>OX467709.1:17094014-19966514 GCA_950111635.1 Agelastica alni | reverse complement strand
AACAATTCTTGGAATAATGCCACTCTGAAATCTCTATAATTATTATTATTTTGACACACTCACTTGGTCGACAGGCAGCTCAATAATACCATGCGACTAACATCAGGGACAATTAGGAGCACCCCAACACGATGGCTCCCCGTACTAAGCCAAATCCCGGCCTCTCTACTAAGAAGATACGCCTTGTGTAGAGAGTTCAGAAAGATCGTCGGAAATCCGCAGCTCCCTCTGCACCAAGACGAGCCAAGACTAATAAACAGATTGAAGTATAGACACCTTCCCATTTCAACTGCATAGGGCTCTCGGAAAACAACTTCAACGTCGCTTAGAAGTGGAGACGAGAGTGAGAACTGTTCGCCGGCCCAGAACAACAGGGTCTACCGTGCATTGAGAATCAGCCACTTGGACACGATCTGACTCGTAGAACTTGGACTGCACTGAACCGCCTAAGAACCAACCACAGTGGATGTGCAAACTTTCTTACAAATTCCAAAAGATCCCCTCCCCACAATGCGACTGTGGACATGAAAGACAAACCATCTCCGCCAAGAATGCCCACTGAGAGCTTACGAAGAAAGGCACCAAGACTTCTTGAATCCTGCACCTGTGGTCTTAGACTGTATCAATAATCTAGGCATAAACTTGTGAAAGCTGACTGCCGTTAAACAACTATAAATCTAAACTTTAACAACACCATTTCATTTTTCAATAACATATATATGACTAAGCCTATTTAAGTAGGTGCTTGTTTGCTACATGTCTGTATTGTTTAATAAGCTTACGTTTCTATACAAATTTGTGTTCTTATTTTATATGCTATTTTTATAAGATGTGATTGCCATACGATAAATAAATAAATAAAATTTTGACATTGTTCTTTATAACCATAGTCATCTAAATTAATTCCGACATGTATATTATCCTCTTCAAAGTGATCAAAATTATCATGCACGTCGATAAAAAACCATGTAAAATACATGCTGCTGTAACAACCTCTGATCTCTGTACTCAGTAAAGAATTTAATTCGTCGAAAACGACTTTTTAATAGTCCAAAAGCTTTTTCAACTGCCATTCGTGTATATGAGTAGATAAAGATATGCAGAATATCCAATTAAAAAAGTATTTATTGGAAATGCATTTTCTTTATTATTTCGAGATACTTCATGCAAAGGTGATCTTCGTAAAACACGAGCATCATGTAAAGATCCTGGCTCAACACAATAAATATTAGTAAATTTCATATTAAAATCAACCACTACTTGAAGATTTATAGAGAAATATGTTTTTCGATTACAATAATCTGTAGTATTTACGGAAGGTTTTACAATCCTTATATGTGTGCAATCAATTGCCCTTAAGATATTTGATTTTTTTTTATTAGAAACCTTCACAAGTATTGATTATTGCATGATTACTCTGTGGACACTTGATAACATCATCCAATTTGGTTAGAATCCAAGGTATTATACGGTGAATGACTCAAAATGTCGATGAAATTGAAATATCAAAAAAAAATTGAAATAGTCCGCAACGGTTCAGATTTTTGCAATAAACCACAAAAATATTAAAAAGCTTGTTTTAGCGCTTATTGGCTTCATGCCAAAGCTGTTGTTGTGAATAAAAGTCGATCTTTCAAGTTCATCTACAAAAAAAAGGTGAGAATAATAAACTAAGTACTTAGTATAAATAATTAATACTCAAAAATATAAATTATTAAAATACCTACTTATCAAATGGTAAACAGTAGTTCGCGATAATCGAAAATTATTTTTAAATTCAGCATCAGTCCAATATTTTACTTTATCGAGATAATTTTCAACTCCTTGTCTTCAATAACCTGTTTTTAAATATTCTATCAATTGCCCAAATAACTCATCAGTTTCGTTGTCATTGATATTTTCAATAAATATTTCACTTGACGAACTAATTGATTGATTTTAACTTGGATTAATATGCTTCGCATACCCTGGACTTCACACCGGACCAATGTGTCAGTATTAAGCGAATTAGGAATCACCGAACGATTATCTACCAGATGCCGACGTCGCATTCTGGGTTACTTCGGACACATCACCAGACGAGATCAAGACAATCCAGAAAGACTTATCGTGCAAGGCAAAGTGGAAGATAAAAGGTCAAGAGGAAGATCTCCATCACGATGGATAGCCCAAATTAAAGAAATTACTAGGCAAACCGTGCAGACAGATTTAAGAGTAGCGGAAGACCGACAGCAGTGGAGACGATCGACCCATCTATGCTCATGGATATGATGTCACAACTCTTCAGTAATGAAGATATGACTAAGAAGAAGAAAGTCGATAAATCATCATCATCAATATCATCTGGGTAGGATGACTCAATTAAAAAATATAAATATAAATGTTTTAGAACTCATTTAAAATATGAGTCAACGAAAATATTATTGAAATAATAAATATCAAAAAAACTTTAATAAACCTTCAAAAATATTCAACTAGTTGTACATACCGTGTGGAACAGCCAAATGGAATAAATTCGATAACGAATAAATGAGAGCGTGTTGGGAAAAACGCTTGGACACGTCGATTTGTATTTTTAGATGTGCATTTTTTTTACAAAAAAAAATAATTTTATAGGGTGTGTCATGTGACAGTGGCCGATACCAACTTTCTTATTTTAAATATAACCCCCTGTATATTATTTATTTTTTGGATTTTTCAGAAAATTCTAGACATAATTCATGTACAATGTCCCATACCTATCCTTAACTGTTTCGGAAATATTAAGTGTTTTCAGATGTATTACAAAAATTAACATTAAAAAAAGAAAATTATTTTATTTCACAAATTCGCTACATTACACTCAATACTTATTTCCCATTTAGCTCTTAATATTGAGAAAATAAGCAAAAACCATTAATGCGTTCCTTTTTACTGATATGAAATACAAAAAATACAAAAACAGTTTTGTTTATTTTCGTATAAAACTCATAGCCTTAGCAACTTGTTGTCTGTCTGCATGACAGTAGTGATCAGTGTCAGTGCTATTGTCGTTTGAATTTCGTTAACTGTACTTGATAATATCAGAAAAATGGTTCATTTAACAGAAACGCACAAAACAACCATTCTACAAATGATTGGTTATGGAGATAACACACGGACACAAATGGAAGTTTCTCGCTTTTTTCACGAAATTTTTTCAAATTTGCCGCCTATATCCCAAAGAACAATTAGCAAAATAGAAAAACAGTTTCGCTAGCTTGGTCATGTAAGACAGACAAAAAAAATAGTTGCTAATGAACTAAGCGATGATGCGAAATTGGATGTTATGCTTGAGTTTCAAGAAAACCCACATAATTCTGGTCGAAAAGCAGCCTCACTGTTCAACATTAGCCACACATCAATTTTTCGAATATTAAAGGAAAGGAAAATGCATCCCTATAAAATGATGCCAACTCAGGAGCTCATGGAATACGATTTCGACAGGAGAACGTATTTTTGTGAACAAATGATGGAAATGTTAGATAACAATGTGATCCAATTAGAAGATGTTTTGTATTCTGATGAGACCACATTTCACTTCACGGTCATGTTAATCGTCAAAATTGCCGCTATTGGTCTAATGAGAATCCTCACTGGATGAGAAAGGAACATACGCAATATCCTGAAAAAGTTAATGTTTGGGCAGGAATTGTTGGAAATCATATCGTAGGTCCCTTTTTCATTGATGGCAACTTGAATGGAGATAAATATTTAGAACTGCTCCAAAATAATGTCATGTCAACTTTGACAAATTTATATCCTGATCCCACAAGTTCCTGCCAATATACTATGTTTTCAGCAAGATGGAGCACCGCCCCATTACCAAATTAATGTCCGGCAGTACCTGAACCAAAATTTTCCAAATCGGTGGATAGGGAGGCGCGGATCGATAGAATGGCCAGCAAGATCTCCTGATCTGACGCCATTAGACTTTTTTTTGTGGGGATATGTCAAAAGTATTGTATACAAAACTATGTAGCATTTGAAATTGCTATCTGTTAATTTTGTTTTTTATATATAATAAATTTTTTCATTTATTGGGCGTTGTAGCATTTGAAATTGCTACCTGTTAATTTTGTTTTCTATATATAATAAAAATGTTCATTTATTGGGCATTGTACTTACAGAGAACATTCAGTTTTGATATCAAATTCCTGAATAAAACATCTATTTCACTATTTCAAAACAAACATCACATATAGTTGAATGCTAGTAAATTCACAAGTTCCAACACTAGGTAATACTCTTGCTTCTGACATTCAAAGGGCTGTAGAAAGTAATGTAATCAAGCTGCAGGAATCTTATGATTTCTGGCTATCTGTCTGATCCTAGGCCTGAAATTGAAGATAGTAAAGTCAATAAAAACATCCATTCATATGTAAGCAGGCGACATACCGTTGTGTTCACTAGGATGAATTCTAGGATATTGAAGGTTGTCCCAGGATTTTGTGTGATTCTGAATGAGATCTCTGGGTATTTACTGGTTTTTTTTCTCTATTTTTCATTATATAATTTTAGAGGTTATATTTACTTTCTAGACGTCGATGTCATTGTGTGAGTGTCACTGTTCTTCTTTCATAGAACTTCTGTCATCGGTCTCAAGTCGGTTAGCCGTTAATGTTTCGTGCCCATAGTAGAAAAGAAAGAAGAAGAATGGTCTTTTAGATTACATACGATGGAATTCATTCTGTCAATCAATAGCATTTATGGTTCTGACCAATGAGAGGCTAGGAATTCAAAACTGGCGCTGATTTCATACAGGATGTGCAGTTTTTTCTGGCAACTGTTAGAAATAGAGGATGGTATCTGTCCTCGTGGTGGTCAGGGAGTTCTTTTTCGGTGCGGCCATGATGAGGTGCGCTTGACTCGTTTTTGGGATTCTTTTTCGGTATTGAACCGGAAATTAACCCTTAGGGGGGAATCTACGAAGTGCCGTTTGGGGCCGAGTTCAAGTCGCACCCATCGTTTGTGGTTTTTGGAGCCTTTATATGGGGATTTGTGCCAAACACCGGTAGACTGCCATGCGGTAGGAACACCGCCATTTTGTCCTGATGTCCTGTTAGTCCGTTTAGTCCTGTTTGCTGTTTTGGATATCTTCTAGTTTTACCTCCCTTCTCAGAAGGTAAGTTATGACTTTTGTACTAGCAATGATATCGATCAGGTTGAAAATATACCTACTTCATTTTGTTGGTTTTTTTATTTTGCACATGTTCTTTCATGAGACTATTTTTTGTTAGGGTGTTAAGGTACAGCTTAGCCCTCACCATCAGACTCCTGGTAATCGAACGACGACTCTTGTGGCAACTCTTGACTTTGGTCAAGATTCCCACGAGGACCAACACCGAGTCGCTTTTATGAGGACTAGTAGTAGCCGGTAGAGACTGGAGACCTGCTGAGCTGCATCATCGACCCCTGGCTGACCTGGAAGGTTGAGCCTTTCTTCTTATCTTCTCTTCGTTTTGCTGTCTGTTTCCTGTATTCTTCCTGTCTTCGTTTTTGTGTCTTCAACTACATCAAGTGGACCTTGGATAGAGGCTACATATGTGGACCATTGGACCTTAACACCAGGTTTTTTTACACCTTCAGTGTTCTCTTACTTTTTGAGATTTATTTATAACTAATTTATCATATTAGTATTTATCATACCATCATTTTTATTAATAACTAATTATTGATATCGTATATTATACCACCGTGATAATTTTATAAACTATAATCTAAAGAGCTTTTGTGAAGTTCTCACAGTACTATGTGACAGCACATTCCGTCACAAGTTTATTTCTTACCATTATACCCCATTTTGGTAACTTTGAGCGGTATAACATCAGGTATATAAATGTATGTATTTTGCTATAATACATTAGCTAATATTGTTATATATATATTATTTAATTGATGTAATTATTACTATATGATACTCTGGTCTACAACATATTTTGCTTTGTCCATTTTGGTGTTTTTATTATATTCTTATATGTGATATGCTTTTTTATTCTCCTATTTGCCCAACCCGAGTATCTAAGAAAATTTAATTATATATCATTAGGTATTTTGTTGAAGATAGAATTTGGTTTTCTCAATTATCCAAATATACTATAGCAACTATCCAAATTGAGTGGCGCCCTATTGAATTTGAATTTTCAATCTTAGAGCCAAAAAAACAATTCGAACTCACTTATCTGTTCTCCGGCGAACAGCTGCCGTCAGCACATTGTGTTCTATTTTTTTATTTCATCTTATGAACATAATAAAGTAGGCCACAACTAAACCAGTTAACTTACATGACTTAAAAAGACGAATCACGCTTGCGATTAGATCAGTTTCTATACCAGTTTAGCATCTCTTACATTGAAATTAATGTTTTTTGTTTTTTTTTACATTATTTGTGAAATAAAATAATTTTCTTTTTTTAATGTTTATTTTTGTAATACATCTGAAAACACTTAATATTTCCGAAACAGTTGAAGATAGGTATGGGACATTGTACATGAATTATGTCTAGAATTTTCTGAAATATCCAAAAAATAAATAATATACGGGGGGTTGTATTTAAAATAAGAAAGTTGGTATCGACCACTGTCACATGACACACCCTATAAAATTATTTTTTTTAAAAAAATACGCATCTAAAACTACAAATCGACGTGTCCAAGCGTTTTTCCCAACACGCTCTCATTTATTCGTTATCGAATTTATTCCATTTGGCTGTTCCACACTGTATACCACTGAATTGATAAGATAAGGTTGCTAAGTCTACGAATGTGTTTTGGTCACAACACTGAGCCTTGTGCTCTCGAAAACTAATGCATGTTCCAATTATAAGTTTCCAATTATGAGTCGCATTATGCACTGTAATTGGAAAACTACCTGTATTTTCTTCTTGAATTTTACATAAGTTATAACATGATAATTTGTAAATATCAATGAATTTAATTGATTGTGGGTACTCAAAAAGGGCAAAATCATTTTTCTCCAGATATTACTATGTACATTTTATGTTCTTTGGGATAAAAAAAGTTCTATTTCGAGCTTAATTCATCTTCATTTTTTTTTTGCTTATTAAAACCGTCAGATCGGGCCAGGAACACTGCATACAGACTAAAGTGCCAGGGAGGATAGAGGAGCAACGGGATTGGTCACACCAAGATCGAGGCCCTTCACAATAAAATCGGACAAAATTTCGACAAAGACCTTAATAGGCAAAAACTATAGAACAAAAATACCAACCAAAAAAGACTGGTTGAAGAAAACACCATTGACCATCCCAGGAGTGGGAACGATGGTACACTAATGGATCGGGGTACCAGGGACGCTACGGGGCAGGTGTGTTTGAAGCATCCTACAACCACAGGGAAAGCATACTCATGGGGAAATACGCCTCGGTCTTTCAGGCTGAAGTCTATGATATACTCAGGTGCGCTGCGCACCTGACAGAAAACAGAGTGACCAACAGTGAGATTGATATTCTCACTGACAGTCGTGCGGCCATTGGGGCCCTCGTGAGTAACACCACAACATAATCGGTGGTGTGGGACTGCATGCAAGCCCTCACTGAGTTAGCGACGGTAAACAAAGTCACTCTTACATGGGTTCCTGGGCACACAGGGATAAACGGCAACGAGGTAGCCGATGAACTGGCAAGAAATGGGACCCTGGTGGAACCAAGAAGTCAGTTGGTCGGATTGTCAATTGCCGAAGCAAAACATTTATTGAAATTAATCCTTGAACAAGAACATATTGCTCAGTGGAATGCAAATACTGGCTGCAGAACAACAAAACAGCTGATGAAAAGACCTCTCCAGAAGAGGGCTGACGCACTCTGGACGATGGACCGGAGTAGCAGCACGCTTGGCCTGCTCACAGGACACATCGCACTAAGGGCGCACCTCTTCAAACTTAAGCTGGCAGCCTAGAAAAACTGCCGACTATGCGGAGAGGAGAAGGAGAGCAGTATACATATTCTGTGTCACTGCCCGATGCTAGCGGGGTACAGGTATCAAACCTGGGGCCGTATGATTATGGATCCAAGCGATCTAAAAGAGACAGGGCCAACAGAAATCCTAAGGTTTTCCAAAAATCAGCGGACTAGAATTCTGATGCCCTGAAGACACAGTGGTAGTCACAGAGGATCAAAAGATCTAGGTGATAAAGGGGCCGATAGCAAAGGCCCAACCGCAAGATTGTAATGTACTGTAAAACCGTCAGGAAATGAATGTGAATAAATTTTGTCAAGAATTTGAAAAAGTTTCAATATTACTCCCTCGTCACCTTTATGAAAGTAATAGTCTCATTAAATTTGTATAAATCATAAGTTCATATTAAAAAACAGGATTTCAAATATTTTTTTATTTATTGACATTTCACATTTTGAATTAATAAAGTCCATCAAAAAAATTATGCAAAGATAAAATCATTAAATAAGGTATCCCAATAATATCAATAATTCAAATATGTAAAATCATGCAATGTCATTTAAATTTCGAATATGAAATAACTTTTCACATGCATACTCTAAATAAATTTAGGGTTTTTATAATAAGTACATAAGTACTTATAATAAGTACATCGGTACTTCTATCTTTCTTAATTATGGAATGTTGATACTTCAACGCTGCAAGGTTTTAGATAGGCACAGATACATTTTTCAAATGCTTTCTATGTGTTGTTGAAATCATTATGAATAATCACATATAAAATGATAAGATCATTGGAACAGAGCATATTTTTTGGCATATTTTTATCTCCATATCACCTTTTTTAATCCTTTGCAATTTCGGATTTTGTGGTTTATTAACACCAATTCTTTGCAAAATATCGTTCAAATATAACACTTTCAATGCTTACATTGCTCAAAATAATATACAAAGTTCACTTTTCACCCATATAAACAAATGGGTTAGTTTGTTGCTCACACCTCGAGAAGTTCATACGATCAATAATAGATGTCGCCCACTCCGTGATTTTTCCCTATACCACAGAATACACCAGTTGGTGTATACTGTGCCTACACAGCTGATATCAAGAAGATTGGAAATTTAAGTTTAGATTGTCCGTATATGATCTTTGATTGTCACTTTCTATGATTGTCACAGCTGACGCCGTTGACGGACATCAAACAACAAATAATACGATTGTTCAGCAGCAAATATAAGTTTGCTAAGCGCGTTCCCGCATTCCACTAACGTATTTTTTGTAAATAGTTTTTTATAAATAGTTTATTACTGTTTGTGGTGGTGAACGCACCCATAGTTACAAGGAGAAAATGGAGGATGTTAAGATCATTAAAACTGAAATGTTACATGAAGACTATGATTTGCCATCAATTAAAGGTGAAGATGAAGTGGAGTGGATACAACAACCCTTTTGTAGTAATTTAACTCCTAAAGATTCTACAAAAGGTATCGATGAAAAGAAAAATAGCGAAATAAAGAAATACTCCCGTTTAGTTAGCAGAAAAAGTAAGTTTAAAAGAACTTAAAAACTGTTTATTTTTGTCTTTTTGTGTGTGTAACGCTTAATTGCAGTATTATAATAAGTAGGTAGGAGATATTTTTATTTAGTCATAGTACATTATAGTCATACATTATTTAAATTAAACCATATTCAGCAGTGAGAAATGATCATAATATCAAGAAATTAAATGATGTCAAGAAGGAAGTGGAGGATGTAGAAAATATTAAAATTAAAATGATACATGAAGAGTCTGATTTGCTATCAATTAAAAGTGAAGATGAATTGATAAGGATACAACAACCATTTTGTAGTAATCCAACACCTAAATATTCTACAAAAGGTATCCCTGAAAAGAAAAATAGCGAAATAAGGAAATACTCCTGTTTAGTTAGCAGAAAAAGTCAGTTTAAATGAACTTTAAAACTATTATTTGTCTTTTTGTGTGTGTAAAGCTTAATTGCAGTATTATAATAGTAGTAGGTAGGGATATGTTTTTTATGTTCTAAAATTTGTGCAAGTACATTATTTAAATTAAATTTTATCCAGCAGTGGGGAATGATTATAACATCAAGAAATTAAATGATGTCAAGAAGGAAGTGGAGGATGTTGAGAATATTAAAACTGAATTGTTACATGAAGAGTGTGATTTACCATCAATTAAATGTGAAGATGAATTGGAATGGGTACAACATCAATCATGTAATGATATAAAACCTAAAAGTTCCAAGAAAGCTGTTGGTAGAAAAAATTGCAAAATAAGGAAATACTCCTGTTTAGTTTGCAGAAAAGGTAAGTGTGAATTAATCTTAAAAATGTATTATTTTGCCATTTATGGGAGTGTAAAGCTTAATAAATTCATTAATCAAAACCATCACCCACCTTTTGGTAAACAACTTAATTTTATAGTTAATTAATTACAGGTGTGAAAGCAGCAACATTTTTCTAGCAATGGTTTTTTTTTCATTTTTGGTATTGGTGGTTTTTTATAAAAATGGATCATTCTACACCTACTCAATACACTATATGGGGTGAAATATTTTGTGACCCAAAAACTACCCCTCAACAAACCTCCAAAATAATTTTTTTTAAAAAAACACGATGCTCAAGATTTTTTAATGGAAATAAATCATTCTACACCTACTCAAGGCACTCAATAGGGTAAAATAATTTGTGACCCAAAAACAACCTCTCAGCAACCCTCCAAAGTAGAAATTTTTTAAAACAGTTGAAATACCCGTTGCTCGAGATTTTTCAACGGAAATGGGTTATTCTACACCTATTCAATACACTCTATAGGGTGAAATAATTTGTGACCCAACAACTACTCCTCAACAACCCTCCTAAATAGAAAAATCTTTTAAAAAAACCGTTGCTCGAGATTTTTCGACGGAAATAAATCATTCTACACCTACTCAATACACTCTATGTGGTGAAATAATTTGTGACCCTTCAACTACCCCTCAACAATCCTCCAAAGTAGAAAAATCTTTGGCAAAAACTGTTGCTTGAGATTTTTCTTCGACGGAAATGGATCATTCTACAACTACTCAATAAACTCTATAGGGTGAAATAATTTGTCACCCAACAACTACCCCTTCAAAATAAAAAAATCTTTAAAAATCCGTTGCTTCAGATTTTGACGGAAATAGATCATTCTGTGTGTTGGTTCCTACACTTATGTATGGTAGTGAATGTCGGGTTTGGCATAAGAATCATGAAAATAGGATTAATGCCGCGGAGATGAGTTGTTTGAGAAGTATAGCCGGAGTGACTCGGTTGGATAAAGTAAAAAATAGTGAGATAAGAGAACGCTGTGGTGTAAAAGAAGATGAGGTCACAAAAATAGATAAAGGAATGCTTAGATGGTTTGGACACGTAGAAAGGATGGATGAAGGAAGATTAAAGAAACAAATTTATGAGGGGAGTGTGTTAGGACAAGTCGGTAGAGGTCGACCTCCGCGAACACATCTCGATCAGATCAACATAGTTTTAAAGAAAGGCCAGGTCAAGAGTACCATCAACCGACGAGCATTCATGAGACGGATGTATGAATGTAGAGAAAGCAAAATATGTGTGTAGGAACCGTAGCAAATGGAAGGAAGTGGTCTCTGCCTGCCCGTACGGAAAAAAGGCGTGACTATATGTATGTATGTAGAATGATCTATTACCATCAAAAAATCTCGAAGCAACGGTTTTTTTCAAAAAATGTTGTTGAGGGGTAGTTGTTGGGTTACAAATTATATCAGCCTATAAAGTGTATTGAGTAGATGTAGAATAATTCATTTCCGTTAAAAAATCTCGAGCAACGGTTTTTTTCAAAGATTTTTCTACTTTGGAGGGTTGTTGAGGGGTTGTTGGGTCACAAATTATTTTACTCTATAGAGTGTATTGTGTAGGTGTAGAATGATCCATTTCCATTAAAAATTTCGAGCAACGGTTTTTTTCATTGTTTTTGTATTACTTTGAAGGGTTGTTGAGGGTAGTTGTTGGGTCACAAATTATTTCACCCCATAGAATGTATTGAGTAGGTGTAGAATGATTTATTTAAAAAAAAAAACCACCAAAAATGAAAAAAAAACCGTTGCTGCTTTTACACCTGTTAATTAATTTCAATTTTTAATGATTTTATTTTTTACTCTCGTCTACTCACAAGGGAAAATTTTCTTGGGCGCTCTGTATTTATTTATCACTATTTAGCCTTAGTTATAGTTATATTTTCAATTTTACTTTTGTAATTGGTAAATAAATAAATTGTTGTGTAGCTCATCTCAACTATCCCTTACAAACCAAGTGGTGGTATATAAAACCATAAAAAAAGCCTCTATGGTCATGAAATATAATTCTGGAGATCAGCAAGTGACTGGAATTATGATTTGATGAATGAGTATTAGTAACGTTGATATTCAAAAATAAGCTGTACTACCCGTAACTTATCAAAAGAGGCGGCCGATTTGTTTTGCTAAATTTAATGGTATTACTCTTGACTCTTTTACTCTTTTCTTTCTTTCTTTTACTTTTTTTTCAAAACAATGTTGATCTGATCAAGATATGTTCGCCGAGGTAGACCTCTACCGACTTCCGTCCATTCACACTCGCCTCATAAATTTGTTTCTTCAATCTTCCTTCCGCCATCCTTTCTACGTGTCCAAACCATCTAAGCATTCGTTTATCTATCTTTGTAACCACATCTTCTTTTACACCACATCGTTTTCTTATCTCACTATTCTTTACTTTATCCAACCGAGTCACTCCGGCTATACTTCTCAGACTACTCGTTTCCATAGCATTAATCCTATTTTCATGCTTCTTTTGCCAAACCCAATATTCACCACCACACAAGTGTAGGAACCAACACTCCTCTATGCACAGCCAGACGTGCCTTTTGTGACACTTTCTGGTTGTTCATAAAGCTATGCAGTGCCCCATTTATTTGTTTTCCTTCCAACACCCTTTGCTCAATGTCACTTTCATACTTTTCATCTCTCGTAAACTTTGAACCCAGGTATACAAACTCATTTACTTGTTCCACTCTTTTTCCCTTAATCAGAACTTCATAGTTTGTCATATAAGATAATAACCATGGTGGAAAATCAAGTATTTCCAACTTACAAAATAAAAACTAGTGATTCACGGTAACGATTGCTTTTGAGAAGTCTGCATAAACGGAATCAATCTGATTTTTAACTTCCAGAACATTTAAACCAATATAATTCTGATACAGTAGCAAATTAGTCACAATTGATTTTCCTGTCTGAACCCATGCTGTTCATTGGCAATTATGTACTTGCAATGCCATGTTAAAAATCTAGACAAGACAAGACAACGAAGAAACAAAATCGACAAGGCCATCCACAAATTAAATTCTTTTTATTTAGAACAGTACGCAATCGATACTGAGGCAAAGGAAAAGAATAAAAACAAATTTAAAAAATATTTATGTATGTACGTGTCATGTAATGCTAAAAAAGCAACTGGTATTAAATTAGCAGCTATTTTTAACTGCTAAAAAAATAGCATTAGTTGAAGCAACTGCTACACAAAAATAGCGGGTAGGACTCATCACTAAGATTAATATACACACTCACTATACAACGCTTGCTCTCTCGGTTTGGCTTGGCAATTTACAGGCCACTCATATCTACAATGCTTAGTAGACAAGAGTTGAAAGGCTACGAAGCAGCGCTCAAAGAGGAGACCGTGTAGTATGAAACGCTGTATAATGTATTCTATCTCATTCTCTCGCAGGCTTAATCTTATACATTATGTAATGTGTTTGTTTTTTTTCTTGTGTTGCCTTTTTGTTTCATCGAATTTCAAATAAGAATGATCTAAAAAAAGTTTCACTTTAAAAAATGTTTAATCAACTTTAATGTGAATAAACTCACTTTTAATACAATAATTATACCTTTTTTTATCAGTCTGATGTTGGATTTGATTATAATTTTTTTTTTTACAGGCTTTACAAAGATAACGACTATGAAAAATCACCATAAAGTTCATTTTAACAACAAATTGGAGATGTGTTTCGTTTGTGGGCGATATTTCAAGGACAAGATTTTGTTTTTCAGCCATTTGTTTAAACATTTTGTTAAAAACCGAACTAACAAAAAACCTTTAAATTGTAAAATTTGTTTAAAGCATTTATCACAGAAAAATACTTTAATAGATCACATGCGCATTCACACAGTCAAAGAACCGTTTACTTGTGAAGTTTGTTTTAAAAACTTTTCACAAAAATCACATTTAATGACACACATGCGCATTCATATCGGTGAGAAACCGTTTAAGTGTGACATTTGTTCGAAAAACTTTTCACGAAATTATGATTTAATGGTTCACATGCGCATTCATACCGGTGAGAAACCGTTCAAGTGTGACATTTGTTTAAAACGGTTTACACAAAAACGAATGTTAAAATATCACATGCAATATCACAACGGCGAAAGACCGTTCAAGTGTGAAATTTGTTCGAAACACTTTTCACACAAAAATTCTTTGGTGCCTCACATGCGCATTCATACCGGTGAGAAACCGTTTAAGTGTGCCATTTGTTCGAAAAACTTTTCACGAAATTATGATTTAATGAGTCACATGCGCATTCATAGCGGTGAGAAACCGTTCAAGTGTGACATTTGCTCGAAACGGTTTTCACAAAAACAAAGTTTAAAATATCACATGCAATTTCACAATGGCGAAAAACCATTCAAGTGTAAAATTTGTTCAAAAAACTTCTCACGAAATTATCATTTAATGATTCACATGCGCATTCATACCGGTGAGAAACCGTTCAAGTGTGTCATTTGCTTGAAACGGTTTTCACAAAAACGAATATTAAAATATCACATGCAATGTCACAACGGCGAAAAACCGTTCAAGTGTGAAATTTGTTCGAAGAACTTTTCACAAAAAACTCTTTTAACGGCTCACAGGCGCATTCACACCAGAGAGAAACAATTTAAGTGTGAAATTTGTTCAAAAAACTTTTCATATAAATCTTCTTTGATGATTCACATGCGCACTCACACCGGCGAGAAACCGTTCAAGTGTGACATTTGCTTAACACGGTTTTCACAAAATAGAATTTTAAAATACCACATGCAATGTCACAACGGTGAACAACCATTCAAGTGTGAAATATGTTCGAAAAACTTTACACAAAAAATTTTTTTAACGATTCACACGCGCATTCACACTGGAGAGAAACCGTTCAAGTGTGAAAATTGTTCGAAAAACTTTTCATATAAATCTACTTTAATGATTCACATGCGCACTCACACCGGCGAGAAACCGTTCAAGTGTGATATTTGCTTAAAACAGTTTTCACAAAAACGAATTTTGAAATATCACTTGCAATGTCACAACGGCGAAAAACCGTTCAAGTGTGAAATTTGTTCGAAAAACTTTTTACAAAAAAATTCTTTAGTGACTCATATGCGCATTCATACCGGTGAGAAACCGTTTAAGTGTGACATTTGTTCGAAAAACTTTTCACGAAACTATGATTTAATGACTCACATGCGCATTCACACCGGTGAGAAGCCGTTTAAGTGTGACATTTGCTTTAAACGGTTTTCACAAAAACAAAGTTTAAAATATCACATGCAATGTCACAACGGCGAAAAACCATTCAAGTGTGAAATTTGTTCGAAAAACTTTTCACGAAAATATCATTTAATGACTCACATGCGCATTCATACCGGTGAGAAACCGTTCAAGTGACACTGCTTAAAACGGTTTCCCCAAAAATTAATTTTAAAATATCTCATGCAATGTCACAACAGCGAAAAACCGTACAAGTGTGAAATTTTTTTGAAAAACTTTTCACGAAAATATCATTTAATGACTCACATGCGCATTCATACTTGTGAGAAACCGTTCAAGTGACACTGCTTGAAACGGTTTCCACAAATATCACATGCAATGTCACAACTTCGAAAAACCATTCAAGCTTCAAATTTGTTCGAAAAACAATTCTTTAGTGACTTACATGCGCATTGATTTATTTGGGTTAGGAAAATACAAAATCATATACATATTAATATCTCATGTATTTTATTTAATATGAAAACAAAGCGAAACTAACAAAATTATAATAATATTATGGAAAGTCTTACAAAATAATGAAAAATGTTTTAAGTTACTTTTAAGTACTAATACTCAACAAACTAATAAAAATTTTAAGTATTTAAAAAGAATTTAATTATTTTTAAACTCAAACTTGTTCATAAAGCTCTGACATTTCGGATACGATTAATAAAGTGTTCCTTAATACATGTGCTTTTTCTTGTGGCTAGTGTTGATATTTAAAGTTGAAATTTATATCAATGTGAAGTGAAAAATCTAGAGAATACACTTAGTATTTTTGTATTCAACTAAAAGTAGAAGATCGGCACGTAAACCTCGCTAAACCTCCACAGACTAATAGAAAGGTATCGCACAAACGGTTACTAAATCAAAATAACTTAAAACAAAAATTCCAACAGCTGATAAACAGCCATGAAATAAATAGCTTTGAAAAACTATCATCGGCCATACAGGTTTGTAAAAAAGAATCAACAACTCAATATGAAATAAAATATAAAGAAGGTAAAGATTAGGTTACAAGGGAATTTCTAGAATTAATAAAAAAACGTAATAAATTATATTCAAAAAAAATAAAACGTCCTTTTAATCAGGATATAGCCAGGTACTTCCAAAAACAGAAAAATATTGTAGAGAAAAAACGCAAAAAACTGAAACAGGAATACTCCGAAAAAATGGAGCGATACAGGCAATAACCAGAAAAAGCAATGGAAATTCATCAATAATCTTATCAAATACAATAACCAAAGTAATCTGATAACTAATCTAGAAATGGGGGACAAATCCTTGATGATACCAAAAATATAGCTGAAAAAATGAACCGATATTTCGTTGATATTGGTAAATCAATAATGAATAATGTAAACCTACAAACAGCATCATCTACTGAGTTTGAGGAAACCATAAGTAATTGTTCAATGTACCTATACAATAAAAATTCCCAAGAAGTTCAAAAATTATATAAATTGAATAAAAATGCAGCACCTGGTTATGATAACATAAATACTAATGATCTCTTAACACTCAAGGAATACACTGTACCTATTTTAGTCAAATTAATAAATAAATCTTTAAAACAAGGTATATTCCCAGATATTCTCAAAGTCAGCAAGGTAACACCTATACACAAATCTGGTCCAAATAACATCATAGATAACTATAGACCCATTTCAGAAGTTCCGACTCCATCAAAAGTCATAGAAGATATTTTAAAAAAACGTATTATCAATTACATGAAAAAATGTGTTGGCTTTGACAATTACCAATATGAATTTCAAGAAAATAGTAGCACCTTGAGTGCAACCATAGACTTCATTACCCACATTGCTTCTTCACTTGATGATAAATACTACACTATTGATTCATTTGTTGATCTACGAAAAGCATTTGATGTGGTTGATTTCTCTATATTAGTTGAAGAAATGGGAATAAGAAGAAATGATCAGAAAGGATGGATAAAGGAAGACTGACGAAACAAATTTATAAGGCGAGTGTGAATGGACAAATCGGTAGAGGTCGACCTCGGCGAACATATCTCGATCAGATCAACATTGTTTTGAAAAAAGGCCAGGTCAAGAGTACCAACAACCGACAAGCATACATGAGAGCACTGACGAAAGTAGAGGAAGCAAAAATGTGTGTAAGAACCGCAGCAAGTGGAAGGAAGTGGTCTCTGCCTACCCCTACGGGAAAAAGACGTGACTATATGTATCCATGTATGTAAAAAAAATGGTTAACTTTCGGAATTATTTTTCGTCTCGATTATCTCGAGAACAAAAGATAATATCGACGTGGGACCAATTGCATTCGACGCATAACTACGCAACTTAGAACTGATTAGATTTTCAGCAAAATTCGGAAAAGCTGTTTTTTATGGAGAATAAAAAAATTGAAAAAAATGGTAAACTTTCGGAATTATTTTTCGTCTCGATTATCTCGGAAACAAAAAATAATATCGACGTGGGACCAATTGCATTCGACGCATAATTATGCAACTTGGAACTACCTAAATTTTGCAATTTATAAATTATACTATTTTTAATAGAGAATTTTAAGATCTTTTGAATAATCTGATGTTTTTTTACTGCGGGAACTGATATGATTATTGCATATCACGAATATTTGTATGAAAACTATGATGACAATATTTTCAATAATAATAATTATAACAACAAAACATATGGTACTTTTTCATTCTTTCCACTGGGAAGTTAGTGGTGTGGACCTCCCGAGTCGCATCCGGACCACTAATATTTGAATATAGGTACCGACGTGGTATTTAATGAATTTTCTAGTGTCGGCCAAATGGTGATCTCCAGTAAGATAATTGTGGCCATTAGGATGGTGTACAGCATTTGTCCCCCATGGCACTCAAGGTGTTAAAACCTGCAAAACTGGTTAACAGTTTTTTACATTTGGTCGTTAAAATATTAGGAAAATGTTTATTTTTTATAGATCTACAAGTGTGCAAAATCTTATGATGAAAAATATTTGTACTTAAAAGCTCATAGTCACTTCTATGCAAAAGAGATTTCCTGTATGCTGTGGATTTCATTGAAACTATTCATCGTATTTAATTTTAAAGGAAATACTTTTATGAAAAAAATACAAAAATAATTAAAAAACCATATAAATGAGCAGGGTTTTTGCTTCATGCTACTTAACTCTCCTTTATTTTTTTTAATGGAACACCCCACCACATATATTTTTGCATTTTCGATTTACCTTTCATGGTAAATATAAAAAAAATATGTACATAAGGCATTTTCAATTTAATTAAAGAATCTGTCAAAATCTAAATAATGTTAAAACTTTTTTGGGTAATCTATACATATAAAATGTTTTGTCCTGAATGACTGACTGACGGATCAACGCACAGCCTAAACCGCTGATCGTAGAGACTTCATTAACATTCTTTAACAGAATTGATGGAAGACGTTTCGTATTTTATTGAAACTCATCGCCTAACGGGGTTAAATAGGGGTAGAAAGTAATTTTGGGGGTAATTTGCATCAAAGTTGATAACAATAATCCTTAGTGCTCTTGATCAAAATAACATTTTATTTTGACACATGTTTGAAAACTCAATCCGATTTTATTAAAAAAACGTTGAACTCACATAAAAGTTTGGTGCAATGCAATACTATTTAAAAATGGTATGTCAAATATAAAAGAATATTTGTGGCCTTCAGTGACAAAACTGAGCCTTGCCAAAAATATGAGATTCCATCTTAGCGATGTTACTGCCGGACAGTTCTCAGACCGGTTACTTAAAATAGGTAATGGTGATTTCCCGAAACTGGATAATAATATAATTCTCCCTATAGAGTTAGGTACAATTGTTTTTACTGTAGTAGAGCTTATAGCTAAAATTTACCCAAACATAAATAATATTCACGATAAATCTGCAAAATGGTTATGCGAGCGTGCCAACCTAACACCAAAAAACGAACAAGCCTCAGTCATAAATGAAATACTTTTGAGATCATTCGAAGGGGTCGAATATCAATATAAACCCGTTGACTCGGTGATAAACACCGATGATGCCATTCATTATCCGGTCGAGTTCCTAAATACACTGAAGCCTCCCGGTCTTCCAACTCACATATTAAAATTGAGAGTTGGCGCGTCAATCATGTTGCTGTGCAATATAAATCCACCAAAATTATGCAATGGCACCAGATTGCAAGTAAAAACATTGCATCGTAATGTAATGGAGACGACTATACTGACAGGTTGTTCTCGAGGAGAGTCTGTATTTACTCCTAGGATTCCTCTAACACCATTAAATTACCCCTTCTAATACAAGAAAGTGCAGTTTTGCCATAAAAGTTAACAAAGCTCAAGGTCAAACTCCTAAGATAGCGGGAGTAGCCTTGAGAGAAAGCTGATTCTTCGACGGCCAGTTGTATGTGGCATGCTCCAGAGTAAGCGCAAAAAGTAGCCTGGTGATTCTAGCACCCAAAGGAAAAACAAAAAATATTGTTTGCAAAGAAATACTGAGGTAGGTGTAGTATTTTGATTTCGTTGTAAAAAGATAATAACCCCGTGTCACTTTCACCAGATCAAAGGCCGAGCTTCGTGTTCATAAAATATAACAAAATTTTATTTTATTTTCATGTTTATTTAACCTTTAAATCCCTACAATACTTCGCGAATATGGAAAAATTATGAGAAATCCGACCCTAGCCATCCACGATGATTATAATGACCCCGAGTCCCCTAGAGGTTAAGATCACGAAGACCACCTTTTTATACCGCAAAAGGGCTAAAAAATAGTAACTTCAATCTTCAAGAATCCTGGACAAATAGTTGGCATACCTATACGCCAAGCAACTGGTTCAGAGTGAACGACCCGACCACAACTCAACCCTGTTTCAACCTACCCCGTCATCTCTGAGACACATCGCGACTGAATGTCCTCTTCGCTGGTAGTCTGGAATTACATCTGATATAAACCTAGCAACACCAGATGTCATTGAATGGCTACGTCTACTTGACATTCGACCCTAATGTCACAGTTCACTCAGCAACTTACCTACTAGATTGTATAATATGTATATTTATTTTGTGTGGTACTTTCGTTATATCTTTAATTGTTTTTGACATAGTATTCTGTTGTTTTTTGATAATTTTTGTAAATTACCATAAACTAGGATTGTACTTATCTTCCATACGATAAATATACTATTTTGAAAACTCAAAAATGGATCGATGGCTGATTAAAAGACCTGGTATAGACGTAAGTATTTATGTAGTTTAGAACGAATAAAAGATGTTTTAGGTTAATATTTTTTAGATCCCATCAACTACTAATATCAGTCAGTCTAATTTTATTACATCAAATAAAAGAAAATGAAGATTGTAAATGTGAAGCACCAAAATATACGTAATACGTAATGGAATATGTTCGATGTAAAATATGCAACGTAAGCATATTTCCTCACAGAAATGACTTAGTACGCCATCTCAAGTCACAGAAGCATATTTTCAAGGGGAAATAATTTGACAATACACAAGACATCAAACATTTGTTGACTCCTATAAATCCATATGAAAACAAAATATGATATGCAGAAATCAAATTAGCTGCATTGTAGGCAGCTAAAAACCTTCCATTTAGTTTAATGGATGTGCGGAAGTGTAGGTACTTGGATCCCATAGTAGCACAAAAACTAAAACTCAAGAGAACCAAAGCTACAGCAGTTTTGAAAAATGTACTAGCACCGAACATTCAAAATGAGTTGATAAAGGCAGTATCAAGTCCTGGCAGTTTTTTCTCTGCAATTGTGGATGAAACTACAGATACGAGCACAATAAAACAGTGTGCTTAATTAAATGTTTTTGTCACATGATTCATCTGGCAGCTTCGCAAACATGCTTGGAATTACTAAGGTCCGTGGAGGATGCGATGAGAAATATCTGGGCACATTTCAGCCGCAGTGCTTTACGGCAAGAAAATTTTAGAGTTTTAAGTTTATTTCAAAACTGATATTCATAAAATACAAGTAATACCCGTTGGCTATCAGTAGAACAATGCTCGAGAAGACTTCTAGAGCAGTACGAACCTCTTAAAGCATATTTTAGATCTGAGGATCCTTTAAAAATCACAGAAGAAATTTTGAAAACTCTAGATAACTCTTTCACTAGGATATACATATTTGGAATTTTTAGTTTATGTACCTAATTTGATGAACAACTTCCAACACATTATTTCAAAGTGAAACACAACCCTTTTGCATAAGTTAAAACCAGAAGTGGAGAAATTAATAAAAATATTATGCTCTAATTTTATAGACATCATTATTGAAAAAAATAAATATTTTTAAAGTAAATGTTTTGGATCCTCATAACTTTCTGCCTCTAGATAAATTATACCTGCGGTTAACAGCACACAATTCATTGCAACAATTGAAAAATGATGAATGTTCTATAAAGTATTAGTACAATAAATTAGAAATCTTTTTAAAAAGGAGAAGTATGGTTTACCCCCCAAAAATCAAAATCGCCAAAACCATGTGCGCTGCACGTTTCATTGCCCCACGCGTCGAATGGCACCATTTTCAGCGTGTGTGTGTTGGAAAATCTTGTGGGCACGATATCTTGAGACAGAGACCGGTAGCTCACTAAAACTTACAGGGCAGAAGTTTTGCTCGAAGGAGCACCGAGTTCGAAGATGGGCCACAACGGTACATTCCTTCAGTTAGCTGCAGTACAAGGTGATCCTCAAATTTACCGCATTTTGTACTTTTCGCACGATAACTTCAGAAAGAGAGCTAGGGTGATGAAACTTTCAGGTATTACGTTTGAACCGACCGACGGACAAGATCATTATTTAAAATTTGGTCAGTATCTTCATATAAATTATAAATACAAATTTAATTAAATGGACCTATAACACTAGGACAACTAGAATTATATTAATAGAAAAGAGCCCTCGGTTTGGAAAAGTTAGTTCTGCTACGGCAATACTGTTTATTTATTATTAGTTTTGTAAAAAAATTCTGCATGGTCAAAAATTTAAAATGCAACCTTCAGATATCAATTTTTTTAAGCCGTTTTTAAATTTTCTAAAAAAATACGCGTTTTACTCACAAATAAAGTAGGTACCTTTATTTTTTACAAAAAAGTTATTAAGTACATTCTAAATATTCCATGCCACATTTCAGAAATATTTGAATGAATGTACATTTTTACCAAAAACACTAACAAACACTATTAAGAAGTTTGGTGAATCCCGTACAATACCCTTGGATATATCTAAAGCCTTCGACCGCGTTTGGCACCAGGCATTGTTAAGCAAATTATCTGTCTACGGTCTCCCAACCAAATTGCGCAAATGGCTCAAGAGCTTCATGCAAGCTCGCTCCTTACATGTGGCAGTTGATGGTATTTCTTCTGATGCGTTAAAAACCAATGCCGAGGCCCCCCAGGGTTCCATCCTGTCCCCCACCCTATTTCTTTTACACATCAACGACCACTCTTGAAAACCACTACGAACCCCATTTACAGTTTCACAGAAGACAGCACACTTGTCTCAACTTTCACATCCTATCGGTCACTTTCGGTGAATGATACAAATAGACTCAGGCAGGAACAGGTTGACTCCATCAATAGATTGAAGCAATCGTCGAGTGGGGAACCAACAATCTTGTTCAGTTCAACGCCCAGAAAACACAAAGCGCCACGTTTTCCAAGAAAGTGAATTCCTCAAATCATTCCATTACAATGTTCAGAAATACCCTTGAATCAAGTCCCTTCATCTCGATTTTGGGAGTCACGGTGTCTAATAATATTTCTTGGCATGACCATGTTGCTGATATCGCAAAGTCAGCAAGGCAGAAGTAGGTTTTCTGTGGAAAGCTAAAAAGTTTTTTACTCCTGATCAACGTACAAGGCTCAAATCCGACCTCTACTGGAGTATTGCTCGGCACCAAGGTATTCTCTTCGTCTTTTAGATTCTATTCAGAAAAGGGCCATTCGGTTGATAAACAGCTCAACTCTTACAGATACCCTTCACCCACTAGAACATAGAAGAAGAGTTGCAGACCAGGCATTACTCTACAGATATTTTCATAGCAGATGTTCCAGAGAAATAAAAACTCTTGTATCACCACTGGCCACATTCGGCCGAAGAACTTGGCACGCTGATCAGTCTCACCCATTTACTCTCAAGATTGACACTACAAGGTCCAATCTCCATCAAGAATCCTTCTTTTACAGGGCTGGTATGGAATGGTACAAGCTTCCAAAATCAGTTTTCCAGAGAACTATGACCTGCAACTTTTCAAAAAGCGGGTCCACAATCATCTCCTCTCTATAATCCCTCCCCCTTCTAATAGTTGCAGTGCGGGCCGTCCGTGGCAGTAAAAAAAAATGTATAATGTATTGTATATACATATAATGTTTGTATATTAATATATTTTCTTGCCAAATTATCTGACCTAATTTTGGCTAAGCGTTTTCACAGGGATTCTGTGTTTCCTACAAAATAAAATATTCAGATAAAGTATAATTTGATTATCCAACCACCTACCAATTGTTTCTTACTTTCTTCTGACTTTCTCAGTTCTTTGTCGTATGCTAATAATTTTTCAAATTTTTTGAATGGCTTTTTAGGTATTGAATCAAAATTATTGATGATATTCTGGTGATGATGTTCATTATTGCATTGGCATATTTTCCATTGTTTGTTTCCAAATGTTTGTATTTCAGAACCCACTTTTTATGGATAAAACAAAATTGGGGAGTCATTATTATGGCCCCCTGCTTGTTCATTAGTGTTTTCTGGAAAAGGTATTTTATACTTATCACAGTAAATCATTATGTGTAAAATGATTGTCGAAAGTATCCTGCACAGTATCTTCCCCATTTCTGATATCTTTAACCTCTCTCAGCTCAGGTGCCGCATTAAGTGGATTTTCACATCTATTTGCATGGAGTAGTTTTTTCTATACTAATTTTATTCTGAATCAATCTACGCATATATCTTTTCGTTTTTTAAGCCTTCTTTCTAATGTGTTTTCCCATAATGAAATTTTCACACTTCCCATAATAGGACAAAAGAGATCATTATTATTCAATAGGTTATTCCATAAATTATTACATAAATTAGATTTTTATCTTCAGTCACCTTATTCATGCCTAATCAGGCTAAACAAAGGTGAAAATAATGAAGAAACACAAGCCCGAGCCCAGCGTAACTACCCCTTTTGTTGATACTTTTAATTTACCTGCAAACTTTGCTCTAACTTCTAACTCGACCGGTACTCGTTATCCACAGATCATGTATACGGATAGATTGGACAGTCAATGTCATTCTGTGAATCCAAGTTTGCGCGCCGCCTACAGTTAGGAGTGAAGTAAAATAAGGAATGACGTCATGGCGGCTAATTCAAATGCATATTTATCGAGCGACTTCGCCCAATTCCTAGAAAAGTTAAATGGGAGAGATGGCTTCATAACTTTTCAGTGACGTCACGTGTGATTGTTTCTGAAAAGTTATGGGGCAACCTCTCCTATTCAATTAACCTTGGAATTGGGTGAGTATCTGACAGTTGACTTATCTCTGTTGGTATTCTGTGTATCTCTGATTGAGACATTATATAATGAGAAAGACATAACAAGTATATTCTTCAATATTAACTTTTTATTGAAAATTACTATTAAATAATAACATCATAGTTTCCGAAGGTATAAGAACTTCTTTTGAAGTATAAATAGGTCAAGGAAAATGTTTAGAATTTGTGAATCTATCTGCTTCCTCTAGTCGCCATTTCAATGATAATTTTGATTTGGTTGCTAAAGTTGCCCTTTTCTTATAGTATAAAGCCCTTTTATATAAATGTTTTGCTTTTGGTGTTAAATTACCACTTCGTGTGATGTTCACCTCAGATAGCAGGCCTGATGAACCTATAAAGAAATATTCAACTCATGACAACAGATGGAAATAATAACAAGAGAATAACATAACAGGACACCCCCTTTCATGGGAACCAGATCATAAAATAATGATTATATTTACCTGCTTTTATAGCACTATTTTATTACTGGCTAAAAACAGGGGTTCTGGTAGTGGAAACTTGTTCGTCAACCATGATAGTAGTTTGTATATTTTGAGAACAATCATCGTCTTGTTGTGTTCCTGTGAAACAGCAAATTTCAGATTTATTCTATGAATATTATGAGTTTAAAACCATGCTGCAGACATTGAAAAATTTGGCAATGGCAATAGTAATTATTGCATTGATCTCACTGTTCTAATTTTCAACATTACTGCAAATCGTTATAATCTTATTACACCATACCTTTAATTGGCACTGGAATGTTGGTGTGAGGTACAGCTTATGACTTCAATTTCTGACCAAAGAAATCATTGTGGTCAAAATGGTTCCTGCATACTCCGTGGTTTTCATATATCATTTGTGGTGTGACTCCCTCTTGATGGAGTCTCTTATTCTGACAAAAGGTTAACCACTTCTTGAATAATTCCATGTTTTTTTATGGGTTTGGGAAACGATGTTTGGAACTTCCTACACCACTGCGTTCACAGCAATCTGCTACACAACAATACATAACCATATTAAAGGCCTGATGGAAATAATAATAATTCGATTTTCACCACATGGGCACACGAATAATTTGGTTATAAGTGAGGTTAGAGTTTCATATGATATGTACGCAAGTATTTCTAGTTGCATGTTCACGATATCCCTTTATTATAGCGCCAGCTACAATTAGGAGTAAAGCTCAAACATAATTTGACCTTCCCTATTAGAGTGACCACCGTGTGGTCTGTAGTCTGTATGCGAGGTAGAGGTAGCCACTATCGATAGTACTAACGATACTATGGATAGTGTTGACTTCTTTGAAACTATCGATAGCTTTGAATTCGATTTTCGATAGTATCGACTTAACACCTAACCTAAAACCCAAACCAAAATGGGCAAAACAAAGCATTCATCGATATGGATTTATTTTGCTAAAAAGTTATAGAACAACTCAAATCCCGAGCAACTCGAATTTCAGGTAAATATAGATTTAATTTAATGTTTATTTTCCTTCTGGTATGAAGTGTGCATTTATCTTCTGATTCTTTCAGGTGGAGAAACAAGTTCAAGATCCACATCAATGAATTCCACTTTGATTACTTCTAAAATGAAGTGCATAGAAAAACAACCTACTTTAAAAAAATTCATGAAGATGCACAATGACTATGATCCTCAAGAAAAAAAAAGAAGGAACTGGATTTATGTTTGGTACAAATGATTTGCATTGATATGCAACCTTACACTATTGTCTCCGATAAGGGATTTCAGTGGTTTTGTAAAATAATGGAACCAAGGTACTGTCTTCCAGCATGTACAACTATTAAACGGAAAATGTTACCAGAACTTTATAATTCACTTAAAACAAAACTGAAAATGCCTTCACTGATATAAAATATATTGCTTTGACCACTGATATGTGGACATGTTTATTAATCACATACTCTTTTTTCATTGCTACCCGCCATTTTATTGATTATGATTTGAGAACGTGTGTCCTTGAAACAAAGAGGGTTGAAGGAAGTCATACTGCTATAAATTTGGCTGAAATTATTGAGGTAAGTTGAATATTTTGTTTTCACCCGAACTGCATTTACTTGTTTCAGAATGTCCTTAAGGACTGGGAGCTTACCGAAAAAGTTGTATGTATAATTACTGATAATGCATCAACAATGGTTGCCATGTGTAACATTTTAAAAGTGTCTTACATGGGTTGCTTTGCACACACACTAAATTTAGCTGTTGAAGATGTTCTTCAGGGAACTGTGAATTTGAAAGAGCTCATAGCTTAAGTTAAACGTATTGTAACATATTTCAAGAAAAGTTCAAAGGCAACTGATGCTCTCAAAAATGAGCAGCAGACGAATAGAGGTGTAACACAATTGAAACTGTTACAGGATGTTGCCACTCGTTGGAACAGTACATATTATATGCTGAAACGGGTAGATGAAATTGCTGATTCATTAACCATCACTCAAATGAAATTCTCTGATGCGTCAGAACTTTTAGTATTAGAAGAGAAAGAAGTAATAAAAGAAGTTATTACAATTCTTGCTTCATTTGAAGTTGCCACTGAACAGATAAGTGGTAGTTATGTTACTGTGTTCTTGATTATTCTTACTGTAACAGGAAATAAAAAATAATTTCCTTGGAATCGATCTACATGGTCAACTTTTGACGGCAACCAATAAGAGATTGATGCCTGATGAAAGTAAGCTTGTACCTAAAGTTAGTATTTTTTTAGATCCCAGGTTTAAAAAAAATGGATTCAAAATCCGGAGAATGCACTCGTTGCACATGCGCAGGTTCAAAATATTGTTACGATTTTATTGAACCCGTCTCTGTCAAGCTTGCCTAGGCGCCGACCGAATCTAGGGTGAATATTTAATGAGCATAGAAGACAATGGATTCGAGAAATTACTGGACCATTCTCGTGGTTAATTTATTGTATTGGAATAAACATTGTTTTGTTACTGTATTGAGAGATTTTAATCGCCGAACCCACAGAGGAACTAAAAATACGTAACAATTTGGCACAAGCAAGCCTAGTTCTAATAAACCAAGCAGAATCTCTGTAGGAATCTGACAAGGACCAAACAACAACGAATCAACCAACCTTCTGATGAACCTGACAGAAAACAAAAAAGAATTAATCTTTTCGATTACCTTTCCCAAAAAAACCTATAGGCTTCGAACCTGAATCCTTGAACTTACTAAACAGATAGCTATACAATTCGGCTAACACGCATTTTATTTTTATCGTGCAAGATTAGATATATATATATATATATATATATATATATATATATATATATATATATATATATATATATATATATTTGTGACCTCATTTTTGTTTAAAATAACATGCAGCTCCAGTTTGAATGTGTTGGATATTTTTGTACATGTACAGGGTATGTCACAAATTAAGAAGTCAAAAGGACCTTAACGAATGTTGACATATCAAACGATTCAACGTTACGCAAAGTACGTCAAGCGTCACGTTAGGTGTTACATTAAAAATAGTGTTCGATTCTTATCTACATACATACATAAAGTCACGCCTTTTTCCCATAGGGGTAGGCAGAGACCATTTCCTTCCACTTGCTAAGGTTCTTACACACATCTTTTGCTTCCTCTACTTTCATCAGTGCTCTCATACATGCTCTTCGGTTGTTGATACTCTTGACCTGGTCTTTCTTCAAAACAATGTTGATCTGATCGAGATATGTTCTCCGAGGTCGACCTCTACCGATTTGTCCATTCACACTCGCCTTATAAATTTGTTTCGTCAATCTTCCTTCATCCATCCTTTCTACGCGTCCAAACCATCTAAGCATTCCTTTATCTTCATATAAAAACCTCTTTGAGTTTTTATCACTCAATTTGGACTACATTCAGGAGAACCATCCAACAGCTGAAACCATAATCATGGGGTACTTTAATGTACATAACGCTGCCTGGCTCAAATTCTCTAACAAAACTGATGATGCAGGTCGTCAAGCTGAGGCCTTCGCCATCACTCATGGTCTAGAACAACTGGTCGAGCTACCAACCCACATCCCTGATGTCAACAACCAGGCTGCCAATACACTAGATCTTTTCCTCACCACCAATCCTGACCCGTATAGAATAGAAGTTTGTGCCCCACTTGGAAACTCTGATTACACCCTCATCTCCACAACATGCTCTTTTCATTTACCATCGAGCAGCACAATACCACCCCGTCTCATGTGGCATTACAATTCGGCCGACTGGGAGGGTCTTCGTATGTTTTTCTCAGCGTTTCCATGGAAGAGAGTTTGTTTCTCCTCAGTAGATCCAACACGATGTGCTGAGACAATTTCTGAAATCATCATGTTGGGGATACATACCGAATACCGAAAGAACATCATCCGATAAGACCTGGTTTAACAGAAACTGCTCTAGAGCTGTGGCTTCCAAACAGGCAGCATACCATCGATGGCAAAAAAAATCCGGGACCTGAGACCAGAGCAGCATATGTTGAGGCTAGAGGCATATGCAAAGAGACAATAGAATGTTCAAAATATGCTCATAATGCCAAAATAAGATCAAAACTTGTTGAATGTCCTAACGGATCCCGTTCATTTTGGTCTTTCGCCAAAGCTGTGGGAAGAAACTTCACTTCCAGCTCTTTTCCTCCCCTAACCAATGAAGATGGAACACTAGCAACGACTGCCCAGGAAAAAGCCAATATCTTTGCGCACCTATTTGCTGGAAATTCCACTCTGGATTCTTCGGGAAAACAACCCTCGAACATTACACCTATTGACAGTCACATGCCCGAGATCACCTTTCGCCAACGTACTATCAGAAAGATTTTGCTGGGTCTCAACACCAACAAAGCCTGTGGATCTGACGGAATCCCGCCGATTGTTCTCAAGAAATGTGCCCCCGAACTAACACCTGTTCTTTGCAAGTTGTTCAACCACTCTTACAATTTGGGAGTATTTCCGTCCAATTGGAAAATTGCAAGAGTACAGCCAGTCCCTAAAAAAGGCAAAAAGACCCTACCTAGCAACTACAGACCTATCGCACTGCTATCTATTATTTCAAAGGTCATGGAAAAAGCCATCAACATCGAGCTCATGAAATATCTGGAAGACTCAGGAATTATCAATGATAGGCAATATGGCTTCCGCCATCAGAGATCAACTGGTGACCTGCTCGCATACGTCTCACATATATGGCAGCTATCTATTGAAAAGTATGGAGAAACTTTAGCTGTGGCATTAGATATCTCCAAGGCGTTCGATCGAGTTTGGCACCAGGGACTCCTCGCCAAGCTTCCATCTTATGGCTTTCCCCCTCAGCTGTGTTCTCTGCTTGCTAGTTTTCTCTCAAACAGGTCTCTCCATGTAGTGGTCAATGGAGTTTCATCTGACACTCTACTCATAAATGCTGGTGTTCTGCAAGGATCCATTCTAGCACCAACACTATTTTTACTTCACATCAACGACCTATTGAAAGCAACTTCATGTCCCGTACACAGCTTTGCCGATGATAGTACCCTCCATACCGCATTCTCTTCCAGGGCCCCTATATCAGCCCGTGAAACCAGAAATGAACGAGGAAGAAATGTTAACAATATAAATATGGACTTAGCAACAATTCTCGAATGGGGATCCAATAACTTGGTAGAATTCAATGCAAACAAAACACAAGCATGTCTTTTCTCTAGAAAAGCCGATCTCACTGTGCCTAACATAACTTTGTCAGGAGTAACCATACCACTGAAGTCATCCATATCGATGCTTGGTATTACTATCAGCAATAACCTTTCCTGAGAAAATCACGTGAGGTCCATTGCCAAAAGTGCATCCCAAAAACTTGGTTTTTTTTTCGTGCCAAGAGCTATTTCACCTCCAGTCAGCTGCTTATGATCTATAAGGCACAGATCCGACCTGTACTGGAGTACTGTTCCCATATTTGGAGTGCAGCACCTAAACATATCCTGAAGCTACTGGATTCTGTCCAAAAAAGGGCAATTCGTCTCGTCGGTGATGCCTCGCTTACAAACTCGCTCACTTGTCTGGAACACCGTAGAAAAGTTGGCGATTTGTCTCTATTTTATAGATATTTTCATGGGCGATGCTCTTCTGAAATATCAACAATCGTTCCTCCTTTGGCAGTCTCTTCGAGATTAACCCGTCAAGTTCAGTCTTCACACCCCTTCGTGGTCACTTTGGAGACCTGCAGAACATCACTTTCCAAAGACTCATTCATCCAACGAATTGCGAGGCTTTGGAACTCATTGCCTAGGGAGGTGTTCCCCGAGGCATACAACCTCCAGAAATTTAAGAAGAACACCAACTCCTACCTTCTTTCCCTTGGTTCCCACGATGTTCTCTGAACATTACAGGATATCCCTTTTCGTGGGAACCAGAACATAAAAAAAAAAAAATCTATATTTGTGACCACATCTTCTTTTACACCACAGCGTTTTCTTATCTCACTATTCTTAACTTTATCCAACCGAGTCACTCCGGCTATACTTCTCAGACTACTCATCTCCGCAGCATTAATCCTATTTTCATGCTTCTTCTGCCAAACCCAACATTCACTACCATACATAAGTGTAGGAACCAACACACCTCTATGCACCGCCAGACGTGCCTTTTTTGACACTTTCTGGCTATTCATAAAGCTATGCAGTGCTCCACTCATTTGTTTTGTCTTATCTAGCCTCTTTTGTAATATGTCCTCAGAAGAGTACAGACGTCGAATTGAAGAGTTTATTAAGGACATTGGTAAATTGAATAAAGACATTGCTTTTTATGAAGACAAAAGTAGGATTATGAATCAATTAGAAAATCTTTGCTTGTCTGGTAAGAAAAAGAAAGAAGTAAAGCATACGTGGGTGAGCAGTGTTCGTATTAACTGGATACCTAAAGAGGTAGATCAAACACTAGCTTTGGATTACGTCTTTAAACAATTACCACAAGTAACGTATCCATTGAGACTTATTCAACCCTCACCGCTATCACCACCACCACCACCATGTCCAACAGAACAGAAGAGAGCATGAAATGAAGTTAAAAATTGTAAAACGGAAATTTTAATCTACATGCAATATAAAAGTCGATGATGAATACACAGAGTGTTTTAATAAAAAAATCATTTTTCCTTAAACATTTATTTAAAATAATTATAATGGTAATACAACATTAGAAAACCAGTGACGGAGACGTTGTACATTTTGTCTGGTACAGGAATATAGTCCAGAGGCGTGGCAGGGGTTTGGAAATTTTACTGACAATTATTATCTCTATACCGTCGCAATCAACATTACACATTACACGGGGCGAACAGCACAAGGGTCGGCCCACAAAAACGTTAGTCGTCCCGGTTTCTGGCTCACAAAGGAACAGCAGTGTATACCTGCTCTAAAGTACAGAAGGGGGTCTAAAACGATGTTTCCCGCGTTTTTGCCTGGGACGACTTTTTCACTATCAACATCTCCATTATATACGTATTAGTGCCAAAAAATTCCATGTAGGGGGCGCTATGGCTACCGCTCAAAGGTTAGCACTAGATTTGGCAACATTGAAGTCTAAAGTGCAAAGCAGTATGTTGGGTTCATTTTTAATTTTCTTTTTTTCTAATATATTCTATATATATATATATATATATATATATATATATATATATATATATATATATATATATATATATATATATATATATAGCGCGTTAAAACGTGCGTCGGCGTCTTGCGATTCCTAATCTCCATTCCTCTCTATTCGTCCACATGTCCTCTCTCAGATCTCTCTCTTCCATCTCTTTTTGTATGCCTTCTCTCCAGCTCTTTCGTGGTCTTCCTCTTCTTCTTCTTCCTCTGGGGTTCCACTGTAATATTTTCTTTGGGATTCTGTCTGGTGGCATTCTTTGAACATGCCCGTACCATATCAACTGTTTAGTTCTTATTTCGTCTGTGATGTCGTGCTGTACTCCCATTATTTGTTTTATCCTCTCATTTGTAACTCTTTCTAGTCTTGATTTCCCCGCTGCTCGTCTCCAGTAATCCATTTCTGTGGCTCTAATTTTTCTTTCGATCTTTTCTTTCAAAGGCCATACTTCGCAACCGTACATTATTATGCTCTTCACTATCGTGTCGTAAATTCTTTTTTTGTTGTTGTTGCTTATTGTTCTATCCCACAGTACTCCGTTTAAGATATTCTTTTATACTTAGACCTATGTATTAGATCGATACATAGGATAAGGCACCACTTATGAACTATTCTCTAGCATGTAAACGGCAATTTTACGATAACAATATAGAAAATAGACTTTGATTAGAATATCCTATATCTTAATGTTTGTTTTGGCTTATTGCGATTATATATAAAATGTAAACAAAAAAAAATACTCCTAAATAAAATAGTTATTACCAATTTGCTTTTAAGTAATATAACATTTCCTTAATTTATTTCGTAATTTTATTACAAAATTCTTTAGGGCATGTTTTTAATTTTCTGATCCATTATTAGCAAATTCACACAGTAATATCGAGGTTATTTTAAATAAAACAACCTAAACTCTGTAAATCTATTATGTAGCATATATAATTATCTTTTAAACTTTATTAGTTTCCTGTAACTAAATCATTTAGTTAATAATAATAAAACATCCTGCCACCTTCCCCGGCGGCGGCGGGCGTAATGGTCACACGGCGCCAACTGTACTGGGGTCTCGCGATAATTTTTAATTTTTTTGGCGATTAATTTTGTATTAAAATAGTCGGTAAACATATTTGTTGTTTGGACGGTTCCGAAAATCTGTCATCTTTTAGATGCCCCAAAGAACAAAGAAGATTTGTTTATGACCACTTTACTTATTTAGTTAAAAAATATTTTATTATTTAAGCCTCCAAGTGGTAAATTAATTACACAAAAAAAAATTTAAAAAAACAGTTAAAATGTTTATATGGCCCCCTGTACTATTTAGCAGATCATTTAAAAAATTATTTCCACCAAGGTATTTTGAAACTGCCAATGGTGCAAATTGTATAAATGACATCAATGAAGTCTTACTGAATTTGACTCCCAAATTCACTGGGTGTATTTCTCTGCCCACACCTATATATTAAACTCCGTTAAAAGTTTTACCAACGATTACGCGAATATTAAAAGTTCGGAAGGAAGTATGTGTTAAATAGTTAAACACTACCGACCTTACTAATTAAGAAATTGTATTTTGTAAACTAATAGCGTATGAGAAACGTCCATTTGGTGGTTTGGAAGTGCCATCCAAAGATATTGTTGATTTCCCTTTAGAATTAACAAAACAAAAAAATTAAACAATGATCAAGATAAGGGTATCAGTAAATTAACAATATTAACAACTTGTAAATATTGAATGTGATTTTTTAAAATTAAGCAGTATTTACCGTTTATAATTAACGGAAAAAATATTTTACAGATAGACTTCCTCAAATTAACCAACCCTTTTCGATACGTGATTTTTAGTCAGTCGAATTTCCATTTTTGTTAGTTTACAATGTACATATATATTATCTTTATTTGCTAAAACTACAGATTAAATATTTTTTAGTATTACGACTCTCTTTATATTTTACTTATGCGAAACCCCTCGTACACTAGTATTGGCGGGGCGAAATCAAAAAACAAACGCCCGACGAAGAGTGCGTCAATATTATATTATTTTAACTAACATGTGAACGTGTTAACTGTTAAAGAGATTATTTGTTTATGAAAATTGTCAACGCCGCAGAGCTAACCAATATCTGATCGACATATTTTTTATACTATTGTACTATTTATACTATTATACTATTTTATTGTGCAAGATTAGATATACAAATATATATATATATATATATATATTTGTATATTTAATCTTGCACAATAAAAATAAAATGCGTGTTACCGAATGGTATAGCTATCTGTTTAGTAAGTCAAAGAAATAAGGTTCGAATCTCCGAGAAACCAGCTTTTTTTTCAAAACCAACGCTTACATCACACCACTCTTCAACGTACGACATTGCTTACGGAACCCTCTTCTACGTCGTTATACCATTGCATATGTTGTCTTTATACAATGGTTATACGGTAATACCGTAAGCGCTTGCGATATCTCTCTACTGTTTTCCACGGATAAAAGAATACATGGACATGGTACAGGCGTCTAGACCTTGCGAATAAGGATGTGCCAACTTGAACGTGATTGGATGTTCTGATCATGTGATTTGCTGACTTTTCAACGTATGTTTCCGTTTTAGTTCTCTAATGTTTACATCAGATTACATGTTCGCATGGTATTGTAAATGCTTAAAAATCCGAATAATTTAAACGATTAATTAAGCATCATCAAAGTAAATGTTGTTTTAAATGGTTCACTGTTGTCTTCTTTTTTAAATATACTATGCTACGACTTAAAATCATGCAATACTAAGAGAGGAACAATTTTTTAATTTTTCAAATAAAATTTAATTGTTGATAGTTTGAGAAATTATTTATTTAAATACTTTTTTTTTAATCAAATTTTTTCTCTTAACTGCAGAAAATGATTCAAAATTTGGGAAATTATTTCCTAAACTCAAGCTAGTTTAAACTTTTATTTTCTCTTCTTTCTAGATATTTTGGTTCTTCTAAATTTAAAAAAAAAAAGCAAAATTAGTTTTCTACTGAAATTATTTGAGCTTTTTTTTGAACGTATGCACATTAAAAAATATATATACCTATGAACATATGTTTCATTGACCGAATTCTTGCTTGATATTATGAAGATCCTTTCTTGTTATTAGTTGAGATCTTTCAATATTGCTTTCAGGATCTTTCCTGACATCTTTTAGAATTCTCTTTTCTTTTACTCCTTGTAAGAGTTTGTCTTAAAAAAAGAAAAAAAAGTGAGCATTAAATTGTTTGTATTCATCTAAAGCATCAAAGCTGTATGATATTTCAGAAAAATATATACGATTCTAATTTTACGAATATTAGCATAATAGCATGTTTCCAAAAACAGTGCTTAAGATTGTAAAAAACTATTTTTTTTATCAGCAATTTAATCATTGCTACAGTATTTTATGAAAAGCAGAAAGCGTAAACTTAAAAAAAAAGAAAGAAAAAAAGCTAAACTTTATCATCTTGTAACCTGACAATCTCATGATGAGGGTAGCACTAAAATTTTCACAAAGATAACAACTAATTTTCTGACTTTTTGAAAAATCAGTCGTTTCTAAAATAAAATTTGTTCTCGTAAAAGCATACGTAACTTACATCTTTTAAAAACAAACATACCTGCTTTTGCATCTTTCCCTGTTTTACTGATAGGTGTAAGACTCAGATCCTTTGAATGGTTATAATGCTCCTTGTAGTATGATATCAACACTTTGGAGAGCATCTCTTTCACTTGAATATTAGATGTGCAGTGAAATCCCAATTTGCTTGTGCCTTGAGCTTTAAGCTGTCTTTTTCTATTATCTGTTGCTGGTTTGTATGTACCACTTCGATTGCAAGAAAATGTTGAATATGTGCAATTATTTCCTTTTTTACGGGAAGAGAGTACATATCTTGAAACAGAGAACCTTTGTTCCTCAGCTAACCACTCACTAAAATCTATATATAAAAAGATATGCAAATTATTTAAATGTGAAATAATTTCACAAAGTTATTATTGATGAATGCCACACACACACGCACGCAAAAAACCAACTTTGAACGAACACTTAAGACTCCATTTTATAATTAAATTATACAGGGTAACACAAAACACCTTTTTTTAAACTTTAAATAATTATTTCAGAATTTCAAATTGAAAATAATAAAATCTTAACAATGTTCTAATGTCAAATTTTGATGTTAACAAATACTTAAAAGAGAAACCGGATAAAATCACAAACTCTTTAGTATGCTTATAAAAGAAACACATTTCACAATAAACATAAAACATTTTGCACTTACCTTCGTATTTTTCAAATTCCATATACTGACAAGAACTAAAACTTGGGATTTCATGTTCATGAGATAAATGATTTCTCAGCTCATCAAGAAAGTGAAACTTTTTATCACAGTTTTTTTCTTGGCATGATATAGTTAATTTCTTTATATTATGTATTTTTACTCTGTGCTCCGATAGAGTGTTTTTTGTTGAAAATTTTTTTTCGCAGTATACACATGGAAAATAGGGTGCAGCTTTCGATTTTATTCCATGAACTCGGGATTTGTGTATCGTTAAATACTGTTTGTAAGAAAATTCTGCACAACAAATTTCACATTTGTAAACCATAGTTAACGGAGACGCTCCACGGCTATACAGGAGCAAAGAATACGTCACAATGATGTGACAGTGACTGGAGTGTAATACAGGCAGAAACCGGAAACGTCAGCAAATCACATGATCAGAACATCCAAGAGAATCGATTGGTATCCTTTGCCGTACTCATGGCCATTCTCGTGTAATCATTGCGACAAAACAAACAGAGTTTTATGAATGGAATGTTGCGTCTCCTCTGGATAATAGGTCTATGGTAAAACCGATTAAAAGTGTTCTGCCGTTCTGTGATGTTCATTTCCATATACGTTGATTAGCAGTTTGCGCTCCTATTGTTTTGTAGTATAATTATATGATTTGCTGTTAATTTTTTCAACATGCTTTTACAAAAACATAATATAGGAAACAATAAATTGTCATCTTTAGAAATCATTTGTACTAGCGAACCCAAGCGAGAAACATTCTGTCCAAATTTTCAAATACAATCCCAACAATGTGAAAAAGTTAAACCAACAGACCAAGAGACTATCAAGCATTTAAATGATTACAAGAAGGAAGTGGAGGATGTTGATAATATTAAACCTGAAATGTTACATGAAGAGTGTGATTTGCCATCAATTAAAAGCGAAGATGAATTGGAATGGATGCAACAACCATTTTGTAGTAATCTAACACCTAAAAATTCTACAAAAGGTATGGATGAAGAAAATAATAGTAAAATAAGGAAATACTCTTGTTTAGTTAGCAGAAAAAGTAAGTTTAAAATAACTTTAAAACTATGTAATATTGTCTTTTTGTGTGAGTAAAGCTTAATTGCAGTACTATAATAGTAGTAGGTAGGAGATATGTTTTTTAAGTTATAAAATTTATGCAAGTACATTATTTAAATTAAACTTTATCCAGCAGCAGGGAATGATCATAACATCAAGAAATTAAATGTCAAGAAGGAAGTGGAAGATGTTGACAATATTAAAACTGAATTTTTACATGAAGAGTGTGATTTACCATCAATTAAAAGTGGAGATGAATTGGAATGGGTACAACAACAATCATGTAACCAAATTTGTTTTAAAAACTTTTCACGCGAATCTAATTTAATGGCTCACATGGGTATTCACACCGGCGAATTACTGTACAAGTGTGAAATTTGTTCTATAAACTTTTTACGAAATTATGAATTAATGACTCATATGCGCATTCATAATGGTGGGAAACCATTTAAGTGTGACATTTGTTCGAAAAACTTTTCACGAAATTGTGAATTAAAGAATCATATGCGCATTCATACTGGTGAGAAACCGTTCAAGTGTGAAATTTGTTCTAAAAACTTTTCACAAAAATCTACTTTAACAACACACATGCTCATTCATAACGGTGGGAAACTGTTTAAGTGTGACATTTGTTTGAAAAACTTTTCACGAAATTTTGAATTAAATAATCATATGCGCATTCATACCGGTGAGAAACCGTTCAAGTGTAAAATTTGTTCTAAAAACTTTAGACATAAATCTACTTTAATGACACACATGCGCATTCATAACGGTGGGAAGTGTAACATTTGTTTAAAAAACTTTTCAAAAAATTCTGAATTAAAGAATCATATGCGCATTCATACCGGTGAGAAACCGTTCAAGTGTGAAATTTGTTCTAAAAACTTTGGTCATAAATCTACTTTAACAACACACATGCGCATTCATAACGGTGAGAAACCGTTTAAGTGTGACATTTGTTCGAAAAAATTTTTAAGAAATTTTGATTTAATGAATCACATGCGCATTCATACTGGTGAGAAACCGTTCAAGTGTGAAATTTGTTCTAAAAACTTTTCACAAAAAACTTCTTTAATGACTCACATGCGCATTCATACCGGTGAGAAACCGTTTAAGTGTGACGTTTGCTTGAACCAGTTTTTATATAAAAAAAGTTTACAATATCACATGCGTTGTCACACCGACGAAAGACCGTTTAGGTGTTAAATTTGTTCTAAAAAATTTTCACAAAAATCTAATTTAATGGTTCACATGCGCATTCATACCGGTGAGAAACCGTTTAGGTGTAAAATCTGTCCGATAAAGTTTCCATTATAAAGTACTTTAATAGTCCACATGACCAGTCACACCAGCTAAAACGATTCAAGTGTGAAATTTTTTCGAAACAAGAATTAATTCAATTTCAATCTGCCATATGTGCATACATTGGGACGAAGCCATTAAGACTGGTTACATTAACAAAAACTTGGAAAAAACCATTCAATGGTAAGTTTTTACAACAGTTCACTGCTACCGATCAGACAAACGTCGAATACAATACATCATAAAATGCAAATGAGCAAACCTAAAGGGATCAACTCCTCAGTGAGGGAGACACTAAGAAATAACTTACTTAGAAAAATAATAAAATGTCAAAAGTACCTACTTTTAATTTTATAAAAATACTAGCTTTTGCCCGCGACTTCGTCCACGTAGAAGTAGAAAATGGTTCTAATAGGATTTTTAATTGGTTTTTTACTATTAATTTTGTTATAACATATAAATTATTTTGTTAAAATGTTTGAATACTTAAAAAACGTAACAATATTTATTATAGTGTAGGGATTCAAAGGTTAAATAAAAATGAAAAAATAAAATTTTGTTATATTTTATGAACACGAAGCTCGGCCTTTGATTTGGTGAAAGTGACAAGGGAGTATTATCTTTTTACAACGAAATCGAAACACTACACCTACCTCAGTATTTCATTGTAAAAAATATTTTTTGTTTTTCCTTCGGGTCCTAGAATCACCAGGCGAGAAGCAGCTTTCTCTCAAGTCTACTGCTACCTTAAGAGTTTGACCTTGAGCTGTGTTCATGGTTATGGCAAAGTAGACTTTGATAAGAAACTGCACTTGCTTGAATTCGAAGCGGTAATTTGATGGTGTTGGGGGAATCATAGGAATAAATACAGACTCTCCTCAAAACAACCTGCCAGTATAGTTGCCAACTCTCAATTTTAATTTGTGAGTTGGGAGACCTGGAGGCTCAGTGTATTCAGGAACTCGACCGATTAATGAATGGCATCATCTGTGTTTATCGCTAAGTCGACGGATTTATATTGATATTCGACCCCTTTGAATGATCTCAAAAGTATTTATGACTGAGGCTTGTTTGTTTTTTGGTGTTAGGATGGCACGCTCGCATAACCATTCTGCTGGTTTATCGTGAATATTATTAATGTTTGCGTAAATTTTAGTAATAAGCTCTTCTACAGTGGAAACAATTGTATCTAACTCTGTAGGGAGAATTATATTATTATTATACAGTTCCTATTTTAAGCAACAGGTCTGAGAACTGTCCGGCAGTAACATCTCCCGTAAGATGGACTCTCATATTTTTGATAAAGCTCAGTTTGTCACTGAAGGCCACAAATATTCTTTTATATTTGACATTCCAATTTCAAAGAGTATTGCATTGCACCAAGCTTTTATGTGAGTTTAACGTTTTTTGAATAAAATCAGATTGGGTTTTCAAACATGTGTCGAAATAAAATGTAATTTAAATCGAAAGCATTAAGGCACTTCGATGAAAATCACCCCCAAATTTACTTTCTACTTTTTTTTTAACCCCGTTAGGCGATGATTTTCAATAAAATACGAAACACGTCTTCCATCAATTTTGTAAAAGAATGTTTATTGAAGTAGATTGGACCAAGGAATTACGTTATCCCATACAAACTTTTCCCCCGTTTTTTATCCCCTTAGTGGCAGAATTTCAAAAAATCCTTTCTTATCGTCAGTCAGTCAATTAGGACAAAGCATTTTGTATGTATAGATTATGTTATATGTTAGATTCAGGCACAGGTATGCATTAGTGTGGTACACTGATACACCAAGTATTACTTCTACTTTTATTGTGCAAACTGCACTTCCGGGATCTACAAATCCTGTAATATCCAGATGATGGTCAATCTTGACTGATTTAATGAATATTTGAATTGTATTCACTTCTTGTTTCCTCCATACACCAAAGAATGTGCATGTCCTGAACTTCCTCCATCAGAAACGTTAGCAGCTGTTGAAGTTTTTTTTTGTGTTTTGTGGGCAATTTTTCTTGTTATGTCTTAGCTTGGACTTTTTATCATTTTCCTGAATTTCTTTCGTAGAACTCCCGTTTTCTGTTCCAGTATTAGAAATATTTCCTGTAGAATCTCAACATTTTCAGAATCACTTAAAGAATTCTTATTTTTATTCCAAAAATTATGAGCTGTATATTTATTGTAGCTTTGACAATTAGCTTTATTATGAATTTTCTCGAATTTCACGATCTCATGCAATAACTGATCGGTATCTTTAGTATCTCTAGCTAGCAAACCAGGAATTATATTCTTGTTTTGTAGTCCTATGATTACCTGCTCATTGATTTCATCAAAATCATAGCCACTTTATCTTGAAAATAGGAATATGCCGTTTCTGTTTTACCTTGAATTCGCTTCTTCATCTTTTCCCACAAATCATCTTTACTCATTTTAAAATCATAAGTTTTCTTAAAACTTGTTTTGAAATCTTCAAAGGTTTTAATTTGAAGTTCTTTCAGTAAACCATTTTCTAGCTGTGCAATTCATATGGATTTTTGCTGTTTCCAAGATAAACTCTTGGGGCCATTTGTGAAGCACAGCTGCACTCTCAAGGCTTTCAAGCCAATCCATAGCAGGTTTTCCCATATTTTCTCCATTAAAATCTTCTATACTTTTACTAAAGTCGGAAATAATATGAAATTCTCTGCTCTCATGTTCATTGGTAGACCTTTCGAGCAATTTGAGAAACTTTTCTTCCGAAGCCAATCTATTCCGCTTCATAGTTAACATCCTTTCCATAAACTTTTCCATCAGAGTTTTCTGCGATGGTGAACTTTCCGTTGTACTACTTAGCTTACCTCCTTCTGCCATGAATATAATCGTTGCAGGTACCAGAAGAACAAGCAAGTTCGACTCGAAAATCACGCCAACACAGATTCTTCAAAATTGTTCAGAAACCAGTTGGACCACTTCTGAATTGTAGGAAATATATTTAAAATCAGGATAAATGGTAACTAAACAATTTAATGGTAAATAATATATGAACTTAAATGACAATACGTTAACTTTATTTTTTTTGACATGTCGCCACGCTCACTTGGTCATCATATATATATATATATATATATATATATATATATATAACCAATCGCTACTCTATGGTATTATCTTCAGTAGAGATGAGTTTTAATTGATAGGGACAGCTTCCGGTGAAATCAGTCAGAGTAGAAAGAAATGTCAAAACACACGACGGTTACCGAATAACCCTGCTTGAAGGTAAACAAAGAAGTAGGCGCGAATACTTTTAAGCAGGAATATGTAATGATGTAGAAGAGGTTATTAGGTGTGGTTTAGTTTTAATTTTAGTTGTTAGTAGTTGTATGAGTGCAGGGCTGTACGGATGTTTTTTGTTACTGTTATATTTTTCTAATTAAAATGGGTAGATCGCCAAATAAGAAGAACTACTCGGCGGAAACTAAAAATTTATAGATTTTTTTAATTACATTCAATTTTAATACATTTTCTGTTACTTAAATATTTGGTAACTGTTACGAAATATTAACGATAAGCCACTGGTACCCAATTCGATATGATATGGCGCTGCACATCTGCTGAATTTGAAAAATGGTGTGGCTAGTGACATGTATTTTTCATTAAAAATTCAACTCTACAGAACCACAGTATACAAAGGGTGCGTTCACCAGCTACAAATAGTTGGCAAACAATGTATGATTAGTAATGTATGGTAGGTTGTCCCTGGGCTGGTGAACGCTACGTGAACTGTCAACAGTGTCAACGTGTTTTGCAAGCGGTCGCCATTTTTGCAAGCGTAAAATTTCTTCTCTCTCAACGGTGCTGTCTTCATTTGGGCAAAATCTTTTCTGCCCTTATAGTGAATTGCTGTTCATTCCTGTCCAATCCCGAATGTTCTTGAGCCAGGCACACTTCATTCTACCTGGTCCTCTCTTCCCTTCATTTTTCCTTCCAAAAGTAGTTGTACAAGTACGTATTTGTTGTTGTGGTAAACGTCCAAGGTAAGATGTTTTTCGTTTTTTACCATACTAGTTCTCTGTTCCTTCCCATTCTTCTTAATACTTCTTCGTTTGTGACATGATCCGTCCATGATATTTGAAGCATACGTCGGAATACCCAGAACTCAAATGCCCGTATTTTCCTTTCTATGTTCTTTTGTTCTTTTTCATAGTCCATATCTCTAAACCGTAACCGTAACCGTAGGATCTCTTTCAATGCGTGTGCCGGCTACTACAATACCGGCTTGAACATTCGGATTTTTAAAAATTTAAGCGCCTAATTTATTCAACACGTTTGCAAAATGATAAAAAGTTATGGATATGGCTGACGACGATTATTTTGAAATTAATTATTTAGTCGATGGGACAGAATACAGCATAACCGAAAGTCGGCGGAGAGTCTATAATATCTTTATTGGTAAGTTAACAAAAATCTTAAAAACATTTTTTGCTTCAATTTATTTTTTTGAGGATAGATCATTAATATTTAACCATAGACATGAGAGAGTAGACTGCGGGTATCCGTGCTGAGAGTTGGCTCCCGATGGGAAAGAGACAGTCGATCGAGAGGTTGTTTCGTGCTCTCTCTATTGGGCGGGGCTTACGCCCGAGGGGTACGCGGCGAGCCGAGTGGAGGGATCGGGCTCGAGAATCGGGCGTAAGAACTGCCCATTAGAGAAAGCACAAGACAACCTCTCTATCGAGTGTCTAATTCTCATCACTAGCCAACTCTCGCATATAGACCCCCAGTCTCCTATGTCTATATTTAGCACGATATATACAAGTTTACAAGGGATTGACAAAATCGGATTCTGTATTAGATGAAATTAAGCAGAAAAATGAAAATGATGATGAAATAAATACAACATACTGGTACTTTTTTTTCAGTACATTTCAGTAGCTATTTTTTTACATATGAATATAACAATTATTGAATTTTTTAGACTCTTCAAGCAAACTAAGCTGGAATTCTAAAAATACGAAACTGTTAATTACAAAAAAAGTGTAGAACAATTTCGGAATCAAACAATTAAAAAAAAGTCTCTTTGGGAAGAAACTGCTCTGGTGTTCCACAAAATGACCTCTCAGCATACAAATGTAGATGAGTTAGATAGAAAATTCAGAAATAAATACCAAACATGTCCTGACTCAAAGCGGATATTGAAGAATGGCTAGCAAATCGTAATATTGCTTTTTCACATACTATGTTTAAACATGAGCTTCTAAAGATTGTGGATCAGTAAGTACATTATATTTTGTGTTTATATAATAATTTATAATTTTATAAAACAATCTCCTACCTGTATTTTTACATTGCATTGTAATTAAATGTTGAAGTAGTTTTACTGATTTTGTTAACAAAATTGAAAATGGTATATTTTTTAGAAACAAACCACCAAAAAGATATTTGATAGATGACCTAGCTGAACAATATGGACATAAACTGTTACGTCTCCCGTCATATCACTATATTTTTAATCCAATTAAATTGATTTGAGGCAATATTACAATAAACATATTGGCCGTGATGGAAATGCAGAAAAAGACTGTTTAAATATGTGGTCTAAAGCATTTCAAACTGTTAACTCAGAGATCTGGAAAAACTCTATTAATCATACAGAAAAAGAACTTGACAAATGGTATAATAGAGAATGAATATTAGAAAGACAAGAAATTACTCCCATTGTTATATTAATATTGACGCTAACAGTGATGTCAGTGACTTTGAGTTTTTGTTTTTAGCTTACCAAAGTTCCATGTTTATTGTTTTTGTTTTTTTATTTCTGTATTATAACGAATAGTTTTATTTTACTCTACCAAGGTTTTATGAACCTTGAATATATTATTATTCGAATAATATATTTTTGTGTGTGATTTGTTTATTGAATATAAAAAACAGTGTTTTTCGAACATCCATAAGTTACATTGACTCATTATTTAAATTTACCGCCACGTCATATGAATGAGAGTCGTGAATATTCCACAGAACTATAACATACTACACTAGTTCATACAGCTAGCTAGAAGGAATATCTAGTGACACAATGCGAGGAAATAGAATTACTAGAGAGGAAATTTGACGGCTTTCACATGCTTAAAAAGATAAAGGAGATGGCTGGTTGTAACAAAATCAAAACTGCTGGTAGCATAATTAAGGATATAGACGGTCGTATAAATTACTGACGAGGAAGACAAGCTAAGGAGGTGGAAAATATACCTCTCGGAACTGTTCTACGACGAAAGACCTCCAAGGCCGGTCTTAAAATCGAGCAACGTACACCTAAAAATATTAAGATCAGAAATAGAATATGCTTTGGAAACTATGAAACCCGGCAAAGTTGCTGTTTCTGATCAAATACCCACAGAACTTGTCAAACTCTTTGATGACGATGTGATAGATATTCTTCTGGACACTTTTAACAGCATTTATGATAGGGGAAAAATCCCTAAGCAACGGCTGACTATCTACTTTTGTACTTACACCTAAGAAACCAAACCCAATAGAATGCTCAGACTACCGGACCATTGCACTCGTCAGTAAAAACATTGACTTGGACGATGTGAGAATGATTAGCAACCTATAATGGGGCCAAAGAGCGAATACAAATGTAGAAAACCAACCAAAAGAGAAAATGGAAATCCGTCGTGGTGTAAGACAAGAATGCATCCTATCGCCAATACTATTCAACCTGCATAGGGAAGTCATTTTTAAAGAAACCTTGCAAGAAGAATCGGTAGGGATAGTTATTAACGGAGAGGTTATAAATAATATGCGATATGCTGATGACACCGTCTTGTTAACGAGCAATCAAAGAGACATACAACATCTTCTAGAGAAATTAAATGATCGATTTAAAGAATATGGTCTAAAGAAAAATCTTAAGAAAACCAAGTTAATGGTAGTTACAAAGTTCCCCCAAAATCACAACCATATAAACGTGTCAGTAGCAGACATCTTAATAGTGAATGTGTAGTCATACAAATACCTGGTAGCCTGGATAGAACAATCGAGTGACCAAACAAGAGAAATAAAAACGAGAATAGAGATAGCCAGGTCATGAAAAAGTTGTTCAAAAGTCGAGATATCAAGATTGGACTTAGGATGAGGATGCTGCGTTGTTACGTATTTTCTGCGCTTTTGTATGGAGTGGAAGCATGGACTCTTAAGAAGAATCACACGGACAAACTACAAGCCTTCGAGATGTGGTGCTACCGTAGAATGTGGCGTATCCCCTGGACAGAAAAGATCTCTGATGTGGAAGTCCTAAATCGGATGAATAAGGAATGTAAAGTCATTAACACCATAAAAAAGAGAAAGCTTCAATAACTAGGTCATATACTGAGAGGACCCAAATACGCACTTCTCCAGCTGATAGTTCAGGGAAAGATTGGTGAAAGGAGGAATATTGGAAGACGCCGTGTGTCTTGGCTTAAAAACCTAAGGGACTGGTTTAATTGTAGCAATGTTGAACTCTTCCGAGCTGCAGTCAATAAGGTCCGGATAGCTGTGATGATAGCAAACCTCCGATAGGAGATGCACTATAAGAAGAAGCTAGAAGGACGACATAACAAAAAAATCAGCTGACCTGAAATTTTCTCTCAAAAACGTTGCTAGCTCTTATACTATTACCTAGGCAATATGCATTACAAACTTTGCAAAGATTTCGAGAAGAATTTGAAAGTAGGTTTAATTATTGCCTACAAAATACCGAAGCACACCTACTGTAAATACATGTAAGGAGCCGTTTGTAATTAAAAAAAATTTGAAAAAATGCATCGTATTTCCACAAATATCGTTTCTTACCGAAATAAAGTCATCTTTATGTTTATTTCACATCTGTTTTAAGAGTAAAATTACTTCTGATTGTATAAAGTGGAAAAATAAAAATATTTATGTTTTTATTTTTGAACAGTTAACAAAATTAGTAATATCATATACAAAAAATTATTAATGAACTTATAAAACTGCTAGTCTTTGACTTACTTCCGTAGAATCTGCTAGATCAATTTTCAAAATAGAAATAACGGGAATTTGTCTTCCAACAAAAATAATGGCCACAGAAACAGCGCAACGTTCCAATAAATATTTCCATTTAAGTATTCGTTTTTCATCGTCCGACATGTTGAAAAATTCGCGAGCCTAGAACACGAAAAATCATCATTTTAAAAAAATAACTTCAGCGGGTGTGTTTATCGTCTGTTTAAAATTGCATTGCATTAAATTAAAATTAAAAAATTAAATTAAGATTTTTTTTCTAATACAATTTAAACGCAGCAAAAAACGTTTGGTAAAATTAGAGATAGGTTTATCAATCACGTAAATATTATTTCTCCACGACAATACTTGGAACATACTCATTATGAAATTATTTTTAAAACATGACAAAATTCACACTCTAGAGTGAGAATACGAGGATAGTTCACGAATTGTTGTCCCTAACATAGAAGCTGAATTGTGGTCGACATTGTCTATGTATGGGGTGAACGGTAGTTTAGTACGAGCACTGAAATCACTTTATGAAAATTCCACTGCTTTTGTCAGGATAAACGGAGCTTGCACTTTTTGGTAATTTAAAAATCAGTATTGCCATCTCTAGCCTTAATACAAGCATGAACTTGACAGGACAATCCTGCCATTCCTCCATAAGTATTTTATTGGATTTAGATCAGGTGAACAACTAGGCCACTTTAAAATACTCACGCCTCTCGTTTCTAAAAAGTAAGTGGAAACTCGCTTTTATGTGGTATATATAGAAAATTTCTACCAAAACTAAAAGCACCTTTTCAGGTTCTTACTAAAGACTCCTAGTTCTAAATCAACGTACCGTTTGTCTTATAGTAATCGTAGAAGTGTATCTAGCAATCATGATACCATCCCAGCTCCACCTATATACAGGGCGTTTAAAAAAAAGTTGACCCCGTCTCTAGGATAGGTAGAAAACTGAAAAATAATTGGGGTAGTTAAAAATTTTCGTAACGCCATCCATATTCAAGATAAAGGGCGTTGAAAAAAAAATAGTTATACACATTTATTACGATTTTTCCGAAAATACTGAAAACATTGTACTGAACATTTATACAAATATGTTTTAGTAGCTGATACATCCCATGAATTTGTTTTTATATCTGACTCTCATAGAGGGCGCTAGTTACACGGTTCGTACCAAGTAGTATTGAACCTAACTTTTTTAAGGTTAGATTTATTAATCAAAATTTCAAGTGAACTTAAACATCATTCAATTTTACACCAAAAAGGTACTGTTGGTAAAACTTGATACTGTGTACCGTTTTCGGAATATTTTGATTTAAAAATTAAGAAGTAATAACCAATGCTGGTATAAAATAATGATAAAGTTATTAATTATTATTAATTATAGCCCAAAAGCCCACGACGGCCAGACCTTCGTTATTTTATAAAAGTTGAAAGTTTCTCTGTGCATGTCCCCATATACAGGTAAAAACGACCAGCGACTATAGAGTTTGGGTTGTGGTTACTTGGGCAGGTAACAGGTAGTAAAGGTGTATAAAATAGTACCTTGAATTCGTTAAAGTATAAAGCTCAATTTTTTTATATTTTATTCGGGATAACTTTAGAAATCTCGTCATCCATTGCCGGACACTTATGACAGTTGCTACCCCCTGCCAGTCACCCTTAAACTTTAATAAACTATAATTATACTTACGTTATAGTATAAAAGCTAAATTTTATATACGTTACTGGAGGCGCCCTATCTCACTCGCACCCGCTTGAACAGTTGTTACCTCGCGCTCGCACCTACGGCGGACTTTCAATGTGTCTGGCAAGATTGTAACGACACAAGTACGTTACTATTAATTTCCATCCGTGAAACCAGTTGTCCATACTGCCACGATGACGATATCCACCATCAGACATGTTGAACTCTCACTCCGGATGGATTGATGGTGGAAGGAGACCACCACGACGGATATTGACTCTGGTCTTGAACGCTTTACACAGTTACTACCGCGTGTTAGACGAGGTCGGAGTACTGATCCGATCTTGCACACACTCACCGGGACTGCCATTAATTTTCGGTACCTGCGCAAGTTTGAAACGAACTGTCTAAACTGCCAGGATAATTTCAGACGCGGTACTGACGCTCCGAAATACACCTACAGTTCCACGACACGGAATCACCGTTAGGCCGGGGTCATAAACGATATTCCTGTCATCTGAGTCAAACCGGTGGAGTATTAATCTGTCGATAACTCAGTCCCTAATCGACTCGTACTGCACAAACAATTAGTCGCATATACCGTCCACGTCGAAGTCAAGCCACCCACATCGTGTAAAATACGTCGAGTTACCAGTATTCCGTTAGAATCTTACCTGCCCAAGTAACCGCAACCCAAACTCTATAGTCGCTGGTCGTTTTTACCTGTATAGGGAACATGCACAGAAAAACTTTCAGCATTTATAAAATAACGAAGGTCTCGCCGTCGTGGGCATTTGGGCTATAATAACTTTATCATTATTTTATACCAGCATCGGTTATTACTTCATAATTTTCAAATCAAAATATTCCGAAAACGGTACACGGTAACGAGTTTTAACAAGAGATCCTTTTTGGTGTAAAATTGAATGATGTTTAAGCTCACTTGAAATTTTAATTAATAAATCTAACCTTAAAAAGTTATGTTCAATACTACTTGGTACGAACCGTGTAACTAGCGCCCTCTATGAGAGTCAGATATAAAAACAAATTCATGGGATGTATCAGCTACTAAAACATATTTGTATAAATGTTCATTACAATGTTTTCAGTATTTTCGGAAAAATCGTAATAAATGTGTAAAACTATTTTTTTTTCAACGCCCTTTATCTTGAATATGGATGGCGTTACGAAAAATTTTTACTATCCCAATTATTTTTCAGTTTTCTACCTATCCTAGAGACGGGGTCAACATACACCTTGTATATTGCGACAGGTTGAGCTGCTTCGAGTTTAGTTTTTCTCCCACGTCCTCTCAGAACTCGAATTCGCTGGTCATCTAACAGAAGACCAACTTTGATTTTTTTGGAAATGCAGCTGCAAATGATACATACATACATAGATATAGTCACGACTTTTTTCCGTAGGGTTAGGCAAGGACCACTTCCTTTCACTTGCTACGGTTCTTACACACATTTTTCGCTTCTTTTACTTTCATCAGTGCTCTCTTACATGCTCGTCGGTTGTTGGTACTCTTGACATGGCCTTTCTTCAAAACAATGTCGATTTGATCAAGATATTTCGCCGAGGTCGACCTCTGCCGACTTGCCCATTCACACTCCCCTTATAAATCTGTTTCGTCAATCTTCCTTCATGCATCGCGACATTTCTCACCACTCTGTTATAGGTCTTTTTTAAGTCTACGAAAGCGCAGTAGACCTTTTGACTTCTAGCCAAGAAGTTTTCGTCTATGCCTCGTAATGAAAAGACTTGATCCATACATCTCATTCCTCTTCTCCTCTTTGAATCAATATCTTTACACACCCACCATTAGATATTTTATCAAATATTGCACGGAATTAATTAATTAACTTGACCACAATTTTACAACTGAATAAAAATATTAAGGATACAGCAAAAATTCTACTTTTTTGAATGTAACTGTTTTTGTTGGTTTTGTTTTGTTTGCATATTACAAATTTTTTTTTTTTAATCAATACTAGGTGATTCCATATAAGTTGTGTGAAGACCTAATAAGTGGTTTTATTCGCTTACCGTACATCCAAGTGCTTGTTCAACTGCACTATTTGTTATCATGCAGTTTTTCAACGAACCAGTATGATCTGCTAACGTTATTCTTATATCGAAACTAATCTCCGATTCGACCTGTTCATTTTCAAATACGGTAGGACATTCGATATTTTCACATTTAGTACCTTTTATTTCCAATTTACATTTTCCACTAAAAAAATAAATATATTTTAAATTTTGTAATTGTCGAAAATAAAATTTTACACAACATATGGCACGCTATCCGAACGGTAGCAATAGAGATAAGATGAATTATCAGAAACCACAACCATTCCGTTTAAGAATAACGATTGGATTTTCGTTAGTTTTGATATTTAATAAAGTATTTTTTATAGAAAATCTGAATTTTCTTATTTTTTTGTAACGATAGTATTAATACGATATCAATAATCAAATACTTATAATCATATTGACTCATCGCTCTAACCTCCCATGCCAGTAAAATCATGCTCCATATTATCCATTTAAGATTGCAACGTTTTGCAACATTTCAAATTAGCCCAGAGCAGGCAGGTTTTGTGAAGGGTAGGGGTACAAGAGAGCAGATTCTTAATGTACGTATTTTGATCGAAAAAAGCTAGAGAACACTATAGCCCCCTTTACCTCTGCTTTGTAGACTTTACAAAAGCATTCGATAATGTGATATGGACAAGGATGTGGGATATTCTTTTGGACATGGGTGTGCCATCTTATCTCGTAATGCTCATTCAGAATTTATATGCAAACAGTAAGGCAGTCATAAAGATGGACAACTCTCTCTCTCTCTCTCTCTCTCTCTCTCTGGGGAAGCCTTGGTTAAAAAAGAAGTTAGACAAGACTGTGTATTATCTCCGTTGCTATTTAATCTATATTCGGAACCTTAATGAGAATAGTGCTGGAAAACTGGGACAGCGGTTTTGTTGTGTGCGGTCAAAAAATTTCAAATTTAAGATGACACCTTTTTGGTTGCCAGTAATGAAAAAGAACTGATGATGTTCCTCGAAAGACTCTGTGAGCTTAAGATATGTGTTGCAAATAAACTACAAAAAAAACGAAGATCTTAATTATCAACGGAGAACAAGAATGTGCTCCACAACCACATGAGGTGGCAAATTGCGATGTCGTCGGAAAGATCGTGTATCTAGGGTCAATAATAACATCAAATGCGAATTGTGAACCTGAAATTCGTAGACGCATTCAACTGGGTAAAACAGCTATGTGCCAACTCACCAAAATATGGAAAGATCGCAACATCTCGATCCAAACGAAAAAAGCTTTAGTAAAATCACTGGTATTCTCAGTTTTTTGGTACGTTTCGGAAACGTGGGTGATCAAGGCCGCTGATCGACGGAGAATCGATGCGTTCGAAATGAGGTGTTAGCGCAGAATGTTAAGAATCCCATGGACTGTTCGAAGAATAAACGCATCCATATTAAAACAAGTAAGAATAGAGCACCGTTTGTCGAGCCAAACTTCAGCGCGGGCTCTAAGGTTCTTCGGCCACATAATTCTACACAATAATGTGGAGCGCTTCATTGTACAGAGAATGCCATTTGGTAAAAGACGACGAGGACGATCACCAACGAGACGGACAGATACCGTTCGAAATTTAACTGGCCTAAATTTAGAGACGGCAAGAGAGGCTAACAGCAGGCAACGATGGCAACAAATTATTAGTCACGTCCTGGACACACTGGATAATGACAGAAATTCACAACAACCACCACACATCATGTATGATGTAATGGACTAAGAAGAGATAATCATTGACTGGTAAATATAAACAGTCAAAGGTAGGAGGTTTTTTTTAAATAAACTAGAAAGTTTATTTTTACAATAAATTAACTCAAATAATTTACTGATGTTAGAAAACATAATTAAACCAGTGAATTTTCGTACTATATTAGAATTTACACTCATACTAAATATTTTAAATGACTTATGTACAAATTTTCTGTAAATTCGTGGGGTCATCCGGCCCTAATAATTTCGTCAAATCTAAATCCCCTTTGCCGCCATATTCAAAAGTGTGGACTTCGGTACCCGAATGACTGACCCCCCCGAAGCTGCCAGAACTAATTATACGTTAACCTAAATTCTCTCTCTTCCCTTTTAACTTTCGTTTGGGACGCATATGCCTAAAAATTCTCTCTTTCAAAAAAAATAATTATGGAGGTGAGCAATTTGATTGCAACACTTTCATCTCCAACTTCTTCAAGGAATAATTTAATTTAGTAGTAAACTATAATCTCGTTTTGTAAACTTCTAGAAACACAGCAGCAAGAAGAATTAAAGTAAACCTCTGACTTTTAAATTTTTGTAATAAAAATGTTGAAATATTATCATTATGTTTAATAGATAAATCTATTGAAAATATAATGAGTGATCTTGTCCAAAAGATACAACCAAAAGAGTCATAAAATTTGTTAACGAAAATTTTGTTAATACTTTAAAACACTTAACGAAGACTAAAATTTACCAATAATAAAGAGAACAAAATTATGGAAAATTTTGCACAAACTAAATTTTCTTTAGGACAAGCAGGATGGTGGATCAGCACTTCTAGAAAAGAACGAGATAGTTGAGGAAAACAGTGTTTGAGAGAAATACGAAAAGTGAGAGCAGATGGAAAACGGATTTTCTATTGAGATGATTCCTGGTTGAATGAAAAACACACCGTTACAAAAGTCTGGCAGACAACATACATACATATAGTCACGCCTTTTTCCCGTTGGGGTAGGCAGAGACTACTTCCTTCCACTTGCTACAGTTCTTACTCACATCTTTTGCTTCCTCTACTTTCATCAGCGCTCTCGTACATGCTCGTCGGTTGTTGGTAATCTTGACCTGGCCTTTCTTCAAACAATGTTGATCTGATCGAGATCGATGTTCGCCGAGGTCGACTTGTCCATTCAGACTCGCCTTATACATTTTGTTTCGTCAATCTTTCTTCATCCATCCTTTCTACGTGTCCAAACCATCTAAGCATTCCTTTATCTATCTTTGTAACAACATCTTCTTTTACACCATAGCGTACCCTTATCTCACTTTCTTTACTTTATCCAACCGAGTCACTCCGGCTATACATCTCAGACTACTCATCTCTGCATCATTAATCCTATTTTCATGCTTCTTCTGCCAAACCCAACATTCACTACCATACATAAGTGTAGAAACCAACATTCCTCTATGCACAGCCTTTTTCGACATTTTATTTGTTTTCCTGCCAACACCCTTCGCTCAATGTCACAGTCGTACTTTCCGTCTTTCGTAAAATTCGAACCCAAGTATAAAAACTCATTCACTTGTTCCATCATTGTATCACCATGAACTACCGCTCATCCCATACATAATTTCGGCCACAATTCACTCATTACCACTCTGTCATAGGCCTTTTCCAAGTCTATAAAAGCGCAATAGACCTTCTCACTTCAAGCCAAGAATTTTTAGACTATAACTCGTAATGAAAAGACCTGATCCATACATCTCCTTCCTCTTTTAAATCCTGCTTGCACATCCCATATCATCTCAGTTTCATTCGTCACTCTTTTAATCAATATCTTTGCATACCGTTTGCCGACTATGCTGAGTAAACTAATACCTCGGTAGTTCTTACAGTCCTGATGCGAACCTTTTGCCTTGTAAAGCGGCACGATAACGGCCTTACACCAGTCGTCTGGTACGCTACCACTCCTTCAACAAAGGTTAAAAAGGCGGAACAGCAGACTAGTTACCACGCTTTGTCCAGCCTTCAACCGTTATCCTGTCGTACCCAGCAGCTTTAACCAATTTCATACTGTTTAACGCTTCCACAGTTTCTGTCGTACTAATTTCACTTTCATAGCAACTTTCACTCATGTCTCCGAATGGGGCTTGTGCATCCTCTCTCTCAAATAAACCTTCGAAGTATTTCTTCCATCTCTTTAAAACGCATTCCTCCCCTTTCACCATACTACCATCTTGGTTTCTGATTTTTTCCAGTTGCGAGGTAGGATTATTACCTCTGGCTGTTCTAATGGACTTCCAGGAAGAGTTTAATATTGTTCTGGAAATCATCAGATAACCTTCTAGCAAGTTCAAAAATCCAGTCGCTTAGGTATTTATGAATGCGGTGTCGTTGTGAACATATGTATTTATATTACTGATATATAATTAAGAAAAAAAAATCTCTAACTTCAACTATATAAATAGATAAATAGCAGTGTTACCATTTTATGGAAAGTGTTTTTGACATTCCATCCAAATCTAATTTGGAAACAAAAGAATACAAAAGAGCAGTAAAATTATGAGCTTCTCCTGTACATGATTTGATCCTGTCGTGAACTTGTTTTACATTCATTATATCTTGAATGGTATTTGCTAAAAGTAAAAAAAATGGTTAGTTATATTATTTTATTCGATAAACAATTCACGGAAACCGTATACTAAACGGTCGCAGTCTTGCGCAATGAATAAAATGAACATACACGGACGATTTTTCTATTTCAAACAAAGTTTCTGAACGGTAATTTCGGTGATTGTCGAATGCAGAAACTGTTTTGACCGACATGCGCATTGGGTATTTCATGAGCGGTCGCTAACACTTTTTTTATAGGTAGTTATATAGTTAACCAAAAAGCAGCAGTACGAATAGAAGACATGACATCAGAGAAAATAGAAATACAAAGAGGTGTTTGTCAGGGGTGTATACTATCATCAATCCTCTTTAACCTGTACTCGGAGGACATAGTAAATAGGGCACTTGATGATCAGGACATGGGCATTAAAATTAACGGCATGACAATAAATAATCTGAAGTACCCTTATTTTAGCTGGAACACACGAAGACCTACAGACGCTAATTAACAGAATGGTCACAGTAAGCGGAGAATATGGACTATCACTAAGCATAAGCAAAACAAAATATATGCTGATAACAAAAACAACTCAAGACAATCGTAAGATATATTATTATGTGAGGAACCAGCCTATTGAAAGAGTAAGACAATACAAATACCTAGGCACGATTATTAATGAGAACAATGACAGCTCCCAAGAAATACGAGTCAGAATAGAACAGGCGAGAAGTACCTTTACAAGAATGTAGAGGCTTTTCTGCTGCAGAGATTTAAACCTCGATTTAAAAATACGACTGATGAGATGCTATGTGCTGTCTATACTATACTATGGGATGGAGGCCTGGACACTGAAGGTAACCGACATGAGGAGACTGGAGGCATTTGAGATGTGGATATACCGGAGAATATTAAGGATCTCATGGGTAGAAAGAATAGCCAACGTGGAAGTGATAAGAAGTATGCATAAGGAGAGAGAAGTGATTCCGACAATTAAGAGAAGAAAACTGCTGTACATGGGACATGTCATGAGGGGAGAAAAATATCAAATGGTACAAATAATTATGCAGGGTAAAATCCAAGGCAAGAGATCTATAGGAAGAAGACGAAATTCATAGCTGAAGAACCTTAGGGATTGGTTTGGAATGATTCCGAACGATTCCGAATTCCATACATAAGCTGTAAGTTGATACAAACCTTTTGTCAATACAAGAAAGCTGGGAAGGGGGGTAAAAGACTACTCGGAAGTAAATTTAAAATAAATAATGTTTCAAATATTCCTTAGTTGGAAAGTCCTAGGTGAATAAAGCTGCAAGGTGTACGGTTTCATGCAAGGATTAACACTCTCGGTGTTGATGGGCCTCAAGTGAGGTTGGTCAAACTATCCCCATTGCCGGAGCGCCCTCAGGTGAGGTTCAATGTTGTAGCTTTCCACTATCTATTCTTTCGGTCCGTACGGAGTGGGGATTACTATTTTGAACTCCCGGCAGTGACTATTGTATCCAGTTACCAGTCTGCTTTCGAACGTTACCTTTCGTTCTCGAATCAAATTAATAGTTTTTTTTTAAATTATTTTACAAAGTTGGCTATTCATTTCTTAATATTTTTGTTAAAGGTAAGTTTTGAATTATTATCCAGTCATCAAATACTGAACTTTTCAATCAATATTATTGAATAATAAGTGATATTGACATAAATTTTTTTTTTTAGATTGTTGAAGGAAAAATGGTATTTTAATATAACTAGAAGCTTAGCTTAGCTTAGCCTAATTAGCTCCTAGCGCTAAACTTCCTCTCTGCCGGACCGGCCTCAGCTGAGATCGCGTCATAAAATCACTTCCGGTTAATTTTTTTCTGTGCCAAACCATCATAAAAATGTATAATATAATAATTAAACACGTAAACATGAAATATTAAAAAAAAATTGCACCGGAAGTGAGTTATTTCTAAAAGATCACTCCGCGCCGAAAATGTTAAGATCTTTGTAGTTCTTATCGACATAGTGATGAAAAGGACTATAGATATTTTAATACCCAGCTCCTTCAAAAATACTCTATGAGCAATATAAAAAATTGTTTCTTATCAGGTCTGGGTTCTTCTGATAAACAAGGCTCTAAACATGAGCTCCTTGTGAGCTGCCACCGTAGCCAACCTAGATTCTGTGAGAGCTTGTTTGTACAGTTTGTCGAGGTTCTTTTACAGATAAGAAGACATGAAGGTGTTTTGGAAGTATTAAATGTGTTTTTGGTCTATAATATTAAACAAACCAGAAGTATTGCTAAACTATTTCGAACCAAATTAACTCTTTACTTTCATCCTAACCACTGCTCTTAAGGAGTTTTTCCTGATAACCGGAGAAGCGCCCATTTAATTATTTCTAAAGAATTCCCATCTTTTTACCATGCGTCGTGAACCAAACTAAGCTTATGGACAAAATTAACGCACCACTTTAATAAATGTACTTGATTATAAAATTGACATTACTAGTATAATTAACAACAGCAGCAGCAGACCACCACGAAGACTTACGAACAATAGTTGAATGTAGTCAAGTGTACAGACTAACTATAAACGTCAAGAAAACGAAATGTATGAGGATATCAAAAATCCAAAATAACGATGAAAGTCTGACGGTCAATGACAGGATCCTTGAACAAGTGGAGAACTACAGTTATCTTGGCACAACAATCAATTCCGCAAATGATTAATCTAAAGAAGTCAAAGCGCGAATAGAGAAATCACGAACAAACTTCAACAGGATGAGAAAGATACTCTGCACAAGGGATCTGAATTTGAGCCTAAGAGTTAGACTGGCAAGGTTTTATATTTTCTCGACGTTACTCTACGGCATGGAAGCTTGGAAGCTGAACGCGACAACCATTAAGAAACTGGAATCATTCGAATTGTGGGTGTATAGAAGAATCCTGAAGATATCATGGACGGAACACGTAACAAACAACGAAGTCATGAGGAGAATTAACAAAGGAATGGAAATTATAGAAACCATTAAAACCAGAAAACTACAATACCTGGGACACATTACACGTGGGGAACGATACACCATGTTTAAAGAAATTATACAAAGAAAAATCCAGGGCAAGAGAAGTGTAGGAAGGAGAAGAATATCATAGCTGCGCGATTTAAGGGAGTGGTATGGATGTACATCAAAAGAACTGTTCAGAGCTGCCGCCTTCAAGGTCAGAATAGCTATGATGATTGCCAACCTCCGCCGCGGAGAAGGAACGTGAAGAAGAAGTATGAAAATAAAATGATTTATCAATATGACAAATTGTTTCTCATCAGGTCTGGGTTCTTCTGATAAACAAGGCTCTAAACATGAGCTTCTTGTGGGCTGCCACCGTAGCCAACCTAGATTCTGTGAGAGCATGTTTGTACAGTTGTTGGAGGTTCTTTTACAGATTAGAAGACATAGAGGTGTTTTGGAAGTATTAAATGTGTTTTTGGGCTATAATATTGAGCAAACCACTGCTCTTAAGAAGTTTCCCTGATAAATGGAGAAGCGCGCATTTAAATATTTTTAAAAAATTCCCATCTTTTTACCATGCGTCGTGAACCAAACTAAACTTATGGACAAAATTAACGCACCACTTTAATGATTATTCTAGTAAAGTCATTACTAGTCCGAAGGCGACCTATCCCTGGAAAACCCATCCAGAGAAGATTGGGCCGAGAATCTAGTTAAACCTCAGGGAGTAGTATTTTATACGGAGGGGTAAGTAGGTTGCAGTGTCTTCTCAGAAGACCCCTCACTTAGCCTGTCGTTTTGTTTGCCTGATTACTGTAGTGTGTATCAAGCCGAAATGACAGCCATTACCGAGGCAGCTGTCTGGACACTCCGCAACGAACAAAAGTTCAGCGAGATATCCATTCTTTGCAACAGCCAGACTGCTATCAAATCACTTAACTCAGTCTTCTTGACCTCTAGGGTAGCGGTGCAACGCCGAGCCGCCCTGAATGAGCTAGCAGCTATTTTAGAGTCCACATTGTCTGGGTACCTGAACACAGGGACATACCAGGCAACTGTAAGGCGGACAAGCTAGCAAGAGAGGGCACCACACTCCCAGCCGTATCAGTCTCATCTCAGCAAGGAGTACCGATTGCAAATTGCCGGCTCCTCCTGCACAGCAAAGTAGTTCATTTAGCCAACTTAAGGTGGCAAAATGAACCCACATGCACATCATCGAAACAGATTTGGCGTAAACTAGATCTACGTCGAACTAATGATGTTTTAACACTATCCAGGGAGTCCATTGGATATGCGATCGCGGCCATTACAGGGCACTGGGCAGGTGAATCCCATGCACGGCGCATGGGAATCGTAGAGTACGACACTACTTCTGTGGTAGCTGTCACGATGAGGAAGAGAAGGAAACAATGGTGCATCTAATCTGCCACTACCCTGCCCTAGGCATAAAACGGCTTTCTATGCTGGGGCAACCAAACTTTAAATACCTCACACTTTTTATTAAAAGCTTTAACTGGTTTTCATGGTAGCGGGGGAAGGCACCTCCGTCCATCGCGGTATCACAACGGGCCAAAAGGCAAGTAGGTTCCTTCCGAACCGCCATTTTAACCCAACCTAATCTAAAGTCATTACTACTATAATAATAAAATAATAAAATGATAGAACGAAGCGTCACAGCTGAACAACTAATTACGTAACCGCATTTAAGCGCCAAACGCGTTCACGTGAACAATTTCGATATGAACCCCATCACGACGTGTATACGACGTTTAGCTTTAACGCTATATTTTTTTTCATGTCGAAATTCTATCACGTGACCGCATTTGACGCTCAAATTAAATATCAGACGTCAGCATAAAAATGCGCTCTTACCGTCAGGTAACGTTGTAATGATATGGTCGACAATATCGAATGTCTCAATCGGGGCATTCTTCGCGTAATCTAGTAACATCTCGACTTCTTTTCCATTTGGATTTTCAGTAATTACGCTGCGGCTAGTACATTTAGCTGTAAATTGCTTATGAAAATTTGACCATTGAATTTTTAAGTCGGTGATAAACAATGCTGTGCACTTGGGTTTCCAATTTTCAGATCTAAAAAATAATAGGTATTTAATTCGACTTTGAAAAATAATTAAAAACGTAAAATGCAATTGAAAGAAGTCAATTATTGCAGGATCGTTTAAACTACTTGAAAAATAGTACAGGGAATGGTCATGAGCTACGCATTCCGACCGTACAGGGATGGTTTATCGGACAATTTGTGAACCAATTTCTGAATCGTAATTTCGGTGCATAGTCGAACGTAAAAAATGTTTGGAATGACATGCGCATTGAAAATTTCATCAGCTGTAGCTGTTACTTATTTTTTTACCGATGAGCAGTTTCTTTTTTTGTCGAATGCATAAAATGGTCACAAAACCGTTCCAATATACAGATTTTCTCGTACAGCTCGAGGAAATACATGCACATCGATCCAAACAATTCCGAATACCGTTTCATACAAACATATCGTCACGAATTTTTCCTGTACGGAGAACCCTTCTTTCCATTTGCTACGATTCTTACACACATCTTTTGCTTCATCTACTTTCATCAGTGCTCTCATACATGCTCGTCGGTTGTTGGTTTTCTTGACCTGGCCTTTCTTCAAAACAATGTCGATCTGATCGAGATATGTTCGCTGAGGTCGACCTCTACTGATTTGCCCATTCCTTTATCTATCTTTGTAACCACACCTTCCTTCACACCACAGCGTTCCCTTTTTTCACTATTTTTCACTTTATCCAACCGAGTCACTCCACACAATGGGTAAGATTGTCTCCACCACGAGAAAATAAACCCACAATACCACATTCAAAGGTTTTTAGTAGGTTACACTACCCTTTGCCATGACTTCAGTTCTTTTCAGAGCAGTTAAGAACAAAAGGTGTCTATTTTCCCTTGTAAATAAAAAAAAAGTCACTCCGGCTATACTTCTCAGACTACTGATGTCCGCAGCATAAATATTATTTTCATGCTTTTTCTGCCAAACCCAACATTTACTACCATACATAAGTATAGGAACCAGGGACCAGCAATCTTCTATGCACATCCAGACGTGCCTTTTTTGGCACGTTCTGACTGCTGATAAAGTTATGCAGTGCCCCACTTATACTTTCGATCCCTCGTAAACTTTGAACCCAAGTATACAAAATCATTTACTTGAATCACTTTTGCTTCCTCCATTAGCACCTCGTAGTTTGTTAAGTTTTCTTCCCTTTAAAAAACCATTACTTTCGTTTTGCTTAATATTTACCATCGCTTGTAATTCCTCTTTCATGGCGATACAAAAGTTGCTAGTTGGAACGAACCTTATTTTTTAAAATTCCTCCAATATTCGAATCAAACTGGACATATTATTATTTAAATATTTTAAAAATTGAAAAATTAATAACAATTATTTATTTAATCGTTATAGTAAATTAAATTGATGACAACTTTCAACTTGCATAATTTACAAAAATTGTAGACGTTTAAAGGACTTATTTACTCTAGTTTTATTACCCTAATCACAAAAATATGACTTGTTATGTGCATTAATGATATTTGACGATCCCAATACTAATCCGTTAAAATTAGTTAGAAATGAATTACTATTGAAATGCACCACAAGTGGCTAAATTCGACGAAAAAAAAATTGGAACTAATACAAAATATGATAAATGATAAACAGCCCTCTTTGATGATTACAAAAAAGTACGCACAAAACTTTAGCTGGTTGTGGGGCGGTTCCTCTTGAAATCCGTCAACGGCATTGTATCTCCCCGTGATGACAATCAGCAATCCGCTTTACCTGTCTTCATTCGAAATAGGAGCAGGTCGGTATATGTTCTGCTAGTCTAGCATCCGTCCTACTCAGCGACGTAATGCTTCTGGCTAGGCCCTCTCGGTGAGACTCCTCAGTGAGGGCACTTGCCTGTCCTATACTCTGCTTTCTGTTTTCCAGTACATTAAGTTCTGGTCCCTGAGCCATACCCGAATTTCCCTTCTGTTCAGACAGAAGGGAATCACTAGGACTGGCTCTGGACCCACGAACTTAGTCTCCGATACCGCTATGGAGGACGCCGTCTGTACACATTGCATGATTGCTACAATTTTAGCTTGAAAAACTGTAGCATATTCGCACAGAGAGATCGATTTTTCGATCCCATTCTGACGACTATAGACTTCAGCCCCAATCCCGGCGCTCGTCTTGGAGCCATCTGTAATCCAGATGTCCTCATTGAGTGGCACCGATCTCTGGTGGCATTTGCTTGTCTGGTGGATTTTTTTCATATCGAGAAAAATAATGATGACTCTCCAACAAATCGCATTGAATAAAATCCAGTGTTCAGTAAAACGTGCCAAGGTGTTTGTTAATGTTATTTATGTTCAAGTGAATCTGAACTCTTTGTATGTCAGTCAGTTTTGAGGTTATGTATGTATGTCAAGTAAATAATTTTTCACAGTCAAAAAAGTGTCAGAATATATCTTATAAAATACGACAAAAAAATAGGATAAAAAAGACTAAAACAGAATAGAAGTTTCAACATTGGTCCTTCGAGCATTCAGAAGAATTTCAACTAGGAAAAACAGTATTGCTGAAATGAGTAAATTGGAGAAGAGTACTAGTGAAATAGCAGGTGGAAAGACCAGGAGAAAGACAAATGAATCTGAAGCCAGACAAGCAGATGATTCAGTTAAGGATTTTCTGGGATTTTCAAATAATGAAAATGGATTATCTGAGATACAGAGAGATTCACAGAAATCATTATTAACTAGAAGCAGAAAGTCGAATACATCTAGCAAGAAAGTTATAGAGATTCAACTTGAAGCAGCCAGAAGAATAGCAGCGATGGAAGAGAAGAAAGATCAAGAGGCTTTAAGAGATCAAGAACTTTTGAGGGAGAAGAAATTTCAGAGAGAAAAAGAACTTATCGAGTTAGAAATGAAAATAAAACTCAGCGACACTGAAAGTAAATATGAAAGTAAATTTGGACGTGACAATAATTTACCACAAGAATCTGAAAATGGACAGGAGAAAGTAAATAATTGGTTCAAAAATCAACTGGAAGAACAAGATATGCCTAACTATGAATATAAAGAAACGACGAAGAAAGATCCTATAGAAATATTACTCAACAGACAATCAATAAAAGATTTACCGATATTTTCTGGAGATCCTGAAGACTGGCCACCTTTCATATCGCAGTTCAGAAAATCCACTGGAGCCTGCAAATTCACCGAAGAAGAGAACTTGATAAGAATTCAGAAATGTCTTCGTGGAAGGGCTAGGGAAACAGTAAAACCTTTGTTGATATCATCAACTAATGTAGAAACTGTATTGGAGACCCTAGAAATGACCTTTGGAAGGCCTGAAATCATCATATCTATGTTGGTAGAGAAAGCAAGGAAAACTCCATCGCCGAGAGAAGGAAAACCAGATTCTATTGTATCGTTTTATATCGCAGTTACTAATTTGATAACTACAATGGAGGTTTTGAAATCGACAGGTCATATGTATAATCCTCAGTTGTTGGATGAAATAACTCGGAAATTGCCATATTTTCTTCTCAATTGGGGAGAATATGCATTGAAAAATAGGAATGATGTCAATCTGAAGATATTTTCAGAGTGGTTGAAAGAAAAGGCAAAAATATCATGCTATGTAGACAATCCAGTTTTCAGAATGGATGAAAGAGGTAATTTTGCCAATAGAAGAGAAACAGTTTTGTCAATTGATGGGAAAGAAACGAAGTACCATGAGAGAAAATGCCTGGTATGCAAGGAAACAATGCACTCTTTGGAAAATAGTTGTTACAAATATTTGTATTTGTTGCCTTAAATCAAATCACTTCAAATCAGATTGCCGCAAGAAAAGGTATTGTGGTTTGAATAGATGTACACGAACTCACCATTCACTCTTACATAAGCCATCATCAAACATTGCTGAAATAAAGCAAGAAGTATCATCTAATCCTGGACAAGTGGAACACATCAACGTCACAAGAAAACAGAATGAGGTACTCTTGAAGATACTTCCTGTCAACGTGAGAGGCCCCAATGGAGTGTTTTCAACTTATGCTTTCTACGATGAAGGAGCAACAATTTCTTTGATTGACTTGAACTTAGCAAATGACTTAGGTTTGGCAGGTATAACAGAACCAATTTGCTATCAATGGACAAATGGTATTATCCATAAAGAAAACCATTCAAAAATAGTTGATTTCGATATTTCTGGTTCATCAGGTGAAAAATATTATGAATTAAATGGAGTAAGGACGATTAAAAATCTGATGCTACCGACACAAACTTTGGATATAGATAATATCAGAAGAAAATATCCTCATATTGAACAATTGGAGAAGATGTCGGCATATTATGAGAAAACTCCAATGATTCTGATAGGACAAGATCATGGACATCTAATTGTTAGTAGGAAAATGATTCAGCTAGATAGAGTTGGTCCAATACTTTCAAAAACCTTATTGGGTTGGGTATTACATGGAAATTCGCTGGAGTTGTGTAAACAAAGAAATAATAATTTTTTGTATCATATCTGTAATAAATCAGAATATGAGAAACTACATGAGATGGTAAAAGATTCATTCTCCATTGAGTCTTTTGGAGTTAAGATTGTAGAGAAATACATAAAAACAAAAGAAGATGAAAGATGCGAGAAAATTATGCAACAAACAACTTTCAGAGTAGGAAATAGATTCGAAACCGGGTTACTGTGGAAGAAAGATGACAATAAATTCCCAGATAACAAGAAATCAGCCTTGATACGTCTACACTGCATGGAAAGAAAAATGGACAAAAACGAGAAATTTGCCGAACAGTACTGTCGAAAAATTGATGAATATGAAGAAAAAGGTTATGCAAGAAAGCTTGACAAGAATGAAATAGATGACTCAAAAGGAAATGTTTGGTATTTACCACATTTTGGGGTAGTGAACCCGAACAAACCTGGTAAATTGAGACTGGTGTTAGATGCTGCAGCCAAAACTCAACATATAAGTCTAAACACCGAACTATTATCTGGACCGGATCTTCTGAAACCACTCACTGGAGTATTAATGAAATTCAGACAAAATAAAATTGCATATGCAGGTGATATAAAAGAGATGTTTCATCAAGTTATTATCCGAAAAGAAGACAGATCAGCTCAACGTTTCCTTTGGAGGGAAAGAGACAGAGAAAATGAACCTGAAGTATATGAAATGGTTGCTATGACCTTTGGCGCAACGTGTTCACCCTGTCTCGCACAATATATTAAGAATCGCAATGCGAAAGAAAATGAAGTTGAATATCCAAAAGCCTGTAAAGCGATTATAGACAAACATTATGTCGATGATTATTTGGACAGTAGTATTTCTGAAATTGAAGCTATAAACCAAATAAAACAGGTGATAGAAGTACATCGGAAAGCAGGATTTGAAATTTGTAATTTCATATCAAACTCCAAAACAGTTCTCAGGAATATTCCAGAAAACCTGAGAGCTAATTCATCCAAAAATATCGAAGAATTTTCCCAGAACCATTCAGAAAGAATATTAGGCCTGAGGTGGTTACCAAATACCGACGTATTTTCATTTTCTACAAATTTACAGAAAGTTAATCCAGATATCTTGAATGGCAACAAAATTCCTTCAAAAAGAGAAGTATTGAAATTCCTGATGTCCATCTTTGACCCACTTGGATTTTTGAGCAGTGTTATAACAATAAAAATTTTATTACAAGAAATTTGGAAAGTTAAAATTGGATGGGACGACGAACTGCCCCATAGCTTCAATGATTATTGGTGTAAATGGATTAATCAATTACAGGAAGTTATTCCTCTGATCACGATACCAAGATGTTATGGGAAATTGTCCAATTTGAGTGAATCAGAGTATACAGAATTACATGGCTTTTGTGATTCTAGTGAGAAAGCGTATGCAAGTGCTATATACATTCGATTCAGGAAAGATGCTAATTTCGAGATTTCTTTGGTGAGTGCGAAAACAAGAGTATGCCCTTTGAAACAGACATCGATACTGAGGTTGGAACTTTAAGCAGCATTGATGGGATCTCGACTAATAACATCCATAATATCTGAACTTGAAGTGAAAATCGATCGAGTCTACATGTGAACAGATTCAATGACTGTAATGAGTTGGATAACAAAGGAAAATGAACAATATAAAACTTTCATAGCTCATAGAATTGGAGAAATTTTAGAACATACCGATAAAAATAATTGGCATTGGATTCCATCTAAAGAAAATGTCGCCGATGAAGCTACTCGCATTTGTAAAGACAAATTAAGTTTGAGAAGATGGTTCACAGGTCCATCGTTCTTAATGAAACCTGAATCAGAATGGAACTTCGAATGTCAGATGAACTGTGATGAGATCTCTGATGAAATTCTAGAAATTAAAAAGTTTCCGATTTTAAGCATGAAAATCATCGAGATATCTACTAGTTTTCCAGATCCTACTCGCTTTTCATCATACGAAAAATTAGTCAGAACGACAGCTTGGGTCTTGAGGTTTATTATGAATTGTAGAACGAGAAACAAGAATAGTGAAGATTTAGATGTGGAAGAAATAGAAAACGCAGAGAAGTTGTGGTACAAAGAAGTACAGAAAGTTACATATGACGAAGAATTGATAAGTCTCAAGAATGGCAAAGATATAGAAAAGTCAAGTAGAATTTACAAATTATCACCTATTTTACAAGATGGAATAATATGTATGAAAGAAAGAATAAGCAGTAAATGCGATAAAATAAAATTAAACAGAAACCCCATAATATTAGAAGTGAAACATAGTTTCACACAACTTCTGATAAAAGGATACCATGTAAGAGCAAACCATAATGGGTATGAGTTCGTTATAAACGAGATAAGACAGAAATTTTGGATTCCCAAATTGAGAAATGCAGTTAAACAGATATGGAACAAATGTCAGTTTTGTAAAAATAGAAGAGTTAAACCCAATGTACCTGAAATGGGTTACTTACCAGAATCAAGATTAGCAGTGTTTCAAAAACCTTTTACAAAAACTGGAGTGGATTACTTTGGTCCTTTTTTGGTAACTGTTGGAAGAAAACACGAAAAACGTTGGGGAGTCATATTCACGTGCATGACTACAAGAGCAGTTCATATTGAGATTTCCTGGAGTTTGAACACGGCTTCAATGGTAATGGCATTAAAACGACTTATTGGAAGAAGAGGTACAGGAACCGATCTTTACTCGGATAATGGAACTAATTTCCGAAGTGCAAATCGAGAATTGTTCGAGAAGGTACGTCAACTAGATCAGAAAGATTTAGCAAATCAAATGGTGACAAAGCGAATCACTTGGCATTTCAATCCGCCAGCCGCATCACATATGGGGGGAAGCTGGGAGAGACTAATTCGATCCATCAGGAGAAGTCATGATGTTATCCTGAAAGAGAATTATCCAAAGGATGAGGTACTTCTAACAACCCTAGTCGAAATTGAAGGGATATTAAATTCAAGACCTCTTACTTATGTACCAGTAGATCCTGATTCAACAGAGAGCTTGACCCCAAACCATTTTTTGATTGGCTCCTCTACTGTACAACCTTTAGAAACCTCAGAAAATGCTGAAATTCATTTGAAACGACAGTGGAGAACTGTCCAAGCTCTAGCAGATCAATTCTGGAAACGGTGGCTTAAAGAATATTTGCCAGAATTGAATCAAAGGACAAAATGGCACGACAAAAAAGTTTCTCTTAAAGAAGATGATATAGTCGTCATTGCAGATAACAACTTACCCAGAAATACTTGGCCACTGGGAAGAATTTCGAAAACATATCCAGGAAAAGATGGAACAGTACGAGTGGTGGAAGTAAAAACACAGAGTGGAGTTTTCAAAAGACCTGCTGTGAAGATTTGTAAATTAGAAATTGAAGGATGAAATAGTGAAGAAGTTTCACTAGGGAGGAAGAAATGTTAATGTTATTTATGTTCAAGTGAATCTGAACTCTTTGTATGTCAGTCAGTTTTGAGGTTATGTATGTATGTCAAGTAAATAATTTTTCACAGTCAAAAAAGTGTCAGAATATATCTTATAAAATACGACAAAAAAATAGGATAAAAAAGACTAAAACAGAATAGAAGTTTAAACAGTGTTTCTAAAAACTGTACAAGTAGTAGTAAATGGTTAGTCTCCAATAGTGAAAGACAAAGCTGCTCTTGACGCGCCGACAAGGAACAGGGAGATTTCAAGAAGAGGGTTGTTGAAGGATGTATAATGTGGTCGATTTCTGCCTCTGTTGAATCTCGCCGTGCCTCGATTCGATGTTAAATCTTCGATAGCTTGGGTTTGCTGGTTCGTAATTCTATTTGCTGTCAGTTTTTCCGGCCTTACCGCCATGAACCTCTTGTTAAAGTAATTAAAAAACTACACTTTTCTTGTTTTATAATGTATTGTATAAAAATTCGTACAATGAGCTTACAGTTAAACCTCCTGTCTCTTTAGAATTTATTTACTGGTTGTGGCTTTTTAAATTAATTGATTTCATTAAATTATATTAATGTAAATTTTTACCACGTGGTATTTTAAAGCTTTAAATGGACGAAGTCACCAAACGGAAGTGGTCAAAAATAGTTTAGTATTAGCAGCACTGTTGTCAGCTTTTTAATTAATTTTGCTTGTGACTTTTCATGATTGGTTGCCTATAGCAAAGCACCTAATCTCAGGAAATCAAATGAATAATTGGTTGCCTATAGCACGCTTCTATTGGCTGTAATAATGAGGTTTTTAAATAAAGGTTTGGATTGAAGGACATTCTACAGTTGAAAAATACGGAATTTTTAACAGCTGCCCTGTACGTCTTTTATAAACTGACATCAAAACGAGGCGACAATATTACCTCACCACGACTGTCTTAAAACCAAATCGACACTGGAAAAATGAAACTGACAAATGGTACGATAATGTACCTGTTAGAAGAAATACAATAAAAGGATGGACTAAATCTGCTGCTGAGGCAATTGCCTTGAATGTAAAGGACAAGAAAATAAATCACTCGAATAGATCAACTGCTGTTAGCATATTGGCAAAAAGTGGTGTAGAAAAACAACAATTGCTGAAAATTACTGGTCATAACAATTAAAATTCTATAAAACCAAACTTAAATCTCGATCAAGAACACCTCAACAATATCATAAATATGCGTGGTAATAGATCAGTTCTATAGTAGAGAACAGCAACTAATCTAATGTTAAGTTAAATTTTAATAATTGTACTTTCACTAACTGTACTTTTAACAAATAAATAAATGTTTCGTTGTGTTAAGTTATAAATTTTTTTGTCAAATAATTTTCCGTCGAATATCCCTCTTAGATTGACAAATGCCTCATAATTTTATGACAAATTTCTCAAGCTCGTTGCTTGGTAACAGCCCGAAGCCGAAGGCTTTTGATTGTCATAAAATTATCTCGTCTATTATCAATGTCCTGGGGATATTACTATTGATTCACAACTTAAAATACAAATCAGATCAACAACAACAATGAAGAATAAATTGTGTAATCTTCTGTGTATCGTTCCAATTTTAGTATAAAAAAACCACCACAAAAAACCGTAAATTAAAATTATTATTATTATATTTTAATTTGAAAATTTAATAAAATAAGACATTTTTAAGTCCTTGAATTAACATAATAAGGACTCTTCCACTAAAGAGGCATTCAACACTTCGATTGGCAGTCTTCTTTTTAGTCTTCTATTATCTGGTTGGTACAGCAAGAGCTGCAAAAGTGGGTTAAGGTGATCTTCCAGTCTTTCGCCTCTTTCTGCTGTTATGTACTTCTTTGATTAAGGGCATCCCAAGGTCTTTATTAAGTGTGTCGATTGACATATAACACGGTGCATTTGTGATTGCTTTTAGGATTTTTGATTGTGCTCTTTGAATTTTTGTTGTGTTTGACTTACTGGCACATCCCCACAGTTCAATGCCGTATGTCCATATTGGTTTTATTACCGATTTGTATCTCTCTCCCAATCTAACCATCGTAAAGGTGTAGTGACATCATGTCGCGACTCTTTGAACGTGTTGCTTCCAGGACTTTCTATCTTGGGCACGATGAACGGCTTCGTGCATATTGTTACGATATTACTTCTGGGTTCGGGGATTTTAAACTCTCGATACAGTAACAAAACAATATTTATTCCAATACTTTTACACAATAAATTTTACTTTTATAAATCACTTACGATATTCAACTAATTACAACTTTTACAACTATTTAAATTTCATAACTTATAAACACTTTTTAAAACTGTTCCTTTTCACGACTGCTGTCCTTTTTATATTTCTCAATCATAATTCCAGACTATTCCGCGAAAGCGATAGACCCATCTCAAAGTCTCTAGGCGCGGCGAAAGTTTAGTAGACGGAGGCCGACAAAGCGCTTCATTAATATGCACCCCAGCCGTGGTAGACCCTCAGACGCCGACGAACAACAGGGCTGGATTGTAACAATATTCTTTCCAGTTAAAGTTTTAAGTTGGTCTAACTATTGTGACGGTGAGCGTCCCCTAGGTCTTCGTCGCTTGATTTTTTATTCGAATATTAATTTTTCCATTCCTCTGCTCTCCTGGTAATGTGTCCAAAATATTTGAGGTACTGTTGACTGACAATGGTCAACAATCTTGTTTGTATGTCCAGTTGTCTTAGAATCAATTCATTGGTGCGGCGAGCAGTCCATGGTATTCGAAGGAGCCGTCTATAGCACCACATTTCCAATGAATCAATTCTTCGTCGATCTGCTATTTTTATTGTCCAAGTCTCTACTGCATATGTCGCGATGAGAAAAATAAATGATTGGACCAGCCTAACCTTGGTTCCTGCGGTTTCCCTACGATAAGTGAGATCTTCTTCCGACAAGCCAGTTTAATTCTTTAAATTTAAGGTCAATTTGTATCGTTTTTTTGTTATGTGTTCTTACCAGATAGATTGTAGATTGTAGGGGGGTCGTGAAGGCTATGCACCCTCTCAAGCCCCTCGACCTATCAGATCTATTGTGCATAACCCTTATAATATTCGAGACCCAAGATTCCAAGACTTCGTACAAATTTTTTATAAGTTCCTGACATCGGAGGGCTTTAAGAAGACCCCTTCCAAAAACTAGTCTCTTGCAGAAAAGCGCTGGGCATTCGCAAAACAAATGTTCTGCAGTTTCACCGAAGTTCTCGCAGTAGCGGCAACTATCACTCCCTGTTTTGCCCATCTTTTTCAGGATATACTCCAGAGGGCAGTGTCCAGTGAGGAGTTCCTTTATTTCCAGGTAAGATTGTGATCTAAATATAGTCCAGATACCTAAATGATGTATGTTCTGGAATTTGTATGTTGTTGAATGAAACTGGGGGACAGCGAACTTTTCATAGGGTGAACGTTATATGCATTAACTTAGTCTAATTTTTCAGATGCTGCTCCAAATGGTAAGATGCAGTGTTTGGGTCCTCGTAGCTAGCAATTATTCCAGTATCGTCGGCGAAAGTACCAGTATTGGGTGTTGTTGGTAGGTCCGATGTGTACAAGAGGTATAGTTTTGGGCCTAGACACTGCCCTGGGAAACTCCAGATTTAATGGAGAAGGATGACGTTTCGGATTTAACTCTCGTTGTAAATTGGCGGGTATTTAAATACAATTTAAACATATTAAAAATAAATAGATGGGATAGGTTAACTTAATATAGGAGACCATCATGCCAGACCTTGTCAAAGGCCTGGCTTTTGTCAAGGAATATTAGGGGACACTATTTTTTCTTCTAAAGAATTGTGTAATTAAAATTCAAAAATGTACTAAAATCGTTAAAGTTATGATATTAATTTTTTTTAATTTGATTGCTTTCTTATGTATTTTCAAAAAATAATACATCATAACATTTAAAAAATGTTAACATTAAAAGTTCTTAAAAAAACATGTACTTTCAAATAAAAAAAAACCAATGACTTGGTCATATTTTTGGATTTTTTTTAATAATTCAGCCGTGAAATAGGCCAATTTGAAAAAAGAACATATTTAAAAGCGGTTAATTTTTCGATGTTTTTTAGGCGAAAATATAGTGGACCCCACTTTCAAAGAATTACCCAAATAAGGACACTAGAATGACGACAACAGTACACCATAATGACGACAACCGTCTTTTGCCACTGTTTTGAGCGGCATAGCATTTTGCACGCCCCACCCAGGATCTGGCTTCCAAGTCTGTCTGCTATTTCGATCCACCAGATGTCCTAGGTGTTGATTGAAGGTGAAAGAGTGCAACAAGTAAATGAGTTTGTATACTTGGTTTCAAAGTTTACGAGAGACGAAAAGTATTACTATGACATTTAGCGAAGGGTGTTGGCAGGGAAACAAATGAATGGGGTAATGTATAAATTTATGATCAGATAGAACGTGTCAAATAAGGCACAATTGGCTGTGCATGGAGGAGTGCTGGTCCCTACACTTATGTATAGTAGTGAATGTTGGGTTTGGCAGAAGAAGCATGAAAATAGGATTAATGCTGAGGAGATGAGTAGTCTAAGAAGTTTAGTCGGAGTGACTCGGTTGGATAAAGTAAAAAATAGTAAGATAAGAGAACACTGTGGTGTAAAAGAAGATGTGGTTACAAGAATAGATAAAGGAATGCTTAGATGGTTTGGACACGTAGAGAGTTAGGATGAAGGAATAATGACGACACAGATTTATAAGGAGAGTGTGAATGGGCAAGTCGGTAGAGGTCGAACTCAGCGAACATATCTCGATCAGATCGACATTGTTTTGAAGAAAGGCCAGGTCAAGAGTACCAACAACCGACGAGCATGTATGAGAGCACCGATGAAAGTAGAAGAAGCGAATGATGTGTGTAAGAACCGTAGCACGTGGAAGAAAGCTGTCTCTGCCTACCACTACATGAGGCGGACTATATGTATGTATATGCCCGTGTAACCCCACACCCACAAAAAGTGAAGCCAGTCTACCGAGAACTAAATTTCGTTTAAAAATCAGCCTACAGGTGGTTACATTGGAAGCAAGTGTTTTTAATATAAAAAGGCAATGTCAAAGAATACAGTCGAATTTTTCGAGAAAAAATTTTTTTAGTATAGACTTTATGACCGAAGTTTTACAAAATATATTGTTACTTATACCTTTTAATAATATCATTCTCCCAGACATCGAGTATCAAACAGGGGCTTGTATGATCAAAAACTTTCACCGATCTTGTTATTAGAGTTTCGTTGTTAATTCTAGATGTCACAGTGCGGATTTGTCCTAATCCTTTAACAATAACCAATATATTCACGTAATCTAAAATCAAAATAAAAATTAAATATTTTAATAAAATGTTTCATTGTTACTTACTTAGTTTAATTGTTAAAACTATACTCTATTTCGAAATGGTTTGGAGTAATCAATTCTACTTATATCTAAATGCAAAACGCAGAGTGGTCAAACATTTTATGATTTTTAAATGGTCCGCAAAAGCTGTTTTAGTATGGATTATTATATTTTACGTGAGCCACCCTGTTTATATTTGGAAGCGTGCCGTAAACAAAAGGTTTTATTAGCAACTGGGTCATTTTCTACCTGCAGTGGTGTATGGTGGTAAATGGGTATTACCATATAAATTTAACAATATTTTAATTTAAAATGCTTGTTATACCAAAGTTTACAGAATACTATTACTCTGTATGCTTTGGTTATACTTCAAATTTCAACGTAAAGTTGACGTTTTCCTACAAACGTCATTTTGTGACAGCTTTGCCGCTCTAGCGCGGAAATATTTCAAAAACTTACTCATTCTTTTATCATGGAAAATAGCGATAGTGAATTATCGAACACACCTTATTATGTAGCAGAAAGTGCAAAAAATGTAACTTTAAATCTCCTACCAGAGAAATCGAGAGCAAAATACGAATTTCAATACAATAGATTCATAACCTGTTGTTGATCAAAGAAGGTCAATAAGTATTCAGAAAATGTGTTACTGGTTTATTTTGGAAAAAAATTAAAGACTTGGAAGTCATTAACTCTTTGGTCCATATATTCGATGATACGAACATGCTTGAATGTTAAAAATAACATCGAAATCAATAAGTATCCTAAACTCATCGCATTTCTCAAAAAACAATCCGTTGAATACAAAGCGAAAAAATCCAAAACATTTACCACTGAAGATATTCACAAATTTCTACGAGAAGCTACCGATGAAGAATATCTACTGAAAAAGGTAAATTTCAATTATACCTTATACTCTCTGTAGTTTGATAAGCAGTTAGAATAGTTTCTTAGTTGAATAATACCATGAAACTCTTGATTACTTGAACAGTCATATTAGCCTAGGGGTCTGAAGCGCAGGAATTTCAAACTATTCGCTTGAGTTCAATTCCGGCCGGGGCCACTTTTTTTAATTGACGAGTTATTTTCCCTTCTATTTCATTAGAAATATGAGTTATTGAATTGATAACAATTTGGATAGCTTATACATTTTGGATAGCTGTTGACTGTTAATTTTTTTATAGGTAATTCTAATTATGGGTATTGCTGGTGTCTGCAGACGCGATGATTTGGTGAAAATGGAGATAGGTGACATAGAAGATAAAGATTCTATTTTAATAGTCCGAATTCCAGATTCGAAAACGAGAATTAGCCGTGTTTGTACGATTGTTAGTCATAATGAAGAAAATTCAATTGATTATCTATCAATTTGTAAAATAAAATTGCAATCAGACAACTTTGTCAAAATAACAACATTACTCCCCAATGCCTATTTTTACGTTATTAAAAAGGTAAATGTAAGAAACAAGTTGCTAAATATTTGGAATTACCTGAGCATACTTTATATACAGGACACTATTTTTGACGAACATCTGCTACTTTATTGGTGAATGGTGGAGGAGATTTAATACAACTAAAGAAACATGGTGGATGCAAAAGTAGTAATGACGCAGAAGGTTATATAGACGAATCAATCAAAAATAAGATTGAAACCACCAAAAAAATATTTTCAAATCCGCATGTATCCACATTTCGTTCTATAGACTTCCAATCTTCGAAAGAATTTATGTTGGAGAAATATTCTGATGGACCATCAGGTTCGGGAATAAATATCAAAGATTGTCATAATTGCACATTCAATTTCAATACAGTGAATGATAAACTTAAGTAATAATTTCAAGAATATTATAAAATGTTATAATTAAAATACAAGTACCTAATATTATGTACTTACTTATTTTTATTATTTATATTATATTTTATTATTTATATTATATTAAGTGTCATTGCTGCTCTCCAAAAATTACAGAGCTCCGCTTCGCGTCGCGTGGTTACTCTCTTTGTCGAGCGGCAACTTTGCGCTCTTAATACACGAATAGCTATAGAAAGGACATTCAGCAATTGAAACAAAATATTAACACATGACAACTTATCTAGGTATGTAAAAATCATAAAAACAAGAGCACATTCAATACTTTCATGAATATATTCGTAATTTGGGCACTTGAAAACATAAAAATTTGCAAAGTTATCCACGGCAACACGAAAAAAATTTTTTTTGAAGAGCTGTGTAATTGTTTTCGATATTTACAACGTCTTGGCAAAAAAGTCTTGATCAATTAAAAATGAAACGCAACGCCTATGTTTTGATAATGTGCCGAATTTTTTCGTCACATCAAAAGTAAATTATTACGAATTTTGTAAAAAATTAGTAATTTGAATCTAAGACAGATTATTTAACATTAATGTTAGTAAATCAGTTTAGGTATTTTTTGAATACTTTCAGAATGGTATATTCAATAGCAGAACAAGTTGAGATTATTTCTATATTTTTTTATATGACAGTATGACAGAAAAAAATTGACATATTATCAAAACATAGGCGTTGCGTTTTATTTTTAAGAGGTGATGCACTTTAAAATAATAAGGACTATTTTTGCAAAGACGGTGTAAATATTAGAATATGGATAATCATATGCCTGAATACTCCATCTAAATGCCTTTCCAATGATGTGCCACACATGGTACATTCCTATTTTAAATTAAGGGGTTGGGGAAGTGGAAGAGAGGGGGTTGACAGATATCTGTATCGTAAAAATATGTCCCACTTGGAACAAAACTCGACGTGTTTCAGCATTTCCTTAAATTGTAATAAATACTGCCAAATATCGGAGTGGACTGTTTTCTGTGGCTCACTCTGTATAGCATATTTCACGAATATATGGTGGTTTCGGATTATCGTTAGAAACTCGATAACCAGTATTTAACTTTACATTTAAGAAGTACGAAAGTAAATTCCCACATTTTTAAACAAATTAGTAGGCAACAAATTTTATTTTATAGGGGACTTCTTGTTTGTTTGTTAGCACGGTTAATATTGCAACCAAATCTGTTCTCAATGACTTTATTTATTGTATATAATAAAAGAGGTAGGTACATTACATTACATTACAATCTTGCGGTTGGGCCTTTGGTATCGGCACCTATGTCACCTAGATCTTTTGATTCTCTGTGACTACCGCTATGTCTTCAGCCATCAGAATGCTAGTCCGCTAATTTTGGCAAACCTCAGAATTTCTGTTGGCCCTGTCTCTTTTAGATCGTTTGGATCCATTATCATACGGCCCCAGGTTTGATACCTGTACACCGCTAGCATCGTGCAGTGACACAGAATGTGTATACTGCTCTCCTCCGCCTCTCCGCATAGTCGACAGTTTTTCTCGGCCCCCAGTTTAATTTTGAAGAGGAGCGCCCTTAGTGCGATGTGTCCTGTGAGCAGGCCAAGCGTGCTGCTTAGTCTACTCCGGTCCATCGTGCAGAGTGCGACAGGCCTCTTCTGGAGAGGTTCTTTCATCAGCTGTTTTGATGTTCTGCAGCCAGTATTTGCATTCCACTCAGCAATATGTTCTTGTTCAAGGATTAATTTAATGTTTTGCTTCGGCAATTGGCAATCCGACCAACTGGCTTCTTGGTTCCACCAGGGTCCCATTTCTTGCCAGTTCATTGGCTACCTCGTTGTCGTTTATCCCTGTGTGCCCAGGAACCCATGTAAGAGTGACTTTGTTTGTTGGATTGACTCTAGATGATAAGTACCTAGTTTGTCACTTGACCACACTTGCTATTTAAAAAAATTGAGGGTTGATGGGGGGCCGCAGGGGGTTGCATTTTTGGATATGAATTTTGTATGAAAATTCGTCCTCCTCTCAATATAATTTGATGTGTTTTTTTAAATTTGAAAGAAACTCTTGGTTTTTGAGTTTCTGAGGGGGGGTTTCTGTATTATACCTCAACAAGAAATAGATAACTTGTATCTACTCATGCAAATGATGTTGTAAATAATCGAGGACCCGCCACTTATTAATTTATTTTGAAATAAAATTGAATTTTATTATTGGCTATTTTAGATTGTTTCTATAATTTAGTTATCAGAATAGAATATCCTCAGATTATTCCATATATTTGTAGAAGTATCGACTACGCTACTGGATGATTTTTATCATGTCATTTAAAGGGAATTCAGTGTATTAATCTACAATATATTTTAGTAAATTCCCGATGTTTAAGTAGTTTATACACGAAAAAATGTACAGTTGTCTACAACGAAACTAGTAAATTTTGTGCTAGTTAAAATTGTGATCACTATGAAATAATAAGTTAAATCAGATTTGCTTATTTTAAAGGATATAATTATACTTGCATAGCAGGTAAGACTTAGCATCTTTTTTCGTTTAGGTAGCATTAGACTAAATTGGCAATCAAACCATTTTTGTGCCTAACAAAAAACGTGGAAGAAAAATTATTCTACAAGAAAAGAAAATTACAATCATGGCGGTAAAATGTTGCCGCAATGAGTTTGGCATATCTTAAACCTGAATGTATACTTAAATTTCCCATTAATAAATGGTACAATAATATTACAATATTAAAGGTAAAAAATAAGACAAAAAATATTCTACTCCTGGACTAAGCTAAATATTTATTTATCCACAATCACCTCCAGTAGCGGCGTTGGGGTGCTAAAACCGGCACTGATCACCCCATAATTGAAGTTTTGTCCACACTTATGAACCGTATAAAGTACCACTTTATCCACCAGTAAAATAATGAAATTACTTAATAAATAATGAAAAATACAATCTAGAATCAATCACATTTTATATTTTTGATTTTTTTTTAACTTAATTATTATTAATACTAGCGGATCCGGCAGACGTTAAACAGCCTGAACGTTGGCTTGCCTGCTTTGGGAATATCACTATCAAACTTAGCGACTCCGAAAACTATGAATTTGACACAAATATCGGCATTTTTAATAGTTTTTATGTTCTATCCCCCTTTTCACCCCTTTTGCTAATCCGATGGGTACCAAACTTCACAGAAACACCCACCGGGTTAATCTAAAGATTGTCTGAAAATTTCATCAAAATCGGTTCAGCAGTTTAGAAACGCATAAAGGACAAACAATTTCATCCCCGTTCATCCCTTTTTTTTCAATAAAACCATCCCTGGAATGTATAAAACGACTTCTGAAAATTTCATCCTAATCGGTCCAACCGTTTGGGAGTTTTTGAAGGACACACATACATACAAACAATTTTTCATTTTTATATATGTGGATGTGAGGCTTCGCCATGGCTGTTTAACTTATACATAGACGATTGTTTAAAAGATTTGAAAGAGAGTGCGTATGAATTGAAAATGAATGATTTACGCCGATGATCAAGTCATATTAGCGTCATCTGAAGAGGAGTTACTGGCGATGGTTAATGTTATGCATGATGCCCTGAAAATCAAAGGGATAAAAAAAATAAATGTAAGCAAAACGGAAGTAATGGTTTTTGAAAGAGAAGAAAGCATGACAAACTGTGAAGTTTCGTTTGAGCGAGAAAGAGTGAAACAAGTAAATGAATTTGTATACTTGGGTTCAAAGTTTACGAGAGATGGAAAGTATGACAGTTACATTGAGCGAAGGGTGTCGGCAGGAAAACAAATGAATGGGACACTGCATAGCTTTATGAACACCCATAAAGTGTCAAAAAAGGCACGTCTGGCTGTGCATAGAGAAGTGTTGGTTTCTACTCTTATGTATAGTAGTGAATGTTGGGTTTGGCAGAAGAAGCATAAAAATAAGATAAATGCTGCGAAGATAAGTAGTCTGAGAAGTATAGCCGGAGTGACTCGGTTAGATAAAGTAAAGAATAGTGAGATAAGGAAACGCTGTGGTGTGGTTAGGTTAGGTGAGGTGTTGTAAAAGAAGATGTGGTTACAAAGATAGATAAAGAAATTCTTAGATGGTTTGGAGACATAGAAAGAATGGAAAAGTCGGTAGAGGTCGACCTCGGCGAACATATCTCGATCAGATAACATTGTTTTGAAGAAAGGCTAGGTCAGGAGTACCAACAACCGACGAGCATGTATGAGAGCACTGATGAAAGTAGAGGAAGCAAAAGATATGAGTAAGAGCCATAGCAAGTGGAAGGAAGAGGTCTCTGCCTACCACTACGGGAAAAAGGCGTGACAATATGTATGTATGTATATATAGAAGATTAACATTTTTTGTATTTGACTTCGTTTCCATTAATAACAAGCTTGTACAAGGATAGTTCACGAATTGTTGTCCCAACATAGAAGCAATCACATGAAAATTATGAAACTAATTTATTATTTAATATAGTCACCTGCAACGTTTATACACTTGGTATATCGGTGTTGAAGTGTTTCAAACCTTTTTGAAAAAAATTCAGAACTTTGAGTCTTTAGCCATTTATCTACCGCCGACATCTATTCGTTATCATCAGCAAAGCGGATTCCACGAAGATGTTCTTTTAATTTTGGGAATAGATGATAGTCGCTGGGGGCCCAATTTGGAGAATAAGGGAGTTGTTCAAAAATTTCAAATCCCGCATTGTGAATGGCAGCCATTGCAACACAACTTTTGTAGGCCGGAGCGTTGTCCTGGTGGAAGAGCACACCTCGGCTTAATTTTCCTCTTCTCATTTCTCCGATCACTTCGAGTGAACCCATGCTTCGTCGACCGTAAGAAATTTTCGCTTAAATTCATCGGGATTCCTGTTAATGATCTCCAAATTTGTCTCCGCTACAACCTGCCACGCTTCTGGTCTGCCGTCAGCATTCGTGGAACCCAACGTGCAGAGAGTTTTTTGAGACTAAATTCCTGATGTAAAATTTTTTCAACGCTTTCAACAGAAAACCTTTTTTGCCTTTTTTGACACGTTCTGACCTCTCATAAATCTATGTAAGGCCCCATTCACTTGTTTCCCTGCCAACACCGTTCGCTCAATGTCACAGTAATACTTTCCGTTTCTTTTAAACTTTGAACTCATGTATACAAAGTCATTTACTCACTCTTTCTCCTTCACTCAGCACCTCGCAGTTTGTAATACATTTTTCTCTTTAAAAAACCATTAAAACCTATAAACATGTTAGATAAATTATGTCGTTATTGAGATACAAGGTTGAATTTTTTTATTATTTTGATAAAAAATATAACATTTTAATAATTATGACATAATAGTAGTACAAAACCTTGGGGTACCCCATGTTTTATTTGTATTTTTGGAGATGTATTTTTATTATTTATGACGTATTGTGTGCCATCGCTTAACTACGATGTTAAGAGGAGAACGCTTTTAACATCGAAGCCGTAGTATTTTAATTTGAACAATATTAAATCGTGATACAGATAGTCGAATGCTTTGGTTAGATCTAGAAACTGAGCCTGGATGAAACATTTTTTGTAAAGCCTTTCTGGTTTTGATTAGTTAATGCAAGAATCGCCGAAGCCCTAGATAATCCGTTTCGAAGCCAAACTGTTGAGTGGCGAGAATGTTACTAATCGTTAAGTGTTCAGTAATCTAGATTTTCAGTGCTATCTCAAATACTTCACCAAAAAGAGGTATCACACGACGAATTTGTTATGCACATGAGCGTATATAGGCGTTCCTCCATGGATTGAGGACTCTCTTCCTAAACCAGATACGATTTTGTAGTCTTTGAGATTACCTATTGAGATTTTGTGCTTTGACAACCAATGCTCATTAATACAAAAGGAGTTATACTTGCCTTTAAACTTCAGAAATGCATTCATCTCATCGAATTTATTAAACAAACACTGTATATTTGGATGGAGCACGTTAAGGCGTAGTACCTCATCATTTGAAGCAGTACTATTTTGTACTAAGACCTAAAAACTCTGAGAATAGGAAACTGGAGGAGAATAGCGGAAGATAGAACTAGATGGAGGAACATGTTGAGCAAGCCAAAACCCACCAAGGGTTATGAGCCAAAAGAAGAACTATTTTGTAGTATTAATTCATGCGTCGATGATGCGGGAACCTCCTTAAGCAGAATTTGTGGCGTCAGTTTTCCGCAGCTATCTCTCTCTTCCATTAAAAAAACCTATTGACACAGGAATCTTCGGGCCAAACGTTAGGTGTTATTACTTTTACGATACTGTTGAAGTCGATTGTGACTTTAAAGAACGAGTAACGTTTAGGAAACTGCGATCTTAGTTGATGTACTTTTACTTCAGCGCACATGTCGCCTATCAGGTCACGTATTTAATTACACGTCATGTAAATGTGTAGAATAGCATGTATAGTTATGAACTTCACTTGTTTATTATTTTTGAATTCGAGTTGTCTGATCATAGGTTTGTTAGATAAGTTCTTTTTTACTCTGCGTGAGTCGGTTTTGTTTCGGTTTTGGATAACGCTGTTCATACATACATACTAAAGCAATATTATTGGCACAAAAAATGCAAACTATAGCCATGTCAGCATTAGTTAAGGCAGGCAAAAATTTAAAATCAAATACAAACGAAAGCAATGATAACACAATAATTGTCAACATTCCGAAGGTCACTTAAGATAAATATGTTCTTTTTTATTAGTGTTGGAATCCAGTGGCGTCACCAATAAATATCACTAAAAGTCAGAGCTCAAAAAATTTTAACACCCTGTATCCCAATAACGACGAAACTAATCACTTAAAATTGAATGACGAATTGAGAACAATAATATTTCAGATAACTTTGGAAATAACAGTATATTGTTCAGGAACATTATTTACAGTCTTTACTACGTTTATAACTTGGGTACATGTTATTTTTTAAGTATTTATTAGTCAATTTTTTGTTATGTTTATGAAATGCTTTATGTTTATGCTTTAATGTTCGATATACTTTCAACCAAATAATTATTAACAAGTGGCTCCCCTTTAACATCCCCCACCCCTTCTCTAAAATGTCAATTAGCAACTCCTATCTTGTGATACATCAAATGAAAACCCAAGAAACATGCAAATCGGCCATATAATCAACAATTTATAATCAATTGATTTATTTTGCTGATAAAAACAAACTTGTTAAATAACATGAGACCATAACAAAAACGACCTACGCCACTGTTGGTCAATTTTTTGTTATATTTATGAAAATACCACAACTTCTCATGCTTTAATGTTCGATATACTTTAAACCATATAATTATTAACAAAGGAAAGTGTAATGAAACATCTATTAAGTTACGCCAATGGTGTTTATTAATTAAGTAAACTATATACAGTGCTTTTTTTCAAATCCAGCCTGTCCAAGTAACTTTTGATTTTATGTAAATGTAGGAAAAACAAAAACACGTCGAATTTTAAATCAAGGGGAAGGTTTAAACATGTTATTCTGCTGTTTTCAAGCGGCACCCCTTTAACATCCCCCACCCCTTCTCTAAAATGTCAATTAGCAACTCCTATCTTGTGATACATCAAATGAAAACCCAAGAAACATGCAAATCGGCCATATAATCAACAATTTATTTTATTGATTTATTTTGCTGATAAAAATAAACTTGTTAAATAACATGACACCTACGCCACTGTTGGATACGTATAGAATAAATTGTTGTTTATATGGCTGAGTTGCATTTTTCTTCGGTTTTCACTTGATGTATAACAAGGTAGGGGTTGCTATCTGACATTTTAAAGAAAAGGTGGGGGATGTTAAAGGGGTGCCACTTGGAAACAGCAGAATCACATTTTTAAACCTTCCCCGTTGAGTTAAAATTCGACGTGTTTTTTGTTTTTATACGTTTACGCAAAATCAAAAGTTAATTGGTTTTAAAATGAAAGCACTGTATAAACATTACATATTGAGCAAGAGCCCGCGACCGCCAGACATTCCATATTTTATAAAAGCTGAAAGTTTCTCTGTGCATGTGCCCAACACAGGTAAAAACGATCAGGAACTATGGAGTTTGGATTGTGGTTACTCGGTCAGGTAACAGTTAATAAAGGTGTATAAAATAGTACCTCAATTTTCTTGGAGTATAAACTTCAATATTTTTATATTTTCTTCGAAATAACATCAGACATCGCGCTATCCATTGCCAGACACTTAGCACAGTTGCAACCCCCTGCCAGTCACCTCTAAATTTAAAAAAAATATAATTATATTTACGTTATAGTATAAAAGCTAAATTTTGTGTATGAAACTTTGGAACCCACAAAAAAATGTTATCATGGTAGCCAGAGGTTAAATATTTTTTCCTGTCCTATAAAATCACGGAGTGGGCGACATCTATGATTGATCGTACGAACATCTCGAGGTGTGAACAACAAACTAACCTCCATTTGTTTACATGGTTGAAAAGTGTACTTTATATATTATTTTGAGCAATTCAAGCATTGAAAGTGTTATATTTGAAAGATATTTAGTGAAGAATTGATGTTCATGAACCACAAAATCTGCTAATGCAAAGGATTAAAAAAAGTGATATGGAGATAAAATCGCAAAAAATATGCTCTGTTCCATAATGCTCTACATATTATGGCAATTCAATTATATCTTTGCATAAATTTCCTTCAAATCCTAAGACAGCTCAAAAATGGAAGATGATCTTAAAGATAGGAAAACCAATCTCAAAGTTTGTTTGTTTGCAGCAAGCACTTTGTGAAAGATGATTTTTGTTGTCCACTGATCTATCATTTTATTTGTGATTATTCATAGTGACTTCAACAACAAAGAAAAAGCGTTTGATAGATGGATTTGTTCCTAGCCATCTGACTATGATAAATGAGACGGTTATCACCACAAACCGTTAAAAGGCATCGTAAGTCGGATCTAATTTCACCAAATATTTAACGCTTACAAACAAATTGGTACTGAAAAGATAGTGACGTTTTCATATTTGAATTCAAACGGTTATTTGTACAATAATTAACCATATTTAATGAATATTTGATTCCAGAGGTTTATTAACTAAAAATGATAACTTTGCTTATCAGTACAAGAGATTCATGAGTGAAAATAAAACAATATAATATAGTCTTACAAAAGTAACATGGGTGTGGTACATTACAATTAATGTAAATTTAAACATTTTTTTTGCATTATGTTTTTCTAGTATTTTTACTATAATTGGTCATTTTGTTAATAAAATTATTTTTATTGAACAAGGTGATTCAAAACGCATATTTAAAGATTTCTCAACTTTCTTAAATGGTATTTCATAACGTTGTTAGACAGAAATTTTACTTCTCTTTAAGTTTTGTCAACATCTTTCTGTACCTAAATCAAATCATTATTCATGATAGAAAGATGTCTGATATTATTCCGAAGAAAATGTAAAAATATTGAAGTTTATACTCTAAGGAAATTGGGGTACTATTTTACATACCTGAATCATCGTGGTGTTGAATTACGGCCGTGCGTTTCACAACCGACTTCAAAATTTTTGACTGTATGTTTTTTACCATAAGATAAACAAAACATTTCTTTGTCGATAGTTTCTTTATTCGTGTGCAATAAAATCGAGACTTTATTGTAGCGATATTTACTCTTTGGGTTCGATGATTCTAAACACTCAGTACAATAACTAATTTTATTCTAATAGTTCTACACAATAAATTTTACTTGACAAATTACTTAGATATTCACAACTGTATACAATCTGTTTATAACATTTTACAATTACTTCAAAAGTAAAACTTCAAAAACTTTCGCGACCGCTGTTTTTTTTATATATCTACAATTTATTGCTTGAAAGAGCTAGAAATTTCTCTTTCGTTCTCAAATTTATTTCGAAATTACTAGACGCCTTCAATCACGCCGCGGCCATAAATCATTCGCTAGACATGGGTCGTCTTTTTATGCCGCAAAGGGGATATTCGTCTTTGTGTGACCGCTTCGGTCAAATAATAGATCAGGGACGTATTTTATCGTAAAATTATTTTTAAGTTTTAAGTCAGTATAATCAGAGATAAGTTAACCAAAGTCGGTGGGTTACTTTTCTCTGGTATAGTGTTGTTTAACCATGCAGTGATTACATTTGACTAGAGAAGAAATTATTACGATGATGGGCTCTTTGGACGGTGGCATGAGCAAAATCAGGTTACTCAAAGCATGGTTTCACGATTTTATGCACTTTATCGAGACGAGGAAGATGTAATGTAAAGACACAGGGGTCACACTCGTATTACAACCCTTACGCACGACCGTTTTTCACAGCCAAATACTCATAGATGCCCTACTTTAACGGCACAAATATACAACAATCAGGCTTCAGCAAGTACAAAATGTTTTGGTTGCATGAAAATTAACTTCGCAGTCGTCCCGGTTTAGAATTTATCCCGACTACAAAAAGGGTTCTCGTTTGGATAGCCTAACAAGAAAAACCGTTTCCTCAACGTTCAGAAAGTGCACTCGTTTTGAGGGAGAACAACTTTCGACTCATATACATACATACATAAATATAGTCACACCTTTGCTTCCTCTACTTTCATACTCTCATACATGCTCGTCGGTTGTTGGTACTCTTGACCTGGCCTTTCTTTAAAACAATGTTGACCTGATCGAGATATGTTCGCCGAGGTCGACCTCTACCGACTTGTCCATTAACACTCGCCTTATAAATTTGTTTCGTCAATCTTCCTTCATCCATCATTTCTACGTGTCCAAACCATCTAAGCATTCCTTTGTCTATCTTTGTAACCACATCTTCTTTTACACCACAGCGTTTCCTTATCTCACTATTCTTCACTTTATCCAACCGAGTCACTCCGGCTATACTTCTCAGACTACTTATCTCAGCATTAATCCTATAGGTTTATAAACGTTTACATACTCTTATTACTCGTCCAAGTTCGCAATAAAAACGCTGAAGAGGGTAAGTGGGTAAGACAGTAGCTTCTGTCCGGACATAAACAATTTTGAGAGAAGAACCAATCTCATTCTATTGTAGCACTTTTTCACTGGTAGATCGTACGTGATTCAGATACTTGTTCCATATGCAGCAACTTTGTTTACATGCAAGACAATGCCAGATCACACACGCCAAAGGTTGCAATGGAATTGTTGGAGAACAATACCTATGTGTTAGAAACGAATTACTATAAAAGGGTCTAATTCCGGCTAAATTGATCAGGGTAGGGTGAAACGTCAACTAAACACGATGGTTGCCGAATAACTCTGAATAACGAGAATATTTTCAAACAGGAATATGTTATCATGTAGAAGAAGTAAAGGTGCGGTTGGATGGTAACTAATTCGGTTTAAATCGGCACTCGATACCCGCTTCTTTGGGAATAAAGATACTTTTGACAGGTCTGTTTATTTAATAATTCATTTTTATCATGGCTATCACGTTCCGCAGACTTTAATCCAATTGAGCAGATGTGGAATATGCTTCAGAAGAGTTCTTCGAAAAGGTAAGGGATAAATAAAAGAACCCTTTTTTAGCGTTTCGAGACTCTTGGAATGAGATACCCAAACAGGATCTCGATCACTTAATTCTGAGCACGCCCAAACGATGCCCAGAGGTTGTAAATAATTGAGGTCATGCACCTTTTTCAATATCTCATAATTGTTGTTTTTGTGTTAAGTTTATATTTGTTAGTTTTTGTACATTTTTTAATGTTTCTTTTTCTCGGTAAAATAAAATTTGTTTTTCTTATTTTTTATTACTCTATAAGTTACATTTATATATTCACTTTCTGAACCCGGCAGACGTTGCCCTGCCCGAACGTTGGCTTGCCTGCTTTGAAAATATCACTACCAAACTCAGCGATTCCGAGAACTATAAATTCGACACTAATATCGACATTTTTAATAGTTTTTATATTTCATACCCCTCCCATCCTTTTTTTATGAGTGCTAATATAATTAGGAATGTCACTATCAAACTCAGCGACCCCAAAAACTAGTAATTCGGCAATAATATCAGCCCTTTTTAATAGTTTTTATATTTCATCCCCCTCTCATCCCATTCTTAGGCTTGCCTGCATTGAGAATATCACTATCAAACTCAGTGACCCCGAAAACTATGAGTTCGGCAATAGTATCAGCCGTTTTTTAATAGTTTTTATATTTCAACCCCCTCTCATCTCTTTCGTAGGCTTGCCTGCTTTGAGAATATTACTATCAAACTCAGCGACCCCGAAAACTAATATTTTGGTTAGATTAGTATGGGGCTTATGTGCTTATAAAAGCTTCTCCACTACGACCCTTGCAGATCTATTGTGTGTGCCCTCATGTTATGGTAGAGTTTCCTGTCTAGACCTGTACTTATCACCAGAATGCATAGGTCAGCCCCTAGGTCCTTCATATATTGAGAAGGTTGTGGTTTTTCATCTCCTATTATAGAAAACCTTAACCTTGTCAGACCTTTGCAGTAACACAGAATGCATTATGTTGACAAAAAAGCCATAGTGATAATTATAATAACAGGATTACGTTTTGTGGGGTACATGAAAATTTTAAAGAGAGCTTTAATCAACGATTAAATAATAATGGAAGGCTGGTATCAAAGGTAAAACAATATTGTTCAATAAAGATTTACCAGACCTCTTAAATGAGGTATGACTTGATACCCAACATCATTTGAAAAAATTTAAGGAGTATCTCCAGTAGGAATGAATCTGACGTTTATGACATTAGCGCTAAAAAATGTCCCCTTCAACTTAAAAGTTGACGTGTTTCGGCATTTCATTCTAACATGTCTAATATGTCGTATTTCTAAAATATTAAGGGTGGGTCCTTTTCAAATAAACGTGTATATATTGTAGATGTAAATCAATCCAATGAAAATAAATGCACTTATATTTCTATTCTTACTTCGAAACTGTTTTACCTGTCTTAAATAATGTCTCCTCCAGCAAATAATTTAATTATTTGCGATTAAGAGTTATTTCCTTTTTTGTTTTTCACAGTTGAAATTCATTTCTAGTTTTTTACTTTTCCGAACCGAACGGTAAAAAAGGAAAAGTATTGGTTTACCCCCAAAAATCCAAATCGCCAAAACCATTAGCACTGTACGTTTCATGGCCCCACGTGTCGAATGGTACCATTTTCAGCTTGACGGTTGTTTCAAATATTGTGTGTGTGTGTGTGTGTGTGTGTGTGTGTGTGTGTGTGTGTGTGTGCGTGTTTGTGTGTGTTGGAAAATCTTGTTGGTACGATATCTTGAGACATAGAGGCAGTAGGTCACTAAAACTTACAGGGTAGTAGTTTTGTCCTAAGGACAAGACCGAGCTCGAAGATGTGCCATAACGGTACATTCCTTCAGGTAGCTGCCGTACAAGGTGATCCTCAGGAGAGCTCGGGCGATGAAACTTTCAGGTATTTTTTTTTCCGAACCAAAGGGTAACTATATTAAATAGAAAAAACCCTCGGTTTGGAAAAGTTATTTTTGCTACGGCAATACTGTTTATTATAATTTCTTTCTTCTTATCATTGGAGACATATTTTGGTCTTCTTTCAAGGATACTATAATTTTGTTGAGGGTTAGAATTTGAATTTCTTTTTTGAAATAAAACGAATGCACTTTTCTTTTAATTTCAAGTTTGTAGTTTTCATCGATATGCAAAGTTTTTCTTTATGGGTATGGTATAGGTGGTTGCGGAGCCTCACGTTTTTCTTCACTCTTTAATTTATATATTGAAGACTTTGACATTAATTTGCGAACACATTTTCACCACAGTATCAACACTATACAGGGGATTTTGGTGTTTGAGGGCGTCATGCACATTAAGAATAATAATCTTTTTGTTAACGGACAATGGACAGTTGCTCACTCATTTCACTGGAACGAAAACTGAAGTAGCTAGCCATTTTAATTGACACACTGGGTATAAGTGAAGAACAACACTCAGCACGACGCAAACAGGCTTTGACATTAATGTATATTCTTCAGGTAGTAATATTTGGTGTTATTATGCGGGTTCTACCTCAAAGATACAAAGTGCGTGCGCATCACGTCCTCCTACCATTTGAGATCACCCTTCCACCTGGGTACTGGACAATAAACATTGAGTGCCATTTTTCGTAACGAAGGCCTACACTAATAAAGGAATCCATTTTTTAACTAGTTAGGAAAAGACGTCTTTCGCCACCCGTAGCAGTTACAAAAATGTCACTTTGTATTCCAAAATTAGAAAAATACATTTTCCACTTTTTAATCGACACAATTACGTACGCCTATTTAACAGCCTTCAGAAAATGATTTATTACTCCGTACCATTTCGAAATAGAGTATAGCTTACGATTTGTGTAAACAACTAATGTTTTGTTCAAACTTTGTTGTTGTTAAATTATACCACTTTGATAAAGTTCAATATGATGTGTTTATGTTACTGTTGGTCGTAGAGAAAAAATATTGTACAACTCAAGCGGATGTGACGTCCACATCACACATGAACAAGTTCGTCTTCGTGCAATATGGATATTATATTCACTCGGGTTAAAAAAGCTACTCTACTCTACTTTGTTTGTTTGTAGCGTTGATGATTGTTAAAATTTAGTTTTTAAATTGCACAAATCTTTTTTTTTTGTTCATGCTTCTTATTATTTATTTATTCAATAATGTTTCACACTGTAGAAGAGGGGTATTTCCGTGTATTATAATTAAATAAATAAACTCCTGGACAAAACTAACGCAGCACTCATATTTTCTCTATAATCTTTATTTATTTATAACTTACTGTACAAGTTGGCCACGGACCTTGTTTGACAGTAACAGTTGTTATTTAAGCTAACTTTAGTATCACATAATCTTGTTTTGACAATAATTCGTATTAAACTTTGTTTTAGACTAAAACTGTGTTAAAATATTCATAACAAGTGCCGATTAAAGCAAAGTGTAAAAAACAAGCTGTTTATTGTGATTGTTTGCATGTTTGGAAGTTCATTTGCGAGTAAATCAAATAATGAAAATGAACCGCCAAAGAAATTTGTCGATGGAGGAGGCAGTGCGAGCATCGACTCTCCTGGATGAAGGATATTCAATGCTATATGTTGCAGGTTTGTTAGGAAGACATCAGTCGCATGGTGAGACGACATAATGAAAATCGAAGACAAGGGCGAGGTCGAAAATCAAATTGCACTAATCAAATTAATGATCGTTTTTTGAGACAATGTACTTTCAGAGACAGGAGAGTTACCAGCAATTTACTAAAAAATGAACTAGCAGATGTTCGAAATATCGCGATATCGTCTTCAACGGTTAGGAGACGTTTACACGAAGCAGAATCGAGCAAAAGGAAACCGGCCAAAAAACTCTTGCTTACTAAATAACATAAAGTTCAAAGATTGAATTTTGCAAGATTACATCAAAATTGGACCATCAATGATTGGAAACGGGTTCTGTTCTACGATGAGACTAGAGTAAGCCTAAAAGCTCCAGATGGTCGTGAGCGTGTCTGGCGAAGGCGAGGCAAAAGGTTTGCAGCTGCAATATCTCTCCAAAAGTACCTTTTGGTGGTGGCTCTAAAATATTTTTTTTACTGAAAATAGTCGCAAAAAGGGTAGACCTATTGTGTGGGCCGAGGAAGGCTCGCACTGCGACTATTAGAAGGGGGATGGATTATAGAAAGGAAATGATTGTAGACCCGATTTTTAAAAAGTTGCAGGTCTTAGTTCTCTGGAAAAACTGATTTTGGAAGCTTGTTCCATTCTGTAGCAGCCCTGTAAAAGAAGGATTCTTGATGGAGGTTGGTCCTTGTAGTGTCAATCTTGAGAGTAAATGGGTGAGACCGATCAGCGTACCGAGTTCTTCGGCCGAATGTGGCCAGTGGTGGTGCAAGAGTTTTTATTTCTCTGGAGCATCTGCCATGGAAATATCTGTAAAGTTATGTCTGGTCTGCAACTCTTCTTCTATGTTCTAGTGGGTAAATGGTATCTGTGAGAGTTGAGCTGTTTATCAACCGAATGGCCCTTTTCTAAATGGAATCTAGAAGACGAAGAGAATGCCTTGGTGCTGAACCCCATATGTGCGAGCAATACTCCAGTAGAGGTCGGATTTGAGCCTTGTACGGCGTCAGCAGTTGATCAGGAGTAAAAAACTTTGTAGCTTTCCACAGAAAACCTAGCTTTTGGCTTGCTGACTTTGCGATGTTAGCAACATGGTCATGCCAAGACATATTATTAGACACCGTGACTCCCAAAATCGAGATGGAGGGACTTGATTCAAGGGTATATCCGGACATTGTAATGAAATGATTTGGGGAATTCACTTTCTTAGAAAACGTGGCGCTTTGTGTATTCTGGGCGTTGAACTGAACAAGATTGTTGGTTCCCCACTCGACGATTGCTTTAAGATTTCTATTGATGAGTCAACCTGCTCCTGCCTGAGTATATTTGTATCATTCACCGAAAGTGATCGATAGGATGTGAAAGTTGAGACAAGTGTGCTGTCGTCTGCGAAACTGTAAATGGGGTTCGTGGTGGTATTTAAGAGGTCGTTGATGTGTAAAAGAAATAGGGTGGGGGACAGGATGGAACCCTGGGAGACCCCGGCATTGGTTTTTAACGCATCAGAAGAAATACCGTCAACTGCCACATGTAAAGAGCGATCTTGCATGAAGCTCATGAGCCATTGGCGAAGTTTGGTTGGGAGATCGGCAGGCAGACCAAAGTTGTCGAAATCCATATTGTCTTTCATGAATTATCTCAAATTTCTCCAGGTATTTGATGAGTTCTATGTTAATCACTTTTTTCATAACTTTGGATATGACTGAGCGCAATGCAATAAGGCTTTGGGGAGGAATTTGCTTTGAAGCTCATACGGAGTTGGTCCCTATACGTACGAGATCTATAAATGTCCAATATTACTCGGACAACATTATTATCAAATATGTAATGCCATTTGCTCAGTTTGTTGGACCTAATTTTTTATTAATGCAAGACAACGCTCGTCCCCATGTGGCTAGACGGGTTATTGGCTACCTAAATGATGTTAATATTCCTTTATTAGAGTGGCCTCATAACAGTCCGAACATGAATCCTATAGAGCATCTATGGGACTAATTTAAAAAAAGACCCCCTGTTGCTTATCACAACCAACTCATAGAGTCCGTTATTGAAGAATGGGAGAATAATCCGCAAGCTTCTGTTGATCATTTGACATCAAACATGTCTCGACTCATGAATGCAGTGATAAGAATCAGAGGTATTAGTGTTGACCCAGACGCATTTATCCCGTTTTACTGATTTTTTTTTAATTTTTTTAATTTGGAGTTATGCTAGCTCATGTATGCATTTCCAGCAAAAACAAATCTTTAAAGAAACAAGAAGACAAATAAAGGTCATGTTGGACTTATTTGTAGGTGTTTATTAGTATTTCAATGAAGTTACTTAGTTTTATTTTGTGTTTATATTGTAAATATTTGGATTAATTAAAATGGTGCGTTCATTTTGTCCCAAGTTTAGGTACGCTTAGTTGCTGAAACGTACCTTGTATGGAAGCTCCGCTGTTATGGATATCTCTCAATGGTACGAATCCGGCTAGCGGTTTGGTAGGCAGCTTGAGTAAATTCAAAAATGCACTTCTTTGGTCTCCGTGTAGAACTACATTTGATTCCTTACTTAAAATCAAACTATATGGGGAAGTTACCATCGGTTGGAATAGTTCAGCGCGATCATCCAAGTTTCTTACTTTGACAATGGGATTCAATACTTCAACTGCAAAAATGGTATTTTTATTTTAGAGTACTTTCAAATAGTATTTACATACTTAATTGTTTTAAAAATTAAAATAAATAATTGCTTCAGCATACAAGTTAGTCAAATGCTTTACTATACCATGTATAGTTCTTCCATTATCAATTGCCGAATATAAAAACTGATTCCGAACCCTTACCGACAATATTGTTTGATCTGCCATATGCGGAGATTTTATAAATTTATTATTTTTAAAAATATTTATGTCTAAGTCTTTATTGTTAAATTCATATCTGTCTTTATTCTCACTACACTGTGCAATTTCATTATTTTTATTAGCCCATGGTCTTTAAAACGCCGTATTTCTATTTATTAAATGAAATTTTTAAATTCAGCACACCACACTACCCCACTGATATCAGAAACTATCTTCCAAGAATATTTATAGCTTTTCAACCGCGTTACACCTCTCGACTAATTCAGTGTGTTTAACCTTATGATTCGATGTTCCCATTGGTTGAATTACCTAGTTTGTGAATTTTGACACACGTCAATCAAGTACACGCGGAAAAACAATTTCTTTGATTTATACCGGACTTTATACGGTAGTAAACATTATTTTGTTTTTAAATTTGCCGTGCGTATACGTTAAATATTGATTACTCCTCACATAACTGTGTTTTGCTTTTGGTAATGGAAGAACTATACAATCGGTGATTGTAACCGATTTAATAGCTGAAATAACAGGATAACTAATTTATAAATACCTAATATATATTGTACATGCATCTAACTCGTGAAATTAATATGATTCAAGGGATCGAAAATGGCTTTAAAGATGAAATATACAGGGTGTTTCTAAATACATGCAAAAAAATTCAGGAGGTGATTGCCCGTATGAATTTATGATGGATCTTTCCCATGACAAAATTTCTTCGGCCCACCCCTTCCGAGATATCACCCCAAAAAGGTGGTGTATAAAATTAAGTTTTATTTTTTTTTCTCAAATTTAAGTAAAGATAGAAAATTGAAATTTTGTAATTTCCGTGCACTTGCTATGGACTAACCACCGAAATATTTTCAACATTCCTGTTACATTATAAGGGGGTGAAATTAGCATCCATTGCCTTATTTAATATCAAACCTTTTTTTTGAGATTTAGTTTATAAAATAAAAATATTACTTAAAATCCCTGTTTAATTAAAAACATTATTTCTTAATCTTAAAGTTTTTACCTAGAACCAATAGATTCGGTAAAAAGAAATAAAATATCACACATTCTTTAAGAGTATCCATCTTAAATTTTCATAATAATTATGTATGGGCAGACGAAAACCCGATAATATTGTTACGAAATTTATAAGTCAGTACAAAAAAAACCAAACAATTTTTTCTAATCTTTTTTTAGATAATACAATAAAATGTTTATTATTTAATAAAGAATAAAAATAATGATATTGTATTTTAATTTTTTTCCACCGAATCTATTGGTTCTAGGAAAAATATTAAAACTTAATTTTACTCACCACCTTTTAGGGGTGATATCTCGGAAGTGGGTTGGCTAGATTGTAGAGGGGAGGGGGGACGAGCAGGCTATGCAGCCTCTCAAACACCTCGACCTATCAGACTTTTTGTGAATAACCCTTAATCTATTCGAGGCCCGGGATTCTGAGACTTCGTACAAAGTTTATCAGTTTTCAGGGGCTAAGTTCCTGACATCTGAGGGCTTTAGGAAGGCCCCTTCCAGAAACCTGAGCCTCTTGCAGAAAAGCGCTGGGCATTCGCAAAGCAAATGTTCTGCAGTTTCAGCGAAGTTCTCGCAGTAGCAACAACTATCACTCTCTGTGTTGCCCATCTTTTTCAGGAGATACCTTAGAGGTTAGTGTTCAGTGAGCAGTCCCGTCTCCAGTTTCAAGTCTTTCTTGTCCAACTCGAGAAGCTGTTTAGCTTTCCTTGGCGAAAAGCTTACTAGCATTTTCGCTTGTCTTTGTCCTGGCACTTTATGCCAGTGAGATTTTATTTCATCTGTTTCCCAGCATCGAACCTCTTTTTTTAAGTGGACTTTGGAGAGTCAACAGAAGGGTTCTGGGCCGAAAAATTGTGTATTTGCCCCTTCCTTGGCAAGGCAGTCTACTTCTTCGTTGTTTTTAACTCCCTTGTGACCTGGAACCCACATCAGAGTAAAGTGGTTGAGCTAAGAAAATTTTGTTGCAGGAAAGATCCATCATAATTTCATATGAGCAATCTCCTCCTGAATTTTTTCGCATGAATTTAGAAACACCCTGTACATAAAAAGCTGATGATTTTCTTCAAAAATCTTTATTTTTTTATCTACAGCAACAATCTGTCGAAACTTTTATTGACTATCTAATATATATATTATACAAACCAGTACAAAAATATGAAAACACAATCAAGGGAGAATGCATTTTCCAACAATACCAATTAATATTTCACGAAAAGCAGAATTAAAAAAATTGTTAACCAGTTTGTGCCACAATCGCACATAACTGTTACTTACATTCTAAAAACACTGGACCCACACAGTAAACCTCCTAATAACGACCACCTGGAAATCATGCGTTGGCCGCTGAAGAGGTGGTAGCTTAAAGGAGAACTATAAAAATTAAGACAACTATGTAGTATGCATCTTATACCTAAATACATAGATGCATACATATAGTCACCTCGCAGTTTGTCATATTAACCATCGCCTGCAACTCCTCATATGATGTTTATATGACCTGAACATCGGCGTAAAGGAGGCATTTTACGATCAAATCATTCATTCTCAATCCATATGTATTCTCTTTCAAATATTTTCAACAATCGTCTATGTATAAGTTAAACAGCCATATCGAAGCCACACATCCCTGTCTCACACCTTTTTCGACACAAACAGTGGAATTCTAGTCAAGTGATTTCAGTGCTCGTATCAAATTACCATACATAGACAATGTCGATCACAATTTATTCTTCACTAATCTGTCATCGGCCTTTTTCAAGTCTATAAAAGCGCAGTAGACTTTTCGACTATACCTCGTATTGAAAAGACCTGATCTATACATATAGTCACGCCTTTTTTCCGTGGGGGTAGGCAGAGACCACTTCTTTTCAGTTGCCACGGTTCTTACAAACGTCTTTGGCTTCTTCTACTTTCATCAGCGCTTTTATACATGCTCGTCGGTTGATGGTGCTCTTGACCTCGATATATATATATATATATATATATATATATAGAATATGGAGGACGCCTACGTGGTAACGACTGCATGGCACTTTAAGAAGAGAACCTAACCTAACCTAACAACAACAGTAGGTACCTGGTGAAGAACTTTAAAAATTCGGGGACGTATTTTCAGCCAATCTTTAGATTAGCCCGGGAAATAATCGTGTGAAGTTTGGTAACAACCCCGCATTTTCAATCTGAACGTGAATCTAACTTATTTAATTGATTTGTCAAATTAACAATAATGATTATTATTATTATGATTTATGGTTTTTTGTCGTTTTTTTTTATACTAAAAAAAAGCGTTTTCAAACTTTACCTGCTACTGTTGGTGTTAGGTTAGGTTAGGCTAATTTTTTTACCTTTACTGCCTCAATTAATACCGATTATTATTAGCCTAACCTAACCTAACACCAACTGTACCTGGTGAAGAACTTTGAAAATGCGGGGACGTATTAGAAAAAACACAAAAATTGAAAATGCGGAGTTGCTACCAACCTTCACACGATCACCCGCCGGGCTAATATAAAGATTGGCTGAAAATTCCATCAAAATCGGTCCAGCCGTTATATTTTAATGTTAACGTGTCATTCTTGCGCAGGGGTCTGTTAATCTATTCTGTATCGTTCCAATTTTAGTATAAATATAACACCACAAAAAACCATAAATCATAATAATTATCATTGTTAAATTTTTCAAATCAATGAAATAAGGTCAGTAATTATGAATTGAGAAAGTTCAGCAGCAATGAATAAATATTAACACTTGGTGGCTATAGAAAAAAATTGAAAATACGGGGTTGCTACCAAACTTCACATGATATTCGCGGGGCTAATCTAAAGATTGGCTGAAAATTTTATCAAAATCGATCCAGTCGTTGGCTATAGAAAGCAAATTAAAAAAGCGGGGACATATTAGAAAAGACCCAATTATAAAAGTAGTTTTGTGTGATTTAGTCGAGTAAAGTTCCTGGAAAAATTCTAATAAACTTTTGGGGTACATGATTTTACTAATGTCTAATTTTAAATAAAAATAAGAATAAATTTTAGAAATTTATAAACAGCCTACTAAAACTATGGAATAAAACGTAAAAAGTTGGTTTTAAAGATTAAAAAAACCTTACCAACAAAGATTGGCTTGAAAAATTGTGTACAGCAATATAAGGCCACTTGGTGGAAATTTGTACCTAAATATTTTGTAACGGTTTATATTAGAAAATGTATTGGAATTGAAAGTAAAAAATTAAAAATTTTCGTGTTTCAGAAATGGATCAAAATAAAGGTTTTTTTAAACCTGTAATTAATTAAATAAATAACATAAAAATTAAACAAATTAAAATTTATCAAGCAATCTGAAAAAAATATATGTTAAAAAATAGGTAAATTTTAAAAATAAATGTACTAAAAATAAAAGGAAAATTTTAATTACAACGTTGAGACTTAAATTTCACAAGCTTATTTTAATACTTGCATATAAACGAAAAAAACCTACAGTACAAAAATTAATTATAGTTTATGCAAGATTGGATAACACAAGGGTACGCTCATGTGCCATAAATTTCTCATATCATTTTTACAATCAATAAAGAGCTGCAAACGGCTCATTTAAATTTAACTAGTAATGAGTTATCTCTACACTCTACACAAATGTTTTTTTTTCCTTAAATGACATTTGAAATGTTTGTAGTCATAACAAAATTTTATAAAATAGTTGTTATAACAATTACATACCTGTAATAATTTTCCGATGAAATCAAAGTTATTTGAAAACCAACTGTTTGCGCCTAATTATCAAGACAAGCTTTTTTAAGAATATAATTTTAGTTTTTTGTTAAATGTCTAATAACAGATACCTACCTACAGTCACAACAATTTTGATGTGTCAATAAAAGCATGATCTGTGATAAAAGCACTATTTGACCAAATATAAAATGCTCTTTTTAATTCGGAGGTATTTTTCTTGATTAGTGAAAATGTATTAAATAACTTACTAACATCTCCTGTGTGAAATTTATCATTAAGCTGAAAAACCGCCTCATATGTATCCCAATAAGTCACATTTATGTAGTCTTTGGGTGAATCTCTCAAAGTAAAATTCCAAACTCCTCTAAATAATCCTTCGATATTTGATTTTAAATCTTCGAATTTACGAGGCTTCTGTTTTGCAATAATGACACCAACAATAAAAACATTTGTAATGTATGGACTTAAATTATTTATTGTAGTTTTCTGAAGAGCAACAAATGATGCAGCCATTATTATTCTCTCAAATGACAGATAAGAATGATTCAATTGTTTTAGAATGCTTCATAGCTTACCTAATAACTTGTGTTTAAGGACGTTCCCAAAGAGCAGGCGTTCTCAACCTACGAATAAGTTTTCTCTATATAAGTTACCCACTTGTACTGTAAATCTGAATAACATACCTCACGCTTTTTTTTTAAATTAATATCATCTTTTTTACTTTGATGGGTTTCATCTAAAAATGGTCACTGAGCAAAACGCGGGAAAAAGGAGCCAAACCAAGCATGGAGCATGCGCAGATTGTGTCACATCATGGAGCATGTGCAGATTGCGTCGCACTGGATTGGTCAGAGTGATCGGTATGTTAGTACGTTTTAATGTATGCTCTAATTATTTACTGAGAAAGTAGACGATAAAAGTGTTAGAATAACAAAAAGAAAAGATATCATTTTTTAAGCCTATGAAATATATTCAAAAATAGAACTCATGTTTTTTCAACTAAACATTTTTATTCAAAATAATAATGAACTGAATTATAATCAATATTATTAGTAATTGTAGTATTAATAATAATCGAGTAAATATTAATGGTAATTTTAATATTGTTAAAAGAAATCGGACAACAATAAATGAAAACACCCAGGTTCTACTGTATAGGATAACTAACTTAAACGTCCCGCGCTTTTGGAGCGTTGCCAAGTCGCACATTACTGATCAACTTATGCTGGAGAAACTGAAGATTTACTTTACACATTGTTTACAACAAAATAAATGCCACATCTTGTAACGATTTTGTATGAAAATTATTTATGTGAATATTATCTGCCAATTCTCCAAATTTAAAAAAATTCTAAGAAAATTAAGATTGTTAGACACTAAAACCTGCATGAATTAGTATAAAATAGAAATTTAAAATGCTAATATTTTCAATTTTAGTAACGCAAAATGGGTGGAAATTTTTCGTATACGTTCAGAATACTGTTAGGTATTTACAAATAAATTTTAAAAGATGATCGTGAGAAATTTTTTTTTTGGGAACGTCCTTAAATAATTTGAAAGTTATCAAAATATAAATCCCAAGTTTTCTAAACTTTTTTGACCAAAATTAAAATCTATATAAATCATTTACCTTAAAATGTAAACAATTATATGTATATTATCTTAATATTAGTATTATTATCGTAATATTATTACTTTTGTTATTGTTTACATGGAAATTATTACTTTGATAATTACTTTAAAAGCAGACTATTTAATTTATATTTCGTTTTGCGAATTAAAAATAATAATACAGCATCGTGAGTTGCCTACACGGTAGATTGCCATTTAGCATGTTTACTCAAGGAAAAGATAAGAAAGTAAAATAAATAATATAATTACCAATGTGCAACACAAGCAAATTTTATTTGAATAGATAGGTACGACTTAAGTCGTACGTATACGTACGTGTGTGTGTTTTTTCCAAATATAATCAAAAGTTAGTACAATTCCTTTTATTTTTTATTTGTTCATTTCTAATTTAATTTTTTAATTAGTATGTGATAAAGATATATTCATAACAACAACGATGCTATTCTCGTTGATAATGATAACAACTAATAAACAGAGTTAAATTTTTAATAATTATTTTTGATTTATTCTATTGTTCTCATTGAATTAAGGCATTTTTACGTTGTCTTTAAAATAGTTCTTTATCAATTTTACGAAAATTTTTTAAAAAAAACGTGTATTTGTTACTTCAATTTGTAAGTAATGCCTTCTGTATTTCCCCAATCGCATGTATGTGAATCCCACAAAATTATCTCGAAAATTATCGTATAAATCAGTGGTTCTTAAACTTTCTATCATGAAACAGTATACAGGGTGATTTATTAGGAATGTCAAATCTCTGAATTGTAGATTCTAGACCTCAGAATATGAAGATTCTGCCCAACATGTTTTATACAAATTTTACTAGTTTCCGAGATACCGGGCGTTTAAAGTTTAATTACGGCAAGGTCGACAGGGACGGACCGACCCAAAAAATCGCAACAATAACAATTTAAAAAACATTAAAGTAAATGTTTAAAATACCCACCATTTATTTCAATCCACTTTATGATCCGCTTTCAAAAGATTTATTAATATCAAATAACCCATGTCTATTATTTTTAATCACATTTAGTTTTATACTCTTAGTGTTTTAGTGGAATAAATGAAAGAGGTATTCCAGGCGATCTTCCACAGGCACTATATCAGTTAACTTATATAGGAGGTTATTTGGAGTAGATTTATTAAGGTAACAAATTCTTGTGATTGTCCTGAGTGCAGATGTTTCAGCAATTTGTGTGTTTTTTTAATTATTGAGATAAATGTTTCAATAATCATAGATCCACTGAAGAGTTTCTAAATGCTGTTGACTGTTTTACACCCTTGTTGAAGGATAATGACTCCTCTGATGTGCTTAGCACTGATGTTTTTTTTCTTTTCTTGAAGGTGGGTGTAAATATTGAGTTTTACATATATTACGATGAAGTATTTTGTTGTCAATTTGAGCTGTTGTATGGTAATCGTACTTTAGCGCGCCGGCAACGACGACGAGGAGCGAGCAGTTGAGAATTGAGGCGAAAAGCTGAAGAAATGCGCTGAGGTGTGGGCAGCTACACCGGAACCTCTGATACCTCGACTCACTCTTGCTATTGACGACGTCTTATGAAATTGGGTAAAGCTGCTGTGTATAACAGGATAACAGTTGAAATGCTGAAGGCTGGACAAAACGTGGTAGCTAGTCTGCTGTACCGCGTTTTTAACCTTTGTTGGAGGAATGGTAGCGTACCAGACGACTGGTGCAAGGCCGTTATCGTGCCGCTTTACAAGGGAAAAGGTTCGCAGCAGGACTGTAAGAACTACCGAGGTATTAGTTAACTCGGCATAGTCGGCAAACTGTATGCAAAGGTACTAATTAAAAGAGTGACGAATGAAACTGAGATGATATGGGATGTGCAAGCAGGATTTAGAAGAGGAAGGAGATGTATGGATCAGGTCTTTTCATTACGAGGTATAGTCGACAAATTCTTGGCTAGAAGTCAGAGCGGTAGTTTAATACGAGCACTGAAATCACTTTACGACGATTCCACTGCTTGTGTCAGGATAAACGGAGCTTGCACTGAGTGGTTAAACATCGAAAAAGGTGTGAGACAGGGATGTGTGGCTTCGCCAGAACTTTATCTAGAAGTATATCAAATAAGGAAACGATACTCCAAATTTGATGTAATTTAATTAACTATTAAAATATTAATTTTAAAAATAAAAAGCACTCAAACAGGTAAAAAATCTTTATTAATATTTCAAATCACAAGCATATGATCTTATAACATGTTTCAAATGGAATGACTCGAAATAATTTTTACTATGCTCAATTTTTGTCTAGTCTTTATTTCAAAATTTACTACGATAATTTCATATTACCTTCACCGCACAACCATAGACACAGTCTATCAACCAAAAACGAGAAAAAGAAATCAGCAAACAGAACTTGAATCAGAATAATCCGGAACTGAAAATAAAAATAGAATGGTTTAAAAACAATCCAAAACAAATATGTGGTAAATTAAAACTCCAATTTTTATGATTAACATGTAAAATTAATAACAAAATGACATTAAAAAGCTTTGTTTTTATTTTAATTGACAATATAACATTAATTTTAAGTACTTTTTCTTAGACCAATTTCTTGGTAAATAGTAAAGAAACAAATGTTTCCAAACAACCTTTTTTAAATTCTAAAATAATAGGAATCAATTTAGAAGCATATTGCGAAAGGCTTTCGCGGCCATCGTTTATTGGTGAATGGTTTTTTGGGTTTATTGGCCGTCGTAGGTCTGAGTTAATACTCGATGTTTTGCCATCTCGAGTGGATGACATCTTCAGGAGATGTAATGTCTGCTTTTTAAGGCTGACGGTTAGTGACATTTGTATGTTCAGGCTGTTCAGGAATTGGTCACGTTCTTATGTTTGTAAGGAAACAGCGTTGATTTTTAAGTACAGGTACCCATGTTCTATTGATTTTAATTGTTTCCTCAGATTTATTGAAGTTCTGCTGGTGTTTATGTATTTCAATCACTTCTCTATAAAGCTTTAGGTAATATGAAGATGTTTAATTTTGTGATCATTATTATAGATTGTGTGCTTCACGACGGCAGTTGGCTTTGTGTTCTTTGACCCTGGTGTTAATGGACCGTTTAGTTTTTCCAATGTAGATACTTCCACAAGTGCATGGAATACGATAAACACCTGCAGAACTTAGCGGGGCTCTCTTATTATTGGCAGATTTCAGATAGGTTTCGATCTTCTTAGATGGCTTGAAGATAGTTTTGATGTTATATTTTCCTAAAAACCGGCTGATCCTATCTGTCACTCGAGGAATGTATAAATCCATTAGAATTCCAGATACAGTGTTTGTAAGAATAAATGATAATTTAGGACGAGAACATAAAAATTATTATTTGGTTTGCAATTTTTAAAATACACAACAAAGACATGTTATAGAATTAATTTGTAAAAAAAATGTTTAAAATTATATTGGTGCTTTAAATGTTGACAAGAGTAAGTTGATTTATTAAATACAAAAAAAAATACTATAGGTATTTATTAATTAATTTGTTGCCATTATGTAATTAAATAAAAATTAATTATATTGATTTGGAGAATAATAATGTGGCTGAACACAAATTCCTGGTTAAATTAAGATATACAGGGTGGTACGTTAATAATGGAACACAGGGTAACTACGAATTCTACGTATAAAAATATTGCGATATACCACAATTTATCTTAGTCTAAATCTTGATATTGTTACGATATTTACTCTTGGGTTCGATGAATTTAAACACTCAGTACAATAACTAGTTTATTCTAATATTTCCAAACAATAAATTCTTACTTGCAAATCACTTAGATATTCACAACTGTATACAATCTTTTTATAACACTTTATAATTTACTTCAAAACTTAAAATTTTACTTCAACAACTAAAACTTTCGTGACCGCTGTCTTTTTATATTCCTACAAGTCATTACTAGAAAGAGCAATAATTCTCTTTCATTATTCACGACATTTTCTCGAAATTACTGTGCGCTTTCAATCATCGGACGCTTTCATTCGCGCCGCGGCCATAAATCATTTTTTTTATTGTGGTCGGCGCGCTGTCGCCTCAAGGCGACAATCGACAGAGACGGACCCCGCAACTCGTAAAATTGCGTTATAACACAATTTATCCTACTTCAATTTTTGATATTAAAGTTAAATGTAAATTTTTCTTAATGAAATAATTTTATAATTTTGACAGCGTTTAAAATATTTCCAAAAAAGTTGGTAAACAGAGCTTTATTGTGATAAGAAATCATAATCTTTTAATCAGTTTCATTCTAGCACACAGAGGGCGCTACGTACGCTATACTGAGTAACTTAAAATATACCTACCTAATTATGGCACATTTTTTGAAAAACTAAATCTTCAAAAATGATTTTTTAATCATTTCTACGTAGATACAGTATACTTGTTTTATCTCGCAGAAATTTACTGTTTTAGAGATAATCGTGATTGAAATATTCAAAGAAATAATTTAATGGAATTAATTTTTTACTTTGACCCAACAACCTAGCAGATGCAGGTAGCCCTAATAATTTAATAAATCATTGACATATTTTTATTGATTAATTATCAGAAAATGCGCAGATAAAAATATATCTAAATTGTTGAAAATAATTGTTTTTTTTTATACAAGTAGACTTAGCGATGACCATATATACACAGATGGCTCAAAAACCCCAGATGAAGTTGGGCCCGGTGTTTTCAACAGGAAACCAAACATTGAAATATTTAGCAGTCTTGGCAAAAATGCTACAATCATTTAGGCTGAAGTCTTCGCTATCGAATTGTGTGCAAGAGAGCTGACTAATAGCAAACAAAAACATTAGTATATCAGACAGCCAGGCTGCTTTAAAAGCACTAAGCTTCAACAAGATAAATTCTAACGTGGAATTAAATTGAACCACTGGAGTGCAAACAACAAAGTGACCGTGCTGTGGGTACCTGGGCACTAGGGGGTGGATGGAAATGAAAAAGCCGACACTTTGCTCAAAACAGGGGGCAAAATCTGCGTTCACTGAACCAGAACCAGTCTTTGGAGTCGCTACAAGTGCCTACAAAACAATTATTTCGGACTGGGCGGAGAGAAAAATACTCACGCACTGGTCCGATATACCAGGGTTGACTTACTCGAAGGCATTCTTACCGAAACCCTGGAGAAACACAACTAAGCAGATCCTAGAATGGAGCAGGAACGACCTAAGACCTAAGAATTTATTGTTTGGAAATATTAAAATAAACTATTTAGTTATTGTACTGAGTGTTTAAATTCATCGAACCCAAGGAGTAAATATCGTAACAATATCAAGAATTGGACTAAGGTAAATTGTGTTATATCGCAATATTTTTATACAAAGAATTCGTATATATATATATGATGTGTCCAGTCGAGGTAGACCTGCCGTATGCTGATGAGGGGCAACACACCCCGAAACCGGTCCATAGGTGGTAATTTCGGAACTTCGGATGGATAAATCTAATAGTTCCTTCTCTTACTTAACAAGCACCTACATATTGTTACCCGAAATGGGGTATTATAGACGATTATGTATCAGATGTAATTCAATGCCTGTCGCGGCATATAGCCAGAGGAGTAGTTTTTTTTTATACATAATCGACCCACATAAACCTATAGTATAGGTGACATACAGCGAAATTAGCTGATTTTTTTAAAATCAGGTTTGGAAATTCCAATTTAAGGTTAAGTTTAAGACCTACCGTTTACTTATAATAAATTTGATTGATCCTCAAATAAGATGCAGCATTTACAGTTAAAAAATACTTACATCCGGTGGAAAATCAATAATCTCAAATGAAGCCGACAGTTCAGGTACCAAACCAAGAGTTAATAATAAAACAAGACCTCCAGTACCCAAAATGCTGTACAGTAAAGGCTTATTTTCTCTAAGGCTCTCCATGTATGGTCTTCCCTAAAACAAAATATTTATGACTTAATTTTGTTCCATCAAAATTGCATCTTAAAAATCAAGATGTTTTAACTAAATGCATATTTTTTATTTATCATCGGCCTGAAAAAATTGTATTTAAACATAAATACAAAAATATGCGAGGGCTACTACAGCCTGCGTTATAATAAGTGATTTATCAATCTCAGAAGATTCATTTTTAGTGTAAACAAATTAATTAAATTTAAACGCGTTAATTTAAGAATCCATTAATATCACTTTTAAATTTAGTTAGTCCATCATAGTTTTCAGATAATGGGTCAGTTTCACACCTCCATTATTTTATATAAATATCTGCCGAACTAACAGCACAACTGGTATAAAAAAACTAATAGTACCAAACAATAAATTATTTTAAATGACAATTCATTATATAACAAAAGATATAATAAAAAAAGTGCGTAAGTGTTGTGGAACAGTCAGTTGGAACGAAGTCCCTTTCGTAGTATACAGGGTGGCCAACCAAAAACGAAATAGAGCCATTTTCAGGAACCTCGTCAAGATTATAGAAAAACGCTCAGACCCGTCGATTTTTTATTAAAAGGTATTTTTGAATCCACTACTTTCAAGCGCAACCGAGGGTAAGAATTACCCCAAAAAATTTTAAATGGCATTGGGGGTCGAATAAGATGTTTTTCAAAAGATCTCAAAATTTTCTATAAAATGGTCTTTAAATTTTAAAATTCTGCCCATTACTTATTGAGAAATTAGATTTTAAATGTGAAACTTATCTGCAAACAATCACAAACGGTAAAAATGTCATTCATTCGAGTTAAGTACGCCAATGGTATAAATTTAGTACCTATTTTTTGCTTTGCACTGCTTTGAGGCGATTTGTTATCACTTATAAAAAACACAAATGGGTGCGATCAGGAAATTGCTAATCCGGGCCTGAATACAGTCGACGTCAAAGTGATTGTCTAGTAACGTATTTCGAAGTGTTGGTTGGTAGTTTATTTAACATACATACATAGAGTCACGCCTTTTTCCCATAGGGGTAGGCAGAGACCACTTCCTTCCACTTGCTACGGTTCGTACACACATCTTTTGCTTCCTCTACTTTCATCAGTGCTCTCATACATGCTCTTCGGTTGTTGGTACTTTTGACCTGGCCTTTCTTCAAAACAATGTTGATCTAATCGAGATACGTTCTCCGAGGTCGACCTCTACCGATTTGCCCATTCACACTCGCCTTATAAATTTGTAAAAAGTAGAAATCAATTATTATTGTAAAGCACCCTAGGTGTCTAAATTTGACGAAGTGCTTTGTTTGATGATTACAAAGAAGTACGCGCAAAATTTGTTGGCGGGTAATAATAATTTACAAGCTCAAATTTAGTGTGATTGTGTTGGTATTTTTTGTGCTCTTATATTTTTTTTATTATCATTTATTATCATGGGTAGACCGAACGGTAAGAACTACTCTGCGCAAACGAAAGAGGTAATTGCTAATGTAATTAAATTCATGAAAATCTAGGAAGCACCTTTCCCCTCTACCGTGAGAACCAGTTGGAACTTTTAATAAAAAGTGTGAGGTCTTTAATGCTAACTGAGCTGAGATCGGATAAGTCATCAAAGTTCGGTTACCCTAGTATAGAAAGCCGTTTTATGCTTGAGGCAGGGCAGTGGCAGAGAAGATGTGCCATTGTTTCCTCCTCTTCCTCATCGTGATAGCTTCTACAGAAGTCATGTCGTAGCTCTGCGATTCCCATGCGCCGTGCATGGGATCCACCTACCCAGTGTCTTGTTATGGCCACGATCGCATTTCCAATGGACTCCCTGGTTAAAGTTAAGACATCCTTGGTTCGACGTAGATCTAGTTTAGATCAGATCTGTTTCGATGATGTGCATGTGGGTTCATTTTGCCACCTTAAGTTGGCTTTTTGAACCACTTTGCTGTGCAAAAGGAGTCGGCAGTTTGCAATGGGTTCTCCTTGCTGAGATGAGACAGATACAGCTGGGAGGGTGGTGCCCCCTCTTGCTAGCTTGTCGCATTACAGTTGCCTGGTATGTCCCTGTGTCCGGGTACCCAGACAATGTGCCCTATAAACTAAGCTGCTAGCTTATTCAGGGCGGCTCGGCATTGCATCGCTGTCCTAGAGGTCAAGTAGACTAAGTTTAGTCATTTGAGCAGCCTGGCTGTCGCAAAGAATGGATATCTCGCTGAACTTTTGTTCATTGAAGAGTGTTTGGATAGGCAATGGATGTCATTTCGGCTTGATACACGAAACGACAGGGGTCTTCTGAGAAGAAAGTTCGCGATTATGCTTAACGAGTAGACCTGGCAACTTTGCATTTTTATCTCCGAAAACGTTTAAGAGAAGGCGTCGTTTCAGAGCAGTGATTCTAACTTTTTTTTATCACGGTACAATTTTAATAATTTTAAAATGCTTCTTACGAAGCATAGTCGAAAATTTCTTAGCTAAAAGTTACTGAGCTTTCGAAATGCCTATGACAGTGCTTGTATCAGGATAAACGGAGCTTAGACTGGTTTAACATAGAAAAAGGTTTTAAACAGGGATGTGTGGCTTCGCCACATTCATAGACAGTTGTTTAAATATTACGTAATAATATTATGCATGATGCCCTAAAAATCAGAGCAATAAAAGAGAATGTAAACAAGACGAAAGTAATGATTTTTTTAAACGAGAAGTAATCATGACCAACTGCAATGGGCTGATTAAAGGAGAAAGTGTGGAACAAGTAAAAGAGTTTGTATGCTGGGGTTCAAAGTTTAAGAGAGACGAAAGTGTGACTGGTATTGAATGGAGCACTGCATAACTGAGTAGCCAGAACGTGTCAAAAAAAGCAAGACTAGCTGTACATAGAAGAGTCCCTACACTTATGTATGGAAACAAATATTGGGTTAGACAGAAGAAGCATAAAAGCAAGATCAAGGCTGCAGATATGATTAGTCTGAGAAGTATAGCTGGAGTGACTCTATGTTTAAAGTGAGGAATAGTGTGATAAGGGAACGATGTGGTGTGAAATAGGAAAAATCACGGAGAGGGCGACATCTATTATTGATAGTATGAATTTCTCGAGGTGTGAACAACAAACTAACCTCCATTTGTTTATATGGGTGAAAAGTGAAGTTTATATATTATTTTGAATAATTTAAGCATTGAAAATCTTATATTTGAACGATATTTTGCAAAGAATTCGTGTTAATAAACCACAAAATCCAAAAATGCAAAGGATTAAAAATGGTGATAAAGTGATACAAGATAAAATCGCTCTGTTCCACGATGCTCTACATATGGCAATTCGATTATATCTTTACATAAATTTACTTCAAATCCTAAGGCAGCTCAGAAATGAAAGATGATCTTAAAGATAGGAAAACCAATCTCAAACTTTATGTTTGTTTAAAGCAAGCACTTGTGAAAGATGATTATTTCAGTGGTAAATAGAAGAAGCGAAAGACGCGTAAAAAAACCGTAGCAAGTGGAACGAAGTGGTCTCTGCCTACCATTACAGGAAAAATGCGTGACTATATGTAGATGTTATGAGTCCCATTTTTTTATGATTTACACATATCAGTTATTGATCCAACTCCAAAATAAAATATGTCTTTTATACACAATTTTTGAGTTTTTTTATGTGAAACATCCAATGGCACACTTGGGGGGTAACAACGACTGTTGGAGTCGCGATGCCGTGATTGGAAAGCTTCGGACAGCCCCGCAACTACTCGGCTCGCTCCGTCGCTTAGGCTCCGCCTACGTTACAAGTAACACTTTCGTTGCTTATTTTAGTTATCATCGGCCTATTGTAGCTTGATATCATCAGAAACATCAACGAGTGTTAATATTACAAAAATAACTGATGATACTGAATTATTAACTTTATTTGGATTATTATTGTTTTTATGTAAATAACATTGTCTTGATAACATAAAACTAAATGTGATGTTTTTTTTTTAATTTTAATTAAGAAAATTTATTTCAAAGTAATAACTACAATAAAATTTGATTGATTGATTGATTGATTTAATAGTTTGGAACATTAAAGTAAGCGGCCTTTTGCAAAGAATGTAAAATTATTTAGTGATTCAAGTCAATAATAAGTTAATTATATTTTTATAATTAAGGTGTGCATTTTTGTGTGTACATGTGTATATTTTTAATATTATCTCAATATTTTGTCACATTTGCCAGGCGTACCGCGACGGCTCATTAATTTTTTGATCAATAATTAATATGTGTGAAAATCAAATCAATATTTCGTTCACATTTTCGGTTTGAATGAACCAAAGAGTACACATATTGGTAATAGATGGTTACGTAAAAACAATGTCACAATCGTATATCAGTCAATGTTGGCTGTCAAAACAGATTTTATAATTAACATGTATACATACCCTGTAATTTATGGCAAATGTTGCTATTTGTAATGCCATAGAAATAATGTACACAGTACTATTTACAATATTTGGTTTAAACAAATTTTCCCTTTCTTCCACAGTCAGTGCCTCTAAATCTCCTGGTTTTAAAGGATCTTCTTCACTAAAAACAAATGATTTGTAGTTTATATTTTAAATATTTACTAGCTCCTAAATGTTTATGAGTTAATGTGATGTATTTAAGTTGTCGGATATTTAACAACCTATTTACAAAAATATACCTTTTTTTTATTAACTGTACTAAAACGTTCTGAATAAAGATTTTCCCAATAAGGAAAAGAAGTTAAGATTCGTTAAAGGTTAAAAAAAAATTTAAATCCCTTTTTAAAGTAAACTATCAGATATTTTAGAGGTATCAAATAGAAAATAAAATATATAACAAATATTTTGGACCCTTGAAAAGTAATGATTAGGACATTTAAGAAAAAAAGCCATTTTGTGACTGATATTTATCTAGAAATGAAATTACTCGTATAATTGGTAAACATATCTCGATGATTTATCACAAAGGTACAAGCTAAAGTTAAATTTATCGCAATTGGTTGAGGTAATGGAAAATCTTATAGACTATGCAACACCCCAAAATCGCAAGACAAAATTACCCACTTAAAGTTAATAATATTGATCTTGGAGTCTTTTCTAAAATATGTTTCAACATTTGTAAACATGAGTAGTGTCAAGAAAGTGATTCATAATCAAAGTCGAGAAATAAAGTTGATGAGGCGGATAAAACACCATTTGGAGATCACTGAGAGATTTTGGGATCCCAGCAAAGTTAATCAGGCTAGTTAAAACGACACTCATAGGAACTAAATGCAGGTTCAGGATCGGGCAAAACGTCTCGAAAGATTTCAATATCCCCAGAGGCGTGAAACAAGGAGACATAATATCACCCATGCCATTAGAAGGCATCATTAGGAAAATTAATATCAACCCCGGTGGTACACTGTTTAACAGAAGCTCAGCACATGCAGACGACGTGGTTATACTGGGAAGGAGAGAAAGGGACAGTAGAAATATTGAGTCAGATGGAACAGGCAGGAAAACAAACTGGACTTAAAATGAATGACAAGAAAACAAAAGCACCAACGACCTGGCGTGGAGGCCCCCAGAGAGAGAATGAAACCTTGGAGATACAGAATCGCTAACTACGTAAAACGAATACTTTCAAATATTTAGGCACTACAATTAACCACAATAATGACTTGCCTAGCGAAATAAAGCAGCGAATAATAGCTGGTAACAGGTGTATGTTCGCGCTTGACAGCATACTGAAATCGAGAGCAGTATCGAGATCCTGCAAGCTTCGCTTACAAAAAACTGTAATAAAACCTGTTGTTTGTTATGGAAGCGAGTCGTGGACCCTTATACAAAGTAATGAGGAGTTACTAAATCGATTTGAAAGAAGGGTTTTAAGGAAAATATATGGACCTGTGTATGACGAAGCGGAAAATGGATGGAGAATGCGGATGAACTTCGAATTAAATGAATTATTACAAGAACAAGACATTGTTGGTTGGATTAAAAGGCAACGTATAAGATATGTGGGCCACGTCTGGAGAATCCCAAACACAAGAACAGCCAGAGCTGTCTTTACAAATACACCAGAGGACAGGCGACCTAGAGGATGGTCTCGGTCAAGATGGAAAAATAATGTACTAGAAGGCAAGGCTCTACATGGGCCGTAGTGCCGTGTGTGTGTTTGTGTGACGCGGATAAAAAAAGGGTGTGCGTCTCAAGACGCCCGACAGAAGTAATAACTTCAAATTATTTGCGTAGAAACTATTAAAAATTGAACTTATTTAACGTAACAAATAGTTAGTTCCTCATTAGAATTAAAATGATCGTTCGGGTAAGGATTATGAATAAATGCAAAATTTTATTATTATTTAGGTTCAAATCCCCGAGCAACTTTTTTCAACAAACATAACGTCACAAATATAATTTGTATATCTAATCTTGGAAGTTTGAACTAAAAGTGCGTGGTGGCTGAATGTTACAGCTATCTGTTTAGCATGTCAGTGTATTCAGGTTCAAATCCCTGGGTATCCAACTTTTTTAAAATTTCTTTACAAGATTGGTAAAACCAATTGGGATTTAGGTGGAGTAAATATATTTTTTAAAAATATATACCACTTTATTTCCAGTTTTATGTCAAATGTTCTCATGTTAAAGATGTTTACTAAATGTTGCTGGTGGAATTAAGTACATCATAATATTTAACATTTCTTCAATAATTAAAAATTGTATTCATTTCAAATTTTGCAACGATGCCGGTTTATTAGATGCGCGCAGTAATGTGAGCTTAAAATCTATAAGATTTTCCATTATCTCTATTTTATTTTATTTTACAATCATAACGGACAAGACTCTTTGTAAGAGAAAAAGGATATTTGTTAATTAAGGTTATGGAAACTTACGGTGCAGTTCTTAACTTGGCTTGTTGAACGAGGTACACAATACAAAAAAAGTGCACGAAAAATTGGGTAATCACAGTCAATATGGTGTAAAAATTGAAAATATTAGGCAAAGGCCTCTGTTTAGATAATACTTTCAACGGCTAAAAATGATAAAAAAAATTATTACAGCGTATAATTATCGTTTTAATTTGAATTTACATAGTTTTTTATTTATTGTTGTCAAAATGGTAATGGTATTAAATCGTGATGAACTTGTAATATTTAACGACTCCTTTTTGGTAAACATGTACTAATTTAAAAAAGCAGATATAAGCATAGCATTTCCAATCTCAGTTTAAAAAAGATTATTTTACCAGGGCACTGCGATATTCCGGTATGAAAGCGTTTTATTCTATACTGAGTAATACCGATAAATTTAGCAAAACATATCGGCCGCCTCTTTTTATAAGCTACGGGTAGCAACATTTTTGAATATCAACGTTGCTAATACGCATTCATCAAATCATCAGTCGACTATCTAGCTTGCAGGTGTTCAACTGTTCACTCTTTAGACGTTTCAAAACATTAGCGCGCGCTGGTTCTCAATAATTTCTCAGGAGATTTTTATTGTTTGCGCTTTATTTTTTTTGTAATATTTGTGAAGTGGCTTTTTGGAGACCGTTTGAGATAAATGATGAATCTAACGAATTGCTTAATATTGACGATATTCACATTAATAATAAAATTCATGATAATGTAATTCAAAGTAATGATAATATCCAAATTATTAATGAAATTTTAATAATGCAATTCTCATTAATATAAATGAGACAATTTTGGGAATTAATTAATCAAATTTTGAATATTCAAGTTCAACAAGTAATTTTAAATATATATATATATATATATATATATATTCATGCTTAACATCTGAATCAATTTAGCTTAAGATGAAATAATTAAAAGGATATGCAACTTAACGAAAATTTCTTATTCCACAATTTATTTAGTAATTAAACGAAGCGTTGTGATTGAACACAATAAAAAAATGAAAACGTATCGTCAGCCGTCGGATAGATGATGCATCTAAAGATGTGATTCGATAAATGGTTTACAATACTTACAAAGAAAATCAAGTCACAACATTAGAAATTATATTTAACAAATTGCAAGGTTTTAACGATTTTACATATAAATCACTAGAAACACTTCGACAAATTTAAATAGAATGTGGTTTTAAGTATAAGTTAGTCGAATGTGTATTATGGAATCGCCTAGTATTATGGTACTTTGTCAAAATTATTTAGGACAGATCTTAACTTAGAAATAGAAATATAGTTTATTTAGATGAAACGTGGGTCGACACTTACAATGTCATTCAATAAATAACTAAATAATTTTAGAAAATATATCTGATTTAAAAATAAAATTGATACACCACTGGTCGGTTTTTTTTTAAGATTTTATGTTTTTTAATGAGATGTTTTTTATACATTTTTAAACTGAATTTGGAAGAACTATAATTGTAACGATTTTGCGATACGCCACTGGAATATGGTCCGTACCGTGCCGTCACAGCCAATGACGAGAATGTTCCAGTACCCTCCCGGCAAATCACGAATTTTCGATAGAACAGTCTGGATACGTTCGGAAACTTCTAGTCTGCTCTCGTTTTACCGTTAATATATAAATTGGCTTCCGTTCGCGAAAGTTAGGCAGTCAGTTTTCTGTTCACTAGTTTACATAAGTAAATGTGTTAAGTAAATTAGAACCTTGAGTGTAATTCAAGTAAAATGGTAAAAATTACTTGTTTAGTTAATTGTTCCATTTGACAACAAACAACGGTTATGATTAATAATATGATTAAAGAAAACAAAGTCGGTTTTAAATCTATATCGCTTTATGTAGGAAGAGATCTATTAAACAAAGCTTATTTTTCATACTACCTTTTCTTAAAATTTACCTTTGATCTAGAGATGAACAAAAAGCAAGCCGCTAAAATCAGACCCTGCAACGTTGCCTGAGCATCTCTGAGTTTTATTCCATCTAAATACAGAACGGACTGAGTGTATGCCAAAATTAGGGCGTTCAACGCCAAAATCTTAAACATTTGTAATGTGGTTACTAAAGTGCACCTGCCTTGTTTTACTACGTGGCAAACTGAAAAGTATTAAGTATGTATTAAGAAAAACTTTTCTTTAGAGCATTAAACAATTAAAAGTCATAGATGTTTGAGAATGTTATTTATAAAGTTACATTATTATTTTATAAAAAATTCAAAGCAGTTTTTAAATCTTATTTTTTTAAACATTCATTCCCATTTTAAAGTAATAACACAAAAATTTCAAATTTAGCATTGGCAAAGAGGTAATACGTGAAAAAATGTTAGTTATTCTGATACTTTCAATGTCACTGTCGAATTGGATGCCGATTCGAGTTATATGCTATAAATTAGATTATGATATTTGAAAATATCAATAATATCATTGTTGCCACTTATATTTTCATTTTAAAAATATTTATTTACCGTTTCTCTGATTTTTAATCAGTTCCCAAATCGTTGTATTGAAGTTAAATATGCATATTATGGACATTACTCAAAATACAGTCAACTCTCGATAATTTGACATTCGTTAATTTGAATCTCTCGATAATTTGAAATTTTTTCCTCGGTCCCTTAAAAAATACTCGATAAATTGAATAAAATCAATGTTAATTGGTCACTTCGAGAATCGACTGTACTGTTTTCTAGGAAGAACAATACGGCAAGACTTCGCGAGATAAATATGTATCACCTATATAAATATGGTGAGCACAAAGTGAGAAGTTGATACATGGTTAAAAATTTGCGAATCTTTCATAGATTTCATTCACATACATACATATAGTCACGCCTTTTTCCCGTAGTGGTAGGCAGAGACCACTTCCTTCCACTTGCTACGGTTCTTACACACGTCTTTCACTCCTCCTACTTTCATCAGTGCTCTCGTACATACTCGTTGGTTGTTGGTACTCTTGACCTGGCCTTTCTTCAAAACAATGTCGATCTGATCAAGATATGTTCGCCGAGGTCGACCTCTACCGACTTGCCCATTCACACTCGTTTCGTCAATCTTCCTTCATCCATTCTCTTTACTTGTCCAAACCATCAAAGCATTCCTTTATTTATCTTGTAACCACATCTTCTTTCACACCTCACCTCACCTAACCTAACCACACCACAGCGTTCCCTTATCTTACTCAACATTCACTACCATACATAAGTATAGGGACCAGCACTTCTTTATGCCCAGCCAGACGCACCTTTTTTGACACGTTCTGGCTGTCCATAAACTTGTACAGGGCCCCATTTATTTGTTTTCCCGCCAACACCCTTTGCTTAATGTCAGTCATACTTTTTGTCTCTCGTAAACTTTGAACCCAAATATACAAACTCATTCACTTATTCCACTCTTTCTCCTTCAATCAGCACCTCGCAGTTTGTCATGCTTTCTTATCTTTCAAAAACCATTACTTTTGTCTTGCTTACATTTACTTTCGTTCTTTTGATTGTCAGGACATTATGCATAATATTAACCATTGCCTGCAACTCCTCTTTAGATGTAGCTAATATGACCTGATCATCGGCGTAAAGAAGGCATCTGACGATCAAATCATTAATGGGTTTAAATGGTAAAAAATATGTATAAAGTGCGTCCACAAAGTAACACATATAATCATTATTAGCTAAATAAACAGTATATACATACATACATACATATAGTCACGCCTTTTCACCGTAGGGGTAGGCACTTCCTTCCACTTGCTACGGTTTTTACACACATTTTGACTTCTTCTGCATAGCTTTATGAACAGCCAGAAAGTGTCAAAAACTGGCACGTCTGGCTGTGCATAGAGGTGTGTTGGTTCCTACACTTATGTACGGTAGTGAATGTTGGGTTTGGCAGAAGAAGCATGAAAATAGGATTAATGCTGCGGAGATGAGTAGACTGAGAAGTATAGCAGGAGTGACTCGGTTGGATAAAGTAAAAAATAGTGAGATAAGAGAACGCTGTAGTGTAAAAGAAGATGTGGTTGCAAAAATAGATAAAGGAATGCTTAGATGGTTTGGTAACTTAGAAAGAATGGATGAAGGAAGATTTACGAAACAGATTTATAAGGCGAGTGTGAATGGGCAAGTCGGTAGAGGTCGACATCGGCGAACATATCTCGATCTGATCGACATTGTTTTCAAAAAAAGGTCAGGTCAAGAGTACCAACAATCGACGAGTGTGTAAGAGAGCACTGATGAAAGTAGAAGAAGCGAAAGAACCGTAGTAAGTGGAAAAAAGTGGGAAAAGGGCCTATATGAATGTATGTCAACATGATCCCACCCGAAATTAAATACACCTTAGTAAAGTTTAGGGTAGTTATTTCCCTCTAAACTAATAATTAAATGTACAAATTTTCTGTTCCTAGAAAGCCTACTTTCAAAATGTCTAAGGGTGCGTCAAATGCGTTCGGTCACGTGATATAATTTAGTTGTTTAGCTTTGCCGCTCAAATCCAGTGACAATCATCGGAATGAAAATGCACCCTCTAAATAATGTTATTTAATCATTTTCAATGTTGATGTCTGATATACGAAATAATACTTACTGCACGTGATAGATGATAATTTACTAGTAAAAGGTGAAGCAATACTGGCATCTCCTAATTTTACAATTTGATGTTGATCTTGTTCCTCTATTTCCTTCATCATTTTGTCTACTTTGGCTTGCAATTTTTCACGATGATTTACCATATTTCTCACATGGTTTGGTCTTTGGCTTGCCATTATTTCTTTCATCTCCTTTTGCTTCTTGTCTCTTTCCTTTTCCAACTTTTCTCTTTGTATCTATCAACAAAAAATAAATCAAATTACCATTAAATTTTAATATTTACAGTTCCGGATTAATCCATGTGAAATCAACAAAAATAAAATAATTTGTGGCCAACCTATTTTATAATGTTTTATATCATATACCTAGGAGAAGCGATGAAACCACATACAAAATAATTTTTCCCAAAAATTAGTGGCTAACTGGACGCACTTAAAATTTAATACTATTTACATCTAAACAGTTATATTTTACGATTTTAAAGGAAGGAGGAGTAATAACGGGAAATGTATACTACTCGTGTTTTTCTTGCACCCATGTTATGAGTTAAAAAAATTTATACAATACTGAGTGTTTAGAATCATCGAACCCATAATTATATATTAAGATTAGTTTAAACAACACAATTTATTATGCTTAAATTTGAATATAGGTACAAAATAGGAAAATGGGTTGGAGATTCTGAATTGCTGCGTGCGCCTCCGGCAAAAGTGATATGTCCACAGTCAAATTAATAAAAAACAATAGGAAAAATCACGGAGTGGGTGACATCTATTATTGATCGTATAAATTTCTCGAGGTGTGAACAACAAACTAACCTCCATTTATTTATATGAGTGAAAAGTGAAGTTTATATATTATTTTGAGTAATTTAAGCATTGAAAGTTATATTTGAACGATATTTTGTAAAGCAATGGTGTTAATAAACTACAAAATCCGTAAATGCAAAGGATTAAAAAAGGTGATATGGAGATGAAATTGCGAAAAATATGCTCTGTTCCACAATGCTCTACATTATGGCAACTCAATTATATCTTTATATTCTTCAAATCCTAAGACAGCTCAGAAATGGAAAATAATTTCTAGGATAGAAAACAAAAGCTTATGTTTGTTTGCAGCAAGCACTTTGTAAAAAATGATTTTTTCAGTGGTAAGTTTGATATTGTTGTCTAATGATCTATCATTTTATTTGTGATTATTCATAGTGGCTTCAACAACATAAAGAAAGCGTTTAAAAGATTCCTAGCCAGAACCTTTTAAGTGTTAAAGTATCCACATTCCCTAACTAAGAAAGATAGAAGTGACCGAAGTTAAATGGATTATTATATATAATCCTTAATTAGTTGAACACGTTCACCCACATAATACAATATGTCCGGAATTGATATTTCGACTTTCATAGGCATTGCAACAAGAATTCCAAGGACAACAGAACTGAAAAACTTCGAAAACAAACCAAAATTAATACCTGGTATTTACTGACATTTAACAAGAATCCAGCGACAATAAAACTGAAACGTCGAAAACAAACCTTAAATTCAGCTTCAATCCAATAGTTCTAACACAAAAAATCAACTCAAATCTCTGAGATAACTAAAATGTTCTTCAATAAAAACTTTGGTATTACAAGTGATCAAATGACAGAATATTTGTTGTTCACACTTCGATCCGACATTTTGTCATTGGCAGCGCCATCTCGCGTTACGTGATTTTTTCCTATTATTTTGGAAACATAAAAAAGTTAGAAAAGCAAGTCCATACTTATTTTCAGTGTTTTGCCATATTAATATTGCCATTTTTTAGACAACATAAACATTGTTTAAAATTGATTTTTTTGTTAAAATTATTTATTTATTGTTAATAATATTTATACAATAATTATTCCTTTACTAATCAAATGTACTTGTTTAGGTTTTCAAAATGGGAAATTGTTGCAGTGTTGAAGATGATGATCCATATCTTATTGTAAGAAATGGCGAAAATTATTCTCAAAGCCAGTTACCGGATGCAGCTGGTAAATCCTCTGAACTTCATAAGCCTGTAATTACTCCCCCAAAACTCAACTACAATAATTTATCTACAAGATCACTACAACATGGGGAATCTAAAAATAAATTAACAAAAATCTCCAAAGACAATATCACAAAAACTAAAACGTCCATTTCGAATATCGAAAATATTCAGCCTAAAATACAATCCTCTCAATTCCAAAAACCGCAACTTAAAATCTCCAAACACAAAAAGAAAAAAATTAAATCTATTTCGAATGTCGATAATAACCAGCCTACAATACAACCCCCTCAATCTCAGAAACCAGAAATTAAAATATTAAATCAAAGTGATAAACCTTTAATTCAAAATTTAGACAATCGGTGCCAAGTTGTAATAGATAAAATAGATCAAAATTTATCCATTCCAGAAATAGATATCGAACTACAGAAAATAAAAAAGAATGAACAAATTTTAGAAGATATGTTATATATTACCAATAAGATTCCCACTCATAGAAACGTTAGTCCAACACATAAACCATACGAACTAGAAGTACTTAATTCTGATTCTTTAGAGTTTCATTTTGTAAAAAACAAGTTTTTTAAAACTAACAAACCATGTTTTAAGCTACATAAGATAGAAAAAGTGATCAATCCCTGTCTAATAATACAATATAGTTTAAAAAAATCTGAGTACTTACAGAAAAACATTCCTATTAAAGAAGAGATGATGTTTCATGGCACAAAAATATCAAATATCGATGGAATCTGCAAAAATAACTTCAACTGGAGATTTAGAGGTATGTGTTATAAAGAGAATACTCTATTTTATTTTAGTAAATTTTTATTTATGAAAATTCTTAGTATTGGTGTGTCAGTTAAAAACCGATGTACCAAATAAATGAAATAAGATACAGGGTGGCCCCAACCGAAAACGAAACATCTATTTGCAGGAACCTCGTCAACATTTAGGTGGTAGATGGTTCACCCTCCATCGCCCGGTGATTATATCCACCGCTCTGATTATAGGTGCCGTGAAATGACTAGTCATGTTTCGGCACTTGGTCAGAGTTTCCGGTCTCTCGGGTGAAATGTGTTCTGGTTTTTATTCGAATGGAAGCATCCAGGCATCAGTCAGGCCTCTCTGGGGCTGAGGGTACAGCATTGAAACAGTTCCGCAGGCTGGCCGCCAAGTAGTACAGTGGCCCCAACCCATCGGTAACGCTCTGGGAGGCTGCCACATCAATTGGTGTATAATCCCGATACTCCTGTTCTGCCAGTTCGTGACTGGAGGGGATCCGAGCTCGTGTATTCGGGGGGCATTGCCGAGGCCACAGTCCATCGAGGTCAACTGACCGTCCTGGATGCAGAAATTTCTGTAGAAGCTAGTCCACATATCTGCTCCCCTTTTTATTTATTTATTTATTTTTTTTTTCTTTCTTCATATTCTTCTTTTTTTTCTTTCTTCATATTCTTCTTTTAAATCAAATCATTAAACCAAATCTTGAAAAGTCCAACAAAAACACATGTTCCAACTGCGGTTGCTGATAATTCCCCAAAAAGCAACTTTAGAATTGATTTCTGCAACATTCGAGGCCTGAACTCTAACATTAATTCAGTACACCACCACCTGCAAACTAACAGGCGTCATTTACTGGCTCTGACAGAGACACAAATTAAACCCTCCTCCAACAATACGCATCTTTTGTGTCCCGGGTTAGAACTCGAAACAAGATTCAAATTTAAGACCGGCCTCTGTGTTTACACTCGCAGTGATATTTCCTGTTGTAGACAGGAGAACTTAGAACCAAAAGACGGCCTAGAGGTCATGTGGTACAAGTTAACCTTACAAAAATCAACAAAATTTCTCTGCTGACTGTATCTTTCTCCTACGAACCCTCCTTACGTCAACCTCCTTCAACATCTTTCCGACACGCTGGAACTGTTGCAAACTAACGACCCCAACACAGAGATTATATTTTTGGGTGATTTCAATGTTCACAACGCGAACTGGCTGAGATCCAACCGCACCGACAACGCCGGTCTAGAAGCTGAGAACTTTGCGATAAGCTACAACGTGACCCAGCTAGTTGAAGAATCTACCCGCATACCCGATAACCCCAATCACCAAACCAACATTCTTGATCTCTTCTTCACGACACATCCCGACCAGTACCAAGTCTCTATAACCGCTCTGCTCGGTAAATCTGATCACAAACTTATCTCAGCCACGTCCAAACAAACAACCCCGCTCAAAATCACGCCTGGTACCTCTATTGTCTGGCATTATAGATCAGCCAAATGGAATGAACTGAGGGACTTTTACCTATCATTTCCATGGAAAGATGTCTGCTTTCGCTCACAAGACCCATCAACATGTGCAGAATCTGTAACCGAAATCATAAGGCTAGGTATGGACTCATACATTCCTCATGGTACAAGGCGGATCTTCAACCCCAAACCCTGGTTCAACCACGAATGCAACCGTGCGGTGCGTGATAAAAATCAAGCACATTGACTCTGGTGCGAAGTCCCGACAATTTGCCAACCGAGAAGCCTTTGTCCACACGAGGAACGCCTGCAAAAGAACGATCGATCTTACCAAAGAATCCTACGACACGAGAAAATGCACCAAGCTTGTCAATGCCCCTCCTGGATCAAAGACCTTCTGGTCTTTGGCTAAAGCCATAAATAAGAATTTCACAACTTCTTCTTTACCACCACTCGAGAGGTCCGACGGCACGACAGCTGTATCTTCCAAAGAAAAAGCGGATCTGCTGGCCAAAATGTTCAGCTCTAACTCAACCCTCGGTACCATTGGAAAACAACCCCCAACGATACCTAGAATAAACGCATCAATGCCTGAGGTCGCTATCCGCCATCGCACTATCAGGAAAATCCTACGAAATCTTGACTACTGCCTAGTAGGACCAGATGGAATTCCGACAATTGTCTTGAAGACCTGTGCTCAAGAGCTTACCCCAGTTCTCTGTAGACTCTTCAAGTTATTATACAGCAAAGGAGTATTTCCGTCCATGTGGAAAAACGCTAAAGTCCAACCGATTCCGAAAAAAGGAAAGAAGGCTATTCCTGAAAATTATCGCCCTATTGCATTGCTCTCAGTCATATCCAAAATTATGGAAAAAGCGATTAACACAGAACTCATCAAATATCTGGAGAAATTTGAGATAATCCATGACAGACAATATGGATTTCGACAACTTCGGTCTACTGGAGATTTGCTGGTTTATGTCACTCAGCTCTGGACAAACACTATTGAAAAGATTGGGGAATCTCGTGCAATAGCCTTGGATATATTTAAAGCCTTTGACCGCGTTTGGCACCAGGCATTGTTAAGTAAATTATCTGCCTACGGTCTCCCAACCAAACTGCGCCAATGGCTCTTGAGCTTCATTCAAGATCGCTCCTTACATGTGGCAGTTGACGGTATTTCTTCTGATGCGTTTAAAACCAATGCCGGGGTCCCCCAGGGTTCCATCCTGTCCCCCACCTTATTTCTTTTACACATCAACGACCTCTTGAAAACCACCACGAACCCCATTTACAGTTTCGCAGACGATAGCACACTTGTCTCAACTTTCACATACTATCGATCACTTTCGGTGAATGATACAAATAGACTCAGGCAGGAACAGGTTGATTTCATCAAAAGAGATCTTAAAGCAATCGTCGAGTGGGGAACCAACAATCTTGTTCAGTTCAACGCCCAAAAAACACAAAGTGCCACGCATTCCAAGAAAGTGAATTCCTCAAATCAAGAAAGTGAATTCCTCAAATCATCCCATCACAATGTCCGGAAATACCCTTGAACCAAGTCCCTCCATCTCGATTTTGGGAGTCACGGTGTCCAATAATATGTCTTGGCATGGCCATGTTGCTAACATCGCAAAGTCGGCAAGCCAGAGGCTAGGTTTTATGTGGAAAGCCAGAAAGTTTTTTACTCCTGATCAACTGTTGACGACGTACAAGGCTCAAATCCGACCTCTACTGGAGTATTGCTCGCACATTTGGGGTTCAGCACCAAGGCATTCTCTTCGTCTTCTAGATTCCATTCAGAAAAGAGCCATTCGCTTGATAAACAGCTCAACTCTCACAGATACCCTTCACCCTCTAGAACATAGAAGAAGAGTTGCTCTACAGATATTTCCATGGCAGATGCTCCAGAGAAATAAAACCACCATTGGCCACATTCGGCCGAAGAACTCGGCACGCTGATCAGTCTCACCCATTTACTCTCAAGATTGACACTACAAGGACCAATCTTCATCAAGAATCCTTCTTTTACAGGGCTGCTACGGAATGGAATAAGCTTCCAAAATCAGTTTTTCCAGAGAACTATGACCTGCAACTTTTTAAAAAGCGTGTCCACAATCATTTTCTTTCTATAATCCTTTCCCCTTCTAATAGTCGCAGTGCGGGCCGTCCGCGGCACTCTTCCGGTATATTTGGCGTTAGAAAGGAAACTTTAACGTAACACAAAATTGTTGCCCAAGTTTTTAAAGTTACACCAAATTGGCACCTCACTTTTGTAACTTTAGAAAAACAGTTTAGTTACACAATTTGGCGCCCAACTTTTCGGGTTAAGAAAACATACTTTTAGTAGGCTACAACGCTTCAATTTGATAATTAACTGAGTATCACCTATTCATAAATATATTCTCATAAAAAACTAAACATGATTACAAGCGTGGCCATAAGTCGACAATATTACAGCGTTGCCAGCACGAGGACAGGACAAAGAGAATCGATTGGTATTCTTTGTCATACTCATGGCCACTCTCGTGTAATCATTGCGACAAAACAAACAGAGTTTTATGAATGGAATGTTGCTTCTCCTCTAGATAATAGGTCTATGAGTAAAGATGATCTTATATACTTCAGCTGCTAGGAGATATAATTTAACAAAATTAAAAATACACCTCATGGAAGTGTATCAAAAATAAAACATTTATTTTCATTTTTGTTTTAACATTTTAAATAGAATAATAAATTATTTTCAATAATTGGCCAAACTATATTTTAAAACTATTCCCACTTTTTTTTATTAACCACAAATAGCTTTAATTACACAACTGCCTAACCTAACCTATACGCTGCCGGAAAATGTAAACCTGTACATTAATTAAACATTATTTTGTTACCTACAGGTGCTGCAAAAGGTTTCAAATTTGGACAAGGAGTTTCTTTTTCCCCGATAACTTATTACGCCTCGCACTATGGAGATACCACGTATAATAAGGTGATGATAGCAGTATATGTTGTAATAGCCAGTTGTTGTTCAGGCACAAAAACCATGATCATCCCGCCTCCAGATTGCGATACTAGTACAAATCAAACGAATCAGGTTTATGTTAAATATGAAGACAATACTTTCTATCCAGCATATGTAATCCATTACGGTGGCATCGATGAACAAACTAACAAAAATAAAACGGATGACCAAATAAATAATTCTACGGAAGAGAACTATACCGATGATCCAAATATCGTATATTTTGAATCTAATTTGCACATGAATGACCAATTGCATAATCCCAATATAAATCTAAATTTACAACAACAAATACTCCGATCACAATTTCGTCCCAAGTTTTATCAAAATCCTCCTATTTATCCTCAGGGAACTATATTTAGATTACCCAATGAAGGTTATAATATACCCATACATCCCCATATATCCTTACCTAGATTTTATCACAATAATCCTTTACAACTTCCAAACTTTCATTCAATTCGACATAATTTTAACCAAACCAATAATTGCAGTCCAAGATTCAATTTTCACACGCCAGGACGTTTTCCGAGACAATTTTAAGGATTCGTTAAGGTGAAAATTGGGAAAATTGATATTATTCCATACTACTAATGTTTATATATTTATTTAACATTATGTAGGATCGTAATAATAATATAAAATCCAGCAACAGTAACTTTTTAATTTTTATATTTTTGCTTTAACGAGGCACAAAATAAAATATTATCAAAATTTAGCTATTATGTAAATAGATGGTTTTTAACAGATTTGTAGTATTTTAGAGAAACTTGGGAATATTTTTTTAGGCACATATATTTTTATTTGTTGATTTTACTTTTTATGATGTAATAATTAAATGTCGATCATAAAAAATACTCCTCGCTTCTCAAAAATATTACATTTATTTTATTATTTTGTGGATTCAAATATTGATAGAACTCACTTAAAAGAAATGGCTGGTCCATCTATAATAGTCAATAAAGCTATTTAAATGATTGTATGTATATTATTTTTATTTTTTGTAGCCTTTTTTTTGTATTATTGTTTTTTAAGAGCCTCATGACACTCAAAAAGTATACGTTAATTTAATTATTAAACCCTCTTAAATTGTGTTATATTTTTTACAAGTTAATTTCATAATTTCGGCACGACTTAAATATATTTTAATACCAACAACTTGCAGACATTGATTTTGTAAATTTGTTATCGATAATAATTTAAAAATAAAATATGATTTGTTAAAAAGTTAGTCTTAACTGCAGCCTTCACTTGGCATTGGATAATGTAATAAAAATGTAGTGTATATGTTTTTTATTGTGTTTTAACTGACTTTATTTTATATACAATTAGACGTAAGGTACAATTTTATTTAAAAAATTTAACAAAGTAAATAAATTTTTTTTCCATATTTTTTATTTCATTGTGAATAACTTTAGACATCACTAGAGGTGACCCGTGCAAATACTTCGCACCGATAGCGGTCAGTTACGTAATATAACAAAGTAAAAATAAATAAATGTAAATATTTATTTATTTTAATTTACAAAATAGTAACAAAATCAGTCTTATATTCACATTACTATCCTAGATGGTACCCGCGACTTAGTCTGCGTAAGATTAGTACTTTGTGTAGCTCATTTTCTTCTCCAAGGAATTCATCCATCTATCTTTATACCAAAATTGAATACTCATTCGCGTGCTTACATAACTCGTGCTACGCACTCGTTTATAACTTACACACTTATATATTAATGATAATGATGCCTTCATCCCATTTTTTTTTAATGTAAATAGTCGCAAAAAGGGTAGACCTATCGTGTGGGCCACGGACGGCCCGCACTGCGACTATTAGAATGGGGAGGGATTATAAAAAGGAGATGATTGTGGACCCGATTTTTGAAAAGTTGCAGGTCAGATGATTTTGGAAGCTTGTTCCATTCCGTAGCAGCTCTGTAAAAGAAGGATTCTTGATGGAGATTGATCCTTGTAGAGTAAATGGGTGAGACTGATCATCGTGCCGAGTTCTTCGGCCGAATGTGGCCAGTGGTGGTATTAGAGTTTTTATTTCTCTGGAGCATCTGCCATGGAAATATTTTTAGAGTAATGTCTGGTCTGCAACTCTTCTTCTATGTTCTAGTGAGTGAAGGGTATCTGTGAGAGTTTAGCTGTTTATCAACCGAATGGAATCTAGAAGACGAAGAGAATGCCTTGGTGCTGAACCCCAAATGTGCGAGCAATACTCCAGTAGAGGTCGGATTTGAGCCTTGTACGTCAACAGTTAATCAGGAGTAAAAAACTTTCTATCTTTCCACAGAAAACCTCTGGCTTGCTGACTTTGCGATGTTAGCAACATGGTCATGCCAAGACATAAAATTAGATTCCCAAAATCGAGATGGAGGGACTTGATTCAAGGGTATTTCCAGAAATTGTAATGGAATGATTTGAGGAATTCACTTTCTTGGAAAACGTGGCACTTTGTGTTTTTTGGGCGTTGAACTGAACAAGATTGTCGGTTCCCCACTCGACGATTGCTTCAAGATCTCTATTGATGCAGTCAACCTGTTCCCTGAGTCTATTTGTATCATTCACCGAAAGTGATCGATAGGAAGTGAAAGTTGAGACAAGTGTGCTGTCGTCTGCAAAACTGTAAATGGGGTTCGTGATGGTTTTCAAGAGGTTGTTGATGTGTAAAAGAAATAGGGTGGGGGGACAGGATGGAATCCTGGGGGACTCCAGCATTGGTTTTTAACGCATCAGAAGAGATACCGTCAACTGCCACATGTAAGGAGCGATCTTGCATGAAGCTCATGAGCCATTGGCATTGAATGGTTTAATGGTTGAATGGTTTAAAAGAATGGGAATTACCAGTAGAAGCACAGTTAACTAAACCGGAATTATACAAAATTATTTTAAAAAATAAATTTTGGTTCCCCATGATATACAAGTTGGAAGCTCTGCTGAAACGACATGGACACTATATATTACATTTACCTCCGTATCACCCAGAACTGAACCCCATAGAGAAAATATAGGCATTAGTGAAGAATTGTAACTCATTGTAAAAATTTAGCAAATATTAGCATAGTGTTAAGTCACAAAAATGTTTACACTCTGTTGTAAAAAATATCTTACCTTTAGATCCGGTATCTTTTCTGGAGCATTAGCTAAAATTGCCACTCCGACTTGAGCATGTTTCAATGCTCCTACGTCATTTGTTCCATCTCCACACATTAAAGTAATGTATCCCAAATTGTTCAGCTGCACAATGACAAATTCCTTCTGTTTTGGAGCAAATCTGGCATAAACTGTGATGAAAGGCATAATCAATTTAAGGAAAGCGTTGTAATTGTCTTTTAAGTAATTTAGTCCATCTCCAGTTATACAAAGATCGTATTCTTTAACAAGCTTTTTGTAATCATATTCCAAGTGCAGTTCAATAGTTTCATCTATGCTTCTGTGAAATAAAGTTAAAATATTTGTAAATTATGTATTTATACATCAGTTAATTATTTAAATAATATGAAATTGTACGTTATAAGTTTAGTGAATATTATTTAGAGGATTTTCCTCGTTTTTGTTGAATGCTCACTTATTTTTCCCTTTTTAATTTGCACAAATAATTTATATTTTAAACACTTTTTAATTAAAAAATGTGAATTCACATGCAGTAGAAGTGAAATTTCAGAAAACTACACTTCGAGAGAATGAGATGAATATACACACTTACTAAACGACGCTTGCTATTGCTATTGGCAATATACAGGCGCGCACATATTTACATTGGTTAGTAGACAAGAGTGGGAAGGCTACGAAGCTGCGCACAAAGAGAAGACAGAGTAGTATGAAACGCTGTGTAATGTATTCTATCTCATTTCAAGGTCCTTATGTGGGTCACTGTTGCGGAAATACAAGGGTGCATCTAAAATGCTCCGTAAAGTTTTGTTTTGGAATCTCTGTATGATTTGAATTTTACTATTGCTGGCACATTCCCAGAGTTGGATGCCATACAGGTCCAAACAGTCCATACAGGTTTTCGGTATCTGCTTCCAGAGAAGCAATTTGTAAAGTGACCCCTTGGAATTTCTGTGTAAATATTGTTTTTTTTTGTTGGTAAAGTCTACGTGTACAGACTTACTTTCGTTTAACCCGATACGCCAAGTTTTAGTCTAAGTGTTATTTCTATTTATATAAAGTTTTGAAGTTTTTCAGCAGCTTCTCCATGATCTTTTTCAACTGAAATTACTGTTGTGTCGTCTGCAAATGTCGCTATTGTCTCGTGTTCAAGTTTTGGAATGTCACTAGTATATAGCAGATAGAGTACTGGACCTAATACATTACCTTGTGGCACTCCTGCTTTAGTTTGTTTTACTTCAGAATACGCTCCTTGTTGCTTGATTCTGAAGTATCTTTCTGTCAGATAGGATTGCAGTAGTTGTGAATGTTTTTTAGGAAAGAATAATTTTAATTTGTGAAAAAGTACTTCTTGCCAAACCTTATCAAAGGCTTGGGCGATGTCTGGAAATATGGTAAAACACACGAAGTGTTGTAATCGACTGATTCCAACAAGAATTATGAACATTTTTTTTGAAAATAATATTTTATTTCCTATACTTTATGTCATGTTAAACATTTTTACTAATTGTTGCCGGCGAAATTAAGTACATAATCATACTTAACATTTCATTAGTAACTAAAATGTTAAAAAAATATACCTAACATACATTTTTAATTGCAATCTTAATTTCGCAAATGTTAATTAATTTTCCTGGGTTATTAGCAGGTACAGCATGGATGAATAGACTGATGTTTAGCGTTAAATTTTGCAACGATGACGGATAATTCGTTAGATGCGCTCAATGATGTAAGTTTAAAGTCCATGAAATTTTCCATTACCTCTAATACTACTATATTGCTGGTGCCTGTAAATGGAAGAGTTCCTGCTAAAGCAAGATATATCTTAGGAACTTGGCCCATTGTACGCAGAGGCAACAAACAGAGTACATGTATATTGTGAAAGGCCATCGTTTATTGGTGAATGGTTTTTTGGGTTTATTGGCCGTCGTAGGTCTAAGTTAATACTCGACCTTTCACCATCTTGAGTGGATCACATCTTCTGGAGATGTAATGTCTGCTTTTCAAGGCTGACGGTTTGTGACATTGGTATGTCACGATCGCAGGTTATATACGTTTTGGTGGGCAGGGCATATTTGAGGGCTGTTCAGGAATTGGTCACGTTTCGGAGATTAATTCTTCTTATGTTTGTAAGGAAGCAGCGTTGTATTTTTAAGTACATGTACCCATGTTCTATTGATTTTAAGTGTTTCCTCAGATCTATTAAAGTTCTGCTGGTGTTTATGTATTTCAATCGCTTCTCTATAAAGCCTCGGGTAATATGCATATGTGGTACATAAAACTTGGATGTCATCGAATTTAATTCTGTGATCATTATTATCATGTGAACATAGACTCATAGTCACGCATGCTAAGCAAGTTTAAAGTCCCACAGACCGGACAAAAAATCACTCTCAGTACCATAGTGAATTCGCTCTATCCCAGATATAAGCCAGCAATGTAGCAGTGTATTACTTATAAGATATGACTATTTGAATATGTAGAGAGGATGGATGAAGTAAGATTGACGAAACAGATAAGGCGAGTGTGAATGAGCAAGTCAGTAGAGGTTGACCTCGGCGAACATATCTCGATCAGATCAACATTGTTTTGAAAAAAGGCCAGTTCAAGAGTACCAACAACCGAGGAGCATGTATGAGAGCACTGATGAAAATAGAGGAAGCAAAAGATTTGTGTAAGAACCGTAGCAAGTGGAAGGAAGTGGTCTCTGTCTACCCCAAGGGAAAAAGGCGTAACCATACGTATTTGAATAGATTAAACAGCGAGATACACAAGGAAGAAAGGAGAAAAAAATGAAATGAATGAATGAATGAAATGAATAGAGACAAAATAAAAGGAGTATGATGCGGACACTTTTCTGCAGAACCTGCAAACCCCAATACCTAACAATGGGAACATATGATACCAAAGTAACTCATTAGTAATTTGGTGCCTAATATTTATTAATTCTTCCGTGAAATAAAAAAAAAGCTAATGCAAATGATGATATAGCAAACTCAAAAGGTTTTCATTATTAATAGTATATCAAAAAATTTAGGTCACCTTAAATAACTTAGGAAATTGCAAATAATTTTAGGTCTAGTAGGCGGTGAAAGCTATATTTTTGGATGGATGTTATCTGTTATAACTGGCATCTGTCACAATATTCGCAACGTTTGTTAAACAACAAAAATTAGTCCTGATTAAACTTTCATATTATTTCGTTGCTTATATATCAGTGTTATTTTTTTTTTCTTTAAAACCTATTCGTTACATGGTTTGTTGTGGAGAGACCGTTTACTGTTCTTAGTAATTATTTACTAGGCCATATTACCTCTACATTATATTGTTATGGCCCGAACTTTAGCGTTTATACAAGATGATAGAGGACAACGTGAAACCGCCAGAATTGTTAGTAAGAGCCCATGTTCTGTACAAAATGTGTACCAGCGCTATCAGAAGAATGGTCAGGATCTGGGCAAAAAAAAGTCACGAGTCAAAGAGATGATCGGTTTTTGTTGATGTCAAGCTTGCAGAATAGAACATCTTCTACTGTTTGGTTGCGAAAGGAGCTTCAAGAGGTTACAGGTGTTAATGTTAGCGAATGGACAGTTAAAATAAGGCTTCGTGCTAGTGGACTGTCTTGCAGAAGGATGGCCACAGGGCCAACATTGAACCACCAGCATCGAATAGCAAGATTAGATATGTGCATTAATTTATTCTGTATATCTTTTAGTTTTTACTAAGGTTGGCAACGCCGCTAGCCTTGTTATAATTATATATGTTATTTGTTTTTTGCTGGCAGTCGGCCACCTAGCATTGTTAATTCACGTTGTGCTTAAATTAAATAAAGGGTGGTTCTCGAAGACTCGAGTGTTTTAATATATAGTCCAAAATCAAAATTACTCGAACCCATTTCATTTGTTACGTCGACACGGAAACAACCACTTGGATGACTGAAGCAAGGTACTCTTTACAGATGAGTCGCGTTTTTGTCTCAATGGATCAGACGGATGTTGACGAGTATGGAGAAGACCCGAAGAAAGATACGCCCCCGTTTGTATTGAGGGAAGACGTAAATTTGGTGATGGGTCTGTTATGATTTGGGCAGGTATCACTTTAGAAGCACGTACAGAGTTGGTTTTCGTAGCAAATGGCTCTCTAACACCTCACAGATACATAACGGAGGTCCTGAAAGATCATTAAATGCATTTCATGTTCACTATAGGCGAGCAAGGCATTTTCATGCATGATATTGCAAGACCACATGCTGCCAGGATTGTCAATGAATATCTAGATGAAGTAAGAATGACGCGGTTTGATTGGCCAGCATGCTAGTCCAGATATGAATCCCATCGGACATGTCTGGAATGAGTTAAGGCAACGTATCCAAAGGCATACACCAGCCCCAAGAATTGCCCTGGAGCTAAAAGAGTTGCTGTTGTAGGAGTGGAATAACACGGACCAGAATGTAATCCTTAATTTAATTCAGAGTATGCCTCGTCGAATGCAAGCAGTCGTAAATGAAAGAGGGGGTAATACACGTTATTAATTATCATCAATTTTTTAATGTTTTATTTAGTTTTATTCACTCGTTTCCTTCCCAATAACAATAGTCGAGTTTTGTTTAGAATGCACAGTTACTGTTTTTCAAGAAGAAATCTTAAAAAAAAAATTATGTTATCTGATTCCATAATTGAAATGCAGTATATAAATTTACAATATGCAGACGCAAGCTTTATTTTAAAAATGATTTGCAATATTTTAAGTTATTTATAGTGACCTAAATTTTTGGCTTGGCAGAGTATAATAGTAAAGTACAAGAAGCAGGACATTCTTGACTTGAGTTTCGATGAGATATTGTTACAAAATATTTGATAAAATTAATTAAATGAATGTATGCAAGAGACATAAACACAGATTAACTAACGCACATGCGAAACCCGGCGAATGATCAAACGATTTTCTAATTTATGTATGGACATTTAAAAGGGTTTGAATGCATTGTTACCACTATTGTTGCTCAAATTATTTAATAACGTTTCTGTGTAATCAAGGCTTAGGTCCGAACATCCCGAAAGCACATGAAAGCTCTTTAAAGACACACGAAGGCATTTAAATTGGCTTGAATGTTTATCTCTTTCGCCGTAAGACTTTATCCTTTAACTTTCGCATCTGTCTGACATAAGTATAAAAAAACCTAAAAATCTGGATCTAAATAATGTAAATACGTCTATTTCTCGTACGTGCCGATTTTTTGGAAATTTCAAATTATCTAAACAAAAGAAAATAAAAATTGTCTACCTCCAAATGTATATATCTTCACTCTGTGTCAGAATAAGTGTGCTCTTTGTTGTGAATTTTAACTCTTTGGCAACGTGGCAAGCTGTCAACGGATTATCTCCAGTAATCATAACTGCTCTGTGTGATGCATATTGAAGTTCTTTTATCACTGCTTTAGAATCCACTTTAAGAGGACAAGAAATTATAACAAAACCAGAAAATTGTAAATCCTTTTCAACGCTATCTCTTGTTAAATCTCGTAGTTCTTGGGAAGACATTTTGCCAATTTCTTTAAAACCTTAAAGAAAATATATTTTTTTAATTAATAAGAACAGTTTGTTTTTTCTATGTGAAAGCAAAACACCTAGATATAATATAAATAATGGTTTCAATTAGTTCAATCATGTATGTTGGGACAATATTAACTAATCTGTAATAATTAAACAAACCTAATGCTAAAACTCTAGCACCCCTTCTGGACAGTTCTAAATATACTTCATCGTAGAGTTCTGGTGTTTTAGAAAACATAGGTTTGAGCGTTTCTGGAGCACCTTTGACTGTTGCAATGTATACAGTGTCTGTAGATCCAATAACGTTATATCCAGCAATAACAGACATTCTTTTAAGAGCTGATGAAAAGTGAAATCTAAAATAGTAAATGAAAACATCAAACAAGTTTATATTACAGATAATGTATATTATAATATAAATTATTATGCAATGTAAAATCAGTGATCATATTTTGAAGTTACACAGTAGAATCATCTGCCAGTAACAGGTATGTATGCACCATTGCAAATACTTCCTTTTGCAATGTGGAATATATTACATTATAAATTCAAAATAAATAATTGTTTAAAAAAACTAAAACAACACGCTTTATAAGAAAACCGAGCTAAAAAATAATAATTAATAAAAAAAATTTTACAATCAAAAGCGTGGGGTGCTTTTTTATGATGTTTACGTTTTTTTCTTGGAGACTTTACTTTTACCAATGTCTGTCTATAAGCAAATATATTAATTGAATTAGCGCTCCCCACGCTTTTGATTGTAAAATTATTTTTTATTTTTTAGTTCGGTTTTATTACAAAGCTTGTTGTCTTAGTTTTTTTTTTTAAATATTATTTATTTTTCATTTAATAGTTTTTTTAATATCCTGATGATCTTGGCCAAGATCTTTAAATTTTTTTATGAAATTATTGTATTGTCATTGAATAAATGTTTTCTGTAATATTTATATTTTAATACTTCCATTCAGAAGCTATTTTTACCGGGTGGTGCATGTTAAAAGGTATAGATGTCGTGACTAGCGCTCTGCATTCGGTTCTTCATATGTACCTGGTAAAGGTGAGGATTATTGATTTGTCCTTCGAAAGGCAAACGTGAGTTTGCCAAGACATACCCCGAAACTGGTCCATACGTGGTCACTTCGAATGTATAAATTAAATAATTTTTTCTTTTACTTAACAAGCATCTGGATTGTTATTCTAAAAGAGACTTATGCACGATTATCAACAGATATGATTTAATGTTTGTCGAGGCACATAGCCAGGAAAGTAGTAGGTTTTTTCTTAATATCCTGATGATCCTTTGGAAAAAATTTATGAAATTATTGTATTGTCATCGGTCCTTTAGAAGTATACAAAGTTTCAAGTCGATCCTATGTTTTTAAGAGGGTGAAAATCGTGTCGAAAGATTCAGTTACATAGATAGATATATAGATAGATATATAGATAGATAGACAGATAGATAGGTACAAGTCAAGCTAATATTAAGCGTGTAATAAGAAAGTCTAATACATATTTTGAATCGATTGTAATACACAGATCTTAAACATTTTTGTCTGTCAAGATATAATAATGGCCGCTGGTGGGGATCATTTATATGAAACGTTCGTCGATCATACTGAGTGTATGGATGGAATTGGAAAGTAGTCTTTAATGGGAGGTGAGTTGTGATTTCATTAGTTGTTACTACATAAATATTCCATAACATACTCCCGATAATCAAAATAACGGAATAAAAATGAATGAGCATTGTCACAAAAGGTCGCAGAATTTCCTTGCAAGTACCACTTAATTATTTAACGCCCCACTATGCCACATTACTTAAAGCGAACGAAAGCGAAGGTAGGGTGCTGTTGCCAATTGCCGATTATGCATTACTGTGCTTGTATTGTATCTATTCCAGTAAATATACGCTATGCCAAGCACAAAAGTTTAAGATTTGTCCATTGCTTATGTAATAGACTATGAACGTTTTTTTGCTTACTTTTAAAATAAATATACATCACTATCAAAATAGTGAATTTATGTTACATACACTTGCAATCACCAGTAATATTTTCTGGATATTATTAATAAGAATAACAATACTATAGTGTACAATTTGATATGAATCAGCGATAATACAAATCAGACAAGTTCACACTAGTACACATTAACGGTGAAACAAAATTTAAAAAAAATACCATTTTAATAACGAAACATGCTACTAATGTGACAAATCTTGTGAATTAAATAATAGATACAATTTTTTAACATATAATTGACTTTAATCGCAAATATTCATTTAATTTAGACTTTTAAATGTAGTCAGTAAAATATTTACCTATGAAAAATCTTTAGTCCAGGCAACTTTCCTTTCTTTGGTAAAACGGCATCGGATTTCGTTACATTCCAATCTATGGCCGTCAACGTTGCCTTTTCAAGGGGATCTCCCACCAATCCATCGTCTAATTGTGCTAAAGAATGGCATGTTGCTAACACTTGCAAAGTTTGTGGAGGTAAATCGGTAACAGCTGTAGGGGTCGAATCTTTTTCTGCTAAAGCAACCCCCTCGACTACTAAATTATCACTAGTCAATGTTCCAGTTTTGTCAAAACAACAAATATCGACTTTACCAGCAAATGGAATTCGGAAAGGTTCTGTACAGAAAATACCTACAAATACAAGTGTTACAAATAAAAGGTGAACAATCTGGTCAAATATTCTGAAAAGAGGTTACATATGGATTCAGTTAGCAACCTAATCGTAATTATTATAAAATTATCAAAGATATAAAAGAAACGGAGAAAAATAAGTTGTAACCGGTATGTACACATTTAAATAGCTAGAACTGTAAGGATTTAAGTATACAGTTAATAATGTCACACTGGTATGGATACCAGGACACTCAGGGTTAGAAGGTAACGAGGAGGCAGATACACTGGCCAAAACGGGGTCAGAGACTGTCTCCGTCGGACCTGAACCCCACTTTTGGGTTTCAAAAATACTCAGAAGCTATGGCTAAATGGAATGGACCCACGGGTCAGAAACACGTAAAAAAGTTCATAAAAGAACTCTTGCATGCGACCACGGCAGACCTGCTTAACCTTCCCGGTTCCTATGCTTAGGCAAAGAAAACCTGAGCCAGAGTGCTAAATTAGGACCCCCAACAGATCCTGGAAGTTGGTAAAACAAGTGGAGTTGGAGGAGAACCATAGGAAGTGCTCAATGGACCTCATCAGGTCGAAAGCCTTTTTTCCGCAGGGGTAGACAGACACCACTTCCTTCCACTTGCTACGGTTCTTACACACATATTTTGCTTCATCTACTTTAATCAATGCTCTTATACGTGTTCGTCGGTTGTTGGTACTCTTGACCTGGCTTTTCTTCAAAACAATATTGATCTGATCGAGATATGTTCGCCGAGGTTGACCTCTACCGACTTGTCCATTCACACTTGTCTTATAAATTTGTTTCGTCAATATTCCTTCATCCATCCTTTCTAGGTGTCCAAACCATCTAAGCATTCCTTTATCTATCTTTGTAACCACATCTTCTTTTATACCACAGTTGTCACGTGCCTATTTTTTCCCTTCTACAGATCCATTATTAATTGTGTCTCTGATAGTTTCGTATTCCTCAGGTACCGTATTTTGTTGTAACTTAAATATATCATTCGTTGTAAATAGTGTTGCATACCTTGTAGGGATAGAATTCGATTGTTTGTTTTGCATTTCTGTGTGGATGGGGCTGGCTAACAACACGGACAAGGCGATTATTGGTGTGGAGCACGGACTTGCGAAGATTGTTGGTTGACGTTTATTCCGTGTCATTTCTTGATATCCGGCCTGGGAAGTTCAGTCGTTAGGTGTCAATCTTGGGAGTCTTTTGGTGGTGAGAGTTTTTGGGACGGGTGATATTAACACGTGTGCAGAACCTCTACGGGATTTCTTTCATATCTGGCTGTATTTGGGCCATCTTAATTGGATTTTGAAGAAAAACCACTTAATTTTTAACTTGACCATTCTATCTTACCTTCGTTGTTGATATTTTGGATTTTGGTGTCGAGTTAAAATATCCGCATGCGGGATTTATTTGAGGGAAGCCATTGTTAATTAGCAGGTGCCGTCCCATAATCAAACCGGCCACAGGAGTAGTGAAGTCGTATACCCAAAGGTTATAAGTGAATTATTTTTAAATATATAACGCCGTGACTTATTTTGACACCACGATTAAGTTTTGTTTTAGTTTATTAATATAGTACATGTGAATTCGTATACCCAAAGGTTATCAGTGATTTATTTTTAAATATATAACGCCGTGACTTATTTTGACACCACGATTAAGTTTTGTTTTAGTTTATTAATATAGTACATTGTTGGAAACTATTTATTGCATTAGATAATATGCCAAAACTAAACTTGGATTAAAATAACCTTCTCAATAATTCTTTATGTCCAAGTAAAAATATATTTTCTTCCTACTTATTTGTAAATATCTTACAATCTTGATATTTTAAAGGACAACCATTGTAAAAATATTTTTAAATAAACTCGATTGTTTTGGCAGTGAAAATCTTTATGTACATATATACATACATAAAGTCACGCCTTTTTCCCATAGGGGTAGGCAGAGACCACTTCCTTCCACTTGCTACGGTTCGTACACACATATTTTGCTTCCTCTACTTTCATCAGTGCTCTCATACATGCTCTTCGGTTGTTGGTACTTTTGACCTGGCCTTTCTTCAAAACAATGTTGATCTGATCGAGATATGTTCTCCGAGGTCGACCTCTACCGATTTGCCCATTCACACTCGCCTTATAAATTTGTTTCGTCAATCTTCCTTCATCCATCCTTGCTACGTGTCCAAACCATCTAAGCATTCCTTTATCTATCTTTGTGACCACATCTTCTTTTATACCACAGCGTTTTCTTATCTCACTATTCTTAACTTTATACAACCGAGTCACTCCGGCTATACTTCTCAGACTACTCATCTCCGCAGCATTAATCCTATTTTCATGCTTCTTTTGCCAAACCCAACATTCACTACCATACATAAGTGTAGGAACCAACACACCTCTATGCACCGCCAGACGTGCCTTTTTTGACACTTTCTGGCTATTCATAAAGCTATGCAGTGCCCCATTCATTTGTTTTCCTGCCAACACCCTTCGCTCAATGTCACTGTCATACTTTCCATCTCTAGTAAATTTTGAACCCAAGTACACAAATTCATTAACTTGTTCCACTCTTTCTCCCTCAATCGAAACCCCACAGTTTGTCATGCTTTCTTCTCTTTCAAAAACCATTACTTTCGTTTTGCTCACATTTATTTATCTTTATGTAAATGGTTAAAACATGAGTAAATTAGCAGCCTTATGTAAACGTTTGATTTAGTGTTATTAATGAGTTGATTTATATACGTTTAACTTTTTTTTTTGGTAACTTGGTAAAGTCTGTTACTCTTACTTCTGTTATGGTTATTTTATAAAGTTGTAAATTCTAAATTTTTGGTTTGTTTTAGCAAGAAAATTTACCATAGCTGTTAATTTTGACTATATTTGTTATAATGTTGCTATTGAGCTGTGTACTCTGATTTATTGTGTGAGTAAAGTATCCAATATATTTTAGCTATAATTTTATTTATTTGGTTCACCATAATCTTAGTTGTTTATCGTGTGGCTCTGCTAGTGCCTATAAGACCTAGGGGTTTCCGGCTTGAACCGTCTAAGTCGGTGGCGCGGCTCACTTTTATATTTTTTTCTTCTACCCTCTACGGCTGAGCTCGGGCATAATTTGCCAGTAGAGAGACCGCTGGCAAAGTACTCTTTGGAGAAAAAAAAATACGTGGCACAGTGTTCCCTTCTCTCACTATATTTCACTTTATCCAACCGAGTCACTCCGGCTATACTTCTCAGAATACTCATCTCCGCAGCAATAATCCTATTTTCATGCTTCTTCTGCCAAACTCAACATTTACTACACCCAACATAACAATTCTTTCATTCTGGTTTCACTTATTTAAAATAACTGCCACACTATCCCAAAACTCTTGTCTCTCTTTTTGGACTTTTAAAGACTGGTTCCACTGCGCATCATATGGAGCATAAAACCCTAGCAAAAAGATAAGAGTAAGACCAACTTAAGCCTTACTCAGAGAAGTCTTGGGCTCACACATTCAAAGTCATTCAAACATTCATTATTTCTAGCAAAAAATATCACACCAACGCCCTAAGAACCTCTGCTGGTTTCCGGAACTCCTGACCAGTAGGCTGTATAAGGTCCATGTGTTGTGGCTTCACATTCTTTTCGCTTGGTCTCATTCACACAAAGAACATCAATCTGTCTTTCTTCTATCATCGTGTAAATTTCATTAATTTTACCATTTAATGCTCCCCTCACATTCAAAGTAGTAAAGTGACTATCCGCAATCCACGTTTCGCCTTTATGGGGAGCAAGGCATGACACGTGGCGAGCCCCATCGCTGCCGTTTTGGCCGTAGTCAATACAACTATCACTCCTAGCTTCCCATGAGATAAATCCAATTTATACCAATACTTGTTCTATTAAGTAGGCATTAACAAAAGCAGTTTATTGACAGTTACTACTATTGTGTACAAATAAACCTGACAAACTATTATAATAAAGTTAAACTTTTAGTTTTAATACAAAAATCGTTGAAATTAAAATAGCTCACATAAAACTTCAAAGTGCATATTTACAAAAAGCCTTCCTATCTAATCTAATCTCTAATCTAAGTAAACAGTTGACATAATAAAAACTTCAATATTAAATATATTTACAGATGGACGATATATAAACGCTTGAAATTATAAAACATAAACCAGCATGAAATAAATTTATAAAAAGGAAAAAAAGGAAAGAATAAAACTAAAAGAGAAAATTTTAACGAGCAATATTTTTGATATTTTCAATATCACAGAAAGAAATTTAAATAATATTGAAGCGTTTGAGATAACGATTTTAACAGTTTTGTAATTTTACTTTTGGCATACTTTCCGCTTTATCAAATTTTTGGGGTTAATTATTAGGTGTTAATATCAGTTGCTACTTTTTATGATCTATATACAATACTCAATGAAGCTTATTTTATTGGGTAGATAGAACTGCCGTGAGAGCCACTTCTCAATTAGGGCCAATCAAACATTTGATATTAATACCTGAACCCTCAAGATACGCCGCTGACTTTGTGTTTCGATCATCGGCAAGAAGTTTGGGAAAAGGCTTTTGGTGGAAGTTCCTGCTAACTTGAACAAATCAAGGGTTCCCGCATGATCGGGAACAAAAAAAAAATACGAGAGCACATTGAAAGAATTGGGACGAAAAAGACCCAAAAACATATTAAAAACTGTTATTTAAAGTAAACATTGTTCTCAACTTCAGCAAGGCGCGTGGGAATCGCAGATTCGCAGAGCTACGACACGACTTCTGTAGAAGCTGTCACGATGAGGAAGAGGAGGAAACAATGGTACATCTTCTCTGCCACTGCCCTGCACTAGGCAGAAAACGGCTTTCTATACTAGGCAACCGAGCTTTGATGACTTATCATATCTCAGCTCAGTTAGTATTAAAGACCTCACACTTTTTCTTAAACGTTCCAACTAGTTTTCACGGTAGAGGGGGAAGGCACCGCCGTCCATCACGGAATCACAACGGGTCAAAAGGCATAAGTGGGTTCCATCTTAACCGCCGTTTTAACCTAACCTAACCTAAGTTTGTCAACTGTTAAAGTATACAATGTTATGTGTGATAACAAAAATTGTCCTAAAAATACTCATTAACACTTTAAAATTAAGGATCTGGTAAAAACCGCAATTCACGATATCAACTGTTTCAAGAATATGTAGCTAATACGACCCCCGTCCAGCTTCAGTTGGCCCATACATAAAATTTGTTATATTTTTGGAATTTATCGCTCAAGAGAAAAACGAGCCTCTACAATGTAAGACAAAATATACAATTTAGAGAAATACAGAAAATATCTGGGTTCAATGGTTTGTGGTACTGTCTCATAAAAAATAGAAATTAGTTAAAAAAGTAGTTTCGTTGCATTTCATTATCTAAGTACTGCTAACGACGAGGACTAAGGTGGCTATGAAAACAACGCTTTTATGACAGAAATTTCAGTGACAGTTGTTCAGATGGTAAAACAGTTTAATAGTGCTATTTGTTGTTAATGGGCAGAAAAAAAGCAATTGATGAAAAAGATAAATTATCAATAATTTACACATATCTGGCAAATCAAACGACAAAATTGGAATATTACTCAGCTTATCCAGATACAGTGTTCTAAATATTGTCGAATTGTACAAACCAAAGGGCTCAGGTGCCCAAAAACCCCGATGGGTGAAAAAGTTCTAATTAACAGACAATGACAGACGAGCTTTAGCCAGAATTATTAAGTCTAATAGGCGTGCCAACTATGGGGAGTTAGGTGTTTTCTGGAGTGAGAGTGTTGGAAGACGTGTTTGCAGGTCTACATGTCATGCAGAAGACAGAAAACTAGTATTTGATACCTACAAGGTAAGTTTTTTTGAGTTCAAACTAAAGCAGCAAAATTTTTTTTTCGTTTGCGAAGGCTGAAGGAAAACCGTTATTGACTCTAAAACAGAAGCGAGGCAGATTTAAATGGGCAAAAGACCATCGAAATTGGGATAAGGAGAGGTGGAATAGGATACATTGGAGTTACGAATCGCGATTTGAAGTTTGTGTCGATGATATCCGGAGCTCTATATTGCCTACTTTGGAAGAGAGTAGGATTTCTGGAAATTACTTCATCTTTCAGCAAGACGGTGCTGCATGTCACACTTTCAAAAAATCCGTGAATAGCTTTCAGATCACGCCAATCGAGACTTTGTGGCATAAAATGAAAAGGCGGTTAGGAGCCAATCCTGCCTAAACTCAAGCACAGGCTCCAGAACAGCACTGGGATAGTTTGACTCCAGAGGAGTGTCAGGATCTAGTAAATATTATGCTGAGAATTGAATAAAGGTGATGTGATTCAGTGATAAAATAAGGTAAAATGAGTTTAAATAAATTACCAATTTCGTTTTTTCTAGTTTTAGTCCTAATTATTTCTAATTGTTGTAAGTAATTTTTTTTTATGTAATTGGTTTTAAAAATTATACTTTCAAAATAAAAGTTAATAATTTTACTTTTGTTAGCTTAAATGACCTTCGATACACGCCAATAACTGATATTTAATAGGATGGGCCAACTAATGCTGGTCGGGGCTCGTACGTTACTCGTTTAAGAGAACAATACTAAATAAAATAGAAATAAACCTAATGATCAGCTAATCATAAAATAATATTAGAAAAGCAGACGATGCGAAATATGGACAATTTTACAGCAACAAAAAGTTGCAGACGGAATAAAACAGTCGAAGAAAAACTTTGATGGGATAAGGTAAAAGGGAGAGAAAAGAACCGAAGGAAAATAATTTTCATGTTATTGAACAAATTTTTCTTGTTATGTACTAACGAAATTAGACTCATAATAGAAATGTACACAGCATAGAAAAGGTCTTCTTCTTTAAATGCCACTCCTATCGGAGATTGGATATCATCAAGGCTATCTTAACTTTACTAACAGACGTTCTAAACAACTCATTCGTATTGCAGCTAAACCACTCTCTCAAATTCCGCAACCAAGACATTCTCCTACGGCCTTCAATTTTTCTCTGCATTATGTTCCGCAATAATGTGTACTTTTATCCTCTCATCAGATGGCCCAGGTATTCTAGCTTCCTCTTCTTTATGGTGTCGACAAATAAACCATGACAACGAATTTTATTGCTTCCTCTCTCAATGTTACCCTTCACAAAACAATCAAAACTTCAAAACTGAATGCCATATTAAAAGAACAAGAATTTAATACCTAAAATTTAAAATATCATACAAAAAGTAAGAGAAATTTTTAAATGTAGCTTGTTTAATCCTTTGATTATTGTGAGAAGTAACTGAGAATAAATACTCACAAGGACATTTTTTATAAATAGGTAATATTTTTATTTCATATTCAAAAAGATTGTTGTTTTAAAATTATATTTGAAGACACCTTAAAATTTGGTTGCATCACCTTTTTAGTACATGTTTTTATCAGTTGCTATTTCATTGTTTAATTGCATTTATAAAATATGAATTTGAATTATTGCCACGATTTTTTTAATGATAATTGATTCCCATATGTAATAACTAACATTTTATAATATTACACCAAAATTGAACAACTTAACAGAAGCCAATAAAAAAATTATCAAATATAAACGAATTAAAATTTTATGTTTACTAAAATCACTGATTAAATACGGACAGATGCGAAACCCGGCGAAAGATCAAAGAATTTTCTGATTTATGTATGGACACCTAAATGCGTTTGATTGCATTGTTGCCGCTATCTTCAGTATCTTCAGAATTGTATTTAATAACGTGTGATCGAGGCTTACGTCCGAACATCCCGAACGCACACGAAAGCTCTTTAAATACACACGAGGACATTTTAATTGGTTCGAATGTTTATCTCTCACGCCGTAAGACTTTCTTACTTAACTTTCGCATCTGTGTCTGTAATCTGTAAACACAGATTAAATAACGCACAGATGCGAAACATCAAAGGATTTTCTGATTTATGTATGGACATTTAAAAGGTTTTGATTGCATTTGATTCGTATTTAATCTGTGATAAAAAAAAAATCGACGGCTATTACGTTGGAAAGTACAACCAACACAATTATACGTTATATCAGCGCCGTTACGTTGCCGGATGCAAAAGCTTTAATCCAGCTCGAAAAATTTTCGGTAAACTTTTTAACGTAGCAATATCGTCCTATACGAGTCTAACTTCGTTGTATGTACGAATATAAATAACAATAATCTATCAAAGGAATGCACTAATAACTTCATTTCTTTGTAGATAAAAGCTTAAGTTTCTCTAATCAAACACTTACTAAGCCCTAGTACAACAGTAAAGGACATTAAAGATAAAAATAGTGTTCATGCTGTTCACACCCAGCATTTTGTGATTACTGATAACAAGAATGTTTCTATTAAAATCTTTTTATTAAATTACTGATCATTCAGACAATGAATCATTCTATTTTATGTGACTAACTAAGGAAGATTATCCCAACCATTAGAATGCGATTTTTTTCGTTTTTGTATGAGTAAATTATTTTAAAAATAAAACATTTTCTTTATTATAAAATATTTCTCGCTCCTAATGTTACTCTGTGTTCCACTTTGATTTGTTTAAAAAAATACAAAAGTTACCAACCTAGTTTTGAAAGTGCCAATAACGAAGTATTGACAGCCAAAGATAACTCGATAGGTAGTTCCGGTGGAATGACGGATGTTAAAATTAGAGTACATTCCAAAAATAACTTGTACTTATTCCTCTTGGGATCCTCACTACCTTTTGTCCATACATACCATGATGCAGCAATTGCAAACACCAAGAGAAAAAGTATGAAACCTATAAAAGATATTTATTAATATTGCAGGTACTAAGAATATTCTAAAATATTAAGTCTTAATTCACAGATATTTTTTAACTATAAAAATAATTATGTCTTTAAGGCTGAGGCCTCACTAATGCGTTGCGTTGCGTCGTCGCAAAGGATCAACGCATTGTATGCCACACCTGCGTTGCGACGACGCACGTCATCGCAGCACAGCGTCTCAGTGTTAGTGATGGGAATAACGGTTCCAACTCGATAACGTTCTAGACTGGAACTTTCCAAAATAACGTTTGTTTGGAACGAGGTTAATGGACGCGCTTGTCATGGGCAGAATCGAATACCTATAACTACATCCACATTACATAATATTATAGTAGTGTGAGTGTTATGATTAGGAGGATTATAGCTTCTTTTGGCTGATCTTCCACACGTATCACCATATGCATCTACGACTCGTCTCTACCTATCCCTGTCCAACACAACCTCCTTCCAGTCCCGTACTCTCAAGATAAGACGTTCATTCGATGATCTCTGTACATGTCTGGCCCATCTGAGCCTTTGTGCTTTTATTTCGTTTACTAAACTTGGTCTTGCACATGTTCTTGAGCTCCTCATTCATTCTTATTTGATATTGACCCGTTCTTTCATCTACTGTAGGCCCAAAGATTTTCCGCAACATCTTTTGTTCAAAGCGTCTTAGCACTAGTTCGTTCTGCTTCGTCAAAAAACATTTATTGCCCTTTTGTATTCTTGCTTTTATTTCGCTACTGATATCGTTATCCGAAGTTATAACTGCTCCTAGGTACTGAAATTGGTTTACGCATTTGAAATTATAGGTGTCCATGGTTATTTTTTGTCCTATTCTGTCCTTCCTGCTCTTCGTCTGACATGCATATATTTGGTCTTGTCCTCGTTAATCGTGCCTACCTTCTTGGTCCCCTTCTCTATGTTAATGAACATTTCTTTAGTTTTAATTGTACTGCTTCCTACCGTGTCAATGTCATCGGCTTATGCCAAGATCATTTCTGGACCCTTATTTGTAAATATTTCCAGACCAATATTCGTTTCTTTGATAGCCTTGTCCAGCACTATGTTAAAGAGCAATGTTGACAGGCCATCGCCCTGTTTTAGGCCATTGTTGATGGAAAAATTTTCAGTGTTGTTCTTTCCTATCCTAACTTTGGCTTTAGAGTTTTCTATGCATATCTTGGGTAACTTTATAATCTTTTCTGGTGCCCCTATGCCTTGCAATGCTTGCCTGATACTTTCCCTGGTGATGATATTGTATGCCTGGCGGAAATCTACAAACAGTTGGTGGACCTCTCTGTTAAACTCCCAGCTTTTCTCTAGGAGCTGTCTTATGGTGAATATTTGATCTGTTGTGATCTCTTGGGTCGGAACCCGCATTGGTAGTCCCCTTAGTTGTCTTCTGCATATGGGGATATGCGTCCTCTTAATAAATTTGATAGCACCTTGTATGTTATTTTTAGCAGGGTTATTCCCCTTGAACATATTTTCAATGACCGACAGAATACAGCAAAACTCATTAAAATGGAGACAACACATTGAAAGAATGAACGAAGACAGATTGGTCAGACAAGTGGTAAACTACAGACCACGAGGAAGAAGAGACATTGGTAGACCCAAAAGAAGATGGCTATAATGAAGACGAAACAGGCTGCAAGCCTAATCCTTGAAGTGCAGAAGAAGAAGATTCTCCTAAAGTTGTTACAGGCCAACCGGTCTCCTTTCTTATGAATGGGGATGATGATACCCTCATTCCACTCCTTTGGTAGGGTTTCCGTTTTCCATGTTTTATACAAGCCGGCATTATTATAAATGTCAAAATCATAAACAACCTTCGCTACGCAGACGATACGGTACTGGCCTTCAGTCAGGAAGATTTACAACGGATACTGGATGCAGTCATCGAAAAATGCGCAATGGCTGGGCTCGGATTAAATGCAAAAAAGACCAAAGTATTAGTAATTAGCAAGCAACCTAATATCATAGCTAACGTAACAGTTGGGGATGAACTATTGAAGCAAGTAAACCAAATAAAATATTTAGGCATCATAATAACCAGCTGCGCGGATAGTCAAACTGAAGTGAAATCAAGGATTGAGCAGGCTCAAAAGCAGCATTTAAAAAGATGAGTAGGGTCTTGCGCTGTAGAGATCTAAAGTTAACTCTAAGAATCCGACTTCTCAGATGTTATGTCTTCTCCACCCTGCTGTACGGTATGGAAGCCTGGACTATAAACAAGTACGAAGAAAGATGACTTGAAGCCTTTGAGATGGAAAATATTAAAAGTTTCTTGGACGGAAAAAGTATCCAACTTGGTAATACTCCAACGTCTAAATAAATCCACCGAAATTCTTAACACCATCAAAAGAAGGAAACTGCAATATTTCGGGCATGTTATGAGAGGCGAAAAATACCGATTACTGCAGAACATCATGCAGGGAAAAATTTATGATAAAAGAAAGCTGAGCCGCAGAAAAGCATCATGGCTCAAGAATCTACGTGACTGGTATAAACTCTACTCAAGCTCTCTGTTCAGACTTGCCGTCGACAGAGTAAGGATAGCCTTATTGGTGACCAACGTTCTAGAAGGACTTGGTACTTAAGAAAAAGAAGATATGTTTTTCAGTAGCTCTAGTATGGCAGTATATATATATATATATATATATATATATATATATATATATATATATATATATATATATATATATATATATATATATATATATGTTCTCCTCCATATTTTATGCACTCCGCCGTTATGGAGTCCTCACCCGGAGCCTTGTTATTCTTTAATTGGTTTATTGCCCTTTTAATCTCCTCTAGCGTGTGATCTAGTACATACTCCTCCGCTCTTTGGTAGTATACCTTCTTCGTGTTCCTCATTACTGCATCTATGTTTAACAGGTTTTCGAAGAATTGTTTCCATGCTTGTTTTACTTCTTTTATGTCAGTTATGAGCTCGTTGTTTTTATTTCTTAAAATGTTGGTCTTTGGTACGTAACCTTTCCTTATATTTTTTACTTATTTGAAAAAGTTTCGGCTGTTTGTTGATCCTGCCTGCCTTTCTTTATTCTCTATTGTTTGATTGTAGGCTTATCTTTTTTTTCCTTCATATCATCTTTCTTGTCTCCGCTCTGAGGTCGTTGAATCTTTGGATGTTTTTATCACTTGGACACTGCAGCATTTGTATTCTGGGCACTCTACGATTTTGTTTTTAGTTTAATTCGAACTGGGACTGGCCAAATTAATCGAGCAACGTTCTTTTATACCGCTTACGTAGAAATTTGTTAACGTTAAAAAAAACGACCCATTACGACTGTCCGTCGTCGCACCGGAGCTCCGACAGATAAGTGCATCATCCTACCCCCGCGTCGTCTCTCGTCAGTCGATCCGTTGAAACGCATCGCATAGTGTGGCATGTCTTGGGCATGTCACTTAAAATTTATGTAAAACGACGCACTGTTGACGCTGCGATGAAGCAACGCAACGCACTAGTGAGGCCTCAGCCTAGTTCTTCTTACTTTTTTATCCAAAATAGATCAAAGTCAATTCACTAAATTTTACATTTTAAATCAATTTAAAACTGAAAATTACTCTGTGTTTTTTATATTACAAAAAAATAAATTATATTTTAGTTAAATTTCCTATTATACGTTACCAAATGTTTCTTTGTTGTTAGCTGTTACACGTTTGACACCAAAAAGAATGGTTCTTAATAATTTTCCCTGAGAAGTATTAAATCCTGTACGCAAAACATAAGCCACACAACCATTATCTTGTGGCCTCAGGCCTGTAGAAGCTTTCATTGGAGGTGTGTGCTGAACGACTTTAGTACCTGAAAGAGCACATCATTAAACCATACTGCGCAACTTTTTCACTGGATTAATTTCATGTAATTTTTATACCAGAACAAATTCCATTTATATAATATTTACAATTTGTACTTACATGCAATTAGAATTATATTATTAGCAAGATTGTAATTACTAGGCTTCGGATAATTATGCATTAAAAAAGTACAAAATATTGTTATGAGCCGGCCCTGTTGTCTGTCGCGACAGTGCGTCGATCACAATTGGGGGACTGTCGGCGTGGCGATTGGAACAAAAGAAAAGACCGGCAAATTCTAGAATACTGCGTCTAATGGTTCCGAAACGGTAAAAGGATTATTCGGGCACTTTCTAGAAAAAGGTCCAATAGTTTCGAATGGTGGCGATTCTTCTAGATCGATGATTTGGAAATATAAAAAGGGCAGCGGTCGCGAAGAAGTTTAGTTTTAAGTTTAAGTTGAAGTTAGTAAATGGCAAGTATTTTAAAGTAATTGTTAAGTGAATATCTAAGTGATTTGTAAAGTAAAATTTATTGTGAAGAAATACCAGAATAAAAGTTGTTAGTTATTGTACTGAGAGTTTAGAAATACCGAACCCCAAGAAGTAAATATCGTAACAATACTCATGCAAATGTGCATCTAAAATATTAAAAATATGCAGTAAAAAATCGTTAATTAGATTTAAATACATACATATAGTCACGCCTTTTTCCCGTAAGGGTAGGTAGAAACAACTTTCTTCCACTTCCTTCCTCTACTTTTATCAGTGCTCTCATACATGCTAGTCGGTTGTTGGTACTCTTGACCTGGCCTTTCTTCAAAACAATGTTGATCCGATCGAGATATGTTCACCGAGGTCGACCTCTACCAACTTGTCCATTCACACTCGCCTTATAAATTTGTTTCGTCAATCTTCTTTCATCCATCCTTTCTACGTGTCCAAACCATATATCTAAGCATTCCTTTATCTATCTTTATAACCACATATTTTACACCACAGCGTTCCCTTATCTCACTATTCTTCACTTTATCCAACCGAGTCACTCCGGCTATACTTCTCAGACTACTGATTTAATATTATTAACATTTTTTAAAGGATATATTGGTCTATTTACAATAAATTTACCGATTTTTACCATTACACTTCACTGTGACATGATGTAAGAAACTGTCAAATATAAATTTACGCCTATTATCACCTAAAATAATTTTAAATTCTAAAAAACATCGTCCCACGTCACCTGATACAATAGGTGTGAATATAAATCCACTATGTCAGTAAGATTCAATTTTCTGGGAGCAACAGCAGTTTCCTAATTTTGTAAAATCTTTTCATTTTTAAAAATTTGATATCCAGTGTTTTTATCTAAAGCTGACCACCACATATTTTTGCAAAACTATTTTTTAATTTACTTAAACTATCAAAAATATTTTCAACAATTTGTATGCTGTTTCTTTCTAAAGTCCCTTGGTTTCTAATTTCAAAATAGCCTCGCAAATACAGGTAAAATTTAATTTAATGAAAATCAAATCTTCGCGCGATCCTCTTTATGTTAAAGCATTTTGAGCATCCTCTATGCTTTTCGCTTCTTCAGGATCGAAGTTGTTAACAATACAGGCAAAAGGCTGTTGAGTGAAATAGCTTGCAGCTTCAATCCAGGTGCCCCATTTTGTAACAATCGGGCACGGCGGAAGTGGAAGCTCACCACCAGCAATTCCTTTGAACTTGGCAACGCAAAAAGGTGCCGGTTGGCCGCAAAAAATTTAGCGCATCATTGAAAAATGTGGCAATTGTTGAATAGTTCACTTTTTCTAACAGTTTCGTTGTTCTTCTTCAACTTCCAAAATACCAAAAACAAAATTTGCTATGCTTCTCTGTTCTACATCCGTTGTTTCATCTAAAGATACCCAAATATTTTTTGTGGCAGTGTAGATTCGTCTGGAATATTTTGCTTAGTATGTTTATCCAAAAAGATTTTAAATGCTTCATTTTTTAATTTCGCCAACGGTGTGTCCGCAGAAATTAGAGCTTCACAATTCCTTGTTAAATGGTGAACGACTGCAACCAGGTTTTAATATAGCTCATACTAACATCTGCTGCTTACTTCCTAAGCTTCGGTTCTTCTTTTTTTGGTGTTTACTGGTTTGCAAATCTGCGTTACTTGAAACTTTTTTGTTTCTGTTACACTCACTTCACAGTATTTACAAAACAGCCCACTGCTATCCACTAAAATCGCTGAAGTCTGACAAATTGGAACTGCACTAACTGATCGTTTCTTTTTTGGCATTTTTAACATTGGGATATTTGCTTTTCAAAATCGAACAAACTGATATTGTTAGACAACAATTGGGATAATTATTTTCTCCGGATACTCCACTCCATGGGGGTATGGTTGGTAATCGGTCATAAAAGCTGTTTCTTCTTCTTCACGTGCCTTCTCCGCGGTGGAGATTGGCATCCTACATTTCTCTTGCCCTGGATTTTTCCTTGTATAATTACTTTAAGCATGGTGTATTATTCCCCACGTGTAATGTGTCTCAGTTTTCTGATTTTAATGGTTTCAATAATTTCCATTCCTTTGTTTATTCTCTTTATGACTTTGTTGTTTGTTACGTGTTCCGTTCAGGATTCTCCTATAAACCCACAATTTGAATGATTCCAGTTTCTTAATGGTTGCCGCGTTCAGCGTCCAAGCTTCCATGCCATAGAGTAACGTCGAGAAAATATAACACCTTGCCAGTCTAACTCTTAGGTTCAAATTCAGATCCCTTGTGCAGAGTATCTTTCTTATCCTGTTGAAGTTTGTTCTTGATTTCTCTATTCGCACTTTGACTTCTTTAGAGTAATCATTAGCGGAATTGATTGTTGGGCCAATATAACTGTAGTTCTCCACTTGTTCAAGGATCTTGTCATTGACTGTCAGATTTTCATCATTATTTTGGGTTTTTGATATCCTTATAAATTTCGTTTTCTTGACGTTTATTGTTAGTCTGTACTCTTGACTACATTAAACTATCCTGTTCATCTGAAGGTTTTCGAGGTTGTCTGCCAACACGACAGTGTCATCTGCATATCTAATATTGTTAATTGGTGTTCCATTGACCTTTATTCCGGCTGTTCCTCCCTCGAGAGCTTTTTCAGAATTTCCTCAGAGTACATGTTGAAGAGGAGTGGCGATAATACACATCCCTGTCTTACCCCTCGTCTAATTTCAATCTCTTCTGATGTATGTTCATCAATACGTACTTTTGCTTGTTGTTTGTAATATAGATTCGCTATGATTCGAAGGTCATTGTAGTCTTTTTGTTTGTTTCAAGGATTTTCATTAGTTGTTCGTGGCGTACTTTATCGAAAGCCTTATTATAATCTATGAAGCATATGTATATGTCCTGGTTAACGTCTAAACATGTCTGAATTAGAACATTTAATGCAAAGAGGGTCTCACATGTACCAAGACCTTTACGAAATCCAAACTGTGTCTCTTTGGGGAAAAAAATAAAAGTCGAAAGTAACCATTCCCTGGGTATGTCACCCGATTGATAAATTCCATTAAAGAGATTCACCAAGACATCGATGTATCTCTCTTTTATTATCTTGAGAATCTCGATAGGGAGTTCGTCAGGCCCAGGACTTTTTTTTTTGGAGTTACCAAATATAAAAACAAATTTTAAGTTAGAAATATCCAGATAAAACTGAAAATGACTAAATGATGCACTTCAACTAAAAAATGACTTAATTATGCATGAGAATATGCAGTTATGCTAATGCATATTTATCCGAAGCCTGGTAATTACTGTTCCAAAAATTTTAGGTACAATTTAGACACAGTAAACAAAAGTTCATATTAATTATATTATTTGGCATCCCCTTTTTTGAAATTTGTCTTGATATTAACTTTTTTAGTTACTTACCTCCAAAGAGAACATGTAATTTTCCTTCTGCCTCAGGATCCAACAAGGTGTTTTGATCAAAATTTTCTATTGCTTCTTTCATCTGAGGTACTGATTCTCCAGTCAACATACTCTCGTCTACAATACAAGATCCTCTTAATAGCAACAAGTCACATGGTATTAAATTATCCTTTTGAGATCTGTAATACAAATACAAAAATAAATTTTATCATTTCAACATTAATGAAGCAGCTTTATTTTTTAAAAGTAGCGCTATATATTTAATTTTTAAACATCAGATTTTTAATTATTTTTATATATATTTAATATATTTTTATATATTGTTAATATCCGTCTCTCTCTAATGCACATGTGCGTAATTCACTTGTGAGAATAACGTTTGTTATGCTTAAGTGTGATACGACAGATTATTCAACGGAATCAAGAACATGTCTCGTTGTAACGTGAATTTTTCCCCTGTTTAAAATCAAAATTTAGTTTTAAAACAGCGATTCTTTTTTGGTAATTATTACAGTTTTGATATCATATATGTGTGCACCCTTTGTAGTTAAATCGGTTCCATCCTGTCCCCCACCCTATTTCTTTTTCACATCTACGACCTCCTGAAAACCACCACGAAACCCATTTACAGTTTCGCAGACGACAGCACACTTTCACTCAACTTTCACAACCTATCGATCACTTTCAGTGAATGATACAAATAGACTCGGGCAGGAACAGGTTGACTTCATCAATAGAGATCTTGAAGCAATCGTCGAGTGAAGAACCAACAATCTTGTTGTGGCGTTGTCGCTTATTGATCAACACATTTCTATGATCCAAAGGAATGAAAGTTCAATGGTTCAACATTTCATAAAATGGGTTGTATTATTCAGGTTGTTATAATTCATGAAATATTAATAAGAGATAGCATTATGATCACAATATTGTTGCAAATGTAATCAACAAATACTATGGACGATTCAATAACAATCACAAATCTCTTGTCATAACTGGAGAGCAGGCAACATCACAGCACAACACATTTCAGTCGGCCGTATCAAGACAATACAATAGACCAGAAAGTGGGGATGTATGATCGTGTTTAAAAGTAAATAGTTCCGTCTCCTCTGATAATAGGTCTCTGGTAACACCCGAGGAAGGAATTGCATATGGATCGATTAAATGCTGGAAAAAAAATGGGCTAATCATTGAAAACCATAACTAATACTAACAATTACAAGGACAATTACATGTGACTGGCTCGTTATATCATGGATTGAATGATACATTTTGGACAACTAAAATGGAACCCAAATTGATAGACTTTTACATAAAATGCTTACTGCCTGAAATAGTTGAAAGTAGATTGCAGATACAAATTTAAAAACTATCATACTGCTACGGATTGTTGTCGATGAATAAGCCCCTGTCCTATTATCTGGCCAAGGCGGTGTATCGTCCACGGGCGATAATTAAAAGGTCGTTCAATTTTGGGACAAATTCCAGAGAGAAATCGTTCTGTCGGAAACGTGGGCTTGTACCTATATAATCAAAATTGAAGTTAATATTGAAAGTGATATAGTCATGAAAAGATTGTTATAAAAAGTTTAAGTTTTGTGAAATATCCAAGTGAGTTATAAAATAAGATTTTATTGTATTACCCGAAGAAAGATTAGAATAAATTGTGTAGTTTTTGTACTGATTGTTATAAATTATCGAACCCAAGAATAAATATTGTAACAATACTTTACTGACTATCTTTAACACTATCATTTATGTGAAGAGACACTGAAATGTATTAACTTGAACAACCAAATGTAAGTGCCCTATAAATTGGAGTAACTCCCTAGCAACTTCCAAAAAATTACGCAAGAAATTTATAACTTTAAGAAGTTATTTAAATCCAAATAGGACATAAGAATATAGCATTAATACCTATATTAAAAATAAAACAAATGATATTGTATTACACAAATAAGACTTTGGTTAAAAATATTGTTATTACTATTATGTATTAAAGTGCATACAAAAGTATAAACTTTACAACGTACCTAGTTATGGAAATTATATCTCCTGGTATAAGATCAGTTGTTGGCAACATTCGCCATTTTCTGTTACGATATACTAATATGTTGTATGGTTTGTTGCCCATCTTTCGGATTTCATCCATATTGCGCAGCTGTTGTTGTACCAAAGTGCATTCAAAGAGTACTAACATAACTAAAGTGAATAAAGAGTAGTACCAAAAGTCATCTAAGCACCAAAGCCCAACACAAAAAACTTGGAACACAAAGAAGGGGGCTGTAGCACGTTCAATGAAAAGCTCCATAAACTCCGGAACCACCTACATTAAAAAAAAATTAATTAGCAATACATTATGAGGGTATACTTGCCGAAAATTATGAGACCCTCTCATAATAGGGACTGTCTAAGGAGTTCATACATGGACATGGTTTTCCCTGTAAACGCCCCTTTTGAAAGTTATAGGTACTTTTAGAGCCATGTTAACATGGGAATATTTTTTTTATTATTAAATAGATGTGTCGATCTTAATCAAGTGTATTCCTCTTACTATCTCAGTGGATAAGACTGCTCTTCGACAGTGGAACCAGGTTCGAATCCTGCTGGAGAAAAAATTCATTCCGATTTTTTTCCTTAAGACCTTAACTCTCCTGCATTAATATAAATTTCTTTCAGCTGATTAAGGTTATATAGGATAACATATGGGTCAAATAGGATCAAATGGTTACATGAACAAGGTCTCTTAAGAAACACCCGGTACTGTCCAAATTATAGATGTGGCAAGTGCAAAATCAAATGTACTGAGGCTACAAAGTCATTCTTTGCCATGCTTGGACAGACTGGTATCAAGATCAAAATAGAAAGGCATTGATTCTCATGTATAGCTAGATGGTCATACAACACTGCCATATGTGAATCATGCATCTATGAAACTGTCACATGTGAACCATCCATCTATGAACACATCTTACAACACAGCACTTCGTTAAATGCTATTAAAGTTATGTATCCAACTAAATAAAGTTAATTAATTTAAAAAATGTAGCTGAATAAAAATGAATGATTTTTTTTGTAGCTTAAGTTCCACATTAGGTTAGGTTAAGTTAGGTTAAAATCCTAGAGAAAACAAACTACGCAAATCCTAGAGAGAACAAACTACGCAATAGAGTCGGGCAACGACCTGGCCCTGGATAGCATCGTTGACAGTATGATAAGTTTAAAATAGGCATGGGAAATGGCCGCTAGATTTATATGCACCATCATGAAGCAGAAGGAGACCGGGGAGAGGGAATTCCAGGAACATGACAGACGGGGTGAGTAGCATTGAAGGCAACCCAAAAACGAATTTCTGAACTTATGAATTACTCGACAGCTTGTGATTAGTTATGTCTAAAAGACGGACCCAAGCTCAAGAGAGAGCAAATGGGGGTTTTAGTCGGATTTGCGCCCGACATTACCTGAGCCGATTAACAACAACAAGGCTCTGATGCAAAGCGATTAAATGTATTAATTAAAATGTATAAATTAAGTGTCCATCAAGTGACCTGCTTACTTTTGCACTCTCACCAGAGTGTGCTACTTTGCATGGTTGAATATGACGACAGTCTACAGAGCTTTTGTATTCATCCTAATAAAATCAACAATGTCTCGCAGCTACATTGTCGTTAGTGAAAAATAAAACAATGTAATAAATAGAAAAAAAAAGATTAAGGGATTAAAAATGGAGCGGCCTGCACTTAGCTATATGACTAGGTGGTGGCTTAAAGCAAGTGAGATATCGTACACTATTTTAATAATATTAATATTTAATTATTTAACTTAACTTTTGGCCTGGGAAGTAAGAAAAATAGTATACAACTCACATTAAGAATGTTAGATGCCCTGACAGATGTGATATAAAAGCCTAGGCTTCACTTCAGCTTTCATATCATATCTGCCAGGAAATCCAACTTTCTGGCCTAGGGTCGTAATATACTATTTTAAATATTATTTTAGGTTGAGTTAGGTAAAAAGATGAAAAAAACATTTTTTCCACAAACTTAATGTGGGAAATTCAAGTGGCTATAACTTTTATCTGTAGCTTTATGGGGAAAACCATGTACATGTATGAACTATAAATTCTCTAAGCCACGCCCAATTTATTTACATGGAAACCATATTTATAAAATTAATTATAAAATATTGTACATTTTCTATTTTTTCTAAAACTATACAGGACTTATTTCTTAATACCCATTTTTTCAATATTCTAAGGTATTTAAAATTTTTTAAAGGGCTTTAAATCTTCGTTAACATTTAAAATTTAATATAAGAATTTTGCAAATTATTATCTATAGAGAAGAAAATATTTTAATGCAGTTTCTTATATGTCATATTATTAACAAATTATAAACTAATAGCAAATTACAAATGATTTTTATTTTGTTAAAGGTCACTTACCATGTCTAAATTGTTCTTTCCATACAATTGCTCAGCTTCAATTATATCTGCTTCTTCTTGGAATCCTTTACATGCCATATACTCTGAAAACCCCTTGTGTACTGGAAATTCTAAACCTCTGAAGGTTTTCTTGTCAGCATCCCAGAGATATTTGGTTTTTTGAAAAATAAACCAAATGGATAGTCCTTTCTCATTCTAAAGCGAAAAAATTATTTAACTATCAAACACTCAAAATCTTAATAAAACAAATAAATGGCATTATATGACAGGTCTTATCAAATATTTGGTCATTAAAGTTGTATTTTTAATAATATTAACAGCTACCTGAGCTGAATTTCCAATCTATTTTTAATTTTATACTTTTATAAATCTCATTTATACCAACCTTGGCACGCTGTAACCATACCAGTTCAGAACTGCCATTATTTGGTGTAGGTATGACTTTAACTAGTGTAGCTTTCTGTGGATCTTTTTCCTGGAAATAAAAAATAAACCAATCTTGTGAAGAAAATTTATCTATTTAGATAACTTACAAAAAAAGTACAAAGGTGCAAACTTAATATAGTTCCTACATATTATTTTACTTAATTCATATCCTCTTATATACTATTAAATTGTGTTTATCAAATTTTAAAAGGGTACTGACTATAGCATAAAATTAATAAAAAATTACAAAACAAATGGTAGAAAATATCTTTTTATGTTAAAAAAAGTTGTTTATTTCTTAACATGAAAACTGACAAGAAAAACTGAGATAGAGCCTGTAGAAATAGACTTTTAATTATAAAGATTAATTTATACTTTTTATTTACCTAATGCTAACTCTAATTTATATATTAATACTTTACTGTAAAAATTAGGTCATTTTTTCATTGAAACATTAATTCATGAGGATTTATTTTAAAATAAAAGTAGTGTAATACTTTTCATATTTTGACAAGTTCCTACATCTCATGTCAAACAGTGCATTTACTAAGTAGCAGTTATTAATGTTATAATTAATGTTTTAATTCATTTTTATTTGATGTGTGTTATGTCTTTAAAATATAGTTGGAATTATGTATTTACCTTTTTACAGCTGAAAAAACAATTTATGTGAACAGACCAGTAACAAGCCAAGCAGGAGAGGATTTGTAGACACCCAATACCAGCGATTCCGAGAAACCCACCTTCATAATGTTCATTAAAACCATAAATTCCCAACCAAAGGTACAACCATACTGAATAAATTAAAATAAACGGTAATAACTGCAGATGAAATAAAGTTGGTAATCGAGTATATAAAGAAGCAGACTGGACCAACTCATCTAGTTTTGGTTTTACACTCATTATAATTGGTAAAATTTAAATAAATGTATTTTCTTTAATGGGGCACATATGTGAAGGCCCTTTCTTTGCGTGTCAATAGTTTTGACAAGAGTTTTCACTTGTTATAGACACACACTACACATGTTATACTGATTCGCTAAAACCAGACGTTTGACATATGTCGTTTTTATGACCAATCAGATTTTAGTTAAAAACGCATTTGATTCTGGCTTAAGGTGCCAACTGGTTTATTTGATTTATGTTAATAATTTTTATTTAATTATTTACAGGGTGTTACAAAATAAAGTAACGAAAACTGTGAAATATATGTACATTTTAACTAACTATTTAAACAAGTAAAAATAAATTTCTCTGAAAACATCCTTATTTATAGCTATTCAAGCCAAGCGATAAGCTATGCGGTGGCGAAATTTGAACTTTAATAAAGCGTACTTCTTCGTACCTCCCTTCCATCTGACCCCTGCGATCGCGTCCTTGTCTTTCCTTATTCAGGTTTCTTTGCTTCCCCAAAATCTTCCATTTCTTTCATATTTTTCGTACTGACTGGTGTGTGTGTGTGTGTGTGTGTGTGTGTGTGTGTGCGTGCGTGTGTGTGCGTGTGTGTGTGCGTGTGTATATATACGCCACTCTTTCTGTTAAAGATTTTATGGCTTTTAATGAGATATTTTTTATATATTTTGAAACTGATTTTGGAAGAACCATACATAATTTCACAGGCTGAAAAAAACTAAAGATATAGTCCTAATCATTATGGCATTACCTTGTTTCAATGTTCTACCGACCCCAATCAAGGACATGAACTTAGAAAACTTTTGAAAAGCAAATTATGCTCTACTTACTTCGAAATGTATTCTACTCACTCAGTATTTCTGACTGCTAATTTTTCGTCTATATGTGTTTGTTAATAGATTATCTAATCTATACTATGTATTGTCACATTTAATGTTAGTTTGCCAGATTTTAAACTTTTAACTTTTTTTTTCTCACTTATATAAGTACTTCACTGTACACTAACATTCTTCTTATAATTCCTATATGTTTCGGATGTTGACTATCATACATGCTATCTAAACTTTGTTCACTGCAGGCCGGAGCAATTCAGTTGTACTTATACCAAACTAGGTTCCAAGGTTTTTTAACAATGATATTCTTCTTCTACCCACACTTCGTTTTCCTAGTACTTTTCCTTGCAAGATGGTCTGCAATAAGTGAAATCTGTTTTTATTTCTCATTTCTCATTACGTGTCCCAGATATTGGAGCTTTCGTTCCTTTACAGTATTAACCACTTCTTTTTTTGTCCTTGCCCATTCTGCTGAGAACCTCGATATTTGTTAGGTGGTCTCTGTCCATGGTATTTTCAATATTCTACGATATTACCATAACTCGAAAGCTTCCAATTTCTTCGTTGTGGCTTCACTAAGTGTCCATGCTTCTGCCCTGCAAAACAGGACAGAAACCACGTAACAGCGTAGAAGTTTTATCTTGGTGTGCAATGTTATGTGATGGTTTGTGAACAGATGTCTCATCTTGATGATTGCAGTCCTAGCCCTTTCACTAATATTAATAAATATTATTATTATTTGCAAGTGGCATTAAAATTTGGAAAAAAACAAAAGACGTTGTAAGCATCTGAGTATCCAAGAATAATGATTTCTGATAAGAGAAATTCGAAGTTTCCATTGAAATAATTACCGTAGTTACAGCAGAGTATGAAATAAGGTATGATTTCGCTGTAGGATTACCTCGCCCTCTGATGGCTTAATAATTGAACTTTATCTTGACCGATTTATTTGTAATTATATAGGCCAATAATAAAAAGTAATAACGTAACTGAATTCTGTAATAATTGAAAAGACAAGTAACTTGTGCAACAACATTTGATATTTTATTGAAATCAAGGTAAGTAAGCAGGAAAAAATATATGCAATGTTATGTCATTTAGTATCAGTTTCGAGGTTAGGATATTAACAGGTGTTGGTAGAGAAAAAATATGAGTAGTTTTTGCAAAAAATTCTATATTCTGACTTACACCTTTTTTGATGTTAAACCAGTCCGTGCAAGCTCCGTTTATCCTGACACAAGCAGTGTAATCCTCATAAAGTGATTTCAGTACTCGTATTAAATTACCGCTTACCCCATATATAGACAATGTCGACCACAATTCCCTCCTCACCACTCTGTCATAGGCCCTTTCCAAGTCTATAAAAGCGTATGAGACCTTCTGACTTCTAGCCAAGAATTTTTCAACTATACCTCGTCATGAAAAAACCTTCACCTTCCTCTTTTAAATCCTGCTTGCACATCCCACATCATCTTAGTTTCATTCGTTACTCTTTTAATCAATATCTTTGGATACAGTTTGCCGACTATGCTGAGTAAACTAATACCTCGTTAGTTCTTACAGTCCTGCTGCGAACCTTTTCCCTTGTAAAGCGGCACGATAACGGCCTTGCACCAGTCATCTTGTACGCTATCACTCCTCCAACAAAGGTTAAAAAGGCGGTACAGTAGACTAGCTACCACGTTTTGTCCAGCCTTCAGCATTTTAACTGTTATCCTGTCATACCCAGCTTTACCCAATTTCATACTGTTCAACGCAATTGATGAAATTTACACGATGATAGAAGAAAGACGAATTGATGTTCTTCGTGTGAATGAAACCAAGCGAAAAGGATGTGAAACCACAACGCATGGACCCTATACATCCTACTGGTCAGAATTTCCAAAAACCAGCAGAGGTTCTCAGGGCGTTGGTGTGATTCTCTCTGCTAGAATGAATGAATGTGTGACTGACTTTGAATGTGTGAGCCCAAGACTCCTCTGGGTGAGGCTGAAGGTTGGTCTTACTCGTATCTTTTTGCTAGGGGTTTATGCCCCACAAGATGCGCAGTGGAGCCAATCTTTAATAGCACAAAAAGAGAGGCGGGAGTTTTGGGATAGTGTGACAGATATTCTGAATAAGTGTAACCAGAATAAAAGAATTGTAATGTTGGGTAATTTTAATAGTTGGGTAGGAGTAAAGCGTGATGGATACGACAGTGTTCTGGGTATGTACGATGACGGCAGAGTAAACTAAAACAGAGAAAGTCTACTTAAAGTATGTTTGGAGTGGAATCTTATGGTAACAAACACAATGTTTAACCATAAAAGGATCCACTTGTACACAAGACAAGAAGGATACCAGAGAAGTATAATTGATTTTGTAATTGTGGATGAAAGATTAAAAAAAAAAGTAATGGACACTCAGGCATACCGCGGTGCAGGTATTGACACAGACCACTTCTTAGTAATGGGCCGAATAAGAGTCTTTAAGCGGTGGCGCCATCGTGTGCAGGAATCAAATAGTGTTCTAGAGCGTATAAAAGTTGAGAATTTACAAGGAGGTATAAAAGAGGAGTTCGTTAATAAATTGACCGAGAAATTTGACAGTTTAGATAAAGCATATGAGGTTACATTGTGGAAGCCATTCAAGGAAGGAATCGTGGATATTGCTTTTGAAGTATGTGGTGTAAGTAAAAGAAGAAAAGGATGCAAGTTACAGAAAATATGCATAGAAGTTCAAAAAGCAGTGTCAGAAAAGAAGAAAGCCTGGCTGAATTGGCTGGCTACAAAAGCCAATCAAAGAACGCAAAAGGCAACGATTAAGGATGTAAACAAGGCAAAGAATAAGTATAAAAGGTATAAAGGTGTGGCAAAAGAGGTTGTGACAAAAAAGAAGTTGAGTGATAAAGATGAATTTGATAGGTTATCTGACGATTTCCAAAACAATATTACACTCTTCTGGAAGTCCATAAGAACAGCCAGAGGTAAAAATACTACCTCGCAACTGGAAAAAATCAGAAACCAAGATGGTAGTGTGGTAAAAGGAGAGGAATGCGTTTTAAAGAGATGGAAGGAATACTTCGAAAGTTTATTTGATAAAGAGGTAACACAAGTACAAGCCCCATTTGAAGACATGAGTAAAAGTTGTAATGAAAGTGAAATTAGTACGACAGAAATTGTGAAAGTGTTGAACAGTATGAAAATGGGTAAAGCTGCTGGGTACAGCATGATAACAGTTGAAATGCTGAAAGCTGGACAAAGCGTGGTAACTAGTCTGCTGTACCGCATTTTTAACCTTTGTTGGAGAAATGGTAGCGTACCAGATGACTGCAGCAGGACTGTAAGAACTACCGAGGTATTAGTTTACTCAGCATAGTCGGCAAACTGTATGCAAAGATATTGATTAAAAAGAGTAACGAATGAAACTGAGAAGATGATATAGGATGTACAAGCAGAATTTAGAAGAGGAAGGAAAGGTATGGATCAGGTCTTTTCATTACGAGGTGTAGTCGAAAAATTCTTGGCTAGAAGTCAGAAGATCTACTGCGTTTTTATAGACTTGGAAAATGCCTATGACAGAGTTGAAGAGTGAATTGTGGTCAAAATTGTCTGTGGATAGGGTAAGCGATAGGTTAAAACGAGCACTGAAATCACTTTACAAGGATTTCACTGCTTGTGTCAGGATAAACGGAGCTTACACGGACTGGTTTAACATTGAAAAAGATGTTAGACAGGGATATGTGGCTTTGCCACGGCTGTTTACCTTATACATAGACAATTGTTTAAAATATTTGAAAGAGAGTGCGTATGGATTGAAAATGAATAATTTGATCGTCAAATGCTCCTCTACGCCGATGATTAAGTCATATTAGCGTCATCTGAAGAGGAGTTGCAGGCGATGGTTAATGTTATGCATGATGCCCTGAAAATCAAAGGGATGAAATTAAATGTAAGCAAAACAAAAGTAATGGTTTTTGAAAGAAAAGAAAGCATGACAAACTGTGAAGTTCTGATAAGGAAAAAAGAGTGGAATAAGTAAATGAGTTTGTATACCTGGGTTCAAAATTTACGAGAGATGGAAAGTATAACAGTGAAATTGAGCGAAGGGTGTTGGCAGGAAAACAAATGAATGAGGCACTGCATAGCTTTATGAACACCCAGAAAGTGTAAAAAAAGGCACGCCTGGCTATGCATAGAGGAGTGTTGGTTCCTACACTTATGTATGGTAGTTAATGTTGGGTTTGGCAGAAGATGCATGAAAATAGGATTAATGCTGTGGAGATGAGTAGTCTGAGAATGATAGCTGAAGTGACTCGGTTGGATATAGTAAAGAAGATTGAGATAAAAGAACGATGTGGTGTAAAAGAAGATGTGGTTACAAAGATAGATAAAGGAATGCTTAGATGGTTTAAACACGTAGAAAGGATGGATGAAGGAAGATTGACGAAATAAATTTATAAGGCCTGTGTGAATGGACAAGTCGGTAGAGGTCGACCTCGGCGAACATATCTCGATTAGATCAACATTGTTTTGAAGAAAGGCCAGGTCAAGAGTACCAACAACCGACGAGCATGTATGAGAGCACCGATGAAAGTAGAGGAAGCAAAAGATGTGTGTAAGAACCGTAGCAAGTGAAAGGAAGTGGTCTCTGCCTACCCCTATGGGAAAAAGGCGTGACTTTATGTATGTATGTATGCTCACTTTATGCTCCGGTAGGAAGCGAATCGCTTATCTCGATTAACAGATTAGCATTATCCTACAGCACAGACAATAGACCGACGTTTTCAGTACATACTTTTGCAACGTTGCCGGTTTATTAATTGTTGTAAGCTTTAAATACATGAGGTTTTTCATTTCCTCCTCAACTAACGACAAAAAATATGAATTTATTTATTTAAAACTTAATAATTAACTTACTTTATTCTACTGGACGAATGGATTTTGAGAACATTAAACAAATCGCAAAACATTCAAATTGCACAAAAATATCGAATAAAAAAGCCAGTTGAAATTAAAATACAATATATTTTCATAAGTCGATGTACAATGATAAAGCATACAATACAAAAAATGAGATTATCAGCAGTAAAAAATCACTGTGAAATAAGTTTTAAATTTGTTACAAGTTTTTAAAAATGTTGAGTAAATTAAATTTTTATTTATTCCTACAATTTTTGATTAAAACAAAAATACTGGTTTGTTATTTTTTAAAATATTTTTTTTGAATCTAAGCATTAGTGTATATAGTCAAGCATTCTGTGCTCTAGTTGCAACGCAATTTATTTGTTACTGTTCCAAAAATATGAAAGACCTACAACATTTTTTTCCTATCAAATTTCCAATAATTTTAAATACTTCCTGCTTGCCCTCGGCATTATAGTCTCTGTAATATATTATTTTGGACCGATACACAATTTTAATTTTTGAAATGTCTTCGTCTGTAGGATAGCTGGTGTCTATGGCATCTATATCATCGTTCAATCTAGAATATTTGTTGGTGTCTAATAATGGTACACATTTTTCTATAGGTATCCAACAGTAAGTTTCTGGGCAAACCAGAAAGGATGGCGTTAATTTACCTTTATATCTCATTTTCGGACAAGAGTGTATATAAAATCCCATGTAATAGTTTGACAGATCCGGTAAGTAATTATTCAGCTGTCGCGTTAATTGCATTTCCCTAAAAATATTAAAATACACTCGATTTCTTACAACAAACATCATTCAAAAACGTTGTTATTCCTGTTATTTTACCTTAATGATCCGTACGTTCCTAGCGTTAAACTCCGATAATCCGGATCGTAGAAATAGTAAACGGAACTGACGCCTCTTGGTAAAATATCTATCACTCCAACAGCAATCAAATTATCGTTAATCCAATATTGTTGATGAAAAGAACCGTATCCTGGTCCGTCTGCGTCATCAGGAAAACTCTTGGCCTAAAATCGTTGTTTTACAAAAAAAATGCTATTAAAAATCATTTAAATAATTTGTTTTCGTCCAAACAGAGAGGACACTTCCGTATTTGCACACCATTGTATGGCTTGGGAAGTGTATACATGTACATGGTTTGCCCCAGACAGATACAGGTAAAAAGTTATGAATAACCCATGTTAAGTCTATGGGAAAAAATTTGTTCCATTATTTTTACCTAACACTAACACTAATGGACACTTATTTTATACATTTTAATCTAACCCAACAGGGAACTCAAAACTACAACAAAAATTTCATTTATTTCTTATTACATTGTTTATGTATTCACTTTATTTAGTTGGAGAGAAACGAATTACTATTAAAAGGAATCGCATTCGGCTAAATTGATAGGAGTAGGGCGAAATGTCAACGAAACACGACGGTTGCGAATAACCCTGCTTGACCGTAAACAAAGAATAACAGAATAAACAGGAATATTTTTAAGCGGAAATATATAATCATGTAGAAGAAGGTCTCTTTCTTTAATAATTCATCATTACATTACTTTAATTACATTTAACATTTTCCATGGAATATAAGAGGTTATTACGATTTACATATTTGCGATAATACTAAACTTTCGTTCAATCTTAACTTCTTTGCTGTAGGGATACCAATCTCTGCCACTATTTCGCTAGAGAAAGTGTTGTAAATGAATGTAGACGTATGACTAATCAGATATGCCTAGCTGTACCTGTACATTAGAATCAACGTATAAGACTTAATTGCAAAGATATTAGCTTCTTAATATTGACGTTTTTAATGGAAAGATTTTTTGGAAACTGTTTTCCGAATTAGACAAATTCGAAATAAAATATTTAACGTAGTGATTTGATTGGAAAATTTACTTTCTTTTAGTATTTAAATTTTTTTTTCTGTCCAAAACTGGAAGTAAAAATTTCCAATCATTTTAATAACTTCGACCATATTATTTTTAATTATTATAAGTACAAAATAAAGCTAAAAATTTATATATAGTTTAACCATGATATTTAATCATTAAAAATTTAAAATAAAATATATAATTTTAAAAAAGTAGAAGCATTTTACTTAACTGATAAAGTTCGTGAATGTTGAACATTAGAAGCTGCTTTTTTATATGCGTTCTTTTACCGTCATCTACTTCTTCTGTTTAAATAGGTTGGTACATATTTCATATCAATATTAACGTAGCATATCAACGTTTAAATGCGTTTTCGTGCCCACCTGCCTGCCTAAGCAAGCGCCAGGTACGATACTAATGTACTTTAATTCATGTATCTACTAAACTAATGTACGTCCCATTTTGAAACTTTTTTAGTAAAATATATACATTTTTAGTTTTATTTTGTAATTAATATATTAAAATAAAATATGGTCAAATTAATAAAAATTATGATTTGAGACGTTTACTTTCGGTTTTGTACAGGAAAAAAAATTAAATTTTAAAGCTGATTTAAAAAGAAAGTAAATTTTCGAATAAAATCACTACGTTTAATATTTTATTTCCAAAAAATCCATCCATTAAAAACGTCAATTACACAGTTCAACACAAAAATTCTCTTTATAAAAATATCGTGTGTTTTGTAACATTTGGACTTAAACTAATATACAACTGACCCCCAAATGTTTATATTGGCCTCAGATTTCTTGGAAGGGTCGAGTAGGACCATTAAATTGGGCGTCCCTGGTTAATTTCAGGTAGTTGGATCTATGCTTGAAATATCCCTTTAGTTGTTACTTTATAATCATTTAGTAAACATCTATTCATATTTTCGCTTAGATCTACATGCGTGTTTAAAACGGTACCAAAAATGTCGACGCGCGTTTGCGTTAATAAAGCTGATAGCTTATGTTATAGTTGTGGCGAAGTTACCGCAAAAGCGTACCAAAAACCGATATCTTTATTAGTAAAAAAAGCTTATGAACTGTACCTTGCAAAAATGTGTTGCAGTTCGTGTTCGAGAACATTGACGGGATGGCTGAAAGGTACTCATAAATCAATGCCATTCGCAGTTCCAATGGTTTGGAGGGAACCTCGTAATCACGTAGATGATTGTTATTTTTGCATAACGAATATTAAAGGAATTACTAGCAAAACCAAGCGTAGCATTTAGTACCCCAATATTCCTTCTGCAATGCGACCAGTGCCCAATGACGACTCATTACCCATTCCTCAGCCACCTGAGAGTTACACGCTTGATACGGAATCAGACTCCGGAAGTACCTCACCAGAAGCTGGACCAAGCTACATCCCTAGTTCTCATAATTTGCCTAATACACCTCATTTAATCACTCAAGGTGAATTAAATGACCTTGTTCGTGACTTAGACCTCCCGAAAACAAAAGCGGAACTTCTTGGATCCCGCCTGCACCAGTGGAAGCTCTTTTAGGCATCATACTAGACCGCTTTCTGGACTGGAAGGTTTTTTTTTGTTGTCCGCTTCACATGAAATGCCCCATTTGCCACATCTGAATTAACCAAATGCGCCACAGTTGACATTAAGTGCCATCGTTTGTCTATTATTTGGCAATCTAGTGTGCTTTCTTAAGAGGCCTTGTTCACGTAACCATTTTACTATGTTATCCTGAATAATCCTAATGAGTTGGAAGAAATTTATAATAGTGCAGGAAAAGAGTGGTGAGCTGCTGCTGCTCTGAGTTAAGATCTTCAAGAAAAAAATCGGAATAAACTTTATTTCTAGCAGGATTTGAACCCTGGTTCCACTGTCGATGCCTTAATCACTGAGCTATAGAGCTATACATTTGTTTGGGTTCGAAATATTTATTTAGTAAAAAAATGTTTCCATAGAATTATCATGGTGCCTATAACCTTAAAAGGGGGCGGTTCCAGGGCAAACTATTTACATGTATGAACTTCATAGACAACCCCTTTCATAATGCTTAATATGGAAGAATAATCTAAACAGAATAGCTCTTTGTATACTAATAATCCTACTCAGGTACTTGCTTATTGATTGTACACATATTACATAAAGGTTTTATTATTCTTAAATCCAGAAGTATGTCCAGCAAACAGGAGTAGATAAATGAAATAAAAATAATGTAAGTACTTCGTAGGTATAATTTTTGTCCTGAACCCTTTTCCCAGAATTTTTTATAATGAATATTCCAAGTTTTAATTTGTTACTACATACCTCAGAGTTAAAGGTTAGAAGAGGAAGTAAAAACCACTTAAAAAAAAATTACTACAAATAAAAAACTTAATTTTGAAGTACTCACATTATTTAGAACTGCTGCTGCTGCAGTTACTTTTTCAAGACACACATTTGGGGCACTAAAAATATTTTTTTTAATACAATTTTTTCAAGCACTTTTCATTTTTTAATTAAATTCAACTAAGTAGTTGTTCCTAGAATCTTTTAATGTGTAAAAAGCAATGTCATAAAATTTTAGTGATCTTAAAAGTAGAGCAAAAATCTACCTGCAAGGGTGTTTCAACCAAAAAATTATAAAATTGTTCTGTGTTGCATTCATCTGGTGGATCATTGTGAATTTGTATTTGATACTTTTCGAATAACTCCGCACTCACACTGAAGGTATTGCAAGATGTTGACATCCTTTCCACAGTAATCTATAATTTATTGTATTATTAATAATATATATGGTTTAATAATAAATTTATATTTGATGCAATTAAAATTATGCAAATCTCAGCAAAATATGGAAACAAGATCAATAAATGTGTTGAATGGCTGGTCTACAGTGAAGTCCCTTTTTCTTGTACAATTATTTTTGCTCCAATTTTAAGACATTTTATTTTTGCATTATTACCTTCAAAGGAGACTTCACCAAAAATCTATTAAAACCATTCAAAGATAGTTTACTTGGTGGGTCATTGTGAATGATCATCTGATATTTTTTATACAATTCAAATTCTATGTTTTCCACTGCTTTCCATTTTGAATTTGGTACACTTGTAGATATAAGAACTATCTAAAGAAAACATAATGTTCAACAATTGAAATATTTCATTTTAAAAAAGTCACCACAGTTGAATATATATGGTTTTTTTGTTAACATAAATTAGTTGTATACCAAAGAAATATTGCAAAAATTTAACATAAAATAAAAAAAAGTAAAACTTACCCTTAATTTATTTTTTTGTTCTTCAGGTAAAACTTCCTCCAAAAATTCTTCAAGGGTTTTTTGATTTTGAACTATGATGGGTTTTTTTTCGATGGACAAACCTTTTTCTTTTTTCCTTTCAATTCTTAGTAACTTAGCTTTTTTACAAGGAGGTTTATTAAGATCAGCCCCTACACCTTCTTTAAATGCAGTGTTTGATTTTTGACTAGAATCTGGTGTTTTGTTATCTACAAACAATTAAAAATAAAATTAAATAATCAATGCTTTTTTTAGCTTACCACAAGCTTTTTTATCTTTCTCCAATAATCGTTTATATTTTTCTTCATCAGTTTTAACTTTGTCTGTCTTAGATGATGAGCACTCTCCAAGGGACATAGTGTTGGTTTCTATCACAGTGTCGGTAATATTTGTACTAACATTACTTAAATTTATTCCAGGATGATTTTTAGGAATTTCTATGCAATTTTCGGAAACATCAAAAATCTGAGGATCCAAGGAAGTATCTTTGTTGCTGATAACATCATCTTTTAAGAACTTATTAAAGCGTTTAATAACTTTTTTCTGTGACTTACTTATTGAAAAATTCATAGTATCACATCTGTAAATATAAACACACATTATGAATATAAGATTATTTAATTTTGTAACTAACTTGATTGTGTATAAAGGACAACAAGTTTTATCCATGATTGATTTGTAGCAATATTTTCCAGATCTCCTCCATCCTCTTTCCAAGAGACTTTGATAATCTTCAACAGTAAGGTTTTCAGCCCACATGCCTGAAAATTTTCACAGATAAAATTATTTATGTTTTCAATTAAATTTACATAAAAAAAAAGTTTTCATTTTTTTTTAATAAAAAATATTTCTATGATAAAACTTAACATACAGTACCAAATCAAAATGATCTTTCTGAATATAATTCCATAATTCTATCAAATTCCATTGAAATGAAAATGTATTGAAAAAAACAACTGACTTTTTACAAATAAAAGCATTGAATACAGATTATTTTAGTTTGACTTAATTCCAACATACTATATTTATTATTCAATTTCTACATACATACATACATACATAAAGTCACGCCTTTTCCCATAGGTATAGGCAGAGACCATTTCCTTCCACTTGCTACTGTTCTTACACACATCTTTGCTTCCTCTACTTTCATCAGTGCTCTCATACATGCTCGTCGGTTGTTGATACTCTTGTCCTGGCCTTTCTTCAAAACAATGTTGATCTGATCAAGATATGTTCTCTGAGGTTGACCTTTACCGACTTGTTATTTACACTCGCCTTATAAATTTGTTTCGTCAATCTTTCTTCATCCATCCTTTCTACGTGTCCAAACCATCTAAGCATTCCTTTATCTATCTTTGTAACCACATCTTCTTTTACACCACATCGTTCTCTTATCTCACTATTCTTTACTTTATCCAACTCCGGCTATACTTCTCAGACTACTCATCTCCTCAGCATTAATCCTATTTTCATGCTTCTTCTGCCAAACCCAACATTCACTACCATACATAAGTGTAGGAACCAACACACCTCTATGCAAAGCCAGACGTGCCTTTTTTGACACTGTCTAGGTGTTCATAAAGCGCAGTGCCCCATTAATTTGTTTTACTGCCAACACCCTTAGCTCAATGTCACTGTCATACTTTCCATCTCTCGTAAACTTTGAATCCAAGTACACAAATTCATTTATTTGTTCTACTCTTTTTCTGTCAATCAAAACTCATGCTTTGTCATGCTTTCTTCTCTTTCAAAAACCATTACTTTCGTTTTGCTTACATTTATTTTCATCCCTTTGATTTTTAGGGCATCATGCATAACATTAACCATCACCTGCAACTCCTCTTCAATTTCTATTGTAACCATATAGCTACAGAAGTTGTTTTTGAGTTCAGATATGTTTATTAAATAACACATATAAGTTACACTCAAACTTAAGTTTAGAAATTTTTTTAAAAAATATGCATTTTTCATTTATTTAATGTCAATTTACACATGCAGGTTTTTTTGAAGTTTCAATTTATGCAATAATCGTTTGTATATTATTTGCGTTTCCTACTCTTGCAATACCTTCAATTAAAATAAAATTAATTGCTAATGAACTTAAAATTCTTTTAACTGTATTTAAATACACACCCAATTTAATACAATATTTACATTTGGTCATCATTAATTATAGCTATGATATTATGTACCTAATGGTTTACTTACCATATGAAATGCTACTTTCATTTTTACAATACCCACAGCGATTGTTTTCAGTTCCATTAAACCATTGAACCACGCTATATAAACTTAAATCTAGATTCATTTTAAAGTGCAAGAATGCAAGTCTATATTTTTATAGTCTAAATGTAAAAATGTTTGTGTTTATACTGTTTACCAATATATTTTGACATAAAATTATTCTTGTTCTTGTCAAATGATATCATTTTCTAATAGCTTTGTTTGCGCCTTCGCAGGTCACTTTTAGAACCGATTCCGAATTAGAACCGAACCAGTGTAAAAAATATATGAGACGATTTCTAACGCCATCTGCCAGGAACCTAAGGAAAATATGAATTTTTCAACCCGTGCGGTAGCGACCCCTACATAGTTTTCATCCAAACTTTGTAAATGTAAATGAGACAGAAACGAATTAAGGGGTTAAACATATTCACTTTCAGTTTTAATTTCAAAATTCGATAAACCGTATTCGGCAAAAATATTTAAATGCAATCGAAATTTCTCTGTTGCTTTTTTTGGAATATTCTTTTCCTCAAGAGATATAATTTTAGTCGGACTATAAAAACTAAACATTTATCGGTAAAAATCTATTGGGCATATTTTCTAAAGCTTGTCACGATGTTTACAGACAAAATAGGTATTCTACAATCTATATCTCACAAAATAATCTAACCTACATCAACTTTAAAATCAACATTTTTTTTCGTCTAAGTGCATTCGAATAAAAGATTTATTGTATTTAATTTAAACTTTGTAATTTATACTCATTACATATCAAGTTGGCGGTTCAAGATGGTGACGAAGTTTATATTATAATAAGAGCCCAATTCCATTTAAAATTGGTTAATGGGGATTTTTGAAATCAGATATCATGATTTTTTTTTGAAAACTAACGAATTTAGGATAGCGAGTTTTGTGATTACGACCAGATTCTATTTAAAATTCGTATAAGGGTATTTTTGGGGTCAGATTTTTAATTTTTATTTTAATAAAAGCTTATTTTACAAATACTAAAGTGAACAAAATAATTACGTTGTTTGACCTAGGTTATTTTGTAACAGTCAAAATCCTGCCGCAAATACAAATTGGATATACTTATCAGCTAAGAAAGATTTTGAATCTACTACTCTCAGAATAACCTAGGCAACAAAAAATTATTTTTGTCCTATTTAGTGCATTTGTTTAAAAATTTGCACTCGTATAAAAGCTTGTCCTATCAAGTTTTTTGAACCATTTTTATTATACAATGCATTCCGAGTAAAACGAGCCACTATACCTAGAAATTACGTTTAAAAAAACTCAATTAGGTCAATTTATCCAGTTTGATATAAAAAAGCGAAAAGGATGTGAAACCACAACACATGGACCTTATAAAGCCTACTGGTCAGGAGTTCCGGAAACCAGCAGAGGTTCTCAGGGCGTTGGTGTGATACTCTCTGCTAGAATGAGTGAATGTGTAAGCCGAAGACCCCTCTGGGTGAGGCTGAAGGTTGGTCTTACTCGTATCTTTTTGCTAGGGGTTCATGCCCTACAAGATGCGCAGTGGAACCAATCTTTAAAAGCACAAAAAGAGAGGCGGGAGTTTTGGGATAGTGTGACAGATATTCTGAATAATTGTAACCAGAATGAAAGAATTGTAATGTTGGGTGATTTTAATAGTTGGGTAGGAGTAAAGCGTGATCGATATGACAGTGTACGGTGACGGCAGAGTAAATGAAAACGAAGAAAGTCTACTTGAAGTATGTTTGGAGTGGAATCTTGTGGTAACAAATACAATGTTTAACCATAAAAGGATCCACTTGTACACAAGACAAGAAGGATACCAGAGAAGTATAATTGATTTCGTAATTGTGGATGAAAAAATGAAAAAGAAAGTAATGGACTCGGACACTCTTAGTAATGAGCCGAATAAGAGGTCTCTTTAAGCGGTGGCGGCATCGTGTGCAGAAATAAAGTAGTGTACTAGAGCGTATAAAAGTTGAGAATTTGCAAGAAGAAGGTATAAAAGAGGAGTTCGTTAGTAAATTGACCAAGAAATTTGACAGTTTGGATAAAGCATATGAAGTTACTTGTGGAAGCCATTCAAGAAAGGAATCGTGGATATTGCTATTAAAGTATGTGGTGTAAGTGAAAGAAGGAAAAGATGCAAGATACAGAAAATGTGCGTAAAAGTTCAAATAGCAGTGTCAGAGAAGAAGAAAGCCTGGCTGGATTGGCTGGCTACAAAAGCCAATCAAAGAACGCAAAAGGCAACGATTGAGGATGTAAATAAAGCAAAGAATGTGTATAAAAGGTTAAAAGAGGTTGTGGTAAGGTGTGAGACAGGAATGTGTGGCTTCGCCATTGCTGTTTAACTTATACATAGACGATTGTTTAAAATATTTGAAAGAGAGTGCGTTAGAATTGAAAATGAATGATTTGATCGTCAAATGCCTTCTTTACGCCGATGATCAAGTCATATTAGCGTCATCTGAAGAGGAGTTACAGGCGATGGTTAATGTTATGCATGATGCCCTGAAAATCAAAGGGATGAAAATAAATGTAAGCAAAACGAAAGTAATGGTTTTTAAAAGAGAAGAAAGCATGACAAACTGTAAAGTTTTGATTGAGAGAGAAAGAGTGGAACAAGTAAATGGATTTGTGTACTTAGGTTCAAAGTTTACGAGAGATGGAAAGTATGACAGTGACATTGAGCAAAGGGTGTTGGCAGGAAAACAAATGAATGGGGCACTGCGCTTTATGAACACCTAGACAGTGTCAAAAAAGGCACGTCTGGCTGTGCATAGATGTGTGTTGGTTTCTACACTTATGTATGGTAGTGAATGTTGGGTTTGGCAGAAGAAGCATGAAAATAGAATTATTGCTGCGGAGATGAGTAGTCTGAGAAGTATAGCCGGAGTGATTCGGTTGGATAAAGTAAAAAATATTGAAATAAGAGAACGCTGTGGTGTAAAAGAAGATGTGGTTACAAAGATAGATAAAGGAATGCTTAGATGGTTTGGACACGTAGAAAGGATGGATGAAGGAAGATTGATTAAATAAATTTATAAGGCGAGTGTGAATGGACAAATCGGTAGAGGTCGACCTCGGCGAACGTATCTCGATCAGATCAACATTGTTTTAAAGAAAGGCCAGGTCAAGAGTACCAACAACCGACGAGCATGCATGAGAGCACTGATGAAAGTAAGAACCGTAGCAAGTGAAAGGAAGTGGTCTCTGCCTACCCCTACGGGAAAAAGGCGTAACTATATGTATGTATGTATATAAAAAAATAATGTTTTGCACCATTTATTACCAAATTTCCCTTTTAAAGGCCTATCAAATTTCTTTTCAATCATGCATGAAAAAATCTGACATCTCATTCACCATTCAGTACGGAAAGTTGGAGAAACTAGATCAGTTTGTAATAAAAATAATAATAATCCCGACGAAGCTGCACATATTGACGTACTGGGTCATTTTGCTATAGATCCTACCTATTCCATTTAAAAAGTATTAAAACAAATATTTCTGTTGGTTCCATACACAAATTGTTAAAATTGCATAAGTTTTTCCCTTAAAATACAAATTCATCATCAGCTCAGTGAAGACGACTAACCACAGAATTGAATTTTGTGAAACAATGTCCCAAAAAATACAAGAAGACGCAAATTTGGTTTTTTTCAGTGAAAAATCAACATTTTATTGGCTTTGTAAACAAACATAATCGTAGGTACTGGGATGCCGACAATCCTCACTTGTTTCAATAGGATAATACTTAGTTTTCAGCGAAAATCAAGTAATGGGCTTGGTATTCTGGGAAATGAGATAATTAGACTACTTTTTATTGATCAAAACCTAACGGGAGGATTGTATGTACAGTTAATAGAAAATGAAATTGATCCAATTATTACTCAGTCACTAGAAACATAAGTTGATGAACAGAGAAATAAGGTGCTTGATTAACAGAATATATACCTTCAACATGACGGAGCTACACCACATTACGCACTAACTGTAATTTCCAATACATTGGATTGGCAGAAGGGGTTTTATAGAATGGCCGGTAAGATCTCCAAATCTATCACCACTTGATTTTTTTCTGCGGGGCTATTTCAAAATCAAAGTTTATTTGGACTGGCTGGTTTTGAAATGAAAACACTGTATAAAAAATACTGTACCAAAAACATTATAACCAATATTGGAGACAAAGCGAATAAACAACTTTCCAAGTCTCTTCTAGAATGGTTTAAAGCACAAGAAATATATTATCGATCTGTTATAACGTACACAAGCTTTCAAGTATTGTAAACATATTTCAAGTAAATTCAAAAAAAGGATAGGAATTAAAAATGGCAAACTTAGTATTCTATAACATAATTAGAAATTAAAATTATGGGAATCACCTTATTATTATTATTGTTATAAATCCGGTCCTGTCAGCAACCGAGAAATCGACAGCATCGAGGGTCCGTATTCGACCGCTTTCCTTTGTAACCGCCGACGGGGCCTAGGAAAGTCGCGCAACTTCTCGAATCCGCTTCTAATAATGGAGAAACAGGTAGAAAGATCTGGAACTGTGATATCGGAAATATAAAAGGGGAAACGATCATAAAAAGAATCGGTATTAGCTTATGTGTTTACGAATTATTAAGTGTGAATAGTTATATAGAGTTGTAAAAATTGTATAACTAAGTGAATATCTAAGTGATTAATAAAAATAGAATTTATTGTATTGAAATAAACATTGTTTGGTTATTGGATCGAGAGTTTTAATCGCCGAACCCAAGAAAGAACTAAATAAATCGTAACATTATTTTGTTTTCACAGTAATAGACAGAATATTTTCATATTGTTTCGTTTATTTTATTATTATTTCATGATTTTTCATATCATAAAAGGGATATTTTGGCAATTATGGCAGTTTCTATGAAAACTGTTTAAAAAAGTAATTCTTTCATGTAAGTAATGCTTGAAAGTTGTTTTTCTCTGTTTTTTTTGGGATTATTACCTTCTACAATTTTAAAAAACCTAGAAAATCTATACAAACGTAAAGGTGCAAACTGCTTAGTCTACCACACGGTTTTGATCGTAAATTTGTATTCTAGCTTTTTACGTTTTTTGAAAACCTTTATTTCTTTAAACATTTATTAAACAATTATAAATTTTTGTTGAAAAATAATTAAATTTTTAATGATTGGCAATGTATTTGATACTTAAAGACGGTAGGCCTTAAAATTAAAAAACTGTCATTTAAAGCTTAAATAATTTATAAACAATAATTTAACGTAAAAAAAAAGAATTATTTTGGAAACTTTCATAGACAGCCTCATACAAATTAGTTCTGAAGTGCGACAGTCAAGTTCAATAGATTAAAAGTTATGAGGATTGCATAGTACTGTTTTTTTTATAAACAAGTGAGTGCTCCAAGTAAACAATAATAGGTATTAGCTTGATGTAAATATCATTAAAGAGATCAATTACCGCTTTATAAAATTGAACAAAGTGTTAATAGCTCTATCTTAAATGGTTAAAAAGTTACAGCAGTTTGTTTATTGAAAAATGAAGATGTGCTTGCAGCAAACAAACAACATAAACTTAAACATTTATTAAACAATTATAAATTTGTGTTGAAAAATACTTAAATTTTTAATGATTGGCAATGTATTTGATACTTTAAGACGGTAGGCCTTAAAATAAAAAACTGTTAATTAAAGATATAAAAATGTATAAAACTAATTAAAAATTGTTATTACGAAATTTTTTTTTAATAAGTCATAATTTGCTCTCGAGAATGTTACAAAAAAATATCCCATCAATTCGAAAACTATACAGCCGTCACTATTACTAAACCTAAAATTAAAAAAATAAAAGCTTAAAAACGCGACCTACGGACCTGCACACAATAATGTTACTCAAGGTCGAGGTGCCAAGACAATCGAATTTCGACCTAAATAACAACCAATGAAATCGCTGGCCTCCTGTCGACGGTGCTGCTATCTACATGTAGCCTTCTTTCGCCTCAAACAAAATTTGTAATTTGGAAAATCTTAAACCAATAAAAACTGCTTAGAAAAATAAACTTTAATTGCCAAAAATACCTATAAATCCACATCAATAGAAACAGTACTTCGATACCAGCATATTCCTGCTGATCAGGAGTTTTTTTGTATTCTTTTATATCAAAAAATTGTGTATTCTCGTATTTCAAGAAAAATTATGTATTTATATCTGGAAAAAATCCATTTTAGTCTGTATAATTAGACTTAGTATTATTGTGTTTTATTTTATATACCTGTTGTACAATATATTTTTCAATAAAGAATATTTATCGAAGGATTAGATATCATTTAAAAGGTTTCATTAAATTAATGCCAGTCAGCAGAAACAATAATGGAAAAAATCTGGAGCAAGTGTGGCTTGATAATTTCAAATAAAAAACAATTTTTATTAATTTATTAGTTAAAAACAGAAAAACACATTTTAACTTTTTTCTTTCTGGTGATAAAAAATGTTGGGGTGTTATATTTTTAAGTAGGTACATCATCTTTTTCCCCTTTCTGTAATATGGGCTTTATTAATTGCTTTTTTAAGGCAGCTTATGTTTGTTTAATTGGTCTTAACGCATTTTCAATAACATCAAGCTCTTCTTGGGATTTGGAACTGTCTAATATCTCTAAAATTTCATTTTTTATTAATTCCTTTTTCAAATGCAAGGTATTCTGAAGACTGCTTTTATTTATAAGGGTTGTAGCTATTGCAGATGTTGACTCTTCAATTTCTTCTTTTTGTGAATCAATTTTTAATTCCTGTCCTGTTAAATCTGAAAAATTTAAAATAAAATGATTTAAATATTAAGTACTGTAGGAAGTGAGATCAAATTATTGTGCACAGCTGTTATCAAAATATATACCCATTCTATTCTATAAATACCATGACTAAACATAACATTAGTCATTAGTAAATAAAAAGTTAAACATTTGGACAACTAAAACAAATTAGTAATACTACTGACAGTTTTTAAAGAACACTAACATTAGTATATCATTTTTATAAAGTATGATAAGTTTTTTTAAAAACAATCAACATTATTTACTTGTATTTTAATTTTCAAACAACATTAAATAGGATTTAAAATATCAAATTACTTAACCATATTCTAGACAATATAACCTGAATTTTATTTTTGTTGGAATAAAATGGTAAGATATTTTGACAGTAAATGATTATCTATGGAGGCATACGTTGCAGTCAGTACAAATTAGTTGGCACTTACAATTTTTGCTTTCTTCATGAATGTAATAAAATTGCTGTGAATTTGTTGCAAGTATTTGCCATCCTTATTCATGAGGTATTATAAAATCAAAACTTAACCCTTTACTTTATTTATGCTTTGGGTCTAATATTAGTAATTTTTGAACAAAGTTTTCCGCGGCCGCTGTCCTTTTTATATCTCTAAATCATAATTCCAGAGTAATCGACCTTTTTCTCGAGAGTCCGGAACAATCATACCTTCTCGAACCCGCTAGACGAGGTGTCCGAGAGTTTACCAGACGGAGGCCGGCATAACAACAGCTCATTAATTATGTACCCTAAATTTGGTCGGCGCCGTCGTCTCTAATCAAGGTCGACAGAGACGGATTCAAAAAATCGTAACAATACCATAATTAAAAATACATAAATAAACCAGTTATAAATAGCCGTACCTTCTTTTCTTTAGAGTGTATCTTATTTAAATTTTTATTCGAAGGCTTATCTACGTGCCATGTACAGTTTAATCTAAAAATTTAAACAAGCCAATTAATGTACATAACACTTAACTAAAATACCATAATTAAAAATACATAAATAAACCAGTTATAAATAACCGTACCTTCTTTTCTTTAGAGTTTATCTTATTTAGATTATTATTCCAAGCCCTATCTACGTGCCATGTACAGTATAATCTAAAAATTTAAACAAAAGCAAATTATACACAATTATAACGGTATTTTTTCTCCGGCTTGATGATATTAAATTTATCTAAAACCAAAACAACATTTTTTTAGTTTTATTATTAATATTACATATGTAATAATATACAAAGGTATATTACTATACTAACCTGGATTAAATTTCTTCACGTAAGCAACTAAGTTTGAACGAGTGGAAAATGTTTTTTTGCAATTTTCACAAAACATTTTATCACTATTCATTTCATAGACATAGGAGAGTAGACTGCGGGTCAGGGCCTGTCGAGAAATCGACAGTTAACAAAGACACTGAGGAAGTTACAGAGGGGATGGGGAACATCGACCTCAAGAGGAAAAAAAAACTCTATGGGGCGCAACGTAAGAGGCTCATTAGAGAGACGAAAATGGCAGCTGGGACATGGACGGCTGTTAAACCTGGGAAGAGAAGTCCAGGGGGATTGGGACAATCTGGAGAGGGTAGAAACACAAAGGTACCTCGCCCGGAGACTCAGTCTACTCCTAAACAGAATATTACTAAAAAGGCCAGGAAAGTGGGAGTACAAACTGCCACTTTTAGTGAAATAACAAGAGGAATCCGGATGGGGGTGATCGACAGACGCCACCCAGATGTACTTCTGGACCAGGAGAAATCCGAACTGGTCCAGAACGCAGTTGTGGATGCGCTTTTTCAGACCTCTTCAGGGAGTGGAAGCGCTCTTCAATTTGAAAAAACATCATTTAGCGCTCCTCAATTTAAAAAAACAATGAAGTGACCGTGAATTGCCTTAGGGAAATGGTCAGTCCACTGGCGCAGCTCTGGGAGGGGGTAGAGTTGACTGTAGTAAACTTCGTGAACCTACAAGTACGTCACAGGGTGCTGGCCTTTGTACCCGGGACAAAAAACCAGAAGAACCAGAAGAGTTCAGGCGGCATCTTCAGTAACAGAATCCGGACTTGAGGACGCAAGAAAGGACTCTTTTGAACAGGAACAGGCGGAGGGTGGGTTTGACGTTGCTCTTATACAGGAACCATGGATCAGACATGGGAAGGTAAGAGGTTTGGGGGGTGAATGCGGAGAACTAATCTGTAGCAGATCAGCAGGGGTCCCCCGGACCTGCATAACAATAAAAAAAAAATTAAAATACTGCCGTTAACTAATTTCTGTTCCAGAGACCTAACAGCAGTGATATTTAGGACGAAGGAAGAGAATGGAACCGGGGAGCTAGTACTCGGATCGGTATATTTTCCTTCGGACCACCCTGAACAACAACCCACAAAGAAGGTAGAAGACCTGGTGAAACATTGTACGAAAAAAGGCCTGCAACTAATCATCGGTTGTGATGCTAACACGCATCACATCGTTTGGCGTGACACCAACAAAAGAGGTGAAAATTTACTACAAGGACACGTTGAACGTAGATTGTAGGGTGAGTCGTGAAGGCCATGCTGCCTCTCAAGCACTTCGACCTATTAGATCTTTTGTGCATAACCCTTAATCTATTCGAGGCCCTGGGGGCTAAGTTTCTGACATCGAAGGGCTTCAGAAAGGCCCCTTCCATAAACTTGAGCCTCTTGCAGAAAAGCGCTGGGCATTCGCAAAGCAAATGTTCTGCAGTTTCAGCGAAGTTCTCGCAGTAGAGGCAACTATCACTCTCTGTTTTGCCCATCTTTTTCAGGTGGTACCTTAGAGGGCAGTGTCCAGTGAGGAGTCCCGTCACCAGTTTCAAGTCTTTCTTGTCCAACTCGAGAAGCTGTTTAGCTTTCCTTGGCGAAAGACTTACAAGCCTTTTCACTTGCCTTTGTCCTGGCACTTTATGCCAGTGATATTTCATTTAATCTGTTTCCCAACGTCGAACCTCTTCTTTCAAAAAGGGCTTTGGAAAGTCCACAGAAGGGTTCTGGGCCGGAAAATTGTGTATTTGCTCCTTCTTTGGCAAGGAAATCTGCTTCTTCGTTGCCTTTAACTCCCTTGTGACCTGGAACCCACATCAGAGTAACTTGATTATTTGCTGCCAGTTGACTCAGGGACTGTTTACAGTCCCAAGTCAGCTTAGACTCACAAGTGTATGACTTCAGAGCTTTTAGTGCTGCTTGGCTATCTGATAAAATATAGATTTCTGCCCTTCGGGTGTTTCTTTCGATGCACTTCTGGGCACATGTTTCTATGGCATGTAATTCTGCTTGAAAGATGGTTGGGGTGTTACCAAGGGGTTTTGAGAGCCTAAAATTCGGCCCTATAACGCCCACTCCAACTCTTTCATCCATCTTGGATCCATCAGTGTAGCACACTAAAGCATCCCTTCATAGTTGAGGTCCGTTCTCGGTGCAAACTTGGTGGTTGTCGGCTTGGACATGGATTCTAGGAAAATATTTTCCAAAATATTCAAATGTCCATTCCGATTTCTTGCTCTAAGATTTATTGTCTGGCTCAGTCTAAAGGCACTGATTGCTGCTTCTTTCATTACACATAAATGCAATGGTGGAAGATTCAGCATAACCTCTACGGCTGCAGTAGGGCACGTGAATGTTGCCGCTGTGATTCCCAGACAAGCTAGCCGCTGCGCTTTCTGCAGCTTGACTTGTGCCGAAATTTGTTGCATTTTTGGCCACCATATCAATAAATCATATGTGACCATTGGTTTAATGATCGTTTGGTATGACCAGTAGATTATTTTTGGTTTCAGACCCCATGTCTTGCCAAAGACTCTGCGGCATGTCAAGCTTGCCGCTATAGCTCTGGAAAGAATGTTGTTAAGTTGGCTGTTCTATGTCAGTTTTTGGTCGATTATTACGCCCAAATATTTAACTTCTTTGGAAAAAGTAAGCTGAGTTCCATTCAGAGTTGGGGCTTTAAGTTCGTACTTTCGCCTCCTGGTGAATGGAACCAGCACTGTTTTGCTAGGATTGACGTTAAGTCCTTCCTTTGCGCACCAGCTTCTGATTGTGTTTAGGGTTACTTGCATGTGATTGGAAATTACTTCATTATGTTTGCCCCTAATGGTGACGACTAGGTCATCGGCGTAACCTTGAGTCAAAAAACCAGAGTCGTGTAGCTTAACTATCAGGTTGTCTACAACCAGTGAAGACAGCAAAGGCGATAGAACTCCCGCTTGGGAACAACCTTTTTCTACTGTCATCTTGGTTGTCTCTTTTCCAAGAGTCGCCACAATAATTCTGCTTTTCAGCATAGATTGTATCCATCTGATCAGTGAGGCGTTTATATTTCTTTCCTCGAGTGATCTATTTATGGAGGCATGCTAGGTGTTGCACCCTGTGCAGACACAAAGAGTCATTTCTTTTTCCGCGCATGTCTTTTGAATGCTTTCAACTAGGCACTGAAGAGCATTTATCGTGGATTTACCTGCTTGATAAGCAAACTGTTTTTTGTGGAGCGGTCTCGACTCAAGGAGTTCGCTTCTGATGTAACAGTCTATTATTTTCTCCATTGCTTTTAGGAGAAAGGAGGTGAGACTGATGGGGCGGTAAGACTTTGGTTCGTCCATAGCATACGCTCTGCAAAATCTAAAAAATCAACCAGACCAGATGATATTTCAGTGGAACTTTTAAAAATGATTGATGAAGACAACATCAGGATCTTGTTAAACTATTCAATACAGTGTACATCACTGGAGAAATACCAGAAGACTGGCTGAAGTCCGTGTTTATAACATTGCCTAAAAAACAACGTGAAAAAAAAATGCAGTGATTATAGGTTGATAAGTCTTATGAGCCACACACTAAAAGTATTCCTTAGCATTATTCATAGAAGAATAGGCAACAAATGTGAAAGTGATTTGGACGAGTTTTCGAAACGCTCTTGGTACCCGGGAAGCAATGTTTGCCTTAAATATACTTCTTTAAAATTGTCGCGATCAACGTAAAGACATTTTTGTATGCTTTATAGACTATAAGAAAACATTCGACAAGGTACACCATAAAAAACTTTAGATATATTGAGTAGCACTGAAGTTGATGACAGAGACATTAAGAACCTGCATTTGCGACAAAAAGCAGTGGTTTGGTCAATGGAAAACTAACCAACGAATGCCAGATTCGGCGTGAGTGAGACTGGGATGTATACTGTCTCCACTGTTGTTCAACTTATATTCTGATAAAATATTTAAACAGGCGTTGCATGACCAGGATTGCAGAGTTAAAATTAACGGCAAACTGATCAATACCATTCGCTATGCCGATGACACCGCAATCTTATGTGATGATCTCCAGGACCATCAACGTTTTTTAGACTTGGTCAACGTGATAGAACAAAAAATGGGTCTAAACATAAATGTCATTAAAACTAAGTTTATGGTTTTTAGCCGCCAGCCGTATAATGATACTGCAAATGAAAGGTCAAAACAATGAAAGGGTTCCATGTTTAAAATATCTTGGTTGTTACATTACAGAGCATCTCGACCCGGATAAAGCAGTCAAGTGCAGGATCGAGTCAGCTCGTGCAACCTTTCAAAAAATGAGATCGCTCTTCTGCAATAATCTATATTTAAGGCTCCGCCAGAGAATGATCAAGTGATACATACGGTCTATACTGTTGCATGGGGAAGAGATTTGGATCTTAAAAGCAGCAACCATTAATCGTCTTAAAACATTTGAAATGTGGCTACATAGACGTATGCTCTGAATCCCATGGGTAGCCAAGCAGATAAATGAAGCGGTTTTAAATAGACCAAACGCCGTCCGCGAACTACTAATAACAGTTAAATGCCGAAAGCTGTCCTATCTAAGTCACATACTCAGGGGTAATCATTGCCGTATTCTTAAACTTATAATGGAGGGCAAGATAGAAGACCGTAGAGGAGTCGGTAGAAGGCAACCGTCGTGGTTAAGGAATGTTAGAGAGTGGACCGAAATTCGAAGCGCAGAACAGCTCTTTAGAATCGCCGAAGACAGAGCACAGCTCGCCATTGTGATTGCCAACATTAGGAGGACCTGATATGGCACCAAAAGAAGAAAAAAAATGGAACGACTATAAGACCGCCTTGACCATTTACAACAAATCCAAGAAAGATTCATGAAGAAAGCACTGTGGAGAGATAGAAGGCTCTCGAGAGTGTGCCAGACTTCAGAAGGTACTCTCGAAGGACTCACAACAAGCAATATACTACTTGAAAAACGAAAAAGGAGAGTACACCAGTACGGGAGAAGAAACAATCAAAGAACTACTTAGAGTTCACTTCCCCGGAGCCCAGATAGATCAGACACATGCTGTGGGAAATCCGGAAGAACTGGAAATTATAAAAAGAACTCTAGGTTAGGATGGGACATAGGAAAGTAGGTCGTGATTTATAACAAAGTTTAATGGGTAATAGGCACATTTGAACAATACAAATAATCGGAAATGGACGGGATTTACCCTGCTATGCTGCAGAAGTGACCCGAGACACTGCAAATCAGACTCTGTAATATACTCAGAGGCAGTCTGGCACTCGGACACATACCAAAACCAAGGAGGAAAATAAAGAGGTACTCTTAGCGGCCTTTCTAGACATAGAAGGGGCTTTTGAAATGAAGTGGAAGGCAAAAATTTAAAATTTAATAATAACTACAAACATTTAACCAAGGACACTTTTACACCAGTTTTGGAAACCACTTTAAAGTCTGTATCTAATTTAGAGAATATTTTTCAGAATTCCTTCTAAGCATCCATTTAACTGGGAAAATATAGATTAAACCAAACTGATAAATGACAGCAATACTCTCTTAGAAAAAAAAGATACAGCCAATCCTCAAATAATTAATTATTTGAGGTACTTTGAACAACATATTAAAGCTAAAGTTCTGGATAAATTGAATGTAATAAAACGATGGATTTATCATGGACGGGTAATACTGAGGCAAAACTTGGTTTAAAATATACCAGAAAGCTGGCTTGCCCATTACAGACAGTAACATTTCTATCGAGGTAGAAGAAGGTTTAGTCCTACACGTCGGTTGGAAAGATTTACTTGAGGCTAAAGATAACCCATCAAATGAAAACAAAAAAGACGGGAAAGTTATGTCAGACATTACGAACACAGAATATGTAAAAGATACGGCTCTTACTATTAACCGTCACGACCAATATGAAGAAAAACAAAAAAATGACTTGACATCACACCCAGATGGAAATACACCTAGTACAGTTGTATTTGAAAATAAAATAATTTATAGCCCCAGTAGATCCAAAACAAAATGAAACAGCAACAAGTGGATATAGTTACATTAGAAGATAAAATAAGTAACGTAGTAAACAAAGGTATAAACGAAATACAAGAGAATATTCACCAGAAAAACAAAATAATACAGAAAAGCAGTTAGCGATGGAAAATGAAAATTCTTGCGAGACATCTATCCATTCTGTTGTGTTTCCAGGGGTGCTTATACCGTCAACTGTTAACGACGTACAAGGCTCAAATCCGACCTCTACTGGAGTATTGCTCGCACATTTGGGGTTCAGCACCAAGGCATTCTCTTCGTCTTCTAGATTCCATTCAGAAAAGAGCCATTCGCTTGATAAACAGCTCAACTCTCACAGATACCCTTCACCTTCTAGAATATAGAAGAAGAGTTGCAGACCAGTCATTGCTCTACAGATATTTCCATGGCAGATGCTCCAGAAAAATAAAAACTCTTGTACCACCATTGGCCACATTCGGCCGAAGAACACGGCACGCTGATCAGTCTCACCCATTTACTCTCAAGATTGACACTACAAGGACCAATCTTCATCAAGAATCCTTCTTTTACAGGGCTGCTACGGAATGGAATAAGCTTCCAAAATCAGTTTTTCCAGAGAACTATGACCTGCAACTTTTTAAAAAGCGTGTCCACAATCATTTCCTTTCTATAATCCCTTCCCCTTCTAATAGTCGCAGTGCGGGCCGTCCGCGGCCCACACGATAGGTCTACCCTTTTTGTGACTATTTTCATAAAAAAAATCTCCTTTTAAAAAGTCATTATTTTGGCTTGAGCTAGGAAAACAGGTACATTTAAGAAATAGCCGTGTCAAGGTTCCTGCTGTTGGAACACCTGACGCCTGGATAGAATATTATTTGAAGATAGAAGAAAAACAGAAGAGAGCCATTGAAGAGAAAGAAACTAGAAAAAGAATAAGAGAAAAAAATAAGAAACTACGCGACGAAAATATCAAGAAACCTAAAAAAGTAATTTTTCAAGAGAATGGTAAGAAATCACAAACCAGCGAAAATCCACGTCAAACTGATATCGATGCTGCAGAGGTTAATAACTCGCAAGTAAAAGACGCAGATATACAAAATTTAATCAACGACTTAAACATTGGAAATTTTATAGTCGTCAATTATCTGGATGAACATTTCCCTGCACAAATAACTAATAAAAAAGAATACAAATTTTAAGTCATTGCAATGATTAAATCTGGACCTTAACATTGGAAGAGGCCAAAAGTTAAAGATGAAATTTGGTACGATAGTTTTGAATTGTTAAGAAAATCATGGCACCCATACAAATCAATAAACGACGACTATTTTGTGTAAAAGAAGTATAATCATTGTGTAAATATAACTCTATACATTTGTTTCATTTTTTAATAAAAGCTTAGCGCTTAAGTTAATACTAACTTTTTCTATGTCGAAATAATGTTCTCAATATGTCTGATTTGGGGGAACTGCCTGAGTTAAATCATTAGTATGTCTGAGTTTGGACCAGATTTTATGTTGAATGTCTAGATAAGGTGATATTAAGATAGTTATAAAAAACATTAATTATTATATTAACAAATGTTTATAGCAAATTAAAAGCAATATAAATATATATATATATATCTGCAAAATTTATAGAAAACTATATTATTATAGTAAACTATAAACATTTTTCGACAGCGTCAATAGATAGGAAAAATGTATAACTGATTTTTTAAAATTAGCTAATTCTGCTGTATGTCACCTATATTATAGGTTTATGTGGGTCGATTATGTATCAAAAAGCAACTACTCCTCTGGCTATATGCCACGCCAGGTATTGATGAAAGAAACATTCAATTCTTAAAATGTCTCCCAGGCTGTTAGCTCGTATAAGTTAAACGTAGACGCCATCAGTTTTTCTCGATTAATCCAATAACCAGCATTTAATCAAAAATGTCAGAATACACAAATCCTCCATTCGGTCATTTGGATCAAATGGATACCAGGTGAGCTGCACTTTTCAGCTAACGAAGACTGAGATCTAGCCTCACCAACAAAGAAAAGGTGTTGTACCTTTAAAATAACACCTGGTCCTTCGTTTCTCAAATTACTTTCAATTCTTATTTCCTTGTTCTTTTTTCGTCTCACTTCCTTGTATTCAAGCTAGACAGGTGCGGTTGGTTTGTTTTAAGCCAGCCAAGCTTACCGCGTTCATCAGGCTTTGCTCAAGGTGTCATGCGACCCGTGCCAAGGGGCGTACTATATGTATATATGTTCCTGCCCAAAACAGGTATCGCAAACGGAGCCTCTGGGATACCAGGCAACCTCCCGGTAGTATTTTTGCCTTGCTACGGTAATGCAGAGCTCTGCCGTAGTCGACCATTTTTTCTCTAGCTACTCGTGGGAACTATATGAGTAACAAAAATTTTAAAAACACTAAAACCATCTGCGACGAAGGCAATCTTCTCGCAGACGAACAAATGCAAATGGAGGTGTCTACTATAGACCCTCCTAGCAACCAAATCTCGCAGGAAGCTGAGAGGGTACATTTAAAATCCCCCACTCCCGAGAAAACGGACCTGACAACAGGGAGCGAGGCTAAGCAAACGGCCAGCATACACCTGAACAAGAAGGTCAAACTTGCCGGCGCGACGAGAAAACGTCTTAGCCGATTGATCAAGAGCGGGGTACCTTACAAAACCGCCTTAGATCAAATACTAAAAGAGCGGGATGAGAAAAGGAGCGGGGATCAATCCCCCCCTGCTCTCACCAGCAAGCGAATACGCTCGGATGGTAGCACTCCAGAAGCGGCGGCGAAAAAGCCACGCACTATGGAGGATCCAAACGAGCAAAAACGCTCCTTTGCAGCTGTAGCTCAGGGCATCAAGGTGGGCATAATCCACCCAGAACACCCAAATGCTCAGCTGTCAAACGAACAGCTACGGCTGCTATAGCGATCCATTATGGACACTGTAGACAAACTACCGGACGATGGTCCACAAGTGCGATTCCAGAGCTGCACTATTCGACCTGGAATCCTCCTTCTGTCCTGTACGGACGCTGAGACGGTTAAGTGGATGGAGGAAGCGATATGCTCCCTTCAACCCTGGGAAAATGCCCAGCTGAAGTTAGTTCAGAAGGAAGACATACCGAAACCCCACATCTGTGTGGCTTTCATCCCAGACGATGAGGGACTACCCAGACTGACGGGAGAACAGGTAACCAACCGTCTGCGGAAGATGAACCGTACCCTGCATACCCAGGGGTGGACCATTCTACACAGGGAAAACGCAGGACCTGGTCAAATGTGGACGTTCTCAATGGATGAGGTATCCATTAAAGATTTGAAACGGCTAAATTTCCGCACATATTTTGGCTTTGGACAGGTGCAATTCCGGTCCAAGGAAGCTAAGAAAGATCCATCATCGGTGGAAATTCCAAAAGTCTTCGGAGGTAATCGTTAGAACCAAAGAGGGAAGTAAATCTACCTCGGCGGCGACAGCGGGACTGAAGAGGCCGGCCAAAACCAGCAAAAAAACCGGAAAAGGTTAAAAATCCCTTCATGGTAAAGCGCCGACAAAACGGCCTACACCAGGAAACAATGTGGGGAAGGAAAGTAAACCTCCCCACTCTACCTTTAAGTAGAAATGGCTAACCACATCCAATTTCTCCAGGCGAACATCCAACATGCTAGAGCGGCTTCATATGTCCTCAGCAGGAGGTTCGCCAAGGAGCAACTCGATGTGGCACTAATCCAGGAACCCTGGACTTCCAATACAGGCAGAATAAGCGGCCTAGGAAACTGCTCCGGTAAGTTAATAGCGTGTACTCTAGGTGGTAAGCCAAGAGCATGCATACTCATCAGGAAAAACATATACTATTTTATGTTAACAGAGTTTTGCACCCCTGATGTGGTTGCAGCACAGCTTTCGATCTCAGGAGGAGACAGTAGTGTAGATGTAGTCGTCTGCTCTGCTTACTTCCCTGGAGACCGAAAAGAACACCCTCCTCCAGCAGCAGTGCGAGATCTAGTCGCCTTCTGCAAGAGGAACAACAGTCAACTGATCATTGGATGCGACGCAAATTCCCACCATTTGGATTGGGGCAGCAGCGACATCAATGAAAGAGGTGAGTACTTATATAATTATATAATAGGGGAAGGGCTAGCAGTCAACAACGTAGGCTCGGAACCAACCTTCGTGAACAGAATTCGCGGAGAAGTTCTAGACATAACTATTAGTACACAGTTTATGAGTACCAAAATAGTTAACTGGCAGGTATCTACCGAGCCATCATGCTCAGATCATAGACACAAACGTTTTGACGTGAAAATAGGACAACGTCCAATAGTGCAATTTTGAGATCCAAAATGCACAGATTGGAAAAGGTACTGTTAATCACTCCAACAGCACCTAGGTAACGGTAATAGTTCTATACAAAATAGAGCCGAAATAGAAGCGGCGAATGTGCATATCGCATCCGCCCTTCTAACGGCCTATAAGGAAAACTGCCCATTAAAGGAGAAGAGGGACCATAGAGGTACACCATGGTGGAGCAGAAGCTTAGACAAGCAAAGAAAAGAAGTTCGACGTCTCTTCAATCGAGCTAAAGAAACAGGTTGCTGGGAAATCTATCGTACAGCTCTAACGACTTATAACAAAGAAATAAGGAAAGCCAAAAGAGAATCCTGGAGGAGGTTCTGTCAGAGTATATCAGATCTACCTGCCAGCACAAGAATCCACAAGGCTCTCGCCAGAGATCCGACGCAAGAGATTGGATCGATAAAACGACCAGATGGCTCTTTTACGGACTCTGGTAGGCAAACGTTAGAGACTCTCTTGCAGACCCACTTTCCCGGCAGTCTGCTTCTGAGGGACCAGGAGCAAATTCCACTCTCAATGGGATCGACATCGCGACCCAAAAGGGAGGACTGCAAAAATGTTTCAAAAGTGGTCACCCCAACATCGGTACAATGGGCGGTGAATTATTTCTCCCCATTCAAGTCTCCAGGGGAGGATGGTGTTTTCCCTGCCCTCATTCAGAAGGGCAGCGAAATTTTACTACCTCTTCTGGTTAAACTATTCAGAGCGAGTTTGGCGTGGAGTTATATTCCGCTGTGCTGGTCAACGGCGAGAGTTATATACATACGTAAAACGGGTACGGCGAATCATTCCCAACCCAAATCCTTCCGGCCGATCAGCCTTACCTCATTCTTAATGAAAACTGTGGAAAGAATTATTGATAGACATATTAGAGAGGGGAATCTTAGGGAACATCCCTTTAACCCCCACCAAGATGCCTACCAAACAAGCAAATCTACGGATTTAGCTCTAAACAATCTAGTAGGAAAGATCGGCCATTCCCTTAAACATAAGGAAATTGCGCTGGCAGCTTTTCTAGATATAGAAGGAGCGTTTAATAACGCCTTACCACAGTCACTCTATACATCAATTAGGGATAGAGGGATAGACGGTAAAATCTGTAACTGGATCAAAAACATGATTGAAAACAGATATATAATATCATCACTGCATGTAGAGTCGGTTAGATTCAGGGCGGCGAAGGGGTGTCCACAAGGCGGGGTACTTTCCCCCCTAATGTGGTCACTTCTAGTCGACTCTCTGCTGAGCGAGCTTTCCATGCAGGGAGTAGATTTTCAATGCTATGCAGATGATCTGGTTATAATAGTTAGAGGTAAATTTGAAGCGACGATCTCAAACGTCCTCCAAGAAGCCCTTAACACAGTATACAGATGGTGCGAGAGGGAACAGATGTCTGTAAACCCCATAAAACTGTAATTATTCCTTTTACGAAAAGGAAAAAGCTAGATAAGCTTCGGCAGCCTGTCCTTAACGGAGAGAGCATTCCATTTGCGACGGAAGTGAAATACCTGGGTGTAGTTCTGGATAAAAGACTCACCTGGAACGCCCACTTGGAAAAAACAATAAACAAAGCCAGGTTTTCTCTCTGAAATCTCAGAAGAGTATGTGGCAAATCTTGGGGAATGAACCCCAAACAGATTTACTGGATTTATCAAACAATGATAATATCTATGGTCACGTATGGTTCAGTAGTTTGGTGGACCAAAAGGTTACAACAGACAGCTAGAGCAAAGCTTGATGGCCTTCAGCGGCTGGCATGCATGGCCATAACTGGAGCTATGTCCAGCACACCAACGGCAGCGATGGAACACCTCCTACATCTCCCTCCCCTAGATATTCTTTTAGAGAGGGAGGCCAGGATAGCTTCCTATAGATTCCTGTCTTTGGAAAAGCAAATAAATGAAGAGCAACTCGGGGATCACTCCGGGATACTGAGTGAAACAAAAAACAACCAAATTCTTGGGATGGTTTCTGACTTGCTAGCCACAAAAATACACGTAGAAAAGTCGTTCAAAGTCCTCTTTCCGAAGAGAGACGAATGGATGAGGGGACAAATCCTCTTCCCAGAGACTGAATACGTAATGTACACAGACGGCTCAAAAACCCCAGATGGATTTGGGGCCGGTGTTTTCAGCAGAAAACCAAAGATTGAAATATCCACCAGTCTTGGCAGGTATGCCACAATCTTTCAGGCTGAAATATTCGCTATCGAATTGTGTGCAAGAGAGTTGACCAACAGACCTCTAGCAAACAAAAACATAAATATAATATCAGACAGCCAGGCCGCTTTAAAAGCACTGAGCTCCAACAAGATAAATTCTAAACTTGTATGGAATTGCATCGAATCCTTAGAGTACCTTGGTGCGAACAACAGGGTGACCCTACTGTGGGTACCTGGGCACCAGGGGGTGGAAGGAAACGAAAAAGCCGACACCCTTGCAAAACAGGGGGCCGAATCTGCGTTCACTGGACCAGAACCGGTTTTTGGAGTCACCACAAGTGCCGCCAAAACAATTATTTCGGACTGGGCGGAAAGGAAAATACTCACGTACTGGTCCGACATACCAGGGCTAACCCACTCGAAGGCGTTTTTACCGTTACAACCCTCGAGAAACACAACTAAGCAGATCCTAGAATGGAGCAGAAATGACCTGCTAATTCTAACAGGACTGCTTACGGGACACTGTCGTCTGAGATACCACCTCAGAAAGATAGATCTGAACTAACAAACGGACTGTCGGTTCTGCTGCGAGGAAGACGAAACTGCTGAACATATACTATGTTCATGCCCCGGCCTGGGAAGAATAAGGTTCAACATATTTGGTTACACTAACCTAGAACCTACCGATTTTAAAAAAATCTCACCCTATACGACCATGAACTTCGTAAGAAGGACTGGATTGTGCGGTGAACTGTAGCCTCTAGGGGTGAGCCACAATAGACCTACTAAGGGTCGCGGTGGAGGGGAGACCACGCCCCACTCACATAAAACCTAACCTTACCTATCATCATCTAGGCGCGTGCTACAGGCAACCAATTATACATATTAAATGTCAAACGCGAACCAATAAATACGCTGATATCAACGCCCTAGCACTGAAACTAATGACCGTTCCGTTTTCCGGTTTCTTCCTCGTTGAGTGTAGAAGCGTAGCAGCGTCGTTTTTAAAAAACCCACGCGCGTTGGTATGTAGTACTTTTTAGTTTTATTTTAAAAAATCTTTATAATAGTCAAACAGTAATAATACAAGTTTAATCCGATTATGGATTGTATTAAATTCAAAAACAACCAGTGACAAATTCTAACGATATAAGAGGCTTTCAAAATTGTAGATTGGTCACGTATTCGGTGTGAGACAAATGAAGTCTCTATGTATTTAAGTTCAATATTGTAGATTGTAGGGTGGGTCGTGAAGGCCATGCTGCCTCTCAAGCACTATCAGACCTTTTGTGCATAACCCTTAATCTATTCGAGGCCTGGGATTCCGATACTTCGAGTAAAGTTTATCAGTTTCCTGGGGGCTAAGTTTCTGATATCGAAGGGCTTTAGTTTTTGATAGCCCATTTGATTCTTTATGTTATGAAGATTTTACCAGCCAGGCTTCTGCTGGATCTGTTGGGGTTGTGAACAACCCCTTCCAGATGAGCACATTGCTGTTCGTTCTCCACAATCTGTTCGGAACCAGGAAAGTGTGTCTGTAGGAGAACACCTAAGCTTTCCTTAGGGTTATCAGTGTGTCCCCCGTTCGGCTTTTTAATCAGACCGATGCCGTTGGAGTGTTCTTTTGAGAGTACTTTTTGAAGACGTTGTGCTGGGGCCAGTTCGGTGATCCCCTCGCACATTTACCTCCAAAATGGAGTTTCTATGTATTCAAGTTCAATATAATATAAACGACAATGGTATAGTATTTTATTTTGATTTATTTTAATTAAAAAAACAAATCCTATACTAAATCAAGTTTATCAAGACAATAACCAAAACCATCGGCAACTAATAGATAGATAGAATCATTTTGAACCAGCGACCTTCAGCTATCGAAGTACTTTACCATCACCATCGACGCGGACAGCGAGAACGAGTAAGAAAAGGCCGGCGGCACGAGATCCAGGTCCTGCATTCCACTTCCATCTACATTCGCCCGCGCGACATTAACCATTCTTTTATTTTTTGTATCGTCCAGGACTTTGCTGGTTGCTTCTTTAAAATTTCCGAATGGTACGGAGCATTATCTAATACAGTGACAGATGGTTCATGTAACGATGGTAATAGTTTCTCTTTTAACCATTTCACAAACATCTCTGTATCCATATTGTTAGGATAATCGGCCGATTTTGATGAAAATAAGAGATCCGCACCATCAACAAAACCATGCTTTCCACCTCCATGCATAATGTTTTTTTGTTTTTTTCGTGTTTATTTCAAGGCCATTATTTAACAGTGTTCTCCTATCACGTTGACTACGTGTTGAAGATCCTGCATGTTATTAGAGATTAGAACGGTATCGTCCGCATATCGGATGTTATTAATCCACACCCCGTTAACTTTGATGCCCATCTCAACATCCTCGAGTGCCTCCTGAAAAATATGTTCGGAATACAGATTTAACAACAAGGGTGAGAGAACACATCCTTGGCGGACTCCTACGAATTTCAACTGTGTTACTTATCTCACCATCAATCTTAATTTGGGCTGTTTGGTTCAGATATAGATTAGCAATACATCCGATATCCTTTTGGTCAATATCCATCCGCCTTAGAATTTGCAACAGTTTTTGGTGTTGTACCATGTCAAAGGCATTCTCGAAGTCTACGAAGCACATGATTACATTTGTTCTTTAGTCGTAACAGTTTTGCACAAGTACTTGCGTTGCAACCAAGGCTTCTCTCGTGCCCATACCTTGTCTAAACCAAAACTGTGAGTCACTGATGGTTTGTTCGCATTTTCTAAATATTCTCTGGTGTATGATCTTTAGGAATAGTTTTAGGGTGTGACTTATGAGGCTGATAAGCCAATGCTAATTACATTTTCTTGCATTGTTCTTTTTTGGTAAGGGTATAAACGTTGATAGAAGCCACTGGTCATTTACAAGTTACCATTACTTAAATAGGCCACAATAACTGACGTATGTTTTTTCTATGTACTACGTACGATGTATTTAAAATGTACAATACCTACCAACACATCCACTAACAATTATGTAGAAAATGATGTAGATCAATGACATCCAAATATTATGTTTTAAATTATAATACCTTTTTACCTAAGAACCTACTGACAACAATACAAGAAGGTATAGGCAGTCCTACTTACACATTTGATGTCGTTAATTATGTTTTAAGATGTATTTGGATACTAACAAATTATGTACTTAACACTGTAACTACTGACTATCCGGCTTTAAGGACCATAACTTATAGTAAGGGATGTAACCGGCCTACACTTTATTTTGGATTTGCGCCCGTGATATGAAATATGAATAATGGGCGATAATCCATGAGAAGGCTATCCCTTCAGACAATATTTAGGTACTTTTATTCTAACCCTGGGAAACACAAATAAATACAAAGCCCACTTACCTTTAATCACAGCACTGCTCACGTATTCCTCTCGGAATAAAGACAATCGGCGATGGTCTCCAATTATCAGTGCAGTTAGCGTTAAGCCAGCCGGCATAAAAAGCACTAAATATGGTATCAGTTTGGTATAATTTACCAGGCTCGCGAACACTGTCCTTCCAGAAAGCAACTATAGATAAAACTCCCAAATAATCCAAAGTATCACGATCGATGCAAGATAACCACCAATCAATACAACATTTTTAATATTAAATTACTATTCTTAATTGCTAATTGCTAAAAATGCTTAAGTCGTCTTTGTGGAAACAATAGTAATTAAAAAAAATAATTAAAAGTTTAACCTCGAATCAAATTTTAGTTTGCTTTTAAGAAATGTCTCTGTCTCTTGTAGAACTTTTACTTGCAAGGGGGCTGTACAAGTGTTTCAAAAATGCTTTCTTCTTTTTTAAAAACCATTACTTTCGTTTTGCTCACATTTATTTTCATCACTTTGATCTTCAGGGCATCATGCATAACATTAACCATCGCCTGCAACTCCTCTTCATATAACGCTAATATGACCTGATCATCGGCGTAAAGGAGGCTTTTGACGATCAAATCATTCATTTTCAATCCATACGCACTCTCTTTCAAATCTTTTAAACAATCGTCTATGTATAAGTTAAACAGCCATGGCGAAGCCACACATCCCTGTCGGAACACCTTTTTCGATGTTAAACCAGTCCGTGTAAGTTCCGTTTATCCTGACACAAGCAGTGTGTAGGTTCGTGCTTTTAATGGCAATAAAGGAGTAAGTAGGCCATTTCGGAAACTTACTCCGGGTAACCAACCCGATCCAATGAGATCGCGTGACAGATCCCTACGATCACCTACCCGAGAACTGTAGTTTACGAACTTAAGGTTTCGTTTTTGATCTGACTGTTAACGTCCTCCTAACCTCAATTTTTTATGTTTTCAGTCGATTCATTATTTATCATTTTTTTATAACTGAAAATCATGCAAGTCGAGGAAAATTTGGGGAGATGTGAGGTATGTGGTTTTATTAGTCAGGAGAGTAATGTCTGACGACATATAAGAGAGTAGTAAGTAATAACAACCACAAAAGAATTAGATTATAATATAATAATATCAAACATATTTTTATACTAACCTTCAGTAATGCTCATGCGGTGCCTATAGCGTCTTTAACGACCCTTCTCTCGAGGTGGGTTACGAAAAGCGAACCTGGGTCTATGATCGAGTCAACAAATCAAGTTTCCGAACACAGGTAGGCAACTCGGGTTAGGTAAACGAACGTGCAGGTTAGGGAACGTGTTAACCCGAGTAGGTTTCCGAAAAAGCCTAGTGATTTTCGAAAGACAAAAATAAAAAGTAAATTGCGATTAGCATGAAGATAAAAGATATTCCATCTTCTATTTTATAATTCATATAAAACACAAAAAATATACTTCTTTCCAATTATCATTTTTTTGGGAACCGATTTAATGACGTATACAAAATTTTTACAAAAATTTATTTGTATTCAAGGCGAACAACCACCTAGCAAACGTGAAAATAATTAAATAAATACTTTATTGCTGCATCTAAAAAACAAATTTTGCGTCTGATCTTAGATTTAATTTCATACAACCTACTTATCATACTAAATTATTGCAAATCTTTAAAATACAAAATATTTACAAATAGCATTTACATAATAAACTATCAACAATCTACAGGAATATTTGCTCCAGATATAATCAACTGAAAGGATTTAGATTCGATTTCTTATACAAAAAAGGCGATTAGTTTGTCTTTTCATTTGTTTAAATTTTACTAACGATTTTGATTTGACCATCAACATAGAGCCAATTTTCCCAAGTATTATTATTAATATAATTTATGTACAAAGAATAGAGAACAATATTTGTAGTATAAAAATTTAAATCTAAATCCTCATTTATTATTCTACTTAAAATAGATAATTTTCTAAAAAAATATGTAACATAGTTATTGCTTTTATTTTTCATCTTTCAAGTATATAAGCCGTTCCAGCATTCTGACAATAATTATTAATAAGCTCGATCAGAAAAATTACAAATTTATACATGCACAGAAAAATGCTTTTTCCACAGGTTAAAAAAATCGTCAACATTTACATCGTTATATGAACCATTCCGACGATGTACAACATTTTTTCTCCTAAATAATATTCTGCGATTTTTTTTTGCGAACCTTATTAACTAAAAATTGTAAATCATTTCATAAACTGTAGAAAAAACCAACATGTCTTTTTTTTAAAACATTTAATTTTACGTAAATAGAGAAAACCGTACGTTTTCAAAAATAAAAAATCACGAGATGAAAGATCTACTGAACTATAGTCTATTTTAAAATGCACAATAGCACATGTCACTTTAGAGGACAAAAAAACCTGTAAAACAAGATATTATCACAAAAAGGCAGTAGAACCATCTATCATTATAAAAATTTTAGGAAAATGTAAAAAGTTTTAATCACAACAATGTGATTTTTAAATTGACTGCAAATAAATCTTATATTTATGATCACAATTATAATATTGTGACAGATTTTTTGAAAATAACCTTCATTGCGTTATAAACAACCTACAAGATAGAACAAACAATTACGGAAAATTTTAATACATCAACACCTTACTGGAATACATTTTTAATATCATTTCCATTAAAAAGTGTTGAGAAATGAAACATTTTTAACAATCGTGACCCAAACATTAAGCAAAAAAGGAAAAGTAGAAAAGTAGTAGAACCCAAGCATTGTTATTGAAATAGTTCAAATTATTTTTTCAAGATTTATTTTAATTCGTTTATTTCTAAATTAAAAACACAAAATATTTTTTGATGAATATTTTTTTGATTTCTAAATTCAATAAATTTAAAATCAAATAATACTTTATAATTTCTAGTTTAATACAAATTATCGAATCATTGATTAACTAGAAGTAAAAAATATACTGTTTCCTATCTTTTAGGAGACACGAGCTTATAAAAGAAAAATTATTGAATTCAGCCAAATAACGTTGGTAAAAAATATCAACAAGAAAATTAAGTGATCGTTTAATTAAGATTTTTTTGTTTTAACTTAAGGCGATTTTTCAGTTGCAAAAATATCATTGTTCCAAAAAGACTTGAATTATTATTGTTAGGGACCACTCCCGGCTAAATCAGTCGGATGAAACGTCAAAAAATTACGACGGTTGCCGAATAACCCTTCCTGATGATAAACAAAGAAGTACGCTCCAATATATTTAAGCGGGATAATGTAATCAGTTCAGTTCAGTTCAGTAGTTGTAAGGGTGCGTAGATGTTTTTTGTTGCTCTTATCTTTTTCTATTTAAAATGGGTAGACCAAAAAATAAGAACTACTCTGCAGAAATAAAAGAGGTAATTGCTTATGTAATTAAATTTATGAAAAACGAGGCAACACATGGCTTGCAAATGTCAAAATTAAGACCGAGAATATCTTGCAAAGAAACTTAGAGATTCGTTGGAAATAAAAATTTAAAACCTCCTAATGCTACTACTGTTCCATTTTTCAAAATGTTGCATACTAATTTTTGGGATACAAGCTATTAAAAACATATCTTTATAAATATTAATACATACCAAACAGTAACAAAAATTTAGTAAAACCGACGTCGCAGTCATTTTTTAAAATGCCACCGTATACACGTACCTAAATGGTTTTTTGAAACTTGTTCATTTATAAAAAGTAACTGTAACATGGCATTAATTGTGTCACATACTAATGACATTATAAAAATGGGGTTGATAAAAAAATTCAATATATAATCATTAACTCCCAAAATATTTACTCATTCTATTAAAATATAATTAAATGTAAATCTATTTGTGCGTATGTTCAGAGTATTTTTTATTAATTAGAATCAATCGGCGTAAAAAATATTTAAGAAACTTAAAATATTAAGTCACGATTCAAAAATTTAAAATTTTGTTCTTAAAATATTCATTTTCTATTGGATAGTGAGTCTGTTAATACACACCTCTTTACGATAGGTACTTTTATTTAATTAGTTGGAGCGTCCTACTATAGCAAAAATAAAAAGGTCAACATTATTGTAAAATAAGGAGAGCATCTATTAAACATATTTTCGTTAAACAAGTTACAAAAAACCAATAAAAAGTTGTCTAATACATTATCTAACACTATATCACGAAAGGAATAAATATGGTAAGGGTTTCATTTAAAAAAAACCATCTCTGGATTAAAAGTAAAAGCATAATATCTTAAATAGCAAAATACATTAAATAGCTATAAATTAAAATTATTATTTAAATCAATAATTAATAATTACAAACAATCGTCCATAATAATTTTTTGTTTGTAAATCTTTTGGCTTCTTAGTTAGAAAACAAATTGAAAATCAACATACCTTTTTTTGTTTTGGTTAATATTAAGGCAGATGAAAATTACAATTGACAAATCGTATTTTATATCCCATCTTTATATTTAACAGTTTAAAAAATAATACGAAAATTAATATTTATATTAATAAATTACGGCAATAATGTTGTAGTTGTAAATCGGTTGATTTTAATTGACTTCATAATTAGAAAACAAATTAAAAATCAATATCTATTTTTTGTTTTAGGTTGATAACATTGAAGAAATGACAAATGAAAATTAAAAACAATTAACAAATCTTTATCGTTTGATAAATCCTCATCTGTAACATTTAACAGTTTAGAAACGAAAATTAATATTTAAATTAACAAATGATTACGCACCCCTGTCCAAAACAATTTATAAATCGGTGTTTTTGAATTGATTTGATTTATAATAAGAAAACAAATTGAAACTTAAGATCTTTTTGTTTAAGGTTATTTAAGTTAAAGAAATGAGAAAATTAACATTTAAATCAATAAAACATTACGGACCCCTGCCCATAATAATTTTGCAAAACAAAATATAAGTCGGTAGTTTTAAATTGGCTTTATAATTAGAAAATCAACATTTTTTTAAATTGACCATTCATGATCGCCGCTGACGTCTAAATGGAGCGGTGTCACACCAAAAACTGACCGTGAGTAGAAAGGAAAAAACCAAATGGATGATGTGGAGTGACAGGATGAGTTTATCCAATCGGTTCAAAATCCAGTTCTGTCGCGTCATCTAACTGATCGTCATCTGATTGTCAGACTTGAGAATGTGGTCCATATTTAAATCATTTTAATTTATTGTTTTTAGGTTGAAAGGTCTTGAAATTGATCAAAAAGATATTCGGTGTATAGAAAGCCTTTACTAGAATCAAACAGCTAGAATTAAAATTGGCAACGAAGTTTCGGGAGCACAAAAAACCTATAGAGGTGTTAGGCAAGGTTGTGTTCTCTCCCCACTCCTATTCAATTTGTATTTTGAACACATCTTTAGAGAGGCTCTCGAAGAAAGAGATATATACATCAAGGTGAATGGTGTGTGGATAAATAATATCCGCTATGCAGATGATATAGTCTTAATAGCAGACAATATAGGTGATTTGCAAGATCTGTTTAGCGTTGTCCAAGAACACAGCCAGAATATGGGTCTTAGAATTAATACTAAGAAAACAAAGTTTCTAGTTATTTCCCGCAAGTTTGAAGAATTTCAGAACGTGCAGCTAACTCATGACAACTTGCCCATAGAAAGTGTGGCAAAATTCAAGTATCTAGGAACATGGTTGTCAGAAGAATGGTCATCTGATATCGAGATCAAATGTCGAATAGAACAAGCACGCACAGCATTCCTGAAGTTCAAGAAAATCCTTACAAGTACAGATTTTGATCTGGACCTTAGAATTAGATTCATGAAATGCTATGTATGCGCAGTACTTTTATATGGTATGGAGGGGTGGGCGTTGAAAGTGAGCACCATGAACAAACTAGAATCCTTTGAGATGTGGATATATAGAATCCTTAAAATTCAGTGGACAGCAAAAAAGACGAACGAGGAGATCCTCAGAATGGTAAAAAGAGACCGCGAATTATTGATAACAATCAAACGCAGAAAAACAGCGTATTTGGGACATGTCATACAAAATGAAAGATACCAATTACTTCAGTTAATAATAGAGGGAAAGATAGAAGGTAAGCGTGGTGTCGGCCGGAAGAAGATGTCATGGCTCCGCAATATCAAACAATGGACAGGACTGAATAATGCAGGAGATTTAATATACACCATAAGAGACAGAGTTATGTGGCGTAATGTGATCGCAAACATCCATTAGTGGATATGCAGCAGAAGAAGAAGAAGAAGGTGTCCTCATTTTACAAAACAAGGCAACACCAGCATAGAGAAGTAAATTTTCATACATTTATGACAATTTAACTGGATTTTAAATCAAAATAATATAAATTAACCTAAACTAAAAAAAGGAAAATCTTTGAGCATTACAACCAGAATGGCATGGCCGTGAATGAGGTATATTATTTGGATGATATCAATTGGATTTCATCCATTCGGAGCGATCGTGACTGGCCGGTTTTAGGTTGGTAATATTGAAGAAACGACGGATGAAAAAATTAAGACAACTGACAAACCTTCATTGTTTTTTACAACCCCATTTTAATATTTAATAAGTTAAAAACTTATAATACGAAAATTAATATTTAAATCAACAAAAAAATTACGAACCCTCGTCCACAACAGTTTTGTATTTAAAAATCGGTAATGTTTAATTGACTTTTTAATTAGGAAACAAATTAAATATTAACATCTATTTTTGTTTTGGTTGGTAATATTGAAGAAATGACAAATGAAAATTAAGAGAATTGACAAATCTTCATTGGTTTAAACATTCCCATTTTTATAGAAACTTTGGTTCAAAAACAGCAAATATTTTGCAATATTTATAACAAAAAGCAGTATATAAACCTAAAATTAAATTGATGAAGTTTACGTATTCATAAGAAACTCTTAATTTTATAGCACCACAGTTTCGTTTTTTATTACTTGTTGCGTACCTATGTTAACAAAATAAATCGATTAAATTGTAATAAAAATAGCTTTTGGTGTTGTGTGTGGTACTCAATAATCAACCGAAACTCCTTTTAAACGATACATCTTCATGCTAACATCGATAATCAACGAATATTTTTTTATACTAAAAGAAACTATGATGAAAAAAATAGTTTCTTGATTTACACCAACGTAACTGTATGTCAATTGAGAGTTTCTCGATACTTATACGATAATTATTTAAACGTAAACAGCTTTTGAAATGTGAACAGTGGAAAGACTTACGTATCTAAAATTACCAATCGACTTTGTTGTAATAATTATACTTATAGCTTAATTTTTTTAATCGTGTATACTGATACGAGTATTAAAGTAACAACGGTTTAAAATATTTTTATCAAAAATAAATCGCTCTCTTTCGAAACGGCACCTTATTTGTTTTATTAGGTTTGTTCCAACCCGCAAATTTTGTACCGCCTTCAGGATCGTTTGGATCGAATTTAAGTGCATGCGTCAACTTTGTACTTTCTCGAATAATACTATAAAATCTTAATGTTGAAACAGTTTTTCTTGTGACCATATTGTGTAAATAACCCAACTACGCATTGGTAAATAAAAGACAGCTGATGAAATATCCAAAGCACATGTTAGTCCAAACAGTTTCTAAATTATACACCGTTTAGAATGAACTCAGCTTGATTGGGACGCATTTTATCTATTACGTATGACAGTGATCATTTTTCGGTTTTTTCGAGCAGTTGGAACAAACCTAAAGATCGATTTTAATGTGAACCGTAGCTGTTAGGATATTGTGCCGCTTAATTTTTTTCAACTATTATTTTGTTAGTAAAAAAAAGTGGGAGATGAGTCTTCTTACAGTGTAATTACCATAATCAATTACCAAATAACGTGATTGATGTTTTACATTAACGAGTAATTAAAGTAGTTCAAATCAACGTTTTAGTTAGATTCTAAATAAGATTTCGTTGAAGTAGTTTTAAAATTTAAGTAAAGCACATAAAATGCATCTAGTTTAAAGCAATAAGGCTTTTTAATGATCGATATGTAATGTTTATGTAAAGATAATCCACTGTGTAGAGGAATATTTTTATAATTTTAGACTAGTGAAAAGTACATCAGTTTTTAAACCACACAGTTTTAATCCATCCCTTCAAGATTCTAGTCAATAATTATCACTGAGACTAAAGTTATTTCAAATTTTAGTTGAAATAATTGGATTTGTAATAAATATTTCTTCATTCAGAAAAAAATTATGGTACGTTTAATGTTGGTAGATTATCCCAGCGATAATTTACAACACAACAACCCAAAAAAAAAATTATTATTTCAATCAATAAATACCATTACATTTTTTTCCCGAAAATGATTGGATCAAAAAATCACGTGCTAAACAATACAAAATTTGTGCGTTATTAATTTGGTATAGCACAAACTCGATGAAATTTTCGTCTAGAGTTTGGTTGCTCGTGAGATGACATGACTAGCGTATTAGGCACTTGTGAAATAGAATAAGAATGTGAAAACTTAAAAGGCACTTCGACAGTCTTCCAAATGAGCTCCTTAACTACCACAGCTACGTAGATCAAGAAATGATTTGTTCTGAAAATAAAATTTATTCAATTAAAACCGATGGGTAAATTAATCATTATAAAAGTAATTTATATTTTTTATCATATCAAATTTTTTTGACATTTATGTAAGGTTAATTTTTTAATTTGTATGTATTTTATTTCAGTATAAATTGTATTATCTCATGGGAAGCTATGAGTACTAATCGTACCGACTATAATCAAAACGATAGCGATAGATGTCGCCACCTATCATATCATGCTTCCTATGGGGGCGAAACGTGGACTGCGGATAGTCACTTTGCTACTTTGAATGTGAGGGGAGGATTGAATGATAAAATTGATGAAAGTCAAGAGTACCAACAACCGACGAGCATGTATGAGAGCACTGATGAAAGTAGAGGAAGCAAAAGATGTGTGTAAGAACCGTAGCAAGTGGAAGGAAGTGGTCTCTGCCTACCCCTATGGGAAAAAGGCGTGACTTTATGTATGTATATGTATGTAAAAGTAAACGTGTCAACGTAACTCATAGTTAAGCATTTAATTTGCATTGTCTCTCTGTAACACTGAATAATAGATTCTCCTTGTAGTTCCAAAAAATCTCAACGATTTTCTAATAAATTTTGGAGTCTGTTTTTTTGCTTAGTTGTTTTATGGATATAACGTAACTGAAATGAAATGAAATCACCTAATATTTATGACAATTTTTTTTATACAAAACAATATGCAAACAAAATCAGTTACATTAATAGGAATGTTTGCTGCATCCTTGATATTTTTATTCAGTAGTAAAATTATAGTCAAGTTCATTTGATTGATTGAAAATGCCTTGTGTTGAGTCATCAGAAGTAAAGATGGAACGAATTCTTACTTTGGTAGAGCAGGGAATGTCACTAAGAAAAATTGCAAGAATCGTGGGAGTTGAACAAGAAGTTGTTTTAAAAACGTACTCAACATTTTTAGAGTTGGGAAAAGAAGGAGTCGCAGAAAAGTTACCACAATACTTCAGGACCGATTTGTAGCTCAAATAGCAACAAGAAGAAACCGCACTGTATCCCATCCAGAGCTTCAGAGACAAATTTGCAAGCTACAAGTATTAGTGAAACTATATAAGGCCAACTGACAGGTCAATGGTGTGTTGATTTAATACTAGAGCCCTTAGTAGGATCCTGGAGAGGCGCTTTCTGTAGATATTTTTTATTTATAATGCACCCACAAGTGAAAGCAGAGTTTCCATTTTAAAAACGGAAGGCGTGCGTTTTAAAAAATGGCCTAGTTGTTCACTTGATCTGGATGCAATAGAACATTTATGAAATACTAGAAGGGTTAGAGTCCGTCAGAATAAGCCGGGTAGTGAAGATCAAGTAATTTTATGTAAAATCAAAGAAGAAATCCAGAAAATGTACTGTAGTGCAACCCGACAGTTTCGAGGTGAGAGCACTGAGACCAGCTTACGGAAACAAACAAAACTTGACAGTAGTAATGGCTGAACGTGATGCTGAAAAACGAATAGAGATGGGACGCATTAAAATTGGCTGGTTTATGTGCAAAATTATAGAAAGAAAAAGAGAACTTAGGTTTCACAAGTGCTGGAAAAACGGATACACAAAGGCCGAGTGCACCAGCCCCTACCGTGAACAAAACTGTCTGAAATGTAGCAAAGAGGGCCATAAAGCAGCTAACTGTCGAAACCATCTATATTGCATCAACTGCAAGCAAGGACACCAATCGGAAAGCAAAGAGTGACCAACTAAACGACAAGAAAAATCAGGTGGAGGACCAATAGATATAATACGCATATTACAAATCAATACCAATAGAAGCAGACAGGTACATGATTTGGCCCTAGCTTCAGCTAAAGAAATAGGAGCGGGATTAATAGCCTTGAGTGAGCCAAGCAAAAACGCAATAAACAATAAAGAGTAAGAATTTACGATAATGATTTGGACACCGACATCAAATTGATTGACCCAAATATTATTATTAAAAGACAAGGCAAGGGGACAAGTTTCTAGTGTATTGAGACAACACAATTCACAATATATAGTTGTTATGCTTCCCTTTAATGCCTCAAAAGAAGAAGGCGGTACACAATGAAGGCGAAAAAGAACACTTCTGCTTAAAACCTCCCCTTCTGGGAAACATAGAGAAAGCAAAAAGCAAAAAAATACTGAAAGACAGCATTAAAAAAGCGAAAAAAGACCGTCATAAATCTATCTGCGATAGCATTGTCTTGGGCATATGGGGAGATCGATATAAAATTGTCACAAAACGTCATACCAACCTAGCCACGAGATAACAATACAAACAATGGAAGTAGCAGTTAAACCCTTTTTTAGAACACAATCCTGTGATATTTGACAAACGCAATATTCACACCATTCAAAGTGGACGAACTAAAAGCTGTATGTTCAAAACTGAAGGAAAAAAACACACCTGGACCTGGAAATATCCTCTTCGAGATTGTAAAGCAAGTAGCGTCAAACGAGCCGGAATAACTTACAGTGTACTCGTACAATGAGATGGCCGAGAGGGGAATTTTCCAAAGGAGTGGAAATTAGTATTGCTGCAGCTATTAAGGGAAGGAGACAAACCGATAGATAATCGTAGCTCCTTCGGACCCATCTGGCTTCTGGATGTAGATGTATTAGCAAGGCTCAGTACAGAACTTGCTTAAAGAAGAGGTTTGTCTAAAAAGTATTGAATTATCCAATTAGGAAGTTCGACTGGAGTAAAAGTACTAGCAAAAACAGAAAAGTTTTTATTAGTTTTTAACTATGACTGACAGCTTTTGACAATTCACATACACGGCCAAGCTGAGTTCCGTATAAGTGTATGAGTGTCACTGACTTGAACTAAACAATTAAAAGCGGAACGAATTTATTTCCAATACTACCACTTTTTGTTGCAAGTCAATGCCAAAATCAAAATAAAATGAAATTCAAATTAACAAAACTAATTCAAATAAAAAATTTCTTGATTATTCAAACTTTACGTTTAATTAATTTTTAATATTTAAATACTACGTTAATGTCTTTGGCATGACCTCAACACATGTGCATCCAATTTTATCTGAAGCAACTCGCCTAACAAATTCCTTAACTAAATAAGTTCCTTCACGGCGTGTGACGCTGCCACTTACTCGAATTCTGTAGTGGATAACGTAACTGACTTCTGGCGTTCTAATCCTCAGCTGATGACACCGTTTCCAAACATGAAAACGTACCCTGTTGTCGATCTTCTTGTCTAAATGTCCCTTGCGTAGTCAGCATCGCTGTATCCACAAAATGTCAAATCGTTTCCGCCCTCGAAATAAATTCCCATATTCATCGTACCTTTGATGTACTTAAGAATACGTTTTACTGCATTCACATGTGTTACAAAAGGAATGGGATTTAACGCTGATAATATGATGAAAAGCCTAATAACATCAAAGGAAACTGGCTTGTCAAGTAATACGTTACATCATAGAAACTAAAGAGAGGAGAGCAAATAAAGCAAGCAAATTGAAGAAATGCTAACGTGGATTCCAAAATGAAGGGTGAGATGAAAGGGGTTTTGGTCAGTAAGAATTCGACACTACCTTCCTCAAAGATGTCTTATGCAATATTTCTCCTTCTGTGATTGAATCAGTTTTGCAGGAACGGCAGAATTTACTAGATTTCCTATCGGGCGCCTCCCCACGTGTGGATTGGAGCACGCTCTCTAGATATAGGGAAGCTCGGGTAAATAAAATACTCGGGGTAAAAAAAATAGCACAACTGCAACGTCTGTTGCCAGATTGGGCGGTTGCAAACGGCGTCTGACCCAGAATGGGCGGCAGATATCCAAGCCAAGATTTGGCATAAAGGAAGGCAACGGGATACCACCTTTATTATTTTTTTCCCAAGACAATAACATGAGTACATTTAATTCAAAATTTTACGGAAGTATAAATAGTTCCCCAATCGGATCTCCGGTGGAAACGGCTTTAAATGTAACAAAGATAGTAATAAACCTAATAAAACCATTAAAGATCGGGACATGGAATGTAAGAAGCCTATTTGAGGCTGGAAAACTGGCAAACCTCACACGAGAAATGAACAGACTTAAGCTGGATATCCTGGGCGTTACTGAGACCTGGTGGCCTGGTGTGGGAGAGTGCAATGTGGATAACGGAGTGTTCTTATATTCTGGCAATGAAGATACAAAACACAGGAAAGGCTTAGGAATCGTTATAACTAAAGAACAATTGAAATCTGTCGTGGACTTTGTTTCATACCGCACTGAATTATTGAAACTCAGAGCCAAGACAATTGATCTTAATATAATACAAGTATACGCACCAACTGCGGATTCACCAGACGATGATGTGGACATTTTTTAATATGAAGTCAAAGAATTTCTTAAACTGACTAAAAAACACGTCAACATAATTATGGTTGACTTCAATGCCAAAATAGGAAAGGGCAGATTTGACTTGGTTGGATCTTTTGATCTTGGAGAAATGAACGAGAGGAGTGATCGACTTTTACAATTCTGCCAAGAGGAAAGCATGAAAGTTACAAATACATGGTTTCAACATCACACTCACCGACTTTATACCTGGTAGTCCCCAGCGGACCGACCACACAATGTAGTGCGAAACCAAATAGATTTCATCCTGATCAATCAAAGATTCGGCTCAACCATCAAGAGAGCCAGCACATATCCTGAGGCAGATGTGCCTTCTTACCATGTACTATTGATGGCAGTCGTGAAAATTTCTTTGTCAAGTCAAAGAAAGCCAACCCCACAACGACGGATCGCGTTAGAAAAATTAAGAGATCCAATGATAAAATCTGAGATGTGTAACGAGATAAACACACAAATTCAAACAATAACATCGAATATTAGTGAAGACCAAATGCAATCTTGGACAAAAATAATGGACATAATAACAAACTCAATGCAAAACAGATTAGAATATAGGGCAAAGAACAAAAAGCAAAAATGGATGACAGATGAGATCTCTTTGTTAATGCATGAACGTCGAAATCACAAAAACAAAACAGACATGTACAAAAATATTCTAAGACTCATAAGATCAAAGATTAGAATAGAAAAAAATGAATGGCTTAAGCGTGAATGCTCGAAAATAGCTGCAAGATTAACATGACAATTTTAATCTGCACCGAAAGCTGAAGGAGACTGCTGGCATAAATAAAAAAATAAAATCAACTATAACAGGCAATAGTAGCAACCACATAGTTCTCGACAGCAAAGAGAAGAACAATGTTTGGGAAAATTATATTGAAGAACTTTTTGACGACAACAGACCCCCAGCTGGTATCAATAACTCTCTAACCGGCCCATCGATCACTAAGGACGGGATTGAAAATGGGATACATAATTCAAACAATAACAAAGCGGCTGGTCCAGATGAAATTCCTTCATAAATACTTAAACTTCTAGATGAACGGAGCATTACATCACTACATTCACTATATATGAACAATGACAGGTCACTACCCCAAACAGTGGTTATGCTCTACTTTTATCCCCTTGCCTAAGAAGACCAATGCAAAAAAATCCGAAGATCATAGACTTATTAGCTTGATGAGTCATACTTTGAAAATATCTCTTAAAATCATACACCAAAGAATTTACAAAAAATGTGAAAGATACATAAGCGACTCGTAATTTGGGTTTAGACAAGGATTAGGTACACGAGAAGCGATAGTCGCAACACAAGTGCTTGTCCAGAACTGCCATGATCAGAGAAAGGATGTGTACCTATGTTTCATAGATTACGAAAAGGCATTTGATCGCGTACAACATCACAAATTAATGCAGCTCAACAATTAAAAATTAAACAACAGACACAACATCATTGGTTATATAAGTTAAAATATTGATCAATAAAACATAACAATTATTGTTATAAACATTGTGTGGCAGTAAGGAGCATGGTTGAGTCTGGAACTGAAGATAAGATGGAGGAAACAAATAATACTGTCAAGTATCAAAGTGTAAATGTCACCAAAGAAAGGTATGTTCAGTGCATATACACAGGTATAGGTTTAAAATTAATTACATTACACAGAAGAGTTGGTGGATGTACTATTATCATTACCATTTATGTCAAGTTTTAATAAATTGTTGTAAATTACACTTAAGTTGGAAATGTCAGAACGTTTATTCAAACTATTAGGTTCATTATTAATAAACACTATTTCAAAAAAAAATTTTTAAGTAATTGTTTTGTACAGCTAAAACAGTTGGCAAGTTAAAATTAAAAGTATGGTTAAAATTAATATTGTGTTCTGCAAAGGCACAACTGTTTTTTTGACATTACAATCACTCTTATGAGAAGCTACGCGGCCAGTTAAATTCCTACTTGTTTGTCCAATGTAGACTTTGTTGCAGCAAGGAATGCTATATATGTCATTGGACTTTTCATAAGTTTTTAAAGGAGTTTTAGTTTTGGTGTAAAGATAAGATACTGATAAGAACTGTTCTCTCGAAGGAGTAGGCAGATTGAGACCCCAGCATCAAGTCACAAATCCCTAAACCTTACCCGAGTGACTACACCTGAGGAGTAGGCAGATTGAGACCTCAGTGTGAAAATCACTTCTCATCGCAAAAATTTACTTTCTACTTCTTGAAAATGGCTTCAAAATCGAAGTCGAAGTCTGTGTTGGATGTTAAAAATGGAGTCCTCAAGGTCGACGGTGAAGAACTCCCTTTTCATGAAGACAAAGAAGATTTTATCGGCTTAATAACTACTTACGACGTAACTATATCCGGCCATAGTAAGAATATTATAATGACCAGTCTAGAGGGATACTGTAGAGAGGGAGTAGAGGGGAGAGGGGTAAGGATGGTCGAGGTCAAATCATATTGGAGCCAATGGAATTGTCTAGTACTACAAGATAATATTCTGTATAGAACCTTTGAAAGTGAGGATGGTACCGAATCCAGGCTACAACTCATTGTACCTAGAAGTAAAGTGGCAGAAGTATTGCGTCAGTTACATAATGGTTCTTCAGAGAAACACTTTGACATTACGAAGACTCTACAAAAGGTTCGTAAACTGTACGAAGGTGGTACCGGAAATGCAAGTTGTGTGCAACAGGCAATGGTCCAGTGTTGATTGGTGCTGAAAATAACAGAACGACACCCTTGCACCCTCAGTCAGATGGAATGGTCAAGAGGATGAATCGAAAATCTTTCCAAGGTGGTATCAGAACATCAGAGAGATTGGGACCAGTTCATTCATTTGTTTTTAATGGCCTCCAATGATACTACTGATCAGCCACCAACGAAACTACTGGCCAGACCCCTGCTTTCTTGATGCTCGGACGTGAAATTCGTTTGCCATGTGAGTATATAAATTGGCCTTCGTTCGCGGATGGGAGCTAATCAATTTTCAAAAGTTTATGTTTGTGTTCGTTAGTTGACATAAATTGTAAAGTTATAAATAAATTTGTTGATTATAAATTCGAACCCCGAGTATTATTAATGTAAAAACGTTACAATATATACCGCACGTTACGCTTCTATACGCTCGGACATCATTTATCTGTAAATCAGTGTTTTGTTTTAACATAACATAGTAAATAATAGATCTTACATTTCTAGTGACTTGTATCCACGTGTACATAAGTATTTCTTTGTGATTAAAAAACCCGTTTGCTATTTTAAGTTTATAACTTTCACATACTTCAATCAGCCTTTCTCCGTTATCATTTTCCGTGCGGTCCGACCACTAAAATGTTTGTTTTTCTATCTGTTCTAATATTCAGATCACCCATAATTATGATTTCTCGATTATTTCCAATATTCGTTATTTCATCATTTAGTTTCTCGAAAAAGTAGTTCTTTATGACTACTGGTTCGTCGTTGGATATACCATAAACCCCAAATATCGTAACATATCTAGAGTAATATAATTCTCAACATATTTTCATCTATTGCTTCATAGTTTGTAATATTTCCTTGATATTTTTTGTCTACTCCTGTATACGTGTACATAGTTTTTTAATATTTCTATTCCTACTCCCTTCTTTTTTGTTTCTTAATTTAAATATATCTGATTATAAAAATTACCACAATTGTTTGTTAATGATTAATCACTTTTTTATTTTGTGAAGAATGACGTGTTAATTATTTAAATAAAAAATGTGGAGCGCATGCAATAGATAATTGATGCATGAATAGTTCAACTAAGTCAGTAACAATTTTATTGCATTGCAAATGATATGAACTGTTGCATGAGTTTTCTTAACGACAGCTATTTTATACACTTCTTACTATAATATATTGCATGCGCCCCACGTTTTTTATTTAAATAATTATTTAATACTTTTGGGTATGTTGTAAAAACGCGGTTAAAAAAACAATTAAATTAGTTTAAAATCAACTGCAAAATTTGTACCAAACAAACAGTCAGACAAGAATGTGAATTAATATTGCACTTTCATCCAGTTCTGGGCTACTTTTAAAGTTTCAAGTCTCTAGCTCATCGGGAAATTAGTTTGAAACAAAAAGACAGACGAGAAAGCGAATAAATACTGCATTTTCATCCAGTTTTGAGCTATGTTTAAAGTTTCAAGTATCTAGATCTTCGGGAAATTAGTTTAAAATCGATGGCAAAATTTGTACCGAACAGACAAACAGACAATAAAAAACGTAGTAAAAAAGGTAAAAGTGTGACATACCTCACTCTACTGCAAACCCGCAAGTTTCTTCAACAGCCTGAGTAAGTTTATCCAACAAAACTTGATAGGACTCGTAGGGCGGTATGTCTATCCTGTTAAAACAAGTGTGAGCTTTGGGCAAATTCTGCGGCGGTACGTCGACACAATGAATTGTAAATAATCTAGGTCCAGCGGCGCCCGTGCTACCTTGCAGCGCCTTGAAACCCTGTAACGGTACCCTCGAACTGCCGGTGACGAATTGTAAGAGGCGCGCTCTCATCTCCTCTGAATAAGAATCAATAGCTTGCCAGAACCATTGTACAACCGGTGTTTCGGGGGTGCAATGCTTCAGCCTCGTATGTGAACGCCAATCAGCTAAAACAGGAAAAATGTGAAATAAAGTTCGGTGAATTAATTATTTGATCGACAATAATCTTACCGATATCTATTGATCCGATTCCGCTGATGACGAGCTCCAACTCCCTTTCATCAAACGGTCTCAAAGAAGTGGATGGTATAAGTTCAGAAAAACCTTTTTGTAGTGCTAGGAATTGTTGTTCGATGCCTCGCATAAACCGATAATTAACGTATAGTTTTACGTATTCCCTTTTATTTTCTTCGGTTACTGTTATGGAAGCTCCGCCCGGTTTGAGTTCGTGGACTTTTACTATTCCGAAACTGTTGTTTTCCACTGAGAAAGTGGTGTCTAATACGCCGTCGATGTTATTTTCTCTGAAAAGAATTACAAACAAATGTAGCGGATTTTATAATGTGTCGTTCTTAAAAATATTTATTTATATTTCTCTTTGCATTTTTCTAAAAATAAATGGGTCAAAAATTAATTGAAATGGATTGTTTTCAAATGAACACATTGTAAACGAATTGAAGATGTAAATCACTTTTATTCAAAACTTACAACATCCAAGTTAGACTCCTGTGTAGTTCGGGATCGACTCCTTCTATATCCTGAAGCGTGATAGGTTTATTTAACAACTGTTTGTAAAACGGTAAAGTAAATCCACCTTCGAGCTGGTGATTATGAAAAACAGCAATGCCCAAAATTCTTCCGACGAAATGGAAATAAGAAAGATGTTCGGGATTCACCGAAGAATCGGGATTGATCTGTAAGGTGTAATGATCGTCTCTGCTGTACTGGAACAAACCATATTGAGGATTGAGCATTTCTCTAGAAAGTAGATGTAACCACTCTCTAGCCACGCCGCCGTAGTCCAGACCTTCTTCTCCGCGAAATTTGACCATCAGTCTCTTTCGCATATCTTTCGGACGCATTTTCATTACGAGTCTGTAAACAAAATAAATTATTAACCGATATAATCTCATTTAGATTTATTATGAATTACCTGTAACTTTCTTCAAAAACTTCGCTCCTCGATACTTCTAATCGGCAATGTCCACTTTGTGGCTGCAAGGAATTCAATTCCGCCCTTAAGACTTTCAATTTGGCGACGAGGTCTCTTCGATATTTTGGTAGGTGCTCGGATTCGTTCAGCAGACTCTGAGGTAAGTCTTCATTTCTAATTTGTTCGGTTCTGACCCGAAGAGACGCCGGATCTGGATTTGAGTGATGCGAAGATGCTTGTCCATCTGTCTCAGTCAAACTGAAACAAAGGCGTAAACTGTAGAAAAAACGGTTTTAATGTATATATTTTTACAACACACATAAATTTAAAATGAAAGCAAATAATCGAGAACGACAAAAATGGCGAAACGGAAAATTATAATTGAGGGACATAAGTAATAAAGATATTAAAAAAGAGCAAAAGTAAAGAACGGTCACATTCCTAAAAAAGCAAACAGAACTAATAGAAGGAAAAACAGTATTATTTTTCTTTTTACTTTTCCGAACCGAAAGGTAAAAAAGGAAAAGTATTGGTTTACCCCCAAAAATCAAAATCGCCAAAACCATGTGCGCTGCACGTGGCCCCACGCGCCGAATGGCACCATTTTCAGCGTGACGGTTGCTTCAAATTTTGTGTGTGTGTTGTAAAATCTTGAGACAGAGAGGAGGTAGGTCACTAAAACTTACAGGGTAGAAGTTTTGTCCGAAGGACAAGACTGAGTTCGAAGATGGGCCATAACGGTACATTCCTTCAGGTAGCTGCCGTACAAGGTGATCCTCAAATTTACCGCATTTTGTACTTTTCGTACGATAACTTCAGAAGGAGAGCTAGGGCGATGAAACTTTCAGGTATTTTTTATTTTTTTTACTTTTCCGAACCGAAGGGTAAACTAGAACTATATTAAATAGAAAAGAGCCCTTGGTTTGGAAAAGTTAGTTTTGCTACGGCAATACTATTTATTTTCAGTTGTGACAATAGGTAGAGAATTTAAAAGTTTTAAACAAATTATCGAGAATGACTGCTTAGAATATATAAGCTTGTGCGACTCGGAGAATTCAGTTGTCTTAAGCCAGCGAGTGAACATTTACAGTGCAACAGCAGTAGCTTGGCGGGCGAGAGAGAGAGAGAGAGAGTGTAAAGTATATTCAGCCGAATATTTGTTATTTTAGAGGCTAGTCGCCCGCCACGCTACTTCTGTTGCACTGTAAATTGTTTTATCAAGATGTGTCCTTGGAAATTCTAAAAGGGATTATTAAAATCCTAAACCACATTGGTGGGATCGCGGATTGTGGAGGGACACTTAAATTGTCATTCTTTTGGTAGTTTATGTAAGCAAAGCGACAATCTAGATTTTCTTCATTCAAAATCATTTGATTACAATAAATAGCGCTGCCGAAATGGATAACCATCCTTTTACAAGATAAACTGTTTTGGGACTTTTCTTTTTTTATGCGGCATTATTTACATTGTTTAATTACTGAAGCAATTATTTAAATCATCACAGACATTATTGTTGCAGTAATTGGATCATAATTATTTGTATTACCTTAGCATATATTTAAATCATTGACATTATTTAGTACATTATTACTGCAATATTTGTATTGTTTAAATCAGGGCTATCCAAACTAGACGGGACCCAGGGCTAATAAAAATGACTAAATACATTGGGGGACCGCAAAGTATTTATAAAAATAAAATACAGGTATAATAGGTATCATTATTTTATTACCTACTTTTTCATTAATTTGTCTTTTACAATTCTGTCAACATCAACATTAGTAGTAGCTAGACGCAGTGCATGTTTAAGTGAAGTATCTGTCAATGAAGACCTGTATTTCGATTTTATAAGCTTCATTGTTGAATATGCAATTTCACAAAGGTAGGTACTGCCCATCATCGAGCCCATTTTTAGCCCGAAATTCGTCAGTTTCGGGAAACGTTCAATAAGGAGCCTAAAAATTCAATTCCTGTTTCTGTTCTGCCCTTGTAAAAGGGGTCTGATTTCAGATGACATAGTTCCAGTCGATTATCAATCTTCACATTTTCAACTGCGATCGTTAATGGATGAGTGAAGAGTGCTATATCACTCTCAAATTTTTTAAAATCTGTGAAACGCTACTCAAATTCGACGATTATTTCGTCCATATAATTAAGGTGGTCCAAAAAATTACATTCTTCAAAATTTTTCATCTCTAAATAATGTTCTTTAAAACTTGGAAAAAAAGAAAAATCATTTTGTTGTAGAGACGTTTTAAACAATTTCAGTTTGCTTCTAAATCCATTCACATGTCCGTACAAGTTGGCTATATTGTGGTTTTTGCCTTGCAACTTAAAATTCAATTCGTTTAATTGTTGCGTCACATCAGTTAAAAACGCAAGATCAGCCAGAAACTGAGGATCTTGCATTTTATTTTGTAGTTCGGAAGTGTCAGATGGTATTTCATTTTTTAGAAATAAAGGTATTTCTTTTCTTAAAGCGAAAAAGCGTTGCAAGCACTGTCCAGCACTTGGCCATCTGATTTCTGAATGTAATAATAAATCTCCATAGGTTGCATCGATTTCACTTAAAAAGTCCCTAAATTTTCTGTGTCAATGCCCTATTTCCTCCACCTCTAATCAAATTGGTTATCCTGATAACAACTTTCATAGCATTCATTTGACGCAAATATTTTGCACATAAGGCTTCTTGATGTATGATGCAGTGGAACAACGGGCAATCAATGCCATTTTGTTTTAGAAGTCCCGCTAATCCTGTCACTGTCCCGGTCATAGCTTTTGCCCCATCGGTTACAATACAAGAACACTTACAAAATCCTCTGTACTCTACTATAATTTTGTTAACTGCTTCAAATATATCACTGCCTTTAGTTGTTCCATGTAATGGTATTAAATACAGCATTTCTTCCGTGATTATGAAATCTTTGGAAATGCAACATATTAAGATTATTAATTGACTGATATCGGTCTGGTCGGTACTTTCATCCAAACATATCGAGTAGTACTCGCAATCTACAAAGCGATCACATAAACTTTTCGAAATATAATTACCCATGTCCTCTATTCGTCGCGCCACCGTTTGATGAGATAATGCAACAGATTCAAACTTTTCCGACAATGTCGACTGCATGAAGCGTTTAGTCATTTCAACTGCGCATTTTTTTATTAAAATTCCATCACTAAATGGTTTTTTAGCTCTGGCTAATTGTAATGAAACTTCGTATGAGGCAGCCAAACTTTGTTCATTCTCAGTACTTACTTTTGAAAACATACTTGTTTGCTGTATTAGTTTTTTTTTGTACTCAGCTACCATAACTTTTCTTGCTTCATCGACATGTTTTTTATACCTTTCTTCATGTAAAGAAGTATGGTGTCGTTTAACATTATATTTTTTACTTACAGACAAAACTTGCATACAAATCAAACACTGAATTTTATTGTTATTGTTGGAGATAAAATAGTCTAACTCCCATTTCTCATTGAATGTACGGTTTTCTTCACTTAACTTCCTCTTCTTTGCAGACATGATGAGATTAAAAGTTCAATATACTTAAACACAAAGTGAACAACGCAATAACAAAGTTTAAAATAATGAAAAAGTCTTTAATAACCTTGCGTAATCAAAACTTTCGTCGCCTTGAATGGCAAGTGACTAACAATGCCCAATGAATGACGCGCGGAGTACCTATTTTGCGTTCGGGGAATTCCCCGAGTTTCCGAGTGATATGTGCGGCGTGATCGAATACATACCCAAAACATTTGAATTTCGTCGCGAGAAAAATAATTTGCTCATTAATGTATTTAAACAGAGAAGATAAAAAGGATTACTATTTGCAATAATTGTGTTATTTAAATCATCATTGATATTATTGTAGCATTATTTAAATCATCATTATTTTGATTTTTTGTATTAGGTATTTAAGCAACTGTTTAAACCATTATTGATATTATTCCAGTTTTCAACAGTGGTTGATGATTATTTGATTTATTTTTAATACTATTTATAAAATTAACATTTATTTACTGTATTATTACCTGAAATATCGTTTAGATCGATTTTTTTATTACTATAAAAAAAAATTAAATATCTAACTGATTCACAAGAATTTTTCGGTATTGATCTTTTTTTCATCTATTAATTTTAATGAATGTGTACTTTAAGATTCAGGTAGATTTTCTTTCTTCACTCCTTTCTCTATTTTTGTTTGATTTTAGGGTAAAGGAGAGGTTAAAGGGGTTTCCACAGGAGGATAAAATTAAATTCTGACACCCAAATTAATGTTTATAAATCCAAACCACGCCCGTGTTTCAGCTGAGATTGGCCGGAAGCCTGTCGGGTAAATGTCAATGTCGTTACACAGTTAATATAAAAAAAATACGAACCATTCAATAGAATACAGTAACCATTCAATAGTAGCCAAACAATTAATTGGGCATACAATATAAATATAACGTTTACTCTTACTCCTCCTCACTAAAAGAATAATTATCTCAATTTTTAAAATAATTACACATCAATATTGTTGACGTACGAGTACGAGATAATGAGAAGTCAGTATATACCTGCTGCCGGCGGTTGTGTTATTAGATGAAATACTAGAAGTAGCATTTGTACTGGTAGTTGGTTGATTGGGCGAGCTGGGTCCATTTCTCCTAATAATGTTGCTTAGAATTTGAGAATTTAATCGGGGATCGGTGAACTGAGTCGTCCTTTTGTTGTGGTCGACAAAGTAGATCTGAAAATAGATTTCGTGATATAACATAACGATAGACACATTTAATTTGACTGAAATAAAAAAACTGGATTATTAATGTTGAATCAATTTGTTTTTCAAATTGTTATTGTTATGTTATTTATATAGAGTACGTGTAATTACTTTCGGGTTTATTTTTATTATTATTTTATTATAAGATAACAAAAATAAAACATAATTGTTTTAATTTGAATTAACAAAAATAAACAGGTTATTACTGCGAATAACATTACTTATTTTTATTAATGCGAATAATAATTAAGTAGCGTAAATTAAAAACCGCATTGAAATATCTTCAGGGTGATAAAAAAAATGTCTGTAAAAACCGAAGCTCTTAACTGTAATATTTAGAGGTTGCACACCTGGAATTTTTATTTCCATTTAAATAACACAGGAATTTAGAATTTGCTAGCTTACAAACCATGAGCGATATATATATATATATATATATATATATATATATTTTGTAAGAAATTGAACGCTCTTCAAATGTATCCCATAATTTTTTTGGTAACCGACTTTATGTCATAATTACACTTTTTATATCCTTTTCAGGCAAAATGATTAAAATTACTATTGAACATAAAAAAGTCATTTAAAAAAATCAAAATTACTAGGTTAAATAAGCCTTTTAAATTAATTTTACTGAAAAACTTACCAATCATTCATAGAATAATAACTTTAATAACTTTATGCACAGCATGAAAATTTTTGGAAATTGTAAGTCCAGTGTGTACGCTTTAAAAACTCAAAAAGTTCTGCATCCATTGAGTTTAAATTTTGACACGATATACAACCCGCTTTTTATCTATTTTTAACCCCCGATGCAAGGGGATATGGGGGGTGGAAGTAGGGATATTTTCAAATATACTCAAGTGGGGTATCAAATAAAAGGGCATGCCGTGTACATTACAAAACTATAAGTTACATGAAAACTCTTTTATTGGGGGTTTATTGACAACAGGGGAAGAAATAAATGCTTGCCTGAAATATTCAACATTGTGGCGACACGTACGCATATTGTAGTTGACTACGAATATGCGTGTCCAGCTGCAGAACGCTCAATCAGCCGAGGTATTCTCGCGAGAGTTACTGAACATTGGGAACGGACAGCTGCCAATCGATGAGACGACAAGACGAATATCATTTCCTGATAATTTTTGTTTAGTAACATCAAAAGAACTTATCGAAAAAGTATTTCCTAATATTCAAATTAATTTTAGGAATCACGATTGGCTCAGTGAACAAGCTGTCCTTGCCGCGAAGATGTCTATCAACTAAATAATGTTATTCAATTCAGCATTCAAAATGAGGAAATTATATATAAGTGGGTAGACACCATTGTGGAAGCAGATAAAGTAGTTAATTACCTAACGGAATTTTTCAACTCACTTGATCTACCAGGGATGCCACCACACATATTAAAATTTATAATACGTGTTCCAATTATCATGTTGCTGAATATGAATCAGCCAAAACTCTGTAACTGCACGCGACTCGCAGTTAAGAAATTGAGGAACAACGTAGTGGAAGCAACGATTTTAATGGGGCCTTTCAAAGGTAAAGATGTCCTTATTCCTCGAATTCCAATGATCCCGACCGATACACCATTTCAATTTAAAAGATTGCAATTCGACTGGCGTTCGCAATCACAATCAATAAAGCTCAAGGTCAATCTTCTGAATTGTGTGGTTTAGATTTAGATGGGGATTGCTTCCCGCATAAATGCACACCTTAATTATAGAAAATATAATTAACTTACTCTTGACTTGAATCAGTTAATAATTTTACGTTCTTTGCAAACGACCGCTCACTTTCATGTTCTTAACCATTTCTGTCAATCATATTTTATTGTAGTTATTACTTCAAATAAATTTTATTTGAAATTTAAATAATATTTTAAAACACTCCGATAAAAATTGTTAAATTTGATTATTTTATTTTTCAAATAAATCTGAATTCTGAACACAATCTTATTTTATGACATCTATTTGTCATGTAATCATATGTTAAATTTTGACAAATATATTTATAATGACGTTCTATAAATTTTAATCGAGCCGAGTAGTTACGGGGCTTCTCGAAGCTTTCCTGTTACGCATCACGGCAACAACAACCGATGTTACTCCCCAAGCGCGCCATTAGATGTTTCACATCAAATTTTTTTTCCTGTGTTATAAATGGAAAAAAGAAATCGCCGGTGCGCGACCTCTAAATATTAATAGCTCCAGTCTTTTATTGAATCAGCCTAATGTGGAATACAAAATTAATGATACTAATGTTAGGTTAGGTGTCATGTGAGTGGGGCGTAGGTCGCCCCTCCACTACGACCCTTAATAGGTTTATTGTGGCTCACCCCTAGAGGTTACAGTTCACCGCACAATCCAGCTCTTCTCACGAAGTTCATGTTTGTATTGGGTGAGATTTTTTTAAAATCGGTAGGTTCTTAGTTGGTAAAACCAAATATGTTGAACCTTATTCTTCCCAAGCATAAGTATAGTAGGTGTTCAGGAGTTACGTCTTCCACGCAGCAAAACCGACCTATCCTTCCAAGATGGTATTTTAGACGACAGTGTCCTGTAAGCAGTCCCGTTAGAATTCGCTGGTCGTTCCTGCTCCATTCTAGGATCTGCTTGGTTGTGTTCCTCGAGGGTTTAGGTAAGAACGTCTTCGAGTGAGTCAACCCTGGTAAATCGGACCAGTGCGTGAGATAATTGTTTTGGCGGCACTTGTAGTGACTCCAAAGTATTAATTATGCAGTTATTTATTATTTTTAATGAAGAATTTTATTAACGATAGATTTTAAAAAATGTTAGCATGTTACATTTTATGGTGCAAAATTGTAATAATATATCTTTGATTATTTACTCCGTCACTGTTATTAAATTAAAATGATTTAATGCATATGTTTTGAAAATAAAAAATGTTTTTAAATAAACAACAACAAATTTTTAAGTGTAAAAATCGTTTAAACCTTATATTTATGTTTTATCAATGTCTGCTACCTAAGGAAACTATTCAAAAAATGTTTAATCCTCATTGATATTTTGACTATTCTTGTACAGAGTTATTCTCTTTAAATTAACAACCCGTTAGTTATAATTGCCTACAGAAAAAAGCTTTTTATAAAAGTAGTGTGGTTATAACTAAATTTTGTTAAAATGCTATCAAAAGTACAGTAATGTGCATATTTCAAGAAATAATATTTTTTTAAATAGGATAGGTATATTTTTACATCTTTGGAATGGTTTTTTTTTCCTGATTTCAAAATTATAACCCTACAGTAATGTGCACATTTCAAGAAATAATATTTTTTTAAATAGGATACGCTGTATATTTTTATATCTTTGGAATGGTATTTTTTTCCTGATTTCAAAATTTTAACCCTATCATAGAGAGACCGAGGAACATCTACATGAACTGCTGGTATACCAATGTATACCGCAATCCAGACTGGGAGTTGGAATCCAAAATGGTGAGAATCGATAGGGTGAAACGATTTGGGTCCTTTAAAGCATCAGGACTGGACCAGATAGTTCCGACTCTCTTACGCAGAGGGCTGGAGGTCATTCTGTGCCTCTGACTAGAATTTTGAGGGCCTTCGTGGCGTTGGCATATACACCCAGTGCCTGGAAACTGGCGAAGGGTGGTGTTTATTCCGAAAATGGGAAAAACCAAAACAGGATACACTTCAGCACAACATTTCAGGTCGATCCGCTTAACGTCCATTGTGTTAAAAACATTGGACAAGCTGGTTGAATTTTATGAGCGCAGCGTCATTTTGAAGCAGCAACCGCTGCACCCAACTCAGCATACATACCGTACAGGCTTCTCCGTCGACACTGCTCTTCACTCGGCTGTTTTAGTCATTCAGGAGCAGTTAGATAGGAAAGGCTTCGTTGTAGGCACCTTTTTAGATACTGAAGGTGCCTTTAACAATACACCACATGAAGTAATGTGTAGGGAGGCTGCTCGAAGAGATGTACCGGAGAAACTTGTGGAGTGGATCCGGGGCATGCTAGAGCGGCAAATGACAGTCTCACAAGGTACAGTAGCGTTCACTGGATATATGAGGAGAGGCTGCACGCAAGGAGTACTCTCCCCACTCTTATGGTGTTTAGTGCCCGATAGGCCTCTCAAAACACTGAACAACAAATGGTTCTTCAGGCAAGGGTATGCTGATGATTTAGCTATCCTTATACGAGGTTCCTTTCTAGGGCCACTTCTAGAGCTCACTAAACAGCTCTGGATGTGGTAGACGACTGGCCGCTTAAGACTGGGATCGTTATATTCACCGTGGAGGGATCCGTACTTGGTGAAATAAGGTTAACTACGAATAACTCAGTGACATTTCTAGGCATTACACTAAACAGGAAGATGTGCTGAAAGGAACACCTTAAAAAATTCTGCAGAAGCTTAAGCATATATTTCTGGATACCTATGCAGAACATTTGGGCAGACCTGGAGCTTAAGACCCAGAATGGTTTTATGGATTTACATGGTGATACTTTGAACAAGGCTTCGGATGTCTGGTGGCCCAGAGTAGAAGTCATCAGCGAAGACAATGCTAGAGCAAACCAGAGCTATGATACTAAGAGGCGCACTTGGTGCCACGCACAATATTCCAGTAGTGGCGATGATAGCACTGCTCGGTATTAGCCCGATTCCCCTTGAGGTGATTGCTGCAGCTGCAACGACAGCGCACCGCCTTAAATGTGAACAAAAATGGGGGAATTAGTGTCTGTAGACACACAAAATTCCTGCAAGGAACTCAAAGACCGGTACTACTCAATGGACAAATCTGGTTCACAGATTAGGGATGGCGATCTGAAATCGATTAATCTAGGAATCGATTTATTGGACCGAAAACATCGATTTTTTAATCGATATATAACCCTAAAACGATCCAGTGAATTGATCTTTTGCTCGAAAAATCGAGATACGATTCAAAAATGGAATTTCTACAAGTTACTTGTAAAAAAGCAACTCTCTGCATGCAATGCATTTGTACATGAAAGTCAAGGTTTAAATGAAGAATTTAAGCAATATCTATCACAGGCAGTTGTGCAGCTGAAGTATGATCCTATACTTTACCGGCAAGAACAAAAAAACTCGATTTATTATCCTGTTCACCCAACAGCTGTGAAGCATAAGTGTATTGTGGGGTCATCTGTACTTTGCGAGCGCCTTTTTTCGATTTCCAACAGCATCGCAAATGAGATCCCAGTAGACTGGACAGACTGCTGTTACTGAAAAGCTTGGAAATTAAGCACTGGGAACTATAAACTAAAAATAACCAATACATTTTTAAAATAAAATTGTCTTTTTTTATACTATTAATGTGGCAGACAAATATATTGCCTGATGTTAAGTAGACATTGAAACCCATGGCATGAACAATGAAAAATCGATTATTATAAGGTCCTTTTTGTTGGGAACATACAGATATTCTGCTGAACTTATTTAACACCATATATAATACAGGAATCATACCAGAGGAATAAACAATGTGCAGATTATAGCACAATAAGCCTTATGAGCCATACCTTGAAAGCATTCCTGAAAATAATACATAAAAAAATGTACTCACACAACGATGCATGGACATAAATCAGGATCTGTACATATGCTTCAAAGACTACAACAAGGCTTTTGACAGGGTAAAACACGACCATCTCATCACACTTTTAAAATAAAAAAATTTAGACAGAAAAGACATCAGAATTATTGCTAATTTATATTACAATCAAAAAGCAATGTTAAAGGCAGGACATACCACAGAACAAATGAGAGAAGGCAAGGGTGTATTCTGTCACCGGCACTATTTAACCTTTATTCGGAGGAAATCATGAAAACTGCATTAAGCAATGAAACAAGGGGAGTCAACATAAACGGAATACCCATTAATATCTTAAGGTATGCTGATGATACAGTACTGCCAGTATGAATACTAGTGAACAAAGTAAATGAAGAAAGCGAAGAATTTGGATTGACAATGAACGTGAAAAAAAAAATTCATGTCGATTAGCAAAAGAACAAACAATGTTGGACAAATCTACATACACAACCAACCAGTAGAGCAGGTAGAAAAATACAAATACCTCAGCACCATTATCAACAAAGACAATGACTGCTCCCAGGAAATAAGAATTAGAATAGAAAAGGCAAGATCAGCGTTTATGAAAATGAAAAAAATATTCTGCGCAAGAGATATCAGTTTGGCCTTGACAATTAGATTGCTGAGATGCTATGTGTTGTCTGTGCTGCTTTATGGCATGGACGCATGTACTTTGAAGATATAAAAATACTAGAGGCTTTCGAACACTGGACATACTGGAGAATACTAAAAATTAGTTGGATAGAAAGAATAACAAATATTGAAGTGCTAAGACGGATGAACAAAAAAAAAAAGAAATAATTCTGACCATTAAAAAACGAAAATTACAGATCTGGGACATTTTATGAGGGTGTCAAAATACAGCTTGTTACAACTGATAATACAGGGAAAGATTCAAGGAAGAAGACGCCACTGGTGGTTGAAGAATCTGCGTGACTGGTACGGATTCACAACAAATCAGTTGTTTAGATCTACTGTTTCAAGAATATGCATAGCATTGATGATTGCCAACCTTCACAACGAAGACGGCACCTGAAGAAGAAGATATAATTTATATATATATATATATATATATATATATATGTGCAAAAATTATAGAAAACTGTAATTTTATTGCAGTAAACTAAAAGTATTTTAAAGTTCCGACAGCGTAAATAGGTGTGGGAATTATAACTGCAGTATGTACCTATTTTTAATATAGGTATATGTGGGTCGATTATATATCAGAAAACAACTATTCCTCTGGAAATATGCCTGCGACAGGCATTGAATTACATCTGATATATAATCGTTTATATTACCCCATCACAGAAAGCAAGATAAACAGGTGCTCGTTAAGTAAGAGAAAGGGCTATTAAATTTATCTGCTCGAAGAGACCACCTATGGTGAATTGCCCCTCGTCAGCATAGGGTAGGTTTCCTCGAACAGACACATTCACAGCTCAGACTCCTAGCAAGTACACATAAAGAATATATATATATATATATATATATATATATATATATATATATATATATATATGCAAAAATTATAGAAAACTATAAACATTTTTCAACAGCGTGAATAGATGTTGCTTACTTAGCATCTGCTTAGTGTTTCCCGAAATGGGGTATTATACACGATTATGTATCAGATGTAATGCAATGCCTGTCGCGGCATATAGCCAGAGGAGTAATTGTTTTTTGATACATAATCGACCTACATGAAACCTGTATTATAGGTGACATATAGCAAAATTAGCTGGTTTTTTAAAAATAAGTTATAAATTTTTCACAAAATATATAACAATTCTTTTTATAGCTGAATACAATTGTAAATGTGTAAATGTAAAATTTTTTTGGGGATGCTGCTATTTTTAATTAAAACTCTTTTGATGTATATTGATGGCTGCAAAAGGAAATTATTTTGGAGTCTACAGGGTGGCTAAAAAAAGTGTGACATATCAAAGTTGTGTTTTTTTAAATGGAACACCCTGTATTTCGTTACACTTTTAAATAGTCCAGGAAAAAATAATACGATTTCATAAAAGGTACTATGTAGCTAACTATAACTGTTCTGGAGTTATTAATTTTTTTATGAAAATGCTAGGTACAATTGGAAACTAAATAACATCGATATGTATAGAAATCATAGCTTTGAATTCTGACCAAGCATAAAAGAGGTTTTGGGCTATTGATTTCGATAAAAAATGTTTCTTAATATTATACAGAATGTTCAAAAATCATTGTCACTTTTTTATAATTTTGGACAAAGATAACTTTGTTATTTCAAATAGAACACCCTGTATTTTTTTGCTCTGAACAATATTAAATTCTATTATCTTTCATTTCATATTGAGGCTCCCTATATCTAACCTAAATAGTTTTTCAGATATTGGCTTTATCAATTAGTGGTTCTTATTTCAATGCATTCTTTGACTAAAGATAGCTTTGAAACGACATTTATGCAACTTCTTGAAAGAATTCTTATTAACAGTTATTGTGTTTTACGTTATTCAAAACATTCACTGAATTATTACCGTCGAAAATGAAAACTTATCTACTTATTTAAGAGCGGATAGATATGATTTTAGCGATTGGTAAGTGTTTAGAGAATTACCTTTTGGCGTCGAGGGTGTATGCCCAAAAATATCCAGACTGGAATCATCCAAACAAGTTGGATCTCAAACGATTGCTACATGAAATTCGTAGTACTTAAAGTGTAGCTTTTGAAAAGGTAAATAAACAAAAACCTATCATTGGAAATGAGGAAAATAAATTTCTTATTATGGGATCAATCATAGAAAACCCTCAATAAGGACTGTTTTCCAAAGAGTGACGCCTCAAATATTATTAAGTGTTATGCAGTCTTTTATAGAGTATTTGTATTCAACAGGATGGTCGTCATTTTGAGCATCTACTTTGGATTGAATACATTTGTGTTTCATATTTTGTTGTTGTTTCAGTTTAATAATAAAAAAATTGTATAGTCTGTTTAATTAACTACCGTCAGATTATGAAAAGTAAATATTTACGATAAAGTGAAGTATAACAACTGTCAATGAGAATTCTGTGAGCAAATCAAAATGTCGTTTCAAAGCTATCTTTATTCAAAGAATGCATTGAAATAAGAACTACTATTTGAAAAAGCCAATATCTGAAAAACTATTTAGGTTAGGTATAGGAAATCCCAATATAAAATGAAAGATAATTGAATTTTATATTATTCAGACCAAAAAAATACAGGGTGTTTCATTTGAAATAACTAAGTTATCTTTGTCCGAAATTATAAAAAAGTATCAATGATTTTTGAACATTCTGTATAATATTGAGAAATTTTTTTTATCGAAATCAATAGCCCAAAACCTCTTATATGCTTGGTCAGAATTTGAAGGGATGATTCCAATACATTTCGATGTTATTTAGTTCTCAATTGTACCTAGCATTTTCATAATAAAGTCAATAACTCGAGAACGGTTATAGTTAGCTACAAAGTACCTTTTATGAAATTGTATTATTTTTTCCTGGACTATTTAAAAGTGTAAAGAAATACAGTGTGTTCCATTTAAAAAAACACAAATTTGATATGTCACACTTTTTTGAGCCACCCTGTAGACTCCAAAATAATTTCATTTTGCAGCCTTAATCAATATACATCTAATGAAATGAAGAAATTCCCGAAAAAAATGTATGGTTTGGTTTACAGGGATCGTGTCGTATGGGGTGCTCCACCCTGTATATATATATATAAATATATATATATATATATATATTGAAAAGTTTATGTGGTACAAAAATCATTCAAAATGCTACAATGTAGTATTTCATTAGTAAAATGTGTATCCGCCTTAAGTTTCTGGGTACAAAATTCTTTCAACCCTATAATCGAAAAATAAGCATTATCCCATCATAATTTCCTTATTTAGAGGCTCATAACTTGATAAGTTTTTGCGGCACAAAACTCATTTAAAGTGCTAGGTTATAGTATTTCGATAGTAGAATGTGTATCTTCTTCAACTTTGTGGGTACATAATTTTTTCAACCCTTATAATCGGGGAATGAGCATTATCCCATAAAATTCCGTATCGAGAGGCTTATAACTCGATTTTATGAGGTACCAAAAATCATTTAAAGTGATAGGATATAGCATTTCGATAGTAGAATGTGTATCTACTTCAAGTATATTCGAGAAATATGCATAATCCCTCTAAAAAGTCTTTTTATTGACTTTTTCTTTTGCAATTACCTATTTTTTTAAAAAAATTTTACTCCCTCCTTCCATATCCACCTATGTTCTGTTCTGTACTACTTTTTCCATCATAATTTCATCTTATTATGGTTGTATACGCATGAAAACGTCAAAGTTATCATCTCCTGAAAAACCGACTAATTATGGGGGACAAAAGTTTAAAAATTGGTAAAAAATTAGCACATAAATGGTGAAATCGTTGATAACGGAGGTGTAGCTGAATGTTCACCTACACCCCCTACATTCGATATTAAAAAAAACTGACAATTATGGGGCACAAAATTTTTAAAGTTGGTACAAAATAAGCACATAAAAAGTACATAAATCCCAGTCCTTCAGATTTGAAATTGGTCACAAGTGGGGTGCAGCTGAACGGATCTTAACTTTCATAAAATACTTTTTTTTAAATAATAATAAATATATATAATAATAAAGATAAGTGGTGGGTAATTTATAGTTAATAATTCTATACAATTTTAGTAAAATAGCAGTTATGTAAAGTTAATTGCTCATTATAATTTATAGGATTTTTATCTGTAACAGAAACGCGAATAAAAATAAACTATTTCAAAAAATTTAAATCAATTTTTTACTTACCCTCCCGGAACTAGTTTGTCTCATTTCCCAACCAGGCGGTAAAGGCCCCAAATGATCCAAATCAAGACTTAATGGAGTCAAATCTTTGGGTATCCTAGGGTCATGCCACGTAGAAACCCCAGTGGGTATGTGATAAAAATAAACTTGTCCTTGTTGCGTTGTCCTTAACTCTAAAACAATTTATAATTACCATTTACTATCATATATAGCTTTTAAACATACCGTAACCGGATGGTAAATCCATTTTAACACCAGCAACTAGACCATTCGATGTGTTACCATTACTTGGTGACGGAATTCCATTAACAGAATTCCTATTCCTTCCTTGTCGCCTTCGACTACTGCCATCTCGCCTCTCACCCTCGTTTCCTGGTCTCGACCTCCTCTCCCTAGTAGTGGCTCTTTGTTGAGGGCTTTCAACAACCACTGTATTGGTACTCGCCGGAGCAGCCCCTAGGCTGTTACCGCTGGCTACCACTACTGATGGTACGTTGCAACTTATGTTATTTGGTGCAGGTACCACTGTTGTAGACGTAGGCGATGCCAAAGGGAATGATTGCTGAGCTGCGGAAGTGGAGGAGACAGCACGGAGAGGGGGTTGCTCTTTCTGAGGACTAACTACCGTTGAAACGGGAGAAGTGCTGGAACATGGTGTTGCTGGCGGTAGTGATGTTTCAATGGTTGTAGTTGTTGTGGTTGGTGCAGCAGTTGTAGAGGGATTGTTAGTTACTGATTCTAAGGCTCTGAAATTTGAAATGGTCAAATTAAAGAGCTTCATATTATTACAGATTTAACTTTGGGTATTCATTTTAACAAACTGAGTCAAATCGGTGACCTAATCACTGGCATCCAACTTAATCACTTCACTGCAAATATAAAGTTTTCAATAAAATAAACTACAAGTTAAATATTAACTAAATAAAATTCACAACTTACCTGGTAGTTTCAACATTATTATTGTCAGCATTAGCAGCTAAATTATTATTAATCCTAGGTCTATTTGTTCTCAATTTAACACTGGATTGAGGTCTAATCCACTGTGTGGATTTTGTGATATGATTGACATAATAAAGTCGACCATTTGAGGTTCGTCTTTCTTCCCAACCTGAAGGAAGTTCTGTTGTAGGTGGAGTATTTGAATTTTCATGATCTGTCGGTCCTCTTAGATCACCTAAAGGACCAACGATCGCCAAAGGTGTACCGCCGCAAGGACCATCTCGAGATAGTAAGGATATTATTATTTGCCCCTTTACAGGTTCATCTTCTGCATTTGCTTTGCCTAAATCTAGACATTGATCTAAAAGTAAATAATTGAAAAACAGTTTTATATTGGAACATAAGTATTGCCAAATATTGTAATCTTGCAGAAAAGTAAAAAGAAATGTAATATATATATATATATATATATTGCAGTTAAATTAAAAATGCTATAATTACATCTTAAATAAGACCTAGTTACACTTACACATACAATGTGAATTGGTTTGTTTGTGAATAACAAACTTTCTACAAAAACTTTATTTTGTCTTAAATCAGATATACACTATAAAACAATATGATTTAATTGTTATATTTTTTCATAGTATAAGAATAAAATTGCTGACAAATCACACTTAACCAAATGAGATCTGATGCTCAAACTGTGGTGTTTAGACTTTACTCTCTGATATCCAACTTTGTTAAGATAATACTGGCTATCTAAAGACAGCAGTATCAGGGGATCACAAAACTCCAACTGCAAAAGGAGCTAAAACTCTAAAACTAAAGAATAACAAATTGGTAATAGTATGAAAACAACAATAATCTACAATGCTCTAAATATCAGTGACTGTAATAATAAGAAATTCCAAAAATAATCATTTTACAAAACATGAATTCCAAAGGCAAAAATATTTCATGATAAATCATATATTACAAATCTCACATGCTTTCAATTTTACACAAATAATTAAGGTTGCAGTAAAATAAAAAAACGGCCAAAAAATAATGAATTAATAAATTACTTACATCCTGTATCTTTTAGCCTTTGTATTAAATTATTTACAATGCGAACACATCCTAAAAAACCACTGCCTTGTTTTTTGTGAACTTTACGGTGATTCCAAACTGAAATTGTGATACTGTCATTCTTACTAATGTACAAGTCATAATGGGAATTCCATTTAGGGTCTAATGTATTTTTAACTGTTTCAGTTGAATGGGACTGTCCACTGCCATCCACTGATATCTTTGCAAAAGGATCAGGAAGTCCTAAATAAAATAAACTTTGTATAATAATCTTATTTAATAACCAAAGTTGTGTTTAGAATAAGAACATTAAAGTATATTGTTGATATAATAACAAATTTGAAATTATTAATGCAAAAATTACAATTTTTATAAAATATGATAAATTAATAACTTGGACAAATAATTATATACAACAATTCTTTGTAATTAATACAATGAAAGACAACAATGCTTGTAGAATATATCACATTTATTACTTAAGAAACATTGATGTTTATATTAAACTACGAGTAATCTTAAAAAAGACATGACATTGAAACATTAGCATTTATTACTGTAGATCAAATGAAACAAAATGTACTTTTCTAAAAAATGCAATGTTCTGTTAAGTTTTATTTTTATGTATGATTAATATAATTACAGGTACAGGTATCAAACCTGGGGCCGTATGATAATGGATCCAAGCGATCTAAATGAGACAGGGCCAACAGAAATCCTGCATTTTACCAAAACCAGCGGACTGGAATTCTGATGCCCTGAAGACACAGCGGTAGTCACAGAGGATCAAAAGATCTAGGTGACATAGGTGCCTATACCAATGGCCCAACCACAGGATTGTAATGTAATGTAAATATAATTAATAATCACAATTAAAAATTGAACACTCAATATCTAAACATAACTTACTTTAGAAGAAAACAGGAACATTGCCATTTATAAGTCTATATGCAAGACAGGTAATGTATTGATCAAATTGTTTACAATGTAAGTACTTGACAACAAACTGTTTTATTTTTATTTTACCTATCTTTTTATCAGGAAAATTGTTAGTCACACTGGTAATATTTATTAAAATTCAAAACTGGTAGGATACAATTTGTGTCTGATATTTTCAACAAATAAAAAAATTTAAATATTTTATATTCAAACACCCTGTAATGCAAAGGAATGTCACTGAAAGTGAAAATCGGAAACAACTGTTGTACTTACGAAATAAATCCTTTCTGACCAAGTTTCTAGCACACAAAACTGCAAATAAAAATAAGTTAGTTAAACAGTTTATAGCACAGGATATAACAATATAGATTAATAATCTAGGAAGTAATCAATGAGGCCATGTTAACTTGACGTTTATAAAACAATGTTTCAAGCCCGCAAATTATTTAGAACACTGTTGGCGGTATACATTTTACTCACTTGTTAATCTAATTTTTTGTGCACCATTGCGGCGATTTGTAGGTGCGATGGACATTATTATTAAATTATTTTTATTGTCCTCATATCACTACACGTTAACTTTTTAACGCCATGTTGATATTTTAATTGCATTTATTACGAAACACATAAAACAAGAATAGCGAAAAACGACAACTGACGTACATGTATGACAACTGATGTATGTCACAAACATTACCGGCGGCAGAGAAGAGAGAGAATACTTGTCTCTCACCAACTTATGCAAGTTGCATACTATCAACTAGAGATAAATAACTCACTCTTATTTCTGTCGTTGTATAAAGACACTGTGTTAGTGTGTATACACACTGTACACTGTGTTCATTTAAAAATGACCCACCTTTAATATTTCAAAAATACGACATATTAGAAAGAAATGCCGAAACTCATCAACTTTTAACTTGAGTGAGACACTTCTTAGCGCTAATGTCATGAACGTCAGATTCACCACCTCCCTACCGGAGATACCACTTAATTTTTTTCAAATGGCGTTAGATATCAACTCATACCTCATTTAAAAGGTCTGGTAAATCTCTATTCATATTGTTTTGCTTTTGATACCAGCCTTCCATTATTTTAATCGTTGTTAAAATTGGCTCTCTTTAAACTTTTCCTATCCCCACAAAACATAATCCTGTTATTGTAATAATATCACTATGACTATTTTTATTGTCATTATTGTTTTTGTTTTTGTCACTGTTATTATGACTTTTTGAATTGTCAACTTATTAGGTATATAAATATATAACAAAAAAGTAGGTCATAAAATGAACCACTTATTCTGGGGTCAAAAATAACTTGATTGAACATAACTTACCTCAATGCAAATGTGCACACAAAAAAAGTTACAGACCTTGGAAAGTACAAACTGAAAATCGATTTTTTTCAATGAACTGTTGTAACATTTTGTAATGAATTTGAATATCTTATCGTAAGACTTAAGACTATCTTTTTCATATTAAACTAAGAAATCTGTACAACTTATAAAAATTTTACGGGGGTTTATACACCTAAAATTCGCGAACTGATCAATCTATTTTTTTTCGAATTAATTCCAATTGAGAAATCAAGAACACACATTCCTGAGTAAGAGATATTAGTTTTTTTAGAAATCAAATCCTCTCCGGGTATTGCACAAATTTGTCGCTCAACGGTAAAAATTCGCTACACAAGTTTGGCGTACTTCTTTTGTAGCCATATTTTAACGAAACTGCATAGCACAAGAGGCAAAGCTCAATATTAATTTCCATAAAGGGTGAATCAACAATCACTAGTGCGATGTCATTGAACATTTTAAGGTATCTTTTCTGAAAGAAGAGAAAAATGCTTGGATCACGGTTGATTAGGTTTTCTTCCCAAAACTCAATATTTTTGGTTAACGATTCTATATCGGAAAACATTTCCGTTTATTTTTTTGCCCTTAAGTTGTAAATTAAGTTCATTTAATCTTTCGGAAATCCAAAATCTTTAAACCAAGTTGAGTTTTTTAGTTTAGTTTTAGTAGTTTAGTTACGTTGTTTTAAAAATTCAACTAGAGCAGGTAGAAGATCATTAGAACGTTTTCTTCCTACTGTGCAGAAAGCGTCCCTTTCGCCCCGCTACCCAAAACGAAGTTGCCGCTTTCCGCCTACAGTAGGAAGAAAAATAGTATACACACCACGGGCATTAAAGTAAGAAATGTCTCAGAACACATGTACGATGACCTCGGCTTCGTCTCGGTCAACAAACATGTGCTCTAGAACATTTCTTACTTTACTGCCCTAGGTGTGTAATATACTATTCCTCTACTCATCCATCAGACTTCAGAGTAAAAAAATAAATTTCCGTATTGACAGTTCACGTCATCGGTCAGTTCTTTAAATAATCTTTTTTGTAACCGTTGAGCTCTAACCTTGTTTACAATTATTGTTACTACCAATGTCATATCGTTCCACATAATGATTGGATTATGAAGTGGTAAGAGAGAAAGTTTGAAAAAGTATCATTCTTTTGACATAATACCATAAGACCCTAAACCTGTCATTTTTAATATCTGAATTTTGTCAAACGCTATACATTTTTCAAATGAGATCACAGGTCTTGTCCAGTATGCCTTCTTAGTGGAATAATCTTCAGAAGTTTTTCTTAATTCATCAAATTGCTAAAAATCTTCCTGACGAAAACGGCCATCTGGGCGATACCAACCACCTTGCCACGTCTTTTTTTCGTTCTCTATAGAGTACTCTGCCAGCGGTCTCTCTACTGGCAAATTATGCCCGAGCTCAGCCGTAGAGGGTAGAAGAAAAAAAAGAAAATAAAAGTGAGCCGCGCCACCGACTTAGACGGTTCAACCCGGAAACCCCTAGGTCTTATAGGCACTAGCAGAGCCACACGATAAACAACTAAGATTATGGTAAACCAAATAAATAAAATTATAGCAAAAATATATTGGATACTTTACTCCTACAATAAATCAAAATACACAGTTCAATAATAAAACTATAACAAATATAGTCAAAATCAACAGCTAACAATAAATCAAAAATCCAAAGTTTACGATTCCATAAAATAACCAAATCAAAAGTAAGAGTAACAAACTTTACCAAGTTACCAAAAAAAACGTATACAAGTCAACTTTTTAATAATACTTAATCAAACGTTCACATAAGGCTGCTAATTTACTCATGTTTTTACCATTTACATAAAGATTTACACTGTTAAAACAATCGAGCTTATTTAAAAATATTTCTTTTTACAATGGCTGTCCTTCAAAATATCAATATTGTAGGATATTTACAAATAAGTACGAAGAAAACATTTTTACTTGGACGCAAAGAACTATTAAGAAGATTACTTTAATCAAAGTTCAGCCTTGGCATATTATGCAATGCAATAAATAGTTTTCAACAATGTACCATATTAATAAATTAAAACAAAACTTAATCGTGGTGTCAAAAACAAATCACGTCGTTTAAATATTCTAAAATAAATCACTTGTAACCTTTGGGTATACGAATTCACTACTCCTGTGGCCGGTTTAATTATGGAACGGCACCTGCTAATTAACAATGGCTTCCCTCAATCAAATCCCGCATGCGGTTATTTTAACTCGACACCAAAATCCAAAATATTAACAACAAAGGTAAGATAGAATAGTCAAGTTAAAAATTAAATGGCTTTTCTTCAAAATCCAATTAAGATGGCCCAAATAAAGCCAGATATGAAAGAAAAACCGTAGAGGTTCTGCACACTTGCCAATATCACACCGTCCCAAAAATTCTCACCACACCACTCCCAAGACTGCCACCAAAACGACTGACACTACTTCCCAGGCCGGATATCAAGAAAAATGACACGGAACCGACGTCAACCAACAATATTCGCAAATCTATGTTCCACACTTAGATTCGCGCTCGTCCGTGTTGATAGCCTTCCCCATCCACACAGAAATGCAAACCAAACAATGATATAACCGACAACACACAACAATCGAGGCCAAAAACCAAAGCAAAATCTAATAACGAAAACCCCCACTCAATCTCCATCGATTAACAAAAATGTCACAGCCATTAACAATCGAATCCTATCACTACAAGGTATGCAACACTATTTACAACGAATGATATATTTAAGTTACAAAAAAATACGGTACGCGACACTATTTACGAGTACCTGAGGAATACAAAACTATCAGAGACCCAATTATAATGGAACTGTAGAAGGGAAAAAATAGGCACGTTACAACCTTCATCTGTATAATCAAGTTGCAGGAAAAAATGGCTGCAGCTATTTAATTTACGCTTTAACTGTAAAAAAATTAATTACTTATTCTTTCTACTTGTCTTTTTGGCTTTTATTTAACTTTCCTAATAGTACATCAATACAATTGACCTAGATCTAATTTTCCTTTTTTACAAAATTATTAGAACAAAACTAACCTTACTAATTGGGTTGACAGTTGACACTAAATGTTATCGATAGTCGGTTTTCGATGTGAAATGAAATATATCGATACCAAAAATACAACAACAGCGACATGAACACGCCCACCAGGGCTTTTGTTTGCTTCTGCTAACTTGTATACCTTTAAAAAGCAACCGAATTTTTTCCCGAACGGTCGCTACAACTTTCTTGGCGTTTTCTTCTGCAAGTTTGCTGACTTTAGATGCAAATCTGTGTATGATCTGTGGATGTAAATAAACGGTGTTTATAACGGCGCGTGTCTGACACGCTCAATGTTTATAGGTATAATATAATAATTATTGCGGAGTGGCTTAGCTTAATGAAAAGGTGGGTAATAAATAAAACGCAACATACCAACATTAAATAAAATATTTTATTTTACATGGTTGAGCTATATTTTTTATTATTTTTACCTGTTTACAATAAGTATAAAATTAATTAAACTGATAAATTAGTATCATAATTATTTCGGTAGAGCTCATATCCTTGATAAATCGTCTTTAAAATCACATTTTTTTGTTTGTAAATGAATTAGTCTCCGGTCACTTAAATACTCCGTTACAATAATTTTTTGTATCCTAAAAAATATATCGCATAAAGTTCCGAAACAATGTTGGGCATTTTGCAATGCACTAGATGTTTAGCAAGTAGGCTCATCTCGTCTCTCCCAAGTGGAGAGCCTTGTCCCGAGAACTGCGTTAAATAGCCACGGTGGCGCTGATGGTTGATAGAGCCACGTTCTGATTGGCTACGTCACTGTAATAACAGTGATAGTTCATAGGCTTAGATACATATTAAGATAGACTTCACCTCAAACTATTCTCTTTGAATTCAAGCTCTGTGGGACAGAAGATACGAAAAATATACAGTGACGGTGTCTTTCTCTGTCATGCTTTCTCAAGGAGAAATGAAATTGGGATAGGAGCGTAAACATAAAAGCCAAAAGCAAATTTAAATAGTACAAACGTATTTTTTCATATGAGTATAAATTTTTATAAAAAAATGTCTAATAGTTACTGTTATATGCTAAAAATTCTGCTACTAAAGATAATTTAACATTTTATAGGCAAAGTAATTACAAAACAACATACTACTTTTAATTTTTTTATATTTTATTATTGTTATGAATCACTAAACTTTTGCACATTATAAAGTTTCTGACTGTTGTTATGTTTCTTCTTCTTGTCTATTTCATTTCTCCTTGCTCCTTCTCTTGATACAGCTTAGTAGAGTAAGAACATTGTCACTTTCAATCAGTACCTAATAGCCGATGTCGATAAGAATAAGGACTAATTTAAAACTCAAATCAAAGATCATTTATTGACAAACAACATGTTCAGTTAACAAATGGGTAGTGGTCGTTTAAAGGCAGTTTGGGATAGGGAGAAAATAAAATTTAAAGGTGCTAACTGCCAACAAACTGGAGGTAATTATATATTTTTTATTATACCTCAACATTTAGTCAGTTCTTAGTTTAAAACATCTTTGGTAAATAAAGTAGAAGCTGTAAAAGTTTCATTGATCAATTGTTAATTACAAAAAGTTCATACGCGGAATATCTGCACAATAAAAACAATTGTCCTACAAAATGGCATAATTGTATTCAGGTATAAACATTTAAAATGTTTCAATCTTGTATACTTTGCTTGCCAACTTTTTAACACAAAATATTTATTTTTGTATAACCATTATAGATATAAGGAACCAAGCAAAGATACAAACATTTAATTTGTAAAAAACCTACTAAACTTTAAAAGAAAAGAACAAATAGAAACGATTTAAATACTAGCTTTAAATAATGTCTAATATTTGCCTGTTTTTTTATCTGTTTGTAATTCACAAACAGCTCGACATTATCTGAGTTATTGATGGAAAAAATTATAATTTTTATGGGAACATTTAATATTTGAGGCATTTTATAGACACTTGATAAAGACATTTGACGTTTTTGTGGACACAAACGTTTGAGATAGTGATATTGAAATTCACGAAGGTCGCGCCATCTGGATAGGCACCAATAGGGAAAATATTTTGCTATTGTTGTATTAAAGTATTTGGGTCAATGATGTTATGTATTTTTCTGATTTGCCAGATTTTAATTAATAAAATAAACCAATATCATTATTTCTATTAATATTTAGTAAGGGTGAGAAATATTGTTCAGTTCCTGGCTGAAATATTTACAATACTAAAAACTTCGATGGATCAAGTAATGTTACCTAAACTTTTACCATTTTTAAAAAGTTTTATATATTTAACTAAAAGAGTTTAAAACAATACATTACCTAACGGAGTTTGAAATGTTTTCCCTATTGCTAAAAATGTCATCGTAGCGCAATAATGCTTTGTTCCAGTATTACAATCTGAACAAATTTTCTTGCTAACAGCTCGGATATTTTATCAGTTATATTTTGCAAATATTTAAAAGGAGTCCGTTTGAATTATTTTTAGCTTAGATATATCACACACTATAAGTATCACGTAGGTACAATTTTAATATAAAGTCAAAAATATAATTTTATATAATATTTATAAATACAACCCACAATAAAATTATATACTTAATATAAAAATGAGTTCATTTTACAGCTAAATGAGCCAACCAAATTAATTCAATTTAGATTTTTAGCTGACAACTTTTGCTTTTTACATTTTCCAAAATGCTTACAATAAGGTAACTTTATTTTATATATTGTCGTCTTGGAATAATAAAAATGATAAAAAAATTTGTTATCCTAACCAAAAATTTAATTAAAAAACGATACAATGCCATTCTGTATAAAGTAAAATTATTCGTTAAATGTAAACTGAAAGTAGATCAATTACTCATTTGCAAATTCCTAACTTTTATTAAAAAAATTAGGAACCATTTTTCTACCAATGTATTCACTCAGAGAAATTATTATTTTTTAATTCCTGAGATTTAAAGAGGCACTTAAATTGCCAGAATGAATGATTAGAAAACCAACACTTTCAGTCTGAGTGCAAAAATATTTGTAACTTTTCACAAAAAATTACCTCTGTTATTCTAAGACGATATTATATTTCTTAACATTAGGCTAGTACTTATTTAATAAAAATAATAATTGATCCTCTTGAAAGGACATATGGTGACGCAGTATGTCTCTTCTAAATGTCCAAAATGTAAATTCAATTACTTAGTCACAGCATACCTACAATTGTTAGGTATGCTGTGACATATTTTACCTATAATGTAAAATAAACAGTTAATCATTATTCAGTGACTTATTAAATTTAGGCGTGTTTTGGCGAGAGTATATTACTAAATTGGATAACTAACTCGTCGTATGAATGTGAGGCCCGTGTGACGGCTGCCAATTGTAGTAAGGTCAAGACAAACCAGATTTTGTGAAAAGCTGCCTTTTTTTGATCGTTTTTTGAATTAACTAACTTAATTATTTATTTACAAATTGTGTTTATTCATTTGGAAAGGCTTGGATCCCACATCAAATATTTAAAATCAGATGCAGTACTATCTGTATTCTCACTTGCAGAAAAATGTTTTAATTCTATGCGCACTCTCTTAAGAAAGTTCTATTAAATCTTTTAGATTAAATCTTTTAGATTTAATAGCATCCAAATGATGGTTACCAAACCATCATTTGGATGAAGAACATTGTAGTGTTTATTACATGGTTTTAAAGGCATTACGCTAAATATTTTTCAAAATAAAAAAAAATAGGTATAGATATCTAGAAATCTTAAACGGGGACAAATAATTATTGCAGGTATCCAATTTTGAATTAAATGAATAATTACATTAATGTATTAATAATTAATTAATTTCAACGAGATTTGCATTTATTATTTAGGAAATTATTACAAAAATAGTTTTCATTTATCCTACTTGAAGCATTACGTTACTGCGAGCTTTAGACCTAACTGCAAATGGCTGGTGAGACGTCAGCTGGTCTGAGTTCGGTCGGATCGTATTCAGTTAGCTATGCAGCCTAGTAATATAACATACTTGATTTATCTTTATAACGTTTGAGCATAAGTTTTAAATAAAAAAAAACAACTGCAATACTTGTTTAAAATTATTTTTTATGGGGACGAAAAAGAAAATAAAAACAATTTGACACACCACGTCCCACTTGAGGATTTAAAGTAAATTACTACGTACATCAGTCTGTAGATGAGTTTCTTTGGATAAAAATAAAGTTCTTAAAAGTACATTTCTAAACAGAAAACAATTTAAAAGTTATGATGCAACAAAATTCCAGTTTCCTATTTGTTTATTATATAAAAATAGTATATTACGACCCTGGGCCAGAAAATTGGATTTCCTGGCAGATGTTAGGCCGAGGCTTTTATATCACATACGCCAGGTAATCTTATATTCTTGCCGTGGGTTGTATACTATTTTTCTTGCTCTCCAAGCTGAAAGTTTAATAAAATAATTAATATTAAAATTTTAAAAATAGAGTTTAATATATCACTTGCTTCAGTCCACCAGCTGGCCATATCGCTAAGTGTAGCGCGCTATATTATTAATCCATTAATCTTTTTTTAATTATTATATCGTTTTACTTTTCACTAACAACAAAGTAGCTGTGAGACATTGTTGATTTTATTGGGATGTAAGATTACGTTTGACCGACTGAATACAAAAGCTTTGTAGACTGCCGTCGTACAAATCATGCGGCCAAAAGTCCGTACTTTCGGCTTGGTGAGCAAGGAAAATAATTCTTTAGCGTCTTAATCAATCTCAAATTATTTATTAAATATACAGTGTGGAACAGCCAAATGGAATAAATTCGATAACGAATAAATGAGAGCGTGTTGGGAAAAACGCTAGGACACGTCGATTTGTATTTTTAGATGCGCATTTTTTTCAAAAAAAAAATAATTATATAGGGTGTGTCATGTGACAGTGGCCAATACCAACTTTTTTATTTTAAATACAACTCCCTGTATATTATTTATTTTTTGGATTTTTCAGAAAATTCTAGATATAATTCATGTACAATGTCCCATACCTATCTTCAACTGTTTCGGAAATATTAAGTGTTTTCAGATGTATTACAAAAATTAACATTAAAAAAAAGAAAATTATTTTATTTCACAAATAATGTAAAAAAAAAACAGAAAAAACATTAATTTCAATGTAAGAGATGTTCGAAATGTTCGCAGCGAAAGTGGTGGATAGGGAGGCGCGGATCGATAGAATGGCCATTCGATCTCCTGATCTGACACCATTAGACTTCTTTTTGTGGGGATATGTCAAAAGTATTCTATACAAAACTAAACCACTCAACTTACATGACTTAAAAAGACGAATCACGCTTGCGATTAGATCAGTCACGCCTGAGATGTTAAGTAACGTTAGAAGACATTTCTATGCCAGATTAGCATGTTGCCAAGACGTTCGCGGCGAACATTTTGAACATCTCTTACATTGAAACTAATGTTTTTTTTTTTACATTATTTGTGAAATAAAATAATTTTCTTTTTTTTAATGTTAATTTTTGTAATACATCTGAAAACACTTAATATTTCCGAAACAGTTAAATATGGGTAAGGGACATTCTACATATATTATGTCTAGAATTTTCTGAAGAATCCAAAAAATAAATAATATACAGGGGGTTGTATTTAAAATAAGAAAGTTGGTATCGGCCACTGTCACATGACACACCCTATATAATTATTTTTTTTGAAAAAAATGCGCATATAAAAATACAAATCGACGTGTCCAAGCGTTTTTCCCAACACCCTTTCATTTATTCGTTATCGAATTTATTCCATTTGGCTGTTCCACACTGTATATATAATGTATTTAAAAATGCTTCATGGTATACTTTTTAAGGAGATGGCAAGTAATCGAATTTATAGGTTTAGCTCTAAACTTAAACTTTTTCTTTAATTTAAATATACTCTGCCAGGGACGGATTCAGGGGGTACTTCAGCTGCTGATGCCTGCAATACCGTATACTGGTGGTTGAAGAAAAATATTAAATGACGTTGGTAATATAAGCTCCACTATCATGCATTTTCTTAGAAAGTATAAACGAAGAATGTTTAAATGTTATTAAAATAGGTAAATTAAAAAAAAGAAGGTTGATTTTGTAGCATTATTAGTTTCACAAAAATAAATTTATTTGACAGGTATAGTATCAATGAAACTGCTTTTAATATAAATGAAAAAAGTAAATGAGATTCACGCATATTCAATTTCAGTAGTGGTTAACTGATGGGCTTATTTTAAAAAAATATGTCGATGTAGACTGATAAAATTGTTGATTTTATATTTTTTATAAAAATCAATAAAGAGCCTCTTGATACTTGTCCCGTTAATATAAAAAAGCTTAACTTTGAAATAAATTATATTTCTTAAATTAAATTTAAAAATCCAAGATCTACGAATTATCATCGTCCGATACTGGATTTTCACCTTTTTCTAAACAGTCCCTTATAGCCTTTAAAATTATTTCCACACGGCGATCGAGAGCCTCCAAATGCGGCTCCCACAGAATGGGACTGATGGGATCCGAGCTCATGCTCATCCGCATGGCTTTGCTCAATTTCACGGGTCCATTGTGGAATCTGAAATAATGAACAAATGATAAAAAAACACTTCTGATAGTTAAATAATCCGTTTAAAAATAAATAAAAAGGAAACTGGAAAAGTTTTGCACTAATCTAGAATTTTCGATAGAATAGTCTGGAAACATTTAATATTTTAACGTCTTTTCTTGCATAAACGTTAGTATACAGTGTAGAGCTGCCAAATGGAATAAATTCGATAACGAATAAATGAGACCGTGTTGGGAAAAACGCTTGGACACGTCGATTTGTATTTTTAGATAAGCATTTTTTTCAAAAAAAAAGTAATGTGACAGTGGCCAAAACCAACTTTCTTATTTTAAATACAACCCCCTGTATATTATTTATTTTTTGGATTCTTCAGAAAATTCTAGACATAATTCATGTACAATGTCCCATACCTATCTTCAACTGTTTCGGAAATATTAAGTGTTTTCAGATGTATTACAAAAATTAACATTAAAAAAAGAAAATTATTTTATTTCACAAATAATGTAAAAAAAAAACAAAAAAACATTAATTTCAATGTAAGAGATGTTCAAAATGTTCGCCGCGAACGTCTTGGCAACATGCTAATCTGGCATAGAAATGTCTTCTAACGTTACTCAGTCACGCCTGAGATGTTGAGTAACGTTAGAAGACATTTCTATGCCAGATTAGCATGTTGCCAAGACGTTCGCGGCGAACATTTTGAACATTTCTTACATTGAAATTAATGTTTTTTTTTACATTATTTGTGAAATAAAATAATTTTCTTTTTTTAATGTTAATTTTTGTAATACATCTGAAAAGACTTAATATTTCCGAAACAGTTAAAGATAGGTATGGGACATTGTACATGAATTATGTCTAGAATTTTCTAAAAAATCCAAAAAATAAATAATATACAGGGGATTGTATTTAAAATAAGAAAGTTGGTATTGGCCACTGTCACATGACACACCCTATATAATTATTTTTTTTTGAAAAAAATGCGCATCTAAAAATACAAATCGACGTGTCCAAGCGTTTTTCCCAACTCGCTCTCATTTATTCGTTATCGAATTTATTCCATTTGGCTGTTCCACACTGGATAAATTGGCCTCCGTTCGCGGAGGTTAGTCAGTTTTCTGAAGTTAATGATTGTGTTCACTAGTTTTCATAAATTTTACTAAAAGGTTAGAAAATATATGTGCATATAAATTTGAACCCCGAGAGTGATTTCAAGTAAAACATTACAATACAAATTAATTTTGAATATTTCTGTCTCACATTGGAAAGACAAATATTTTCAAAAATATGGCACAAGTCAGAAAGAGATGGAACTAAGTTGACTTTTAATTAGTTCAAAAATAAAAAAAAAACAATACCAAAACGCCAAAACAATAAAAAAATGGATGCAACGGCAAAATAACAGTTTCACCATGATATACATCACACTAAATTTAAATCTATACATTATTATTTTACGTCAAAATATTTTGACAAATGAATGGAAGTAATCAATTGCGATTTAGGAAGTTTGATAAAACATTTTGTAAGTAATCTCAACTATTGCTTTAATTTTGACTAGTTATAATTGGATAACGGTTAATGTTTTAAGGTATGGTACGATTTTAAAATACTGTATAAATAAAAAACTACTAAGTAAATAAGTATACTGTTAACAACTAAATTGTAAATGAATTTAATAATTTATATTTATACGTATCTTGTATGATACAGTTGTGACTTAATTTATGGTTAATAGCATTGTATAAGGACAACCTTTAAGCAATGTTAATAGCTAGTGACATGAAACTTTTAACAAATCCTTTCATAAAGTTTACATTTTTGTCACCAGTTGGAGTTAAAGTTATGACGTATTAGCCCGTTGCAAAAGGAATTTTACTAAATGATTTTTTTTCCTTTTTCTATTTTGATATTAAACTCTTTAATATAGGGTACCCATGGTTTTGTTTTAGTTGTCGTATTTTAAGCTACATCAGGGTTGTACTCTCAAGACACTCGAATACGACTGGTATACATTATTGATTACATCATATTTAGAAATTCAAAACCGTTTAGAGAGGCGCATTATCAAGTTTTCCAGCGTATGTTTTGGCCGAAAACATGAATTTTTTATTAACGTTAAAATAAAAATCCAACCCCAAGTTTTTCATAAATAATTTTAGACGATAAAAGTGTTTTAAGACGTCGTTCGCATTTTGCATAATAATAAAATAAACGCCCTAAATTAAAAGCGATACCGCACAAATTAAAACAAAAAAAATTGCGTTTTGAAAAGATTTTTATGTTCGAGTTTAATTTTAATTCAATTTGAAATAAAAAATAATCAGGAAAACTTACATACATACATATATACATATAGTCGCGACTTTTTCCCGTAGGGGTAGGCAGAGACCACTTGCTTCCACTTGCTACGGTTCTTACACACATCTTTTGCTTCCTCTACTTTCATTAGTGCTAACATGCATGCTCGTCGCTTGTTGGTACTCTTGACCTTGTCTTTTTTCAAAACAATGTCGATCTGATCGAGACCACATTTTCTTTTACACCACAGAGTTCCCTTATCTCACTATTCTTCACCTTATCCATCAGAGTCACTTCGGCTATACCTACTTTTCAAACTACTCATCTCTCCAGCATTAATATTATTTTCATGTTTTTTCTGCCAAACCCAACATTCACTAACATTCATAAGTGTAGGTACAAACACTATCACAAACACATCTATGAACAGCCAGAGTGCCACCTTTGAGACGTTCTGGCTACTCATAAAGTTATACAAGGCCCCATTTATTTGTTTTCCTGCCAACACCCTTCGCTCAATGTCACAGTCATACTTTTCGTCTCTTTAAACTTTAAACACAATCACTTGTTTCTCTTTCTCTTTTAATTAGCTCTTCGCAATTTGTCATATCATTTTCTTTTTCAAAAACCATTACTTTCTTCTTGCTTTACTTGCATACCTTTTATTTTTAAGTCATTATGCATAATATTAACCATCGCCTGCAACTTCTCTTCAGATCTTGCTAATATGCTTCGTTTATTCTGACACAAGCACTGAAATAATCGTAAAGTGAATTTAGTTCTCGTATTAAACTACCGCTCACCCCAAACATAGACAATGTCGATCAAAATTCATTGCTCATCACTCTGTCATAGGCCTTTTTCAAATCTACGAAAGCGCAGTAGACCTTTTTACTTCTAGCCAAGAATTTTTTGACTTGCCTCGTAATAAAAAGACCTGATCCATACATTTCCTTTCTCCTGCTTGCACATCCCATAACTGTTCATCCATTTAATTTGTCACTCATGAAATCAATACCTAAGCATACAATTGGCCGACGATGCTGAGTAAATTAATACCTCGGTAGTTTTTGCAGTTCTGCTGTGAACCTTTTCCTTTATAAAGCGAAACGATAGCTACCTTGCACCAGTCTTCTGGTACGCTGCAACTACTCCAGCAAAGTTTAAAAAGGCGGTTCAGCAGACTAGCTAACACGCACTGTCTAGCCTTTAGCATTTTAACTGTTATCCTGTCATACCCTGCAGCCTTACCCTATTTCATACCGTTCAACGCTTTCACAATCTCTGTCGTACTAATTTTACTTTCATTGCAACTTTTACTCATGTCTCCGAATGGGGTCTGCGCTTGTGTATCTTCTTTTTCAAATTAACTATCGAAGTATTCCTTCTATCTCTTTAGAACTCATTCTTTTTCTTTTATCATACTACCATCTTGGTTTCTGAGTTTTTCCACACTCACTTTTAGGGAAAATTTGGGAAGCAGAGATGATTTCCTTTCTTATAATTTACTTTAAGGAAAATAAAATATTTTTTACCAGGCATTATTCGACTAATGTTTACTCGGAAATAAAAACATTTTACAAGCTTTCTGTCTCGACTGATAGTTTACGGCCACTTCGTGGATCCGGAGATGATAAGATAGCGAATTGATGTACTTTTCTCGCTTACTTTACTTTACTTTATCGTGTCCGGACCTCAGCATTATTAATTTTCAGCCCAGTACTGGGCCACGTTTATTCCTTCTTGGTTAGAAAGCCACAAATCATCGAGGGTACACTGGTATGGGCACAGTTTGCACAGGAGGAGGTGTTCCATGTTTTGCATTTCGCCACACGCACAGTAGGGGTCGTCATCAGTTGATTTCCGCCATGTTATCATGTTGGTTTTGACTGGCGCCACACCTGTTCTTATGCGGTTTAGATTTCCAGGTCTTAAAATTAAGGTGTTGGTCGCTTGGGGAGGTTGGCAGAGCAGGAAAGTCTTCAAGTGGTTCGACGGGTACGCTTCTGAGGACGCCTCTGCGTGATTTTAACCTTTTCCTTGGGGTTCTTAAATCAAAGAGTGCGTGTCGTTCGTCGAAGGTTTCACGACTCTCATCAGGTGGTGGTCGTTGAGTGTTTCGTAAATCTTGCAGAATAGAGCTCTGTGTTTCACTGTATCATAGGCTGCTGACTAATCAACAAAAGCGACGACGGTCACACGTTTTTCTATAAAGCCTTCTTCAATATGCTCTGTCAGAGCGAGGACTTGTCTAGTGCATGATTTGCCGGGTCTGAAACCTCCTTGTTGCGGGATAAGTAGTCGATCCTTACTTTTCTCGATCCTTGATAGAATAAGCCTTTCGTAAAATTTGAAGGGGAGGCATAGCAGTAAAATCGGTCTGCAGCTACTGGGGCATTCTGGGTCTTTGCCTGGATTAAGGAGAGCAATGACTTTTAATTTTCGAAATTTTGCAGCTTTTGCAGCAGTAGTTGGATAGCCGTAGGATCCAGTTCCAAGCGATTGGTCCCATGTGTTTAAGTTGTTCTGCACAGATGTCATCGATTCCTGCCGATTGCCCAATTTTCATTGAATTTATGGCGTTGTTGAGTTCTTTGGTAGAGAAAGGTGCTTCAAGCTGATTAGTTTCTGTAGCTGGGTTTCTGTGTATTTTTCGGGCTTTAGTGTGTTTGTCAGTTTTGCCGTTAAGCAGCAGTTGGGTGGCGACTTGGTCTGCTGTAACCTTGCACGATAGTTTTTGTTTCTTTGGGTCGCCATTGAGTTTTTTTTATAAGGTTCCACGCGATCTTGATGCTATGTGTCATGTCCAATTTCTCCAGCTTATTGATCCATGCTTCTTGTCTTGCTTTGCTAAGCTGCTGCATTAGACTTATACCACACTCTACGGTTTCATCGCTAAAGGGTCCCTGTCATAAAGGTTTTTGTACTTTTTCATTAGACTTTTTGATTCGCTGGTCATTCCTGAGATGTAGTGCTTTCTGCAGCCTCGGGGATGGTTCTTCTTTACACAGACTTCAACAGTTGTACGAATGTTTTGTAGTTTTCCGGTTTAGGGCTTATGTGCTGTATCTCAGAGTCTAAGGTGGTTGCAAAGAGTTCCCAATTAGCCTTTTTAAAGTTAAACCTTCTTCTAAAGGCTATGGTTTGAGGTCTGACAGCTGGGTAGACGTTTATACCAATTGGCCTGTGTTGTGCATTCGGTATAGGGTCGTAGACAATTTTGGTGCATCTAACTTCTATATTGTCATTTGCAAACCAAATGACAGGGTTATATCCCCTATTCCATATGTTACTCTGAAAGAAGTGCGGTAGCTTCGGGTCGGTGTCCCTGTGGACCCAGACTATGCTATGACTATTAAAGTCGCCAAAGACAAGCCGGTTAGGTTGCGAGTTAGGTTCTCGCTTGTTGTCTGTATGTTCCAAATTCTAGACACTACTAATATTAACTACTACTAAGGGTAAGGAATAAAGCAGGAAGAAGAGATCCAACGACTGTAACGGTCAAAGTAAAAATAGGCTTAGCTTACTAACGGAAATTCAACCAGGAAACTACTGGTTAAGGTGGCACCTTAAGATATTTGTATTATAAGAAACAGAAGAATGCATATTTTGCAAGGAATAGGACAAAACCTTATGCATTATCTTGCAAAACCCGAGAGCTTGACATTAAGTAAGGAAGGTTAACCCAATCTAAAGCCATCCGATATTTTGAACTTCCTTAAAGTAATAGTACTGCAAGCATTGCTTTAACCGTTAAGATATCCTGAATGACTGTGCAGCAAAAGGGGTCATAACAGATCTTTTTGTTTTCAGTGTATTAACAACTCCATCATTAAATAGTCAGGCTATTAGTTTTATGTTTAACTTCTAATTTGTACATTATTCTAAAATACACTATTCTAAAAAAATAATAATTTCATAATTAAAATTTCCATAACTTTATAAATGTCTTACAATTTCCAGTATTTTATATTCCTAAGTCTTAAAAGTTAGAAACAGAGTGTAGCTGTAACGCTATCAAATTGTATGACGTTCATTAGATTTTGTTTTGTATTACCTATTGTTTCCGAACGGTGTTCGAAAAAAGCGGACTGTATTGATTTATTGATTAACAAAGTACTTTATGTCGATCGAACTTTAGACAAATTAAATGAATAAAAAAAAATTGTAATAAACAGTGATTCCCCAAAAAAAGCTCAATTTTATCGTCTCTTCGCTTAACACTGATGCTCGCCGTGGGCTAAAAGGCTAGGAAATATTAAGGAAAAGTAGTAGGGATGCCTTTTACCTTTGATGTTTCATGTTACTTCTGAAATTACAAAAAGTTTTACTTGTATGCTGCATAAACCGATCATGACTAGGTTAAATACAATACCCTACACGTGCATCGAAGGACCTGTAACGGAGAGGCAGTGCAAATATGGGCAGAGTCAAACAAAATGTGTCTTATCCATGATTATAAACTACCAGCATCTTTTAACAGTAGTAGATGGCAACGTGGATACAACACAGACCTTCTGTTTGTAAGCGAACGAATTGCCCAACAGAGTGTGTTAAGTCAATGTGCCCGCCAATACCAAACACCCAACATCGTCCCCTAACGTGTCAAGTTAAGGCAGCAGTCCAACCACAAACAGTGCCATTCCGTCGAAGATATAATTTTAAAAAATGAAACTGGACAAAATTCCAGGCATCGTTGGACAAAATGGTGGATAACATCAACCCGGTTCCTGAATGTTACGATGAGTTTGTCAAAACTGTGAAGAAGTGCTCCCAAATGTCAATCCCTCGAGGATGCAGATTCAAATATATACAAGGTCTAACCCCAGAAACGGTGGGACTGATGCAGAGATATATGACATTATTCGAGGAAAATCCGTTGGCAGAAGAGACAGTCGTAGCTGGACATGAATTGATCGTATCTATATAAAAGAGTAAAAGAGATAAATTGGTCAAACTTATGGAAGAACTGGATATGGGTCGCAGTAGCCGGAAAGCATGGAGGCTCCTTAAAAAGCTCAGCTCAACGACTCATCAAAGAGTTCAGTGTATGCCAACGTCACTGCCAACCAAATCGCTTACAAACTGCTTAGTAGTGGAAAGCCAGAGCTTTGCTTGGATAAATCGGAAACAAAAATTCATCGAACTCTTGAAGAAGAAACAAATAACCTGTCCCAACCATTTCGCCTAATTGAGTTGGAGATAGAAATTGAGAAATGCAAAAATGGTAAAGCCGCTGATCTAGACGACTTAAGAGTGGAGCAAATAAAACATTTTGGCCTAAAAGCTAAAGTCTGGCTACTAAATATGTTTAACAGCTGCCTAGATGCCTGTCAGGTCCCAAAAATTTGGAGAAAGTCACGAGTAATTGCCATACTTAAACCAGGCAAGCCACCTACAGATCCCAAAAGCTACAGACCAATCTTTCTGTTATGCCACCTAAACAAAGTACTGGAACGAATGAAACTTAATCGATTAACGGAAGTTGTTAAACCACTTCTTATCCCTCAACAAGCAGGCTTTACGCCCGGCAATGATTATACATCGCAAATTTTAAATCTTACCCAACATATCAAAGATGGTTTCGAAACTCGGAAGACAACTGGAGTAGCATTTATAGATCTTTCAGCAGCATATGATACTATTAATCACCAACTTCTGTTTAAAAAACTGTACCAGGTTACAAAAGATTTCAAATCATAGCCGTAAGTTTGAAATCGAAGATTATTTGTAGACTTTCAGAACCAACGAAGCCGTTGGAGACTCCAAAATAATGGGCTACCACAGTGTAGTGTTTTAGCCCCCACGCTATTTAATGTATATACCAATGACCAACCACTTCCCTACGACACTAGGAGTTTTATCTTTGCCGATGACCGGCCAATTGTAGTCCAAGGAAAAACGTTTGAAGCTGTGGAGCATGATCCAACGAAGGCGTTAGAAGAGATTGATGTAAACTACCACCATAATCAGCTTATGTGCGTTTTACCTACGGAATAAAGAGGCATCCAGAAAATTGCAGGTGGTTTGGTCCTATATCCAATTGGAACACAGCTCAACACCGATATACTTAGGTGTCACCCTAGATCGCACCTTAACAACACTGCCTCAAAACAAAACAGGGTATGTGCTAGAAACAATTTTCTGCGTAGGATAATTTATAGATTAAACAAGTAGGTGAAAATAACTAGGACCAAAATACCTGATTTTCTAATTTTTAATTAATTATAGCCCGGCCAGGATTTTTTTAAGCAACCCGTTTTTTTATAATTTTTAACATACTAAATTACTCATAAAATAATTTTTATCCATTAAACAAATGGGTGAAGGTCTACCTTACTTCGGATCATAGACTAATAGGTTAGATTGAAAACAAAACGTCAAGCGAATTAAATCGGAAAAGTAGTATCATTTGTGTGCCATCTCTTTTCAGTATATTGCGGGTCTAATCAACCATAAAACAACATACATCTTTGATTAAAAGACAAGCTTTTAGTAATTATATGCACTCTTTGAAGTTGATAAAAATAGGTGCTAAACAAATAGGATGTGTTTTATACAATCATGTATTAATGACTCACGTCCATTCTTTTACTGGAAGAACAATATTAAGTGTTTTCAACTTCTAATAATGAAATCAGAATCATCGATATATATCCTCCCAGAGAAAGAGTCTATAATTTTTTTTAGTAACACGCTAGTCCTATAAAAAAAGGTAATTTTCCGTAACAATAATACATGGTTTTTTTAAAATTTTGCAGTGTGTGTCAGCTTAAACTATCTGTATATTGAAAACTATTCACACGATTCAAACGTGAACTCCTAGTGCCTCTATCGATATTGTAATGAACGGGGAAAAATACCTACAAAAATGGGGTAAAAGGTTTAGGTCTTTGGGTAGACACCAAACTTAGATTTACAAAACACATTAATTAACTCAGTCATAGCTCTTATAATATTTTAAAGCAGCTTTATGCCCATCGACTTTATACAAACCAAGATTTTCCATGCCGTTGGATTGGCAGAAGGGGTCCAATAGAGTGACCGGCCAGATAACCGGATCTCTTGCCATTAGATGTCTTTGTGGGAACACCTAAAATTAAAATATACGTCACTCCGCCTACAGATTTTGCAAAGTTGCGACTGAGAATTGTAACAGAATGCCGATTACTGACACCAGAGGTATTTGCAAATGTTGGAAAATAGATTGTATCATTGTATGGAGGTCAGTGCAGTGGCACTGGTGAGGCGCACGAGGCGCGCGCCTCGTATTTTTTCAGGCGGGGGGCGCCAAACAGGGCAAAACAAAGTAAATTTTTCCATGCTGAGTATTCATGGAATAAAACCATCGCGCCTTCTAATTGAACTCCAATAAAACAATAAAAACGGGGACAACTAGCGAACTAGCCAACGACCTATCCTGACTGCACTGCTACTGCCTGCATTGGCTGTAGTGAAAAGTTTGCGCTTGTTATGTTTCGCCGCTAGCTCCCACTACAAGTTAACATTCGATGCAGTGGTCCAGTTGTAGCATGAATGATGCAACGGGAGTCAGCTTTCAATAAGAGATTGCGTGACTCTGTTGACGTTGACTGTGAACCCGAATAAAACAATACCTTGGTGTCGCGTCGGAGATGCCGCATCTCCGACGCATCTCAGATGCAAATTGCATTGCCGTGAGCAAAAATAGTTGTTTTGGATGTTAAACATTTATTTTAATTTTTGAGATTCATAATGAATGGAAATAAAAAGAAATCAGGTGCTCAAAACCGCAGGTTACAGAAAGAAAAAGACATTTTGAAAGATAAGTTACGACAATCCATGTCACGGAAAGGGGCGCTGAAGTAAGTTGCGCCTCAGTCTGCCGAACGTCATGATCCGCCACTGGGTCAGTGGAGGTCATAGTGAAATTTTAAGTTTTTGTGTTATTACTGATATTTATTAAATAAATTAGTTAAATCCAAAATATCTTCAAAATTATTTCATAAATTCAAAAAAATGAAATGTTGTGTAGAGAATTAAATTACCTTTTAAATGATGTGTCACTCTAACACACTTGCTGCTATTTACAAAAAATTTGGGGGTTGATGCGGGACTGTAGGGGGTTGCATATTTTTATATGAATTTTGTATGAAAATTCGGATCCCTCCCAATAAAATTTAATGTGTTTATTAAATTTTTAAGAAACTCTTGGTTTCTGAAGTTCTGTGGGGGGTCAAATTTTCATTGAAACACCCTGTATAATGGTAATGTTCATTCTTTAGAATTGTATTATAACCAAAAGAACTTATTTGATTATAGTTAATATTAAAACATAATGTTGTGGTTTAGTGACTGATTTTATTCAAGACTAAATTTCGTGCTTTATGACCATTATTCTGAAACTCATCGCAAAGTCGCTATGGAGCAAAAAATACACAACAGGCAAAAATGGTCCCAGAACTAGAAACTAATGTTCATTTAAAACATGGGCTTACGCAGCGGCGTAACCTAATATCCACCAATTATTTTTCACATTCCATTTTTAATCCGATAAATAAAGTATCTCCAAAGTATCGGACAAAAATTCAGAAACATGTAGTGTCCTTTTCGGAGTTGCTTTATTTAGATAGCAAAAGAGAAAAAATGTTTTTGAGCACTAGGATTTAATTTTAATCTTTAAACTTTTATCCCCTCAAAGATTAACCAAAATAGGAATTGGAGTGTTAACAAAATCAATTTTCCGTGACCCTAAATGTAAATCAATTGTCAATAGAAATCCTTAAAATTTGTTTTGCCTAGCTCAGTGGTAGGTAGTTGTGAACTTGACAAGTGTGTAGTATTCATAAGTCAATTAAAGCTAGGTATCTAAAATTATCTTATTTGTTGTTATCTGAGAAACGACGAGCATGTATGAGAGCACTGATGAAAGTAGAGGAAGCAAAAGATGTGTGTAAGAACCGTAGCAAGTGGAAGGAAGTGGTCTCTTCCTACCCCTATGAGACAAAGGCGTGACTTTATGTATGTATGCATGAAAACAATGAAAAAAAAAATGAGTACAGCATATAGGTAGTTGTTTCGCAAACATGGTGGAACATAACCCTAATTACAATGATGTTTATGATTTGATTACGGAACATTTTTTCAAACATCCAACCTCAATATTGACAAGGTTATCGCAAATTATATTTAATAAAGTGAGTAAAGGAACTTCCTTGTTCAGGTAAACCAAAGTATGTTACCGCTACAGAAACAAATTTTATTGTTGCGCAATGTTTTGTGCAATAATAGACTAAATATCAAAGCAATGCATCCAAGCAAATAGCAAGAACAAGCTTAGAAGGGATTCAAAAATAGCCTACAACTGTCACCAAAGAGGTCCTTCTTTACTTTTAATTTCTAAATAAAAATGATACGGACAAGTGTATGAAATTCTGCGAGTTGTCTATAATCCGAGAAGAAGCCAATACCAACTTTTACAAAATCATTCCTTGAAGCTACAAAGCGAAACAATGGCAGAGAAAACAGATACAACTGCGTTTACTAGGATTTTACGAATCCCTTTGTGGCGATAGAGACAGAATTAAACTTTTCCAGAGTGTATCTGCAAGGATTTCAAGCGGTGGGATAATCGGTCATCATTTATTTAATAGTACTGTTAATTCTGTAAAATACCAAGATATGGTTCGATATTGTTAAACTGCAAAATATTTCGGCTAAAGAAAATTTGATATGGCAACAATAAGGAGCAAACCCACATTATGGAGTTATTGTAAGAGACTTTCTAAATGAAGTGGTACAATTAAATGGCCTCCACGATCCCCAGATATAATACCTATCGATTTTGCAGTCTAAGGCATACTAAAACATAAGGTTTATTTCGTCAAGATGCGTGATATTAATCTTTTAAAGACACGAAAACGTACAGTTCCGTAAAATTAAATTAAAACATATTTTGTAAGTTTGTATTTTTAACAACTGACTTATGGCCCTCCATGTAGAATATTGTTTAACGAGCACAAATTGATACTCGTATAATTTGCAGTACTCTCCTACCGAAAAATGAAAATTTCGTGTGTTATATACTATTCTTTATTACATAAAATAGCAAAATTGTTTCACAACAGAAACTTGTATTGAACATTTTCATTTACAATTAAAAAACTAGCACTATATTGAATAAATCAACAATATTTTGATTCAATTTTTTCAAAATTTACATACATACATATAGTCACGCCTTTTTTCCGTAGGGGTAGACAGAGATCACTTCCTTCCCCTTCCTTCCACTTGATCTGATCTGTTCGCCCGCCGAGGTCGACCTCTACCGACTTGTCTATTCACACTCGCCTTATAAATCTGTTTCGTCAATCTTCCTTCATCCATCCTTTCTACGTGTCCAAACCATTTAAGCATTCCTTTATCTAATTTTGTAACCACATCTTCTTACTATCTTCTCACTATTTTTTACTTTATCCAACCGAGTCACTTCGGCTGTTCTTCTCAAACTACTCATCACTGGCTGGTTGTTCATAAAGCTAAGCAGTGCCCCATTCATTTGTTTTCCTGCCAACACCCTTCGCTCAATGTCACTGTGATACTTTCCATCTCTCGTAAACTTTGAACCCAAGTACAGAAATTTATTTACTTGTTCACAATAATCATTTTGTAGTTGACGCGGTGATAATTTTCTTTGGCAATTTGTGAAGGTTTGGCTTCTTCGTATATCTCTTTCAATACTTCCAGAATCAAATTTATACTTGCCTTATTTGGGGCTGCAATTATGTCGGGAGGGATAAGTTAGTTATTTTCACTGGTCATTATAACTTTTGATAATGACAAGTTTAGTTACTCTAAATTGTTAGAGCAGTCTTTATAGAAAAACAAATGTATTAATTCAGTATCAGAAAAAGTTTTTGGAGAATTTTCGTTAGGCTATAAACAGTTTGTCACAGCCTTTATTTTAGAGATATGGCAGCCAAAGTTGAAATATTTTAATCGTTATTCACTTTAATTTTAAAATGTTTTTCCAATTTGCCAATAATATGGTTTCAAAATAAACCGTAAATACCTCCGAACGAGTGTCACATTAAGGTCGGTTACCTTATTTTTTTTTAAATTTATCGGTCCATGGAAGATAAGAGAGTGGTTGAAAAAACAACAGTTAATACAATTATGGGTGTCAGGATGTAATTTATTCCACCGAGCTTTGTTTTAAAAAAATTACCGATCCCTTAAACTAACTAGAACCTGGAAAGAAAGTTAAATCAAGTAACCTACCTTTCTAGATTCTCGCTGTGAACTACATGCTGATGCGGATTTCAAACGTACTAATAAAAATGGGGACAAGTACGTAGAAATGTCAGTGAGTTGATTCAAAGCATAGGATGAAGAATAAATTATTTTTAATATCTTTCTTTTTAAATGTGTTTGGATTTTTTAAAAAAAAAATATATGAATTTTACGTCAATAAAGTAGTGAAAAAATTGGCCAAACAATGTTGTGTAAATGGCGTCAAAGTAGGGCATCGAAACAGTTGGATATCGCGTTCCACAGTTTTCCAAAAGCAAATTCGAGTTTTGTAAAATGAAAAATCTTTTTAATAATGATGAAGTCATTAATAGAATAGCAGGGAAGCCCACGATGCTAAATAGGGATTTATGCGAGCGTCGTAGTGACCTATTGATTTTGATATTAGATGGTAAAAAGAAAAAAAAGTTATATTATATACAATCTTTCACCGGTGGGGGGAGTGTTGACAAATTTTTAAAAATGTAAAAAAAATAGTCAGATATTGTTAGTGTATATGCCCCACGTGTCGCTGCCGGTTTGCATGGTGCGGGTGGCTGTACGAGAATTGAAAACGGGAAACAAAAGAAATTATTCAAGTGCGTCAGATATTCAGAGGAGATGTTAAATGAACCCAAAAGAAGCTTCCATTTAAAAGACTGACTATTCGGACGTGATGCAAGCTCGTGGCGACTTTTTAATATTGCAAAAAAGATCACCAATTTAAAATACTGCAGCGCGTCAGATTATTATACAGGTGACTTAGCTTGATGTCCCAGTAGTGCTGATCCATTATCTGAAGATTATGTGGAGCAATTTTCTTGATCTGACGAATTGAAAAAAACAAATTTTTTAAAACACTGAATGTGACAAATAAATACACGGAAAAAAGCCATCTCGATATGAAAGGCCCCAATGCTCTGCCTTTTCGCTTTCTCTTAGATGATTTCGAAAAATTACCCTGTACCGGGTGACCAGATAAGATGCAAAGTGCTGTATCTCGGAAACGATTCGTCGTAGAAACTTGCGGTAAAAAATGTTAATACTAAAGTGGCCAAAAGAAAATCCTGAAAATTATTTTCAGATTTTCAACAGGGCCGCTAGGGAGCTTAACCGCCATATAAATCTTTGAAATTAATATTTAATTTAATATTTACTTCTACCAATGTAGGATATTGATGATTTTCTTGCTGTTACATAATCTCTTCACTGCAAGAAAGTAGTGTGGGGATGGTACAAGAGAGTAAGGGATAGAGCAAAAGTAAAAGAAAAAGAGAGGCGCTCAAGAATGTCAAGGTGACGTTTTTTTGCAAGCTTGTAATCATCTCATTCCATTACGTCACGCTCAAATTGTCACATTTATGAAATGCACACTTTTCAGTATGTAATGAACCCACCTTACCTTAATCCGACGCGCTCGAGTATTTCTAACGATCAATTTTTTTACTATTCTGAGCGGCTAACTTATACGCGTGATCCTATATTAAGGGCTTATATATGATGGAGGTACTCAACAGGGTGCAAGGGTATGTTAATCTGCCGTGCTCAGGTAAATCCCAAACTGCCCTATTGGGAAAATGTGGTTGAAACAATTAAAAATAAACTTGCACATCAATGTTTCATCAATTCTCTATGCATACATAAAGTCACGCCTTTTTTCCATGGGGGTAGGCAGAGACCACTTCCTTCCACTTGCTACGGTTCTTACACACATCTTTTGCTTCCTCTACTTTCATCAGAGCTCTCATACATGCTCGTCGGTTGTTGGTACTCTTGACCTGGCCTTTTCTCAAAACAATGTTGATCTGATCAAGATATGTTCTCCGAGGTCGACCTCTACCGACTTGTCCATTCACACTCGCTTTATAAATTTGTTTCGTCAATCTTCCTTCACCCATCCTTTCAACGTGTCCAAACCATCTAAGCATTCCTTTACTATCTTTGTAACCACATCTTCTTTTACACCACAGCGTTCTTTTATCTCACTATTCTTTACCTTATCCAACCGAGTCACTCCGGCTATACTTCTCAGACTACTCATCTCCGCAGCATTAATCCTATTTTCATGCTCCTTCTGCCAAACCCAACATTCACTACCATACATAAGTGTAGGAACCAACACACCTCTATGCACAGCCAGACGTGCCTTTTTTGACACTTTCTGCAGTGCCCCATTGATTTGTTTTCCTGCCAACACCCTTTGCTCAATGTCACTGTCATACTTTCCATCTCTCGTAAACTTTGAACCCAAGTACACAAATTCATTTACTTGTTCCAATCTTTCTCCCTCAATCGAAACTCCACAGTTTGTCATGCTTTCTTCTCTTTCAAAAACCATTACTTTTGTTTTGCTTACATTTATTTTTATCCCTTTGATTTTCAGAGCATCATGCATAACATTAACCATCGCCTGCAACTCCTCTTCAGCTGACACTAATATGACTTGATCATCGGCGTAAAGAAGGCATTTGACGATCAAATCATTCATTTTAAATCCATACGCACTCTCTTTCAAATATTTTATACAATTGTCTATGTATAAATTAAACAGCCATGGCGAAGCCACACATCCCTGTCTCACACCCTTTTCGATGTTAAACCAGTCCGTGCAAGCACTGTTTATCCTAACACAAGCAGTGGAATCCTCGTAAAGTGATTTCAGTACTCGTATTAAACTAGCACTTTAATAAAACTAATTATTATCTGCCAGGTTTGTAAATAATATGTTATCTTATTTAATAACAACTAATATTTGTAAATTAATTACCGTATAATAAAGCATTTACATTTTATTTTTTTATTTAATCAATACAGTAAAAAGAAGAGCGAGTTCTTTTTCGTATTTTTTAAAAAATTTCTTTACGATTATTAGTACAAATCAATATGTATGTTTATTTGCAGAATATAACGGCTTTAAAAAGGTTTTATTAAAAAGTGCTGTTTTAAAATATAATATAAAATTTTAATGTCCAGGTACCGATTAAGATAAAAAAAAGGGTGACAGAAGAGATAACTTCAATAGATTTTCGTAGAAACTATGTATTTAACGTAACATATACTATTATTATTATTAGAATTAAAATGATCATTTGGGTAAGAATTATGAATAATTACAAAAATTTTGGTAAATTAGTGACATAATCGAAAATTTTTAAGCAAGTCAACAGCTTATTAATGTAATATAAAATATATCTCATGTATAATAATTAACATTCTTCAATAGATAGATAGATTAAAATATTGTTACGCTTTTGGGAACGCGAGCATGCGCTCGAAAAGTTCACAGCGTGCCGTAAGAAGTTATCACTTAAAAAATGACTGCTTTTTCATAGCTATAAGTTTTCACTTCCGTCGGCAATTACTGCCAAATTTTTTATGATAACAGCGCCGCCAACGGATTCTATAAGTTCTTATAGTTTACCAATTTAGGATATTTTAGCATTCTTTGAAATAAAATATTTTCTAAATTATTTGTTGCGTGGGAGATAAAATTTTTCAGCGACGACAATGATTTTTCAAAGTATTCCGTTCTGAATGGAAGGAGTTAAAGATTACCATCGCGTGTATCACGCATTTCTACTCATTGTGCCGAGAATCTGTTTGTAATGGTATATTATAAAATAAAACGTTGAAATATAAATATATCTATTTTCGTACTTTGTTGACTAATTATTTATAAACTGTTTGCTGTATCATTAGCTTTCATCGGGAGCGAATGTCATTGACAAACCGATGACAAATTTAATACGAACATTCTTTCCTTTTTAGACATTTTAATAGACGAATTAATTACTACATCTTGTTAGAGATAAATTACTAATGAAAGGGGCACGTCGAGTATCCCCACTTTATTTCAAAAGAAACGAACTTCGAAGGCTAATTTAAATCGAATTGGTCATTCGAATTGGCGTATCCCAAATATTTTATAACAGTTACCGAATATTTTTTTCCTAAAAAATATATTGGATTTAAAAGAAAATAAAAAAAGTTATAAAAACATACTTTCAAGATCATTAAGGGCTGCTTTTTTCGCCAGTGACAAAATGTAAAAATTTATGGTACCAAATATATTCTAAAATAATTTAACAAACTCTAGTTTTATTTAATTTTATTTAACTATTGGTTTATATTATCAGGATTATGTGTGACATATATATTCGTTACTATACATAAAATAGATAAAAAGCATTTAAAACATTTTTGCATTGCATTTTGACCTGTGACCTTATCCGAAAGATAAGAACAAAATAAACGGATTCAATGCCCAGTTTTTTTAGTATGTGATATTTTGTTTCGATATAACTTAAAAACTAGTGTTGAGAATTTACAGGTAAATTTGCGGTCACATACACACAATATTTCTTTATAAACTTTTAAATTCTACGTGGTGATGATATTAGCATTTTTAAATCGTGCATTAACGATAAAACACAAGACTTTTTTATTTGTAGTTTTGCATTACCCAGTACAAACAATTTGTGCTTCTCGTAAATAACTTGCATCTTTATGTTTCGCAGGTTTTTTTTAAATATTTAATAATATCCTGAGCCGCAACGTTGTCGAGTTAAAAGTTATTCTTCCTTGCATCTGGAATCACTTTGTAAGGAGGAATTTAGGACATCGTCGTCCTGTATTGCTTTTTAATTACAACCACTGTATAATGGTTCTAAAATCATGTAATCCTTTGCTGCCAAAACAAAAGAATCGGACAGGTTTATAAGTCTAAGAGTTATATGTAGTAACGAATGAAACTGAGAAGATAATATGGGATGTGCAAGCAGGATTTAGAAGAGGAAGAATATGTATGGATCAGGTCTTTTCATTACGAGGTATAGTCGAAAAATTGTTGGCTAGAAGTCAGAAGGCGCTTTTATAGACTTGGAAAAGGACTACGATAGAGTGGTAAGGAGTAAATTGTGGTCGACATTGTCAATGTATGGGGTAAGTGGTAGTTTAATACGAGCACTGAAATAACTTTACGAGGATTCCACTGCTTGTTTCAGGATAAACGGAGCTTGCACGGACTGGTTTAACATCGAAAAAGGTGTAAGACAGGGAAGTGTGGCTTCGCCATGGCTGTTTAACTTATACATAGACAATTGTTTAAAAGATTTAAAAGAGAGTGCGTATGGATTGAAAATGAATGATTTGATCGTCAAATGCCTTCTTTACGCCGATGATCCAGTCATATTGCGTCATCTGAAGAGGATCTGCAAGCGATGGTTAATAAAAATCAAAGGGATATAAATAAATGTAAGCAAACCAAAAGTAATGTTTTTGAAAAAGAAGAAAGCATGACAAACTGTGGAGTTTCGATTGAGGGAGAAAGAGTGGAACAAGTAAATGAATTTGTGTACTTGGGTTCAAAGTTTACGAGAGATGAAAGTATGACAGTGACATTGAGCGAAGGTTGTTGGCAGGAAGACAAATGAATGGGGCACCGCATAGCTTTATGAATAGCCAGAAAGTGTCAAAAAAGGTACGTCTGGCTGTGCATAGAGGTATGTTGGTTCCTACACTTATGTATGGTAGTGAATGTTGGGTTTGGCAGAAGAAGCATGAAAATAGGATTAATGCTGCGGAGATGAGTAGTCTGAGAAGTATAGCCGGAGTGACTCGGTTGGATAAGGTAAAGAATAGTGAGATAAGAGAACGCTGTGGTGTAAAAGAAGATGTGCTTACAAAGATAGATAAAGGAATGCTTGGATGGTTTGTATGAGAGTACTGATGAAAGTAGAGGAAGCAAAAGATGTGTGTAAGAACCGTAGCAAGTGGAAGGAAGTGGTCTCTGCCTAACCCTATGGAAAAAAAAGGCGACACTTTATGTATGTATGTATGATTATGTGTAAAACCGGTAGAGCCACGTAAAAATATATTCAAGTATAAAATAATTATTATTTAGTAAAAAAGGAGTATGAAACGATTTTAAAGAATAGTAGTAAAAACATTTATGTTGAAACCCTTAGGGTGCATTTTTATGCTAACGCCTGACGTTGGATATGAATGTCAAATCCAGTCAAGTGATTTGAAAAGGGTAAGAGCAACAGATATAAATCGATATGGATGATAATTTACTATTATTGAAAAGAAGTAAAATCTTGGGACTTTTCCTAAACACGAATCTACGCGTCAAAAAACACACTAGTCACATTTGCCAACAGTCATTCAGCGCATTAACTTTCAGTTATCTATGAGATAACTTTATCTGAAGGATAAAGTAATGGTTATGCTAAATTTCGTTTTTTTAGTTGTAGTTAAGCATTATCTGATAGATAATGATAGAATAGATCACAGGTACACCCAAGTTGTATATATATATATATATATATATATATATATATATATATATGTATATATATAAACATGCAACAACGACTGTAAGACTGCATAAAACTACGCAGAAAATAGATATAAAACGAGGGGTACGACAAGAAGACACTATCACCAAAACTATTCACAGCGGTTTTGGAATACGGTTTTAAAAGACTAAGTTGGGATAACAAGGGTGTTACAATAGATGGAGAACAACCAAATAATCTCCGATTATAAAGTGTTGATTGCGGATGATCTAAATGAAGCACGGGATATGCTGCAGCAACTCCAAAACGAAATGAAAGCGGTTGGTCTGAACATAAACTATGCCAAAACTGAGGCAATGACAAACCTAGTACCAACAGGTAATATATACATAGAGGGAGCGCAAGTAGAAGTATACCTATCTGGGACACGAATTAAAAATCAGCAGGGACAACCAAACTTGTGAACTTTTAAGGCGCATAAACCTCGGATGGGCAGCATACGGCAATTTGAGACACATATTTAAGGACAAAATTCCTAAAGGTCTAAAAAGGAAAACTTTTAACACGTGTATCCTACCGGTTCTCACATATGGGGCAGAAACCCTAACGCTCACTAAGGCTTCAGCAAGGAAATTGAGTGTCACACAAAGAAAGATGGAAAGATCCATGCTGGGGATATCACTCAAAGACAGAGTAAGAAATGAGGAGATTCGTAGACGAACAAAGGTAGAAGACATTATCGAAAATATCTCAATGTCGAAATGTCATGTAGCACGGCAAACGGATCAGAGATGGACGAAAAAACTTCTGAAATGATGGCCATGGTCAGACAAACGAAAGACCACACACCAGATGGACAGATGATTTAAAAAAGGTCAATACCAACTGGATTGCAGCGGCACAGGACCGAGAAACTTGAAAGAAAAGGCTTATGTCCGACAGCGGACGCAAATGGCTGGAGAATGATGATTATCTGATAGATATCGAGTAGTTAAAGTTTTCCATCACTTTGATTAGTAATTATCCTGTAGGTATTGTATAAACTGTAGGAAAATCAACATAACCTTTAATAACCTTATTTGGTCTGCATTTAGTATTTAGTTTAATAAAATTTAAAATAATAGCAATAATGAGTAAGTACCGGTACCCTGATATTAGATGTTGATATGCTTTTCGGAAAAGGAGGACGAAGAAATTGAAAACAGTCGAAGACGTTATGCAATTAGAAACGAACCAAGTTATTTTTAAATTTGGGGTGATTTTGATTTTCTTGTTCGTTTTCATGTGCAGAAACAAACTGTATAATTTTATTAGCCAGGATTAAAGATAAATTATTAAAATGTGTTAGGTATAACTATTTTAAACAAAAAAAATCAAATCAAAAATATATATTTATAAAATGTTTATTTATTTTTCATATCACACATAAATACGGATAAAATTTATTTATTCATTTTAAGAAGACATAATCGTAGAATTTCCAATAGTAAAAAATCATTTTTTCTCCCTTTCGGACAAAAAGCGTTAACTTTCGGCTCCGGAAGGGAGAAAAATAGTACATACCTCGGACAGTAAAGTAAGAAATGTCTCAGAGAACATGTTTGACGACCTCGGCTTCGCCTTAGCTAACAAGCATGTGCTATGAGACATTTCTTACTGTACTGCTTTAGGTATGTATACTATTTCTAAGACCGTGCGTTTTTAACCAATTTCGCGCATTCACTTCAGTTTCGAAAGCGTCACTTTCCCGCATTTGTGCGGAAAAATAAAAATTTGTCAATTATATTATTATTATATTTTATCTAACCTAGACTTTATTTTCTCTATTTTTTCTGTGTAAGTCGTTTGGTATGGTAACCAAAGATTTGCTATGACAACCAAGATATTTCTTCAAGACGTCAAAATTTTAAGTCAAAGCGTCGTCGAAGTGACAGATTCTGCATTTTTTAAATTATTTTAGCAATATACTATATTTAACTTACTCTCTCACTCAATTTTTCATTATTAAATCGTGGCAACCCTAAGATCTGTCAAATTTTGCTCAAGCAACCCCGTAGGAATAGGGGGTTTATACTTTCCCTTTTCCTACATGGGAGTTCCTACTGGAAGTTATCACAATTTGGCTGGTATTTTAAAGTTTTCTATCCATCCACATCGACAATAAATTTCAGCATTATAAAGACTTGCCTGGTAATTTTAGCAGAAATTATTGATAATACTATTTGGTTTTTCGGTTCTTGGATCATCGATGTTACCGTAACGTCTCAGTGAGGTTTTCAATTGGTTACATGGTATGGAATTTAATTTTATCAACTCATCAGTTATGTGTTTGATCTAAGTGTTTTCAATAATTTAAAAGTAACAAGTTATTCTCATTTAATTTGTACCTGCTCCCAGTGACGTCCCAATAAAGTTTTCAATAGTTTAAAAGTAACCAAATTATTTTTCGTTAAATTTGTACCGGCTCCAAGCTGAATCTGAATTTATATATCACTGAATATAATTTATGTGGATATTGTAAGGGTTTTAAAATATTATTTTTGTAGCAAGTCCATTTATTTGGTATTTCTTTTTTTGTTGTGTTAATCTTTTGCTATCAGGAATTTTATATAAAACCAATTATTTTCGAAATTTTAAATAGTGTGAACATTTTAAAAAATCAGAACATCATTTTTACTTAATTAATATATTGCAGTAATTGTAAATATAGTTTTATTTATCTAGTTCACCATAATTGTTTGTTGTTTTTCGCGTGGCTCTGCTGGTGCCTACAAGACCTAGGGGTTTCCGGCTTGTACCGTTTTAAGTCGGTGGCGCGGCTCACTTTTAGATTTTTTTCTTCTACCCTCTACGGCTGAGCTCGGGCATAATTTGCCAGTAGAGAGACCACTAGCAGAGTACTCTTTAGAGAACCAAAAAAAAGACGTGACAAATTTTGGTATTTCTATCTTTAAAAACAAAATGCACTTTTACCGACTAGTGAATTATTGCAAACAATAAAATTAACTTAAAGCCGTGGAAAAAGAAACTGTATGACAGCCGCTCAGTACGACTGTCGGAACAATAATACTGTTGAACGACCGTCGTTCTCGACGGTCGGAGGAATACTACTATTGCGTTTAATCGAGCCGGCGCGTTGAGAAAAAACTTGCTACTGCACCGACTCGAGACTGCGTATTGCAAACAAAGGAGCAAAGGCCGGCTGGCGTACCGGTCAGAGACATCACGGGTTCTGCCTAGGGCAAAATCGTTTGCCGTCGTAAAAGATTAAAATTAGAATAAATAAAATTTAAAACGAAGTGCTGCAATTTGTGATCACAAAAAACCCCTTTACCATTGGGTTCCTAATAAAATTAACTACATTTTCGTATAATTTTGTTAACAATAAGCAATAAAGGTTTCTGGCCTATTTAGTACAAATGGAGGAAAACCATCCGACGTCATCCGACACAACAAAAATACACCAAAGTGTGTTTGTGAGTTCCGGGTGCACTAATCATGATTTACGTGTGCATATACACGACATGGAATATAAAGACGCTCTGTCGTCGCATAGCGTCGTTCCATAAAACGTTAGAGAGCATCATAAAACGTCTACAAACTTTATTACTCGGTAGAGGTGGACTATTACGACTCATATCTGCAGGTAATTACGGTTATGCGAGTGGAGAAATTTAATTCATTAATTTTGACGTGAAATATGGTGGGTTTAGCGAATATTACTAACATCTTACATCACAGGTGTTTCACACATATCATTTTACGATATATTCAACAAAATTGATCGACATTTATCTTATTTTTACAAAGTAATAGTTTGCCTTGGAAATCTGGAAACAGTTAATCTCAATGTCATAACTGTCAATAATAAATGGTTACAACGCTGCCAGCTGCTAAAAATTTTATAGTGTTAACGTAAAATTTTTATATATTGGGTTGACGTATGGTTAAAGTCAGATATAATTTTTTTTATTTCACGAATTCGGCACTTCAAAGAATTTAGCCGACGGCGACGGCAGATCCAGGACCGGACTTTGATTGGATATAACGAACAACTCAAAATATTCTTTGCCGATAATAGCAAACAATTCGGCACAAAAAGGTTTCCATTACCGGGATGTTATATTGTACTACGTTTTTATCCATTTAGGAAAGAATTGACGAAACATTTAAAATATTGATCACTCCATCCTTTTTTCCCAATATCATGAGTGACGTACCAAATTTAATCAAGAACAACCATGCATCTACTTTGCGATAAACTTTATTTATTCTTCTACGGTATTTATTATACGAGGGCGGTTTGATAAGTCAGTGACTTTTTGAATAAAACAAATTTTTTTCCGCAAAAGAACATTTTATTTTTTTACATAATCACCTTTTAGCTCGATACATTTAGTCCAGCGTTTTTCTAATTTTTTAATTCTCTCCAAATAATAGGTTTTTTCAAAGCTCTCAAAATACGCGTTTGTTTCGGTAATGACTTCTTCATTCGACTCAAATCTCTTAACGCCCAGCCATTTCTTAAGGTTTGGAAACAGATAATAGTCGCAGGGGGCTAAATCTGAAGAATATACTGGATAGGGGGGTAGCAGTTCGTATCCCAATTCGTGGATTTTGGCCATCGTGACTAGACAAGTGTGCACACGTACATTGTCTTACTGGAACAGCACTTTCTTCTTCGCCAAATGCGGCCGTTTTTGCTTCAAATCAACGTCGAATCTATTCAAAAGCTTTGAATAATATTCGCCGGTGATCGTTTTACCTTTCTTGAGGTAATCGATGTGAATGACACCGCGTACATCCCAAAAAACTGTGGCCATGACCTTGTTGGCTGACAGACTCTGTTTCGCCTTTTTTGATCCACGTTCACCCCGAGCAACCCACTGTTTTGATTGTTCCTTTGTCTCTGGCGTGTTGTGATGGATCCATGTTTCATCCAAAGTAACAAAACGGCGCAAAAATTCGTCCGGATTACGGCTGAACATCGCTAAACACTCTTTTGAAGTGGTAATACGATTGCGCTTATGGTCGAGTGTGAGCAATCGCGGCACCCATCTCGCAGAGGGTTTTTTCATGTCATGTCCAAATACACCTACAGCATGAGCCAACTCACGCAATTTCATTCTCCGATCATCCAATATCATTTCATAGATTTTATCGACGATTTCCGGCGTGATCACTTCTTTTGGGCGACCTGGACGTTCGGCGTCACTAGTGCTGGTACGACCACAACGGAACTCTGTAAACCACTTTTTAACCATTGAAATTGATGGTGCCGAGTCCCCGTAGTATTTATCAAGTCTTTCCTTAGTTTCAGTGATGGATTTTTTACGTAAAAAGTAAAGCTTAATCAGCACACGAAATTAACTTTTTTCCATTTTCGTAAAAATTCACGAGGTTGTCTGCTTTGAACGGTTATCAAACACCAACTGCACGACATAGCTTGCTCAAAATTAGAAAGTTGCCCACTGATAGATTATAGTTGACGGCAGCACTGTTGCATTTGGAGTAACTGCGCGGGAAATTCAAAAAGTCACTGACTTATCAAACTGCCCTCGTATAAAATAATTATTTTTTGATATTCCATGTCTCTCCATGTCTCCATTTGCCTTTTATTTAAGGTACGATATCTCAAATCCAAAGAATGTAGCACTTTTCTTATAGTATTATTGGATTTTTATGGGAAACCCGGTACAAACTTGATTCTATTTTTAATTACATGAAAAGACAAAACAATATTAATAAAATAAAAATTATACACCTTTTTTCTAATATTCCCTATCATACAGTGATCTACATTGACCAAAATCACTAATTTCACTTATTTCTTGGAAGACATTACTCGCTTGTAATCCCTTTTTAAATGGAGGGTTTTAAAGTTTTTGTCAAAACGTTAATCCTTATACAGATGGTGCGAGAGGAAGCAGATGTCTGTTAATCCCCGAAAAACTGTAATCAATTTATTAATAAAAAGAAAAAAGCTAGAAAAGCTTCAGAAGCCTGTCCTGTACGGAGAAAGCCTTCCTATTGCGGTGGAAGTGAAATACCTGGTTGTAGTTCTGGATAAAGGACTTATCGTGTATGAACCCCAAACAAACTTACTGGATTTATTAAACAATGAAAATATCCATGGCCACGTATGGCTCAGTAGTCTGGTGAATCAAAGGGTTGTAACATATAGCAAGAACAAAGCTTAGTGGTCTTCAGTGGCTGGCATGCCTGGCCATGACTAAAGCTATGTCCATCACACCAACGGCAGCAATGAAATACCTTCTGAATGTTCCTCCCCTGATATTTTTTTAAAAAGGGAGGCCAGGATGGAATTCTATAGATTCCTGTTTCAGAAAAAGACAATTTAAAGGGGAGCGATTAGGGGAACACTACGGAATACTAAGTGAAATAAAAAAAAAACAACCACAAAAATACACGTAAAAAAGTCTTTTAAAATCCTTTTTCCGAACAGATATGAGTAAGCGATTGAAGCAATCCTTTTTTTAGAGACTGAATACGTAATGTACACAGATGGCTCAAAAACACCAGATGGAGTTAAGGCCGGTGAAGTCTTCGTTATTAAATTGTGTGTAAGACAGCTGACCAACAGACTTCTAGTAAACGAAAACATTAGTATAATCTGAAAAAACTAGGCTGCTCTAAAATCACTGAGCTTAAAACAGATAAATTATAAACTTGTATGGAATTGCATAGAATCCCTGGAGTGCTTTGGTGCGAACAACAGAGTGACTCTAAAATGGGTACCTGGGCACCAGGGGTGGAGGGCAACAAGAAAGCCGATATCCTTGCAAAACAGGAAGCCAAATATCGTTTAACAGGACCAGAACTAGTAATAGGAGTCACCAAAACCAATATTTCGGACTGGGCGGAGAGAAAAAGACTCTCGCACTGGTTTGATCTACCAGGGTTGACACATTAAAAGAAGTTTTTACCTTAACCCTAAAAAAACTTAGGCAAGCTGTTCCTGAAATGTAATAGGTGACCTGCGAATTCTGATGAGACTGCTTACAGGACATTTCGTCTAGGATACCACCTAGGAAGGAAGGTCTAAACCAACAAACGGACTGTCGATTTTGCTGTTTTGATTTTTCTGCTAAACACATACTATGTCCATGCCCCTGCTTAGGAAGAATAAGGTTCAACATATTTGGTATTACAAACTTAGAACCTACCGATTTTAACAAAATATCACCTCATACAATCATGAGCTTCGTGAGAAGACCTGGGTTATGTGGTGAACTGTAACCTCTAGGGGTGACACAAGACCTATAAAGGGTCGCTACTACGCCTCACTACATAATACCTAACCTAAACTAACCTACTACATGTGTATTTCTAATTGGACGAGTACATCGAAATATAATTAAGAAACATATTGCCACGTCTTTTTTTTTAGTTCTCTAAAGAGTACTCTGCCAGCGGTCTCTCTACTGGCAAATTATGCCCGAGCTCAGCCGTAGAGGGTAGAAGAAAAAAAAAATATAAAAGTGAGCCGCACCACCGACTTAGACGGTACAAGCAGGAAACCCCTAGGTCTTGTAGGCACCAGCAGAGCCACACGATAAAAAACAAACAATTATGGTGAACTAGATAAATAAAACTATATTTACAATTCCTGCAATATATATTAATTAAGTAAAAATGATGTTCTGATTTTTTACAACAAATTCTGTATTTTTGTAAAGTGGATTAAACGAATTTGATACACTTTTCTTAAAATAATATTTAAATTAATTATAACAATCTTTCAGACAATAATAAAAACCTAATGAGGTACAAAAGAGAATTAAAAACAAAAAAAAAGAAATGTTCACAATATTTAAAATTTCAAAAATAATTGGTTTTATATAGAATTCCTGATAGCAAAAGATTAACACAAAAAAAGAAATACAAGTAAATGGACTTGCAACAAGAATAATAATTTAAAACTCTCACAATAACCACATAAATTATATTCAGTAATATATAAATTCAGATTCAACTTGCAGCAGGTACAAATTTAATGAAAAATAATTTGTTACTTTTAAACTATTGAAAAACTTAGATCAAGCACATAATAACTGATAAGTTGATAAAATTAAACTCAATACTATGTAACCAATTGAAAACTTCAAAATAGCAATATTGTAGGATATTTACAAATAAGTATGAATAAACGTTTTTACTTGGACACAAAGAACTATTGAGAATATTTCTTTAAACAAAGTTCAGACTCGGCATATTATCCAATGTAATAAAAAGTTTTCAACAGTGTACCATATTAATAAATTAAAACAAGACTTAATCGCGGTGTCGAAAACAAATCACGTCGTTTAAATATTCTAAAATAAATCACTTGTAACCTGTGGGTATACGAATTCACGAATCCTGTGGCCTACTCCTGGAACCGGTTTGAATTATGGAACAGTACCTGCTACTTCACAATGGCTTCACTCCATCAAATCCCGCACGCGGTCCTTTTAACTCGACCCCAATAACCAAAATATCCACCACAAAGGCACGACAGAATGGTCAAGTTAAAAATTAAATGGTTCTTCTTCAAAATCCAATTAAGATGGCCCAAATACAGCCAAATATGAAAGAAAGAACCGTAGAAGTTCTGCTCACGTGTTAATATCAAATCGTTCCAAAAACTCTCACTCGACTTCCACCACTGACACCAAGCGACTCATGTCCACTTCTCTCTCAAAGGCCGGATATCAGAAAAATGACACGGGACCCACGTCAGCCAACCTTTGCAAATCTATGTCCCTAACTCATAATCGCGCCAGTCCGTGTTGTTAGCCAGCCCCATCCACACAGAAATGCAAACCAAACAATAATCCTCTCACTACTATGTATGCAACACTCTTTACAACTAATTACAACGCAATTAATAATGGAACTGTAGGATTTAATTAAAAATAGGCACGTGACAATATGTCGATCAGATCGACATTGTTTTGAAGTAAGGCCAGGTCAAAAGTACCAACCGATAAGTATGTATGAGAGCACTGATGAAAGTAGAAGAATCAAAAGATGTATGTAAGAACTGTAGCAAGTGAAAGGAAGTGGTCTCTGCCTATCCTCACCGAAAAAGGCGTGACTATATGTATGTAATTAGGAAAAAAGAAAAATTATATCTCTGACTTTAACTATACCTCGAATTTTAAAAAAATTTAGCAATAATTTTTTTGTGTGTAGAAAAATACCGACCACGATTCGTTTTCAAAATGAATTTAAACCAGTGACTTTATTTCCTGTAAGAATGAATTTCAAATACCAATATAATTTCATTCAATTATCCTAATCTGTGTAGATGGCCTGATGATTTAAACTTTGTGTGTATGCCGTCTCGTTTTAGAATGCGAGATACGAAATCAATTAAAGTTTGCTAATTTAATGTAGATTCGACTCCGTCGCAGCCGTGGCGCAAAAAATTTCAAATTCGGCTTGGGTTTTTGCGAAATGTGGCCGCTGATCCTCTACCGTACATTTTCGCGTGGAATATGAGTAATTGCTTTGATGTACCGATCGAATGAAAATATAAGAATAAAAGAAATTGAATAACAAAAAAAACTCTATACTATTATAAAACTGTAACAGAAGTATGTTCATCGAATATACTTCCAAAAAAGGTTACGATATGGTGTTTAGATGTTCTTACTCCAAAGCACAGATTTTTGGATTTTTTGTCTGTTTGTTCGAGCATCACACAAAAACTACTGGTACGATTTTAATGAAACTTTTGTGTTATAAGATTTAAAAAATGGTTTATATTTTATCTGTATAGGATAAAAAGAACTGAAGATGAAATAATGGAAACAAATTTATTCAACCAATTGCAACCAATTTCAAGTATATACATAAGTTATTTGAATCGTGAAACAGTAATAGTATTAGCGGTTTTTATAACTATGCCAATAGGTTGCTTCATATTGTTAAAAATGCGGAATAGTAGAAGTGATTTTTACGACACATACATACACCTTATAAAACTTGAAATAGCAAAAACTTCGAATATACGATACGGGACTACAAGATTTATTTAAAACTGACCATTAACTACGATTAAAGGACCTCAATCGCCTTTATTTTGACTGGCTCTAATTAAAAAAACGACGGGTTGCACTCTGGGAGTGCCGGCAGAAGTGAAAACAGCCGGCGCAGGCATACATTTTAGCCGCGCCGTAGAAAGAGAGGGGGATACTCCCTCTCCTACGCCACGCCAGCTGTCTACTCTCCATCCGTCTTACGATTTTTCGATCAGGTCACGTGGCCTGACGCGAATTTAACATTTTTTACCCATTACAAAAAAAGTGTACAACGCCGCTAAAGAAGTTTTCACTTCAAAAAATATTATTTTTAATCTGAAAAATATTGTCTCCAGATTTCCATAGTTTATGAATAATGCATTATTTTTATTAACGCTTTATTATAAATCATATATTAAACATCAGTACCAGATTTGAATGTTTTCGATTTCTTTCTTCCGCTTTTTGCTTGATCTTCTTTCAATATGGCACTTTTCTTCCTACCTCCACTTTTTCGTTTTCGGCTACCTCGTTTTCGGTTTTGTCGCTTTTGGCTACGTCGTCTACGGCTTCTGCTTCTATTTTTTCTTCGTCTTCGAGCCTCCGTTATCGGCAAACCAAAACCTAATTTAAACCTTCCCCCGTTCTCTTTGATCAAACCAGCTTTCAGTCCAGGTTTTAATGCTTTTTTAACACAAATTGATGCATTTTTTTTAACGGCTTCTTGCACTGATAAATTATTTGATCTAAAATTTTGTCGGGGGGAGAACCATTAGAGTCATTAAGACACGCTATGGTGTCCATAACATCTGCTAAAAACGACACCTCTCCTTGGACCATTTTAATGCAGCAAAAGCAGAACTTAATCAATAAACTAATGAAAAGCACTTAAATTTTGAATTTAGCTACTAAATTAATTTGTCAAAATGACATAAAAAATGTACTTGAATTTGTCAGTTTGTTGAATAAGGTTGCCAAGTTACCAGTCAAGAAAAGTCGCATTTTATATTGCTCCAGTGAAAAACATCCGTCTTACGAATTTTCGATCAGGTCACGTGTCCTGACGCGAGTTTAACATTTTTTACCCATTACAAAAAAAGTGTACAACGCCGCTAAAGAAGTTTTCACTTCAAAAATGATTAATATTGTAAAAATGTAACAAAAAATTGTCTCCCCGTGATGGCAATCAGCAATCCGCTATACCTGTCTTCCTCCAAAATAGGAGCAGTTTGCCGATCGATAATTATCTTACTTGCTCGGGCTCAAGTGAAGCTAATATCAGCACAGTCAGCCTTAGACCTGCGTACACTGAGCCTTGGCCAAGGATATAGAGGCCGATTTCCTCCTTTCCACACAATCCACAATTAGGGCTGTCGGCCAGCCCCAGATTATGCTTTTGATATCTAAGGGTATCATGATCGGTCAGTATATATACTGCTAGTCTGGCATCCTTACTTCTCAGTTCTGATGAACTTATGCCTTATGCCCAGACAAACGGAAATCCCTAGGGCTGGCACTGGGCCCACAAACTTGGTCTCCGATCCCGCTTTTGCTAACTTATCAGCCCCATCATTGCCTTTGATTCCCGAGTTTTCAGGAATCGAGACAAGAGTGATCTTTTTGCTTTTTGTCAATGCCTCTAGGGTCTGTCTGCAATCCAAAGTCAATCGTGAATTAATAGTCGGAGCTATAAATGTTTTAATTGCGGCTTGGCTGTCCGAGTATATTTTGATTCACCCGCCGGTCCCACCTATGGAGAGCGCTGTCTGTGCACATTGCATGATTGCTACAGTTTCAGCTCGAAAAACTGTAGCATATTAGCTCAGAAAGATCAATTTCTCGATTCCATTCTAATGACTATATATTCCAGCCCCAGCTTATGTAAACCGTACCCACGCCTTACTGAGCTGCTGGGATAGTTAGTGGCGAGTATGATCATCTGCACAGACCCTGCCTAACAGAAATCTTGCCCCTAAAAAACGGTGGTTTGAACTTATTTAGGATTACGTTTTGTAAGGACACGTGCCCTAATGGCACTACAACCTCCACCCTTTAGGAAAAAAACATTTGTTCTAAGAATGGAAGTAATAAATTTTTTTATATAAATGATAAAATGTAATACAGTCCATCAAGATTACAGTACCGTTATAATATTTACAAAAAAAATATTTTAAACGTAATTATAATGTATATCATTTATAATCTATAATCGGCAAATTGTATGCAAAAATATTGATTAAAAGAGTAACAAATGAAACTGAGAAGATGATATGGGATGTGCAAGCAGGATTTAGAAGAGGAAGAAGATGTATGGATCAGGTCTTTTCATTACGAGGTATAGTCGAAAAATTCATGGCACTAGAAGACAGAAGGTCTATTGCGCTTTTATGGACTTAGAGAAGGCCTATGACAGAGTGGTGAGGAGTAAATTGTGGTCGACATTGTCAATGTATGGGGTGAGTGGTAGTTTAATACGGGCACTAAAATTACTTTACAAGGATTACACTCGAAAAAGGTGTAAGACAGGGATGTGTGGCTTCGCCATGGCTGTTTGACTTATACATAGACAATTGTTTAAAAGATTTGAAAAAGAGTGCCTATGGATTGAAAATGAATGATTTGATTGTCAAATGCCTTCTTTACACTGATGATTAAGTCATATTAGCGTTATCTGAAGAGGAGTTGCAGGCGATGGTTAATGTTATGCATAATGCCCTGAAAATCAAAGGGATGAAAATAAATGTAAAAAAAACAAAAGTAATGGTTTTTGAAAGAAAAGAAAGCATGACAAACTGTAGTTTCGATTAAGGAAGAAAGAGTGGAACAAGTAAATGAATTTGTGTACTTAGGTTCAAAGTTTACGAGATGGAAAGTATGACAGTGACATTGAGCGAAGGGTGTTGGCAGAAAGATAAATGAATGGGGTACTGCATAGCTTTATGAATAGCCAGAAAGTGTCAAAAAAGGCACGTCTAGCTGTGCATAGAGGTTTGTTGGTTCCTAAACTTATGTATGGTAGTGAATGTTGGGTTTGGCAAAAGAAGCATCAAAATAGGATTAATGCTGCGAAGATGAGTAGTCTGAGAAGTATAGCCGGAGTGACTCGGTTGGATAAGGTAAAGAATAGTGAGATAAGAGAACGCTGTGGTGTAAAAGAAAATGTGCTTACAAAGATAGATAAAGGAATGCTTGGACACGTTGAAAGGATGGATGAAGGAAGATTGACGAAACAAATTTATAAAGCGAGTGTGAATGGACAAGTCGGTAGAGGTCAACTTTGGAGAACATATCTTGATCAGATCAACATTGTTTTAAAGAAAGGCCAGGTTAAGAGTACCAACAACCGACGAGCATGTCGAGCATGTATGAGAGCACTGATGAAAGTAGAGGAAGCAAAAGATGTGTGTAAGAACCGTAGCAAATGGAAGAAAGTGGTCTCTGCCTACCCCTATGGGAAAAAGGCTTGACTTTATGTATGTATGTATGTAAAATCAAATATTATTAAAATTGACAGAAAGGCATAACTTTAACCCAGGAATATTATTTTATGTATTATTTTACATTCTGTTATGGGGGGCGCCATGTGAATGACTGGTTGACGAAATTTTTTACTGATTTTGATTAAAAGTATGACGCAGACATCATTTTTACGTAATATTGGTATTTTTGCGAATACCCGCTGATTGCTTTATATTTTTTGTCATTTGGCAGAATTCCTTTGTCTGTTATCTTGTGGCCTAGAAAAGTGACTTCGTTTTTAAAAAATTTACATTTTTTAGGGTTCAGCACAAAATAAAATCTCCTACACCTTTAAAAAACTTCTTTCAGGTTATCCAGATGATGGTGTGTAAAACATCCGATGATAATGAAATCGTCCATGTACAGGAACGCCGCTTTGGTTGTTAATCCCGCGAATGCAGTTGACATCATTCTTTGAAAGCTATTTGGACTTATCTTTAGTCCAAATGGTAATTTCGTAAACCTGTAGGAGCCCTTGTTGGTGATGAAACTTGTAAAATCCCGTGAATATTTATTAAGTTCTTTCTTCCTTTTATAGTGCCTATCCGTTCCGGACGTTGGCGATCATTATGGCTATCTTGAACTTGTTTGCCGCAGCGCGGAACAGTTTTGCTGCCAGGAAATTCGTCTTCTTCCCGGTCCCCTTCTTCCGTTTACTTTTCCTTGGAGAATCAACTGGAGAAAGCCATAACATTTTTTGGTTTCGAATTACATTACATTACAATCTTGCGGTTGAGCCTTTGGTCGGCACCTATGTCACCTAGATCTTTTGATCCTCTGTGACTACCGCTGTGTTTTCAGGGCATCAGAATTCTAGTCCGCTGATTTTGGCAAACCTTAGGATTTCTGTTGGCCCTGTCCCTTTTAGATCACTTGGATCCATGATCATGCGGCACCAGGTTTTATACCTGTACCCCGCTAGCATCGGGCAGTGACACAGAATGTGTATACTGCTCTCCTACTCCTCTCCGTATAATCGGCAGTTTTTCTTGGCCACTAGCTTAAGTTTGAAGATGTGCGCACTTAGTGCGATGTGTCCTGTAAGCAGGCCAAGCGTGCTGCTTAGTCTACTCTGGTTTATCGTCCAGAGTGCGTTAACCCCTTTTCTGGAGAGGTCTTTTCATCAGCTGTTTTGATGTTCTGCAGCCAGTATTTGTATTCCACTGAGCAATATGTTCTTGTTCAAGGATTAGTTTCAGTAAATGTTTTGCTTCGGCAATTGGCAATCCGACCAACTGGCTTCTTGGTTCCACCAGGGTCCCATTTCTTGCCAGTTCGTCGGCTACATCGTTGCCGTTTATCCCTGTGTACCCAGGAACCCATGTAAGAGTGACTTTGTTTACCGTCGCTAACTTAGTGAGGGCTTGCATGCAGTCCCACCACCAATGATGTTGTGGTGTTACTCACGGGGGCCCCGATGGCCGCGCGACTGTCAGTAAGAATATCAATCTCACTGTTGGTCACTCTGTTTTCTGTTAGATGCGTAGCGCACCTGAGTATAGCTGAGTATGGTTTCGAATTATGTGTCCCAAATATTCTAACTTTTGAGTTTTGATCGTCATCAGAATTTCACATTCTTTCCTCAATCTGCGCAGGACTTCCTTATTGGTAACTCGGTCAGTACAAGATAGCGTAGGATGCACCTATAACACCACATTTCGAACGGATTCATAGACGCCACAGTTAAGATCCATGCTTCCATTTCGTAGAGCAAGACTGTAGCATTTCAGCAAACGGCATTTTGTTTTTAATGGTATGCCTCGGCTTCTGAAAATAGGTCTCATCCTAACGAATGCTGCTTTTGCTTTTATTATTTGTTGTTTTATTTCTATTGAGTGATCCCGTTGTCTATTTAAATTGGTGCCGAGATATGTATAATGTTCGACTCTTTTTATCTCCTGATAAATAATTATTTACTAATTGTTCTTTATGTTAAGATCTAACCCATATATATATATATATATATATATATATATATATATATTTATATATATATATATATATATATATATATATATATATATATTACTGACTTCTGTTATGCGGTTCAATAATGTTTGTAAATCCTTCAGATTATCTGCAAAAGCTATTGTGTCGTCAGCATATATGATGTTATTTATCCATTCGCCGTTTATTAGTATTCTCTTATTACAACCTTCTGTAGCTTATTTCAAGATATATTCAGAGTAAATGTTGAAAAGCAGAGGGGATAGAACACATCCCTGTCATACACCTCGTTCTATTGCGATTTTATCGGTTAACTGGTCTTTTATTTTGATTTTGGCCGTTTGATTGTAGTAAATGTTTTTGATAATTCTCAGGTCTTTATCGTCCAATTTCTCTCATTAAAGTTATTAATTTATCGTGTTTTACTCTATAGGCATCATGAAACCAAAATTGTCTTCTTGTTATTTGTTTCTCGCATTTTGTATAAATTCTTTTATGTATGACCTTTAGAAATGTTTTAAGTAAATGGCTTACAAAACTTATAATTCTATAGTCTTTGCATTTTTTCGTATTGGGTTTTTTTTGGAATATTTATAGTTGATTCTAACCACTTTTGAGAAATTCTGCCTGGATTATATATATAATGTTGAATATATTTGTCAACCATTTTTTGGCGTTGTCGGCCATAAGTTTTAAAAATTCTGAATGAAAATCATCAGGGCCTGTTGCTTTGCCGTCTTCTTTTGATAGCATATTTTATATCCTCGACTGTAAATGGAGGTCCAGATTCGCATTCGGTGTTTATTATTATGCCGGTGTCATGCCGTACATCTTGGATAGTTTCTTCCACGTATTTCACACAGACGTCCTTTTTTTGTTCTATTTCCAATATTAAATTGCCCTGTTCGTCTGTTAGATATCCGGTTTTCTTATGTTTATATAAACCTGCAGTCTCATTGATCTTTTTATAAAGGTTAAGTTAATCATGTTTTCTTTGTATTAATTCTATCTCTGTACATTTGTTGCTTAACCAATTATCTTTGGCTATTCTGATAGCTCTTTTTATTTCTTTGTTTGATCTGTTGTATTCACTCTTATTTTTTTCTTTAACCCTTCGTCAGTCTTCATGCTCAGAATCTCCTCTGTTATCCAAATTTTTTTCTTTATTCTTTTAGGACTTAAATATTTCTCTGTTATTTCTCGGTTTATGAGTAATATTTTCCAATTTCACCTCTGCGTTGTCTGTTTCTGCATGTACCCACGTTTCCTCTTTTAGGTGTTTTCGTACATTTTCCTTTACTGTTACGTCTCTTAGTTGAGTAATATCGTATTTTCTAATTTTTGGTCTTTGAATTATTTTTAAGTTAAGTTTAATTTTGCCGATAAGTGGGTTGTGGTCAGATTTCATGTCGGATCCTGGGTACGCTTTAACAGATGTTATTGAGTTTATAAATCGTTTATTGACAAGGATATAGTCTATTTGGTTTCTTACTGTGTGTTCTGGGGTATTCTGAGATCTCCATCTTGCAGGGAGGTTAAAAAAGATATTTATCACGACAAGCTGTTTTTTAGTTGCGAACTCAACCAGACGATCTCCGCGTTCGTCCTAGCCCGAAGGGACAGAATTTCCATCTTGTCCTTTGCCAACTTTGGCATTGAAATCGCTCATTATTAGTATTACTTCGTTTTTCCGTATCTTTTTGACAATATTATTGAGGTCGTTATAAAATTCCTTGATAATTTCTTCAGGGACATCGGATGTAGGAGCATCTTCTTCTCCAGCCAATTATTGCCCACTGCAGGACATAGGCCTCTTCTAATCTCTTCCATGCGTTTTTGTCTTGAGCTGTTTGCTGCCAATGGGTGCCCGATGTTCTCTTCACATCATCTAGCCATCTTTTTGGAGGTCTACCTATGCTTCTTCTTGTTTCTCTGGGTCTCCACTGAATTAACTTTTTTGTCCATCTGCTGTCGTTTTCTCTAGCCACTTTCCCGCTTCATACATTGTTCTAACGTTTGTATTGTATTGAGCTCTACTTCAACTTAGCTCTTTTAGATGAAGTAAAGTATGTCAAAGGAAAATAATTTTTAAATAAAACAATTATTCAGTAAAAATTTGCTCAAGTGAACGTGAAAGTATTCTGCTACTGTAACTTCATATTAATTCAATACACTTTCAGGGACATTTTTTTGACACATAGATTGTTCTTCTTATCTCTACCCCATAGAACAAAACAATATTAAAAAACGGGGACGTCATAGCTTCTTCTCTCTGTCAAAAAGTTGCCTCGAAGTGACAGCTTATTTTTATTAGGTTATTTATAATAATTTTAATTTACAAATTATAAAATTTTAATTTTAAATGCTCCAAATAATTTAAAAATCCAAAAACACCACTGTTATTTCAGTTTTCATTTCTTCTTTTTTTTATTTTTAGGAACAAGAAGAAATGGGAGCTCAATAATATAGTTAGATTTTGTTTTTTGGCTAAAAATTTATTCACAGAGAAGATATTGTGGACAGGTACATTGCCATAAAGTACATTGTCAAAAAACTAATGAGCAACGCTTTCATTTTTTATTTGTTTAAGTTTTCCTGGTTGGTAATTGTGACTTTTTAAGCCTAAATTGCCTTCTTGGTTCCTATATCATACTGGAATGTTTAAATTTAATCGCAAATAATCGTATTTTTCAGTTAAACTACGTAATGTTTTTAATTTTTTATTAATCTCCGAGCAAACTTGGTGGCGGGAATTTTTTTCATCTCGAGAAAGATTTTTTAAACCATCTTTGAACAAATTTTCTGCATGTCAAATCTTAGTGAAAAATATTTCTTACTGTTAATGATGATGAGACCATTTGTTCTGATCATACGTCGATCCTTTCAGATAATTTCTTCACTGTCGGTCATCATTTATAAAAGTCTACCTGTTGCAAACGATTTCGTTCTTATATAATTTAGTTTTATCTTAATATCTTTTAATGAGAATAACTTTTTTCTTGACATCTAATTTAACATCAAAGAATTTTTTAAAGACCATATCTATTTTAAAGATAAACCGTGACATCTAGTGAATTTTTAAGGAACTAAATTTTAAAATAATGAGGTGTTGCACAAATTTTTAAAGCACGTTCTAAAAATAAACAGCGCCACATTTGACTTTTTTAGGAACTAAACTATAACACTACATAAAATGTAACCGAATTTATTTTGTGGTTTTTTTTTTAACTTTATTGTTTATTCGTGTTGTGACGTTTATAGGACTTCGACTTTGGCAATTATCATTTGCCTTGTAACTTCTCAGGTGTCAAACAAGTGCGCATTCGTGTCTTAAAAGCTTTCCTAAGAGATAAATAGTACGGAGAAATAAACCAAAAACTCACTACTCGAAAAAAGACATTTCTCTTACAAATAATAATCATTTAAACCTCGCTTGGCACCAAAAAGAAATAAATTATTCCCTTTGTGTGCCAACAAACATTAAAATACGCGTAACATTGTATCCTGTGACACTGGTGAGTGGTCGTTTTTTTACGAAGAATCTTTTGTTATTACGATAATTTTTCTTTTAATAGACAAATTGTAGTTGGAAATCTAGGATGAATTGATCCGCGCGATCTAATTAAATGTATTTGAGTTGGTTTAAACTATGAGATCAAGATCTTTTCCCAAAAATAAAGTCTTTTTCTTCTTCTTTCGGCTTTCAATTCGTATAACTTTGAACATAGACTTCCCCTAGTTTTTACCAATTGTGATTTTTGTTTTCAATGTATTTCTCCTATTTTCTTTATGTCGACTTCCCATCTTATCTGGGGTCGTCCTCTTGCTCTCTTTTCAGTCCATTGTCTTCATTGTTGTATCGTGGTATTCCACCTATTATCCTTTTGTCTGGCGTTATGACTTGCGAAGTCCCATTTTAGCCTGGCAATATGTTGACCTACATCTTTGACTTTTGTTTTCTTATCCAGTTATTGTGTTTTTTATCTTGTAATTTAATTCCCAACATTGATCGCTCCATGACTCTTTGGGTGTTCTTTATTTTATCAAAGTTTGCTTTAGTCAAGGTCCATGTTTGGCAGGCGTATGTAAGAATTGGAAGGATGCACTGGTCAAATACTCTGGTTTTTAGGTACTGCTGCATTTCTTATTTTCTGGGACCCATTTTAATTTTTTAAATACTGCCCAGGCTAATCTGACCCTTCTTTTTACCTCCGCTGTTTGGTTTTCCCTGTTCATTTTTATAGTTTGTCCCAAATATATAATCATTCACCGTTTCTATAATGGTGCCGTTTAGTATTACGTTGCTAAATTTTTATGTGTTTGTCATTACTTTTGTTTTGGCGTCATTCATGTTTAGACCTACTTTTTCGGATTCTCTACAGGAGTATTGCTCGCACATTTAGGGTTCAGAACCAAAGCATTCCCTTCGTATTCTAGATTCCAATCAGAAAAGGGCCATTCGGTTGATAAACAGCTCAACTCTCACAGATACCCTTCATCCACTAGAACATAGAAGAAGAGTTGCAGACCAGCCATTACTCTACAGATATTTCCATGGCAGATGCTCCAGAGAAATAAAAACTCTTGTACCACCATTGGCCACATTCGGCCAAAGAACTCGGCACGCTGATCAGTCTTAACCATTTACTCTCAAGATTGACACTATAAGGACAAATCTCTATCAAGAATCCTTCTTTTATGGGGCTTCTAAAATCAGTTTTTTTATACTCTATAATCCCTTCCCCTTTTAATAGTCTCAGTGCGGCCCGTCCGCGGCCCACACGATAGGTCTACCCTTTTTGCGACTATTTTCAGTTAGCATAGTTTCCAGTTCTTCGAAAGTAGCTGCTATTATTACTACGTCATCTGCATATCTCAGATGGTTTAGTTTCTTTCCATTTATATTTATCCCCATGTTTGCCCAATCCATTGCTCTAAAGACGTTTTCCAAAGCTAATGTGAACAATTTAGGAGAAATAACATCTCCCTGTCTTAATTGGTATCGGTTTTGTAATTTCTTGTAATTTTATTGTCATTGTTGCATCCTTGTAAATATTATGTATTAGCATTCTTTATCATAAGTTTATTTCACAGTTATTGTTAGCTTTTTCTATTGCCCACATTTTAACGCTATCAAAGGCTTTTTCATAGTCGACGAACGCCAAGTACAGATTAAGGTGATATTTATTCATCAACAGCTATTCCATCCTCGTAGGATGTAAGCCTCCCTTAGGTGCATCCATTCGTTTCTGTTGGTTATTTTTTGCATCCATTCGTGACCAGCTATTCTGCCTCAAGTTTCTATATGTCCAGCCCAGTTCCATTTTAACGTGGCAATTTTTTGAATTACATCTGTTACTTTTGATCTTCGTATTATTTCCGTATTAGGTATATGATCTTGTAGCTTGATGTTGAGTATTCTATGTTCCATCGCACGCTTAGTTACCTGGAGTTTGTGGATTATGCTGTTGTTGAAAGCCCACGTTTCGGTTCCATATGTTAGTACTGACAGTATATACTGGTCGAAAGTTTTTGCTTTTAAGGTGTTTGGTATGTTTAAAAAACTGTTTGTAGTCGTCCAAATGCTGCCCATGCTAAGGACAATCGTCTGTTTAAATTTGCCTTTAGGTTATGTTTGGATAGTTTGATTTTTTGTCCCAAGTATATATATATATATATATATATATATATATATATATATATATATACGACTAAACCTTCTCTATAGTTTTATTAGCCAAAGTAATTTCCTCATAACTACCTAGCAATTCCTTTGCGACAGCAATGAGATGTAATTTTTTAAGTCCTGTTTGTCAGCTTTTTTAAATAACAGAATTGTAAGGCTTTCGTTCCATTCTTCAGGTACTTCTCCTTTGTGTAGGCATTGGTTAAAGAGATTTTTTAATATTTGCATAAATTCTGTTTTCCCTTCTTTTAACATTTCGTTAAGAATTTCGTCAGGTCCGAGATATCCGGGTGCAATATTATTCTTTATTTAAGACAATGCAGCCTCTATTTTATAATTTTCTATTTTTGGTAGTGTTTTCGACTTTAAATTCATAACTCTTTTTTTAATATATTCTTGTGTGCTAATGGTTGCGTCTTTCCTTGAGGTGTAGAGTTCTTTATAGAACCTTTCTACTTCTTCCGATATCTTATCTGTTTCTTTTAGTTCCGTTGCTGTTTCGTCTTTTACTGAAATAAAAGTTGTTTTCCCAAATTAGGTCGCAAGAATTTTGGGCCCCTATTTCTTGATTTCATGTTCATTATGTTTTCTTAGATCTTCTCTTGTTTTTCTTCAAATAAGTTTGTTCAGTTCTACGTACTCTACTGTGTTTCTATTATTTAGAGATGGAGTCTACAATTTATTTTTAATAAAACAAAGTATTATAAAAGTAAATCTACAGTTTACTATTTCCTTCTTGCCCATGTACCAAAAAGAGCCTTTGTAGCACTAATAAGTGGAAATATTTGATATTTGACAACGTGGAAAAATCCAGATGCGAGAACAATAAACAAACATACTGTTACGGATTGTGGTCAGCGAGTACGGCCCATTATTTGACCTAGGGCGAAGACGAATTGTTTACAAAAAGATGTTGCATGATTTTTTTGGGAAACATTAAAAGCCCGACACATTAGCGGATGATTTATAGCCGCGGTTGGCAATTGGAGTCCTACGATGTTACTAAAATAATTTCAGACTAAATATCGTAAAAATACATATTTTATAGATTTTATGATTATGAATTTTTTCATCATGAAAATACTTGCGACAATACAAAGATTTAAAGTTACAACTTGACCTTGGCTTTTTAACGAAAAGATTTATCCGAGTAGAATATTTATAAAACAGAAAGAAAGACGTTAAAATAACGAAATACATTTCCGTGCGTTCCGGTGGTCGAAACGTGAATCACCCAGCGATGTAAGCGATTGCGGTTACTTTATCCAACATCGAGCATTACGTTTAAACCGTTTCTTTTTGACGGAAAGACCACTTCAAAAGCCTGCCAAAGGAAATGACTGATAAAAAGAGCTGCGGAATTAAGCTTTAAGATTAAAATGATCGAATGCTAAGACATTAACTTAATTTAAGATTTATTTTTGTCACGACAAAAAAGTCTAATCAATTAAAAAAAAGAAGACGGCAGCTTTTAATAAAAAACGTTTAAGTAAATCTACTATCAATGTGGCAGTATATCTAATGAGCCAGATAGAGTGTTTTAAACAGGGGTGGCTGTAGGCATTCCTTATCTTTTCTTACCGATTGTTACAATCATAGACATATAAGAAGATACCGAGGAAGTGGGCGTGATATGCGTTGCCTCTGTAAAAACAAATTTATAACGCTCCTTTCTTATCTTTTTAGCCGCAATATGATAATACCCTATAACACGTAAATGCTTTATACATGAGTAATCTGAGAAGTATAGCCGGAGTGACTCGGTTGGATAAGGTGAAGATTAGTGAGATAAGGAAACGCAGTGGTGTTAAAGAAAATGTGGTAACAAAGATAGATAAATTAAATGGTTTGGATACGTAGAAAGGATGGATAAAGAAAGATTCTTCTTCTTCTTTAGGTGCCCTGTCCTCCTCGGACGTTGGCAATCATCAGCGCTATCTGAACCTTGTCTACAGCTCGGCGGAACAATGTGGTAGTGCTCACTCCATACCATTGTCTTAAGTTTTTTAGCCAGGATATCTTTCTTCTACCCGGGCCTCTTCGTCCTTCGATCTTCCCTTCTATAATAAGCTTTAAAAGTCGATACTTGTCATTTCTTAAGATGTGACCAAAATACTCCAGTTTGCGCTTTTTTAGTGTAAACAGAACTTCCAGCTGCTTGTCGAGGCGTTAAAGTACCTCGGTGTTACGCATTCTTTCTACCCAGGAGATTCTTAATAGCCTTCTGTACGTCCACATTTCAAAGGCCTCCAATTTTTTGCACATCGCATCTGTCAAAGTCCAAGCTTCCATTCCATAAAACAGTATGCTAAACACGTAACAGCGAAGCACTCGGACGCGCAGAGGCAAGCTTAAATTTCTGCTGCAAAGTACTTTACGCATTTTCAGGAACGAAGCACGAGCTTGTTCTATTCTGGCACGAATCTCCTGCATGCTGTCCCACTTCTCATTTAGTTGACACCCAAGATATTTAAAAGTTTCTACTCGCTCAATTCGTTGACCGTTAATTGTCAGGTGTCCGTCCACGTTGTTTGATTTGCTAACTGCTAGCCACTTTGTCTTTCTCACGTTCAGGCTAAGTCCGGCCTCTGAGCTTGCAGCCGTCACGCGGCTTACCAGCTCCTGCAGTCCTTCCAGTGAGTCGGCAACAAGAACCGTGTCATCCGCATACCTCAGATTGTTGATATTAATCCCATTGACAGATATCCCCTCGTCACATTCATCCAACGCCTCTTGAAATATCCTGTCGGAATACAAATTAAATAACAGTGGTGATAAAATGCATCCTTGACGAACGCCTCTCAGGATTTTGATCTCGTCGGACGCGGTGTTATCGATTCTTATTTGAGCACTTTGGTTCCAGTAAATGTTGGCTATTATTCTAAGGTCTCGTTGTTCCAGTCCTATTTCTTTAAGAATGTTGATCAGTTTTTCGTGCTTTACTTTATCAAAGGCTTTTTCGTAATCAATGAAACATGCGTAAACGGTCACCGACATGTCCCGGCACCTTTGGATAAGAACCTGTATGCTAAATAGTGCCTCCCTTGTTCCAAAGCCATTGCGAAAACCAAACTGAGAGTCCCCCATCATTGTCTCGCACTTCGCATATATTCTTTTGTGTATTATTTTCAAGAAGAGTTTAAGCACATGGCTCATCAGGCTAATAAGACGATAATCACCGCAGTTCTTGGCCTTCGCGTTTTTGGGGAGCGGGACAAAAGTAGATTTTAACCAATCAGAAGGTATACTGCCGTTTCGGTAAATAAGATTGAATAGCTTTACCAGCGTGTTCAGTGATTCTTCGTTTTGCAGTATTTTTAGAACTTCTAAGAAAGATTGACAGAAAAAAATTTATAAGGCGAGTGTGAATGGACAAGTCGGTAGAGGTCGGCCTCGGCGAACATATCTCGATTAGATCAACATTATTTTGAAGAAAGGTCAGGTCAAGAGTACCAACAACCGAAGAGCATGTATGAGAGCACTGATAAAAGTAGAGGAAGCAAAAGATGTGTGTAAGAACCGTAGCAAGTGGAAGGAAGTGGTCTCTGCCTAACCCTACGGGAAAAAGGCGTGACTAAATGTATGTATGTATGTTTTGGTATTTGCGAATTATTATTGTTTATTTATTGTTTTGTATTTAAAATCGATGACCTACAGAGACTTATTAATAGTGTCGCGTGCCTATTTTTTCCTTCCACAGTCCTCTGATAGTTTCGTATTCCTTGTTGCATACCGTACTGTGTTGTAACTCAAATATATCATTCGTTGTAGATAATGTTGCATACCTTGTAGGGGTAGGATTATTGTTTGGTTTGCAATTTCTGTGTGGATGGGGCTGGATATCCACACGGAAGAGGCGATTGTGGAGCACGAACTTGAGAAGATTGTGGGTTGACGTTTATTCCGTGTCATTTCTTGATTTCCGGCCTAGGAGCGGCAGTCGTGTGTTGAGAGTCTTCGAAGTGAGGTGTTGTAAAAGTCGTTGGGGACGGTGTGTTATTAGCACGTGTGCAGAACCTCTATGGGATTTCTTTCATATCTGGCTGTATTTGGGCCATCTTAATTGGATTTTGAAGAAAAACCACTTAATTTTTAACTTGATCATTCTATCTTACCTACGTTGTTGATATTTTGGATTTTTGGTGTCAAGTTAAATATCCGCAAGCGGAATCTATTTGAGGGAAGCCATTGTTAATTAGCCGGTGCCGCCCCATAATCTAACCAGCCCCAGGAGTAGGCCCCAGGAGTAGGCCACAGGAGTACATGTGAATTCGCATACCCAAAGGTTATCAGTGATTAATTTTTAAATATATAACGCCGTGTCTCATTTCGACACCACGAGTAAGTTCTGTTTTAGTTTATAAATAAAGTACTTTGTGAATTCGTATACCCAAAGGTTATAAGTGATTTATTTTTAAATATATAACGCAGTGACTCATTCTGACACCACGATTACGTTCTGTTTTAGTTTATTGATATAGTACATTGTTGAAAACTATTTATTGCATTAGATAATATGCCAAAACTAAACTTGGATTAAAATAACCTTCTCAATAATTCTTTATGTCCAAGTAAAAATATATTTTCTTCCTACTTATTTGTAAATATCTTACAATCTTGATATTTTAAAGGACAACCATTGTAAAAATATTTTTAAATAAACTCGATTGTTTTGGCAGTGAAAATCTTTATGTAAATGGTTAAAACGAGTAAATTAGCAGCCTTATGTAAACGTTTGAATTAGTGTTATTAATGAGTTAATTTATATATGTTTTACCTTTTTTCTTTGCCTTTATGTAAATGTTTGAATTAGTTTTATTAATGAGTTAATTTATATATGTCTTACTTTTTTTTGTAGCTTGGTAAAGTCTGTTACTCTTACTTCTGTTCTGGTTATTTTATAAAGTTGTAAATTTTAAATTTTTGGTTTGTTTTAGCAAGAAAATTTTACCATAGCTGTTAATTTTGACTATATTTGTTATGATGTTGCTATTGAGCTGTGTACCTTAATTATTTATTGTGTGAGTAAAGTATCCAACATATTTTTGCTATAATTTTATTTATTTGGTTCACCATAATCATAGTTGTTTATCTTGTGGCTTTGATAGTGCCTATAAGATCTAGGGGTTTCCGGCTTATACCGTCTAAGTCGGTGGCGCGGCTCACTTTTATATTTTTTTCTTCTACCCTCTACGGCTGAGCTCGGGCATAATTTGCCAGTAGAGAAACCGCTAGCAAAGTACTCTTTAGAGAACAAAAAAGACGTGGCAATAGGGTAACTGAAGCTTGCGAAGTATTCGGTTTAAAAATAAACACGGCAAAAACCAAATACACGCTAATAAGCAAAGGAATTCATAATCAAGTTGCTAGTGTCTACGTCAACGGAACACAATTAGACAGAGTCTCAAGTGCGAGCTACCTTGGTTGCAGGATAAACTAGGACTGGGATCCATCAGTTGAAATCAAAATACGTATTGAGTGTGCCCGGGCAACATTTATTCTCATGAAAAAACTTTTTACCAGTCACGATCTATCGATTGCCCTGCGAATGAGGATGATTAGAGCATATGTCTTTCCAGTTCTTTTGTACGGAGTCGAGAGCTGGACACTAACAGAAGCCACGCTCAAACGTCTACAAGCTTTCGAGATGTGGTTGTACAGGAGAATGCTAAGAATAAGTTGGGTGGAAAAAATCACAAACGAGGAGAAGTTTGGAAGAATAAATAAAGATACAGAAGTGGTCAATATTGTAAAACAACGAAAACTTGAATATTTCGGACATATCATGGGACACCCAGAATAGTATGACATTCTACATCTTATAATACAGGGAAGATTAATAGTAAGAGACGCCCTGGCAGACGAAGAACTTTCTGGCTCAAAAATCTCAGACAGTGGTTTGGTCTCACCGCTATAAATTTTTTCCGAGCGGCTACCAACAAAATAATGATTGCAAACATGATAGCCAGAATGATCGCCAACGATCGTTAAACGGTCATGGCACCTAGAAGAAGAAGATTTAAAAATAATAAGTAATATTAAAAATGCCAAGACAGTATCTAATATGTCAATTTTTACCAAATCCATTTTAGAAACGTAGTTTTCACATAAAGGGACAAATAATAATAAGTATAAATTGCACTATTAACCTAAAAATATAATATTCTCCAAAGGATACATAATATTTTTTGATCTCAAATAAAATTACTGTTTATATATTATTTATATTTTTATATGCAGATTTCCCAAAGATAAATTTATAAAAAATAAGTGGATTAAGACGTTAAATTTATCAGACAAAAAGTTAACTTTAAAACTGCACAAATTTTGATGAAAAATCATTTTATAAGCAAGGTGAATACATTCAAGGTGTCGATTACATTTAAATGCTGTTCCACAATTTATAAATGCAGTAAATCCATTTAAAAATGTAGTTATTACACAATAGTACACGATAGTCCCATTACAAGCGTGGTCTATTCTTATATGTTTATGGATAAACCTGGCTTCTGCCAAGAAGTATTGTAATCTGCAAAATTTATAGAAAACTATAATAATATTATAGTAAACTATAAACATTTTTCGACAGCGTGAATGGATGTGAAAAATGTTTAACGGATTTTCTAAAAATATTGCATATTGTTACCCAAAATGGGGTATTATTCACGATTATGTATCATATGTAATTCAATGCCTATCGCGGCATAAAGCCAGAGGAGTAGTTGTTTTTTTTTATACATAATTGACCCACATGAACCCTTATATATATATATATATAAAATGTTTAACTAATTTTTCATATATATTTATATATTTATTTATATAATTTTTTTAAATTCCCTGTAAAGATAGAAAAAAAGAAATCCTGGATATCACTTATAAGGTAGGTACTAATAGTATAATTATTGGGTTAATGTTTGTTTTACAAGTACTAATAATTATTTTATGTATCTCAATATTTTAAGTTTTATCTTTTATGCTAGCATAAACTTCTCCTCCAATAGCTAAAAGCTTTGAAATCAAAGGACATGGTTTGATTCCAAGTCATTTTCTTTCATTTTAATTATTTTATTGTCGTCAAAAACTCGATAATAAATAAAACCTTAAGTATATGTTTTAAAGCCATTCTGTTAATAATATTTTATTGCATAGTATACATATTTACGTTAAATACATAGACATATGTAATACTTCTATATAGCCAGTCAGAATAGGTAAAAATGTTCCAACATTACGGTGCCGAATGTATATATTCTATATCTCCTCTGAGACAAACCTTCCGTGCTGCGCATGCATTTGCCAATTCTCGCATGCGTTAAACAGAGTTAGCTGCTAGGAAAAAAAAAACACGAGATACGATCTGTCTCACTTTGTCGAAACGGCTTTCACATATGGGGATTATCTATATAGGAGTATTAAACAGAGTGTTTCAAAAAAAGGTGACCCCGTCTCTAGGATAGGTAGAAAACTGAAAACATAAACATAACTTTTTTAAGGTTATTTTTATTAATCAAAATTTCAAGTTAACTTAAACATCATTTAATTTTACACCAAAAAGGTACTCTTGGCAAAACTCGATACTGTGTACCGTTTTCAAAATATTTTGATTTGAAAATTATGAAGTAATAACCGATGCTGGTATAAAGTAATGATAAAGTAATTAATTAGTATGCATTATAAAATATTTTGTCGCGTATATCAGACCTTATCGATAAAACGTAAATCACATAAGTACTAGATTATCTTAATCAAGTTGTTATACCAGTTATACAGAAGTCACCAAAAAGCCCGGATGTGAATCCGATCGAGCATTTATGGGATCACCTCAGAAAAAATGTTAAACGTCACCTACACCTAGACACCTAATTAAACTTGCAAATGCAGTTATTCCTTAAAATGTCATCCAAAATTTAATTAGAAGCATGTCTAGTCGCAAAAATGCTGCTATTAAAATTGGAGGTAGCTACACACGCACTTACATCATTAATTTCGCTAATAGTGACTAGTGACTTACTTCTTCTTCCTTCTTTAATGTAAGCAAATTGCTTATTTTTCTTTGTATCCTCTGCCGTTCAATTGTTAGAAAGGTTGTCGCTCCATCTCTTGCGTGGTCTTTCAACGCTTCGGAGCCCTAAGGGCGACTTGTCTCTGGTTATTTTGACCATTCTGTCAATTCATTCTATCTATGTGTTCGTTCCACTCTCTCTTTCTTCCCAGTATCCATTCATTTACATTGTCTATTTTACATGTTCTTCTAATGTTCTCGCTTCTCTCCCTGTCAAAAATTGTGTTTCCAGCGATCCTGCGCACTATTTTTATTTCAGTGGTTTCTAATATTCTTTTTGTGTTCGATGTATCTGGTTTGTTATACTTGACGGATTTTTCAGTTATTTGTCGCAGGACAAATACCGCATCTGTACAAGATCTTCCTGATCTGAATCCTTGTTGTTCATCGCCCAATGTGGTGAGTTCATTTATTTTATGTGTATAATCTTTGTTACTAGCTTTAAGGTTGTATTTAGAAGGTTTATGCCTCGGTAGTTTGCGGGTATCTTTTTGTCTCCTTTTTTAAACAGTAAGATTGTGGTACTTAGACGCCATTCGTCCGGAATTTTTTTATGTAAAAGGATTTTGCGAATTATGGCTGTTAGCTGTTGTTTCAGGCTTCTCCTGCCGTATTTAAGATTTTTTTTTTTTTTTTATGTTCTGGTTCCCACGAAAAGGGATATCCTGTAATGTTCAGAGAACATCGTGGGAACCAAGGAAAAGAAGGTAGGAGTTGGTGTTCTTCTTAAATTTCTGGAGGTTGTATGCCTCGGGGAACACCTCCCTAGGCAATGAGTTCCAAAGCCTCGCAACTCGTTGGATGAATGAGTCTTTGGAAAGTGATGTTCTGCAGGTCTCCAAAGTGACCACGAAGGGGTGTGAAGACTGAACTTGACGGGTTAATCTCGAAGAGACTGCCAAAGGAGGAACGATTGTTGATATTTCAGAAGAGCATCGCCCATGAAAATATCTATAAAATAGAGACAAATCGCCAACTTTTCTACGGTGTTCCAGACAAGTGAGCGAGTTTGTAAGCGAGGCATCACCGACGAGACGAATTGCCCTTTTTTGGACAGAATCCAATAGCTTCAGGATATGTTTAGGTGCTGCACTCCAAATATGGGAACAGTACTCCAGTACAGGTCGGATCTGTGCCTTATAGATCATAAGTAGCTGACTGGAGGTGAAATAGCTCTTGGCACGAAACAAAAAACCAAGTTTTTGGGATGCACTTTTGGCAATGGACCTCACGTGATTTTCTCAGGAAAGGTTATTGCTGATAGTAATACCAAGCATCGATATGGATGACTTCAGTGGTATGGTTACTCCTGACAAAGTTATGTTAGGCACAGTGAGATCGGCTTTTCTAGAGAAAAGACATGCTTGTGTTTTGTTTGCATTGAATTCTAACAAGTTATTGGATCCCCATTTGAGAATTGTTGCTAAGTCCATATTTATATTGTTAACATTTCTTCCTCGTTCATTTCTGGTTTCACGGGCTGATATAGGGGCCCTGGAAGAGAAAGCGGTATGGAGGGTACTATCATCGGCAAAGCTGTGTACGGGACATGAAGTTGCTTTCAACAGGTCGTTGATGTGAAGTAAAAATAGTGTTGGTGCTAGAATGGATCCTTGCGGAACACCAGCATTTATGAGTAGAGTGTCAGATGAAACTCCATCGACCACTACATGGAGAGACCTGTTTGAGAGAAAACTAGCAATCAGAGAACACAGCTGAGGGGGCAAGCCATAAGATGGAAGCTTGGCGAGGAGTCCCTGGTGCCAAACTCGAACGCCTTGTAGATATCTAATGCCACAGCTAAAGTTTCTCCATACTATTCAATAGATAGCTGCCATATATGTGAGACGTATGCGAGCAGGTCAACAGTTGATCTCTGATGGCGGAAGCCATATTGCCTATCATTGATAATTCCAGAGTCCTCCAGATATTTCATGAGCTCGATGTTGATGGCTTTTTCCATGACCTTTGAAATAATAGATAGATTTATTTGGAATACCGTCTGGGCCTGGACTTTTTCTGTTCTTAAGTTTCTATATCCTTTTCTTCTATTTTAGTTACTTCGTTAGTTGCGATTTCTGGGGTTTCCGGTATGCTTTCCGTATCTTCTTTAAAATATAGTTTTTTAAGATACTGGACCCAAATATCCTTCGTTATGTGGTTTGTGCTATTAAATTCACTTGCTTCTTTTTACTGGTGTCTGATGAATCTCCACATCTATTTTTGGAGGCCATAAAAGTCATTTTCCATTTTTCTCGAGAAGAATTTCCTGCCTTACTAGTGTGTAGGTGGCATTTCGTTCCCCTTTTATAATAATCATAGGCTTCGGCGTTTTAGTTATCATCTATTTTAGGTAAGCCTTTTTTTTTGATACATTGTTCTTTGACTTCGTTGCAGAACCATGGGGTTTTATTGGGGCCGTGCATTTTGTTTTTTTATATTTCGGGTGCCAAGATCTTCTGTAGCAGCTTTTATATTGTTCTGTTTTAGTTTCTCCCAACTTTCATTCACTTTTTCGGCTTCGCTTATTGGGTTCTTGTCAACTTTTTCCTTTAATCGTTTTTGGTACAGTTCCTTTATAGTAATATCCCAAAGTGATTCAACATTTATTTTTTGTGTTTGTGTCCCTGGTTCTAATTCTGTATTATTTTTCACTTTCATCCCTATTTTAATTTTTTCTAGTAGTAAGCTGTGATCACTGCCCACATCATGAATGAGAATGGTCCGCTGTTATATGTTTTCTGTTCTTCTGTATGGAGTTGAGTCGTGGACACTTACAGAGAACACCATGAAAAAACTTGAGGTCTTCGAACTATGGACGTACTGAAGAATGTTAAGAATAAGCTGGATTGACCATGTCACCAATGTCGAAGTAATGAAAAGAATGGGAATGAGATAAAGAAGTCATTAATACAGTTAAGACCAGAAAACTCTCCTACTTTGGACACCCTGAAATATATAATATATTACATCTGGTACTTCAAGGAAAGATAGAAGGTAAACGCGGACCAGGCAGAAGACGCATTTCTTGGTTAAAAAACTTGAGGCAGTGGTTTGGCCAATCAACATCAGGACTGTTCAGAGCGGCTGTCAACATGATCGCCAACATTCGTTAAACGAGTGCGGCACTATGAGAAGAAGAAGTTTATTTACATCATAATTTATTTTTTTCAACATTACAATTTTGTTATCAAGCCCTAAGAATAATTTTAATTTCAATCTTATAAAAAAATATATAAGCTAATTCACTTTTAAAATATCCGAATGCGTTTTTTCTAACTTGTAATGTAATCAATGTCCACAAAAAATCATTAAAATTAATTCATTATTGCCATTTGTATGATTAAATAATTATGTTGTTGCGTTTGTCCAGGAGTTTATCAGACTGAGCCACAGCGAAGCGTAGCCAGGTTTAACTAGTATACCTACCTAATATAAAAGGACTCAGGAGACAACGTTGAATACAACAGTGATGTATACTGAAGCAAAAATTCTTTTTAAATACTTTTTTTATGAATATATAAGTCAGTTTAGTATGAAAATTGGTACAGCTAATCACAAACACTTCTCTAAGCTATTGAACTCCGTATTTTACGAACTTTCTTTACATTTAGACTCCTGAATAAACTTCTCTCGCTTTGCGATAAAGTTATTATATTCTACAACATTTAAATCTCTTAATCTCTGTTTACACTTTACCACTAATTACTGCTTAACTCCTAACTACCTTCTTATCGTGCTCTCTTCAAATACCCTGCTTGTAAAAAAGAAAACTAGCCAACATAGAAGGTTTTAAATTTCTAATTAATGCGTTGCAATATTTAGGAAATTGAAAAAGATTTACTGCATTGCGGAAGCAATATATATATTAAAAAATTGATCTTATTTTTAGATACATCCTAGTAGCAATTCGATATCTGCCCGAAAAAGAATTAACACAGTAATTTAAAATTTAAATTCGTTTAAAACGAAGAAAATCGTAATGCCTTCGGATCGCCAGATAGACGCAACATCGGCGTCAGCATAAGTTTCTATTAAAATTTAAGTAGCACTCGATTGTATAATTTAGAATTTGATGGGAAATAAATGTGGATGTTAAAGATCTTGAAATACAAAACGCCCTCTAGAGAGTGTCACTCGAAAAACACTTAGAAGCTTTATTAGCTTTTAACTTCTCCATAAAAATACATTCCAAAGAAAATGTATTCACTGCAAATAAAGAAATCTTCACAACGGCGGAGGGTGCTGTTAAATTTTTAATCCACACTTTGACAAGTACAAAATTTTTTTATTGGCCATTCGCGTTTGCAAGAGACTCGACGCTAGTAATGGGTAATTTAAAAAGCTAGTTTGTAAGCAATAATAATTTGGTAAAGAAAATAAAGCCATTTTAAACCTTAGATTTATATTTTTTGTTGCACAGTGTTTTGCGCGGTTTAAATAAAAACAAAACGATTAAAAATAATTAATCCTGCTAAACACCTATAAAGAATAGTGTTTAAAAAAATTTAAAAGAATAAAAGAATTTTATAGGAATAAAAATTAAATTGTTTTAAATCCTTTTTTTTTGAATATCTTACAAATTATATGTGTGACATTTTTTTACTAATACACATTACTATTTTTACTTATTTGTTTTCAAATGTGTCAGTCTCTACTAACAGTTAATGTAGATGGTTAGTACGGAAAAAAGGTGTTTCTGTGACCTAACGGTCATTACTTTTAAAATACTGCAGTATCTTCCACTCAGTCTTTTTTAAAGTAAAAGAATCAATGTCAAACTTTTTACTATCATGGCAAAAAATTACAAATCTCTCAATTATCCTCTTAATTTAATCCTATCCTTAAATATTTTACGAATTCGACTAAGAAATCCTTGCATTCCCATATGACAGGGTGTTTGGATGGTAGAAATACAATGATATAGAAAATCATTTGTATCATCGCGGCGGGTTATTTTATACCTTTTTCATTCATGAAAGGGCATAGCAAAGCAATACTTTTATCTCAAATACCATTAAATGACTCTCGCTGAACAAATTTTATCAAAACGTTCTCAGAAGTTTCAATTTCTTCCAATGATATATTTCCTGAATTTTTTTTCTGAAAATCGACAATTAAAGATGAATCTTTGAAAAATCTAATGAAGTATCGCAAAATCTTGTTTGACATTCATAAAAAGGCTGACTACTTTCCTTTTTTCCATTTTTATTTCATTTCCACAATTTTTATTACTTTGTTTCGGCCAATCTGCTTTATTTTTTAACCATTGCGGTCTCTCCCAGAATGTAAACTGAATCAATTTTTTAGAAGAACAATCACTTAATGAGAGATTTACTGGATTCATATCACCCGGGACGTGAAACCACTAATTAATGGGATTTCCTAAATTCTATTCCAAACAAATGGTTTCCAGTAATCATCCTATGATATTATGATAATCATAATAAAACCGTCGTGGAATCTGTCCAGCAATACAGAGATATATTTTTATTTTCTAAATTTTTAAAAATCAAATTTAGAAGATAAACACCTATACTAAGTTAGGTTAAAACGGCGGTTTGAAGGGAACCCACTTAGGCCGTTTGGCTCGTTGTGATACCGTAATGGATGGCCGTGTCCTCTTCCTCCACCGTGAGAACCAGTTAGAGCTTTTAATGAAAAGCGTGAGTTATTTAATGCTAACTGATCTAAGATCATTTAAATCATCAGAGTTCGGTTGCCCTAGTATATAAAACCATTTTCTACATGGGGCAGGGCAGTATATAGGGCAATATATACCATGTATAGCTCTTCTTCCTAATCGTAACAACTTCTGCTGAAGTTTTGTAGTAGCCCTACGAATTCCATGCACCGTGCGTGGAATCCATCTGCCTAAAGTCCTGATATTTTCGCGATCGCGTTTCCAATGGATTCCTTGGATAGAATTAAAACATCATTAGTTCGACGTAGATCTAGTTTAGTGGTGTCTTCTGGAAAGATACCACCCACCACCTTTTTTTTTATGAAAATAGTCGCAAAAAGGGTAGACCTATCTTGTGGCCCGCGGATGGCCCGCACTGCGACTATTAGAAGGGGAAGGGATTATAGAAAGGAAATGATTTTGGACACGCTTTTTAAAAAGTTGTAGGTCATAGTTCTCTAGAAAAACTGATTTTGGAAGCTCATTCCATTCCGTAGCAGCCCTGTAAAAGAAGGATTCTTGATGAAGATTGGTCCTTGTAGTGTCAAGCTTGAGAGTAAATGTGTGAGACTGATCAGCGTGCCAAGTTCTTCGGACGAATGTGGCCAATGGTGGCACAAGAGTTTTATTTCTCTGGAGCATCTGCCATGGAAATATCTGTAGAGCAATGACTGGTCTGCAACTCTTCTTCTATGTTCTAGAGGGTGAAGGGTATCTGTGAGAGTTGAGCTGTTTATCAAGCGAATGGCTCTTTTCTGAATGGAATCTAGAAGACGAAGAGAATGCCTTGGTGCTGAACCCCAAATATGCGAGCAATACTCCAGTAGAGGTCGGATTTAAACCTTGTACGTCGTCAACAGTTGATCAGGAGTAAAAAACTTTCTGGCTTTCCACAGAAAACCTAGCCTCTGGCTTGCTGACTTTGCGATGTTAGCAACATAGTCATTCTAAGACATATTATTGGACACCGTGACTCCCAAAATCGAGATGAAGGGACTTGGTTCAAGGGTATTTCCGGACATTGTGATGGGATGATTTGAGGAATTCACTTTCTTGGAAAACGTGGCACTTTGTGTTTTTTAGGCGTTTAACTGAACAAAAATGTTGGTTCCCCACTCGACGATTGCTTTAAGATCTCTATTGATGGAATCAACCTGTTCCTGCCTGAGTCTATTTGTATCATTCACCGAAAGTGATCGATAGGATGTGAAAGTTGAGACAAGTGTGCTATAGTCTGCGAAACCGTAAATGGGGTTCGTGGTGGTTTTCAAGAGGTCGTTGATGTGTAAAAGAAATAAGGTGGGGGACAGGATGGAACCCTGGGGGACCCCGGCATTGGTTTTAAACGCATCAGAAAAAATACCATCAACCTACTTTCCCCTTTAGTTTAAAGCTGTTAGTATAAAATACTGCGCCCTGTGCTTTACTAGGTTCTTGGCCAAACCTTCTCTGGTAAAACACATATAACAGTAGCTAAAAATTCAAGTCTGGAAACAGTAATTTATTTTTAATTGAGATATCCTATTTTTGGCCCGGAACATTTGATCATGCGCCCCATTATTCGAAAAAGAAATAATGGATCTTCTTCATTTATGTATCAATATTCCTGAACGGATTAAAATTTATTTAAAGAGTGTGTGTCTTTCTTTTCCAATGAAAACTGTAGTAAAGTACTCTTAACTAATTTTTATTGTGTTATTAATCATAGTATGCTCACATCCTCAAAGATTACATTTTCCTTCTAGCAACACTTAATTGTCTGTCTCTCTACTTCAATGGAGGTGTTGTTATTGTAACCAGTTGATTAACGTGCATTTTATTATTTATGATTATTTAATGAAGGGTTTAAATTGATTTGATTTCATCCAACAACGAAAAGTGATTATATTTTTTTTTGAAAAAAATAAAGGCAAGTTAATTTCGTAGTGAATGCTGTATTCACTTAATGATAGATTTATCTTATAATCATAATAAAAGGAATTTTTATTGTTTATATTTTATCGATTATAGACTCACATTTGTTCAAATATTCTACAATGTAGTTTTTAAGGACGAATAATCTGTATGAAAAGACAATTTACGTGGATTTTTTTAAATATCTAACAAAATCTCCAAGATATTAAGAACGAGCTTCTTTGTGTTTAAAACAAAAACGTGACTGGAAATTTAAAATTCCAAGAAAGTATGAAAATGAAAAACAGAATATTTGATTCTGAATGTTGCGATTATGCCGAAGTGAGATTAATATTTTTTCTAAAACGACGCACCATCGAAAATTCCAACGATCTAATAAAAAATATGTAACAAACGTATCCTTGTACCGAAATAAATACGACAAAGAAAAATTCTATTTGATGGAAATAAACATTGTTTTTTTGCGGAATAATTAATAATTAAAAACCCGTGAGTAAATTGTATTTTAGTTTTTACAAACGACCACTCTGAATATAAAATAATGGAGCACACATTGGGCCTGTTGTACATCCTCCCTGGAGAAAGTTCTTTGTTAAGCATTCAACAAACCTATTGTTCCAAAATAGGTGGTAATATTGCCCAGGGGAAATTCTCTCAGATCAGCCAGGGTTGATCATTTAGGGGACACATTTGCATACCACAAAGAGCCATTCTTGTACCGATATTGGTTATTATTTACAATTTATCACTAACCACATGTACTTTTCCGGATGTATCGAAAACCTCAAAAATATGTCAAATTTTTAAATTTGAAACCATTCAGTGGTCTAAATAATGCGTTAATTAATTTTAACAAATCATAATTTTTGCTCATCATTAATTACCCTTTGTAAAAATGGACTGTATTTGAGAAATTGACTCAAGGCTTGACGAAAAAAGATTAAAAAAATACCACAATCAGTTTATATAAAATCAACCTAAATCTGGTAGATTTTTAGCTTATCCAATCGCAACTGAGTTTGCATCGAGCTTCAACATTCAACGCTTGTCCAAGTTCAAGTACAAATCTGGATTAAATATCCTTTGTTTAAAAATTCAACGTTTTTCGAGAAAAATGAAAGTAAATAGTTTACTCCTAATTTTAATGAAAAATAACCAGGAGCTTAACTGCTTGAAATAACATAAAAATGGAATACAAAATGTTTTGAGCTTAAAATCATAAAATTACCTCACACCAACAGCGTCTATACACAAAATAACGGAAAGCAAACAGAACAGAAGCTGGATTACGAATGATAATGGCCGATTCAAAATGCACCTACTGTGTTCAAACTATCACCAATTAATTTAGCGACCACACTCTGATTGATAGGTAAGAGTGATAAAAGCCGTTGACTATGTCAGTTATGCAACACTTTTTATGCTGTTGCATATAGGTCATCTAACTTTTAATATTTTAGCGTCTAAATACCATTTTTCTCAATCAAAGACATAAAATATCGCTTTAGCAACACGGCTTCATATCTAAAAGATCAAACTATTACCAACTTAATGTGCTTTACACAAACAGTCAGCGGTGCAATTGGTAATCAGTAGCAAGTTGATACCTAAAGAGATTTTTTAATGATTTTTAACAAATTACAACGTAAAATACTTATAACTAAATTAAATTATCTTGGCTTCGAGATTAACCTATTGTAACGTTTTACTTGAAAATGCACTCAGGGTTCGAATTTATATGCACATTTATTTATAACTTAATACAATTTATGTAAACTAGTAACCTAATCATTTACTTCAGAAAACTGACTAACTAACTTCGGCGAACGGATGCCAATTTATATATTAACGTTAAAACGAGAAAGGATTAGAAGTTTCTAAACGTATCCAGACTGTTCTGTCGAAAATTCTAAATTGGTCGGGAAGGTACTGGAACATCCTCGTCATTGGCTGTGACGTCACTGTATCGCCCAGCACACGTACGTAACACAATCCAGTGGCGTATTGCAAAATCGTTACACTGCTCCCTCAGAAAATCATCCTACTGCGATCTTCGGCATTCGTTCCTGATGGCGAAAGCGGGATGTAACTCCAGCACTGCAAAAGCCTTTTAGAAAAAAGTAACAATTAATCTTGCTGGACCTCACTGGTTACACCGCGTCTGGTCTTTTATTTGCGTAGTCCGAAACAAAATCTTTAAAATATGGATAATGGTTGTCTACGTTTGGTTTTTGTCGGAGTTCTTGCTTCTACAATATTATTTGAGCCAGCAAAGGTGCAAAACAATTTATGTGAATTACGTTTGGTTTCCGTCTTGGCAGCTTTTTAATCCGGTATATAACGTTATTTATTCTCTTCATGATTTCGTACGATCCTTTCCATTGCCTTTGAAATTCTTCCTTCTGCGATCCTCGGTATTTGTTCCTGATGGCGAAAGCGGCATTTGTCTTCAGCACTGCAAAAAAGTAACAATGTATCGTTTTTGAAGGGCATACTTCTTTCGGGATTTGTATGCCTGTGTCTTGAAAAATAACTTTTAACATGCTTCTCACGATTTTCCAGTGAAGTTCTTTCATGGCCTATTTTCGGAACAGTCAATTTCTTTATGTCATAATGGCATAAAACATTCTTCAAATCGATTAACGCATGCCATATTTTCTTGCAGGTTGTTCTTTCTCCAGATGATTTTTTTAGTTATAAGGTAAAACAACGATCAATTGCCATCTTTCAGTCGCAGCACTCTTCCAACCCTAGGTGGCCAGGTGGCCAAACTTTTTGCGAAAGATCAATGCAATTCCTCTGGTCATTTAAAGATTTTTGGCCACGCAGTATGCAATAGAAACGTTCGAACTATAAAAAGATCGTGCTGGACCTAAATGGTTATGCCAAGTCCGGTCGTCCTTTTTTTTGCGTAATCCGACATTAAATCTTTGATTACGTTTGGTTCTTGTTGAAGAGTTCTTGCTTTTTCAACATCGTTTGTGCCAGCATAAGGTGCAAGACGATTTATGTGAACTACCTTTCCCTTTCCCTTTTAGCAGTTTTTTAATCCGGTATATAACGTCATTTATTAAAATTTAGGACAATAGCCTGACGTCGTCGTGGATTATATAACTAAAAAAGATCACCCACTTTAAAATTCCGTCCTTGGAGCAAGAATTATAATGATGTTCTATCCGATCACTGGCTATCTGGATATTTCATCGGACAAGGTAGTGTATGTCGTTCATGCTTAGCTTCAATTTGTAAACGTAGTCTTCACCTGCCACATTTTCTTCTGAAGGTGTATAGCCGAACTCAAGGTCACATGTCAAACGAATTTCATGTCGGAGAAGTCTGGCCAGTAGTTTCGTTGGTGGCCGATCGGTAGGCAATTAAAAAAATAAATGTACTGGTCTCAATTTCTCCAATGTTCCGATACCACCTTGGAAAGATATTTCCCCATTGTTTGATTTATTATTTTGACCATTCCATCTGACTGAGGGTGCAAGGGTGTCGTTGTGGTCGTGTCAGCAACAATCAACTGACAGACGTTTCGGAAAAGTGCCATTTTAAAATTTTGTCCTTGGTCTGAATGGATCTCTAAATGAACACCAAAACGTCTGAAAAATTCTTTAACCAGTACGTCAGTCACAGTAGCAGCTTCATGCTGAGTGATTGCATATACTTCAGTTGGCACATTGAACTCTCTTACCTTTTCTATAATTTGCCTGATGTTTAATATTTGTTCACGCGTACCACGTCCTGGCACGAAACCGGCTTGCTCTGGTGGTAGCTGAGACAGGATGTAAGGCTTTATACGTTCTGATATAATCTGGAGCAGCACTTTGCTTGCGTGCGAGGGCGAGGGCTATTGTGCGATAAATGTCGAAGATCTCTCGCGATACTTTTTTATAGAGCGGGACATAAATTGATTTAGTCCAGTCTTCGGGCCATTTACCCTCGTTCCACACCAGTTGGCAGATTCTATGCAGAACATCGATCCCTGAATCGCCCAGAGCTGTTATTATTTCCGAGATGAAGTCATACTCGCCTGGCGACTTGTTGGTTTTCAATTTCTTGACAGCAGCAGTTATTTCCTCCTTCAGGACTGAGGGCTTCCTTTCAGCGAACTCTATTGTTTGCGCTCGGTTATCTCGGTCGCTATTGTCTGCCATTAGTTGTTTACAGTAATTTTTCCATCGTTCTTTGATCTAGGATTGGTCAGTTACCAGTGCACCATCTTCGGATCTTATTGCTGTGTGTTTCGGAGTGAAGCTGCGCGGTATTTGTTTAATTTTCTTGAACATATCTCTCGTTTCGTTTTTGTGTGTGTGCTGTTATATTTCGAGACAAATGTCGTTTAGGTACTTGTTCTTGTCTTTCCTGCATTCTTGTCTGATATCTTTGCTCAGTGCTGCATATTTCTCTTTGTCCCCGTTATTTCGAACGCCCTTTTCTTTCAGTTGATTCCGCCGTTCTACTCTGTTCCATGTTTCTTTGGTTATCCAGTCTTTCCTTTGTTTCGTCACCTTCTGCCTTTTTTGTTGTGCAGCGTCAGTTATTGCCTTTTTTGTTCTGGTTCACAGTGAGTCAGCAGTCTCATTTGTGTTTGCGCTCGAGTTGATTTTGGCGATTTCTGCTTAAGCTCTTTCTTTATAGCTATTGGAGTTTTTAAGACACCATAAGTTTACAGTTTGTTTGCCTGACTTTGGTTTACTGATTTTGATGGGGAGTTTTGCCGCAAGGAACTGGTGGTCGCTATTGCAGTCTTTGCTGGAGAACGTTCGTACGTTTTTGATCGAGGTCTTCCATCTCGATTTTATTAGGATATAATCAATTTGATTTCTGTACCGACCATCCGGGGATGTCCATGTGTAGAGTCTTCTCGCGTGGTGTTTGAAGCCTGTGTTAGAGATGAAAAAGTTGTTTTCTGTGCAGAATTGTAGTAGACGTTCTCCTCTTGCATTCCTTGCGCCTAGGCCATACCTGCCATTTACTTCTTTACCTTCGGCGTCATTGCCTAATTTCGCGTTGTAATCACCAATTATCATAGTGATTTCTCTATTTGAAAGAGTGTTTAGTACTTGTTCTAGTTGAGAATAAATTTCGTCTACTTCTTCATCTCGTGCGTCTGTCGTAGGAAAGTAGACTTGTATTATGTTTAGATTGATTGGGGAGGACTGCATATTAGCGAGGTTTAATGTTTTGGATGGTTTTTTTGATTGCATCTCGCCATTTATTTCGATTAAATGACATGTGAACCTCTTGCGGGAGAGTAGCATCTAATAATTTTTTGGTACTGATTTTAGTTTGTTTTGTGATATTCCGATCCCTCCATACTATATTTAACTGTGTCATTGCTGACCTAGCAAGCTGAATACGCCGTCTTATTTCGCCATCACATCCCCCGGTATTTTCTATTAGGGCTCCAAGATAGACGAAACTGTTGACAACTTCACAGTGTGTAATAGTCCGAGTTTCAGGGTAGTTGTTATGTTCTCTATCAATGATCATAATTTTGGTTTTATTACTATTTATGTTAAGGCCGTAAAGAGCACTGACATCTTCAAGTCTCATCAGGAGTTCTAGAATTTCTCTCTGGGAGACACAGCCCTGTCTCACACCCTCACACCCTTCATCAGATTAGCATTTATCAACCTTAACCCGTGCAGAAATGTTATCATATAATTGTTGTTTAAGATACACTAGATGGTCTAGGACAGCCATTGACAATATAACAGACCAGAGCTTTTCCCATTTTACGTTATCAAAAGTTTGCATGTAGATTTAAAGCCTTTAATGATTTTCGTTGTTCTATCACATGAAGGGTTTGTGGGTCCATCCATGGTTGTCTTGGAATAGAGTCTCGTTTCCTTTGAGATTAAGTGATAGCATCTGTAATACATCTTCTGAATGATTGCCATACAATATCTGGATTTATGGGAGCTGGATTCAGTAATACCACATCATCTGCTATATTTTGTTTAACCTGGGTCTGGTAGGATGCTGCATCAGTGATCTTGGGTAGTGTTTTATGTATGGTTCTCTGACATTTTTGAAAAGATTGTTAAAATGTGCACATAAGGAGTTGGTGGTCGGAGCCGCAATCTGAGCCTGGTAACGTCTTATACAACCTTATGGATGATCTTCAACGATTTTTGATCATAATATAATCAATCTGGATCTGATATTTACCATCTGGTGATATCCGAGTATAAAGACGACTAGGGTGTTGCGAAAACATGGTGTTACTTATGGAAAATCCATTCTCTGAACAAAACCGAATTAAACGCTTTTCTCTAGAATTACGTTTACCAATTCCAAATCTGCCCACTGTTTGCCTTATATGATCATCCAGTACTGTGTTCCCAACCTTAGAGTTGAAATCGCCCATCAAAATAGTGATCTTCCTATTTGAAATGGATCGCAAAACATTTTTCCAGATTTCCATAGAATGTTTTCAACATCATCTAATGCAGTAAATGTTGGGGTAAAGACGACGAGGGTGTTGCGAAAACATGGTGTTACTTATGGAAAATCCATTCTCTGAACAAAACTGAATTAAACGCTTTTCTCTAGAATTACATTCACCAATTCCAAATCTGCCCACTCTTTGCCTTATATGATCATCCAGTACTATGTTCCCAACCATAGAGTTAAAATCGCCCATCAAAAAAGTGATCTCTCTATTCGAAATGGCTCGCAAAACATCTTCCAGATTTCCATAGAATGTTTTTACAACATCATTTGATGCGGTAAATGTTGGGGTATAGACCTGCACCAAATGAACTACTGTAGGCCTAGCATTCAATCGAAGTGTTATTTTTCGATCATTGATCGTATTATAACCCCATATAATGTTCAAAAATTCTTTAGCTACCCAGAAACCAACATTACCCTAATAACATACAAAGTTTTGTTCAGAAGACGTAAAATGTTCACTCCCATTGTAGTGCATTTCGGAAAGTCCTGCAAAAGCAATTTTAGCAGCGCACAAGGATCTCTCAACAATTTCAGGGAGCCTGGTGGGCCATCTCCCTACGCCCGGTCGCCAATTTCTCACTGTTTTCCCCGGACGAAGAACAGCGCCGGCAGCCAACCGGAGAGTGAAGCTTTTCCGAGGCCTCACTATTGTTGCTTCAAGGCAGTCTTGCCAAAAAATAAATTTTTGGCAAAAAATGAATAATATTACGCGTTCTTGAGCAATCCTTGTACGAAAATTGTCCGCCAAACCTACATCTGCCCACCTGCCGATATCAAGGAACAAGCAGACGACAACCCATGCAAAATTCAGCTACTCGCCATTTAAAACACTTACACATACAAAAGAACAACTATCCACCTGTCAACATCTGTCGTCAAATAACTGGATGACTCCCACCATCACAAAAGACAATCCGAATGAGATGACCTTAATAAGATGAAACAGAAAAATCACCACCGGGAAGATACCTTTTGGAAATCCCAACCAGATGCCGATTTACCTGTGCGAATCAGCTGATTATCAACGAAAATCAATTTAGCCATCATCAACCCATACTACTGCTGGCGCTAGATGAAGCTAAGATATAGATCCTCGAAACAGGACTCGACGATATAAACTTGAACAAACTCCAATCAATAAAAAAAGCTATAATGGAAAACCAACCCGCAATTTCTTTCCAAGAAGTGGTCGGTCTACAACCCAAGTTTTTGGACGCTGGGTGTTGGCAGAAAACTAAATGAATGGGGCACTGCATACCTTTATAAATAGCCAGAAAGTGTCAAAAAAGGCACGTCTGGCGGTGCATGTGTTGTTCCTACACTTATGTATGGTAGTGAATGTTGGGTTTGGCAGAAGAAGCATAAAAATAGGATTAATGCTGCGGAGATGACTAGTCTGAGAAGTATAGCCGGAGTGACTCGGTTGGATAAAGTAAAGAATAGTAAGATAAAAGAACGCTGTGGTGTAAAAGAAGATGTGGTTATAAAGATACATAAAGGAATGCTTTGATGGTTTAAACACGTGGAAAGGATGGATGAAGGAAGATTGACGAAACAAATTTATAAGGCGAGTGTGAATGGACAAGTCGGTAGAGGTCGACCTCGGAGAACATATCTCGATCAGATCAACATTGTTTTGAAGAAAGGCCAGGTCAAGAGTACCAACAACCGACGAGCATGTATGAGAGCACTGATGAAATTAGAGGAAGCAAAAGATGTGTGTAAGAACCGTAGCAAGTGGAAGGAAGTGGTCTCTGCCTACCCCTATGGGAAAAAGGCGTGACTTTATGTATGTATGTATGTATGTTAACCCTCCTACGCTGAATCTGCGGGGGGAGAAATTATATCGCTCGTTTTTATGGGAACCGCTGACTTCGCTGACGACGACTCGAAGATATCGCCCGACTCCTAGAAGTTCATGCGTTATAATATTTATTTACCACGAGGAATTTTTTATTATTTATAGTTTTGTCGTTGTACTTATAAGGTAAATCTTACAATAAAATTATTTTTAAAACAGTCTTTGAGATCCAAAAGTTATTTCTGCTGTAATAGTTTAATGTCTATAACTTAAAAAGAAGTCTGCACGTTTCTTTCTAGTTTACATTTTATTTTTTTGAATCTTACTTCTGACACCATTGTAACGTTTTACCTAAAAATGCACTAAGGGTTCGATTTTATATGCACATTTATTACAATTTATGTTAACTAGTGAACACAATCATTAACTTCAGAAAACTAACTTCCGCGAACGGAGGCCAATTTTTATATTACCGTTAAAACTAGAAAACTAGCTATGCACCCTACAAACCTAATTTAGCCTCTCTTTTCTTTTCGTGAAAATATAATAAGTAGCTTCCTTTTATTTGGTGATGACGCTTTAAGAAATAGGACTGTCACTAGTTCTGTGATTAGAAACGAACTCTAAGCTGTCTGCAATGTCACAGTTACAAGAAACAGTAGGATACTAGCTACTACACTGTACTGCAAATGTTCGTAAATGAGTCTGGTGAAGTCCACGAGAGAGGTTTACTCATTGCAATATCTCTGAGAATATTGTAATAGAACATGTAATGCCTTTCGGTCTTTTTTTGGAACCCAATTTTCTGTTTATGCAAGACAACGCTCGACCTCACATAGCTGGGAAAATATTCGATTATTTTAATCAAGTTGGTATATCAGTTATGCAGTGGCCACCAAAAAGCACGGATCTAAATCTGATTAAGCATTCATGGGATCACCTTAAGAAAAATGTTAAATGTTAAATACCTGCACCCAGAAACCTGCGGAAATTTAAAAATGCAGTTATCATAGCATGGGAACAAATTCCTCAAGATTTCATCCAAAATTTATTTAGAAGCATGCCTAGATGCATAAATGATGTGATCTATATGAGAAAGCAGACACGCTATTAGCGTCACACTCACACCATTAATTTCGATACTAGTGTCTTATTTACACCATAATTTTTGAAGTGAAAACTTCTTATGGCACGCTGTGAACTTTTTTTGTAATGGGTAAAAAATGTTAAACTCGCGTCAGGACACGTGGCCTGATCGAAAATTCGTAAGACGGATGTATTTCACTGGAGCAATATAAAATGCGACTTTTCTTGACTGGTAACTTGGCAACCTTATTCAACAAACAGACAAATTCAAGTACATTTTTATGTCATTTTGACAAATTAATTTAGTAGCTAAATTCAAAATTTAAGTGCTTTTCATTAGTTTATTGATTAAGTTCTGCTTTTGCTGCATTAAAATGGTCCAAGGAGAGGTGTCGTTTTTAGCAGATGTTATGGACACCATAGCGTGTCTAATGGTTCTCCCCCCGACAAAATTTTAGATCAAATAATTTATCAGTGCAAGAAGCCGTTAAAAAAAATGCATCAATTTGTTTTAAAAAAGCATTAAAACTGGACTGAAAGCTGGTTTGATCAAAGAGAACGGGGGAAGGTTTAAATTAGGTTTTGGTTTGCCGATAACGGAGGCTCGAAGACGAAGAAAAAATAGAAGCAGAAGCCGTAGACGACGTAGCCAAAAGCGACAAAACCGAAAACGAGGTAGCCGAAAACGAAAAAGTCGAGGTAGGAAGAAAAGCGCCATATTGAAAGAAGATCAAGCAAAAAGCGGAAGAAAGAAATCGAAAACATTCAAATCTGGTACTGATGTTTGATATATGATTTATAATAAAGCGTTAATAAAAATAATGCATTATTCATAAACTATGGAAATCTGGAGACAATATTTTTCAGATTAAAAATAATATTTTTTGAAGTGAAAACTTCTTTAGCGGCGTTGTACACTTTTTTTGTAATGGGTAAAAAATGTTAAACTCGCGTCAGGACACGTGACCTGATCGAAAATTCGTAAGACGGATGGAGAGTAGACAGCTGGCGTGGCGTAGGAGAGGGAGTATCCCCCTCTCTTTCTACGGCGCGGCGAAAATGTATGCCTGCGCCGGCTGTTTCGTTTAGGCGGCGCAGGGCGCACAACGTTAATACTTAAGTTTTTACTTCTGCCGGCACTCCCAGAGTGCAACCCGTAAAATTTTTTTTTTCAACATTACAATTTTGTTATTAAGTCTTAAGAATAATTTTATTTCAAATATTATATTGATTTTTGCATCCTAAAATCTTACCTACAAGACCGCCACTACCGTGTAAAATACCTGAACGAATTCTCACCCTTCCACCCCATTAATGCTAGCGTGCCTCAAGGAAGTGTCATTGGTCTTTTCCACCTCCTGTACACATCCGATTTACCAACCGCCATCTTAAACTCACATGTAAAAGAAAATATAGCTCCACATCAACTGCAATTATACCTACTTCAAATCCAGTCTTGGCTGATTTAATTGAGGATTTAAGTCAACGAGAGTAAATCAGTACATGTAAATTTCACAAATCGTAAAAACACCTGTCCTCCAGTTAGATTAAATAATATACAAATCCCTCAGCGAGAAGAGGTGACGTATCTTGGTATCCACTTGGATCGAAGAATGACATGAAATAAACACATTTTCACGAAGAGAAAGCAGCTCGGCTTAATGTTGCACAAACACTACTGGCTAATCGGTCCCAAATCAGAGCTATCCTTGGTAAACAAACTATTAATCTATAAAGTTATTTTCAAACCCATTTGGACATATGGATTAGAACTCTGGGGTTCAGCTTTCAACTCTAACCTAGATATCCTGAAAAGGTTTTAAGCTAAGATGCTCAGAATTATCTCACAAAGGCCATGGTTTGTTCCTAACAGCTTATTTGCACGAGACCTCATATTACCAACAGTAAAAGAGGAAATCAAACAACAATACATGAAATATTCTACGAGGCTAGAAGCTCATCCAAACCCTATCGTGACGGACTTAACGCAATTAGTGCCACATAGACGTCTAAAACGTCACTACCCAAGTGACTCACTGTACCGTTTTTAGAAGAATCTTAATACACGTTCACTGTAGTTATATTATAATATAAGTTATATAAATATAGGAACCAGTTGATGAACTGATTTCTACAAGTTTCTTCATATAAACACACAATTTACTTATTGTTATATGTACATTGTAACAGATTGTAAATAAAGCTGGAATTTAAAAAAAAAAAATATTGAAGCTAATTAATTCACTTTTAAAGTATCGGAATACGTGTTTTCTAAATTTTAATGTAACCAATGTTTACAAAAAAATTATTAAAATTAGTTCATCACAGCAATTTGTATAATTTAATATGTTGTCCAGGCTCTATTATATAAAAAAAGTATCTTATCAGATTATGTTCATGTTCATTCGAGATTGGGTGTTAGATTGCCCCAATCCATATGGAGTTAAGTAAATAAAAAAACCGTTTCTCTCTATAGCATTAAACTCCAAAAATTAAAGTAAAAGAAAAACTTTTCGAATTAAAAGCGGAAAACTCCTCTCTATCATTCAATACCGACCGACATTCAATTGTTCCGTTCGGAAACCCAAACGTACAAAAGCAATAAAAACCTACGTAACTCTAAAAAAGACCAAAAAAAAAACTTAAGTTGATGAGTGAAATAACGAAAGACTATTTCCCCTTTTATATAAATAGAGCTAAGAACCCAGAGGCGTTGCTCCGTTAACACATTACCAAGGCAAAGAAAAAACTTTTAAGATATTCTAGTTTTGATTTGTTAGTGATTAAAAGACGCAAAACTGCTTTTCAGTACTGGATGTCCATAGAAATACTTATTTAAATGCAAACGAGTAAAATATAAAGGACATGAAGTTCAATATAAAGTGTTTCAAATCAAAGAACAATCCTCCAAGGAAGTGGATTAAATTTGAAACTGTATAAAGTGCTAGAATAAAGTTTATTGACTCATATCAGAGCGATTATCTTTTCCAGAGATTTATTCACCAAATTAAACACAAAATAGCATTTATTTAAAAGTTTCATCATATTTTGTTTGAACAATTTAGACTTGATATTGCCATCTGCAAAAGATCATATGGTAAAACCTCGTAAAATAGTCACTTTAACAATAATATTTGCTGGCTATACATTACATTGCCAGCTTTTGGAGATTGCTGAATTCGACAAAAAACTACGTTTTAACTTCCGAAAAGTCTAATTAAACGAATATGCATAAGATATGACCTCAAGAGCCTTTGTCAATAAATTTTGCTGGTTATACAGCTTTTAAGGATTGTTGAATTTAACACAAATCTAAAAACGTTAAAAATTGTCGTCTTTGACGAGAGTTTGTCGATAAACTTTGCTAGTTATACACTGTCAGATGTTAAAGATTGCTGGATTTAACAACAAACTAAAAACGTAAAAAATTGTTGTTTATGACCCGAGACACTTTAAAAACTTTTAATTATACATACTGTGAACTTTAGAATATTGCTAAATTTGACTCTAAACTAAAATCCTTACAGATTGTTGTCGTGAGACATGTAACACACTTCGAAATCAAACAAATAGGCTTCAAAAGACTTTGTCAAGAAACTTTTGTAGATAAGCACTGACAGCAAAAATGTTCAATAAAATGGATTTGCATAAAGATTTAGCCTTAAAAACTTAACTTTATTAATAAACTGTCAGCCTTTAAACCAGCGGTTCTCAAACTTTTGTTATTCACGCCCCCCTGTTTTAATTTAAAAAATGTTGCGCCCCCCAATCCGTAGACCTAGGAATTTGGACTAAAATAGGTTTCATTGTCTCGTCGAGAGCGCCAAAGATGCTGTCGGAAAGTTCGCGGCGTTCGTGCCACGTATTCAAGCTTCCTGATCTTTCTCGAACTGTCTGAACGCGACTATAAATACAGAAGCGCACATACGGTATTCTCAGTCTCTCAGTGAAGGTGTTTTAACACTAAGCAAGCATTATTGTGAAGTGTGAGTGTATAAGTAGATGTAATATGGATAAATTTTTAAAACGAAAACTTGAGGATGACGGGGCTTATACATCGACAGGTTCAGGTGGAAATCGTCCGAAATCTAAAACAAGAAAATATGACCCATCATACCTAAATTTGGGCTTTACTAGCCTTGAAGTAGGTGGCGAAGAAAAACCACAATGCGTTATCTGTTTAAAAGTATTGGCTGCAGATAGCATGAAACCAAATAAATTACAGAGGCATCTAGAAACGCTGCACAGAGAATATGTCAATAAACCGCGAGATTTTTTTGTGGAGAAACTCAGATTGTTTAAAAAACAAAAATCCAGCTTTCATAGAGTACTGGCAGTAAATGAGAAGGCTCTCTTGGCATCATATAAAGTGGCATACAAAGTAGCTAAATGCAAAAAACCGCACACTATTGCAGAGCAACTTATTTTACCCGCTTGCAAAGACATTGTAGAAATATTGTTTGGTGAAAATTTTACTTCACAACTTAACAATATTCCTCTGTCAAATGATACAATCTGTCGACGAATTAACGATATATCAGTTGATATGCAGAAGCAGCTTGAATCTAAACTTACTGCAAACTTGTTTGCTATACAACTTGACGAAGCAACTGACTCTAGTAATGATTCCCATTTGATTTGCTGCATTAGATTCTGTCAATGTTCTAAAATATGTGAAGATTTATTGTTTTGTAAACAGATTGAAGGAAGAACTACAGCCACCGAGTTGGACAAGATTACAAATGATTCTATAACTAAAATGAATTTGCAATGGAAAAATTGTGTTGCGATTTGCACCGATGGAGCTCAAGCCATGTCTGGTAAATACAACAGTTTACAAGCGCTAGTAAAAAAGGAATCCTCAGAAATTATCTGGACGCACTGCATGATACATCGGGAAGCGTTAGCATCAAAATCGCTAAGCCCTGGACTAAACATGATTTTGACAGTAGTTATTGAGTTGTTAACTTTATAAAAACCAGACAACTAAAAACAAGGATGTTCTCTGTTCTGTGTGAAGATATGGGAGCTAAGCATCAATCTTTGTTGTTTTATTCCTCATCCAGATGTTGTCACGCGGTAAGACGGTTAAGCGTGTCTTTGAATTAAGAAGGGAAATAGCGATATTTTTAAGCGAGGAAGGTCACAAGCATTCAACAGATTTTTTCGACAAATTATTTTTACTGAAGCTTTCTTATTTAGTAGATATTTTTGAAAAACTTAATATACTTAATCTTCAGCTGCAAGGAAAAGACGTAAATATATTTGATTTAAGTCAAAAGATTGATGCTTTTTGTAAGAAATTGCAGTTATGGCATAACAAATTGAAAGAAAACAGTTTGGAAATGTTTCCCACATTTTGCGATTTTGTGCAAGATTCCCCATTGGAAGATATTCATAAAGCTGTGATGCTAAAAACCATAGGAAGCCATTTATAAAACTTAACTGAGAATTTCAAGCGATACTTCTTTACAGAGAAAGATATCAAGTTGTCAGACTGGAGCTGGGTTTTAAATCCATTCGAAAATAGACCTGTCGGACTATCACTGCAAGAAGAAGAACAACTGATAGATATTTCAACAAATCCCTTACAAAAATCAAACTTTGTTAACAAATCTTTAACAAACTTCTGGACTGAACTTCAACGTCCTACCTTTGTGAAACTGGATTTTCTGCACTTGCTGTCGTGAAATCTAAATACAGAAATAAACTTCAAGTAGAAAATGAACTCAGAGTGGCCATCTCTAACATAGAACCAAATTTAGAGAAGTTGTGCGCCTTAAAACAAGCTCATGTTAGCCATTAGTCCTTAGAATGTTTCTTTGTCATCATTAAGTAACTAAAATTTCAATAAAGATTTTTTAAAAATCTATCTGTAGCATTTTATCATTACCATTTTATTTTTAATCTGTACTGCGCCCCCCCCAATCATGTAAACGCGCCCCCCTTAGGGGGCGCGCCCCACAGTTTGAGAAACGCTGCTTTAAACATTGCTAAATTTAAGACAAAACTAAAAAAGTTATACATTGTTATCTTTGACGTTAGAAGACACTTCCGAAACGTCCTATGAAATGGATCTGCATGAAAAAGATTATCAATAATATGAATTGCAGGATAAATATTGTTAGATTTTAAATTTTGCTGTATTTATAACCAATTTAAAAACGTATTAGATTGTTATATGTGACGTTAGATACTTCCGAAACATCTATTCAAATGGATATGCATAAATATATAGTCTCAAAAGACTTTCTTGATAAATTTTGCTGGGTGAATTTTGCCAGCTCTTGGAGATTGCTGTATTTGACACCAAACTAAAAACGTGATACACCTGCGTACACCACTGCGTAAAATCGTAGGGATCTTACGAGGATGGGGCAAACGGCCACTTAATAGAAAACCGTAGTTTGAAATTCGCGTGTTACTATAGCCATTCAGACTAATTGCATTCGGAAGAACGAACATCCAATAGGATTACTCAGATAAAAGAAACGATGTCATATAACAGAAAACTACGATTTTAAAAAAGAATTGTCTAAAGAACGATAGGAATTTGTTTAGCAATTTCGGTAATAGCTTAACGGATTTTATGAGCTATAATATCATACATAAAGTCACGCCTTTTTCCCATAGGGGTAGGCAGAGACCACTTCCTTCCACTTGCTACGGTTCTTACACACATCTTTTGCTTCCTCTTCTTTTATCAGTGCTCTCATACATGCTCGTCGGTTGTTGGTACTCTTGACCTGGCCTTTCCTCAAAACAATGTTGATCTGATCGAGATATGTTCACCGAAGTCGACCTCTACCGACTTGTCCATTCACACTCGCCATATAAATTTGTTTCGTCAATCTTCCTTCATCCATCCTTTCTACGTGTCCAAACCATCTAAGAATTCCTTTATGTATCTTTGTAACCACATCTTCTTTTACACCACAGCATTCTCTTATCTTACTATTCTTTACCTTATCCAACCGAGTCACTCCGGCTATACTTCTCAGACTATCCATCTCCGCAGCATTAATCCTATTTTTATGCTTCTTCTGCCAAACCCAACATTCACTACATACATAAGTGTAGGAACCAACTCACCTCTATGCTCAGCCAGACGTGCCTTTTTTTGACACTTTTTGGCTATTCATAAAGCTATGCAGTGCCCCATTCATTTGTCTTTCAGCCAACACCCTTCGCTCAATGTCACTGTCATACTTTCCATCTCTCGTAAACTTTGAACCCAAGTACACAAATTAATTTACTTGTTTCACTCCACAGTTTGTCATGCTTTCTTTTCTTTCAAAAACCATCACTTTCATTTTGCTTACATTTATTTTTATCCCTTGGATTTTCAGGGCATCATGCACAACATTAACCATTGTCTGCAGATCCTATTCAGATGACGCTAATATGACTTGATCATTGGTGTAAAGAAGGCATTTGACGATCAAATCATTCATTTTCAATCCATACACACTCTTTTTTAAACAATTGTCTGTGTATAAGTTAAACAGCCATGGCGAAGCCTCACATCCCTGTCTTACACCTTTTTCGATGTTAAACCAGTCCGTGCAAGCTCTGTTTATCCTGACACAAGCAGTGGAATCCTCGTAAAATGATTTCATTGCTCGTATTAAACTACCACTCACCCCATACATTGACAATGTCGACCACAATTTACTCCTCACCACTCTGTCATAGGTTATAATATCAATGCGTTAAAATTCAAAAGTTAATGTGGCAGGTAGCAAAGGTCATAATAATCCCTAAACCTGGTAAAATACCACATGAAGTTTCCTTTTACAAGCCTATCTCTCTTCTTCCTGTACTATCGAAAATGTTTGAAAAACTATTGTTGAAACGACAAAATCCCATAATAGAAAAACATGGTTAATCCCTCCCCACCGATTTGGCTTGAGAAAATGTCACTCCACAATAAATTAGGTTTATAATAGTTATTTATGTCATACTAGTTCATTATTGTGTTTTTATTAGTTAGTTACCAACTATCTAATGTCGTACTTTATGCCCGTGCGGGCATAAAGTTCACTTTATGGCCCGTGCGGGCCTAAAGAGAAATACTTTTTTGGTTAACTTATTTAATAACCTTTATTAATGAAATTACAAACAGAATATAGTAATATATGTAAATATTCGATGAACATTAATTTGACGAATTAACATAAAATTGGCAGTTCTAAAATGATCCGGTGATAGTTAAGTTGCCTGCAGCAAACGATTCATGTTTCATAGTTTGAGTTTTAAATTTCTGCACCGAAACGCCAGACCCGGAAGGTACACCTGCCAGCATTCTTGAAACTTCATTTTTTGAAGATAAACTATCCTTCAGCAAGCGACATACTTTTCCATCCACCATGGCGCTTCAACGTGGTCATACCGGCTCCAGCCTCTACAAGAAGAGTTGCTGACGTTCGACGCATTCAATGACCTGTATATTTCTCAGGATCACTCAAACCCAGATATTCCGCTATAATGGACGAGATTTTTCCAAACGTGTTTTTTCCTACTGGCTGTACAGTACATCGACCTTGTCTATGGGTCAGAAAAAGCCTTTTTTCTAAGCAACTATGTAGAAGATGGAAAATCGGTTTTTGTGGTAAATGTACCAGAGACAAAGACCGATAAAAAACGCATTTTTACCATTATAGATGAGGGTGAAATGAACAGTTAAAGCTAATAAGAGATTATATGTCACTACGGCCTCGTGGTTGCTCAGAAAAAAGGCTTTTTCTGACCTATAGACAAGGTCGATATACAGGTCATTGTATGCGTCGAACGTCAGCAACTCTTCTTGTAGAGGCTGGACCACGTTGAAGCGCCATGGTAGATGGAAGAGTATGTCGGTTGCTGAAGGATATTTAGAGGATAGTTTATCTTCAAAAAATGAAGTTTCAAGAATGCTGGCAGGTGTACCTTCCAGGTCTGGCGTTTCAGTACAGAAATTTGAAACTAAAACTATGAAACATGAATCGTTTGCTGCAGGCAACTTAACTATCACCGGATCATTTCAGAACTGCCAATTTTATGTTAATTCGTCAAAATAATGTTCATCGAATATTTACATGTATTACTATATGCCGTTTGTAATTTCATTAATAAAGGTTATTAAATAAGTTAAACGAAAAAGTATTTCTCTTTATGCCCGCGCGGGCCATAAAGTACGACATTAGATAGTTGGTAACTAAGTAATAAAAACACAATAATGAACTAGTATGACATAAAATAAAAAAAAGTAATAGAAAACACCAAGGCGCATCACCGATGTTTTTTAGTAGCTTATTTGGAACATTTGAATAACTTGTGTATTACTCTGGCTGAATACTGAAAGCTGAATACCTTAGAACCAATAGGTTTACTTGGCCGAAACAGTAACATTCATCAGAACCTAAAAATTGATACTGTTTAACCAACCAGAGCCAAGTTTGCCACGAATCACGAACGACGACTCCATTGTCTTGACAATCTAGAGGCCATCCAGCTCCTAGATAATGAAGCACTGGTGAGACGACTCAAAAGGGTTAAGCCTTTCGAGTTGGTGCAGTAAGAGTAACAAAAGCAGAGAAATGTGCGGGTTTGGGTATAAGCTAATTAGTGTACATAATTTGTTAGAAATCTAAGGATACTAATAAGTAAGATTTTTTTTTTTATTGAAAATAGTCACAAAAAGGGTAGACCTATCGTGTGGGCCGCGGACGGCCCGCACTGCGACTATTAGAAGGGGAAGGGATTATAGAAAGGAAATGATTGTAGACACGCTTTTTAAAAAGTTGTAGGTCATAGTTCTTTGAAAAAACTGATTTTGGAAGCTTATTCCATTCCGTAGCAGCCCTGTAAAAGAAGGTTTCTTGATGAAGATTGGTCCTTGTAGTGTCAATCTTGAGAGTAAATGGTTGAGACTGATCAGCGTGCCGATTTCTTCGGACGAATGTGGCCAATGGTGGTACAAGAGTTTGTATTTCTCTGGAGCATCTGCCATGGAAGAGAATGCCTTGGTGCTGAACCCCAAATGTGCGAGCAATACTCCAGTAGAGGTCGGATTTAAGCCTTGTACGTCGTCAACAGTTGATCAGGAGTAAAAAACTTTCTGACTTTCCACAGAAAACCTAGCCTCTGGCTTGCCGACTTTGCGATGTTAGCAACATGGTCATGCCAAGACATATTATTGGACACCGTGACTCCCAAAATCGAGATAAAGGGACTTGGTTCAAGGGTATTTCCGGACATTGTGATGGGATGATTTGAGGAATTCACTTTCTTGGAAAACGTGGCACTTTGTGTTTTTTGGGCGTTAAACTGAACAAGATTGTTGGTTCCCCACTCGACAATTGCTTTAAGATCTCTATTGATGGAATCAACCTGTTCCTGCCTGAGTCTATTTGTATCATTCACCGAAAGTGATCGATAGGATGTGAAAAATGAGACAAGTGTGCTATCGTCTGCGAAACTGTAAATGGGGTTCGTGGTGGTTTTCAAGAGGTCGTTGATGTGTAAAAGAAATAAGGTGGGGGACAGGATGGAACCCTGGGAGACCCCGGCATTAGTTTTAAACGCATCAGAAGAAATACCGTCAACTGCCACATGTAAGGAGCGATCTTGCATGAAGCTCAAGAGCCATTGGCGCAGTTTGGTTAGGAGACCGTAGGCAGATAATTTACTTAACAATGCCTGGTGCCAAACGCGGTCAAAGGCTTTAGATATATCCAAGGCTATTGCACGGGATTCACCAAACTTTTCAATAGTGTTTGTCCAGAGCTAAGTGACATAAGCCAGCAAATCTCCAGTAGACCGAAGTTGTCGAAATCCATATTGTCTGTCATGGATTATCTCAAATTTCTCTAGATATTTGATAAGTTCTGTGTTAATCGCTTTTTCCATTACTTTGGATATGACTGAGAGCAATGCAATAGGGCGATAATTTGCAGGAATAGTCTTCTTTCCTTTTTTCGGAATCGGTTGGACTTTAGCGTTTTTCCACATGGACGGAAATACTCCTTTGCTGTATGATAACTTGAAGAGTCTACAGAGAACTGGGGTGAGCTCTTGAGCACAAGATCCTAGTCAGTGGCGGCGCAAGACCTAAACTTAATGTGGGCAAGGTACATTTCGCGAGGCCCTCTGATAGTGCAAGAAGAAAGGAATATAAAATAAAAAATCACTTGAAAATAAAGAGTTTTTATTTATTAAGAAACAAACCTAAATTTTTTAATTATACTTCTTTGGAACATTAAACAAAAATGAAAAAAATTAAAGAAATTTTCTACTTTTGGTTTTACTGAACTCCTTAATGATTGGTTCGTAATTTATCTTTGGTGCTACATCTGCTTTAATGGATAAAACTGCTAAAGCTTAATGTCTTTCTTGACCTATCTTCTTCTTCATAAGGTGCTGTGATCGCTTGTCGATCGTAGGCTCTCATATTGCACAGCATTTTAACAATCATAGCCTTATTTACAGTTGCGCGGAATAATTCACTGGTAGTTTTTCCAAACCACTGGTGTTGATTTATAAGCTAGGAAGTAGTACGGCGGCCCACACTTTTTTTCCCATGATTTCGCCTTGTATAACAAGGTGTAGTATGTTGTACTTTTCTGAGTGACGCATTATATGACCGAAGTATTCCAATTTACGTCTTTTAACCGTGTTCACGACTTCGTAACTTTTATTTAAGCGTGGCAATCCTTTTCGTTTGTGACTTTATCTACCCAACTGATCTTTAGAATACGGCTATATAGCCACATCTCGAATGCTTCTAGTCTCTTTAAAAGCGATTCAGTCAAGGTCCATGCCTCAACCCCGTAAAGCAATACTGGGAATATATAAAAGCGAACCATTCTCATGGGAAGTTCCAATTCGAGATCATGACTGCAGAGTATTTTTCTAAATTTCATAAAATTTGTTCGTACTTTAGCAATTCTACTTTTGATTTCTGTACTAGGGTTCCAGTTTTCGTGAATATTAGTATCCAGATATACCAGCTGACTTACACGTTCAATTGAATCGTTACCAATTGTAACGTTACAGAGATTATTATATACGACTGCTTGTTTACTAACGACCATAAACTTTGTTTTCTTTGTGTTCAGTTTGAGCCCATACAACGCGGAGATCGCAACCATTCGGTCCAACAACGCTTGAAGGTGTTCAGTTGACCCTGTCACTAAAAAGGTGTCATCTGCGTACCTAATATTATTCATAAGCACGCCATTAATAAGTGTGCCTTCTTTAGCTTGTTCTAACACTTCCTCAAGAATTGTCTTGACCTATAGTATTTCATAAATAATTTTTTATTAGTTTCAATTTTGAAAAGCTCCTTTCAACGGAAGCAGTACTTACAGGTATTGTTAACAACATTCCAATGACAATGTAAATATTTGGGTAAATTTATTTCAAATCGTTCTCTATGATATATTGGAGCAGATGTTTCACGTCTTTAATAGAGTTGGGTAAATTTGGGATTATATTTTGTAACTCCTCGTACAACTCATAAGATTGGAAGTCACTGCTCTCACCTACTTGCAGGACTGTGTGTAAACATTGACAGTTATTCGGTATTTGATTTTTTGGATTTTTTTTTTACTTGTTTAAGTCATAGAGAAAACCAACATTTTCAAAATGTTGATTGAAAGACAAAAATCTCGGTTTCATGTTACTTATCACAGAATCAATCATGTTTTTATAAAAATCTATTTTATACTGGCTATTAGCAGACTTTATGGAATGATCGCAACCTTCATAATAAAACATCCTCTTCTTTTTGGCTATTCTTTTAATTTTAAAACTTTTTGGCAAATCATAAATGCTTTTCTCAATAAACTGACGAGCGTCAGACATTTCGAATCTAGTTAATTCACATTCATTTCGTGCGCCGAAGAGTGGAATATCTTTAAGTTGAGAATTAATTCTAATGCATTTATTATCAGAAAAACCTTGTGGCGTGTACTTTTGGATTTTCCATATTTTTTCAAAATTATTTTCGGCTGTGAGGCGCGAGGCCCTTTGCACCGCGAAGCCGTGGGCGATGGCCCACACCGCCCACGCCTTACGCCGCCTCTGATTCTTTTAAAGTAGTAATTTAAGTTAAATAAAAAGTATTGATTGATCTACTAATTAATAAGATTTTATGGCAAAATGTTTAAAATAAAAAAGAAATAAAAAAAAACTTCAAATGTATGCTAATAAAATTGGGTAACTGTTTTCGTGTGGTGTATTACGAGAAATATTTGTACAAATGAAAATTTAGTAAGTCTTATTAAAAAATGTTGATTAATTTAGTTTATTGTTTAAAAACGAATGCTACGAGGGTGGTTTGATAAGTCAGTGACTTTTTGAATAAAAATTTTTTTTTTCCGCAAATAAACATTTTATTTTTCTACATAATCACCTTTTAGCTCTATACATTTAGTCCAGCGTTTTTCTAATTTTTTTATTCCCTCCAAATAATAGGTTTTTTCAAAGCTCTCAAAATACGCGTTTGTTTCGGTAATGACTTCTTTATTCGACTCAAATCTCTTACCGCCCAGCCATTTCTTTAGGTTTGGAAACAGAAAATAGTCGCAGGGGGCTAAATCTGGAAATTAAGCTGGATGGGGTAGCAGTTTGTATCCCAATTCGTGGATTTTGGTAATCGTGACTAGACAAGTGTGCACACGTGCATTGTCTTGATGGAACAGCACTTTCTTCTTCTTAGCCAAATGCGGCCGTTTTTGCTTCAAATCAACGTCGAATCTGTTCAAAAGCTTTAAATAATATTCGCCGGTGATCGTTTTACCTTTCTTGAGGTAATCGATGTGAATGACACCGCGTAAATTCCAAAAAACTGTGGCCATGACCTTGTTGGCTGACAGACTCTGTTTCGCCTTCTTTGGTCCACGTTCACCCCGAGCAACCCAGTGTTTCGATTGTTCCTTGGTCTCTGGCGTGTTGTGATGGATCCATGTTTCATCCACAGTAACAAAACGGCGCAAAAATTCGTCCGGATTACGGCTGAACATCGCTAAACACTCTTTTGAAGTGGTCACACGATTGCGCTTATGGTCGAGTGTGAGCAATCGCGGCACCCATCTCGCAGAGAGTTTTTTCATGTCCAAATATTCGTGTAAAATATGATGTACCCGTTCAGTTGAGATACACCTACAGCATGAGCCAACTCACGCACTTTCATTCTCCGATCATCCAATATCATTTCATGGATTTTATCGACGATTTCCGGCGTGATCACTTCTTTTGGGCGACCTGGACGTTCGGCGTCACTAGTGCTGGTACGACCACAACGGAACTCTGTAAACCACTTCTTAACCATTGAAATTGATGGTGCCGATTCCCCGTAGTATTTATCAAGTCTTTCCTTAGTTTCAGTGATGGATTTTTTACGGAAAAAGTAATGCTTAATCAGCACACGAAATTCACTTTTTTCCATTTTCGTAAAAATTCACGAGATTGTCTGCTTTTAACGGCTATCAAACACCAACTGCACGACGTAGCTTGTTTAAAATTAGAAAGTTGCCCACTAATAGATTATAGTTGACGGCAGCATTGTTGCATTTGGAGTAACTGCGCGGGAAATTCAAAAAGTCACTGACTTATCAAACTGCCCTCGTATAAGAGCGAGCCTTGCCAGATATTCTTGTATCCAGACGCAGAACGGGAAGATTCTAAAGATTTCGCCACAGCCATGCATTACTTAGAAGCACAGATTGGCTGCTCAAATATGCACGGACCATCAATATTAATACCATATCAGAGTCGAGGAGAGTAAAAGATAGAATCTGGGTGGTGTTACGGTGTAGAGAGGCAAGACGGCTCTAAACGTAAAAACTCTCTCTTTTACTAGAGAGCGGTGTAGATGAAATGAGCAAGCGAATGACTCGTTTTAGTTGGTTTACCGACAGAATGTCTGTATCATACCGGAACGGGATAAATAAAAAAATGAACAGGGTAGGAGCTGTGCATTCGAAAAAATCTTGATACGTAAATTTATTAATTTCATCAAAAGTAACTTGATTAAATTAAGGAACTGTTAAAAAAATTACAGAAATTTAAGAATAAAGTTAAAGCACGGGTCTCAGATTATACTTGTTGCCAGGTGTTTCTGATCAGCGGCTGGCAACCTAGTCATATTGCAATTTTTCGGATAGCAATTGTCAGCTAAATAAAAAATGTGCGTGAGATATCCACGTAATTTTTTTTTATTTGATAGAACTTTTTATGCCATTAAGTATGGAATATAACGACGTTCAAATATCCACCGCTGCTTTGCTTGTTGGCGTGTATTCAAGAGGTCTCATTTTTAATGACATTGTCGCATTATTTGGGCTAAATTTGATGGCGTTAGTTGTGTTAAATTTGAGGGCACTAATTGATTGTGTTTAATTCAAGCAGATCTGTGATTTACGATAGGCGCAAAGGAAAAGTCTATTAGCGTTAAATCGCACATATTTTGTGGTCAGTTCACGTCACTGCCGTGCGAGATAACCACACCCTCAAATCGCTCGTAGATCTTCGTAGCGCCGTCCTGTTGGAATTATATTTTGTCGGTATTCGTATCATCCAGGCCACGATAATTTGCTTATTAACGATAGTAATACCAGTTTCGTTTTGTAAACGGTACAGCCTGAAGTTATTTTTTTGGAAAATTTCTGCCAACTTGCAGTTGCTCCAGAGCCAAATTAGCGAAAAAACGGAGTTGTCTATGGTTGTTTACCCTAATGGATGGTTACAAAATTTTTTACAGATATTTTTGAAATTGGAAAGTGTTATGTAGTACTTAAAAAAACTCCAGGAATTTTTTTATTATTTTTTACCATACGTTTTCTCGATTTTGGTGTTTCTTGAACAACTTTTTCTTGTACCCTACACACAGATTTTATAAAAATTATATTATAACAATTTGTTAAGTTTGTTTAAGCATATTACCAATAATTTTATGAAAAAATTATTTATTTTAATTAGCGTATCGTATATTTTGCAAAGGTAATAGCGTTAAAAAAGGGACATTTTGCAAAATTGCTTATTAAAACAATTAGTTCGTGAATTATCTGTCCAATGTAAACAATGCATTTGTAGGTTATAACAAATATAGTTTAACAGAATAGTAAAAAAAATATATTATTTAAAAATATCAATATTATATTCAATTTTTTTTTATTTAAAAAACGATTAAATAAATAATTATTATTTAATTATTATTATTTAAAAACGTTTTAAACACTTTTTTTTTTAAATTAATGTTTGTAACCCTACTGGTGGTTTATATAGAAGCACCCTCTACACCCCAAAAAGTACCATTAAACATTTAAGTTTCCGGGTCACTTAGGGGTGCAAAGTCCCAACGAAAAATTTGTCTTGTTAATGTAGCAAAAGTGCTAAGTTCTTGTGAACGATGAGAAATTAACTGCCTCGTGTTTTTTCGTATATTTATGCATAAACGCATAAAAAGTTCTCTGTAAATAACGTGAATATTAATTACCTTCATTATACGAACCCAATATTATCTTTTCAATACAGTTTCTAGTCTACCAAAAATAACAAGGTTTTTAAAAATAATTTAAAACATTTCGTTTTTAAGAGTAAAGCAAAACAACTCATGATAAAACTGGAACGATATGGTATAAAAGAACTTTTTGAAGCAAAATTATAAACTTAAATAAATGGCTGTTGTGTTGTGTTTTTCTCATAACATATTGTCTTTGTATGTACTATGATTAGATTATTGAGCTGAATGTATAAATTTTTGTTAGAAATAAAAAACAATAATGTTATTATTCTTCTGTTAAATAAAAAATTTAGTAAAATATTATTGCATAAGGTGTTTTTCACGTTTTTGTTTAAATAAACTCTCGCCGAAACGTTCCACAAACATGAACAGTTTTAAAATATATTTAATAAACTAATCATTTCTTTTCCTGTTCACTTCAACTCTGACAATTTCATAAATAATAACATTTACTCACCTAACAAAACAAATAAAACTAATCTTACGTTGATTTAACCAATGCACTTACAGCGATTAAGTCACATGACTGCATTCGCCGATGACTGGATACCAAAATTAAACATGTCTAACTTCACCAACCACTGATAAATATTCACCGGCTGGCAGTATTTATCATAGCTATGTAGTTATCATAACATAATTCAGATAAATTTTACACCTGGTTCTTAAATTAAAAAAAGGGTAATCATTAAAATCTAAAATTTACTCGCAGAATTCCAAACCGAAACCTCGATTGGAGGCGAACGCCCAGAGGCGAAAAAATCACCCCAACCTTTCAAAAAAAGGCAGGGTTCGCACCAGCGGAGCCGCGAGACGACGCTACAGAGGCTCGGGGCTGACAAAGCACAGAACCCAGCGGCTCCAAATAAGGAGCAAGACGCTCGGACCAGCGTGCTAGAGCCGGGTGAAAAATGCCGGGCCACATCGAGTCCTGCAACTGGCTAAAAGAGTAAAAGGCTTAAGACGACAAGACGTACGCTCAAATGGCCAAAAACCACATCAGGTTAGCTATCATACCAGACAGCTACCCTGACAAAAAACTAGGGGCCGAAGAAGCAAGGGAAGTGAGGAACCTGGTGCGCGGCGAGATCCTGGAATCCAGTCGTGTCAAAGGGGCTCGCGTCCCACACTTCGAAGGAACCAGGGAAAGGGACAGAGCAGTCGTCTGTGACTGCACCGACCAAGAAACGGCGGATTGGCTGAAGCAGCTGTTTACCGAAAAACGGCTGGTGGATGGAACTTACCTAGCTGTTGTACCAATTGAGGAGTTACCAAATTGGCACCAAATAGTAGTCCATATACAGGACCCAAAAATATCGGTGGCAGACGTTACAGTCTACCTTGATATACAAAACCCAAAAAGTTAAGGACTGGGTTCAAGTAAGGAACAGCGTGAATAGGGACTCTGCTAGTACCCACTTTGCAGCTCTTATTACGGAAGACAAAAACAAAAACAAAACTTTAAACCATACTGGATCTACAGGGCAACTGTCAGCGGAAGGGTGGATATAGTAGACAAAACTGCAGGGGAAGGGCAGGACCAAGGGTCAATAGTTGACCCGGTCCTGCAAATAGCACATATTAATTTGCATCATACCAAGGCCAATTTTGCAAGGAGCCTTGCTAAAATGCCCACCACACATACAGCACTAATACAGAAACCCAGGAATGTGAGAAATATTATTAAGGGACTGGGAGGACGATGGAACTTGTTTCATGCGGACACCCAAGGTAAGAACCTTCATTATAGTGAAGGGAGCACAGGCAACTTTTATGCTCCGATTAAGCGATAGCGACCTACATGTATTAAGGGTAACAACACCCAAAGGGTACACAAACCAAGTGGAATTGTTAATAGGAACAGCTTATATGCCTACGATTGTGCGAAAGCACCTCCAAAATTAGTCAAAAGACTGACTGAATATGCCAAAGCTCAGGAGCTAGAAACTCCTTTTGGGTGTTGACGCCAATCCTCACCACATAGCGTGGGGAAGCCTCCATGACTTTGTGCTTGGAGCACAACTCATTATCCTAAATAGAGGAAAATAACCCACCTTCTTGGACTGTAAAAGGCAAGAAGTAATTGACATTACAGTGTGTACAAAGGGCGTAACGGGCCAGGTCAGAGACTGTAGGGTTTCTACTGAACCCACGGGATCGGACCACAGGCAAATCCGCCTATCCCTAACCTGCACACCAAAAATAAACTGGGGAAGAAACCCACGTAACACTAACTAGGAAAGATATGTGGTGAAGCTTCACATGAGGCTTTAAGACATACCCAAAAGAATACACACGAAAGACCAACTCGAAGATGCGGCCCAATTAGTGACCGAGACTATCAGGGAGTCCTTCAAACAAAACTGCATGCTAAGGGCTAAAAACCAGTCCTCCGAGGTCCGATGGTGGAACTCAGAAGGAAGAACAAAAAATCCTTCAACAAAGCAAACTGCTCAGGGCAGAATAAAAACTGGAGCCGCTTTCGACAGTTTCAGAGGCAATATAGCAGAGCAGTTGTCGCCGCTAAGAACAAAAGCTTGAGGGACTTTTGCGACGAAATTGAATCAGTCTCTGAGGTCTCAAGAGTAGCCAAAATCCTCTGCAAGAAAAACACTGCAGTTATTGGCTGTTTAAAAAAGCCAGGCAGCAGATACACGAAAACAAAAAACAAGTCGCTGAAGAAAACACGGACAAGAAACACCACACAAGTCCCGGGGACAATTATTGTACAAGGGACTGGGATCTAGCGGCCAAAATGATCAAACCAAGTGGGGTGGAATGGACACTAAAAACATTTGACCCTTACAAAGCACCAGGACCAGATAAAATATATCCGGTACTATTACAAATAGGTATGCGGAACCTAATTGCCCCCCTCACTAATCTTCTAAGGGCTAGTATCGCCCACAGACACATCCCATGCCCAAGCTAGGAAAAAACGGCCACGTGCTGGCCAAAGACTTTCGACCAATAAGCCTTTCCTTCTTCATATTGAAGACACTGGAAAAACTGGTTGACAGACACATAAAAGACACGTCTCTAACTATGGCCCACTGGCCCACCCACAGTACGTGTACCGGAAGGGCAGCTTCACGGAGCTAGACATCCACCATCTGGTGGAGAAAGTTGGGGCATAAATGGACCGGGATACGCCATGGGAGTCTTTATGGACATTGCTGGAGCTTTTGACAGCACTTCCAACAAGTCCATAAGGAGAGCAATAACCAGCAAAGAAGTGGAAGCAAACCTTATTGATTTGACGGAAAATATGCTGACCGTCAGCAATTAAAAATATCAAAGTAAAAGGTGGATATCCTCAGGGGGGCGTATTATCGCCTCTCTTGTGGTGCTTAGTGGTGGACGAACTATAAGTTAGATTAAAAGAAGCTGGACTCTTCGTATATGATTATGCTGATGACATAGCCATTATAGCAAGGGAAAAGCATCTGTCAGTTCTCAGAAGCATCATGATGATGGCACTGTGAATCACGGAAAACTGAAACACGGAAGTTGGGCTAACGGTAAACTTGTCAAAGACTACAGCCGTGATCTTTACCAGAAAATGGATGCAAAACTGAAGTGGAGCGTACACCTCGATGCAAAGAGGAATAAAATGTATGCTTCACTGTGAGCATGAAAGAGAGCCTTGTGAAAAACCTGGGGTTTAAAACCGAGGGTAAGCCTGTGGTTATATTAGGCGGTATTACTACCGTCACTAACGTACGCAGCAGTAGTCTGTTGGCAAAGGGTGGAAGGGGCCAGTACTGTGAACCTGTTGAAAAGCCTGCAAGGAAAATTCTTGTGGGCTGCAACGGGAGCAATGAGCACCGTTCCTACAGAGGGACTACAAATAGCCCTCAACGTACCACCTCTGGATCTCCTGATAAAAGATCGGGCCAAGAACACTGCATACAGACTAATGTTTTAGGATGGGTGGAGGAGCAACAGGATTGGTCACACCAAGATCGAGGCTCTCTACAAACACCCCTTTACAATAAAATCGGACATTAATTCGAAAAAGACCTTGATAGGAAAAAACTATTAAACAAAAATACCAACCAGAGAAGACTGGTTAAATAAAACACCATTGACCAGCTTAGGAGTAGAACAATGGTACAATGACTGATCAGGGCACCAGGGACGCCTTAGTCTTTTAGGCTGAGGTCTATACCATACTCAGGTGTGCTACGCACCTGACAAAAAATAAAGTGACTAACAGTGATATTGATATTCTCACTGACAGTCACGCGACCATTGGGGCCCTCGTGAGTTGCACCACAAAATCATCAGTGGTGTGGGACTGCATGCAGGCCCTCACTGAGTTAATTACTGCAAACAAGGTCACTTTTACATGGGTTCTTGGGCATATAGGGATAAATGGCAACGAGGTAGCCGATGAACTGGCAAGAAATGGGTCCCTGGTGGAACGAAGAAGCCAGTTGAACGAATTGCCAAATGCTGAAGCGAAACATGATTTGAAACTAATCCTTGAGCTTAGCGGAATGAAAATACTAGCTGCAGAACATTAAGACAGCTAATGTAAAAACCTTTCCAAAAGGGGGCAGATGCACTCTGGACGAAGAACCGGAGTAGGCTAAGCAGCACGCTTGGCCTGCTCACTGGTCACATCGCACAAAGGGCGCACTTCTTCAAACTTAAGCTGGCGGCTGAGAAAAACTGCCAACTATGCGGCGAAGAGGAAGAGAGCAGCATACACATTCTGTGTTACTGCCCGATGCTAGCGGTGTACAGGTATCAAACCTGGGGCCACATGATAATGGATACAAGCGATCTAAATGAGACAGGGCCAACAGAAATCCTGCGGTTTGCCAAAACCAGAAGACTGGAATTCTGACTCAAAGACACAGCGGTAGTTACAGAGGATCTAGGTGACATAGGTGCCAATACCAATGGCTCAACCGCAAGATTGTAATGTAATGTAATTGTCATTTAAAGATATATATTTTTAAGCACATAGAATTAGAAATTCTTCTGAATACAGTCCTGTCAACGGTGTATAAGAGAGATCATGTGTAGGTAAATTGAAGTTATTTAGCTTGACTTAATTAAATCAATTGTACTTTATTGCGGAACATATTTCAAATTTACTTTGGGGAATACGTCGTCTTTCGTCTTTTTTGTACAAACTCTTGGTAGGTATTTCTATTGTTGCTGAAAAATACACAATACCAATAGATGCTGGTAAAACGGATCCAAGTAATAAAATGAATTTTAAAATTTAAAATTAAATTAAATATTTTTAGTTTATGTAAACTTCCAGATCTCCGTTTATCTAAAAATATAAGAGGGACAAAAATAAAGAAATTAAATCTTAAGAATTCTTTTTTTTTTTTATTAAAGGGATCTCTTTTGTGGGTTTGTTTTTTTTTGTTTTATCGATAAAGAAATATTTGACATCGTTTAATTAATACATGGGATATTAAATTTGTATCAACCTGCATATTTGAAATTGTTGGGCCATTAACTTTTAGCTTTACTTATGTAGTTGAGACCAGAGATAGGCAAAAGTTTTTTACTTTAACAACGTAGTTAATACAGTTTGTACTAAATTATCGTATAGTAAATGTGGAAAATAACATGATTGGTCTTTTGGTTGATCATGTAACTGTAGTAAATGGGAATGTCAGATAAGTCACAGCATAACGGTCATTCCATTGACGTACCTACCTGCCTGCCAAAATCGTACCATTTATAAATTTTACACCTAATGAGTTGGTCTTTTTAAGTAATAAAGTTTATTTTATTGTATGATTAAATGGAAAAGTGTACTAATTAGACAAAACCTGCTTGAATCTTAGCCAAAATCGTACCATTTATAAATTTTACACTTACCGAGTTGGTCTTTTTAAGTAATAAAGTTTATTTTATTGTATGATTAAACTAGGAAAGTGTACTATTTAGACGAAACATGGGTAAACGAAGATTATACCTTGGGAAAGATCTGATAAGATCTTCTCCCCAAGTCTTTTTGGATGGTCTGTCAACAGGAATAAAAGCACTGCCTGGAAAAGGAAAGCGACTAATTATTATCCATATCGGTGGCACAGATTTGAAGATGTAAGTGCAAATGTTTTTAAAGAATACTTTAAGCAAATAATAGAGCTAATTCTAACGGGCTTCGTATTTGTATTGAATTAAGTGCCTTACCATTCAGGAACTAAAACATTGCCTTTAATTTCTTGTAAAAAGGCAAACATAATTAAGGGGCTTTTGAAACAATAAATACAGTTTCACGCCGTAAGTAAAGAATAGTGAGATAAGAGAACGCTGTGATGTGAAAGAAAATGTGGTTACAAAGATAATGCTTTCTTGGTTTGGACACGTAGAGAGGATGGATGAAAGAAAATTAATAAAACAGATTTTCAAGTCAAGTTTAAATGGACAAGTCATAAAGGTCGACCTCGGCGAATATATTTCGATTAGATCGACATTGTTTTTGTAACATCCTAAATACTTTGTCTATTAGGATATTTGGGAAATAATTATTATGTATTTCAAAACTTAATACACTTCTTTATTAAACAAAAAATACAAGGTCATCTTAAAAACATACACATCAAAGTGTGACTTGATCAATTACTGATTCAATACATACAATATAAAGCTACTATAAAACATCTTCGCACTTATAAGAAAAAAAAGTCAATCATACCTCCACCTATCAGGTTTGACATTTCGTTTAGGTCGACTGATAGTTTCTTTCATTATTGGTTGTTCTGCCATTTGAGAATGTACATTTTTTGACCGGATGGTGATAAAAACACCTATTTTTTTAACACTTATGTATGGTAGTAAATGTTGGGTTTGGCAGAAGAAGCATGAAAATAGGATTAATGCTGCGGAGATGAGTAGTCTGAGAAGTATAGCCGGAGTGACTCGGTTGGATAAAGTAAAGAATAGTGAGATAAGAGAACGCTGTGGTGTAAAAGAAGATGTGATTACAAAGATAGATAAAGTAATGCTTTCTTGGTTTGGACACGTAGAGAGGATGGATGAAGAAAGATTGACGAAACAAATTTATATGGCGAGTGTGAATGGACAAGTCGGTTGAGGTAGACCTCGGAGAACATATCTCGATCAGATCAACATTGTTTTGAACAAAGGCCAGGTAAAGAGTACCAACAACCGACGAGCATGTATAAGAGCACTGATTAAAGTAGAGAAAGCAAAAGATGTGTGTAAGAACCGTAGCAAGTGGAAGGAAGTGGTCTCTGCCTACCCCTATGGGAAAAAGGCGTAACTTTATGTATGTATGTGAGTATGATACCTTTGACCCAACAAACTTTATTTATTTTTCTGTTATCTTTTACTATCACCATTTCACCTAATTCAAAAGTTTTACGTAAGACCGATTCTATTGTATGGATCCTTAGTATGGTGGCCAGCCCTAAAGAAGGGAGTCAACCATACAAAGGTAGAAAAAGTCCAGAGATTGGCATGCCTGCTGATCACAGGCTATCAACGGACCACCCCAACAAAAGCCATTGAAACGATTCTACACCTACTACCAGTAGATCTGTTTGCGAAAGAATGCGCAGCTAGTGCGACTCTCAGACTCAATGCTGTGTCTCCATGGACCGAAACGCACCCTGGTCACTCTAGAATACGACCTGTGCACAAAAAACACTGACTATACTAAACCTACCCCTATGTTCGAAGGCGACCTATCCCTGGAAATCCCATCCGGAGATTGGAAATACTATCGCGGCCATAACAAGACACTGGGCAGGTGGATCCCATGCATGGCACATGGGAATCGCAGAGCTACGACACGACTTCTGCAGAAGCTGTCACGATGAGGAAAAGGAGGAAACAATGGTACATCTTTTTTGCCACTATTATAGTATAGTATAGTATTATAGTAACTTTTAGTATGTAAACCTAGGTACTTTATACAAGTACAATATTAAGAAATATAGGTAATATGTACATTGTACAACTGTATCCTGTCAATGAAATAAACGCAGAAAATATGACGATAACAACTTAATATTTTATTGCTAAATATTTTATCTCATTCTCATTAAATTAGCTTTATTTTCTTTTAAATTTTTTAAATTCAATGCAATATATAGTAATATACTCTAGGCACCATTATTCGAAAATAAAACTGACGTATGTGTCCATTTTTGGATATAAAACAATTATTGTATATTCCTTCCTTATTTTTGTCGATGCAGCTGCGTATTTTTTGGGTCAGAATGGTATTAAATTTTCAGAATGTAAATTGCTAGTCTCTGGAAGACATTTAAATCAATACATTAGGCCGTTCTTTCTTTTAAAACCGAAATAAACTAAATAACATTTAAATCAATACTTTCTTTTAAAACCGATATAAACTAAATAAATATATTATCAACTTCTAAATATTGACAGCTGAAGGGTAAACAAGAAAATTTTATAAAAAATTTAAATAGGTTATGGTGATTGCTTAACATTTCTATTTACTGCGCCACTATCGGCTTAAAGTCAAAAGGACTACTGCGCTTTTGTAGACTTGGAAAAGTCCTATGACAGAGTGGAAAGTAATTAATTGTGGTCGACAATACATATGTATGGGGCAAGCGGAAGTTTGATACGGACTGGTTTAACATCGAAAAAGGTGCTGGACAGGCATGTGTGGCTTCACCATGGCTGTGTAACTTATACCTAAATGATTGTTTAAAAGATTTAAAAGAAAGTGCATGAGGATTAGGAATAAATGATTTTATCGTCAGATGCCTCCTTTACGCCGATGGTTAATATTATGCTTATTGCACTAAAAATCAAAGAGATTAAAGTAAATGCAAGCAAGAAAGCAAAGAAAGCATAATAAATTGCGAGCTAATTAAAGGAGAAAAATTGAAACAAGTAAATGAGTTTGTATACTTGGGTGTAAAGTTTACAAGAGACCAAAAGTATGACTGTGACATCAAGCGAAGGGTGTTGGCAGTGAAACAATTAAACGGGGTCCTGAATAACTTTATAAGCAGCAAGAATGTGTCAAAAAGGCTGTTTATAGAAAAGTGCTGGTCCCTACACTTATGTAAGGTAGTGAATGTTAATAAGGCCAGTGTGAATGGACAAATCCGTAGCAAGTGAAAGAAAGTGGTGTCTGCCTACCCCTACGAAAAAAAGGCTATATGAATTTATGTATGTATTAAGTTGTTTCAGGGCATTTGCTGGACATCTATGTTTTAAATAGTTATAAAATTAGAACCTAAAACTACTGCAAAAATAGAATATTATGCAAAGAGCACCAAATAATTCTCTTTTTGCAGAAGTATGAAAGTTTGCAGAAACGAATGCAAAATTGCTATTTTATAGGAGTTGCCTATAATACTTTTTTAACGATAGCCTACTACCTATACTCAAAGTTCTTTGCAATGAAGTAATTATTACAATAATATAAATTTCGACAAAAATATTTTTAAGATATTTTAATATCCTTTCGCTAGTGTCACAATGTCAAAGCCACGTTTGCTCTGGCAGGCGCACTAGAAAAAAAAATTATTAGTAAAAGGATTCTTTAATTGGTTTGAGTAAAATGAAATGTCAACAAAACACGACGGTTAACTGCTAAACGATAAGAAGTGCGCGCGAATATTTTTAAGCAGGAATATGTAATCATGTGGAAAAATAAAAGGTTTGGTTGTGTGATAATCAATTCGGTTTAAACCGGCACTTGACAACTGCTTCTTTGGAAATAAAGTGGAGACCTTTAACATATCCCTTTCCAGTATATTATCTCTACCCACCTAACTTTCTAACGGTCACTAGTTAACAAATGCAATATACATTTTAATGTATCATATTTGTTATACAATATAATATAGTCCTAGGACCAAGTGCAGATTTGTTGGGTATTTCACAATTGCTAGACATCTCAGAGGATGTAGCCAAGACTATGTACTCAACAGTAAGGCTAAACATGTAGCTTTGCTCAAAAAAATTGATAGAAAAATATATCAAATGTAAAGTTGTTTGCAATGAAAGTCGTGCCAATCTTTCGATAAACATGCTTTTAGAAGAGCTGTAACTTTGCACACATAATGATTAATACCTAAAATTATATTGTCTGCAATTGAAGTGAGACGGTTGGGAATGTTCGCAAGCTAAAAAAGTCCAAAAAATTATTAAATTTGCAAACAAATGGAAAAAATAATATTTTGGCAGCATTACTAAAAAATAAGATAGAGATTAGGTATGAAAAATAAAAGTTTCCTTATAAAAAGACCTACAATTAAAGACCTGACAGACCTCATTTGGACTAATAGCACCGGAGATATGATAAGTTAAATTAGGTCTTAAAAAACGCTTTTTTGTACCAGTAACTTTTTCTAAAATAAATCAAAAACTACTGAATTTAGCTAAACACATTTTAATGGAAAAGTTATTTGAAATAAAAAAACTCCACAATTTTAGACCAAATATACTTGGACCAGAACCAGTAATTTGATGATTTTGCAGACTTTTTCAGCTTGCGGACATTCCCAACCGTCCCATTTAAATTGCGGAAAATATGATTTTTACAAGTTTAAGGTATCAATCTTCATGTGTGCAACATTACAGCCATTCTGGAATCATCTTTACCAGAGACGAAACAACATGTTCCGCATTGCGGACTAACTAATCCGCAATGTGCCATGGAAACATGTGCCCAGGAGTGCATCGAAAGAAACACCCGAAGGGCAGAAATCTATATTTTATCAGATAGCCAAGCAGCACTAAAAGCTCTGAAGTCATACACTTGTGAGTCTTAGCTGACTTGGGACTGTAAACAGTCCCTGAGACAACTGGCAGCAAATAATCAAGTTACTCTGATGTGGGTTCCAGGTCACAAGGGAGTTAAAGGCAACGAAGAAGCAGATTGCCTTGCCAAAGAAGGGGCAAATACAAAATTTTCCGGCCCAGAACCTTTCTGTGGACTTTCCAAACTAAGAGTGATAGTTGCCGCTACTGCAAGAACTTCGCTGAAACTGCAGAACATTTGCTTTGCGAATGCCCAGCGCTTTTCTGCAAGAGGCTCAAGTTTCTGGAAGGGGCCTTCCTAAAGCCGTTTGATATCAGAAACTTAGCCCCCAGGAAACTGATAAACTTTACTCGAAGTCTCGGAATAGATCTCGGGCCTCGAATAGATTAAGGGTTATGCACAAAAGATCTTATAGGTCGAAGTGCTTGGGATGGCCTTCACGACCCACCCTACAATCTAGATCATCTGCAATCCGTCCCACTTTCCTTGCGGACAAGGCTTTACCGAGTGGCCAAGCCGCCCCGGTAGGAGCTTTCCAACTAGCCTTATCGTTGGGGACACTGTATTGGCTGCATCTTCTGAAATTTTTAGCGATTCTGGAATAACCATTAAATTTTGCCCTTAGCCCTAGTACTTGAAAAAACCGTCCTGTGAAAGGTCACGGTCATGTGCAATAGGTAAGAGTTTTAGCAGTGCATGGATAGTTTATGGGACGATTTGTCCATTTTAACCAAATTTGGGATCATTTGTGAACCAGTTTCTAAACGCTTATTTCGGTGCATCGTCAAAAGTGGAAATTGTTTGGATTGACATGCGCATTGTGTAATTAATAAGCTGTCACTGAACCTTTTTTTATTGGTCGATGAATAGTTAGATTGTTAGTCGATTATATAAAACGGTCACATTAAGATTTGTTAGTATTACTTAAAGTAGTAAGTAGTGGCAGTGGTGTAGTTGCTAGCGCGCCAGCCTCTGCACCAAGAGACCTGGGTTCGATTCCCAGGTCAAACCAACGAATTATAAGCGACCGCTGCCGTTCGGAAGGCAATGGCAAACCACCGAATGTATTCTGCCTAGTAAGGCCTCTCTAAACTAGCCGTTCGGAACCGGCATTAAACTGTAGGTCCCTTCTATTCATGCAACACTGATTAAGCGTGCACATGAATAGTTGCAGAGAGGTCGCCGACGCCCCCCCGGCCCCCCAGGGGGTATGGCACAACAAGAAGAAGAAAGTAGTAAAGTTAACGCATGTTTATTAATTTGATCCAAATAATTCAGAATACCGTACAAAAGCTAAAGGTTCGAATTAACCCCATGTTGCAATGATTTCATGGAAATATATTGAAAATGCAGAAAAATTTTTTTGGTTTTTTGTGCAAAAAACAAAATCTATATAAACTTTATCTCTATATAGTATAATTCCTACACATAATGAGATAGGTGTTAAAAAGGACTTTTAATTTACTAACTTATTAGCTAAGAAAGTTTAGTTTTGAGCAAAGTAAGATGTTTTGTAGGAAATCCAGATTCTCTTTCAGGGCGACCATTTTTTGCTGGTGTTTGGATACACACTTTTTATGCTCAATGTGAGTAAATCCATTAAAAAAACAAAAATCATGACCATAGCTAAAGAATCAGATGCAAGCTTATAATTGAAAAGAAGCCCATAGAGCAAGTAATGCAGTTTAACTACCTAGGTATAAATATATCTAGTGACCACGACCCAACAAAGGACCTAAAAGGGCCAATTAACAAAGCTGCAGTAACATCAGGTAGACCAGTCAAATTAGTCCTTAAAATAGAAGTAAGGTTACAAAATTCCCATAGAGCTAAAAATTGGTACGAATGTTCAAAATACTATTATAAACGAATTGTAAAAATTCCTCATCAATCCCCCGTGTGCAAAAAATTTTATTGATGGTAAAAGTTTGAAAAAATGGGTTTTTCGCGTTTTCCAGCTAAACGGTGAGTTTTACAGCAAAAATAGTTTAGTCAAAAATTGTAGATCATCCGATTTTCTACAAAAAATGTATCAACACTTCTTTTCATAAGTAGAAAGAAGAAAGAAATTTCTTGCAAATACCCACAACAAGTCTCGGTTTATTTTAATGTTAAAAGAAAAATTTACTACTGAAAATATTCTTGTAAAACAAGCTGAAAATGATGCTGATGTTCTGATCATTGAAACAGCAATAGAACAATTCAACTCAACAAATACAACTATTGTTGTTGGTGAAGATGTCGATTTATTAGTATTACTTACTGCTCGAACTCCACCAGAAAAAAATATTTATTTTTTTAAACTGGGAAAGACTCAGCAGCAATCGAAAATATATTCATCAAAAAAATTCTGTGCTTTTCCAAAATGCCAAAATCATATACTTTTTCTACACGCAATAACTGGCTGCGATACAACATCAGCATTTTTCAAGAGGGGCAAAACAACGGTTTTGAAATTGTTCGAGAAACAAAATTTAATTAATTGTGCTGAAGTTTTTTAAGATAGTAACTCTACTCCAGAAGTTATAATCACTAATGGAATTCGCTTTCTTCTTTCTATGTACGGAGCTCCAAAAAAAGTTACCTGCTTGGATAAACTCCGATACTTATCTTTTGCAAAAAAAACTTATAATAAAAAACAAGTGCAATTAGCTTGTCTTCCCACAACCTCTGCTGCTGCTTAACAACATCTATTCCGGGTATATTATCAAGTTCAAGTGTGGCTTGGTAATGAAATGAATCCAGAAGACTGGGGTTGGAAGTTAGTTGACAATGCATTGGAACCAATTAATACGTTATTCCCACCTGCGCCAGAGAAACTCCTTAGCACAATCTTTTGCAATTGCAAGAAAGGTTGCAATACTAAATGCGGCTGTAAAAAGGTTGGACTGTTTTGTTCTTTAGCATGTACCAATTGTCAAGGACAGTCGTGCTCCAATGTTGAATCGATACTAGATGAGGATAATTACGATATCAGTGATGAGACATATGATGCATCACTTTTAGAACATATTTGTATCCAGGAATATGAAGAAAAAGAAGATGAAGAAATAGAAGAAAAAGAAAACGAAGACAGTACACTAGAAATTCCATTGGATTATTATGAATCCGATAAATAATTTTTCCAAATTATTTTTTCATTTATATATTACATAATTTACACAGCTTTCATCATTTTCAATACTCAATTTGAATTCAATAGGATCACAATAGATCGTGGAATAGGCCTACCGGGGAAACCACTTTAAAAAAAAGCGCCAAGCACACTACCTCATAGGTGGTGTGGAGACGTGTGCATATTACGAATAAAATATTTTTTTCAATTCTTTCAACCGCTATATCACGGAAATGGCAATACTTATGAAAAAAAGTGTAAATACATTTTTTGTAGAGAATTGGATGATCTACAATTTTTAATAAATCTATTTTTGCTGTAAAACCCACCGTTTAGCTGGAAAACGCGAAAAACCCATTTTTGCAAACTTTTACCATAAATAAAATTTTTTGCACACGGGGGATTAATGGGGACTTTTTAAAATTCGTTTATAATAGTATTCTAAACATTCATACCAATTTTTAGCTCTATGGGAATTTTTGTAATTTTCAAAGTCTTATTTGACTGGACTAAGGCTGTCTTAAAGAAATTGTAGATATGTGCCAAACAATACAGGCGAAAGGACAGTTAAATTTAAATTTACAAAGTGTTCGCAAGATCTGTTATGACGTACACAATAAAACACGAAAAAAAAACAAAACAAAAAGCCTGTTACTTGTGACCAAAATGAAAGTGCTGAGAACAATAGCTGGCAAAACCAGAAGCGACCGCGTAAGAAACAAACACAGGAGAATAATACGGCATATAGGAAATAGTAAGATGGGGAAAACAAAAAAGAATAAGATGGTATAACCATGTTAAAAGGATGACTGGTTACCCCACATAGCACTAGAAGAAAAATCAGCAGGAAATCATCCACAGCTCGAGCACCAAAAAGATACACATGCACATCACAGGAAATGCTACGATGGCATGCCAGAAAAAAGAAGAAGAAGGTTATGTAGCAAGCCAAGTCTTTTTGTTATATCACTTCATAAAAAGAGACTTTTAAAAATATGAAATTTTTGAGAAACAAATTAAGGGAAATTTTATTAATGGTTTTTAAAAAAAGTTTACAAATTAGCACTGACGATGGCTAACTAGCCGAAAGTACTTTGTTCAATAGAGAATTATACACGTACACAACAATATTTTGTTAATAAGTCGTGTACTCAGCATTTAAAGATTTTATTTTATATTTTTAATTTTAATATTGATCCTGAAGATTTTAATCCTATAATAAAAATATGTAAATGTTTGGCTTGCACAAAATATTGAAGAGTAAATATTCAATATTTATTAGCAGTGCAAGAGTTTTTAGCACCTGTTTTAATAATGATTTATAATATTCACCATGATTTTAGGATTAATGCTGCGGAGATAAGTAGGAATGTTTAGATGGTTTGGACAGGTAGAAAGGATAGATAGCATTGAAACAGTTCCGCAGGCTGGCCGCCAAGTAGTACAGTCGCCCCAACCCATTGGTAACGCTCTGGGAGGCTGCCACATCAATTGGTGTATAATCCCGATACTCCTGTTCTGCCAGTTCGTGACTGGAGGGGATCCGAGCTCGTGTATTCGGGGGGCATTGCCAAGGCCACAGTCCATTGAGGTCAACTGACCGTCCTGGATGCAGAAATTTCTGTAGAAGCTAGTCCACATATCTGCTCCCCTTTTTATTTATCTATTTTATTTTTTTTTTCTTCCTCTTACTTCTGCCTTTTTTTTTCTTTCTTTCTTCATATTTTTTTTTTAAATCAAACCATTAAACCAAATCATGAAAAGTCCAACAAAAATACATGTTCCAACTGCGGTTGCTGATAATTACCCAAAAAGCAACTTTAGAATTAATTTCTGCAACATTCGAGGCCTGAACTCTAACATTAATTCAGTACACCACCACCTACAACAGGCGTTATTTACTGGCTCTGACAGAGACACAAATTAAACCCTCCTCCAACAATACGCATCTTTTGTGTCCCGGGTTCGAACTCGAAACAAGATTCAAATTTAAGACCGGCCTCTGTGTTTACATTCGCAGTGATATTTCCTGTTGTAGACAGAAGAACTTAGAACCAAAGGACGGCCTAGAGGTCATGTGGTTCAAGTTAACCTTACAAAAATCAACAAAATTTCTCTGCTGTCTGTATCTTTCTCTTACGAACCCTCCTTACGTCAACCTCTTTCAACATCTTTCCGACACGCTGGAACTGTTGCAAACTAACGACCCCAACACAGAGATTATATTTTTGGGTGATTTCAATGTTCACAACGCGAACTGGCTGAGATCCAACCGCACCGACAACGCCGGTCTAGAAGCTGAAAACTTTGAGATAAGCCACAACGTGACCCAGCTAGTTGAAGAATCTAAACTAAGGAACTTTTACCTATCATTTCCATGGAAAAATGTCTGCTTTCGCTCACAAGACCCATCAATATGTGCAGAATCTGTAACCGAAATCATAAGGCTAGGTATGGACTCACACATTCCTCATGGTACAAGACGGATCTTCAACCCCAAACCCTGGTTCAACCAAGAATGCAACCGTGCGGTGCGTGATAAAAATCAAGCACATCGACTCTGGTGCGAAGTCCCGACAATTTGCCAACCGAGAAGCCTTTGTCCACGCGAGGAACGCCTGCAAAAGAACGATCGATCTTGCCAAAGAATCCTACGACACGAGAATATGAAACAAGCTTGTCAATGCCCCTCCTGGATCATAGACCTTCTGGTCTTTGGTTAAAGCCATAAATCAGAATTTCACAACTTCTTCTTTACCACCACTCGAGAGGTCCGACGGCACGACAGCCGTATCTTCCAACGAAAAAGCGGATCTTGAGCTTCATGCAAGATCGCTCCTTACATGTGGCAGTTGACGGTATTTCTTCTGATGCGTTTAAAACCAATGCCGGGGTCCCCCAGGGTTCCATCCTGTCCCCCACCTTATTTCTTTAACATCAACGACCTCTTAAAAACCACCACGAACCCTATTTACGGTTTCGCAGACGATAGCACACTTGTCTCAACTTTCACATCCTATCGATCACTTTCGGTGAATGATTCAAATAGACTCAGGCAGGAACAGGTTGATTCCATCAATAGAGATCTTAAGGCAATCCTCGAGTGGGGAACCAAAAATCTTGTTCAGTTCAACGCCCAAAAAACACAAAGTGCCACGTTTTCCAAGAAAGTGAATTCCTCAAATCATCCCATCACAATGTCCGGAAATAACCTTGAACCAACTCCCTCCATCTCGATTTTGGGAGTCACGGAGTCCAATAATATGTCTTGGCATGAGCATGTTGCTAACATCGCAAAGTCGGCAAGCCAGAGGCTAGGTTTTCTGTGGAAAGCTAGAAAGTTTTTTACTCTAGATCAACTGTTGACGTCGTACAAGGCTCAAATCCGACCTCTACTGGAGTATTGCTCGCACATTTGGGGTTCAGCACCAAGGCATTCTCTTCATCTTCTAGATTCCATTCATAAAAGAGCCATTCGCTTGATAAACAGCTCAACTCTCACAGATACCCTTCACCCTCTAGAACATAGAAGAAGAGTTGCAGACCAGTCATTGCTCTACAGATATTTCCATGGCAGATGCTCCAGAGGAATAAAAACTCTTGTACCACCATTGGCCACATTCGGCCGAAGAACTCGACACGCTGATCAGTCTCACACATTTACTCTCAAGCTTGACACTACAAGGACCAATCTTCATCAAGAATCCTTCTTTTACAGGGATGCTACGGAATGGAATAAGCTTCCAAAATCAGTTTTTCCAGAGAACTATGACCTGCAACTTTTTAAAAAGCGTGTCCACAATCATTTTCTTTCTATAATCCCTTCCCCTTCTAATAGTCGCAGTGCGGGGCTGTCAGCGGCCCACACGATAGGTCTACCCTTTTTGCGACTATTTTCATAAAAAAAAAGATTAACGAAACAAATTTATAAGGCGAGTGTGAATGGACAAGTCGGTAGAGGTCGAAATCGGCGAACATATCTCAGATTAACATTGTTTTGAAGAAAGGCCTGGTCAAAAGTAAAAACAACCGACGAGCATGTATATTTACGAAAGTAGAGGTAGCAAAAGATGTATGTAAGAACCGTAGCAAGTGGAAGGAAGTGGTCTCTGCCTACCCCTACGGGAAAAAGGCGTCACTATATGTATGTATGTTTAAAAATTTTTGAAAAACAATTAGGAAGTGTATTGCTAAAGGTACTTTGGATGAGTTGGAGGAGCAAATTGGTGAACAGTATAAAAACCATCACGGGGAAAGTGCTTTCTAAATTTAATAGTGAATCTAGTAATGGAAAACAAGTTGTAACATAAATATATATGTTTATAATTTCCAATTTGCTTAAAGTTGGGTTTTGATCAAAGTAAAGGTGTTATGTAGGAAGCTAAAAGCTTCTTTGGGAATGCGAGTAATAGGTGACATTGAAGGTGATTTCTGATCTATCAATGTTTTAGCGACGCATATTGAGTTATTAAAAAAATGCCCCATTCGCACCATACTGTTTTATTTAGTTTATTTCGTTAGAATCCAAAATCTGATGTAAAGTACTACCTCTACTACGGATTTGTGGAATTCTGTATGGTGCTGGAATTGCTCGTATATTTGCAGTGGTACTTATTTATTTTCCCGCATTTATTAGCATTCCAATTTCCGTTTAACACAATAAGTCTTTTATTTTGTTTTGGCAGTTATTACCAGTAAAGTAAAGCACGAAAAACTGATCAACATTCTTAAAGATGTAGGACTGGAACAACGAGACCTTAGAATAATAGCCAACATTTACTGGAACCAAAGTGCTCAAATAAGAATCGATAACACCGCGTCCGACGAGATCAAAATCCTGAGAGGCGTTCGTCAAGGATGCATTTTATCACCACTGTTATTTAATTTGTATTCCGACAGGATATTTCAAGAGGCGTTGGATGAATGTGACGAGGGGATATCTGTCAATGGGATTAATATCAACAATCTGAGGTATGCGGATGACACGGTTCTTGTTGCCGATTCACTGGAAGGACTGCAGGAGCTGGTAAGCCGCGTAACGGCTGCAAGCTCAGAGGCCGGACTTAGCCTGAACGTGAGAAAGACAAAGTGGCTAGCAGTTAGCAAATCAAACAACGTGGACGGACACCTGACAATTAACGGTCAACGAATTGAGCGAGTAGAAACTTTTAAATATCTTGGGTGTCAACTAAATGAGAAGTGGGACAGCATGCAGGAGATTCGTGCCAGAATAGAACAAGCTCGTGCTTCGTTCCTGAAAATGCGTAAAGTACTTTGCAGCAGAAATTTAAGCTTGCCTCTGCGCGTCCGAGTGCTTCGCTGTTACGTGTTTAGCATACTGTTTTATGGAATGGAAGCTTGGACTTTGACAGATGCGATGTGCAAAAAATTGGAGGCCTTTGAAATGTGGACGTACAGAAGGCTATTAAGAATCTCCTGGGTAGAAAGAGTGCGTAACACCGAGGTACTTCAACGCCTCGATAAGCAGCTGGAAGTTCTGTTTACACTAAAAAAGCGCAAACTGGAGTATTTTGGTCACATATTAAGAAATGACAAGTATCGACTTTTAAAGCTTATTATAGAAGGGAAGATCGAAGGACGAAGAGGCCCGGGTAGAAGAAAGATATCCTGGCTAAAAAACTTAAGACAATGGTATGGAGTGAGCACTACCACATTGTTCCGCCGAGCTGTAGACAAGGTTCAGATAGCGCTGATGATTGCCAACGTCCGAGGAGGACAGGGCACCTAAAGAAGAAGAAGTTATTACCACGTGTTAATTCACATGTTCAAGACATTTTGTCGTTGCAAGCTAACTAGCTTTTAATTGTTTTTTGATAAAGTTAAAAGTAAATTATAAACTTTCTCTATTCTGTATCTTTATTTTGTATCAATTTAGGCAAGCATTGAATTTTAATCTCGACGTCAACTTTATCGCGATTAAAGAGATCTAGAGTAAGAAATACTCTAAGAATCTGCAAGACTTAATACTTGGGTAAGCTGATTTTTTGTTTACGAAGTGGTTGTAATATTTTTAAATCGTTTCTCTTTTAATTGTAAAGCCTCGAGCCAACTCCCAGATACAGTCCATTTATCAGAGGATTCATTGATGCTGAGCAAACTTACGACTTGTTTAAATTAATTAATGTATTATTATGGCCCTCGAGCCAACATGTATTTTGTAGAAAAACAAGCTTCTCTAACAATTGTTGCGTCCTTGGGTGCCTTTACCAGTGTGATAAAAGATGACATTAAAGATATTCTACAATTTGCTGCTGTTTTAGCTAGAAAAGTTAAGTATTAATAAAAGAAAGGGTGTTATGTAGAAAGCAGTCTTTTTAATAACTGTTGTTTCTGGGACCAATAGTGTATTAAGAAGTGCGATAGATGAGCGATATTGAAGATGATCTTCTATCTATCAGTGTTTTCGGAAAGCAAATTGAGTTTTTAATAAAGAAATACATTAGGTAGGGAGACAAGTTTCTCTACTTTCCTTCGTCCTTAAACAAATGGTGCGTTTAACAGTGTATTGGATAGATGATGTCGAAGATAACCTTAATATAATATAATATAATATAATTAATATAATAACCTAATATGCTTAGTGTTTGGAGAGAAGTGAGGGGTGTAGAAAGCCAAGTCTCTCAAATATCTGCTGCAATATTGGGATAGGTGTTGCGTTTAACAGCACGTTGAATAGTTGACGTTACAGATGATTGTCGTTCCATCAGATTTTGAGTAAGAGAAATTGCGTTTCGAGCAAAGAAACAGCGCCATCGTAAAACAAGCCAATGCCTCCGATAGCTGTAACGGCACTGTTATAAATGGGCGATAAGTTACATATTAGTCTTTCTAATGTAAATTATAAAACTACTTGGAACCTAAATTATTCACATTTTAACTGATTGCCATTAATGGAAGAAACGGACTGCTTCCAAATGACAAGTACAATCAGCCATGACAAACGAAATGATCAAAAATGTAACGAAATAAAAAAAGAAATAACTTAACTATATCAAAGCTGATGTTTTTAAATTCTTTTGATTATCGAAACGGGGTTGCTCCTAACGGTCTACTTCGACTCTCATTATTTTTTAATCTTAATGCTAATTGACTGAATAGAATAGGAAGTGATTTTTTTAGTCATAAAAGTTAAGTTTTTTTAATACATTAATAATACAACCATAAAATATAAATAAGTAAGAAACTTTTAAATCTATATTCAGGGGCGGTAAATTAATTAACTTATTATCGCAAATAATGTAAGAAAAAGTAATTTTTGATAATGATTGCAATAAAAGCTGTTAACACAATTAAGCTTGAATGTTGTGTTATGACAGGGCACATATACTTTTATTTGTGTCCAAATAAGCTTAATCAAATTTAATTTGCAGTTTATTTATGTATTTAGCATATGGGGTTAGGTTAGGTAGGTACGATACATATGATAAAAGAATAACATACAAAATACATATAAACAGAAAAACTTTAAATATATAAGTACATACATACATACATATAGTCACGTCCTTTTCCCGTAGGGGTAGGCAAAGACCACTTGCTACGGTTCTTACACACATCTTTTGCTTCCTCTTCTTACATTAGTACTCTCATACATGTTCGATAGCTGTAACGGCACTGTTATAAATGGGCGATGAGTTACATATTAATCTTTCCAATGTAAATTATAAACTACTTTGGAACCTAAATTATTCACATTTTAACTGATTGCCATTAATGGAAGTAACGGACTGCATCCAAATGACAAGTACAATCAGCCATGACAAACGAAATGATTAAAAATGTAACGAAATAAAAAAAGAAATAACTTAACTATATCAAAGCTGATGTTTTTAAATTCTTTTGATTATCGAAACGGGGTTGCTCCTAACGGTCTACTTCGACTCTCATTATTTTTTAATCTTAACGCAAATTGACTGAATAGAATAGGACGTGATTTTTTTTTCGGTATAATTTTGCTTGAAAAATTTGTTTGCACCAGCGTTAAATTATCCCTAATGTTAAAAGTTAAATTTGCAAACCTAAACATACAGGTTTACTAAAATAGTAAAAATACCTAATAAACGTTCGTTTAACGTAAAATTCATCAAACTTTTAAATGATTTGACAGTGTTTTTGAAACAGTAGACTAGCTATTTTTTTAAATATATCTTACATTAAACTGTGAAAGAAACATACTTTTATTTTCTAACTAACACTTACATTTTCGTATTACTAAAAATGCTCATGACAAACATAAAGATAAATCGTGCAATAGAATTTTACCGACACAAATATTGACTTCACAGTGTTTCTCTTCGATTCCATGATAAATTCTGATTAAATTATACTCTATTATTTATCATGCTAAAAATCTATGAGTATTTTAACGGATTTAAAAAATTCAATAGGATTAAAAATCAAATTTTTTTAAATACTTTTGTTTTCCTACGGATATCTTAGTTTGACCACTTTGTTTTCCTATAAGCCTAATGTCCAAAAAGTTGACTCGACAAATTTGGAATTAAAAAAAAAAAAATGTGCTATTATCATAAGTAAACAAAAATTTATTCAAAAAACTTAACTCTTATGACCAGATCCAGGTCCAGGACTGTAAGAACTACCGAGGTATTAGTTTACTCAGCATAGTCGGCAAACTGTATGCAAAGATATTAATTAAAAGAGTAACGAATAAAACTGAGAAAATAATATGGGATGTGCAAGCAAAATTTAAAAAAAGAAGGAGATGTATGGATCAGGTCTTTTCATTACGAGGAATACTCGAAAAATTCTTGGCTAGAAGTCAAAAGGTCTATTCCGCTTTTATAGACTTGAAAAAGGCCTATGAAAGAGTGGTGAGGAGTGAATTGTGGTCTACATTGTCTATGTAAGAGCACTGAAATCACTTTACGAGGATTCCATTGCTTGTGTCAGGATAAACGGAGCTTGCACGGACTGGTTTAACATCGAAAAAGGTGTGAGACAGGGATGTGTGGTTTCACCATGGCTGTTTAACTTATACATAGACAATTGTTTAAAAGATCTTAAAGAGAGTGCATACGGATTGAAAATGAATGATTTGATCGTCAAATGCCTTCTTTACGCCGATCATCAAGTTATATTAGCGGTATCTGAAGAGGAATTGCAGGCGATGGTTAGTGTTATGCATAATTCACTGAAAATCAAAGGAATGAAAATAAATGTAAGCCAAACGAAAGTAATAGTTTTTAAAAGAGAAGAAAGCATGACAAACTGTGGAGTTTCGATTGGACAAAAAAGAGTGAAACAAGTAAATTAATTTGTGTACTTGGGTTCAAAGTTTACGAGAGATGGAAAGTATGACAGTGACATTGAGCGAAGGGTGTTGGCAGAAGAACAAATGAATGGGGCACTGCATAGCTTTATGAATAGCCAAAATGTGTCAAAAAGGCACGTCTAGCTGTACATAGAGGTGTGTTGGTTCCTACACTTATGTATGGTAGTGAATGTTGGATTTGGCAGAAAAAGCATGAAAATAGGATTTATGCTGTAGAATAGTCTGAGAAGTATAGCCGGAGTGACTCGGTTGGATAAAGTAAAGAATAGTGAGATAAGAGAACGCTGTGGTGTAAAAGAAGATGTGGTTACAAAGATATATTAAGTAATGCTAAGATGGTTTGGACACATAGAAAGGATGGATGAGTGTGAGTGTGAGTGTGAATGGACAAGTCCGTAGAGGTCGACCTCGGAGAACATATCTTGATCAGATAAACATTGTTTTGAAGAAAGGCCAGGTCAAGAATACCAACAACCGACGAGCATATATGAGAGCACTGATGAAAGTAGAGGAAGCAAAAAATGTGTGTAAGAACCGTAGCAAATGGAAGGAAGTGGTCTCTGCCTACTCCTATGCGAAAAAGGCGTGACTTTATGTATGTATGTATGTTCAAAAGAACTTTAAAAACAAAAAGTACAAGGAATTTGACATTCAATTTTTTTTAAACGTATAAGTATCCACTGAACATTTTTCTTCGTAATAACATTACTGGTAGAGAAAGTATTAATGAAGACTTAACATTTTACGAAAAATCTAAATTTTTTATTCAAATTTTTTTTTCACATTTCACATAAATATTTTTTTAATGACACATAATAGCTTATTACAGCACAATTGGTTTGGTTTTAATGAAGTGATGTTGTGGAGTTAGCTAAACATCATAAAAAAAACCTAGTCATAAAAGTTAAGTTTTTTTTAATACATTAATAAAGAAACCATAAAATATAAATAAGTAAGAAACTTTTAAATCTATATTCAGGGGCGGTAAATTAATTAACTTATTATCGCAAATAATGTAAGAAAAAGTAATTTTTGATAATGATTGCAATAAAAGCTGTTAACACAATTAAGCTTAAATGTTGTGTTATGACGGGGCACATATACTTTTATTTGTGTTCAAATAAGCTTAATCAAATTTAATTTGCAGTTTATTTATGTATTTAGCATATGGGGTTTGGTTAGGTAGGTACGATACATATGATAAAAGAATATAACATACAAAATACATGTAAACAGAGAAATTTTAATTATATAAGGACATACATACATACATATAGTCACTTTTTTTTCCCGTAGGGGTAGGCAGAGACCACTTGCTACGGTTCTTACACAAATCTTTTGCTTCCTCTTCTTACATTAGTACTCTCATACATGTTCGTCGGTTGTTGATACTCTTGACCTGGCCTTTTTTCAAAACAATGTTGATCTATTTTTCACTTTATCTAACCGAGTCACTCTGGCTATACTTCTCAGACTACTCATTTTTGCAGCATTAATCTTATTTACATTTTTAGTTATAAGTCCAATTTATCGCAATATTTACAAGTGTCGCTTTTTGGGTGCTTGAAACCAATATTAAACTGCCTATTAAATGTATCACAATAAAAGTGCTCAGTTACCGGGCTGTAACCAGAGTAATTTTCGGTAAGTCATTCATTGTAGAAAAAATATAGCCTTTTAGTATTAAGTCCAACGGGTGCATTTATTCGATGAGGACTTTTCCCGCGACTATAGTGACTTGTGGCCTCGACGTCAATATAAAAAAAACAAAGTGCATGTGCATTGGTGGTCTAGCACAAGACATTGACTTGAATAATGGAGCAAAGATTAAACACTGCGAGGAATATAAATATTTGAGAATAAAGATAACACACGATGGGCTACTCGACACAGCAATCAAAAAACGAAACACACAAGGCAGAAAAGTTATCTCTATGATGAACGAAATCTTATGGGATCAAACTATATCGATAGCTAATAAACAAAGAATATATAATACCATCCCTAAAAGCTGGTCGGCTAAGTCACTTAGACGACCAGCGAAGACTACGCATTGAAAATGCCAAGTGAGATCTTGGCGAAACGTCTGCCAAAAACCAAACGGTTTTTAACCAACAAACGGATGTAATCTCGGATCGATATTTCATCATATATATATATATGAAAAATGTATAACTAATTTTTAAAAAAACCAGCTATAGATATATACATATACATAGATATAGACAACGTCTGCCGGGTCCGCCAGTGACTTAATAAATTGACCACAAACTGCTACAAAATACTGCAAAGGATAATTTTTGACAAAACAAAAAAAAAACTATGTACATGGTAAAAAAAATTCACCCAAAGTATATTGTTAATATTTCTTATGACAGTCGAGAATTGTAAGTGGGCATTTTTTTTGGAAACTTTTATTAACCTAGTTTTTATTAGTTAAAACAACAATGCGTAGTAGGATATTGTAGTTACGTAAATATCAGCTTTTTTTTTAAACGTTTGAATTAACTGAATATTTTTCTGACTTTTGTCTTTACGAACGTGTTAAAGAGATAAAAAAAGGTTTATTCTGTTAATAGCAACGCCATTTAAAGCAAGTAACACTTTTTGTACCATATAAATCATCATATAGATATAACTGTACACGCAAATATTGAAATACGAAAGTCAATTTCCTTTCTGCCTACCAGACCCGAAGAATATTTCATTCTGTTGGTTTTTGTGCCGATACACCAAGTGTAGATATTACATTTGTAAAATAACTGTTTAGGAAATAGAGAAAATGATATAAATAAAATATAACAATGCTTTATTCTCGGTGTTAAATGTACGGTTTTTCTAATCTCTAAAGTTTTCCCACTTAAAAATATTTTACCCACTGAAATATGAGTCATTCCATATCAAAGTGACCGATAGTTGGAATCGACCCCTTCGGATTTAAATGAAATTTGGTCAGAAGTTTTCTTTCACCCTATAACGAAGTTTTACCATTAGAAATAAACTAATTTTTTTTTAAGTTTTGCTATTTCCACTATTTATCCAGTTTTTCAAGATTAGTTTTTAAATATCTTGAAAACTAATATAGCTACAAATATCGGCTTTGGTTTAATTTTAAGAGAATATTTGAGGTTACAAAAAAATTATATTTAAAAAAAATGTTATAAAATAAAAAAAATTCAAAATTTTAAATTTTTTAAAATTGAATAAATCAAAGACCTATTTTTTTCCTCAAATTTTTTGTAGACTACCTCTATCTTTTCTTAAGAGACCCTGACATTTTCAAAGGGGTGATTTTTTTTTCCGAAGATATACATTTTTAAATTTTTGAAATTTTTTTTTCGCAACCTTTTAATAAAAAAATCTTGCAACAATTAATTAATTTCATAATTTTAAGCAATAAGTTTTTAATTTACAGCATTACAAGAAAAAAATAATTAAATGATTCTGAATAATATAAATGAATATTGCTTTAGCCACAGTTTAAAGAATACTATTAGTTAGATTACTCTCCGTCGGTCCAATAATGTTTATGGCTATAAAGGGCTTCGCCGTGACAGAAAAGGATTCATAATAATATTAAATAATAAATCATAAAGCGTCAGCGCCAGCGTCCCTTACGGGAGTACAAGTTATTGAAATGCTTTCGTTAGATATTTATTTAAAAAAAAGGGGTGCTTTAAAGGATTAGGGATCCAAAAATTCTACCAAAGAATAAAAATGCAATTTCAATTATTTAATTATTTTTTCCTTGTAACGCATGTAATCAGAAACTTAATGCTCGAAATTGTTAAAATAAATAATTGTTTAAGATTATTTTAAATGGATGCGATTTTCATTTTTTAAATTTAAAAACTTTGAAAAAACCTCTTTAAAAATTTAAGGTTCTCTTAAGAACAGATATAGGTAGTTTACAAATAGAATTTGAGCTAAAAAAATTAAAATTTTTAATTTATTTAAATTTAAATAAAACGTCGTCTTAAGACTCAGCAAACCTTATTATTCAGGGAATTTTTGTCTTATGACTCACTGAAGTCTCATATTAGACTTGTAGAGTTGTCTTAAGAGGTCACTAAAGTCTCGTCTTTAGATTAACTGAAATCTTGCCTTATGACTTACTGAAGCTTTATCGTTAATGAAGTCTTGGCTCAAGGTTAACTAAAGTCTCTTTACTAGACTTACTAAAATCTCGACTCCCATTTAAATCTCGCCTCATGACTCACTAAAGCTTTGCCTAAATACTCTCTGAAAGCACTTTGCTCCAAGCCAAAGATCGGCAACGAATCATTTTTTTCGGATATTTTTACAGACTAAACGGTAAAATAAATAAAGATATGGAGATCATAAAGAAGATCAAGACTAGCAAGCTTGAGTACTTAGGTCACATAATGCGGAATGGGAAACGTTATGAGCTTCCACAGTTAGTTCTCCAAAGGAGAGTCTTAGGGCGGAGGGGACCTGGCAGGAGAAGAACCTCTTGGCTAAAGAATTTGAGAACTTGGTTTGGGCAGCTATTTTAAAGGTTCAAATTGCTATGGTGATCGCAAATATCCGTTAACGGTTGAGCACTTAAAGAAGAAGAAACGGTGGCTGTCTTTAATAAACTCATTTCTGGCTGCCTTATCAGAAGGGGTAAATTGTTAGTACAATTACCCCGTTCATTCTGTGTTTTATGTCTTATTCTAGTAGTTAAATTAAGTGATTTTCTCACTTGTTGCTCAAAAAACGTACTGATGTTCTTAGACACTTACACACTTAGTTTTTACTATTAAGCCATCTTTACTAGTTATCGACTAAATTAAATGCGATAAATGTAGATGCAAGCTACATAAGGGTTTCTTATTTTACACAACCGGGATAATTTACAAAAATTTGTTTTAAAAATTTAATTTCAAGATACTTCTTTCATCCGTATACTAGCGCAGTTCTTTATTTTTTCATTTGGCTTACGACTGGGTTATTCTTTTTCTGGAAACATTAAAGAACTTAGATAGGATAGAGCAAAGTTATCTCATGCCATTTATTACCCGGCGTTGTTTCATGGTTGACCTCCAGAGATTTTGAAAATATTCGACGGTCTTTTATGCGGGATAGAAGATAAAATGAAAAATAAACGAATATTTAATTTAGTATGAGCATTCTTTTTACCAAGTTTATTTTTGTGTATAAAAACTGATCTAGATATTCTTGTAAAATAAAAAGTTGGGATTTTCATGAATTTCGTAAATTAACGGATTAAACTGGTGAGTTAAATTTATGGTACCTTTTCAATCTACATGGATCCATCAGTATTTTTTTTTAAAAGTTAGACTATAGATTTTATTATTTGGTAACAACTGGTGAAATATTTATACATTTTTTTTAGTCTATATCAATTAAAGTGCTACTTTTTTATTGCATGTTTTAAAGAAATAAGGATGGAATTTTTTTTAAGCTGCATAGTGTAAAAAATCATACATCGTAATCCTCATTAAATCCTATAGTGTACAGGATGGTTCTTGAAAGTAAAAAAAAATTGTTTATTTATCGCTTGATGATGATTTTCTTTTATAAGGAGCAAAACAACTTAAAAACCCACCATCTTGAAGATACAGCATCCTAAGGAAACCTTACCATTTTTTAAATAAATTACTTAACTTTATAGGAAAGCAAGAAGGTCACTAAAAATAACTTTGTCAGACAGACAACAAGAAAATAAATTAAAGTAAAGTTGTTCCGAAGTTACCCGTAACAACCGACTAATCTTTGTATCCCGAAAAGACAGTGAGTTCATCAGTGTTAGAAGAATAAAAAGGAACTTCGGCTAAACCGAAGTGGGTCTAAGTTTTTTATATGTATAATCATAGGCTTGCCATTGACGTTTTTTTTTACTACGGGAACTTGGCCACTAGCGCGCCATTGACGTTTAATCAGTTAATTTTTTGCATCTTTCATTAAAAAATACAGTCCATTATGTTCGCATCTCACCCAAAAATGGTAGGTTTGCATATAAGATTTGTAAGGATCTTAAACTCGTTGCCTTGGAGACACATTAAAAGTTTAATTGTCACTTTTAATAATAATAATAATAATAAATGTCTTTATTACCAATTATAAAAAAGAATTACATTTTGTTTACATATATTTAGGGCAAGATTCAGTTTGTATGTAATAATGAATAAGGTACAATATAACTATATACTTGGTATTTAACATACATCTGCTCTTCCATCTAACCCCAAAAGGAAGTCAAAGACAGCAAATAGAATAATAGAAAAACAATTTAAATTAATAGAAAAAAAAATAATAATAGTTTAGCAACAAATTAGCAATTTTAATACAAAAAATTAAATTATTGTTGAGAAAAATAATAGTCAAAGAGAGCTCGTTTAAGTTCATGTAGTGATGAGTTACTGTAATCGTGAGGTAAATTATTGAGATAGTTAACAATACTATAAGAAAAGGATCGTTTGAAAGACTCAATGTGGTGACGTGGTATAGTTAGAGTATTTCTATGTTTTAAGTTTAGAGAATGTACATCGGTTCTGTATTTTATTTTATGATACAGATATGGTGGAGATTTTTCCTTCAGTAGCTTAATATAAAACATGGTGGAATGCAATTCTCGACGACTTTTCATGTGTAACCATTTAGTAATTCTGAATGTATGGCTGATATGTTCAAATTTGCGAATACCAAAAGTTAGTCTTAGGCATGAATTTTGCAATTTTTGTATTCTATTTATATCAAATAAATTTAAACAAGAATTATATAAAATGTCACCGAAATTCAATTTATATAGCACTAGTGATTCGCATAGTAGGATTTTGATCGATTTATCTAACACATGGCGAGATTGATATATAAGTTTTAGAGCTGCATATGCTTTTTGTAAAAATTTACTAATATAGTGCAAGAATTTTAAGTTTTCATCAAACCACACTCCCAAGTTTTTTATTTTTTCGCTAAATTGTATAGTATTACCATAAATTATAATAATCAACTTTATTTCCAGAATTAAAGTTGGACAAAACCTAACAACAGGGTTTAATATCACAAAAGGGCTGAAACAAGGGTGTTGCTTGTCACCAACATTATTTAAAATATATTTGGAACGGGCACTAGCGAATTGGAAACGGAAATGCCAAAACATGGGCATACCTTTAGATGAGGACACAACATTATACACACTCTCATTCGCAGACGATCAAATTATAGTCGGCCAAGACATAGACGACACAGAGTATATGACACGAAAACTTATAGAAGAATATAAAATTTGGGGACTAGAGGTTAATGTAGAAAAAACGGAATATATGTGTATTGGGGGAGTGCAACAGGACTTACAATTATCAAATGGACAAAAAATCAAACACACGTCAGCTTACAATTACTTAGGAATGAGAATATCAAAGGATGGGACACTCGAAGAAGCAATATTGGACAGAAATATGAAAGGAAGAAGAGCAATATCAATGTTAAACGGAGTACTGTGGGATAGAACAATAAGCAACAACAACAAAAAAAGAATTTACGACACGATAGTGAAGAGCATAATAATGTACGGTTGCGAAGTATGGCCTTTGAAAGAAAATATCGAAAGAAAAATTAGAGCCACAGAAATGGATTACTGGAGACGAGCAGCGGGGAAATCAAGACTAGAAAGAGTTACAAATGAGAGGATAAAACAAATAATGGGAGTACAGCACGACATCACAGACGAAATAAGAACTAAACAGTTGATATGGTACGGGCATGTTCAAAGAATGCCACCAGACAGAATCCCAAAGAAAATATTACAGTGGAACCCCAGAGGAAGAAGAAGAAGAGGAAGACCACGAAAGAGCTGGAGAGAAGGCATACAAAAAGAGATGGAAGAGAGAGGACATGTGGACGAATAGAGAGGAATGGAGATTAGGAATCGCAAGACGCCGACGCACGTTTTAACGCGAGATATATATATATATATATATATATATATATATATATATATATATATATATATATATATATATATATATATATATATATATATATATATATATATATATATATAACTTTATTTCCAAAAATAATTGCATTGGTCTTAGATGCTTTTAGTTGTAGACAATGATTAATTGAAAAGGTATAAAGATTATGTAAGTCATAATTAATAGCAGTTACCGCTTGATTCGCTTCATCCAAGGAAAAAGACATATATAACTGCGTATCGTCAGCGTAGTAATGTTGTAAACACGAAAAGAAAATATCTGGAAAATTCGATATATAAACAGAGAAGAGTATAGGGCCCAATATTGATCCTTGGGGTACTCCGGTACCCACAGATAAAAAACTTGATACACTTTCTTGATTTTTCACAGCTTGACTTCTTTTAGATAGATAAGATTTAAATAAATCTATAGCTTTAATATTCAAACCACTATATGATAAGATCAAAAAGAGTAAATTATGATTAAGAGTGTCAAATGCTTTCGAGTAGTCAAATAAGAACAACACAGTTATTAATAGTAGTAATAAAAAAATAAAAGCAGTGGACAAGTATCGCGTCAAAAAATGGCAAGTAAAAAATCGAGTAGCGCGTCAATTTAAATATCCTAGTAAAATTTAATAAAAAAACGTTAAAATGCTAGCAAAGGTTAACACTGCTGTAAAATAATCGGTTGAAGATAATAAGCGTGAGAAAAAACTGTCATTTTTAAAAAATGATGACAGTCCAAAAAAATTAAAAAACCCTTCAAGAAAGAATCGAATTTGAAAGATAAGAATGATGGTATTTGGTTATCATTAACAACGAAACGATATTTTCACGGCGATTTAAACATGAAAAAGATTTGGGCTAAGATAGTTTTAAAATGCTTTATTAAAGAAAAAAAACTAAATACTACTGCAAAATATCACTTAATATTCTCTTCTTAATATACTTTCTACTCACATAACTAATGTGGCAATTAGCGTACGGATATGTACCATGCTAAATGATCGATTAGTTACAGGTTCTCACAAGTTGTGACTTTTTGTGATTTTAAACACATTTCTATGGCAATTTAGTTTTTTAAATACATTACCATGATTACCGTTTGATTTCAGTGGTTTAATAAGCCATGAGAACCGCCTGAGACACTGTCGTGAGTCTGTCTTACAGGTCTGTCAATTGTTGAAACTTTCATTTTCAGAATTTGTTCGAGATTATTCAAGATATAAACCTTTTTGTATAAAAATTCTTAGTTGAGAATAATTTCATCAGATGAAAGTGAAATGAAAGAAGATGTTCCAAGGTGTACACCTTCTAAGATATTACAAGCAGCAGCCACAGCCAGGTGTCACTACGAACGTACATACAATCTTTTTATGGAATGGCGAAAAAATAAACAAACAGTGTCATTCTTAGAAAGCGTCAATTTGTTATTGGTGACAATTTCTATAAGATATGTAAAAAATATATGCAACTTCGCCCTTTAAATGTAGAAAGGAATGATCAATTTTTCTTGAATTACCAGCTAGGAAGATGTACAAAGCAGCCAATCGGAATAAATAAATTTGGCAATATTTCTAGTCAAATCAGATTATTTTTAAATTTGCCAAATCCGACCTTATATACGGGTCACTGTATAAAGCAACAATGCTTGTAGATTCCGGTGAGGATATAACTGCTCTAAAGCGCCATGGAGGGTGGCGATCCACTACTGTCGCAAAAGGTTACATAGATTCTTCAATAATTAATAAAATACAAACTGCTAAAAAAATTGGTAATGCAGTTCAAGGCAGTAGTGCAGCCACAGCTACAAATTTTGACGATAATATAGTAGAAACCAATTTCCAGAAACAAAATGATACTGATGTCAATATTAATAATACTATATATGGAGGCAGTATTGGAAATAAAGAAGAAACTCACTTCGAGGAAAAGAGGCTGATATCATTTAGTAACTGTTTGTAATATAACCATGAATTGGTCATTACCATTTGATATGAGTTGATAGTTATTCAATAAAAAATACAGTTTTGTGGTTTTGATATGAGCTCGTAGAAAAGTATAGTATGTTACTCATTTATAAACTCCTCTAGACACTCGTTACAAAAGGGACGTTCATAACACTTGTTACATAATATACTATTCTTTGAAATTTAAATGTGAGTGCTAAAGTATTGTAAATTTGTGACTAATAATTTTAAACAAAAACAATAACCTATAAAAAAAATTTATCAGGAATTTTCTTTATTTGTGTCGTTAAGATCTCATTTTTATCTCATTTTTTGCTACTACAGCCAAGTTATACCAATGTATTTTGGGTCGGACGGAAGACTGACGGTCGCCACACTAGTGGGTGGTTTAACCCTCACCCGCCACATTAGATGTTTCACATCAAAACGTTTCACAGGATGAAAAAAAGTATAAGTTTGCTCGAATATTCTTATAAAGTTAACTTATCCCAATTTACTGAAAAATGTAATCATTTGCTATGAAACCTGAACATTCCAGTATGATCTACAATTCAAGAGGCATACCTGCAAAAGAAGTTTTCATCATCACACAGAATGTAAAAAAACAAAGAAAAACAAATTGAAAATAAAGGAAATGCTTATTATTTTTTTTTGGCGCGACTAATGGACACATTTTGCTTCAAATTGGTTGTAGTGCCATAGTCGCGTACGCTGACACGATGTAATAATACTTAGAGCCAATCCACTATTTTATTAAACAATTATTATTATTGTAAATTACTCTCATCATATCGAAATGCAAATACCTAACTAAATATCACGAATAGATATACTAATAAAAACGTTAATAATAGCAAATAGTAAAGACAACAGAAACGTGCTCCCAAGATACACACGTTTAAGTCACGATGAAGCCTGGTTTCGATAAATACATACATAAAGTCACGCCTTTTTCCCATAGGGGTAGGCAGAGACCACTTTCTTTCACTTGCTACGGTTCTTACACACATCTTTTGCCTCCTCTACTTTCATCAGTGCTCTCATACATGCTCGTCGGTTGTTGGTACTCTTGACCTGGCCTTTCTTCAAACCAATGTTGATCTGATCGAGATATGTTCGCCGAGTTCGACCTCTACCGACTTGTCCATTCACACTCGCCATATAAATTTGTTTCGTCAATCTTCCTTCATCCATCCTTTCTACGTGTCCAAACCATCTAAGAATTCCTGTATCTATCTTTGTAACCACATCTTCTTTTACACCAGAGCGTTATCTTATCTCACTATTCTTTACTTTATCCAACCGAGTCTCTTCGGCTATACTTCTCAGACTACTCATCTCCACAGCATTAATACTATTTTCATGCTTCTTCTGCCAAACCCAACATTCGCTACCATACATAAGTGTAGGAACCAACACACCTCTATGCACCGCCAGACGTGCCTTTTTTGACACTTTCTGGCTATTCATAAAGCTATGCAGTGCCCCATTCATTTGTTTTCCTGCCAACACCCTTGGCTCAATGTCACTGTTATACTTTCCATCTCTAGTAAAGTTTGAACCCAAGTACACAAATTCAATTACTTGTTCCACCCTTTCTTTCTCAATCGAAAATCCACAGTTTGTTATGCTTACTTCTCGTAGTGATTCACGGATGGTGAAATGTGATGAAATATCGATCCGAGATTGCATCCGTTTGTTATTTAAAAACCGTTTGGTTTTTGGCAGACGTTTTGCCAAGATCTTACTTGGCATTTTCAATGCGTAGTCTTCGCTGGTCAGCTAAGGACTGAGAGTTTCTGTCGTCAAATCAGGTGATATTTATAGGTTTGCGCCGAAGATTGTAACGGCGCTCATTGGTTGGCATTGGCTCTACCCCCTCCGAAATTTCGTTTGGTATTATTTCGGTTGTGTTCAGACATTGTGGTTTCGATTGTTGTTTAAATATGGTTTTTCATGTAAATGGTAAGTGCAAAGCATCGTCTCTTTTGTTAAGGTCTTCTCTATTTCAATGGCCTCACGTATTGTTCTTGTTTTGTAATTTTCGATATTGGCTATTTGTTTGCAGCTGTTGAAATTAATTTGGTAACCAGTTTCGTGTTGATGTTGAAAGAGGGCAGATGTTAGTTGTTTGTTTTTAATGGCCAACTTGTGTTCTTCTAATCTGGCAGAGATTCTTCGATTAGTTTGCCCGACGTAGGTTAAATTGCAATTTCCACATGACACGCTGTAGACACCGTGATTTTCTATTTTAATTTAGTGTTTGGGGTTTTTTAGAATAGATATTATAGTTTGGTGAGGTTTATGAGCTGTGGAGATGTCATATTTTCAAAGGATTCTTCAGATTTTGTCAGTGGTTCCTTGGATGTACGGTAAGAGGGGACAACTAGGAGTACTGAGGAGTAGGCAGATTGAGACCTCAGAGACAACTGACCGGTGCAGTACGACCAGTGGAGTAGGCAGATTGAGACCACGAAAACGTACTGCACCTTACCCTTCCTAACCCTAACCTAACTCTTGATAATGGCTCCAAAGCGGGAGCCGAAACGTCGAGAAAACAAATTTTCTGAACGCGGTTTATCCAGAAAACCTAGTATTCATTTTTCTGACCGCGGAAGCATTTCTGAACATGTATATATATATATATATATATATATATATATATATATATATATATATATATATATATATATATATATATATATATATATATATATATATGTATGTTTTTGATCTAAATCTTGCAAGAAGCATGGCCAGTTTTAACTTTACACTTATAAGACAATCTTATTTTATTTTTTTCGGGTGTAAAACCACGTTTTATTGTAGATTTGAAATAAAATATAGAGGTTTCTTATAATAATTTGTTTAGGAGACAAATTAATGGCTAAATTTACCGAAAAACGTGGTCGATACTTTCTTTTACATAAAGTAAGTTATTCACAAGTTAGTTTAACAGCGTTAAAAAATTTATTGATAGTTTTTACTTTACACTAATGTAAAAATATTATTTTAATTTATTTTAAGTGTAATACCACATTCTCTCGTTAGGGTTCTTATAATCTATTGTTCTTAAGAAAAATGGGTATGTCCATAACGGCACCGCAGAGGGCATTGTACCTGCCTCGCACATAGCACAAAGAAACTGGTTATTAATTTTTCTTTATACATTATTCTCAACGCGATATGTGCAAGGGTTAAAAAATACTATGCTCGATTGCGGAGACAATGCTCTGATACCTGGCTAGGAGAAGGCGAAAGGCAGTGTGACGTTATTGCTTATCGCATTTACCAATATAATAATATTTGCTTTGCACACGGATGATATGGTACAATAAATGCTAGGTTAGGTTAAAACGGTGGTTCGGGGAAAACCTACTTAGGCCTTTTGGCCCGTTGTGATACAGTTGGAACTTTTAATAAAAAGTGTGAGGTCTTTAATGCTAACTGAGCTGATATCAGATAAGTCAATAAAGCTTAGTTGCCCTAGTATAGAAAGCCGTTTTCTGCCTATGATTAAAAATAAAATCAAGTTGGTACCGTATTTCCAATAAAAATCCAATAAGAATAATAGAAAAGTGCTTCATTCTTTGGTTTTAAAATACCATACCCTAAATAGAAAACAGACTATTATGAAATTTGAAAAAAATAATTATTTTACGAAATGAATACCTCACCCCGGCTTCACATTTGCCTATACAAATATTAGAAAATTATCCGAATATTGGAAAACAAATATTCATGTACGAATGTCTGCTATGTGTACCATCCACATATATTATTTATGAAACCAAATATTTGTGTAAAGATAAAAATGTGTTTGGCATATTTGCTTCTATGTTCAGAATTTTAAGAAAACCGATGCTATTGCAACCAAAAGAAGCAACTTCAATAACTTTAACATGTGTTTATCTTCATAATTTTTAACGTAAAAGTAAAACTTTAGGACGTTTGTATACGCCACAAGGCTCCTTTGATTCATTTTCGGAAGATAATGAATACCGAACGGGCTCATGGAGAAACGACTCCAAGAATATCACCTCACTTTTGCAGCTACAAAAAATTCTCCAAAAGGTTTGTAGGTTATTGAAGTATGTAAAAATTTTTAATTTATTTTTATAGATACAGAAAAAATAAAAATTCAACTCAATAATGCGTAAATAAAAAATTTTTTTTTGCTTTGTAGTGAACCTTATTTTTTTGTAGTTTTAATAGTAACTAAAGAAATTTAAACAAGGACGTTCCAACAACTAAATAAAAATAAAAATTTAAAAACACTAAAATCACCTGAATCGTTTGTAAATTATTTTGGCAAAAATTTTTTGTTATTTACGGATTATTAAATTAAATTATTATTTCTCTTAACTACTAACCTTTTGAAGTATATTTACGTATTTTTTTCGAGTTTCTATTTCTATTTAGTTAATAAAACGTATTTTTTTAATTTCTTTAGTTACTATTTAAACTACAAAAAAAAGAGGTTGTAGTTTATTTTTATTTACGCAACATTATGTTGAATTTTTATTTTCTCTTTATCTATGAAAAACAATTTAAAATTTTACGTATCTTTTTCAAATTTTCGTTTTTATTGACTTGTGGAAACGTCCTTTTTTATTTTTTTTAGTTACTATTGAAACTACAAAAAAATAAGGTTTACAATTATCTGAATCGTTTGTAGTCTATTTTAACATTGAAAAGTTTTTTATTTAGGCATTACTGTGTTGAATTTTTATTTTCTCTGTATTAATGACAAAAAATTTAAAAATTTTACATACTACAATAAACCACAAATCTTTTGAAGTATATTTATGTATTTCGTTATTTTCCACGTCGGGGTCCAGGTTGATGGAGCTGTAAACATGCTGACTGTTCGTCAATGAACACGAATTTTTAATACGCTATGCAGTAGTTTTCCCGAGGGCAGTTTGATAAGTCAGTGACTTTTTGAATTTCCCGCGCAGTTACTCCAAATGCAACAGTGCTGCCGTCAACTATAATCTATCAGTGGGCAACTTTCTAATTTTGAGCAAGCTACGTCGTGCAGTTGGTGTTTGATAGCCGTTCAAAGCAGACAACCTCGTGAATTTTTACGAAAAGGGAAAAAAGTGAATTTCGTGTGCTGATTAAGCATTACTTTTTACGTAAAAAATCCATCACTGAAACTAAGGAAAGACTTGATAAATACTACGGGGAATCGGCACCATCAATTTCAATGGTTAAGAAGTGGTTTACAGAGTTCCGTTGTGGTCGTACCAGCACTAGTGACGCCGAACGTCCAGGTCGCCCAAAATAAGTGATCACGCCGGAAATCGTCGATAAAATCCATGAAATGATATTGGATGATCGGAGAATGAAAGTGCGTGAGTTGGCTCATGCTGTAGGTGTATCTCAACTGAACGTGTACATCATATTTTACACGAATATTTGGACATGAAAAAACTCTCTGCGAGATGGGTGCCGCGATTGCTCACACTCGACCATAAGCGCAATCGTCTGACCACTTCAAAAGAGTGTTTAGCGATGTTCAGCCGTAATCCGGACGGATTTTTGCGCCGTTTTGTTACTGTGGATAAAACATGGATCCATCACAACACGCCAGAGACCAAGGAACAATCGAAACAGTGGGTTGCTCGGGGTGAACGTGGACCAAAGAAGGCGAAACAGAGTCTGTCAGCCAACAAGGTCATGGCCATAGTTTTTTGGAATGTACGTGGTGTTATTCACATCGATTACCTCAAGAAAGGTAAAACGATCACCGGCGAATATTATTCAAAGCTTTTGAACAGATTCGACGTTGATTTGAAGCAAAAACGGCCGCATTTGGCTAAGAAGAAGAAAGTTCTGTTTCATCAAGACAATGCACGTGTGCACACTTGTCTAGTCACGATGGCCAAAATCCAAAATACGAACTGCTACCCCATCAAGCATATTCTCCAGATGTAGCCCCCTGCGACTATTTTCTGTTTCCAAACCTAAAGAAATGGCTGTGCGGTAAGAGATTTGAGTCGAATGAAGAAGTCATTACCGAAACAAACGCGTATTTTGAGAGCTTTGAAAAACCTATTATTTGGAGAGAATAAAAAAATTAGAAAAACGCTGGACTAAATGTATCGAGCTAAAAGGTGATTATGTAGAAAAATAAAATGTTTATTTGTGGAAAAAAATTTGTTTTATTCAAAAAGTCACCTCGTATTACATGCCGGTAATGAAAACGGTTTTGTGCCGAATTGTTTGCTATTATCGGCAAAGAATATTTGGAGTTGTTACTTTACCTCCAATTTAAGTGCTGTCCTGAACCTGCTGTAGACTAAATTCGTAAAACAGGCAATATATTATTTTTAAATTTAACTGTACCTAGTAGATACCTACTTTATTGTCAAACCTCGCAAAGTGTCAATAGAATCCCAAATTTTTGAGCAGCTGTTCTGGTATGGACACGCGTTAACTGATCTAGATTTCCGGTTCTTTGGAAGTTTTTAAAAAGATCTTATGATAAAAAATGGTTTAACTATTATTGATTTTAAATTTACTTCTTAAATATTTTAAATTATAAAAGATGGTGAACATAATTTGTGGTATACTCGTATAATGAGGCGCTCGTTTATCGATTTTAACGAACGCAATTCGCATTCATTAAAATTTATTTCGAATTAATCTACGGGACAAAAGAAAATATAAAGTTACATTTGAAAGTAAATTATTTAAGCTCATTTATTTTCGAATAAGAAACCAAAGACATCTCCCACGGGGTCCCGGAAATTCTGAGAAAATTCGGTCGTCGGAATGCTAGTGAAGGATAAAAGATGTAATAGGCATACACAACCGATAATATAATTTGTTTTTAGGTTTATCCTTGTATACAATTACAAATTTCATCGGAAATTTAATTTAACGGGACTCCAACGTTGTAAACGTTGGAGACAGCCAGCGACGGAACTGTAACAATTCTCTTGATAGTATGGATTTTTATATTTGGATCATGATGCCAACTTGTCTCACTAGCAGCAAAATTTATATTTTTAAGGTTATTTTACAAATTCTATCCTATTAAGGGTCTATTTGGAATACAAATTTGATTCTAGAGTGGCAGGGACGTAAATTCTACCGTATATGCCTGTTTGATCGATTATGAATAAGCACTTTACTGAAATCAATTAGTCAATGTAAGAGTAGATAGAGAGCAGACTAAAGATGTTAAAATTACTCGTGGATTCTAGCAAGGGTAGTATACTGTCCCGATTAATATTTAAATTATACTCACAACAAGTTAACTTTTAAGTTTAAGTTAACTGCGCCAATGGCTCTTGAGCTTCATGCAAGATCGCTCCTTACATGTGGCAGTTGACGGTATTTCTTCTGATGCGTTTAAAACCAATGACGGGGTTCCCCAGGGTTCCATCCTGTACCCCACCTTATTTCTTTTACACATCAACGACCTCTTGAAAACCACCACGAACCCCATTTACAGTTTCGCAGACGATAGCACACTTGTCTCAACTTTCACATCCTATCGATCACTTTCGGTGAATGATACAAATAGACTCAGGCAGGAACAGGTTGATTCCATCAATAGAGATCTTAAAGCAATTGTCGAGTGGGGAACCAACAATCTTCTTCAGTTCAACGCCCAAAAAACACAAAGTGCCACGTTTTCCAAGAAAGTGAATTCCTCAAATCATCCCATCACAATGTCCGGAAATACCCTTGAACCAAGTCCCTTCATCTCGATTTTGGGAGTCACGGTGTCCAATAATATGTCTTGGCATGACCATGTTGCTAACATCGCAAAGTCGGCAAGCCAGAGGCTAGGTTTTCTGTGGAAAGCCAGAAAGTTTTTTACTCCTGATCAACTGTTGACGACGCACAAGGCTCAAATCCGACCTCTACTGGACTATTGCTCGCACATTTGGGGTTCAGCACTAAAGCATTCTCTTCGTCTTCTAGATTCCATTCAGAGAAGAGCCATTCGCTTGATAAACAGCTCAACTCTCACAGATACCCTTTACCCTCTAGAACATAGAAGAAAAGTTGCAGACCAGTCATTGCTTTATAGATATTTCCATGGCAGATGCTCCAGAGAAATAAAAACATTCGACCGAAGAACTCGGCACGCTGATCAGTCTCACACATTTAATCTGAAGCTTGACACTACAAGGACCAATCTTCATCAAGAATCCTATTTTTACAGGGCTGCTAACGGAATAAGCTTCCAAAATCAGTTTTTCTAGAGAACTATGACATGCAACTTTTTAAAAAGCGTGTCCACAATCATTTCCTTTCTATAATCCCTTCCCCTTCTAAAAGTCGCAGTGCGGGCCGTCCGCGGCCCACACGATAGGTCTACCCTTTTTGCGACTATTTTCATACAAAAAAAAAAAATATATACGGAAAATAAGGACCGTGCAGAAGAAGACTCTGACTCTAAAATTTGAGAACATGGTTTTAAAAAGAGCTCAACAGAGTTGTTTTGCAGCGACCCAAGCTAAGTTAAAATTGTTTTGATAATAACTAACATTTAAAAAAGGTTAGGCACGTCAAGATAAAAAAAATCTTATTAATGGTCCAATTAGGTAACATAAAGAATATATTTGTAAAATACGAATCTTGAATTTTTAAATGTACGTAGATTTTTTTTAAAAATTCCATAATTATGCGATAAATAAAATTTTTAAATAGATGAGAATTTTTTCGTAACTTTTTGCGAATATAAGTAAGATAATTTTTACTTACTTTATTAATGTTTCTAGAGTTGTTTGGCGGAGTAGACAACACTGGAGCAGTGGGGCCAAGATGGTAAGTTCGTCATGAAATGGTTTACCAAACCCTCGACCGTGATCCAGATGTAATGTGAAAGTTTCATTACCAAACATGCTGCGAAAATAAAATATATAAATATAAATATTATAAATAAAAATAATTACGAAGAATGTCATTCTTAATAAATAGTTTCGCTTGTTGTAAGATTCCAGAAAATAAAAATATACTGACTTTACTTCACATTATAATCAGTTTGCTAAAATATTTTAGAAAAATTTAATGATTATCTAGTAAGTGACGTCTATGTCATTATTAGGCAATAATTCTTTCAACTATAGTGCAACCTAAATAGTTTATTTATGATTAAAACAAAAATAATAACATTAAGTAAAAATGAATTTTAAATATTCAATGTAGCCCCCACTAATTTAAAAATATTTCTTCATTCTAATTAGAAATTGTATGTATTTCAAAGCAACTTTATAATGATTATATTTGGGGCATTGATAATTGCTTTTTTTTTAAATTTTCAGTGTTGTGGTCAATGCCAGTTTTAGGTTATAATTGCTTGTTCCATTTTTTTAAAAATCAATCCCAAGAGTTCCTTATGTTATTATCACTACTACACAGGAGAAATGGGTCATAAGTAAGTCTTAAATACAAATTTACTAATAACAATTTAATTATCAACACATAAATAATATAGCTCATTTCACCAATATACGACGGTATCGGTTTTTTGTTTTATTGTGAAAAGAAATCGTTTTGGTTAGAAAGAAGCACATATTTAATTATGTTAAAAGGGAATGCAACAAAAATAAATTATCGGTACACATTTAATAAATATTTTTATTCATGTAGTACGGTGGTCGCCAACCTCTTCAATGTGTTGAGCTACTTTGTTAATTTTGGAATAAACAGCGAGCTACCCACACGGAAGCCACGGACTTCAGAGTGAAGGAGTAGGTCCCCGTATTGACAGTCAACTTTATCGGCCAAGGTTTTGAATAATCTTCTTTGTAACGCTTGAGCTCTAATCTTGTTCACAATTTTTACCACCAGTTTCATAACGTGGTTTAGTTTCAGGAAATTTCCATATAATGCTTGTTGATGGATAATGCAGTGGTAACAGAGAAATTGCGGAAAAGTTTCATCTTTACGACATAACGCCACCAGACCCTTATCACAACCCACCATAGCTGGAGCGCCATCGGTTGTCAAGCCTACCATTTTCGATTTTGGAATTTTCTCGGAAGAAATAAAATTTTTTTAATTTTTTCAGTGGAATAAACTTCAAAAGATCTTCTTTAATCGTAAAATCACTTAAAACCATCCTGACGAACGCGGCCATCTGGGCAGTGTCAACGACATCTGTTGATTCATCCAGTTGAAGTGAAAAATAAACACAGTTATCTAAGTCAGTTCTTAACTGTAAAAAAATATCATTGCTCATTACTTCTACACGTCTCATCACTGTATTAGCAGAAAGTTGCATAGATTTTATAGCTGAAACTATCTCGTCTTTATTTCTAAAGTTGGCAAATAATGAATCAGCAGCTTCTAAAAACGCCTGTTTTATCATTTCCCTGTCTTCATAAGGTTTCTTTTCTTGTGCAATTATCTGGGACACACGGTACGATGCTTCAGTTGCAGCCTTATTTTTGTCGACTGTTCTTAAAAATATTGATTGTTGTCCAATTAACTGCTTTTTTAACAGTTTCAGTTTCTCCTTTCTGGCGGCAGAATGTAGTGGGAATGATTTTTCAAAATTAGAATGTACAGTTTTATGATGTCTCTCAATATTTCCTTTTTTAGCAACGGAGACCGAAGTATTACATAACAAACACACATTTTTATCTTTAACTTCTGTAAAAAAGTATTGTTTTTCCCATTCCGAATGAAAGTGGTATGTCTTTACCTTCTTACAACTGCTTGCCCTAATATTATTTTTTGTTGTTCTCTACTAACCCAACCGCTGGACGTTGGTTACGCGTTCAGTTTTAAACTAAGCGCAATGTCGCCGCGCCGTGCGTATTTATCCCGTTCAAAGCAATCCAGATCGTTCTCGAACACTAACGCGCTGGTCCGGCTGGTCGGTTCTAGCCGATTCTAGCTTGATGGCGTCAGCGGCAGATCACTCACCGCAACGTTGCCGCTGTTTATGTTTAATATTATGACAATTGGATTTTTTGTGGAATTTTCGGAAGCTTCTCTGATTTTTGAAGTTTCTCTTTTTTAAATTAAAATCGTTGTGAGAGCTACCAGAATTGCCTCCGCGAGCTACCGGTAGCTCGCGATCGACAGGTTGGCGACCACTGATGTAGTACTTAGGGTATTATCAGGCATCAGATTTATAGTCATCATAATTAGAATTAATGTCGTCGCTATCCTCATTCGGATTGTAAATGATAACAGGATTAACTGCTTTGATGTGGTTTTCACAAACATACCATTCCTCTAATAAATTTTCAGTTTGTGAAACATTTTTCCCAAATTTCAGTAGTGGCAGTATTAAGTGCTCGTTGCCAGGTTTCCAAAACAACCTTATCACTGTAACCATTAGATCCAATGTGATTGTCATAATAAGTTGACATTGACAAGGTCTAAACATTATTACCTCTTTATTGAATAACCATCTTTAATAAAAAATTATAAAGTAAAAGATGATAACTGTTGCAACTAGGTTTTACTAAATAATTTAGTCTAATTCCTAATTACTTCTATTAACTTTTTATTTAATTACCATCTTCAAAAAAAATACACAGCAAAAGATGACAAGTGTTGCAAATAGGTTTTACCATATAATAAATTTTCATTTTTAATTACTACTACATGCAACTATATTATCAATTTTTTTTCAATAGTTTCAATCTAACCTTTTTGTAATTAATCGCAATGCTTACTTAAAAGTTTCGTAATGATGTCTGTCCATATTTCCTGTGAGAAAATCGAATACTGACATGTCCATTATATCATACAGCCTTCTACCCTTATCGTAGGGAGCGATTTCTCTGACTAATGAGCAGTAGTTGGGATCGGTCTCCCATTGGGCTTTTCGCCGTTTATGATATGATCTGCGCCACGGATGTCTCCATACCTGAAAAATATTAATCACTCGTTAATATCGATGTTTTGTCTAACTAATCGAAAATTCAGAATAACGATCAACTGCCGATAAAACTAAACGAAAATATTTTTCGTTATATAAAATCACGTGATATACATTAGGACTATATGATGGATAGTGTTTTGTCCCTATTTAAAAATCCGATACTCTTTGCGCGTGACCCCAATGACAGAAAAACATTACTTTTTACCGTTGGGAGGAGTAGTAGTAGCACAAAAATCAAGCAGTTGTAAAATAGTTGATTTGCATTGTAAATACAAAGCATACAAGATTGAGTCAAAGAATTTAGGTTCTCGCAAATAGATACTAAATCAGTAGTGAGATACTACCATAGACAAAAAGTAATAGGACTGTTTTTTTTTAAAATACGCGTATGTGTTGTAAACAGCTGATATAAATTTCATCAAATATCAAATGAATGTCATTCCGCAAGCACCGTATGTGCCAGTTATGGCTCGCTGTGACTTTTTTTTAGTATATTAGTATATTTTAATAAAATAAGGTAGAGTAGAGTAAAGTAGAGTTGAATTTCTCCAGATATTTGATAAGTTCTGTGTTAATCGCTTTTTCCAAAACTTTGGATATGACTGGGAGCAATGCAATAGGGCGATAATTTGCAGGAATAGTCTTCTTTCCTTTTTTCGGAATCGGTGGGACTTTAGCGTTTTTTCACATGGACTAACTGTTGATTCCGTGGATGGCATTTCAGGAACGGAACTGTTCTGCACACTGGGTGTAATAAATTCATCATCATTCGTTTTGAGCTCATCTTTAGTTCTATTCAGATTTTCTTCTGAGATGCTTTCATTCAGTTTAGAGTCAAATTGTTTATTTTTTATGGGAGAGAGACAGTGCTCAACACTTTTTCGTTCATAATATCACTCAGTTCCTCTTGGTGCTAAATGTCTATTTGAAACTGTCGTTTCTCTGCCATCTGATAATCTAATATGAGAATAGTCTGGGTTTGCTTCAAGTAGTTCGACTTCCTCTACAAGAGGCTTATACTTATTTGCCTTTGTATGCCTTTTTATTAGAATAGTACCAGGGGATGTCAGCCAGGAAGGCATAGATTGTGTGCGACTGTGAGTGAACATTCTCTCATGAGGAGTTACATTGGTTGAAGTACACAATAGAGACCTTATCGAATGTACTACTTCTTGCAACACAGATTCCCACTGTGATACTTTCATTCCTTTGGAGTGAAGAGCCAACTCAATTGTCCTCCAGATTGTACCATTTTCTCTCTCAATTTGGCCATTTCCTTTAGGATTATAGGCAGTAGTGCGACTAGTGGCGATTCCTTTCGAGTGAAGAAATTGTTTCAATTCAGAGGACATGAATGACGAGCCTCGGTCTGAATGAATGAAACTGGGTAAACCAAACACCGAGAAGAGCATCGACAAATGTTTTACGACTGTGGCAGCCGATACATCAGCACTTGGAAATGCAAAAGGGAATCTTGAGTATTCATCTATCACCGTCAAAATATATCGGTTTCGTGATGTAGAAGGCAATGGTCCTTTGAAATCTAAAGCCAATCGTTCGAACGGAACAGTAGCTTTTATTAATTGGCCCTCATTTTTGTAGAAACGAGGTTTAACAACAGCACATATTGTGCATGAATTTGTGACCTTCTTAATATCTTCAATAGAGAATGGTAGATTTTTGGAACGAATCCAATGTGCCATTCGTGTAATACCAGGGTGGCAAAGGGATTGATGGAGGTTGTATAAGTCAGATAATTCTCTACCACTTGTAATAGCACAAACCCTTGATAACGTATCTCCTACGGCATTTTCTTTTCCTGGGCGATATACAATGTCATATTTGAAACTTGATAGTTCTAGACGCCATCTCTGAATCTTATCGTTCTTAATTTTTCCAGAATGCTTGTTATCGAATACGAACGAGACAGATTTTTGGTCGGTTATCAAACGAAAAGCTCTTCCAATTAGATAGTGCCTCCATTTTCGAAGTGCTTCTACTATTGCATATGCTTCTTTTTCTATAGCAGACTGTCGCCGTTCACTATCTGATAGAGTTCTTGAATAAAATGCAACTGGTCTTCCATTCTGTGAGAGGGAAGCAGCAATAGCATAGTCTGATGCATCAGTCTCAACTGTGAATGGAGTTTTGTCTTCTATGGATGTAACCATTGACTTTGCAATGTCTGATTTCAAATTTTCGAAATTTTCGATTACTTGTGAATCGATAGGAAATGATTTGACTTTAATTAGTGGCTGTATCTTTTTTGAGTATCTTGGGATCCATTTTGCATAGTGTGAAAACATTTCAATAGCTCGACGAAGAGATTGATAATCATTGGGTGGTGGTAGTTCCATAAGAGGTCGTAGACGATCAAAATCTGATTTTTATGGTTCCATCTTCAATAGTGTATCCAAGGAGATTGATTGATGTTTGGGAAAATTTTGATTTATTTTTGTTTATAGTTAAATTGTATTTCTTAATAATTTCTTGGAAACGCAAGATATTACGTTCATGTTCTCTGGTATCTTTTCCAAAAATGGTCACATAATCTAAATATGCGAATGTTCCATCTAATTTTTCGTCTCGTATGATATTATCTATAAATCGTTGAAAGCATGATACTCCATTTATAACTCCAAATGGAAATTGAAAAAGATTCCCGCATGCTTCAAAAGCAGTACATATTTTCTCATTTTCTGCAATGGGTATTTGATGATATGCGTTCTTCAGATCGACTGTACTAAATACCCTGTACTTGGAAACTTTAGAAATGATATCTTCTATATTTGGTAGAGGATAAGCATCAAGTTCTGTGAATCTATTTATTATCTGGGCATAATTGATCACCATCCGCTTCTTGTTATTTAAATTCGTTGTAACAAGAACTTGTGCTCGCCATGGTGATTTACTTTTCTCAATGATACCTTCTGAGAGGAGTCTTTGAATTTCCGATTCAATGAATTTTGTATCATCCTGAGAATAACGACGTGATTTAATAGCAATAGGTTTACAATCTCTGGTGAGATTCGAGAAAAGAATTGCTGGAGGAACTGATGCTTGAGTAAGACTGCAAATTTTGAGAGGATCCCTAGGACCACCAAAAACCCCTCCAGTATTTAAGTGATCTTCAAGTAAATCATGTCCTAGTATAACATCAGTACACAGATTTTTCAATATTAATAATTTCACTTGTTTATGGTTGTGATCTTTCAGCTGGAGGTCAACTATACAACATTCTTCAACTTGTAAAACATGATTTAGAGTGGCTATATTGATTCTTTCGTTAGAAGGTATTCTAAGAGCATGACATCGATCAATGATGAGTCACTGATGAAACTCAAAGTACTTCCAGTGTCAATGAGTGCTCCTATTCCATTGATTTTTATAGGGATTGTTGCTTTACTGAGACATGCAGGTGTAGTAGCAGACAAAGTGCATGATAGATATTCAGAACTAGCAGCTGCAATTTTTGATTTTGCTTTCTTACTTCTGCAAACTTTTGCAAAATGTCCCTTCTTCATGCAGTTTTTCAGATTGCCTCAACGACTGGACATTGATATCTAGGATTTCTTGAATTTTCACAGAAGAAACATTTGTTAGAATCTTTGGTACTAGTAACAGCACCCACGATAGTTTCATTCGGAAAGGAACTTGTTGAAATTGCATTGATTGAAGGAGCGGGTGACAAAAAACGTTCTGAATGAAATTGTGCCATTTTTAGAGAACGAGCTTTACTGAATGCCTCATCTAACGAAAGAGAAATGTTTTCGAGTAAACGCTGTCGTATGCTGGCTGAAGATAGACTGGCGATGAATGCATCTCTTATACTATCATTCTTATTTTCTTCAGCTGATACTGCTTTGAAGTTGCATTCTTTCGACAATTGTTTCAATGCATGTAGGTACTCATCTATAGTTTCTCCTACCTTTTGATTTCGTGTTGCCAGTCGATGTCGAGCAAAAATTTCATTTTTGGGTTTTACATACAGTTTCTGCAGTGCATCTATAGCTAATTCTAGATCTCTGTGTTCACTGATTACTGCGAATATTCTTGGAGATATATGGTTAATCAGGAGTTTCAATTTCATTTCCTCTGATATCTCCATATTCAACTGGAAAAAATTCTCAAAGGTTTGCTTTCAATGTGTCCATTCGTGACTTGCCGTACTCGAGTTTGGATCAACATCCAATCGATCAGGTCAAAGGTATCTTTCCTTGTTTTCCATAATTAAATTATTTTGCCGAATAAATTGTTGTGATAGAAATAAGTATTAACCAGAAATTGGCTTTATTCAGCAAAATACAACATGACATGTGATATGACATCAACATGACATGAATTGATAATCAATAACAGAAATAAAACAAAACAATCAACTATCAAAATACAGTGTGTATGTAAATGGGATTTCGAATATGAATTAATTATCACAATACTATAGTAGCTTTGAAGGTTATATCAGAAACTTGGTAAAATACCTGTTTCCACGACTGGAAAAATTGAAATAAGTGTATTCAAGTAAAAAGGGGATACTTTGAAGCAGGCACAATAAATTTTAATTAATAAAACATTTTATGTGTGTTATATTAAAACAGTCTCATTACTTTTTGTCCGGTATAGTAAGTTCATTACTCATTTGAAAGACCAGACTCTGATGGATCTCAAGAACGGTCGTTGTTACGAAAGAAAAAAAAATAAAATATTGATTATATCTAAATTTCTTAAAACTGTCAATTTGTTATGAATGGAAAAAAAATAATGAATATCTATATTTACTAAAACTTATAAAAGTTATTTTCTTAATTTACTAAAACATATAAAGATTATTACTGATATCCTCAGGGGTTCGTGGATACTTGATTTCGCTATTGAATTCAATTTGGGGGAGTGTTTAGGTCAGTTCACGGATCTATACAATCTTTTTTTTTTTCGAATACCAAACTAAAAAACTAAGAAAACCACGTTAGGGCGCCAAGCGATTTTTAGAATCAAAAATCGCTAAAAATAGGTACCCCAAACAAATTCAATAGTTTACTTTACCTTAAGTACCATTTACCGAGCTAATTAACGTATTTTCACCTCCTATTTGCAAAATCCCATTCTTATCTTTAAGAAACCAATTAACAATGAAACATCCTAAACTGTATACAGGTTTATTTACTTAAAAATAAAAAAAAGTTTAGACAATTTTTGAGTACATATATCTATAAAACGAAAAGAAATAATTTTAAAATTTTAACAATTTAAGCGGAAATAGAATAAAAATAAAATTAAATAAGCAGCAGAAAAATCGGAGAAACAACGAAAAAAAATCCAGCGCAAAAAGTACCAATTTCTAAATTTCTAAAACCAAATTTCTAAAACCAAAACCCGTCTCAGGCGAACAGACGGCGAAAACATTCTCGTTGAAACGACGAAACTCAATGAAGACAAAGGTAAACCCCACTGGGGACTTTCACGGTTATAGTCCAGCCAATGGTGAAATGCACCGGAAAAAAAAAAGGAAAAAAGAGTCAACCACATTAAATCTTCCTTCTACTCGAAACAGCAAGTCATTGGAAAAAGAAAGAAAAGGGCCAACCACTAAAACAATGCATCACATATACTAACTAATAAGAAACAAATAAAATAAAATCAAAAATCTCACCATTAACTCCTCCTTCCCCTCGAAACAGCAAGTCAGCGGATGGTGAATTTAATCTGATCAACCCTTCCAAAATCACGCCAAGACGTAGACTAACTCAAGAACAGATTTCACACTTTGAACCAACCTGGGTCGACCACTTAAATATGTATAGAATGTGACAAGTTTCGGCGTTTGAAATTTCGAGTAGGAAAATTTAACGTTTAATCGTTTCTACGAAACCAGAATTTTGTCCATCGACTTGCTGGCAAATAAGGTTAGAGTTTTGTTTTTTTTTCATTGTCGGGATTAATAAAACATCGTTATTTTAACTGTTCGCACCACACCATTTTGTTTAGTTTAATTTGTTAAAATCATACATTCACTGCCACCTGGTGGATGTTACTCCCACTACCAAGTCTGGATTGGAATTTGGAATTATGTATGTTGCCAGCGTATTGCAGATGTGCCCATTAATTCCACCCACATTCTGTTTTATGGCGCTAGCATTGCCAGCATATTAGTATTTTAATCCTCTCTCAAGACACATTTATACGTCTTTCATTTTGTTACCACGTGTTAGTTCACACATGTTCAAGACATTAGGGCCTTTGTTTATTTTTGTTCTAAGCAGTTAGCTCCCAATTGTATTTTGTTAATGCCATAAATGCATTACAAACCTTCATTATTCTCGCAAAAAAAAAGATATTGATACGATTTTTCTAGTTCTATCTTGGGTTCGGCGATTAAAACTCTCGATCCAATAACCAAACAATGTTTATTTCAATACAATAAATTCTATTTTCATTAACCACATGGATATTTACTTAGCTATACAACTTTTACAACTCTATATAACTATTTACATTTAATAATTCGTAAACACATAAGCTAATCTGATTCTTGTTATTATCGTTTCCCCTTTTGTATTTTTGATATCGCAGTTCCAGTTTTTTTTACCTGCATCTCCATTATTCAACGCGGATTCGAGAGGTTGCGCGACCTTCCTAGGCCCCGTCGGCGGTTACAAAGGAAAGCGGTCGAATACGGACCCTCGACGCTGTCGATTTCTTGGTTGCTGACAGGACCGAATTTGTAACAATATTTCGGTTAAATATTAAAGCAATTTAGACAAGCTTGGAATTTCGAACTCGACATTAACTCAATTGCGATTGATAAAACATCCTCCCAAGATGTACCTTAAAATCTACAAGGCTCCATCCTACGGTAAATCAATTTTTTTAAGACTTAGTTGATATATTTTTAAATCGTTCTTCTGTTAATTGCAAGCCTTAAGTCAACTACCAGATTCAGTTCACTTTTTAAAAAATTAATTGATGTAAATTTCCGACTTTTTTTAATTAATTAATGTCCCAGAGCCAACATTAACATCTCATTCTGTCAAACTACAGTCCATTTATTTAATCAATCTCTTTCAGATAGTATTATGTTAAATTATACACTATTAATATTATAGGTACACCAAAAAATAGATACAGATTAAAGAAAAATAGATATAGTGTGTGTTTATAATAATGGAACAGTGAAAGCCTATGAAAAGGCTTCTGGATAATCTACAACACTTACTTTGGTCGGAGCAATTTTCGGAGACGGCAAAAAGGCAGCAAAACTTCCTTCGAGCATATCGGGGTTACCACAAATGGCATGTGAGGTGTCACAGTAGTACGAGCATTTGCCGTGGAAGCAGAGGTTGTCGCTGGGAGAAACAAAGAATGTATTAAGAAGATCCCCTTCGCATTTTTGATACAACTCTGTGGTCATGTTGAGTAATCTACCGGAAACTGGCATCGCTCGATGAAAGCCCAAGAGTCTAGAAAGAAAAATATTATTTGACTTATTAAGTTTATTGAGTGTTTTTAACTTATTTAAAAGATCACAGTTTTAAGTCAATGTAAATAATAAAAAACGACTGCAAGAATTTTTTACAAATTTTATAAAAAGTAATCCCATATACGATGTCTTGTTTATTTTCTTTAAGGTGATGCATTAAATTATTTAATAACTTCTCTCTTGTATTGCTAAGTTTGACATAAGTGCAAAAATCTCCAGCAGGTCTTTCAAACAAAACCCAGAGGAACCTCGAATATTTTAATTCGAAAAGGCTGCATTATACATTGTGTCCCATATTGGTGCTGCATGTATTGCTAAAGCTGTTATTATAAGAGCTACAAATTTGGTCAAATGGACAATGTTTCTCAGGATTTTATTCTTCTTCTTTCGGTGCCATATCAGGTCTCCCAACGTTGACAATTACATTGGCGAGTTGTTCGCGGCTTTCGGCTAATTTAAATAGTTGTTCGGCACTGCGTATTCCTGTCCAATCGCGAATGTTCTTCAGCCATGACATCTGTTTTCTTCCGATTCCTCGGCTGCCTTCGATTTTGCCCTTCATTATAAGTTGAAGTACCCTGTATCGGTCTCCTCTGAGAACATGCCCCAGGTATGATAACTTTCTGATCTTTATAGTGACAAATAACTCACGAACCTATTACCAATTGTTTTTCCGTATTTGAAAAAATCGCGAAAAACCAAAATGGTGCAGTCCCCGTATATCAGTCATTGTATAACATACCGTATTTTGGTATTAGTGTTCTAGGGGTATTTTTTTAAGGTCTCTACAATAAAAAATAAAACGAAATAATATCTATCTTCGTTTTCGAGTTAATGACTAACTTTGTTTTTTTATGGATGCCATATTGTATTTTTATTGCATTAAATAGCATTTTTTATCTTTTTTTTAAAAATGTATTACAACAAAGTAATTCCTTTTAAATAATTACAAAAATAAACAAATCTTATAAATTTTGTTGCTGCGCTTAATACGGTCTAGTAGGCGAGCTAAGAATTATTTGTTTTTCTAGTACTGTCAAAGTAAACAAAGTTTGTTTAATTTGAACTGTTTGCGTTATTGTTTTCATTAAATTTTATGTAGTAATTTTGAATTCGCTGTGGCTCTTCGTTAAATAAATGAAGAAAAATTTGATATGTTAGAAACCTACTTCGAAGCCCATAGAAACTCTCGAAATTTATAAAAATAAATATCCTAAACGGCATTAACCAAACTCGAGATATTTTAGGGATCTTTGACTAAATTTGCTGCATTATGGAAGTTTTGAAAAACACAGGAAACGTAAATATGAAATTGAAAATTAGGAGAGAACGGATGCTGTGTTACAATACACTAACAATAACCTCACATCATCGGTTAGAAAAGTTGCCAATGAAACGGATATCCCCAAGTCATCCGCTCATCAAATACTGGGCGTTAATAAATACCATCCATACAAGCCTATGATAGTACAAGGTTTATCGCCAAATGATGTTTCCCAAAGAATAAGATTTAGTGAATGATGATACCTTGAAATGATTCATGAAAATCCACATTTTTGCATGAAAATAGTTTGGATGGATGAAACCCGATTTACAAATTGCGGAGTTTTTAACAGACATAATACTCATCACTGGGCTATAGAAAATTATCAAATCACTTAACAAAGACGATTTAAAACAAAATTTGGATTTAATTTTTGGTGCGGCATAATAGGTAATTAAGAAATGACATTCGAATTAAAATATTAAAATATTGCAATTATTATTTTTTAATTTTTTATTTTTAATTACAATTTGGATGCATCTTGAGATCTTACAAGAACAAATAATGCCGGCTGTAAGAGCAGCTGTGAGGGACTTGGATGAAATTTGGTTTATATCCAGCTCATAATGCCGCCATTGTAAAGAATTATTTAGAAGAAAACTTTCCCAATAGATAAATTGCGAATAATAGGAATATTTTGTGGCCTGCTTGATCTCTTAACATAAATCCCTCTTGACTTCTCCGTGTGGGGCACATTAAAAACGAATTTTATGCATTCGAAGTCCTGAAATTACTTTACGAGAATTCCACTACTTTTGTCAGAATAAATGGAGCTTATATGGACTGGTTTAACATCGAAAAAGGTGTTAGACAAGTGTCGCTTCAACATAACTGTTTAACTTATTCACAGTGGGTTGTTTAAAATATGTTAAAAAGAGTGCGTATGAATTAAAAATTAATAACCTTCTTTACGCCGATGATCAGGTCATACAGGGTGGCCAACCAAAAATGAAACAGAGCCATTTTAGAAAAACGCTTCGACCCGTCGATTTTTAATTAAAGGGTAACACTCTTTTCCGGTATTTTTGACTCCACTACTCCCAACCCTAACCGAGGTTAAGAATTACCCCAAAATTTTTTGATGACATTGAAGGTCGAAGATGTCTTTCAAATGCTCCTACGATTTTCTATGCAATAGTCTTTAAATTTTAAAATTCCGCCTAGTTTTTTCTTGCACAGGACGGTAAATCGCCACAATTGTCGTTATTATTCCGATTCAAACCCAAAAGTTTTTCACGAGGTGCCTACACAGCAACCGGAGAAATTAAATGTATGGGCTGGCATTTGCGGTGACCGACTGGTGGATCCTTTTTTTCTACCAGGCAAGTTGACTGGCGAAATGTATTTGCAATTACTGGAAGACGCTATTGACCCTGCCTTGACTGATGTATTTGAAAATAATCCACAGTTTGGCGAAGATCATTTTTATTTTCAACAGGACGGTGCTCATCGTTGACGAGTGCCGTCGAATTACTAGAGAAATTCTTTGGAATCCGCGTGAACGTTTTAAACAAAATTTCTATTATTGTATGGAAGCGGCCGTCATCAGTCCGAACACTTAATCAGTTAAATGGTAATCAAGCAACCAAAATAATTGTAATTTTAACATGTAATTTTTTTCAAAGTATTGGAAGGAAATGTTAATTGTAAAGAGAATTGTCACGGCTTTCAAAAGACATTTTGTTTGACCCCCAATGCCATTTAAAAATTTTGGGGTAATTCTTACCCTCGCTTAAGGTTAAAAGTAGTGTCAAAAATACCGAAAAAAAGTGTTCCCCTTTAATCAAAAATCGACGGGTCTGAGTGTTTTTCTAAAATGTTGACTAGGTTCATGCAATGTGCAATGTAAAATTTCAACCATTGATAAAGTACTCAAACCTGTTTATGACGATTAAGATTTGCCTAATTTTAAAAGAAACACGTTTTTAATAGATAAGGAGAAAATAATATGTTGGAGAAGTGGCTTCTTAATACAAATAAGGAAATATAGAAACCAAAATAAAACCATTTATTACTTGAACAAAACTTAGATAAATGCTGGACATACAAAGTCCAAAGTTTGGGTAGACGAGACAGTAACATCTAGTAGGCAAGCATTTTTAGATGGTCTTTCAACAGGTTTATCGTAAAATATGTTTCTTAATGATTATGAATAATTTTTAGGCAAAGGAAAAAGGCTTATTGTGTGCCATATTGGACTTAAAGTAGAGCCCAAAATGTGGGAGCTTGATAATATTATATAACGAAGCGTTGAGCATCTTGTAATCACATTAAATAACAGCAGTTCTTTCAGCGATGATGACACTAAGTCTGAATATATGTCTATTTTTTAATATTGTTATTTTTTTAAATTATTGTAGTTTGTAATAATTCAATAAATATACCTGTTTTTAAAGTTGTTTTTTAGTGATTGTTCTAATTTTTATGTACATGTTTAAATAAATAAAAAATATAAATTTATTTTTATAGCATCATAATTACTGCGCCCCTGGCATGTTTTTAAATCACGCGGCAGTTGCATGCATTTGTTTACTGCTTTGGAATATGAAAGTTGAATATAGTATAAAAATTTTCATTAATATCACGTAAGTAGTTTTTAATATACATATATGTAAGATATATTTGGATTCGCCCCCGTAGTCGACGAGAGCTTTTGGATGCACGAGCACATCTGGAGGCCAGGTATCTGGGCAAAGAGACAAGAAAGAGGCTGGCAGCAGTCTTGATGAAGGGACAACAATAAATAGACGCATTTTTGTTATCAAGGAATAGTTTGAATACGCTTTACGATAAATATAGTTTTTGAGTAGAATACGTTTTTTATTATTTCTTACATATAGTTTAGGCTCGTTTTTTTTTTATGAAAATAGTCGCCAAAAGGGTAGACCTATCGTGTGGGCACTGCGACTATTAGAAGGGGAAGGGATTATAGAAAGAAAATGATTTTGGACACGCTTTTTAAAAAGTTGCAGGTCGTAGTTCTCTGAAAAAACTGATTTTGGAAGCTTATTCCATTCCGTAGCAGCCCTGTAAAGAAGGATTCTTGATGAAGATTGGTCCTTGTAGTGTCAATCTTAAGAGTAAATGGGTGAGACTGATCAGCGTGCCGAGTTCTTCGGCCGAATGTGACCAATGGTGGTACAAGAGTTTTTATTTCTCTGGAGCATCTGCCATGGAAATATCTGTAGAGCAATGACTGGTCTGCAACTCTTCTTCTATGTTCTAGAGGGTGAAGGGTATCTGTGAGAGTTGAGCTGTTTATCAAGCGAATGGCTCTTTTCTGAATGGAATCTAGAAGACGAAGAGAATGCCTTGGTGCTAAATCCCAAATATGCGAGCAATACTCCAGTAGAGGTCGGATTTGAGCCTTGTACGTCGTCAACAGTTGATCAGGAGTAAAAAACTTTCTGGCTTTCCACAGAAAACCTAGCCTCTGGCTTGCCGACTTTGCGATGTTAGCAACATGGTCATGCCAAGACATATTATTGGACACCGTGACTCCCAAAATCGAGATGAAGGGACTTGGTTCAAGGGTATTTCCGGACATTGTGATGGGATGATTTGAGGAATTCACTTTCTTGGAAAACGTGGCACTTTGTGTTTTTTGGGCGTTGAACTGAAGAAGATTGTTGGTTCCCCACTCGACAATTGCTTTAAGATCTCTATTGATGGAATCAACCTGTTCCTGCCCGAGTCTATTTGTATCATTCACCGAAAGTGATCGATAGGATGTGAAAGTTGAGACAAGTGTGCTATCGTCTGCGATACTGTAAATGGGGTTTGTAGTGGTTTTCAAGAGGTCGTTGATGTGTAAAAGGGGACCCCGTCATTGGTTTTAAAAGCATCAGAAGAAATACCGTCAACTGCCACATGTAAGGAGCGATCTTGCATGAAGCTCAAGAGCCATTGGCGCAGTTTGGTTGGGAGACCGTAGGCAGATAATTTACTTAACAATGCCTGGTGCCAAACGCGGTCAATGACTTTAGATATATCCAAGGCTATTGCACGGGATTCACCAAACTTTTCAATAGTGTTTGTCCAGAGTTGAGTGACATAAGCCAGCAAATCTCCAGTAGACCGAAGTTGTCGAAATCCATATTGTCTGTCATGGATTATCTCAAATTTCTCCAGATATTTAAAAAGTTCTGTGTTAATCGCTTTTTCCATAACTTTGGATATGACTGAGAGCAATGCAATAGGGCGATAATTTGCAGGAATAGACTTCTTTTCTTTTTTCGGAATCGGTTGGACTTTAGCGTATTTCCACATGGACGGAAATACTCCTTTGCTGTATGATAACTTGAAGAGTCTACAGAGAACTGGGGTGAGCTCTTAAGCACAGGTCTTTAGGACAATTGTCGGAATTCCATCTGGCCCTACTGCCTTATTAGAGTCAAGATTTCGTAGGATTTTCCTGATAGTGCGATGGCGGATAGTGACCTCAGGCATTGATGCGTTTATTCTAGGTATCGTTGGGGGTTGTTTTTCATTGGTATCGAGGGTTGAGTTAGAGCTGAACATTTTGGCCAGCATATCCGCTTTTTCTTTGGAGGATACGGATACAAAGGATCGTTGTGATACACACTGTATAATTAAGACGTAGCGATACATATTACCCAAAGTTGATCAGACGTTTAATTCTTATTTATTTACATTTTATTCTTACCACTGCAACATATCATTAAGGCATATTCATACATAGTTAACAAAATTATTTTGGTTTATATTTATGTAGAAGTTTTATTCGTACTTAAGTAGAATATCATTAAGGCGAAGCGACACATTTAATAAATTTAATCAGATCCAATATTTGGATTAATTACTCACTAGCGTTTAACCCGGCTTATCCGAGGTTTCTGACATACATATAGTCACATTCTGGAATACTGGCGTCGGCGTCGTACATAATTGTGTCAAACTCATCAAACGTTATTACGTTATGAAAGCGTATTTTAGGAATATTCCTAATAACAAAGAAAACAACAATGAGTAAGATATTGCAAACCCACCACCTACAAAATGAACAAGGGAAAACCTTTTGCCACGTCTTTTTCGTTCTCTATAGAGTACTCTGCCAGCGGTCTCTCTACTGGCAAATTATGCCCGAGCTCAGCCGTAGAGGGTAGAAGAAAAAAAGAAAATAAAAGTGAGCCGCGCCACCTACTTAGACAGTTCAAGCCGGAAACCACAAGGTCTTATAGGCACTAGCAGAGCCACACGATAAACAACTAAGATTATGGTGAACCAAATAAATAAAATTATAGCTAAAATATATTGGATACTTTACTCACACAATAAATCAAAGTACACAGCTCAATAGCAACATTATAACAAATATAGTCAAAATTAACAGCTATGGTAAATTTTCTTGCTAAAACAAACCAAAAATTTAAAATTTACAACTTTATAAAATAACCAAAACAGAAGTAAGAGTAACAGACTTTACCAAGTTACCAAAAAAACGTATTCAAGTCAACTCCTTAATAATACTAAATCAAACGTTTACATAAGGCTGCTAATTTACTCATGTTTTTACCATGTACATAAAGATTTACACTGCCAAAACAATCGAGTTTATTTAAAAATATTTTTACAATGGTTGTCCTTTAAAATATCAAAAATGTAGGATATTTACAAATAAGTATAAAGAAAATATATTTTTACTTGGACATAAAGAATTATTGAGAAGATTATTTTAATCCAAGTTTAGTTTTGGCATATTATCTAATGCAATAAATAGTTTTTAATAATGTATTATATTAATAAATTAAAACAAAACTTAATCGTGGTGTTAAAAATAAGTCACGTCGTTAAATATTCAAAATTAACTCACTTGTAACCTTTGGGTAAACGTATATTGTAGATCAAATATAAAAAAAAGAATAACTTTAATCTTGAACACCTTAATACGGAGTTCCTGCTAAAAACACCAAGCAAGTCTTTATAACACTGCAATTTATCGTCAATATGGATGATATGAATGCACTACTCCTGTGGCCGGTTTGATTATGGAACTGCACCTGCTAATTAACAATGGCTTCCCTCAAATAAATCCCGCATGCGGTTATTTTAACTCGACACCAAAATCCAAAATATCAACAACGAAGGTAAGATAGAATGGTCAAGTTAAAAATTAAATGGTTTTTCTTCAAAATCCAATTAAAATGGCCCAAATACAGCCATATATGAAAGAAAAACCGTAGAGGTTCTGCACACTTGCCAATATCACACTGTCCCAAAAATTCTCACAACACCACTCCCAAGACTGCTACCAAACGACCAGCTGCTTCCCAGGCCGGATATCAAGAAAAATGATACGGAACCGACGTCAACCAACAATATTCGCAAATCTATGTTCCACACTCAGAATCGCGCTCGTCCGTGTTAATAGCCAACCCTATCCACACAGAAATGCAAACCAAACAATAATATAACCGACAACACACAACAATCGAGGCCAAAAACCAAAGCAAAATCTAATAACGAAAACCCCCACTCAATCTCCATCGATTAACAAAAATGCCACAGCCATTAACAATCGAATCCTATCACAACAAGGTATGCAACACTATTTACAACGAATGATATATTTAAATTACAACAAAATACGGTACGCGACACTATTTACGAGTACCTGAGGAATACAAAACTATCAGAGACCCAATTATAATGGAACTGTAGAAGGAAAAAAAATAGGCACGTTACACTTTACATCAGCAGAAGTACAGTTTTAAAGAAACTGAAGAACCGAAAATCATCAGGTACAGACAATATCCCTAATATATTACTTAAAAATGAGGGTTAAGAAATTACAAAATTATACAAAAAAATAAAACTGGATTAATACCCGAGGAATGAAGAACTTGAACCCAAGTATACAAACTTATTCACTTGTTCCACTTTTTCTCCTTCTCTCAGCACCTCGTAGTTTGTCATCCTTTCTTCTGTTTTAAAAAAACCATTACTTTCGTTTTGCTTATATTTATTTTTACTTTTTTGATTTTCATTGCATAATATTAACCATTGTCTGCATTTTCTCTTCGGATAAAGGACTGTAAGAACTATCGAGGTATTAGTTTACTTGGCATAGTCGGCAAACTGTATGCAAGGATATTGATTAAAAGGGTACCGAATGAAACTGAGATGATATGGTATGTGCAAGCAGGATTTAGAAGAGGAAGGAGATGTATGGATCAGGTCTTTTCATTACGAGGTATAATTGAAAAATTCTTGGCCAGAAGTCAGGTCTATTGCGCTTTTATAGACTTGAAAAAGGCCTATGACAGGGTGTTGAGGAGTGAATTGTGATCGACATTGTCTATGAATGGAGTGAGCGGTAAGTTAATACGAGCACTGAAATCACTTTGCGAGGATTCCTTTGCTTGTGTCAGGATAAACGGAGCTTGCACGGACTGGTTAAATATCGAAAAAGGTGTGAGACAGAAATGTGTGGCTTCCCCATGGCTGTTTAACTTATACATAGACGATTGTTTAAAAGATTTGAAAGAAAGTGCGTATGGATTGAAAAGGAATGATTTGATCGTCAAATGCCTTCTTTACGCCGATGATCAAATCATATTAGCGTCATATAAAGAGGAGTTGGAGGCGATGGTTAATGTTATGCATGATGCCCTAAAAATCAAAGAGATGAAAATAAATGCAATCAAAACGAAAGTAATGGTTTTTGAGAGAGAAGAAAGTATGACAAGCTGTGAAGTTTCGATTAAGGTAAAAAAAAGAGTGGAACAAGTAAATGAATTTGTGTACTTGGGTTCAAAGTTTACGAGAGATAGAAAGTATGACAGTGACATTGAGCAAAGGGGTTGGCAGGAAAACAGAAGAATGGGACACTGCATAGCTTTATGAACAGCCAAAAAGGGTCAAAAAAGGTACTTCTGGCTGTGCATAGAGTCTTGGTTCCTACACTTATGTATGGTAGTGAATGTTGGGTTTTACAGAAGCATGAAAATAGGATTAATGCTGCGGAGATAAGTAGTTTAAGAAGTATAGCCGAAGTGACTAGGTTGGATAAAGTAAAAAATGGTGAGATAAGAGAACGCTATGGTATAAAAGAAGATGTGGTTACAAAGATAGATAAAGGAATGCTTAAATGGTTTGGACACGTAAAAAGGATGGATGAAGGCAGATTGACGAAACAAATTTATAAGGCGAGTGTGAATGGACAAGTCGGTAGAGGTCGACCTCGGCGAACATATCTCGATCAGATCAACATTGTTTTGAAGAAAGGCCAGGTCAAGAGTACCAACAACCGACGAGCATGCATAAGAGCCCAGATGAAAGTAAAGGAAGCAAAAGATGTGTGTAAGAACCATAGCAAGTGAAAGGAAGTGGTTTTTGCCTACCCCTACGGGAAAAAGGCGTGACTATATGTATGTATGTATGAAGCTAATATGACCTGATCATCGGCGTAAAGGAGGCATCTAACGATTAAATAATTCATTCTTAATTCGTGCGCACTCTCTTTAAATCTTTTAAACAATCATTTATATATAAAGAAGCCACGCACCCACACTTTTTTCGTTGTTACAGTCCGTATAAGCTTCGTTTATCCTTACACAAGCAGTGGAATCCCTGTAAATGCCTTTTACAAGACTACGAAAGCGCAGTAGACCTTTTGACTTCACTTTTGACAAATGATGAGATATTTATTTTCGATTGACACTCATGTTTTTTCTCGAAACTTTTTAATTTTTAAGTAATATGAAGGCATGACAATTTCTTCATGTGTTTATCATTCGAAATAACGATCCAATATTTGTTTCTCATGCATCTTAATTGACAACAGTTACATACAAGAGCTGTTTTCTTACCACTTACAACAGTAATACTAACTAACCATGATTTGTTTAATTTTTTTTGCATTTTTGACAAGAAAAGCACCAAGAATTGCATTTTATTACGTTGAAATGAGATCCCTCAAATTTTGATACAGTTTCGTCGAAACTTACGTATTAAATATCGCCAACAACTTTCCATGCAGACAAAATGCGCTTTTGGAGCGGCAAACTAACTTAAAGATAAATAAAAAGACATGTTTGTATGCGGGTTGTGTAAGTACAGACTAAGTTCACCATCATTGACAATGTAGGAAATTATAACAGTCATTCAAAAGTTGAGAACGACAATTTCGCTACAGCCAAAAGAACTGAATAACTTTGTAAAAGCCCACAACGAAACACAAGGTGGCTTTACGTAACTACGTACAAAGTATTAGTTTTCGCGTCTTCCGTAACTCATACCAAAAACTTTCAAAAAGGTTAAATGAAATCCATAACACTTTATACACAATAAGTTTTGTCTGCGACTTCGTCCGCATGAATTGTAATCTGATTGTCGCATTAAAATGAAATAGGAAAAATAAAATTAAGAATATTGCTGTTCAGACAATATGATCATTTATTTATAACTAGCCGTTTCATCCGGCGTTGCCCTGGGTTTCTGGAAACTTCTTGAACCCTGTTAATGAAATTGAATACCATTTTACTGTATTGTTATTTATCAGAACTCCAGTCGTATTTTAAAAAGACTTATTTTAAATGTAGGGGTAAAAAGAACAATACATACATACATACATACATAAAGTCACGCCTTTTTTCCACAGGCAGAGACCACTTCCTTCCACTTGCTACGGTTCTTAAACACATCTTTTGCTTCCTCTACCTTCATCAGTGCTCTCATACATGCTCTTTGGTTGTTGGTACTCTTGAACTGGCCTTTCTTCAAAACAATGTTGATCTGATCGAGATATGTTCTCCGAGGTCGACCTCTACCGACTTATCCATTTACACTCGCCTTATAAATTTGTTTCGTCAATTTTCCTTCATCCATCCTTTTTACGTGTCCAAACCATCTAAGCATTCCTTTATCTATCTTTGTAACCACATCTTCTTTTACACCACAGCGTTCTCTTATCTCACTATTCTTAACTTTATCCAACCGAGTTACTTCGGCTATCCTTCTCAGACTACTCATCTCCGCAGCATTAATCCTATTTTCATGCAAAATCAAATAAATATAGCAAATAAGTTAGTTTCGTCAATAACTGGATCTAATACTCCGCTAATCATGCCTTCCACTTCAAATTATGTTACTGTTAGTTCATCTTCTACGAACCACGCAATTGTCGAAAATTCCTCCAATAATGCACCAGTTTTTAATTTCGAGAACTGTACAAATATAACAATACAAAGTAGAATGTTTCTTAAATTATTGAGTGTTCACCTAATGTAATTGTAATTGAATTCTGTAATAAAAATTATCTTTTGTTCGTTACCATTTAAAAAAATTTTAAAATTTTTGATCGTGGAGAAAGTATAGTCTGAAAATTCGCGATGCTCGTGGTTCCCACCGCTCGCCTTTGGCTCGCGCTCGGAACTTTTCACTCGAATCGAATTTTTATTCTAACCTTATTACAGAATATACTATTCTAAACTTTATTAAGATTGCTTGCATAAGTCAAAAGTCCAGGCGGGCAAGTCAGTAGAAACGGCCCTTTACGATGTAGAAGAATACATAGAGCCCTTCGCCACAAAGGAGCTGCACTGGGCGTATTTACAGATATAGAGGAAGTATTTGATAATACCCCCTTTGAATCTATGTGCAAACCAGCTAAAAGATTTGATAAAGAGGAATCTATTTTTATTTGGATCGACTTTGTGCTGAAACATAAAATGGTAACCACAGAGTTTTGTGGCGACGTGAAGGCCCATGTGAGGAAAGAATGCCTACAAGACGAGATATCCTGTCACGTGCCTATTTTTTCCCATCTACCGTTTCATTATTAATTGTGTCTCTGATAGTCTGGTGTTCGTAAATAGTTTTGCATACCGTATTTTGTTCGTTGTAAATAGTGTTGCATATCTAGTAGGGATAGGATTTAATTATTAATGGCTGTGACGTGTTTGTTAATTGGAGTGGGAGTCTTTGTATTAGATTTCGCCTTGATTTTTGGCCTCGATTGTCGTGTGTTGTCAGCTATATTATTGTTTGGTTTGCTTCTCTGTGTGGATGGGCTGGCTATCAAAACGGACTAGCGCGATTATGAGCTGGGAACATAGATTTGCAAAGGTTGGCTGACGTGGGTTCCGTGTCATTTTTCTGATATCCGGCCTGGGAGTGAGGAGTGGAGAAGAGTCGTTTTGGTGTCAGTGGTGGAAGTCAGGTGAGAGTTTTTGGAACGATTTGATATTAACACGTGAGCAGAATTTCTACGGTTGTTTGTTTCATATCTGGCTGTATTTGGGCCATCTTAATTGGATTTTGAAGAAAAACCATTTCATTTTTAACTTGACCATTCTGTCGTGCCTTTGTGGTGGATATTTTGGTTATTGGGGTCGAGTTAAAATAACCGCGTTCGGGATTTGATGGAGTGAAGCCATTGTTAAGTACCAGGTGCAGTTCCATAATCAATCCGACCAGGAGTAGGCCACAGGATTCGTGAATTCGTGTATCCAAAGGTTACAAGTGATTTATTTTAGTATATTTAAACGACGTGACTTATTTTTGACACCACGATTAAGTTGTGTTTTAATTTATTAATATGGTACACTGTTGAAAACTATTTATTGCATTGGATAATATGCCAAGGCTGAACTTAGATTAAAATAATATTCTCAATAGTTCTTTGTGTCCAAGTAAAAACGTTTATTCATACTTATTTGTAAATATCCTACAATATTGCTATTTTGAAGGACAGCCATCGTAAAAAGAATTATTTTTAAAATAAGATTGATTGTTTTAACAGTGTAAATCTTTATGTAAATGAAAAAGAAAAAAATGTGATTAAATTATCAGCCGTTCGTGAACGTTGATGAAGTATTGGTAAAAAGTTTACTTGTATATGTTTTTTTATGTAACCTGATAAGGTTTGTCATTCTTACCTTTGTTTTAATTATTTTAATGGAATCGTAAACTTTGGATTTTTGATTTATTGTTGTTTTATAAAGTTGTAAATTTTGAAGTTTCGATTTATTGTTGGCTGTTAATTTTGATTATATGTGTTATAATTTTGTTATTGAGTAAAGTTTTCAATATATTTTTGCTACAATTTTATTTATCTAGTTCACCATAATTGTTTGTTGTTTATCGTGTGGCTCTGCTAGTGCCTACTAGACCTAGGGGTTTCCGGCTTGTACCGTCTAAGTCGGTGGCGCGGCTCAATTTTATATTTTTTTCTTCTACCCTCTACGGCTGAGCTCGGGCATAATTTGCCAGTAGAGAGACCGCTGGCAGAGTACTCTTTAGAGAACTAAAAGACGTGGCAATCCTCACACCTTATGTGGATCATGGTTATTAACATTCTTCTGGAGGAGCTGAAAAAACAGGGAGTGTTTAACGTAGTGACAGTTGCTCGGATCTGGAGTCGCTCATATCAATGATCACAACTTCTAAAATGGTACATGACTGCATTGAGCTTCTTAAACAGCTAGCAATATTCAACCACATCAAACTCATTTGGGTCCCTGGGCACTACGATATCGATAGCAATGAGAGGGCAGACAGTCTAGCGAAAAGTGGAGCCACAAGAACGCTCCCTGTCTGCTCAACTCCCGAATCTAATGGCTTCATCAAAGGTCTAATAGACAGGAAATCGGAAGACAGATTCAAGAAAAGGCAACTTTAAACCAACGGAATGCGACATACCAAAGCCCTTTATAGAGGGCCATCCGAAGAACTAGGTAGCAGATTAATTAGTCTCAAGAGGAATCAGTTAAGACTGATTATCGGGCTATTAACCGGTCACTGGTTCACCGCTATGCATCTTAAAAACATGGGCACCACCCATGACGCTCTGTGTCCAAGATGCAGGGTGGTAGAAGAAACTCCACCTCATGTGTTAGTTAACTGTGAATTGCTCAGGGAAATCAGGCTAGACACAGACAACAACACCGACATCAAGGGGTGGGACCAGGTAGGCTATAAAGCTGTGCGCCTGGCCCAATCCCAAATTCAATTCAAAGATTGTTTTGGAGTGATCTGATTTCATTCTTTATGATTAGACAAAGCAGTTTTTAAGATTGTTTAATGTTTAATAGATTTTAAAGTGATTATAAATAGAAACCTTTCAACCAATAAATTTTAATTTTTTACATTCATTACTTTAAACGTTCCATCCGGTAAAAAAGAATTAAATTATCAAACATAGCTAGTATTTTTGCTCGTTTATAAAATGTTTTTCTTCCTAATTTAAGATAACGATTGTTTTCGCACGAACTCCGAAATATTAAAAAAATAAAATGTATACCTATCCAAATGAAATGCAGCGATTTCAGCATTGTGCCTTTCGAAATCCGTGAAATAGAAATGATTGGGGAGAGTCTGTTGCTCCCTTGGGAATCTGAAACAAAGAAAAATCTTTCAGCACGTATTACAAGTGGTGTTCGGTAAGCAAAAAAGATCAATTTTATTAGTAATTAAATAATTTTAAATTTTCTTACAAAATGGTATTTTTTGTTTGTTTTTTACGATAGTACCTTTTTATGAGTTGACTGGTAGTACCAATGTAGTTATTATTTCCTGGTAATTCTTTTCCACGGAAAAATCTCAACTAGACTACTTCATATTAAAATGATAAAATAAAGTACTAGGACTGGTGCGGTAAACCTACTTTATTTTTAAAATAACTATGCTCCACAACAACATATTCTCTCTGCCTGTCTACAGACCGTCGCATGTATTTCTTTGCATATAAAACAAACAAACAAGCATTGCTACTCTACACGGAAACAGACTTCATGACCCTCCACGTATGACTGACTCACTATTTGAATGTTTTTCTATGAGTGTGTCAATAAAGTGAATCCTTAATAAATCTTAGCAGTTTAAAGTTTTAATAACGGTTTAAATTAGTAAAACGAAGCACTGTTATATGCTTTGGTGTGCAAACTTAGTACTTAACCATTATAGACATTTAAACAAATTGTTGGTAAAAAATTGTTATATTACTAAGACAATAACGACAAATAAGGTTAGGTGTTCATCTTGTGAGTGTTCTCTAATACCAAAACATAAAAGTATTGCTGTAACATTTTACAAGTATGTTTTTTTAATGGTAAATTTGTTAAGTATTTAGGAATAAATAAGAATAATATTTTAATGAAATTTATAAATTAAACTCACCAATCACAAAATATTAATTGAGGTAGTTTAGGGTAAAATTAAAGGTTTGTGGAAAATTCGTATTACGTACAGTTTAAAAGACACACAAAATTAGAAACAGAATTTTAGGTTAGGGTATTATTCTGAAAAGACGTACCCAATATTATTATAAATGTAAAATAACATTTTTAGGAAAAAAGTGTACCCAATAGATACTTAATTACCCATTGTTATACAAAAACATGTTTAAATAATATTATTATTTCGATTTCTTAATGTTAAGATAGTATATCTTTGTTGTTTACGTTAAGAAACTTTAATTAATTTTATAGCGTGCAAAAAAAATACAAAATGGTGGATTTACATAATAAAAAATTTTAAAATGAAAGTTTTCTAATTACGCATTTGATAATAATGTTCTTTTGTATGCAGAATTGGTAACTAAAATTTTTTATATTTTTTTTTAATATTTTTTTTATCGTTTTATATTTAAAGGTTAAAACAGTCGTCAGACGTTGTTGAAAACCATGTAATTTTTTTTTGTTTGTATTTTTTTATTCACTATGATAATTTTCTGTTTATGCAAGATGACATTCGACCTCACATAGCTGGAAAGGTACTTGATTATCTTAATTATGTTGGTACACCATGTATGCAGAGGCCACTAAAAAGCTCGAATTTGAATCCGATCGAAAATTTATGAGATTACCTCAAGAATAATTTTAAACGTCAAATACCTGTACCTAGAATCCTAAGTGAACTCAAAAATGCAGTTATCACAGCATGGGAACCATTTCCTTAAGATTTAATTTAAAATTTAATTAGAAGCATGTCTAGACGCACAAATCCACTTTGATCCGAAGTAAAAAAGGCAACACGTGCTACGAGGGTCCTATTTAGACCATAATTTATGTTTTTCAACATAAAAATTTTGTTATTATGTCTTAAGAATAATCTTGATTTGAATTTTATAGAGAAATTTGTCACGTGCCTATTTTTTTTCCATCTACCGTTTCATTATTAATTGTGTCTCTGATGGTCTGGTGTTCGTAAATAGTTTTGCATACCGTATTTTGTTTGTTGTTTATAGTGTTGCATACTTAGTAGGGATAGGATTTAATTATTAATGGCTGTGACGTGTTTGTTAATTGGAGTGTGAGTCTTTGTATTAGATTTGGCCTTGATTTTTGGCCTCGATCGTCGTGTGTTGTCAGCTATATTATTGTTTGGTTTGCTTCTCTGTGTGTGGATGGGCTGGCTATCAACACGGACGAGCGAGATTATGAGTGAGGGACATAGATTTGCAAAGGTTGGCTGACGTGGGTTCCGTGTCATTTTTCTGATATCCGGCCTGGGAGTGTGGAGTGGACAGGATTCGTTAATTTTGTCCAGTAGTTTCTATTTTATTAAAAGTATAAAGAACTTTTTATAATTGTAAACGGATTATCCTCTAGACGAGAACGTGGCTGATGATTCGTCACAGAGAGTTAATTTTTAAAGAAATTCTCGCCAGTAGATAACGCCCGAGAGGTTAACATTTGAAGCAGATGCTTTGTATGTAACGATACTTCTAATGCTTAGGTCATACCACACCGACTAATCCGGATAATGCCATTAGATTGGATTACATTTTTATAACGCTTATTGGTCAAGAGCCTCTACACTGCGACCTTTGCAGATCGTATGTTGCGTTAGATGTTCCTGTCTAGAACCGTCCTTGTTACTGGACTCCATAGACCGGACCTCAGATACTTCATACATTGAGAGGGATGTGGTTTTTCCTCTTCCATCGTCGAAAACCTTAGCCTTGTCGCAATTTCGCAGTAACACAGTATGTGTGCAGTGGTTTTTTCATACTCACCATTCTTCATGCCACTAATTTCGAGATTAATTTTCATTCAAGTCTTGCTATACGTTTTTCACCGCGTTTTGGCTCTACCACGAAAGGGTTCTAGACCATTTTGGGCAAATATTGCTCCTTCTCGGGTTGGTGAATCTGCCTCTTTGTTGTCCTTGTAACCTGTGTAGCCAGGTATCCAGAAAATCTGTTGACTGACCAACTCTTGGTGGGCTTTCAAACGATCATAAACAAGTTTGAAGCTAACTTGCATTAAGGTAATTGTTTTTATAGCTGCTTGACTGCCAAAGTATATAGCGATGGTCTTTTTCTTAAACGGTTGCCTTAGTAACTCCTCTGCGCAGTGACGTATTGCTGCAACTTCTATCTGGAATATCATCATTTGTTTACCTAAGCCTAAAAAAGACTCTTGTTTTTGACTTGGCTGTATATATTTCTATATCTAGGCATTATTCAGTTTTTGAGCCAGCTTTGAAGAAAGTAGTTTTTGCATTAATTGGAGATCTTCCCTCATGCTCCTTTGCTATTTATGACCTTTTTGAGGTTTTTACCGAAGATATACTTGAGGAGCATTTTATTCGATGGCATTCAGAGGCACAGCGTTCACACACAAGTAATCTCTTTCCATTCCAATCCGAGTACAACAAATAGTTGAGAAAAATCATTGGTAAAACGGTAACGGCATCGTGTAATTCTGATTGCACGTCCATTTCGTTCCACTTTATTCGGTTTTGTTCGACTGGTGCATCGTGATGTTTGTATGCTTGACTTAACATCGTTTTTAATAAAGAATTTATAAAAATTCTTTACTGAATAAATTTTAAGAATTACCGAGGTGTCTACGAACAACCGTCCAATTAGTACAAATATAAACTTTTCAAGTCGTAAAATGCCGTGGGGAGTATTTCAAACGGACCAAAGTGCTGCTGGGTAATAAAGATTAATAGTGTGTACTGTCGCAATCACATGCAGCGATCAATAACCCATAAATCTCGTACAGAGACCACATCAGACCTTTTAAATTAATCACGGTTAAGAGGTCGGATAGGTGAGAGAAAATTAACGTGATGATTTTTATTTATGTATACACTTATGCACATATATATATTCAGAAGTTTGGCATCACCCAGATTTTGAGATAATTTTTTATGTTTTATTATATATTATAAAATGATTTGTTATTTCTAAGAAAAAATAGATGAGTTTTTAAACATTTTATTTTTCAGAAAAATTCAACAAAAATTATTTCTTATTTAAAATAAACCTTCTATAAAAAATTTAAATAAACGAGAAAACTGTTTCGGTTAAACGTATTTTTAACTCTAGAATCAAGGCAGCAAGCTCAAAGAGACCGTGACATACTGCTAACAAGATTAGCAATAAGTTCTGGAAAAACCTGGAATGATTTCTTCAAGTACGGATTGGTTTTAAAAGCGAAATGTTTTAGAGGATTTATTTCCTGAGAATAAACGGGTCAGTTCAAACGATTTATATCTTTCATTTCAAGGTTTCATTTACTGCTCTAGTACGATGAGGTCGGGCGTAATCGTCCATGATGCCTGGATACGCTTCAGATATGGAATTACTTAAATATTCCAGAAAAACACTTGTTTGTTACTTAAATTTTATTTACTTGTACTGACTAAGCGATACACCGACTTGTGTATCTCCTGTAGAGAAAAGATCAATTAATAAACTAAGGTTACTGGACTAGCACGCTAGTAGCTAATAGTATCCACACTGGTTATTGGTAATCACAGTTTCCTGTATATATTTAGGATGATGTAGGTCGCTACGTGACTTTCACGGTCCATACCAACACGAGGTGTTTTGAAATAAACGCTAACGTGACAAAGTTAAGCATGATCAAAAAACAAATAAAGATTGTTTATAATAACAATGCTTATTTGTAACAACGACAAATTAAACTGATCTTCCCCTTTAAAACGAACAACAGATACAAAAATAATAATTGAATATAAATTTGACCTTTTACTATTATCGATTCTGACGCCTATCTTTTTGTTGCCTTGTCGTCTTGATTGTACGAAAGACACCGAAAAGCTGTCGCTTTTCTTGTCTTGTTATTATTTGCTGCTACATTGATTTCTAATACAGTGCCACGTCTTTTTCGTTCTCTATAGAGTACTCTGCCAGCGGTCTCTCTACTGGCAAATTATGCCCGAGCTCAGCCGTAGAGGGTAGAAGAAAAAAGAAAATAAAAGTGAGCCGCGCCACCGGCTTAGACGGTTCAAGCCGGAAACCCCTAGGTCTTATAGGCACTAGCAGAGCCACACGATAAACAACTAAGATTATGGTGAACCAAATAAATAAAATTTTAGCAAAAATATATTGGATACTTTACTCCTACAATAAATCAATGTACACAGTTCAATAGCAACATTATAACAAATATAGTCAAAATTAACATCCAACGATTAATCAAGGTACACAGTTCAATAATAAACTTATAACAAATATAGTCAAAATTAGCAGCTAACAATAAATCAAGGTACACAGTTCAATAATAAACTTATAACAAATATAATCAAAATCAACAGCTAACAATAAATGGAAAATCCAAAGTTTACGATTCCATAAAATAACCAAAACAAAGGTAAGAGTAACAAACTTTATCAAGTTACCAAAAAAACGTATACGAGACAACTTTTTAATAATACTTAATTAAACGTTAACATACGTTTTTACCATTTACTTAAAGATTCACACTGTTAAAACAATCGAGCTTATTTAAAAATATTTCTTTTTACAATGGCTGTCCTTCAAAATAGCAATATTGTAGGATATTTACAAATAAGTATGAATAAACGTTTTTACTTGGACACAAAGAACTATTGAGAATATTATTTTAATCAAAGTTCAGCCTTGGCATATTATCCAATGCAATAAATAGTTTTCAACAGTGTACCATATTAATAAATTAAAACACAACTTAATCGTGGTGTCAAAAATAAGTCACGTCGTTTAAATATACTAAAATAAATCACTTGTAACCTTTGGATACACGAATTCACGAATCCTGTGGCCTACTCCTGGTCGGATTGATTATGGAACTGCACCTGGTACTTAACAATGGCTTTACTCCATCAAATCCCGCACGCGGTTATTTTAACTCGACACCAAAATCCAAAATATCAACAACAAAGGTAAGATAAAATGGTCAAGTTAAAAATTAAATGGTTTTTCTTCAAAATCCAATTAAGATGGCCCAAATACAGCCAGATATGAAAGATAAACCGTAGAGGTTCTGCACACGTGTTAATATCAAATCGTCCCAAAAATTCTCACCACCACACGACTCCCAAGACTGCCACCAAACGACTATGAAGACTCTCACCAAACGACTGACACCACTTCCCAGACCGGGTATCAAGAAAAATGACACGGAACACGCGTCAACCAACAATCTTCGCAAGTCCATGCTCCACACCAATAATCGCCTCGTCCGTGTTGGTAGCCAGCCCCATCCACTCAGAAATGCAAACCAAACAATAATATTACTGACAACACACAACAATCGAGGCCAAAAACCAAGGCAAAATCTAATAACAAAACCATCACTCAATCTCCATCGATTAACGAAAAAGCCACAGCCATTAAAAATCGATTCCTATCACTACAAGGTATGCAACACTATTTACAACGAATAATATATTTAAATTAAAACAAAATACAGTATGCGACACTATTTACGAGTACCTGAGGAATACAAAACTATCAGAGACACAATTAATAATAGAACTGTAGAAGGGAAAAAATGGAACTACACAAAATTGTTGTCAATAGTCTTACTTCATAGTCTAAGGTAAGCCAGTATAACTTATCTAATAAAGATGTTACCAGTCATTGTGCCTTTGCGTGATCTAATTTAGTACATCCATCAGTCATAATTTTTGTTCAAAACAAGGCGCTACCACCTCTCAAATAAGGTGTAAGATGAACCTGGCAAGTTGAGCCTTAAACACGAATTCAGCGACTGTCAATTACTAAAAAATATAACCCAGTTACTAACTGGAGATGGGCTTTTCAACCAGTACCTTCATCGGATAGGACTCAAAACTAGCTCATACTGCTTGGAAAAAATAGATGATGCACGTTACGCATTCTTTCGTTGCGGGCGATGGACGGCAAGAAGAAAAACTACCTGGGGTATCACCAAACCCAGGCAATATCACAACGCTCTTGGCCAGATCTGAGAGTTCTTGGATGGCGGTGATGCGATTTGTGGAGGGTGTACTGCAGGCCAAAAAAGCAAAAGAGCGTACAACAGCGGGTGCATACCAGCGCAACCAAAGTCAGCCTGATGTAATGCGTAAGCGGTTTCCGGTCTGTCCCCCTTCTCGCTGAAAGGGCAGTAAGAGGATTGTTTTTAGTAGGTAAAAATCCCACACTACCAACAAACCCCATCTTCGTTGGTGTCTTTAAGAAGATTTTTTAACCTCAAAAAAGTCAGGTATATCATATTACTAAATGCTATTAAGGGGAGACACAATGGACATTGTCTTAGTGCCGTTAGCGGGATTTGAAAGGACCCGCGCCCCAACCATATATTATTATTATTAGTTATACTAATATATTAATATCTTCTTTATTAATATTTAACATTTTTTACGCCTCATATACGAGGTGTGGCAATTAGATAACCGAATTGGTGCTGCTTCTGGCAAAAAGTGAGTTTGCTGTGGCAAAATTAAACATGTCTGTGCCTGTTAATGCTTTTTCTAACCTGAACTTAATGGGCATAGTTACACGTCGCTAAGTCTCACTGTAGAAATCGCTTGTTCAAGCCCTTGCACTGGTGTCTTGTGCTAATGTCTTAAACTCAAGTTTCTTATAAAACTGGAAAAAAAACTACTACAGAAGCTCTTGTTTCAACGTCGTCGTGTTAAACTATCCTTCGCACTTACCCGATCCCCCTGCGACTCTTTTGATGTCTTTAGGTCAAATTGGAGCTTAAGGTGAGAACATTTAATGCTGTTAAAGCGATAAAAGCAAAAGCGAAAACGGCTCTCAACAAGCCGCCAGAAGCGGACAGTACTGCTTTGAAAAGTGTTAAATTGGTATGAAGCGTTATAGGGATTGCAATGGAGAGTACATTGAACATTGAAGGATATAAGCTTTGGTAATCAATGAAAATGTTTTGTAGCACCAGTTTTTTTTTTTTTTTTTTTCTATCGTGTGGGCCACGGACGGCCCGCACTGTGACTATTAGAAGGGGAAGGGATTATAGAAAGGAAATGATTGTGGACACGCTTTTTAAAAAGTTGTAGGTCATAGTTCTCTGGAAAAACTGATTTTGGAAGCTTATTCCATTCCGTAGCAGCCCTGTAAAAAAAGGATTCTTGATGAAGATTGGTCATTGTAGTGTCAATCTTGAGAGTAAATGGTTGAGACTGATCAGCGTGCCGAGTTCTTTGGCCGAATGTGGCCAATGGTGGTACAAGAGTTTTTATTTCTCTGGAGCATCTGCCATGGAAATATCTGTAGAGCAATGACTGGTCTGCAACTCTTCTTCTATGTTTTAGAGGGTAAAGGGTATCTGTGAGAGTTAAGCTGTTTATCAAGCGAATGGCTCTTTTCTGAATGGAATCTAGAAGACGAAGAGAATGCTTTAGTGCTGAACCCCAAATGTGCGAGCAATACTCCAGTAGAGGTCGGATTTGAGCCTTGTACGTCGTCAACAGTTGATCAGAGTAAAAAACTTTCTGGCTTTCCACAGAAAACCTAGCCTCTGGCTTGCCGACTTTGCGATGTTAGCAACATGGTCATGCCAAGACATATTATTGGACACCGTGACTCCCAAAAACGAGATTAAGGGACTTGGTTCAAGGGTATTTCCGGACATTGTGATGGGATGATTTGAGGAATTCACTTTCTTGGAAAACGTGGCACTTTGTGTTTTTTGGGCGTTAAACTGAACAAGATTGTTGGTTCCCCACTCGACGATTGCTTTAAGATCTCTATTGATGGAATCAACCTGTTCCTGCTATTTGTATCATTCACCGAAAGTGATCGATAGGATGTGAAAGTTGAGACAAGTGTGCTATCGTCTGCGAAACTGTAAATGGGGTTCGTGGTGGTTTTCAAGAGGTCGTTGATGTGTAAAAGAAATAAGGTGGGGGACAGGATGGAACCCTGGGGGACCCCGGCATTAGTTTTAAACGCATCAGAAGAAATACCGTCAACTGCCACATGTAAGGAGCGATCTTGCATGAAACTCAAGAGCCATTGGCGCAGTTTGGTTGGGAGACCGTAGGCAGATAATTAACTTATCAATGCCTGGTACCAAACGCGGTCAAAGGCTTTAGATATATCCAAGGCTATTGCACGGGATTCACCAAACTTTTCAATAGTGTTTGTCCAGAGCTGAGTGACATAAGCCAGCAAATCTCCAGTAGACCGAAGTTGTCGAAATCCATATTGTCTGTCATGGATTATCTCAAATTTCTCTAGATATTTGATAAGTTCTGTGTTAATCGCTTTTTCCATAACTTTGGATATGACTGAGAGCAATGCAATAGGGCGATAATTTGCAGGAATAGTCTTCTTTCCTTTTTTCGGAATCGGTTGGACTTTAGCGTTTTTCCACATGGACGGAAATACTCCTTTGCTGTATGATAACTTGAAGAGTCTACAGAGAACTGGGGTTAACAGCCTTATATGTCTATGATAATAACGTATAACACGTGAATGGTTTTAACAAGCTTAAGTTTTGTTATTTGCGAATGATTTTGATTTATTTATTGTTTTGTTTTTAAAAATAATAGGAAGTATTATTAAAAATGCCAAGGCAGTTCACTTTCCACCTTTAATATTTTCTTTCCAGTAAATAATATTAGATATAAAAAAAAGGTAAATTTTATTTTTAAGGGAGACACTTTCAATGAATATTTTTAGACCTCGTGGTTCAACCCCCTAGGAGAGATAAATGTTACCCTTGGAATCTCAAATGGGAAGGGGTGTCAAGTTGTTTCTGAAAATAGAAGAAATCTTTAGAACTTAAGAAAAAAAAACAAACTGATATTAATGATCTTAGTTCAATCTATATATTCTTTTTAAAAATGAATGAATTAGGATAATAATGGGCTTTTATTAAAATATATTTTTATTTTATCCTGTATAAACAAACATTGTCAAAAATAATTTACTATTTCAACAAAAAATATTTTACATTCTTTTATATGCCCATTGATTTATAAATTTCATTACATTATTCATTTTAGAAGTAAGAGAGAGAGAGAGAGAGAGAATATACTTTATTGTCATAAGAGTAATCTTGTGGACAAAGTTTCACTTAATCTATAAGGCACTTTATATGTAAAATAAAATGCATTTAAAACAATCAATTTTCACTTAATACATGAAGTCAGTTTGTATATATAAAAACATATAAGTCGTACAAACTACTGGTAAAAAATAAACAAGTTTGTCTTAACCCATAACATAAATTCATATAAATATAAACATAAATAAAATATATAAGTCACAATGAAATATACCCCAAATAAAATTTAAAATCACAGTATTGATTGGTTATTTAAAAATTATCATTATAAAATTCTTGTATATTATAGTATGATCTATCACTTAAAAAACATTTCACAGCCTTCCTGAAGCATTGTAAAGATTTTATTTCTGTTACATTCTTTGGCAAATGGTTAAACATTTTACAACCATTATAGATAATGGAATCCTTTATGACTGATGTCATTGGTATTGGCAACTTAATGTTGTTGGATTGCCTTGTCACATAATGGGTTGGTAAGGATTGAAATTTGTTCAAATATTTTTTAATTAAACACACTGTTTCCATTATAAAGATAGAAATCACTGTTAGAATTCCATGAGTGGTAAAGAGTAATCTACAAGAGTCTCTACGTTTTGATTTGCACATATATCTTACGGCTCGTTTTCGCAAAATTAAAATATTTTGTAGTAGATAACCACTACATATATATATATATATATATATATATATATATATATATATATATATATATATATATATATATATATATATCTTTATAAGTTTCGATATTCTAGTGAAAATTTTGAAAAAATTGCATTGTCAACTAGGCATAAGGCATATAATAGTTTTTAATCCTGAGCGCAGTTTGATTTATGTAGGTTCAGAAGTATTTTGATTGCGAATTTTGTATTGTTTTGTTGAAGAAATATATAAGTCGTTGGGAACAAACCGATTTTTATGAAATCAATGAATAAATCTTTGTATGCCATAATTCACTCGGTGAATTCTTACAATAGAAAATACCAGTTGAAAATTGCAGATCAGAATTTTTACGAAAAAATAAAGAATAATCCTTTTCTTAACAAAACTTGAACTGCTCGAATTTCACCTATCTGTTGCATTTTTACAGTTTATTCTGAACGAGTTGATTATCCATGTTACTAATTTAAATATTCGAAAAAAAAGTACTAAGGAGTATATTTGGCGGAATTCGTGAAAATGGTGTGTGGAGGCGTCGGTACAAATTCGAGTTGTACAATCTTTTTGAACGCTTCGAAGGAAAAGATGTTGTTTCGGTCATCAAGATTGGTCGACTAAGGTAGACAGGACATGTCATTAGAATGGACGGAGACAGTATGCCATAGAAAATTCTGTCTACAAAGCCTGAGGGTCGCAGAAGACAAGGTTTAGATGAAAGGACATCGTCAAGAACGATGAACTGGAAGGATGTTGCCACGGATAGTGTCACGTGCCTATTTTTTCCTTCTACAGTTTCATTATTAATTGGGTCTCTGATGATTTCGTATTCCTTAGGTACTCGTAAGTAGGGTTGCATACCGTATTTTGTTGTAACTTAAATATATCATTCGTTGTAAATAGTGTTGCATACCTTGTAGGGACAGGATTCGATTGTTTGGTTTGCATTTCTGTGTGGATGGGGCTGGCTAACAGCACGGACGAGGCGATTGTGGAGCACGGACTTGAGAAGATTGTGGGTTGACGTTTATTCCGTGTCATTTCTTGATTTCCGGCCTGGGAGTCAGTCGTTTGGTGTCAGTCTTCGAAGTCGGGTGTTGGTGAGAGTTTTTGGGACGGTGTGATATTAGCACGTGTGCAGAACCTCTGTGGGATTTCTTTCATATCTGGCTGTATTTGGGCCATCTTAATTGGATTTTGAAGAAAAACCACTTAATTTTTAACTTGACCATTCTATCTTACCTTCGTTGTTGATATTTTGGATTTTTGTGTCGAGTTAAAATAGCCGCAAGCGGGATTTATTTGAGGAAAGCCATTGTTAATTTGCAGGTGCCGTCCCACAATTAAACCGGCCACAGGAGTAGGCCACAGGAGTAGTGAAGTCGTATAGCCAAAGGTTATAAGTGAATTATTTTTAAATATATAACGCCGTGACTTATTTTGACACCACGATTAGGTTTTGTTTTAGTTTATCAATATAGTACTTTGTGAATTCGTATACCCAAAGGTTATAAGTGATTTATTTTTAAATATACAACGCCGTGACTTGTTTTGACACCACGATTAAGTTTTGTTTTAGTTTATAAATATAGTACATTGTTGGGAACTTATTTTGACACCACGATGAAGTTTTGTTTTAGTTTATTAATATAGTACATTGTTGGAAACTATTTATTGCATTAGATAATATGCTAAAACCAAACTTGGATTAAAATAACCTTCTCAATAATTCTTTATGTCCAAGTAAAAATATATTTTTTTCCTACCTATTTGTAAATATCCTACAATCTTGATATTTTAAAGGACAACCATTGTAAAATATTTTTAAATAAACTCGATTGTTTTGGCAGTAAAAATCTTTATGTAAATGGTTTAAACGAGTAAATTAGTAGCCTTATGTATACGTTTGAGTTAGTGTTATTAATGAGTTGATTTATATACGTTTTACTTTTTTTGGTAACTTGATAAAGTCTGTTACTCTTACTTCTGATCTGGTTATTTTATAAAGTTGTAAATTTTAAATTTTTGGTTTGTTTTAGCAAGAAAATTTACCATAGCTGTTAATTTTGACTATATTTGTTATAATGTTGCTATTGAGCTGTGTACTCTGATTTATTGTGTGAGTAAAGTATCCAATATATTTTAGCTATAATTTTATTTATTTGGTTCACCATAATCTTAGTTGTTTATCGTGTGGCTCTGCTAGTGCCTATAAGACCTAGGGGTTTCCGGCTTGAATCGTCTAAGTCGGTGGCGCGGCTCACTTTTATATTTTTTCTTCTACCCTCTACGGCTGAGCTCGGGCATAATTTGCCAGTAGAGAGACCGCTGGCAGAGTACTCTTTAGAAAACGAAAAAAGACGTTGCATTAGGATCAGATGAAGGCTTAAAATTGCGACAGCCAAGGCCCAAAACGGGCTATTGAGCTAATGATGATGATGACCAGTGATAAAAAAGTCTAGATTACCAGTTGAAAATGGTGAAAAATAGAGATAAAGCTCCTAAAAATTTGTTCGATAGTTCATCGGATCCGGTTATACCGAAAGTAGACGTCAACTGTGTTATTTTAAATAGAACCTAAGATTTTTTTTGTTTTAATATCAAATTCTTGTTAAAATTGCGCACAATGTTCTATACCAAAAATAGAGTATTTTTGAAATATTTCGATTTTTTCAAAATTTTGAAAAAATCCTAGTCCACATTGAATAACGATATCTTCATTAGTAACGAAGCTAAAGACGTTAAATTGTAACCAATAAACAACAAGTGCTTGCCCGTTAACTCTACATGTTTAACTTATTAATATTTCATACAGGGTGTTTTAAACTTAGCTGCCAACTTGCACAATTTAAATCATTTATAAGTTGCTTACTTTAAATGGAACACCCTGTATTTTATTACATTTTCCGCTGTATTTTTTTAAGCCAATACGTTTGATATCGGTATTCCTTATGCCTAATTCCAACCACTTTTGAGATATTTTATTATCTTAGTTAAAACATAACAACACTTAATTATTTCAACATTAGTAAAGGGTAGGCCATGATTTCCATTATTTAAGGTGATATTTTATTATTAACCAATAGCATGAAGGGATTATTCATTTTGGATATCTGCCCACTACCACAATCTCAAATGAGTGGTAAAAAAAACGCGAATCGGGAGACGATATCAGCGCCTTGGTTTGTGATCGTGAAAGGTAAAGAAAGTGATTTCTCAAAAATGAATCCCTTCCTACTGAACAAGTACATTAATGAAAAAGTCGGTCAAGTAAAAAGTTTAGAGAAAATCAGAGATGGCCTATTGATTGAGACGGCCGATTCAGCGGCTCAATCCAGAGAAATTAGTGAGTTGAAAATGATTTTAGATTAAAAAAGTGAAGTAGCACCTTATTTAAGACTTAACCAGTCACGTGGAGTAATAACAAGTAGGGATCTATTAAATTGCAGAGAAGAAGAAATCTTAGAAGAATTAAAAACTTATAGTGTTATTGACGTGATTTGTAATATTTATCTTCCAGACTTAAATTGGAAAATTGATGATGGTAGAACAACTGGCTACTTCATTTCCAATTGTGGGCGACTTTAACTCCCATCACCCAATATGAGGTTCAAATAAAAAATATGCCAGAGGACGTATTATAGAAGAAATAATAGATGAATACAACCTTGTTATACTGAACACAGGGAAAGACACTTTTATAAACCTTTAATCATAATTATTTTCCGCAATAGACCTGAGCCTATGCTCTCTAGTAGCTCCAAACTTTAACTGGCAAGTAATGAACGATTAACAGCACTCGGATCACTTTTTAATTTTAATAGAGCTGTCCAGCACAACAACCCAACCGACACCACCAGAAAAATGGTGTCCTAAGAAAGCTAATTAGAATCAGTTTCAAAACTCATTAACTAACCTGAAGCTGACTGATACTGTGAACAGCTCAGTTGAACATTTTACAAATAAAATTATAAACATCGCTACGAATAGTATACCCCAGGCAAATGGGACTGGAAAACGGAGAAGCGTGTCATGGTGGAACCCGAAGCTAGTACAAGCAATTATAAAGAAAAAGGATTACTTAATGTATTCAAAAGACACCTAACCCAAGAAAATATAATCAACTTTAAAAGAGCTCGTGCCAAAGCCAGAAGAATAACTCTGTTAAGTAAAAGAAGCTTTTGGGAAAACTATATCGCAAGCATAACTTACCAAACGCTATTCTCTCAAATATCCTCCGTTCTCTTAGTGAACGATAAAGAAATAACAGACCCATCAGAGCTAGCGACGAAACTAGCTGAACGGTTTAAGAAAAACAGTAGTTTGGACAACTATAGCGTGGAATTGCAACAACGAAAGGCAAACGAAAAACAAAATGATAATAACTTCTCATAAAACTGTACTTTCGCTTATGACCCATTTAAAATCTTCGAAATGGAGAAAGCACTAGAAAGTACTAAGCATTCATCTCCTGGACCAGATACCATACCCTACGAGATGATACATGCACTCTCACAATCGGCCAAAGAAACCCTACTCGAGCTCTACAACAAGATCTGGGCAGTGGGTAAATACCCGGAGCAATGGAGAAATATAATTATCATCCCTATCCCTAAACCAGGCAAAGACTTAAAAAATACGGAGAATTACCGTCTAATATCACTTTTAAGCTGCATTAGTAAGGTATTAGAAAAGATAGTGAATTACCGGTTGGTATGGTATCTTGAAAGAAATGAACTCCTGTAATCTTCCAAGATGGGTTTTCGTCGGCACAAGTCTACTATAGACGGACTTATCCAATTAGAGAATGCTGTTCAAAATAGCTTTGCCAAACGAAGTCACTTTGTTGGGATATTTTTTGATCTAGAAAAAGCATATGATATGACATGGAAATACGGAATCCTTAAACAACTGCAAGAATAGGAAATAAAAAGAAACCCACTCAAATTTATTAAGAGCTTTCTCTTTCAATGATCATTCAGAGTAAGAGTGGGAAATACCCTGTCTGACGAACACGTACTAGATAATGGCGTCCCGCAAGGGTTAGCACTAATGGTCACACTTTTTGCAATTACCATTAATAGCCTGTTTAAGAATTTGAATCCAGCTGTCGGCCAAATTATGTATGTCGACGACATTTAAATATTTTTCTCCAGTGACAATATGAATCTCATTCAAGAAACCATACAACAAGCAGTAAATTTCTAGTAAAAAAAAACAGATAATAAAGGATTCAAGTTTTTAACTATAAAATCATATATCATGCACTTTTGCAGGCTCAGAAATCCTCACAATCACCCCCGCCTTTACATGAAAAATCAGCTGCTTAAAGGTAAGCCGCAGACAAAATTTTTGGGAATAATATTCGATAGTAAACTCCATTAAAAACAGCACATTAAATATTTGGAAAATAGATGCAAGACAGCCTTGAATGTTATTCGCTGTGTAGCAAATATAAACTGGGGCGCAGATAAAGAAGTTCTATTAACGCTATAAGATCTATGATTCTATCTTAAATCGACTACGGACTAATGGTGTACTCATCTGCTCGGCTATCTCATCCAAAACACTTAAACGGGTTTAATCATGCTCTTTGAAACTAGCCTTAGGTGCATTTCCTACAAGCCCTCTACCTTCTTTACAATGTCCCTCTGGAATCCCTCACCTTTTTCCCAGAAAACAATAGCTACCTCTTTGTCATAAAGCTGGAATATGGGTACAACCTCACCACCCTAACCATAATAAATCACTCGATCTGTATGAGGGCTGAAGCACAATTACTCGACCTGCCAATGTCCGGATAAAGGAACTTCTAGAACTATATAATGAAGAACTGCCAAAAACACAATCTCCGACCTCAATAACCTCCGCACACCAATTTTGAATAGAATCTAACCATAATCACAAAACTCATTAGCCATTTTGAATTATGACAAAAATAACAATTTTTAACCAAAATCATAATCTTTGACCCCAAAAACCCCACATACTTATATTTAAAATAATCGGACCATAACTACAAGCCGCCATTTTGTTTTTTCTGAAACAAAAATTTATTGTAACCTGAATTATGAACACCTGCCAAAAGTTAATGGATATTCAAGTTTTAGTTTTGCGAAAATGGACCTATTAGTAAGAAAATGTTTCGTTATATTACATGAATTGATACTCCGGACTCCGTTATTCCTTTGTTGATTGTTGACTTATTTTTTATACTTCTTTAAATATACAATGGCGTTTTCTATCCGTAAACTGCTGAACTAAAAAATTGGTAGAAATTTTGGTAAAGTTGAAACAAATTGTTGCTCTATGTTTGAATATGACTATTTGCCGCCAATTTTGTAATTCAAGTTAATCTCCTAAACGAAATAGTCTGGAGATTCGCTTTCAATCGAAAGTTAAACTATTTTCATGGATCTTTCGTTTAAAGTAAGACAGAAGCTTCAATTACTACTTCAATTATCGACAAAAAAAATCTTAATTTTTGAAATGAAATTAATCTCGATATATACGTACAAAACTCCGATCCTTTCTGAGTTTACCCACCAAATCTGAGCTTTTAAATCAAACGCCCATCTTAAATGCTGGATTTTTAATTCTTTTCGCTGAAATTCCATAAATAGCCTTCCATTTTATATATTTCTGCTTTAAAAAGCCAAAAATTGTTCAGCAAATTTTTACGTTTAAGTATCTAGTATTGTTAATTCAGATTAACTTGTTGGGCTATTTAGTTATAACTTTAATAAGTGTATAAAGGTGTGAAAATGATTGAAAGGATTTTAATCTATGGAGAGGTTGGAAACTGCACACAAAAGGCGAATGTGCTTGATTTGGTATAAAACTTTTACGAAACCGGTTCGGTAGAAAATAAAAAATAACCCGAGAGTACTAAATGAAGAAGCTTAAATTGAAGTTGCAGAGCTCACTAACTCCTTACGATCAGTAGCAGAACAGACGGAAATGTAACGCGAGACTGTAATAAAAGCACTGAAAATGCACAAATTTCATACATTTAAATGCAGATTCTTTAGGAGCTTCATATATATATATATATATATATATATATATATATATATATATATATATATATATATATATATATATATATATATATATATATATATATCGCGTTAAAACGTGCGTCGGCGTCTTGCGATTCCTAATCTCCATTCTTCTCTATTCGTCCACATGTCCTCTCTCAGATCTCTCTCTTCCATCTCTTTTTGTATGCCTTCTCTCCAACTCTTTCGTGGTCTTCCTCTTCTTCTTCTTCCTCTGGGGTTCCACTGTAATATTTTCTTTGGGATTCTGTCTGGTGGCATTCTTTGAACATGCCCGTACCATATCAACTGTTTAGTTCTTATTTCGTCTGTGATGTCGTGCTGTACTCCCATTATTTGTTTTATCCTCTCATTTGTAACTCTTTCTAGTCTTGATTTCCCCGCTGCTCGTCTCCAGTAATCCATTTCTGTGGCTCTAATTTTTCTTTCGATATTTTCTTTCAAAGGCCATACTTCGCAACCGTACATTATTATGCTCTTCACTATCGTGTCGTAAATTCTTTTTTTGTTGTTGTTGCTTATTGTTCTATCCCACAGTACTCCGTTTAACATTGATATTGCTCTTCTTCCTTTCATATTTCTGTCCAATATTGCTTCTTCGAGTGTCCCATCCTTTGATATTCTCATTCCTAAGTAATTGTAAGCTGACGTGTGTTTGATTTTTTGTCCATTTGATAATTGTAAGTCCTGTTGCACTCCCCCAATACACATATATTCCGTTTTTTCTACATTAACCTCTAGTCCCCAAATTTTATATTCTTCTATAAGTTTTCGTGTCATATACTCTGTGTCGTCTATGTCTTGGCCGACTATAATTTGATCGTCTGCGAATGAGAGTGTGTATAATGTTGTGTCCTCATCTAAAGGTATGCCCATGTTTTGGCATTTCCGTTTCCAATTCGCTAGTGCCCGTTCCAAATATATTTTAAATAATGTTGGTGACAAGCAACACCCTTGTTTCAGCCCTTTTGTGATATTAAACCCTGTTGTTAGGTTTTGTCCAACTTTAATTCTTGATTTGGTTTTATTGTATAATGACTTTACTCCTTTTATCAGTTCAATATTAATGTTGGAAGTTTCCAGAGTTTCCCAAAGTTTAATTAAGGGTACGATGTCGTATGCTTTCTTTAGGTCAACGTACAGTATATGGATCTCTTGATTGAATGCTAGTTTTTTTTCTATAATTTGTGTTAGTGAGAACAGATGGTCAATCGTTGATCTTCCCGCTCTAAATCCGGCTTGCTCTTCTGCTTCCATTTCCGTGTATTCCCTTTCGATTCTGTTTTTTAAGAGGAGCTTCATAAAGATGAATAATAGAAAAATAGAGTTTTGTGAAACCATGTCTTACCGAGACAATTACATTTCTAATCTTTTGTTAAACATCTGTTTCAGCGATAAATGTTCTTTTTTTCTGAATCGCAACGTTAATTGACTAAATTGTCGCTATTGGAGTGATAAAAACCCGCATATTTTTCAAAGAGGACATACACAATACCCACAAAAAGGTTAAGTTTGGAATGGTATTCTTGGGAATGCCATTATTGGTCCTTTATTTCTTAAAAAAAACTAGACTGGCAATCTGTACCCTAATATGCTTAAAGAGACTATCGATCCTTTTAGAATTCACGAGCTAGAAACTCAAATTAAGGTAAAAGGTAATTCACTTTTGCAGAAGGATCTGTTACATTTCCAACAGGACGGTGCTCCATTTCATTTTTCCCCCCTCCAATAAATTTTTTTTATGAAAATAGTCGCATAAAGGGTAGACCTATCGGGTGGGCCGCGGACGGCCCGCACTGCGACTATTAGAAGGGGAAGGGATTATAGAAAGGAAATGATTGTGGACACGCTTTTTAAAAAGTTACAGGTCATAGTTCTCTGAAAAAACTGATTTTGGAAGCTTATTCCATTCCGCAGCAGCCCTGTCAAAGAAGGATTCTTAATGAAGATTGGTCCTTGTAGTGTCAAGCTTGAGAGTAAATGGGTAAGACTGTTCAGCGTGCCGAGTTCTTCGGCCTAATGTGGCCAATGGTGGTACAAGAGTTTTTATTTCTCTGGAGCATCTGCCATGGAAATATCTGTAGAGCAAGGACTGGTCTGCAACTCTTCTTCTATGTTCTAGAGGGTGAAGGGTATCTGTGAGAGTTGAGCTGTTTATCAAGCGAATGGCTCTTTTCTGAATGGAATCTAGAAGATGAAGAGAATTCCTTGGTGCTGAACCCCAAATATGCGAGCAATACTCCAGTAGAGGTCGGATTTGAGCCTTGTACGTCGTCAGCAGTTGATCAGGAGTAAAAAACTTTATGGCTTTCCACAGAAAACCTAGCCTCTGGCTTGCCGACTTTGCGATGTTATCAACATGGTCATGCCAAGACATATTATTGGACACCGTGACTTCCAAAATCGAGATGGAGGGACTTGGTTCAAGGCACTTGGTAAGGGATTTGGTTAGACAATTTATGGATAGATGGATTGGCAAAGGGAAGCAGTTGAATGGCTTCCGAGATCATCGTAATTAACTTTCACAGATTTTTTTTCTTTTCTTAAATCCGTTGTTTATAAAACACAACCTACTAATATTAATGAACTTAAAAGTGAAGTTTTTCGAAATGTTAGAGAGAAGTTTAAAAACAGGCTTTATTACTATTTATAACAAAATAGTTATTTTTTTACCAAGAGTATAAATAGATGTTTATGCCCTGAGGGCGACGTTTTACAAACCCAAAGGCATCTGGTCTGAGGGTTTGTAAGTCGCTATTTATCAACCGAATGGCGCTTTTCTGAATGGAATCTAAAAGACGAAGAGAATGCCTTGGTGCTGAACCCCAAATATGCAAGCAATACTCCAGTAGAGGTCGGATTTGAGCCTTGTACGTCGTCAACAGTTGATCAGGAGTAAAAAACTTTCTGGCTTTCCACAGAAAACCTAGCTTCTGGCTTGCCGACTTTGCGATGTTAGCAACATGGTCATGCCAAGACATATTATTGGACACCGTGACTTCCAAAATCGAGATGTAGGGACTTGGTTCAAGTCACTTGGTAAGGGATGTGCTTAGACGATTTATGGATAGATGGATTGGCAAAGGGAAGCAGTTGAATGGCTTCCGAGATCATCGTAATTAACTTTCACAGATTTTTTTCTTTTCTTAAATCCGTTGTTTATAAAACACAACCTGCTAATATTAATGAACTTAAAAGTAAAGTTTTTCGAAATGTTAGAGAGAAGTTTAAAAACAGGCTTTATTACTATTTAGAACAAAATAGTTATTTATTTTTACAAACCCGAGGGCCTCTGGCCTGAGGGTTTGTAAGTCGCCCGAGGGTATATACATCTGTTTATGCCCGCGGTACATACATGACTTTATGTCATACTAGTTCGTTATTGCAATCCAACCTCAGTACAAATCAGTATTTTAAAAAATCCGGTTTGAATTAATAACATTGCCATTTTATCATAGTAGACACCATCGTTGCTAGGTGAATGTTGATAAACGTAAATGTCATAAAATCACAATAATTTTTATATGCGTCAAAGTTAAAAGTCAACATGTACGAAGATTTTGGAATTCCTGACGAAATTATTAAAAAAGCAAAGAAAGCAACTGAAAATCTGTTGCCAAAAAAGTCTAAAGAAGCTGAAAACATGGAATACGAAAAATTATTAAATTGGATGCAAGAAAACTACGTAAAAGATGTTAATGAAACAATGTTGCTTGGATACTTCGGCGATCTCGCTAAAACATTTTCTCCGAGTTCCTTGTGGTCCAAATATTCCATGGTAAAGAAGACTTTAATAGTAAATAAAAATATTAACATTGCTAATTACTATAAGTTAAAGGAATATCTGAAGCATACTTCGAAAGGCTACAAACCAAAGAAGTCTTAAATTCTGTCTAAAGATGTTTTAAAATTTATTCATAAGACACCGAACGAGGCGTTTTTAATGAACAAAGTTGCATTAATATTTGGAATATTTGGTGGATGTCGACGGCAAGAACTTGTGAACATGTTAGTTACTCATGTAGAAGATAGAAAGTCGGTTTTTGTAGTAAATGTACCAGAGACAAAGACCGATAAAAAACGCATTTTTACATTTGTAGATGAGGGTGAAATGAACAGTTTAAAGCTAATAAGAGATTATATGTCACTACGGCCACGTGGTTGCTTAGAAAAACGGCTTTTTCTGACCTATAGACAAGGTCGATGTACTGTACAGCCAGTAGGAAAAAACACGTTTGGAAAAAACATGTTTGGAAAAATCCCGTCCATTATAGCGGAATATCTGGGTTTGAGTGATCCTGAGAAATGTACAGGTCATTGTATGCGTCTAACGTCAGCAACTCTTCTTGTAGAGGCTAGAGCCAGTATAACCACGTTGAAGCGCCATGGTGGATGGAAGAGTATGCCGGTTGCTGAAGGATATTTAGAGGAAAGTTTATTTTCAAAAAATGAAGTTTCAAGATTGCTGGCAGGTGTACCTTCCGGGTCTGGCGTTTCGGTACAGAAATTTGAAACTCAAACTATGAAACATGAATCGTTTGCTGCAGGCAACTTAACTATCACCGGATCATTTCAGAACTGCCAATTTTATGTTAATTCGTCAAAATAATGTTTATCGAATATTTAGATATATTACTATATTCCGTTTGTAATTTCGTTAAATAAAAAAATTATTAAATAAGTTAAACAAAAAAGTATTTCTCTTTATGCCCGCACGGGCATAAAGTACGACATTAGATAGTTGGTAACTAAGTAATAAAAACACAATAATGTACTAGTATGACATAATGGACATTAACAGTTTATAAGATAGTGAGTAAGTAGAACCAAATTTTGAAATTTATTTCTGGCAAATGAAAATTTTTTTGTAAAAGTAAAATAGCCGACAAATAAAAAAATCACATGTTATTCATGAGTTAGAACGGTGCCAAATAATCTAACCATTTCTATTTAAAGGAGAGTCACTACAATAATGCATTTCAGTGCAGGCAAGTTCTAAGTACTTCTGTAAATTTAGAACGCTATTTTTCTAAAACTGCTCATAAGTCAGGGTACCATTGGAAAGAAAATTAAACTCCCTTTAAAATGATGCGCACTTGCCCTCCCTTTTTATTTGAGATCATAAAGGTAACATTTACCTCTCCTAGTGGTTGAAAAACAAGGGCTAAAAATATTCATTAAAAGTGTTTCTCATAAAATAAAATTTACCTGATTTTTCAATTTCTCATATTATTTAATGGAATAAAAATATTAAGGGTGGAAAGTTTTCAAATTGACACCCTGTATATTTTTTGATCTCAAATAAACTCTCTTTTTATACATTATCTATATTTTTTAAGCAGATTTCTCAAAGATAAAATAATAAAAAATAAGTAAAGTTTTCAGGTAAAAAGTTAACTTTAAAACTGCACTATTTTTTTTTCTATTTTTATATGTCTATGGTATATCCTGGAATTTGTCTGTTATACGAAATTTTGTTTATATGATAATTGTTTATGCAACGTAAATATTTCTATGCCCCCCAAAATATTTCTGATTTTAAATAATACAAATAAACAATCAATAAAATCGAAGATGTTTTGGAGGATTAATCACTAAAACCTTTATTCGGCTAATATTGTTTGTTTAGATAAAATATTTTAACTCATTGTTCTAAAATAACCATTTATACCCGTCCCTTTTAACTCTACTGTTATCCATTAAAATAAAGTGTACTTCTTCTATTTTCATCTTTGATTTATTACCCCACAATCAAAAAGAATTCTGATATAATGTTAACTGAAATTTCCATATTCTATTTATTAAGAAAGTACTAGAGACTGAAACCTCACGTTGTGGAAAAAAACAAATCAGTAAGTTGTAAACAAACTTATTTCCTTTTAAAATATTCACTGGAATTTTTTCAGTGAAAGACTACAATGGAATGGAACTTCAAGTATGCAAAAGTTTGCTTGTTACCCGAGTCACGTACGTTAGGAACGATTTGTTTTCTTTCTTTCAGCCAATTACTTCAGTGGTGGATCTTTCCTCGGGATTGGAGTATCTTCAAATTTAGCTGTTATACGTCGCGCTTTTTATGAACTATCTATATCTACAAGAAAAAATTAAGACCGAAAAACTTTCTTACTTCTACTTTTTTTTTGAATAAACCAGCGGACCCGGCAGACGTTGTCTTTTCCGAACATTGGATTTCCTGCTTTGGAAATATCACAATTAAACTCCCTAAAACTATGAATTAGACACTAATATCGGCGTTTTTATTGGTTTTTATCTTTCCTTCCCACCCCTTTTGTGACCTCAAAAACTATGAATTCGACACTAATATAGGCCATTTTTAATGGTTTTTATATTTCAACCTTCTCACCAACCAATACATATTTACAAAATTTTATTAAATCTTGAAAAAAGAAAAATCAGTTGCTATTATCTAACCAGTTGGTAAAACCTACGTGATAACCAACAAGTCAACATCAGAAAACAATGTGTGTATGCAGTTAACACGCAGTGAAAATTCAGAAAACCAAACTTCTAGAGAATGAAATGAATATACACGCTCACTTTCCGACGCTTGCTCTTTCGGTTTGGCTTGGAAATATACAGGTGCACACATATCCACAATGCTAAGTAGACAAGAGTGGAAAGGCTACAAAACAGCGCACAAAGAGAAGACCGATAATAATAATAATATTAATAAATTCGTCCGTTCCACGGTTATATCTCCCAAGAAAGCAGGGATACCGTGGACTCTTAAGTTTGGAGTATCTCCATAACAGAATGGTTCTGGATGGTGCCTGCAAAGTCATTAGGAATTTGGACCCCTTCCTGCAAATGGTCAAAAGCCATGAAGTTGCAGGAGTATGAGCATTTCTCTTTAGGGCAGCACACCGAGCAGCTGATAAACTCTCTTTGATTTTCGATTCCAAGCGAAGAGCGCTTGACTCAGTCACTGAGCTCGACCCCGCTCGGAGGAAAGCCCGCATTAAAGCTGCAAAAGTTGATAAAACTTTGCAGCATCACATGGATAAGCCTCTACATTCTGTCTTCTTTAACAACATCAAAAACAGGGGCTAATCCAAAGAACTGACCTTTATATTCCTAGGGTCAGGCGAGCTTGAGTCGGAAACAGAGGGATGTATCATGGCATGCCAGGATGGAGTTTTCAATACCTTACATTACCGAAGCCGAGTCATGGGTATAGAGATTCCTGATGTAAGATGCAGCACCTGCCGTAAGGCGCCGGAAACGCTTATGCACCTGCTTTCAGCATGCACGGTGTATGCAGTTTCGGCCTATATCCATAGACACAATGCGGCATTACGAGTGCTATACTATCATCTGAGGCACTCGTACGGTATTATTGAATCTCCAATGCTGCCCCATGCTCCGGGGAATATTGAGTCCGTTGTGGAGAATGAGAGGTGTTGAATTTATTGGAACTTCTCATTCCCCACCCTCAGGCAGATACAAGCCGATAAGCCTGACATAATCCTTCTCGACCACCTACGATGTTCGTGATCGAATTTTTCGCACCAGCCGAACCGAACATCGCCTTAAAAGAAGAGGAAAAACGGACAAAATATAGAGACCTTCTCTTCGAACTCCGCAGACTTTATCCAGACCATTCTGCTGAAATAAGCATCCTGATAATAGGCTCCCTCGGTGGTACCCGCCACACATTGCTCTCGGAACTCCATAAAATACCAGCTTGCCGACAAAAGGCACACGTTTTAGCTGGGGCAATGCAGAAGGCCGTCATCCTGGGATTATTGCGTCTGCTCAGGGCACGCGATATTCGTTCACAGTGATTACTCACCTCACGGCGTAATAATAATAATAATAATAATAATAATAATAATAATAATAATAATAATAATAATAATAATAATAATAATAATAATAATAATAATAATAATAATAATAATAATAATAATAATAATAATAATAATAATAATAATAATAATAATAATAGTAATAAGTGGGGGATACGAGGAAACCTACCAAACTTTATCAAAAAATTCCTAATATACAGAGGATTCCGGGTTCGAAATGGATTACACTACTCTCAACCACACATATTAAAGAACGGTGTGCCCCAAGGATCCACATTAAGCGTATTAATTTTTGCGATTGCAATCAATGGTATCATAGAAGACCTCAATCCAATGGTTGGTAGATGTCTCTAAGTAGATGACCTCACCACCTATTATTTGGCAGCATCAATGACAGCGATTGAAAATACTTTACAAGTGGCTATAGACACCCTTTCCCACAAAGCTGAACATCTAGGATGGAAATTCTCAGTAGCTAAAACAAGTTGTGTCCACTTTTGCAGATTTAGATCGCCCCACATGGACCCAAAATTGGAATTTTATGGTCAGAATCTACAATGTAAAGAATCTACTAAATTTCTGGGCCTTATATTTGATAAGAAATTAACGTGGAGACCTTATATAGAAGATCTTGCTAGAAGATGCAAAAAAGCGCTGAATGCACTCAAAACTCTTGCAAGCATTAATTGGGGTTGTGACCAGGTAATTCTGTTAAGATTATATAAATCATTAGTATTGTCAAAAATGGACTATAGCTGCTTCGTATACGGATCTGCTCGCCCATCGAGATTGAAAATACTTGACTCAATACAATGCACGGCATTAAAAATCGCCTTGGGAGGATTCCGCACAAGTCCATACCTATCACTTTGTTGTGAAGCAGGCATAACCCCTATGAAATATAGAAGACATCGATTATTGACAACTTATAGTTCAGGAATGTGGGCTCAAGTCAACCATCCCATCCACCCAATGAAACCAAATGAAGACAAATATGAAATCTATGAGAGGCGTCCTACAATCACAAGACCGGCAGGAGTCCGCCTAAAAGAGCTCTTGACATCCCTTCATTATAACTTTCCAAAAGGAAATGATATCAACCAGTTTGAAACTGCTCCTTAGAAAATAGACCCACCTCCTATAAATCTAGAATTACTAAAATACTAAAAAGAAGATACAAGCAGTATCATCATCCTGATGGAATTTTTAAGAATAATTGATCACAACCCAGAATGTCAAATAATCTAACCAGATGGATCTAAAACTGAAAGAGGATCCGTAAGCTCATTCTGTCATTTGGAAACCTGCTACTCATGGTCACTTCCTAGAGAGGCCACAGTGTACACTACAGAGCTCCACGCAATTCTACAGGCACTACTTTATATTGAATTTATTATCCAAGAATCATACCTCATATGTTGTGACTCACTCAGCTCCCTGCAGGCACTGATAAACCACTTCACTAAAGACCCCATGGTGAAAATTGTTCTATTAAAACTTTTTTGGCTAAAGAGCCAGAATAAAATAGTAAGATTTTGTTGGATTCCTAGTCATCAGGGAATTGCAGGCAATGAAATGGTGGACCAGTCAGCTAGAATGGCCGCTTCACAAGAAAACTTTGAAAATATCTCACTCAGATCCGACGACATAAAATCATACTTAAAAAATGAAACTACTAAAATGTGGCAAAGGGAATGGGATAGAACAGAAGCCAAATTGAATAGTGTGAAACCAAGTATCAAGAAAAATACACATCCTCTTGCCTGTAACAGAAGAGAGCAAGTTGTATTATGTAAATTAAGAATAGGCCACACCCGCCTTACAAATTCATTTATGCTCTTGGGAGTAAAACAACAGAACAAAAATATTAATAGACTAATGGGCTAATGACCATAGCAGTGGACGCCCTTTAAAAAAAAAAAAAAATTATAATAATAGTAGTAATACTTTTGGCCGAGGTTCAGTTCATACATTCATTATTAGCGTAATAATGTAGAAAAAGTTAATGTATGTCTGCTCTTCCACCTAACCCGTAAAACCAGAAGCTAGCAGATAATAATATTATTTACAACCAAAAAACTACGTAAAACATAGTTTTAATATCAAATAGACTAAAATAAGAAATTGTTGAACATAAAAATATAATAAAAATATTTCTACAACTTATCAAAATGTACAGCTTGACAAAACAAATCTAGAAAGAAGATTATGACACCTTAGTGAAATATAATTATGAATTTATTTTTGTTTAGATAATTAGTAATCAAACAGAACTTTTTTAAGTTTTTGTGGGGGGAAGTAACGAAATTCCAACGGTATACCATTTCTAACCTTTACAACGCAATAAGAGAATAAACGTTCAAATAAATGTCCTTAAACCTTTTCGCGTAGCTGTTAAGAACTTGTGAAAAAGTATTGCTTACACAAACTGAATAAGGTGTTAGACAAAGATATGTGCAATGTATGTTTAACTAATTCATAGACAGTTGCATAAAAAATTTAAAAGATAAGATCTTCAAATGCCTCCGCCGATGATCAGCTCATATTAGTATTGCTTACACAAACTGAATGAGGTGTTAGACAAAGATATGTGCAATGTATGTTTAACTAATTCATAGACAGTTGTATAAAAAATTTAAAAGATATGATCGTCAAATGCCTACGCCGATAATCAGGTCTTATTAGCATTATTAAAAGAGGAGTTGCAGGCGCTGAAAAATATGCATGGTGCTCCAAAAATCAGATGGTTAAAAGTAAATACGAGTAAGACAAAAGTTTTTAAAAGAGAAAAACGCATAACAAACTGCGAGGTGCTGATTGAAGGAGAAAGAGTGGAACAAATAAATGAGTTTGTATACTTCGGTTCGAAGTTTACGAGAGACGAAAAGTATGACTGTGATATTGAGCGAAGAGAAACAAATAAATGGGGCCCGGCATAATTTTATGAGCAGCCGGAACGTGTCAAAAAAGGCACGACAAATTGTACATAAAGGAGTGCTGAGCCCTACACTTACGTATGGTAATTAATGTTACATTTGGAAATGGAAATATAAAAATAAGCTCAATGCTGCGGAAATAAGTAGTCTGAAAAGTATAGCTGACGTGACTCTGATGGATAAAGTGAGAAAAAGTGTAGTAAGAGAACGTTGTGATGTACAAAAAAATGTGTTACAAAGATAGATAAAGAAATGATGCTTCGGACACGTTGGCAGGATAAATGAAAGAAGATTAACAAAACAGATTTAAAAGGCAAATGTGAATGGGTAGAAGTTGACCCAGGCAAACTTATTTCGATGGGATCAAAATTGTTTAGAAGAAAGGTAGGTAAGTCAAGAGTAACAGCAACAGACGAGCATGTGTTAAAGAGCCGATGCAAGTAGAAGCAGCAAGAACCGCGGCAAGTAGTCTCTTTTACTTCTACGGGAAAAACATGTGACTATCTGTATGTATATAAAATGAATATATTTCACGTATTAATAATAAATTATTATTTTTTATTTGGTATAAAGCTTATTTATCCTTATTTTTTTTGTATTTTAAATTCTGTAGAGGCATTTTATTAATGCAATTAAATTCTTCTATATGTTTTAAATGGGAGCTAAAAGCAAAAAATGCTTACTTTGTTTTAAATTATCTTGGCTTCTAGCAGGTCAAATTTTAATATATTTTATTGTTGTTTTCTACTTCTCGTACCATTTTTAGCAAAACTAAATATTATTTGTAGAAAGTGACGATAGATCTACCTTAAAAAAATTACCAACTAGCTCAAAGGTTTTTAATAGCTCCATCTAATAGTGTTGCTGGCAAACAATAATTGTTTATCGGAGAAACTTTAATGCATGAATAATGCAAAAAAATAATATTGAGAATGAAATACCAATTTTAATTTTAATCGCAATATTCAATATACGAGTACGTATGCTTTGGACTTATTAAAGTTAGACAATTTTTTATAATAAATATTACAATTTAAATTGTATTTAATATTTAATACAATTTAAAACAGTCACTATGCATTTTTTAATGCTTTTTACGTTGGTATTGCTTTAAGAGAATAGCCTACGCCACTGTTGGGAACAAGGACTTACGTTGCGAAGAAATAATGTCGTTTTCTTTTTCTGGCATTCATAAAAATCGCATTTTAAATTGCCAATGGGATTTTTTCATTTTTTTTTCCCGTTTCTATATTTCTAGAACTTATTTAAAATCAAATCTGGTCTTTGTGAAATTTATACAAGAATAAAAAAATGTGACTGATTAGATATGCTGCTCATCCCGATATTCTGGAAAAAGTGTCACGTCACCTTGAAAGCGATTTTCTTGAAATGTTTATCTGGAAAAAATGTCAAGGGACCTTTTAGGAAAAACGTCGCATGTTTATACTATTGAAACCTTAACAATTTCTTCGTAGGATTTACATAATTAGATACAAGCGAGCTTAAAATATGTTAGGGGCAAGATTTTGGATGACATTTTATGTTAAATATTGTAACAAAAGGGAGATAAATTATTGGTGCGCCACTGATTTTTGGGCTGGTAAAAATTAGAAACCACTTTGATAAGCGGTACAAGCCACTGCACTAAGTTAATGAGTCTCTCTAAAGTACTTACTTTAAGAAACACCTGGATGACAACTAGTCGATATGTAGACTCAAGTTGGTAAAAAAGTAAAAAGAAAAACAAAACAAGAGAAAGGGGCAAAAAAAAAACGACAGGAAGAAAGTAAGAATAACAACGAAAACCCTGTCAATGATAAACAAATAGTTGATTGACAAAAATGTCCTTATCTCAAAATTGTAGAAGGGTTATTGTGATGGTTCTTTTGGATGTTAAAGTTTTCGTCTGTTTGTTTTCGACAACATCGAACTTATACCAAAAATATTACTTTCAAATCCTTTAAAGCAAACTTTATAAATCCGTTTAGTATAAATACATCCAAGACTGGTACAATATTTAACGGATTTATTAAATTCTTCATATCTACAGGGTGTATCAATAAAAATGGAAAATAATTAAACTGGAGAATCTTGGGTTCAAAATAGTAAGATTTAACCCAATTCACTTAGATAAAATGTGTCTATTGTCTGAGTAAAAGGGTGTTTTATTTAATAATTTAAAAATAATTTCTCTCCATTACTTTTAATCTGTTTCACTAATGTATAATCTTATCATATTTGGCAGGAAGTGTAGACACTGCAAACCTTACTAAATTATGGTAAATAAACGTTTCTGGCTACTACCAGCGGCGTTCGATAGGGGCAAGTCACACTTGTAACAATTTTTAATAAAAGTCGTCCGCAATCTTGAGTTTATAAATTTTGTAAAAAAAAACCCACTCTTTTACTCCGAAAACTCCCATATACCAATTTAGAATCGAATCAAATTGAAATCATATTTACAAAACTCGTTCGCTATCTTATTTTTATAAATTTAGACAAAAAAAACATAATCTTTTATCGAAATCAAAATCTCCGACCTCAATAACCTTTACACACCAATTGTGAATGGAATCGAACAAAACTCATTTGCCATTTTGAATTTATAAATTATGACAACAAATTTCTCTGACCACGAAAACTCACCTATAACAATTTTTAATAGGATTGGACTATATGTCATCCGCCATCTTGAATTTAAAAAATTTTGTGAAAAATTCATAATTTCTGACTCCAAAATCCCACCCATAAAAACTTTCAATAGAATCGGAGCTTATTTATAAAAGTCGTCCGCTATCGTGAATGTTGTCAAAAAAATCATACTCTCCCACTCCAAAAACTCCCACATACCTACCAATTTAGAATAAAATCGAATCATAATCACAAAACTCGTCCGCCATCTACAATTTATCAATTTTAACAAAAATAAACATAATCTTCGATCAAAATTATAATCTCCGACATCAATAACCTCGAAACACCATTTTTGAATAAAATTGAATCATAGTCACAAAGCACATTTGCCATTTTAAATTTATGAATTTTGACAAAAATAACAATTTTTGATTAAAATCAAATTCTCCGACCCCAAAAACCTCAAAAGAATCGGACCATAATCACAAGCCACCATTTTGTTTTTTCTGCAACAAAAATTCATTGTTACTTGAATTATGAACACCAGCCAAAAGTTAATGAAAATTCAAGTTTTAGTTTTGCGAAAATTGATTATTAACTTCCAAATAGTTGCACTACCCTCAGCAGGGAGTTTATAGAAATCACTACTCTATCCTTTCGTTATATTATATGGATCATGAATATATTTAAATCCGAAAAACACAATATCTTTTCATTTTATTTTCAACGACGTTATCAAAATCACATTCCAAATTCATTCATGAATAAAAGTATAGTAGCACTAAAATAAACAATAGCGCTTTCTATCCAAAAGCAGCTAACTAAGAAATTAGTAATAATATTGGTAAAGTAGGATTTATTTGTTGCTTTATGTTTGAATCTAACTATTTGCCGCAAATTTCGTATTTCAAGTTAATTTCCTAAACAAAATAGTCTGGAGATTTGCTTTTAGTCGGAAGTTGAACTATTCTGTAAGAATTCAAGGGCTTTGCAAAAAAAGTCTGTGCCATATTGGAAAATAAACCTAGGTGCTGCGTTAAAGTAGTTCAGTCATGCAAAGAATCCCCCAACCATTTATTGCTTGTACGAGACTTAGTAAAGGCATAACAGACTATTTCTGTAAGAGTTGTTAATGTATACCCTAAAGGAATAATACTTAAAGAAGGTGACATCATTGGAGCCGGTAAACCTGTAACTTCAATAGCAAGGTTTGACGAGAATAATTGTCAGTAACAAATAGAGGACTCCGATAGTGTATTGGGAAGTCTAGAATCATCCTTGGATATTTATCGTTAAATGAATGTAACGCTGCCAGAAAATTTATCCGATGTGAAAGTGACATCTTTGATTCAACAACAGCAGGACGAACTAACTTGGTCCAACACAGGATTGATACTGGCCAAGCTCATCTGATTCGATAACCACCAAGACGACTACCATTTGCGAAACAACAAGAGGTTAAAAAGCTGGTTGATGATGGAATATGCAGTGATTGAAGAATCGGTAAGCTCTTGGTTTGCGCCGGTTGTGTTGGTTTCTAAAAAGGATAGATCCATTAGGTTATGTGTGAACTACAGAAAATGAAATGACGTCACGAAGAAGGAGAGCTACCCATTACCCAAGATTGACGACACTTTGACAAAATTAACAGATTAACGTTGGTTCTCAACACTGAATTTGAAGATCGGGTATTTGCAAGTGGGCATACATGAAGATGACAAAGAAAAAACTGCTTTTTCAACTGGAAATGAACTCTACCAGTTCAACGTGATTCCGTGGATTATGTAATGCTCCATCAACATTCAAAAGGCTTATGAAATTTACACTACGTAGGCTTACGTGGAAAACTTACCTGGTATATCTCGACGACGTTTAATTCATGGGCAAAATCTTCGAGGAATATTTGCGAAATTTTTTCCAAAGGTTCAGTAATGCCAACCTTATGCTGAATTTTAAAAAATGTTCCTTGTTTTAGAAGGAAGTGGATTTTCTGTGCCACAAAGTATCACCAGCAGGCATCCAAACAGATGAGAAAAAGATCAAGGCGATTGAAAACTGGCCAAGACCAAAACATGTGCTTCTTGGACATGTGCACCTATTACTGGTGTTTTGTAAAAGGATTTACTGATATTTATGCGCCCCTGCACAAGTTGACAGAAAAGCAAGTCAACTTAATCTGATTTAAAGATTGTGAAGGAGCATTCAAGAAATTGAAAGCTGCTCTATGTTCTAGTCCAATCTCAGGCTTTCCACAAGAAAGAGGCCTATTCATATTAGACACAGATGCAAGTAACAAAGAAATTGGAGCCGTACTATCACAAGTGCAGAATGGTCAAGAGAAGGTAATGGAATACTACAGCAAAATGATGAGCAAACCTGAGAGGAACTACTGCGTCAACATGAAAGAATTGCTTGCGATCATTAAAGCAGTAGACCACTTCCACAGCCTAAAAGTAGCTACTGAATATGAAGAAACCGGAATAAAGGTCAGGTAGCAGGGTAGATTAAAAGGTTGCACCAGTACCACTTTAAGATCAAACATCGGCCGGGACGATTACATAACAACGCAGATGCCTTGTCCAAAAGACCTTGTGCGGATAACTGCAAGCACTGTGTGCGGGTCGAACGTCACGAGGGAATTGCCGACATAAGAGAAATGAGACTGACAACTGACGATGAATGGACAGCAGCCCATCTAAAACAATATCAAGAGAGTGATCCCAACGTTGTGAACTTTCTACGTTGAAAGAAAAGTGGAGCAGAGAGACCCACTTAGAAGGACATGTCCGACAGGGCACCAACATTTAAAGCCTTGTGGGCACACATGATTCCCTTATTGTAAAGAATGGATTACTAAAACGGGTTTGGGAGTCGGCCGATAGCAACAAAACAACTTCCCAACTGGTTGTTCCCAAGACAAGGATTAATGAAGTCTTGAAAGAAATCCATAAACGAAATTTGTGGATTATAAGTTGACACCATCGTGGAAAGGACCCTATGAGGTGATAAAAAGAATAAATGATGTGATAGGTTGCACAGGTATTTGTTTAGGACGATCAAATTTAAGAGAGGGATGATGTTACGAATTGCAGTCCATTTCTGTCCGGTTAATTGCCTTAAGGCGCATCAATCACAATAAAAAATAAAATGTGTTGTTTTGTAACAACCAATGCCCGATATTTTAGGAAAGAATCTTCGCGTTAGTTCGTCGTTCTTTCAGAATGGACGTCCCCATTTTTGAATATTCAATATGAAACTATTCAAGAATGGGGAATATAAAAGGAATATAAAGGAATGTCACCGATCGAGTCTTTAGTTTTTAAGTTTTGAAGTAAATTAAGAAAGTAATAATAAGCTTTCAGCTTTATTTTCACATAAGGAACAGTGCAAAGTCGCAGAGTGCAAGTTCTGGATTGTAAGAAGGGTGTTTAAGTACTTTTAGTCCTGTAGCGGTCAAATTTTTTATGCAGGTTTTCGCACGATGAGCTGGAGCGTTTTTATAATAAAAGAACCAGGTGTCCATTATTGAATTTATTTGGACGTTCTTCAGAAAGTCGATGACTTAAAAAAGGTACTGTTCAGTGTACCACTTAGCTGTGACTATGTTTTATGTGTCCAACAATATGGGCTCCATATTTTACTCGGGAACAAAATGGGAAAGTTTATCGAGGAGTCCTTATTGTCAAACACTTTGAGAAATTATTGTTTAATTAAATTAATTCATAGATGTATCACATATGTTAAAGATATTTAATTAATACGTTAAAATATTTTACATTGTGTCACGTGCCTATTTTTTCCTTCCACAGTTCTATAGTTTCGTATTCATTGTTGCATACCGTACTCTGTGGTGTTGCATAACTTGTAGGGGTAAGATTCGATAGTTGGTTTGCAATTTCTGTGTGGATGGGACTGAATATCAACACGGACGAGGACGAGGCACAGATTTGAGAAGATTGTGGGTTGACGTTTATTCCGCGCCATTTTTCTTGATTTCCGATATAGGAGCGTCAGTCGTTTGGGGAGCTTCATCGAAGTTGGAGGTGTTGGTGAAAGTTGTTGGGGACGGTGTGTTATTAGCACGTGTGCGGAACCTCTATGATATTTCTTTCATATCTGGCTGTATTTGGGCCATCTTAATTGGATTTTAAAGAAAAACCATTTGATTTTCAACTTGACCATTTTGTCTTGCCTTTGTTGTGGATATTTTTGGAGTTTTGGTGTCGAGTTGAATAGTTGTTATCGGGATTTATTTGAGGAAAGCCATTGTTCATTAGCCGGTGCCGCCCCATAATCTAACCAGCCCCCGGAGTAGCTCAGGAGTAGGCCACAGGAGTAGGCCACAGGAGTACATGTGAATTCGCATATGCAAAGGTTATAAGTGATTTATTTTTAAATATATAACGCAGTGACTTATGCTGACACCACTATTACGTTCTGTTTTAGTTTATTAATATAGTACATTGTTGGAAACTATTTATTGCATTATATAATACGCCAAAACTAAACTTGGATTAAAATAACTTTCTCAATAATTCTTTATGTCCAAGTAAAAATGTATTTTCTTCCTACTTATTTGTAAATATCCTACAAACTTGATATTTTAAAGGACAACCATTGTAAAGATATTTTTAAATGAACTCGATTGTTTTGGCAGTGAAAATCTTTATGTAAACGGTTAACTAGTTAATTTTCTTTGCCTTTATGTAAATGTTTGAATTAGTGTTATTAATGAGTTAATTTATATATGTCTTACTTTTTGTTGTAACTTGGTAAAGTCTGTTACTCTTACTGCTGTTCTGGTCATTTTATAAAGTTGTAAATTTTACATTTTTGGTTTGTTTTAGCAAGAAAATTTTACCATAGCTGTTAACTTTGACTATATTTGTTATGATGTTGCTATTGAACTGTGTACCTTGATTATCTATTGTGTGAGTAAAGTATCCAACATATTTTTGCTATAATTTTATTTATTTGGTTCACTGCTAGTGCTAGTGCCTATAAGATCTAGGGGTTTCAGGCTTATACCGTTTAAGTCGGTGGCGCAGCTCACTTTTATATTTTTTTCTTCTACCCTCTACGGCTGAGCTCGGGCATAATTTGCCAGTAGAGAAACCGCTAGCAGAGTACTCTTTAGAGAACGAAAAAGACGTGGCAATTGTTTTATTTATGACAAAACAAAAAATGGGTCCTACAGGAAAGGTTTTAAACGAAATCTGCTGTCAGGAAAAGGGCAAGTCTTGACTAACCTGGCAACAAAAACGAAGCTAGTTAAAAACCTAAGACATAGCCAAAAAAATATTGGGAAGACCAAACCTTATATATACTTGCTACTCAGGCCTTGGAGCTAGATAAAAAAAGTTTAGCCTTATAACGGAGCACGTTACGACCACTGTTTTCTGAGGAAGCATCTGCATAATATGGACATCTTTTTGGAGAACGTTTTATGCAGACTATGTGGGGTTGGGAAGAAAAACAACTTTCCACGTCATATTTGATTATAACGTCCTCACTAGGTGGCGCATTCAGTATGAGGATGATACCACCTAGTGTGATGGGGCACGGGCTAGAAACTTGATACGAGGCCTGTTACATTTAAATGTTAAGTTTAACCTTGATTAAGCTCAGCAACGGGAATAGTTGGCCTAATGCCAACTAAGCTAACAGATGGCAGCAGCGGAACACGATAAGCTAAAAAGCTGCAGTGTGGTCTCCTTTAACCCTACTGCTTCTTACCAAACACAAATAAAGGGTTTAAAAAAATCTTTTAAGAACTGTTTAAACACTTGCAATATTTTTGTTCAAGAGAATACTTTTACAGAACGAAAATCACACGTCACTAAGTCCAGACTAAAAAAAATTTGTTAACTCGTTAATTTTAACGACGAACCATTGTTAAGCATTACAATTTAAAAATCCACACCAGTTGAAACTGCTAATGGTTAAAGAGTTATATCTTAATATAAAAACAGATCCGACAGTTTATGCAATGATTATTTAAATGCTTCCTCATTCAATTAACAGTAAAACATGCTAAGAGTCGGTTAATTTGAGTTTTATCTCATACAACCCGCGACGATGATATGAAGTACTCAGTAATTAAAACTTTATGCATTTGAAATTCAAATGATTATTCACTAGACTTTTCCGACCGAGAATACAAAACCGGAATTAATGGACATCGTAAGTTTACAAACGATAAAGCGCTCTTCTCTGACATTCTGATATTTATCTACGAAACTACATCAAATTTACATTGTAAATATTACAGCTAATGACATTTAAAGCTTCTTCAGCAAACGAAAATTTTTAGTTTTGTTAATCGATTCAATTCTTCGAACTCCACTATACTAATGGAGGAGTTTCACATGAATCCGTTAAATTCCCATGTTGTTTCTTTTTAACATCAATAATCTTCCATTTACAATTAAAATCCAAGTCACAAATTTACTTTTAACACTACTTTTCGTTTCAGTTTTAAATCTCTCATACTAGAAACTGATCCAGTTATAAATGACAGACTCCTTATTATTAATTATTTTTAAGATATGCCAAACAGAGAGCCAGCAACTTATTATCGAGAATTTACTTTCGATCTGATATCCCCCACTCACCTAAGCGCAGATTATAAAGTGTGAGATAGCTCTCATTTTTTATTAGGTCCGTCTTTGCATAAAATATAATGTTAAAATTCATGTTCAAGGTTCCAATGATTAAATATTTTAGATTATTTCCTTTGAGTCGTGTTTAAAACCTTTTTCGAAGCCTAGCTTATTTTCTTACATAGACTTACTTCCCCCTCCAGTGGAAGATATCTGAAATCATCATGATACCAAAACCTAGAAAGAACACACAAGAACTGTCATCATACAGACCCATAAGTCTCTGCCAATATTCTCGAAATTATTTGAAAAATTACTATCAAAACGGCTTTTACCAATCCTGCAGGATAGACAAGTGATTCCCGACAACCAATTTGGCTTTCGAAGTGAGCATGGTATGGTTGAACAAATACACCGTATAGTCAAGCAAATAAGCAATGATGTGGAATGCAAAAGGTTCTGCGCTGCAGCGTTTTTAGATATCAGCCAAGCCTTTGACAAGGTATGGCACGTCGGACTTCTTTATAAACTAAAAAAATCCATACCATATCATCATTTTCAAATTATTAAATCATACCTGAAAGACAGACAATTTCTAGTTAAACAAACTACAGAATACACTGAATTGTATAATATAGAAGCAGGAGTTTCTTAGGGAAGTGTATTAGGACCGATCTTGTACTTACTTTTTACAGCAAACCTACCAGTGACCTGAACAACAACTGTTGCTACGTTTGTAGATGACACGGTAGTATTAGCATCCCACTATGATGCAAAAATGACATCAAAGAATTTACAGAATAATCTAAACACCATCCAGAAATGGCTCAAAAAGTGGAAAATTAAAACAAACGAAATAAAATCTGTAAACATAATATTTTCGCTGAAACATAATACTTGTCCACCTGTTTATTAAAATAATCATCAATTACCTCAAACAAATAGTGCCAAATACCTCGGGCTACACCTCGACCGACGACTGACCTGGCAAAAACATATATTCGCCAAGAGAAAACAGCTTAGTCCTAAGCTACATAAACTAAACTGGCTTATAGGCAGAAGCTCCCAACTGAAGACAGAAAACAAAATCCTTCCATATAAAACAATACTAAAGCCAATTTGGACGTATGGTATTGAATTATGGGGTACAGTCAGTAATTCAAATTTGGAAATCTTTTAAAGATTTCAAAATAAAGTTCTTCGGACAATTGTCAACGCGCCTTGGTATATGCCAAATCATCTAATCCAGAAAGACTTACAAATTCCGTCAATTAGGAGCGAAGTCAAAAGGTTTAGTGAAAAGTACAGGAAGAAAATTATTGTACATCCTAACCCTCTCGCGAGTGACTTGTTTGATACAAGAGGTGAAGTGCGTAGATTAAAACGTTTCAAACCTAACGACCTATTAACTAGGTTTTGAGTAATATTTGTTCCATGTTGTCATAAATACAGATTTCAATATTGTATATAGATAAAGAGAGCTTTTCAGTGAAAAAGTGCTTTACATGTCATGTAATGGTCACATAATTTACTTATTGTTTTGAAAAAAAAAAGAACAGATTGTATAATACTCATGGAGTTATAAAAAAAAGCTTATTTTCTAAAAACTTGTATGGAATGTGCTCTAGAGAGTTGTCTTTCATAGTAGATTAGATAAGTTTTTAATGGGAGGATTTTTGTAAGTAAGCACTCCGATCCAATAAGGTCTATTGTGCCCTTCCTGTAGTTATAGCTTCTCCTCCAGCCCCAGTTATTTTACCAGCTTTTAGAGGCTGTTGGTGTTCCTGATGTAACTTTCTGGCATAGGTTTTTCTTTGCCTAAGCACAGAAACCGGGACTTTGCCAGTTCTTCGCATTGGTACAGGACGTGTTCCGCCATCTCTTTTTTTTTAGTACCAATAAGTCTTTAAATAGTTTTGATTAGATGCATCCCTACATCGTTTAGTTTCAGACATCTAGAACTTAAGAACATTAACAGGTTAAGAGAGAACTGCCACAAAGAAGAAATACTCTTGGTCATTTTAAAGATTTGTAAAGTGTATTTTAATTTGCAGATAAGTACCTACTTTCTGGTTTCAAATGAGTTTTCGAACTTTTTTATCAAACGTCGTGAATATAACAGGCAAATTTGGTTTCTTTGTTTAAAGAATGCTTGGCAAAATAAAAATTTTATTGGTGAAAAGGGCATGATCCACTTTTACATAAAAACTGTTGGATATTTATTTGGAAAAAATAAGAATAGCCGTTTTAGAAACATTAAACTGGACCAAAGTACTGGTTCTTTGATTGAATATTTAAAAAATAACTAAGGTAAAAAGTTGCTTTTTAACAATCGTCTGCAATAGAGTCTAAAATTTCTTCTTTAAATTATACCCATAGTCTTCTTTGAAAAGTAGCTTCTTTTATAAATACTTTCATATACTGTTTTCTATAGTGCTGTCTGTATTAGTCTCTTTTGTTAGAGCCAATAGAGAACAAGTGATTCTGACAAGATGCAATCATATTTCGTGCAGTTCTAGACTTATACTGACACTTGAGAACATCAACTATCAAGTTTTATTTGAGATTTGTAGAGTTTTAGTCGATTGGTAGGTGAGTAACTTTTGGGTTTAAGTTAAAATCCCAATTTTTACTTACATAGTGTAAAATAAAAGACCAACATTGGAAAGTACATTAAAAAGTGTATAATGCTTTCGATATATCCAAAGCGTCGCTTAGGTATTCATCATTTTGTTTTTCCATAGATGTATTGCATTTGTAATGATTCAATTTTAATTTAAATTTTTAACCTTAAAAGTCTGTAAAAAATATGAATATCAACGTTACCTGAGTTTAGTATAAATTAAAACCATTATTACCACTTCTCAGTTTTTTTTTTACTCGGAATTATGTTTTTAATAATATTATCTGTACTTCGTCTCTGCCAGTTGAATATTTAATAAATACAAAGGACTTCTTTTCTTACGACAAAATTTATAAAGATTTCGGTGTTGGAAAAGTCACATAAAGAAAATTACAAATTAATAGTCTGGCAATGTTTGAATCTTTACAAAAGGAAAAATAACTCGTCATAATGAAGTTTTGTTGATATTTTAATGTAGCTGGATAAAATAGAAAGGCACTTTTTCACCTCTTTAAAGAAATCTTCTTTATTTTATTTTCTTAAACATTCATCAATAAGTTAAGTAAACTTATTTTTTTTAATAAAATATTAAAATATTTTATCCATTGCCTTATTAAATAATCATTTTGTGTTTACACAATTTTTCCTTTAATGAAATTTAAAAAAAATTATACAAACAAGTAGGGTACGGACGGGCAAGATAGAAAATAAATGTTTTCTATACTAAAACAAAATCTAAGCGGCCTGCCTTTAAAACAATGATCGTCAAACGATGACGATAGACAGAATTTGTTATAGGTTTTTTATAAAGTTTATGTAGTTTTTATGTTCATTAATTTACTTACAGTTTGGTGTTCCGTTTTCATAAAAGGTTATCCAGAGAATTTTTCATTTATTATCACTAGTACAATCAATATATTAACGCAGGGTAATAACGAGAAAATTTGGGCGACGCATTGCGCATGTGTGATTTGCGTTTGACATCCTAGGGATGAAAGAAACAACTTAAAACTCTAACACTTGTCGAGAAAAGAACCTCGTCATAGTAAAAATATGACTCAACAGACAAATTTAACTAGCTCTCGTTTCGTGGAGAAAAAACACATGTGAAACAAAGCATATTTGTGTCAGTGCCGACACCTGCGTCTTCAATCAAAACAAAACAATCCACACTACAAGCAAGATTCAGGTAAGTGGCTCGATGTGATCTCCAAGCGATTACTCGTTCTATGTTAATTAAAGCATTTTCTTTCATTATTATTAATCACTCTCTTTAAAAAATTACACTTCACAAGCTCTATTAAACATTTGATGTACTAAGAAGCGCTTAAATTATATTTTAATTCACTCACACATACTTTTTGACAAAATAACATAATCTCTTATCGAATGGAGATTCAAGACTCTTGTGAAAGGCATTTAAAAACCCTGCTATACTTATCAATCGCTTATTCTTTTTTGAACTAATAAACGTTAATTTGTATGCATAAAACTTGTTCCTTGCGCATTAAATTCTATTTCGCCTTTTAAAAATTTAACTTTGGTTATCTTAAAAAATAATTTTATTTGTTGTTGGTTTTTGTTTGTAGTTTGTACTTTAACAACTTCTAAAGTTTCGTGTATTATTTGTATCATAAACATTAAAGATGTTCTGTACTAATAAGGCACATGATGTATTTCCATTGAAGAACTTCTGACCCAGCGAGGAAAGTACGTGTTACCTTTATGTTGTCATTGCTGATTATTAATATTTAGTAATAAGTATTATTTTATTTGTATAATCGTTTAAAATATTTTTTTTAACACCTCCTGACCTGGCATTTCTTTAAAACAATGTCCATTTGATCGAGATAAGTTCGCAAAAGTCAACCTCTACCGACTTTCCCATTCAAACTCACCTTATAAATATGTTTCGTCAATCTTCTTTTATCTATCCTCTCTACGTGTCCAAACCAAAAAAGCATTCATCTACCTATCTTTGTTACCACATCTTTTTTCCACCACAGCATTTCCTTTTCTCACTATTATTTACTTTACCGATCGGAGTTACTCCGTCAATACTTCTCAGACCACTTATCTCCGCAGTATTGATCTTACTTCTATGCTTTTTCTGCCTAACCCAATATTTACTACCAAACATAAGTGTACGGACCAGCACTCACCTATGCACAGCTAGTCATGCCTTTTTTGACTCGTTCTGGCTGCTCATAAAATTATGCAGTGCCTCATTTATTTGTTTTCCTGCTCGCATATTTGGGGTTTAGCACTAAGGCATTCTTTTCGTCTTCTAGATTCCATTCAGAAAAGGGCCAGTCGGTTAATAAACAGCTCAACTCTCACAGATACCCTTCACCCACTAGAGTTGTAGACCAGGCATTACTCTACAGATATTTTTATGGCAGATGCTCCACTCTTGTACCACCTCTAGCCACATTCGGCCGAAGAACTCGGCACGCAGATCAGTCTCACCCATTTACACTCAAGATTGACACTACAAGGACCAATCTCCATCAAGAATCCTTCTTTTACAGGACTGCTACAGAATGGAACAAGCTTCCAAAATCAGTTTTTCCAGAGAACTATGACCTGCAACTTTTTAAAAAGAGGGTCCACAATCATTTGCTTTCTACAATTCCTCCTCCTTTCAATAGTCGCAGTGCATGCCGTCCGTAGCCCACACTTTTTCATCATGTGCTAAGAAGTTTACATTCTTTATATATTAAAGATTGGATACAATTCAAAGTTTATAGAGAATGGATTTATGAAATTTGTTCAGCGTATCTAGACCAAGAATCATATTTATGTAACGATTGCTTTGATAAGTTTCCAATATTTGCACTATGTATTTAAATTACCCTCAAAATATAAATCAATAAAGAAATAATATTTTTAAAAATTTAATCTCAGTTGTAACTGTGCATATGTCCAAAGATTATAAGTACAAAAATAAATATAATGACATATACTTTTAATTTAATTTTCAAAATTTACCTTCTTGCCCGTACGTCCCTAGCATTAGTTTTGCGTTTTGCAAATATAAGAACAATGGGTAAAAACTCCGGGTAAAGAGGAAAATTTATATAAAAGAAAATTCGCTCAAAAAATTGCAAACTAAAATGAATTGGATCCACAAGGTAACAACAAAAAATTTAATATAGAATGTAGCAATCATAATAAAGGGATAAAAAGAGCGAAAGAGAATGCATAACCGTCTATAGTATGTAAAGCAGAGGTGAACAAACTTTGCTAATACTAATTCATATGACCAAGATTTTTCAGTATTTGTCTTTTAGATGTTTGTAACTGAAATAGTGATAAAAGAACTAGGTATTTATAACTTTAATTTTGTGTATACTTAGTAATTTAAAAATTCTTATACAATTTGGTTAACTACGTAGGCAATGAAAAAAAAAAGGTTTGGTAATATGCAATTTATTATTTTAGTTTCACTGAATGCTAAATGCACCTGATCAGCAGATAAGTCCAGTTTTTTGTTAAACTCATTTCTTAGATCAATTTCAGTATTCCAAAAAAGGAAAGGTTGATACATATGTATATTGGTATACAATGCCAACTAGAACAGAGTTTCCACTTCTAAAATATGCAGGAAAGTCTGTAAAAGTCATCAAATTTTAAAATTTTGTAAAAATCATTAGAAAGTCAGGAAAACTTTGTTTTTATACTGCAAATATTGTATTGTTGTATTAACTTTAAATTTCAGTCAAAATATTGCAGTGCTTTAATATTGTAGGTAAAGTACTTGAGTTTTCATGCGTAAATTATAAGATTGTAAAGTTAGGAAACTTGGGTACGTATTTATTACAACAACTATTTGACAATTTTCTATAATTCGTTTATTGAAAAATAAACCGCTGGATACTATATTATTTAATCCATACGAAAGCTCGCCTAACAAAACCTGTCCACTTTCGTATCCCGGCCAGCTTTAAATACTCTTGCCCCTGCCTCCCAAGTTGCCGAGAATTTCATCGAAAAATCTCGGTGCTTTCCTTATCTTGTCGTTGGCGGTTACGCGGTTACGTCAATCAAGAAGGTCAAACAAGCAAAGCTCGGCTTGGTCCATTACCGTAACAGTATTAATAAATGGTCTTGGTTTCAAGACATCTTAAATCTGATAGTTCTTACTTATGAGCTAAAAATTTGAAAGAGAAAGATTTGAAAGAGAGTGTTTAGGGATTAAGAATGAATGATTTAATCGTCAAATGCGCCAATGATTAGGTCATATTAGCACAATCTAAAAAGAAAAAAAAATGAAACAAGTAAAAGAGTTTGTATAATTGGGTTTAAAGTTTACGAGAGACGAAAAGTATGACTGATTATGAGCAGAAAAACAAATAAATGGAGCCCTACATAACTTTATGAGCAGTCAGAACGTGTAAAAAAGGCACGACTGGTTAAACATAGAGAAGTGCTGGTTTTTACACTTATGTAATGTCATACTTTCCATCTCTAGTAAACTTTAAACACAAGTACACAAATTCATTTACTTGTTCCACTCTTTCTCCCTCAATCGAAACTCCACAGGTTGTCATGCTTTCTTCTCTTTCAAAAACCATTACTTTCGTTTTGCTCACATTTTTTTTTCATCCCTTTGATTTTCAGGGCAATATGCATAACATTAACCATCGCCTGCAACTCCTCTTCAAATAACGCTAATATGACTTAATCTTCGGCGTAAAGAAGGCATTTGACGATCAAATCATTCATTTTTAATCCATACGCACTCTTTTTCAGATCTTTTAAACAATTGTCTATGTATAAGTTAAACAGTCATGGCGAAGCCACATATCCCTGTCTCACACCTTTTTCAATGTTAAACCAGTCCGTGCAAGCACCGTTTATCCTGACACATGCAGTGGAATCGTCGTAAAGTGATTTCAGTGCTCGTATTAAACTACCACTCATCCCATACATAGACAATGTAGACCACAATTCACTCCTCACCACTCTGTTATAGGCTATAACAGCGCAATTGATCTTCTGACTTCTAGCCAAGAATTTTTCGACTATACGTAATGAAAAGACTTTATCGATACATCTCCTTCCTCTTCTAAATCCTGCTTGCACATCCCATATCATCTTCTCAGTTTTATTCGTTACTCTTTTAATTAATACCTTTGCATACAGTTTTCCGACTATGCTGAGTAAACTAATACCTCGGTAGTTATTACAGTCCTGCTGCGAATCTTTTCCCTTGTAAAGCGGCACGATAACGGCCTTGCACCAGTCGTCTGGTACACTACCACTTCTCTAACAAAGGTTAAAAAGGCGGTCCAGTAGACTAGTTACTACGTTTCGTTCAGCCTTCAGCATTTCAACTGTTATCCTGTCGTACCCAGCAACTTCACCCATTTTCATACTGTTCAACGCTTCCACAATTTCTGTCGTAGTAATTTCACTTTCATTGCAACTTTCACTCATGTCTTCGAATGGGGCCTGTACTTGTGTATCCTCTTTCTCAAATAAACTTTCGAAGTATTCCTTCCATCTCTTTAATACGCATTCCTCTCCTTTTACCATACTACCATCTTGGTTTCTGATTCTTTCCAATTGCGAGGTAGTATTTTGACCTCTGGCTGTTCTTATGGACTTTCAGAAAAGTTTAATATTGTTTTGGAAATCGTCAGATAACCTTCTATCAAATTCATCTTTATTACTTTCCTTTTTTGCTACAACCTCTTTTGCCACACCTTAACAATAAGAAATAATCAGAATGATTCCAAATGTTACGGTGATTATTGTGTCAAACTTAGTGCTTAGCAAGTTGTAATATTGTTATATAATATTTAAAAAATAAATAAACTTTTATACATTGGTTACTACTTTACCATCAGAAAGGCAAAAATAAAATTTGAACATCCCGTATGCAGTTAATTACGTTGCAAAATTTTAACTAGCAAATTAAATATTTAAAAAGTGACGCTTGCACATAGTAAGTATTAAATATGTGGATAAAATTAAAGTTGATTTCGATGGGTTTTAGGCTTTGCAGCAAAATTTGCATCAAAATTAAAAAATTAATAATTAAAAACAACCAGTTTACATGTAACCTGACGCGATAAATGAATCATTTGTCATCAAATATTAACATTGGTTCATAGTAAGTATCCAACACTTGCATTGGGGGTGATGATAATTATTGCGCTGTTCTTATACGGAGTGTTATACATGAGAAGACTTTTATATCGCGATCGCTTTTTAAATAGTCTAGAGTATAAAATTAGTGTGTCCATTAAAAATATTAGCAATAATATGGGGTGGTCGAAATGAATACCTTTTGAAAGGAACTAACGTGGCTAAATTTTATGAAGTTGATTAAAGGGCTGCAACACACGAAAATTGCCAAATAACCGTGCTGGACGATTACAAAAAAGTAAGCGTAAAATATTTAAACGGGCTATAATGTAAAGGTATTTTAATTTTCATTTAAGTACAATTCATTCTTTCAAAATTGTTCTTTTTACCGTATTCGTTTTTCAGAATAATATTTTTTTTCAGATTTTTGGAATTATTTTTTTCATGAAGTTTTTCGGAATATTTACTTTTGGAACGATAAGCTGTGGGAAACCGCTTTCTATATTTCCTAGCACGCAATGAGTTTCGTTATCTAGAAAACTAGGTATGATTAACAGTTGTCACAGTTTTAACTTGTCAGAAGTACTTAATTAGTTTTGTCAATAAAATATACCTTTTGGAATATTATTTTTTTATTATAGCAGTAATAGTAAAGCGGGGCTTAAAGGTCCGCGGGAAAAATGTTCACCATATCTTTTTCCGAAACTAAAATTCTTTTAGACAATTGATTGCAAAAAATTCACGTAAATAACATTTTTCATATTACTTATTTTCAGTCTCAACCCGACACCTTATAGGTAAAAGTGTTCAGATTATATATATATATATATATATATATATATATATATATATATATATATATATATATATATATATATATATATATATATATATATATATATATATATATATATATATATATACACTATGTAACCTTTTAAGTTAATAGTTATAAGGTAAAACACGTAAAATGGACCTTTTTGCCCAGCCCTGCCCTACAACAAATATAAGTATATTTACTCATTTTTACCAGTTTCACATAACATCCTTCTTATTCTTTTTCTTTCTTCTTTATTGTAAGCATGTTTGCATGTTTTTTTCGTTCAATTGTTAGAAAGGTTGTCGCTTCATCTCTTGCGGGGTCTTCCAACGCTTCGGCGCCCTAAGGGCGACTTGTCTCTAGTTATTTTGACCATTCTGTTGTCATTCATCCGATCTATGTGTTTGTTCCACTGTCTCTTTCTTTTCAGTATCCATTCATTTACATTGTCTATTTTACATGTTCTTCTAATGTCCTCGCTTCTCTCCCTGTTAAAAAGTGTTTTTCCAGCGATCCTGCGCACTATTTTCATTTCGGCTGTTTCTAATATTCTCTTTGTGTTCGATGTATCTGGTCTAGTTTCCGCTGTGTATGTTAATATAGGTCGGATGACCGCCTTGTACTCGGGATTTGGTCTCGATTCCGAGATATTTATTTCGGAGGATTGTATCGTTCAGGTAAGCTAAGGTTCGTGCTGCTTTTGCTGCTTGGTTTCTTACTTCCGCCTTGATGTCACCGTATCCTGATATTTCCATGTCTAGGTATTTAAATTTCATCTCCTGTATAATTTTATTATCCACAACCAGTTTGCATCTGATAGATGTTTTTGAGGTGGTCGTGAATTTCGTCTTTGCTGCAGGTACCTTTATATTTAGATTTTTTGCCGTTGTGCTGAATTTGAATAGTAATATCTGTAGGTCATCTTCGTTTTCTGCAATCAGAACAGCATCATCGGCATAGCCTAGGATTTTGACGTCTTTGTTACCCATTTTATACCCTTTCAGGTTACGACTGTGTCACGTGCCTATTTTTTTTCCTTCTACAGTTCTCTGATAGTTTCGTATTCCTTAGTTACTCGTAAGTAGGGTTGCATACCGTACTGTGTTGTAACTCAAATATATCATTCGTTGTAGATAGTGTTGCGTACCTTGTAGGGATAGGATTCGATTGTTTGGTTTGCATTTCTGTGCGGACGGGGCTGGCTAACAGCACGGACGAGGCGATTGTGGAGCACGGACTTGAGAAGATTGTGGGTTGACGTTTATTCCGTGCCATTTCTTGATTTCCGGCCTAGGAGTGTCAGTAGTTGGGTGATAGTCCTCGAAGTCGGGTGTTGGTGAGAGTTGTTGGGACGGTGTGTTATTAGCACGTGTGCAGAACCTCTATGGGATTTCTTTCATATCTGGCTGTATTTGGGCCATCTTAATTGGATTTTGAAGAAAAACCACTTCATTTTTAACTTGACCATTCTATCATATCTTCATTGTTGATATTTTGGATTTTGGATTTTTGGTGTCGAGTTAAATAGCCGCTAGCGGGATTTATTTGAGGGAAGCCATTGTTAATTAGCAGGTGCCGCCTCATAATCAAACCGGCCCCAGGAGTAGGCCACAGGAGTACAGGTGAATTCGTATACCCAAAGGTTATCAGTGATTTATTTTTAAATATATAACGCCGTGTCTCATTTTGACACCACGATTAAGTTTTGTTTTAGTTTATCAATATAGTACTTTGTGAATTCGTATACCCAAAGGTTATAAGTGATTTATTTTTAAATATATAACGCCGTGACTTATTTTGACACCACGATTAAGTTTTGTTTTAGTTTATTAATATAGTACATTGTTGGGAACTTATTTTGACACCACGATTAAATTTTGTTTTAGTTTATTAATATAGTACATTGTTGGAAACTATTTATTGCATTAGATAATATGCCAAAACTAAACTTGGATTAAAATAACCTTCTCAATAATTCTTTATGTCCAAGTAAAAATATATTTTCTTCCTACTTATTTGTAAATATCCTACAATCTTGATATTTTAAAGGACAACCATTGTAAAAATATTTTTAAATAAACTCAATTGTTTTGGCAATGAAAATCTTTATGTAAATAGTTAAAACGAGTAAATTATCAGCCTGATGTGAACGTTTGAATAAGTGTTATTAATGAGTTAATTTATATATGTTTTACTTTTTTTTGTAACTTGGTAAAGTCTGTTACTCTTACTTCTGTTATGGTTATTTTATAAAGTTGTAAATTCTAAATTTTTGGTTTGTTTTAGCAAGAAAATTTACCATAGCTGTTAATTTTTGACTATAGGTGTTATAATTTTATTATTGAACTGTGTACTTCGATTTATTGTGTGAGTAAAGTATTCAATATATTTTAGCTATAATTTTATTTATTTGGTTCACCATAATCTTAGTTTTTTATCGTGTGGCTCTGCTAGTGCCTATTAAACCTAGGGGTTTCCGGCTTGAACCGTCTAAGTCAGTGGCGCGGCTCACTTTTATATTTTTTTCTTCTAATTCATAATTTGCCAGTAGAGAAACCGCTAGCAAAGTACTCTTTAGAGAACGAAAAGACGTGGCAACTGCTTTTTATTATTTCTTCCATAACGATGTTGAACAATAAGAGGCTAATAAGAGGCTATCCATGTCGAAGACCACTTTTAACAGGAATTTTTTCGGTAGTTGTGCCATTAATTTTGGCTTGTATTTTGTTTCTCTGGTAAATATTTTCGATGGTTATTATGATTTTTTATGGGATTTTCCTATTGTATAGAAGGTGTACTACTACACATAAAGGCTGGTTTGTTATGCTCGATGGATTTTTCGGTTATTTGTCGCAGGACAAATACCGCTTCTGTACAAGATCTTCCTGATCTGAATCCTTCTTGTTTATCGCCCAAAATGGTGAGTTCATTTATTTTATTTGTTATAATCTTTGTTACTAGCTTTAAGGTTGTATTTAGAAGGTTTATGCCTCGGTAGTTTGCGGGTATATTTTTTTGTCTCCTTTTTTAAACAGTAAGATTATGGTACTTATGCGCCATTCGTCCGGAATTTTTTTATGTAAAAGGATTTTGCGAATTATGGCTGTTAGCTCTTGTTTCAGGCTTCTTTCGCCGTATTTATGGAGTTTATTTGGAATACCGTCTGGGCCTGGACTTTTCTGTTCTTAATTTTCATTAATGCCATTTCAATATCCTTTTTTTTTATTTAAGTTACTTCGTTAGTTGCGATTTCTGGGGAGTCCGGTATACTTTCCGTATCTTATTTTTTATATAGTCCTTATGTGGTTTGTGCTAACAAATTCACTTGCTTTTTTTTTCTGGCGTCTTATGAATCTTCACATCAGTTTTTGGAGGCCATAAAAGCCATTTTCCATTTTTCTCGAGAAGGATTTCCAATACTGTTCTTTTATTTGCCTTACTAGTGTGTAGGTGGCATTTCGTACCCTATTATAATCATTATAGGCTTCAGGAATTTTAGTTGTCATGTATTCTAGGCAAGCCTTCCTTTTTTTTATGCATTGTTCTTTGACTTCGTTGCAGAACTATGAAGTTTTATTGAGGCCGTGTTTTTGTTGTTTTATATCCGCTATCCGCCATCGCACTATCAGGAAAATCCTACGAAATCTTGACTCTAAGAAGGCAGTAGGACCAGATGGAATTCCGACAATTGTCCTGAAGACCTGTGCTCAAGAGCTCACCCCAGTTCTCTGTAGACTCTTCAAGTTATCATACAGCAAAGGAGTATTTCCGTCCATGTGGAAAAACGCTTAAGTCCAACCGATTCCGAAAAAAGAAAAGAAGACTATTCCTGCAAATTATCGCCCTATTGCATTGCTCTCAGTCATATCCAAAGTTATGAAAATGCGATTAACACAGAACTCATCAAATATCTGGAGAAATTTGAGATAATCCATGACAGACAATATGGATATCGACAACTTCGGTCTACTGGAGATTTGCTGGCTTATGTCACTCAGCTCTGGACAAACACTATTGAAAAGTTTGGTGAAACCCGTGCAATAACCTTGGATATATCTAAAGCCTCTGACCGTGTTTGGCACCAGGCATTGTTAAGTAAATTATCTGCCTACGGTCTCCCAACCAAACTGCGCCAATGGCTCTTGAGCTTCATACAAGATCGCTCCTTACATGTGGCAGTTGACGGTATTTCTTCTGATGCGTTTAAAACCAATGCCGGGGTCCCCCAGGGTTCCATCCTGTCCCCCACCTTATTTCTTTTACACATCAACGACCTTTTAAAAACCACCACGAACCCCATTTACAGTTTCGCAGACGATAGCACACTTGTCTCAACTTTCACATCCTATCGATCACTTTCGGTAAAGCAATCGTCAAGTGGGAAACCAACAATCTTGTTGAGTTCAACGCCCAAAAAACACAAAGTGCCACGTTTTCCAATGTCCGGAAATACCCTTGAACCAAGCCCCTTCATCTCGATTTTGGGGGTCACGGTGTCCAATAATATGTCTTGGCAAAGTCGGCAAGCCAGAGGCTAGGTTTTCTGTGGAAAGCCAGAAAGTTTTTTACTCCTGATCAACTGTTGACGACGTACAAGGCTCAAATCCGACCTCTACTGGAGTATTGCTCGCACATTTGGGGTTCAGCACCAAGGCATTCTCTTCGTATTCTAGATTATATTCAGAAAAGAGCCATTCGCTTGATAAACAGCTCAACTCTCACAGATACCCTTCGCCCTCTAGAACATAGAAGAAGAGTTGCAGACCAGTCATTGCTCTACAGATATTTCCATGGCAGATGCTCCAGAAAAATAAAAACTCTTGTACCACCATTGGCCACATTCGGCCGAAGAACTCGGCACGCTGATCAGTCTCACCCATTTACTCTCAAGATTGACACTACAAGGACCAATCTTCATCAAGAATCCTTTTTTTACAGGGCTGCTACGGAATGGAACAAGCTTCCAAAATCAGTTTTTCCAGAGAACTATGACCTGTAACTTTTTAAAAAGCGTGTCCACAATCATTTCCTTTCTATAATCCCTTCCCCTTCTAATAGTCGCAGTGCGGGCCGTCCGCGGCCCACACGATAGGTCTACCCTTTTTGCGACTATTTTCATAAAAAAAAAAATATTTCGGGAGCCAAGAGCTTTTGTTGCAGCTTCTATAATGTTCCGTTTTAGTTTCTTTCAACGTTCATTCACTTCTTCGGCTTCGCTTATTGGGTTCTTGTCAACTTTTTCCTGTAATTGTTGTTGATACAGTTTTATTATACTAAAATCCCAAAGTGATTCAACATTTATTTTTTGTGTTTGTGTCCCTGGTTCTAGAACATAACATCCTAATAATATGAAACGATAGTTAGATAAAACTAGATTTTTTAAAATTATTACATAGTATATTTGGCTTAAATAATTTTTTTATTTTATTACTGGTGATAAAATTAACTTGTAGTAATCTCAAAATTATCCATTAAATTTTTTTTAATTACTTTTAATTTTAGATCGCTAATTGCTACGGGAAAACACAATGGATATTATCTGAGTGCTGTTGGCGGGATTATTATTATTTGGAAACGTTACAAAATATTTAGGATACGCTATTAATAACCAATCTGGTAATCCGCACTTAAAGTACGCTTCTCTTAAACTTGAAGTGAGGACTATGCAAATGTCCCTTTTATTAGTATTTTATTTTTATGTTAAAAAAAATACGTATCTAAATATTAATTGTGTTAAAAACTTACCTCATTGGTTTAAAGAGCGCTTTTTGGTTATTGGAAAATTCTATAATCAGCTTAAGCTGCGTTCCGCCAGTCTTTTGCGCTGAAATAAAAATTAATTAAAAATATTTTTAAATAATAAAGTAAGTGATCACTAATAGATTCAATGGGTATTTAGTATTCCCAATGCTTACAGGTTTATAAATAATGATATTTTACACACAAATGCAATGTTTAGGGATATTTTAAAATATAAGTGCAAACAACAATATTCTTTTTTCAAGAAGGGGAGAAATTTAAAAATGTATAAAAATGTACGAAAACTAAAAATTCCTTTTAATTGAAACTTTAAACCAACGACATAATTGCGATTTAATAAAATGTATGATTCTTTTGTTTATTTTTAACCTCTCGGAATCGTCTGGACATGCTCAGAATTAAGTGATCGATGTCCTGTTGAGGTATCTTATATAAAGCGTGTCGAAGTATTCTATTAGCTCTTGTCCTGTATATACAAAGAACTCTTCTTTGAAGAGCTCAACGTAATTAAGATCTAGGGACCATGGTGGCCATGATAATACATCGATATTGTTGTTTTCTAAAAATTCCATTGCAAGCCCCGCATAAAACTATGGAGGGTGGAGGTGAGAAGAACTGTCTTATATGGGTGACAAGTTAAAAAAGTTTCCAGTTGTAGGCTATAAACAACAGTTCAAAAACCCTCAAGAATGGCGCTAGCCTAACTAAAGGGTATGGTATTGTAACAATTTTGCGATACGCCACTGGAATGTATGCAAGCAAATACTTTCCCGACTAATCTTGAATTTTCAATAGAACAGTTTCGTTATCATTATCTTCGTTTGGGTCTTGTGTCGCTAAGATAAATTGACTTATAACCAACTATTTAGACGTAAAAGTAAATTGGTTATAATTTATAAGATTAGTAGATAATGACTTCACATTTTTAGAAAAGTCGACGTAACTCGGAACACTTGTACTTAGGTATAGGGAACCCCTATGCAAGTAATCCTTATTTTTTACGGATAATCGGAAAATGCGCCTAAATACAAGGTATCAAATTAAAGACTTTAATTTGCCTCACTTCATTGGGATATCCTGAATATTTTAAAATAATTTGAAAATGTAGCCTTTATCAATATACAAACTAATAAAATGCCAAAAATTTTAAAACATTTACCGTTTCGGTAAAGCTCTCCGTTTCGTTAGTAGTGATTTATCCTGTATGTTACCATGGAACATTTTCCAAATTTCGGGAGAATGCACGAATCGAGCAGTTTCGAAGTAGTTTTGCGCGTTCGCCAAAATCGATCATTCTCCAACGGATAAACTGGACAGGTCTGGTCATTAAGATGTTGGTCGTGATTCGTAACAATATGGACAGTACAACAAACATTTTTTACGGAAGATACATAAGTCTTTCTTTCTACCACTTAAAATAATTAAATAGGTCCCACAGAACAATTTTCATGTAGACATAAAAAATGTTTTTCTGCCACAAACTGTGTTTTTTTTTTTTTTTTTTTTTTTATGTTCTGGTTCCCACGAAAAGGGATATCCTGTAATGTTCAGAGAACATCGTGGGAACCAAGGGAAAGAAGGTAGGAGTTGGTGTTCTTCTTAAATTTCTGGAGGTTGTATGCCTCGGGGAACACCTCCCTAGGCAATGAGTTCCAAAGCCTCGCAATTCGTTGGATGAATGAGTCTTTGGAAAGTGATGTTCTGCAGGTCTCCAAAGTGACCACGAAGGGGTGTTAAGACTGAACTTGACGGGTTAATCTCGAAGAGACTGCCAAAGGAGGAACGATTGTTGATATTTCAGAAGAGCATCGCCCATGAAAATATCTATAAAATAGAGACAAATCGCCAACTTTTCTACGGTGTTCCAGACAAGTGAGCAAGTTTGTAAGCGAGGCATCACCGACGAGACGAATTGCCCTTTTTTGGACAGAATCCAGTAGCTTCAGGATATGTTTAGGTGCTGCACTCCAAATATGGGAACAGTACTCCAGTACAGGTCGGATCTGTGCCTTATAGATCATAAGCAGCTGACTGGAGGTGAAATAGCTCTTGGCACGAAACAAAAAACCAAGTTTTTGGGATGAACTTTTGGCAATGGACCTCACTTGATTTTCTCAGGAAAGGTTATTGCTGATAGTAATACCAAGCATCGATATGGATGACTTCAGTGGTATGGTTACTCCTGACAAAGTTATGTTAGGTACAGTAAGATCGGCTTTTCTAGAGAAAAGACATGCTTGTGTTTTGTTTGCATTGAATTCTACTAAGTTATTGGATCCCCATTCGAGAATTGTTGCTAAGTCCATATTTATATTGTTAACATTTCTTCCTCGTTCATTTCTGGTTTCACGGGCTGATATAGGGGCCCTGGAAGAGAAAGCGGTATGGAGGGTACTATCATCGGCAAATCTGTGTACGGGACATGAAGTTGCTTTCAATAGGTCGTTGATGTGAAGTAAAAATAGTGTTGGTGCTAGAATGGATCCTTGCGGAACACCAGCATTTATAAGTAGAGTGTCAGATGAAACTCCATCGACCACTACATGGAGAGACCTGTTTGAGAGAAAACTAGCAAGCAGAGAACACAGCTGAGGGGGCAAGCCATAAGATGGAAGCTTGGCGAGGAGTCCCTGGTGCCAAACTCGATTGAACGCCTTGGAGATATCTAATGCCACAGCTAAAGTTTCTCCATACTTTTCAATAGATAGCTGCCATATATGTGAGACGTATACGAGCAGGTCACCAGTTGATCTCTGATGGCGGAAGCCATATTGCCTATCATTGATAATTCCTGAGTCTTCCAGATATTTCATGAGCTCGATGTTGATGGCTTTTTCCATGACCTTTGAAATAATAGATAGCAGTGCGATAGGTCTGTAGTTGCTAGGTAGGGTCTTTTTGCCTTTTTTAGGGACTGGCTGTACTCTTGCAATTTGTCAATTGGACGGAAATACTCCCAAATTGTAAGAGTGGTTGTACAACTTGCAAAGAACAGGTGTTAGTTCGGGGGCACATTTCTTGAGAACAATCGGCGGGATTTCGTCAGATCCACAGGCTTTGTTGGTGTTGAGACCCAGCAAAATCTTTCTGATAGTACGTTGGCGAAAGGTGATCTCGGGCATGTGACTGTCAATAGGTGTAATGTTCGAGGGTTGTTTTCCCGAAGAATCCAGAGTGGAATTTCCAGCAAATAGGTGCGCAAAGTTATTGACTTTTTTCTGGGCAGTCGTTGCTAGTGTTCCATCTTCATTGGTTAGGGGAGGAAAAGAGCTGGAAGTGAAGTTTCTTCCCACAGTTTTGGCGAAAGACCAAAATGAACGGGATCCTTTAGGACATTCAACAAGTTTTGATCTTATTTTGGCATTATGAGCATCTTTTGAACATTCTATTGTCTCTTTGCATATGCCTCTAGCCTCAACATATGCTGCTCTGGTCTCAGGTCCCGGATTTTTTTGCCATCGATGGTATGCTGCCTGTTTGGAAGCCACAGCTCTAGAGCAGTTTCTGTTAAACCAGGTCTTATCGGATGATGTTCTTCTTTCGGTATTCGGTATGTAAGTTTGCATCCCCAACATGATGATTTCAGAAATTGTCTCGGCACATCGTGTTGGATCTACTGAGGAGAAACAAACTCTCTTCCATGGAAACGCTGAGAAAAACATACGAAGACCCTCCCAGTCGGCCGGATTGTAATGCCACATGAGATGGGGTGGTATTGTGCTGCTCGATGGTAAATGGAAAGAGCATGTTGTGGAGATGAGGGTGTGATCAGAGTTTCCAAGTGGGGCACAAACTTCAATTCTATACGGGTCAGGATTGGTGGTGAGGAAAAGATCTAGTGTATTGGCAGCCTGGTTGTTGACATCAGGGATGCGGGTTGGTAGCTCGACCAGTTGTTCTAGATCATGAGTGATGGCGAAGGCCTCAGCTTGACGACGATTTTTAATTAACTCATGAATACGGAGGAGTCATTAAAACTTGACGGTTTTAAAAGTTGTTTTAATGCAATCAACGACGAGCCAAAACTTCAACATTATGTACGAATCAAATAGAGCATAATATGTAGTTCTGGTGCAGTTAAAGAAGGACATCTATAATAATTTATTTGTTTAAAACGGTCGTGCGTACAAAGAGAACTAGGAAAGTTTTGCAATATGACGCAATCACGTGGAGCAGGAGTCTGAATGTTGGTGCATGTTGAGATGTGTTCATACTTACACACTATCCCCTGCGCCAAGCTGGTGGGCTCAGTTGTTTGTAAGCAGTAATAGTTTGAAGTACGTAATGGCACCTTAGTCACCAAATGATATTTGGGTGGTTTTTCGGTATAACTTCTCTCGTGGTTTAAACGTAGAGCGGTGCTTTAAAGAAATGAGTGTGAATTACACTAGGTGATTATTGTTCACATCGTAAGACTATACTCAGGTAGTACAGAAAATTTCAAAGGGAAAATTTAAAGGAGCGCATTGTAACGGACGAAGAGGCCACCAACATCCGTTACGAAGAAAAACGTTACTGCTGTATGAAAAATGCTTGACAATGACGAGTGACTTACCACTAGATTAAGAAAATGTTAGGCCTTAATGCACCAGCAATTCGTTCATTTGCACGTGACGAAAGTGTGTTCTCTCTGGGTATGTAAACAACATCGTGACAGGTGACAAGGTTTGGCTGAACTATTATAATGATTAAGAGAGAGAGAGATTAAGAAAATCTTAGGCCTTAATGCACCAGCAATTCGTTCATTTGCACGTGACGAAAGTGTGTTCTCTCTGGGTATGTAAACAACATCGTGACAGGTGACAAGGTTTGGCTGAACTATTATAATGTACCGACCAACTTTCAAGGGATACACCAGTAGCAGTCAGAAAATTCCGATCAGTAAAGAAGAAAATAATAGCTGTATTTTTCAAATCAAGTAGAATTAAGGGGCGTATCGTGTTTGACACACAAAAGACAGTTACAGCTAAGTGATACACTGAACAGTGCCTTCCTAAAGTCATCCGACCAAATTCAAGAATGGACATCTGGTTCTTTAATTACGACAATGCTCCAGCTCACTGCACGAAAGCCTGCACTGATTATTATAAGACTGAAACTGCTTATGCACTCTCCTTACAGTCCAGACCTTTCTCGCAAGTGAAAATGAAGCTGAAAGGGAGACGGTTTTTTAGTGATGAAGACGTTTTGAGGACTTGGGACAACGAGTGTGCCATACTTTCTAGCGAGACATGTAGCAAGATGTTGTTTAAGGATTAGTGGAGGATGGAGGATGGAGAAATGTTTTATCTTTTATAGAAATTATTTAAAAAATAAATAAATGAAAATGTATTGCAAAGCTTTACCAGTTCCTTTTGTAGAGGTTGCAATACGACCCCTGTGTTTTTTCGATACATTTCTCCTTCTTTATTACGTGCATAAACGTCCAAAAGGTCCACTGCCTAGTATTTTTTATTGTAAAATGTCTGCACTGAATGGTAAAACACAACTATCATTGTTTGATCCGTGGTAAAAAACGTAAAGTAAAAAGTTTGGAAGTTTGTAGTAAACAATTTAAAGTAATGATAAAGTACTGGTATTTTCATAAACATAGCAAATAATTGACTTTTAAATAAATTTAAAAAATTGTAAGCTAAAACTAAAATATCCCCATACATTTTGGATGTGTGTTATTTCGCAATAAACTTTTCCCAAAAATGATGATACCCTTTTATATTTTTAATACATACTTTCCAATTATATATTTTCTTATGGTCAGTTATTATAACATGGTTACAGAGGATAATAATAAAATTGAAAGCTCTAAGGTAGTCATGCATTTGAAAAAATGTAAAAGCAGTAAGTCGGGAGTTATGAAGAGCGTCGCCTCATCGAATTCATAAACGTTAACCGATAAGAATTGCATATTGCTAAAACATTTTTAAAAAAAATCATTTATGATGTAACAAAGATATTATACTAAAAGTATAATTTTTTTTTACTTTGAAAGTATTTTTTTAAATTACTTTATATCGAACCTTATTCTGGACATAACTTTTTAGCATTTTTAATCCGCTTTTAAAGTAAACGACATGCTTATTATACCCTAAGGCCATAAAAAGTAGGAAATGATAGATATTTATTTACTCTTCTTTTTAAGAGTTACAAGTTAAATTGCTTTGGGAAGATTTCGCTTTCGAGTTAAACCACAAATGAATGGGCCGCGAGTGTCTGTCAAGTGGAACGACCGATACATGCTTGAGAAGGCCCGAGCCTAGCCAATTGATTAGAGCATCTGCCGTGATAGTAACAATAGAACACAGAAAAGTCACCAATATTTCTTCTGTGACTTAGAGATGGTAAAGGATAGACCAGAATAGTCTCCAACAGATTCCTGTCTTTGGAAAAGCAAATTAATGGAGAGCAACTCGGGGATCACTCCGGGATACTGAGTGAAACAAAAAACCACCAAATTCTCGGGATGGTTCCTGAATTGCTAGCCACAAAAATACACGTAGAAAAGTCGTTCAAAGTCCTCTTTCCGAAGAGAGACGAATGGGCGAGGGGACAAATCCTCTTCCCAGAGACTGAATACGTAATGTACACAGATGGCTCGAAAACCCCAGATAGAGTTAGGGCCGGTGTTTTCAGCAGGAAATCAAAGATTGAAATATCTACCAGTCTTGGCAGGTATGCTACAATATATCTGGCTGAAGTATTCGCTATCAAATTGTGTGCAAGAAAGTTGACCAACAGACCTCTAGCAAACAAAAACGTAAGTATAATATCAGACAGCCAGGCTGCTTTAAAAGCACTGAGCTCCAACAAGATAAATTCTAAACTTGTATGGAATTGCATCGAATCCTTAGAGTACCTTGGTGCGAACAACAGGGTGACCCTACTGTGGGTACCTGGGCACCAGGGGGTAGAAGGAAACGAAAAAGCCGACACCCTTGCAAAACAGGGGGCCGAATCTGCGTTCACTGGACCAGAACAGGTTTTTGAAGTCACCACAAGTGCCGTTAAAACAATTATTTCGGACTGGGCGAAAAGGAAAATACTTATGTACTGGTCCGACATACCAAAATTAACCCACTCGAAGGCGTTTTTACCGTTTAAACCCTCGAGAAACGCAACTAAGCAGATCCTAGAATGGAGCAGAAATGACCTGCGTATTCTAACAGGACTGCTTACAGGACACTGTCGTCTAAGATACCACCTCAGAAAGATAGGTCTGAACCAACAAACGGACTGTCGGTTCTGCTGCGTGGAAGACGAAACTACTGAACATATACTATGTTCATGCCCCGGCCTGGGAAGAATAAGGTTCAACATATATGGATACACCAACCTAGAACCTACCGATTTTAAAAAAATCTCACCCTTTACAACCATGAACTTCGTGAGAAGGGCTGGATTGTGTGGTGAACTGCGACCACGCCCCACTCACATGATACCTAACCTAACCTAGAGATGGTAAAGTTTCAGTCAAAGATTGATAATCAATTAACCGTATGGCCCGTTTTTGAACTGAGTCTAGCAATGTCAACGTACGTAACAGTACTCCAATGCTGGTCTAATCTAAAATGTGTGAAACGTTGATGAAAAGTAAAATAATTTTTGGAAGCAGACTTGGTTATCTACCAGCATCGTCGGTATTGGAAAAAAATCTAAACCAATCGACATTACGTACATTAAAGTAACTCTTAATTACAGGAGATAATACTTTGGTTAAATGCACACAAACCTTTCTTCAAACAGAACCTGGGATAAAGTTTGCAGTCGAAACATAACAGGTAAACAAATTTGAACGATTTTTTAAGCTGTGCCTTTGCAAGAGTCAATATATCGTCCGGTTACTTGAAAAACAAGATAACTCTACTTTTTAACATTTTCGAGTTCAGTACAAAATAGTTCAAATAATATACTGCATAAACAAGACGAAACTAACAAACGAACTATACTTAATCATAACATTGGTCTAAATTGCTAATAGTGTGTCTACAAAAACAAACTAATACAACCTAAATGAATTTAGTCGGATTCCCAATAGTGTATCTGCCAAAAACCAGATAAGAGACATATAACTTATTATTGCTAAAGGAATTAAGTCCGATTCCTAAAAGCTTTCCTGCCAAAACAAAATAAAAGGCAGATAACTTATTTTCGCTGGATACCTATATTTATTGGTAACATTTTGTCGGCCTCCAGATGAATAACTTATTTTTGCTGAATGTGTTAAATAGGGTTATTAGCTTTCAAATAACGAAATTATCATTTACCTCCGATACGTGTGGTGGCCAAAATAGAAATAAACACGTAAGTGCATTGCTGTTGTATGTGGCCCAAACAAATCTCAAGGTACAAGTTATTGAACAAAAATATCTAGAACCTGGCCAAACGTATATGGAACGTATATGGAACGTATATGGAAAAATTTGTTCCCGTTTGTACCATGGCTCACAATTTTTTTAGCAGATCAAACAAAAAACCTTATACAGTGAAGGAACTTAAATTTAATGATTTTTTCGACCTAAAGCAGATGTCCAAAATGGTTATGAAAAACACAGCTTACAATACAAACGGCGAAAAACTTAATTGGCTCAAAATTAAATGCCACAGATGTTTAAAATGTAAGCCTGGAATACTTCAATACCGTTATAATATTAATAATGCTAAAAAACGATTTACTAAAACTTTGTAAATCAGGTGATGAGTTTCACCATTATCACGAGGGACTCCCTGCTTTCAAAACTGTTAAAGACACAGTTCCTGAACGAAGGTTGAAGATAGTGCCATGGATTCTGAATGACAGGACATGTATGTAGACAGCTGAAATAAGATAAGTGGTGTTTTTTCTGTTTTTTTGGTACCATTTGATGGATTTTTATGTTTGTAACGTGTCAAGACTACTTTATGTTTTAAATACTTTTTTTTTATAAGTGTATTTGTTTCATACACGGTTTAAGTTTTTATTGATTTTTCGTTTAAGAATGTGAGTTACCTTTTTTGCAGTAACCCGACGATATGGTGACTGACTTGCTCTTAAAAATGCTCCGGGATGAACAGAAGTCACAAAACAAGAGTTTTTTGATGAATTTAATAAAACTTTCGATGTAAATCCTCCTCCTCCATACTTCATCCGAAAACCAAACGGAAGGGGAATATAATGAAAGTCAACTACTAATTCGATAAAAGACGTGTTTATACGACAAATTTTGTTGTGGTACCCTACTTTGTAACATTATTGTTTTTAATATTTTATTTGTCTATGATATTTAACTAATACATAGACAATTGTTTAAAAGATTTTAAAGAGAGTGCGTATGGATTAAAAATGAATGATTTGATCGTCAAATGCCTTCTTTACGCCGATGATCAAGTCATATTAGTGTTATCTGAAGAGGAGTTGCAGGCGATGGTTAATGTTATGCATGATGCCCTGAAAATCAAAGGGATGAAAATAAATGTAAGCAAAACGAAAGTAATGGTTTTTAAAAGAGAAAAAAGCATGACAAATTGTGGAGTTTTAATTAAGGGAGAAAAAGTGGAACAAGTAAATGAATTTGTGTACTTGGGTTCAAAGTTAACGAGAGATCGAAAGTATGACAGTGACATTGGGCGAAGGCTGTTAGCAGGAAAACAAATGAATGGAGCACTTTATAGATTTATGAATAGCCAAAAAGTGTCAAAAAGGCACGTCTGGTGGTGCATATAGGTGTGTTGGTTCCTACACTTATGTATGGTAGTGAATGTTGGGTTTGGCAGAAGAAGCATAAAAATAGGTTTAATGCTGCGGAGATGAGCAGTCTGAGAAGAATAGCCGGAGTGACTCGGTTGGATAAAGTAAAGAATAGTGATATTAGAGAACGCTGTGGTGTAAAAGAAGTTGTGGTTACAAAGATAGATAAAGGAATGCTTAAATGGTTTGGACACGTAAAGGATGGATGAAGGAAAATTGACGAAACAAATTTATAAGGCGAGTGTGAATGGACAAGTCGATAGAGGTTGACCTCGGAGAACATATTTCGATCAGATCAACATTGTTGTGAAAAAAGGCCAGGTCAAGAGTACCAACAACCGACGAGCATGTATGAGGGCACTGATAAAAGTAGAGGAAGCAAAAGATGTGTGTAAGATCCGTAGCAAGTGGAAGGAAGTGGTCTCTGTCTACTCCTATGGGAAAAAGGCTTGACTTTATGTATGTCTATGATTACCTGCTATTTTTATGGCCACCAAAAAGCATTCATACCCACAAAACATAAAATATATGTTTTAGCTTACCAAATAATAGAAATAAATTACTACTAACAGGCACAAACTGGGATAAAAACTTATAAAAAACACTACAATTGCCGAACAACCCTGCTCATTGATTTCAAAGTATTTGTTTTGCAGGTAATATTAATGTGTATGTTGAAATTTATTGTGGCTGTTTTTCTTTTAAGTTCTTATATTCTTTTTGTTCAATATACTGTTACAAATTATGGATAACGGGTCTGCCCCTGTCCCATTATTTGGTCTGAGGCAATGGCGCGGTTTTTGGGTGTCATTAAATAAGCGGATGATTTATTATCGCCACCGGAGATATTAAAATATTTGGAGAACTCCGGAATAGACGTCCCTTTTCTCAAATAATTGATTAGCACCTATTTAAGAAGATCGCAGCTATAAAAAGACTGAAAAAGTTTAACCTTTGTGAAATATCCAAGTTATTTATAAAATAAGAGTTTATTGTATTACAGAAGAAAGATTAGAATATATTGTTTGTACTGAGTGTTTAAAATTAAGGAACCCAAGAAAAAATATCGTAACAATACCGACAAATTTTAAATGGACAGATTGAACAATAAGAAGAACTTTGCGGAAACTAAAGAGATATAATTGATAATGTAATAAAATTTATGAAAATTAAAGCGAAAGATGGCTTGCAAATTCCTATTAACGAAAATATCGAACAAGTTATTTCACATTAGGTATCTATGATAAGCCTCAAAAATAGTTCAAGAAAAGTAAACAACCTTATATTTAATCTCCGAAAACATCTTACAAAAAGTGTCAATTTAAAGGTTTTGTTTTAGAAGGACAGTGATAAAGAACAAAGAAAATCGTAAATAATTTTCCTGTTGCTAAAAGCGACAACCAACTTTATAAGTAATTCAAAAAAGTAACCGATGCAAAAGTGTATTGAAGCGTAGGCAAATAACTTTAATAAAAGTACTACAAATATAAATTAGGTTTTTAGTGATAAAATACACATATTTATCGAGATATGTAAATAAAAATTTATGATGTAAAATTAAAACGTGTAGAATTTTTTAATAGTTAACAGTTATTGTGAGGAAAAAAGAAATATCATGTATACCGATGATACATATTTGCATAGCTCTCATTCTACGACGAATATTAAATCTATACAGTGCGACCATAAAGTAACGCATAATGCATTATTAGCTAAATAAACAGTAATATGAAATAATCCAGAAACGAAACGAAATGGGTCGTTTTTTGATTTTAATTTACTATTTTGAAAAGAATAATCTATCATACAGGGTAAATAATCTTTGAATATTACCGTCAGCACAAAATTTTTAAAATTAAACACCCCCCTTTTTTCCAATTTTCGGATTTCTCTTGCTGAGCTAATTCGAAAAATGTATCCCAAGTTGATTAAAATTGGTGCAGAGTGGACAATAACGCAAATGTTTGTTATTTTAACATTGTATCTATCCACTTATCTTAGCCGCTCGACTAAACAGAAAAAGTTTAAAAGTATATCTTGCCATTTGTTTTTTTAATTTGACGTAAAAGACTGTCATAAATATCCCAGTTTAATTTCGTATTGTTAATCTAATCAATCATATCGTATTTAACAAACTGTTTTTATAAATAGCCAGAAAGTGTTAGGTGTGTTGGTTCATAAATTTATGTATGGTAGTGAATGTTAGGTTTGGCAGAAGAAGCATAAAAATAGAATTAATGCTGCGGAGAAGAGTAGTTTGAGAAGTATAGCCAAAGTGACTTGGTAGGATAAAGTAAAGAATAGTGAGATACGGGAACGCTGTGACGTAAAAGAAGATGTGGTTACAAAGATAGATAAAGGAATGCTTGGATGGTTTGGGCACGTAGAAAGGATGAAGGAAGATTGACGAAAGAAATTTATAAGGCGAGTGTGATGGACAATTCGGTAGAGGTCGATATCAGCGGACATATCTCGATTAGATTAACATTGTTTTGAAGAAAGGTGTCAAGAGTACCAACAACCGACGAGCAGGTATGAAAGCACTGATAAGAGTAGAGGAAGCAAAAGATGTGTGTAAAAACCGCAGCAAGAGGAAGGAAGTGGTCTCTGCTTACTCCTACGGGAAAAAGGCGTGACTATATGTATATGTATGCATGGATGCACTTAATTTACACAATATCCCGATAATATAAATCAAGAGTATTTGAATTGTTAAATGAAACAAGGATTTGTGAAATATATTTGGTACTGATAATTGTTTAGTTTGTCACTGGCGAAAAAAAAGCATCCCTTAAAGATTTAAAAAGTACCCATCTATAATTTTTTTAGTATAATTTTAATACCAATAAATTTTCTGAAAGTAAAATATTTAGTAACAGTAACAGAATTATTTAAAATACGCTATTGGTAACCAATTCAGTTTAAATCGGCACTCCAAGTGGCGCTGATATCATATTGAAGTAGGGATGTTATAAATGTACCTTTCATTAGTAATTTATCTCCACCGTTACTTTAACAAGTTTAAATATTATCACAATTTATAAACGACACTAATGTTGACTTATTTTTATTAAATCTTTTATAATTTATCCAATAATGATAATAATCTTTAGGATTTAGGTATTTTGCAACTAACAGCAAATATTATAAATCACTGCCGACAATTTATTTTTAACACAACAGAAGAGGTATGTCAAAAAAATTGGTGTACGACAAAAACTAAAAATTAATATATTTATTGTCAATGTTGTTTTTATTATTAGGTTTAATTGTGTTGTTTTTAGGTCAAAGCAGGTATTAGTGTTAGTATTCACCCAATTTTTCGCCCTTTTTTGACATGCCTACATACCGTTGAATACATCTCTCAGAAAAGTACCAAATCTTGATTCAGTTAATGCTAAAAAAAACATTTAACAGCCATTATTAAACAAATACAATCAATTTTAAATACTGCTTCGAACCTTTTTTAAAATTTAAGTCATTAAATAAAAAATAAATAAAAACTAATGCATCTGGAAAATAATTGATTAGAAGGTGATTTTCGAAGATCTTTGTTATACATGTTCTATGTAACACGTCAAATAATTGTTGGCCCACTGAAAATTTCTGCCACCTCTTAAAAATCTACGTTAAAGCATGTCCCATACACGCTTAATTGGATTTAAATCCGGTGATTAAGCAGGTATTATTCAATACTATTATCATTAAGAAAGCTAGCTGCTGTTGCCGCAACATGGGGTTGTGTATTATCATACATTTTTTTTTAAATTCCAGCTTTATTTACAATCTGCTACAATGTACATATAACAATTAGTTAATTGTGTGTTCATATGAAGAAACTTGTAGAAATCAGTTCATCAACTGGTTCCTATATTTACATTAGTTAAATTATAATATAACTACAGTGAACGCGTATTAAGAGTTTGCTAAAAACGGTACAGTGAGGCAATTGGGTAGTGACGTTTCAGACGTCTATGTGGCACTAATTTCGTTAGGTCCGTCACGATAGGGTTTGGATGAGCTTCTAGCCTCGTAGAATATTTCAGAACAAACCATGGCCCTTGTGAGATAATTCTGAGCATCTTAGCTTGGAACCTTTCCAGGATTTCTAGTTTAGAGTTAGAAGCTGAACCCCAGAGTTCTAATCCATATGTCCAAACGAGTTTGAAAATAACTTTATAGATTAAGAGTTTGTTTACCAAGGTTAGCTCTGATTTGGGATCGATTAGCCAGTAGTGTTTGTGCAACATTAAGCCGAGCTGCTTTCTCTTCGTGAAAATGTGTTTCTTCCATGTCATTCTTCGATCCAAGTGGATACCAAGATACTTCACCCCTTCTCGCTGAGGGATTTGGATATTATTTAATATAACTGGAGGACAGGTGTTTTTACGATTTGTGAAAGTTACATGTACTGATTTACTCTCGTTGACTTTGATCCTCCATTTAATCAGCCAAGACTGGATTTGAAGTAGGTATAATTGCAGTTGATATTTTTTTCAATGGTTGTGGTATATAAAAGCACAATTAATCAAAGTATTTTATTATTGTAACTTGTAGCATTAAAAAAATGTTTGAGCAGAACGGGATTAGTCATATTTGCAATGGTGACACCCCAGGGTACCTTCTTTATAAGAATTAACCTCCTCCATTCTACAATCGTGCTTCAATACCCAGTATTCTCCGTCCTGAGTCAGGATGTATCCCAAATTTTGACTCGTATGAGAAACAATGTATTGTTTTGTTTTGGAGTTTAAATTTTTAGTTCATCTTTCAGAAGTTAATGTTATGTTTTTTAATTCGTATAATATTTGTTTTATTTTCGGAGCTTTTGTGTTGAGGGTACACACATTTTTTGAAGAGAAATTGTTTGATCTCTTGCATACGCCGTAGTCCCTTTCCTGATAGGTTAGAAGTGGTCACTACCTCTAAAAGTTTTATACTGATTTTTAGCGTAGCAGACACATGTCAACGAGGTAGGAATAGTTTAAATTAGAGTAATGTAATTAATTACTTGATTGTTTGACACGAATATTTATTATATTTTGTGCTGGTCGCCTGGTTTTCATGCACCTTAGCGTTTTGCATTGACATTTCTATGTTCCGCAAATATTTTTACATATCTGTTGCCACGACTTTTCGTTCTCTTAAGAGTACTCTGCTAGCGGTTTCTCTACTGGCAAATTATGCCCGAGCTCAGCCGTAGAGGGTAGAAGAAAAAAATATAAAAGTGAGCCGCGCCACCGACTTAGACGGTTCAAGCCGGAAACCCCTAGGTCTAATAGGCACTAGCAGAGCCACACGATAAACAACTAAGATTATGGTGAACCAAATAAATAAAATTATAGCTAAAATCTATTAAATACTTTACTCACACAATAAATCGAAGTACACAGTTCAATAATAAAATTATAACACATATAGTCAAAAATTAACATTTATGGTAAATTTTCTTGCTAAAACAAACCAAAAATTTAGAATATACAACTTTATAAAATAACCATAACAGAAGTAAGAGTAACAGACTTTTCCAAGTTACCAAAAAAAAGTAAAACATATATAAATTAACTCATTAATAACACTAATTCAAACGTTTACATAATGCTGCCAATTTACTCGTTTTAACCATTTACATAAAGATTTTCACTGCCAAAACAATCGAGTTTATTTAAAAATGTTTTACAATGGTTGTCCTTTAAAATATCAAGATTGTAGGATATTTACAAATAAGTAGGAAGAAAATATATTTTTACTTGGACATAAAGAATTATTGAGAAGGTTATTTTAATCCAAGTTTAGTTTTGGCATATTATCTAATGCAATAAATAGTTTCCAACAATGTACTATATTAATAAACTAAAACAAAACTAAATCGTGGTGTCAAAATAAGTTCCCAACAATGTACTATATTAATATACTAAAACAAAATTAATCGTGGTGTCAAAATAAGTCACGGCGTTATATATATTTAAAAATAAATCACTTATAACCTTTGGGTATACGAATTCACATGTACTCCTGTGGCCTACTCCCGGGGCCGGTTTGATTATGGGGCGACACCTGCTAATTAACAATGGCTTCCCTCAAATAAATCCCGCTTGCGGATATTTTAAATTTCTTTAAAACTCCGCCTGGGGCAGGTGCTGGGTGGATTGAGTAGCCTGGTATCTGTCACTGCCGGTCCCAAGCCCGGGTAAAGGAGGAGGGAACATGGGTGAGGCCAGCAACCTGCTTATGCTTAATATATATGCTCAAAGACCCATAGAAATAGCCTCGGATAGGACGGAAATCACGGATAATGACTTGGCGAGGAAACGGAAACGATTCTGGAAACAGAAACAAAAACCTTTGCGAGTCGCAACTTGGAATGTAACATCAATAGGTAATAAAGATCAAGAAATAATAATGGAACTTAACAACCACCAAATAGATATATGTGCTGTGTCCGAAACAAAAAAGAAAGGGAAAGGTAGCATGAGTCTGGCAGAATATATCCTAATATATAGTGGAAAGGCAAAGAATGAAAGAGCTACATCTGGAGTGGGCTTGCTATTACGTAAAACATATGAAAGCAGCATAAAGGAAGTGTCGTATGTTAATGATAGAATATTAGTGACTTCACTTGAATTCCGAAAACCAATTCATTTTGTATGTGTTTATGCTCCTGATATATCTAAACCTCAAGAAGAAATCTTGCAATTTTATGATCAACTTCAAGAAACCCTGGACAAACTTCCCAATAAAGAAGATGTCATCCTTCTAGGGGACTTTAATGCCAGAATTGGCAACGAAGTTTTGGCCGGTATCAAGAATCGATTTAATGAAGAAACAATTAACAGCAGCGGAGAGACGGTAATCCAATTCTGTGCTCACAACGAACTACGGATTAATAACACCTTTTATCCCCATAAGCTACAACATAAATATACGTTTGAGAATAGTAGAGGACAGAAATCGATAATAGATTACATTATTACCAATCGAAATATACACCCATCAAGAATACTGGATGTAAAAGTTCTAACCTCGGCAAACACAGGCACCGATCACCACTTACTGGTCGCTAAACTGAGAAACTGTTTACAAATAAAGAAAAAAGTTAAAAGTCCATTAGAGTCAATCCAAAAAATTAACATACAATCTCTTTCTAACGACTCAACAAAGAAACTGTATCAACAAAGACTAATACAAAAGATCAATGAAAATGGAATTACAGATGAAGATACCATTGAGACATCGTGGACCAAACTAAGATCCAACATCATTAATGCAGCGGAGGAAGCATTGGGTAACAGAAAGGTAAAAATTGGTGGAAGTCGAAACACAAAACCGTGGTTTACGGAGGAGATTAGAACGTTAGCGGATGAGAAAAAGAAATCGGAGCGGAACAGCTACACAAGAGGAGTATAGAGTTGTAAGAAATAGAGTTAACACAAAAATAACAGCAATAAAACGGCAATTCTGGGAAACATACTCAGTGAGCATGGAGCACGACCTCTATGGAGGACAAAAGAAAATTTGGAATATGCTTAGAAATCGTAAAAGGCCAGTGAATGAGTACGTTAACACTACAAAAATATCAACGGAACAGTGGGAGTCCCATTTTCGTATGCTGTACAGCGATTCTGGCCAAGAAACAAAACCAGTAATGGAAGAACAAATCAACAATGCAGACGGTAACCCCATAGAGCAGACCCTATGTACAAGAGACATCAACCTAGCAGTGTCAAAACTAAAAAATCGAAAGTCACCTGGATTAGATAACGTAAACAATGAACTTATAAAATATAGTGGGCCTACGTTGATGGAACAAATCACATTGCTATTCAACAAAATATATAAAAACAAGAAAATTCCAGTACAATAGAAAGAAAGCATTACAATACCATTGTTTAAGAGAGGTGTCAAAACAGATATGAATAACTATAGGGAAATAAGTCTGTTAAGTACAACATCGAAGCTACTGACAAAGATCATAGCCCAACAGGTGGCACAGACTGGAATTAATGAGGAGCAACAAGGGTTTCGACAAAATAGATCCACCATCGACGGGATTTTTATTCTTAGACAGATAGCTGAAAAAGCAATAGAATACAACAATGTTGCTTACATGTGTTTTATTGATCTAAAACAGGCTTTTGATAGAGTCAGACTGAAGGATGTGGATTCTACGTTTATAAGAGTTGAACAGAAGCTAACAAAAAGGATAGACATATCAACAGGTATAGGACAAGGAGATAACCTTAGCCCTATTTTGTTCAACATCGTCATGGATAAAATAATCGACGAAGTCAAAACGGCGGGAAAAGGATACAGGATGGGAGATCAGGAGTTTAAAATAATCTGTTATGCTGATGATGCGGTCATTATATCTCAAGACGAGGACAATTTACAGAGAAAGCTATTTAAATTCGAGCAAACTGCACAACAGTATAACATGATCATCTCGCAAGAAAAAACACAATCTCTTACAATATCACGAGATTCCAAAAGATGTAAACTGGCATTATATAACAAGAGCGTGGCACAGGTTATGTCATTTAAATACTTGGGTGCTCAAATAACCAGTAACCGTGATCTTAAGTCGGAAGTCAAGTCGCAAACAATCAAAGCAGCAAGACTATCGGGATTCCTACGAGATGTGATAAGGAGGAACAAGCACATGTCTATAGCGAGCAAAACAAGAATCTATAAGACCTGCGTAAGACCGGTAATGACCTACGCTACTGAAACGAGGGCAGAAACAGCAGCAACAAAGAGAATTTTAAGAGCAGCCGAAATGAGAACCCTAAGGACCATAACAGGACATACTTTACTCGAAAGGCAGAGGAGCGAAGACATCAGAGTTACCTGCGGCATTCAAGATGTAGTAAGATGGTCCAGAGTCCGAAAGAGAGCTTGGAGGGATCATGTTGACAGAATTCCTGGAAACCGCCTCGTAAGAGCTGCTAAGCACAACAAGCCTGAAGGTAACAGACCACCAGGACGACCGCCCAAGAGGTGGCACGAGAGCTGGACATCAGAATCCCAGTTGCGGCTGCTATGAGTGCTTATATATGAGAAAAAACAAGACAAATGTCTTAAGAAAAAGAAGAAGAAGAAGAAGGATATTTTAACTCGACACCAAAAATCCAAAATATCAACAACGTAGGTAAGATAGAATGGTCAAGTTAAAAATTAAGTGGTTTTTCTTCAAAATCCAATTAAGATGGCCCAAATACAGCCAGATATGAAAGAAATCCCATAGAGGTTCTGCACAAATGCTAATAACACACCGTCCCAACAACTCTCACCAACACCCGACTTCGAAGACTATCACCCAACTACTGACACTCCTAGGCCGGAAATCAAGAAATGACACGGAATAAACGTCAACCCAGAATCGCACTCGTCCGTGTGGATATCCAGCCCCATCCACACAGAAATGCAAACCAAACAATAATCCTATCCCTACAAGGTATGCAACACTATTTACAACGAATGATATAATTTTTAAGTTACAACAAAGTACGGTATGCAACCCTATTTACGAGTAACTAAGGAATACGAAACTATCTGAGACACAATTATAATGAACTGTAGAAGGGAAAAAATAGGCACGTGACACTGTATTAGGAATCAATGTAGAAGCAGAGAATAAAAAAACAAGAAAAGCGACAGCTTTTCGGTGTCTTTCGTACAGTCAAGACGACAAGGCAACAAAAAGATAGGCGTCAGAATCGATAATAGTAAAAGGTCAAATTTATATTCAATTATTATTTTTGTATCTGTTGTTCGTTTTAAAGGGGAAGATCAAAATGGCCGGTATTTTTTATAATAGACGGACTTTTCTTGCACACTATATTTTTTGTCAGGTGAAATCAGAAAAATTTCGCTCGAAACAGGCTTTTGTCGCTTTTCGTTGGTACTTATGTTATTCTCGGATAGTAGTGTTAGATATATGTTAAAGGCGATCTTTCTGAATCTCAAGGGTGACAAGATGAGACTTTTATTGGTTTAGTTATTCAAGCGTTTTTTTTTTATCGGATAAAGGTAGTGTTGAGAAAAATATTTTCTCTTTGATGATAAGCGTGTTATTTAATAAAATGGAATGTAGATAGTTAAAAAATTTATAAGAAAAATTGTGGAATTGATTAAAAGCAAGAAAACACGTGTATTTGAATGTTAGACTGTCAGGCATTCGTTTAGCATAAAGTAAAGAGGGTTTTCGGATGGTTTCGGTATAGGATATTTTTTGTAAGGAGTCATTTTAAAGAGATGGTTTTTTTTTGTTTGGAAGAAAAAAAGTTAATAGTCAATATTTAAAAAAAAAATACTTCATTGTAGTAAGAAACAACATCAGTAAATGCATTGTTTTATTTCTATCCAGATTGTACCTTACATATTGTTGAGGGAAAATTTGGGGTTTAATTATTAAGATTGTTTTATGTAGAGATAATAAATATTTGACTTATTGTTAGACGCAACATGAGAGATTCCGTTTGATGAAATAAATTTGTAACTTTTTAGTATTTTATTTATTTAATATTTTTCAAATGTTGACCAAAAGTGTCAAAATGACAGCGCAAAGTTTGCAAATTATCCCTTATATCGGAGTGCCCTAACAATAACAGCTATTAGGAAAATAAACAGTGAGGTGTTAAATAAAGTTAACACATTTTAATAAAGAAAAACTTGCGTAACAAACTGATAAGATAGTATCGCTGGTGATTTGTTTTAAAAACAAATGAAAATTAAGTTATCGCAAAGAAAACTCACGCTAAATTTACATTACCGAAATGATTATACTATTAATCATGCAAATACAATGATAAAATCATCAGTGGTTCATAAAAAATTAATTCGGCAAATAATTATTACCAAAAAGCTAATGAAAACGGTAATTCTGACAGATTAAAAAATAAATCATCTGCCATATGGAACATTTTTTTTATTTGAATTTAACAAATTTAAATATTTTTTAACCACTAAACATAAAACACGAATTATGACTCCAAATAAATAAATCGGTATAATCGGTAAATGGAGTAGTGGTCTGCTGTGTGGTGCGAAGCTGAAAATTTGTAAAGTTCTTTCATAAGAAACATAGTTAAGAATGGCATAAGTTGTGCCAAAAAAGTGCTCCAAGATACACAATAGGTCATACTAGGAAGGGTGATAAAAAACTGCTCTCATCAGTAAAAACTTTGGTCACTAAGTTGTGCTTTTTTGATGATTTTGTCAATAACTAGTACAAATAAAAAGTAAAACGATAAGTGGAAAATTCCAAAAGAAAATATATGCCTTAAACAAAAGTAATAAAATAATAGAAGAAAAATTTAACATACATGCATACATATAGTCACGCTTTTTAACGTGGGGGTAGGCAGAGACCACTTCCTTCCACTTGCTACGGTTCTTACTCACTTTTTTTTCTTCCTCTACTTTCATCAGTACTCTCATACGTGCTCGTCGGTTGTTGATACTCTTGACCTGGCCTTTCTTCAAAACAATGCCGATCTGATCAAAATATGTTCGCCGAGGTCGACCTCTACCGACTTGTCAATTCACACTCGCCTTATAAATTTGTTTTGTCAATTTTTCTTTATCCATCCTTTTTACGTGTCCAAACAATCTAAGCATTCCTTTATCTTTCTTTGTAACCACATCTTTTTTACACCACATCGTTCTCTTATCTCACTATTCTTTACTTTATCCAACCGAGTCACTTCGGCTGTACTTCTCAGACTACTCATCTCTACAGCATTAATCATATTTTCATGCTTCTTCTGCCAAACCCAACATTCACTACCATACATAAGTGTAGGAACCAACACTCCTCTATGCACAGCTAGTCGTGCCTTTTTTGACAGTTTCTGGGTGTTCATAAAGCTATGCTGTGCCCCATTCATTTGTTTTCCTGCCAACACTCTTCGCTCAATGTCACTGTCATACTTTCCATCTCTCGTAAACTTTAAACCCAGGTATACAAACTTATTTACTTGTTTCACTCTTTCTTCCTTAATCAGAACTTCACAGTTTGTCATGCTTTCTTCTCTTTCAAAAACCATTATTTTTTTTGCTTACATTTATTTTTGTATCATTTTGATTTTCAGGGCATCATGCATAACATTAACCAACGCCTGCAACTCCTCTTCAGATGACGCTAATATGACTTGATCATCGCCGTAAAGAAGGCATATGACGATCAAATCATTCATTTTCAATCCATACGCACTCTCTTTAAAATCTTTTAAACAATTGTCTATGTATAAGTTAAATATCATAGACAAATAAAATATTAAAAACAATAATGTTACAAAGTAGGGTACAACAACAAAATTTGTCGTATAAACACGTCTTTTATCGAATTAGTAGTTGACTTTCATTATATTCCCCTTCCGTTTGGTTTTCGGATGAAGTATGGAGGAGGAGGATTTACATCGAAAGGTCTATGCATTAGTTAAACAGCCATGGCAAAGCCACACATCCCTGTTTCACAGCATTTTCGATGTCCAACCAAGCAAGCTTTGTTTATCCAGACACAAGCAGTGGAATCCTTGTAAAGTGATTTCAGTGCTTGTATTAAACTACCGTATATCCCATACATAGACAATGTCGACCACAATTCATTCCTTACCACTCTGTCATAGGCCTTTTCCAAGTCTTTAAAAGCGCAACAGACCTTCTGACTTCTAGCCAATAATTTTTCGACTATACCTCGTAATGAAAAGACCTGATTCATACATCTTCTTCCTTTTCTAAATCCTACTTGCACATCCCATATCATCTTTGTTTCATTCGTCACTCTTTTAATCAATATCTTTGCATACCGTTTGCCGATTATGCTGAGTAAACTAATACCTCGGTAGTTCTTACAGTCCTGCTGCGAACCTTTTTCCTGGTACGCTACCACTCCTTCAATAAAGGTTAAAAAGTCGGTACTGCAGACTAGTTACCACGCTTTGTCCAGCTTTCAGAATTTCAACTGTTATCCTGTCGTACCCAGCAGTTTACCCAATTTTATACTGTTCAACACTTTTAAAATTTCTGTTGTACTAATTTCACTTTTACTTATGTCTCCGAATGGGGCCTGTACTTGTGTATCCTTTTTCTCAAATAAACTTTCAAAGTATTCCTTTCATCTCTTCTTCTCTTCTTTTAACATACTACCATCTTGGTTTCTTATTTTTTTCAGTTGCGAGGTAGTATTTTTATCTCTGGGTGTTCTTATGCACTTTCAGAAGAGTAAATTTTGTTTCGGAAATCGTCTGATAACCTTCTATCAAATTCATCTTTATTACTTTTTTTTTTTTGCTACAACTTTTTTTGCCACACCTTTTAACCTTTTATACTTATTATTTGCCTTGTTTACATCCTTAATCGTTGCCTTTTGCGTTCTTTAATTGGCTTTTGTAGCCAGCTAATTGAGCTATGATTTCTTCTTCCTTGACACTGCTTTGTGAACCTTTGCGCACATTTTTTGTAACTTGCATCCTTTCCTTCTTTTACTTACACCATACACTTCAATAGCAATATCCACGATTCCTTTCTTGAATGGCTTTCATAATTCTTTAACCTTATATGCTCCATCTAAACTGTCAAATTTCTTGATCAATTCACTAACGAACCTTGATTGTCCTTCAGTGTTGGGATGGATCTAGACTTAAGACCTCTCTTCTCCAAAGAGACTGCTCTATAGAATTCTCTGGATCCTGGTTTGGGACGATTTATTTGTCTGTAGTTGTATCATTCTCTTCCTTAGTGTTTCTCTTTTTCCAAGATGGTTTCGGCATTCTTCGTCAAACCATGTTTTTGCCCTCTTTTTCTTACTTTTTCCAAATACATTTTCGGCGGTTTTCGTTATTATTTTTGCAGTTGTCTTCCAGAGCTTTTCGATTTTATTATATTCTGTTTCAGAGTTCAGTGTTTGTTCGAGTTTTTCTCTATAATATTGTTGTTATGCTCATTCAGCAGCTCATCTATGTTCCATTTAGGGATTGTCCTGGTTTTATTGTATTTGTGTGTCGATATTCCAATTCCAACTTTTTCACGGACTAAGTAATGGTCTGTGTCTCTATCTATTCCTCTGAGGCTTCTTACATCTAATATGTTGCTTCCGTAGCCGGTATCTACAATGATATGATCGATCCGGTTTCGAGTAATGTGATCGTTTGAAACCCAGGTATGTTTGTGAATATCCTTATGTGGAAACATGGTGGACTTTATCAGCATGTTATAGGATGCGGCTGTTTCTATAATTCTTTGACCATTATCATTGGATGTATTATGTAGGCTGTGTTTGCCTATTGTTGGGTTTAGGTTAGGTTCTTTGCCTATCTTGGCATTGAAGTCGCCACATAGTAGTCGCATGTCGTGTTTGGGCATTATGGCTATGGTTCTTTCTAGCGCGTTCTAAAAGGCATCTTTGGTGGGTACTAACAAGTGATATGTGTCAATACCTGCAACGCAGTATGCCCTAGTGTCTATTACTTTTTTTCCATCTTTCATCCACAATTACGAAATCAATTATACTTTTCTGGTATCCTTCTTGTCTTGTGTACAAGTAGATACTTTTATGGTTAATTATAGTGTTAGTTACCACAAGATTCCACTCCAAACATACTTCAAGTAGACTTTTTCCGTTTTCATTTACTCTGCCGTCACCGTACATTCCCATAACGATATCTCCATTAATAACGAAGCTAGTGACGTGAAATTTTAAACAATAAACAACAAGCGCTTGTGCGTTAACTCCATATAACTCATTGATATTTTATACAGGGTGGTTTAAACTTAGCCGCCAACATGCACAATTTAAATCATTTATAAGTACTTTAAATAGAACACCCTGTATTTTATTACATTTTCCGCCGTATTTTTTTAAGACAATTCGTTTGGTATCGGTATTCCCTATAACTAAATCTAACCACTTTTGAGATATTTTATTATCTTAGTTAAAACATAACAACACTTAATTATTTTAACATTAGTAAAGGGTAGGCCATGATTTCCATTTTTTAAGGTAATATTTTATCATTTTTTCATAAGTTATTAATTCTAGAAAGTAACCAATAGCATAAAAGAATTATTAATTGTGGATATCATTAAAAACGTTGACTAGGTATTTTGTATTAATTTAATTAGATAACTTACAAACAAAAATAACTAAATGTAATATTTAACAAATAAAGTTTTATAATAAGTGTTTAAAATTAGCACCATCTACTTCTAAACATTTATGAATCCTTTTTATTAAGTTATGTCTTGAAATTCAGGAAATATGGTCGGGCGTTAGAGAATTAAAAGCCAGTAAGACTCTCTGCATCATATTTTCCTTTGTCGTAACAGGTTTTGAAAATACCTGATTTTTAATGTAACCCCAAATACGAAAATCTAAAGAAGCCAAGTCAGGAGAGCGAGCTGGCCAACGAAACGAACCCTGATTGGCAATCCCTCTATCCTCAAACATGTCGTAAAGATGCTGAGCACCAGGCACAAAGTTATAAGGAGGTGCTCCATCTTGCTGACGCCGGGCTAATGGCTTTTTCTAAAATTCCATCACGCTTTACTCCTACCCAACTATTAAAATCACTCAACATTACAATTCTTTTATCCTGGTTACACTTATTTAGAATAAAGGGCTTAACAAATTCCAATTTTACGTCACAATATTCGGCGTAATTCAATCTTGCCTTTTTTTCTCCAAATATTTTAATACATATATTTGTCGCGGCTCGACTAATATTCTTAAACGTCTTTTAACAAATGACGAATAACGAGAACCAAAAAATAACTTCTAACTTACTTTTGACCATTAAAAAAGAAGTAATTGATATTTGCCTACTATATAATGTTTGGACACGTAGAGAGATTGACGAAATATATTTAGAAGGCGAGTGTGAATGGACAAGTCGGTAGAGGTCGACCTCGGCGAACTTATCTCGATCAGATCGGCATTTTTTTTAAGACCAGGTCAAGAGTACAACTAACGAGCATGTATGAGAGCACTGATGACAGTAAAAAAAGCAAATTAAATTAATGGATTCATAAAAAAAATGACATAATTATGATCGGATTCAAAGACAAACACAATCTACTCTCCATACTAAAATTTAAAAAAATACAAATTTTTGTATTGCTGTTTACCATAAATTAAAATTTTTTTCTATATTTCCAAATATTTTTCTAGAATTAGAAAGTGGTAATTTATCTTTAAAAATGTACTCTAATAGGTGAAAATTTTTGCGGGTGGATGATGCTCATTGATGCAACAGGTGTCCGATGTATTTGTTGTTGGTGTTGAAAATATTGAATAAAGTTCAGTCACCTTTTTGATTTTAAAAATATAATTTAAATAAAGAAAGTATGTATAGTGTTTAAGGTTTTAAAAATTAAATATTATAATAATTATCATGTCAAACTATACTACTAGTAATGCCAATTAGGTACGACATGCGAAATGCAGTTTGAAGTGGTTATAAGCAACCACCAAGTTTTCACAGAGAACGGACCTTAACTAGGAAGGGATGCTTTAGTGTGGTACACTGATGGATCCAAGATGGATGAAAGGGTTGGAGTGGGCGTTATAGGGCCGAATTTTAGGCTCTTAAAACCCTTTGGTAACACCCCAACCATCTTTCAAGCAGAATTACATGCCACAGAGACATGTGCCCAGGAGTGCATCGAAAGAAACACCCGAAGGGCAGAAATCTATATTTTATCAGATAGCCAAGCAGCACTAAAAGCTCTGAAGTCATACACTTGTGAGTCTAAGCTGACTTGGGACTGTAAACATTTCCTGAGACAACTTGCAGCAAACAATCAGGTTACTCTGATGTTGGTTATAGGTCACAAGGGAGGCAACGAAGAAGCAGATTGTCTTGCCAAAGAAGGGGCAAATACAACATTTTCCAGCCCAGAACCCTTCTGTGGACTTTTCAAAGCCCACTTAAAAGAAGAGGTTCAACGTTGGGAAACAGATGAAATGAAATCTCACTGGCATAGAGTGCCAGGACAAAGGCAAGCGAAAAGGCTAGTAAGTCTTTCGCCAAGGAAAGCCAAACAGCTTCTCGAGTTGGACAAGAAAGACTTGAAGCTGGTGACGGGACTCCTCACTGGACACTGCCCTCTAAGGTACCTCCTGAAAAAGATGGGCAAAACAGAAAGTGATAGTTGCCGCTACTGCGAGAACTTCGCTGAAACTGCAGAACATTTGCTTTGCGAATGCCCAGCGCTTTTCTGCAAGAGGCTTAAGTTTCTGGAAGGGGCCTTCCTAAAGCCTTTCGATATTAGAAACTTAGCCCTCAGAAAAATGATAAACTTTACTTGAAGTCTCGGAATCCCGGGCCTCGAATAGATTAAGGGTTATGCACAAAAGATCTGATAGGTCGAAGTGCTTGAGAGATAGCATGGCCTTCACGACCCACTCTACAATCTACGATACTACTGGTAACAAATACTGTAATATACTTTTGTGCCAAAACTGTGCCTCAGAGAAAGGAAATGAAAATTTACAAAGACAATTTTTACATTCAGATTAATAATAAGATGTAGACATACTTAGTGTTTTAAAAAGGTTGCTAAAAGGACATTGCAGTAAAAAAAATTACACATTAACCTTCCTTTGAAAATAAGCCATTGAAGCAATAGAACATTTTTTACCAATATGAGCTGGGAGAACAGCGACAGAGTGAAAATTGTTGATACACGTATGGATGGACTATTTATTTTTAACTGAGAAAATGAGCAAAAAATAGGGTGAGGGACAAACAAAAGTTTTTTTACGAATTTTCGAATCGAACTAAAGGATTTGGTACTATGCAAAAATTAAAGGAAAAAATAACGATCTCTTTGAAGTTTGCATAAATTGGCAAAACAAATTATACCCTGAGGAATTTGATCAAATTAATTTTGTAAGTCAAAAAAATATATTTGTTTAATTGATTTACCATGGAAAAGATATCGAAAAAATGCAATCAAAGAACTAGAGAAGCATTTGAAAGTCCACATTGGTAAATGCGGTTTGTTCATCGACAAGTAAATTGATTTCATCGCTACAGGATCTAATGGCGTCATCGACGGAGACAATAAAGCGTTCGTGGAATTTAAGTGTCCTTATTCTGCTAAAAATGTAACACCAGGGTAAGGAATTGCAAATAGACAGATTAAATGTTAAAAAAAATGGGCTAATAATTGAAAAACATGACTGGTAGATACTTCCAAGTACAAGGTCAGTTACATGTGACTTGCTTTGAACATTCAGCATATTATAATGATACATTTTTGAAAAATAAAATAAAACCCAAATTAATCTATTTTTACATGAAATTCTTACTGCCTAAAATAGTTGATAAAAGATTTAGGGACTGGAATACTTTTTTAGTGGTCCCACAAAATAAATTCAAAAATCATGATCTACATATATAATATCAACCATTGTTGGATTCTGCAAAATGAGTATTCCAAAATCCTTTATCAAACCCAGAAAACTGTTTTCGAAACATTTCAAATACCTATCTGATGTTTCAGTTTATTTTAAATGGGAACGCACTTTTAAGCTACGTTTGACATAGAATTATTTAAAATTGCTTAAAAAATGTGCCCTTTATTGTACCACAATGCTCCATAAATATGTGAATGTATTTTCAGTCTCACTTTATGGTCTCTAAATAAATGATTTTTTATTAAATCTTGTTTTTTTTATCACCTTGTAGGAAACATGCTCGTAAATGTCCATCGTGTATATTTTTAACTTTTCATTTTATATTTTTGTGGGTTTCATTAAGTACCAACAACCGACAAGGATATATGAGAGTGCTAATTTAAGTAGAAGAAACGAAAGATATTCGTAAGACCCGTAGCGGAAGTGAAAGGAAGTGGTCTATGCCTACCCCTACGGGAAAAAGCCGTGACTATATGCATGTATCGACATATTTTGCTATTTTAAATAAACTGTTTATTTTATACCGTGATCGATGTGTTATGACGGCTCTTTTGGTCTATGCATAAAAATGTTTAAGGCTACCGATCGGCGGCAAACGAAAGGCATAATTACAATAATTCTACGGGATATGCGATTAAATATACATTTATCTCTTTCATTTGACCCCTCCCTTTATAGGTTGACAGTTAACCCCGTTGTTGCGTCTGCAATGTCTACCTTATGAGTGTCTCTCAGAAGGTCTATTTTTGGCTGGCTCTAGCAAATAAAATGAAACTAATGATTCCGTCGGTTGACGTTCTTCTTATATTATTTATATATTTTTTGTCAACTTGACATCTCCTTTCAGAAAAAGATACAGGGACATTATATATAAAATGACAATATGAAAGAAACGAACAATAAATCATCAACACTCGTCTTAAGATTTTCTACGTTTTTTTAAGATTTTCACACGATTTGTGTGTTTTCTGAATGCAACTCGCGGATGATAAAAAATTGAATGAAATAAATTAAGATAAAAACGAACACGTTACAAGTCAGCAAACGTTTAATGACCCTTAAATAATAATAATAAATAAAATTAATGGTTCATTATTCAGATAAAAGTGGCTGCAATAAATTGTGGTAAGTACGTTTCGTACAAATTCCTAACATATTCAGTTGATGCTTATAGGTACAGGATTAAATTATTGTTACGGATTGTGCTCTACTACGAGAAAAGTTTTTGTGTTTTTTAAACAATGTAAAGTAATAAAACTATGCCAAAACGCCATAACTTCTATATTTTATAATATTTTTAAATGAAGTTTAAAAACCTTTTTAAATCATTAAATTAACAAAAAAAACCATAAAAATAATGTTGTTTTTAAAGTTTAGGCATTAAAATTCTAATATAATCGGTATTATTCTCCACCATCCTTTTATTAGGTCAAGTTGACTGTCAAGAGAAGTCGCATGTTATATCGCTCCAGTAAAAAAGCAAATTTTTAAGAAAATTGTTAAAAACATATTATTATTTTGGTTAATAGCTGTTAGTGTCTGCGTTGTTATATTATTTTGTGTTTGATTGTTGTAAATTTGTTAAGAATTTGTATTTTTTTTATTTTTTAAATACGAAGAGTCAGATTTTGTCATTTTATATTTTTTGGATATTTTTGTATTGGAATTTTTTAAAAGATAAAATGTAAGCTAAGAGTCTTTTTATCAAGATTTTCTCTGTAATTTCCGTAAGTACATTTAATATTTTCCTATAAGTGCTATATATTTAAATTTAATTTTAATTTAGTAATACCTACTATGTATTTATTTTTATTATAGATTTTATTTTTCCCGAAAAGCTATAAGTAATAGTTGTATTGACTTTAACCACATTAGAAGCAATAGGAGTCGCTACCTGTCATGCTTTGCTTCCTTTGAGGGCGAGACGTAAACTACGAATAGCCACTTTGATTTTTAAAATACATCACCCTATATATTCAGTCATTTATGGAATCTCCTCTTCAATACGCGTTTAGCCATATGTACCAATTATGATTTTATGTACTTTAAAAGGTCTAGTTAAGGTCTAAACAATCATGGAGAAATGTGGTAGACGCATTCTACCATTGAGTAGGGTACTGTCAACTTACAAATGGAGCACATTTTGAACACCAGATTAAGTTATTATTATGTTAAAAATGTTGTTATATTTCAATTGTTACGTTTTAATGTAGTTAAAAATTGTTTGTATTAAAAAATTAATAATACAGGTATTAATCAGGCATTGCCACACTTCTGTTTTATTTATTTAAGACCTTTTAGACTAGGCTAAACTCGAAGTGAAGGGGAGATTCCAATAATGACTGAATATACATGGTGATGTATTTAAAAAACCAAAGTGACGAATAATATCAGAGAAACAGCATCTGACAATATTGCAAATGTCATATCTGGAATCTTCGTATCTCAAAATAGGCTTATCCCAAATTTTGTACAATTCAGATTAGCAATTTACGAGATAATTGTCCGTTTCCAGACTTTTGGTCCACTCTGTATATACATATATTGTAAAGATTCTATTTTTATAAGGATAGATTTGGTTAAGTATTGATGTTGATTATATCAAACTTTGGATTAATGCAAGTATTTTCAATTTAAATTAAAATCGTTAGACATAAAGGTGTGAAACATAGAAACAGGATTTTTTTAGCTAAATTCAGGATTGATTATAAATGGAGATAAAGAACACATTTTTTTTATAACAGGCGTTTGCCTCTTGTAAAGATTGTCTCCTTGCTTGGGAAATAATCAGTCCAGTCTATTGATTGAAAAGTCATATGTTGAGATCACTCTTATTTGAATAACAAGTCATTCACTTATATTTTTTTCATGATCAGCACCTCGGTAGATTCTTATATTCATATGTATGACATTTAATGTTCAGTAATATTTGTTATAATAATGTGTACTTTAACAACATATGTAGTACTTATAAATTGAATAAACTAAATTAAGGTCAAATATTCTGGCTTAATAAACGGTCTAGAGAGAACAAATTAACACTCCAGTCGAGGACACAAACTGCTGCTTGATATATTTTTAGGACATTAAGTATTCAAAGTATCCTGAGGGAAGAAGACATCTGAGTTCCTGCTTGATGAGCAACTTCCAGGTACAAATTTCTGACTAAAGACTGTAGGTAAGGATGCAGTCAGACGAATTAAGTAATTGGAATTTCATCCTGGGCATCAAATTCCATTAGTGTTACTGGAAGTACTTGTTACTAGATACCTAAATTTTGGACAATTGAAGTTGAGTAAGTGTCATTTTTTTTGTGATAAGAAGTGACTCAAAGTTTTAGACAAAATAAGGTCGTTGACCCAATTTATCGTTTATAATAATTAAAATTGTTTTTTTGGGAAGTATTTTTTAAATGAACTGTAGATTGTGAAAATAGTAATAGGTATACACAAATATCACTCTAAATTTGAATTTAATTTTTGAAAATAATTTGTAAAAAAGTTCTGATTTGATAAATTTGTTTTTTTTATTGTACTTTATATAATTAGTACAAGTTGTAACTACTGTTAAAGAATTGCATAGGATTGCAAGGTTTTTGTATTTTTACTTAATTAAAGTACATGGCGCTCAAATTTTTATGAACATTTGTGTTTTCCTTTAGAATAAGAAATTCAACAATTTTTCCTTATTCATGATCCTCTTGAATGTAGAGCAGCCGACAGGCTAATAAAAAAAGTAGATGTACTAAAATCTTTTATTTTTATTACAAAGTTTTACACTACAACTTTAGTTTCAAAAAATAATTAATAAAATATCTCTTTCTCGGAAATATAACTGTTTTTGACTAAGGATTCGATAGAAGCGGTCTGTGTCGATTTATTGATTAACGAAGTAATTTATCACGATACAACTTGTGACAAATTATATAAGTCAAAAAATATTGCAATAAACAATAACTACCCACAAAAAACTCATTTGTGTCGTCTCTTTGCTTCACACTCTAAAAGGTTATGTCAATAACGACGCACCGCATATCATACCGCACATAGCATCGTACCATTGTAGATTGAAGGTGGCTCGTGAAGGCCATGCTACCTCTCAAGCACTTCGACCTATCAGATCTCTTGTGCATAACCCTTAATCTATTCAAGGCCCAGGATTCCAAAACTTCGAGTAAAATTTATCAGTTTCCTGGGGGCTAAATTTTTGATATCGAAGGGCTTTAGAAAGGCCCCTTCCAGAAACTTGAGCCTCTTGCAGAAAAGCGCTGGGCATTCGCAAAGCAAATGTTTCAGCGAAGTTCTCGCAGTATTGGCAACTATCACTCTCTGTTTTGCCCATCTTTTTCAGGTGATACCTTAGAGGTCAGTGTCCAGTGAGGAGTCCCGTCACCAGTTTCAAGTCTTTCTTATCCAACTCGAGAAGCTGTTTAGCTTTCCTTGGCGAAACTCTTACTAGCCTTTTCGCTTGCCTTTGTCCTGGCACTTTATGCCAGTGAGATTTCATTTCATCTGTTTCCCAACGTTGAACCTTTTTTTTTAAGTTGGCTTTGGAAAGTCCACAGAAAGGTTTTAAGCTGGAAAATTTTGTATTTGCCCCTTCTTTGGCAAGGCAATCTGCTTCTTCGTTGCCTTTAACTCCCTTGTGACCTGGAACCCACATCAGAGTAACTTGATTGTTTGCTGCCAGTTGTCTCAAGGACTGTTTACAGTCCCAAGTCAGCTTAGACTCACAAGTGTATGACTTCAAAACTTTTGGTGCTGCTTGGCTATCTAAAAATACAGATTTCTCCACTTCGGGTGTTTCTTTCGATGCACTCCTGGGCACATGTCTCTGTGGCATGTAATTCTGCTTGAGGGATGGTTGGGGTGTTACCAAGGGGTTTTAAAAGCCTAAAGTTTGGCCCTATAACGCCCATTGCAACCCTTTCATCCATCTTGGATCCATCAGTGTACCACACTAAAGCATCCCTTCCTAGTTGAGGTCCGTTTTCTGTGCAAACTTGGTGGTTGTTTATAACCACTTCAAACTGCATTTCGAAGTCGTACCTTACTGGCATGATATCTGTCGTCTTGGACATGGATTCTAGGGAAATATTTTCCAAAATCTTCAAATGTCCATTCCGATTTCTTGCTCTAAAATTTGTTGTCTGGCTCAGTCTGATTGCTGCTTCTTTCATTACACATAAGTGCAATGGTGGAAGATTCAGCATTACCTTTACGGCTGCAGTGGGGCACGTGAATGTTGCCCCAGTGATTCCCAGACAAGCTAGCCGCTGCACTTTCTGCAGCTTGACTTGTGCCGAAATTTGTTGCATTTTTGGCTACTATATCAATGAAGCATAGGTGACCATTGGCTTGATGATCGTTTGGTATGACCAGTAGATCATTTTTGGTTTCAGACCCAATGTCTTGCCAAAGACTCTGAGGCATGTGTAGCTTGCCGCTATAGCTCTGGAAAGAATGTTGTTAAGTTGGCTGTTCCATGTCAGTTTTTGGTCGATTATTACGCCCAAATATTTAACTTCTTTGGAAAAAGTAAGCTGAGTTCCATTCAGAGTTGGGGCTTTAAGTTCGTACTTTCGCCTTCTGGTGAATGGAACCAGCACTGTTTTGCTAGGATTGACGTTAAGTCCTTCCTTTGCGCACCAGCTTCTGATTGTGTTTAGGGCTACCTGCATGCGATTGGAAATAACTTCTCATCATGTTTGCCCCTAATGGTGACGACTAGATCATTGGCGTAACCTTGAGTCGTAAAACCAGAGTCGTGTAGCTGAACTATCAAGTTGTCTACAACCAGCGACCACAGCAAAGGCGATAGAACTCCCCTTTGGGGACAAACTTTTTCTACTGTTATCTTGACTGTCTTTCCCCCAAGAGTCACCACAATAATTCTGCTTTTCAGCATAGATTGTATCCATCAGCATCGTACCATAGCCTCGCACATAGCCATCGAATATTAGCAAATGACTAGAAGTTTCTTGCTGCTGTGGTTTTTGGCCTTTTCCACTGAATAACCTTCGTTTAGCCATGTTTCGTCTAAAAAGTACACTTTTTCCCATTTCCCATTTTTATTGCTGTAAACCTACTTGTACAATAAATTATACTTTATCAGTACTTTATTATACTTAAAAATACCAATTAACTAAGCGTTAGATTTGTCTCAAAGATTCCCTTATTTGGGAAAAAGAAGTTCCAAATATGGAGCTAAATAAGGTACATTTTAAACAAAAAGAGGGTGAGAATTTATTTTTTAAATAAAAACTGCTCCACAAAGGAGGTAATTCGAGCAGGTCAAAAAAACTGTTTTGGTGAGAAGCATTATGAACGGATGCAAATTCCCGATGAAGAAAAGATCCAAACTCTCTCCTTACACCAATCTAATCTATGTCTTTTTACGCGTTTTTACAGCCTTATTAAAACTTTCAAGCAGTAAGTTTAATTAATACCTTTCAAGAATCCTTTTAAAGTAATTTATCTTGCCTCTTAGTGTTGGGATCATATTGGAATATCCATGTTTCATTACAAATGATCACAGCTAAACCTTTTTCATATTCAAAACGTCGTGCACAATCTTACTAAGAAATAGTCACTGGGAATTTTAAATTAACGCATTTTTTTAATTTTTCACTTAATACTTTTCGACACGATGCAGGATTCTTTTCATTACAACACAGGAGCAATACTCCAAACTTAATACTTTCTGAATCTAAACAAATATCCCAATATGTAATAGTCACAGCGGACGCTGCAAAGAAATAATAATGTTATATAGTTCCGAAAGAATATAACATCCAAACTATGAAAAAATACAAATAAGTACTTAAAAGAAAGGTACGAAATAGTTGTAAGAACTTTCAACTGAAGTACATAAAAAGTACTAAAGGTTGAGAAGTGGCTAGTATAAACCAGCAGCAAAAGAAAAAAAAAAGTAAGATTTTGTTTTAAAAGTAATAATTTGGTTAAAGGTTTTGGTTATTTATAAGGTTATTTTAAAAACACGTGTTAATTATGTTTTAGTAAAAAAAACACATGCTAAAGCCTCATAAACAAAATTATTACAGTATTAATCATACATACACAATGGAAAAACCGTCAGTGGTTCATGAAAAATGAATTCAACAAATAATTATTAGCAAAAAGCTAATCAAACACTGTGATTGAATGATTGAAAATGAGAATTCTGTCAGAATGGAAAATAAATCATCAACTATATAGACTGGGAAACGACTTCTTGTTTTTTTTTTTATACATCTGTTGAAACGTAATTTAACTACTTAATTTGAAACACGAATGATGACTTCTATTAGAAGGATAAAATAGAAATTTGTTATCAGACTAAAACTGCTTTGCATAGAAGGCAGCTGATAAATAATTCAAATCTTTTTTTGTCACATATAGGATCGACGTCGCCTCATACGATCGTAAAGTTTTCCCGAAACTTCCAAGTAGTACAGGTCGACCATTCTAGCTTGGCCTCTGAGATTAAGATGCGCAGTAGCTTAAAGCTCAAGAGCTCAGTTGAAGTGGTGTTTAGAACGCCTAAGTACAATAGGTAGATAAAATTTTAAACTCGTGATATTCTGTGTGTTTTTAAAAGTTCTTAATTTTAAAGTGCCATTTACGATTTAAATAAAGTTAAGTATTAAGTGGACCAAGCGTAAGATTATTAGCAACATATTAAATTATGGTATACCTGATAGCGTTGACTAAATCTGCTATCATTTTGAAACTTAAACGTCGATCCTTTGTGACGATATCTCCGATTTTCATTTTTTAAAATCGCATTAAAGCGGTTTTTTTTGTTTTTACAAGGAATTTTAACGCGCTGTTCGATTTTTTGACCAAGCATTTTTCGACGCGATGAACAAAATTTTTTTATTACACTTAAACGTGTAACTAAAACAAACAAAAATTTGTTTTGATGCTGACTAATCAAAGAATAATATTACGTATCGTAGGTGAAATTTTGTCCAGAAAATGGATTGGTCCAGGAAATGATTGCTACCAAATACCCCCTGTGCCTGCATGCATTCACATTCAGCTATCGTTGATAGCAAATGATGGCAAATCTATGACTAATTTTAATGGAAAGCTATATAGCTATGAGTAAAGTAGCAAATGCCTCATACCATCTAGGCGTTAAAGAAAAAATAAGTGTCTTCCTCACAGATGCAACGGCTGCGATTTAAACGATTGTCAGGATGAAACCTCATGAAAAACTCCTCAAACTATAAAAACCTACACATATCCATATACAATAAATTCCAGGGCGCTGATACATGCATGAAATAAGCAGACAGACTTGCCAAGGAAGGATGCTTTCTGCGTCAGCCAACGCTCACCGCTTACCGCTCACCACTGACATACAGAAGTATTTGTAATAATGTTATATTAACTATCAAGAACGATCTAGACGGTGCATGGAAGAAAAATGCAGTAGGTAAATAATGGGAAGAGTTGACTTCATAATCCATCCCCAACAATCTGTCGCAGTGTCATCTTCAGAAGGCCCATATCCCACGTTTACTTCCAGAGCTACCTTTATAAAATTGGCATCGCTAGCTCTTCCACATATCCCCTATGCAACTCAAAAAAAGAAAACGCTGAACATATACAAATCTGCAACGCTCTGGAGGTAGAGTCCCGAGAAGAAATTATGGAAGGAAGTACACGGCTGCACTGGATAGAGCGGCTTTAAATGAGTGAACTGCCAGGGACGTGAGTTACCGGATAATGATGATAAATAACATTTTATTTATCAGTGCAACGAGCCATAGCTATTTATTGTCAAACCTCGTATTCATATAATTATAAGGTGTTTAGATAAAGGTGCCTTGCAGTTTGTTAGGTTAGGTTAGGTTAGGTTGCAGTTTGTTGGGTTTTTTCACGTGTAATAATAAAAGATTCCAAACCAAAATTCTTTTTTAAAAAACTATATTGCTGTTCCTGGCCTAATAGGAAGTTCTCTACGAAATTCGAAAACAAATACGGTGGAGTTCTTTGATAAATAAAGTGATTATTAAGGTAAGAATAGGGTAAACCAAGTGCGTGTATTAATTTTTGAGAACAATATGAAAATCGATCAATAAAATTGTATCAACTTTCTACTTTAGTAAAAATCATTAACTTCGGGGTGATTATTAGTTAAAAATTATTAATCTTTTCGCACATACGAGGGCAGTTTGATAAGTTAGTGACTTTTTGAATTTCCCGCGCAGTTACTCCAAATGCAACAGTGCTGCCGTCAACTATAATCTATCAGTGGGCAACTTTCTAATTTTGAGCAAGCTACGTCGTGCAGTTGGTGTGATTGATAACCGTTCAAAGCAGACAACCTCGTGAATTTTTACGAAAATGGAAAAAAGTAAATTTTGTGTGCTGATTAAGCATTACTTTTTACGTACAAAATCCATCACTGAAACTAAGGAAAGACTTGATAAATACTATGGGGACTCGGCACTATAAATTTCAATGGTTAAGAAGTGGTTTACAGAGTTCCGTTGTGGTCGTACCAGCACTAGTGACGCCGAACGTCCAGGTCGCCCAAAAGAAGTGATCCCGCCGGAAATCGTCGATAAAATCCATGAAATGATATTGGATGATCGGAGAATGAAAGTGCGTGAGTTGGCTTATGCTGTAGGTTTATCTCAACTGAACGGGTACATCATATTTTACACGAATATTTGGACATTAAAAAACTCTCTGTGAGATGGGTGCCGCGATTGCTCACACTCGACCATAAGCGCAATCGTGTGACCACTTCAAAAGAGTGTTTAGCGATGTTCAGCCGTAATCCGGACGAATTTTTGCGCCGTTTTGTTACTGTGGATGAAACATGGTTCCATCACAACACGCCAGAAACCAAGGAACAATCGAAACAGTGGGTTGCTCGGGGTGAACGTGGACCAAAGAAGGCGAAACAAAGTCTGTCAGCCAACAAGGTCATGGCCACAGTTTTTTGGGATGTACGCGGTGTCATTCACATCGATTACCTCAAGAAAGGTAAAACGATCACCGGCGAATATTATTCAAAGCTTTTGAACAGATTCGACGTTAATTTGAAGCAAAAACGGCCGCATTTGGCGAAGAAGAAAGTGCTGTTCCTTCAAGACAATGCACGTGTGCACACTTGTCTAGTCACGATGGCCAAAATCCACGAATTGGGATACGAACTGCTACCCCATCCAGCATATTCTCCAGATTTAGCCACCTGCGACTATTTTCTGTTTCCAAACCTAAAGAAATAACAGGGCGGTAAGAGATTTGAGTCGAATGAAGAAGTCATTACCGAAACAAACGCGTATTTTGAGAGCTTTGAAAAAACCTATTATTTGGAGGGAATAAAAAAATTAGAAAAACGCTGGAATAAATGTATCGAGCTAAAAGGTGATTATGTAGAAAAATAAAATGTTTATTTGCGGAAAAAAATTTGTTTTATTTAAAAAGTCACTAACTTATCAAACCGCCCTCGTAACACTACAAAGTTGTTAAACTCTGTATTCTAATCTTTTCGCACCTAACATTCTTCTTCTTGATCTCAGCGTCTCCCTCGGAGGTTGCTGATCAACATGGCGATTCTAACTTTAGAGATAACTGTGCGAAATCGTTCAACCAAGGAGAGGCCAAACTAGTCACGTAGATTACGTAACCAGGAAATTCTGCGTCGTCCGATACCTCCGCGTCCCACGATCTTTCCTTGCATGATAAGTTGGAGAATTTCGTATTTTGAATTACGCATGATGTGTCCAAGAAATTCTAGTTTCCTTTTTTAAATAGTAAAAAAGATCTCCACTTTTTTTCCCATTCTATCAAGGACACATTGATTCGTAATGCGATCCATCCAGGATAGTTTCAACATGCGCCTGTACACCCACAACTTAAACGATTCCAATATCTTCGATATTTCTTTATTTAGTGTCCATCCTTCAAGGCCATACAGTAGCACTGGGAAGACGTAACACCGCACCATTCTTATTCTCAAGCTTAATGAGAGATTCTGGGCTGTCAGCAACTTTTTTATTTTCATAAAAGTCGTCCTGGCTTGCTCAATTCTTGATAAAATTTCATCCTTGTGTGTTATATTTTCATTTATCGTAGTACCTAGGTATTTAAACTGATGAACTAGCTCAACCACCTTGTTCTCTTTAGTTAGTTTACCTTTATTGCTGTTTCTTTTGGATACTATTAATTTTTTTCTTATGTGTCGTCACCGTACCTAATGTTATTGATAGTTCTACCATTGATTACTATGCCCACTAACTCCATCTCCAATGCTTCTCGAAATATAGATTCTGAATAGATATTAACAGCATTGGAGAAAGAACACACCACTGTCTGACTCCCTTCTGTATGTTGATTTCTTCCGTTAAGACACTGTCACACTTAACTCTAGTAGTTTGTCCCCAGTAGAGATTGGATATTATTCGTATATCATGATAATCGATGTTGAGTTTTTGGAGTATATCTAGAAGCTTTTCATGCTTAACATTGTCAAACGCCTTGCTATAATCTATGAAATACATGTATAGATCTTGATTTACATCCAAGCATCTCTGGGATAAGATATTAAGAGCAAAATGGCCTCCCTGGTGCCCATCCTGTTACGGAATCCAAACCGTGTATCTGATGTTTCAGCCTCGCATTTATTATATATTCTAGAGTGTATAATTTTCAGAAAGATTTTCAAAACTTGACTCATAAGACTTACGAGTCTGTAGTCATCATACTTTGACGCTCAAGATTATTTCGGGATAGGAACAAAGGTGGAAAGTAGCCCATTTTTGTTGAATAGGTCCTGTCCTATATATGCTGTTAAACAGATCCACAATGACAGAGATTGAACGTTTATCCATTAGTTTTAAGACTTCACAGTACACTTCATTTGGTCATGCTGCTTTACCATATTTGCGGTTTTTATAGCATGCTCTACTTTATCCCGCGTTATTTTGGGTGCATTTTCCGATACAATTATGTTCTGTATATCTGTTCTTTGATCACTAAATAATTGTATCGATGTATCGGTGCCATAATTCTAGCTTAGCATCGGAGTCAATAATTGCTCTGCCTTCTTCGTCTTTTAGTGTACTTGTTGTTCGTTTTTTCGCAACACCCGTGACTTCTTTTATCTTCTGATGCACATTGAAACTGTCGTACTTCTACTCCAATTCCTCAATTTCTTTGCACCTTTCAGCCATCCAGTTTTCTTTTGCTAGTCTTATATTTCTTCTAATTGTGTTCTGTATCTCCTTGTACTTGATGTTATCCTTGATTTTGTACTTCCTCCTTTCTTTCATTAATGCCAAAATTTACTCCGTTATCCATCTCTGCCTAGTTTCTTTGTTGTTCTTTCCAATGCTCTCTTGTTGTGTTGTTATTATTGTTTCTTTAATGTTTGTCCACTTTGTTTCTTCGTCTAGATTAGCAACATGTTCTTGCAATTTATGGAATTTTTTATTTATGTTGCTAGTAACGGCATTTCGGACTTCTGGTAGTTGTAGTCTTCTAATATCCAAAAAATTGTTATGTGTTTGTCTCTGCCTCTTCTTTAACTTAATATACATATCCATTACTACAGGGTTGTGGTTACTATTGATGTCTGCTCCCGGATAAGTTTTTACTGACATTACATAACATTACAAAGTTGTTAAACTCTGTATTCTGATGACATAAATTAAAATCTGTTATTACATATTATCAAAAAAAGACGCTTTTAGGGCGGTTAACGTAACCCTTAAATTACATTAGATCAGAATTGAAAGGGATATAAAGCCGGCATCGCCGTACAATTGTTGCGTTATGTAGAACATGAAAAGTCTCGGGAAAGTCTCCGAAGCTCTTGAAACTTGATAATCTGTGGATAATTCAGGCGCGATTTGAATTAAACAAGCTGCCAGGGCAACAAGGGAGACACTCGTATAATGCGAGCAGTCAAGTCTCGTTACCGTTTTAAGGGCTAACTAAATTATACTTGGTGTTGTTTGCCTTAAAAGGCCTTTTACTTGTCTACATTTTAGACAAAATGTCGAAATTTGCACTACTACACGAAAACGTCACTTTTGATGTACCTATTGTGTTCCTAATATAAATTATTCATTACAAATATTTGTTATTTAGTTTCCTATTTACTCGTCGAATTAAATATAATTAATATCACCAGCAACTCCTTAAATTTCATTCTTCTTCTTTTGGTAATAATGCATGATTCAAGATAAATCAAATCCAACAGAAGTTGTACGTTCACGAAAAATATAACCAAATCAGTTGACATCAACTCAAAAAAAATTAAATTAATAGTCAGAAAATACGATGCTTAAATGTGCAAAGCTACTTAACAAAACCAAAATAAAGCATTAAGAAACATCCTGGTTCTGCTTAAATAGCGACATCCATCGGGACCATTGCCCAATTTAAAAGAAACTATAAACTAATGTTGCTTCATCATATTAACGTTAAGGCAACACCTGAACAACGTAAATTAACTAAAAATTTGATTGCTTTTTTCAAATTAAAAGTCACAGCCAGCTATGAAAATCCAAATCAATCCACAGTATTTTATCGCCCAGAAATTGTCTATCATGTGTGTTTTTGTTTTTAAGGACGGCCATTACTTTGCTAAACGATTATTTCTCGAGGTAATAATTTGATCAAAACTTTGTTGAAAAGATACATCATATCAAACTAACCTATCTTGTCAAAATAGTTAGCAATTTAAAACAATTTTAATCTTATAATGTAAGAATTATTGTGAAAACAAACAGGACAAAGAGACTTTGCCATGTATAAAAAAGGGCCATTGTCAGTAAAAACTTTAATCAAAGTGCAAGAACAGTTTATTTCAATCACTATTATCAATGTGACAGTGAACACGTACCTTCTGAGAACTTTACCAATATTGAGGACTAATGTAATATAATTAATTTATTAGTGCAACAGTTTTGCATTTAACTATGTGGCATCTAGTGGCTTGTGAAACGCCATTTTTTTACTGACACAGATTATTAGAAATCCAAGAAGATCCAATAAATTTGACATTTTGACAAATGTCAAATATTTTTAGCGTTGTCATATCATTTAATTTCTATGTTTTATTGTAAAAATTTTTAGTAAATATTAAAAGGTTAAAATTCATTTGCCAAAAATAATAAAAAGAAAAGTGATTTTAAAAGAAAATAATTCAGTCAAAGTGAAAGATAATTTGTAAAATTTATTAATTTGTTATTTTAATGTGTTTGAATGTTAAAATGCTTGCCTAATTTTAGCTATCAAGTTTATTTCTTCTATACCTTTTGAAAATCTTTTCCTATGTGTTCATTTTTATTGTTTTGTGGTATCATTTTTTTTTAATTAATGTAAAAAGTTACAGAGTTTGGTGGTAATAATTAAATTAATAATTTTATATTTATTTTCTTTTAAATTGAACCGACTACAGGAGATTAAGAGATCTCTCAGCTTTCGAAAACAATAATTATTAATAATAATAGTTAATTATTTAGGTAGGTAATATTTTTTTTTAAACAAGTAACAAAATTATAATTTTACTTTATTTACAATTTTATATTAAATTAATAACAACAACAATAATACTATTTTACTTATATCAATTTAATTATATAGATCAATATAGAATTTTTTCGGCTGATGTGGGCAGTGATCACAGCTCACTTATAGGAAAAATTAAAATGGGGATGAAAGTGAAAAATAAGGCAGAATTAGAACCAGGAACACAAGCACAAAAAATACGTATTAAATCACTCTGGGATATTAGTATAATAGAACTGTATCAAAAACAATTACAGGAAAAAGTTGACAAGAATCCAATAAGCGAAGCCGAAGAAGTGAATATATATATATATATATATATATATATATATATATATATATATATATATATATATATATATACATATATATATACTAGATGACCCGGCAAACGTTGTTTTGCCATATAAATAATTTCCTAGTAAATTAGCACTTTTGAATGAGCATAATATTCAATATCGGGCTCATACTGGAATGCTAGACGCAGAAATGGATCAGATATAAATGCTCGATGTACCTGTTGTCGTTGTTGGTCATTTGTTCTTCGTCTATTGACTGTGAAACGGCGTGATTGTCGTTGTTCTAATCTTCTGACTTCATTGCGTTCAGCTCGTGTATCTTCTGGCTCTTCTTGATGCAATTGCGCCATTCTGATACGTGAATCAGTATTTTGTTGCTGGATTTGTTCTTCTGTTCTTTCGGATCTGCTATTTCGCAAGTTTCGAGCTTTACTTGTACTGCGGCTCAAATCAGCCCCTTTGCGTTTTCTTGGCATTGCTCACCGTACAAAACATACATAAAAAGAATTAATGAAATTATTTAATGATGAAAAATGTTAAAAGTATAATTAGGGCCAGGATTTTGCCGCAATTTTGAAATGATTAGTTTTAATTTATGAAATTATAACAAAAATATAATTTTTATGGAAAAATTTTTCAAACAAAAGTAAAAAATTAAATTTTATAAAAACATTGTCTCTTATAATTTTTTCATGCAACCAATATTTCCATTGACATTTCAAAATAAAGATTCATAATGATTGATTTTTTGGAAACTATGAAAATCTTAATTGTTCAATTACATTTTTTTTATAAAATTAAATTAAAATTACATTTTTATAAGATCAACAACATTTTCGATATAAATAAAAAAAAGTATACTTACAACACAAAATCCGTTGTTATTGGAAGCTCGTGTCACGTGTTGAGTACTTTTGAGGTTATAAAATCACTTGATTAACTAATCGTGCAAAATACACTCAAAATTGATAATTTAATTATTATTGATAAAATAGGAATTATTAAAAGTTAATATGAGAATTACACTGAGATAGCAAAATAATAATTGTCAACGTTACTACTACAGTTGATGCATAAACAATAATGATGGCCGACAACTGTGTAGGGAGTGAGAAAGAAAGGAGACCGGCTTCGTTCTCATCCCTACTCCGTGCTGTTTACTGGGTCAGAAGTGACACCTGTAGACATCTGGCGGGGATAACTAATTAAATGACGATTGATCAGTTTTCGACCGGAGAGGAAAAATGATTAAATTACTAAAATGGCTATTAAAAAATAAGGGTTGATCGTAGAAGGGTGAAAATTGAGGATTGTATGTATTTTTGTATGTTGTATCATAAAAAAATAGAAATTAAAAATTTTGTCTAAAAAATAAAAAAATAAATTTAGGGGTGGACTACCCCTAACATTTAGGGGGATGAAAAATAGATGTTGGCCGATTCTCATAGATACCGGATAAGCACAAAAAATTTCATCAAAATCGGTCGAGCCGTTTCGGAGGAGTTCGATTACGCACCCCGTGACAGGAGAATTTTATATATTAGATATATATATATATATATATATATATATATATATATATATATATATATATATAAAGTAACTGGTTTCATCATTGGAGGTTGTTTTTGGATCATTTGTAGGTTGGTCGAGAGCAAATGGTCTGATGGTAAATGTTGATAAGACTCAATTTGTATATTTCATTTCCCACTATGTCCTCAAAAACGTATTTCCATTATCATTCAAATTTGACGATTTACTTATTACATCAGTTCCATCAACAAAATTTCTAGGTTTATATGTAGATGACAGATTGAGATGGACTGATCAGATTAATGCCGTTAACACAAAGCTTAATAAATCTTTTTATGCCTTTTCTAGAATAAAGGATACCATGCCAACAACAGCACTTATCAATATTTATTACGGTCTTGTTTACAGTCATCTAAGTTACAACATCTTACTGAGGGGAAATTTGGGCTACAATTTAAGGAAACTTGTAAGCCCACATTTATAAAACACAAGATCATGTCATTCCATAGTATTTTTTATTATTATTCTCTTCTATTTGTAAAAGAAAATATCACTATTTGAATTTATGGGAATGAAGCTGTACAATAAATTACCTAATGAATTTAACGACATTGTTTCTTTCAACAAATACAAAAAGGAAATTAAGGATTTGTTATTAACTAAATGCTACTAAAAAAGAATTCCTTAAAGATTCTCTTTGAAATATTTTTATTGGTAGATTTATCTACTTTATTGTATACACTATTTTAACCAATTTATATATATATATATATATATATATATATATATATATATATATATATATATAAATTGGTTAGGTTAGAATATTTTTTTTCTTTTATTTTAGCGCTTTAATTGCTTCCTTATTGTTACTTTTGATCGTTTTATTCTTTTTTTGTTTTTTCTTTTGCTTTTTTTCTCATTTTGCACAAAATTTTTGCCAACTTGAGTCTACATATCTATTAGATGTCATAATTGTTTTTCATAGAGTAAGTACTTTAGAGAGTCTTATAAATTTACTACAATAATCTGTCTCTCTTGTCATGGTCATTCCTTATTTTCATCAGCCCAAAAAATTAGTGGTGCAACAAGAATTTATCCCTAATTTTTTTAATATATAACATAAAACCCCATAAAAAGTGTATCCACACCCTACTAAGTTAGTGACGAGTACATTCTATTACGCTTACACTGCCTTACCAAATTTTTCCCGCAACAAATCCCAGAATGACCGAATATAAAGGTAAGTGGTACCTACACAAAAAAAATAAAAGAGGCAACTGGAACCTTAAGAAAACGACAAGGTATGAAGATCGTAGACAATAATGGAAAAATTATCGTTAGAAAAGATGACCTGAAAACGCTTGGAAGTCATACATAAAAAAGCTTTTTATGTCATACTAGTTATTTATTGTGTTTTTATTACTTAGTTACCAAAAATCTAATGTCGTACTTTATGCCCGTGCGGGCATAAAGAGAAATACTTTTTTGGTTAACTTATTTAATAACCTTTATTAATGAAATTACAAACGGAATATAGTAATATATGTAAATATTCGATGAACATTATTTTGACGAATTAACATAAAATTGGCAGTTCTGAAATAATCCGGTGATAGTTAAGTTGCCTGCAGCAAACGATTCATGTTTCATAGTTTAAGTTTCAAATTTCTGTACCGAAACGCCAGACCCGGAAGGTACACCTGCCGGCATTCTTGAAACTTCATTTTTTGAAGATAACTATCCTCTAAATATCCTTCAGCAACCGACATACTCTTCCATCCACCATGGCGCTTCAACGTATTCGTATTCCATGTTGTAAGCTTCTTTAGACTTTTTTGGCAACAGATTTTCAGTTGCTTTTTTTGCTTTCTTTGCTTTTTCAATAATTTCGTCAGGAATTCCAAAATCTTCGTACATGTTGACTTCTAACTTTGACACATATAAAAATTATTGTGATTTTATGACATTTACGTTTGTCAACATTCACCTAGCAACGATGGTGTCTACTATGATAAAATGGCAATGTTATTAATTCAATCCGGATTTTTTAAAATACTGATTTGTATTGAGATTGGATTGCAATAACGAACTAGTATGACATAAAGTTCTGTATGTACCGCGGGCATATTTATACCCTTGGTACATAAATAACTATTAAAGATCAAAGACCGGAAACCACTTACTGACTATCGGAAGAAGCTACAGGTCCACCCATACTATTCCAAGAGGTTAAAATAGCAATAAAGCAAATGAAAACCAAAAAAACAGCGGGGCCAGAAAACATAGAGGCGGAATTTCTGAAGCTGCTCGATGATGAAGGAATAGCCTGAATTATCGACATCTTCAACAAAATCTATAACTCTGGAAATTTCCCCGAAAAATGACTGCAATCAAAATTCATGGCAATACCCAAAAAATCTAAATAGACTCTTCATACTAAGGATTCTAAAAATCATAATTTAAAATAAAAATCAGAAATTTTTAATTGTAAATTATGCCATTTTAAAAAATTTTACCAACAAATAATAAGAATTAGTATTTTCATGTTTGTTTCGACACGTCTCCTATTGTTTTATTTAATTAGGTATGCCAGATTTGTCTACTTTTCGCCCAAGTTTATACTGATTTAACCGGTCAGCTTAAGATAAATTACAGACAAATAATGCTTTTTTATCTGATACAGTAGAAGTATAAACCAAACTTAAAAAAATATACCAGAAAAAACCAAAATTACCGTCGGCTAAATTACAAATTATTGTAAAACTATATAAACAGGCACTTATTCCCTTTTTTAGCTTATATTTTTGATGAAACAAAAATTAAATTTAGATTAACTAATACAGAAAAAACAAGCATTAAAGAAATATATGGAAATATTGGATTACTACCACTCATTATTAAACTTGAAGCCCAAAATTTAGCCCATTTAATGGAACTATTTTCATCGGTTATGTTTTTAGAAGAGGTATTGAGCTATGTTACTGCCTTTACAGTGGTGGATTTAAAAAAATAACAATTCCTTTAATGCAAAACTTCTTTTTATAGTAAAGCAATTTCTTCTCGAGGAATTTACGGACTTGGTTTGGGAAAATCTCAGCAGAACTATTTCGAGCGTGTACAAACAAAGTTATAATTGCCAACATGATTGCCAACATCCGAAACGGATAGGTACCCGAAGAAGAAAGTATTTTTTAAAAAGTAACCTCTTGTCAAAACGCAACTTTTATAATTAAATTTATTCATTTATACAAACCACTATTCCTCTCTCGTCCGTGTTGTCGATATAAAGAAACAGCTATTATTAACCTTTACTTTGTACCTACGCGTCGCATGAAGTGGTTAAAGGCTGATAGGTAAATATTTTACCCAGGAGCAGCAACGATGGTGGTTTTTTCGTAATTTCTGCTGTCGACGCAAAAGTCGTTGATTAAAAATAAGTTTGTGCTTTTCCCGTCTTTTTCTGGAGAAAAAATTTTTTTGTTAAATTAAAACATATAACGCATTTTGCGACTACAAGGCATCATAGAAAAACTGGATGGAAATGTCGAAATCGAGAATTCGTGACAATCCAATTGTTTACTTATGTTATAGACCGTCGAGCAGGATAATATGAATAGGTAAATTACTTTTAAATCAGTAGTTTGGGATGACGAAAAGCCACTTTTCCATCGTTGCACGAAGTGATGCGTCCGCTTATGATATTAATTTAAAAATATTGGCTATAGTGCTCAAAGACAGTCGCAAAAATTTTCTCTAAAAGTAAGATCTACAATACGAAGATATTGAAGATGAATAGTGTAACGACTTAACTATTAGATAGTGGTTTTTATTGTCTTAGTCAGAAAACGAATTTGTAGAATAAAGTTCACGAAGGATTTGTAGTCTAGTAACGACTACGGAGACGACAATGCGGAAATTGTACGTTTGTTTCCAACTTCGGTACTATTTTGAACTGCAGGTTGGTAGACAAGCACGTTATAGTTATTTTTCAGCCACTCCTGCAGCTATAGCATATGCTAATACTAACTTATGCTGATACCCCCTGATTAAGACAACAAGCATCCCATCACTGGATCGCATTTGTCTTTGGTATCAGTGCCGTGTTTAGCATTATCGGAAATTTACGAACCAAATAAACTTTCTAGATTGACTGATCGGGGGATATAAACTGGCAGTCTCAGCGAATTGGGAGTTTTAAATTTTAAGTCGATAGCTAGTGAGTGACCAGTTAAACGGTTAAAATAATTAAGAGGTATCCTCAGCAGTTTTAAATTAATTTAGTGTACCTACCTACCCTAACATTAAACTCAAGTCCTGTGAGAGTCAATCTTGTCGATGAGATGAGATTGATAACTTCTATAACGTCTTAGAAACAACTCTATCCAACTTCTCATCTAAAGAGATAAGCATCATTATGGGAGATTTTAACGCCAAATTGGAAGTACGAAAAATGATGATCATCTACGATCAGTAATTGGTAAATATGGACTGGGCAAACGTAACGAGAGGGGAGAACGTCTCTTACAGTTTTGTTTAGATAATAGACTTAATATTGCCAATACGATGTACCAACAACATGCAAGAAGACTATTTACCTGGCGCTCACCTGATGGGCAATATAAAAATCAAATAGATTTCATGTATATTCCTTTACGCTGGAAATCATCAATAACAAACACAAAAACGCTGCCCTCAGCTGACATTGGTAGCGATCATCAATTACTTAAGTCCACTTTAAAAATAAAACTAAAAGTATGTTTAAAAAAAAACACCTAGAATCACCCTACCAACTGAAATAGATAAATTTAACTCGTTATTTACCCAAAAAATATAAAAAATTAAGTTTAACTTAGATACATGTACCGCAAATCAGCTATGGAAAAACATGAAAATAGCGATATTAGAGACAACAATGACTAAAGAAAATCAAGGCTCCGATGTCGCTAGAAGGTAGCCCTGGAGAGGAAATGACACTTTAGCTCTGTGTGATAGAAGGAGGAAACTTAAAGAAAAAGGTCTAGACAACGCTGATAAAAGGGAACAATATAGAGTCCTATCGAGGAATATACAGAGACGTTGCAAGGAAGACAAGAATTCGTATTACCAAGATCTATGTAAAGACATTGAAGAACATTATTATAATAATCGAACCAAAGACCTGTTTGAAAAAATTAAAATATTCACTCGTAATTTTAAACCCATAGCTTGGACCATTAAAAATAAGAACGGCACCCTAATAACTAATATAAACGATGTGCTCGACGTCTGGAAAGACTACTGTACATCACTCTATGATGATGATTATGAATCTTTTGAACAAATAAGCCCGGAAAATGAAACGAATATCCTTTTGAGTGAAGTAGTCGCAGCAATCAGAGCACTTAAGAAAGAAAAGTCCATCAGATAAGATTTGATCCCTGCGGAGGTCTGGAAGGCCCTTAAGAAGAGGAACATTAAATACCTATATCTATTATGCCAGCAAATTTGAAACAACGGAGTGTGGCCAGACGAATGGTCTGTATCCACTATAATACCCATTCAAAAGAAGGTATCAGCGATGGACTGTAACAATTATCGTCTGGTTTCCTGATCTCACATGCGAGCAAAATAATGCTGTATGTTCTTTGATCTCGGTTGGTCCACTTCCTCGATCACCAAATAGCACCTGAACAGTCAGGATTTGTCAAAGGGCAAGATACACGACAACAAATACTAAATGTCTGAATACTTATGGAAAAGGCCAGGGAATACTATGCACCCATGTATATGTGCTTTGTCGACTACGAAAAAGCGTTCGAAAATGTAAAATGGTTGTGGGAGATCTTGTGCGTTGCAGGAGTACCTACTCATCTGGTAAATCTTATAAAAAAGTTATATGAACCAAGTAGAGCAGTCGTCAAAATTGACAATCGTATTTCCAGAACAGCAGATATCAAAAAGGAAGTTAGACAAGGGTGTATTTTATTACCTCTCTTGTTTAATATATATATACGGAATGTTTAATGAGAGAGATACTTGATGAGTGCGAAGTACGCTTTGCCATAAGGAAAAAAATTTCAAATCTTATATATGCTGACGACACTCTTTTGATCGCTAACTCAGCAGAAGAACTTACAAAATTGATACAACGACTCGAAAGAAAATCAAAAGAGTATGGTCTAAAAATCAACTATGCCAAATCTAAAGTATTGATAGTTAACAGATCGGATAAGACAGCAAACAGACCACAATCACATTGCCAACTGTGAACTTTAATTTATGAAGTAAAATAAAAAAGTGATATTGTTATAGAAAATATAAAGTTTTGTCATTATCTAGGTGATTTGTCAAGTAAGAATTTATTATTTGAAAATATTAGAATAAACTGTTTAGTAATTGTACTGAGTGTTTAAAAATCACCAAACTCAAGAGTAAATATCGCAACAATATATTTGACAATTTACAAACAACCAATCAACTTCGTTACTACCTACGTTTTGAACAATAATTACTAGTGAGATTATAAAAACCATGTTTTAACCGCAAAACCAGAGGTTTAAATAATCATTTAAATAGAATTTTCATTATTTTTTAATCCAGGCTATTCTTTTTACTTCGTTACCACTGGTACGGTCTAAACAATATTTACATTATTTTTTTATCCCGGCAACCGTTTGTGCGCAATGCCGCTTAAGTGACTGTTTCTTATTTCACGCATGTCAATTTTTCTATTTATTTAGACAAAAGAAAGGAAATTTCTTTTGTCGAGGTATATAGGAAACTTGACAATTTATGGGAGGATTTTTATTAGTGGCATAACTACCACGAGATAAATGTGGGAAATGTTTTCATAATAAGATCCCAAGAGATATATAATTCAAATAATGACATTTAATTGCAGGGTCATAGAGAATAAAATTATTAAGTCACTTTAAAAATATCGTAAAATGCGGGTACCTACAGAAGAAGTACAGTTTCGAGTGTGTTCTAAAAAAATGGTAAAAAAAATATTAATTATAAAAAGAAATTATTAGGAATAAGTAGAAATTGTATTACTTTTTTTTATAACAATAAAATAATAATAAAATTAATTAAAAACTGATTGTTCAAAAAAAAAAAAAAAACCTACGTACCGTCTTTCTACTTATTCTTTCAAAACTGCTCAAGCCCGTTTAGTTGCTTGCAAATCAGGGTGTTTAAAAATCGGAACAGTGTGAACAGGTTTCACCGATATAAATAATTTAATTTAAGTCACGATTTGAAACAAGTTATTTTTTTAATATTGTTACGATATTTACTTTTTGAGTTCAGTGATTCCAAACACTCAGTACAATATCTAAACAATTTTTTTTTCTAATATTTCTACACAATAAATTTTATTTTACAAATCACAACGTCACAACTTTATAACACTTTTTAATTACTTTAAATACTTGACTTTAAAACTAAACTTAAACTTAAAAACCTCAATCTATGATCCCATTTAAATACCTGCTAATCAATGTTCTCAAAAAATCGACACAATTCGAAATTATTGGAACTTTTTTTCGAGAATCATCCAGTCTTTTATAAGAGGGTAGGAGAAAAAAATATAAAAGTGAGCTGCGCCACCGACTTAAACGGTATAAGCCGGAAACCCCTAGATCTTATAGGCACTAGCAGAGCTACAAGATAAACAACTATGATTATGGTGAACCAAATAAATAATATTATAGCAAAAATATGTTGGATACTTTACTCACACAATAGATAATTAAGGTACACAGTTCAATAGCAACATCATAACAAATATAGTCAAAGTTAACAGCTATGGTAAAATTTCCTTGCTAAAACAAACCAAAAATGTAAAATTTACAACTTTATAAAATGACCAGAACAGCAGTAAGAGTAACAGACTTTACCAAGTTACAACAAAAAGTAAGACATATATAAATTAACTCATTAATAACACTAATTCAAACATTTACATAAAGGCAAAGAACAAAAGGTAAAACATATATATAAGTTAACTCATTAATAACACTAATTCAAACATTTACATAAAGACAAAGAAGATTCACTAGTTAACCGTTTACATAAAGATTTTCACTGCCAAAACAATCTAGTTCATTTAAAAATATCTTTACAATGGTTGACCTTTAAAATATCAAGATTGTAGGATATTTACAAATAAGTAGCAAGAAAATATGTTTTTACTTGGACATAAAGAATTATTGAGAAGGTTATTTTAATCCAAGTTTAGTTTTGGCATATTATCTAATGCAATAAATAATTTCCAACGATGTACTATACTAATAAATTAGAACAGAACGTAATAGTGTTGTCAGAATGAGTCACCGCGTTATATATTTAAAAAAATAAATAATTCACTGATAACCTTTGGGTATGCGAATTCATATGTACTCCTGTGGCCTACTCCTGTGCTACTCCTGAACTACTCCGGGGGCTGGTTAGATTATGGGGCGGCACCAGTTAGTGAACAATGGCTTCCCTTAAATAAATCCCGATAACGGCTATTCAACTCTACACCAACTCCAAAAATATCCACAACAAAGGCAAGACAAAATGGTCAAGTTGAAAATCAAATGGTTTTTCTTCAAAATCCAATTAAGATGGCCCAAATACAGCCAGATATGAAAGAAATCCCATATAGGTTCCGCACACGTGCTAATAACACGTCCCCGTCCCCAACAACCTTCACCAACACCTCCGACTTCGATGATGCTCTCCAAACGACTGACACTCCTATATCAGAAATCAATAAAAAAAAGACGCGGAATAAACGTCAACCCACAATCTTCTCAAATCTGTGCCTCGTCCTCGTCCACACAGAGATTGCAAACCAACTATCGAATCTTACCCCTACAAGTTATGCAACATTATCTACAACGAATGTTATATTCGAGTTATAACAGAGTACTGTATGCAACACTACTTGCGAATAAGACACAATTATAATGAACCGTAGATGGGAAAAAATCAGAAATTGATTTGTCATCTGTCATAATTGACAAATATTTATGGGTACGTTCAGAAATTCATTTAAAAGAGAAAGTAAGAACGAGATATTAAGCTACATAAAAGTCTTTATTGTGCTACTTCACACACACAATATCTGTTTGGTAGGAATGCAAAACAGTTCTATTTCCGAAATAATGTATTCGGATTATCACGTATTTAAATTTAAAAAATCCAAAAAAGTGTTAGTTAGTTGTCAAATCTATACATATAAAAATGAATCGCCGTGCGTTAGTCTCGCTAAAACTTAAAAATGGCTTGAACGATTTGAATGATATTTTTTGTTCGCTTTAATACAGTGGTGGTTTAAAAAAAAAATTATAGATAAAATCCTAAAGAAAAGCTAAAATAGTTATTTTTGTATCTAGTGCGCGAAATGCTACTTTGGTGATCGAGAACTGATTTTTTTAACGAGGCGCAGCTGAGTTAAAAAAAATAGTCGAGATCACCAAAGTATTTCGCGCATGAGATGCAAACAAAACTTTTTCTACAAACGTCAAAAATATTGTTCTAAAATAAGTAACATGCTTAGCTTAATATGAAAAATAGTATTGAACTGGCTTAAACTGTTTTCCCAAATCAAGTAATTACTGTAACTATGGAAATAAAATGGCATTTGTTGACAATTATTTCAAAGTGACAGTTCTTGATAATTATTTTGGAGTGACTTTTTATTCGCGTCAATTTCGTGCGTGATATTTATAACTGTAAAATAATGGAAATTTCGAGCGACGATGAAGTAAGCAGTACCCCACCTAACTTGACAGATGCGGCCAATTCAGTAATTTCAAATCTTTTACCGGAGAAATCGAGGCGCCAGTATGAAAATGCATATTAGCAATTTAAAGAGTGGTGTGAAGCAAATAAAGCCAGAAAAATATCCGAAAATGTGCTGTTGGCATATTTTGCAGAGAAGTCTAAGAAGCTGAAGTCTTCCACGTTATGGGCTATATATTCTATGTTGAAAGCAACACTGTTAAAGAAAACGTTAATTTTAAGAAATTTACCAAGTTGGTTCCATATTTGAAAAAATTGTCAGTTGGAAACCATTCTAAGAAATCTAAGGTATTGACTAGAGAGGAAGTTGAACAATTTATAAGAGAGGCAGATGATGAAACCTATTTGTTGGTTAAGGTAAATTTTTGATAATTGTTTCATGTGTTTTTTAAATTACTGATTTTCTTTTAGGTTGATTTAATACTGGGTATTTCGGGTGCTTGCCGCCGTAAGGAACTCACTAAAATGATGGTCGATGACATAGAAGATAAAAATTCCATTTTGATTGTTAAAGTACCCTATACAAAAACGAATATACAACGAATTTTTACAGTTTCAAATTTAGATAATATTGACATTTACCGAAAATATGCGGCTCTTCGTCCAAGTTATGCTACCAATCGCCGATTGTTTTTGAAGTATCAAAATAAGAGATGTTTTAACCAAATTGTTTGAATAAAATAGTGTTGGAAAGATGCCTAGCTAAATAGCAAAACACCTAAAATTACCAAATCCTGATGCCCATAAGGGCAATTGTTTTCTGAGAACATCAGCCACACTCCTTGCTAATAGGGGGGCCGATATATTTGTTTTGAAACGACATGGATGATGGAAATCTTCGACTGTGGCCGAAGGATACGTGGAAGATTATATCAATAATAAAATTCAAATATCAAATAAAATTTTAGACTGAAATTTCAGGATCAAGTGCTGACACCTCTACGGCAGTTTCTTGCAAATCAAAAATGGATAGTCTTCCAACTCCCAAAACTACGATATCACGAGCTGAATCTGAGTTATCTGGTTTAGGAATAAATATTGGTTCGTGCACTGGCTGCACCATTAATGATAACATTGTAAATAATAAACAAAATTGGGTAGTGTTAAATTTTCTCACAATTTAAAAGCCCTAATTATTGTTATACATTTCTTGGATTTTTGCTTGATTGAGGAACATAATGGTTAAAATATAAAAATCCCATATAGTTTACATGCAGTGTGCGAAGTAAGTATTTCGCACACTACTTCGCGCACGGTGTCATGGTAACGAAGGAAAATGAAAAAAAGGGTCACTTCGCATATTGTTGTCAATGCGCGAACCTTGTCATTTTTTGACGTTTGTAGAAAAATATATATAAAGGTCTATGTGTGTATCTGTATACGTATACAATTTTGAAGGACGTCAAGCTAACCTTTTTTTTCTTTTTCTTCCTTTTATAAAGGAAGTTTTTCGCGAGTGATTTGTGAAAAATTATGTATGCAATTTTTCGCGAATAAAATAAAATTTATTGTGTTTAGGAACGGTAAGCTAACCTACTTTCATTAAATCACAGTGATGGTTTAAAAAAAAATTATAGAAATTATCCTAATAAAAAGCTAAAAAATCCCTAAAGGAGTGATAGATTTTTGCAAATTTATCTATCAAAGTGATAGTGTATATTTTGTTCGTGAAAAAGTATAGGTATACATTTTTGAAGGACGTCAAGCTAACCTATCTTTTACTGAATCACAGTGGTGGTTTAAAAAGAATAATATTAAGATAAATATTAAAGAAAAGCTAAAAAATATCTATAATATAAAAATAAATCGCCGTTCGTTAGTCTAGCAAAAACTGAAATATATCCAAACCGATTTTAATGAAATTTTTAGGCAATCTTCATATTAGCCCCGCTGGTGTTCCTGTAATGTTTGGTAGCGATTGGATCAATGAAAGTGGCGGAAAGGGCATAAAATATAAAAACTATCAAAAACGACTGATATTAGTGTCGAATTCATAGTCAGATTTTAAATAAATTTTGTAAATATGTATTTATTGCTCCAAGGTTTGAGAGATGGGATAGTTTTTATCCCGATATGTCTCTATGAAAGGGGTAAGAGGGGTTGAAATATAAAAAATATCACAAATGACCGATATAAGTGTTGAACGTATAGTTTTTGGGATTGGCATGTTTAATAGTGACATTTCCAATTATGTAAGCACATATACAAAAAGGGAGTGAGGGGGATGAAATATAAAACTATTAAAAACGCCGATATTATTGTTAAATTTTCGGGTCGCTGAGTTTGATAGTGACATTGCCAATTTGGTTTGCACCACTACGAATGGAAAGGTGAAGGAATTAGGAATTATTGGGAAATTTTAATAATATTTAAACTACAGATTAAACCAATACTGTTTACAAAGTAAAAATACAATTATGTTCCCATTATTAAAAAAAATAATTTTTTTTAAATTATATAGTTTATAATATGCTCACAATTTAAAATTACTAGTTCATATTATTAACATTAACGAAGAGAGGGCACTTAGAAATTGCTTCACTATAAAAAGAAGTTTCGCATTAAAGGAATTGTTATTTTGTTAAATCCACCACTGTAAAGGCAGTAACATAGCTCAATACCTCTTCTAAAATCATAACTGATAAAAATGGTTCCATTAAATGGGCTAAATTTTGGGCTTCAAGTTTAATAATGAGTGTTAGTAATCCAATATTTCCATATATTTCTTTAATGTTTGTTTTTTCTGCATTAGTTAATCTAAATTTAATTTAAGTTTCATCAAAAATATAAGCTAAAAAAGGGAATAAGTGGCTGTTTATAAAGTTTTACAATAATTTGTAATTTAGCCGACGGTAATTTTAGTTTTTTCTGGTATATTTTTTTTAGTTTGGTTTATACTTCTACTGTATCAGATAAAAAAGCATTATTTGTCTGTAATTTATCTTAAGCTGACCGGTTAAATCAGTATAAACTTGGACGAAAAGTAGACAAATCTGGCATACCTAAATAAATAAACCAATAGGAGACGTGTCGAAACAAACAAGAAAATACTAATTCTTATTATTTGTTGGTAAAAATTTTTAAAATGGCATAATTTACAATTAAAAAATTTCTGATTTTTGCTTTAAATTATGATTTTTAGAATCCTTAGTATGAAGAGTCCTGGCAGAATGAGCTCCGCTTGTTAATTTGTAGCGTGCATCTTCTTTTTCGGGTACCTATCCGTTTCGGATGTTGGCAATCATGTTGGCAATTATAACTTTGTTTGTACACGCTCGAAACAGTTCTGAGGTTTTCCCAAACCAAGTCCGTAAATTCCTCAACCATGAGATTCTTTTTCTTCCGGGTCCTTTCCTACCCAGTATCTTTCCCTGTATTATGGTTTGCAGTAGGAAGTATCAATCCTTATTCCTCATAACGTGCCCTAGGTATTCTAGTTTTCTTTTTTTAATGATGTACATGATTTCTAGATCTTTTTTTATTCTCTTTAGCACTTCTATATTTGCAACGTGAGCTGTCTATGGTATTCGGAGCATTCTCCTATACAGCCACATCTCAAATGCTTCCACTTTTTAAGTGGTGGCTTCTGTGGGTGTCCATACAATAGAACAGAAAAAACATAGCATCTTAAGTGTCTTATTTTCGTTTCTAGGGATATGTTGTGACTTTTGAAGATGGCACTCATTTTGTTAAAAACCGTCCTGGCTTTTCCTATACGATATTTTACCTCTTGTGCACTGTCCCATTGTTCGTTTATGATGGTTCCAAGGTAGCAATATTGTTGAACACGTTCAATTCGAGTTTCGAGTTGACTATACTGCGTGATATTGTTCATTAATCTTTGCAATGCTTCCAAGCTATCTGCTAGCACCATGGTATCGTCGGCGTACCGAATATTATTCAGTCTGACTCGGTTTATAAGAATACCCTCTTCTACACCGTTAAGTGCTTCGTTGAAAATTCTTTCGGAATACAAGTTGAATATTAGCGGCGAAAGGACAAATCCCTGTCTGACCCCCCGTAGTATTTTCACCTGTTCTGTTTGATCTCCATCAAGTCTTACGTATGCTGTCTGATTCCAATAGAGATTTGAAATTATTCGGATATCTTTATCGTCTAGGCCAGTCTCTTCCAGAATATTGATCATTTTGTGATGTTGAACGCGATCAAATGCCTTTTCATAATCGATTAGACAAGCGTATACGTCGCAGTTGACGTCTCTGCATCTCTGGATTAGGACTTGAACTCCAAAGAGTGCCTCTCTGGTTCCGACTCCATTAATAAAACCAAATTGATTTTCGGATATATGTTCTTCGCATTTGTTGTAAATTCTTTTGTGTATCATCTTTAGAAATAATTTCAGCATATGACTTATCAGACTTATGGTCCGGTATTCCTCGCACTTTTTTGCTCCAGATTTTTTGGGTATTGCTATGAATTCTGATTGCAGTCATTTTTCGGGGAAATTTCCAGAGTTATAGATTTTGTTGAAGATGTCGATAATTCAGGCTATTCCTTCATCATCGAGCAGCTTCAGAAATTTCTCCTCTATGTTGTCTGGTCCCGCTGTTTTTTTGGTTTTCATTTGCTTTATTGCTATTTTAACCTCTTGGAATAGTATGGGTGGACTTGTAGCTTCAACCGATAGTGAGTAAGTGGTTTCCGGTCTTTGATCGCAGATTCAAATATTCTTGTTAATATAATTTTAAAAACTCAAAATAAAAATACTTTTAAATCACAGCTGTTTCCCAAATTGTAATTATATTTAAGAAAATAAACAATAATCTTACGAAAAAGACAGTAAACTTGAAAAGCGGAAATCAAAAGACGTTATCACAAGCAAGGAGCGTGGCGATGTATACATTAATAATTTCTAAACCACACATAAATCAAAGATTTAAATTTATAAAGGTATATTAATCCTCTTATATATTAGTTTAACAATGTCCCTTCCACATAAATTACCTGTCTTGTGGCTAGGACCGTCTTCCACATCCTTTCCAGGATATAATAGCTGGAATTGATAATAAGTTTTCTCGAAATTCTGTAGCCACCACACCTGAGACACATAAAACCGTTTTTGTTTATAATTCTTCTCGTATTAATTCTGATTTACCAGACAATTTCAATTGTTGTTTTATCTGATCAGAACTAGGTTAATAAAAAAAAAACAATATTTACGTAAGTGATACAGCATAACCCCTCTTAACAAGAAATGCATTCAGTTACGACCAGATCAGTCAGGCGATTGTGCTAGTAGCGCATTAAAGGTTACTTTATATAGGTAGTTACAATTTTACGTTAATCATCCACATCTAAATAATATTTACCTATCTTCGCAGCATTAATCTTATTTTTATGCTTTTTCTGCCAAACCCAACATTCACTATCATACATAAGTGTAGCGACCAGCACTCCTCTATGCACACCGAGACGTGCATTTTTTGACACGTTCAAGCTATTCATAAAGTTATACAGGGCCTAATTCATTTGTTTCCCTGCCACCACCCTTCGCTCAATGTCACAGTTATAGTTTATATAACTTGTAAACCCAAATATACATGCTAAAAACCTGAAAGGCAAGTCTCTGCAATTCAATATTGTTCTTCAAAAAAATGTTGAATTATATTTTACAAAAGATGGGTTCATATTACAACAATATTTTACTGATATAAAATGATAAGGCTTCTAATTGTCAATGTTAACTAATGATTTCTTTTTGTTTATATTAAATAATGTCAGTAACCAATTTGTTGGAGGAGTGGTATCGTATCAGACGATTGGTGCAAGGCCGTTATCGTGCCGCTTTACAAGGGAAAAGATTCGCAGCAGCAATTACTTATTTAATCATACATTTCAAATTATGCAAGTTATGCAGTTTTAAATAATTTTATTATTTATTTGAAGGTCAACGTACTATAAACTCAAGCATCGAGTACTGGTTGGAATAACCTTCAGCATTGATTATTAACCTAATTTTTTACTTTTGACGTCTGGATAGTGAAAAATTGTTATTTTTTTATTTTGAATTTTCTGGCATTATAAAATGTTGTCTGTGCTTAATGATAATAGTGAGTCTAAAGACTTTCTGGAACATTTTGGGGAAAGAAATGAACTGAATCGTGTACCAACGAGATATATTCGGAATGCCGAAAGTGTTCAGCTTCTTGTAACTGTAAGCTTGCTGAAAAAAAAAGTTTGCAGCTAGGTACCTTCGTACATTTTCTTATATATTTTTTGGATGCGATTAATTAAATTCACATTACAGATAATCAAAAAGAAATGGGATAATGCAGCCCATCTAAGAACTAGAAATGTTTAAAGGTTTTTATGAAACATGGAAAAAACGTATTTATGTCTTTAGCGGGTTTTGCAAACAAATAAGGACACTTCTCTTGCGATTACATGTGCTACAACATAAGTTTGAGCAAAAATATTGATGATTTTGAGGACATTATTTATGATGATTTTGTACCTAACTTTAATATTGATGATGATAAACGTGAATTATATTTTTAAAAAAAAATTATTTAATAATATTTTGCCCAGTAGGTTTAATTTCGTCGTAGGAATACTAAAATGAGGAATTGCTGAAGGAAAGAGCGAATCGCGACTATGAATACCAGCCCATATGTGAGAATTATTTTTTTGTAGCAAAAATAATATTTTAATCGATTTAATTAATTATTCACTCCATTTTATTATACAAGTAATATAATTGATACATAAATATGCAATAAAATAACCCCATTGTTATTTTATATTATTGTCATATAGTGTCTTTGTCATTTTGTTTCCAATATTTCTCGTTGCAATTGTGACAACCAAAGGTGATCACAATTAGATCGAACAGACAGATTTCTATAAAAGGCAATACATTCTCAAAATCTTCCATTTCTTTCATATTTTTTGTACTGACTGGTGTGTGTGTGTGTTTGTGTGTGTGTGTGTATGTGTGTGTGTGTATGTGTGTGTGTGTGTGTGTGTGTGTGTGTGTGTGTGTGTGTGTGTGTGTGTGTGTGTGTGTGTGTGTGTGTGTGTGTGTGTGTGTGTGTGTGTGTGTGTGTGTGTGTGTGTGTCTGTGTGTGTGTGTGTGTGTTTGTGTGTGTTTGTGTGTGTGTGTGTGTGTATGTGTGTGTGTGTATGTGTGTGTGTGTGTGTGTGTGTGTGTGTGTGTGTTTGTGTGTGTATGTGTGTGTGTATGTGTGTGTGTGTGTGTGTGTGTGTGTGTGTGTGTGTGTTTGTGTGTGTGTGTGTGTGTGTGTATGTGTGTGTGTGTGTGTGTGTGTGTGTGTGTGTGTGTGTGTGTGTGTGTGTGTGTGTGTGTGTGTGTGTTTGGAGAAAGTTGGCATTACACCTAAAGTGAACAGTTTCAGTATATCTTCATTATATTAGTATTTTTGTGTGTGTGTGTGTGTGTTTGGAGAAAGTTAGCATTACTCCTTAAGTGAACGGTTTCAGTATATCTTCATTATATTAGTATTTTTGTGTGTGTGTGTCTGTGTGTTTGGAGAAAGTTGGCATTACTCCTAAAGTGAACGGTTTCAGTATATTTTCATTACATTAATATTTTTTTTTACACCTTAATAAAATTACTGGTTCTCAATGGCCAAATCTTCTTTTCTTCAAGTGCCGCATCAGGTCCCCCTGACGTTGGCAATTACTTGGGCAAGTCTTTCTTGATTCTGCGCCATTCGAAACAATTCCTCTGCGCTGCATATACCGGTCCATTCACGGATGTTTCTCAGCCAGGAAGCCTGCTTTCTTCCTACTTCTCTACGTCCTTTCACTTTTTCCATCATGATCAGTTGTAGGATTCTGTATCGCTCTCCTCTGAAGATATGTCCAAGATATAAGATTTTCCTGCACTTAACTGTATTTAGCAGCAAACGTGATGCGTTGGCCCTGTTTAGCACCATTTCGTTGGTCTGCATAGCTGTCCAGGGTATTCTCAGTATTCGTTGGTGTAACCACATCTCAAACGCTTCTAACCGATTAACTGTAGCGCCCTTAATGGTCCAGACCTCTGCCCCGTACAGCAACACTGACCATATGTAGGATTTTACCATTCTCTGTCGTAATTTTAGGTTCAGATTATCATTGCAGAATAGTGGTTTCATTTTTTGGAATGTTGTTCGACTAAATACAGGTGAAAAATGTACAAATGTTTGCATTTTCGCGAAGCCGAAGAAGTGAATAAACGTTGGAAGAAACTAAAACGAAACATTATAGAAGCTGCAACAAAAGCTCTTGGCTCCCGAAATATTTTTTTTTTTATGAAAATAGTCGCAAAAAGGGTAGACCTATCGTGGGGGCCGCGGACGGCCCGCACTGCGACTATTAAAAAGGGGAAGGGATTATAGAAAGGAAATACTTGAGACCCAAGCACCAGCTGCTAAACAACTAAGAAGAGGATACTAACCTTTCTTTCAGGACTAACCAACTTATTTTCAGATAAAACAACAAAAGCAAGAACCAAGTGAAGAAAGAAGAACAGGAAGCCGGATCCACAACACACCGGGCAAGAAAAGAAGACTAATGAAAACTTTTTCTCTTTCAGCAAAAGGTGGATATTTGTCTTGACAAATTGAAGCTGGCACGCGGACCTTCAGTCACAGTAAATTCACTTGAAACAGAATTCGAAATAGAATTCATGTAACTTCTAGTCTACTTAAGACTTTAACTTTATAGTGCCCTGCACTGCGTTAGGTACTTGTGCGCTGACTTCATCGGCCACCTTTGGACCTCAGGGTTTCGGTTCGAGAGTAAGCCTGGTACAAAGAGTACTGGGGGTGGTGGCAGGTTCAACTCTTCAAGTTGCTCCTGGGGCTTTGGCAGCTTGGCAGGCGAACAAAGTGCTCGCTTTCCAAGTGATCCAAGCTTGGGGTCTCAGGTGCACTTTGCACTGGGGCGAGAAAGGAAATGATTGTGGACACGCTTTTTAAAAAGTTGCAGGTCATAGTTCTCTGAAAAAACTGATTTTGGAAGCTTATTCCATTCCGTAGCAGCCCTGTAAAAGAAGGATTCTTAATGAAGATTGGTCCTTGTAGTGTCAATCTTAAGAGTAAATGGGTGAGACTGATCAGCGTACCGAGTTCTTCGGCCGAATGTGGCCAATGGTAGTACAAGAGTTTTTATTTCTCTGGAGCATCTGCCATGGAAATATCTGTAGAGCAATGACTGGTCTGCAACTCTTCTTCTATGTTCTAGAGGGCGAAGGGTATCTGTGAGAGTTGAGCTGTTTATCAAGCGAATGGCTCTTTTCTGAATGGAATCTAGAAGACGAAGAGAATGCCTTGGTGCTGAACCACAAATGTGCGAGCAATACTCCAGTAGAGGTCGGATTTGAGCCTTGTACATCGTCAACAGTTGATCAGGAGTAAAAAACTTTCTGGCTTTCCACAGAAAACCTAGCCTCTGGCTTGCCGACTTTGCGATGTTAGCAGCATGGTCATGTCAAGACATATTATTGGATACCGTGACTCCCAAAATCGAGATGGAGGGACTTGGTTCAAGGGTATTTCCAGACATTGTGATGGGATGATTTAAGGAATTCACTTTCTTGGAAAACGTGGCACTTTGTGTTTTTTGGGCGTTGAACTGAACAAGATTGTTGGTTCCCCACTCGACGATTGCTTCAAGATCTCTATTGATGGAATCAACCTGTTCCTGCCTGAGTCTATTTGTATCATTCACCGAAAGTGATCGATAGGATGTGAAAGTTGAGACAAGTGTGTTATCGTCTGCGAAACTGTAAATGGGGTTCGAGGTGGTTTTCAAGAGGTCGTTGATGTGTAAAAGAAATAAGGTGGGGGACCCTGGCATTAGTTTTAAACGCATCAGAAGAAATACCGTCAACTGCCACATGTAAGGAGCGATCTTGCATAAAGCTAAAGAGCCATTGGCGCAGTTTGGTTGGGAGACCGTAAGCAGATAATTTACTTAACAATGCCTGGTGCCAAACGCGGTCAAAGGCTTTAGATATATCCAAGGCTATTGCACGAGATTCACCTAACTTTTCAATAGTGTTTGTCCAGAGTTGAGTGACATAAGCTAGCAAATCTCCAGTAGACCGAAGTTGTCGAAATCCATATTGTCTGTCATGGATTATCTCAAATTTCTTCAGATATTTGATAAGTTTTGTGTCAATCGCTTTTTCCATAACTTTGGATATGACTGAGAGCAATGCAATAGGGCGATAATTTTCAGGAATAGTCTTCTTTTCTTCTTTCGGAATCGGTTGGACCTTAGCGTTTTTCCACATGGACGGAAATACTCCTTTGCTGTATGATAACTTGAAGAGTCTACAGAGAACTGGGGTGAGCTCTTGAGCACAGGTCTTCAGGACAATTGTCGGAATTCCATCTGGTCCTACTGCCTTATTAGAGTCAAGATTTCGTAGGATTTTCCTGATAGTGCGATGGCGGATAGTGACATCAGGCATTGATGCTTTATTCTAGGTATCGTTGGGGGTTGTTTTCTATTGGTATCAAGGGTTGAGTTACAGCTGAACATATCATTATCATGATATACGAATAATATCCAATCTCTACTGGGGAAAAACTACTAGAGTTGAGTGTGACAGTGTCGTAACAGAAGAAATCAACATACAGAAGGGAGTAAAAGAGGGGTGTGTTCTTTCTCCAATGCTGTTTAATATCTATTCAGAATCTATATTTCGAGAAGCATTGGAGGAGGAGTTAGCGGGCATAGTAATCAATGGTAGAACTATCAATAACATTAGGTACGCTGACGACACCGTCTTAATAGCAAGCTGCCTGGAAGATCTACAGAGACTGGTAGATACAGTGACACTGGTAGGTAAGGATAATGGACTCAGCATAAACATAAATAAAACAAAAAAATTAAAAGTATCCAAAAGAAACAGCAATAGAGGTCAACTAACTATAGAGAACAAGATGGTTGAGCTATTTTATCAGTTTAAATACCTAGGTACTACGATAAATGAAAATATAACACACAAGGATGAAATTTTATCAAGAAATGAGCAAGCCAGGACGACTTTCATGAAAAAGAAAAAGTTGCTGACAGCCCAGAATCTCTCATTAAGCTTGAGAATAAAAATGGTGCGGTGTTACGTCTTCCCAGCGCTACTGTATGGCCTTGAAGGATGGACACTAAATAAAGAAATATCGAAGAAATTGGAATCGTTTGGGTTGTGGGTGTACAGGTGCATGCTGTAAATATCCTGGATGGATCGCATTACGAATCAATGTGTCTTCGATAGAATGGCAAAAGAAGTGGAGATCTTATTTACCATTCAAAAAAGGAAATTAAAATTTCTTGGACACATCATGCGTAATTTAAAATAAGAAATTCTCCAACTTATCATTCAAGGAAAGATCTTGGGACGCAGAAGTATCGGACGACGCAGAATTTCCTGGTTACGTAATCTACGTAACTGGTTTGGCCTCTCCTCGGTTGAACTATTTCGCGCAGCCATCTCTAAAGTTAGAATCGCCATGTTGATCAGCAACCTCCGAGGGAGACGCTGAGATCAAGAAGAACCATGTGCATTGTCTCCGCCCAGGGCCCCGGTTGTCATCAATTTTGCATTCAATTTTAAGTTTTGGAAAGGCAAATATATTTCCTCTTATTAAGTGTATGATGGAATCTTGTTCGGATAAATGGGTGCATTGTCACGTGTTGTTCTGTAGCCCCCTCCAAGCTTTCTAAGAAGAGACCAGGCCTTTCTAGCGCTTTGACCATTTCTGTTCACTTTTTTTTTTAAGCTGCGTCATGACTGTGTAGTAATTCATCCGAAATTTTATAATCTCCACTCTCTATAAACTTATGATACAAGTTATTGCTCTGCTCGTTTTATCCAGAAACATACTTTCTTGGCCACATCTATTGTTGCGCCTACAAACCTGCTGACAATTTCTGTCTGGCGGAAGGAAAACCATCCCAGGCACTCATCTAAGTTTTTAGTAAAGCCTTTCCAATTTACCTTTCTAAAATTCCATCTTGGGCGGGGTAGTGGCGAGACAAGTAGTATTTTCGTGCCTATTTCTGTTATAGCCAGTCGATGTTGGCTATGCGGAAAGTCTGTCCCAATTACTTTGGTCGCTCTTACAGGAAGGCCGTTTTTATCTTTGGTCACGAAACAGAGATCAGGGTTATAGTCCCGGCTTCAAGCCTCAGATCTGAATGACCTCGTTTTTTGCATTAAAAACAAGTTAGAGGCAACGGTCTTCTACCCAGCTGATTAAGGTCTCACCATTGGGATCATTTTCTCTGTATTTCCATTGTGTATGGTGGCTGTTTAAGTCACATTTGTAGACAGTTGGGTGTAGTTGTGCTTGTAGAACTTAGGGTGACCAAGTGGCAGCTGGGGGTTTGTAGGCGTTAATGATTGTTACCTCTTATACTTTGATAACAACTCCGTGAATATTGTTAGCATACGCGGTGGAGCACAGGTTGGACCGAACATACGTTGCTATGCCATACATGCTGTGGTAGGTTGCTCCTACGAGATCGTAGCCGGTTATTTTGCTTTTTTTTGGTAGAGTTGATCTTCACTGTCAGCGTGTGTTTCCTTTATAGCGACTACGTCTATGTCATTTTCTATTAAAATTCTATAAAGGGTCTGGCATTTACATGTTGAAGTATATAGTTTGTGTTCTGCGACGTTTTTGGGATCCAGACACCTTGTTCTCGTACCTAGATTTGCCATTGGTTCTTGAAAATTTAGAGATGGAATATCATTAGAAAATCAACCACATATTGGACAACGGAATATAAACGGGGACTGAACAGCATTGTTAACCCCATATTCCACAATTTTTTTTCACATCTGCCCAAATTAAACTTAAAAAATAAATTATACATAAATTAATTATTTAAAAAATAGACCTTTTATTATTTCATACACAAATGTTTATATAACGATTTGTACATGGTTTGCTCTCGAAAAGTAAAAAGTTTTAGGCACTTGAATTCCCCTCGTTAATTTTGTGAAAAAAATATCTACCCGCATTTTCGTTTAACCCAATCTAATGATTTAAGAAATATTTTATTGATAGACACTTTTCTTAAACTACAATAAAAATTATCCGTCACGGAAGATCTGGAAGATGTGAACCATCGAAACTATTTTATAGAGAAAATATGCTAAAAGGATGGTTTATTAAAGAAAAAAACTAAATACTACTTCTATATATCACTAAATATAAATATTCCAAAGTTTCTTCATATTTTTTTTGATATTTTAATTGTGAGTGCTAAAGTATTGTAAATTCGTGACTAACAATTTCAAACGAAAAAAATAACTCACAAAAATTAAAGAAAAATTATCTTTAACAACTGTAACCTTCCTGCAACGAACTATTATTTAGGAACTGATTTTCTTACGGAATAATACCTAATACTTAGAGCTTTTACGTTTTCTTACCATTACTTCTACGAAATTTAATCCCTTAATGTTAAATTTAAATAATAAAACCTTTTTAATCCAATAAATAATTTATTTATTTTCTCTTGTTATTTATTAAATTATTAACCTTGTTTAAAAGTCAACAAATAAGTATTTTACTTACCGACGTGGACGATAGTTTCTGTTGCCATTTCGTGAAGAAGTTGATCGATCAGAATGCTATTTTCTGGATATAATTCGTCTTCCGAAATGAAGTACTGAAATTTTTCCAACGTAGTCGAATTTGGTCTGAAACACAAAATAAAACAGTAAGTAAAAGGCCAACCAAAACTCCAGATACAATGGACCAATTATGAATTTATGAATATTTGCTTAAATGTTAAAATACAGGTTCTGGCACAATAAGAATTTATGACTTGTAGCCTTAAAGACGCTCTGACAATTTCGAACAAGGCATATCTGTTTTGCACAATTTTACCAATCAAGCATATCAAACCTGTAGAAGCATCGAGTCGAAAATGTCGAGTGAAAAAATCGACAGGCGCGCCAGTTTAAAATTTCTAAAAAAAATTCATAAAATATCGTTAAAATGCAAACAATAAATGTTAAAAAAATGTACGAAGAGAATTGTATGTCTTGTTCAGTAATTTTTATGTTACACGAGAAATTTTTGAGGGTCATGAATTATCGGTGTAAGACAATAAACAAGAGGGATGTCCCTTATCTTCTAATAATAATGGCCGTATAGAAATTAAGATGTTTTAATTTAAGGATGATGATATAGTCAACATTGAAGGAAAAGGCCAGAATAGTTTCTTATAAATTCCTGTTTCTAGAAAGGCAAATTAAAGGGAAGCGATTCGGGGATCACTTCAGGATTCTGAGTGAAACAAAAAACCACCAAATCCTCGGGATGGTTCCTGATATGCTAGCCACAAAAATACACGAAGAAAAGTATTTTTAAGTCCTTTTTATGAAGAGAGATAGGTGAGTGAGCGAAGCAAACCACTTCCCAGAGACTAAATGCGCAAGGTATATAGATGGCTCGAAAAGCACAGATGAAGTTGGGGCCTGTGTGTTCAGCAGGAAACCAAAAACTAAAATATTAACTAGTCTTGGTTGGTATGTTATGGAATTGTACGCAAATGAGCTGACTTACAGACCTCTAGTAAACAAAAACATAAGTATTATTTTAGAAAGCCAGTCTGCTCCAGAAGCATTAAGCTTCTACAAGATAAACACTAAGCTTGTTTGAAATAGCTTCAAATTTCTGGAGAAGCGACCTAATAACGCCCCATTTACATGATACCTAACTTAACCTAACCTAGTTAACTTTAAAATCCAAAAAACCTTTCTCAGAATCCAAAAGAAGCCTGCCTTTTTAAATGGATAAAAACTTATTCGGATTTACTGAAAAGTGTAATGTATAATAAAATTTGGATATTTCAATAAAATCCAAAAAGCAAAATGCAGCAACATTTACTTAAAATAAGGTATCCCCTTCTAGTGCACATTTGCTGGTCGTGATGATGAAATTAGTATATTTTTCTTTTTAAGTGTCTGCTATTCTAACACAATGTATTTGCGACATCCACCTAGTTGTCTTTTGGTGCTCTTTTGACAGCTTCGCGTGGTGTGTTGTCAAAAGCATTTTCTTTGCGTAGAAGGGCGCTGCAAAGATGATTACAAAAAATATTTCTCGACATCAAAAGGGCCGCCAACAAAATTTGGACTTTCTTTAACAAAAATTAAGAAAACTCTTCCGAGTTTACAAATATTTTAATCACAAATATTAAAACTGGAAAAATTCAATATTACCCTTTCATAGCCTAACAACATTTATAGAGGCAGGTTTCGAATTACAAGAGAAGTCATCAGTCGTCTTTGTCGATTTAACTGCAGCATAAGACTCAGTTTTGCATCAAGGCTTCTCAAAAGTACCAAATGCCAAACAATAACCAATCTCGTCGACAACATGCTTAGCAATCGACCTTTCGAGTTCACATGATTGACCAGTCAAGTAAAAAGAAAGTTCTAATCAATGGCCTTCTGCAATGGTCTGTCCTAGCACCAATTTTGTTTAACCTCTACATATCAGACCTTCCTACAACATGCTCCAAGAAATTTAACTATGCCGATGATATGGCTCTTGGGTTTAAGCACAAAAATCTTTTCATTGCAAAAGATATATTGAATGAAGACCTAAAAGCGATGAACGATTTTTTTATAAAATGGAGACTCAAACCATCCTTAAACAAAACGGAAACATTGTCACGTGCCTATTTTTTTTTCCCTTCTACCGTTCCAATAGTAATTGGGTCTCTGATAGTCTGGTGCTCGTAAATAGTTTTGCATACCGTATTTTGTTTTAACTTAAGTATATCATTCGTTGTAAATAGTGTTGCATACCTAGTAGTGATAGGATTTAATTATTAATGGCTGTGACATTTTTGCTAATCAATGAAGATGGAGTGGGGGTTTTTGTTATTAGATTTTGCCTTGATTTTTGGCCTCGATTGTCGTGTGTTGTCAGCTATATTATTGCTTGGTTTGCTTTTCTGTGTGGATGGGCTGGCTATCAACACGGACGAGCGCGATTATGAGTTTGGAGCATAGATTTGCGAAGATGGTTGACTGACGCGTCTCCCGTGTCATTTTCTGATATCCGGCCTGGGAGTGAGTAGTTGGAGACAGTCGCTTGGTGTCAGTCTTGGGAGTCAGTAGTGAGGATTTTTGTGGTCGTCGTGTGATATTAACAAGTGTGCAAAACCTCTACGGTTTTCTCTTCATATCTGGCTGTATTTGGGCCATCTTAATTGGATTTTAAAGAAAAATCATTTGATTTTTAATTTGGCCATTCTATCTTACCTTCGTTGTTGATATTTTTGGTGTCGAGTTTAAATAACCGCATGCGGGATCTATTTAAGGGAAGCCATTGTTGGTTAGCACGTGCCGTTCCATAACCATGATCCATATCGACGATAAATTTCAGTGTTATAAAGACTTGCTTGGTGTTTTTAGCAGAAATTATTATGATAATACTACTTGGTGTTTCTGTTTTTTGGATTATCGATGTAACAGTGACGTCTCTATGAAGTTTTCAATTGGTTACATAGTATTGAGTTTACTTTTATCAACTTATCAGTTATTATGTGCTTGATCTAAATGTTTTCAATAGTTTAAAAGTAACAAATTATTTTCATTAAATTTGTACCTGCTCCAAGTTGAATCTGAACGTATACATTACTGAATATACATTATATAATTATTGTGATGGTTTCAAATTATTATTTTTGTTGCAAGTCCATTTATTTTGTATTTTTTTTAATCTTTTGCTATCAAGAATTCTATATAAAACCAATTATTTTTGAAATTTTAAATATTGTGAACATTTTTTTTGTTAATGCTCTTTTGTACATCATTAGGTTTTTATTATTGTCTAAAAGATTGTTATAATTAATTTAAATATTATTTTAAGAAAAGTGTATTAAATTCGTTTAATCCACTTACCACAAATACAGAATTTGTTGTAAAAAAAAAAAATCAGAACATCATTTTTACTTAATTAATATATTGCAGGAATTGTAAATATAGTTTTATTTATTTAGTTCACCAAAATTGTTTGTTGTTTATCGTGTGGCTCTGTGCCTACAAGACCTAGGGGTTTCCGGCTTATACCGTCTAAGTCGGTGGCGCGGCTCACTTTTATATATACCGCTGGCAGAGTACTCTTTAGAGAACAAAAAAAGACGTGGCAACATCTTGCTTCCATTTAAATAATAAAATGGCAAACGTTGAACTTAACATCGAATTCAATGGAACCCGTCTGAAGTACAACAAACACCCAAAGTACTTGGGCGTAACCCTGGACCACACACTATCTTTTAAAAAACATTTGACGAACGTAGTTGCCAAACTAAGAAAAAGAAACAGCATTATCTCAAAGTTAAGCGGGACTAGCTGGGGTGCCTCAGCCGAAACCCTCCGCTGCTCCGTCCTATGCCTTGTATACTCCACCGCCGCATATTGTTCACTTCTATGGGTAAATAGCCCCCATTCAAAAATGGTACGTGTCCAACTCAACAAATCTTTGAGAATAATCAGCGGCACCATAAAACCTACACCCACGCACTGGCTGCCTACTCTCTGCAATATACCACCAGCCCATCTCCGCCGTGCAAACGCTCTCTGTAGAGAATATAAGAAAATACAAGACAACCCGCGGCTCCAAATTCACGAAGACAACGCCTAACCAGATGAGAGGTTACGTTCTAGGATTCAGTTCAAACTGCTGCAGCACTCACCGCAAAAAATTTCACTCTGGAACACGAATGGGCACAAGAATGGCAGGCAGCCTTAAAAATAGTACGGGTGGTGTAATTACAAAGCTAAAATTAATTACTAAAGAAATTAATGAAATAAATCAACGTGTACTATACATGTACAACAAACTAAACTGGCAAGAATAGAACTAAATCTTACAATCATCATCATCATGGCCGTTTAATCCCAAAGGCTGATGACTAGCTCAAAATAAATCATTTGTACTAATCCTGTTGACGAGGTGGATTACCACTTTTATATAATTGCGTTTATAATTTTTTATCTATCTTGACCTATTTTGTAATGGTTTTTTATTTTCTTCTGTCTTTGCATTTTGTTTTCCAGTCTCTGATTTTTAATGCTTTTACATATATCTTTTTATACTTGATCCCACCTTCATTTTGCTCTCGTTCTTAATGGTTTTTTGAGGTTTTTGTTGGTGCCCTTATCATAATGTGTCCCATTCATTCCAGTCGCCTTGCTTTTGTGTATCGGAGTATATTTCCTTTTTTATTTTTATGTTTTTTTTTTTATCTTTTTTTTCCATCTCTTGTTATGTTTGGTACAAGTATTGTTTTTAATATTTGTTTGCTACTATTAGGTATAAGATGTTTTTCTTATTTATTTATAGTTGTTGTTTCAGGCCATCTCACAATAGATGTTTCAAAGTCAGTGAGTGTATCAGTAAGAGCAGAAGATAAATAAAAGAAAATGATAGTAGCAGCCAAAAAATTAAAGGGGGAAAAAAGTAATTAAATGTGGTCTTAAAAGCACGAAAAGATCTGGCAATAACATCTTAAATGCTTTTTAAAAATGTTCGAGTCCTCAGAAAGAAAAAGTATCAAACTTATTTCGCAGTAATATTGCATCATATGCAATATTTCTGATTTATATATGGATTTCGACAACTTCGGTCTACTGGAGATTTGCTGGCTTATGTCACTCAGCTCTGGACAAACACTATTGAAAAGTTTGGTGAATCCCGTGCAATAGCCTTGGATATATCTAAAGCCAATTACCGCGTTTGGCACCAGGCATTGTTAAGTAAATTATCTGCCTACGGTCTCCCAACCAAACTTCGCCAATGGCTCTAGAGCTTCATGAAATATCGCTCCTTACATGTGGCAGTTGACGGTATTTCTTCTGATGCGTTTAAAACCAATGCCGGGGTCCCCCAGGGTTCCATCCTGTCCCCCACCTTATTTCTTTTACACATCAACGACCTATTGAAAACCACCACGAACCCCATTTATAGTTTCGCAGACGATAGCACACTTGTATCAACTTTCACATCCTATCGATTACTTTCGGTGAATGATACAAATCGACTCAGGCAGAAACAGGTTGATTCCATCAATAGAGATCTTAAAGCAATCGTCGAGCGGGGAACCAAAAATCTTGTTCAGTTCAACGCCCAAAAAACACAAAGTGCTACGTTTTCCAAAAAAGTAAATTCCTCAAATCATCCCATCACAATGTCCGGAAATACCCTTGAACCAAGTCCCTCCATCTCGATTTTGGGAGTCACGGTGTCCAATAATATGTCTTGGCATGACCATGTTGCTAACATCACAAAGTCGGCAAGCCAGAGGCTAGGTTTTCTGTGGAAAGCTAGAAAGTTTTTACTCCTGATCAACTGTTGACGACGTACAAGACTCAAATCCGACCTCTACTGGAGTATTGCTCGCACATTTATGGTTCAGCACCAAGGCATTCTCTTCGTCTTCTAGATTCCATTTAGAAAAGAGCTATTCGCTTGATAAACAGCTCAACTCTCACAGATACCCTTCACCCTCTAGAACATAGAAGAAGAGTTGCAGACCAGAAGGATTCTTGATGGAGATTGGTCTTTGTAGTATCAATCTTGAGAGTAAAAGGGTGAGACTAGTTAATCAGGAGTACTATCATTGCTCAAATTATTTAATAACGTTCTCTGTGATCGATGCTTACGTCCGAACATTTCGAACGCACACGAAAGATCTTTAAATATACTCGAGAATATTTAAATGGGTTTGAATAGTTAACTCTCTCGCCGTAAGACTTTATTTTTTAAGGGGCATTTGCCCTTAATCTGTGCTATGGGTTAGATTGTCTTTACCCATGATAAAATAGCCCGAAAAAACACTTATAAGGGTTTTTAAGTGAGTAACATTGAGCGGTCAATGAGTCCCACTCTACCCTTCGTCAAAACTCCAGTTCTTTTTAGAGCAGTTGATAACAAAGGGTTTCTATAAAAGATTTTTCTTTTGTAAATAATTAAAAAAAATGTATTTATTAGTTTAAGATCATAGATAAAGGATTTTTTTTAAAATTGTACATACTTAATTAGAATTAATGAATGTGAATATTGTCAATGTCAATTATATTACTAATTAAGATAAAAGTAAATTACGTAACAAGAGTTGTAAGTAACCCATTACGCACGAAATGAAAAAGTGAGTAATGGGCTTACAACTCGTGTAACGTACTATACTTTTTCTACGCCCATTTATTTTCTTCCATTAAAAGAAACATCGCAATCATTTAAACTTTATTATAAAAGTTGTTAATAACAATTGAACAATTATTGTAAATCGGTAACAAATTATGTGTATCAGCTTGAGCTTTTTCTTAAATCTTCGGTGGAGTGCTCATAATTTCATCACTCTCACTACTATCAGACATATTCGTAGATAATGTTGAGAAAATGTTAGAATACAATTATATTTTGTTCAAGAAATTGACAATATAAATGACATTTATTTTCATAGCATGCTACTTAAGAAAACGTGTCCTATTTTTAAAAAAATTGCATAACGTGCTGTCTACATTTAGGGGCATCACTCTTTCAATCCTAAATATATCTCGCTAATGCTAAAAGTTTTTATGTTTTTTAATTGACTAGATTTGTGTAAATAGACCAAATAAAGTCTTACGTAAATAAAAATTTGATTGTAATATAATTAAACCAAGAAGTTTAAGATTTCTTCTCAAAACGCACGTGTATGTTATGAGATCTCATTACGTGCATGTTATTATTATATGTCATTTACAAGGAATGTTGACAGTGCGATTTTTGACGTTTGTAGACATGAGCGTAGAAAAAAATTATTACCTGTCATATTTTTTACAATATACCGCTTGCTAACATTTGGGACCTACTTTGTTTATTTAAGAAAAGTTTAAAATATTCTATGGGACGCTTTATTTATAACATGTGCTGGTCACGAAGACAAATCTGTTGAAAGTGTTGCATAGAAAACTGTGCAGAGTTTTAAGGACAATTTTTTATTGGCGTAAACATTAATTTTAACACCACTTTACACTGATGATATATTTTTCGTAAGACGCTATGAATAATTCCAATCTCGAGTGACACATTGTAATATAGCCATAATTCGGTGACACGATCGTCAGATAGGATAGATCGGCGAAATATCTGCAGTTTATATGCTAATCTGGGTTGATATAAACGGGATTTTCTTACAAGCAACGTCTATTATGACGGTTCGAAGCGTGTCTTCACCGATTTCCGCGTAATACGATGGGACGATGGGTGGTTGCCATCGTCGTGACCTTATTTTAGGCTATGCTATACGGTCTTTAATCGCGTATACATGTATATTACACGAGAGGGAGATATTTGGATGGTTTAATACACAAAGACCGACACTTTGTTTCAATTTTGTATGTCGGTTTGATGTATGATACGAAACTCATAAAAAATCGATCTGTACCTCGTTTGCCTAACATGTGAAACGTCTTTGCTATTAATACTAAATTTTTCACACAAAGATCGTCACTAGAAGTGTGGGAAAAAAACTTTTAGAATACAGGCTTTAATAAACTTAAAACTGTACAGATAGAAGTGACATTATAACATGACATAAGTATATCAAATATTAACAATACAGTGTGGAACAGCCAAATGGAATAAATTCGATAACGAATAAATAAGAGCGTGTTGGAAAAACGCTTGGACACGTCGATTTGTATTCTTAGATGCGCATTTTTTTCAGAAAAAATAATTATATAGGGTGTGTCATGTGACAATGGCCAATACCAACTTTCTTATTTTAAATACAACCCCCTGTAAATCATTTATTTTTTTAATTCTTCAGAAAATTCTAAACATAATTCATGTACAATTTCCCATACCTATCTGTTTCGGAAATATTAAGTGTTTTCAGATGTATTATAAAAATTAACATTAAAAAAAGAAAATTATTTTATTTTACAAATAATGTAAAAAAAAACAAAAAAAACATTAATTTCAATGTAAGAGATGTTCAAAATGTTCGCCGCGAACGTCTTGGCAACATGCTAATCTGGTATAGAAATGTCTTCTAACGTTACTCAACATCTCAGGCGTGACTGATTTAATCGCAAGCGTGATTCGTATTTTTAAGTCATGTAAGTTGAGTGGTTTAGTTTTGTATACAATACTTTTGACATATCCCCACAAAAAGAATTCTAATGGCGTCAGATCGGGAGATCGTACTGGCAATTCTATCGATCCGAGCCTCCCTATCCACCGATTTGGAAAATTTTGGTTCAGGTACTGCCGGACATTGATTTGGTAATGGGTCGGTGCTTCATCATGCTGAAACCATAGTATATTGGCAGGAACTTGTGGGTTTGCTGGATCAGGATATAAGTTTGTCAAAGTTGGCACGACATTATTTTGGAGCAGTTCTTAATATTTATCTCCATTTAAGTTGCCATCAATGAATAAGGGACCTACGATGTGATTTCCAACAATTCCTGCCCAAACATTAACTTTTTCAGGATATTGCGTATGTTCCTTTCTCATCCAGTGAGGATTCTCATTAGACCAATAGCGGCAATTTTGACGATTAACATGACCGTGAAGTGTAAATGTGGTCTCATCAGAAAACAAAACATCTTCTAATTGGATCACATTGTTATCTAATATTTCCATCATTTGTTCACAAAAATACGTTCTTCTGTCGAAATCGTCTTCCATGAGCTCCTGAGTTGGCATCATTTTATAGGGATGCATTTTACTTTCCTTTAATATTCGAAAAATTGATGTGTGGCTAATGTTGAACAGTGAGGCTGCTAAGGCTGAGTTTTATACGAAAATAAACAAAACTGTTTTTGTATTTTTTTTTATTTCATATCAGTAAAAAGGAACGCATTAATGGTTTTTGCTTATTTTCTTAATATTAAGAGCTAAAAGGTAAATAAGTATTGAGTGTAACGAAGCGAATTTGTAAAATAAAATAATTTTCTTTTTTTTATGTTAATTTTTGTAATACATCTGAAAACAGTTAATATTTCCGAAACAGTTGAAGATAGGTATGGGACATTGTACATGAATTATGTCTAGAATTTTCTGAAAAATCCAAAAAATAAATAATATACGGGGGGTTGTATTTAAAATAAGAAAGTTGGTATCGGCCACTGTCACATGACACACCCTATATAATAATTTTTTTCTTTAAAAAAATGCGCATCTGAAAATACAAATCGAAGTGTCCAAGCGTTTTCCCAACACGCTCTCATTTATTCATTATCGAATTTATTCCATTTAGCTGTTCCACACTGTATAACAAGTAAGGTATAACAAGTAAAGTGTAAATACACAGAGAATGTCATTATACAACATTCATCCTTACCAAGTTTCTAACATAGTCTGGAAGATAGGAAGGGGTTTTCGTATTCGTTTTTGGTTGTTTTGCATGATCTGGATTGAAGTACTGAAATTTTCAGTCGTTTTTAAAGGATTTTGGGTTAAATTAGATCTTTTGTATACATTTTATCTCAAGATAATTGGTCGTTTGATTGCATGGGAATTGAAACTGGTAATGTTTGTGAGTTTGATCTAGGAACATCTGAATTTACTAACAGACTATTAACTTCTTCGCTGTTAATTTGTATAACTGAATGTATCAACAGACGATCGACTACTTTGCTGTTAATTTGTTCAAGTAATTTGTTCACCATTTGAATGTAATTAACGAGTAGATACTGTCATCGTATTACCATATGCTAACCCCACCTAAGCATAATCAGAATTTGCTCTTATTAATTTTACTTTTTCTACTATAGGATCATATTCATTGTGTCTGACATATTTCTTCATAAATATTGGGCCAGGATTACTTACCATGTTGGAATATATGTTTCAACTTCTGGGATGATTAAACATGGGGTTAAACATGGGGTGTACAGTTGATTGCAGTGCATAAAAGTGATCTTATAGAATGTAGTGAATCGATTAGTACTTCTTGCAATTGTGTTGTATGTAAATGCCTAGATTCTAAGGTCAGCTAAATCAGCGGTTCTCAAACTTTTGTTATTCACGCCCCCCTGTTTTAATTTAAAAAATGTTGCGCCCCCCAATCCGTAGACCTAGGAATTTGGACTAAAATAGGCAACATTGTCTCGTCGATAGCGCCAAAGATGCTGTCGGAAAGTTCGCGGCGTTCGTGCCACGTATTCAAGCTTCCTGATCTTTCTCGAACTGTCTGAACGCGACTATAAATACAGAAGCGCACATACGGTATTCTCAGTCTCTCAGTGAAGGTGTTTTAACACTAAGCAAGTATTATTGTGAAGTGTGAGTGTATAAGTAGATGTAGTATGGATAAATTTTAAAAACGAAAACTTGAGGATCTTGTACATCGACAGGTTCAGGTGGAAATCGTCCGAAATCTAAAACAAGAAAATATGACCCATCATACCTAAATTTGGGCTTTACTAGCCTTGAAGTAGGTGGCGAAGAAAAACCACAATGCGTTATCTGTTTAAAAGTATTGGCTGCAGATAGCATGAAACCAAATAAATTACAGAGGCATCTAGAAACGCTGCACAGAGAATATGTCAATAAACCGCGAGATTTTTTTGTGGAGAAACTCAGATTGTTTAAAAAACAAAAATCCAGCTTCCATAGAGTACTGGCAGTAAATGAGAAGGCTCTCTTGGCATCATATAAAGTGGCATACAAAGTAGCTAAATGCAAAAAACCGCACACTATTGCAGAGCAACTTATTTTACCCGCTTGCAAAGACATTGTAGAAATAATGTTTGGTGAAAATTTTACTTCACAACTTAGCAATATTCCTCTGTCAAATGATACAATCTGTCGACGAATTAACGATATATCAGTTGATATGCAGCAGCAGCTTGAATCTGAGCTTACTGGAAACTTGTTTGCTATACAACTTGACGAAGCAACTGACTCTAGTTATGATTCCCATTTGATTTGCTACATTAGATTCTGTCAATGTTCTAAAATATGTGAAGATTTATTGTTTTGTAAACAGATTGAAGGAAGAACTACAGCCACCGAGTTGTTCAAGATTACAAATGATTCTATTACTAAAATGAATTTGCAATGGAAAAATTGTGTTGCGATTTGCACCGATGGAGCTCAAGCCATGTCTGGTAAATACAACAGTTTACAAGCACTAGTAAAAAAGGAATCCTCAGAAATTATCTGGACGCACTGCATGATACATCGGGAAGCGTTAGCATCAAAATCTAAGCTAAGCCCTGGACTAAACATGATTTTGACAGTAGTTATTGAAGTTGTTAACTTTATAAAAACCAGACCACTAAAAACAAGGATGTTCTCTGTTCTGTGTGAAGATATGGGAGCTGAGCATCAATCTTTGTTGTTTTATTCCTCATCCAGATGGTTGTCACGCGGTAAGACGGTTAAGCGTGTCTTTAAATTAAGAAGGGAAATAGCGATATTTTTAAGCGAGGAAGGTCACAAGCATTTAACAGATTTTTTCGACAAATTATTTTTACTGAAGCTTTCTTATTTAGTAGATATTTTTGAAAAACTTAATATACTTAATCTTCAGCTGCAAGGAAAAGACGTAAATATATTTGATTTAAGTCAAAAGATTGATGCTTTTTGTAAGAAATTGCAGTTATGGCATAACAAATTGAAAAAAAACAGTTTGGAAATGTTTCCCACATTTTGCGATTTTCTGCAAGATTCCCCATTGGAAGATATTTATAAAGCTGTGATGCTAAAAACCATAGGAAGCCATTTAGAAAACTTAACTGAGAATTTCAAGCGATACTTCTTTGCAGAGAAAGATATCAAGTTTTCAGACTGGAGCTGGGTTTTAAATCCATTCGAAAATAGACCTGTCGGACTATCACTGCAAGAAGAAGAACAACTGATAGATATTTCAACAAATCCCTTACAAAAATTAAACTTTGTTAACAAATCTTTAACAAACTTCTGGACTGAACTTCCGAACGACTACTCCGTTATAAAAGCCAAAGCGCTTAGAATTCTGTTGCCTTTTCCAACGTCCTACCTTTGTGAAACTGGATTTTCTGCACTTGCTGTCGTGAAATCTAAATTCAGAAATAAACTTCAAGTAGAAAATGAACTCAGAGTGACCATCTCTAACATAGAACCAAATTTAGAGAAGTTGTGCGCCTTAAAACAAGCTCATGTTAGCCATTAGTCCTTAGAATGTTTCTTTGTCATCATTAAGTAAGTAAAATTTCAATAAAGATTTTTTAAAAATCTATCTGTAGCATTTTATCATTACCATTTTATTTTTAATCTGTACTGCGCCCCCCCCAATCATGTAAACGCGCCCCCCTTAGGAGGCGCGCCCCACAGTTTGAGAAACGCTGAGCTAAATAGTCTTCCAAATTGTACCAATATAACTTTTACATTGTCCATTACCTTCAGGATTATAACAAGTTGTCCGACTTGTGGCAACTCCGTGACTAGTTAAAAATGTTTTTACTTAAGCAGATAAGAATTTTGATCCTCTGTCACTGTGAATATATGCAGGAGTGCCACATACAAAGAATAGCTGGGTCTATCAGTTAATTACAGTTGAAGAAGTCATATCCGAGCATGGAAAAGCAAACAGGAATCTTAAGTATTTATCAACAATATCAAGTAGATATTTTTTTTAGTTGTTAGAGGTCAATGGTCCTTAAAAGTCAATATTAAGCCTCTCAAATGGAGCTGTTGCTTTTATTAAAATTTCGTTGTTTTTATGAAATCTTGGTTTTAATTCTGCACAAACAGGGCAATAGTTTACTATTCTTTTCACGTTCTCCAATGAATATGTTAAGTTCTTGCAGCGAATCCAATGATAAAATCTTGTTATTCCTGGATGACATAGTGTATTATGTAGGTCTAAAGATAAATCTTAAGAAAACCAAGTTAATGGTAGTTACAAAGTTCCCCCAAAATCACAACAATGTAATCGTGTCAGTAGCAGACATCTTAATAGAGAATGTGCAGTCACACAAATACCAGGGAGCCTGGATAAAACTATCAGGTGACCAAGCAAGAGAAATAAGAACGAGAATAGAGATAGCCAGGTCAACATTTACGAAAATGAAAAAGTTGTTCACCAGTCGAGATATTAAGATTGGACTTGGGATGAGGATGCTGCGTTGTTACGTGTTTTCCGCGCTTTTGTATGGAATGGAGGCATGAACTCTCAAGAAGAATCACACAGACAAACTACAAGCCTTCGAGATGTGGTGCTACCGTAGAATGTGGCGTATCCCCTGGACAAAAAAGATCTTTAATAAAAAAAGATCTCCAATATGGAAATCCTAAATCGGACAAATAAGGAATGTAAAGTCGTTAACACCATAAAAAAGATGAAGCTTCAATATCTAGGTCATATACTGAGAGGACCCAAATACGCACTTCCCCAGCTAATAATAAGATTGGTGGAAGGAGGAATATTGGAAGACGCCGTGTGTCTTGGCTTAAAAACCTAATTGTAGCAATGTTGAACTCTTCCGAGCTGCAGTCAATAAGGTCCGGATAGCTGTGATGATAGCAAACCTCCGATAGGAGATGCACTATAAGAAAAAGATAAATTTTATCTGATGTAGACGGCCGACTTGCTGCTGATATTCTTGAGAGTGTGTCTGCTACAATATTTTGATTTTCAGGTCTACAGATTATGTCAAATTTATAGCAGGATAATTCCATGCGTCATCTTATAATTTTTTCATTTTTTATTTTTGAGGAACATTTAACGTTAAACATAAAAGCTACCGACCTTTGGTCTGTAATAATACGGAAGTGAAGACTTATTAAATATTGTCTCCATTTCCTTATTGCTTCCACTATTGCGTACGTTTCTTTTTTAACACTAGAAAAATGATCTTAAAAAAAATGCGACTGGTTTACCATTCTGAGTTAACTGAGCTCCAATTACAGTTTTCACTTTAAATAAGGCATTTTTTTCACTAGAAGTAACAATTGCATTAACAATGTCTTGTTTAAGTTTCTCGGAAGCAAAAATTTGATCTTTTGTCAAAGGATATCTTTTTGAATAAATTTTTAATAATGTGCAAACAGGCCTTGAATTTTTCTAGGAGATGCAGAGTCTGTCGGTACTGTCAAATTAATAACTGGTTGAGTTCGATCAACGTCTGGTTTAATGGTTTTTCTTTCTATTGTGTAGCCAAGAATATTAATACTGTTTATTAAAAATTGACACTTATTATCAAATAAATTAAGTCGGTATTTCTTTGCAATAGTCATACATTTTAATTAATTTTGATCATCTTGTTCTTTAGTTTTTTTAAAAATAATCCCTGATTTAGTATAATATTGTTAATCTTAAGTTAAAAACAAGCAACCCCGTTGGTAGCTCCAAAAGATTTTCGTGTAAATTGAAAAAGACTACCACATGCTTCGAATCCAGTATAAATTATTTCACTTTCTAGAATTGGGATTTGATGGTAGGCATTGCGCAAATCAATGGAGCTTAAATATTTATACTGTGAAATTTGATTAACCAAATTTTCAATATTGGGCAATGGATATGCGTCTAGTAAAGTAAATTTGTTTATTGTCAAAGAGTAGTCAACAACCATGCGTTTTTTATGATTAGTTAGTTAGTTGTGCTCTTCAGGGCGAATTATGTACTTGCTTCCATAATAGTTTCTTTTAGTAATTTTTGAACTTCATTTTGTATAAACTTGTAATCTTCACGAGAGAGACTTCGAGATTTAATAGCAATAGGTTTAGAATTTTCTGTAAGATGATCAAATAAAGGATAGGGTTTTACATTTTCTGTAGTTTAGTTGCAAATTGAAAGAGTTGGTTGTGTTCCACAAAAAACGAATTCTACACCAGAATATTTTTGTAAAGATCATACCCAATAATAACATAAGTACATTTATCGTCCATTACAAAAAACTTTACATTTCCATAAGTATGATCTAATATTTTCGAATTCATACTGCAGAATCCATGAACTGACGAACTAAAAGAATAGGCTGCCATAGAAACATTTTAAATTTCTAGTAAAATTTTTTAGTCTTTTAGTCTAAGCAGCCAGCGTAATTTTATTTTGATAGTTTGTTGTAGATGGATAGCTAATTTGTTAATCTAAAACCGCAGCATTTATATAAAAATGAGACGTATAAGAATCAGACTGTTGTTGAGCCATTTCTAATGACCTAGCTGAATCATATGCTTGTTCAAGTGTTAAAGTTGTATTTTTAAGAATTTTTTGTCGAATATGAGAGTTGTTTAAACCTCGGATAAGAGAATCTCTAATATAGTCATCTATGTCGACTATGTGGAGAAGAGGAAGAGAGCATCATACACATACTGTGTCATTGCCCGATGCTAGCGGTGTACAGGATTCAAACCTGGGGCCGCATGATAATGGATCCAAGCGATCTAAATGAGACAGGACCAACAAAAATCCTGCGGTTTTCTAAAACCAGTGGACTAGATTTCTTGAAGACATAGCGGTAGTCACAGAGGATCAAAAGATCTAGGTGACATAGGTGCCTATACCAATGGCCCAACCATAATGTAATGTAGTTATCCCTAATTTTGTCAGCAGTGACTGATTAAAAGTTGCAGTCTTTACTTAGGAGTTTTAAAGTCTGTTAACATGTTTCTCCTACTTGTTGTTTTCGTATGGATAAGGCATGTCGTAAAAAATTTTCACTCTTGGGTTTAATGAACAATCGTTCGAAAATAATCATAGCATCTGAATGAGATTTGGTTTCACTTATAGTTTAAAAAACTGAAGAACTTACATAATTTATTAGTAGATTTAGTTTATTTTTATCTTCTTAAACTTTAGCAGCTACTAAAAAGTTTTAAAATGTCCGTTTCCAGTGATTTCAAAGTTGAGCTGCATTTGCATTTGTATCGGTTTCTAGGCGATCAGGTTTCAGTAACTTATTCATTATAATTTTAGTTTAATAAATTGTGGTAAAAAAACCTTTAGAATACAGGCTTTAATAAACTTAAAACTGTACAGATAAAAGTGACATTATAACATGACAATATAACAAGTAAGGTGTAAATACACAGAGAATGTCACTATACAACTTTTTGGGTTTTTATGTTTTTTATCCTTTGGATGAAGGTTTAGTAGACTACCATTGCTATAAATTTTTTATGATTTTAATATGTTAGTAAAGAAAAAATATGTCAAACTTGTCCAATATTTATCAAGTTGCAAAAACAATTTAACTATCTGATCGAGATAAGTTCTCCGAGGTCGACCTCTACCGACTTGTCCATTCACACTCGCCTTATAAATTTGTTTCGTCAATCCTCCTTCATCCATCCTTTCTATGTGTCCAAACCATCTAAGCATTCATTTGTCTATCTTTGTAACTAAATCTTCTTTTACACCACAGCGTTCTCTTATCTCACTATTTACTTTATTCAACCGAGTCACTCCGGCTATACTTCTCAGAATACTTATCTTCGCAGCATAAATCCTATTTTCATGCTTCTTCTGCCAAACCCAACATTCACTACCATACATAATTGTAGGAACCAACATACCTCTATGCACAGCCAGACGTGCCTTTTTTGATACTTTTTGGCTATTTATAAAGCTATGCAGTGCCCTATTTATTTGTTTTCCTGCAACACCCTTTGCTCAATGTCACTATCATACTTTACATCTGTCGTAAACTTTGAAACCATGTACACAAATTCATATACTTGTTTTACTCTTTCTTCCTCAATAAAAACTTAACAGTTTGTCATAAGTTAAACAGCCATGGCGAAGCCACATATACCCTGTCTCACACCTTTTTCGATGTTAAACCAGTCCGTGCAAGCTCCGTTTATCCTGACACAAGCAGTGGAATCCTCGTAAAGTGATTTAATGCTCGTATTAAACTACCGCTCACCCTATACATAGACAATGTCGACCACAATTCATTTCTCACCACTCTTTCATATGCCTTCTCCAAGTCTATAAAAGCGCAATAGACCTTTTGACTTCTAGCCAAGAATTTTTCGACTATACCTTGTAATGAGCATACCTGATCCATACATCTCCTTCCTCTTCTAAATCCTGCTTGCACATACCATATTATCTTCTCAGTTTTATTCGTTACTCTTTTGATCAATATCTTAGCATACAGTTTGCCGACTATGCCGAGTAAACTAATACCTCGGTAGTTCTTACAGTCCTGCTGCGAACCTTTTTCCTTGTAAAATGGCACGATAACGGCCTTGCACCAGTCGTCTGGTACGCTACCACTCTTTCAACTTCTTCTTCTTCTTCTTCTTTTTCTTAAGACATTTGTCTTGTTTTTTCTCATATATTAGCACTCATAGCAGCCGCAACTGGGATTCTGATGTCCAGCTCTCGTGCCACCTCTTGGGCGGTCGTCCCGGTGGTTGTTACCTTCAGGCTTGTTGTGCTTAGCAGCTCTTACGAGGCGGTTTCCAGGCATTCTGTCCACATGATCCCTCCAAGCTCTCTTTCGGACTCTGGACCATCTTACTACATCTTGAATGCCGCAGGTAGCTCTGATGTCTTCGCTCCTCTGCCTGTCGAGTAAAGTATGTCCTGTTATGGTCCTTAGGGTTCTCATTTCGGCTGCTCTTAAAATTCTCTTTGTTGCTGCTGTTTCTGCCCTCGTTTCAGTAGCGTAGGTCATTACCGGTCTTACGCAGGTCTTATAGATTCTTGTTTTGCTCGCTATAGACATGTGCTTGTTCCTCCATATCACATCTCGTAGGAATCCCGATAGTCTTGCTGCTTTGATTGTTTGCGACTTGACTTCCGACTTAAGATCACAGTTACTGGTTATTTGAGCACCCAAGTATTTAAATGACATAACCTGTGCCACGCTCTTGTTATATAATGCCAGTTTACATCTTTTGGGATCTCGTGATATTGTAAGAGATTGTGTTTTTTCTTGCGAGATGATCATGTTATACTGTTGTGCAGTTTGCTCGAATTTAAATAGCATTCTCTGTAAATTGTCCTCGTCTTGCGATATAATGACCGCATCATCAGCATAACAACAAAGGTTAAAAAGGCGGTACAGATTTAGGTTCGAAGTAAATCATATAAGTTTTTGAATTAAAATTGAAAAGACTCTACTTAAATCGCAAGTATTTGGCACATATCAAAGCGTAATTTTTGCTTAAATGCCCGTTATGTAGAAACTGAAGATGTATCTGAAAGATGCACAGGGTGCACGAGATCTGAAACTCTTTGGTAAAAACACCTAAGTTACGAATACAAACACAAAAAATACAGTTTTATCTAAGACCATTATAAGTAATTTACAGGAAGCTAACTTAGGATCGAGAAGACCGCTGATAAGTCAGTATTTAACGAGAGGCAATCGTGCTGCTCATCTAGCTCAAGCTAAAAAACACATGTTATTGCAAAATGTCCAATTGAGTCCTATTTATTTTTCAGACCAATTAAATTTGGGATACATCCTGATTCAAAACTATTTGGAGAGTACCAGGCAATTAATATTAAATGCCAAGATGTATATTGATGAAGTACTTTGACTAATTTTGTTTCAATATGCCTCTGACATTGGAGATCATAGCGTGTTACATTTCATTCGAAGTCAAATGGTGATAAACGTGGTGTACCGAAGTTACCAGCAACACAGTTCACTAGCTAATCACCGACAAGCCTTCAGACAAAACGAATAAAATAAGACGAACTTTAGCTGATCTAAGGTGTGTCTGAGATTTTATTTCTTGAACCATCTTTCATAATTACTATTGGCGTGTGTTTAGTTAATTTTACAACTCATCTTATTATTAAATACAGTCCACTACTTTTGTTTTTTGACAGGCGATGTAGAGCTGTTATGAATAATTAAGGAGGATGCACCACTTAATTAATTTTATTTTCGAATAAAATTAAATTTAAATTTGAGTTTTTCATTTCGCTATATTAGATTGTTTTTAAGTTTCCATTTATTTTTGTTAAACATATTTGGTTTAATAGGCTGAGGTTTAAAAAAGTTATCACTTTATTTATCAACTTTAAAATTTTAATCAAGCTAAAAACTTCCCAATTTTAGACTGTTGTATTTTCCAGCTCATAATAGAATATTCTTAGATTACTTCTATGTGTGTATATATTAATAATCTTCTGTAATTTTTTTAAAATTGAAAAATTCTTACTGCCCCATTTCAAACTTTTGTAAGGTTCGTCTATTTTGAAAGTTTTAGGAATAAACGTTTCAAGAACTATTTAGTTAGTTGGTGAATTGGATTTACCTACTTATTGTTTAAAGCAGGTAACTTTAAATAAATTGTAAATTTAAATAAATTGTTCAAAACGAATGGAATGATTACAAAGACACTGTGTTTCGTTGAAACCCTTTGGTCAAAGAAATACAATTTATGTGGTAGTTTTCTATGCATGCCTTGTTACAGTTTTCTAGCAACATCTTTGCAACAACACAGATATTTTAAACCCAACACTAAATTTTACTGGGATTAATAAAAAAAAAATTCTGGCCTAAGATTCGGATATTAACTATTTAATAATGCTACTGAAAATTTAATCACCCAAAAAACAAATAAGTAAAAGGAGATAATTAGGATAAGTTTATTCTTATTTTTATTTTTACTCCCGAATGATATTCTCCGTTAAAAATATCCATAAATTGAGTGTCGTTGTCCCCGTTTAAAATAAACAGGTTCAATATCTCTATCGTTATGTTTCTCGGCAGTCTCTTAATATATTCCACTTAACTCCAGTGATAGTATGTAGTTAATGCCGTAATCACCTCAAGAAAATCCGGTAATACCGGAGCCAGGAGAGTCTTCTCATGGTTCATGCAAACGCGATGCCGCCATCAATCATAAAATGTCGATATGCAAACAGTCACTGCTGCGAGTTAGGCGATGATTTTATGCTGGGCTCGATTTTCATTGATGTCTCAACCAGACATCACAAGAACGTGAGTACTGTAGATTTACAGTTCGTCCGCGATATACAGCGTGTCCTTAATGAGATAATCGAGAAAAGTCAATGATTTTAACACAAAGATGTAGCGGTAAGAAGCAGTACTATGCACAAATTAAAAATTTGTGGATGTCCACATCTGTAAGACGTTATGTTCGGAATATATTGTAACGTTTACTTTAATTACACTCGAGGTTCAAATTTATATGCACATTTATTTATAACTTTGAGCGAACGGATAACTTCAAGTATCTAGGTGTCTTGATAAACAGAGACGGGAAGAACGAAGCGGAAATTAACAGCAGGATAGAAAGCGCAACCAAGTTGTAATATCCATTAAGTTACACGCTTATAAGAAAGAAAGAAGTGTCCACGAGGACAAAACTGATCGTCTACAAAACCATATTCAAACCGATCCAAATTTATGGTTGTGAAAGGTACTCACGGAACAACAGAAGAGCAAAATAAAAGCCATAGAAATAAAATTTCTAAGAGGCTAAAGGGCATCACAAAAAAAGACAGAGTGAGAAATGAGGTTATAAGAAAGGAACTGGAGGTCGAGTCGATCATAAACAGTATAGAACGTCGGCAAATGAAGTGGTTTGGACATTTGGTAAGAATGGACAACTCGAGACAAGTCAAGTTGATATGGCAAACCAAACCAAAAAATAAAAGATCTAAAGGCAGGCCTAGAAGGAAATGGGATGATGTAATAGTTGGTATCCTAGAAAAAAATAACAAGAGCTGGAAGGAAGAAAAAGAAATTGCCACGTACTTTCGTTCTCTAAAGAGTACTCTGCCAGCGGTCTCTCTACTGGCAAATTATGCCCGAGGCGTAGAGGGTAGAAGAAAAAAGTATAAAAGTGAGCCGCGCCACCGACTTAGACGGTTCAAGCCGGAAACCCCTAGGTCTTATAGGCACTAGCAGAGCCACACGATAAACAACTAAGATTATGGTGAACCAAATAAATAAAAGTATAGCTAAAATATATTGGATACTTTACTCACACAATAAATCAAAGTACACAGCTCAATAGCAACATTATAACAAATATAGTCAAAATTAACAGCTATGGTAAATTTTCTTGCTAAAACAAACCAAAAATTTAAAATTTACAACTTTATAAAATAACCAAAACAGAAGTAAGAGTAACAGACTTTACCAAGTTACCAAAAAAAAACGTAAATAAGTCAACTCCTTAATAATGCTAAATCAAACGTTTACATAAGGCTGCTAATTTACTCATGTCTTTACCATTTACATAAAGATTTTCACTGCCAAAACAATCGAGTTTATTTAAAAATATTTTTACAATGGTTGTCCCTTAAAATATCAAATAAATAAAATAAGTATGAAGAAAATATATTTTTACTTGGACTTAAAGAATTATTGAAAAGATTATTTTAATCCAAGTTTACTTTTGGCATATTATCTATTGCAATAAATAGTTTCCAACAATGTACTATATTAATAAACTAAAACAAAACTTAATTGTGGTGTCAAAATAAGTCACGGCGTTATATATTTAAAAATAAATCACTTATAACCTTTGGGTATACGAATTCACAAAGTACTATATTAATAAACTAAAACAAAACTTAATCGTGGTGTCAAAATGAGTCACGGCGTTATATATTTAAAAATAAATCACTGAAAACCTTTGGGTATACGAATTCACAATGTACTATATTAATAAACTAAAACAAAACTTAATCGTGGTGTCAAAATAAGTCACGGCGTTATATTTTTAAAAATAATTCACTTATAACCTTTGGGTATACGAATTCACCACTCCTGTGGCCGGTTTGATCATGGGACGGCACCTGCTATTAACAATGGCTTCCCTTAAATAAATCCCGTATGCGGATATTTTAACTCGACACCAAAATCCAAAATATCAACAACGAAGGTAAGATAGAATGGTCAAGTTAAAAATTAAGTGGTTTTACTTCAAAATCCAATTAAGATGGCCCAAATACAGCAAGATATGAAAGTAAATCCTGTAGAGGTTCTGCACACGTGCTAATATCACACCGTCCCAAAAAAAACTCTCACCTACACACGGCTCCCAAGACTGCCACCAGACGACTGACTCTCCTTCCCAAGCCTGATATCAAGAAATGACACGGAATTGACGTAAACCAAGAATCGCACTCGTCCGTGGTGTGGATAGCCAGCCCCATCCAATCTCCATCGATTAACGAAAAAATGCCACAGCCATTAATAATCGAATCCTATCACTACAAGGTATGCAACACTATTTACAACGAATGATACAAGTTACAACAAAATACGGTACCTGAGGAATACGAAACTATCAGAGACACAACTAATAATGGAACTGTAGAAGGGAAAAAATAGGCACGTGACAACATCCCCTCTCCAAAGAAAGGAGGAAATCTTCCTAAAGATTTACGACGATGACTCAAAATATTAATGGGTGCTTCCCAAAAGGAAATCCTGGAAAGAGAGGTTATACTAATAATAATAAAAAAAACAACACGACAGGCAAGTTAAACTACACGTAATTTTGAAGAAATAACGGTAGGCGCAGAATACGTGACCAGATTTCTAAACAGGGTACTGGACAACCCGAACAACATACATGACCAGCTTTCTAACAGGGTACTGGACAACCCAACAACCTGATCCTAGCCAAATGATAATGTGACCCCAAAATGTGGTTATGTTGAGGAATCCTACCTCCCCGCCTGGACAATCCCCGGGTGATTGAATTCTTAAGCTCCGAAACTATCAGAGACACAATTAATAATGGAACTGTAGAAGGGAAAAAATAGGCACGTGACAAAATTGCACAAAATAAAAGAAGCTGGGTGAAATTTGTACATAAAAACAAGTAAAATACTTAAAAGCAAACCTTGTTTGCATGTATATACAATCATAAACCTTAATTTACCCGAAGGTGTTAAGGTGTTTTGTTTAAACAAGGTTAGGTTAGGTTAGATTAGGTTAAATTGTTTACGCAATTACTTAACTGAGAGGTCTTTTAATTTTATTTAGGTTTATTTACTCACCAAATAATTTTTTTTTAAATGTTTAAGTGGTTTTCACTGCAATAGTTTAATGTCTATCTATCATTTTAAAAAGGCTGTAATTTTTTTTATCCGCACTATATTAAATTTATTTTCTTGACCTCACACCCGACACCAATGTAACGTTCTTACTTTAGAAAACTGACTAACTCTCGCGAACGAAAGCCAATTTATATATTTATCGCTGAATCGAGAAGCTTCTAGCCGTATTCAAGCTGTTCTATGAAAAATTCGAGTTTGGTCGGAAAGGTACTGGAACATTCTTGTCATTGGCAGTGACGTCCATTCCAGTGGCGTATCGCAAAATCGTTACACTATTTTAGTATAATGGAGTACAGTTTATTTGTGTATAAAAAGATTCGCCAACACATTGGGATGGGTCAATAAAGAAAAAAATTAAAATGGTACAGCTTTCCAAATTTTAAAACAATTCTTGCAACCTCGTTTTATTTGAGCTTTGTACGAAATAAGTAGATGGGTAGGCAACGGAAATTCTCATGATTCGTGCAACACCGTCAATGCCGCAAACAAAATTACATATTTACAGTTGATTTTTTGTTAAAGAAAGTTTTTTTTCATAAGGAAGAAATATTAATTAAAAAAAATGTTTTTAACATTTGTATTCATAAGTAGTTTATAGTCATGATCGAGAGGTTCCCTATCATTCTGACGTTGGCGACCCCTTAAGAAAACGCATTTTTGTCCTTGGCCAGTCTAAAAAGTTCTACTGCAGCTCGGATACCAGTCCAGATGCGAATTTTATGCAGCCAGGACCCCTGCTTTATGCCCATTCTTCATCGACCATATATCTTGGCTTATATAATAATTCTGAGAGAGTATTTCTCGCTAAGCATCATGTGCCCCAGATGGGTCACCTTCCTAGGCTTAACAGCCACGATGAGCTTACGATCAGTCCCGACTTTTTTTAGAACCTCATCATTCGTCTGTTATAAGGAAGCTTATGTTTTTTAATTTTCTGACTCCCCCTATCTATTTTTCCTCTCTTTTCTATTTAGTTTTCTTTGCATTTATATTTAGTCTCATTTCTCTGCTGGCATCCGTTACGCTGTCTAAAAGTTGTTGAAGCTTCTCCATACTTTCCGCCTTAATAACCGTGTCATCTGCATATCTCAAATTGTTTATGGGTATTCTATTAATGTATATACCTATTTCTGTCTCTAATGCTTTCTTAAAAATAATATCCGAAAATAAATTCTATAATCGAGAAGACAGTGCAACAAAAGTAGCTTGGCGGGCGACTAGCCTGTAAAATAACAAATATTCGGCTGGATATACTTCACATTCGTAAACTTTTTCCTCCGATTGTATTTGAGACTAACGATAACTGAAAATTTCGTCGTCGCCGTTCGGATCGTTATTCGAATGTTTTCGTTGTGCGCAGATTTAGTGTTTCTTCGCCCGCCAAGCTACTTCTGTAGCACTGTAAACTTGGTGTACATCTCCACAAATCTCTAAATCATTACTTAATTTCCCGTTGACTAAGATATTTGTCGTCAAATTCCAGTATATATATATATATATATATTTTATAAATATAGGTAAGTAAAAAAATTTAAAATATAGCAATAAAAACAAAAATACTTCTAAACTAAAAGTATAACATAACTGAAAAATATTTAGGTATTCGCGCAAAGTTATAGCATAGCTTGAAGGACCTGCTTTGTCTTATGTAGCATAGGAATTATGAAGTGATGGTGTTGGCAAATAGGTTAGGTATTTATCCTGATAATTTTGCCAAACTGGTTCAACACTTATTGTTCAAACAGACTGGAAACATTTTTAATTTTTTTAAATCCATTCATTTTTAAGAAATTAAAATAGATAATACGTATTTAGTCACACGTGGTTTTAAAATTCGGTCATGAATACACGCGCATACACAGACGACTATTTCGCAGTGAATATGACTGGTTTAAGGTTCAATTTACCGGCCAGTGTTTGTTTCAGTCGTCCAACTACGCACGAGAAAAATTCTGGTGCCTTAATAAAATTAGTTTCACTTGTCACGTGCCTATTTTTTTTCCTTCTACAGTTCCATTATTAATTGTGTCTCTGATAGTCTGGTGCTCGTAAATAGTTTTTCATACCGTATTTTGTTGTAACTTAAGTATATCATTCGTTGTAAATAGTGTTGCATACCTAGTAGTGATAGGATTTAATTATTAATGGCTGTGACATTTTTGTTAATCGGTGGAGATGGAGAGGGGGTCCTTGTTATTAGATTTCGCCTTGATTTTTGGCCTCGATTGTCGTGTGTTGTCAGCTATATTATTGGTTGGTTTGCTTTTCTGTGTGGATGGGCTAGCTATCAACACGGACGAGCGCGATTATGAGTTGGGAACATAGGTTTGCGAAGGTTGGCTGACGCGTGTCCCGTGTCATTTTCTGATATCCGGCCTGGGAGTGAGTAGATGGGGAGAGTCGCTTGGTGTCAGTCTTGGGAGTCGGTAGTGAGGATTTTTAGTATCGTCGTGTGATATTAACAAGTGTGCAAAACCTCTACGGTTTATCTTCATATCTGGCTGTATTTGGGGCCATCTTAATTGGATTTTGAAGAAAAATCATTTGATTTTTAACTTGACCATTCTATCTTACCTTCGTTGTTGATATTTTTGGTGTCGAGTTAAAATAACCACATGTGGGATTTATTTGAGGAAAACCATTGTTGATTAGCACGTGCTGTTCCATAACCATCATCCATATCGACGATAAATTTCAGTGTTATAAAGACTTGCTTGGTGTTTTTAGCAGAAATTATTATGATAATACTACTTGGTGTTTCTGTTTCTTGGATCATCGATGTAACAGTGACGTCTCCATGAAGTTTTGAATTGGTTACATGGTATTGAGTTTAATTTTATCAACCTATCAGTTATTATGTGCTTAATCTAAGTGTTTTCAATAGTTTAAAAGTAACAAATTATTTTCATTAAATTTGTACCTGCTCCAAGTTGAATCTGAACGTATACATTACTGAATATACATTATGTAATTATTGTGATGGTTTCAAATTATTATTTTTGTTGCAAGTCCATTTATTTTGTTTTTTTTTTTTAAACTTTTGCTATCAAGAATTCTATCAAAACCAATTATTTTTTAAATTTTAAATATTGTGAACATTTTTTTTGTTTTTTAATTCTCTTTTGTACATTATTAGGTTTTTATTATTGTCTGAACGATTGTTATAACTAATTTAAATATTATTTTAAGAAAAGTGAATTAAATTCGTTTAATCCACTTTACAAAAATACAGAATTTGTTGTAAAAAAAAATCAGAACATCATTTTTACTTAATTAATATATTGCAGGAATTGTAAATATAGTTTTATTTATCTAGTTCACCGTAATTGTTTGTTGTTTATCGTGTGGCTCTGCTAGTGCCTACAAGACCTAGGGGTTTTCGGCTTGTACCGTCTAAGTCGGTGCCGCGGCTCACTTTTATATTTTTTTCTTCTACCCTCTACGGCTGAGCTCGGGCATAATTTGCCAGAAGAGAGACCGCTGGCAGAGTACTCTTTAGAGAACTAAAAGACGTGGCACACTTGCTTGACACATTGTAATTAAAAAAACTGCAGTTAAAAGAATCCATTGAGCACACTCTTTACTGAATTAGTTAGGGCATATTTAAGTAACGCCGCTTTTCCGTTACAATTGCTACTAAATCACAATTTGGACGCAATCATATTCATTGGACTGCCGACGACTACAATAGTCCTGTTCGAATAAAACTGGATTTGCTTTAAATTCACCCGATGGTCGTATCAAAACATAAAGAAGGCCTAAGAGTGTTATTCAAAATGCATAATAATCGGTAGGGAAAGTTTTGGTGGTGGATTCGTCATGGTCTGGGGAGGTATCAACCTCCAGGCTAAAAAATATCATATGCCTCTAGCTCATGGGGCTCTAAATACCCATCAATTCACAATCAAAATATTGGAATCACACGATATTTTTTTAATGCAGGATAACGTTCGTCCACAAAGTGTTAAAGTAGTAAAGAAGTACTTTAAAGAACTCCAATAATAAAAATAAGTCTGGCCTGCAAGAAGCCCAGACTGTAATCCCATTGAGCACGTCTGGGACGAACTTGGGCGAAGGATAAGAAGATTATCTACAAACACTTTACCAACTTCTTGATGCTTTTAATGATTAGTGGGATAAAATGGATCATGCAGTGATCCAAGAGGTGATTTAAAGTACGTCTCGCAGTTATTTAAACTGGAGGGGGTAAAGCCGGTACTACAAGTAATCCTAAGGTATGAAAATTAAAAAAAAAGTTTAGGTCCAATCAAATTAAAAATACAAGTAAAATTTTTATTTTACCATTAAGATTTATTTATTTTGTGTGGTATTTTTTAATTAATTGTAAATAAATTAATTAAATATTGTTATTATTAAAATATTATATAAACCTATAGTTTTATAATTACATTTTTAAAATAGTAAAATTTTGATCATAAAAGAGCAATTATTTATGTGAAGTATTAATTTTGCCAGTCAGTGTATTTAAAAAAAATTAAAGTTACAATTTATTTTCTTTTAAATCCCAGCATGTAAACGTAAAAATGTTCGCGCATTTGGCATCTTAATTTTATAAGCGCGAAAAGGTATTAGTCCGAGAAATAGCGTTAAATTTCACCGGACTATTTTACTGAAGCTAAATTTTCTAGTGAAGGCTTTTGTTATGTTTTTGATATTAAATTTCCATGTTAGCTGGTCTAGATCCGTGACTTAAGATTGTGAGAGGCTGCGGATCTCGCGAGAAAATAACAATTTTCGGAGTAATTACTAAAGGTCATAATTTGCAGATAGCCGAAGGGTTAAATTACAATCGTGAAAAAACGTGTTAGCTGCATAATTTCTGTGATTTAACTTGTTAGCTGCGCGTATAAATATGTGGAAATTTTTTTTAAAAATCGGACCATTTTACCGAGGCTAAAAACTATATACTGAATAGTAATCAGTTTTAAAATTATAAAAAATTATGTTAGCTGATGCTCAGGTGTATTTAAACCTGTTAGCTGCGCTTCCTTCGTGCAGCGCGCGGTCGGACCATTACTGTGTTCGCTGCAGTCAGGAATCGACTGATTTTTATCAATCTGATGTAGATTAATAGTGCATTTATCCTCATTATAAAGTTAAAAAAAAAGGTTGGTGAAAATGATGAGACATGAATTAATATTGAAGTGAATCTGAGCAGCGCACACAGTAATGACACGACCGCGCGCTGCACAAAGAAAGCGCAGCTAACAGGTTTAATCACACCTGAGCATTAGCCTACATAATTTTTTATGATTCTTAAACTGATAACTATTGAGTATATAATTTTCAGCGTCGGTAAAATGGTCCGATTTTAAAGATTTTTCCTATATATTCATACGCACAGCTAACAAGTTAAATCACAGAAATTATGCAGCTTACATGTTTTCTCCCGATTATAATTTAATCATTTAGCTATCTGCAAATTATGACCTTCAGTAAAATACTCCAAAAATTTTCATTTCCTCGCGAGATCCGCAGCATCTCACAATCTTAGTCACGGATCTGGACCAGCTAACATGGAAATTTCCTTTTAAAAACATAACAAAAGCATTCACAGCTAACAGGTTTAATTAAACCTGAGCATCAGCTAACATGATTTTTTATGATTCTTAAACTGATTACTATTGAGTATAAAATTTTCAACCTCGGTAAAATGGTCCGATTTTTCCTATATATTGATACGGGCAGCTAACAAGTTAAATCACAGAAAATATGCAGCTAACTTGTTTTTTCCCGATTATAATTCAATCATTCAGCTATCTGCAAATTATGACCTACAGTAAGATACTCCGAATTAGAGGTAAATTTGAAGCGACGATCTCAAACGTCCTCCAAGAAGCCCTTAACACAGTATACAGATGGTGCGAGAGGGAACAGATGTCTGTAAACCCCCGAAAAACTGTAATTATTCCTTTTACGAAAAGGAAAAAGCTAGATAAGCTTCGGCAGCCTGTCCTATACGGAGAGAGCATTCCATTTGCGACGGAAGTGAAATACCTGGGTGTAGTTCTGGATAAAAGACTCACCTAGAACGCCCACTTGGAAAAAACAATAAACAAAGCCAGGTTTTCTCTCTGGAATCTCAGAAGAGTATGTGGCAAATCTTGGGGAATGAACCCCAAACAGATTTACTGCATTAATCAAACAATGATAATATCTATGGTCACGTATGGTTCAGTAGTCTGGTGGACCAAAGGGTTACAACAGACAGCTAGAGCAAAGCTTGCTGGCCTTCAGCGGCTGGCATGCCTGGCCATAACTGAAGATATGTCCAGCACACCAACGGCAGCGATGGAACACCTCCTACATCTCCCTCCTCTAGATATTCTCTTAGAGAGGAAGGCCAGGATAGCTTCCTATAGATTCCTGTCTTTGGAAAAGCAAATAAATGGAAAGCAACTCGGGATCACTCCGGGATACTGAGAGAAACAAAAAACCACCAAATTCTTGGGATGGTTCCTGACTTGCTAGCCACAAAAATACACGTAGAAAAGTCGTTCAAAGTCCTCTTTCCGAAGAGAGACGAATGGATGAGGGGACAAATCCTCTTCCCAGAGACTGAATACGTAATGTACACAGACGGCTCAAAAACCCCAGATGGAGTTGGGGCCGGTGTTTTCAGCAGGAAACCAAAGATTGAAATATTTACCAGTCTTGGCAGGTATGCCACAATCTTTCAGGCTGAAATATTCGCTATCGAATTGTGTGCAAGAGAGTTGACCAACAGACCTCTAGCAAACAAAAACATAAATATAATATCAGACAGCCAGGCCGCTTTAAAAGCACTGAGCTCCAACAAGATAAATTCTAAACTTGTATGGAATTGCATCGAATCCTTAGAGTACCTTGGTGCGAACAACAGGGTGACCCTACTGTGGGTACCTGGGCACCAGGGGGTGAAAGGAAACGAAAAAGCCGACACCCTTGCAAAACAGGGGGCCAAATCTGCGTTCATTGGACCAGAACCGGTTTTTTGAGTCACTACAAGTGCCAAAACAATTATTTCGGTCTGGGCGGAGAGGAAAATACTCACGTAATGGTCCGACATACCAGGGCTAACCCACTCGAAGGCCTTTTTACCGTTACAACCCTCGAGAAACACAACTAAGCAGATCCTAGAATGGAGCAGAAATGACCTGCGTATTCTAACAGGACTGCTTACGGGACACTTCGTCTGAGATACCACCTCAGAAAGATAGATCTGAACCAACAAACGGACTGTTGGTTCTGCTGCGTAGAAAACGAAACTGCTGAACATATACTATGTTCATGCCCCGGCCTGGGAAGAATAAGGTTCAACATATTTGGTTACACTAACCTAGAACCTACCGATTTTAAAAAAATCTCACCCTATACAACCATGAACTTCGTAAGAAGGGCTGGATTGTGCGGTGAACTGTAGCCTCTAGGGGTGAGCCACAATAGACCTACTAAGGGTCGCGGTGGAGGGGCGACCACGACCCACTCACATGAAACCTAACCTAACCTAAGATACTCCGAAAATTGTCATTTTCTCGCGAGATCCGCAGCCTCTCACAATCTTAGTCACGGATCTGGACCAGCTAACATGGAAATTTTCTTTTAAAAACCTAACTAAAGCCTTCACAGCTAACAGGTTTAATCAAACCTGAGCATCAGCTAACATAATTTTTTATGATTCTTAAACTGATTACTATTGAGTATATAATTTTCAACCTCGCTAAAATGGTCCGATTTTCAAGATTTTTCCTATATATTGATACGTGCAGCTAACAAGTTAAATCAAAAAAAATATGCAGCTTAAATGTTTTTTCCTGGACTATATATAAGGTCAAGATTAATATAGAAAATAATCAAACAAAAAAAACTTTAAATAACCGCTACGAAATGCAGAAGCGTATCAATAAAAATAACGCTGGTATTCCAATTTCGTCGTACGATTTAAATTTGCGGTTTTTATTTGGATTAAAATCCATACAGCGGAATAATCGATATAAATAACAAGCAAGGTCTCTTTTAACGTTTGGCATAACACTTAACTTATTTTCTCTTTGGCAAAGTTATTTGTTGCTTGCAAGAATATTAATGAAACAGCTTTAAGCGAAGCTTAAATCGACAATAAGAAAATTAATGAGTATGCCAAGTAAATCGCAAAGAAATTACCCGCGAGATGCGAACGAATCTCTGAGGTTTAAATTAACTCTTAATTGTTAGGTATATCTTATTAAAACATTTTGCTAATTGCCTCAAATAGTGAAAATTGCTGATAGTTTACTTTTCGTGGTAATTTCTCCGCAAAACTCGCCTAATAATGTGCTATAATTTAACTTGGCGGTAGACTGCATAAATGCTGAATAACTACCAACGTAAAAATGTTTCGCATTTGTATTCCTTAAATATGACTCGGGTATGACCTTTAAAAAACAACTATTTTTTGATAAATAGAATCCCAATCACACAGCTCCACAAATTAGAAACAGCTTAAAAGTTAAGTATTAACGCCATTATCTAATCGTATTAAAGGCCCTTTGGGAATATTGTGTGACGAGTTTTGGGAAAATGATGCACAATTAAAATTACAGTTAACTACGTGTATTTATCGAAATGAAAGAACAACTTGGCTAGAGAAACACTGTGTGCGTCAGTGTTGAAGTTCGTCGATAGACTGTTGGAGTTTTGTTGAGAGACTGGTGGAAATTGACTGACTAACTGAAGACGACTGAATTTGTGTGCCTCTCTCCGTTCTTTTTATTTACTTTCCCCCACGTCGGTCAGTTTTATGACAGTCTGTCGATGATACACCAATGAATGATAACCAATGAAGATGGAACACTAGCAACGACTGCCCAGGAAAAAGCCAATATCTTTGCGCACCTATTTGCTGGAAATTCCACTCTGGATTCTTCGGGAAAACAACCCTCGAACATTACACCTATTGACAGTCACATGCCCGAGATCACCTTTCGCCAACGTACTATCAGAAAGATTTTGCTGGGTCTCAACACCAACAAAGCCTGTGGATCTGACGGAATCCCGCCGATTGTTCTCAAGAAATGTGCCCCCGAACTAACACCTGTTCTTTGCAAGTTGTTTAACCACTCTTACAATTTGGGAGTATTTCCGTCCAATTGGAAAATTGCAAGAGTACAGCCAGTCCCTAAAAAAGGCAAAAAGACCCTACCTAGCAACTACAGACCTATCGCACTGCTATCTATTATTTCAAAGGTCATGGAAAAAGCCATCAACATCGAGCTCATGAAATATCTGGAAGACTCAGGAATTATCAATGATAGGCAATATGGCTTCCGCCATCAGAGATCCACTGGTGACCTGCTCGCATACGTCTCACATATATGGCAGCTATCTATTGAAAAGTATGAAGAAACTTTAGCTGTGGCATTAGATATCTCCAAGGCGTTCGATCGAGTTTGGCACTCCTCGCCAAGCTTCCATCTTATGGCTTGCCCCTTCAGCTGTGTTCTCTGCTTGCTAGTTTTCTCTCAAACAGGTCTCTCCATGTAGTGGTCGATGGAGTTTCATCTGACACTCTACTCATAAATGCTGGTGTTTCGCAAGGATCCATTCTAGCACCAACACTATTTTTACTTCACATCAACGACCTATTGAAAGCAACTTCATGTCCCGTACACAGCTTTGCCGATGATAGTACCCTCTATACCGCATTCTCTTCCAGTGCCACTATATCAGCCCGTGAAACCAGAAATGCACGAGGAAGAAATGTTAACAATATAAATATGGACTTAGCAACAATTCTCGAATGGGGATCCAATAACTTGGTAGAATTCAATGCAAACAAAACACAAGCATGTCTTTTCTCTAGAAAAGCCGATCTCACTGTGCCTAACATAACTTTGTCAGGAGTAACCATACCACTGAAGTCATCCATATCGATGCTTGGTATTACTATCAGCAATAACCTTTCCTGGGAAAATCACGTGAGGTCCATTGCCAAAAGTGCATCCCAAAAACTTGGTTTTTTGTTTCGTGCCAAGAGCTATTTCACCTCCAGTCAGCTGCTTATGATCTATAAGGCACAGATCCGACCTGTACTGGAGTACTGTTCCCATATTTGGAGTGCAGCACCTAAACATATCCTGAAGCTACTGGATTCTGTCCAAAAAAGGGCAATTCGTCTCGTCGGCTTACAAACTCGCTCACTTGTCTGGAACACCGTAGAAAAGTTGGCGATTTGTCTCTATTTTATAGATATTTTCATGGGCGATGTTTTTCTGAAATATCAACAATCGTTCCTCCTTTGGCAGTCTCTTCGAGATTAACCCGTCAAGTTCAGTCTTCACACCCCTTCGTGGTCACTTTGTAGACCTGCAGAACATCACTTTCCAAAGACTCATTCATCCAACGAATTGCGAGGCTTTGGAACTCATTGCCTAGGGAGGTGTTCCCCGAGGCATACAACCTCCAGAAATTTAAGAAGAACACCAACTCTTACCTTTTTTCCCTTGGTTCCCACGATGTTCTCTGAATATTACAGGATATCCCTTTTCGTGGGAACCAGAACATAATAAAAAAAAACAAAAAACAATTACGCTTTTCTTAAACGAGTTTAACTCGGTCTTATAAGTTCCCCAGTCGTTGGTTAGATTTTCCTTGTTGAACGCTTGTCTTAAGCGCCTCCTGAGGTCAGCTATTTCAACTGACCACTACGTGGGGTTAAGTTTACCTCTGGGCTTTCCGGCGACACAAGTAGCATTTATTTCCCCATTGCACGCCCGGGTCACCCGTTCGACCAGTTGTTCCAGTTCGTCCCTAGAGGTAGGGATCTCGGATGCTGGATCTGCCAGCAACTGAGAGAAGTGCAATTTGTACTTTTCCCAGTCCCTCTTGCGCCTGTTTTATGAAGTTATAACCCTCGGCTTAAATTCCTCTATTTCGAATTCCAGGTATTGGTGATCTGACAAGAAGTGATCTTGTGAGACTCTCCACGATTTTACCAAGGCAGAGGATTGTTTATTGACCATGGTTTGATCCAGAACTTCTAGCGTAAGCGACGTGGAAAACCTTGCAACAATACTATAACCTAATTGTACGATCGTGCAGATGACGTCAGGAATAAAAACAAAGGATAAAGAAAGTTTAAGTAAAATCGATTCAGTAGTTCTTATGTAATACTCAAAAAAAAAGAAACAAACACACAGACAGAAAAAAATCCAGAAATCTATGATTTGTGGAGTATATTAAAATCATATCATTATCATTTTAACTCAAGAATGAACCGGCAATTATCTTTTGTAATTTTTTTTTAATTCTGGTTTATTATTTTTGTGTTTGTTAGTGTAAAAAAATAAGAAAATTTTATTTTTTTATTATTTCTTAAAGTTTAATATTTTTGTATTTGTTGGTGTAAAATAGGGAAATTTTATTTTATCACAGATTTATCATCTGAGTTCCATTAAGATTGGATTTTGTTCTAAATTTAATGGCCGTTTTCGTAGATATTTTCTCGTGTAGTGTAAAGGTACCGGACGGTTTGTATAAATAATGAACTGAAAAAAGAGGAGATGAGACTTTTCACCGGTTTTAAAATAAAAAGTAAAATATAATGAAGAAAATATCACTTTAATTGTTAATCGCGCACCGCATCCATATTCATTTGGAAAATTTTTTCTTTTTTTTTCTTCCAGGGAATACGGAAATTTAAAAAATAATAGCTTTGTATTCTCTCGACTTTCCCCTAGTGCTATTTCGTGTTGCTTTTTTGGAATATATCAAATTTAGATTTTTATTGAGTGTGCAGATGTTTTATTTCAATAAAAAGGTATACCGTTTTAAGAAGAATTGTTTAATGCCGGATTTTCCATTTGGGTGTTCTTCCTTTTCAAAAATATATCACATTTATACAGACTAAATCAGCATCGCATTCCAGCTTCGAATAAAATATATTTATTACCAAACTTATTGAATACTTTGTTAACAACTGTAAGAGCAAGCACTTCTTTTTATTTTTAAATTTTTAATTGTGTAAAATCTTTGCAAGCGACAGGACAGCAATTTCAATTGTGTCAGTCATCTGCTGTTTCATTAAAGCAATGTTTATCTGAATAAAAGACCTATGTAATTTAACTGATAGTTCTCTTTAAACTATGGCTCTAGGTACTTAAGACTGCAAAATATAAGAGTGCATGCGATTAAAGAAGAGAAAAGTGAGGACATTTCGGATTTTTTTACGTAGGTACCTACAAAACCTACATTAACCTACAATTAAATAATATGGCAAATAAATGGACTTACCCTAGAGCGATTAATTTCTCGTAGGATTCATAATTGTAATGTTCTTTACTGCTACCCTAATAATTTTCTATGCCTTTACATGAACATCACACTCCTTTTATCCAGACTCCAGAAACTTTAAAGTGAATACATGGAATCTGCGTCCCCAATACATTTTTAAGATTACCTGTGGTTGGGTAGAAAGAAACACTTTCATTTACATCTTGATGAACAAGTTTCACATCCTATCTCTTTATCTTCTAGGACAAGCTAATCCTTATCCTGCCATGCGTAGATTTTCTTTTACTTCTTTTAGCCATCCTAATCTAGGTTTCTTACATCTTCTTTTAACTCTTAGGTCCCAATGAAGCATTAAATAAACAATTGTTCCATTTTTGCTCTCCACACGTCCCCTTTTCATCTAACATTAAATTTCCTAATTTTTTTAATAAATCTTTTTTTATTCCCTGTTTAATTTCTTCATTTGTTTTTATTCTATATTTGTTTTATGTGATTATTATTGGTCCTAATATTGCAATCATAATTTTTCTTTCCATGATTCTTAGATCTTCTTTCTCTTTCTTTAACATTGTTTCTGCTGCGTATAGTAACACTGATTAAATTATTGTGTTGTAAATCTTCATTTTCGTTTAATTCGTGAGTAATTTATTTTTTAATAATTTTTTGTTTGCACCTTAGCCTTTATTTGTAGTAAATATTTTGTATGCTATTTCAAGTGTCCTGTTTCACGTTTTATCTATTGTGGTTTCCACATATTTAAACTTTTCTACTTCTTCACATTCATGTATTGCTATTTTGATACTTCCAATTCCATCGGTTTTCCTTGTTCTGGAATTTTCTTTAAGATGTTTTTTTATTATTTTTTGCAGTGTAAAAATTTTAATTATAAAATAAAAAAAATCTCTATAATTTACCCAAAAATAAACCCCAACTTATAAAATGATCAGTAGACAGGGTTTTGTAAGGTTTCCTCTATCATTGCATAGTTATCTTCTTCTTCTTCTTTAGGTGCCCTGTCCTCCTCGGACGTTGGCAATCATCAGCGCTATCTGAACCTTGTCTACAGCTCGGCGGAACAATGTGGTAGTGCTCACTCCATACCATTGTCTTAAGTTTTTTAGCCAGGATATCTTTCTTCTACCCGGGCCTCTTCGTCCTTCGATCTTCCCTTCTATAATAAGCTTTAAAAGTCGATACTTGTCATTTCTTAAGATGTGTCCAAAATACTCCAGTTTGCGCTTTTTTAGTGTAAACAGAACTTCCAGCTGCTTGTCGAGGCGTTGAAGTACCTCGGTGTTACGCACTCTTTCTACCCAGGAGATTCTTAATAGCCTTCTGTACGTCCACATTTCAAAGGCCTCCAATTTTTTGCACATCGCATCTGTCAAAGTCCAAGCTTCCATTCCATAAAACAGTATGCTAAACACGTAACAGCGAAGCACTCGGACGCGCAGAGGCAAGCTTAAATTTCTGCTACAAAGTACTTTACGCATTTTCAGGAACGATGCACGAGCTTGTTCTATTCTGGCACGAATCTCCTGCATGCTGTCTCACTTCTCATTTAGTTATACCTATCTTAAGAGAACCTAGACACCTGCCAATCAATTGTTAAGAAACTAGCCTGCATTCACAGACTTCTTTTTAAAAAGACCACAAAGCACACAGTAGGTACTACACATAAATTATATTATCTTAGTGTAGGAAAATAAATTCCAACAAAAATACAGCCTCTTATAATTTATTTCTTAAGAGCAAAGCAAAGAGCCTAAAAAAATGGCTTTTACTACTGTTTTTAAGGTCCTTTCAACAATAAAAGAAAGATAATTGTGCATAAGTCAAAAACTAACAGCGTCAGAAGGAAAACTTTTTATGGTGGCGACTATTCTCGAAGTCTCCTCTATGTGGGGATCTTCGTATACTTTTGCAGTCCTTCTCACGCTTTAGTCGAGCAATGGGCAATTAGAAAAGGACACGGAACTTATCAGATTTTGTTAGTTCGATATCTTTTTTCTCCACCCTCACTTCAAAAAAGGAAACCATACATAAGTGATTGTAAATAAAACTTAATCCAACAATGTTAGCTGTGTCAGCTAAATATCATCGGTTTATCAAACCGTATCAAAGAAAAATCATAGTAACAAATTCGATTAACAATATATCTTTAAATATAACAAATTAAAGACATAAATCGTGGAAAGTTTGCAAAAGATTAAGAACCTGAGAAAATATATATGTACTTGCTAATACTTTTTCTATCTGGTAAATAACATCGTGTGATGTATGGGAAAAATGATTTGTGCGGATTTGATTGTGTTGGTAACATTTTTTATGACTTTTTTTCATGCAAAGGACGATATACAGGTGCATGTCAATTTCCTATAAAAAAAAATCGAATTTGAAAATTAGGTCAGTCGTTTTGCGTATAAACAAATGATTATATTCTTGTTGTTGCAGACATTTTACATTGACTTAATTTTATACCGTTTCAATAAAAGTCAATAAAAGATGTTTTCGATACAGGGGTACGAAGCAAGAATCTCAATGGAAGTAAATATTTCTGGTCTTCAACAAAGAACATTAATAAAAACTTTCTCTCCTCCACTAATCTCTTAAAATGACCGGATTAAAGCAAGTTAGAAATGTTTCTTAACTATTGACTTGACTTTCCCTAAATACCACTTCTCAAAACACCAAAAAGTCAGTACCAATAATTGTCTAACCTAACCTAACAGTTATAACCGATCACTACACATTACTCATCCAACAGATATTTAAAAAAAAAACATAAAACAAACATAATTTATTAAAAATGTTAATAAAAGAAAGTTTATTCAAATAATTGATATTTAGAAAATATAATTCACTAGAAACATCGATACATGCATGGAAAATTTACTTAATACAAACCAGGGTTCAAAAACCTTACACAAACCTCATCGACAAAAAAAGGTAGCTGGGATGGACCAGTGAACTATCTTTGATTAACAATCTTAGCAACATCTTTTTTAAATAATAATAATGATCTTTAATTCACTATTCGAATTTCAAGATGAAGAATGCATACAATCTGTAGTGGTTGAGTTCACACCAAATCCTCATTAGAGTACTAGGGCCAAGTGCAAAATTTGATGGTTATTCCAGAACAGCTGGAAATTTTAAAAGATGTAGCCAAGACCGTGTCATCAACGGTAAGGCTAGTCAGAAAGCTTTGACAGGGGCGGTTTGGCCACTCGGTGAAGCCAAAGATGTAGCTTCCATCCAAAAAATTTCAGACTTTTTCAGCTTGCAGACATTCCAAACCACCTCACTTCAATTGCGGGCAATATGATTTTTAGGAGCTTTAAGTATCAATCTTTGTGTACAAAGTTACAGCCGTTCTGTTATCATGTTTAATTCCATTACGGACAACTTCACATTTGATAATTTTTTTTTGATTGTCAATCAATTTAAAGCTGTTCTCAAATCATCACTAATTTTTAAGGAAAGCTACATCTTAAGCGTGCTCTACGTGCTAAACCACCCTGGAGTCGTTGAGTCCATTAGCCTTACCGTTGAGGACATGGTCTTGACTACATCCTCTGATATTTCTAGCCATTTGGGAACACCCAACAAATCTGCACTTGGCCCTGTAATTATTAGGTGGATTTAAAGACTTTAAAGACTTGTTCAAAGGGTTCATTATGGTAAGCCATAAAATACTATAATTCACTATAAAAAATAATTAAATTATTGTGAACATTTTTCCTTTTTTTTTTAATTTAAATTACTTAAAAATGTATTAACTGTAACGATCGGTGTACTAAATAAAAATGTTGAACGAAATTTCGAGAATAACTGACTGGACGGTAAAAACCGGTAAGAGTTGGCGAAACTGATAGCAGTTATATTGTTAAATTAATTAAGGTGTTTCCTTTACAGTTTAAAAAAAGATTTATATTGTTACAAATCCGGTCCTGTCAGCAACCGAGAAATCGACAGCATCGAGGGTCCGTATTCGACCGCTTTCATTTGTAGCCGCCGACGAGGCCTAGGAAAGTCGCGCAACCTCTCGAATCCGCGTCGTATAATGGAGAAACAGGTAGAAAGATCTGGAACTGTGATATCGGAAATATAAAAGGGGAAACGATCATAACAAGAATCAGTATCGGTGTATGTGTTTACGAATTATTAAATGTAAATAGTTATATAGAGTTATAAAATTTGTATTGCTTAGTGAATATCTAAGTGGTTAATGAAAATAGAAGTTATTGTATTGATATAAACATTGTTTTGCTATTGGATTGAGAGTGTTAATCGCGGAATCCAAGAAATAATCGTATCAATATTATCCTGAATTATATTAGTGAGATAACGATTGTAGGGTGGCAATTGTCGATCTTTTGGTCATTGTTAGGAAAGAAAAGCGACAATCCAAAATTTTCTTTTGGATTCAAAACCATATGATAGCTTCGTCGAGATAAATAATATAACAATCCCCTACCAAGAAAAGCAGTTGGAACTTTTGTTAACGGCATTATGTTTCATTTTTAAAATTATGTTATTGCTTTTATTATTAACAATATAATATTGTCACATTATTAAGAATATTTTTATTATTTGGAGATATAGGTAACAATAGGTACATTTTTAAGAATATTTTTGGTCATCTTTTGTTATTATTTGGACACTTATCAAGTTTTCAGTAGGGGACTAATGATTATTTAATGTACTTTTATAATATTATTCAAAATTTTTATTTTTGGATTATTTCCAGCATTATTTTTAACTTTCTGGTGGAGGGAGTGATGGGTTTGATTTGGTAAAAGTCCCTGTCTGGGCAGAAGAGGTCTTTGACATGATTGGTTAGGCGAGGGGCCCTAAAAATGGCCACGTCAATGACGTAGCGCGTAAAAGCGCAGAAAATTTCAGTTAGTTTGATATAATTATTACATTTTACAGGATGTACAAAAACAAGAAAATAGTCTCTTTAATGTTATGTATTTAGAAATGTTGGGTAAATGCGACATGTTTCCACTTTTATTGTAATAATTATGATGTTCATAGGTCACAATTAAATTTCACTAAAAAAATAGCGCCATCTATTAAACAGCAGCATATATCTAAACAATTTTGTTGTTATACACGTGAATATCTTTATATATAAAAATTCAGCTTTAGCATATGTTTGTCCGCAAAACTTAAAAAGTAGACACGCCTACGATTCGTCCTGGAAACCTGCGAGTCCCGGAAAATCACTTTTGGATCGTGTTACGTACATTTTTTTTTCTGTAGCCGTTTTGTATGTTAAAAAGGATATTGATGGATAATAACGTATGTACTTTATGCAGTGTGGAACAGCCAAATGGAATAAATTCAATAACGAATAAATGAGAGCGTGTTGGGAAAAACGTTTGGACACGTCGATTTGTATTTTTAGATGCGCATTTTTTTCAAAAAAAAAAATTATATAGGGTGTGTCATGTGACAGTGGCCGATACCAACTTTCTTATTTCGTATATTATTTATTTTTTGGATTTTTCAGAAAATTCTATACATAATTCATGTACAATGTCCCATACCTAATTTCAACTGTTTCGGAAATATTAAGTATAAGTATTAAAATATATTACAAAAATTAACATTAAAAAAAGAAAATTATTTTATTTCACAATTTCGCTACATTACACTCAATGCTTATTTTCCATTTATCTCTTAATATTGAGAAAATAAGCAAAAACCATTAATGCGTTCCTTTTTACAGATAGAAAATAAAAAAAATACAAAAACAGTTTATTTTCGTATAAAACTCATAGCCTTAGCAACTTGTTGCCTGTCTGCATGACAGTAGTGATCAGTGTCAGTGCTATTGTGGTTTGAATTTAGTTACGAAAAATTTCTAAATTTGCTGCCTATATCCCAAGGAACAATTAGCAAAATAGAAAAACAGTTTCGCGAACTTGGTCATGTAAGACAGACAAAAAAAGTAGTTGCCAATGAACTAAGTGATGATGCGAAATTGGATGTTATGCTTAAGTTTCAAGAAAACCCACATAATTCTGATCGAAAAGCAGCCTCACTGTTCAAAATTAGCCACACATCTGTTTTTCGAATATTAAAGGAAAGTAAAATGCATCCCTATAAAATAATGTCAATGATGTCAAAATTTTCCAAATCGGTGGATAGGGAGGCGCGGATTGATAGAATGGCCAGCACGATCTCCTGATCTGACGCCATTAGACTTCTTTTTGTGGGGATATGTCAAAAGTATTGTATACAAAACTAAACCACTCAACTTACATGACCTAAAAAGACGAATCACGCTTGCGATTAGATCAGTCACGCCTGAGATGTTGAGTAATGTCAGAAGACATTTCTATACCAGATTAGCATGTTGCCAAGACGTTCGCGGCGAACATTTTAAACATATTTTACATTGAAATTAATGTTTTTTTTGTTTTTTTTACATTATTTGTGAAATAAAATAATTTCCTTTTTTTAATGTTAATTTTTGTAATACATCTGAAAACACTTAATATTTCTGAAATAGTTGAAGATAGGTATGGGACATTGTACATGAATTATGTCTAGAGTTTTCTAAAAAATCTAAAAAATAAATAATATACAGGGGGTTGTATTTAAAATAAGAAAGTTGGTATCGGCCTCTGTCATATGACACACCCTATATAATTATTTTTTTTAAAAATAATGCACATCTAAAAATACAAATCGACGTGTCCAAGCGTTTTTCCCAACACGCTCTCATATATTCGTTATCGTATTTATTCCATTTGGCTGTTCCACACTGTATAGACATAACTTATAACAATCACTTTTATAAATATTTTACTTATGAATATTACCTACACAATTATGACAATTACTTATATTAATACTATTAGGGATAATACCAGAAGTGGCAGTGCTGAACTTAGAATTAGACGCATAGTATTGGTTTTCGAGATATTAATTTCATTACGGACCTTTTAATTTGTGAAGCTATGTGAATTTTGTTTTCTAAAGACATTGGTTGATATGCATCCTTCGTATCTCTTCAAGTTAGTTATACTACCACCACTTTCAGCGAGTAGTGGCTAAGCTTTAGCGTAAACAAACCCCGGTGTGTGAAGGCAAGCTATGAAAAGTCACTTCTCTTTCAAATAAAAAATAAAATTTTTTTTTCAAACGTACAATAATTAAGTCATAAACACGAAATATGTAACACGATTAAATATAAAAATGGCTCGTTGACATCTCTTATTTTATAGTTGTCATTTAGCATTAAAATGTCATTTTGCAAGTTTTGATTTAACATCACAACTCATGACGTTTTAACTGTCAGCCGCCACACTAGCATAGTTTTCCTCCGTTGAAGGGACAAGTAAAAGTAAAACTGCCGCTGTTCAAAGAGTTAAATTTTTCCGCAGTCAGCTCAGTTCAATTATGACCTTTTTATATATATATATATATATATATATATATATATATATATATATATATATATATATATATAATCCAGGATATCTACAGCTGTCGCTGCCTTCCTGCTTTCAGCCCTTATCTCCAGTTGTCCTTGTCCTGCCAGTCTCCGTCCTGCAGGTTTCTTAATTCCATCGCCCCATCCACTTCGTCTCTCCATGATCGCCTTGGTCGACCTCTCTTTCGTCTGCCTAATGGACTCCACTCAGTTACCCGGTGTATCCAGCGATCCTCCGGAGTTATTCTAACATGTCCGTACCACGTTAGTTTCTTTTCCTCTATGTGTTCTAGTATGTCTCTTTTTACCTCCATTCTTCTCCTGATCTCCTCATTTCTTATTCGATCTAATCTGTTCACTCCACAACTCCTTCTCCAAAAGTCCATTTCTGTGGCTACAATCTTCCCTTTGTTTTTTTTGTTGATCACCCACATTTCAGCTCCATAAGTCATTATGCTGCGAACTATTGAATTGAATATTCTCGTTTTATTAGTCTTGGTTATGTGGCGGTCCCATAATATTGGGTTTAATTGATTAATACATGCCCTAGTTTGACCTAGTCTATTTTTTATTTCTTCCTCTGTCGTTCCACTTTTTGATATTATAAACCCTAGGTACTTAAATTTGTCTGTTCCTGAGATCTGTCGGTTATCATCTATTTCTAGGTGATATATCCTGTCTTGTGCCGTTGACATATATTGGGTCTTTTCGAGGTTGATTTCCACTCCATTTTTCCCATATTCCTCCTCTAGTTTCCACATCATAAAACCTAAATCCTCCTCATCTTGAGCTATGATTACTTGATCATCGGCAAAGCTTAGAGTATACAGATGATCATTTCTAATTGGTATTCCCATTCCTGCACATTTTCTCTTCCATGGTCTTAGTGTCTGTTGTAGAAATATTTTGAATAGTGTGAGTGATGTTGAGCATCCTTGGAGGAGACCCTTAGTTGTTTTGAAGGCATTTGATAGTTTATTTCCCTCTTTAATCCTTACGGTATTTTTTTTGTACATATTTTGGACTGTTCTGATAATTCTCTGCGTTATACCCATTTCTAACATGGCTTCCCAGATTTTAGACCGAGGGACAGAATCATAGGCCTTTCGGATATCCACAAATGCAAAATGTACCTCTCTGTTCTTGGCCATTTTTTTCTCTATGAGTTGTTGAATTGTATATATATGGTCCATACATGATCTTCCAGCTGTAAATCCTGCCTGATCTTCATCAACTTTTCCTTGTATCTGTTCTTCTAATTTTTGTTTGACGACTTTTCCAAATAGTCGGCCCATTGAAGCTATTACGCTGATTCCCCTGTAGTTTTCGCACTTTTTTTTCTCTCCTTTTTTATGGATAGACGTTATGTAGGCTTCCGTCCATTTATCTGGTAGTTCTTCTCCATTTAGTGCTCGGAGGAACATTGCGTGTATCATTCGCCCCAACTTCTCAGTTCCGTATTTAATTATTTCCGGTGGTATTCCTCCTGGACCGCTAAATTTCCTGTTCTTCATAGATTTTATAGCACGTTTGACTTCCGGTAATGTTAGAGTAATTTGTTCGTTTTCATCTGCTGATATTTCTTCATTTCTCATAAATTGGGGCCTAGTCTCCGTGAGTAGATCTTTGTAATATCGTTCCCACTCCTGTTCTTTGATATATGATATTCGAACTTTTTCTCTGTTGTTTCTTCTAAGTGCTTTAAGTACTCGCCAAGATTCTGAGCTCCTTGTGCCCCCTATATACTGTTCTATATTTTCACATGTATGTTGTTTTCTTGTTGCATTTTTCTTTTTACCTCCCTATTCTTTTCTTTATATTTCCTTAGGTCTTCGGGATTTTTGGTACTGAGGTATTTTAAGTAATGGTCCTTCTTTTCCTTTATACTTTGCCTTGTGTCATCACTGACATCTTCTCTATATGTCTTATGTGTCTCTTCTTCTCCTAGAGATTCCCTGGCAGCTTCTTTCATACACATCTTAATATGTTCGTAGCTTTTTGTGATGCTGTCATATCTAAACTCTTCCATTTTTTGGTCTTGGCGCCATTGATACAGGTTTTTGATTGATTTATCTTAAAGTCTATCTAATTTAAATCTTTTTTCCGGTTCTACTGTATTTTTATGTTGTCGGTTTTCCGATGTGTGTATAAAGGGAAATGACATTTTTGCTCTTACCAATCTATGGTCCGAGCCACATTCTGCCCCTCTTTGGACTCTAACATCCTTAATTTTGATTGTGATTTGATTTTGTGTGTATTGTACGTTTAAAAAAAAAGTTTTCAAGCGTTTTGCGACGTTTAAATAAAACAATTTAAGAAAACTAAAAGATGATTTATCCTGTTAAACACTCATAAAAGGTAGCATTTAAAAATATTTAAAGGATTAAGGAAAATTGAATAGGATTAAAAATCAATTTAATTTATATACTTTTTATTTTTTTTTATGGGATATTTAAAAAATGCTTACATATATGACACTTTTCACTTATACACTATTTTCATTTATTTGTTTTTAAATATGTTAAATAGTTATGACTAACAATAAACGTCAATATGCGTCAATTTCGACCTACAGTGTTAATGTAAATAGTGAAAATCAACGCTGATTAATGTGCAATATTTATGATTATTTAATTAAAAGTTGAAATTGATTTGATTTTATCTGAGAAATGATTATATTATCTGTTTTTAAAAAAATAAGCGGTAATGTTACTCTGAATGCTTTACCTATTGGATTCTAACGTAACTATGGACCATCGTATTGACAAAACAAATATATTGTTACGAATCGTGACAAACATCTTGAATACCGGATCTGTCCAAATCCAGTTCGAGAATTACCGATTTGTGTGTTTTCTGGAAATTTGAGAAATATGAAGAACGCATCTTGTTCCGCTTGGAGTTAGTTGATTGATAAAGAGTTAGTTGATGAATGATGAATTAATTGGTAAAGTGAATTATAATTTGTGTCTAATAAATAAAGACTGGTTTTTTTAAGTGTGTTCCACTTATCAAACAAACCATAGGCGTAACAATATTGTGTGAAGATGACTTTAATATGTCAAGTAATTCAAAAGTTTGGGTTAATTTTTTTCTTGTAATATTAAAATTTAAAACAAAACACAGGAGAAATAAAAATTCAAGGGGCTCTGAATTTTTATATTGGCGCCAAAATTAAATTTCTACCATTAAATAGGGTAACCAATAATTGAAGAAACGGAAAATAATCATCCACATCCATTTAAACATCCATAATACTTTTGATGTAAAAAAAGATGTGGTAACAAAGATAGATAGAGGAATGCTTAAATGGTTTGGACACGTAGAGAGAATGAATGAAGGAAGATTGACGAAACATATTTATAGAGGTCGACCTCGGCAAACGTATCTCGATCAGATCGACCTTGTTTTGAGGAACGGCAGATCAAGAACACCCGAAAAAGATGTATGAAAGCGCTGATAAAAGTAGAAGAAGCGAAAGACGTGTGAAAAAACCATAGCAAGTGAAAAGAAGTGGTCTCTGACTATCCCTACGGAAAAAAACGTGACTATATGTTTGTATGATACCTTTGAATATTTTTACTAACGTAAAAAGAGCTGTTTTAATTTTAATGCACTGGGCAGTTATTAATAAATCAATTTTGTACTGTGATACAAAAAAAAGCGAAACATTGTGCTAATAGAAATTCCGTAGGTATTAGCAAAACTTGTACTTTTAAAAGGTACCCATTTAAAAATATAATAGCTAAAGTCGGGATGTCGAGTTTAAGATTAATTTTACAACGCCGAGTGACGATGTAATCAAGAGAGGCGTATGCTGGTTTCATTTACGGCAAACGTTCAAAATTCGCAAGAGGAAATTTCCAAAACTTTTGGTCGATATTAAAAAGATGAGAGGCTTTGGAAAGGAAAAATATTAATTATTAATTCTGGTAATGAGTTTTCCAGTCGGGAGAGATATTAAAGAATATTCGAGTTTGGAGTTTAAAAAGCTGTGAAAACATTCTTTAAGAACTGTATCAAAACTTTTAATTACGCCATTACTCTCGTTTTTTTTCCCAGCACTATTTCGATTTTACTTACCTACAGTAAAACCTCTGTAGCGGCCTTCTTTAAAAAATGGCCACTCCCCTATTGATGATTTGGAAATCCAGAAATTTTTAAGGATAATCGCAAATAATAATTGTCTATACTGACACCCTTAATAAAGGGCAAAAAATTCATTAAAAGGCAATCCACAACAATTTTAACAAAACTTAGATTTTTGTTTTAAAGTCACGCCTTTTTCCCATAGGAGTAGGCAGAGACCACTTCCTTTCACTTGCTACGGTTCTTACACACATCTTTTGCTTCCTCTACTTTCATCAGTGCTCTCATACATGCTCGTCGGTGGTTGGTACTCTTGACCTGGCCTTTCTTCGAAACAATAATGATCTGATCGAGATACGTTCTTTGAGGTCGACCTCTATCGACTTGTCCATTCACACTCGCATTATAAATTTGTTTCGTTAATCTTCCCCCATCTATCCTTTTAACGTATCCAAACCCTTTAAGCATTCCTTTATCTATCTTTGTACCCACATCTTCTTTTACACCACAGCTTTCTCTTATCTCACTATTCTTTACTTTATCCAACCGAGTCACTCTGGCTTTCCTTTTTAGACTTATCTCCGCAGCATTAATCCTATTTTCATGCTTCTTCTGCCGAACCCAACATTCACTACCATACATAAGTGTAGGAACCAACACACCTCTATGCACAGCCAGACGTGCCTTTTTTGACACTTTCTGGCTGTTCATTAATCTATGCAGTGCCTCATTCATTTGTTTTCCTGCCAACACCCTTTGCTCAATGTCACTGTCATACTTTCCATCACTAGTAATATTTGAATCCAAATACACAAAAAAATTTATACGTACGTTAATAAGAAATCAGAATTATACATAAAGATTTGACGATCACTGATGTACCACTGAATAAATGACAGGTAGATATCCAGCGATATCACCTGAAGTAAATTAAATTAGTTTAATAAGCCACAATTTTTTAAGTTTTTTGTTTACTGTTGGTTCCAGAGGTTGTTTTATTAGCGGCTTGGGAAGGATTTTTATAGAATCATGATGTGTGATAGCTTCTTCTATTGTTAGAACATGTAGTTTTAAATGTAGCGAAGGGTTTGTTACATACCAGAAGGCATCTACGATTTGATGTTATATCTTAGATTGGTATCTAGGTATGATGCCAAATTTCATTTGGGAAACATCCCCATAGCTCTAGTCCATATATATGACTGATTTAGATATTGTTTTTTTTCAATGGATACCAGTGTTTTTTTATATCCCTAGTCTTGATTTATTTCTTGTTTGTGTTGCGCAAGTACATTGGCGTTTCACAGTGCAACTCTTAAAAACGTATCCATTAATGAACATATTTAGTACCATGTTATTTTGTTGAATTTGTTGATTAAACATGACTTTAAAAAATTGTGATGTTACTAGATGGTTCTAGTGTATATTTGTTCATATTTGAATTATAAGTGGTTACTTCAGAACATGTTTTATTTTGGGAATGCCCAAATATAGGTTGAGCTTGGAATTTACATTGAGGTTGTTGGTTTTATGGCACAAACCTTTGTATGATTTCCCTGGCTTAGCTTTTAATAACATTCGCATCCAACAGGGCTCTTGAAATCCAAATTTTATACATATTAGTCTTGTTTTAAAAGCTTACCGGTCAACGTTAAATATTTCAGTATGGCAGGAAAATTAAAGAGTCTATTTTTCATTCATATAATTCCGCTTTTTTCCCGTATGGGTAGTCAGAGACCATTTTTTTCTCTCGTTACGGTTCTTACCCACAACTTTCGCTTCTTCTACTTTCATCAGCCAGCGCTTTCATACATGCTCATCGGTTGCTGGTACTTTTGACCTGGTCTTTCTTTAAAACCATTTCGATCTAATCAAGATATGTTCGCCGAGGTCGACCATTAGCTACTTACCCATTCACACTCGCCTTATAAATCTGTTTCTTCAATATTATTTTATCCATCCTCTCTACATGTCCAAACCATCTAAGCATTTTTTTATTTATCTTTGTTACTTAATCCTCTTTCACTTCATAGTGTTCCCTCAATTAATCCATCAGAATCACTCCGGACCGTTCTGGCTGCTCATGAAGCTTTAAACTTAAGTATACAAACTCATTTACTTTTTCAACTCTTTCTTCTTTAATTAGCACCTCACAGTTATCATGTTTTCTTTTCTTTCAAAAACCACTACTTTCGTCTTGCTTACATTCTATTTGATACCTTTGATTTTTAGCGCATCATACATAATATTAATCTTCGTCTCAAACTCCTCCTTAGAGGCTAATATGGTCTGTTATCGACGTAAAGAAGTCATTTGGCGATCATTAATTTTTCAAAGTTTTAAACAACCATCTATGTATAAGTAAAACGGCCATGGCGAAGCCGCACATCCTTTTCTAACACTTTTTAGTGTTAAACCAGTCTGATCTTTTTATCAAAGAAAAAATTAATATAGTTAATACTAGTAAAAAAAGTGGTTGAGTAGTAGAAAATTTGCTGAACATTTTTAAGTAGGCAAGACACAAGTAACCATGTTGTTACAAAATAAAGAAGAATTTTAGAATATGTTTTGAGAAGGTGGCAATGCAAAAAATTTCCTAAAACCAAGGATTTGCTGTCAACCAATTGGTTTTCAATTTTAAAGCACTTGTTGTGCAAAGCCTAGGGCTAAGTGACATCAAACCATCAAATGAATGGTTAGAAATATTTCACCGACACGATTTTACCTTCAATATGTGGTGAATCTGTTAATGTTAATATTTCTATTGTATCGAGCCTATCTGAAGCCAATGCAATTTTTTTGTTTACGTAAATGATTTTGAATTGGTTCCAAATAATGTATCTAAGCTATTGTTATACTGCGAGTCTAAAATTCATAAAAATAAAATAAAAAAATGTGAAGCAATTATTGATTTCTAAATACTTTAAAAATTATATTATATGTATTATTTGCTAAATTGCTATTTAAAAAAACCAGAAGTAAATGTAGGGATGTACCTAATTCAAAACATAGAAGAGCGTAGATTAAATGCTAAAAATAATATGCCAAGTGTCTTAGTTGAATTGTTCCACCGACATATCCCAGTTGTTTTAATAAATTTAAATTAAACATTTTAAAGGTTTAATACAGACCCAACGTCCTCTAAAACAAGCATTATAATTATATTCAGTCACTTCCAATTTTTTTATACTTTTACTGCATCAAATAGAAAAGCAATTTTTTATGTAATTTATTAAGTCTAACAGTTAAAGGCTGTAAGGTGATTTTTAGGTAATCTTCAGCTGATCGTTTAAAACCATTGTTTATAGGCGCGTCTGAGCAAAATTTGAAATAGTTGATATCATGGAAGAACAAGCCATGAGAGTCATACTTGACAAAGAACACAATTATATTCCTTTCTCTCAGTCTCTAGTTAACTTGGCAGCAGTAGCGTTATTCTTTACTTTTACAAAAAAAGTAAGTAAAAGCTGCACGGCTTTTGCGTGAACCAAATCAGAATCAAAAAAAACTACTATTTCCCTAACATGGATATGATAATCATTATAAGCGCCTTGTCGATGTGGCCGAATATTTACAGTTGTAGCATATTTTATGATCAGAACACCGTACTGTGGGCTGCAATATAATTAAGACCTAACTAATACCGATAAAACTTTATTCATACAGCCACGTGCAAAGTAAAAAAAAGGCCAGTTTTAAAGGACCGACTATTAATTATAGTACACGCTGGTGAAGAAAAAAGATGTGTAAAAGACGGGTTACTTATGGTTATTAAATATTTTAGTATTATATACCATACCCACGAATGACGCCTAAGTACCACAATCTTACTGTTAAAAAAAGGAGACAAAAAGATACCCGCAAACTACCGAGGCATAAACCTTCTAAAAACAACCTTAAAACTAGTAACAAAGATTATAAAAAATAGAATTAATGAACTCACCACATTGGGCGATGAACAACAAGGATTCAGATCAGGAAGATCTTGTACTGTTGCGATATTTGTCCTGCGACAAATAACTGAAAAATCCATCGAGTATAACAAACCAGCCGTCATGTGTTTTATAGACCTGGAAAAGGCGTTTGACCGAATACAACTGGAGGACGTGGTACACCTCCTATACAACAGGCAAATCCCATACAACATCATAAAAACCATCGAAAATATTTACCAGAGAAACAAAATACAAGCCAAAATTAATGGCACAACTACCGAAGAAATTCCTGTAAATAGTGGTATTCGACAAGGACAGCCTCTTATTAGCCCCTTATTGTCCATCATCGTTATGGACGAAATAATAAAAAGCACTCGTAACCTGAAAGGGTATAAAATGGGGAACAAAGACGTCAAAATCCTGTGCTATGCCGATGATGCTGTTCTGATTGCAGAAAACGATGATGACCTACAGAGATTACTATTCAAATTTAACACAACGGCAATAAGTCTAAAAATTCACGACCACCTCAAAAACATCTATCAGATGCAAACTGGTTGTGGATGATAAAATTATACAACAGGAGATAAAATTTAAATACCTAGGCATAGAAATATCAGGATACGGTGACATCGAGGCGGAAGTAAGAAACCAAGCGGCAAAAGCAGCACGAACCTCAGCTTACCTGAACGATACAATCCTCCGAAACAAATATATCGGAATCGAGACCAAATCCCGAATCTACAAGGCGGTCACTCGACCTTTATTAACATACACGGCGGAAACTAGACCAGATACATCGAACACAAAGAGAATATTAGAAACCACCGAAATGAAAATAGTGCGCAGGATCGCTGGAAAAACACTTTTTGACAGGGAGAGAAGCGAGGACATTAGAAGAACATTTAAAACAGACAATTTAAATAAATGGATACTGGGAAAAAAGAGAGAGTGGAACGAACACATAGACCGGATGAATGACGACAGAATGGTCAAAATAACTAGAGACAAATCGCCCTTAGGACGCCGAGGCATTGAAAGACCCCGCAAGAGATGGAGCGACAACATTTTTAATAATTGAACGGCAGAGGATATGAAGAAAAACGAGCAAATTGCTTACATTAAAGAAAGAAGAAGAAGATACCATACCCAATAATCCTCATTTTAAACACACCTCAAAACTACAATAATTTACGTGCCTGGTGCAAAAAAAAAGTGAGCGGTAGTTTTAAAAAAGTACTCAAATCACTTTATGACGATTCCTTTGCTTGTGTCAGAATAAACATATGTGACAAGTGACTTAATACCTTTACAAAAGGATCAGTTAGTATGTGGTTTAAACACATGGATGCTGTAGTGTTTCTGTACAAAGTCATTAAAAAAAGGAGTTAATGTTGTTTAAAAAATTAAATTAAATTAACTTAAATTGAAAGTTTAATTTATTGTAGACATCTGTGAAAAGGAATAAAAGATCTTTTTAAGTTGACTTGTGGGTTTGAACAAATATTATCGTTTTTCAGTTCTCTGCTGATGTATAAGTCTTCCATAAAATCTAATTTGGTGTTGTTCTTGGATGTTATTTAAGCGAGACAAAAGTAATGGTTTTTTAAAAAGAAGATATCATGAAAAACTGCGAGGTGCTGATTAAAGGAGAAAGAGTGGAACAAGTGAATGAGTTTGTATACTTTGATTTAAAGTTTACAAGAAACGGAAAGTATAACTGTGATATTAAGCAAAGTGTGTTGGCAAGGAAACGACTTGAGGAGCCAGAACATGTCAAAAAAGGTACAACCGGCTGTGCATAGTGAGTGCTGGTCCATACACTTGTGTATGGTAGTGATTAATAAGTAGTAAAAAATAGGTTTGGCAGAAGAAACATAAAAGTAAGATTAACGCAAAAAAGATGTGGTAACAAAGATAGATAAAGAAATGCTTACATCTAGAGAGAATGGATAAAGAAAGATTGTAGAAACAGATTTATAAGGCGAGTGTGAATGGGCAAGTCGATAGAGGTCGACCAACGCGAATATATCTCGATAGGATTGAAATTGTTTTAAAAGAAGGTCAGGTCAAAAGTGGCAGTAATCGACGAACATGTATAAGAGCGCTAATAAAAGAAGAAGAAGCTAAAGACGTGTGTAAGAACCATAGCAAAGAGTGACTATATGTATGTATATATTAATTTTTGAAAGGTCCAAAGTCTTTTGCATAATGTATAAATGTATAATCACCCACGACTAAACTATCACCATTGTGACGCACTAGTCTGAATATGAACGTTCTATTTTTACGAAACAATAGTAAAACAATCTCGTCGCTCTCGAAATAAAACCGGTTGTATTTGTTTGGTTAGTCAAAACAGTTTTCAAATGTTCAGTTCTCGCCTCTGATTCAATTTTTGTGTGTATGAAATAATGAATGTAAGTAGTAGATTTTTAATACGGTTGGAGGTTAGCAGATAAAGAAAAATAAGCTAATTTGGAAAAACATTTCAACGTTTGAAAACCCCTTTTACAAAGCACAATTCTAGCTGAAAGTCCACTGTGTGGTAATTTTTTATGGAAAGGACGGTTTTAATTTAAATAAAAAATGAAAAAAGGGAATTTATTTTTATTTTAGCACCGTTTCAAAGTTCTAGGGAGAATGTCGATTGCTAAAAAATAAATATTATTTTATTCGGTCACTTTAGGTTACATTCGAATATGCCGGATGTAAATAATTTCTTTTTTCATCCTTTATAATGGATTGTTCTCTTCGTGTCTTTTGTGCAGATGAATGGGTAGACCCTTTCGGTCTAAACATAAATTTCGAACTGAATGGTATTTTCTGGGAAAAGAAATAATTTATGAATATTGAGGGATTGGGTTCTTAATGAAGATCTATTACTTTTAAGGGTATTTTTTCAGAAAGAACTAATTAATACAAAATTTATTCCACCTTTAATAAAAACATTCACAGTTCCAAATAAATTTAACACCCAAAAAAATGTTTTATAAAAATAATTATGATTTTATTTAAACATATATCACAAAAGAGTAAACAATGATTTAGGTTACTCTGATTTTTTAATATTTATGGTTAACCAGAAGGCACTGTTCTAGTGACACAGATAAAGATGAGTATAAGTATTAGTATTATGACACGTGCCTATTTTTTCCCTTCTACAGTTCCATTATTAATTGGATCTCGGATGGTTTTGTATTTCTCAGGTGCTCGTAAATAGTTTCGCTTACCGTATTTTGTTGTAATTTGAATTTATCACTCGTTGTAAATGGTGTTGCATACCTAGTAGTGTTAGGATTTAATTATTAATGGCTGTGACACTTTTGTTAATCGATGGAGTTGGAGTGGGAGTCTTTGTTATTAGATTTCGCCTTGATTTTTGGCCTTGATTGTCGTGTGTTGTCAGCTATATTATTGTTTGGTTTGCTTTTCTGTGTGGATGGGCTGGCTATCAACACGGACGAGCGCGATTATGAGTTGGGAACATAGGTTTGCAAAGGTTGGCTGACGCGTGTCCCGTGTCATTTTCTGATATCCGGCCTGGGAGTGAGTAGTTGGAGAGAGTCGCTTGGTGTCAGTCTTGGGAGTCGGTAGTGAGGATTTTTAGTATCGTCGTGTGATATTAACAAGTGTGCAAAACCTCTACGGTTTTATCTTCATATCTGGCTGTATTTGGGGCCATCTTAATTGGATTTTGAAGAAAAATCATTTGATTTTTAACTTGACCATTCTATCTTACCTTCGTTGTTGATATTTTTGGTGTCGAGTTAAAATAACCACATGTGGGATTTATTTGAGGAAAGCCATTGTTGATTAGCACGTGCTGTTCCATAACCATCATCCATATCGACGATAAATTTCAATGTTATAAAGACTTGCTTGGTGTTTTTAGCAGAAATTATTATGATAATACTACTTGGTGTTTCTGTTTCTTGGATCATCGATGTAACAGTGACGTCTCCATAAAGTTTTCAATTGGTTACATGGTATTGAGTTTAATTTTATCAACCTATCAGTTATTATGTGCTCGATCTAAGTGTTTTCAATAGTTTAAAAGTAACAAATTATTTTCATTAAATTTGTACCTGCTCCAAGTTGAATCTGAACGTATACATTACTGAATATACATTATGTAATTATTGTGATGGTTTCAAATTATTATTTTTGTTGCAAGTCCATTTATTTTGTATTTTTTTTTTAATCTTTTGCTATCAAGAATTCTATCTAAAACCAATTATTTTTGAAATTTTAAATATTGTGTACATTTTTTTTGTTTTTTAATTCTCTTTTGTACCTCATTAGGTTTTTATTATTGTCTGAAAGATTGTTATAATTAATTTAAATGTTATTTTAAGAAAAGTGTATTAAATTCGTTTAATCCACTTTACGATAATACAGAATTTATTGTAAAAAAAAAAAAATCAGAACATCACTTTTACTTAATTAATATATTGCAGGAATTGTAAATATAGTTTTATTTATCTAGTTCACCATAATTGTTTGTTGTTTATCGTGTGGCTCTGCTAGTGCCTACAAGACCTAGGGGTTTCCGGCTTGTACCGTTTAAGTCGGTGGCGCGGCTCACTTTTATATTTTTTTCTTCTACCCTCTACGGCTGAGCTCGGGCATAATTTGCCAGAAGAGAGACCGCTGGCAGAGTACTCTTTAGAGAACTAAAAGACGTGGCAATTAGTAGACAGAAAAGCTTATTATAGAAGGGAAGATCGAAGGACGAACAGGCCCGGGTAGAAAACTGTACTGGGTACATACAGAAAACTGGAGCGGGTATATCACCAGATGGAGACCTTGGGAAGAGAGGAAAAGTGTTGGAAGACCCCAGCAAAGATGGTACGACGAGATAAAGTAGGTCGCAGGCTTAAATTGGTATCGAGTTGCGCAAAACCGAAGCCAATGGTCAAATTTGAAAGAGGCCTATATCCAAAGGATAGAAAACGGCTAAAATAGGAAATAGTTTATTAATAAAAGTATTGAAGTGGCTGAAACTTGACTGCAAGGACGTGGCCGGGGTTGGGGGGGGGGGGTAGGGTTGTATAATGCATTAATATTATATTGAAATAAAGAGAGGCAAGGAGTATAAATTATAATATTAATATTTTGAATTTGCTGCGCTGTCACCTGTCGCCAATGGGACGCCGTAATGGGACGTTCATTTTATGAAGGTTAATGCAACCATTAGCGGATTGGCCTGCTTGTAACAGCTTTTCTGCAAGTAAAAAAATGCACTCGAAAATAAAAAATTAGGAGCAAAATTCAGAACTGGCAGATAACTTCCTTTAAGTAATGTCTTCGTAGGTTTTTTTTTCAACAAAGAAACAACAGAAAAACCAAAAGAAACTAATCCCTATCGTAAAAGAAATATTTTTTTGCGGCAAAAAAGTCGTCCCCTTAAGAGGTGGATCATCATTACACCAGAACATAAACAATCACAGCAAAATGATAATAATTTTCGAGCCTTGTGGCGATACGAGGCTGAATCTGGGAATAAAAATATTGCTAAGCATTTGATCACTCGTCAAGAGAATGCCCTTAACACACGCACTCATATCCAAAACGTAATAATAAATATTTGTTGCACAATAATTCAACAAAAGAAAATCTACGAAATAAAGAAAGCCCGATTATTTGCTATTCTTGCTGACAAAACCACTGACATTGCGCATGTGAAGCAAGTCTCTTTATGCTTGCGATATCTTGATTCAAAAGGTGTTTAACATCATAACATCAAGGAGATGTTCTTTGAATATATTTTGTTGACGTCACAGGATCCGGCTTCGCATATCTTATTATTAGAGCACTGAAAAAGAATGGACTTGAACGTGCGCACGTGTTGTTTAAGGTTCCGTCAGAGCTGCATCTATGAGTTGGTTTTTGCTTATGTTTAACAAGAATGTGCTCTTACTCTTTATATACACTGTAGTGCACACTTTTTTTACCTTGATATTGCTGATTAATGTTTACTAGCAATAGTCCAAAATTGCATTGGGATTGTGCAGTCTGTTGGTTTCTACCTTAGACATTCTGCTTAATATAACAGGAATTTTTCCTCAACGACTATAATAGTAAATTATTAGAGCCGGTACTGGCATATTAACGAATTTATTCTTATTCCAAAGCCGTCCATAGTTATGTCCTTAACAAAAAGAGAGCGATAACAGCTAATACGACTTACAATTTGTTATTAAGAGGTACGAATTGTTAAATGTAACGAGCAGTTCAACAGAAAAGTCTTATTTCATTTTGTTTAAATTGTATACCGTATGTTTTTTTTGGGAAAGTAATGCTGATTTTTACTCATTTGTTTAAAAAGTGTGTAGTAAGTCGGCATTGATATCATGTTTTTTGTGTTAGTTTCAATCTTATTTAGGTTTAAATTTTTGATGCTAAAACCCTTGTCGTAAATGTCGAAAGTATTATTTTAAGTTATTATTAGTGTTAATTTATTGTAGTGACCGACTTTTCGCCTACTTCTTACCGACTTTTAGACTTTTCATTAATTTTTCGGACATTTTCCTGACTTTTAGCACCAATTTGGACCTACTTTTTTGAGCGTTCTTGCCAGACTATGACTTTGTACAGTTAGCCATTCAGACTTTCCTCTTTTGGATTTTTCGTTTTAGAATTTTTTTGACGTTTGGCGTTTTAAGACGTTACCTTTCCGCTTTACGACGTTACAGGATCTTGAGTTACTACCTTTTGGATTTTTTTCCCAGCAATTGAAGTAGAAGAATTTTTTCATTTTGAAACAACCAGCTGAAATTTTTTTCATGCTATAGTTTATATAATTTATTTGATTTTTTTTTTAAATATGTAAACAGTTTTTTTTCATTGTAATAAACTTGCTTTTATACAGTGTGGAACAGCCAAATGAAATAAATTGGATAACGAATAAATGAGAGCGTGTTGGGAAAAACGCTTGGATTCGTCGATTTGTATTTTTAGATGCGCATTTTTTTCGAAAAAATAAAATTATATAGGGTGTGTCATGTGACAGTGGCCAATACCAACTTTTTTATTTTAAATACAACCCCCTGTATAATATTTATTTTTTGGGTTCTTCAGAAAATTCTAGACATAATTCATGTACAATGTCCCATACTACGTATTTTTGTGAACAAATGATGGAAATGTTAGATAATAATGTGATCCAATTAGAAGATGTTTTGTTTTCTGATGAGAGCACATTTACACTTCACGGTCATGTTAATCGTCAAAATTACCGCTATTGGTCTAATGAGAATCCTCACTGGATGAAAGAGGAACATACGTAATATCCTGAAAAAGTTAATGTTTGGGCAGGAATTGTTGAAAATCATATCGTAGGTCCCTTTTTCATTGATGGCAACTTGAATGGAGATAAATATTTAGAACTGCTCCAAAATAATGTCGTGTCAACTTTGACAAACGTATATTCTGATCCAGCAAACCCACAAGTTCCGTCCAATATACTATGGTTTCAGCAAGATGGAGCACCGCCCCATTACCAAATCAATGTCCGGCAGTACCTGAACCAAAATTTTTTAAATCGGTGGACAGGGAGGCGCGGATCGATAGAATGGCCAGCATGATCTCCTGATCTGACGCCATTAAACTTCTTTTTGTGGGGATATGTCAAAAGTATTGTATACAAAACTAAACCACCAAACTTACAAACTTACAACTTAAAAAGACGAATCACGCTTGTGATTAGATCAGTCACGCCTGAGATGTTGAGTAACGTTAGAAGACATTTCTATACCAGATTAGCATGTTGCCAAGACGTTCGCGGCGAACATTTTGAACATCTCTTGCATTGAAATTAATGTTTTTTTGTTTTTTTTTACATTATTTGTGAAATAAAATAATTTTCTTTTTTTAATGTTAATTTTTGTAATACATCTGAAAACACTTAATATTTCCGAAACAGTTAAAGAGAGGTATGGCACATTGTTTATGAATTATGTCTAGAATATTCTGAAGAATCCAAAAAATAAATAATATACAGGGGGTTGTATTTAAAATAAGAAAGTTGGTAGGCCACTGTCACATGACACACCCTATATAATTATTATTTTTTGAAAAAAATGCGCATCTAAAAATACAAATCGACGTGTCCAAGCGTTATTCGCAAAACACGCTCTTATCTATTCGTTATCGAATTTATTCCATTTGGCTGTTCCACTCTGTATATCTAGTTTTAAATTGTTTCTAAGAAAAAAAAAGGTAATAGCAGTATTAAATCCGGTCAAAATACGACGAAATACGTTGCTCGTTTTAAAAGTAATTAATTTAATAGCAAAGTTGAATTTTTTCGGTTTGATTTACTTGTATTCCCATTAGTGATTTTTAGGAAAATCACTTGGGCCTCAACGTGGTTTAGTTTAATAAGTGTTCATTGATACAGCATTCAGCCCGCGAATAATATTATTGCTTTACAACTTTTAAAAAATAAAGCTGACGACAAGTAGGTATCTTAATCTCTATGCAGAGGCAACAGTTTTACTTAAAGAAAACGGTGGTGTACTGTGGATGACAGCGTAACTGCTCTAATATTCCTGTGTTGGATATAAGAACATATTACAAAATAAATTTATTCCTTAAGCATATAATTCAACAATCGATCGAAAGATTTACGAAACAGGTGGTATCGGCATTTTTTGGTGAATTACCTTCAAATTTTGCGACCGGTCCAAAATTAAAAAAGCAATTTGTATGTACTCGTCAGTGCTTCCCGAAATCAGTACATTTGTGGTCAAAGCAAAACTTGAAGTGTGAAAAACATAGTTGAATGAAACCCATTGAAAAAAAAAATATATAATAAAATTGAAAGAAAAAATAATTTACGGTCGATCTGAGGTCGGGAAGTGGAATGGAGTGAGTTGTTAAGGGTAAAGAACGGTTTATCTCGATTTTCGGCCAAACTACAACACCTATGGAAAAAATTTAAAAGGCAAAGTTGTAGGTAATAAATAGATCTACAACTTTTATTTTAATACTTTTTTACATAACCTTAAAATTGATGTGAAAAATTCAGATAACCAAGTTCCTAACCAAGTCCCTAACACACACACAATTTTTTTGTTTTAAAATATTTATTTTATTACCTTATTTTGACTTAATATCGAAAGAGGACCCTAATTTTTAATCGAAAATTCTCACGTTAAAATATTTTTTTTTTTTATGAAAATAGTCGCAAAAAAGGTAGACCTATCGTGTGGGCCGCAGACGGCCCGCACTGCGACTATTAGAAGGGGAAGGGGTTATAGAAAGGAAATGATTGTGGACACGCTTTTTAAAAAATTGCAGGTCATAGTTCTCTGGAAAAACTGATTTTGGAAGCTTATTTCATTCCGTAGCAGCCCTGTAAAAGAAGGATTCTTGATGAAGATTGGTCCTTGTAGTGTCAATTTTGAGAGTAAATAGGTGAGACTGATCTGCGTGCCGAGTTCTTAGGCCGAATGTGGCCAATAGTGGTACAAGAGTTTTTATTTCTCTGGAGCATGTGCCATGGAAATATCTGTAGAGCAGTGAGTGGTCTGCAACTCTTCTTCTATGTTTTAGAGGGTGAAGGGTATCTGTGAGAGTTGAGCTGTTTATCAAACGAATGGCTCTTTTCTGAATGGAATCTAGAAGACGAAGAGAATGCCTTGGTGCTGAACCCCAAATGTGCGAGCAATACTCCAGTAGAGGTCGGATTTGAGCCTTGTACGTCGTCAACAGTTGATCAGGAGTAAAAAACTTTCTAGCTTTCCACAGAAAACCTAGCCTCTGGCTTGCCGACTTTGCGATGTTAGCAAGATGGTCATGTCAAGACATATTATTGGACACCGTGACTCCCAAATTCGAGATGAAGGGACTTGGTTCAAGGGTATTTCCGGACATTGTGATGGGATGATTTGAGGAATTCACTTTCTTGGAAAACGTGGCACTTTGTGTTTTTTGGGCGTTGAACTGAACAAGATTGTTGGTTCCCCATTCGACGATTGCTTCAAGATCTCTATTGATGGAATCAACCTGTTCCTGCCTGAGTCTAATTGTATCATTCACCGAAAGTGATCGATAGGATCGATGGGACAAGTGTGCTATCGTCTGCGAAACTGTAAATGGGGTTCGTGGTGGTTTTCAAGAGGTCGTTGATGTGTAAAAGAAATAAGGTGGGGGACAGGATGAAACCCTGGGAAACCCCGGCATTAGTTTTAAACGCATTAGAAGAAATACCGTCAACTGCCACATGTAAGGAGCGATCTTGCATGAAGCTCAAGAGCCATTGGCGCAGTTTGGTTGGGAGACCGTAGGCAGATAATTTACTTAACAATGCCTGGCGCCAAACGCGGTCAAAGGCTTTAGATATATCCAAGGCTATTGCACGAGATTCGCCAAACTTTTTAATAGTGTTTGTCCAGAGCTGAGTGACATAAGCCAGCAAATCTCCAGTAGACCGAAGTTGTCGAAATCCATATTGCCTATCATGGATTATCTCTGCTTTTTTACAAAAGTCGGTGGGCTTTTGGTTCGTTGAAATCTCTACTCTCTGGTGATGTAAAAAAAAATATATACATTTTCCCAGAAAATGCAAAAAAACGAAAAAAACTCGAATCTGAAAAAAATTTTTTAATTATTATGTACAGTTTTGAGCTATTTATTAAAATTTACACCTTACTCGAAAAACGAAAGTTTCCATGTTACACTGATAAACAAAAAAATTACAAATCCATAAAACATAAAAATTGCAAAAAAACATGCGAAAATAGTTGTTCTATTAATGTAATATTAAAGACAGGATTTGAAGGTGATTTCGTCTAAAAAATTTGACCATCACCGTCTTCGTCTCCAATATCCTTTCCAGTCTGCATTGGTTTTTCATCCACAATTTTATCTGAATCATTAGCTTCCTCGTAGGTTTTTTCTTCCACATTCGAGCATTTTTTAGAACCATGACAATTTGAGCATAAATTTGTGCATTTTAAACCATGTTTTCGGCAGCCACATTTTAAATTGTTACAATAAATTCCTTTTCTGTAAATTTGGGCATAATGCTACGTTGATGTTGCTTCCAGCTCCAATCTGTTGCTGTCAAATCGTTATCCAGCTAAGTTTAAAGCTAATAAAATGCCCTATAACAATGTTGTTTTGCTTCACCTCCTGTGGGTGGGAGATTTGCCAATATAAAAGATAATTTAATTTTGCCAATTGATATTTTCGAAATCTGAATTGATTTAGTGTTATATTATTATTTTTACATTTATAAATAAATTTGATTTTTTCGATTCGATTTTTTTACAGGCGTGGATTTTTAAAAAATGAAGTGTGGTGCAATATTAGACTAATGCTACACCACACCTATAAATAGGAACAAAATTACATGAGAATTTCTTACACATTGATTACAATTTATTAAAACACAATTTGATTTTTTAACAGGCGTGGATTTTTAAAAAATGAAGTGTGGTGCAATATTAGACTAATGCTACACCACACCTATAAATCGGAACAAAATTACATGAGAATTTCTTACACATTGATTACAATTTATTACAACACAATTTGATTTTTTTACAGGCGTGGATTTTTAAAAAATGAAGTGTGGTGCAATATTAGACTAATGCTACACCACACCTATAAATCGGAACAAAATAACATGAGAATTTCTTGCACATTGATTACAATTTATTACAACAAAACTCGATTTTTTTACAGGCGTGGATTTTTAAAAAATGAAGAGTGGTGCAATATTAGACTAATGCTACACCACACCTATAAATCGGAACAAAATTACATGAGAATTTCTTACACAATAATTACAATTTATTACAACAAACTCGATTTTTTTACAGGCGTGGATTTTTAAAAAATGAAGTGTGGTGCAATATTAGACTAATGCTACACCACACCCATAAATCGGAACAAAATTACATCAGAATTTCTTACACATTGATTACAATTTATTACAACACAATTTGATTTTTTTACAGGCGTGGATTTTTAAAAAATGAAGTGTGGTGCAATTAGACTAATGCTACACCACACCTATAAATCGGAACAAAATTACATGAGAATTTCTTACACATTGATTACAATTTATTACAACAAAACTCGATTTTTTTACAGGCGTGGATTTTTAAAAAATGAAGAGTGGTGCAATATTAGACTAATGCTACACCACACCTATAAATCGGAACAAAATTACATGAGAATTTCTTACACATTGATTACAATTTATTACAACACAATTTGATTTTTTTACAGGCGTGGATTTTTAAAAAATGAAGTGTGGTGCAATATTAGACTAATGCTACACCACACCTATAAATCGGAACAAAATAACATGAGAATTTCTTGCACATTGATTACAATTTATTACAACAAAACTCGATTTTTTTACAGGCGTGGATTTTTAAAAAATGAAGAGTGGTGCAATATTAGACTAATGCTACACCACACCTATAAATCGGAACAAAATTACATGAGAATTTCTTACACAATAATTACAATTTATTACAACAAACTCGATTTTTTTACAGGCGTGGATTTTTAAAAAATGAAGTGTGGTGCAATATTAGACTAATGCTACACCACACCCATAAATCGGAACAAAATTACATCAGAATTTCTTACACATTGATTACAATTTATTACAACACAATTTGATTTTTTTACAGGCGTGGATTTTTAAAAAATGAAGTGTGGTGCAATTAGACTAATGCTACACCACACCTATAAATCGGAACAAAATTACATGAGAATTTCTTACACATTGATTACAATTTATTACAACAAAACTCGATTTTTTTACAGGCGTGGATTTTTAAAAAATGAAGAGTGGTGCAATATTAGACTAATGCTACACCACACCTATAAATCGGAACAAAATTACATGAGAATTTCTTACACAATAATTACAATTTATTACAACAAACTCGATTTTTTTACAGGCGTGGATTTTTAAAAAATGAAGTGTGGTGCAATATTAGACTAATGCTACACCACACCTATAAATCGGAACAAAATTACATGAGAATTTCTTACACATTGATTACAATTTATTACAACACAATTTGATTTTTTTACAGGCGTGGATTTTTAAAAAATGAAGTGTGGTGCAATATTAGACTAATGCTACACCACACCTATAAATCGGAACAAAATAACATGAGAATTTCTTGCACATTGATTACAATTTATTACAACAAAACTCGATTTTTTTACAGGCGTGGATTTTTAAAAAATGAAGAGTGGTGCAATATTAGACTAATGCTACACCACACCTATAAATCGGAACAAAATTACATGAGAATTTCTTACACAATAATTACAATTTATTACAACAAACTCGATTTTTTTACAGGCGTGGATTTTTAAAAAATGAAGTGTGGTGCAATATTAGACTAATGCTACACCACACCCATAAATCGGAACAAAATTACATCAGAATTTCTTACACATTGATTACAATTTATTACAACACAATTTGATTTTTTTACAGGCGTGGATTTTTAAAAAATGAAGTGTGGTGCAATTAGACTATTGCTACACCACACCTATAAATCGGAACAAAATTACATGAGAATTTCTTACACATTGATTACAATTTATTACAACAAAACTCGATTTTTTTACAGGCGTGGATTTTTAAAAAATGAAGAGTGGTGCAATATTAGACTAATGCTACACCACACCTATAAATCGGAACAAAATTACATGAGAATTTCTTACACATTGATTACAATTTATTACAACACAATTTGATTTTTTTACAGGCGTGGATTTTTAAAAAATGAAGTGTGGTGCAATATTAGACTAATGCTACACCACACCTATAAATCGGAACAAAATAACATGAGAATTTCTTGCACATTGATTACAATTTATTACAACAAAACTCGATTTTTTTACAGGCGTGGATTTTTAAAAAATGAAGAGTGGTGCAATATTAGACTAATGCTACACCACACCTATAAATCGGAACAAAATTACTTGAGAATTTCTTACACAATAATTACAATTTATTACAACAAACTCGATTTTTTTACAGGCGTGGATTTTTAAAAAATGAAGTGTGGTGCAATATTAGACTAATGCTACACCACACCCATAAATCGGAACAAAATTACATCAGAATTTCTTACACATTGATTACAATTTATTACAACACAATTTGATTTTTTTACAGGCGTGGATTTTTAAAAAATGAAGTGTGGTGCAATTAGACTAATGCTACACCACACCTATAAATCGGAACAAAATTACATGAGAATTTCTTACACATTGATTACAATTTATTACAACAAAACTCGATTTTTTTACAGGCGTGGATTTTTAAAAAATGAAGAGTGGTGCAATATTAGACTAATGCCACACCACACCTATAAATCGGAACAAAATTACATGAGAATTTCTTACACATTAATTACAATTTATTACAACAAACTCGATTTTTTTACAGGCGTGGATTTTAAAAAAATGAAGTGTGGTGCAATATTAGACTAATGCTACACCACACCTATAAATAGGAACAAAATTACATGAGAATTTCTTACACATTGATTACAATTTATTACAACACAATTTGATTTTTTAACAGGCGTGGATTTTTAAAAAATGAAGTTTGGTGCAATATTAGACTAATGCTACACCACACCTATAAATCGGAACAAAATTTTATGAGAATTTCTTACACATTAATTGTAATTTATTACAACAAACTCGATTTTTTTACAAGTGTGGGTGTCTGAAAAATGGGGCATGGTGCAATGTTTAGACCAATGCTACACCACACCTCAACCTCTAAAATAATATGAGCATCTCATTAGCAACAGACATTCTTACAAATTAATTACATACGTTTTATGTAAAAATCAACCTAAAAAAATACACCTAGGTAATATATTGGGTGACAAAATAATATTTTATTGCAGTACGAATTTCTTACATCACCTCACCCCCTGAAATATTACTTTTTAAAAATTCATAATTCAGGTATATCCTCTACTCCCGAGTTTAATACACACGGTTAACCATTATTTTATTTGGACAAACTACGCGATTTATGTGTTTCAAATCGACCACCACCCCACACTATAAAAAATAAGTTTAAGTGATAAAGTAGTTTATATTTAAAATATCTCATTTACTTCCGAATTTATTACACTGCTTAACAGGGTTGAAAATTATTTTATTTGGTCAAACCACGCGATTTATGTGTCTCAATTCGACTTTCAATTTCTTACACCACCCCACACTATAAGAAAATACTTTTAGTAATGAAATGAATAAATCGTATTTCAGATATCTCATCCACTCCCGAATTCATAACACTGCTCAATACTGTTAAAAATTATTTAAATTCTTTAAACCACGCGATTTATGTGTTTCATTTCGATTATTAATTTCTTAAACCACCCCACACTATAAAAAATTACTTTTAGTGATAAAATAATTCATATTATAGATATTTCATCCACTCCCGAATTTATTACACTGCTTAGCACAGGTTAAAATCTTAATTTTTTAGATAAAACTCGCACTTTCTGAGTTTTAAAGGATGTACGAAATTCTTACACCACCCCACACTATAAAAAATTACTTTTAGTGATAAAATAAATCATATTTGAAATATCTCATCTACTCCCGAATTTATTACACTGCTAAACACGGTTAAAAATTATTTTATTTGGTCAAACCTTGCGATATATGTGTCTTAATCCGACTATCAATATCACGAATGGATATACTAATACAAACGATAATAATAGCAAATAGTAAAGACAACAGAAACTTGCTCCTAAAATACATCACGTTTAAGTCACGATGAACCCTGGTTTTGATAAATACATACATAAAGTCACGCCTTTTTCCCATAGGGGTAGGCAGAGACCACTTCCTTCCACTTGCTACGATTCGTACACACATCTTTTGCTTCCTCTACTTTCATCAGTGCTCTCATACATGCTCGTCGGTTGTTGATACTCTTGACCTGGCCTTTCTTCAAAACAATGTTGATCTGATCGAGATATGTTCTCCGAGGTCGACCTCTACCGATTTGCCCATTCACACTCGCCTTATAAATTTGTTTCGTCAATCTTCCTTCATTCATCCTTTCTACGTGTCCAAACCATCCAAGCATTCCTTTATCTATCTTTGTAACCACATCTTCTTTTACAAACTACGCGATTTATGTGCTTAAATTCGATTATTAATTTCTTACACCATCTCAGACTATAAAAAAATACTTTTAGTGATGAAATGAAGAATCATATTTCATTTTATCACTAAAAGTAATTTTTTATAGTGTGGAGTGGTGTAAGAATTTCGTACTTCCTTAAAACTCCGAAAGTGCGGGTTTTGTCCAAAAAATTATGATTTTAAGCTGTGCTGAGCACTGTAATAGATTCAAGAGTCGATAAAATATCTGAAATATGATTCGTTTTATTACTAGAAGTAATTTTTGAAAGTGTGGGGTGGTGTAAAAATTTGGTACTTATTTTAAAACTCAGAAAGTGCGAGTTTTGACCAAAAAATTATGATCTTGAGCTGTATTAAGTAGTGTAATACATTTGGGAGCAGATAGGATATCTACAATATAATTCAAACTATCACTAAAAGTAATTTCTTATAGTGAGGGGTGGTGTAAGAAATTGATAGTCAAATTAAAACACATAAATCGCGTGGTTTGACGAAATAAAATAATTTTCAACCGTGTTGAGCGGCGCGGCGTAATAAATTCGGGAGTGGATGAGATATTTGAAATATGATTCATTTTGTTACTAGAAGTAATTTTTGAAAGTGTGGGGTGGTGTAAAAATTTGGTACTTATTTTAAAACTCAGAAAGTGCGAGTTTTGACCAAAAAATTATGATCTTGAGCTATATTAAGCAGTGTAATAAATTTGGGAGCAGATAGGATACCTACAATATAATTCAAACCATCACTAAAAGTAATTTCTTATAGTGAGGGGTGGTGTAAGAAATTGATAGTCAAATTAAAACACATAAATCGCGTGGTTTGACGAAATTAAATAATTTTCAACCGTGTTGAGCGGCGCGGCGTAATAAATTCGGGAGTGGATGAGATATTTGAAATATGATTCATTATGTTACTAGAAGTAATTTTTGAAAGTGTGGGGTGGTGTAAAAATTTGGTACTTATTTTAAAACTCAGAAAGTGCGAGTTTTGACCAAAAAATTATGATCTTGAGCTATATTAAGCAGTGTAATAAATTTGGGAGCAGATAGGATACCTACAATATAATTCAAACCATCACTAAAAGTAATTTCTTATAGTGTGGGGTGGTGTAAGAAATTGATAGTCAAATTAAATATTTATGAATATGAATATATTTGAAATATGATTCATTTTGTTACTAGAAGTAATTTTTAAAGTGTGTGTGGTGAAAAAATTTGCTACTTTCTTTAAAACTCAAAAAGTGCGAGTTTTGACCAAAAAATTATGATCTTGAGCTTTATTAAGCAGTGTAATAAATTAGGTAGTGGATGAAATATCTGAAATATGATTTATTTCATCACTAGCAGTAATATTTTATAGTGTGGGGTGGTGTAAGAAATTGATAATCGAATTGAAGCACATAAATCGCGTGGTTTGACCAAATAAAATAATTTTTAACCGTGTTGAGCAGTGTAATAAATCTGGGAGTAAATGAGATATCTGAATTATAATTTTTTTTATTACTAAAAGTAATATTCAAGGGGGAGGGGTGGTGTAAGAAATTTGTACTGCAATGGAATATTATTTTGTCACCCAATATATTACTTAGGTGTATTTTTTTAGGTTAATTTTTACATATGTTTGTAATTAACTTGTAAGGATGTCTGTTGCTAATGAGATGCTTATATTATATTACACGTGAAGGTGTGGTGTAGCATTGGTCCAAATATTGCACCATGCCCCATTTTTCAGAAATCCACGCCTGTAAAAAAATCGAGTTTTGTTGTAATAAATTGTAATCAATGTGTAAGAAATTCTCATATAATTTTGTTCCGATTTATAGGTGTGGTGTAGCATTAGTCTAATATTGCACCACTCTTCATTTTTTAAAAATCCACGCCTGTAAAAAAATCGAGTTTTGTTGTAATAAATTGTAATCAATGTGTAAGAAATTCTCATGTTATTTTGTTCCGATTTATAGGTGTGGTGTAGCATTAGTCTAATATTGCACCACTCTTCATTTTTTAAAAATCCACGCCTGTAAAAAAATCGAGTTTTGTTGTAATAAATTGTAATCAATGTGTAAGAAATTCTTATGTTATTTTGTTCCGATTTATAGGTGTGGTGTAGCATTAGTCTAATATTGCACCACTCTTCATTTTTTTAAAATCCACGCCTGTAAAAAAATCGAGTTTTGTTGTAATAAATTGTAATCAATGTGTAAGAAATTCTCATATAATTTTGTTCCGATTTATAGGTGTGGTGTAGCATTAGTCTAATATTGCACCACTCTTCATTTTTTAAAAATCCACGCCTGTAAAAAAATCGAGTTTTGTTGTAATAAATTGTAATCAATGTGTAAGAAATTCTCATGTTATTTTGTTCCGATTTATAGGTGTGGTGTAGCATTAGTCTAATATTGCACCACTCTCCATTTTTTTAAAATCCACGCCTGTAAAAAAATCGAGTTATGTTGTAATAAATTGTAATCAATGTGTAAGAAATTCTCATGTAATTTTGTTCCGATTTATAGGTGTGGTGTAGCATTAGTCTAATATTGCACCACTCTTCATTTTTTAAAAATCCACGCCTGTAAAAAAATCGAGTTTGTTGTAATAAATTGTAATTAATGTGTAAGAAATTCTCATGTAATTTTTTTTTCCGATTTAAAGGCGTGGTGTAGCATTAGTCTAATATTGTACCACATCCCATTTTTCAGAAATCCACGCCTGTAAAAAATCGAATTTGTTATAATAAATTGTAATTAATGTGTAAGAAATTCTTATATAATTGTTTTTGTGTAGGCTTCAAATGCTTGTGCAGCATTAGGTACATATATTTAAAACTATTCGACGTAAAAAATAGATCTTTTTTTGAGTTTTTTTGTTTTATGTATTTTCTGAGAAAATTTACCACAGGAATGTATATTTTTTTTAAACCACCAAAAAGTAGAGATTTTAAAGAACAAAAAGCCCACTAACTTTTTTAAAAAAGTAGATATTTTGACGCGAGAATTTTTGATTAAAAATTAGGGTGCTTTTTTGATTTAAAGTCAAAATAAGGTGTGAAAAAATATATATTTTAAATTAAAAAAAATAACAGTGTGTTTGTGACATAAAAAGGTAAGTTTTCACCAAATTTCGTAAAAAAATATTTTTTTGTAAAAGATTAAAATTAAAAACCAAACCAAATTTTAAGGTTATTTGAAAAAAGTGTTAATATAAAAGTTGTAGATCTTTTTATTACCTACAACTTTGCTATTTAACCTTTTCCTATAGCTCTTGTAGTTTTGCTGAAAAAATCGATATAAACCGATTTTAACCCCTAAAATCTCACCCACTTCCAATTTTCGACCTCAGATCGACCGTAAATTATTTTTCCTTTCGTTTTTTTTATTATCTTTTTTTTTTCAATTGGTTTTATCCTACTATTTTTTTTTGGCTTTAAAATTTATCGACACTGGTCTATATTGCAAAATTTATTTTAAAATGGCTGGACAAATGTGATCAAAACTAGCAAAAGACAAATAAAGTTGCGTTCACGTCATAGTTGTGAACATTTGCAGCGTTGTCAGATTGTTTAAAAATATGAAAATTAACAGAAAATAACTGAAGTGAACAAAAATTGTAAATGTAGATAATTTATTAAATGAAAACTACAAAATTATTGATAATTTTTTTCCATTTGTATTTTTTGTTAATTACATTTATGAATAGATTTTACGAAGTAAAGAATTCCACAATCAAAGTGTTGAGGTTATTTCTGAGTTACCTAATAATAAACATAATTAAAATAAAAACACAAGCAATAAAATAAAATTTGTTTTTATAATGAACCTATTTTCAAAGGCAAAAACTGACATTAAACAAATCAACATCATGTGAAATATTGACAGAATAGGATCTAGAAATATCAGGTTTCATCGAGAAACACAAATCGGTATATTTCTTCGTCCTTTGCTTCTTTATAATATCTCAAGAACTCTAATCTTTTCGAAACAACATTAGGTAATTTCATAAGTCCTCGTCGTGTATTATCCTTTATCCACTTTAACCCAAGTTCTCCAAACTCTTTTTTTAAAGAAGTAGTACTGCCATTAAACAATTCTTTATCTTTTAGTTGGGACCACAATAATTGAATCGTTACATGCTGTTCTAAAAGAATACAGAAATAAACTTATGTTAAATTTACGTTTGTCGTAATTATACTCACCTCTTTGGGACGTATTTTAAATGGTATCACGAATAGCACTTGTATTTAAAGTTTTTGTATTTTGTATTTGTTTATGAGCGCAATGCTTTTTCTTTGGTGACTCGAACTGTTCACTTTTTTTCTCTTTTTGACAAATGCTGCTTAATGTTATTACACTGATTTTTAAAGCAGCAGCTACATGTAAAAATAATATAATTTTTAAATAGTAAAGTAATGATATTTTATTCGCATATTACCTCTTGTACAGCATTTAAGGGCAACATAGGTTCGTTATTATTACTTTCTTGTTCAAAATAATTAACTAATGAAGCCACAAGCTCTTTGCATCGACCATTTATATGTTTGGGCATTTTGAAAAAAACAGTTTTTATTAAAAAAAAATTTCACAAGAAAACCTCAAAAATTAATGACACCACGAGTAGAAAAGTCACAAACGACGCGGCAACATGACAGTATTTCTGGCACTGACTTGTTTACCGTCATTAATTGGTGGCTTTTTTATGAAAATTTAAAAACAAAACTTTACATTGAGGGACGTCTAAACCCAAAAAAGCTATATTGCTTATACATTATTTTGTAACAATAGTTTTTTTATTGATCGGGTTATCTTTAGAAGCAATTGTTTAGCAAACTTAAGTATATACACTTCTCTATAGAAATGTAGCCAGACATGCAATAGAATTATGACCTTGGTAACGTAAACGCAACTCCATTTGGCTTGTATTCAAATATTTAAACGATGCAAGTATGATTTATACAGTCAGAAAATAATAAACAGTGCATGAGAAGAAAAGAAGAAAATAAAATGTGTAGCCTTAAATTGTGACACTATACTGTGAGTGCACTATATAGGTAACATTTTTATTATTTACTTGTAAGCAAATTTAATTTTTAATAAAAGTTGGTGTATTGCAAAAAGCAAACATTGATGGCATCAAATCTTCATATATCCTAACGATATATATAAGAGAGTGAAAATAAGAGTTTTGATCAAGAGTAGATGTACTCTGGTTTTTGATATTTCTAAAAAAATTTATTTAGTATGGTTGTTGAAAATTTAAATGAATTTTTAATTTAAAAATACATTTGCCCACGCAAAAAAAAACTCTTATTAGTGCCGTTTTTAGCTGTACAAAAGGGTATGTGTAGCACAATAACAAAGCAAAATGTTTAGAAAACAAATTAAATACTGACGTCAAAGTGATCTACACAACAATATAAACAAGTTTATGGAGATAACATGTCCCTTTTTATAATATTATACCACTTTCTTTCTTAATCCACACCTCTCGGGACAAGAAAAAACTTTAATCTAGTGCATTTCTTACTGTATTTCTGCACTTAAGCAAAATGCAGTACTTGTATGTTGGCTTTTTGGATTGTTCTTTAGAGGGGGAAGGTAGTAGAGAAATAAAAACTCTTGTACCACCATTGGCCACATTTGGCCGAAGAACTCGGCACGCTGATCAGTCTCACCCATTTACTCTCAAGATTGACACTACAAGGACCAATCTTCATCAAGAATCCTTCTTTTACAAGGCTGCTACGGAATAGAATAAGCTTCCAAAATCAGTTTTTCCAGAGAACTATGACCTGCAACTTTTCAAAAAGCGTGTCCACAATCATTTCCTTTCTATAATCCCTTCCCCTTCTAATAGTCGCAGTGCGGGCCGTCCGCGGCCCACACGATAGGTCTACCCTTTTTTCGACTATTTTCATTAAAAAAAAAAAAAAAGTTCCATGATAATGTTTTAGTCAAAAATAGAAAACATTGTAAAATTTCAGCAATGCACAATACTTCTTCAATAATCTTTAACCTTACTTTTTTACTTGTTTGTAGTCATATTCTAGGACCTCACTTTTTTTTTAAATACTAATTAATTTTTTGGCGGTAAAATGTTTTTTACTATTATACATATAGCGAATTAAAATATAAAACAAATACATGCATATTCTTTATTAATAAAAATACCGGTTTTATAAAATATATCAACAAATTTGCTTCGATTTATTAATGAATTAAATATTATCAAGGGACTTTTTTATTTGAACCACAAATTTTTATTTATCTACTTTCAGAACATCAAAAAATTTTTGTGGTAGCGTAGTTCAGTTTTTTTGTAACATTTCAACGTTAACAATCCTACAAATTTCGGAATTATCAATATATAATAAAGCTTGCGACGTATTTTTGATCTGTAGTGATAAAAAATAAATTGATTTGTGGAGGTATCAATTGGACAATAATTTATATGCCGATTAAAAACGAAGATTTAAAAATTCTATTCACAAGGTTTTATTTTTTTATTTTGTGACAAAATCTGTCAAATCTTTATCAATAAGTGTTCTTTTTTGCTCCTTTGTATACTCTTACTTTTAAATCAGTGTAAATTATTTGACATTTTAAAGTTTTAACGTAAACTTGGTAACATTTTATCAAAAAAAATTTAAAAAAGACTTGAAAAAAAACTTACTGCAGATTATCTTGCAGTAAAGGTATGATAATTTAAAGTTTTAAAATTATGGTAAACATAAGCGCTCGGCTTAGTTTAAGCAGCTGCAGAATATTGCGCCCTGGTGAGGCTGAATTGCGCCCACACTAAAAAGGTTGATGCACAACTGAACAACTCTATGCGAGTTATCAGTGGAACAATCAAGCCCACTCCTACTTACTGGCTTCCCACTCTGAGTCACATCTTCCCACCACCACTCCGGAGGGAAAAGGCACTTGTTAGAGAATATACAAAAATTATTAATAATCCTTAGCTCCCTATACACCAGGATATCAGAGCCGTTGAGACCAACAGGCTTTGATCAAGGCACCCACCCATCTTGTCAGCCAAGGAGCTGTGAGAGTCAAATTTCATTCTTGGAAACAATATTGGCAAGAAAATTGCCCTCCACATTGCCGAAATATGCCCTGCATTGGAGAGAGACCACCTGGCTTCAACCAGCCTCGCAAGATATGGTCAGTCATCTGCACAAATCATGGCTAATGTGCTGACTCTTTTCACAAATGGGGCTTAACGCCATCCCCCCGATGTGACTGTGGAGCCGAAAGACAGACCATTAAACATATAGTGGAGGAATGCGACTTACGATCCTACGAAGGAACTTCATTTACTATTTGTCATATTATTTATTATTTAATGTTTTTAGTATACACGTTATTTACATTTATGTATTTATTTTTAAAAGATGCTCATGATGTGTTGCCATACGATAAATAAAATAAAATACATTTTAATCAAAAAAATTTTTTTTTTATTTTGAGCTACGCACAAAAGATCTGATAGGTCGAAGTGCTTGAGAGGCAGCTTGGCCTTCACGACCCACCCTACAATCTACAATATCCTGAGGTAAATTGCAAATTGTTACTTGTAAGCAACAATCTCTCTATCAAATTTTTCCTGAAAAATAATAGACCAAGAAATATTTGATTAGACTATTTCTCAAACAAGCAAATATGCTTCAGATCCAGATGGACTTTTTCTAATATTAATTATGAGGCTCTTGTAATGCTCACTATTTAACTGTAGATAGGATAAAATGAAATTCACGTTTGAGTGTCTTGCAATTTTTATTATTAAGTGGTCTTCAGTGCCACATTTTGCTAGATTAGATATCACTGCAGATTGATGAGAATGATTGGTGATTTTTTTAGTTTTTATATTGATATCAATTATTTGCGTAGATTTGGCTGTTTATTTTAATATTAAATTTTTTCAAAAAAAAAACGTTATGATACCACCTAACTGATTTTGAAATATCCCATACCATATTGACTTTCAGAAAAAGTCGATCAGTCGTTACGTGCGCTGGGCGCTTATCAAACAGTTTTTTCAACAAACGCATTGAACAAATATCTGGAGCATGTGTATTTGTAACGAGCCACTTGCTATCAGTAATTCTTCTTTATCCCCCTTGACTTGTTTTGGAAAATATTGGGTTGTACTAGATACCAGTTGAAAATTTATATGCCATTATATGGTACAATTTTTTTTGTAATCTATCAGGAATATCTTCATTCCATGCACCTGCCATCCCATATACTTTATTTTCGTAATTGCATCAGAACTCTCTTTTCTCGTGTCGAGCATTCTTTGTAATTGCTTGCGCTTTGCGATTTTCGCATTTCGGGCATCCTTGAAAATAATGTCCGAAATTTTCAAAATAATATTCCTGCAACATCATTGCTGTTGCATTCCATAAACTTTTGGTGCCACTTTCTATGTAGTTCTCACCATTAGATTTCTTTATGATATAACCGTAGTCCGTTAAAATTTTGGATAAAGTGCTCACTTGTGACCGAGATATATTTGATTGGACTAGGTATTTCCCAAATAAACTAAAGTGACACCCAATACTAATTTTTTTTATTACTTTTAATTACAGCGCGTAATTCATAATTTGTTTTACTGCAAAACTTCTCAAATTGTTTTCAAATTGAGTTTTTGAAAGTAACTGTATTTTAAGGTATTATATTATAAATATTAGTCTAAATTTGTTCAAATCAACTTATACCAAAAACAATTCATTTTGACACTTTTAAAAATTTAACGTCAGACGACAAACATATGTCTAGAGTTTTTTTTGAGCGAGGTGCTGATTAAAGTAGAAAAAGTGAAACAAGTGAATAAGTTTGTATACTTGAGCTCAAAGTATACGAGAGACGGAAAGTATGATTTTGACATTAAGCGAAGGGGAAACAAATAAATGGGGCCCTGTATAATTTTATGAGCAGCCAGAACGAAAAAAACTTGACTGGCTCTGCATAGAGGAGTGCTGGTCCCTAAACAAGATAGATAAAGGAGTGCTCAGATGGTCGAAATAAGATTGACAAAACAGATTTATAAGGCGAGTGTGAATGAACAAGGCGGTAGAGGTCGACCTCGGTGAACGTATTTCTTCAGATCGACATTGTATTGAAGAAAGGCCGTGTCAAGAGTACCAACAATCGACGAGCATGTATGAGAGCGCTGATGAAAGTAGTGTTATGATACAGTGTCTTATGAAAAACTTATAGAAATCTTAGAAACATCAAGTATTGACAGTAAAGACAATTTCAAATCTCTACTTAGACCAACATGCAACTATCAGATTAAATAATCAACTTTCAGAAAGCTTTGCTGTACAGAGAGGAGTACGACAAGGATGCGTACTATCTCCTATCCCATTTAACACTTATTCTGACAGTCTTTTTAAAAAGGCATTTGTCAAAATAAAGGATGGTGTAATAATAAACGAAGAGCTCATTAACAACTTCAGGTACGCAGACGATACAGTTCTGCTGGCAGATAGTGCTAAGTGCCTTCAGAGGATAATAGACGGTGTAGTCAAGGCCTGCAGTAAATATGGTCTTACATTAAACTGTTAAAAAACCAAAACTATGATTATATGTAAGAACCCAAAAGCGACAAACCTTAAACATTAATAACGGAAGTATGTTTTTATTATAGCTACCTGGAAACACTATAGGGAATCACATAACGCGAGATGGCACTGTCAATGAATGTGTGAACAACAAATATTCTGTCATTTGATCACTTTTAAAACCAAAATTTTTATTGAAGAAAATTTTAGTTATCTCAGTGATTTAAGTTAATTTTTTGTGTTAAACTTTTTTTCCGATGTTTTAGTTTTGTTGTTGCTGGATTTTTGTTAAATGACAGTAAAGACCAGGTGTATCCAGGTATCAATTTTGGTTAGTTTTTGAAGTTTTTTAGTTCTGTTTTCCTGAAATTCTTGTTGCAATGCCCATGGAAGTCGAAATATCAACTTCGGACATCTTGTATTATGTGGGTAAACCTGTTCGATCAATTGAAAGGATTATATATTATAATCCAATTAACTTCTTAATTATGGAATGTTAACACTGGAAGGAACAGATCCATGTGTTGTTGAAGTCACCATAAATAATCTTAAATAAAATGATAGATCATTGAACAATATTAAACTTACCTCTGAAAAATCATCGTTTACAAAGTGCTTGCTGCAAACAAACATAAACTTTGAGATTGGTTTTCCTATCTTTAAGGAAATTTATGCAAAAATATTATAATCGAATTGTCATATGTAGAGCATTGTGAAACAGAGCATATTTTTCGCGATTTTATCTCCATATTCCTTTTTTTAATCCTTTGCATTTACGGATTTTGTTGTTTATTAACACCAATTTTTCGCAAAATATCGTTTAAATATAACAATTTATATGCTTAAATTCTTCAAAATAATAAACAAAGTTCACTTTTCACTTATTTAAACAAATGGAGGTTAGTTTGTTGTTCACACCTCTAGAAATTCATACGATCAATAATAGATGTGGCCCTTTTCGTGATTTTTCCATATATTTTCATGCCTATTTAGCGCACCGAAAGCAAGTTTTTTCGGAAAATTTTACGGTGCGCTAGGTCATTAGTCCGCTAATAAATAACCAGTGAAAATACTCCCCAAAAAATTTAAATTCGAAGAAAAAATAGTCCCACAAACAACATATATTATCTTCCACATTGAAACCTAATATTCTCGGCGGCTGTATATCAAATTCCAGGTAATTAGAACGAAGGGACTGCCGGTATCGAAGGGACACACGCGGAGGATGGCTTTTTACGATTATGAATCATCGTCGTTATCAGTGAGTAAGACACCGTTGGTAATATAGGTAATATATATTTGGCCATTACTGGCCATTCGTATGCATGACATTTTATAAGAGTGTGTCCCATTCTAGTTAGCGTTTCATTGCTTCCTAGATTACGTTCCAGCGGAGTATTACTTCGATTTGATTTTATAGGAAATGCAAATGGATATGCAGTTTGTTTGTTAACGTGCAAAATTAAAGAAAAAAACCTAAAACTAAGCAGCAAAACCAATCGAGTGTTCGATGTTGGTTTCTCTTAATACTCCTCCAAAAGAAATGGACAAAAGCTTCCAATGGTATGTGTACCAAATGAGGACCAATCAAATTGGCGTTAATTTTTGATTTTCAAGAAGTTTAAAATGAAGCAGCCAAAGACATAGTTGGGAGTTTTAAAGCAAAAATTAGTTTATAGATTCAGTGATTCTACATACATACAGGGCTTTTTACGATAAGCGTTAATTAGATGTTTTTGGCAAATCAGACAACGGATTAATCTGAAAATTTAATTAAATAAAAATTAATTAATTATTATGATCTACAAGCCTAAACCAAAGACCTGTTTGGAAAAATTAATATAATTACTCGTAACTTTAAACCTAGGCCTTGGTCCATTAAAGATAAGAACGGCACCGTAATAACTAATATAAACGATGTGCTCGATGTCTGGAAAGACTACTGACATCACTCTATGATAATGATTACGAATCTCTTTAACAAATAAGCCCGGAAAATGAACCGAATATCCTTTTGAGTGAAGTAGTCGCAGCAATCAGAGCACTCTGGAAAAAAAAGTCCACCGGAATAGATTCGATCCCTACGGAGGTCTGAAAGGCCCTTGAGGAGAGAAACATTAAATACCTACATCTGTTATGCCAGAAAATTTGGAACAACGGAGTGTGGCCAGACGAATGATCTGTATCCACTATAATACCCATTCATAAAAAGGGATCAACGATAGACTGTAACAATTATCGCCTGGTTTCCCTGATCTCACATGCGAGCAAAATAATGCTGTATGTTGTTCGATCTCGGTTGGTCCACTTCCTCGATCACCAAATAGCACCTGAACAGTCAGGATTTGTCAAAGGGCAAGGTAAACGAGAACAAATACTAAACGTCCGAATCCTTATGAAGAAAGCCAGGGAATACTATGCACCCATGTATATGTGTTTTGTCGACTACGAAAAAGCGTTCGACAATGTAAAATGATCAAAGTTGTGGGAGATCTTGTGCGTTGCAGGAGTACCTACTCATCTGGTAAATATTATAAAAAATTTATATGAATAAAGTAGAGCAGTCGTCAAAATTGACAATCGTATTTCCAGAACAGCAGATATCAAAAAGGGGGTTAGACAAAGGTGTATTTTATCACCTCTCTTGTTTAATATATATATATATATATATATATATATATATATATATATATATATATATAATATATATATATATATATATATATATATATATATATAATATATATATATATATATATATATATATATATATACGGAATGTTTAATGAGAGAGATACTTGATGAGTGTAAAGGAGGCTTTGCCATAAATGGGAAAAAAATTTCAAATCTTAGATATGCTGACGACACTCTTCTGATCGCTAACTCAGCAGAAGAACTTACAGAATTAATGCAACGACTCGAGAGAACATAAAAAAAATATGATATAAAAATCAACTATGCCAAATCTAAAGTATTGATAGTGAATAGATCGGATAAGACAGCAAACAGACCACATCACATTGTCAACTGTGAAGTGGTATATTAGTTTGTTTATCTGGCTGCCCTTATCCACTCCTCCGGCAGCTGCGAGATGGAGATCCGCCGTCGTATTCAACTTGGCCAAACAGCAATGAGCCAATTAAATAAAATTTGGAAAGATCGATGTACATCCATCAATACCAGAAAATCACTGGTCCATGCCCTAGTGTTCTCCATTTTCTGGTACGCTTCCGAGACATGGGTTATGAAGGCAGCCGACAGGCGTCGGGTCGACGCTTTTGAAATGTGGGTATGGCGAAGAATGCTAAGAATACCGTGGACGGCACATCGCATCAATGTGTCAGTGCTGAAAGAGATTGGACCATCAAACCGTCTTAGTAGCTTAACATCAGCGCGAATACTGAACTTCTTCGGACAAATAACTCGTCACGACAACATTGGGAGACTGATCGTCCAGGGCAAACCCCTTGTTAAAATGAAACGCGGATGCTCCCCATCTAGATGGACAGACATAGTATCAAAAGTAACTGAGCTTCCACTAGTGGAAGCCATTAGAACTGCTTCTAACCGTGGGAGATGGCAAGAGACTGTAAGAAGAGTTCTGAGTAATAACACCTGACATTAACTTGTGATCACTACACGTCGTTCTCGACGTTAGACTAAGAGGAAAACAAGCCTAAAATATTTAAGGCGATGCGGCGTTGCCGCTTCTACTATAAAGTAGCGGCTACTTTGACTTTTTAAATAAAACACTTGGTATATAATATTATTTTATGATTTTTAATCACTTTTTTAACAACTTTATGTACCATTTTCCTATACCTATCTGTTACCGTTAGGAAGATAAACATTAAATTCCATTTTTTTTTACCAAACATGTACTTCAATAAACGCTGATAATCTTAAATTCTTTGATACTAAGACTACTAAATACGAGATTCAGTGGAGTCATACCATGAATAAGTATCCTTACACCAGAGCCGTAGTTGTATTTGCCTCATACAGGGTAACTAGAAAATGCAGATACTTTGTTACATGAAAAAATGAGTGATAGTCAAGTATTTCAAATGGACCACTCTGTATATTATTACATTTTTAAACTTAACATCCAATTTTAGATTGACTTGGTTTAGATAATCATATTTTGATATCGAACCGTTTTAGAAATAAACTGTTTAAAAAAAAAACTCACATAAAAACGTTATATTCATCACTCATTTTGAAATTTAACAGATTATATTCTATGTTCCTTCATCGGTCATTAATAATAACATCAAATCATCAAATTACTTTTCAACCATCAAATGAAACTTTACTTTAAATAATAGTTTAACTTACGCTGACACACAAACTAAAAATAATTTCATGAAGTAGTAAGTTAATTAAATTATCAGTATTTTTCAGAATATGTTCGAACACATCTCCACCTCTACTAAAACAAACATGTTATCTCTTCAAAAGATTTTCATGTGTAGCGCCTTTTATTGATTCTATAGTTAAACTATTAAAAGCAATTCTAACTCTTCATTTCATATCTTTCACTGTTGTTATTGAGTTGGAGTAAAACACATTTTTAATGAAATCCCAAACAAAATAATCTAATGGATTGCCATCTGTTGTTCTAGACTGCCAACGAAAAGGTCCATTATTACCAACCTATTTGTCTTCGAAGATTTCAGTAAAGCATCACCTACTGAACGAGAATCTAGGGGTGGAGCATTATCCATTTGTTACCATACACGTTCTCTTCCTGGCCTATTATTTAAAATCAACTGAATTTGATTGAATTGAACTCAATATAAAAAAGTGAGTCAATATTTGTAGCACAAAATACATTAAATTGTCATCTTTCTTGTAAACCAAAGTACACTATTAGAAAATACTAATTTGCAATGTTGGACTGTACGGTATTTTTTTTTTTTATGTTCTGGTTCCCACGAAAAGGGATATCCTGTAATGTTCAGAGAACATCGTGGGAACCAAGGGAAAGAAGGTAGGAGTTGGTGTTCTTCTTAAATTTCTGGAGGTTGTATGCCTCGGGGAACACCTCCCTAGGCAATGAGTTCCAAAGCCTCGCAATTCGTTGGATGAATGAGTCTTTGGAAAGTGATGTTCTGCAGGTCTCCAAAGTGACCACGAAGGGGTGTGAAGACTGAACTTGACGGGTTAATCTCGAAGAGACTGCCAAAGGAGGAACGATTGTTGATATTTCAGAAGAGCATCGCCCATAAAAATATCTATAAAATAGAGACAAATCGCCAACTTTTCTACGGTGTTCCAGACAAGTGAGCGAGTTTGTAAGCGAGGCATCACCGACGAGACGAATTGCCCTTTTTTGGACAGAATCCAGTAGCTTCAGGATATGTTTAGGTGCTGCACTCCAAATATGGAAACAGTACTCCAGTACAGGTCGGATCTGTGCCTTATAGATCATAAGCAGCTGACTGGAGGTGAAATAGCTCTTGGCACGAAACAAAAAACCAAGTTTTTGGGATGCACCCTTGGCAATGGACCTCACGTGATTTTCCCAGGAAAGTTTATTGCTGATAGTAATACCAAGCATCGATATGGATGACTTCAGTGGTATGGTTACTCCTGACAAAGTTATGTTAGGCACAGTGAGATCGGCTTTTCTAGAGAAAAGACATGCTTGTGTTTTGTTTGCATTGAATTCTACCAAGTTATTGGATCCCCATTCGAGAATTGTTGCTAAGTCCATATTTATATTGTTAACATTTCTTCCTCGTTCATTTCTGGTTTCACGGGCTGATATAGGGGCCCTGGAAGAGAATGCGGTATGGAGGGTACTATCATCGGCAAAGCTGTGTACGGGACATGAAGTTGCTTTCAATAGGTCGTTGATGTGAAGTAAAAATAGTGTTGGTGCTAGAATGGATCCTTGCGGAACACCAGCATTTATGAGTAGAGTGTCAGATGAAACTCCATCGACCACTACATGGAGAGACCTGTTTGAGAGAAAACTAGCAAGCAGAGAACACAGCTGAGGGGGCAAGCCATAAGATGGAAGCTTGGCGAGGAGTCCCTGGTGCCAAACTCGATCGAACGCCTTGGAGATATCTAATGCCACAGCTAAAGTTTCTCCATACTTTTCAATAGATAGCTGCCATATATGTGAGACGTATGCGAGCAGGTCACCAGTTGATCTCTGATGGCGGAAGCCATATTGCCTATCATTGATAATTCCTGAGTCTTCCAGATATTTCATGAGCTCGATGTTGATGGCTTTTTCCATGACCTTTGAAATAATAGATAGCAGTGTGATAGGTCTGTAGTTACTAGGTAGGGTCTTTTTGCCTTTTTCTTTGATCTTTTTCAATTGATCAAATTGACAAAACAGACAAATAAACTTATAAACAACGAAGGAAAGATAGTCATTGACAAGAAAGAAATTAAGAACACGTGGAAGTTATACATCAAACAACTTTTCCTAGATGAAAGACCAGAACCACCCGTAATAGAAGCAGAAACCGGACCAAATATCTTAAATGCAGAAGTAAGAACCATAATAAAGCAAATAAAAGATGGCAAGGCTCCAGGGCCAGATATTTTCCAAGCTAAATTCTTGAAACTTATGGACGACGAGAGAATCAAATGGCTGACCAAGATATTTAATCGTATATACAACACAGGTATTATCCCGCAGCAATAGCTTAAATCGAAGTTCATAGCTATACCAAAAAAGTCGGGAGCCAAAAAGTGCAAGGCATATAGAACAATAAGTCTCATGAGCCACCTACTGAAAATATTCTTAAAAGTCATACACAGAAGAATATATAAAACATGCGAAGAACAGATAGCGTCCACGCAATTCGGATTTAGAGACGCAGTCGGGGCAAGAGGAGCTTTATTTAGTGTACAAGTCCTCGTTCAAAGAAGCAGAGAAATGGACTGTGACATTCATGTCTGTTTTGTGGACTATTCATCACAATATGATAGACATTTTGAAAAAGACAGGTATAGATTATAAAGACCTAAGAATAATCATAAACCTATTTTGGAACCAGATAGAAGACTAAAATGAGACAGTTAAGATTTTACGTGGAGTAAGACAGGGATGTGTATTGTCGCCACTACTATTTAATATTTACTCCGAACACATATTTAGAGAAGCGTTGGAAAATGCACAAGAAGGAATTCTGGTAAATGGACAGAGCTTGAATAACATCAGATATGCTGATGATACAGTTATATGAAATACCTGAAACAACTAATGGATAGATTAACAACCAGTAGCCACCGATATGGACCAAATATCAACATGGATAAGACTAATTATGTGATCATAAGCAAGAACAACGTTCCCACCTTACAACTAAGATTAAAAGGTGAAACAATAGAAAGAGTCGACAAATGTACAGAAAAACTAAATTAAAAGGGAATATTACGTAGAATAAAGATGTTAAATCTCAAAAAAAATAAATTAAATGCAATGGAAACCACGTCAATTTGTGTTTGAAACAGTTTAAGTATCTCAAAAACGGTTCGATATCAAAATATGATTATCGGAACAAAGTCAATCTAAAATTGAATGTAAAGCTAAAAATGTGAAAATATACAAGGTGTTCTATTTAAAAACTTAACGTGCACTCATTTTTTCATGTAAACAAAGTATCTGCATTTTCTAACTACCCTATAGGAGGTAACCTCATTTTGTATTTGGTAGTCTTATTACCAGAGAGTTCAAGATTATCAGCGTTTATCGAAGTACATGTTTACTAGAAAAAAAATCGAAATTAATTTTTATCTCCTCTATGATAACAGATAGGTGCACGTAAATAGTACATAAACTTGTTGTGAAAATGATCATCATCATCATTAAATAGCTATATAGTCGTCCAATGCTGGACATAAGCCTGTCACGTGCCTATTTTTTCCCATCTACCGTTTCATTATTAATTGTGTCTCTGATAGTCTGGTTCTCGTAAATAGTTTTGCATACCGTATTTTGTTCGTTGTAAATAGTGTTGCATACCTAGTAGTGATAGGATTTAATCATTAATGACTGTGACATTTTTGTTAATTGGAGTGGGAGTCTTTGTTATTAGATTTCGCCTTGATTTTTGGCCTCGATTGTCGTGTGTTGTCAGTTAGATTATTGTTTGGTTTGCTTTTCTGTGTGGATGGGCTGGCTATCAACACGGACGAGCGCGATTATGAGTTGGGAACATAGATTTGCAATGGTTGGCTGACGCGTGACCCGTGTTATTTTCTGATATCCGGCCTGGGAGTGAGCAGTGGATATCAGTCGTTTGGTGTCAGTCGTGGAAGTCGGGTGCGAGTTTTTGGAACGATTTGATATTAACACGTGAGCAGAACTTCTACGGTTTTTTCTTTCATATCTGGCTGTATTTGGGCCATCTTAATTGGATTTTGAAGAAAAACCATTTAATTTTTAACTTGACCAGTCTGTCGTGCCTTTATGGTGAATATTTTGGATTTTGGTGTCGAGTTAAAATGACCGCGTGCGGGATCTGATGGAGGGAAGCCATTGTTAAGTACCAGGTGCAGTTCCATAATAAATCCGGCCACAGGATTAGTGAATTCGTATACCCACAGGTTACAAGTGATTTATTTTAGAATATTTAAACGACGTGATTTGTTTTTGACACCGCGATTAAGTTATGTTTTAATTTATTAATATGGTACACTGTTGAAAACTATTTATTGCATTGGATAATATGCCGAGTCTGAACTTTGATTAAAGTAATATTCTCAATAGTTCTTTGTGTCCAAGTAAAAACGTTTATTCATACTTATTTGTAAATATCCTACAATATTGCTATTTTGAAGGACAGCCATCGTAAAAAAAAATATTTTTAAATAAGCTCGATTGTTTTAACAGTGTAAATCTTTAAAAATACTACTTGGTGTTTCTGTTTCTTGGATCATCGATGTAACAGTGGCGTCTCAATGAAGTTTTCAATTGGTTACATAGTATTGAGTTTAATTTTATCAACTTATCAGTTATTATGAGCTTGATCTAAGTGTTTTCAATAGTTTAAAAGTCACAAATTATTTTCATTAAATTCGTACCTGCTCCAAGTTGAATCTGAATTTATACATTACTGAATATACTTTATGTAGTTATTGTGATGGTTTGAAATTATTATTTTTGTTGCAAGTCCATTTATTTTGTATCTTTTTTTTTAATCTTTTGCTATCAGGAATTCTATAGAAAACCAATTATTTTTGAAATTTTAAATATTGTGAACATTTTTTTTTTGTTTTTAATTCTCTTTTGTACATCATTAGGTTTTTATTATTGTCTGAAAGATTGCTATAATAAATTTAAATATTATTTTAAGAAAAGTTTATTAAATTCGTTTAATCCACTTTACAAAAATACAGAATTTGTTGTAAAATATCAGAACATCATTTTTACTTAATTAATATATTGCAGGAATTGTAAATATAGTTTTATTTATCTAGTTCTCCATAATTGTTTGTTGTTTATCGTGTGGCTCTGCTAGTGCCTACTAGACCTAGGGGTTTCCGGCTTGTACCGTCTAAGTCGGTGGCGCGGCTCACTTTTATATTTTTTTTCTTCTACCCTCTACGGCTGAGCTCGGGCATAATTTGCCAGTAGAGAGACCACTGGCAGAGTACTCTTTAGAGAACTAAAAGACGTGGCAACATAAACGAGGATTTTAGCCTTTACCTTAACACGCTGGCAAATGCGGGTTGTTAAGGGGTCCTAAGAAAGGAATCTCTCAGCTCTTGTTTTAACGGTTATCCCACCGTAACTCGGACGTCAGAGCCTCGTCAGTTTTTTGCAGGGTGCACCGGATGACAAAGGTCAGTCACCACTCGAGCAGGTGAGGTTGGCAGTTGGGTTGGCTTTGGACCTATCTAGCCTACATCCCTTAAAGTAATAAAAAATCATAAAATGATATTATATACAGGGTGTTTTATTTGAAAAATCAAGGTAGTCGCTACTTTGTAGTAGAAGCGGCAACGCCGCATTGTCTAAAATATTTTAGGCGTATACATCATAATAATTAATTTAATTTAAATAAATTTTCAGATTGATCCGTTGTCTGGTTTTCCAGAAACGTCTAATTAATTCTCATCGTGAAAAGTACATGCTTCTTCTGCCAAACCCAACATTCACTACTATACCTCTATGCACAGCCAGGCGTGCCTTTTTTGACACTTTCTGGCTATTCATAAAGCTATGCAGTGCCTCATTCATTTGTCTTCCTGCCAACACCCTTCGCTCAATGTCACTGTCATACTTTCCATCTCTCGTAAACTTTGAACCCAAGTACACAAATTCATTTACTTGTTCCACTCTTTCTCCCTCAATCGAAACTCCACAGTTTGTCATACTTTCTTCTCTTTCAAAAACCATTACTTTCGTTTTGCTTTCATTTATTTTCATCCCTTTGATTTTTAGGGCATCATGCATAACATTAACCATCGCCTGCAACTCCTCTTTAGATGACGCTAATATGACTTGATCATCGGCGTAAAGAAGGCATTTGACGATCAAATCATTCATTTTCAATCCATACGCACTCTCTTTTAAATCTTTTAAACAACTGTCTATGTATAAGTAAAACAGCCATGGCAAAGCCACACATCCCTGTCTTACACCTTTTTATCCTGACACAAGCAGTGGAATCCTCGTAAAGTGATTTCAGTGCCCGTATTAAACTACCATACATTGACAATGTCGACCACAATTTACTCCTCACCACTCTGACATAGGCCCTTTCCAAGTCTAAAAAACCGCGATAGACCTTCTGACTTCTAGCCAAGAATTTTTCGACTATACCTCGTAATGAAAAGACCTGATCCATACATCTTCTTTCTCTTCTAAATCCTGCTTGCACATCCCATATCATCTTCTCAGTTTCATTCGTTACTCTTTTAATCAATATCTTTGCATACAATTTGCTGACTATGCTGAGTAAACTAATATCTCGGTAGTTCTTACATAAAAGAATTATTTATAGATTAACTCATGGAGCTTAACGTGTTTCACGGTTGACTTGTATTTCTGAAGATCAAGATCTGTTTGATCTGTTTTGCCTAGAAGCAGACTTGGATTCGAAAGACACACATATTATACAACACTCTACACCTGTTTGCCCGAATCAAAATTTTTCATTTTCTAACTCAGTTCCGGTTCATAAATGGGGATTCAGTGGTCAACAAACGTGAGTCAGTAGTTAGTTTTTTGGAAAAAGTAGAATGTTTAAAAGTTTCTCTTAATGTCTCTGATACTGTTTTTTAGCGTTGCAGATTTGTTTACAGAAAAATTTGTTAACTGGTATTTAAATAATAGAAATAAATTTTGTACTTGGAACGATTTTGTAACGAAACTCAAGTCTGATTTTCCACCCTATAACTATCAAGATGATTTTTTAGAAAAAATGAAGAGTAAGAAACAATGTCCTAATGAACGTGTAACATTACATTAATGATCTGTGTGAGTTGTTTAATATACCGGAGTTCTTAAATACGAATTATTCGGCGAAATTTACTTCCTTATTTGAATCAGCCTTTAGCATTATTAGATATTGCGGATATAGATAGTTTAACCGATAAATGTAAACGTTTAGAAGAGTCACATAGCTGGACTTATAATGTAAGTGTAAGCAAAAATAGGTCCTCCTATTTGTTAAAACAAGATCTTAGTCTCCCGAGTACTTTATTTCTAAAAGATGCTCATTTTTCAAAGCATAAAAAAACTTTCTACTTTTACATCTATCCTTACTTATTAAAATTGTAGCATGCAGGGTCATATTGGTATTAATTGTCCCTAGACCAGAAATGTTTATTGCTTTGGTTGTTGACGAGCTAGTATTATTAAAATTTAGTGTCCAAATTGTACAAAAAACTTTTTAGCAGTGGTTTTGTTCCTTTGTCAACCACAAATGCCACAAATAAACCAGAGGCCTCCGACCAAACCAGAAACAAAAGAATGGAAAAGCCAACAAGAGTCAAAGGTTCTTTAGACAGTTTAGTAAAAAAATATTAAATTATAGTGATAAGTTTAAGTAAGTTATCATTTTGGTGAGAAAAATTCAGATTAATTTAGTAAAACAGATTGGCTTTCTTGGCTTCATATTGGAAGTTTTATAAAGTTAATTGTAGATACTTCGTTAATCAAGCAACTCGTGGCTGTTCTAAATCTAATGTTATAGTATCAATGTTGTATAAGAAAGCTTTTAATAATCGACCATATTTAGATTTATTTATTTTCCGTAAAACATTTTCGGCACTTTTAGATGCGGGTTCAGATATTTTATTAATAGGTTCCGAGGGTTTAAATTTTATACTAGGGATTTCCCCAAATTTAGTTTTGACGGTAATTTATAAATTTCTACTGCTGTTGGTAAGCTGCAGGAAGATATTGGTTTTATTGAGACATACGTTACAGTAGATCACGCCTTATAAGGTTTTATCTTATTCCATCAGTTAAGCATAAACATAAGCATTAGGTGACGCATTTTGTAAGAAGATTGACTGTGTAAAGCAAATTTAAAATTGGCCCAAGCACCTACCTTGTAGTACTCTAACTTTTATCGGGACCAAGTGTGTTTTGTAACGGGAATTTTGTCGTTTCCTTCATTTTGTAAATTACCCGGTTGCTAAAGCCAACAATGGCGTTTTAAATTTTTTTTTAAAAGGGGATTTAGTTTTGTCTGGTTTCATTTTAATTTATATTGTTAAAATACCTGTTTAATCTGAGACTTCAATGTGTTGTAAAATGGTAGCAATTATGTTAAAACTAATACGTATCTTGGACACCTTGTAGATTGTAGATTGTGGGGGAGGGTCGCAAAGGCCATGCTGCCTCTCAAGCACTTCGACCTATTAAATCTTTTGTGCATAACCCTTAATCTATTCGAGGGCCGGGATTCCGAGACTTCGAGTAAAGTTTATCAGTTTCCTGGGGGCTAAGTTTTTGATATCGAAGGGCTTTAGGAAGGCCCCCTCAGAAAATTGAGCCTCTTGCAGAAAAGCGCTGGGCATTCACTAAGCAAATGTTCTGCAGTTTCAGCGAAGTTCTCGCAGTTGCGGCAACTATCACTTTCTGTTTTGCCCATTTTTTTTAGATGGTACCTTAAAGGGCAGTGTCCAGTGAGGAGTCCCGTCACCAGTTTCAAGTCTTTCCTGTCCAACTCGAGAAGCTGTTTAGATTTCCTTGGCGAAAGACTTACTAGCCTTTTCGCTTGCCTTTGTCCTGGCACTTTATGCCAGTGAGATTTCATTTCATATGTTTCCCAGCGTCGAAACCTCTTCTTTCAAGTTGGCTTTGGAAAGTCCACAGAAGGGTTCTGGGCCGGAAAATTTTGTATTTGCCCCTTCTTTGGCAAGGCAATCTGCTTCTTCGTTGCCTTTAACTCGCTTGTGACCTGGAACCCACATCAGAGTAACCTGATTGTTTGCTGCCAGTTGTCTCAGGGACTGTTTACAGTCCTAAGCCAGCTTAGACTCAGAAGTGTATGACTTCAGAGCTTTTAGTGCTGCTTGGCTATCTGATAAAATATAGATTTCTGCCCTTCGGGTGTTTCTTTTGATGAACTCCTGGGCACATGTCTCTATAGCATGTAATTCTGCTTGAAAGATGGTTGGGGTGTTACCAAGGGCTTTTAAGAGCCTAAAATTCGGACATCTTAGTTTTAATTAATTTTGAATTTAATTGGTAAGTGTATGGTACACGGTTTTTTTGTAGTTCAGATTTTTTTTTATTTTAGTCAGTATTTATATTTTGTACAATCCAAGAGGTTTTGCTTTTTATAAATTTTTTTTTTGTATAATTTAGAGCTTTTTTGTTAAACATTTTTTTATGAAAAATGAAAAACCTCTAGATAAAATGCTTTATTTATTTTTTAATTGTAATTTTTTTGTGTTGCTACCAGGCACTCACTGAATACCGGGTACTCACTGAATATCAGGTACAAATTAAATATCTAATACGAGCTACCACATTTGGACAAAAAAATAAATTACGTTTGAAGTAAGTTAAGTAAGAAATATCAGTTCCCACAAAATATCAGGACACCGTGTGATTGTAGAACATTAGAAGCATATGATTTGGGACTCCGTGGGATTTTCAGATATATTTATATGTGTTAGGACAGAAAGGAACGTCACGCACTTTTTTTTTATTCTTATACTTTTTTGAAAAGAAACTTCTTAGTCGACTCCGGAAAAGTTTAACGTTTAACGCAACCTTGGTGTTGGAACATTCTCGTCATTAGCTGTGACATCACTGTACCGCCCAGCTCGCTTACGTAGCATATTTCCTCAATGAAATATATAGATTCAAAAATGTATACACTTTTTCGCGAAGTAAAACTTCGGGGTGGGTTGCGTTAAACTTTTTACGCTACTGTGGTAGGGGAATGAAAAGAAAGAAAGGAATAGAACGACAAAAAGAAATAGTGTAATTAAAGTTTGTCTTAAAAAGTATTACTGTAAAGAATCAATTAAAATAACCTCCGATTTCGAATTTTATAGTGTAAAGTTTTACTTCATCTTCTACATTTGCGTATTAGTTTTTTTTACCACATTTCTTATGTTCTGTGTTCTATTTTTAATTATTTTTATGTAAACTTCATTAATTTTACATTTTTTTTAGGTACCTATTTCAAAAATCAAAGACAACTTCGGCCGGTATAACATGTTTTTTGTTGTTGATAATAACATGTACAGATACAGTTTCGATTTGTTCGAGGTTTATTTATTTCCATTTTTTTGCTATTGTCATTTAAAATATACTTGCGCTCAACTAAACTACGAGTTAGTTCAGTTTAAGTAAGTTGAATTAGCTGAAAATCTGGAATAGATTAATCCGTAAACTGATTTATCTATTTCCTTAAATTGGACTGAGCTGAGAGATCAAGATCTACTTCCTGAGATAAAGTCTTAAATTGGTTTTTCCATTTTAATTCAACAATTTTAGCAATATATTCTGGAACTATAAAAGTTAATATTTCTTTACTACTTCACTATATTTCACTAGAAAATATCTTTCTGTGAGATAAGATTTCGGCACATTAAAAAAAAGTATATGGTAAGATCATTTTTATTTTTCGGACCAGTCCATTATGCTTAACCTTTTCGAAGGCCTGTGTAACATCGACATCTGTTTAATCGGATTACCCGAAGTTAACTAATATCACTGGATTTCTACTTAGGCAAAAAATGTTCAAAGAAATAAATATTTTTCTTTATTTTGTATTTTAACGATAATCCAATACCATATCTAAACATATACAAATGCCGTCTTGGTTAAACTATAAAAAGTAGTTATCCTAATAGAAAAATAAATGGCTATTAAAGAAATACTTGTTTACATCCTGCAGGTCGAAATAACAATGTTGTTAAGCGCGTTAACCTCCGAAATTGCTGTCATTTCCACGTTGATATCAAAATAATATACTGAATTATATACAAGCGAAGTAACGTACATACATTTCGGGTGTAAGTAAAGTGTTTGGTAGTCGGGTCTAAGGGAGCTGTTCCTGGTAATTTAGTAGAAACAAGGGACGACAGTGACACACTCGTGAGTTTCCCTTTAGGGCCCCGGTTGACATTTTCGTTGCCAGCACTCCCGTCGGGGGGCGTTCATAAAATACGACCGGCAATCCTGGGTGGCCATACGTCAGGGTTACTACCCTGTCTCTGTTGGAAAACTCGAATGCCAGGTGGATGTGTGTTGAGTGTAAATTAACCTCTAGCTGGTGTTTGATTGACTACCTACCCCAACAAATCCGATCTTGTAATTGCTAGTTTGTTAGGAGATATTGCCGGTATGCTACGAAGATAAAGTTTAAAAACGACTTTTTTTAACGTTTACTTTTTTTTCTGGGTTAGTATCAACGTTGATAAGCCGTTCAGGTTCCAATTATGGTTTTCCGAGGTGTCTTTGTCTACGAACCAAGAGTTTTTGGCAGTAGCATAGACAGAACCTACAAAGCGGGATTTCGGAAAGCCCCATAATGTGTAGGTGTTTATTCATGCAGCAGTGTTCTCTAAAGATCCTTGTTGCATGCATTACTAATATCGCAAATAGAATTGAGCAATTTGTCCCATTGGTGCGATATAAATAAACTTCGTCTAAATATAAATAAACTAGCTAAACCAAGCAATGCTTCGGTGTGGCTCAGTTCGATTTTATTTATTGGGAAATGAAATAAAAGTATTCTAGCGAACATACAGTGTGGAACAGCCAAATGGAATAAATTCGATAACGAATAAATGAGAGCGTGTTGGGAAAAACGCTTGGACACGTCGATTTGTATTTTTAGATGCGCATTTTTTTCAAATAAAAATAATTATATACGGTGTGTCATGTGACAGTGGCCGATACCGACTTTCTTATTTTAAATACAACCCTCTGTATAATATTTATTTTTTGGGTTCTTCAGAAAATTCTAGACATAATTCATGTACAATGTCCCATACTACGTATTTTTGTGAACAAATGATGGAAATGTTAGATAATAATGTGATCCAATTAAAAGATGTTTTGTTTTCTGATGAGAGCACATTTACACTTCACGGTCATGTTAATCGTCAAAATTACCGCTATTGGTCTAATGAGAATCCTCACTGGATGAAAGAGGAACATACGCGATATCCTGAAAAAGTTAATGTTTGGGCAGGAATTGTTGAAAATCATATCGTAGGTCCCTTTTTCATTGATGGCAACTTGAACGGAGATAAATATTTAGAACTGCTTCAAAATAATGTCGTGCCAACTTTGACAAACTTATATTCTGATCCAGCAAACCCACAAGTTCCGTCCAATATAATATGGTTTCAGCAAGATGGAGCACCGCCCCATTACCAAATCAATGTCCGGCGGTACCTGAACCAAAATTTTCCAAATCGGTGGACAGGGAGGCGCGGATCGATAGAATGGCCAGCATGAAAGTATTGTATACAAAACTAAACCACTAAACTTACATTACTTGAAAAGACGAATCACGCTTGCGATTAGATCAGTCACGCCTGAGTTGTTGAGTAACGTTAGAAGACATTTCAATACCAGATTAGCATGTTGCCAAGACGTTCGCGGCGAACATTTTGAACATCTCTTACATTGAAATTAATGTTTTTTTGTTTTTTTTTACATTATTTGTAAAATAAAATAATTTTCTTTTTTTAATGTTAATTTTTGTAATACATCTGAAAACACTTAATATTTCCGAAACAGTTGAAGAGAGGTATGGGACGTTGTTTATGAGTTATTTCTAGAATATTTTAAAAAATCCAAAAAATAAATAATATACAGGGGGTTGTATTTAAAATAAGAAAGTTGGTATTGGCCACTGTCACATGACACACCCTATATAATTATTTTTTTTTGAAAAAAATGCGCATCTTAAAATACAAATCGACGTGTCCAAGCGTTTTTCCCAACACGCTCTTATTTATTCGTTATCGAATTTATTCCATTTAGCTGTTCCACACTGTATATTTACCGAGAAAGAACATTATTTAAATTAATACCCTACTTTGCATTGTTGTGGCTAGCTGTGAAATTGGAGAAAAAAAGAAAACACGTTTTTCATCAAAATTATAAAGTTAGTAAACGGACTACTTTTTTGTCTGTTTTCTGTCTAAACATAAAGATCAGATAATATACCGTATCTGGAGCATGCGCGACATATAATTGTCCATAAGAGAACCATTTGAACACTTTTAAATGAAACATTTCAAATAAATTTAACTAACATTATAATTTTCAAAAACAAACAATTAATCATTTTAAAAACAAAACAAATCAATTGAATACAGCATTCACTATGAAATTAACTTAACTTTATTCTTGCAAAAACAAAAAATATAATCACTTCTTAGATTAAATCAAATCATTTTTAAACGGTAATTAAATAATCATAAATAATACCATTGTTTTTATTTATAATAATACACTGCACATTAATTAAGCAGTCACACTGCACTAACGTTTAATTTAACTATCTATAATAATACATACATACATACATAAAGTCACGCCTTTTTCCCGTAAGTGTAGGCAGAGACCGCTTCCTTTCACTTGCTACGGTTCTTATACACATCCCTTACTTCCTCTACTCTTATCAGTGCTCTTATACGTGCTCGTCGGTTGTTGGTACTCTTGACCTGGCCTTTTTTCAAAACAATGTTGATCTGTTTGAGATATGTTCTCCGAGGTCGACCTCTACCGATTAGTCCATTCACACTCGTCTTATAAATTTGTTTCGTCAATCTTCCTTCATCCATTTTTTCTACGTGTCAAAAGCATCTAAGCGTTCCTTTGTCTATCTTTGTAACCACATCTTCTTTTACACCACAGCGTTCTCTTATCTCACTATTCTTTACTTTATCCAACCAAGTCACTCCAGCTATATTTCTCAAACTACTCATCTCCGCAGCAATAATCCTATTTTTATGCTTCTTCTGCCAAACCAAACATTCACTACCATACATAAGTGTAGGAACCAACACACCTCTATGCACAACCAGACGTGCCTTTTTTGACACTTTCTGGCTATTCATAAAGCTATGTAGTGCTCCATTCATTTGTTTTCCAGCCAACACCATTCGCTCAATGTCAGTGTCATACTTTCCATCTCTTCTTAAACTTTGAACCCAAGTACACAAATTCATTTACCTGTTCCACTCTTTCTCCCTCAATCGAAACTCCACAGTTTGTCATGCTTTCTTTTCTTTTAAAAACCATTACTTTAGTTTTGCTCACATTGCATCCCTTTGATTTTTAGGGAATTATGCATAACATTAACCATCGCCTGCAACTCCTCTTCGCTAATATGACTTGATCATCGGCGTAAAGAAGACATTTGACGATCAAATCATTCAATTTTAATCCATACGCATTCTCTTTTAGATCTTTTAAACAATTGTCTATGTATAAGTTAAACAGCCATGGCAAAGCCACACATCCCTGTCTTACATAAACAATGTAGACCACAATTCACTCCTTACCACTCTGTTATAGGCCTTTTCCAAGTCTATAAAAGCGCAATAGACCTTCTGACTTCTAGTAATAATACTGATGGTCAAAATTGACGCTAATTGACGTTTATTGGTAAAATGATAAGTATTTGCCATATTTAAAAACAAAAGAATAAAATTAGTGATGTACGTAAGTGAAAAAATGTCATACATAAAGACAATTGTTAGGTATCCCTAAAAAAATAAAATTTTTAACAAGTAACTAAATAAATTTGTTTTTAACACGCTTATATTAGTTTCACCTGTATGTTTGTATGTAAGTGATCAGATTTAATTTAAACTTTGCACACTTGTCAAAGACCGACGACAATGCAATAATTTGATCAAAATATTTGATTATCCTAATTAGTTTTGCCAGGATTCATAAATTTATTTAGGGATCCTTTGCATAAGAGTAGGAGAAATAGAGCTAGTGCGTGAACTACGCATGCGCGCAGTTCCAATGTCATATTATAATTTACCCAATCCAATATACTGGTGAGAAACGTGCCGAGGGATAAATGGCAAGAGGGTGAGTAAAAAATTGAACTAAAAAGGGAAAATAAATAATAGTTTAAAAAAACTAAAAAATACGCTTTTTGAGTTAAACTAAAAAGTAAAAAATTATTCTTAACATAACAATTAAATTACTGACGAGAAAATTAATGTTACTGTTCTAAAAGCGTGGGGTGTTTTCATTCCGAAACGCAGAGTTAGTTTAAAAATGTCTACAAAGCACCCCACGTTTTTAGAACAGTGACATTAATTTTCTCGTCGGTAATTTTATTCTTATGTTAGGAATTATTTTTTACTTTTTAGTTTGATTTACTCTAATGGCATATTTTTTAGTTTTCTTAAACTATAATTTTTTAATTTAATTCCTCTAAATATTACTATCTCTTATGGGTGTTAGGCATGAGAAATTATTATTAATCCCCTAATACCCCAATACTTTTCTATTAAATGCAACGTTGAATACAAATTTTAAGTCAATCCATTGACTACTTTTCGCCTTTTGCTGCGGTCTAAAGTGTTGGCAATCTGAATATCGGTAAAAAGCTAGGAAAAACAGGAACTAAAGGATTTTGTAGAATTTACTAATGGATTTCTCCTGTTAAATTTTCATCAAAAAATATGGACCAATAATTGTGTTTTTCACACTACCAGTCCATACGTTGATTTTTTTGTGGTTTTTTCATATGGTATTCTTTTATCCAATTTGGATTTTTATCAGACCAATAAGGGGTGTTTTGCCAGTTAACTTGCCCGTTTAAATAAAACGTTGCCCAACCCGAAAGAAAACGTTATCAACAAAAATTTCATTTAATTTAATATTGTTTTAATTCATCATGTACGAGGATAGTTCATGAATTCCCTAACATAGAAGCAAACACATGAAAAGAATTAAATTAATTTATTTTACAACATAGTCACCTGCAACGTTTATACACTTGGTATATCGGTGTAAAAAAAATCAGAACTTTGAGTCTTCAGCCATTCATCTAACGCCGACATCACGTTATCATCATCAAAACGGATTCCATGAAGAGGTTTTTTTAATTTTGGGAACAGATGGTAGTCGCTGGGTGCCAAATCTGGAGAAGAAGGTGGTTGTTTAAAAGTTTCAAATTTCGCATTGTGAATGGCAGCCATTGCAACACAACTTTTGTGGGCCGGAGCGGTGTCCTGGTGAAAGAGCATACCTAGACTCAATTTTCCTCTTTTGTTTTCTCTGATCGCTTCGCGTAATTTTGGTATTAAATTCGCATAATATTTACCTGTTATGGTGCGTCCACGCGGTAAATTATCCACGAAAATAACACCTGCAAATCCCAAAAAACTGTAGTCATGATCTTACCAGCTGATGGGACGATAAAAAATTTTCGAGAAGGGCATTTCCTATGCCGCCATTTCATACTTTGTTCTTTGGATTTTGGATAAACCCATGTTTCGTCGACCGTAAGAAATTTTCGCTTAAATTCATCGGGATTCCTGTTCATGATCTCCAAATTTGTCTTCGCTGCAACCTGGCGAACACGCTTCTGGTCTGCCGTCAGCATTTGTGGAACGCGACGTGCGGAGAGTTTTTTAAGACCCGATTCTTCTTCTCTTCTTCTTCTCCGTTTGTCTAGGATCCAATTCCTGATGTAAAATTTGTTTAACGCTTTCAACAGAAAACTACATGTTTCTGCTATAGCCTTTATTGTAATTCTTTTGTCATTTAATACCATGTTATGAACTAAATTTACATTTTCTTTGGTCACCACAGCTTTGAAGGCTCCTACACCTTGTGCACCTTGGCAAAAGTCTCTTCCCAGTGTGAAATCTCGTGACCAGTTCTTGATTACCTGGCACGAAGGGGCAGAGTTACTCAATACTTCTACCATCTCCTTATAAATTTCTTGCGGTTACTAACTTATTGTTTAGCGAAAACATAAATACATATAGTTACGCCTTTATCCTGTAGGGGTAGGCAGAGACCACTTCTTTCCGCTTGCTACGGTTCTTACATACACCTTTTACTTCTTCTACTTTCATCAGTGCTCTCATATATGCTCATCGGTTGTTGGTACTCCTGATCTGGCTTTTCTTTAAAACAATGTCGATCTGATTGAGATATTAGCGAAAACACATTTTTTTGTAACAAAAAAATGTAATTTTGAAAAAATAATTTTAAAATTTCATTTTAAAAAAAAACCGTTTTCGAAGAATGCTGTTAATTAGTAAACTGTCGAAGAGAAAAGAAAAAAATTACCAGTCATTGGGATTGCCGATAAAAGTTAAACTTAAACTTAAAACCCCTACCAAATTTTGCTCAACGACCTAAGGAAGTTTTTTTTAAAAGAAAGCAATGTGCAATAAATAAATAAAATCTAAGCCATATCTGCAAATAAGGTAAATTGAAAAGCATTTAAAGACTCACCAGCCATATCCAATATAAATTAAATAAACTAAATATACCAACAGAATAATTTTGATATTTGCTACTTTTATTTTCAATAAACGAGTAGACTCTCCAAAGGTAAGATGAAAAACCTTGTTCGATTATCTTCCAGTCAAAATGTATTTTTTTATGACAACAAATTTTCAACGTAAAATATGTGCCAACTCACAAAATAAATGTTATAACGGTGCAAGTTGCAGTTTTTAACTTCGTTTATTTACTGATACTCGTGCTTTTAAGAATATTTCAATTGTACAATTAATGTTGATCTTCAAGCTTCGCACAATTTACTAGGTCGGTTTTAAGAAAGTTTTTCGCCTTTGAAATTGCTACCTTTTAATTTTGTTTTTTTTATATAATAAATTTTTCATTTATTGGGCATTGCACTTACAGAGAACATTCAGTTTTGATATCAAATTCCTAAATAGAACATCTATCAAAACCACTATTTCAAAACAAACATCACATATAGTTGAATGCTAGTAAATTCACAGGTTTCCAACACTAGGTAATACTCTTGCTTCTGACATTCTGAGGGCTGTTGGAAGTGATGTAATTAAGCTGCAGGAATCTTATGATTTCTGGCTACCTGTCTGATCCTAGGCCTGAAATTGAAGATAATAGAGTCAATAAAAACATCCATTCACATGTAAGCAGGCGACATACCGTTGTGTTCTCTAGTGTGATGAATTCTAGGCTATTGAAGGTTGTCCCAGGATTTTGTTGATTCTGAATGAGATCCCTGGGTATTGACTGGGTTTTTTCTCTATTTTTCGTAATATAATCTTATGGGATTCTTAAAGGTTATATTTATTTTCTAGACATCGAGGTCATTGTTTGGGTTGTCATTGATCTTCTGTCATGGATCTTCTGTCATCGATCTTCGGTCTCAAGTCGGTTAGCCGTAAATGTTCGTGCCCGTAGCAGAAAAGAAAGAAGAAGAATGGTAGTCTTTTTTGATTACCTTCGTTGGATTTCGTTCTGTCAAGCGGGATAGCATTTATGGTTCTGACCAATGAGAGGCTAGGAATTCAAAACTGGCGCTGATTTCATACGAGATGTGCAGTTTTTTTTGGTAATTTTTGGAAATAGGAGATGGTATCTGTCCTCTAGCTGCGAACTGGAGGTTTTTTTCTGTGTGGCCATGATGGGGTGCGCTTGACTCCTTTTTGAGATTCTTTTTTCGGTGTGTTTAACCGGAAATTAACCCTTTTGCGGAATTTACGTAAGTGCCGTTGGGGCCGAGTTCAAGTCGCACCCATCGTTTGTGGTTTTTGAAACCTTTATATGGGGATTTGTGCCGACCACCGGGAGACTGCCATGCGGTAGGAACGCTGCCATTTTTGTCCTGATGTCCTGTTAGTCCTGTTTGCTGTTTTGGCTATCTTCTAGTTTTACCTCTCTTCTCAGAAGGTAAGTTATGACTTATGAACCAGCAATGATATCGATTGGGTTGAAAATATACCTACTTCATTTTTTTGGGTTTTTTCTTTTGCACATGTCCTCTCATGAGGCTATTTTTTGTTAGGGTGTTAGGGTACAGCTTAGCCCTCATCATCAGACTCCTGGCAATCGAACGACGACTCTTGTGGCAACTCTTGACTCTGGTCAAGATTCCTGCGAGGGCCAACACTGAGTCGCTTTTAAATCTTGGCCGGAGTCGACAGACAACCACCGGATGAGGACCAGTAGTAGCCGGTAGAGGCTGGCGACCTGCTGAGCTGCATCATCGACCCCTGGCTGACCTGGGAAGTTGAGCCTTCTTCCTGTCTTCATTTTTGCTGTCTTTAACTACACCAAGTGGACCTTGGATAGAGGCTACATGTATGGACCATTGGACCTTAACACCAGGTTTTTTACACCTTTAGTGTTCTCTTACTTTTTGAGATTTATTTATAACTAATTATTCATATCAGTATTTATCATACCATCATTTTTTCTGATAACTAATTATTGATATCACATATCATACCACCATGATAATTTTATAAACTATAATCTAAAGAACTCTTGTGAAGCTCTCACATAGTACTATGTGACAGCGGATTTAGTCACAGGTTTATTTCTTACCAATATACCTCATTTTGGTTATTTTGAGAGGTATAACACCCGGTATATAAATGTATGTATCTTGATATGATATATTATTTAATTGATTTAACTATTACTGATATGATCTATTACTCTGGTCCATAACATATTTTTGCCTTGTTCATTTTGGTGTCTTTATTATATTCTTGTATGTGATATGGTTTTTATTCTTCTATTTGCCCAACCCGGATATCTAAGAAAATTTAATTCTATATAATTTCAGGTGTTTGTTGAAGGTAGTTATTTGGTTTTCTCAATTCTCCAAATATAGTATAGCATTTATTTAAATTGAGTGGCGCCCTTTTGAATTTTAATTTTCAATCTTAGAGCCATAAACAATTCGAACTCACTTATCTGTTCTCCGGCGAACAGCTGCCGTCAGCACATTGTGTTCTATTTTTTTGAATTCATTTTGTGAACATAATAAAGTAGGCCATAAGTTTTATTAAACTTAAATTAATTAAATCTTAATGAAAATCCAGTAACGGAAAAATTCCCGATACGCTGCCTATCTGCCTGCTTGTTGCCATTATAACATTTAGTTAATCTTATATCAGTATTACGGAAGTTCTTCGGGAGGAATAAGGATCTACGACTGCTTTACATTGACGCTACTAACATCGTACATTCTAATGAAATTCATAATTTCAACTCATTTCTCTGGCGTCTCGTTGGGTATAACTGAAATTCGGCGTTGACATTAAATCAGGAAATTATGATTCATAATCCACACATTTACAGGTCGTAAAACCGAAATGGGTTTTGGAGCCCGTTTTTATGGCAGACTCGACACCCGGCGTGACAACACAAAACCACTCCCTGTTCGCACTTTTCCCTTTCATCTGGTCTGGTCGACCGGAAATGACGTTCCTGAATAGTTGAAACGTTCGGAAAATGGCGCGAAACCAACAAACCTCTAGAAATTAATTGCTTTTATCAATTACTTCGCGCTAGCATTATAACCCATCAAATTACTTTAATTTAACTTTATAATTAGTCCAACCGATTTTTTTTTTATTTTCTTGATTAACGATTAATTTTTCCGAATTTGGCTCATGGTTAAATCAAATAGGACTTTTAATCAAAATTGCAGTAATTTTGGATGTAAGTATTAAAATAAATGTAAATATTAAAAAATGAAATGGTAAGCTTTAGAAAAAAGTTTAAAACAAAAATCGTAAAGCAAAAAGTTTTTCATTAAAATTTTTTCTTTTCTAATTTAAATTAACAGAATTGTGGTGGTTAAAAGTTAAGGAATGATATGAAACACTTTAAAAAATATTAGTGAGCTGAAAAGTTACATAATAAATTTTCCACTTTTTTTTAATTTACTCACAAAAATTTAACAAAAAATTTTTAAAAAAAAGATTTTTGCAATTGTTAACATAAAATTTATAATAATTTAAAATTTGTAATTTTCAATTAAACCACTTTTTTTAATAATAACAATTGTATTCTTGTATTCTTCCACCATTATTTTTATTATTATACACTTTGTCAAAATATTTTGTAATGTACTCGTATAAATAATACTTAAATTACCTTTTGTATATAATCAATGACTTTGCAAAATATCCATTTAGGTAAGTGCAACAAGTGTAAATCTACTCTCGGAACAAATATACATACATACATACAGTCACGCCTTTTTCCCGTAAGTGTAGGCAGAGACCGCTTCCTTTCACTTGCTACGGTTCTTATACACATCCCTTACTTCCTCTACTTTTATCAGTGCTCTTATACATGCTCGTTGGTTGTTGGTACTCTTGACCTGGCCTTTCTTCAAAACAATGTTGATCTGTTTGAGATATGTTCTCCGAGGTCGACCTCTACCGATTAGTCCATTCACACTCGCCTTATAAATTTGTTTCGTCAATCTTCCTTCATCCATTTTTTCTACGTGTCCAAAGCATCTAAGCGTTCCTTTGTCTATCTTTGTAACCACATCTTCTTTTACAACACAGCGTTCTCTTATCTCACTATTCTTCACTCCAGCTATACTTCTCAAACTACTCATCTCCGCAGCAATAATCCTATTTTTATGCTTCTTCTGCCAAACCCAACATTCACTACCATACATAAGTGTAGGAACCAACACACCTCTATGCACAACCAGACGTGCCTTTTTTGACACTTTCTGGCTATTCATAAAGCTATGTAGTGCCCCATTCATTTGCTTTCCTGCCAACACCATTCGCTCAATGTCAGTGTCATACTTTCCATCTCTCGTAAACTTTGAACCCAAGTACACAAATCCATTTACCTGTTCCACTCTTTCTCCCTCAATCGAAACTCCACAGTTTGTCATGCTTTCTTCTCTTTTAAAAATCATCACTTTCGTTTGCTTATATTTATTTTTATCCTCTTGATCTTCAGGGCATCAAGCATAACATTAACCATGGCCTGCAATTCCTTTTCAGATGACTCTAATACACAAAAGTAAAAGATCTTATTTTGAGTTTTGTTTTTTTTCGGTAGCTGTGTAGCTTATTAGTTACGAGACACCTTGTGTACACTAAAATATGATAATTGGATTTGTTTATATAATATATTAGTATTATTTGTATTTTTCGTTGCGTATTTCCTGTTGTGTAAAAAACAAATTAATACCATTCAGTCCGTTCTGTGACTAAAAAGGAAAACGCTCCCATGTAATTAGTTTTCCCGCAGACTAATTGAGTATTTATCGAAAACAAAAACACCCCGTTAATTATAATAGAATAATAAATTGGGTTGGATAGAAAAATACGAGACGAAACGTCGGAAAACATAACCGTACACTTAACGGCATCGCCTAAATGTTCTGTTAATAGACATTTTGATTATTCTCTTAATACGACTTTTGCAGCGGTTGATTAACTCCGTCGGGTGCAATTTCGACGACAATGAACCTACGAATGGGCGTTCTATCGCGGCTCTGGATGTCGCAAACAGAAGCCGTTTAAAAACTTGAAACTTTACCTTCAAAACGGTAGAAAATACTCATTTTTCAGTCGTAATACTTTAAAACTTGGTGTAAATTCTTACCAGAAATCTTAAAGGGTTTTTTGGATGTACCAACAAATACCTCAAGGTTATGTGCTTTTACACCTGGTAGTTCCTCTCAACTAAAGCAACAATTCCAAATTTTAAAATGTCGTTTTTTCTTCTCTGGGCACTCAAACTATTATTTAATCCATGGAGAGGCATGGTCTAACAATATTTATTTGGACAGCTTTTAGCAAAGTAATAAATTAACCCTTATCATCATAAATATTTCTTAGCTGGTTCATACTGCCCGTTGTAAATTTAAGTAAATTTAGCTGTTTAGGTTCCGCTTAAAATTAAAGCGAGTGTAAATGGGCAAGTCGGTAGAGGTCGACTTAGGCGAATGTATCTCGATCAGATCTAAATTGTTTTAAAGGCTAGGTAAAAATTACCAGCATCCGACAAGCATGTATGAAAGCGCTGATGAAAGTAAAAAAAGTGAAAGACCTGTAAAAGAACCGTAGTAAAAAGTAAAGTAAAGTAAAAAGAAGTAGTCTCTATCTATATTTAAAATCCAAGTTTCGTCCAGATAAACAAATTCTAGTTTAAAGTGAGTATAATTTCTTAAAAATTTAATTATTTTGTGCATGACTCTAGCTTTTCCACACAAAGCCTTTCGGTTGTCTTCCTTTTTAAATTTAAACCCTATATGTGTTAAACTTTTCAAAGACTCATTCTAGAAATTTCAAATAAATCTTTTTTTTTACTTTTTCTAATATTAAATCTAAAAAGACTTTTTTTTATTTTTTTACGCATTTTATCGTGAATTTCAAATTTGTAAGCTTCGGGAGAGTCAACAGTCTTTGGATGTCAGCAAGGTTTATATTTTTCAACTTTTTGTTCACTATTTCCATAATTCACACTTTTTAAAACTTGGGTTAATTTTGTTTCACCAATACTCATCGTATTACTCACACGCTTACGTATAGATAAAACTGGTAGCAACGGACCTCCACTGTTCTTTTCCGCACTAAAATAAGCGTGTTCATTCAATATTAATGCATCTACATCTAAAACACGTCGCGGTTTTTTCGCGGTCAATTAGGTATACATACACTATTTTAAATCACAATCGGTACTTTACGATTTTAATGTCGGTACCCACTACAATGATAACCCAGGATTATTAATTACTTTTCTAGATATCTAACAAAATATCCAACAAAAATGAATCAACAAGCCAAATAAAAGCTTAAGAGCTTAGTTAATAAGTAAAATTTATTTGGATTACTTTCTTATTATGTACAATAAATAAAAACATAAAGATCAGATTTAGTTGCGAAATTTACCGTGCTAACAAAGAAAATTATTGACCCGTAATTTCCAAACAAGAAGTCCTTCATAATCAAAATTCGTTACCTACGAAATTTGTTTAAAAATATTAAGGAAATTTACTTTTGTACTGTAATAGCCAGAAAGTGTCAAAAAAGGCACGTCTGGCGGTGCATTGAGGTGTGTTGGTTTCTACACTTATGTATGGTAGTGAATGTTGGGTTTGGCAGAAGAAGCATGAAAATAGGATTAATGCTGCGGAGATGAGTAGTCTGAGAAGTATAGCCGGAGTGACTCGGTTGAATAATTTTACTATCTTTCCGCATCTATAAATCGCATTACGATGTTTAAGGGATTAATTTCACTTTTTAAAAACTACCCATATTTTACGGTAGTCGTTTAAAAATATTAATAATCCATTTCTCCTACTATATCAATTGTTACAAGGCATTTTATTTATTAATTTAACTTATGCTTTTTTATTTTTTCACCTTATAAATCATGCGAAATGTGGTATTATCAAGAGTGGAATATTGTTAAAAGAATTGGGTGATTTATTCTTGAAAAATATATTGCATTCTCATATGTTATCGTTAATCTCCACCCCGATTACTTATAGTTGGTAAAAACATAGATATTAAAGTAATTACACATGAAACAACGGTCTACATTAATTAATATCACGTAGCTTTTAGTAATGTGGGGAATAGTAGATGTATATAATGCTTGCTTGGAACGGTTTGTCGCTGTAATCAGTACTTTTGTCGTCGACGCAAATAATATACTGCCAATGCAACAAACGATGAATACCAAAACAGAATGAATTCGTAATTTTGTTGCATAAAATGCATTATTGTAATTCTCCATAAATTAATGACTTTAAATTGAAAACAGGAAAAAAATAACAGGAAAAACATGAAAGAAAGCAGTTTCGATAATATAAACTTAATACAGATTGCGTAAATTTATTTTAATTTTTAATTTATTTAATTGTTGGCTATGATTTTCTTTTAAAACAATTCAATAGTCTTTGGACTATAATTAAGAGTTCAATAAATTTTCCACTGGATGGCGCTAAAAAGATTCTACATTACTACTGTTAAAACAGTGACAGCTGAGGAATCTGCCAAGTCATTTACATTCAGTGTTTAGAAAAAACAAGAGTGGTTTAAGACAGAACATCAGAAATTAAAATTATGCAGATGATTAGAATTCTTTTGATGAGAAAATTGCGGAAATAAGCCGATTAGAAGTTATGACATTTAATTGTATATTCTTGGTTTACCTCAAAGTCTTATATAAATTCCAAGGCGCTTATAAAAAGATAATGTAGAGAATATTGGGGTGTTAGGGGTGAAAATCAAGATCGACTAACATCAAGTCATCCAAATGCCAACCTCACCTATTCGAGTAATGACTCAGTCATCCGGTGCACCCTGCTAGAAAACCAACGAGGCTCTGACGACCGAATATTGGCGGTATAACCATAATTATTATAGATCAGGACTAAATCCCTGTTGTTAAGAAAGGCAAGGAGAAACTATCTCATCAATACTTTTTAATCTCATAAGAATCAAGGCTTCGCTCAGAGATAAATGTTCCGGAAGTAAGAACAGTTCCCCAATCGGATCTCCGGGGGGAAAAAAGGAAAAAAGACTATTCCTACGAATTATCGCCCTATTGCATTGCTCTTAGTCATATCCAAAGTTATGGAAAAAGCGATAAACATAGAACTCATCAAATATCTAAAGAAATTTGAGAAAATTCATGACAGACAACATGGATCTCGACAACTATGGTCTACTGAAGATTTGCTGGCTTATGTCACTCAGCTCTGGACAAACATTATTGAGAAGTTTAGTAAATCCCATGCGATAGCCTTGGATATATCTAAGGCCTTTGACCGCGTTTGGCACCAGGCATTAAAAAGCAAATTATCTGCCTACGGTCTCCCAACCAAACTGCGCCAGTGGTTATTGAGCTTTATGCAAGATCACTCGTTACATGTGGCAGTTGACGATATTTCTTCTGATGCAATAAAAACCAATGCCAGGGTTCCCCAGGGTTCCATCCTGTCCCCCACCCTATTTATTTTACACATCAACGACCTCTTGAAAACCACCACGAACCCTATTTACAGTTTTGCAGAAGACAGCACACTTGTCTCAATTTTTACATCATATCGATTACTTTCGGTGAATGATACAAATAGACTCAGGCAGGAACAGGTTTACTTCACTAATAGGCATCTTAAAACAATCTTTGAGTGGAGAACCAACAATCTTGTTCAGTTCAACGCCCAGAAAAAACAAAGTGCCACGTTTTCCAAGAAAGTAAATTCCTCAAATCCCTCATTACAATGTCCGGAAATACCCTTGAATCAAGTCCCTCCTTCTCAATTTTGTGAGTCACGGTGTCTAATAATATGTCTTGGCACGACCATGTTGCTAACATCGCAAAGTCAGCAAGCCAGATGCTAGGTTTTCTGTGGAAAGCTAGCTGTTTTAATCCTGATCAACTGTTGACGACGTCGAGAGTTTAGACATACTTCAAGCTACATCCAAGCATCAACCTACAAAATCTACCAAAATTAAAGTAAGCCAATTTTATTTATGCAAACTTGTTTTCATATTTTCCTTCAAATTAAAAGCCTCGAGTCAATTCCTCAGATACAGTCCATTTTTACAGAGGTTAATTAAAAATGCATACAAACTTACGACTGGTTCAGATTTAATAACGTATTATTTTAACAGCTGCGTCAACACACTTTAATAAATATGTTTTATGTTTAATTAGTTTTAAAAACTGTAAAAAATGTGTTAGTTATGATTTCAGCTCAAAATAAATGACATGAATTTTTTAATTGAACACGAAAAGACACCATTTAAACCACAAACAATGGATAAGAGCCAGTGGCTTACTAAAATATAGTACTTGACAAATAGATGCAGCGCGAGCATTTGGCACTTCTTAAATGCTTGTTGGTTAAAAACCGGAGAAATATTGTTTTTGTTGCAATTAAATGGTAACTGCACCTGAGTTACCAATGCAGCTCTTGCAAATACAGGGAGCACAATTTTTTTCTATGACTATTATAAATCGTTTGTAGAAGGCCCACTTAAAATCATGAATACCGCTGAGATGTCAGTCTTTACCCAGAGGAACTCGTGCTAATGTCAGATATCCAATGGACTTTAATTTAGTCAAATTTTTGCACCTTAAAATTAAATAACCCCAGCTTATTTTTATGTTTGTAATTATCTGTAAAGTTATAGCAACCGCTACGGTTAATTAATACCCAATATATTACCTACACGAAATAAAACTCTTGCGTTACATATGCTCCCGATTTAAAAATATAGTATCTACAAATGAAAGAGACTTTTGTCAGGAAAAAAGTTGGCGATCATTCTGGCTATCATATTTGCAATCATTATTTTGTTGGTAGCCGCTCGGAAAAGTTGTATAGTGGTGAGACCAAACCACTGTCCAAGATTTTTGAGCCAGGAAGTTCTTCGTCTGCCGGGGCGTCTCTTACTATTAATCTTACCCTGTATTATAAGATGTAGAATGTCATACTTTTCTGGGTGTCTCATGATATGTTCGAAATATTCAAGTTTTCGTTGTTTTACAATATTGACCACTTCTGTATCTTTATGCATTCTTCTAAGTACCTCCTCGTTTGTGATTTTTTCCACCCAACTTATTCTTAGCATTCTCCTGTACAACCACATCTCGAAAGCTTGTAGACGTTTGAGCGTGGCTTCGGTTAGTGTCCAGCTTTCGACTCCGTACAAAAGAACTGAAAAGACATATGCTCTAAAAACATCCTCATTCGCAGGGCAATCGATAGATCGTGAATGGTAAAAAGTTTTTTATGCGAATAAATGCTGTCCAGTCCTTGTTTATCCTGCAATCGAGGTAGCTCGCACTTGAAACTCCGTCTAATTGTGTTCCGTTGACGTAGACACTAGCAACTTGATTATGAATTCCTTTGCTTATTAGCATGTATTTGGTTTTTACCGTGTTTATTTTCATACCAAATACTTTGCAAACTTTAGTTACCCTATTAATAAGTCTCTGTAGGTCATCGATAGACTGCGCGAGTATTACAGTGTCATCCGCGTATCTTATGTTGTTGAGGATTTGTCCATTTACCACAACTCCCAAATCCGTGTCTCCTAGACCTGCCCAAATAACTCTTCAGAGTATAAATTAAAAAGATGTGGAGACAATATAAATCCCTGGCTCACACCTTTCTTTACTTCAACATCTTCCTTCAGGTGACCGTTAATTCTGACTTTGGCAGACTGGTGCCAATATAAATTACCTATCAAGCGGATATCTTTGTCATCAATACCAGTTGATTTGAGTATCTCCATAAGTTTGTTATGTCGCACTTTGTCAAAGGCTTTTTCAAAATCTACCAGGCAAACGAACACGTCAGAGTCAACGTCTCGGCAGCGCTGTATCAGTACTTGAATTCCAAAGAGCGCTTCACACGTTCCCAATCCTGATCGAAAGCCAAACTGAGTTCAGCCGATGCTCGCTACTAATTTTTTTTTAATTTTTTTTTTGATGATGCACAATTAGAATTACTGTTAACTACGTGTATTTATCGAAATAAAAGAAAAACTTTGCAAGAGAGGCGATGTGCGTTAGTGTTGAAGTTCGTCGATAGACTGTTGGAGTTATTTGAGAGACTGTCTGGCTGACTGAAGACGAATAGATTTGTGTGCCTTTCTCTGTTCTCTTTATTTAGTTTCCCCCACGTCGGTCAGTTTTATGACAGTCTGTCGATGATACATAACTTGGCGGGAAGGCCTTTTTAGAATCATACCGATTTACCTTCTTACTGTGTTTGTACGTGAGTAGCTGAAGAGGAAAGAAGATTCTGGTCATAAAAAGTAGGATCGTATACGTGCGTTATTGCAAAGGAGCAGAACTCGGGGTCGTAAAGATTAGGGTCGTGTACGTGCTTTCCTGAAAAGGACACGTCTTAAGATCAAAAAAGTTTTTAGTGAAATTAGTCGTTGGAATTTTAGGGAATTTAACAATGGGAAATTCTCGTTTTGTCCTTTGTGCATACAAATGCGCTACAAATTTAAATAACACACTAAGAATCGGTGAAAAGTTAATATACGATTTGCACCGCAGAAAAACTCCCTTGGATTTATTTTTTATTATTTAACAATGAGGTCGGGCCTGACAGCAGACCTTGGGCACCTTGACCTTAAAATATTTCGGGCCATCAAATAAAATATTTATTGCGTGTCTTCTGGGTCCAATTTGAGCGCTTTAAAGTACGAGATCAGTGATCTGGCGTTAGAATGTCTGAGATCTTCGTAGGTAGTATTTGCCTTGGCGAAAATTTTTTTTTTTGTGGTGGTGCCTTAAATTCTATTAAAAAATGGTGTAGAGATTATTTGTCCACGCCGCACAATTTGCAGGAATCATTCTCCACCTTGCCGTTTTTTTTAGATGTGTATTGACTGGGTGGAGACCTGTAGTAATTCCAACCAGCAGTTTTAGGTCTTTTCCATAAACAAGTAAAAGATTGTTGTTTCCACAGTATTGCCAGTCCAGCAGAAATTTAGCCTGTTCTAAGTTAAACTAGTTTAATTCTTGCTTCCATCTTTTATTTTCTGCTGTAGTGTTGTTTTGTATGACCGCAGAATGGTTCTGGACGTATCGGTAGTTTTTACAAACCTTTTTTTGCCAATTCATAGGCCTTTTCATTACCCGAAATGCCCAAGTGCCCAGGTGACCATAAGACCATATTTTGTTGCCTTTTGCCAGTTGCATTAGGCAATCATGGCATTCCCTGACTGGCACAGATTTTTTTGTGACATTGACCACAGCCATGATTGCAGCTTTACTATCACTGTCTATATAAATTCTTTCCTTTATTATTTCCATCAAAAATATTTCAGGCGCACTCTATAATTGCCATCATTTCGGTTTAAAAGACTGGGCAGCATTTAGTGACTTAGAAATTTTCGTGAAAAGTCCATAGATTCCTATGCCAAATACGCCATTTCTTACCAAGCCGTTCGTGTACTAGACTAGAGCCTCTTTTTCCTTTTCAACCTAATGGGGGCTGGTTTCTTCTTGACACTATTCCTCAAATATAATTTACCTTATAAAGGAATAAAAACGAAGACAGTATGTCACGTGCCTATTTTTTCCCATCTGCCGTTTCATTATTATGATAGTCTGGAGTTCGTAATTAGCTTTGTATACCGTATTTGGTTCGTTGTATATAATGTTGCCTATCTAGTAGTAATAGAATTCGATTATTAATAGCTGTGACATTGTTGCTAATCGATGGGGATTAAGTGTTATTAGACTTCGCCTTGATTATTGGCCTCGATTGTCGTGTGTTGTCAGATATATTATTGTTGGTTTGCTTTTCTGTGTGAATGGGCTGGCAACTAACACGGACGAACGCGATTATGAACTAGGAACTTAGACTTGGAAAGGTTGGCTGACGCGTGTCCCGGGACATTCTCTGATATCCGGTCTGGGAGCGAGGAGTGTTGATGATTCGTTTGGTGTGAGTGGTGAAAGTCGGTTGAGAGTTTCTGGAATGATTTGATATTAACACGTGAGCGGAACTTCTACGGTTTTTCTTCCATATCTGGCTGTATTTGGGGCCATCTTAATTGGATTAGGAAAATAAACCATTTAATTCTTAACTTGACCATTCTGTCGTGCCTATGTGGTGGATATTTTGGTTATTGGGGTCGAGTTAAGATCACCACGTGTGGGATTTGATGAAGTGAAGCCATCGTGAAGTACCACGTGCCGTTCCATCCACATCGACGATAAATTTCAGTGTTATAAAGACTTGCCTGGTGTTTTTAGCAGAAATTATTATGATAATACTACTTGGTGTTTCGGTTCTTGGATCATCGATGTTACCGTGACGTCTCAGTGAAGTTTTCAATTGGTTACATGGTATTGAATTTTATTTTATCAACTTATCAGTTATTATGTGCTTGATCTAAGTGTTTTCAATAATTTAAAAGTAACAAGTTATTTTCATTAAATTTGTACCTGCTCCCAGTGACGTCTCAATGAAGTTTTCAATAGTTTAAAAGTAACCAAATTATTTTTCGTTAAATTTGTACCGGCTCCAAGTTGAATCTGCATTTATATATTACTGAATATAATTTATGTGGTTATTGTGAGGGTTTTAAAATATTATTCTTGTTGCAAGTCCATTTATTTTGTATTTCTTTTTTTTTGTGTTAATCTTTTGCTATCAGGAATTCTATATAAAACCAATTATTTTCGAAATTTTAAATATTGTGAACATTTTCTTTTTGTTGTTTTTTTTTGTTTTTTTTTTATTTTAATTCTCTTTTGTACCTCATTAGGTTTTTATTATTGTCTGAAAGATTGTTATAATTAATTTAAATATTATTTTAAGAAAGTGTATTAAATTCGTTTAATCCACTTTACGATAATACAGAATTTATTGTAAAAAAAAAAAAAATCAGAACATCATTTTTACTTAATTAATATATTGCAGTAATTGTAAATATAGTTTTATTTATCTAGTTCACCATAATTGTTTGTTGTTTATCGCGTGGCTCTTCTGGTGCCTACAAGACGTGTTTCCGGCTTCCAGGGTTTCCGGCTTGTACCGTATTAAGTCGGTGGCGCGGCTCACTTTTGGATTTTTTTTCTTCTACCCTCTACGGCTGAGCTCGGGCATAATTTGCCAGTAGAGAGACCACTAGCAGAGTACTCTTTAGAGAACCAAAAAAAAGACGTGGCAAGTATCAAATTTTAATGTTCGTGATAAAGAATCTTAAATATAGTATGTTGAAACTTTCAAAACCTTTATTTTGGAAATTCCACTTTCAAAATAAAAAAAAAATTTAAGAATTATTTGGAAAACAATAAAAAGAGTGTTAATATTATTAAAAAATATTCTGAACATAAACAAAACTAATGTTACCAAAAAAAAATTTTTAATAACGAAAGATAGCTGTCATATAAATTACCCGTGTGAAGAATCTTTGGTAACTATCTCGGTGTGACGACTATAAATCCATGGTAATCCTTAGTTAACGAAAGTATCTGCCGGCTGTTTCGGCTTAATATCCAGAGATAACCAAATTATCTTGCCAACAACCCCGATTTAATCATAATCGACATAACTTTCGACAGTTTAACGCTTTCCCGTTTGGGGTTGTTCCTCCCCCCGATTCTGCAGGTGGCAGGTCTGTCCGTTCATTAAGTTTCAGATATTCTCCTATGGTGTTATATACTTTGAAAATCTGTCGACGGGGAGCAGTTCCCGTCGGGTTCATGACGGTGCTTACAACTTTCGAAACATTACAAGGTCGTATACGACGTTACAACTTACTTAAACTCAATTTGGGGTATTGACCCTCTGCTGCTTCACTTATATCGTCCGATTGTCGCTCATCGAAAGTCAAAATTTCGGCAATACATTTAGGCCAGTCTTTAACAGTGGGATTGCGGATTAATTACTCTGTCAAACCAATAATAATTAAATTGTTGTAAAAGAAGGAGCTATGTTTTACAAAAAAAAATGCATAGGAACACTGCATACCTTTATAAACAGCCAGAAAGGGTCAAAAAGGGCTATGCATAAAGGAATGTTGGTTCCTAAACTTATATATGGTAGTAAATGTTGAGTTTGGCAGAAAAAGCATGAAAGCAGAACAGCATGCTGTGGAGATGAGTAGTCAGAGAAGTATAGCCGTAGTGATTTGGTTGGATAAAGTGAAGAATAGTGAGATAAGAGAACGCTGTGGTGTAAAAGAAGATGTGGTTACAAAGATAGATAAAGGAATGCTGAGATTGTTTGGACACGTAGAAAGGATAAATAAAGGAAGATTGACAAAACAAATTTATAAAGCGAGTGTGAATGGACAAGTCAGTAGAGGTCGACCTCGGCGAACATATCTCGATCAGATCAACATTGTTTTGAAGAAAGGCCAGGTCAATAGTACCAACAACCGACGAGCATGTATAAGACCACTGATGAAAGTAAAGGAAGCAAAATATGTGTCTAAGAACCGTAGCAAGTGGAAGGAAGTGGTCTCTGTCTACCACTATGGGAACAAGCCGTGACTATATGTATTTTGGCAACCCATTACCAAACATAATACCTAATCACATTCAAGATAGTCTTACAGACATCCGGTTTAATTTTAAAATAGTATAAGAAAAACTTCTTGGCGTCAAGACTAGCCCATCGCCTGGTATTGATAGATTGAGTTCATTTTTCTTGAACAAATTTGCTGATATACTTTGTCCTCCTCTTTGAACTTTTATGAGTTTGTCACTCCAAACGTCGACGGTACCAGACCTGTGAAAAGTAGCCTCCGTGACTGCATTTTTAATAAAGGTGATAAAATGAACTCTGCTAATTATCGTCCCAAAAGTTTGCTCTCTGTTCCATCCAAGATCATGAAAAGTATCTTAGCTGACGCAATGTCCGACTTTCTCACACAACATCACGTGATACCACCTGAACAACACGGATTTATTAAAGAAAGATCCACTACTACAAATCTTCTTGCCTGTGTGAATAACTGGACCCTTTCTCTTGATAATAAATTACCAACTAATATAATATATCTTGATTTTGCCAAGGCTTTTGACAGAGTTCCATTTGTGATATATATATATATATATATATAAAACAGAACAAAAATATTAATAGGCTAATGGGCTAATGACCATAGCAGTCGACGACGCCCTTTAAAATAAAAAAATAATAATAATAATTATATTCTACAACTTCGCAGAACACATCATTACCCACAAAAACTGTCGCGTCAGCATGTGTCAGTTGCATTGGGCAAGGAGGGGAGTCTATATCAAGAAATAAAGTGCCACGCGGTTCATTCGCGTGGTTGGCTTCCTACGTAGCGGTCGAGTGTGGAATTTTCGCTTAAAAATATTTTGAAATATATATATATATATATATATTTTCGCTTAAAAATATTTTAAATTCGTTTTGTAGGTAATTATTTTTTTTTGGCACCTGATAATATATATTAATTGTGAATTTATTAATCCAAACAGTTTAGTGACTTAGTAGTTCTTTTAATTTTTTAATAATATTTGTTCTATATTTATACTTATAGTAATAATAATAATAATATTATTTTTATTATAAAAAAGAGAAAATATTTGATTGTTTGTTTGTTTTCATTGAATAGGGTTTGAAACTACTAGATCGATTTAAAAAATTTTTTTACCGTTAGGAATCTAAACCATTCCTGGGTGACATAGAATATATTATATTTTAAAAAAAATTAGGGATTTTTACTAAAATTCCTTTAATATAGCCCAAGGTATAATAAATTGACCTAAAAAATTCCTTACTTCTTTACTTCATTACTTATGTCCAAAACTATGGGAGATAATTTTAAGGTATTTCATTTAAAGATAACAAAATTCATAAAATTATTCATCAAAGACGAAATATTTAGCAAAGTGAAATGTTAAAATATTTGAGTACCCCTACCGTGAACAACAAGAGTATATGATATTAACCAATTTGAAACTGCTCCTTAGAAAATGGACCCACCTCCTATAAATCTAGAATTATTAAGATACAAAAAAGAAGATACAAACAGTATCATCATCCTGATGAAATTTTTCAGAATAATCGATCATAACCCAGAATGTCAAATAATCGATCATAACCCAGAATGTCAAATAATTTACACAGATGGATCTAAAACTGAAGGATGATCCGGAAGCTCATTTTGTCATTTGGGAACCTGCTACTCATGGTCACTTCCTAGAGAGGCCACAGTGTACACTACAGAGCTTCACGCAATTCTACAGCCAAGTGCAAGCGTGGTTGATTTATTTTTTTGAAATCCAAATTGAGCAGACGACATAATGGATTGCTTATCTATATATGAAACTAATCTGTCTTTCATTAAGATTTCAAAAATTTTGGAAACAATAGTAATTATTGTAATTATCAAGCAGGTCTATATCACCTTTTTTATAAACAGTTACAATTTTGAAAATCTTAAATGCATCAGGCCAGTTTCCATCGCTTATGCATTTATTTTACAAGTTAGTAAGAGGTTTAAGTAATATCTACATTGACAAAATCAGTTTTTTAGAGAACTATGACCTGCAACTTTTTAAAAAGCGTGTCCACAATCATTTCCTTTCTATAATCCATTCCCCATCTAATAGTCGCAGTTCGGGCCGTCCGCGGCCCACACGATAGATTTACCCTTTTTGCGACTATTTTCATAAAAAAAAATATATCTAGATCATGAAAGCATTTAAGCCATAGTAGTCGACACTAGGTTTGTTTTTCAAAGATAAAATGGCTTGACGTACATCCGATTCGAGAACGGGGGCCAAAAAGATGGATGAAGATGGCCTAAAAATATTGTCTAAATATGACAGTGGATCGTCTTTCAAGTCTTCCAGATTACTTAAAATAACATTTGGCAAAGAAACCAAGGAAGGTATTAAACTGATGTGAATTTAAAGAACTGATATTACTTGTTGAAAATTTACTAAGTCTTTCCTGATTAACAATTTTCGACATTGTTTTCGATTTGTTTTCAGAATTGAGAATAGTATCCGTGTAAGCCCTCTGCTTACCTTCTTTCAGCGCTTTTTTATATGTTTTTCGTAATGCACAGTACACTGCTACTAAATACTTCAGTACGCAAAGCCTTTAATTGATCCGTGAACCTGTAACGTGCCTTTTTTTTCCCTTCTACAGTTCCATTATAATTGGGTCTCTGATAGTTTTGTATTCCTCAGGTACTCGTAAATAGTGTCGCATACCGTATTTTGATGTAATTTAAATATATCATTCGTTGTAAATAGTGTTGCATACCTTGTTGTGATAGGATTCGATTGTTAATGGCTGTGGCATTTTTGGTAATCGCTGGAGATTGAGTGGGGGTTTTCGTTATTAGATTTTGCTTTGGTTTTTGGCCTCGATTGTTGTGTGTTGTCGGTTATATTATTGTTTGGTTTGCATTTCTGTGTAAATGGGGCTGGCTATCAACACGGACGAGCGCGATTCTGAGTGTGGAACATAGATTTGTAAAGATTGTTGGTTGACGTCGGTTCCGTGTCATTTTTCTTGATATCCGGCTTGGGAAGTAGCTAGTCGTTTGGTGAGAGTCTTCGAAGTCGGGTGTGGGGAGAATTTTTGGGACGGTGTGATATTAACACGTGTGCAAAACCTCTACGGTTTATCTTTCATATCTGGCTGTATTTGGGCTATTTTGAAGAAAAATCATTTAATTTTTAACTTGACCATTCTATCTTACCTTCGTTGTTGATATTTTGGATTTTGGTGTCGAGTTAAAATAACCGCATGCGGGATTTATTTGAGGGAAGCCATTGTTAATTAGCAGGTGCCGTTCCATAATCAAACCGGCCACAGGAGTAGTGCATTCGTATCATCCATATCGACGATAAATTGCAGTGTTATAAAGACTTGCTTGGTGTTTTTAGCAGGAACTCCGTATTAAGGTGATCAAGATTAAAGTTATTATTTTTTTATATTTGATCTACAATATACGTTAACCCAAAGGTTACAAGTGAATTATTTTTGAATATTTAACGACGTGACTAATTTTTGACACCACAATTAAGTTTTGTTTTAATTTATTAATATAATACATTATTAAAAACTATTTATTGCATTAGATAATATGCCTAAAACTAAACTTGGATTAAAATAATCTTCTCAATAATTCTTTATGTCCAAGTAAAAATATATTTTCTTCATACTTATTTGTAAATATCCTACAATTTTGATATTTTAAAGGACAACCATTGTAAAAAAAAAATATTTTTAAATAAACTCGATTGTTTTGGCAGTGTAAATCTTTATGTAAATCGTAAAAACATGAGTAAATTAGCAGCCTTATGTAAACGTTTGATTAAGTATTATTAAAAAGTTGACTTATATACGTTTTTTTTTTTGGTAACTTGGTTAAGTCTGTTACTCTTACTTTTGTTTTGGTTATTTTATGGAATCGTAAACTTTGGATTTTTGATTTTTTGTTAGCTGTTGATTTTGACTATATTTGTTATAATTTTATTGTTGAACTGTGTACTTTGATTTATTGTAGGAGTAAAGTATCTAATATATTTTAGCTATAATTTCATTTATTTAGTTCACCATAATCTCAGTTGTTTATCGTGTGGCTCTGCTAGTACCTATAAGACCTAGGGGTTTCCGGCTTGAACCGTCTAAGTCGGTGGCGCGGCTCACTTTTATATTTTTTTTTCTTCTACCCTCTACGGCTGAGCTCGGGCATAATTTGCCAGTAGAGAGTACTCTATAGAGAACGAAAAAGACGTGGCAAACCACTTAATCCTGGCCTCTCATGATAAACCGACTTTAAAGGGAAGCAATCATTAGCAGTACCATACAAAACTTTAATAATATTGTCTGCAGATTTATTTCATTCCAAGTTGTTTAAATTCAGATCGGACCATTTTACGTCAGAAAGACAATCAGAAAAGGTTTGCAAATTAATTTTATTAATAAATCTTTTTTATAATGGACATCTCGCTTCAGCAAAGTAGAATTTAAAAACAGGTAAATACCAGAATGGTCAGAGATCAGAGGTTCACTTACACCAGCACATAAACTACACTTATCAATATTAGTAACGATATTATCCAGACAAGATTTCGTTGTCAAAGTTATTCTTGTAGGAGTGTGAATTAAGTGGGTGCAACCGTACATACCAATTATATTACCGGAGTTCATTTGCGTACTCATTGTCCCTGTCAAGGTTCAGATTTATGTAACCTAAAATAATAATAGTTTTATGTTTATTAAAAAGAAAATAATAGTAATAGAATAATAATAATAATATTAATACTCCTGGACATTACCCAAACAAGCAAGCATCTTCACAACGGAACTATACCCTATCTGGCAATCATTGTTATATATAGATTCATGCAACTTCAATTCATACATCATTTTCTCTGATTCACTGAGTTCCCTCCAAGCACTACAAAAACCTTTCAGCAAAGAACCACTTGTGCAGAGAATCACTGCACAACTCTATTACCTTAAAACACAAGGCAAAACCATCATTCTTGTCTGGATCCCTAGCCATATTGGTATAGAAGGAAATGAAAATGCAGATACCGCAGCGAAACTAGCAACTACAAATGACGTCGATGAAAATATCCCCATAGCTCCTAAAGACTGCAAGAATTACTGCAAGAAAGGAATATAGAGAAAATGGGATAATAAATGGAGAATCTCCAAATTAAAACTAAAACATATAAAACCCGACACAAAAAATATCAGATATCCACGTGAACTCACACGAAGAGAACAAGTCATCATAACTCGACTCAGAATAGGTAATACCAACTTAACCTCTAGCTATATGTTGACAGGAAAAAGACAACCAAAATGTCAAACATGCCAATCCACCTTAACAGTAGAACATATAATATTGCAATGCCACCAATACGAAAATGCTCGAAGACTATACAACATCCCAAATAATTTGAAAGACTGCCTGAGTAGTGATAACAGAATGAAAGATATTCCTGAGAACAACGAGACTTTTCAATAAAATCTGGTGAAACCAAACTAGAAAAGGCTAATGACTTCAGAAGTCGATGTTTTAAACGAAGAAAAAAAAATAATACGTAGGAACACCTTTTTATGTTTGATTTGCTTACTAAGGACATGTCTATTACACCATGGAAGCATTAAAAGTATGGTATAATAGGTATTTGTTTACCTTTTTTTAAAGAGATGTTTAATTGTTGTGAGATTTCGCTGGGTAGCGAATTTCAGAGTTTAAGTACTTGCTAAAAGAAAGAAGCGACGGTTAAGTTCCTGTCAGAGATTAATCATCAAAGATAGGAGCAGCGTCCTTTCGTCCATAACAGTGCTTGGTTCGTCGCCACTACTTGTTGTTTTTCTAGTGAAAACGGCTGTTTGGGTCTTCCGGGCATTAAATTTCATGAGATTTTCTGCTTTTTACTTCACAATATACATCTAGATGTATTAATGGGTAATCGTGTCATTTTAATATTTATTCAAAGAATTGCCACGTCTTTTTTTCGTTCTCTAAAGAGTACTCTGCCAGTGGTCTCTCTACTGGCAAATTATGCCCGAGCTCAGCCGTAGAGGGTAGAAGAAAAAAATATACAAAAGTGAGACGCGCCACCGACTTAGACAGTTCAAGCCGGAAACCCCTAGGTCTTATAGGCACTAGCAGAGCCACATGATAAACAACTAAGATTATAGTGAGCCAAATAAATAAAATTATAGCAAAAATGTATTGGATACTTTACTCACACAATAAATTAAAATACACAGCTCAATAACAAAATTATAACAAATATCATCAAAATTAACAGCCAACAATAAAACGAAACTTCAAAATTTACAACTTTATAAGACAACAATAAATCAAAAATTCAAAGTTTACGATTCCATAAAATAATTAAAACAACCTTATCAGGTTACCAAAAAAAAACGTATACAAGTCAACTTTTTAACAATACTTCATCAACGTTCACGTACAGCTGCTAATTAACTCACGTTTTTTTTCCCATTCACATAAAGATTTACACTGTTAAAACAATCGAGCTTATTTAAAAATATTTAATTTTACGATGACTGTCCTTCAAAATAGCAATATTGTAGGATATTTACAAATAAGTATGAAGAAAACGTTTTTACTTGGACACAAAGTACTATTGAGAATATTACTTTAATCAAAGTTCAGCCTTGGAATATTATTCAATGCAATAAATAGTTTTCAACAGTGTACCATATTAATAAATTAAAAAAAACTTAATCGTGGTGTCAAAAACAAATCACGTCGTTTAAATATTCTAAAATAAATCACTTGTAACCTTTGGGTATACGAATTCAATAATCCTGTGGCCTACTCCTGTGGCCGGATTGATTATGGAACTGCACCTGCTACTTAATAATGGCTTCCCTCCATCAGATCCCGCATGCGGTTATTTTAACTCGACACCAAAATCCAAAATATCAACAACAAAGGTAAGATAGAATGGTCAAGTTAAAAATTAAATGGTTTTTCTTCAAAATCCAATTAAGATGGCCCAAATACAGCCAGATATGAATGAAAAAACCGTAGAGGTTCTGCTCACGTGTTAATATCAAATCGTTCCAAAAACTCTCACCACCACCCGACTTCCAAGACTGACACCAACCGACTCACTAAACTACTCACTCCCAGGCCGGATATCAAAAATGACACGGAACACGCGTCAACCAACAATCTTCACAAATCTATGTTCCAAACTCATAATCGCACTCGTCCGTGTTGATAGCCAGCCCATTCACACAGAATTGCAAACCAAACAATAATATAGCTGACAACACACGACAATCGAGGCTAAAAATCAAGGCAAAATCCAATAACAAAAACATCCCACTCCATCTCCATCGATTAAAAAAAATGTCACAGCCATTAATAATTGAATCCTAACTCTACAAGGTATGCAACACTATTTACAACGAGTGATAAATTTAAGTTACAACAAAATACGGTATGCAACCCTACTTACGAGTACCTAAGGAATACGAAATCGTCAGAGACCCAATTAATAATGGAACTGTAGAAGGAAAAAAAATAGGCACGTGACAGAATCTCAACAATAAGATTTTTGCTTATTAGCAGAAAGTACTTTCTATATGTTAATCTAATAACACTGAACAGATACTTTTATGTTCTTTTACAATTCCTTTCATGTTACTTGAAGGGTTCTGAGGGTACTCCTTAAACATAAAACACCAGATCCAATAACCAATAACTTGGTAGAATTCAATGCAAACAAAACACAAGCATGTCTTTTCTCTAGAAAAGCCGATCTTACTGTGCCTAACATAACTTTGTCAGGAGTAACCATACCACTGAAGTCATCCATATCGATGCTTGGTATTACTATCAGCAATAACCTTTCCTGAGAAAAAACTTGGTTTTTTGTTTCATGCCAAGACCTATTTCACCTCCAGTCAGCTGCTTATGATCTATAAGGCACATATCCGACCTGTACTGGAGTACTGTTCCCATATTTGGAGTGCAGCACCTAACCATATCCTGAAGCTACTGGATTCTGTCCAAAAAAGGGCAATTCGTCTCGTCGGTGATGCCTCGCTTACAAACTCGCTCACTTTTCTGGAACACCGTAGAAAAGTTGGCGATTTGTCTCTATTTTATAGATATTTTCATGGGCGATGCTCTTCTGAAATATCAACAATCGTTCCTCCTTTGGCAGTCTCTTCGAGATTAACCCGTCAAGTTTAGTCTCCACACCCCTTCGTGGTCACTTTGGAGACCTGCAGAACATCATTTTTCAAAGACTCATTCATCCAACGAATTGCGAGGCTTTGGAACTCATTGCCTAGGGAGGTGTACCCCGAGGCATACAACCTCCAGAAATTTAAGAAGAACACCAACTCCTACCTTCTTTTCCTTGGTTCCCACGATGTTCTCTGAACATTACAGGATATCCCTTTTCGTGGGAACCAGAACATAAAAAAAAAAAAGATACCAAGAACTGTAGAACTTAAGAGAAACACTCCAACAACAACTGCATAAATCTCCACCTATTTGTGATTGGGTTGTTGCTTGCACCGTCAAATTCACCAAAGTTACCTTAGTAAGATTCTTTAAAAAAAAAATTTAAAAGAAGTTCCAATGACATTAACAAATTCAGGACAAATTCAAATTAATTGGGCTTGCTAGGCGTTCAAATTTTTAAAAAATTTGCTCTCTTTGTTCTTAAATGATTCAAGCAACCTGTGAGGTGTCTTTTTAACCAACAGTGTTAAATTTGTTGGTCTTATTATATTCAACACAGCTTGGAGCAGTTAAAAGTTCTTATCTTGTTATTTTTTTACGGCGAAAAATTTTCTGCATCGTTTTTTTCAGCAACGAAATCTTTTGTAGTTCAATATTTTGCACTTTTTTTGACATTGAGTCAAGAAGGGATTTATCTATTGATAAAGATCTTAGTTTATTCGGGGGGTAAAACAGGAGGTATAAATTTCACCAGATGAAGGCGGGGTCTGATGAGAGAAATAAATGTCTATCGTCATTGCAAGTCGTAAATATAATAGTAAAATTTGCTTTTCAGCGATCGGCAGCCTTGAAATTTTTTATGCATAGATAAAAGAGCCGTCATGACAAATCGATTAGGGTATAAAATAAACAGTTTATTTAAAATAATACAAACATAATGTATACAGGGTGTTACTAAAATACACGATGGATATTAACAAAAATGTTTCCTACAAGGTAATAAAAAACAATATTCCATAAAAAATCATTTATTTAAAGACCATAAAGTGAAATTGAAAACACATTCACATATTTTACGAGAAAGTAGGTACTTGTCCATACTTATGACCCAATAAATCTTAACAAAAACAAAATGTTTTTATTATTGTTCTATATTTTATTGGTTTTAAACAATGAAGATAATATGTAATTGGTGTTTTGAGTTTAAAGTTAATAAGAAAATTTTAAAATTAGGCAAAGTAAGACTCCATTTAAACTGGTAACAAATGCTGAGAGCTATTGGCATGCTAGAAAATGACGTCAAACAGATGTACGTCACAAATGACCAAGCAACAAATGCAGCTGTTGCAACAAATGAATCAAAAGTTTCGTTTGGGATCATTAAAAATCGTTTGTAGGAACCTAACTTAAGTTCGAGAAGACCGTTCAGATGTCAGATGGGGCAATCACGCTGCTCGTTTAGCTTGGGCTAACGAACACTGTATTATGGCACGAGTCCAATAGAGTCATATTTTATTTTTATACGAATCAATATTTAGGACACATCCTGACTTAAAGTGTGTACAGAAGGTTTAATTTATCGAGGTGTTACAGTAATGGTTTGAGGCTGAAACAGTTTCGGAGGTAAGACCGATATTGCTTGATAAAGCATGACCTCGCGTTTGGCCATTTTAGGTTATCTTTAAGTTTTTAAACTTTGTTTTAAAAAATAGGTTGTTTTTATATGTTATAGGCTTTGTTAAAATTAATTTGTTTTAATTTATCAACTGAAAAACCTCAATTAAGTTGATAATTTTCAGCTCAGAATAAAATTGTCTTGAATTATTTTCATGTTTCTATATTCATTGGCACTTTAATATTTCTTAATATATGCTGACCATCTACAACCTCTTTAAAATTAATAAGAATGCTTATATATAATTCATTAAATATGTTGACGAAAATAAAATAATTAGGATGCACAGAAAATTTATTGGTTTTAATACTTTACAGATTTCCCATAAGCAAAGGATATAGAAACAGCTTTAATAAAAATTAAGAACAAAAAAAGTCCAGGACCAGACGGTATTCCAAATGAACTTCTTAAATATGGCGGGAGAAGCCTGAAACAGCAGCTAACAGCCATAATTCGCAAAATCCTTTTACACCAAAAAATTCCGGACAAATGGCGCCTAAGTACCACAATCTTACTGTTTAAAAAAGAAGACAAAAAGATACCCGCAAACTACCGAGGCATAAACCTTCTAAATACAACTTTAAAATTAGTTACAAAGATTATAACAAATAAAATAAATGAACTCACCACATTGGGCGATGAACAACAAGGATTCAGATCAGCGACCTGCGACAAATAACTGAAAAATCCATCGAGTATAACAAACCAGCCTTCATGTGTTTTATAGACCTGTAAAAGGCGTTTGACCGAATACAACTGGAGGACGTGGTACACCTCCTATACAACAGGCAAATCCCATACAGCATCATAAAAATCATCGAAAATATTTACCAGAGAAACAAAATACTAGCCAAAATTAATGGCACAACTACCGAAGAAATTTCTATAAATAGTGGTATTCGACAAGGAGATTCCCTTAGCCCCTTATTGTTCAACATTGTTATGGACGAAATAATAAAAAGCACTCGTAACCTGAAAGGGTATAAAATGGGGAACAAAGACGTCAAAATCCTATGCTATGCCGATGATGCTGTTCTGATTGCAGAAAACGAAGATGACCTACAGAGATTACTATTCAAATTTAACACAACGGCAAAAAGTCTAAAAATGAAGATATCTGCAGCAAAGACGAAATGCATGACCACTTCAAAAACACCTATCAGATGCAAACTGGTTGTGGATGATAAAATTATACACAGGAGATGAAATTTAAATACCTAGGCATAAAAATATCAGGATACGGTGACATCGAGGCATCGAAGTAAGAAACCAAGCGGCAAAAGCAGCACGAACCTCAGCTTACCTGAACGATACAATCCTCCGAAACAAATATATCGGAATCGAGACCAAATCCCGAATCTACAAGGCGGTCATCCGACCTATATTAACATACACAGCGGAAACTAGACCAGATACATCGAACACAAAGAGAATATTAGAAACCACCGAAATGAAAATAGTGCGCAGGATCGCTGGAAATCACTTTTTGACAGGGAGAGAAGCGAGGACATTAGAAGAACATGTAAAATAGACAAAGTAAATGAATGGATTCTGGGAAGAAAGAGAGAGTGGAACGAACACATAGACCGGATGAATGACGACAGAATGGTCAAAATAACTAGAGACAAGTCGCCCTTAGGACGCCGAAGCGTTGGAAGACCCCGCAAGAGATGGAGCGACAAGCTTTTCAATAATTGAACAGCAGAGGATACGAAGAAAAACAAGCAAAATTGCTTACATTAAAGAAAGAAGAAGATTTCCCATTCTATCGGTGTGTGTGAGATATGCAAAAAGATCTCCGGTTTATTTTCAATGGCAAAATATTTATTAATTATTTAATTATTTTTTTAAAAATGTATTTAAAACTTTAAATTAATAGAATCCTGCTATCTGCACGACAGAAAATTTGAAATTTTTTAGGAAATTGAAACCAGAAAGATTTTTAGAAACACTGGGAGCTATTCACTAATACTTAAGAATACTGGATTAAATCCAATTGTTCTAATAAATTATTTAAGCGAGTTCAGTACCGTGCAGAGTACAATTTTAGAAGTCCACATAGACAGATCAAAGTAAATAATAGAACAGCAAGTATATTGAATCAGATAGTATGGCATTTTTATGTGTATCTACTAGTAACTTATTTCCGGTACTTCATATGTTTCTCCATTATTTTTCCAAAAAATGTAAAAGAAACTTTACGTTTGTTTCTCGTTAAAAACTTATTTATACGTCGTTTTATTGTATATTATTTGTATTTGCTTAAATAGAGCGAAAAACTCGGTCTTCTAAATTGAGAATATAGAGTTAGTGGTTAATATCACCAGTGTATTGTCGTATTTTATAACGTTCAATGTGATTTTCACATTTCAAAAGCCTTTAAACCTTTGAAAGCACTAGCGAAAAAGAAAACTGTCTTTTGTGGTATATCCACTCTCTTTTTATCTTCGAAAATAAATAAAAGAATATTTAAAGGTTGTAGTAAAAACATTCGTTGTACGAACGTTAGACGAGAAAACATTTTATGAATCGACTGTCTACACAAAATGACTTATTTTGTGATTGTATTTTTAAAATGTCGCAACATGCCAAAAAATAAATTTGGAAAGTGCAATCATGTCTAATATGTTTAAAAAAAACTGATTTTATTATTGCAAAGAAATAAAATTTGCTTTGATACAAGCAATTCTGGAGTACCTAGCTTGAATGCCTACATGGAGATAGTTTTTTAATGTAGGTCTTAAAGAGTAAAATATTGAAAGATCTTTAATGCATACATGTGAGTGTCTGCAAATACATGATGAAGGGTTACAGACATTTGACAGGGTCTAACATGATGTATTTGTAGAGACTTTAGACCATATAAACGCCATTGCACTTTAATGTATACTCTGAAAAAATATTTAGGGAAGCACTTACTGATATACAAGCCGGCATTATTATAAATAATGAAATCATAAAAAAACCTTCGCTACGCAGACGATACGGTACTATTGGCCTCCAGTCAGGAAGATTTACAACGGATACTGGATGCAGTCATCGAAAAATGCGCAATGGCTGGACTGGGATTAAATGCAAAAAAGACCAAAGTATTAGTAATTAGCAAGCAACCTAACATCATAGCTAACATTACAGTTGGGGGTGAACTATTGAAGTAATAAAACCAAATAAAATATCTGGGCAGCATAATAACTAACAGCGCGGATAGTTAAACTGAAGTGAAATCAAGGATTGAGCAGGTTCGAGCAGCATTTAAAAATATGAGGAGGGTCTTGTACTGTAGAGATCTAAAGTTAACTCTAAGAATCCGACTTCTCAGACCCTTCTATACGGTATGGAAGCCTGGACTATAAACAAGTACGAAGAAAGACGACTTGAAGCCTTTGAGATGTGGGCTCACAGGAAAATATTAAAAGTTTCATGGTACTATACTATATCCAACTTGGTAATACTGCAAAGTCTGAATAAATCCACCAAAATTCTTACCACCATCAAAAGAAGGAAACTAAAATATTTCGGGCATGTTATGAGAGGAGAAAAATACCGATTACTGCAGAACATCATGCAGGGCAAAATTTATGGTAAAAGAAAACCGGGTCGCAGAAAAGCATCATGGCTCAAGAATCTACGTGACTGGTATAAACTCAACTCAAGCTCTCTGTTCAGATTTGCCGTCGACAAAGTAACCAACGTGGTGACCAACGTTCTAGAAGGATATGGTACTTAAGAAGAAGAAGGGTTACATATAGAAACAAAAAAGTTGTTTGACCAGCTTATTTGAGCAGAAAATTCTTGTTGCTTGATACATTTCTTACAACTAACTGCGTTATTGCTTTTCGTTTTTAAGGAAAAGAGTTTTGGAAGGGAAAGATTTTTATAACAGGTAGCCCAAAATAAATCACCCTATTGGAAGACGGAATAACTGTTACAAATGGCGTCGAATGTCAGTTCATTTATGACATTTTTAAAGTAAACAGAATTAGAATTTCTGTGAAGAAACCATGGAAGGCTATACTCCTTAAAGACGCGAAATAATTATGTCCAATATTTTAATAAAACAGCTTTTAACATATAATACCTTTTTCTCATATAAAACACGTCTGCTCTCTACAGATTTCAATTCTTAACTTCCCATTTTAAATATACGTCCGCTATTTTTCAAATTATTATTCCATTAAACAAACTTTCGATTATTCTTACCAAACAAAAACTCTTAGAAACCCGTTTCTACAATGTTTTAAACTAAAATTTTATGCAGCCCAAGATAATATATTTTTTAATACCAATTTATAAATTTTTCTAAATGAATTCTCTGTTTTACAAAACCAACATTTCAATCCTAAACAAATCTGTCATCCTTTATAGTTATTTATCAAATTTATTAAATTTTTTATTCCTTATAGATTTATGAAATTTTTATATAAATATTATTTTTATTAAAATATATCATAACAATATATATATATATATATATATATATATATATGTATACGTCAAAAGCCTAACTAGAGGTGACATAAGCGATGAACTAAGTAGTCGTGAAGTCACTTCTAATTCGTTTCTACCCTACACTCTTTGAGTGACAGATAGGATTAGCCGGATTCTAAAAGAATATAACATCAAAACTATCTTCAAGCCATCTAAGAAGATAGCAAACTATCTGAAATCTGCCAAGGATAAGAGAGCCCCACTAAGTTCTGCAGGTGTTTATCGTATTTCATGCACTTGTGTAAGTGTCTACATTGGAACAACTAAACGTTCCATTAACAGCAGGGTCAAAGAACACAAAGTCAACTACCATCTTGGACATACAGAAAAAAATCTGTTGTCGCGGAGCAAACAATTAATAATGATCACAGAAATAAAATCCAAGAACACCCAAGTTTTATGCACCACATCTGCATATTACCCGAGGCTTTATATAGAAGCGATTGAAGTACATAAACACCAGCAGAACTTAAATAAATCTAAGGAAACACGTAAAATTATTAGAACATGGGTACCTGTACTTAAAAATACAATAAGAATGAATCTCCGGAACATGACCAATATATGAACAGCCCGCAAATATGCCCCGCCCACCAAAACGTATACATCCTGCGAACGTGACATACATATGTCACAAACTGTCAGCCTTAAAAAAGCAGACATTAATTATATCTCCAGAAGATGCTATTCCACTAGAGATGGAAAAACGTCAAGTATTAACTCAGACCCGTTTGGGACATTTTTGTTCAATTGGGAGCGTTAAATATGTTTAAGACATTAGAGAGTTACAATTTGAAAGATGAGCTTAGAAAACTATTATTAGAAAGCTACCACTAGTAATAGGTATTATTTTGGTAGCTAGAAAATCTTATGGCCTTCCAGCAAAACGAAGAAAAGTTTTGGACGTCTAAAAAGTATTGCCCCAAAACTGTCTTTGACACACTTTTTTGTTATTATCACTTATATATTTTTTTTTTGAAAATAGTCGCAAAAAGGGTAGACCTATCGTGTGGGCCGCGGACGGCCCGCACTGCGACTATTAAAAGAGGAAGGGATTATAGAAAGAAAATGATTGTGGACACGCTTTTTAAAAAGTTGCAGGTCATAGTTCTCTGGAAAAACTGATTTTGGAAGCTTATTCCATTCCGTAGCAGCCCTGTAAAAGAAGGATTCTTGATAAAGATTGGTCCTTGTAGTGTCAATCTTGAGAGTAAATGGGTGAGACTGATCAGCGTGCCGAGTTCTTCGACCGAATGTGGCCAATGGTGGTACAAGAGTTTTTATTTCTCTGAAGCATCTGCCATGGAAATATCTGTAGAGCAATTACTGGTCTGCAACTCTTCTTCTATGTTCTAGAGGGTGAAGGGTATCTGTGAGAGTTGAGCTGTTTATCAAACGAATGGCTCTTTTCTGAATGGAATCTAGAAGACGAAGGGAATGCCTTGGTGCTGAACCCCAAATGTGCGAGAAATACTCCAGTAATGGTCGGATTTGAGCCTTGTACGTCGTCAACAGTTGATCAGAAGTAAAAAACTTTCTAGCTTTCCACAAAAAACCTAGCCTCTGGCTTGCCGACTTTGCGATGTTAGCAACATGGTCATGCCAAGACATTGTGAAGGAATGATTTGAGGAATTCACTCTCTTGGATAACGTGACACTTTGTGTTTTTTGGGCGTTGAACTGAACAAGATTGTTGGTTCCCCACTCGACGATTGCTTTAAGATCTCTATTGATAGAATCAACCTGTTCCCGCCTGAGTCTATTTGTATCATTTACCGAAAGTGATCGATAGGATGTGAAAGTTGAGACAAGTGTGCTATCGTCTGCGAAACTGTAAATGGGGTTCGTGGTGGTTTTCATGAGGTCGTTGATGTGTAAAAGAAATAAGGTGGGGGACAGGATAGAACCCTGGGGGACCTCGGCATTGGTTTTAAACGCATCAGAAGAAATACCGTCAACTGCCACATGTAAGGAGCGATCTTGCATGAAGCTCAAGAGCCGTTGGCGCAGTTTGGTTAGGAGACCGTAGGCAGATAATTTACTTAACAATGCCTGTGATGCACAATGCACGGGATTTACCAAACTTTTCAATAGTGTTTGTCCAGAGCTGAGTGAAATAAGCTAGCAAATCTCCAGTAGACCGAAGTTGTCGAAATCCATATTGTCTCTCATGGATTATCTTAAATTTCTCTAGATATTTGATAAGTTCTGTGTTAATCGCTTTTTCCATAACTTTGGATATGACTGAGACCAATGCAATAGGGCGATAATTTGCAGGAATGGTCTTCTTTCCTTTTTTCGGAATCGGTTGGACTTTAGCGTTTATCCACATGGACGGAAATACTCCTTTGCTGTAAGATAACTTAAAGAGTCTACAGAGAACTGGGGTGAGCTCTTGAGCACAGGTCTTCAGGACAATTGTCGGAATTCCATCTGGTCCTACTGCCTTATTAGAGTCAAGATTTCGTAGGATTTTCCTGATAGTGCGATGGCGGATAGTGACCTCAGGCATTGATGCGTTTATTTTAGGTATCGTTGGGGGTTGTTTTTTATTGGTATCGAGGGTTGAGTTAGAGCTGAACATTTCGGCCAGCAGATCTGCTTTTTTTTTGGAAGATACGGATGTCGTGCCGTCGGACCTCTCGAGTGGTGGTAAAGAAGAAGTTGTGAAATTCTTATTTATAGCTTTGGCCAAAGACCAGAAGGTCTTTGATCCAGGAGGGGCATTGACAAGCTTGTTGCATATTCTCCTGTCGTAGAATTCTTTGGCAAGATCGATAGTTCTTTTGCAGGCGTTCCTCGCGTGAACAAAGGCTTCTTGGTTGGCAATTGTCGGGACTTTGCACCAAAGTCGATGTGCTTGATTTTTATCACGCACCGCACGGTTGCATTCTTGGTTGAACCAGGGTTTGGGGTTGAAGATCCGTCTTGTACCATGATGAATGTATGAGTCCATACCTAGCCTTATGATTTCGGTTACAGATTCTGCACATATTGATGGGTCTTGTGAGCGAAAGTAGACATTTTTCCATGGAAATGATAGGTAAAAGTCCCTCAGTTCATTCCATTTGGCTGATCTATAATGCCAGACAATAGAGGTACCAGGCGTGATTTTGGGCGGGGTTGTTTGTTTGGACGTGGCTGAGATGAGTTTATGCTCAGATTTACCGAGCGGAGCGGTTATAGAGACTTGGTACTGGTCGAGATGTGTCGTGAAGAAGAGATCGAGAATGTTGGTTTGGTGATTGAGGTTATCGGGTATGCGGGTAGATTCTTTAACTACCTGGGTCACGTTGTGGCTTATCGCAAAGTTCTCAGCTTCTAGACCGGCGTTGTCGGTGCGGTTGGATCTCAGCCAGTTCGCGTTGTGAACATTGAAATCACCCAAAAATATAACCTTTGTGTTGGGGTCGTTAGTTTGCAACAGCTCCAGCGTGTCGGAAAGATGTTGAAAGAGGCTGACGTAAGGAGGGTTCGTAGAAGAAAGATACAGGCAGCAGATAAATTTTGTTGATTTTTGTAAGGTTAACTTGAATTTATTTTATTTATTCTCTTTTTTATTTTATATATTTTATTTAATTAAATTTGTAATTTATTTTAGGGTATTTTTTTGTACACATGTAGTATTTGTACTAGCATACCTATTTTTTATGTACACAGGCGCAGATTTAAATTGCTTTGGTTTTAGGTATTTCATTAGTACAAAAATTGGCGCGCATACATTAGACTGGTCTTAGACTTTGTTTATTTTCTAAATTAAATTAATCTGATAAATCAATATCTCATCCCAGAGATAGAGTAAGAAATCTAGATATAAAAAAGGATGTTTGTTTGCATGTACCACCATAACTTTGGAACGCCTTGAGCAATTTTACATAAATTTGTAAATGGCAACAAATACTGAGAAAGTATCCACCACCAGCACTCCCATGAAAAAGGTGGCAAGGGGATGAAATATAAAACTATTTAAAACGACAGATATTATTGTCAAACTCATAGTATTTAGGGTCGCTGACTTTGATAACGACATTTCCAATTATGTCCGACGACGACGTCGGCATTTATAAATGTTCTACTAATGTTTGTGAACCTTCAAATTCGAAACATTTTCGGAACATTCTAGAACTTCCCTCAGATTTCTAAAACTTACCAAAAATTTCAAGAACTTTTAAAGATAACACTTTAATATATCGAAACGATATCTTTAAGTGATATCTCAAACTCGATCCATATATCGAACTTAATCGATGTATCAAAGTGTAAAAATTATAGAAATTTGTTGAATGTTCTAGAAATTCTAGAAATTAAGACATGGAAAATTCTAGGAATTTGTGAAAAGTTCTAGAAATTCGTGGAAATGTCTTAAATTCGGTCGAACCTTCTAGAACATTTTGTGAAATGTTCTAAAATGTGTTTATGTATGCATAGATACATACAACAAACAAATAATAAAGAGGTGGTCTACCTTTAGCTCCACTACAAAAAGGGTGAAAAATTGATGATTTTTAAAAATTATCAAAAAGCCAATATTATTGACGAACTCATAGTCTCTGAGATCGCTGAGTTTGAAAGTGACAATCCCAATTATGTCCGACGACGAAGCCGGCATTTAAAAATATTCCACAAGGGTTAAAAATCTTTCCAGGGTAACGCCGCACCAGATAAAAAGGCTAATAATTAAATAACAACTTTATCAATTTTTTATACTTTTAACAATATGTTAAATTTAATTCTGTATTACTTTGGCTTTTAATTAAAATAAGAATTAAAGGTAGGTAGTTATTTTTTCATAACACTGCGTTTGACTAAAAGATATCCAGTCCATTGTCATTCTTGGCCGTATTAATGGTTTGCCAAAGAAGCTTTGCATCCAATGTCATGCCTAGCTACTTTGCTTCGTTGGAATTTGTGATAGTTCAAGTTGATCAAATAGGAAAAATTTTGCCCAAAAAAAAAACACTGTTTGGTAAATTTATTAAGCAACGCTATGTTTATTGTTTTATTAGATTATAGGTGGTAACAACAAGTTACGAATGCGAACAAATATTACCAGACAATGATAAATAAATGCATAACTAACTCATTCGCACACAATTATTTATCGATGAAGCTTGTTTTGTTGACAGTGTTGGGTGATAATTTAATTATTCAATTTTGTTGAATCTCCGACTCCGTATGATGAATGGGCTCTAATATTAATTTTAGATTTACGTGAAAAGGGATACATGTGCGTATTATTAGGGGTAGGTTTGAAAATCCCCCAATTAAATATACATCGACGAGTTTATATTTTAATATATTATTCATACTGGATTTTTCTCTAAACTAGTAACGATTCTCGTTACTTACAATCGCGTCGGATTGATGAGGATACTACGAGGGCTGCTACTAAAATTTTAAGATACGACTAAAACAAAAACATTCAAAATTAAAATATTAGTCCGGTAAAATAGTATGCAAAAGATCGTATAGTTTCAATTATTTTTTATGTCCGTAAACTAAAGTCCAAATTTTAGATCTTATCGCACCGCCACACTCTACTTGATAGAGTCATAATTTTAGCAAAACTGTTGGCGCTACCAACAAATTTTCATTTAAATTTATAATTGCTACGATTAAAGCCTAAAATTACTACTTTTAATCTCCCTAAAACTTAAATAATTTTCAAAAAATTTTCGAGGTGTGAATTTTTTTGAAAATTTCCCGAGACTACAACCGAAGAAAATTTTCTTGGAAAAATTCGCATCCGAAAAACCATTTACCGAAAATAATTTAAGCTTGCGGGAAATTTGGTACGGAAATTTTATGCCAAAAATTATAAGAATAGTACATTGTTTACCGGGTAGGAAAAACCTAACATTCCTGGACGACTGTAAAGATTGCTATCAACACAGTCCAGGAATGTGGCTTTTCCTAGGAGGTACACATACTATTTTTTCGCAAATGGTTTAAAATTCGACAGATATTAATTAATTTTGAAAAATTGAAATTCGTAATAAAATTGGTTGCGTTACTATGTAAAAGTAGTAATCTTGAATTATCAAACTTGACGCATATAAATTTAATTGCTGGCTTTTTAGAAAACAAAACAATGTAAAATGATAAGTGATGATAAATTTTTTATTTTTGGGACTCCTCCAGAGCTAGTTAAGGCAGTAAATACTGCTTCATTAGAATTATTGCCAAGAAATCAAAGATGAAATATTCAACATTGTGGGCCAATTATTCAATATTAAAGTAAACACTTGTAATTAAACACAATGTACATATATCTTGGAAAGAAGTCATAAGGTCTAATGCGCTTTTATAGACTTGGAAAAGACCTATGACAGAGTGGTGAGGAGTGAATTGTGGTCTACACTGTCTATGTATGGGGCGAGTGGTAGTTTAATACGAGCACTGAAATCACTTAACGAGAATTCCACTGCTTGTGTCAGGATAAACGAAGCTTGCACGGAATGGTTTAACATCAAAAAAGGTGTAAGTCAGGGATGTTTAACTTATACATAGACAATTGTTTAAAAGATCTGAAAGAGAGTGCGTATAGATTAAAAATGAATGATTTGATCGTCAAATGCCTTCTTTACGCCGATGATCAAGTCATATTAGCGTTATCTGAAGAGGAGTTGCAGGCGATGGTTAATGTTAAGCATGATGCCCTGAATATCAAAGGGATGAAATTAAATGTAAGCAAAACGAAAGTAATGGTTTTTGAGAGAGAAGAAAGCATGGCAACCTGTGGAGTTTCGATTGAGGGAGAAAGAGTGGAACAAGTAAATGAATTTGTGTACTTGGGTTCAAAGTCTACTAGAGATGGAAAGTATGACAGTGACATTGGGCGAATGATATTGGCAGGAAAACAAATGAATAGGGCACTGCATAGCCTTATGAATGGCCAGAAAGTGTCAAAAAAGGCACGTCTGGCAGTGCATAGAGGTGTGTTGGCTCCTACACTTATGTATGGTAGTGAATGTTGGGTTTGGCAGAAGAAGCATGAAAATAGGATTAATGCTGCGGAGATGAGTAGTCTGAGAAGTATAGCTGGAGTGACTCGGTTGGATAAAGTGAAGAATAGTGAGATAAGAGAACGCTGTGGTGTAAAAGATAATGTGGTTACAAAGATAGATAAAGGAATGCTAAAGATAGTTTGGACCCGCAGAAAGGATGGATAAAGGAAGATTTACAAAACAAATTTACAAGGCGAGTGTGAATAGACAAGTCGGTAGAGGTCGACCTCGGAGAACATATCTCGATCAGATCAACATTGTTTTGAAGAAAGGCCAGGTCAAGAATACCAACAACCGACGAGCATGTATAAGAGCACCGATGAAAGTACAGAAAGCAAAAGATGTGTGTAAGAACCGTAGCAAGTGGAAGGAAGTGGTCTTTGCCTACCCCTATGGGAAAAAGGCGTGACTTTTTGTATGTATGTATGTAGATATATTCAAAACTTCGTTCTTTATTGAAACGGCAAGCTCAAGGTTATAGGACAAAGTAATCTAAGATTTTAACAAAGAAAGAAATCGAAAAATTTATCCAGGAAGCTCCAAATAAAGAAAATTTAATGATTAAGGTAATTTACAAGTTTTTAGTTTCTATTTAGATTACACATTATTCATTATTTAGGTGGCTTTATTATTTGGTATTTCTGGGGCCTGTCGATCGGATAAGTAAGTCTAAATGATTTTACACGATGTAGAAGATCTAGAATCTAAGCTTTTAATTAGCATACCTGATTCAAAGACCAACAAACCAAGATCATTTGTAGTTAATCAGATGTACTTAAATCTTTATCGAGAGTATGTTTCGTTAAGACCAGAAAATATGAACAGAGACAGATTTTTTTTTAAATATTAAAGCGAAAAGGGTTGTAGACAAGTAGTAGGAATACATCAATTAAAAAAAATGCCTAAAATAGTTGCTTATTAGAAGTTAGAAAATCCGACAGAATATACTGGTTATTGCTTTCGTCGGTCTTCTGCAACAATATTGGTTAACTCTGGTGCCAACATAACTAGATTAAAGAGGCATGGCAGATGGAAATCATCAAACGTTGCTGAAGGATATATCGAAGAATCTTTTAACAATAATGTTGAGGTGGCAAATAAAGTTTTCAAAGTACAAAATATTTAACAAAATAACCCTACTACCTCGCATGTTGTCTAAAATGTTTTTCAAAGTTCTAATATTATTCCTCCAATTTTCAATAATTGTACCAACTGTCAAATAACTGTAAATATAACAAACTAATTTAAAAATTAAGCTTTTCAAAATATACATTAATTCTTTATAAACAACGTGTTTTCAATCATTTATGTAGAACACTAACAACTGTAAGGAAATATTATTTCTGTAAGGAAATGTTATTTTCTTACAGTAAGGAAATGAATATTAACATAACAGTTAGGAAATCTTGATTTTCTCTTTAAGAAATTTTGTCTGGAATGTCAAAATTTCCTAGCGATTTGCAGAAAAATACATTTTTTGACAGTTAAGTAGGAGTTTATGTTGCTTTGATGTTTGGTGCCTTAATAAATTTTGGCATCCGCACTTGACAGCTGTCAAGCTAGGGAAATTATCACTTATTAATTTTTTGACCGAAATTTTGTTTGGAAAATTCAGGTTGTCGTCATAGCAACCTGTCAAAATCGAGGCATCTGATTGGCTTAATAAAACAGTTATAAAATGTTCTCTATAATTTTAATGGAAATCAAGATACAGATTTTTAAAAATGCACGAAGTTGTAATCTTAAAATATTGTGCTTTGTTTATAGCAAATTTAAAATTTTATTCTTTTTAAAATATCCTATAAACGGTTTTACTCTTTAAGTATAAAACAAACAGGAACAAGTATTGCTACTTTGTACGGATGCTAAAAGTGCGAGGGAACGGACTCATTATTGAAATGTTTCAATGTGTTTGTGTATGGTATTGTTGTATGCTTTGGTGTAAATACTTGAAAGTTACCCATTATAGACATATTAATTAATTGCTGGTAAAACATTGTTATATTACTAGGACAATAACGACAAATATGGTTAGTTGTTCATCTTGTGGATGTTTCCTGACACCAAAACATAAAAGTGCTGGTGTAACATTTTACAAGTTTGCGTATTTAATGCTAATATTTAAAATATTAAGAAATAAATAATAATTGTATTTCAATGAAATTTATAGGTCAAACCAAAGTATGAATTGGAGTCTGCTTAGTGTAATTTTTTAATTACATATACAGTAAAGGACTTTTTACACACAATTTAAACAATTTATAGGAATCAGGGGGATATTATTCTGGGAATATTATATGAATGTAAAATAGAATTTTAAGAAAAAAGTGTACCTAAAAGATATTTAATTAACCATTGTTCTACAAAATATGTGTAAATAATACTATCCGTTGTATTGTCCATTATATGTTGTATTTATGTATCAAATGGACTTAGGTAAAACTTCCGACTTTAATTAAAATTAATAGTTACCCATACCTAGTGAACCAAACGAATAAAGTAAGCATAAAAGATATTTTATATACATACAGTGTGTCTACAGATAAACACCTTTTTTTTGCTTGTTACACAAAATTAAAAATTTTAAAATGAAAGTTTCCTAAATAGATATTAATGTTCTATTGCTTGCAGAATTTTTAACGTAAATACTTAAATGTAGCATTTTTTATATTTTTATTAACATTTATGAGTTTTTTGTTCTTTTTATTATAATTTAAAGCACTACGCCTTTGTCAGTAGATCGCCATACGTACCCTTCATTCCGGTTGCTCCCTCCTGATGTTTTATATTCAAATGTTTTACTGAATAAATTGTACAATTTAAATTTAAACTAGAGTATATTTGCTGAAATTTAAGTCTCAAATTAACTCTTGGCTATACATTACTTTGTACATTGGCGCTATTCAGTAGCAGCAATAAGTAATGGCCAGCAAAATATTAAAAAACTGTTCTTTTCAGAAGAAAAAAAATTGTTTTATATTTATAATGCAAGATTTTTAAGAAAAAACAATTTTTAAAATCTCCTAAAATTCTAACAATTTGGCAACGGTATGTAGCGTGGCATTATAAAATTGTATGCCATGCCATAAATTTTGTTTTGTATCATTTTTACCATCAACTTTAATTTAAAGTATGTGACTAAAGTCCTCTTAAAGATTCTATTTTTAGATTGTAGTAATTTATTTTAAAAAACAGCTTTTCGTTTTTTAGAATAGTCCTACTACTGAAGATGAAAATATGTTTAAAAAAATCTTAGATGATTTAATCCATCAGCATTTTTAAGCATATACAAAATTTACTAATTTTAAGGGATCATGACGCTGCACAAATAAACCACTTCGACCCTAGTGTTAAAAAGCAAAAAGTGTACTTACTCGATGGACAGCTTCTTCATCTCCCCAATAGTTCGCACTTTCCTTTTTCCCTTTTTTTTTTGTTTGCGAATAACGGGATGGACCCTGTCCACCTCCTTTCTGAATTTCTCTTTTTCATTATCGCTCAACATGATGTAGTCCACAATGTCGCTAAAATCGTCCTCCTGGTGCTGACCCGTAGATTTTTCCGCGTATTTTTGCTTGTCACCCGACAGAATGGCGTCGTTCGAATCTTTGATGCGTCCATTAACGACGGATATTTCGTTGGGAAGACTCTCTTTGGAAATGTTGGCGCTGGTAACGGCGGCACTAAAACAATTTTACTGTTAAGCAAATACGAAATGTTGTCGACTTTCCTCGAAAAATTGTTGTCTACAGTCTAAAATCATCGTTTTCAAACCTGGAAATCACGACCTCTACGAAGGGTGGCGTAAAGTATTATAGGAGGTCGCAATGTGTTTAATAAATAAGACATTATTTTTTTATTTAAATGTTTTTAATGTTAAAAGAAGTAATAACAAAATAAAAAGTAACTATTAAAGTTGTCTAAAATAATAATATTAATTAATCTATTAAGTTTCTACTTAAAAGTTGTGGACTCAAAATAAATACAGAAAAAAACAAAAACAATGACTATCTCCAAAAAGGCAAATGTGAACATATATAACAAACAAAAAGAGCAGGTCGACAAGATCAAATATCTGGGATGCTGGATAACACGAGATTTAAACCCGGAAACAGAAATCAAATGCCGTATAAAAAACGCAAGAAGTGCATTCCTTAAAATAAAGAGACTCTTAACAAACCCCACATTATCGCTAAACAACAGATACAAAGCTTATATCTACTCAATCCTCTTATATGGTAGCGAATCATGGACGATGGGAATACGATCGATGCGTAGAATAGAAGCCTTCGAAATGTGGGTAATGCGTAGAATGCTCAAACTATCATGGACAGAGCATATCTCCAATGAAACCGTTCTAGGAAGGATGAAAGTGGACAAAGAAATCTTGGAAATGGTCAAAAAACGCAAGACAAGCTATCTGGGACACATATACAGAGGCAAGAGATACGACAACTAATAATGGAGGGCAAGATTAAAGGTAAAAGAGGAGATTTGCCAAAATTGTAGCCGACCTTCAGTGAAGACGGCACGTTAAGAAGAAGATTATTGTTCTTATTTTATTTTGTTACATCCTTATTTTCTCTCTACCCGGCTAAACTTCATCGAAGTCCATTTCTATTTATTTTAGCATTCTTCTCAACAAGAAAATATTCAACAATCCAAACTATCGCTGTTAAATTTAATTATTTTTTTTCGCAAAATATCGATATTCACTGCGGAATTTGTTGGTGTTGTGAAAACATGTGACAGCAGAATTGTCATACTGAACTTCACATTTTTTTTTAAATTTTTAAACAGAAATACCTTCCAAATTTCCAACTTTTCTCGTGAATTTTAAAAAAAGTTTCTTTCACACAACCCTTATTCTGACAATTCGGAACACAACAACAAAAAATCAGCCATATCGGTCAAGCCGTTCTCAAGTTATAATCTTTTATACATGTGGCAATTGATTTTTTTTAATACAGGGTGTTCCAACGAAAATTTATACCCAAAAATGCAACATGTATTATTTAAGTAACGGTGCACAACACCCAATAGTATTACCCTGATCAGCTCACCTCTCTGTGCTTATATGCAAGCACTATCATTTATCTGCCTTACATGCTGGACCCGCCAGGTGTCAAGCTTTAATCTGCATTCTTACACGTTCCGTTAACAAGCTTATTCCACTTCCAAAATGACTTTCTTTGTTTTTCTTCTTTTTTTTTTATATTTTGCTTTGTTAACACACCGGATAACTTTCTTTGTTCATTTATTTACACTTCTCAAACATTCCTATTTCCTCCTAGTTTTAAAATTGGACAACCATTCCAATTTTGCTGAGCGGTATGTTAGCGCCACTCTTATCATTTTCTAAAAAAAATCAGCGATGCGCTCATGTATTGGATTTCGTTTAAAATTAATATCCACTAGTTTTTTGTACATCGTTATCACTTTAATAAGAAACTAGTTTAACATTGTTATTACCGTTTTCGTTCGAGAAACAACTCTGTTGATACCTCATTCGTTCGAAGATAAAATCGGTTCCTAAACTCAGTTATTTTATATTTACGCTAATTACTATTTATTTAACTGCTTTTAAAAAGTAATAGTCAAAACCGTTACGTTGGGTTATAAAATCTTATTCTTACAAGTACCAGTTAAATCGCAATATTGTGTCATTTACTACCCTAATGTGTTCGCAAATATAAAGACATTGTATCGGCTTTTCGCTCCACCTAGGGCAAAATTCAAAATGGAAACAAAACGATCGATTGTGGAGCTTCCAGATTCTCCAAAAACATCTTCCAAAAGTAAGCCGTTGATAATTTTATGACGATTAACTAATTTCAGTTTTTACTACACGGGTAGCGGGTGGATACTCATCTATAATCCCAATAGATGACAGATCTACTTCAGGGATGCGCCACTGCCCACGCGAGCCTTGGTTTATCTCCCACCTCCATACGGGGGAAGCCATTGTCCCATCCCCATATCACCTATCGAAACCTGATAATTCCTCCCTAATATCCTACTAAAACACCGAGTGACTGCCGGTATGAGTAGTCCTCTTCTTGCCGGTCAACAGCTTCGGGTGGATAAACTGGCATGTAGTAGGGCAACTTATTGTCTTGGGGTTGAGAAACCGACCCCAAAGGCGGAGAAACTACATATTAGTCAACGGCATTGAGATGTGGAAGGCAATGGAAACCACCACATTAAAGGCTCGCATAAGCATCCACAGGATAATCATGGATAATGGCTGAAAAATCTAACGGCCCTAAATACGGGCGCCCCTTAGATGGGGCAGGGGTGCTAAGAATCTCCCGGTCAGCTGCTATCAACATTGAGAACCACAATTTAAAGATTGGAACATGGCATATGTCACTCAGCTCTGGACAAACACTATTGAAAAGTTTGGTGAATCATGTGCAATAGCCTTGGATATATCTAAAGCCTTTGACTGCGTTTGGCACCAGGCATTGTTAAGTAAATTATCTGCCTACGGTCTCCCAACCAAACTGCGCCAATGGCTATTGAGCTTCATGCAAGATCGCTCCTTACATGTGGCAGTTGACGGTATTTCTTCTGATGCGTTTAAAACCAATGCCGGGGTCCCCCAGGGTTCTATCCTGACCCCCACCTTATTTCTTTTACACATCAACGACCTCTTGAAAACTACCACGAACCCCATTTACAGTTTCGCAGACGATAGCACACTCAACTTTCACATCCTATCGATCACTTTCGGTGAATGATACAAATAGACTCAGGCAGGAACAGGTTGATTCTATCAATAGAGATCTTAAAGCAATCGTCGAGTGGGGAACCAACAATCTTGTTCAGTTCAACGCCCAAAAAACACAAAGTGTCACGTTATCCAAGAAAGTGAATTCCTCAAATCATCCCATCACAATGTCCGGAAATACCCTTGAACCAAGAACCTCCATCTCGATTTTTGGAGTCACGGTATCCAATAATATGTCTTGGCATGACCATGTTGCTAACATCGCAAAGTCGGCAAGCCAGAGGCTAGGTTTTCTGTGGAAAGCCAGAAAGTTTTTTACTTCTGTTCAACTGTTGACGACGTACAAGGCTCAAATCCGACCTCTACTGGAGTATTGCTCGCATATTTGGGGTTCAGCACCAAGGCATTCTCTTCGTCTTCTAGATTCCATTCAGAAAAGAGCCATTCGCTTGATAAACAGCTCAACTCTCACAGATACCCTTTACCCTCTAGAACATAGAAGAAGAGTTGTAGACCAGCCATTCCTCTACAGATATTTCCATGGCAGATGCTTCAGAGAAATAAAAACTCTTGTACCACCATTGGCCACATTCTGATTAGAGCATATGTCTTTCCAATTCTTTTGTATGAAGTCGAGAGCTGGACACTAACAGAAGCCACGTTCAAACGTCTACAAGCTTTCGAGATGTGGTTGTACAGGAGAATGCTAAGAGTAAGTTGGGTGGAAAAGATCACAAACGAGGAGGTGCTTAGAAGAATGCATAAAGATACAGAAGTGGTCAATATTGTAAAACAACGAAAACTTGAATATTTCGGACATATCATGACACACCCAGAAAAGTATGACATTCTACATCTTATAATACATGGTAAAATTAATAGTAAGAGATGCTTCGGCAGACGGAGAACTTCCTGTTTTAAAAATCTCAGACAGTGGTTTGGTCTCACCACTATACAACTTTTCTGAGCGGATCAGATATTAAGATGGTAGTATGGTGAAAGAGGAGGAATGCAAGAGATGAAAGGAATACTTTAAAAGTTTATTTAAGAAAGATAATACACCAGCGCAAGCCCCATTTGGAGACATAAGTAAGAGTTGCAATGAAAGTGAAATAAGTACGACATAGATTTTGGAACGACAGCAACCATAAACAATTGTGGTGTAAGTAACAGCGCAAAATATGTAGTACAGAGTCTGTCCGACTCCATATCCGTAGTTAAGGGTTAAGAACAACATTTAATTCTTCTGAAAGTCAATAATAACAGCCAAAGGTAAAAATACTAGGTACCTCGCAGCTGGAAAAAATCAGATATCAAGATGGTAGTATGGTGAAAGAAGAGGAATGCAAGAGATGGAAGGAATACTTCAAAAGTTTATTTAAAAAAGATCAAACACAAGCGCAGGCCCCATTTGGAGACATAAGTAAAAGTTGCAATGAAAGTGAAATAAGTACGACATAGATTTTAGAAGCGTTGAACGGTATGAAATTAAAGAAATTTGTAGGATACGACAGGATTACCATTATGCTGAAGCCTGGACAGGGTGTGGTAGCTAGTCTGCTGTACCACATATTTATCCTTTGCTAAAGGAGCGGCAGCGTACCAGAAGACTGGTGCAAAGCAGTTATCGTTTTGCTTTATAAAGGAAAAGGTTTGGAGCAGGACTGCAAAAACCGAGGTATAAGTTTACTCAGCATTGTCGGCAAACTCTATGCAAAGTTATTGATAAAAAGAGTGACGAATGAAACTGATGAGAAGATATGGAAAGTACAATCTGGATTTAGACGAGAAAGGAGATGTAAAGGAAAGTACCCATATTTCAGATAGTGTGCTAATTCGGGTTAGCAAGTTTTTTTAAAATCACTTGCGCCTTATAGCTAGTGACACATGCAGCAGCAGTGGCCCTTTTTTATCTGCGACACGTCTGTGTCTATAATGCGTGTGGTATTAAAAAAAAATCTATTTACATCAAGTGCTCATTAAAACTTTTTAACATGTCTAATCCGATGGAGCAACAATAGGAAAAAATGATTAGTAACCATTTGTTAATTTGTTTATAGAATGTGTTTTTAAGCTAATATATAGTTTTTATTAGACCTTACCCTAAATTTATTGTATGTTCGTTGTATCACCATGAAAGTGAACAATTTTGGATCTACGAAATTTGGCATCGTGTTCCATTTGTAATATTGGTTTTAAGACAGTTATTTATTTATTTATTTTTGTTAAAGGCGTAATTAAAAATGGAAATGAAAAGCGATGAAAAAAGCTCTTGAAGCAGTGAAAAATAAAAAAATGGGTTATTTAATGATCCACAAGCAGTTTGGAGTACTGAAATTAACGTTAAAAAACTATGTTGAAAATAATAAGGCAGTTTAAGAGCTTTGTATTACAAAAATATGTCGAAAATCTGTCTCACCACCCAATCTCAAAGGATAAGCTGCAGGTTAAATAGTTGTTAGATATAAAAAAGGTTTTTGGCCTTGGTTCTTCCGACGATAGACGTCTAGAGTTCCAGCTTGCTTTCCAAAACTACTTACCGCGTCACTTTCCAAACTTAGCAGCTGGAAAAAAATGGCTACGTCTGTTTTTCCGCTGTTACCCACATCTGACCTTCCGTAAACCACATGCCATTTGGGCAGCAAGAATCAAATGATTCACCAGAGAAAATCTTAATAAATTTTTCGACATTTACGAAAAGGAATTAGACACATTTGACCATGCTAAGCACAAAATTTACAACGTTGACGAGACTGGTAACTCCATTGTTTAGCATAAAACCTTTAAAGTAATCGGATTTAAAGAAAAAAGACAAGTAGGAAGTATTTCTTTTGCTGAAAGGGGTTTATCGGTGACTCTAGTGACATGCATGAATGCAGCGGGACACTATGTACCCCTTATGCCAGTGTTTCCGCGAAAAAATATAAAGCAAAAGCTTATGGATAGAGCACTCGCTGACTTTATATCTAAGTGCCATGTATTGAAATGAAAACAAGGTTACAACCTAACTAAATGGCTAGAAAATTTTGTGCAGCATGTCAAACCAACCATTTAAGATCCTGTCGTGTTGATTCTTAATGAATAGTATTTGCATACCTAAAATTTTGACGTCATGAACGTAGCTCGCGATAATAAAATCCAAATAGAGTGCTTACCACCGTAATTCTACTCACAACATGCTTTCATAAGGCCTTTTAAAACTTATTACTCCCAAGAAATCGAGACGTGGCTTAAGACCAATTATAAACGTCATATCGAATAGCGGAATCGGTAGAAAAAGCTAAGGCTCGTGATGCCACAATACAAACTGCAGTAAACGGATTTAAGAAAACAGGATTGTTTTCGTGAAACCGAAATATTTTTGAAGACTATATGTTTGCATCCAATGACGATTCCACTAATACGAGTGCAGACAACGCTTATTTATTTAGTTGTTATGTTAGTACAATAGTACTAACAATAAAAAAGCTTAAGAGTAATACACAATTTGCAAAATCAGACTAACATTAGTAGAAAGCTTAAGACTAACACAACAATATTACTGCTGATAATAATAGCTCTTAATTTGCCTCACATTACAATAGAATATATCAAGCTGGTCAATTATAAGGTTATAGTTGCTACACATAGTATGAACAGGAGAGTTTTTAAGTATATTTGTTCGTGGTGTGGTAGTGTAGAATAAGTCGGTGTATCGAGATGCCTGACGGGGAATTTTAAAGTTTATCTGATGTAGTAAGCATTGACATTTAATTTCATTGTTAATTATTTTGTGTAGCATAATGACACTAGAACATTCTCGTCTTCTATCCAGAGTGAAAAAGCTATGTGTGCCGTGCCAATTAGTGGATAAGTCCGATCTACTTTAAAACTTAGGTATTTAAGAAAGCGTCTTTGGATTGCCTCCAGTTTATAAATATGCACTTGATAATATGGGTTCCAGATAACCGATGCATATTCTAGCTTTGATCTCACAAAAGCATAGTAAAGAGTTTTAAATGTTAAATGGTTAAAGTCGCGGCCTACTCTAATTATAAATCCATACATACGGTTTGCTGACGTAGTTATATTGTCTACTTGGTTTTGGAAAGATAGCTCTCGGTCGAAAGTAACTCCAAGATCCTTAAAATTACATGATCTGTCTAGAGAATAATTGTCTATCTTATAGTCAAATATAATTAGATCAGATCTCAATGTATATGACATTACGCAACATTTGGTAGGATTTAACGCTAAATTATTACGACTGCACCATTGGCTTATTTGATTAAGATTTTTAGATAGTTTCTCACATTCAGTCATATTAATGATAGGAGAGAAAATTTTTAGATCATCAGCATACAGTAAAAAATTAAGCTTAATTATGTCACCAATGTCATTGATTTGGCGAGGTATTTGTTAGACCTAAATCCATTTAACTGCATATACTGTGTGCGGTCGGACAGATATGATTTGAATAACGCAAGTAGGTTACTCGATAAGCCGAAATTCGAGAGTTTTTGCAGCATTAGATTATGGTTAAGTCTGTCAAATGCTTTGGTCATATCCATGTAAATAACATCTGTCTGAATTCTGTTATCTATATTTTCCGCTATGTGTTGTGCAATAACGGTAAGATTTGTTGTTATTGATCGGCCTTTTACGAAACCGTGCTGCTGGTCTAAAATATAATTGTTGACGTGTTGATACAGAACTCCTTGCACCAATATTTCAAATACCTTGCAAAAATTGCATATAATTGAAATCGGCCTGTAATTTTTTATATCAGTTCGCGTTCCTTTTTTAAAGATCGGACATACCTTAGAGCACTTCCACATAGAAGGTATCGTATGTGAACGAATGCAAACATTAATAAGGGTTGTTAATGGGTGAGCTAATACTGAAGCACAGTCTCTAACAATAAATGCAGGGATATGATCCGTTCCTGTGGTGGGTTTTGCTTTAATAGACGTCAATGTAGCTAAAACTTCTTTCTCCTGAAAGCTGCATATATTTAAATTTAAGTGGTTCGATGAATCATTATCCTCTATGGTATTTGAGGCTAAGTTTAAAGGGTCCGCGAAAGAACTACTAAAAAAGTCTGCAAACCCATTTATTATATCCGATGGATTAGCTAGTATCTGACTTTCGTATGTCATGCTATTAGGTACTTTACCAGATTTGTTTTTATTGTTAACGTAGGCCCAAAATTTGTTAGAATTTATATTTATCTCAGATTCACATTGCCTGACATAATTTGTATGTGCAATGTTAACGGCAGTTTTTATTGCCTGTCTAAGTTGTCTAAATTCTTCAAGTGATTGAGTGTTGTTGTTATCTTTATACAAGCGCCATGGAAAATTTAGATAATAATTTTATTAAATTCTTTGTTAATAATAAATTTTGAAACAAAAATTAACATTGTAAAGTATTTAATTTTATAATAAATAATAATTTTAATTTATATTGTGTTTGCAACAATCAAATATGAAACAAAATATTTGTAATATTAATGACGAAAGATTAAAAGATGTTATCTACTTATTATAATAAAAGAAATTACATTTTACAGTTGATTCAGGGTAAATGCAATCTTTAATGAAAAAATATTATCTTAATCTTTAGTAAGCATGAAAGTGAACGCATCCGAAAGTGTGTGAATTTGATTAGCTATTGTTCCAAATCACTCAGTTTTATAAAAGCATTGTTTTTCTTTTTAATTATAAAAATTAATCAGCATACTTAATGCTATTAAAAATCAAAGGCGCACGTTCCCAACTAGTAACGGGAGTTAATAAAAATAAGGTTATTTCTTTTTTATTATAAAATATTACTTTTGAAGTTGTGGAAGTTTGGTTTGAATACAGAAATAACTTGTTTAAAAATTATCTTGATTTAAAATTGTTGACCTTGAATTTGTTAATTTAAATCAAACAAATACTTGGTTTGTTTAATTATTGCAGAATTTGTTATAAATAACAAATGTTTGCAAAAACAAATAGATTAATAATGAAACTAAAGAAAATAAACGAAGATTTATAAAACTCCGGCAAAAGACGTAAAAATGTAATTTAACCAAGAAAACATTTACGTTGTTTTTTTTTCAAAGAAGTATTATCTAGAGCAGCGGTTCTCAAACTTTTGTTATTCACGCCCCCCTGTTTTAATTTAAATTTAATGTTGCGCCCCCCAATCCGTAGACCTAGGGATTTGGACTAAAATAGGCAACATTGTCTCGTCGAGAGCGCCAAAGATGCTGTCAGAAAGTTCGCGGCGTTCGTGCCACGTATTCAAGCTTCCTGATCTTTTTTGAACTGTCTTAACACGACTATAAATACAGAAGCGCACATACGGTATTCTCAGTCTCTCAGTGAAGGTGTTTTAACACTAAGCAAGCATTATTGTGAAGTGTGAGTGTATAAGTAGATGTAGTATGGATAAATTTTTAAAACAAAAACTTGAGCATGACGGGGCTTGTACATCGACAGGTTCAGGTGGAAATCGTCCGAAATCTAAAACAAGAAAATATGACCCATCATACCTAAATTTGGGCTTTACTAGCCTTGAAGTAGGTGGCGAAGAAAAACCACAATGCGTTATCTGTTTAAAAGTATTGGCTGCAGATAGCATGAAACCAAATAAATTACAGAGGCATCTAGAAACGCTGCACAGAGAATATGTCAATAAACCGCGAGATTTTTTTGTGGAGAAACTCAGATTGTTTAAAAAACAAAAATCCAGCTTCCATAGAGTACTGGCAGTAAATGAGAAGGCTCTCTTGGCATCATATAAAGTGGCATACAAAGTAGCTAAATGCAAAAAACCGCACACTATTGCAGAGCAACTTATTTTACCCGCTTGCAAAGACATTGTAGAAATAATGTTTGGTGAAAATTTTACTTCACAACTTAACAATATTCCTCTGTCAAATGATACAATCTGTCGACAAATTAACGATATATCAGTTGATATGCAGCTTGAATCTGAGCTTACTGGAAACTTGTTTGCTATACAACTTGACGAAGCAACTGACTCTAGTAATGATTCCCATTTGATTTGCTACATTAGATTCTGTCAATGTTCTAAAATATGTGAAGATTTATTGTTTTGTAAACAGATTGAAGGAAGAACTACAGCCACCGAGTTGTTCAAGATTACAAATGATTCTATTACTAAAATGAATTTGCAATGGAAAAATTGTGTTGCGATTTGCACCGATGGAGCTTAAGCCATGTCTGGTAAATACAACAGTTTACAAGCGCTAGTAAAAAAGGAATCTTCAGAAATTATCTGGACGCACTGCATGATACATCGGGAAGCGTTAGCATCAAAATCTAAGCTAAGCCCTGGACTAAACATGATTTTGACAGTAGTTATTGAAGTTGTTAACTTTATAAAAACCAGACCACTAAAAACAAGGATGTTCTCTGTTCTGTGTGAAGATATGGGAGCTGAGCATCAATCTTTGTTGTTTTATTCCTCATCCAGATGGTTGTCACGCGGTAAGACGGTTAAGCGTGTCTTTGAATTAAGAAGGGAAATAGCGATATTTTTAAGCGAGGAAGGTCACAAGCATTCAACAGATTTTTTCGACAAATTATTTTTACTGAAGCTTTCTTATTTAGTAGATATTTTTGAAAAACTTAATATACTTAATCTTCAGCTGCAAGGAAAAGACGTAAATATATTTGATTTAAGTCAAAAGATTGATGCTTTTTGTAAGAAATTGCAGTTATGGCATAACAAATTGAAAGAAAACAGTTTGGAAATGTTTCCCACATTTTGCGATTTTGTGCAAGATTCCCCATTGGAAGATATTCATAAAGCTGTGATGCTAAAAACCAAAGAAAGCCATTTAGAAAACTTAACTGAGAATTTCAAGCGATAATTCTTTGCAGAGAAAGATATCAAGTTGTCAGACTGGAGCTGGGTTTTAAATCCATTCGAAAATAGACCTGTCGGACTATCACTGCAAGAAGAAGAACAACTGATAGATATTTCAACAAATCCCTTACAAAAATCAAACTTTGTTAACAAATCTTTAAAAAACTTCTGGACTGAACTTCCGAACGACTACTCCGTTATAAAAGCCAAAGCGCTTAGAATTCTGTTGCCTTTTCCAACGTCCTACCTTTGTGAAACTGGATTTTCTGCACTTGCTGTCGTGAAATCTAAATACAGAAATAAACTTCAAGTAGAAAATGAACTCATAGTGACCATCTCTAACATAGAACCAAATTTAGAGAAGTTGTGCGCCTTAAAACAAGCTCATGTTAGCCATTAGTCCTTAGAATGTTTCTTTGTCATCATTAAGTAAGTAAAATTTCAATAAAGATTTTTTAAAAATCTATCTGTAGCATTTTATCATTACCATTTTATTTTTAATCTGTACTGCGCCCCCCCCCCCAATCATGTAAACGCGCCCCCCTTAGGAGGCGCGCCCCACAGTTTGAGAAACGCTGAGCTAAATAGTCTTCCAAATACCAATATAACTTTTACATTGTCCATTACCTTCAGGATTATAACAAGTTGTCCGACTTGTGGCAACTCCGTGACTAGTTAAAAATGTTTTTACTTAAGCAGATAAGAATTTTGATCCTCTGTCACTGTGAATATATGCAGGAGTGCCACATACAAAGAATAGCTGGGTCTATCAGTTAATTACAGTTGAAGAAGTCATATCCGAGCATGGAAAAGCAAACAGGAATCTTAAGTATTTATCAACAATATCAAGTAGATATTTTTTTTAGTTGTTAGAGGTCAATGGTCCTTAAAAGTCAATATTAAGCCTCTCAAATGGAGCTGTTGCTTTTAACGCGCCCCCCTTAGGGGGCGCGCCCTACAGTTTGAGAAACGCTGATCTAGAGAATAATGTCTGGAAAAGGAAGATTCTGTGTCTATCGATTAAGCGCAAAAATATGTATAAGGTATTGCAAATTTTATTGAAATGTGGCAATTGGTATATTAAGAGAAATGGATTAGTGAATATTCTTCCACAACTGTCGCTTGGTTGATAAAAGTGCTGGCGACGATGAATTGCGGTTCTTTTTAATTTAGTAGTAGAACTCAGGTTAATTAGCAAAATAATCAAGTTGTGTTTTTTTCAATTTAAGGGGAATTAAACCCCAAACAGTAACATTTGGTAACGATTGTGAAAATATAGCAAGATTACCGATCCACTTCTTATTGGGTAAACGTGAAAATAGCAGCAATCCATTTTTTGAGAACTCATCACCGGAGTTATTGATAAGTACACGTGGCTTTTATTTTTTTTGATAGTAAAACTCCTCAAATGAAAGTGGGACTACATTGCAACATTTTAAATTATTATTTGAATAGTTTTATTCTAAACCTTTTTATCTAAAGTTTAAAGAATATTGATATTATTTACTTCTCGGGTTCGGTGATTCTAAACACTCAGTACAATAACTAAACAATTTTTAATCCAATATGTTTACACAATAAATTTTACTTTACAAATCACTAAAATATTCACAACTGTATAACACTTTATAATTACTTTAAATAATTGATTTCAAACTTATTTTTTCGCGACCGCTGCCATTTTTTATGATTATTCAAACTGGACGCTTTTGGACTTTTCGAGAATCATTTAATGTCTTCTATTATGCTCATTATGCATTTTCCTAATTGTGTTTGATGCGCTGTCGCCTCAAGGCAAGGTCGACAGGCCAAGCTCGTAACAATATTATACATAAATACAGTCACGCCTTTTTCCCATAGTTGTAGGCACTTCACTTGCTGCGGTTTTTACACTATTTCTACCTTTATTAGCTGGTTGCTGGTACTTTTGACCTGACTTTTTTTAAAACAATGTTGACCTCTACCGACTTTACAATTCACACTCGCCTTATATATCTGTTTAGTCAATCTTTTTCAACCATCCTCTTTACCGTCCGAATCATCTAAGCATTCCTTTATCTATCTTTATTACCACATATTTTTACACACCACAGAGTTACCTTATCTCAATTTTTTTAGGTTTTCCATCAGTCACTCTGGCTATACTTCTCAGACTTCTTATCTCCGCAACATTCATGCTTCTGCCAAACCCAACATTCTCTACCATACATAAGTGTAGGGAGCAGCACTCCTCAATGTACAATCAGTCAGTCGTGCCGTTTTGACACGTTCTGACTGCCGATATAGTTATGTAGCGCCCTATTCATTTGTTTTCTTGTAAATTCCCTTCGCTAAATATTCCATCCATGCTTTACGTCTCTCGGACACTTTGAACCCAAGCATACAAACTCATTCGTGTACCATTCTTTTTCCATCAGTCAGCACCATACGGTTTGTCATGTTTTCTTCTATTTAAAAAAATGGAACTGGAACTTATACCAAGTTCGTGGTTCCAGAGCCGACCTTAGCTATTTTCTTTTGCGTAAGCAAAAGGACAATCCGGGGCTGGTTTAGGGACTAGAACTTAATGTATTGATAAACAGAAACCAGAGATAAGTGCAGACAGGAAAGGGCTCTCATAGAAAATACTACCCGAGATGACCTACCCTAAATTATTGCGTTACTGAGTAGGAGTGACGAGCAGTACACACACTTAAGGGTCATAGTACCCTTTTATAACACATGCACAATACCCCTAATTGTGGATTGTATGAAAAGAAGGAAACCAGCTTTACTATTCACGGCCAGTGCCTGGCTTATGCAGGACTAAGACTGACTTTGCTGTGCTCAGCTTTTCTTGAGCCCAATCATCTAAGTCCTGATGACGTCCATATAGAAGTTCTAAAAATACTGCAAAACGAAGAATCACTGAACAAGCTGGTAAAGCTATTCAATCTTATTTACCGAAACGGCAGTATACCTTCTGATTGGTTAAAATCTACTTTTGTCCCGCTCCCCAAAAACGCGAAGGCCAAGAACTGCGGTGATTATCGTCTTATTAGCCTGATGAGCCATGTGCTTAAACTCTTCTTGAAAATAATACACAAAAGAATATATGCGAAGTGCGAGACAATGATGGGGGACTCTCAGTTTGATTTTCGCAATGGCTTTGGAACAAGGGAGGCACTATTTAGCATACAGGTTCTTATCCAAAGGTGCCGGGACATGTCGGTGACCGTTTACGCATGTTTCATCGATTACGAAAAAGCCTTTGATAAAGTAAAGCACGAAAAACTGATCAACATTCTTAGAGAAACAGGACTGGAACAACGACACCTTAGAATAATAGCCAACCTTTACTGGAACCAAAGTGCTCAAATAAGAATCGATAACACCGCGTCCGACGAGATCAAAATCCTGAGAGGCGTTCGTCAAGGATGCATTTTATCACCACTGTTATTTAATTTGTATTCCGACAGGATATTTCAAGAGGCGTTGGATGAATGTGACGAGGGGATATCTGTCAATGGGATTAATATCAACAATCTGAGGTATGCGGATGACACGGTTCTTGTTGCCGACTCACTGGAAGGACTGCAGGAGCTGGGAAGCCGCGTGACGGCTGCAAGCTTAGAGGCCGGACTTAGCCTGAACGTGAGAAAGACAAAGTGGCTAGCAGTTAGCAAATCAAACAACGTGGACGGACACCTGACAATTAACGGTCAACGAATTGAGCGAGTAGAAACTTTTAAATATCTTGGGTGTCAACTAAATGAGAAGTGGGACAGCATGCAGGAGATTCGTGCCAGAATAGATCAAGCTCGTGCTTCGTTCCTAAAAATGCGTAAAGTACTTTGCAGCAGAAATTTAAGCTTGCCTCTGCGCGTCCGAGTGCTTCGCTGTTACGTGTTCAGCATACTGTTTTATGGAATGGAAGCTTGGACTTTGACAGATGCGATGTGCAAAAAATTGGAGGCCTTTGAAATGTGGACGTACAGAATGCTATTAAGAATCTCCTGGGTAGAAAGAGTGCGTAACACCAAAGTACTTCAACGCCTCGACAAGCAGCTGGAAGTTCTGTTTACACTAAAAAAGCGCAAACTGGAGTATTTTGGTCACATCGTAAGAAATGACAAGTATCGACTTTTAAAGCTTATTATAGAAGGGAAGATCGAAGGACGAAGAGGCCCGGGTAGAAGAAAGATATCCTGGCTAAAAAACTTAAGGCAATGGTATGGAGTGAGCACTACCACATTGTTCCGCCGAGCTGTAGACAAGGTTCAGATAGCGCTGATGATTGCCAACGTCCGAGGAGGACAGAGCACCTAAAGAAGAAGAATCATCTAAGGCGACCTGCTCCTATTTCGGTGGGAGACAGAAATAGCAGATCGCGGAGAGACGGGGAGACACAATGGAGTTTGTCTGAGTGCTGTTGGTGTAACATACTGACTTAAGACCTATACGTATACATTTCCATGTGATTTCCCAGCAAATTGACTCTAAAATAAAGTAGATATAATGAATCTGTTTTTATTTTTGGGGATCTTACAACAGGCTAAATTTTTATTAAAAATAGACTTTTTCGATAAAACTAAAAATAAAAATTATTTTCTCGTGAACTTTTTCCATGGATTTTTTTCTATCGTTATTTTTTTATTACCACACTACTGTTATTTTTTTATTATGATATTAATAAATATTGTTTGCGGTACTGAGAAGATTTTTTTGTTACCATTTTCATCGTTTGGTTAATTTTTAAAAATCTGTTAAAAATGCTTTTATAACAAGGGTAAAATTAAATCCCGACACCCAAAATAAAAATTTTTTCTTTATATTTAGTTCGAGCACGCTCGTTTTACAGCTGAGATTGACCGGAAGACTGTAGAGTTGCCGATGATTTTTAACTTGACTATCGGAAATTAATTAATTTTTAAACCCCTTCTTGGAGGATACGTTAATATAAAATAATAAAATGATCTTTATCAGTTCCCGCAATTTCACAAACTTTTCATCCAGGAAGATATCTTTATCAATGTTGTTTAAAGTAGGTACCCGCATGAAGGACACAATTGCAACATATTTGTGCTTAATAAAATAAATTAATTAACTTTATATTTAATGATGAATTTAATTTTTTTTTACAAAATTTATCCAAGAATTTTATAAAGTCGTTTAAAAAAAGGTAAAAAAATGTACCCAATTTCCAGTTAATTGTTTGTATTGTATTAATATTATGTCTTCACCAAAAATTATAAATCTATAAAATTCTATAATAAGTGCTATATTATAACTCATATTATGATTTTAGATAATAGCAAATGAACTGTTGACCCGGTTACAAATAATAATAAATAACCAAAGTTAAAACAATCTGTGTAAATGCTTGTATTTTTACTGCAACCACTTTATAAAAATCATTATTTTAAAACTAAGCTATATAGAATATACAGTGCTTTCATTTCAAAACCAGTCAATCCAAATAATTTTTGATATTACGTAAATGTAAGAAAAACTTTGTCAAATGAAAACCCAAAAAAGGCAAATCAGCCACATAAAGAACAATTTATTCTAGAGATTTATTATCAAATATTTTTGTTTGTTACAAACACAGTGTTAAAATTGCATTAGTTGTTTTCTTATAAAATACAAATTCATCATTTTGTAAACTTTGTCCCAAAAAATACAAGGAGACGCAAATTTGGATAAAAATATTTGTTTCAGTGATGAATCAAAGTATTTTTTAAATAGTTTTATTAACTAACAATCCTCACGTGTTTTAACAGGATAATACTCAGTTTCCAGCGAAGATCAATCTATGGGCTGGGATTTTAGGAAATGAGATAATTGGGCCGCTTTTCTCCAGATCTATTTAAAAACAAAAACTCCTCTCAAAGACATTAAAGAACTAAAGCTTAGAATAACTAAAGAATGTAAACGAACTTTGCAAAGAGCTCGAGAAAAATTTGAAAATAGGTTATATTATTGCCTACAAAATAATGGAGCACACTTTGAACAGTTACTGTAAATATTGTTACAAATCCGGTCCTGTCAGCAACCGAAAGGTCGACGGCGTCGAGGGTCCGTGTTCGACCGCTCTCCTTTGTAGCTGCCGACGGGCCCTAGGAAAGTCTCAAATCCGCGTCGAATAATGGGGAAACAGGTAGAAAGATCTGGAACTATGATATCGGGAATATAAAAGGGGAAACGATTATCAGTATTAGCTTATGTGTTTACGAATTATTAAATGTAAATAGTTATATAGAGTTGTAAAAGTTGTATTGCTAAGTGAATATCTAAGTCGTTAATAAAAATAGAAGTTATTGTATTGAAATAAACATTGTTTTGGTTATTGGATTGAGAGTTTTAATCACCAAACCCAAGAAAGAACTAAAAATCGTATCAATATATTTAAGGAGCTGTTTGTAATTACTTTCATTTTAGTTTTTGTTGTAATTACGCTTTGTTTAACGTTATTTGCAAAATAAATCGATGAATTAAATTGTTATTTATTATGACTAATTTGCATTTTTCTTGGGTTTTTATTTGATGTATCACAAAGTAGGGGAAGCTATTTGACATTTTAAAAAAAGGGTGAGGGATGTTAAAGGTATGCCCCTTGAAAACGGCAAAATAAATTTTTTTAAATCTCCCTCTTGATTTAAAACTCAACGTGTTTTTTGTTTTTCTTACATTTACACAAAATCAAAAGTTATTTGGATTAAGGTAGGTAGGTATTTATTTACTTTTTATAATTTTAATTTAAAAAAATCTGAATTACCTTATTAATATTTTATAAAAAGGCTTGGTTAAATAAATATATTAATATCTTTACTTTATTTAGGAATAAATTTATTTTTTATAAATAGATATATTTTATAAACAAATATCTATTTTTGCTATATTTTTTATTAAAAAATTCATCACTGGACTATCAGCAAAAAATTGGTTAGGCATGAATTTACTTTTTATAATTTTAATTCAATACGGTCCTTTTAAAATAAATATATGATGTAGCTGTTTTATTTATCTAGGTAATAATTAACTTTTTAAATTTTAATTAAAAGCAGTCAAATTACCCTTTAAATAAGTACTTTTATTGCAATTTTTAAATAACCCATTTTGTATATTTGTAATAAGACAAAAAAACGAATGAGAGTTTAAAGACTTGAAAATATCGTTGCCATATCTTTCCTTTATTTTTTGTAAATAGATAAACGTTTTGTGTACAACACATACAGTGTGGAACAGCCAAATGGAATAAATTTGATAACGAATAAATGAGAGCGTGTTGGAAAAAATGCTTGGACACGTCGATTTTTATTTTTAGATGCGCATTTGTTTCAAAAAAAAATAATTATATAGGGTGTGTCATGTGACAGTGGCCAATACCAACTTTCTTATTTTAAATACAACCCCGTGTATATTATTTATTTTTTTGATTCTTCAGAAAATTCTAGATATAATTCATGCACAATGTCCCATACCTATCTTCAACTGTTTCAGAAATATTAAGTGTTTTCAGATGTATTACAAAAATTAACATTAAAAAAAGAAAATTATTTTATTTCACAAATAATGTAAAAAAAAAAACAAAAAAACATTTATTTCAATGTAAGAGATGTTCAAAATGTTCGCCGCGAACGTCTTGGCAACATACTAATCTGGTATAGAAATGTCTTCTAACGTTACTCAACAACTCAGGCGTGACTGATCTAATCGCAAGCGTGATTCGTCTTTTTAAGTAATGTAAGTTTAATGGTTTAGTTTTGTATACAATACTTTTGACATATCCCCACAAAAAGAAGTCTAATGGCGTCAGATCAAGAGATCATGCTGGTAATTCTATCGATCCGCGCCTTCCTCTCCACCGATTTGGAAAATTTTGGTTCAGGTTCTGCCGGACATTGATTTGGTAATGGGGCGGTGCTCCATCTTGCTGAAACCGTAGTATAATGGACGAAACTTGTGGGTTTGCTGGATCAGGATATAAGTTTGTCAAAGTTGGCACGACATTATTTTGAAGCAGTTCTAAATATTTATCTCCATTCAAGTTGCCATCAATGAAAAAGGGACCTACGATATGATTTTCAATAATTCCTGCCCAAACATTAACTTTTTCAGGATATTGCGTATGTTCTTCTCTTATCCAGTGAGGAATCTCATTAGACTAATAGCGGCAATTTATTGAGTGTAATGTAGCGAATTTGTGAAATAAAATAATTTTCTTTCTTAAATGTTTATTTTTGTAATACATCTGAAAACACTTAATATTTCCGAAACAGTTAAAGATAAGTATGGGACATTGTACATGAATTATGTCTAGAATTTTCTGAAGAATCCAAAAAATAAATAATATACAGGGGGTTGTATTTAAAATAAGAAAGTTGGTATCGGCCACTGTCACATGACACACCCTATATAATTATTTTTTTTTGAAAAAAATGCACATCTAAAAATACAAATCGACTGGTGTCCAAGCGTTTTTCCCAACACGCTCTCATTTATTCGTTATCGAATTTATTCCATTTGGCTGTTCCACACTGTATAATACCTTATTATTAAAAATGAAACAATTCAAGTTAAACAATATAACACATTCGCTTTCATGTTAACCTTGAACTCTTAATCCATTTTTGGTCCGTTCATTGCTTCAAATTAAAAATACTCCTATCTATTAATAAAGATTAAACAACGTTTCGAAAGCAGCAATAAACAATTGATCATTAAAAATTTAGTACCGAACGGCATAACATTTAAATTTAACAGCTTCTATGCAGTAAAATTAAGCCCATTTGTTAATTTAACTAGATTTAAAAAAAACATTGTAATAACGTTTGTGGACTAAGACGTTGGGTTATCCTAAGATTTAAGACGTTAATTGATTAATTTTTTTAAGGGTTTATTTGGGTTAATCTGTCTATACGAGGTCCAACAAAACGCAACCATATTGATGTCTGAGGAAAATGCTGTGAAGTTGGCAAGATTAAAAGAGATCAAAATTGGTTGGACTGGGTGCAGAATTATGGAAAGAAAAAATGACTTGAAGTGTTTCAGATGCTGGGAATATGGACACATCAAGTCACAATGTAACGGCCCTGATAGAGAAAATATGTGCATGAAATGTGGAAAGGAGGGTCATAAAGCAACCGCATGTAAAAATAAGTCCTACTGTGTGCATTGTAAGCAAGAAGGTCATCAATCGGGTAACCTACGATGCATAATAAACCGAACGGAAGGAGCTACCGAAACCCAGCTCAACACTGACCACAATGAAACTAGTCCAAATCAACCTCAATAGAAGTCGGCCGGCCCACGACATAGCACTTGCCACTGCTAAGGACGTAGGGGCCGAAATATTAATAATCAGTGAACCCAATCGCAACGCCATCAGAGGTAGGAAGGACTGGGTATATGATGACGAGTTGGATACAGCAATCAAAATATTGGACCATAAGCTGGTCATAAAAAGGCAGGGATATGGCAAAGGTTATACATACGTTGCAACCTCATACTTAACCATCTATAGTTGCTACTCCTCCGGAAACGACGACATACAAGATCTTGACGAAACTCTCAATGAAATCGGAAGACTAATTAGAGTTAGCAAAGAGAAAGCCGTAGTAGCAGGGGACTTCAATGCGAAATCCCCGCAGTGGGGTATGAACTTCTCGGATAGAAGAGGAATACTAACAACTGACTGGATTGCAGCGAATGACTTACACATTATAAACCAAGGGAGGTAAATGATAGAGAATCTCTTAGCGACCACAACTATATAATATTCGATATAAAAGAAGCTAAGCGAACCATTAACCCAGCAAAAAAAATCAGTGGATGGCAATTGAGAAAACTGGATCGACAAAGACTGAGGCATGCTGTTGCCGAAATTGATGGGAATGCAACATTGGCAAGAGATTTTTCAAAAACCCTTACTGAAATTTGTGATGAATCAATGCCTAAAAAAAAACCGTTGCAAGAGGGCGGCCGGTGTACTGGTGGACCGAAGAGATATCAGATCTTCGTAAAGATTGCTTGCAAAAAATGAGAATATATAGTAGAGGTGTAAAACGAAACCAGCCGCAAATGAATCTGCATACGTGGGAGCAGTATAAGGAGAGTAAAAAAAGACTGAGAGATGCCATTAGAAGAGCAAAACGAAACTGTTGGAAAGAACTATGTAATGATATAGACTGTGATATAGACTGTGATATAGACTGTGATATCTGGGGGGATGGCTACAAAATAGTTATGAAAAAACTAGTAGGATTTCTGCCTAGACAAAACCTAACGATGCAACAGATGAAAGAAGTGGTAAACCACTTATTTCCAGTACATAGACAGGTGATATTTAACTGTGATATAGATAGTAGGGATTTTACAGATTTTACGTTAGATGAACTTTGTGCGGCCTACGGGAAACTCAAAAACAATAAGGCACCAGGACCAGGCAACATTCCAGCGGAAATTATTAAACATGTGGCTCTGGAGAAATCAGACTACGTTTTGAAAGTATACAAAAACTTAGCAAAAGGAGCTGACTTCCCAAGAGAATGAAAACAGGCTAGACTCGTTTTGTTAAAGAAGGGAGATAAATGTATAGACGATCCAACTTCGTATAGACCCATATGTATCTTAGATGCAGAAGGTAAATTATACGAACACCTGATCCTTATAAGATTAAATAGAGAGCTTCAACGAACCGGAGGTCTATCAGATCGGCAGTACGGATTTATGGAAGGCCGACAGACAGTGGATGCCCTCAAAACTGTACTGGATTTCGCGAGAGACGCAGCAAGCTACTCGGTCGCACATCGGAGATTATGTGTTATGATAACTTTGGATGTTAGAAATGCATTCAATAGCGTGTCATGGCAACTACTCTTGGAAAATTTGAGGGAAAAGGGTATAAATAAGAATCTCATCGGTATTATAGCATCTTACCTATCAGAAAGGAAAATAATACTGGAAGCAGAAGACACAATGAAGAGCATACCAATCAATAGCGGCGTACCTCAGGGATCAGTGTTAGGCCCAACCTTAAGGAATATTTTATACGATGAACTTCTTCGGATGGAACTACCAGAAGGAACTACTTTAATAGGATTTGCAAACGACGTGGCTATGGTGGTGACCACAAGGAACGAGGAGTCCCTCATGAATACGGCGAATATAGGACTACAAAAGATAGTGAACTGGATGAATCCAAACAGATTAGCTCGAAACCTAACGCATAGACCAACTGTGATACGAAGACTCAGGCGTTATACGCCGTGGGATTTAAAAGATAGATTTTTATAGTGTAGTGTTATGTAGTCCCAAATTTTAAACTTACTTTTTGACTTTTGTTTTAAGTGATAATTTATAGGAAATTGTCACAGGACACTTTTCCTACATGATAAATTTATAAACAAACTATTTGCCTATTGCTAAAATTTGTAACAGCTTGCAAATAAAGTGAAAAAAAACTGTTAAGAATAATTTTAATTCGAATGTTTTAAAGAAAAACTTCAGTTTTAAAGTATTCAAATACATTTTTTCTAACCATTAACGTAACCAATAAATATAAAAAAATTTTACGGGTTGCACTCTGGGAGTGCCGGCAGAAGTGAAAACTTAAGTATTGACGCGCGTGAAAATATTATTTTTAATCTGCAAAATATTGTCTCCAGATTTCCATAGTTTATGAATAATGCATTATTTTTATTAACGCTTTATTATAAATCATATATTAAACATCAGTACCAGATTTGAATGTTTTCGATTTCTTTCTTCCGCTTTTTGTTTGATCTTCTTTCAATATGGCGCTTTTCTTCCTACCTCGACTTTTTCGTTTTCGGCTACCTCGTTTTCGGTTTTTTCGCTTTTGACTACGTCGTCTACGGCTTCCGCTTCTATTTTTTCTTCGTCTTCGAGCCTCCGTTATCGGCAAACCAAAACCTAATTTAAACCTTCCCCCGTTCTCTTTGATCAAACCAGCTTTCAGTCCAGTTTTTAATGCTTTTTTAACACAAATTGATGCATTTTTTAACGGCTTCTTGCACTGATAAATTATTTGATCTAAAATTTTGTCGGGGGGAGAACCATTAGAGTCATTAAGACACGCTATGGTGTCCATAACATCTGCTAAAAACGACACCTCTCCTTGGACCATTTTAATGCAGCAAAAGCAGAACTTAATCAATAAACTAATGAAAAGCACTTAAATTTTGAATTTAGCTACTAAATTAATTTGTCAAAATGACAAAAAATGTACTTGAATTTGTCAGTTTGTTGAATAAGGTTGCCAAGTTACCAGTCAAGAAAAGTCGCATTTTATATTTGAAATACATCCGTCTTACGAATTTTACATTTTTTACCCATTACAAAAAAAGTTCACAGCGTGCCATAAGAAGTTATCACTTTAAAAATTATTAAAATTAATTACCATTTAATATGTTGTTGCGTTAATTTGTCCAGTAGTGTATTTACTAACCTGTGGGTTTTTTGTAGCAGCCTTTTCCTAAATTTATTGTAGATACTTTCGGGCCCTTCGTCTTGTTGGGCGTACTTAATTTTCCCGTGCGACGCAACCAACTGCTTTCCCGGCATTCCCAAGTCCATCTGAATATTTATCACAACCAACAAAGTAAACAGCACCACTGAACAACACGCGCCGAGAACGATACGTTCCTTCCATTTTAACCCTTTGCGCAACATTTTTTCGAAAATACTACAGGACGAAGTGTCTGCACTAATATTAACACGTTTATCTTCGATCGGTTCGACTAATTTTTCGATTATCGCATCCTCCGGAGGTGGAGAAAATTTCGTTTTGAAGCGGTTAGTATCACACGGTAAAAGTTCTTTGGAAAAATCTTTGGTTCGTATTGGAGTAGAACGCTCCAAGTGCTTACCTACATCTCTGCATCTTCGTAACACTAACTCGCCAGACTGAATCGAATCTGTACAAACGATTTGTTTTCCATTATCAACGGCATGATAACAATTCGATAACGTATCGCGTACAAATTTGTTATTCTCATTTAACTGTGTTCGATTCTCCTTGCGAGCTACTTTTTTAAATTTCTTATCTAACTTTCGGAATATATTATTTAAAAAATGTCCGTTTTTTTCTTCGACGATAACGGCGTGGACGCGGTTTCGGGGATAATCCTCCGATTTGCTTTTCCTTAAAACTTTTTTTTCCAATTTGGAAGTGCGACGATCATGAATATATTCTTCCGGATCCTCGAGAAGGGCCGCTTCGCTGGACGCGAGTCCGTATCTTTTTGCTAATATCACTGAATTGTGCGGAGTATGTTTTAGATTGGATCTTGAAATAGTTGTATCTTGATGCCGTAGATTGTTGGACAGAAACGTTTTGGCGTTCTGTTGGAATGTATTTTGAGAGGCTGCAGGATTTGAACATTGCAGCCTACTGAAATTTTCTCTATCCAGATTCTCCTGGTTCAATCAATCATTTTCTGAAAAAAAAATAAAATGAAAATATATTTTAAAAATCTCTTGACGAAAAGTCCGGTCAACTAGACAGTATGAAGCAACCAAATGAAATAAAATAATTATTTTGCAAATTTATAAAAAATCCTGAAACATGTAAATCTATGATTATAATATGACGTTCTGCAACGTAAAAATGTCATCCCTATATTGAACCCCCTTTAAGTAACAGAAGATTGACGAAATATATTTGGAAGGCGAGTGTAAATGGGTAAGTAAGTCGTTACAGGTCGACCTCGGCGAACGTATCTTGATCGAATCGACATTGTTTTGAAGAAAGACCAGGTCAAAAGTACCAGCAACCGACGAGCATGTATGAGAGCGCTGATGAAAGTAGAATAAGCAAAAAATGTATGTTGGAACCGTAGCAAGTGGAAGGTAGTGAAAGTGTATGTATGTACCAGTGACATCATTATAAAAGGTCTTTTCAATGTCTATTCCAAATTTTTTTTGACCGACCTAATCGAAAGCATAATTCTTCTCAAGTCAGATAAATCTAGTGGTTTAGTAGTGCCCCGACCTAATATTTCCAAATCGGTGGATAGGAAGGCGAGAATCTATAAAACGGCCAGCAAGATCACCCAATCATATGCTATAAGACTTTATGGGAATATGTGAAACTAAAAACTAAACCACTAGATTTAGCTGACTTAAGAAAAAGCTCTCTTGCAAACGTTAAATAACGTTAAAAGAAGTTTTATTATAAACTAGCCGTTTTTCCCGCCATTGCCGGGGTTAATGAAAGATTTTTGAAACCTGGTGGAACATTATGGAATGCCATCGTCAAACACAAGTGGAAATGTCACTGTTAAACACAACGACTCCGAAGACTATAAATCCAACACAAATATCGGCTATTTTTGATAGTGTTTTTATTTTTATTTTCCTCCCACTCCTTTCGTAAGGCTGCCAATGCACAAAGTTTAAAATTCTTTAGGAGTTCCAGAGTTACACTGGAACATATACATGCATACAAATGGACATCCTTTCCTACTCTAGTGAAACATTCTGGAATGCCGGTTTCGGATATAATTAGTAATGTCACTATCAAACTTAGCGACACCAAAAACTATGAATTCAAAACTAATATCGGCAGTTTTTGATAGTTTTATACCCTTTCATACCCCTTTCGTAGGGGTGCTCCATTATTTGTTCAATGCAGAAAGTTTAGTTAAAATTGCTGAAGGTGTCTCAGAGTTATTCTGGAACATACACTCACCTACATCTCTTTGTATATATAGATGTGGTGAAAATTTGTGGAACGTATGTTATATCAATGCATATCAGTGAAATGTTCTAGCCAGTCAAACAGTTCCAGATTATAATAAATATTCACAACGATTAATTATGTACCGATTTAACTTGGATTATTGTAAAATGTTTTCTTTTCTAAGCACTTACCCCGATCATATTTACGTTTCAATTGTATTAGTCGCCAATCGCCACTTTAGAGTTTCAAAAGTAAGTCGTAACGATAACAATTTCTACATACATTCTTTCATATAGTCTCGCCTTTTTCGCCTACGGTTCTTGCACACATCTTTTGCTTCCTCTACTTTTATCAGTGCTCTCATAAATGCTCGTCGGTTGTTGGTATTCTTGACCCGGCCTTTCTTTAAAACAATGTTCATCTGATCGAGATATGTTACCCGAGGTCGACCTCTACCGACTTGTCCATTCACACTCGCCTTACAAATTTGTTTCGTCAATCTTTCTTCATCTATCCTTTCTACGTGTCCAAACCATCTAAGCATTCCTTTATCTATATTTGTAACTACATCTTTTTTTACACCACAGCGTTCTCTTATCTCACTATTTCTCACTTATTTATTTTTATGCTTTTTCTGCCAAACCCAACATTCACTACCATACATAAGTGTAGGAACCAACACACCTCTATGCACCGCCAGACGTGCCTTTTTTGACACTTTCTGGCTATTCATAAAGCTATGCAGTGCCCCATTAATTTGTTTTCCTGCCAACACCCTTCGCTCAATGTCACTGTCATACTTTCCATCTCTAGTAAATTTTGAACCTAAGTTTTAAGTTTCAAAACAATCTAATATCTGCAAGTACGTCAGAAAAGCAAGTAAAATATAAAAAACCCGTTCTCCTTTCTCCTTTAAAAATTCAATACGGTGATGTGAATCATATTTACTGAGCTCTTGCAGAAGATCTTATAGGGATGGAAAAGATGCCTTTAATAATTTAATATTCTCTGATTACTAGTACGTGAAATTTCTTTTAATTTTCTGGTAGGAACTTAAAGTAGGATTCACTGTAGCCTTAAAATTCTTAGCCTTGTTATGTTGTGTGTTGCCTTGCATGTTTTAGTTAAAAACAGACGGAGTTTAAAATAAAAAAAAGTACCTGTATAATTTTAACAAAACGCATTACCTTATTATAACATTAATGATAATACACTTTTTTGTAGTTTATTTCTCCGGGAAGTGTGTTTCAAAACAAAGAGAAAATTTGTTGGCATGCTTGTAAAAAGAATTAAGGTAGAGCTAGTGGATTTTCTGACTGGCTATGAGACATACACGCGTAGAGTTAAAAATTTACGCTACGACTTTCTTCTACCAAGCGGTTAAAAACAGATTTGATTTGTAGGAGCGTACGACGAAGTTCGACTTGTCGTGCGTCATCAAATATAAGAAAAATTTCAACAAGTGACAATTAAAACTGGCAAAACATTTTGTCACGTGCCTATTTTTTCCCTTCTACAGTTCCATTATTAATTGGGTCTCTGATGGCTATCAACACGGACGAGTGCGATTATGAGTTTGGAACATAGATTTGCGAAGATTGTTGGTTGACGCGTGTTCCGTGTCATTTCTTGATATCCGGCCTGTGAGTCAGTCGTTTGTTGTCAGTCTCGGGAGTCGGGTGGTGGTGAGAGTTTTTTGGAACGATTTGATATTAACACGTGAGCAGAACCTCTACGGTTTTTTCTTTCTTATCTGGCTGTATTTGGGCCATCTTAATTGGATTTTGAAGAAAAACCATTTAATTTTTAAATTGACCATTCTATCTTACCTTTGTTGTTGATATTTTGGATTTTGGTGTCGAGTTAAAATATCCGCATGCGGGATTTGATGGAGGGAAGCCATTGTTAAGTAGCAGGTGCAGTTCCATAATCACACCGGCCACAGTAGTAGGCCACAGGAGTAGGCCACAGGAGTAGTGAATTCGTATACCCAAAGGTTACAAGTGATTTATTTTCGAATATTTAAACGACGTAATTTGTTTTTGACACCACGATTAAGTTTTTTTTTAATTTATTAATATGGTACACTGTTGAAAACTATTTTTTGCAATGGATAATATGCCAAGGCTGAACTTTGATTAAAGTAATATTCTCAATAGTTCTTTGTGTCCAAGTAAATATATTTTCTTCATACTTATTTGTAAATATCCTACAATTTTGATATTTTCAAGGACAACCATTGTAAACATATTTTTAAATAAGCTCGATTGTTTTAACAGTGTAAATCTTTATGTAACCGGTAAAAACGTGAGTAAATTAGCAGCCGTATGTGAACGTTTGATTAAGTATTATTAAAAAGTTGACTTGTATACGTTTTTTTTGGTAACTTGATAAAGTTTGTTATTCTTACCTTTGTTCTGGTTATTTTATGGAATCGTAAACTTTGGATTTTTAATTTATTGTTGTCTTATAAAGTTGTAAATTTTGAATTCTTGATTTATTGTTAGCTGTTGATTTTGATTATATCTGTTATAAGTTTATTATTGAACTGTGTGCCTGGATTTATTGTAAGAGTAAAGTATCCAATATATTTTTGCTATAATTTTATTTATTTGGTTCACCATAATCTTAGTTGTTTATCGTGTGGCTCTGCTAGTGCCTATAAGACCTAGGGGTTTCCGGCTTGAACCGTCTAAGTCGGTGGCGCGGCTCACTTTTATTTTCTTTTTTTCTTCTACCCTCTACGGCTGAGCTCGGGCATAAATTGCCAGTAGAGAGACCGCTGGCAGAGTACTTAATAGAGAACGAAAAAGACGTGGCAATTTGCGCCCACGTACAAAAGTTTAAAACAGAATATATTGAAAAAGACCACATTATGGTTGAGGTGCAACCATTAATAATACATGTTGGAGAAGATACCACGGAGAGTAAATCAGAACTGTCTGGCAAGGAAACAGAATACGATGATGCAAATCATAGTTTTATTGTGTGTGTCGTAATTATAAAATTGTTTTTACTAAACCAATCTTTAACCCGACCAGTGATAACTGTGGCTGGACTATTACAGTTTTTCTAATCGAATATTTAAGTCTCAATGTCTTTGATTTCCTCTTAAATTAATTTTTAATGCTTGCTTGATGTTACGCGCATATATTTTTAAGGTCATACGCGGTAAGGAAATCAAATACCTAACCTTTAGAACGATGTCTTACTTGATTCCCCGAGCTATTCTTTATACTTAATGGGTTGCCACCCGACTTCAGAGTTTAACCTTTTATCCAAAAATTAGGGATACAAACTTGCTCGCTTTGAATAAAAAATATTTAAGTATTTCAAATATTTTCCAAGGAAAATAAGGAAAATGGGCCAACATGTATGAAGAAGCTTTAATTAATAAATTATTAATTTCCTCCTGTTAATATTTTTCAATACGATGATCCGTCAGGCATGGTTTTAACAACCAAAAACTACACTTCTTTCGAACGAAGTTACGAGCAATACAAAACAAAACGTATTTGGAGAATGTTATTTTTGTAAAGTAAAGAAAAGTGAGAAAAGAAAACGCTGTGGTGTAAAAGAAGATGTGGTTACAAAGATAGATAAAGGAATGTTTAGATGGTTTGGACACGTAGAAAGGATGGATAAAGGAAAATTGACGAAACAAATTTGTAAGGCGAGTGTGAATGGACAAGTCGGTAGAGGTCGACCTCGGAGAACATATCTCGATCAGATCAACATTGTTTTGAAGAAAGGCCAGGTCAAGAATACCGACAACCGACGAGCATGTATGAGAGCACCGATGAAAGTAGAGGAAGCAAAAGATGTGTGTAAGAACCGTAGCAAGTGGAAGGAAGTGGTCTCTGCCTACCCCTATGGGAAAAAGGCGTGATTTTATGTATGTATGTATTTTTGTAATTTAATAATAATTTTAATCTTTTTTCGAAAAAATATCGTCTGTTACGTGCATTTGCATATTAAAACTTGGCAGATTTTAAATAATTATTTGCACTACAAAACAAATGTTTCTTAAAATAAAACCATTAGTATATAATAAATAATCTAAAATTATTATTGCAATGATAATTTGTAATAATAAAGAGGAAATGTATGTAAATGCTATATTCCAACTGATTTATGAAAACAAACTTAACTAACTTAACAAATAATTTAAAATATATTAAATAATTTTTCAACTGTTCAGTTGCCCATGTTATTACAATTAAAAACAAAGTCAAAAAGAATAACATGATTAACCAAATCCCACAAAATGATTCGTCACAATATTTAAAAAAGCTTACCATCAATATTAACAACAGCAAAATATTTAAAGTCGAGGCCAAAAAAACTTTATCCCTTTTTTTATAATAACACAAGAGTTAAATATTTGTGCGGCAAATAATCAAATATTTTGATGGAAAATAAATAAATCCTGTTAAACATTTTAGTAAATAAATGCTGAAGGCTGGACAAAACGTGGTAGCTAGTCTACTGTACCGCCTTTTTAACCTTTGTTAAAGGAGTGGTAGCGTACCAGATGACTGGTGCAACGCCGTTATCGTGCCTCTTTAAAAGGGAAAGATTCGCAGCAGGACTGTAAGAACTACCGAGGTATTAGTTTACTTAGCATAGTCGGCAAACTGTATGCAAAGATATTGATTAAAAGAGTAACGAATGAAACTAAGAAGATAATATGGGATATGCAAGCAGGATTTAAAAGAGAAAGGAGATGTATGCATCAGGTCTTTTTATTACGAGGTATAGTCAAAAAATTCTTGACTAAAAGTCAAAAGGTCTATTACGCTTTTATAGACTTAAAAAAGGCCTATGACAGAGTGATGAGGAGTGAATTGTGGTCGACACTGTCTATGTATGGGGTGAACGGTAGTTTAATACGAGCAGTGGTATTACTTTACGAGGATTCCACTGCTTGTTCAGGATAAACGGAGCTTGCACGAAATGGTTTAACATCGAAAAGGGCGTGAGACAGGGATGTGTGGCTTCGCCATGGCTGTTTAACTTATACATAGACGATTGTTTAAAATATTTAAAAGAGAGTGCGTACGGATTAAAAATGAATGATTTGATCCTCAAATGCCTTCTTTACGTCGATGATCAAGTCATATTAGCATCATCTGAAGAGGAGTTGCAGGCGATGGTTAATGTTATGCATGATGCACTGAAAATCAAAGGTATGAAAATAAATGTAAGCAAAACAAAAGTAATGGTTTTTGAAAGAGAAGAAAACATAACAAACTGTGAAGTTCGGATTAAGAAAGAAAGAGTGGAACAAGTATATGAATTTATGTACTTAAGTTCAAAGTTTACGAGAAATGTAAAGTATGACAGTGACATTAAGCGAAAGATGTTGGCAAGAAAACAAATTAATGGGGCACTTCATAGCTTTATGAGTAGCCATAAAGTGTCAAAAAAGACACGTCTGGCTGTACATAAAGGTGTGTTGGTTCCTACACTTATGTATAGTAGTGAATGTTGGGTTTGGCAGAAGAAGCATAAAAATAGGATTAATGCTGCGGAGATGAGTAGGTTTTGCTTTTTTATCATAGTTTTACAAAATTTTATGTTTTACAGAATAAGCTATTGTTTAGCACAACAATATGATTTATTTGAATGTTATTTTATTTTCAAATCCGTTACGGTAAAATTAAACACATTTTTAAAATGAAAATTATTTAATATCTTGCATACGTCAAAGTCCCATTCTTAATAATTCAAATGTACACACAATGGCTAACATGACAGCCAGGCCGCTTTAAAAGTACTGAGCTCCAACAAGATAAATTCTAAACTTGTATGGAATTGCATCGAATCCTTAGAGTACCTTGGTGCGAACAACAGGGTGACCCTACTGTGGGTACCTGGGCACCAGGGGGTGGAAGGAAACGAAAAAGCCGACACCCTTGCAAAACAGGGGGCCGAACTTGCGTTCACTGGACCAGAACCGGTTTTTGGAGTCACCACAAGTGCCGCCAAAACAATTATTTCGGACTGGGCGGAGAGGAAAATACTCACGTACTGGTCCGACTTACCAGGGCTAACCCACTCGAAGGCGTTTTTACCGTTACAACCCTCGAGAAACACAACTAAGCAGATCCTAGAATGGAGCAGAAATGGCCTGCGTATTCTAACAGGACTGCTTACGGGACACTGTCGTCTGAGATACCACCTCAGAAAGATAGATCTGAACCAACAAACGGACTGTCGGTTCTGCTGCGTGGAAGACGAAACTGCTGAACATATACTATGTTCATGCCCCGGCCTGGGAAGAATAAGATTCAACATATTTGTTTACACTAACCTAGAACCTACCGTTTTTAAAAAAATCTCACCCTATACAACCATGAACTTCGTAAGAAGGGCTGGATTGTACGGTGAACTGTAGCCTCTAGGGGTGAGCCACAATAGACCTACTAAGGGTCGCGGTGGAGGGGCGACCACGCCCCACTCACATAAAACCTAACCTAACCTAACCATGGCTAACATTGTCATACTGATTGGTACCGCGCAAAAACATGTCATCGGAGTAGGGACAGTTAAAATTAGATTGTTGTAGTTAATTACCCAATTATTTTTTGCAAATATTTATTATATTTTGTGCTGGTCATCTGTCTACCCTCCAGGTCACTCTTTTGGATTAAAATTTTAATGTACCGCAAATATTTTTTTATATCTGAATAGAACATCCAATTAAACTACAAAAAACAACACCCATAGCTCTGTAAAAAATTACTTTTGACCTGAGTATTTTATTTAAAAAGATCGAGACCCGAATTTTTCATTAAAATTTCAAAAATGCTCATCTTGCGTTTTCAATTTAGTGAACGAATTTATTTATTCTATTGTTATCAACTCGAAAAAACGTTATCAAAATCTTAAATTTATTATTGATAAAAAATAAATTGAAAATCGCGTTTTCTTTCAATTGGATCGATCAGAAATTTTTAAATGGGCCGTTTAGTGTGGCGAGTCGAGTTTTAATTTTTATAGAAAATCTATTAAATTTTTTGCTAGTCAATTTTGAATTTAAAGCCGAAAAGAAAGTGTTAAGTTGTATATACACGAAATAAGTTTTTAAACAATAGTATTCAACGGAATTTAAATTGGCAAATGCAGCAGTCCAAATTGAATGATAACGAGTAATTTTCTTATATTATACAGTCTAATCCTCCAATGTATATGCAAAGTTGCGCAAAAAATTCTATTCCAGATGTACAAAATAAAGTAAAATAAAGAATCTTTAACTTATAAAATTTACTAATAATCCATATTACATATCCATATTACTATCCTTAAATTTTAATAGTATTTCTTCTACTACCACTACCACTTAATGTAACAAACCAACAAAATAAATTTTTTTTAAAAAACAAGAGTTTACATTCCAGCAGTGCATTTCGGTATAGTACCGAACACGGAAAAGCGCTGCTGAATCATCAAGAACGGTTTTTCAACTGCGGTACAGAAAAGGAACGGAACCCTTACTGTAAAATACTTTCCGAAAATCTTAATGGCAGAAAAAAACGATAAAACGACCCTCAGTCCGGGGCACCCCTTAAGTAAGGAGAGGGTGCGAATAATCTCCCCGTTGCCTTTTTTTTATGAAAATAGTCGCAAAAAGGGTAGACCTATTGTGTGGCCCACGCTTTTTGAAAAGTTGCAGGTCATAGTTCTCTGAAAAAACTGATTTTGGAAGCTTATTCCATTCCGTAACAGCCCTGTAAAAGAAGGATTCTTGATGAAAATTGGTCCTTGTAGTGTCAATCTTGAGAGTAAATGGGTGAGACTGATTAGCGTGCCAAATTCTTCGGCCGAATGTGGCCAATGGTGGTAACTCTTCTTCTATGTTCTAGAGGGTCAAGGGTATCTGTAAGAGTTGAGCTGTTTATCAAGCGAATGGCTCTTTTCTGAATGGAAGACGAAGAGAATGCCTTGGTGCTGAACCCCAAATGTGCGAGCAATACTCCAGTAGAGGTTGGATTTGAGCCTTGTACGTCGTCAACAGTTGATCCGGAGTAAAAAACTTTCTGGCTTTCCACATAAAACCTAGCCTCTGGCTTGCCGACTTTGCGATGTTAGCAACATGGTCATGCCAAGACATATTATTGGACACCGTGACTCCCAAAATCGAAATGAAGGGACTTGGTTCAAGGGTATTTCCGGACATTGTGATGGGATGATTTGAGGAATTCACTTTCTTGGAAAACGTGGCACTTTGTGTTTTTTGGGCGTTGAACTCAACAAGATTGTTGGTTCCCCACTCGACGATTGCTTTAAGATCTCTATTGATGGAATCAACCTGTTCCTGTCTGAGTCTATTTGTATCATTCACTGAAAGTGATTGCACGGGATTCACCAAACTTTTTAATAGTGTTTGTCCAGAGCTGAGTGACATAAGCCAGCAGATCTCCAGTAGACCGAAGTTGTCGAAATCCATATTGTCTGTCATGGATTATCTCAAATTTCTCCAGATATTTGATGAGTTCTGTGTTAATCGCTTTTTCTATACTTTTGGATATGACTAAAAGCAATGCAATAGGGCGATAATTTGCAGGAATAGTCTTCTTTCCTTTTTTTGGATCGGTTGATCAGATGCTACGTCTTCTCTGTCCTACTCTATGGATGTGAAAGCTGGACACTAAATTCACAGACTGAAAAGAGAATAAAAGCCTTCAAAATGTATGTGTATAGACGGATGCTGCGAATTTCATGGGTACAAAGGATCACCAACGATGAAGTACTCCAGCGCATGCACAAACAAAAAGAACTACTGAACACCATCAAGGCAAGAAAAATGCAATACCTGGGTCATGTGATGAGAGGACCTAAATACGAAATATTACGCCTCAAAAAGACAGGCAACATACAGGGGAAAAGATCTGTAGGAAGACGCCAGAACTCATGGCTAAAGGATTTAAGGAGATGGTTCGACCGCTCGTTTGCAGGAATCCTTTGTGCTGCAGTTTCCAGAGCTACAATTGCCATTTGGATTGCTAACCTTCGGCAGGAGAGGGCGTGATAAGAAGAAAAAGTGCATTTCAGTGACTTAAAGCTGGCGAAAATCAATCTTCTTATCTTGGTTTTTATCAATCTTAGAAATTCGATGTTACTGACTGTTTTACTCTAGTTATTTACAGAACTCTTTACGAATCCATTAGTACCTGTGCTAGATAAAAATATTTGATACACATGTAAAGAAACATTTTTTACAAAAACCAATTAAAAATTGCGTATTGTAAATAATAGTTAATTATTTATTTTAAGAGAAAATGTACAACCAATTCTTTTCTTTTAGCAACGTAAAGAAAATTGAGTTTTTTTCTTTTGTATCAATTTTAATACTCTCATACTGGTAAGTAGGTACATGAAAATTTGTTCGCACTATAAAAAATTTAACCTTTAATTTGTATCATTTAGAAAAACTAACTGATGAAAAGTCAGATGATAGCAAGATATCAGTAAAAAAGATATTGTAGACTATGACCCTTTAGCCAACAAAATGCTATCATTGCAACTTGATAAATATTTAGAACTAAAAGGAATCAAACAACCAATATCTAATCCCCAGCATATAAATTCCGGAAGAAAACATTATAAAGCCAATAATTTTCCAGCGGTCTCACAAACTCGTTGTGCGCCTGTTTCATATGACGTATTAAATGACAATTCATTAACCCCTCAGCAATATGCTACTAGAAAAACTATATCGAAGGATCTTCCAATATTTAGTGGTAATCTATCTGATTGGCTTTTATTCATAAGTTGTTATAATAGATCAACATCGACATGTGGCTTTGATAAATAAATTAAAACTTATTAAGACTTTAAAAAAGTATCAGACGATCTGCTAGGACAGCTGTATCTAGCTTTCTTATTTAACTTGAATGTGTACCTTGGATAATATTAGCGTTAAAGATTCTTTATGGTAGTCCAGAACAAATTGTAGAAGCACATATTAATATGACTCACCGGCAATCACCACCCAGGATAGAAAAATTGGAAACTTTGGATAAATATTCATTAGCAGTCAAAAATTTGTGTATATCTTTAGATTAGAGAAGGTCACGATGGACAACCTATAGCTGCAAAGTGTAGGTTTGGCTAGACCGTTTTCGCACTATTACCAATAATCTTACAAAACCCTGCACCTACGTATAATTACCATGTATGTCCGTGTTCTGTATAAAAATCATACAACGAAGGTTTACATGAAGCTGTGAAAAAATATTTTTCAGTTGAAAGTTTGGGAGTACAGTCCTCAAACAATATCATCTATAAAGAATTAAAATGAGCTAAAAATATACAGAAATCAACATTATCTCAGAATGGTAACAGATATAATATAGGTTTGTTATGGAAATCTGATAATATTAAATTGATTAACAGCAGAAATATGGGGTATATCGAGAAATGAATGAAACATAATCCAGAATTAGTCATCAAAATGAACGAGCAGTTAAAAGATTTCATCAAAAAAGGATACGTAAAAAATCTTATAAGAAAGTATGGTATCTCCCTATATTTTCAGTTTTTAACCCAAATAAACCTGTAAAATTTAGAATTGTTTGTAATGCACCTGCTTTAGTTCAAGGTGTATCTCTGAATTTATTGCTACTGAAGGGATATGATCAACTAGCATCTTTACTGGGTGTTCTATTACGCTTTCGCGAGAGAAGAGTTGGATTTTCTACTGATATTAAAGAAATATTTTTCAGGATTGGAATAATTGATAAAGATCAACAGGGGCACAACGCTTTTTATGGCGAAATTCACTGGAAACATATGTAACGACAGTTATGACGTTTGAAACCTCATGTTCGCCGAGTTGTGCACAGTTTGTGGAAAATACCAATGCCAATAAATACCTGACAGAATATCCAAAAACAGTGGAATACATTATCAAAAATAATTATGTGGATTATTTGTTATATTCAGGGAATACAAAAGAGCTATAGATAAACATGTTTAGCATATACATGCAAAAGCAAATTTTGCAATAAAAAACTGGCGCTCCAACTCTAACAAAGTATCGAAAATCATGAACTCATTTACTCAAAAACTCATTAAAATCAACATGAAAATTAAAAGACAAAAATATTACATTAGCCAGTTGCGAGTTCTCTATAAGGTGAGGAGAAATTGCCAGACATGTAAAATAAAATGTGCCTCTCCTGTCATACCCGAAATGTTCTCACTACCAGAATGTTGACTTTTCACTTTTACTGCTTCATTTACATATATTGGCGTTGATTATTTTGGGTCCAGCGCATTTCGATCTTTTGCCAAGTGTATTAGTTCTCCTACTGAACGTATATTTGTCCATTCACAAATGTTATTCAACCATGACTGTTGCCTTCTTCCAGGTCCGCGGCACCCCTCTATTTTCCCCTTCATTATAATTTGGAGTAGTTCATATTTATCTCCTCTTAGTATGTGACCTAGGTATGCAGTTTTAACCGTTCTGAGGACTTCCTCATTTGTTACATGGTCCGTTCAAGGTATGCGCAGCCTCCTTCTGTGCAGCCACATCTCAAATGCCTGAAGTCGGTTCATTGTACTGATCTTGAGTGTTCACGTCACCGTACCATACAAAAGTATTGACCATATATAACATTCATTTGTCCGTTGTCTCTGCCAATATATTTGTTATAGTATAATTAACAACTAGCCCAAATTAGCTCAATAGCATTAAAATCTGGATGACCATGTTTTCTCACTAATTCATCCATGATATATATATATATATATATATATATATATATATATATATATATATATATATATATATATACTCTCAGCGACATTAATAGCAGACAAACAGAACTCAATTCGTTAGAACATGCCCTCTTGAAAAACGGCTTTGATAACAATCATATCAAAAGAGTCATTCAACAACATCTTGCTCCATCGTCCTCTAGTTGTTCTAATTCCACCCAACAACCACCAAATCAAATAATTTTTCCATACATCAAAGGGGTAACCGACAAAATCAGTATAGTCCTTAAGTCCGCAGATATAAAAACCATCTTCACCACTGACAGAAAGATCTCCCACTTAATCAGGCCAGTAAAAGATAAAGTCCCCAACGAAAATCATGGTGTCTATGAGATTCCCTGTAGTAACTGTCCTCAAACTTACATAGGTCAAACCAAAGGTCAAATACAGAACAGAGTTTCTGAACACTCCCTATCCGTCAAACATTTAGACACCAACAATGCATTAGCCCAACACAGAATCCAAACAGGCCACACTATTGATTTTCCCAAAACAAGAACAATAGCAACAATCCGATCATTTAAACCTAGTATAATCAGAGAAGCAATAGAAATAGAGAAACGTCCCAATTGTATGAACAAAAGGGATGACGGCCAACGTTTACCTCCGACATGGAAACCTTTACTTACCCGCCAATCTCCCAACTACTATTTACCGCCTTCCGATTTCCCACCTACTAATCAACCGCCCTCCAATCACCCGCCTCTACCTCCCTCCATTTCCAGTCCTATAAATACCCAGCTACGTCGTGGTGCTCGTCAGTTGTCCCTGAGGAGTAGGCAGATTGAGACCTCAGAGACAACTGACCGGTGCAGTACGACCAGTGGAGTAGGCAGATTGAGACCACGAAAACGTACTGAACCTTACCCTTCCTAACCCTAACCTAACTCTTGATAATGGCTCCAAAGCGGGAGCCGAAACGTCGATAAAACAAATTTTCTGAACGCGGTTTATCCAGAAAACCTAGTATTCATTTTTCTGACCGCGGAAGCATTTCTGAACATATATATATATATATATATATATATATATATATATATATATATATATATATATATATATATATATATATATATATATATATATTGAGAACTTTAAATAACGAATTAATGCCATTCATCTATGATTAAGTTATTTATTTTTGATTCCACACGTTAATAACAAACTGTATGACCGATGATTTATGACATCAGAAGAAGTAGTGAAATATTTACAAAATGCGCGTTTTGAATATACAAGGAGTTTCTAAATTCATGACAAAAAATTCAATAGGTGATCTTTCCTAAACAAAATTTCTTCAGCCTTCCGAGATATTACCCCCAAAAGGTGGTAAGAAAAATTAAGGACTAACCACCGGTATTTTTTGAACATTTCTGTTACATTATAAGGGGATGAAATTAGCATCCCCTACCTTGTTTAATATCAAATCCTTTTTTCGGTAATTAGTTTTGTAAAAACAAATATTACTTAAAATCCCTGTTTGTATAAAAAAATTTCTAAATCGTAAGTTTTTTTCTAGAACCAATAGATTCGGTGAAAAAAATAAAATACTGTTACGATATTTTCTCCTTGGGTTCAGTGATTCTAAACACTCAGTACAATAACTAAATAATTTTATTCCAATATTTTTACACAATAAATTTTATTTTACAAATCACTTAAATATTCACAACTGTATACAATAATAGCTTCAAAAACTAAACTTGACTTTAAACTAAACTTAGAAAAAAAAACCTCGATCTATTTCCGTTTAAATACCTGCAAACCAATGTTCTATACAAATCGATACCTATCTGAAAACTTTTCGGAATTATTAACCTTTTTTTTTTTGAGAATCATCCAGTGTCTTCTATTATGCATTTCCCTAATTGTGATCGATGCGCTGTCGCCTCAAGGTTACAGTCGACAGGGCCGGACAGTAACATTACAACATCATAATTTATATTCTTTTATTAATAATAAACTACGTATTGAGAGTGGAAAACAGTAAAAATGGAAAATGCAAGGATAAAACACGATTCATAATAAATGTTGGAAATACCACCCCCAGCCAAAATACATAGACGTACTCTACTTCTCCTTGATCGCCGAATACGTTTAAATATTTCAGGCGTATTTTTTATAACGCTATTTGAATACCATTATTCAAATCGTTGTGTGTATCGATGTGTTGTAAACTAATGATTAAAGGTAACCCAGAACCAGAAACCACATAGATTTAACTCTGGAAATCAAGGAGGCTAGTGTTGCGGCTCTCCTTGACCAATCCAACGGTTGGGATAAGTTGGAGTACACTTTAGTCAGACTTATAGGCAATACTTGGATGCTATTTAAAACTTAATTTTACACCTTTCAGGGATAATATTTCGAAAGGGTATAGACTAAGGTAATTTTTTTATTACATACCTGAATCACCTCCTGAATTATTTCGCATGAATTTAGAAATACCCTGTATTATTTTCATAGTGGAAACAATGGTATATCATGACACCATTTTATAATCAATCCTATAAAATATGAGCAACAGATTTGAAAATGTTTTAAGGCAAGTAAGCATTCGTATCTTGATGTAAGGAAATATTTTTGTTTTGTCAGCATAGACTAATGAGGTTCGGATGTAAATAGGCAAGTAAATTGTCTACAGAGAACGACATATTTTTACCGACCATAGAAATTTGGTAATATTATTGCGAGTCCCCCTCTCTGCAGTAAGTATTCAACGTAGTCGCAGCTAGAATCTGTTGGAATGTAATAGGGCAGTAATTATGTCTCCTGAAGATAAAATTTGATTTTAATAGGAGGCTTTTTGTAAGTATGCACTCCGATCTGATGTGTTCTATTGTGCCCTACCTGTGCTTAAAGCTCCTCATCCAGCCCCAATTGTTTTATCATCTTCCAGGGGCTGTTAAGGGTCCTAATATAGCTCTTTGGCTTAGGTTTTTACTTGCCTAAGCACAGAAACTAGGACCGGGACATTCTTCACCAAATCTGTCATACAGATTTCTCCTTTACTCTAGTAATGATTCCCATTTGATTTGCTACATTAGATTCTGTCAATGTTCTAAAATATGTGAAGATTTATTGTTTTGTAAACAAATTAAAGGAAAACTACAGCCACCGAGTTGTTCAAGATTACAAATAATTCTATTACTAAAATGAATTTGCAATGGAAAAATTGTGTTGCGATTTGCACCGATGGAGCTCAAGCCATGTCTGGTAAATACAACAGTTTACAAGCGCTAGTAAAAAAGGAATCCTCAGAAATTATCTGGACGCACTGCAAGATACATCGGGAAGCGTTAGCATCAAAATCTAAGCTAAGCCCTGGACTAAACATGATTTTGACAGTAGTTATTGAAGTTGTTAACTTTATAAAAACCAGACCACTAAAAACAAGGATGTTCTCTGTTCTGTGTGAAGATATGGGAGCTGAGCATCAATCTTTGTTGTTTTATTCCTCATCCAGATGGTTGTCACGCGGTAAGACGGTTAAGCGTGTCTTTGAATTAAGAAGGGAAATAGCGATATTTTTAAGCGAAGAAGGTCACAAGCATTCAACAGATTTTTTCGACAAATTATTTTTACTGAAGCTTTCTTATTTAGTAGATATTTTTGAAAAACTTACTATACTTAATCTTCAGCTGCAAGGAAAAGACGTAAATATATTTGATTTAAGTCAAAAGATTGATGCTTTTTGTAAGAAATTGCAGTTATGGCATAACAAATTGAAAGAAAACAGTTTGGAAATGTTTCCCACATTTTGCGATTTTGTGCAAGATTCCCCATTGGAAGACATTCATAAAGCTGTGATGCTAAAAACCATAGGAAGCCATTTAGAAAACTTAACTGAGAATTTCAAGCGATACTTCTTTGCAGAGAAAGATATTAAGTTTTCAGACTGGAGCTGGGTTTTAAATCCATTCGAAAATAGACCTGTCGGACTATCACTGCAAGAAGAAGAACAACTGATAGATATTTCAACAAATCCCTTACAAAAATCAAACTTTGTTAACAAATCTTTAACAAACTTCTGGACTGAACTTCCGAACGACTACTCCGTTATAAAAGCCAAAGCGCTTAGAATTCTGTTGCCTTTTCCAACGTCCTACCTTTGTGAAACTGGATTTTCTGCACTTGCTGTCGTGAAATCTAAATACAGAAATAAACTTCAAGTAGAAAATGAACTCAGAGTGGCCATCTCTAACATAGAACCAAATTTAGAGAAGTTGTGCGCCTTAAAACAAGCTCATGTTAGCCATTAGTCCTTAGAATGTTTCTTTGTCATCATTAAGTAAGTAAAATTTCAATAAAGATTTTTTAAAAATCTATCTGTAGCATTTAATCATTACCATTTTATTTTTAATCTGTACTGCGCCCCCCCCCCCAATCATGTAAACGCGCCCCTCTTAGGGGGCGCGCCCTACAGTTTGAGAAACGCTGGACTAGACGATAAAGACATAAGGCTTATAATCACTCTATACTGGAACCAGAAAGCAGAAATTCGAATAAATAGCTCAACAACGGAACTGTTTGAGATAAAAAAGGGCGTGAGACAGGGTTGTATCCTGTCCCCAATGCTTTTTAACTTATATATATATATATATATATATATATATATATATATATATATATATATATATATATATATATATTTAGAAAGATCATTTACAGAGGCAATTTCAGAGAGCCCTATAGGTATTAAAATAAACGGGATCCCCGTAAACAATATCAGATATGCAGACGACACTGCGATACTAGCAGATAATGTAAATGAACAGTAAGAACAATAAGTAAGATTGAAGTTTTTGAAATGTGGACCTTGCGGCGAATGCTTAAAATAGTTTGGAACGAACACATAAGAAACGAGGAAGTACTCCAAAGAGCTGAACTAGAAGATCGGGAACTTTTCGCATATAAAAAAGAAAGGAAAATTTTATACTTGGGACACATCCTACGCGGAGAGCGCTATCATTTTCAACGCCTCATTCTTCAAGGCAAAATCGAAGGTGGAAAAAGGGGAATAGGTAGAAAAAAATTATCCTGGCTACGAAACATCCGACAGTGGACAGGCATACATAACTTCCAAGATCTGCAAATAGCTGCCATAAATAGAAACATCTGATGGACGGTCGCCAACGCAGGAACCCTGTAAGGCATCGTAAAAAGAAGAACTAGAACAGACTTCCATACGTGTTTCAGTATATGTTTATAAAAATTAATTTTATTGTTTATGGACAACTTGGAGTTTATTTATAGCAGCCAATACATTTTTTTACACCCAGCTCTTCACATTTCTTTTTAACGTAAACTCTCCAGAGAAGTCAAGAGTCGAGTGTCATTTCCATATACTTTGTAGAGTTAGTTTAGGGTATTTGAGCGTTAATACTTGTTGATTAATTAGGTACCGCAGTAAATTTACACTTGGTAAAAAATTTAAATTCTACACTTGTCAAACTTATTTAGTTGGTGTGACGCAGTTTTGTCAAACTTAACCAAAAACGTTTTAATCGATTCAATTCGAATACCTAATAAATTATCATATATACACATAATTAAAAAGTTTTTTGGAAAATTTAAAACCCATGTCTTTAGATTGACAGCACGCTGTGTAATTTTTCAATCCTTGATACGCACTTTAGAAATAAGGTTTTTCATTCATCCGATTAGAGTGGTTAAAATAAAACTCTTGGATTGGCAAGTAGGGTTATATTTATATATGGTGTAGTATCCTTTATTATGGTTTTTTTTATATTGTAACTTAATCAACGCTCTTGGGTTAGGTTAGGTTAGGTTTCATGTGAGTGGGGCGTGGTCGCCCCTCCACCGCGACCCTTAGTAGGTCTATTGTGGCTCACCCCTAGAGGCTACAGTTCACCGCACAATCCAGCCCTTCTTACGAAGTTCATGGTTGTATAGGGTGAGATTTTTTTAAAATCGGTAGGTTCTAGGTTAGTGTAACCAAATATGTTGAATCTTATTCTTCCCAGGCCGGGGCATGAACATAGTATATGTTCAGCAGTTTCGTCTTCCACGTAGCAGAACCGACAGTCCGTTTGTTGGTTCAGATCTATCTTTCTGAGGTGGTATCTTAGACGACAGTGTCCCGTAAGCAGTCCTGTTAGAATACGCAGGTCATTTCTGCTCCATTCTAGGATCTGCTTAGTTGTGTTTCTCGAGGGTTGTAACGGTAAAAACGCCTTCGAGTGGGTTAGCCCTGGTATGTCGGACCAGTACGTGAGTATTTTCCTCTCCGCCCAGTCCGAAATAATTGTTTTGGCGGCACTTGTGGTGACTCCAAAAACCGGTTCTGGTCCAGTGAACGCAAGTTCGGCCCCCTGTTTTGCAAGGGTGTCGGCTTTTTCGTTTCCTTCCACCCCCTGGTGCCCAGGTACCCACAGTAGGGTCACCCTGTTGTTCGCACCAAGGTACTCTAAGGATTCGATGCAATTCCATACAAGTTTAGAATTTATCTTGTTGGAGCTCAGTGCTTTTAAAGCGGCCTGGCTGTCTGATATTATATGTTTATATTATATTATGATCAACGCTCTTTTTTTAAACTATTAAAAATAAAGGGGAACTTTTGCTATTCCTGCTTTTCAGAGTAATCTGTTGTTCTTTTTGGACGCAGATAGTTTGTGTATGGCCTGATGGTGTGACCTTTTTTTGCATGCTTTCAACCATCAATTAATATTTAAAATCGAACAGTTCACTTGCTCTCGGTTGCTAGTCATTCACAAACAAATATATTCTTCGGTGATAAAGTGGACAACAAAAACAAGAATGCTTGTATAGTTCTCATTACTTTATAATGTACACCGCTGTAATTCATAAAATTTTATTATTTTATATGAATAATACGCTTCGCCTGTCAAGCTTTGTAACATGACATCCAAGAGTTTCATTACGAGGTCTGCCGTCGGAAAAAACGAAACTTAGTTAAATATTTTAATTAGATCTATTTTTACTTTTTTTTTAATGCATAACTCGGTTGTTTGTTACCTTTACCAAAAACACCGGTCATTTAAAATTGCGGTCTTAGGAGTTCAAGGATTTAAAACAAGCAACAAAGGATAGAAATTTGGGATATAATTAGAAAGTAACATTTTAATGATTGCGAAGACGACAAATTCTTTAAAAGTCTACGAAAATAGTATATTACGTAACAAGAGTTGTAAGTAACCCATTACGCACGAAATGAAAATGTTTATTTTATTCTAGTCTTCTGAGGACACGTGGGATACGAATCAAAAAAAGTTTTTTTCATACAATAGCTAAAAGTTAGTAGAAAAACCCTTTATTGGCGCTTATAGACGCTTAGACTGACATAATCCAACAGGCAATTAATCACTTAATTTTGAGCATCTCTAGACAATTCAGAGAGGTTGTAAGTAATCGTGGTCATGTACATTAATGAATCGCACTTATGTTATTTTATGTTATGTTTCCAATCGAAAGTATTTTACAGTTTTCTTAAATTTTTATACATTTTAAAAAATTTCGTTTTCTCAAAAAAACAAATTTATTACAATAATTCATTGTGCGAGATCGTCGTGAATTAATTGTGTAAAAGGGGTTTTGTCGATGCATTTGCACGCCGCCGTTAACGAGAGCGCGGATTTTCAGGTAAAATCTTTGTAATCAATTTCCGACACGATGAATATTTGATTATCTCAATTATAATGTTTAAAATTGCTGCTATCAACAAAATCTACAGCAGCCCCTTTTTAATAATTGAAATTAATTCGAGCTGCTACGCTTAAATTGGAAGTTTAAGGTTGTCCGCGGAAATAAAATGAATACTTATCCGTTTATTGGGGCATTTATATATTCCCGATTTAATCGCAATTGAATTTTAATCATCACCAGAAATACAAGGACTACCTATGGTTTTTTTACAAATAGCTTCAATGCGGAATTAAGTAAATATTTCAATAGTTAATGATAAAAGTATGAGCAAAATTGTGGTTACCGGGTGACTTTTCGGGAGCCATTTTGCTCGCAGTTTGAAATACTGTAGAACCTCAATAAAATAAATACCAACGTTAAATAGTTTGTTATTACGTTTTTTAACTTACTAGTGGTTTTAATTTAAGCTATGCATTCTATTACAGAAAACCGATAAGTACTTGGAAAAACTAAGAAGACCTAGCGAGAAGTTTACATCCGATCTGCAACCATTGAGCAGACAAGAGGTTATATAAGGAGAAACTGACTGACTGAGTTATCAACGCACAGCCAAAACTACCGGACCTTCTTCTTCTGCTTATCCATATTTAAGATCTTTTGATATGTTAGTTTTGCAGGTTCCTCTGTATCAGTTCCTGGGAGTTGGACTGCCAGCTGTCCTTCCATCTATTAGGTGGTCTTCCGGGTGCTATTTTCCCTATTGGTTTCCCTTCAAGTGCGATGCGTGGTAGTCTGCTCTGTTCCATTCTTCTTACGTAAGCGTACCAGCTTCTTTTTCTTTGTCTTCCCCATCTTACGATGTCTTGCTCTCCGCACTGTTCCCTGATGTCAGTGTTCCTAATTCGGTCTCCCCTTGTTTTTCCCATTATAGTCCTAAGCGTTTTAATTTCGGCTTCTCGAAGCATGTTTTTTGTTTTGTTGGTTTCTTCTCTGGTTTCTATTCCGTATGTCATGATTGGCCTGATACAAGTCTTATTGATCCTGACCTTGCTATCTTTTCGCATGTATTCGTTCGCCCATATTATCTGTCTTAAGGAGCCTGATATGGCGGTCACTTTGTTGATCTGGCTTCTTAGGTCCTTCACTGGGTCGTGATAGATCGACAGATCAATACTCAGATATTTGAATTTTAAGACTTGCTCGATGATTTTGTCCTAAATTACCAGCTTACATCTTACGGGATCTTTAGCAAAAGTTATGCTTTTCGTTTTTTCTATAGATATGGTCATGTTCATCGCTTGGCTTACCTGGTAGAATTTATGTAGTTGCCTTTGTAGATCGTCTTCCGTTTCCGCGAAAATAGCGCCATCATCTGCGTAGCATACCGTGCTGATTCTTTTGTTCTGTCCCATTCTGTATCCCATATTTAGTGATGATACTTCCTCTATTATTCTGTCCATTAAGAGGTTGAACAGAAATGGGCTAAGGCTGTCGGCTTGTCTGATGCCTCCTGGTGTCGGTATCTCTTTCGTATAAGTGTCTCCTGCCTTTACTTTAGTCGTGTTCATATTGAGGCTACGAACTGCTTTTACGGTGGTGTCTGGCATTTCTTTCTCTATCAGTATATTCACGATGTCGGAGAGGCGAACTCTGTCGAATGCCTTGGTCAAATCGATGAAGCAGACGTATGCTGGTGTATTAAATTCGATTGATTTTTCTTTTAGTTGTTTGATAATAAATACAGCGTCGGTCGTGGATCTGTTTCGTCTGAAGCCTTGTTGTTCTTCCCTGTTTGATATAAGTGTTTCGAGTCTTTCCTTCAAGATGCCGGTAAAGAGTTTCATGCTTGTGTTCAGCAGCGTTATGCCCCTGTAGTTATCTGGGTGTGTTTTCTGTCCTTTCTTGAATATAGGGATAGTTATACTTTTGTGCCATTCCGTAGGTATTTCCGATGTTGCTAAAATTTTGTTGTAAAGGATTTTTAGATGTTTTCCTAGTTCAGGTCCGGCATATTTCAGAAGTTCGTTTGGGATGAGGTCTGTCACGGGGGCTTTTCTGTTTTTCAATATTTTTATTTTTGCCATTACCTCTTCTTCGTTCAGTATTATTTGGTGATTTGTCTCGTAGTTCTTGATGCTTATGGCTTCTTCGGTGTTATAGAGTCTCCTGAATTATTTTTCCCATACATCTTTGGTGACTCCTTTTGTTTGCACTACCGGACCTAGATACGTAAAATTTTGCACAGTGCTTTATTTTACAATAAAGGTAAGCATTAAAAAAGGATTTAAAAAAATTTAATCTCTAAAGGGGTAAAATAGGGGATGAATGTTTGTATAGAAGTCCGTCATTTTTGAAGCTAGATGCCTAAAACTTTATTTTTAGGCTTTTAACTTGAAATAATTAACCATGTGTTCAAGGGTTTTTTAAAATTCCACCCTTATGGTGGTGGTTAAATAGGGGATAAAAGTTGTGTATGTTTTAAATTATAAGCATGAAACCATAAAATATAGGCTTTGGATTAGAAAACAATAAACACAGGTTCCATTGGTTTTAAAAATATAACTTTTTATGGGGTGAAAAAGGTTTGTATGTTAGTTTTAAAACTAAATGAATAAATACTTGTTTTTAGGATTTTAATTAGAAATAAATAAACACGTGTTAGTATTTTTAAAAATTTCTTCCTTAAAAAGGTGAAATAGAGGATAAAAGTTTGGATGGGACTTCTGTTATTTTTGGAGTTTAAGTAAATTTACGTAATTTAAAATGTATATATGATCTCCTACGTGAGCAAAGCCAGTTTATATAAACCTGACAAACTGACGTTTTAGCGTACCTCCGATTATTGTCAAAATTTATAAGCTGTTGATAAATTTACGTACCTAATTATATAAATTCAATCAATTTCATTCAAAAAAAATTTTTTTTTTAGTTTGTTTTAGAGTAATAAATTTGTTTTTGTTGAAAATTAAAAATTTAAACGTGAAAACGATAAATATTAAAGGAGAAATGGTAAACAAATGAATGACCTATTATAGTGAATGGTGCCTTTTCTTTTTTGAAATTTGGTAATCAAGAAAAGACTTTTGTCGTGCGCCAACAACTTGTTTATTATATTATAGACCATTGGAATGAATTTTCTATCATTGTCACAGGATAGAAATGGTGACAACGTGAAGACCTGCAAATTATGTTTGAAACAATAATCGATTCGATAGGAGAAAAAAAGCGTGGATGTAGATGAATGGCCAAGTATTATAAAAGACCATGCGTTAGGCAGAGTATATACAGTACAAAAAAAAATACTGGGTTTTACCACCTTCGTTTGCTTTTACATGAAATTCGAAGCCCATAATTATTTGAAACAATAAAAACGGTCAACGGAGTTATACATCCGACATTCAAATTAGCTTGCAAGGCTTTAGGGTTACTTAAAGATTATCAACATTGGCGTAAAGCACTAGAAAAGGCAGCATTGTGTTAAACTCCGTTCATGATGAAAGAGGTTTTTACTATTACACTTTAAACGAGAGATTGAGAAGAAGGTAATAAGTGAAGCAGAACTTCAATAGGTGTCTATTTAAAATAAAAGAAGTTTGTTTGGCACTAGGTAACGATGCACTAAATGAGTATGGTTTATCACAACCAAATAGGTCAGAAGTGCTAGAAAATAAATTGGGAGTATACAGTGTAAAACAGCCAAATGGAATAAATTCGATAACGAATAAATGAGAGCGTGTTGGGAAAAACGCTTGGACACGTCGATTTGTATTTTTAGATGCGCCTTTTTTTCAAAAAAAAAATAATTATATAGGATGTGTCATGTAACCGTGGCCGATACCAACTTTCTTATTTTAAATACAACCCCCTGTATATATTTTTTTTTGGATTCTTCAGAAAATTCTAGACATAATTCATGTACAATGTCTCATACCTATCTTTAACTGTTTCGGAAATATTAATTGTTTTCAGATGTATTACAAAAATTAACATTAAAAAAAAAAAATTATTTTATTTCACAAATTCGCTACATTACACTTAATACTTATGTCCCATTTAGCTCTTAATATTGAGAAAATAAGCAAAAACCATTATTGCGTACCTTTTTACTAATATGAAATAAAAAAAATACAAAAACAGTTTTGTTTATTTTCGTATAAAACTCATAGCCTTAGCAACTTGTTGTATCTGCATAACAGAAGTGATCAGTGTCAGTGCTATTGTCGTTTAAATTTCGTTAACTGTACGTAATAATATTAGAAAAATGATTCATTTAACAGAAGGCACAAAATTACCATTCTACAAATGATTGGTTATGAAGATAACACACGGACACAAATGAAAGTTTCTCGTTTATTTCACGAAAAATTTCCAAATTTGCCGCGTATATCCCAAGGAACAATTAGCAAAATAGAAAAACAGTTTGGCGAGCTTGGTCATGTAAGACAGACAAAAAAAGTAGTTGCCAATGAACTAAGCGATGATGCAAAATTGGATGTTATGCTTGAGTTTCAAGAAAACCCACATAATTCTGGTCGAAAAGCAGCCTCAATTAAAAGATGTTTTGTTTTCTGATGAGAGCACATTTACACTTCACGGTCATGTTAATCGTCAAAATTGCCGCTATTGGTCTTATGAGAATCCTCATTGGATGAGAGAGGAACCTACGCAATATCCTAAAAAAGTTAATGTCTGGGCAGGAATTGTTGGAAATCATATCGTAGGTCCCTTTTTCATTGATGGCAACTTAAATGGAGATAAATATTTAGAACTGCTCCAAAATAATGTCGTGTCAACTTTGACAAACTTATATACTGATCCAGCAAACCCACAAGTTCCTGCCAATATACTATAGTTTCAGCAAGATGGAGCACCGCCTCATTACCAAATCAATGTACGGCAGTACCTGAACCAAAATTTTTCAAATCGGTGGATAGGGAGGCGCGGATCGATAGAATGGCCAGCACGATCTCCTCATCTGACGCCATTAGACTTCTTTTTGTGGGGATATGTCAAAAGTATTGTATACAAAACTGAAACACTTAACTTACGTGACTTAAAAAGACGAATCACGCTTGCGATTATATCAGTCACGCCTGAGATGTTGAGTAACGTTAGAATGCATTTCTATACCAGATTAGCATATTGCCAAGACGTTCGCGGCGAACATTTTGAACATCTCTTACATTGAAATTAATATTTTTTTTTTTTTTACATTATTAGTGAAATAAAATAATTTTCTTTTTTTAATGTTAATTTTTGTGATACATCTGAAAACACTTAATATTTCCGAAACAGTTGAAGATAGGTATGGGACATTGTACATGAATTATGTCCAGAATTTTTTGAAGTATCCAAAAAATTAAATAATATATAGTGGGTTGTATTTAAAATAAGAAAGTCGGTATCGGCCACTGTCACATGACACACCCTATATAATTATTTTTTTTTGAAAAAAATGCGCATCTAAAAATACAAATCGACGTGTCCAAGCGTTTTTCCCAATAGGCTCTTATTTATTCGTTATCGAATTTATTCCATTTGGCTGTTCCACACTGTAAGCACAGAATTGATATAAAATACTTTAAAAATACTTATTATGAAGCTCCGTTTAGTGAATACATTTACAGACAATATTTTGTCTCTGTATATCATTTACATAAAATATATATTAAAAAAAAATTATCCAGATACATTTCGACTTTTTATTAAATTTACGGTATAAATTAAGCGCTATTGATGCTTATTTTATTATTTGCCCATTATACAACAAAGAGATATTAAACATTGGAATTCGGTTGTGTGCACAATAATTGGACGTACTTTTTGTTTTCGAATTTTCCATGAAAATTCGTTTTTGTCAAGTTGTTCCAACAAAACCTAAAAAGAAACATTTATGTACACTGTAAAAATTAACTGATATTTTGCGAGTTAATGTAGCGACTGTGTTCTTTAATTAATTTATGGTGGTTTGACGTCAAAATATAAAGTTATTGGAAAAAACATGTGATGTAGAAATGATGGTAACTTAAAAATAATTTTTAAAAATTTATTATTAAACAAAACACAGTGTGGGTCATAAGTCAGTTGTCACCTGAAAACATTACACATTGCAAAATATTTAAAAAATTTAGGAAAAATAATTATTATAAAATTACAAAAAAAATGGGGAAGCGTAGTATTGTCAAACTGGTCTGATAATATCGTGCCCATAGTAATGACCGCTTTCTGCACTAGTAGCCTTTCTGACTTGCCTGTTCGGGCATACATTTAATCAGACTTCTGAACATTGCTTGTGCCCATTTCATCCACATTAAAGATTCGATTGGCTGGGAAATTATGCTTTGACATGAGTGTCTCGAAGTTAACAAAAAAAATGGAATGGAATTAAATCCCAAAACCCTGTTTAAGCTTGTTGGTTCTGGGAACCTTAAAAGAAATTCCATAGATTTCTTTTCAAAAAGAAATACACACACAATTGTTTATCTTCTAACAAATTCTTAAAAACTGTAGATCTAAACATATTAACAACATTAACAACGAGACAAAATATTCATAGCCGACTATTCAAATACTCAATAAACTTTAAAAACGTACAAAAGAAAAAGAGAAATTAATTTTTTGGATAATTTTATATTGTTACGTTAATTTTGTCCAATACATACATACATACATACATAAAGTCACGCCTTTTTCCCATGGGGGTAGGCAGAGACCACTTCCTTCCACTTTCACTACGATTCTTACACACATCTTTTGCTTTCTCTACTTTCATCAGTGCTCTCATACATGCTCGTCGATTGTTGGTACTCTGGACCTTGCCTTTCCTCAAAACAATGTTGATCTGATCAAGATATGTTCTCCGAGGTCGACCTCTACCGACTTGTCCATTCACACTCGCTTTATAAATTTGTTTCTTCAATTTTCCTTCATCCATCCTTTCAACGTGTCCAAACCATCTAAGCATTCCTTTATCTATCTTTGTTACCACATCTTCTTTTACACCACAGCGTTCTCTTATCTCACTATTCTTTACCTTATCAAACCGAGTCACTCCGGTTATACTTCACGGACTACTCATCTCCGCAGCATTAATCCTATTTTCATGCTTCTTTTGCTAAACCCAACATTCACTACCGTACATAAGTGTAGGAACCAACACACCTCTATGCACAGCCAGACGTGCCTTTTTTGACACTTTCTGGCTATTTATAAAGCTATGAAGTGCCCCATTCATTTGTCTTCCTGCCAACACCCTTTGCTCAATGTCACTGTCATACTTTCCATCTCTCGTAAACTTTGAACCCTAGTACACAAATTCATTTACTTGTTCCACTCTTTTTTGTCCAATAGTTTATTTAAAATGTCGCCTTTATATTAATTTAATGATCTTATTTTTTTTTGCCCTAATTGAATAAACATTATTTTTTTTTAATAAATTTTTTTTTTGCAATCTTAAAAAATCATTTGTTAGTATTAGGACTCCGGCTATACTTCTCGGACTACTCATCTCCGCAGCATTAATCCTATTTTTATGCTTCTTTTGCCAAACCCAACATTCACTACCGTACATAAGTGTAGGAACCAACACACCTCTATGCACAGCCAGACGTGCCTTTTTTGACACTTTCTGGCTATTTATAAAGCTATACAGTGCCCCATTCATTTGTCTTCCTGCCAACACCCTTCGCTCAATGTCACTGTCATACTTTCCATCACTAGTAAATTTGGAATCCAAGTACACAAATTCATTTACTTGTTCCACTCTTGTTTGTCCAATAGTTTATTTAAAATGTCGCCTTTATATTAATTTAATGATCTAATTTTTTTTTACCTTAATTAAATAAACATTTTTTTTTTAAATAAATTTTTTTTTGCAATCTTAAAAAATCATTTGTTAGTATTAGGAGTACAACCGAAAGCAAATAATTTAAAAAATATAAGTCACCCCTACAGTCGAGCAGTGTAATTAACAAAAATATTAATTTTATGCCAATTTTAAATAGTTCGTCGTAAAAAATTGTTCAGTGCTTTTCCATATCTTTTTATTTTGCTTTACTTTTTTCGAAATCATTGAAAAAAAAAGTGAAGGATGTGGTGTGCAATTGTGTACCTACTATTGTAGCGCTATCTATCGATTTTCGATTGAATTCATTTTGTAAATTCCATGGAAATTTTAGAAGTGAAAATATTCGCAGATTTACACTTCCACATAAATTCTAGGTGCACGTTTGAACGTTACTGTAAAAAAGTAATGACCGAAAAAAATTTCGCGCCACATTTAGACAATATTACAGTTTTTAAAAAAGTAATTAAATATTTTAATTATTTATATCTGTTGAGTAAATATGTAAATAAACGTTTTTTAAAAGAAAGGAAAGCATAACAAACTGTGAAGTTTCGATTGAGGGAGAAAGAGTGGAACAAGTAAATGAATTAGTGTACTTGGATTCCAAATTTACTAGAGATGGAAAGTATGACAGTGACATTGAGCGAAGGGTGTTGGCAGGAAAACAAATGAATGGGGCACTACATAGCTTTATGTATAGCAAGAAAGTGTCAAAAAAGGCACGTCTGACGGTGCATAGAGGTGTGTTGGTTTCTACACTTATGTATGGTAGTGAATGTTGGGTTTGGCAGAAGAAACATAAAAATAGAATTAATGCTGTGGAGATAAGTAGTCTAAGAAGTATAGCCGGAGTGACTGGTTTGGATAAAGTAAAGAATAGTGAGATAAAAGAACGCTGTGGTGTAAAAGAAGATGTGGTCACAAAGATAGATAAAGGAATGCTTAGATGGTTTGTACACGTAGAAAGGATGGATGAAGGAAGATTGACGAAATAAATTTATAAGGCGAGTGTGAATGAATAAGTCGGTAGAGGCAGACCTCGGCGAACATATCTCCATCAGATCAACATTGTTTTGAAGAAAGGCCAGGTTAAGAGTACCAACAACCGACGAGCATGTATGAGAGCACTAATGAAAGTAGAGGAAGCAAAAGATGTGTGTAAGAATTGTAGCGGAAGTGAAAGGAAGTGGTCTTTGCCTACCCCTATGGGAAAAAGGCGTGACTTTATGTATGCATGTCTGTAAATATTAACACTCCGCTATTAAAAAGACTAATTTATTTTACTGATCCTACTATAATTTATTTAAACGGTGTCACTCCCGAAAACTAAGGCCCTTATCCCACCAAAGCTGCGCAACAGCGACGCAACAACAATCCAACGTGTATAATTCGTGTTTAACCCACGGTTTATCTGTCGTACTGAGGCCCGGTTTATCAATAGCAATTTATTTGTCAGTTAAAGCTTAGCTACCGTTTATTTTGGAAAGGTCGGTTTATCATCACCAGGATAACTTTCAACCGGCAGCCTTTTTTTCAGCGGAATATTGTTTTTTTTAGTATTTAGATAAACCGTAATTTAAAAAAAGATTTAATTTAAAGTTTTATATCATACATACTCATACAAACTTAATAACTATGGCATAAGTGGTGTAGCACTGGAACTCCTTACGAATTATTTATCTAACAGAACCCAGCGTGTAAAAATCGGTAAAGGCAGAAGCTCGAACTCCATAGTAAAGGTGGGTGTTCCACAAGGAACAGTGCTGGGCCCAATTCTTTTTCTCATTTACATGAATAACATTACACAAATTGATAACTTCACTGGTAATATTATATGCTATGCGAATGACACTGTAATCATTTTCACTGGCAAAGAATGGCAGCAGATTAAACTCACCGCAGAAGCAGCTTTGGGGAAGATAAGTTTGTGGTTAAATAATAATCTATTAACCCTAAATGTATTGAAAACAAAATGTATTACATTCAATTCAAACATTGTAAAACAATCTGATAACTTTGAAATAAAACTGCACACTAAGGACTCTCAAAAAATCGATTTTAACTGCCCCTTAATACATAAAGCTCCCCAAATTAAATATTTAGGTGTAATACTTGACCAACACATACGTTGGTCACATCATATTGCCCAAGTTAACAAAAGACTGAGAGCTTTAATGCATAAATTCCATGTTCTTTGGGAAATTCTTTCAAAGAAAAATTTACTAATACTTTATAATTCCCTAGTGGAATCTTAATTAAGATATTGTATAGTGGCCTGGGGTGAAGCATTTAACACCACTATTAAAATTTTAGAGACAACACAAAACACTAATTTAAAAATAATCCTAAAAAAAAACGCTATTTTCGACGAAAAAATTGTATGATGAATCGAAAGTACTAAACATTAAACTACTTTTTGCTTATCACTGTATAATAAGAATACACAAAAACGCCGAAAAATTTAACCACAAAAACACACGTTTAATTCGATCAGTTATTTATATGGAGATATCTTTACAATTTTTTAAAAAATCGGTCAGTCAAAGATTATTTTATCTTTCTTTCTTCTTCTTTAGGTGCCCTGTCCTCCTCGGACGTTGGCAATCATCAGCGCTATCTGAACCTTGTCTACAGCTCGGCGGAACAATGTGGTAGTGCTCACTCCATACCATTGCCTTAAGTTTTTTAGCCAGGATATCTTTCTTCTACCCGGGCCTCTTCGTCCTTCGATCTTCCCTTCTATAATAAGCTTTAAAAGTCGATACTTGTCATTTCTTAAGATGTGACCAAAATACTCCAGTTTGCGCTTTTTTAGTGTAAACATAACTTTCAGCTGCTTGTCAAGGAGTTGAAGTAACTCGGTGTTACGCACTCTTTCTACCCAGGAGTCTTAATAGCCTTTTGTACGTCCACATTTCAAAGGCCTCCAATTTTTTGCACATCGCATCTGTCAAAGTCCAAGTTTCCATTCCATAAAACAGTCTGCTGAACACGTAACAGCGAAGCACTCGGACGCGCAGAGGCAAGCAAGTTAAATTTCTGCTGCAAAGTACTTTACGCATTTTCAGGAACGAAGCACGAGCTTGTTCTATTCTGGCACGAATCTCCTGCATGCTGTCCTACTTCTCATTTAGTTGACACCCAAGATATTTAAAAGTTTCTGCTCGCTCAATTCGTTGACCGTTAATTGTCAGGTGTCCGTCCACGTCGTTTGATTTGCTAAGTGCTAGCCACTTTGTCTTTCTCACGTTCAGGCTAAGTCCGGCCTCTGAGCTTGCAGCCGTCACGCGGCTTACCAGCTCCTGCAGTCCTTCCAGTGAGTCGGCAACAAGAACCGTGTCATCCGCATACCTCAGATTGTTGATATTAATCCCATTGACAGATATCCCCTCGTCACATTCATCCAACGCCTCTTGAAATATCCTGTCGGAATATCTTTCTTTGGTCCAAAATTTTTTAATATAATTCTGTTACACCTCAGACAAATAAAAAAATTTAAAAATTCCAAATTGAGATTAGAAAATATTTAACAATTAACCAAAATAGAATTTTCGATATAATGGCATAATAACCTGCAAGCTTCTGGTTCATCGTCGTTTCTGACTGCTATTCCTTGCGTAATGCATGGTCCTCTTTTTGTTGCTTAGTTTTATTAATTGTCTAAGTTTATTCGTCTCTTAACCTTGTTTTCACTGTGGCTTAGTTAATTTATATTTTTCTTTATTTTATATCTATGTATTCAATATTATCTGTTAAAAATTAAATGTACGGGGTAAAGAATACCTAATTGAGTGGTAACAAAACAGGCAGAAATGCCTAGGTTAAATGCTCAGTTGGGTCTCTTATAATTCTATAACTACAATTATTATTATAACAATTAATTGTACTTTAATATGAAAAATAAAAAATTTGATTTGATTTGATACATTTTTTTCTTTCGGCTGGTTTTGATGCATCGTAAAGTTTAAACATTTGCTAAGCGAAACTCTAGGTTTAGGTTTTAGGTTTCATGTGAGTGGGGCGTGGTCGCCCCTCCACCGCGACCCTTAGTAGGTCTATTGTGGCTCACCCCTAGAGGCTACAGTTCACCGCACAATCGAGCCCTTCTTACGAAGTTCATGGTTGTATAGGGTGAATTTTTTTTAAAATCGGTAGGTTCTAGGTTAGTGTAACCAAATATGTTGAACCTTATTCTTCCCAGGCCGGGGCATGAACATAGTGTATGTTCAGCAGTTTCGTCTTCCACGCAGCAGAACCGACAGTCCGTTTGTTGGTTCAGATCTATCTTTCTGAGGTGGTATCTTAGACGACAGTGTCCCGTAAGCAGTCCTGTTAGAATACGCAGGTCATTTCTGCTTCATTCTAGGATCTGCTTAGTTGTGTTTCTCGAGGGATTAGCCCTGGTATGTCGGACCAGTACGTGAGTATTTTCCTCTCCGCCCAGTCCGAAATAATTGTTTTGGCGGCACTTGTGGTGACTCCAAAAACTGGTTCTGGTTCAGTGAACGCAGATTCGGCTTCCTGTTTTGCAATGGTGTCGGCTTTTTCGTTTTCTTCCACCCCCTGGTGCCCAGGTACCCATAGTAGGGTCACCCTGTTGTTCGCACCAAGGTACTCTAAGGATTCGATGCAATTCTATACAAGTTTAGAATTTATCTTGTTGGAGCTCGGTTCTTTTTAAGCAGCCTGGCTGTCTGATATTATACTTATGTTTTTGTTTGCTAGAGGTCTGTTGGTCAACTCTCTTGCACACAATTCTATAACTGCAATTATTATTATAACAATTAATTGTACTTTAATATGGAAAATAAAAAATTTGATTTGATTTGATACATTTTTTTCTTTCGGCTGGTTTTGATACATCGTAAAGTTTAAACATTTGCTTGGCGAAACTCTAACATAAAATTAAAATTATTAATAATAGAGAAAATATTTTAAAAGCTAAAACCTTCTTATTGAAAATGTCTTTTTTAAAAATATTTTTTATTAATTCCTTAAATAATAAAAGTTTTTGAGTTATTTGCAAAAAACAAAAATTCTTCTTTTTAATCATAATTTGTTAATCAATTTTGCAATAGTTTATGTTGCACATTTTTCTAGACGTCATATCCAATGAGCCCTTACTTATATATTTTTACGAACATTTACCTAACTAGATAAAAAATCCTCTATTAAAAATTTATTTTACAAGACATTTCAATTAATCATTTTGAAAAGTACAAACTGCCATAAAATTAAAACGAGTTAATAATTGTGAGATTTCGTTTTCGGTAAATAGTCGCTATTTGTTACAAAAATAAATTAAATGTTGGTAGACTCCATTTGTATTTCTAACAGAGGGTGCTAGTAATGTATCTAATTATATTTTGCGGAAAATTTTACTGTCTGACAATAATAAAAGGAGAATTGTATGTGTAGAGTAAACATCTCGTTAAGCTGAATCGCACATCCGGTATTTTAATGTTGTAATTATTTTTACGTACCATTGCAAATTTTTTAAAGGACAATGTTTAATATCGGTAAAAATTATTAACCTATTGCAAAATAAAACGTAATAATTTTTTTAATGATACGATAGATATGTAAAAACAAAATTAATTTTGATTAAACTTTTGGCGGTTTAAATAATCTGATCTAATATAAAAACAGTAATTTAATTTATTAATCTTATCAATAATTTTTTATGTTATTACCTTTCAAATTATTAAACGAAAATTATTAAATAATGAAATCTTTCACAATATTGATACAAAAAAATAAATTTAAAAGTAAAGAACAATTAGCAATACAATTTAAATGATTTTTACAGTCTGTATTGAGAATAAGCCCACTTGAAAATTAATTTTTTTCTTTCTGTCTTAACTTCTAGCTTCACCTTTTTTAAATTTTTGCAAACGCCCTCTAGATAGCGTAACTAAGATATTACTTAAATTTGACATTTGTTTAGACAAAAATCAGCAATAAAAACAATACTATTGATAATAAAGAGAAGTGTAGTAACAAAGAATACGGATATACCATAGAACCTTATAAGTCCACTTTTTGTGTCCCCAGAGTTAGTAACCTAAAAACCAGGATACTAGAATTTCGTCATAGCAGTCGCTGGTAGCTGGTCTGCTGTATCTTTGCTGTAACCTTTGCTAAAGAAGCGACAGCATACCAGGAGACTGGTAATAGGTTGTTGTCCTACCACTAGCTTACTTAGCATCGTTAGTAAACTGCAAGGGTATGATTAAAAGAGTGACGAATAAGACTTATGAGTAGATATAAGATGTGCAAGCAGGATTAATGGAGGCAGCATAAATCAGGTATTTTCCTTACAAATCATGGTTATATAATTCTTGGCTAAAAGTTAAAAGGTCCACTGTGCTTTCGTTGACTTTGAAAAGACCTATGACAGAGTGTTGAGGAATAAATTGTGTTCGAAATTGTCTTTGTATTGGGTGAGTGGTGGCTTGATACGAGCGCTGAATTGCTTTCACGAGAGTTCCAGTGCTTGTGTCAGGATAAACGGAGCTTAAACAGACTAATTTATCATCGAAAAAGAAATGTCAGACAGGAATGTGTAGCTTCGCCATGGCTGTTTAACTTATTTATAAACGGTTGATTAAAATATTTGAAAAAGAGTGCATATGGATTAATAATAAATAATTTTATCGTCAAATGCCTCCTTTACGCCGATCAGGTCATATTAGCATAATCTGAGGAGGAGTCAATATTATGCATGACGCTCTAAAAACCAAGTTAATGATATTTAATGCAAGCAAGACGAAAGTAATAGTAATTGAAAGAGAAGTAAGCATGAGGTACGAGGTGCAGATAGAAGAAAGAATGGAACAGGTAAATGAGTTTGTAAACTTGGATTCAAAATTTACGAAAGCCGAAAAGAATAACTGTGATATTGAGCGAAGGGTGTTGTTAGGGAACTAAATGGGACCCTGCATAAGTTTATGAACAGCCAGAACATGTTAAAAAGGCACGACTAGCTGTGCATAAAGAAGTGCTGGGTTCCTACACTTATGTAAGGTGGTGAATGTTTGGTTTGGGAAAAGCACAAAAGTAATAACAAGGCAGCAAAGATCAGTAGTCTGAGAAGTATAGCTGGAGTAACTCTGATGGATAAAGTGAGAAAAAGTATGATAATAGTAAGTTTAGGTTTAAAAGAAGATGAAGAAACAAAGATGCTTAGGTGGTTTGGACACGTACAGAGAAGGGATAAAAGAAGGCCATGTCAAGGATACCACACCCGAAGAGAATGTATAAAAGCGCTGATGAAAGTAAAAGACGTGTGAAAGAACCGTAGTGAAAAGAAGTTGCCTACCCCTATGGAAAAAGACGTAACGTATGTATGTAGATATCTTTCTTTTTCCCTACTTCCTATACGTGACGAATAATTATACAATTATTTAAAACAATGATACACAAACAATCAAAAATTGTACGTGTAACGTTTTAAAGATTTTCTACCGCATTTTCCTTGTGGAGAATTTTTCATTTACAAGTAACACACGATTCTTTTTTTATAAGTACGTATACTTACGAATATAGAAAACACCTGGCAGTCTTTTAAAAGGGTGATACATGAATAGCAGGAAAATGAAGTAGGAAACCAAGAGCGAAGAGCGAAACAGAAGTGGATGACCGAAGAAATACTACTATTGATGGATGAAAGAAGGGAGTACAAACAGAGAGACGTCATCAAATATAAAGAAACCCACCGACAAATTGCAAAATTAATAAGAGATGCAAAGGAGAATTGGATGAAAGAACAATGTCAAGAACTCAAAGAACTACAAAGAAAACATGATGTCTACAATATACACAAGAAGATAAAAGAAATAACCGGAAATGGAAGGAAAACTCATCAAGAGGGCGTCCTAGTCACAAATAATAATGAACAAGTAATAGACGCGACAAAGATAGAAGAATTATGGACAACCTATATACAAGAACTTTTTAAAAATAATAGAACCAGAACAAAAGAACCAAGAAGAACAACCAATGATTATTCTTACCTCAGAGGTGAAACATGCAATAAAGTTATCAAAGATACGTAAGGCTGCGTGTCACGTGCCTATTTTTACCCATCTACGGTTCATTATAATTGTGCCTTACTCGTAAGTAGTGTTGCATAACTTTCGATAGTTGGTTTGCAATTTCTGTGTGGATGAGACTGAATATCCACACGAACGAGGACGAGGCACAGATTTGAGAATATTGTGGGTTAACGTTTATTTCGCGCCATTTTTCTTGATTTCCGGGATATGAGCGGCAGTCGTGTTTTGAGAGTCTTGGAGGCCAGGTGTCGGTAAAAGTTATTGGGGACGGTGTGTTATTAGCACGTGTGCAGAACCTATATGGGATTTCTTTCATATCTGGCTGTATTTGGGCCATCTTAATTGGATTTTGAAGAAAAACCATTTGATTTTCAACTCGACCATTTTGTCTTGCCTTTGTTGTGGATATTTTGGAGTTGGTGTCGAGCTGAATAGCCGTTATCGGGATTTATTTGAGGGAAGCCATTGTTATCTAACCGGTGCCGCCCCATAATCTAACCAGCCCCCGGAGTAGTTCAGGAGTAGGCCACAGGAGTACATGTGAATTCGCATACCCAAAGGTTATCAGTGATTTATTTTTAAATATATAACGCCGTGTCTCATTCGGCACCACGAGTAAGTCTTGCTTCAGTTTATAAATATAGTGCTTTGTGAATTCGTATTCCCAAAGGTTATAAGTGATTTATTTTTAAATATATAACGCAGTGACTCATTCTGACACCACTATTATGTTCTGTTTAGTTTATTAGTATGGTACATTGTTGGAAACTATTTATTGCATTAGATAATACGCCAAAACTAAACTTGGATTAAAATAACTTTCTCAATAATTCTTTATGTCCAAGTAAAAACATATCTTCTTCCTACTTATTTGTAAATATCCTACAATCTTGATATTTTAAAGGACAACCATTGTAAAGTTATTTTTAAATGAACTCGATTGTTTTGGCAGTGAAAATCTTTATGTAAACGGTTAACTAGTGAATCTTCTTTGCCTTTATGTAAATGTTTGAATTAGTGTTATTAATGAGTTAACTGTTATATATGTTTTACCTTTTTTTTTTCTTTGCCTTTATGTAAAATGTTTGAATCAGTGTTATTAATGAGTTAATTTATATATGTCTTACTTTTTGTTGTAACTTGGTAAAGTCAGTTACTCTTACTGCTGTTCTGGTTATTTTATAAAACTGTAAATTTTACATTTTTGGTTTGTTTTAGCAAGGAAATTTTACCATAGCTGTTAACTTTGACTATATTTGTTATGATGTTGCTATTGAACTGTGTACCTTAATTATCTATTGTGTGAGTAAAGTATCCAACATATTTTCGCTATAATTTTATTTATTTGGTTCACCATAATCATAGTTGTTTATCTTGTGTCTCTGCTAGCGCCTATAAGATCTAGCGGTTTCCGGCTTATACCGTTTAAGTCGGTGGCGCAGCTCACTTTATATTTTTTTTTCTTCTACCCTCTTCGGCTGAGCACGGGCATAATTTGCCAGTAGAGAAACCGCTAGCAGAGTACTCTTTAGAGAACGAACAAGACGTGGCACGCGGGTGAGGATAATGTCTATAATGAGATGCTGACATTGTTGGATGATGAAAACCTTAATCTTATGATAGCCTTCATGAACAAGATATATTGCACAGGCATCCTACCACACGATTGGGTCCATTCTATATCTATTCCGATACCAAAGAAGAGCGGAGCAAGCAAGTGCTCACAATATCGTTTAATTAGTTTGATGAGTCATGTACTAAAGATAGCCTTAAGAATCATACACCAACGAATATACTTAAAATGCGATCAATAAATAGGAGAGGAACAATTTGGATTCCGTCTAGGCTTTGGAACGAGAAAGGCGCTGTTTGGGCTTAATGTACTCCTGCAAAAATGCAAAGACCAAACACAAGATGTACACCTATGTTTCATAGACTACGAAAAAGCCTTTGACCGAGTAAAACATACAGAACTAATCAACCTCCTATACGAACAAGGGCTAGACCAAAGCGACATTAACCTGATTAAAAACTTGTATCGTGAACAAACAGCATTGATTCGAGTAGAAGATAAACTCACCACCAATATACCCATCAAAAGAGGTGCGAGACAGGGTTGCATACTCTCTCCGACTCTCTTTAATATATACTCAAAAATGATTTTCCAGAAAGCGCTAGAAAACTTCAAAAAGGCATAAAAGTGAACGGGAGACTCGTGAATAACATACGGTATGCAGACAACACAGTAATAATAGCCAATAGTCAAGAAGGACTTTAAAACCTTATTGACGCAGTAGTAAGGAAAGGCGACACTTTCGGACTTAAAATAAATACAGAAAAAACAAAAACAATGACTATCTCCAAAAAGGCAAATGTGAACACCCATATAAACATATATAACAAACAAATAGAGCAGGTCGACAAGTTCAAATATCTGGGATGCTGGATAACACGAGATTTAAATCCGGAAACATAAATCAAATGCCGTATAGAAAACGCAAGAAGCGCATTCCTTAAAATGAAGAGACTCTTAACAAACCCTACATTATCGCTAAACACCAGATACAGATTCGTAAAAGCCTATATCTACTCAATCCTCTTATATGGTAGCGAATTATGGACGATGGGAATAGGATCGATGCGTAGAATAGAAGCCTTCGAAATATGGGTAATGCGTATAATGCTCAAACTATCATGGACAGAGCATGTCTCCAATGAAACCGTTCTAGGAAGGATAAAAGTGGACAAAGAAATCTTGGGAATGGTCAAAAGACGCAATACAAGTTATCTGGGACACATATACAGAGGCAAGAGATACGAGTTCATACAACTGATAATGGAGGGCAAGATTGAAGGTAAAAGAGGACCGGGCAGGAGACAGAATTCGTGGTTAAAGAATGTTAGGGATTGTACTGGCCTAAATTCAAAGTTACTACTAAGAGCAGCACAGGACAGAGAGAGATTTGCCGAAATTGTAGCCAACCTTCAGTAAAGACGGCACGTTAAGAAGAAGAAGAAGAAGAAGATACTTACGACAACACCTGGAACGCCCACTTGGAAAAAACAATAACCAAAGCCAGGTTTTCTCTCTGGAATCTCAGAAGAGTATGTGGCAAATCTTGGGGAATGAACCCCAAAGAGATTTACTGGATTTATCAAACAATAATAATATCTATAGTCACGTATGGTTCAGTAGTCTGGTGGACCAAAGGGTTACAACAGACAACTAGAGCAAAGCTTGCTGGCCTTCAGCGGCTGGCATGCCTGGCCATAATTGGAGCTATGTCCAGCACACCAACGGCAGCGATGAAACACCTCCTACATCTTCCTCCCCTAGATATTCTCTTAGAAAGGGAGGCCAGGATAGCTTCCTATAGATTCCTGTCTTTGGAAAAGCAAATAAATGGAGAGCAACTCGGGGATCACTCCGGGATACTGAGTGAAACAAACAACCACCAAATTCTCGGGATGGTTCCTGACTTGCTAGCCACAAAAATACACGTAGGAAAGTCGTTCAAAGTCCTCTTTCCGGAGAGAGACGAATAGATAAGGGGACAAATCCTCTTCCCAGAGACTGAATACGTAATGTACACAGACGGCTCAAAAACCCCAGATGGAGTTGGGGCCGGTGTTTTCAGCAGGATACCAAAGATTGAAATATCTACCAGTCTTTTCAGGTATGCCACAATCTTTCAGGCTGAAATATTCGCTATCGAATTGTGTGCAAGAGAGTTGACCAACAGACCTCTAGCAAACAAAAACATAAATATAATATCAGACAGCCAGGCCGCTTTAAAAGCACTGAGCTCCAACAAGATAAATTCTAAACTTGTATGGAATTGCATCGAATCCTTAGAGTACCTTGGTGCGAACAGGGTGACCCTACTGTGGGTACCTGGGCACCAGGGGGTGAAAGGAAACGAAAAAGCCGACACCCTTGCAAAACAGGGGGCCGAATCTGCGTTCACTGGACCAGAACCGGTTTTTGGAGTCACCACAAGTGCCGCCAAAACAATTATTTCGGACTGGGCGGAGAGAAAAATACTCACGTACTGGTCTGACATACCAGGGCTAACCCACTCGAAGGCGATTTTACCGATACAACCCTCGAGAAACACAACTAAGCAGATCCTAGAATGGAGCAGAAATGACCTGCGTATTCTAACAGGACTGCTTACGGGACACTGTCGTCTGAGATACCACCTCAGAAAGATAGATCTGAACCAACAAACGGACTGTCGGTTCTGCTTCGTGGAAGACGAAACTGCTGAACATATACTATGTTTATGCCCCGGCCTGGGAAGAATAAGGTTCAACATATTTGGTTACACTAACCTAGAACCTACCGATTTTAAAAAAATCTCACCCTATACAACCATGAACTTCGTAAGAAGGGCTGTATTGTGCGGTGAACTGTAGCCTCTAGGGGTGAGCCACAATAGACCTACTAAGGGTCGCGGTGGAGGGGCGACCACGCCCCACTCACATAAAACCTAACCTAACCTATGACAACAAAGACAATAATAACAAATGGTGATTTTACTGCCATTTATTTAAAATGTTTTAAAAAAATTATAGCAATAATTGTAATTACGTTTTTATACCAAAAGAATGAATACAAAATGTAATATAATCCCCATTATTTGAAAATTTTTATTTCTTTGTTAATTGAACAAAATTGTGTTGCCAATTTTCTCGTAACTAAGTTAGGTATTAATTAATTTCTTATCTAAAGTAATTTTATACGTATGATCAACCAAGTGGATACGACGTGTATTTAGTAGTGCAATTATTTTGTATGTAGCAAAATTATAGTTTTATTCATTTTAAGGATGCAGGCAAATGTAATTAGGTGCATGAACGTACGGATTATTTTCTTCTTTATCAAAGTTTACGCATTTACAACATTCCACACAATTTTATTACCAACTAACTAATGCCAATTTTGTTGTGGAATTTAGATTCTGGCAGATCCGAGCCAGACAACAAATCTTAGAGCAAGAAAACGGAGTAGACATTTGAAGATTTTAAAAAATATTTCCCTAGAATCCATGTCTAAGCCGACAAATATCATGCCAGTTAGGTACGACTTCGAAATGCAGTTTGAAGTGGTTATAAACAACCACCAAGTTTGCACAGAAAACGGACCTCAACTAGGAAGGGATGCTTTAGTGTGGTACACTGATAAATGAAAGGGTTGGAGTGGGCGTTATAGGGCCGAATTTTAGGCTTTAAAAACCCCTTGGTAACACCCCAACCATCTTTCAAGCAGAATTACATGCCATAGAGACATGTGCCCAAGAGTGCACCGAAAGAAACACCCGAAGGGCAGAAATCTATATTTTATCAGATAGCCAAGCAGCACTAAAAGCTCTGAAGTCATACACTTGTGAGTCTAAGCTGACTTATGACTGTAAACAGTCCCTAAGACAACTGGCAGCAAACAATCAGGTTACTCTGATGTGGGTTCAAGGTCACAAAGGAGTTAAAGGCAATGAAGAAGCAGATTGCTTTGCCAAAGAAGGGACAAACACAAAATTTTCCGGCCCAGAACCCTTCTGTGGACTTTCCAAAGCCCACTTGAAAGAATAGGTTCGACGCTGGAAAACAGATAAAATGAAATCTCACTGTCATAAAGTGCCAGGACAAAGGCAAGCGAAAAGGTTAGTAAGTCTTTGGCCAACGAAAGCTAAACAGATTTTTGAGTTGGACAAGAAAGACTGGTGACTGGACGAAACTCCTCCTCCTCACTGGACACTGCCCTCTAAAGTACCTCCTGAAAAAGATGGGCAAAACAGAAAGTGATAGTTGCCGCTACTGCGAGAACTTTGCTGAAACTGCAGAACATTTGCTTTGCGAATGCCCAGCGCTTTTCTGCAAGAGGCTCAAGTTTCTGGGACGGGCCTTCCTAAAGCTTTTCGAAATCAGAAACTTAGCTCCCAGGAAACTGATAAACTTCACTCGAAGTCTCGGAATCCCGGGCTTTAATAGAGGGTTTAGTAGGTACATACTTATGCAAGGGCAAAAAAAATAAAGCAAAGTTTTATAAGGTTGACAAACAAAAATTAATATTGAGTTTGGAATGGAAATAAAAATTTTATGAAAAAGTAACACATTGTAAGATGGTGCAAGAGGGAACAGATGTCTGTAAACCCCCAGAAAACTGTAATTATTCCTTTTACAAAAAGGAAAAAGCTAGATAAGCTTCGGCAGCCTGTCCTATACGGAGAGAGAATACCATTTGCGGCGAAAGTGAAATACCTGGGTGTAGTTCTGAATAAAAGACTCACCTGGAACGCCCACTTGAAAAAAACAATAAGCAAAGCCAGGTTTCTTCAGCGGCTGGCATGCCTAGCCATAACTGGAGCTATTTCCAGCACGCCAACGGCAGCGATGAAACACCTCCTACATTTTCATCTCCTAGATATTTTTTTAAAAAGGGAGGCCAGGATAGTCTTCTACAGATTCCTGTCTTTGGAAAAGCAAATTAATGGAGAGCAACTCGGGGATCACTCCGGGATACTGAGTAAAACAAAAAACCATCGAATTTTCGGGATGGTTCCCGACTTGCTAGCCACAAAAATACACGTAGAAAGGGGACAAATCCTCTTCCCAGAGACTGAATACGTAATGTACACAGATGGCTGAAAAACCCCAGATGGAGTTGAGGCCGGTGTTTTTAGCAGAAAACCAAAGATTAAAATATCTACCAGTCTTGGCAGGTATGCTACAATCTTTCAGGCTGAAGTATTCGCTATCGAATTGTGTGCAAGAGAGTTGACCAACAGACCTCTAGCAAACAAAAACATAAATATAATATCAGACAGCCAGGCTGCTTTAAAAGCACTGAGCTCCAACAAGATAAATTCTAAACTTGTATGGAATTGCATCGAATCCTTAGAGTACCTTGGTGCGAACAACAGGGTGACCCTACTGTGGGTACCTGGGCACCAGGGGGTGGAAGAAAACGAAAAAGCCGACACCCTTGCAAAACAGGGGGCCGAATCTGCGTTCACTGGACCAGAACCGGTTTTTGGAGTCACCACAAGTGCCACCAAAACAACTATTTCGGACTGGGCGGAGAGGAAAATACTCACGTACTGGTCCGACATACCAGGGTTAACCCACTCGAAGGCGTTTCTATCGTTTCAACCCCTCGAGAAACACAATTAAGCAGATCCTAGAATGGAGCAATAATGACCTGCGTATTCTAACAGGACTACTTACAGGACAGAGATACCACCTCAGAAAGATAGATCTGAACCAACAAACGGACTGTTGATTCTGCTGCGTGAATGAAGAAACTGCTGAACATATACTATGTTCATGCCTCAGCCTGAAAAAAATAAGGTTCAACATATTTGGATACACCAACCTAGAACCTACCGATTTTAAAAAAATCTCAACCTATACAATCATGAACTTCGTGAGAAGGGCTGAATTGTGCGGTGAACTGTGACATCTAGGGGTGAGTCACAATAGACCTACTAAGGGTCGCGGTGGAGCGGCGACCACGCCCCACTCACATGATACCTAACCTAACCTAACCTAACCTAACACATTGTTATACCCTGAGGGTTTCCACAACATTGGCAATGCTTTAGTTGAAAATAATGATTGTGAAAATCTACATAAAAAAGATTGATTATGTTCTTTGCAAATATTTTAACAAAGCTATAGCTATCAGCAAACTATAAGCTACCTATTAGGAAGCTTTCTAAGTTTGAATGTTAGAATTAAATAGATTTCTTCCAAAGTAAGCTACTGGATTTGTCACAAAGTCGGGTGTTGAATATTACGGGATAGCGAAGGGTTGAAGGTGTTAGAAAAATAAATCATTTAGGCTTATAAAAAAAAATCTACCGTTATATTTTTGCACAGCTACTGTTTTTAACAGCTTATATATAACGAATATCATAATTTTCTCTTATTTTTCAATACAAAATTGCGATTCCTTTTTTCTCGAATAAAAATAATACCATTTTTAATGATAATAATTTTTCTCTCATTTTTCAATACACAATTACGATTCAATTTTTCTGGGATGAAAACAATATCATTTTTAATGATAATAATAATAAAATGATTGAGATGTAAAACCCAAATCTAAGATATTAGTCGATGTAAAGTAATAATAAAATTGTTTCTTAGCGGTTTCACTTTTTAAAAAATTCCGATGCATAGGAGTGACTAATCGGTCAAACCTGACATTTTAAACGTTAAACAAAAGATAGCCAATTTAAAGAATTATCCCATTAACAACTGACACAATATCTACGACACCTCAGTTTAAATATATGAATTAACTTATACCACAAACTTGCTTTTAATTACGTGAAGCAATGATGAATATCACTTATAAAGATGATACCTACTGCATATGCAGTTTTCACATATTTTATTTGGAAGCCTAACTGGATAAACTGCAGAAACACTTGGAAGAGCTAAATTATCTACTGATGGAAAAGAGTCTTTTAAACATGCACGACTAGATTATGGATTTAAGAAAGGATTTATGAGTGTTAATCAGCGAATGGTTTTACAGAACGTAATTTTTATTTTTAAAATTATTCATAATATGTTACCAAAATATATTATTATTATAATTATAATTATAATTATTATTATTATTATTATTATTATTATTATTAATATTAATATTATTATGATTATTATTATTATTATTATTATTATTATTATTATTATTATTATTATTATTATTATTATTATTATTATTACATATTGATGAGGGCAGGGGAGCTGGCTCCTATTGTGCCAAAAAAAAATACATTCCAAAAGAAATACCTACTAGTAGTAAACAAACAAATAAGAAAAACAGATATAGAAATTACGATTAGGCTCTAAATGTTATTAAATAAGTTACACTGATATAGTTTATTTTTGAATATATTGACACTTGTTGCTGAGACAATTTTACTGTCTAAATCATTCCAAATATTAAAAATTCTGTTAGGTAAAAAGTTTTGTCTCGATCTAACCGTAAAATTTTCTTTTTTTATTTTGAGCTGGTGTCCTCTAAGTCTCGTGTCCGTATTTAGGGTGAAAACCGTATTTAGATCACCAAAATTTTATTTAAGAATTCGAAAGGCTACAATAAGATTGTCTCGTAACCGATGTAGCTCAAACGTGGTGAGATTTGCCATGGATAATCTTTCTTCGTATGAAGTAACTATAAAGCAACTCTGGTAGCTTTCCGTTGTACACTTTCCAGTAACTTTTTATCACGAATTAAGTCCAGATACCAGACTGGACCGGCGTATTCAAGGATAGGTCTTACGTAAGTAGCATACAATTTGCAGAAACTCTGAAAGGAAACTTTTAAGAAGCATTTACTAATAAGATAAAGTCTAGTATTTGCACGTTTGGATACTGAGAGCACATGATCGGACCACGATAGTTCACTATTCACGATAACACCAAGATCATTATGAGAGGTCACTGTGATTAAAATTTGACCATCAATAAAATATTCAAAATGTGGGTTATTTTTACCGACGTGAAGCACTTCACATTTTTCAGTGTTTAATGGAAGTAACCATTCCGAAGACCATTGATGTATTGACATTAGGTCATTTTGGATAGATTGATGATTTGTGATGGGATTGTCATATATTTTTAAGTCGTCGGCATATTGTGATATTTTGCTAAAAACGTGGAACGGTAAATCGCTAGTGTACACTGTAAACAAAAGTGTCCAACAAAATTAGTTTTGTTAGAGATATACATACTTACAACACTAGAACATCTAGTAACATAGAACTAGTTCAACACAAAATTCTCTATTTTACAAAGGATTATTGTTATATAATAATTTGCCAATTCCTATTAAATCGAGTAACACCCTTGACAATTTCATAAGAGAAACTTTTAATTATATAAAAATGATTACATGTAATTATATTATATCCAATTATTTGACATGTAATCAGCACATAGTGTATATTTATTTGATATGTCATTTTTGAAAATATTTTGTTTGTAATAGCATTATTGCTAAATAAACTATCTATCTATCTATCTATCTATCTAAAGGCCAACAGTAAAAACAAAATAGATGAAGAACACTTTAAGACAAGTTTATTTATCACTTGCTAATTATTTTGTATAAATATATCTTATTGATACATGTAAACATACTTTAATTAAGCTTTATTGACTGCTTAGTAATCTTGTATCCATTTTTTTACATTTAACTATGTAATTTCATGAAAATTTTTGGTGGATTATTTGACAAGTTGAAATCAATTCTTTGTGGACAATGTTACGGTAGTCAAAGAAAACTGTCATTATGACTTTGATTTAGATGTGTTTTTTTTGTTTATTTCACCTTCAACGTGATATTTACTAGATTGTAGAGCTGTTTTTGTGTCATAGGTATAGTTTTAGGTCTTATAGCCAGTAATAATGCATTACAGATTATTATCATTCATAAAAAGCATCTGTCCAGCAACATCAACAAGACGATATTTTTATTCAAATTCAAATCTTTTGAAACAAGAACCTCTCCAAATGATTTATACTACTTAAAAACTTTATAGGAAATTTAATGTTTCTGACAAAACTGTATAAAAATTTTTTGTTCCACAAATTATTTTTTTTTAAAAAATCAATGACAACAATTTTTTTAAAACACAAAAAATGCTTTAATTTCTAACCTTATAAGGCAAAAGTCATAAAATTTATGTCAGCTGTGTACAACAGTCATATCAACCTACCATATAAATATACACATCGATATTGATAGTACACACACACACACACACACACACACACACACACACACACACACACACACACACACACACACACACACACACACACACACACACACACACACACACACACACACACACACACACACACACACACACACACACACACACACACACACACACACACACACACACACACACACACACACACACACACACACACACACACACACACACACACACACACACACACACACACACACACACACACACACACACACACACACACACACACACACACACACACACACACACACACACACACACACACACACACACACACACACACACACACACACACACACACACACACACACACACACACACACACACACACACACACACACACACACACACACACACACACACACACACACACACACACACACACACACACACACACACACACACACACACACACACACACACACACACACACACACACACACACACACACACACACACACACACACACACACACACACACACACACACACACACACACACACACACACACACACACACACACACACACACACACACACACACACACACACACACACACACACACACACACACACACACACACACACACACACACACACACACACACACACACACACACACACACACACACACACACACACACACACACACACACACACACACACACACACACACACACACACACACACACACACACACACACACACACACACACACACACACACACACACACACACACACACACACACACACACACACACACACACACACACACACACACACACACACACACACACACACACACACACACACACACACACACACACACACACACACACACACACACACACACACACACACACACACACACACACACACACACACACACACACACACACACACACACACACACACACACACACACACACACACACACACACACACACACACACACACACACACACACACACACACACACACACACACACACACACACACACACACACACACACACACACACACACACACACACACACACACACACACACACACACACACACACACACACACACACACACACACACACACACACACACACACACACACACACACACACACACACACACACACACACACACACACACACACACACACACACACACACACACACACACACACACACACACACACACACACACACACACACACACACACACACACACACACACACACACACACACACACACACACACACACACACACACACACACACACACACACACACACACACACACACACACACACACACACACACACACACACACACACACACACACACACACACACACACACACACACACACACACACACACACACACACACACACACACACACACACACACACACACACACACACACACACACACACACACACACACACACACACACACACACACACACACACTGAGGAAAGACGGACCCTTTATCATCGAAAAAGGTCAACTACACTGAGCGCTGAGGAACTTAGAACCGAGGAACGGCAGAACAGCATAAGCGGATGCCGCAGAGAAGGGTAGGTGGACATGGCGTCTCATTCCAAGGATCGATATTTGGCTGAACCGGAATCACGGTGAGGTCAACAACTATCTTACGAAGATACTGTCAGGACACGGCTGCTTCCGAGCATATCTTCACCGCTTTAAGCACGATGATTTCCCGGAGTGCCCGTCCTGCCCAGGAGTCTATGAAGACACGGAGCACATATTCTTTATGTGCCCTCGTTTTACCATGTGGCGAAATGACTTAGAGACAATCCTCGTACAGTCAATATCACCCGAGACACTAGTGAACGTTATGCTGACATCAAAGGCCGCCTGGAGTGCGACCAGCGCTTATGCAACGAAAGTGCTCCAAGACCTGCGTTTCATTGAAAGAGAAAGAGCCAAAACAGTAATGCCTAGAAGATAGAAGTGGTGACTTCAACTACTAGAAGAAAGAGCAACAGCTAGATCCTCTCCCCGCGAAGTAATGCCTAACGGCGGGATTCAGAGGCCAGAGACAGAGGAAGGTTTTAGTCAGTAGGAGCATTGTCGATATTGTTGACATTGTTGAGTCCGACATATCCAGGTGAAACACCTAAGCCTGGAATACGTAAATGTATTTTTTCTAAACCTCTAAGAAAAAAAAAACACACACACACACACACACTGTCGTAAACAGTATATCCTTTAATTTTCTTTTGATTTTCTTTTAAAAAAAAAATATTTTGACGTAACTTTAAATATTGTTTTGATTATTTCTTTGATTTTCTGATTTTGTTGTATCATAATCCGTGCATCGGTTAAGTAGCTATTCCGAGTTGCTGTGTAAATCGAATGAGACAAGGCAAAATGAAAACGTCAGGAAAAATGTTATTAAATTGCAAGGCAGTACGTAAACACCGAAATTTTATTACGTTTTTTGTCTCTTTAAGGTGTTGATATTGTCAGGTTTTCATTTTATCAGTCACTTTTTATTTTGACGCGTGAGGGGTCAGCTCATAAAAGTATACTCGGGATAGTCATACGAATAACGAATCGAAAAAGAATAAAACAAAAATACCAAAAAAAAATCACGCTAATAACAACGACGAATAAATTTAAATTAAAATAAAAAATACATACATATAGTCACGCCTTTTTCCCGCAGGGGTAGGTAGGGGCTTCCTTCCACTTGCTGTGGTTCTTAAACACATCTTTTGCTTCTTCTAATTTCATCAGCACTCTCATACATGCTTGTCGCTTGTTAGGACTCTTGACCTGTCCTTTTTTTAAAACAATGTCGATATGTTCGCCGAGGTTGACCCCTACCTACTTGCAGTTCACACTCGCCTTATAAATCTGTTTCGTCAATCTTCCTTTATCCATCCTCTTTACGTGTCCAAACCATCTAAGCATTTTTTTATCTTTCTTTTAACCACATCTTTCCCACCACAGCGTTCCCTCATCTCACTTTTCTTCACTTTATCTAACTGGGTCACTATACTTCTTAGAGTTCTCATCTTCGCAGCATTAATCTCATTTTTATGCTTCTTTTGCCAATTATAATATTCACTACCTTACATAAGTGTGGGGACCGACACTCCTATGTGCAAAGCCAGACGTGCCTTTTTTGACACTTTCTGGGTGTTCATAAAGCTATGCAGGGCCCCATTTATTTGTGTTCCTGCTAACACTCTTCGCACAGTCATACTTTTCGTATCTCGTAAACTTTGAACCCAAGTATACAAACTCATTAACTTGTTCCACTTTTTCTTCCTTAATCAGCAACTAGCAGTTTGTCATGCTTTCTACTGTTTTAAAAATAAAAAATACCCTTATATAATTGAGCACATGAATTGTGCGTTTTAAATTAGCAAAATATTCAATATTGTGCAATTAATTTCAACGAAGCACTCTCTCTATCTAGTGGTTAGCTATATGTTTAAAGCGTCATAATCCTATGTTAGTCTTATGTTGTGTTTTTAGCTGTTTCTCTCCATTCCTTTCTATCTGACGTGCTTTTAATGATGTCTTGGAAAGATTTTTCTGTAAACTGCTTCACCTGGTCCAGCCATCGTTTTGGAGAACGTCCTCTAGGTCGTGTTTCCTCTACCTTTCCTTGGACCATAAGTTTTTCAAGATTGTCATCTTTTCTCCTGCTGACATGTCCAAAATACTTGAGAATCAGTTGTTTGATTTTAGTTGACAATCTGACTTGGATGTTAAGTTCTTCGAGTATGGATACGTTGGTTTTGCGGTCTGTCCAGGGAATCCTCAGTAGTCTTCCCCAGACCCACATCTCAAACGCATCCAACTTAGCGATGTCTGTGGCTTTTAAAGTCCAGGATTCTGCTGCGTATAGCGCAATTGAAAATACGAGGGTGTTTAATAATTTGCTTTTTGTTGTTGTTGTTATATGCCGATCTTTTCAAATTTTGTTGAGTTTGGTCATGGCCGTTTTGGCAAGAGCAATCCTTCTTCTGATTTCCTGACTTAATCCGCCATTTTTGCACCTAAATAAGTTATTTCCTCCACGTTCTTGACATCTTTAATATTAGGCATTTCTTTCATGCTGTGCTTGCAATCTATTAACATAAGTTTCGTTTTCTGACGGTTCAGTTGTAGACCGAACTCCAAGCTCACTCTCTCTACTCGTTCAATAAGACTCGACATTTCCTGCTCATCTTTGGCGATAAGTGTGGTGTCATCAGAGAAGCGGAGATTATCCATCCTTATGACAAGTTCTCCTTCCCAGCCGTCCAAGGCTTTCCTTATGATATATTCTCCATATACGTTAAATAATAAGGGTGACAGAACACAACCCTGCCGTACACCACGTTCCACATTGAAAGGCTCAGAGGTTCTTCCATCCACCTTCATTAGTATTATGTTATTGTTATATAGTTCTTTTAGTAGGTGAATCAGATGTTGCGGAGTCCCCATCTGCGACAGGACATCCCAAAGTCGTCTCCAGTTGACACAATCAAAAGCCTTGCTGTAATCCAGGAAACACAAGTATGCAGTTTTGCTATATTCTCTTGTTTTTTCAATGATTTGCTGCACAATCATAATCTGGTCTCTCGTACCCTTTCCCTTCACAAAACCGGCCTGTTCTTGTGGTATTTCTAAGTCTCTGCCACAGGATCCTAAACATGACCTTGCTTGGATGAGACATCAGTGCTATAGTTCTATAATTATTGCATTTTTTACTGGATCCTTTTTTATGCAGCGGTATGAGAGTAGAGGTGCACCAGTTGGTTGGCCTCTGTCCTGTCTGCCAAACCCTGTTACAGATTTTTCACAAGAGATCAATACCTTTCGCAGGGAGGTGCTTAAGCATTTCTGCATTAATGTCATCTTCTCCTGGAGCACAATCTTTATTAGATACTTGCTCAGTGTACACAATATACCGATAAAACAGACAAAATAATTCTTTGTACAATTTGCTGCGTAAAATCTTGCCATATTTACATTACATCCATGTACTAATTATTAAAAAATAGGCAACTTTCACCACATAAAAACAATCAGACCCAGAGAAGGCAATTCAACAAAACAAAACGAATAAATAACTACTTATTTTACGGTCCTTCCTGTTTCTCCGCAAGACAAAATATAAAAGACCAGGACGCTTACGTTAAACCATTTAAATCTGAGTATTTTAAAACCTTGGGCATATTAATTGCTGAATTTTAAATAATATATTCGCTCAATGATGATCCACTAAATTTATTGTAAGTCCTGACGCAGAAAAAAATGGAACCGCCGAAAAATCACGCTAACAAGTACAATAATTTAAGATATTAATGTTTAATTCCTCCCTACCTGAAAATACCACAACCCTATCTTAAATTTAATTCTAGCTACGACCCTGCAATAATAACAGCACCAAATATCATAACAAAAAAAAAATAGAAATGCTACCGTATGCATACGTACATATATTTAAAAATAAGTTACTAAAAATAAGAGTACAGCAATATTACATACACTGTCATCAGAAAAAAATATTGCACTTAAAATAGTTTACATAATAAAAAATAACAAAATAATAAATAAAATAATTGATGCAATAAACTTTTGCAAAAAAATGCCGATTAAGACACAGAGTCAACACTAGCGCCACATACGTACCTAGGCATTTTCTTAGTTGTACAAGTCCAGTATTACCAACCTGAAGGTTGTAGGTTTAAATCATACTAAAGTTACAAATTAGCTCCTTATTTATTTATATGAACTAGATTTTAATTTTTATAATTTTATTACGTTTCCTTATGCTTTGTATTCGCACATTAGCAGAAAATTTGTAGCAATACAGAAAAATCACTTTTTAAACTGATGTAACTAATTGTTGCAAGTTCGAATGCTTTGTTAAAAAAAAATAAAAAAGGTATATTTTTAAGACAGGCGATACCTGAAAGTAAAAATCTAGCATAGCACCGCTATTAATAAATTAATAAATAAAGAGTATGACATAATTATTTTGCCGATTCTAGTGATTTGTCAATCTCTAGTCTTCCTACTCTACAGTAAGTACGTCCAGCAAGGATACAGTTGGCAAAGTGAATTTAGTATTGTTTAGGTACATATTAATTTTTATGTAAATTTAGATTTTGTATTTTTTCGTATTTTCTTTTGTTCATATTTTTGATAGGTTTTTTTGTCAAATAGTTCTTTTTGTTTGCTTAGAACACTTATTAATTTACAATGGACACATTGATTACTTTTGACAACTTAAAAACGAATATTTAATGATGTTAAGAAACTTATTAGAAACATATATTATTTTACGGACGTTATTAAGTGCAATCATGTGAGACGTATAATCATTAGTATCATAAATTAACACATGCATTATTATTTCCTTTGTAAAGTTTTAACAATTATACATCCATTAAAAACAATTACAATTTATAAGTACTTGGTCATATGAGATGAATACAAAAATTATAATTTATACCAGTACATACATACATATATATAGTTACGTCTTTCTTCTACTTTCTAAAAATCTTACATACATCTTTTGCTTCATTTACTTTCATCAGTGCTCTTATACATGCTCGTCGGTTGTTGGTACTCTTGACCTGTGCTTTCTTTAAAACAATGTCAATCTGATCGAGATATGTTTGCCGAGGTCGATCTCTACCGACTTGTCCATTTACAATCGCCTTATAAATCTGTTTTATCCATTTCATCCATTTTTTTTAATCCATTCTTCCGACGTGTACATCCATCTAAGTATTTATTTATTAATCTGTGTAACCACATCTTCTTTTACACCACAGCATTCCATAATCTCACTTTTCTTCACTCTATCCAACCGAGTTACTCCGGCTATACTTCTCAGACTACTCATCTCCGTAGCATTAATCCTATTTTCATGCTTCTTCTGCTAAATTCAACATTCACTACCATACATAAGTGTAACACTTCTCTATGCACAGCCAGACATGGCTTTTTTACACATTCTGGCTGTTCATAAAGCTATGCAGTGCCCCATTAATTTGTTTTCCTGCCAACACCCTTTGCTCAATGTCGCTGTCATATTTTCGGTCCCTCGAAAACTTTGAACCCAAGTATACAAATTCATTTACATGTTACACTCTTTCTCTCTTAATCGAAACCTCACAGTTTTTTATGCTTTGTTTTTTTTTTAAAAACCATTACTTTCGTTTTGCTTACATTTAATTTTATCCCTTTGATTTTCAGGGCATCATGCATAACATTAACCATCGCCTGCAACTCCTCTTCAGATGACGCTAATATGACCTGATCATCGGCCTAAAGAAGGCATTTGACGATCAAATTATATATATATTATCTTTCAAATCTTTTAAACAATCGTCCAAACTATTAAACTACCGCTCTCCCAATACATAGACAATGTCGACCACAATTTACTCCTCACTACTTTGTTATAGGCCTTTTCCAAGTCTACGAAAGCGCAGTAGACCTTACGAAATCAATTACACTTATTTAGCTTTCTTTTTGTCTTGGGTACAAGAGAATATTTTTATGGTTAAACATTGTGTTTTTTACCACAAGATTCCACTCCAAACACACTTTAAGTAGACTTTCTCCGTATTTATTTACCCTGCCATCACCGTTAATTCTCAGAACACTGTCATATCCATCACGCTTTAGTTTACTTACTAAACTATTAAAATCACCTAACATTACACTTTTATGCTGTTTACACTTTTTCAGAATATCTCACTTTCCCAAAATTTCTGCCAATCTTTTTGGGCGTTTAAAACTGGTTTCACTGGGTATCTTGTGGGGCAAAAACCCCTAAAGTTATACAAGTATTGTGATAATTGTGGAGGAGTATACCTACGCCTTACAAAACAAAAATTTACAAATTGTCTGTAAATTTTGAGATTTGTTGGTAGTGGATATTTGCTAAAAGCCTAAAATTAATAATTTGGTTATTATTTCAGCCATTATATAATTTAAGTATTTATATAAAAAAAACCTATTTAAAATTTAAAAAATAATAACCCAAATCTAAAATAAAGTAATGAATTAAGGGTTCAAATATTTCAACCACTTGTACTTAACAGTCTTTTTTTCCTTAATTTCTGACAATAAAGTAGTAAGACTGGTAATAAAGCTACTTTGTTTTTAAGATACAATATAATATAACTATGATCCTCAATATATACTTCTTTGCCTATTTAAATACTCTTTCATACGTTTCTTTTATTGTATATTACAGCGGTTCTCAAACTTTTCTTATTCACGCCCCCCTGTTTTAATTTAAAAAATGTTGCGCCCCCCAATCCGTAGACCTAGGAATTTGGACTAAAATAGGCAACATTGTCTCGTCGAGAGCGCCAAAGATGCTGTCGGAAAGTTCGCGGCGTTCGTGCCACGTATTCAAGCTTCCTGATCTTTCTCGAACTGTCTGAACGCGACTATAAATACAGAAGCGCACATACGGTATTCTCAATCTCTCAGTGAAGGTGTTTTGACACTAAGCAAGCATTATTGTGATGTGTGAGTGTATAAGTAGATGTAGTATGGATAAATTTTTAAAACGAAAAGTTGAGGATGACGGGGCTTGTACATCGACAGGTTCAGGTGGAAATCGTCCGAAATCTAAAACAAGAAAATATGACCCATCATACCTAAATTTGGGCTTTACTAGCCTTGAAGTAGGTGGCGAAGAAAAACCACAATGCGTTATCTGTTTAAAAGTATTGGCTGCAGATAGCATGAAACCAAATAAATTACAGAGGCATCTAGAAACGCTGCACAGAGAAAATGTCAATAAACCGCGAGATTTTTTTGTGGAGAAACTCAGATTGTTTAAAAAACAAAAATCCAGCTTCCATAGAGTACTGGCAGTAAATGAGAAGGCTCTCTTGGCATCATATAAAGTGGCATACAAAGTAGCTAAATGCAAAAAACCGCACACTATTGCAGAGCAACTTATTTTACCCGCTTGCAAAGACATTGTAGAAATAATGTTTGGTAAAAATTTTACTTCACAACTTAACAATATTCCTCTGTCAAATGATACAATCTGTCGACAAATTAACGATATATCAGTTGATATGCAGCAGCAGCTTGAATCTGAGCTTACTGGAAACTTGTTTGCTATACAACTTGACGAAGCAACTGACTCTAGTAATGATTCCCATTTGATTTGCTACATTAGATTCTGTCAATGTTCTAGAATATGTGAAGATTTATTGTTTTGTAAACAGATTGAAGGAAGAACTACAGCCACCGAGTTGTTCAAGATTACAAATGATTCTATTACTAAAATGAATTTGCAATGGAAAAATTGTGTTGCGATTTGCACCGATGGAGCTCAAGCCATGTCTGGTAAATACAACAGTTTACAAGCGCTAGTAAAAAAGGAATCCTCAGAAATTATCTGGACGCACTGCATGATACATCGGGAAGCGTTAGCATCAAAATCTAAGCTAAGCCCTGGACTAAACATGATTTTGACAGTAGTTATTGAAGTTGTTAACTTTATAAAAACCAGACCACTAAAAACAAGGATGTTCTCTGTTCTGTGTGAAGATATGGGAGCTAAGTATCAATCTTTGTTTTATTCCTCATCCAGATGGTTGTCACGCGGTAAGACGGTTAAGCGTGTCTTTGAATTAAGAAGGGAAATAGCGATATTTTTAAGCGAGGAAGGTCACAAGCATTCAACAGATTTTTTCGACAAATTATTTTTACTGAAGCTTTCTTATTTAGTAGATATTTTTGAAAAACTTAATATACTTAATCTTCAGCTGCAAGGAAAAGACGTAAATATATTTGATTTAAGTCAAAAGATTGATGCTTTTCGTAAGAAATTGCAGTTATGGCATAACAAATTGAAAGAAAACAGTTTGGAAATGTTTCCCACATTTTGCGATTTTGTGCAAGATTCCCCATTGGAAGATATTCATAAAGCTGTGATGCTAAAAACCATAGGAAGCCATTTAGAAAACTTAACTGAGAATTTCAAGCGATACTTCTTTGCAGAGAAAGATATCAAGTTGTCAGACTGGAGCTGGGTTTTAAATCCATTCGAAAATAGACCTGTCGGACTATCACTGCAAGAAGAAGAACAACTGATAGATATTTCAACAAATCCTTTACAAAAATCAAACTTTGTTAACAAATCTTTAACAAACTTCTGGACTGAACTTCCCAACGACTACTCCGTTATAAAAGCCAAAGCGCTTAGAATTCTGTTGCCTTTTCCAACGTCCTACCTTTGTGAAACTGGATTTTCTGCACTTGCTGTCGTGAAATCTAAATACAGAAATAAACTTCAAGTAGAAAATGAACTCAGAGTGGCCATCTCTAACATAGAACCAAATTTAGAGAAGTTGTGCGCCTTAAAACAAGCTCATGTTAGCCATTAGTCCTTAGAATGTTTCTTTGTCATCATTAAGTAAGTAAAATTTCAATAAAGATTTTTTAAAAATCTATCTGAAGCATTTTATTATTACCATTTTATTTTTAATCTGTACTGCGCCCCCCCCCCAAATCATGTAAACGCGCCCCCCTTAGGGGGCGCGCCCCACAGTTTGAGAAACGCTGGTATATTATAACAGTAAAGAAAAATTTTAGACGCTGGGCCTGAAAATGGGTCCTTTTCAAAGATGATCTTTATTTTTAGAAACGAGAAGATCTAAACAGAAGGCTGATTTATGGAATATAAAAGGTGGTTGAGGATAAGGATTTTAGTAAAATAGATTGACATTCTGCTTTTTACACACCCATTCATTATACTCGTATCTCTCACGTAGTACATAATTGTGAAAAGAAACTCGAAAATAAGCAAATCAACTGTATTAAACAAATAAGATTTGTCCAATGTTTTATTAATTTAGCCAATAATAGTAAAAAAAAGGATTGTGCAATGCTCACCAATTTTTCGGGCAACAATTCCTTGAGGGTTGAGAGAATCTTGACGGCCGTGTGCTTCTGCTTCTTCAAGTCTGATTTTCTTAAGGAAATGTTGCACGAAAAAAACACAATACCTGATATTTTTAAATTGTTTCTTGTCGCTCGATTTAAAGGTAACTAATAAAGTTGACTTTACTTCTTTAAATATCGAATTACACTGACTATTTTTTTGCTATTATTGGCGCTTAACGTGTTACGACATTATATATTTTTACAAAACTAGCTAGCAGGCACGTAACACATACTGTGTACCTAAAATATTAATTTTACAGGCAACGTACACATGAATTAATTAAAGCGTCTAAAAGAGAAACTTGGCGAGGACATTGGAAAATAGAAGAAAAGTTTAATGTTGCTTACAGGTTGTCAAAGTGGCGAGAACAATTATCGTCGCCTTTATTTTTGATTTATCAAGCTTCGCTTTTTTATTTTAGTGATGGTGATTTCTAATACATATATTGCCTCTTGGTGTCTGAATTATACCGGAATTATACCGCAAGCGATCACATTTTTCAATAAATCCGGACAAATTTTTATTAATGTTTATAAAATAATTTTTCAGTTTTGTTGCAGCTGTATAAAGACTAGATTTAAATTAATTAAAAATTGGAATAATTGTTTGCAACCAGGCAGTATTTTTTTCCACCAATCTATACCCCAATCTGTTCTCAGCTTAAAAATACGTATAATTTCACATATTTGTAGCATACTTGTCACGTGCCTATTTTTTCCCTTCTACAGTTCCATTATTAATTGGGTCTCTGATGATTTCGTATTCCTTAGGTACTCGTAAGTAGTGTTGCATACCGTATTTTGTTGTTACTTAAATTTATCACTCGTTGTAAATAGTGTTGCATACCTTGTAGTGTTAGGATTCAATTATTAATGGCTGTGACATTTTTGTTAATCGATGGAGATGGAGTGGGGGTTTTTGTTATTAGATTTTGCCTTGATTTTAAGCCTCGGTTGTCGTGTGTTGTCAGCTATATTATTGTTTGGTTTGCATTTCTGTGTGGATGGGCTGGCTATCAACACGGACGAGTGCGATTATGAGTTTGGAACATAGATTTGTGTAGATTGTTGGTTGACGCGTGTTCCGTGTTATTTTTGATATCCGCCTGGGAGTGAGTGGTTGAGTTAGTCGTTTTGGTGTCAGTCTTGGAAGTCGGGTGGTGGTGAGAGTTTTTGGAACGATTTGGTATTAACACGTGAGCAGAACCTCTACGGTTTTTCTTTCATACCTGGCTGTATTTGGGCCCTCTTAATTGGATTTTGAAGAAAAACCATTTAATTTTTCACTTGACCATTCTATCTTACCTTTGTTGTTAAGTAGCAGGTGCAGTTCCATAATCAATCCGGCCACAGGAGTAGGCCACAGGATTAGTGAATTCGTATACCCAAAGGTTACAGGTGATTTATTTTAGAATATTTAAACGACGTGATTTTTTTTGACACCACGATTAGGTTTTGTTTTAATTTATTAATATGGTACACTGTTGAAAACTATTTATTGCATTGCATAATATGCCAAGGCTAAACTCTGATTAAAGTAATATTCTCAATAGTTCTTTGTGTCCAAGTAAAAACGTTTTCTTCCTACTTATTTGTAAATATCCTACAATATTGCTATTTTGAAAGACAGCCATCGTAAAAAGAAATATTTTTAAATAAGCTCGATTGTTTTAACAGTGTAAATCTTTATGTAAATGGAAAAAGAAAAAAAAAACGTAAGTAAATTAGCAGCCGTACGTGAACGTTGATGAAGTATTGTTAAAAAGTTGACTTGTATACGTTTTTTTTGGTAACCTGATAAGGTTTGTTATTCTTACCTTTGTTTTAATTATTTTATGGAATCGTAAACTTTGGATTTTTGATTTATTGTTGTCTTATAAAGTTGTAAATTTTGAAGTTTTGTTTTATTGTTGGCTGTTAATTTTGATGATATTTGTTATAATTTTTTTATTGAGCTGTGTATTTTAATTTATTGTGTGAGTAAAGTATCCAATAAATTTTTGCTATAATTTTATTTATTTGGTTCACCATAATCTTAGTTGTTTATCGTGTGGCTCTGCTAGTGCCTATAAGACCTAGGGGTTTCCGGCTTGAACCGTCTAAGTCGGTGGCGCGGCTCACTTTTATATTTTTATTTTTTTTTCTTCTACCCTCTACGGCTGATCTCGGGCATAATTTGCCAGTAGAGAGACCACTGGCAGAGTACTCTTTAGAGAACAAAAAAGACGTGGCATACTACACTTAAAGAGACGGTTTAAGTTAATTCTTTTTCTTAGCCACCCATGACTTTCCATTATTTTGAGCAAGTAACCCTCGATTCCTTGAAATCCTTATCAACAAACTAGGTACTAATATCCTTTTAAATATCCACAAAGATTTAAAAATGCAAAATGTATAAAGTATAAGAATTGACCTTTTTAATTCATGTTTGAACAAAGGGCAAATTATTCCTTATCCAATATTTTATTACCTATTTGCTATGATGTTCTTACTTTTCAAAATAATAATTGAAACCATTTAAACCGATTATATTTTTGAAATAAACCAATTTATAAATTACTAGCTTTTGTCCACGACTTATTCGCACAGACTGTGGTTTTTAATTGCAAAAAGAATACTTTTCGAATCATTGCTTTGAGATGAAGGAGAACAAAAATAAAACAAAAAATATTTGTATTTAAAATAAATTGATTGCACAGGTCTACAAGATCCTGTTGCTGGGCAGCTGAGCATAATTTTTAAAATACTTTTCTACGTAGAATCCAAATTGGGCATCACGTCATGATTTTAAGATACTTAAGGTTATGTGCTCCAAAAATGGGTTTTTTTGGGGCTACTTTTAATATTATGTACAGCATGCACTAAATTTTTTTGGTTTTTTTGTAGTTGCATCATTTAATACTACTTTTACCCTTCAAAATAAGCTACTAAGTGATCACCTACGATTTTTTTTTGAAAAGTTAAGACCATTTTAAGTCATTTTTATGACTTCGTTAGGATATTTTATGACTTAAAATGGTCGTTACTTTACAAGGAAAAATCGTACTTGACCGCTTTATAGCTTATTTTAAAGAAAAAGGGAATTTTAAATGATGCAACTAGAAATGCACCTACATAACCTCATATATCTTAAAATCCTGATGTGATGGCCCGATTTTGATCTCGGATTTAGATTCTACGCAATTAATTATTTCAAAAATGACCCCAGCTGCCTAACAACAAACAATACCCTATTTTGAAAAAAACATGCCCACATTTTTGTAGGTACCCAACTCGGTGATTTGAAATCAAGGACACACAGACACAGGCACACTTCTGTAACATTTTTATAAAAGTTTTTTTAGGTGAGCAGGCAAACTTCAATATTTATTTTTGGTAAGTGTTCGGTTTAGCGATTTTTTTCAAAAATAAAATTTTTGTTTTGAAAGTATCAAAATATTGAATTTTTCACCTTAATTACGAATGCGTCTCCGGAGATATAAAAACCTTTTTTTGTTACAAACCAAAACAATTACAACATGACGAATCAAAAAATAATGTTTTAAGTATAGCTTTTTACCTTTTTTTTAACTCACAGGCCAAATATATGTACGAATATAAAATAAAAATAAGATAAATGTTCGCATGTGCAGTTTAGTTTTAGCGGTAAAGAAAGATGTACGCGCACTCTGTTAACGTTGCACCAACTTCGAGTTTAGAAGACTGTCATTTGTCAAACAAGTTATTAGTTTATGTCTATCAAATAATAAATAATTTCTTCCGAACTATTTCAATTGCAAATGTGTAAAATAGGTTAATAACTGTGTAAATTTTGCTGCCATAAAGTAAGAGGAATTTAAAGTGTTTGATCGAGGTAACTTGTTATACAAAATACTCTTGAAGTGGCCACCATAATAAAAACTTCCTAAATACTTTAGTTTTAGAGAGATGAGAAAAACCACCATTTTTTTGTTTTAAACAAAAATAGTATGATACTTTTTTTACCAATCAGTCTTGTAAGGTGACGTTAAATAATCATTAAATATAGTTATTGTGCTACAATCGTTAAGCATGTGGGATTTTGGCCAAGATAAACACTCAGCATTATATCCAACATCGTTGTTTTGTATTTTGAAATGTAACCTTACCCAACCTAACCTAAACTTAACCCAACTCCTGGTTTTCCATTAGTGCGAAAACATCTTTCGCCTATTACCAAAGATTTTCGTGAAGAGAAGCACCTTGAATGAGTATAAATAATTTTTTGTACCCAACCAAATCTATCGTAACCTAACCTAGGAAAAAAAATAGAATACCGAATGCCTATTTAAACGAAAACTACCCTATTAAATTATTTATTTTCTGAAATTACAATGCATCCACACCAGCAAAAGATTTCGATAACGATAAATCGATAACAACTCGATTACTATTATCTCTCAAATTTCATTACTACTTACAAATCAGCCCAATGTGGCCGACATCCCCTGTGTTAAAATTCTAGCAAAATAACCATATTTAATTATTAATAAACGTCACATAATAAGACTGGTTGGTAAAAAAGTATCATTTGGCATGTAAAATAAAAAAAAAAAGATAAAAATTTTGTTGTATACTTAAAACATAATTTTTAAACTACTGTTTTTGTGTAAAAACAATAAAATACTGGTTTTTTTTCCATCTCTTAACTCGCTAAACTGAACATTTATCTTATTTTTTACATCCGTAGGTACATATCCCCGTTTTTGTCAATATTTTCTGTGTGTCTTGTACTAATTATTATTATTTTATCGTGTTTACACAGTATTACTTCACAAAACAATTAGTTTCATCCCTACTACATACAGGCTCTCTCCGACACTGTTAATAACAGTCTACGATTAGAAACTGACCATTTCAGTTTCTCATATAGGCCATTAGCACACGAATAAAGACAAAAAACGGTGCCGGAGGCTGAAGAAGAGATAAGAAGAGGGCAATGAGTGATAAGAAATTAACACCGCTTCCTTTTGTTTTTGATAAGGGTTAATAGACAGTCGATTTCGACTGCCGCTTTTTGTATTGACAATGAGATTTGTAGTTTCTTTCATTACGATCGAGATACGAATTCTATACAGTGTGTAGCTGATATAAGTATATTCGGTAATTATTTGGAAGTGGGGTCCATCATATTTTTGGCCCTAAAATTACAAAAAAACCATTTTTGATATGTTTTACGTGAACTTTTAAATATTAGGTATAATATAATTTTTTTAAAACTACATAAAAATACAAGCAAATTAAAAAAATCAATATCAACGATTTTGATAAATATTTTAATTTTGTATTTTTGTTTTTATTTAAAATAAAAATGATTTATTTATTTAAATCACTTAAATTAAAAATAAAGTATAATGATAATTATTATGATTTACGGTTTTTTGGGTAACTTTTTTTCTGTAATAAAATTGAAAGCATACAGAAAAAAAAGCATGGCCCCTGTGCAACACATTTTAACAATAACATACAAATATTTTGTACTCTTTTATTAGGTGTTTTTGAATAATGTAAGTGTGAAGTCATTCTTGCGCATGGGCCTTGATAATCTTATTCTTATTATACTTAAACACTTATATACTTATACTTGAAAAAAAATTATAAACCATAATTTTTTTTTACCTCAAGAAACCACCCCCAAAAAACCAATAATCATAATTATTATTATTACATATTATACTTTAAATTTATATTTCATTTCTTTTAAAATTTATAATTTTTTTTTTCAAGTGAGATAAATTTTTTTTCAAATTGCTTGTCTTTTTTTACGTAGTTTCTTGGTTAAAAGGTCTACTGCGATTTTGTAGACTTGAAAAAGACCTATGACATAGTGGTGAGGAGTGAATTGCGGTCGGTATTGTCTGTGTATGGGGTGAGCGGTAGTTTAATACGAGCACTGAAATCACTTAACAAGGATTCCACTGCTTGTGTCAGGATAAACGGAGCTTACATGGACTGGTTTAACATCTAAAAAGGTGTGAGACAAGGATGTGTGGCTTTGCCATGGCTGCTTAACTTATACATAGACGATTGTTTAAAAGATTTGAATAAGAGTGCGTATGGTTTGAAAATAAATGATTTTACCGTTAAATGCCTTCTTTACGCCAATGATCAGGTCATATTAGCGTTATCTTAAAAAAAGTTTTAGGCGATGGTTAATGTTATGCACGATGCCCTGAAAATTAAAGGGGCGAAAATAAATGTAAGCAAAACGAAAGTAATGGTTTTTAAAAGAACAGAAAACATGACAAACTGTGAGGTTCTGATTAAGGAAGAAATATTAAATGAGTTTGTATAGTTGCGTTCAAATTTACGAGAAATGGAAAGTATGACAGTGACTTTAAACAAAGGGTGTTGGAAGAAAAACAAATAAATGGGGCACTGCAAAGCTTTATGAATAGCCAGAAAGTGTCAAAAAAGCACGTCTAGCTATGCATAGAGGAGTGTTGGTTCCCATACTTTTATATGGTAGTAAATGTTGGGATTGGCAGAAGAAGCATGAAAATAGGATTAATGCTGCGAAGATGAGTAGTATGGAAAGTATAGCCAGAGTGACTCGGTTGGATAAATTGAAGAATAGTGAGATAAGGAAACGCTGTGGTATAAAAGTAGATGTGGCTACAAAGATAAGATATAGGATTGCTTAGATGGTTTGGACACATAGGAAGGATGAATAAAGAAATATTGACAAAACAAATTTATAAGGCGAGTGTAAAAGAACAAGTTGGTAGAGGTCAACCTCGGCGAACATACCTCGATCAGATCAACATTGTTCTATAGAAAAGCCAGGTCAAGAGTACCAACAATCGACGAGCATGTATGAGAGCACTGATGAAAGTAGAGCAAGCAAAAAATGTGTGTAAGAACCGTAGCAAGAGGAAGGATGTGGTTTCTGCCTACCCCTACGGGAAAAAGGCGTGACTATATGTATGTATGTATTTAGTTTCAAAAAAATACATTTTAACATTTAAAAATGGTAAACTTTAAAATTTCACAAAAAATGTGTCAAAAATTTGTTTTTGGGTACTTTTAAACCAAAATAATCAAATAAACCATCTTTTTATTTTTTTTTTGTAAATAATAGGTCCGTCGTGAAATATATTACCTGAAAGTTTTTCAAAGTTTTTATTTAAGATGGACTCTACTTCCAAATAATTACAGTATATTTTTCTGGATCATTTAATATTTTGTTAAAAAAAAAATTAATTAATTGGGGCTTGTCGTGTTTCAAAATTTTTTTCATGAAAATCCTGTCTATAAAAGGTTACGTACGTCATGCAATTAAAAACTATTGACAGCAAATCAAATAGCAGCAAATTAAATATAATTGGTAATTGTTATTACAATATTATTACAATAAATTAAAATGTAGCGATAACAGCAAGCTTTGTAATATTATTGTACGTACTTATTATTGTATTATTATTGTAAGCACTTAAAGAAGAACGGATAAAGGAGGAAAGAACGCATCATATGAGATTTAAATTGCCTCCGTTTAATGGATAGTCTTCCTGGTCCATATATCTCAAGTAATTTGAAGCTATTGCGGCAGCCAACCATTGGACCCAAGAAGAGAAAGCTGTTTCCTTCCTTGACTGCGGCTTTACGGGGTGATGCTGCAGACATTCTACGTTCGATTCCTAGGAGCCAAGAAAAATATTACCAAACCTTGTTCACTCGGCTAGAAAAACGCTATGGAGATGCCCATCTGCAACAAGTTTACAAAGCGCAATAACGTAGCCGAATCCAGCGTACAAGTGAGAGCTTGCAGGAAATTGAAGCGGATGTTGTTCATATGGTGCGATTAGCCTACCCTGAAGCCTCTGACAACATGTTGAAAGAACTAGCGGTTGAAAATTGGTTAAGAGAGAGAGAGAGAGCGAAATACAAAAAGCTCTACGATTGGCCAGAACAAAAATATTAGACAAAGCACTTGCTAATGCTTTGAAGCATGAAACCGCTAGTCAAACCTCAAAAGGACATCGCTTCAGAAATAAAGAAAACGATAAACAACTGGAAAAAATGGTTCAAGAAATAATCCATAACACGATGCCAAAGAAACGAAAGCCCAGATGTTGGAATTGTGGCGAACTAGGTCATCTTCATCGCAATTGCAAGAAACCTATACAGCAGTCGGAAAACTAGAGCGGGTCGACATGAGGGGAAATCGTCGACCTTGAGAAGTAAAGTCCTTATCGTTACTGTCAACAAAACGTCAACTGGTAGAAATCAAAGCCTGTATATTAATGGTCGTATCGACGAGAAAATAGTCGTTTTTGATAGATACGGGTACAACAAGAACCATTGCAAAACCAGAAATAGTAAAAGACCATAACAAAATGTCGCCAGCAATAGTACAACTTAAAGCGGTGACCGGTGAGACAATAAAAACGTACGGCAAAGTTAATGATTCCGTCTTCATTGGCAACACTACGTCTAAACACAGCATACTAGTCGCTGAGATCTCTGACCAGTTTATTTAGAGGATGGACCTTTTAAAGAAACATGCAGCTGTGTTGGATTTTAAAAACGAAGTCCTCAAGATCGACGCTGAAGAACTCCCTTTTTATAAAGACAAAGAAGATGTTGCCCGCTTAATACCTATTTGCGACGTAACTATACCCGGCCATGGTAAAAAGATTATAATGACCAGTCTAAAAGGATAATGTAGAGAAGAAAGTCTAAGGATGGTTGATGATGTAAACAATCACGAGTTACTAACCACAAACGCTTTTGTAAGAGTTGGAGACAAAGTCCTTGTAAGAGTTATGCATGTAAAACAAACCACCATCAAGTTGAGTAAAAGAAGTGTGGTAGGGTAGTGTGCTCCTGCAACGTCGATATGCTGTGTGACTTCGACTGATAAGCCCTCGAAATCCAGGTAATCGGAGAAGCTGATAGACATGGTCATTAATAGTTGCCAAGATCTTGACAATGAACGAACCAAAAGGGTGAGAGCCATACTTGCAGAATTTCGTAATGTTTTTGCCATTGATAAAAAGAATAAGGGAAAAACATGCATCGTGACTCATAAAATCAATACCGGAAATGCTTAACCACTTGGACAACATCCAAGAAAACTTCCATTGGCGAAACGAGAGGAGGCTGAAAAAATTATCCGGGATATAAATAGTACGTGCACCTAGTCAGTCGTACTGGTAAAGAAGAAGAATGGTTCCACACGTTTTTGTATTGACTACCACCAGCTCAATGCGGTAATAAAGAAAGACAGATATCCCCGGCCCAGAATTAATGACACATTGGATACTCTTTCCGGTTCTCGTTGATTCTATACCCTTGACTTGAAAAGTGGCTACTGGCAAGTAGGAATGGAGCCTACTGATAGGGATAAGACAGCTTTTTCGATAAGATCAGGTCTTTGGCAATGCTCCGGCTACGTTTAAGAGGCTAATGGAAGCAGTTTTAAGAGGGCTAACATGGCAGACATATTTAGTGTACTTGGATGACGTAATCGTAGTGCAAAGATCATTGAACGAGCATTCCAACGATTACGAGAAGCTAATTTAAAACTGAGCCCAAAGAAATGTCACATATTTTGGCGAAAAGTTAGATACTTTGGTCATCTCGTATCTAGTAATGGTGTGACAGCTGATCCTAATAAAATCTAAGCGATTCAAAATGGCCAGTACCAAGAGAGAAACATAAAAATTAGAAGTTTCCTTGGTTTATGTACATATAACCGACGGTTTGTCAATGGATTCGCTCTCATCGCTATCCCTTAACAAAACTAACAGAAGAAGGGAAATAAATAATACTAAAATAAACATTTACAAGAAGCTCTTATCAGAGCACCGATATTAAGCTACCCCAGAGTAAATGAAAAGTTTGTTTTGGACACGGATGAAAGTAATACCGCTATAGGAGCTGTTCTTTCTCAGCTTCAAGATGGACACGAAAAAGTTATCGCCTACTTCAGTAAAGTCCTGTCGAAAGTAGAAAGGAATTACTATGTTATTTAAAGAGAATTTCTAGGCGTAGTGAAGGCTTGTAAACATTTACACAAATATCTGCATGACCGAAAGTTCCTTCTAAGAATCGACTACGCAGCCATAAAATGGCTTTTGCAATTCAGTAATCCAAAAGGACAAGTAGCAAGATAGCTAGAGCGGCTGCAAGAATATGACTACGACATCAAAAACAGGGCAGGAAAAACCCATCAAATTGCTAACGCCCCATCATGAGGGCCATGCAGTGCGAATTGCAGCCACTGCTCAAAGCTGAAGGATCGATTCTGCCATGTTCGAAGAACTGCTCAGTGGCAACCTCAACAAGTACAAGATGCTCAAGAGAACGATCCGTGTCTGCAACGTGTTCTGGATTGGAAGCATCAAGGAGAAAGACCGTCTCGGCAAGAAATTAGCGCATGTACCCCCGAAATCAAATCATATCGAATCTAATGGAATTGTCTGGTACTACAAAAAAAATTTTCTGTATAGTATCTTTAAAAGTGAGGATGGTACGAAATCCAGGCTACAACTTATTGTACCTTGAAATAAAGTGGCAGAAGTATTGCGTCAGCTACACGATGGTTCTTTAGGGGGACGGGGACACTTTAGCATTACGAAGATTTTACAAAAGGTTCGAGAGCGGTTTTATTGGGTAAACTGTAAAGAAGATGTACAAAGGTATTATTTTACAAGAAGCTTCTACTGTGGTCGATATACTGGTTAAAGAATTGTTTATCCGTTTCGGTGTTCCTTTAAAGATCCATTCAGACCAAGGACGAAATTTCTAATCGGCACTTTTCCGAAACGTCTGCTAGTTAATTGGTGCTGACAAGACCAGTACGACACCCTTGCACCCTTAGTCAGATGAAATGGTCGAGAGGATGAATTGAACAATGGGCAAACATCTTTTCAAGGTGGTATCAAAACATCAGAAAGATTGGGACCGGTAAATTAATTTATTTTTAATGGCCTACAGATCGACCACCAACGAAACTACTGGCCATACCTCTGTTTGCTTGATGCTCGGACGTACAATTCGTTTGTCATGTGATCTTGAGTTCGGCTGTACACCTTCAGAAAAAAATGTGGCAGGTGAAGACAACGTTGAAAAATTGAAGTTAGAAATGAACAACATACACGAATTTGCCCGACGAAATATCCAGATAGCAAGTGATTATTATAATTCTTGCTCCACAAAAGGAGATTTCGAAGTGTGTGATCTTGTCTGGCTGTATAATTCACGAGGACGTCAAGGCTATTGTCCTGAATTTCAAAGACAATGAGAAGGACCGTATAAAATCATAAAGATAATAAATGACGAATTAAAAATCTGTCAAAAGGGATACCGAAAGTAGTTCACATAAATCGTCTTGCAGCTTATGCTGGCTCAAATGTTATTAAAGAAGCAAGAACTCTTTAACAAAAACCAAACGTGGACAACCATCAACCGAATTTCAGAAATTTTATGTCAGACTTCGCAAATAGAAAAAAGATAAGACTTGGCGTAATCATTGAGGTCCAGCAAGATCTTTTTACAGTTCCGGAAGACGTTTTTATTGCACACTGCGTAGCCCAAGATGTACGAATAACAAGAGGAATTGCATCGATCTTTCGCAAAAAGTTTAGCCACCTGAGTTGCAAGATCAAGAACCTAGAGTAGGAAAAGTGCTGCGACTAAAAAATGGCAACCAATCGTTGTTTTACCTGATAACTAAAAAATCATCTGGAGAATGAACAACCTACGAGAATATTTGGCATGCTTTAATCAATTTAATAAAAGTTTTATGACATAAAGAAATTGGATGTACCCAAAATAGTTCATGGGATGGAAGAACTGGACTAAAAGATTGTGAAAAGTGTTATTTTCCAAGACGCAGGCATACAAATCACAGTGTGCTGTTTTAACTTGAAAGGTGTATGCCCTTCAAAAACGAAAGATTGTTACTTTTTCTTGAAAGGCTTTTGCAGGACTGAAGACACATGCCGCTTTAGCCATCAGAAACAAATGCCGAGGAAGAATTTCTGATCGGAACCATCAGAATTAAGAAGAGAGCAGTGTGACAATTTTGCGATACGCCACTGGAATGTACGTAAGCAAGCTGGGCGGTATAGTGACGTCACAGCCAATGACAAGGACGATCCAGTCCCTCCCGAACCTCGAATTTTCGTTAGAACAGTTTGGATACGGCTAAAAGCTTCTCGTCTTATCCTGATTCAGCGTTATATATAAATTGGCCTTCGTTTGCGAAAGTTAGTCAGTTTTCTAAAGTTTATGATTGTGTTTGCTAGTTGACATAAACTGTAAAGTAATAAATAAATTCGAACCGCGAGTGTTATTAAAGTAAAAGCGTTACAGTATCCTTTATATTTCTATTCAGTTGTAAAATTGTAGTAAAGTTGATAAATGAATGAAGGGCGAGTCAAAATCAATCACACAAAATCGTCGAAAATTACTTTTACAAATCGAAGTATCGCTTGTTCCACTGTAACAATGAACCAATTACCAGTCACCAACAAAATTAAATATTTAGGACTAATACTCGATCATTAACTCACATAAAAATCGCACATTACACAGTTAAAAAATTCAAATTAATCTAACGATACGCCAGATAAACTGACTAATTAAACGCAAATCAAAACTTTCCGCAGAAAACAAACTTCTTTTAAATAAAAGTACACATAATAATAAAGCCAATCTAGACATATTTTAGTGACCAGCTGTTGTGCTAAATCATCAAATACAAAAATCCTTCAGAGAATCCAATCCAAAATACTTTTATTCCATTTTATGCAACGTGGTACGTGAGCAATAAAACCCTTCACGATAATTCTGGTATTCCACACACGAAGATTAAAAAGTAGTGGCCAACAAATATAATAAATTAGTGAGATGTTATAATTTACTAACAAATTAAAACAGTTATTTTAATTTTTCGGTCACTAGATAACTTTCCACTTATGTATTCCTACAATAATCATATTTCCTCATAGCTATAACAAAAGGTTGTAAATTAAAAATAATATTAGTAAAAAAAAGTTAATACATTAGTTCTGTCCATATGTTGGATTATCAGAAGTACAGATGAGAAGAATTATCGCTTTGGTAGAGCAGGAAATGTCACAAAGAAAGGCTGCAAAAATCGTGGACAAAGAGTGGTTTTAAAAACGTACTCAAGATTTTAAGAATTAAGCACTTTAAAATGTAGACCAAGAAGTATTCGCGAAAAAGTCACCGCATCACATCAGAACCGATTTAAAGGTCAAATACCAAAAAGAAACCGCACTGTATTTCATCAAGATATTCAGAAGCAATTTTTACAAGCTATGGGTGCTGTTGTTTCTGTAGAATCTGTCAGAAAAATAATTCTTACTCAAGGGTTATTCACTTGAAGACACTTTGGAATTTCTGTATTGTTAAGACAAAATAAAACTAACTGTTTGAATTGGTGTTTAGATAATCAAAGTTGGAAAATGCAAAATTGCCAAAATATCATATTTTTTAGCTAAAACTAGATCTTGTTTTTGGTCATAGGACCGGCGATTTGAGTCTGACCAATGTTTGCTGCATTGCAAGCAGAAGAGTTCTCTATTTTACAGCCCCATTTTGCGTAATTGTCTCCTAATTAGACTGTGAGGATTTAGGAATGAGAAGACCTGTTATTGTATTAACCTGGTTTTACTCATGTTAAGTAGCCATTTAGTTCTGTGCTTTGACAGTTTTTTCCCGTGGTGCCTAAACCTTTGAATGGCAGATTTTATTACACCAAATCTAGTTCTGGACCAATAAATCTTTATCCTGATATGTCCTAGGGAGCCAGGGAGCAGTGATGTTTTTTTTTATTTGTTTTATTATTCACTACGATGACATGTTACTTAAACATCCAAAGAAATATTTATGCGACATTGTGTTAAGTAATCAAAAGCCGCGTATATACGGCACTTCGGTGGTAAATATTCAATTAGACTTCGATTTGTAGCGGTTGCCGTTCAATAAAAATACAGTAGCTCTACCAGCATGCGAGAAAGCTTAATACAAATTACAGGAAAGCAAATACGTCAAGCAGCTCGTGCCGGAGGTCCGGCACAATATCTAACATGATGGAAATTCGCAAAGCATGACAGAGATTCCTGCACCGTAAATTGTCGGCGCAGCGGTCAGTTTATAAACTGTAACGGCTCATATTCCGACATTTCAGCGTTGAAAACCTTTAGATAAATACGACTTGACTAAAATGAAAGTTGGTCTTATTTTAAATTTTTTTACAATAGTTGGGCTCGGCATCCACTAGCGATTTTTCAATCGCAAAAAGATAACTTATTGTTTTAAATGAATGTGCACAAACTTGCGGCTAAATAATCGCAACGATTAAAAAGTTGCAACATGCTCTATTTTCGATGAAACGCGCTACCAAATGCATTACACAAACAGAGGCATAAACGTGTAGCCATTTGCGATACTTTAAGGGGGCTACACACGTGCAGTCAAAACTGTGTGAATCAATTAAACAGTTTTATCTGTACAGATAAATCACGGAGCTTGCACAAACTGGTTTAACATCGAAAAAGGTGCAAGACAGGGATGTGTGGCTTCGCTATAGCTGTTTAACTTATACATAGACAATTGTTTAAAAGATTTAAAAGAGATTGCGTATGGATTGAAAATAAATAATAAGATCGTCAAATGTGTTGAGATGACAACCACGATGACATTATTGTTATTATTTATATTTATTTTTTGTCAGAATAAACATTGCTTTCTTTCTGGTTCAGACTAGCTTATATCAGATTATGGGCCTTTTGCTGATTTAAATCGCTGATTTCGAGGCGAAATTTTTTATCAGGGAATCGGCACAGATTAAGTGCGAGTCGTAGGACAATTTGAATATGGCTACTTTCAATACAGGAGGTGTATCTATCGAAAAACTTCTTGGTCACGAAAATTACAACACATGGCTGGAGACGATTCAAGCTGTTTTGGAGCTGGAGGATCTATGGGCTGGCGTTGTGGATGTACAAGTTGATAGTGATGGAAAAGTAACATCTCGAGTTGATGAAGCGAAAGACAGAAAAGCAAAAATGCGAAATGTCCCGTATCAGGAACTTGTGGGATGCATGATGTATCTGGCGAATTGCACGAGACCAGATATTTGTTATGGTGTCAATCTTCTTGGTCGCTACAGTTCTAACCCTGGATGGAATCATTGGATCGCCACCAAGCACATACTACGTTACTTGAAAGGGACGTCCTCAATAAAATTGACATGATGACCGGAAATCAGTCACTGGTTTTGTCTTTGTAGCTTCAGGAGGAGCCATATCTTGGTGTTCTAAGAAGCAACCAACAGTTTCAATTTCTTCGTGTGAAGCAAAGTACATTTCTCTGTCATCGGCTATGCAAGAGGCTATTTGGAGGCAAAGTTTTACTAAAGAATTGGGACTTGACTCTCAATTGATGATGCACTGTGATAACCGGAGTGCAATTTCTATCGCAAGTAACTGCGGATTTAATCCGAAGACGAAACACATCGATATTCGCTACTATTTTGTACAAGACATACTGGCACAAGGAGAAATTCGATTGGACTTCATCAAAACCGAGAACCAAACAGCCGATATTCTTACAAAGGCTTAAGGAAAATCCAAAGTTGAGAAATTTCGAGTCCAGCTAGGTCTGAAGTCACATGGTTGAGGAGGAGTGTTGAGATAACAACCACGATAACATTATTGTTATTATTTATATTTATTCTCTGTCAGAATAAACATTGCTTTCCTTCGGGTTCAGACTAGCTTATATCAAAATGACTTCTTTACGCCGATGATCAAGTCATATTAGCGTCATCTGAAGAGGATCTGCAGGCAATGGTTAATGTTATGCATGATGCCCTAAAAATCAAAGGGATTAAAATAAATGTAAACAAAAGTAATGGTTTTTGAAAGAGAAGAAAGCATGACAAACTGTAGAGTTTCGATTAAAGGAGAAAGAGTGGAACAAGTAAATGAATTTGTGTACTTGGGTTCAAAGTTTACGAGAGATGGAAAGTATGACAGTAACATTGAGCGAAGGGTGTTGGCAGGAAGACAAATGAATGGGGCACTGCATAGCTTTATGAATAGCCAAAAAGTGTCAAAAAAGTCACGTCTGGCTGTGCATAGAGGTGTGTTGGTTCCTACACTTATGTATGGTAGTGAATGTTGGGTTTGGCAGAAGAAGCATGAAAATAGGATTAATGCTGCGGAGATGAGTAGTCTGAGAAGTATAGCAGAAGTGACTCGATTGGATAAGATAAAGAATAGTGAGATAAGAGAACGCTGTGGTGAAAAAAAAGATGTGGTTACAAAGATAGATAAAGGAATGCTTAGATGGTTTGAACACGTTGAAACGATGGATAAAGGAAGATTGACGAAACAAATTTATGAAGCGAGTGTGAATGGACAAGTCGGTAGAGGTCGACCTCGGAGAACATATCTTGATCAGATCAACATTGTTTTGAGGAAAGGCCAGGTCAAGAATACCAACAACCGACGAGCATGTATAAAAGCACTGATGAAAGTAGAGAAAGCAAAAGATGTGTCTAAGAACCGTAGCAAGTGGAAGGAAGTGGTTTCTATGGGAAAAGGCGTTACTTTATGTATGTATGTTATGTAGATAAATCATACGTGTGTAGGTTAATACAACGTAGGTTTTGGAACTGTGCAATTGATTGATTTTACTGAAAATAGCCGCAAAAAGTGTGGACCTATCGTGTGGGCCGCGGACGGCCTGCACTGCGACTATTAGAAGGGGGGGGGATTATAGAAAGGAGATGATTGTGGACCCGCTTTTTAAAAAGTTGCAGGTCATAGTTCTTTGGAAAAACTGATTTTGGAAGCTTGTTCTATTCTGTAGCAGCCCTGTAAAAGAAGGATTCTTGATGGAGATTGGTCCTTGTAGTGTCAAATGGATGAGACTGATCAGCGTGCCGAGTTCGATTGCTTTCAATCAGTCAATACTGAGGTTGATCGTACAAACGCTACTTACATTATTGATGGAGGATACCTACTACATCACATTGCGTGTGATCGAGAAGAAACCTTAAGCGTTATTTTTTATAAATATGTTTAGTATCTACGCAGACATTATGAGCTAACAGTGACGGTAGTATTTGACGGCTACAGTGACTCGACAATGAATATTAAAGCTGCAGAACAACGTCGTCAAACTACAAAAACATCATCGGGTTCCGAGATTATCTTTGATGAATTTATGACAGTTCCAGCGACAGAAAAATTTAATGCAACAAACGCAACAATTGTAGTTGGTGAAGATGTTGATTTGTTAGTATTACTTACTGCAAGGACTTTAATGGATAAAGTTATTTATTTACTGAAACCTGAAAGGGCTCAACAGCAAACAGAAATATATTCTTTAAAGAGTTTATCTGCTTATCCCGAATGCCAAAACTATTTTTACATGCGATAACCGGCTGCGACACTTCGTCAGCAATGTACAGAAGGGGCAAAACGTCAGTATTTAAATTATTCAAAAAAAAAGATTTGACTGACTGCGCTAAAGTATTTACAGAAATTGATTCCACACCTCAAACAATAATTACGGAAGGAATTCGCTTTCTTCTTGCGGTTTATGGAGCTCCAAAAAAAATTACTTGCATTGATAAATACCGATACTTAACTCTTGTAAAAAATACACGAAACAAGAAACAAGGGGGAAATTTGAAGCGACGATCTCAAACTTCCCTTAACACAATATACAGATGGTCCGAGAGGGAACATATGTCTGTAAACCCCCGAAAAACTGTAATTATTCCTTTTACAAAAAGGAAAAAGCTAGAAAAGCTTCGGCAGCCTTTTCAAACGTAGAGAGCATTCCATTTGCGATGGAAGTGAAATACCTGGGTGTAGTTCTGGATAAAAGACTCACCTGGAACGCCCACTTGGAAAAAACAATAAACAAAGCCAGGTTTTCTCTCTGGAATCTCAGAAGAGTATGTGGCAAATCTTGGGGAATAAACCCCAAACAGATTTACTGGATTTATCAAACAATGATAATATCTATGGTCACGTATGGTTCAGTAGTCTGGTGGACCAAAGGATTACAACAGACAGCTAGAGCAAAGCTTGCTGGCCTTTAGCGGCTGGCATGCCTGGCCATAACTAGAGCTTTGTCCAGCACACCAACGGCAGCGATGGAACACCTCCTACATCTCCCTCCCCTAGATATTCTCTTAGAGAGGGAGGCCAGGATAGTTTCCTACAAATTCCTGTCTTTGAAAAAGCAAATCAATGGAGAGCAACTCGGGGATCACTCCGGGATATTGAGTAAAACAAAAAACCACCAAATTCTCGGGATGGTTCCTGACTTGCTAGCCACAAAAATACACGTAGAAAAGTCGTTCAAAGTCCTCTTTCCGAAGAGAGACGAATGAATGAGGGGACAAATCCTCTTCCCAGATACTGAATACGTAATGTACACAGATGGGTCAAAAACCCCAGATGGAGTTGGGGCCGGTGTTTTCAGCAGGAAACCAAAGATTAAAATATCTACCAGTCTTGGCAGGTATGCTACAATCTTTCAGGCTGAAGTTTTCGCTACAGAATTGTGTGCAAGAGAGTTGACCAACAGACCTCCACAAACAAAAACATAAATATAATATCAGACAGCCAGGCTGCTTTAAAAGCACTGAGCTCCAACAGGATAAATTCTTAACTTGTATAGAATTGCATCGAATCCTTAGAGTACCTTGGTGCGCACAACAGGGTGACCCTACTGTGGGTACCTGGGCACCAGTGGGTGGAAGGAAACGAAAAAGCCGACACCCTTGCAAAACAGGGGGCCGAATCTGCGTTCACTGGACCAGAACCGGTTTTTGGAGTCACAAGTGCCGCCAAAACAATTATTTCGGGCGGAGAGGAAATTACTTACGTACTGGTCCGACATAGGGCTAACGCACTTGAAGGCGTTTTTACCGTTACAACCCTCGAAAAACACAACTAAGCAGATCCTAGAATGGAGCAGAAATGACCTGCGTATTCTAACAGGACTGCTTACGGGACACTGTCGTCTAAGATACCACCTCAGAAAGATAGATCTGAACCAACAAACGGACTGTCGGTTCTGCTGCGTGGAAGACGAAACTGCTAAACATATACTATGTTCATGCCCCGGCCTGGGAAGAATAAGGTTCAACATATTTGGTTACACTAACCTGGAACCTACCGATTTTATAAAAATCTCACCCTATACAACCATGAACTTTGTAAGAAGTGCTGGATTGTGCGGTGAACTGTAGCCTCTAGGGGTGAGCCACAATAGACCTACTAAGGGTCGGGTGGAGGGGCGACCACGCCCCACTCACATGAAACCTAACTTAACCATCATGTCTTCCTCCAACATCGGCATCTGCTATTTAACACTTGTATCAAGTATACTATAAAGTTCAAACATGGCTAGGCAATCAACTGAACCCAGAAGAAACTGCTCAACAATATTTTTTGCAATTGCAAAAAAGGTTGTAGTGCCAAATGTGGCTGTTAAAAAGTCGGATTGCTGTGTTCTCCAGCTTGTACCAATTGGCAAGGTCAGTCTTGCTCAAATGTCCAGTTAAGTATAGTAGAGGAAGAGTCCTGTGATTTTAATGAAGAGACCAATGACTCACATTTGAACAATTTATGAACATCCAGCAAGAAGAAGAGGAAGAAGAAGAAATCGAAGAAAGCATGACTGTTGAAGTAGAGTATGAATCTGATTAAAATATCTAAAGAAATCAAAACAATAGTTAACCCAATAATCAATGAGAATATCTTTAATCAATATCAATAATAAGGTAATATCTAGAACTTGACGGGTATTGTTTTCTTAAATTATCCTAAAATGGTCATGACAGTTCGTTGAGTGGGCCTACAGGGAAAACCACGGTAAAAAAAAAGATTACACTACCTCACAGGCGGCGTGGAAATGTGTGCATCTTATGGATAATGTGACTCTTAGAATCGCGATATCTCAGGAATGGTAACTCTTAGAAAAAAAATTATATACACTATTTTTGTAGAAAATTTTAAGATCTACAACTTTAGTAAAGAGTTTTTTTTTAAAAAACTAACCGTTTTCGAGAAAAATCTAATAAACCTCAAATTTTGACCTTTGACCCCGAATAACGTTTGTAGCACACATAGGATCAATGGGAATTTTTAAAACTTTATTTGTGATGGTAAACCCCCAGTTTTTTACCAATATTTGGCTCTCCGGTAATTTTTGTTATTTTAAATGTCTATATTGACCGGGCTATTGCTTCGTGTTAACATTCATTTTTATAAATATTTAAATTTACTTCAAAAGCAAATGAAACACAAACTTAAAAATAAGTTTGCTTTATTGTCCACGGAATTGAAGGTCAATTTTGTAGTCCATTTATAATTATGTAAGCAGTATTAATAATAACAACGTATCTACCATTAATGTGGCACATTCATCATAATTAGCAATATAATGTAAACAGTGACATAATTTTTAACAAACGATCATCCAAATAAAGTCTCTTTTAGGATGGACACGTAGTTATGTTATATGTCATCTCACACCCTTCTTAAAAGCATTTCTTAGTTAGGCCTTAGTTTAGGTAATCATTCTTAAGTATCTAAAGTACCTACCTACTATGGATACCTGGGAGTTTCTAGTTATAGTCCATTGAAATGTTACATTTTTTAGGCCTTACCTTGCGTTTTTTAGAGGACGCAATTTTATTTTTTTGATGTGTAGGGGGGATCAGTGTAAAGCTAAAACCAAGTTTGTGGGGTCGCCACCCTTGTCCCACGGCCGCCATCTTGAAAATAGGGGTTGAAATTGATTTTACGATATATCTCTTAAACTATTTATTTGATAAAAAAAATTTATTAACATTTTTTGTTGCAAACTAAATTCTCTACAACTTTGGTCCAATAATTTTTTGTCGTAGAACTATAAATAAAAAAGTTATAAGCGAAAATCTTCAGAGATTCGAGAAAAAAATTTATATTTTTCGATATAACTTTTTTTTTTATCATTTTACGAAAAAATGATATCCAACCATATTTGTAGATCGTTTTTGGAGGAACAACTTTTATTTGCATCATTTTTTCATTAAGTCAATAGCTAAGGTTTTACAGCGCTCCGAAGTGAGTACTATTTTTCAATATTCTTAACTATACCTATATTATACGTGTGTATGTAATAGGTCATCAGTTATTGTTTTTTTTTTATTTTGTTATTATAACTTTTTTAATTACAAATTTTGCAATATTATTAATAATTAATTATTGACTCTTTTCCCCACCAACCACGAGGTAGAGTCTAGAGGTGCGTTTTTTTTTACGTGTTATCCCCAATAGGCATAATCCACGGTGATTTTCTAAATTAGAACTACTCCGTCCTCAGTCGTTTCGATGGACCAGGCTGCGGCTCAGCATCTGATCGGCTTTCTGAATTAAATACCAGTGGGAGAACTGGAGAAGGAAAGAGTGTTAATGTCGGCGGTTCATCATCATGATTATAAAAAAAAAGTTATATCGAAAAATACATATAAATTTTTTTCTCGAATTTCTGAAGATTTTCGCTTATAACTTTTTTATTTATAGTTCTACGACAAAAAATTACTGAACCAAAGTTGTAGAGAATTTAATTTGCAACAAAAAATGTTAATAAATTTTTTTTATCAAATAAATAGTTTAAGAGATATATCGTAAAAACCATTTCAACCCCTATTTTCAAGATGACTGCCGTGGGACAAGGGTGGCGACCCCACAAACTTGGTTTTAGCTTTACACTGACCCCCCCTACACATCAAAAAAATAAAATTGCGTCCTCTAAAAAACGCAACCCCAAATGTAACTTTTCAATGGACTATTAAGGCATTCTAAAATTTGTAAGCGCCGAATGTAGACGTTCATTAAAATTTTGTTTTACTTATTATTTAATGTAAATTTTAAGTAAATTATATTTTTTTATTTAAACACATCTACGAATAACTTAATTACGTTAATTTTTAATTTAAAATAGCAAAAGCCCAGACCATGGACCACAAATTAAAATGCAAAATTCTTTCATTTTTTCCTTTCATTGACAGGTAGGGAGAACTTAAAAAGTCTGCGGTTACATCTTTCCGGTGGAAGTCATGTATACAATACATACCATATAGTTACGCCTTTTTTCTCCTTCCACTAGCTACGGTTCTTGCATACGTCTTTTGCTTCTCCTACTTTCATCAGCGCTTTCATACATGCTCGTCGGTTGCTGGTATTCTTGACCTGGCCTCTTTTTCAAAACAATTTTGATCTGACCGAGATACGTTCACCGAGGTCGACCTTTACCGACTTGCCCATTTACACTCGTCTTATAAATCTGTTTCATCAAACTTTTTTAAAACATCTTTTCTACGTGTCAGAACCATCTAAGCATTTTTTTACCCATCTTTGTTACTACATCCTCTTTTACACCACAGCGTTCCATTATCACACTTTTCCTCACTTTATCCCTCAGATTCACTATAGCTATACTTCTTAGACTACTGATCTCCGCAGCATTGATTTTACTTTTATGCTTCTTTCGCCAAACCCAACATTAACTACCATTCAAAAGTGTAGAGATCAGCACTTCTCTATGCACAGCCAGTGGTGCCTTTTTTGACACGTTTTTGCTGCTCAAAAAGTTATACAGGGATCCATTTTTTTGTTTCCCTCCCAACTTTCTTTGCTTAATATGCCAGTTATAATTTTCGTTTTTCGTAAACTTTAAACCCACGTAGATAAACTCTCGTCCTCAGATGATGGAAATGTGGCCTGAACATTGGCGTAAAAAAGGCATTTGACGATCATTCTTAATTTATACGCACCATTTTTCAAATATTTTCAACAATCGTCAATGAATAAGTTAAACAGTTATGGTAAAGCCACAAATCTTAGTGTAAAACCTTTTTTTATGTCAAACCAGTCCGTGTAAGCTCCGTATATCCTGACACAAGCACTGTAATCCTTGTAAAGTTATTTTAGCTCTATACATAAACTGACCGGTCACAGTGCCCTTACTACCACATGCATTATTATTATTATTATTATTATTATTATTATTATTATTATTATTATTATTATTATTATTATTATTATTATTATTATTATTATTATTATTATTATTATTATTATTATTATTATTATTATTATTATTATTATTATTATTATTATTATTATTATTATTATTATTATTATTATTATTGATTTAATTTATTAATTAAATCAGATAATGTAAGGTACTGAAAACTCCATCCAGGCATGCCATGATGAACCCCTCTGTTTCCGATTTAAGCCCGCCTGGCATTAGGAATGCAAAAGTCAGTTCTCTGGATAAGCCCCTGTCTTTGATGTTGTTAAAGAAGACAGAATGTGGAGCTGAAGAGTTTTATTAAGTTTTGCAGCTTTGATGCGGGCTTTCCTCCGAGCGGGGTCGAGCTCAGTGACTGAGTCAAGCGCTCTCCGCTCGGAATCGAAAATCAAAGAGAGTTTATCAGCTGCTCGGTGTGCTGCCCTGAATAGAAATTCTTCTACTCCTGCAACTTCATGGCTTTTAACCATTTGCAGGGGGGGTCCGAACTCCTGATGACTATGCAGGCGTCATCCAGAACCATTCTGTGATGGAGATACTCCAAACTTAAGAGTCTATGGCCTCCCTAAATTCTTGGAAGGTATAACGGACGATTTTGGATGCAAACTTCTATTTAGGTGCATCATCTTGCGAGTAATAACTTTAAGTTGGCGCAGCTCAGCTAGATTCCACTTCATTACTCCAAAGGAGTATAGCAGGATTGGAACAGCTAGCATGTTAGTAGCAGCAACTTTATTCTTGCCCAACAGTTCCGAAGACCAGATCTGTCGGAGTCGCTGCCTATACTTATTGCCGAAAGAGTCTTTTACCATTTGTGTTTTCTGGATGTGGCTTTTCTCCATACTCAGGTAGGTGTACGTCTCTCCGGCATCCAAATGATGTAGGATGCTTCCGTCCACTAGCTGCGCGTCCTTGTTGAATTCCTCGCATCGTCCTCCTTTAAGATGAACCAGTGCACATTTTCCCATCCCGAATTCCATTCCAATAGCCTGTGTATACTCCTATACCACCCTGAGGGATTGATCTAAGTCCCTTTCGCCAGAAGCATAAAGTTGAAGATCATCCACATAAAATAAATGGATGACTTTATGCCTCCGCTGACTGGGTGGTTCGCAGTAATAACCCTTGGTTTTTCTGAGTTCAACGGATAATGGCAACAATTAGATGCAAAATAAGAGAGGACTGAAGTAGTCTCCCTGAAAAACTCCCCTCTTGATGATGACCGGCTCTGTCTGGACTTTCGCATTACCCGATGTCATGGCAAAGCGGCATGAGTTGTTCAATGCATCTCACTATCGGTTCGGGTACCGAAAGGCACTTGAACAGGTACACGAGTTACTCGTGCGACGCTGTATCAAATGCCTTTCGATAATCGATCCAGGCCATAGAGAGGTTCCACTTGTACTGCACGGAGTCCTGCGTAATAGACCTAAATATCAGCAGGTTCTCCCCGCAGCCAGCGACACCTTTCTTCGATCCTCGTTGTTCATATATCCGGTCTACTGCTAGAAGCATGCATATGTACAAAATCCCTGTAAACAGCTTGTAGCATGCGTTTAAACAGGTTATTGGACTGTAATTCTTTGGGGAGAAGCACGATTCGCCCCTTGAAAAACCACTCTGGTATTTGCTGCTCCCCATTTATCCAGTCAATAAATATTCTGGCTAAATGGTGGTAGGTATGTTATAACTTTTTCCGCCAATACTTATTTATCCCATCGGAAACTGGAGTAGCAAAGTTCTTTGAACCCGTTAAGGTTTTTCGAACCTCCTCGGTGGTTATCGGTTGACGCAGAAATTTGGGCTCAGGCTCTCGGAACCTTTCACAAAAGGCTCCGAACTGCGTCAGGGCTGGAGTATCTCTATTGAATGGACGTGTCACCTCATATATACCTTTTCAGAAGGTTTTCACCAAATTAACAGTCAGCGGTTCATTAACTACACTAGGAGGCGGTTGGAATAAGCGAGAGGGTTTTTCGCGAAAGTTTATTTTTAGCCAATTCCCTAGCTCGCCTGAGACACTTATTTTTATCCATTTCATCTTTCCTTTTGGGCCAAAAATTTAACCCTGCTGTGGGCAGTGACCTTGCAAATGCCAAGGACTGGTTGGGTCCCAAATAGGTTTGGTAAGCTCCCCTTTTGGCTAGTACGTCCACGATTTCGTTGCCAGTAATCTTTTTGTATTCGGGGACCCAGACTAGGGTGATCTTGTTGTGATTCCCAAGTGGAGTTAGGTGCTCAGGCCGTCTTAAATCAGCTTGGATGTTATTGTTGTATACCAGGGTGTTTACCCTCGTAGGCAAAGGCAAATGTTGTCAATAATAACACCAACCAAATGAAACCCATTAACGGTACATTTTTTCCAGTGTGACTAAAAAACGGTAGAACTGTACCAGAAATCAATTAAGATAAAAAGTAACAATACTTTAACGATGTAGATACTAAAGTAATTATATTTTAAGGACATCAATTAATATAAAATAATTAATTAATATTTTTTATGACCTGCATGTATATTTTCCATGGCATAAATAGATATTAGAAATTGCAATCACGCCACGACATGGTGGTGTACATGAGCGTATCTGGCAAAAGTAGAATTTATCAACAGATTTAATTTCGCCAATCCATTATCTCTAAATAGTACTGAATTTCGGATAGATAATGCAGAGAGGTATTAAGGACGCTTTCCATTTTTATCTAAATAAAAATATTACTTCATTTTGCACAATAATTATAAATATTGTTTGATTATGTATGATTAAAATTTATCGTCAAAAAATGCGTTGTAGTCTGATTTTTCAACAGTTTATTGACTTATTTTATGCATAATAACTGGTTATTGTCTTTTTAAGACATGCAGCAAGTTCACAAAGTTACAAATCCAAAAATTACTGTTTAGTTCTTCTTATTCTGCATTAATTTTATTTAATAGATAGAGAATTGTATAAAACACGAAGATACAGGCTAAAAATTTAAAAAAAATCTCGTTACCCTATACACATGGAAATATTCTATTCTGTATTAAATATTTTTAACTAAATTAAGGTTTTGCTGTTGATAAATTAAAACAAATTTATTTTGACAAAGTTTAAAAGTACCTAAAATAACCAAATAAAAAACAAAAATTTAAGTTCAATTTTTAAAAAAATATATAACTTAATAATTTGTGTCCTTTCAGATTATTTATAACAGCTGTACATCATTTTCGCTTAGATAGAATTAAGTTATCTATAAGTATGAGCATAGCTGCGACATATGAAAGTACAATTGGTGGAATAATTTCATTTTTTTTATCATTACTACCTTCAACGCCGATTCTTTCCCAAACCATTACTGTAGGTACCTTCTCTTTAAAAAAAACTTCCTACTCATCTTTAGTCGAGAGTCCCAAAAGTTGATTTATCACAAACAACAAATAGGACTTCATTGGACATTTTGCCATAACAAATTTTCGTTAGCTAAAGCTAAACGAGAAATGTGATTGCCTCCGCGTGACTAAGACTTTACCAGTCTCATTGATCTAAAGTGAGCTTCGTACAAATGAATTATAATGGTCCTAAAAGAAAATAGTGTTTCATGTGTTTGCAACAGCTACACTTTTGACTCAGGTACCGTTTCCGTAGCGGTTCTTCTTGCAACTAATTGTCTCTTAGATACATCTTCAGTTTCTACATAACAAGCACTCAAGCGAGAAATTACGCTTTGAGATGTATTACATGATCACACGTATGTTGAGCGCCATTTTCTAGCATGCCTAAGGCTCTCATCCTTTGTTTACGATTTAAAGGGTGTCTTTCCATGTTTATTTAAAAATGTCATTTATTTTTCACCCAAATCAATACTAACACATTTTGATTAGTGTTTAAAACCAATTAAATAAAGAATTTAAATTAAAAGTTTTTTTTGTTTTTAAGTAAAAACATCAGAAAATATAGTGGCATACAATGTGGGTTAAAATTGCAATAAAGTTATTGAACCAACATAATAATAATTACATGTACACTAATATCCTTAGATTATTTTCATGCGGTTACTTGTACGTTAGTAGTGAGCACTTTATCATTGCGAGATTTTATAAATGGATTTTAGGTTATAATTATTGAGTTTCTGTAATAATTTTCTTGTGGTTTTTTTTTCAGGGCCACCAAAACTGTTTACCACCAAAACTCCTTAAAAGCCACACCATCGGTAAATGTTCCAAAGTTATTATTTAAACTCTCTTGGATATTTGAGATACTTACCTTAATCTTAAACATTTTCGTCAATACGCGCAAATAAGAAAAAGTAATCATAAACAGATACATGAGTAAACTATCTGCTGAAAAGATTTTCTGGTAACAATCTTTCTTTTTAAAATTAGAATATCTTAATCTTATAAACATGTTCTCGGTGCTACAATTTGGCATAGAAAGCTAAACACTAAATTGGTACAAAAAAAACATACGTACATACATATCGTCACGTCTTTTTACCGTAGGGGTCGGCAGAGACCACTTCCTTCCACTTGCTACGGTTTTTACACACATCTTTTGCTTCCTTTACTTTCATCAGTGCTCTCATACATGCTCGTCGGTTGTTGGTACTCTTGACCTGACCTTTCTTTAAAACAATGTTGATCTGATCGAAATATGGTCGCCTAAAGTCGATCTCTACCGACTTGTCCATTAACACTGTCCTTATAAATTTGTTTCGTCAATCTTCCTTCCTTTCTACGTGTCCAAACCATGTAAGCATTCCTTTATTTATCTTTGTAACCACATCTTCTTTTACACCACAGTGTTATTTTTTCTCACTATTTTTTACTTGATCCAACAACAAAAAAACAGTAAAAATATAAATGGAAAGATATTAATAAAAAATCAAAGTTTTAATACCTTGTTTACGTAATAAAAGGAGGAAGATAGATAACGCTAAAAAAATTCAATGCAAATGCAGGTGTATTTTCTAGTTAAATAATCCAAGACAATTGTATAACTTTAGTTTCTCTAAATTGGTTGAGTCCTAACTTTAAGAATAAAATTAGCAGTGATGATGATGGCAAATCTTTGTAAACGAACACTTAACGAAAAAAAAGATATACCTGCAATGGCACAATGCTTTGTAATGATTTAAAAAAACTACGGAACTGAGAGAGTTAATTTAATACGTTCCTGGATAGTTGTTAACAACTACATAATCATAATAAAATAGAAATTGAAGCCGACGGTTAGGGCACAGCACCGTTCATTTACAATATTGTATAGCAAATTTATACACAACATGTTATACAGAAGGAAGAGGAAGTGCACATTGGTATTAAACAAACGGAAGTTCAAATTTAGATAGAGCCACCGCAACATTTACACAAAAGAAATTGCAATAGCGTTCTCTCTTATAAGTTTGTATAAAATGCACCAGACCACGGGATCTGCTGGCTAAATTAATTCATTGTACATACACACAAACAGTCACGCCTTTTTCCCGTAGAGGTAGGCAAAGACCACTTCCTTCCACTTCCGCTACGGTTCTTACACACATCTATTGCTTCCTCTAAAGTCGACCTCTACCGACTAGTTCATTCACACTTGCTTTATAAATTTGTTTCGTCAATCTTCCTTCATCCATCCCTTCTACGTGTCCAAACCATGTAAGCATTCCTTTATCTATCTTTTTAACCACATCTTCTTTTACACCACAGCGTCCTCTTATTTCACTATTCTTTACTTAATCCAACCGAGTTACTCCGGCTATACTTCTCAGACTACTCATCTCTTCATGCTTCTTCTGCCAAACCCAACATTCACTACCATACATAAATGAAGGAACCAACACACCTCTATGCACAGCCAGACGTGCCTTTTTTGACACTTTCTGGCTGTTCATTAATCTATGCAGTTTACTTGTTCCACTCGTTCTACCTCAATCGAAATTTAAGTTTGCATTGCTTTTTTATTTGTTAAAAACCATTACTTTTCTTTTGCTTCGATTTATTATCATCCTTTTGATTTTCAGGGCATCATGCATAACATTAACAATCGCCTGCAACTTCTCTTCAGATGACGGTAATATGACTTGATCATCGGCGTAAAGAAGGCATTGGACACGATCAAATCATTCATTTTTAGTCCATACGCACTCTTTTTCAAATATTTTAAACAATCGTCTATGTATAAGTTAAACAGCCATGGCAAAGCCACACATCCCTGCCTTACACCTTTTTCGATGTTAAACCAGTCCGTGCAAGCTCCATTTATCCTGACACAAGCAGTGGAATCCTCGTGAAGTAATTTCAGTGCTCGTAATACCGCTTACTCCATACATAGACAATTTTGACCACAATTTACTCTTAACCACTCTGTCGTAGGCCTTTTTCAAGTCTATAAAAGCGCAATAGACCTTCTGGCTTCTAGCCAAGAATTTTTCGACTACACCTCGTAATAAAAAGACCTGATCCATGCATCCCGTTTCTCTTCTAAATCCAGCTTGCACAGCCCATATCATCTTCTCAGTTTCATTCGTTACTATTTTAATTAATATCTTTGCATACAGTTTTCCGACTATGCCGACTAAGTTCTTATAGTCCTGCTGCGAACCTTTTCGCTTGTAAAGCGGCACAATAACGGCCTTGCGCCAGTCGTCTGGTTAAATAAAAAGGGGGTTTGAAAAAAACTTTTATTATATAATTATTTATGATTTACACAAGTATTTTCTAAAAAGCGTTTTGTACATTAATTACGTACCTAATAACCAATAACAAAATCATTGTGTAAAGATGGCGCTGTCAATGAAGGTAATTTTATTACTGCTTCAAATACGAACATTTAAATAGATGAAGCAGATGCCGAAAAAAGGTTTAAAATTGTAGCAGGTGTTACGAACAACGTATAACAAGAACATCATCAGAGCTTAAAATTGTTTAAAAAAATTACCAAAAACCACTTTTAATTTGTTTAATTATCGATGTAGAACAAACAACCTTAATTATGCTTCAATGCCGAAATATAATTTTGTGAAAGAGAATTGAAAACGCATTTTTTAAGAAAAAATTATTTGTATAGTAATGATATTTTTGACACCAATCTCGTATTTTATTTAGGAATGTACAAATACCTACACTTCCTGAAACTCACGATGATAAAATAGTTCACATGGAAAATTTTAGTATTCTAATCAAACCAACGACACTATATTAATATTAATTGATAACTTATTTTAAATATTATACACAACGAATAACAATATCTATAAACAGCGCATATAAACGTCTTAATAGTTTTGTAATAAGTTATAGTTTTAGTAGAAATTTTGTTGATATCTTTACGAAAACACCAAAACATTAAATAAAAGCACTGCGTTCTTTTCTTTAAATAAACAATCTGCAACAGGAGCATCCTAGAGAAAAAAATCTCATTGAATTTAGTTTTTTTTTAAAATAAATTGATACAACGTTCCTGTTTCAAGCGCCCATTAGCCACGTAATAGTTACTTATTACACTGACGAACATTTTAAAACTTTTTATCTTTACTGGAATGATTTTGACTGAATTTTATATATTTTGACCTGCTGAATCCGGATCTTGCGTCAGATTTTCGATATCAGCCTCCAATGATAAGGGAGGGACATATACTTTGATATTAATAAAAAGTCAATAAAAACCCCTTTCAATGCCGATTTAGTAAATTTAAACAATTAAAAACGTATAATAAATACATTTTATTACCGGTTATAACTTAGGTACAGCATAAACATTTTTAAAGAATTTTCGATAAAATTAATATTTAGTTCCCTAACGTCTTTCTTTTATAAGAACTCCTGGATGTGTCTTGTATTAGGGTCCAGCAATAGTCGGATAACATATTCGGGCTCCACTTTCCTGTATACCTTTTCTCTATGGAGGCAATATCTTGGTGAAATCGTTTTCCATGCTCATCTGATACTGCTCCAAAATTTTCAGGAAAAAAGTCCAAATGAGAATGGAGAAAGTGAAGTTTTGGTGACATGTTGCATTCTAAAATATGATGAAGTAGTTCTTCTACGATAATTTTCTGATTTATTATTTCCAAGAAAATTGTTGCGAACGTATTCCTTGCCCGACTTCCATTGTCACTTTAAATTTGCCTGAAGTTCGCATCTTTAAACAATTGCCAAGTTTGGGGACCAACGAAAATTCTTTCTTTAAGTTTGACCTTACTTATACATGGAAATTTGTTTTATAAATACTTAAAAGCATTTCCTCCTCTATCCAGTGCTTTAACAAAATTTTTGATCGGCCCCAGCTTAATGTGAAGTGAAGGTTAATATATAATTAACATAAATAAAACCAAAGTAAATAATAGTGAGTAAAAACAATCCCCCAAACACTAGAATACATGTAAATGGTGAAGTTATTGAGAGAGTCGCAGGGTTCAAATAAAAATGGGACCCAGACCAAGAGATAAGAAGCAGGATAGAACAAGCAAGAACAGTCTTTACAAAACTTCGAAAATTCCTTGTAGACAGACATTTTAACTTTAAACTTAGATACAGAATGCTGAGATGCTACGCGTGGTCGGTCCTACTGTATGGGGTAGAGGCATGGACATTAATAGTAAGAATAATAAGTAAGATTGAAGCTTTTGAAACGTGGACCTTGCGGCGAATGCTTAAAATATCTTGGACCGAACACATAAGAAACGAGAAAGTACTCCAAAGAGCTGAACTAGAAGATCGGGAACTTTTCGCATATATAAAAGAAAGAAAAATTTCATACCTGGGACACATCTTACGCGGAGAGCGCTATCATTTTCAACACCTCATTCTTTAAGGCAAAATCGAAGGTGTAAAAAGGGCAGTAGGTAGAAAAAAATTATCCTGGCTACGAAACATCCGACAGTGTGTAACGTGCCTATTTTTTCCCTTCTACAGTTCCATTATAATTATGTCTCTGATAGTTTTGTATTCCTCAGGTACTCGTAAATAGTGTCGCGTACTGTATTTTGTTGTAATTTAAATATATCATTCGTTGTAAATAGTGTTGCATACCTGTTGTGATAGGATTCGATTGTTAATGGCTGTGGAACTTTTGTTAATCGCTGGAGATTGAGTGGGGGTTTTCGTTATTAGATTTTTCTTTGGTTTTTGGCCTCGATTGTTGTGTGTTGTCGGTTATATTATTGTTTGGTTTGCATTTCTGTGTGGATGGGGCTGGCTATCAACACGGACGAGCGCGATTCTGAGTGTGGAACATAGATTTGCGAATATTGTTGGTTGACGTCGGTTCCGTGTCATTTTTCTTGATATCCGGCCTGGGAAGCAGTCAGTCGTTTGGTGGCAGTCTTGGGAGTGGTGTGGTGAGAATTTTTGGGACGGTGTGATATTGGCAAGTGTGCCAATTACTTTTATATCTGGCTGTATTTGGGCCATCTTATTTGGATTTTGAGGTAAAACCATTTAATTTTTAAATTGACCATTCTATCTTACCTTCGTTGTTGACATTTTGTATTTTGGTGTCGAGTTAAAATAACCGCATGCGGGATTTATTTGAGGGAAGCTATTGTTAATTAGCAGGTGCCGTTCCATAACCAAACCGGCCACAGGAGTAGTGCATTCGTATCATCCATATCGACGATAAATTGCAGTGTTATAAAGACTTGCTTGGTGTTTTTAGCAGGAACTCCGTATTAAGGTGTTCAAAATTAAAGTTATTCTTTTTTTTTATATTTGATCTACAATATACGTTTACCCAAAGGTTACAAGTGAGTTATTTTTGAATATTTAACGACATGACTTATTTTTGACACCACGATTAAGTTTTGTTTTAATTTATTAATATGGTACATTGTTGAAAACTATTTATTGCATTGGATAATATGCCAAAACTGAGTACTTTGATTTATTGTTAGCTGTTGATTTTGACTATATTTGTTATAATTTTGTTATTGAGCTGTGTACTTTGATTTATTGTAGGAGTAAAGTATCCAATATATTTTTGCTATAATTTCATTTATTTGATTCACCATAATCTTAGTTGTTTATCGTGTGGCTCTGTTAGTGCCTATAAGACCTAGGGGTTTCCGGCTTGAACCGTCTAAGTCGGTGGCGCGGCTCACTTTTATATTTTTTTTTCTTCCACCCTCTACGGCTGAGCTCGGGCATAATTTGCCAGTAGAGAGACCGCTGGCAGACTATTCTATAGAGAACGAAAAAGACGTGGCAAGTGGACAGGCATACATAACTTCCAAGAACTGCAAATAGCTGCGATAAATAGTAATATCTGATGGACGGTCGCCAACGCAGGAACCCTGTAAGGCATCGTAAGAAGAAGAAGGAGGTAAATATATTTTTTCTTTCTGAACTAATGGTTCTCGGGTCAAATTTTTAACGCCAACTTGGATTGTGTCACGTGGAGGCCAAACCTTAATTTTATAATGTTTGTCTCTTGCGCGGCTGTCCCATTCACACAAAAAACAATGTATATTTGTATATCCTGATTTCAGTCCTGTCAGTAATGTCACCACTTTTTAATCTGCATATATGTTTCATTTGTGATCTTCGTACTTTAAACATCTTAGTAACATCTTAAGATTGTCGTATGTTTCTTTCATATTTACCGAATGACCTAAAGTAAAACAGCTTTTAGACTTGTTTTAGACGAATCTATGAATAGTCTCCATTTATCGGGCGTATATGGTAAGTTCAGTTCGGTCATTATGCCAGGTATGTCAGTCCAAGAAATCTGAGGCCAATGCAGTTGAAACGGTGAAGCTTTCCCATCACGTGACCCAATCTACGATTCATACAATACATATTTTTTACATACTGTCTCTTTCTGTCAATATAAATCAAACATAACATCATACACGATTATTTTTATAGACTCGACAGAAGTTTTGATTTGATTCATATGAATATTGTTGCTGACGTAATAGTCACGTGATGGAAAAGATTCACCGTTTCTACTGTATAAACATTTGGGGGTCAGTTGTACATTAGTTTAAGTCCAAATTTTACATAACACACGATATTTTTATAAAGAGGATTTTTGTGTTGAACGGTGTCATCAGTTTAAAAATGGATGTCGTTGAAACTGCGTTTGTTTTATAAATAAAATACAATTTTGGGATTCATCCATAAACTATTACAAGGCTTACTTATGGACAATTTGTTATGGAGTCAGGTACTACAGGTTTGGTGAATATTTTTATTATTAGTTTCTGATGCTTAAAAATCCTTGCTTCTACTTTAATAGCTATGGTACTAAGCTACACTTCTTAGACAAGTGGATGGATGGTACATTTCAATTTTTAGGTGGTAGTTTATGCCAATTATGAAACGTTTACTTTGCATTTTATTTGTAGGTAGTTCTTTAACAACTGCTGTAACAGCATCTTTAAATGTTTGTTGCTCTTTTATTTATATTTTTGCAACTCTGGATCCTATAAAGGTAGAACCACTCTATTTTCTCCACACTGAAATCACCTGCTCTATCATTTTTACCAAAAAATAGTATATATTCTTTCTTAAGTTTTAGGTTATAAAACTATCATTTTCATTAACAAGATTTATGATTTCGTGCATTTTGACTGCTCAATCAAATTCATATTTATATTTTCTTCCTCATGTGCAATAACTTCCACCACTGGTGTATTGAGTTCAACAATAGTTAATTTTTTCTGTAATTCTTCAGGGGCATGTTTTATTTTAGTCGGATTAATTCGATCCCTGCGGAGGTCTGAAAGCCCTTGAGGAGAGGAACATTAAATGCCTATATCTGTTATGCCAGCAAATTTGGAACAACGGAGTGTGGCCAGACGAATGGTCTGTATCCACTATAATACCCATTCATAAGAAGGGATCAACGATGAACTGTAACAATTATCGTCTCGTTTCCCTGATCTCACATGCGAGCAAAATAATGCTGTATGTTCTTCGATCTCGGTTGGTCCACTTCCTCGATCACCAAATAGCACCTAAACAGCTAGGATTTTTCAAAGGGCGAGGTACACGAGAACAATTACTAAACGTCCGAATATTTATGGAGAAGGTCAGGGAATACTATGCACCTATGTATATGTGTTTTATCGACTACGAAAAAACGTTCGATAATATAAAATGATCAAAGTTGTGGGAGATCTTGTGCATTGCGGAAGTACCTACTCATCTGGTAAATCTTATAAAAAAGTTATATGAACAAAGTAAAGTAGTCGTCAAAATTGACAATGGTATTTCCAGAACAGAAGATGTTTAATAAGAGAGATACTTGATGAGTGGGAAGGAGGCTTTGCCCTAAATGGGAAAAACATTTCAAATCTTAGATATGCTGACGACACTCTTCTGATCGCTAACTCAGCAGAACTTACAGAATTGATGCAACGACTTGAGAGAATATTAAAAGAGTATGGTCTAAAAATCAACTATGCCAAATCTAAAGTATTGATAGTTGATAGATTGGTTAAGACAGCAAACAGACCACATCACATTGCAAACTGTGAAGTGGTAAATCAGTTTGATTATCTGGGTGCCCTTATCCACTCCTCCGGCAGCTGTGAGATGGAGATCCGCAGTCGTATTCAACTTGGCCGAACAGCAATAAGCCAATTACATAAAATTTGGAATCAATACCAAAAAATCACTGGTCCATGCCCTAGTGTTCTCCATTTTCTGGTACGCTTCCGAGACATGGGTTATGAAGGCAGCCGACAGGCGTCGGGTCGACGCCTTTGAAATGTGGGTATGACGAAGAATGCCAAGAATACCGTAGACGGCACATCGCACCAATGTGCCAGTTCTGAACGAGATTGGACCATCAAACCGTCTCAGTAGCTTGACATCAGCGCAAATACTGAACTTCTTCGGACATATAAGTCGTCACGACAACATTGAGAGACTGATTGTCCAGGGCAAACCCCTTGGCAAAAGGAAACGCGGACGCTCCCCATCTAGATGGACAGACATTGTATCAAAAGTAACCGAGCGTTCACTAGTGGAAGCCAGTAGAACTGCTGCTGACCGTGGTAGATGGCAAGAGACTGTAAGAAGAGTTCTGAGTAATAACACCTGACATTAACTTGTGATCACTACACGTCGTTCTAGACGTTAGACTAAGAAGAAAAAAAGATTAATTTAGCGTCTGGATATGAATTATGTTTTTGAAGTAAATTATTATTTTCTAATAGTAAATTATATTTATGATCCTTTTAGGGCAATATCTTTTTTAGTAGATAATTTTTGATTTTTAATTTTTATTTGATGATAAATCTTGCTCACATTTTAATATGTTATCGTTAGGTTAGGTTAGGTTAGGTTTTATGTGAGTGGGGCGTGGTCGCCCCTCCACCGCGACCCTTAGTAGGTCTATTGTGGCTCACCCCTAGAGGCTACAGTTCACCGTACAATCCAGCCCTTCTTACGAAGTTCATGGTTGTATAGGGTGAGATTTTTTTAAAATCGGTAGGTTCTAGGTTGGTGTAACCAAATATGTTGAACCTTATTCTTCCCAGGCCGGGGCATGAACATAGTATATGTTCAGCAGTTTCGTCTTCCACGCAGCAGAACCGACAGTCCGTTTGTTGGTTCAGATCTATCTTTCTGAGGTGGTACCTCAGACGACAGTGTCCCGTAAGCAGTCCTGTTAGAATACGCAGGTCATTTCTGCTCCATTCTAGGATCTGCTTAATTGTGTTTCTCGAGGGTTGTAACGGTAAAAACGCCTTCGAGTGGGTTAGCCCTGGTAAGTCGGACCAGTACGTGAGTATTTTCCTCTCCGCCCAGTCCGAAATAATTGTTTTGGCGGCACTTGTGGTGACTCCAAAAACCGATTCTGGTCCAGTGAACGCAGATTCGGCCCCCTGTTTTGCAAGGGTGTCGGCTTTCTCGTTTCCTTCCACCCCCTGGTTCCCAGGTACCCACAGTAGGGTCACCCTGTTGTTCGCACCAAGGTACTCTAAGGATTCGATGCAATTCCATACAAGTTAACGTTATCGTTAAAACCACAACACTTTATTTTTGATTTACAAATTCAAACATATTTAAGTTTTTTTGGTCCGATGTAGCACTTTAAAGGCTTTTTTATCTAAATCCTCGAGAAACACGACCAAGCAAATCATAGAAAAGAGTAGAAACGACCTGCGAATTCTGATGGGTCGCCTGCGTTTTGATCCCCGGACAAAATATCCCCGTGAAATAAAATTCCCGACAGAAAACCACTCGAACAAAAATACGCGACAAAATATTGAAAATTTAATAATAACCCAATATTTATATCATAAAATAACCTCACCGTCGTTAATATAATAAACAATTATTTGACGAAATAAATTACACAACAAAATTAATAAAAAAAAAGACACATTAGTTTTTATTACCAAAACAACTTTCACAATCACTCACTTATGATTTCCATGAAGGGGAGCAAATAGAGTCTATTAATTTTGGTAATAGTAAATATTTTACCAAAGATTTCCATAAAGGGGAGCAAATTAAGTCTTTTCAACGATTGTGTGATGTAAAAAACATCAACAATTTAATATTGCTCTAAACGATAAATACTAAATTATCGATAATAACCTAACCTTACCTTACTAAATTATTAAATCCTGAATACCACCCTTTAAATAACCCCAAAAAAAGTGATCGTTGCGCTATCTTTGGTAACTTTTTGAACTGTTAGTTAGGATTTATAGATTATTCATATCGATAATCTATGTATTTTTACATGCGTAGTAATATAATTTTTTTAATTTTACCTGTTTCTCTGGCATAAGTTTGTGTTTTTGAGGTTATTTATGTTATTTCTCTAATTGTTATTAACTTAATTAGTGAAAATGCCTTTTCAATTTAGACGATCACAAAAAGGTTATGATCTATTATTATTCGAAAAGATGACGTATTGTAAAAAGCGTAGCAACAAGAATGATATTTCCTGGCGGTGCATTGTTGATCCAAAGTGTCATGCTTTTATACATACAGATACTGAGAGCAAAAATAGTTCGGGAATATTTTGTCGCAGGGATATTTTGTCCGGAGATCAAAACGCGTTTCACCATTCTGACAAGACTGCTACATTGTTGTCTACGATACCACCTCGGAAGGATAGGTCTGAACCAACAAACGGACTGTCGGTTTTGCTGCGTGGAAGACAAAACTGCTGAACACATACTATGTTCATGCCCCTGCTTAGAAAGATTAAGGTTTAACATATTTGGATTTACCAACCTGCAACCTACTGAAATGGATTAATAACATACGTTATGCTGATGACACAGTGCTCATCGCTGATGACATGCAAGACTTACAAAGACTGATCAACACAGTCGGTCAACATAGCAGATTGATGGGTCTAAACATAAACACTAAAAAGACGAAGTTTATGATAATAACAAGAAACCTTAATGCGTTTGAAGACTCACAGTTAACATTCAACGCAATGCGCATGGACAGAGTGAGCAAATTTAAATACTTGGGCATGTAATTATCTAAAGACTGGACTTCCGATATCGAAATCAAGAGTCGCATTGAACAGGCCCCACAAGCATTCATAGGACTGAGAAGAGTATTTAGTTGTTCGGACTTCGATCTTAGTCTGGGGTTGAGATTTTTAAAGTACTATGTATGGTCGGTACTTCTCTACTGGATGGAAGGTTGGACCCTTAAAGTTAACCACATTAACAAATTGGAAGCACTCGAGATGTGGCTTTACCGCAGAATGCTCAAGATACCGTGGACTGCAAGAATAACAAACGCAGAAGTTCTGTCCAGCATCAACAAAGAACGTGAACTGTTGACTACCATTAAAAAGAGGCACGTCATGAGGAACAAAAAGTATGAGTATTTACAGTTGTTGATCGAGGGTAAGATAGAAGGCCGTAGAGGAATATGAAGAAAGAAATTGTCCTGGTTGCGGAACATAAGACAGTGGACAGGAATGAATGACATACAGACCCAATTTCATACCGCAAGGGATAGAGAGGAGATGGAAAATGTGATCGCAAACATCCATTAGTGGATAGCGTCCGAAGAAGAAGAAGAACCTACTGAAAATCTCACCCCATACAACCATGAACTTCGCTAGAAGAACTAAATTGTGCGGTGAACGTCTAGGGGTAAGCCACAATAGATCTATTAAGGGTCGCAGTGGAGGGGCGACCTTACTACGTTCCACTTACATGATACTTAACCTACATACTTGCTTAACAAATACTTTTGCCCTATGATGAAGTGCGAAAACTCGAGATATTTAAACCCTAAGACCTAGTATAGAGTTTTGATTGATCTTTCTGATCAAAAGAGCGCATGGACCGCTGTAAAAATAATAATAATAATAGGATAAGATGTTGGGTTTTTCTGTTAGCTTTAATTTTCAGGCCCAGGAAAAAGGGAGTGCAAAGAGATTACCTGGAGTAAAACGTTGGGATGATAAGAAAACTTTAAAAAAAATTTGTCAAAGCGATAATACTATTAAAAAAGCAATTGTGAGTAAAAATGGAAATTTTACTTAAATATTTAGGTAACTTTTAGCAATCAGAAAAAAATATTTGCGGCAGTTTTACAAAAAATTGTTGACCAAAATCAATAATTTGCGAAGCATGGAATGGCCATGTGACTTAGCGTGAGTTAGAAGCAATCTGGAGCAAATCAAAGACTGTTTATTTTAAATTTAAGTGTTAAAAATATTTGTTTTTAATGAATTTTTTGTGATTGAATCAAAGCTAAAATTAAGTAGAGCAGTATAAGAAAATGATAAAATAATTAACAGAAAAGTCTACGTAGAAAATACTTTGCACAAGTCGACCGCTAAACACCGATTAACCATTTTTTATTAAAAAGCACCTCAAATAAATTGTTTATTTAGTTACACTACACAAGTAATAACTATTGTTAGTAAAATAGACAGTTACGTCTAAGGGAAAAGTAAAAAGAATGCCCCCGTATAATATTCAAAAAGAACTAGAATACGAACTTTGTCGAATATATTGGACGTCGAAAAAGCGGAAATTTTATGTACTTCTTAAAAAACAACTAAAGCTCATCAACAGTATAAATTTTTAATTAAAAGTCCACAACTTTAGAGGTAACCATTTCAAAAACTTCTACGCTAATACTTCTTTTAAACACAATTTACATATCTGAACAGACACTTCTAGTTAAGGCCGTTAATAAGGAAACAATGAATTTTTAATAAATAATCAAGTTTAGAAAACGATTTTTTTTCATTACACAAACTATTATTTTATTTATAAAAATTCTACTCGCTTCAATTCATATAATATTTATCTTAATTTTTTAACCTCTCTACTTAGAGAGTACAAACACAAATTACAAACTCTGTAGAAACCTAAAACACGATTCTTTTTCCATGTTACATTTTATTTAGCTTCAGTATAAAATATTTACCCATTTATGAGAATCATTGTCCAATACGTATACATTTTATAGTTTCTATCACTGTATGACATGATTGTACAGGGTTATTTATTATACCCATCACTTATCAATGGTGTAATTGTCTAAAGAAAATATATTTTATAAAATGTATGTAGAACTGAATTTGATTAAAGTGCCATTAAAAGTATATAAGCGTGCAGATTTCAGGAAATACAATATATATATATATATATATATATATATATATATATATATATATATATATATATATATTTATATATGTGAGGATTATGACTGCTGTATGTACCTACATATTTTTAATATATAGGTATAAGTGGGTCGATTATATATCAGAAAACAAAATACTCCTCTGGCTATATGCCAACGACAGGCATTGAATTACATCTGATATATAATCGTGTATACTACCCCATCACAAGAAGCAAAATGCAGAAGCTTGTTAAATAAGAGAAAGGGTTATTGAATTAATTTGCACGAAGAAAGCACCTGTGTACTAGTTTCGGAGTATTTGCTCCTCATCAGTACAGGGCAGGTTTTCTCGAACAAATACATTTAATCCTAGACTCCTAATAAGTACACGCAAAAGCGTTAGTGGCGAGATCTGTACTTTTTAACAAGCACCACCCGGTAAATAACTTCCCAAAACGGAGAATACTATAATGTGTGAAAATAATAGAAAACTGCATTATTGCAATAAACTATAAAAGTATAAATGAAGCCCGACAGCGAAAAATTAGATGTGAGGATTATGACTGCTGTATGTATATATATATATATATATATATATATATATATATATATATATATATATATATATATGGGAAAAATGTATAACTGATTTTTAAAAATCATCTAATTCTGCTGTATGTCACCTATATTATAGGTTCATGTGGGTCGATTTTGTATGAAAAAACAACTACTTCTCTGGCTATATGCCGCGACAGGTACTGAATTACATCTGATACATAATTGTGTATAATACCCCATTTCGGGTAACAATATGCAGATGCTTATTAAATTTTGCAGATATATATATATATATATATATATATATATATATATATATATATATATATATATATATATATATATATATAATAATAATAATATTTATTCATCATTGAAAATTCTAAATACATTTATAAAATTTTATCAGACTAGTCAGAACACACAAACAGTTTAAAACATATTTAAAATTTGATTATTGATAATACCAAATATAGATAAAAATATAAAATTGATCAGATAAAATACTCCAGGAAATGGGTATATTAAGAAATTATTGGGATAGTAGAAATTCCTCAACAGAGTAAAAAGCATTTTGTATGAGATGATTATATAAAGCTGATTCGAAGCTTCTTAAGCTACATGTGTATCCAAATAGTTTGAGTGCATGGTTGTAGCAGATGATACCTTAATAATTCGCAGAGTCCTGTCCCAGAGCCAGACGGGAATAGGGTAACCGTAGTTCATTACCTCTTCTGGTATAGTATTTGTGAATCAAATAATTTTTGGTATAGTGTGTTTCATTTTTTTTAATATTCATGGTGATTATGTAGATGTACAGGCTGGGTAAGGTCATTATGGCTAACTCAATGAATGTACTCTTACATGATTCTTTATAAGTCCAGCTAGACATCTTATTACTTTTTGTTGTTGTTTAAAAACTTTTATTGTATGGGCTGAGTTTCCCCAGAAAGGTAGTCCATAGGATAGAATGGATTGTACAAGTCCATAGTAGGTTCCACGTAATTGCTTTATTACAAAACACAGACAGCTCATTTTTAAGACAAGGTTTTCTATGTGTACCTCCCATGTTAATTTCTGATCTATAGTTAGGCCTAGATACTTGAACAGATTCACTTGCTCTATGGATTTGTGATTAACTTTTATTAGGGGACAGTAGTCATAAGAAATGTTTTTTTGTTGGAAAACCATGAAGACTGTTTTACTGATGTTAATAACTAAACCACTATTTTCACACCATCTGGCGAATTCATCTGCAGCCGAAATTGCTGCTTTTATAGATAGCGGGAGCTTATTCTGAGCTAATATTTTACTAGTGTCATCTGCATATATATAAATATATTATTTTTTTCTATTTATGTCATATTATAGTAACCTTACCTCATATAACTTTTGAGTTATACACGTCAACTATCGTAGTTGAAATACACACATGAAAATAATTTAAAAATATTCTGTTCTGGGCTGGAAATTTAAATAATATAAACAAAAATTTAACAAAGCTTGAAAATAATCTAAAATATCCAAACAAAAATTTTAATTAAATAATTAATGGTGGTTACAAAAATTCCCACCAACTATAAAAAGTTTTCGTTGAAGACTAATTGAATTTAAGTCCAGTGATTGCGCAGGCCACGGTAATACTTCCAAACTTTTATCATCAAGCTAGCTAATATTGCTGAACATATGGTCGTGCATTATTATGCATCAGTACAAAATTTTTTCCTATGGCTACTGCTTATTACCTATAGAAACGCCTTTTTCCCGAAAAGAAAGGCAGAGACCACTTTTTTCCACTTGCTACGGTTCTTACACAGGTCTTTAACTTATTCTATTTTTATTAGCGTTTTCATACATTCTCATCGGTTGTTGGTACTTTGACCTGGTCTTTCTTCAAAACAATTTTAATCTGATCGAGGTGTGTCTACCTAGGTCGACCTCTAGTGACTTGACCAGTCAAAGTAGCCTCATAAATCTGTTTCATTAATATTTATTAATCCATTTTCTGTACGTATCCAAACCATCCGAACATTTCTTTATCTATCTTTTTTGCTACATCTTCTTTACACCACAGTTATCACTTATCACACTATTTCTTACTTTATCCATCAGAGAGACTTCAGCAATACATCTTAAAGTACTCATTTCCGTAGAATTTATCTAACTTACTTTCATGCTTCTTCAGCCAATCCTAACATTCACTACCATACATAGTAGGGACTAGCACTTTATGCAAAGCCAGTCATGCCTTATTTAATACGTTCTGGCTACTTATACATTTATGCAGGGCCTTTTTCCGTAAGGGTAGGCAGAGACCACTTTTTTCCACTTGCTACGGTTCTAACACACATCTTTTGCTTCTTCTTATTTCATCAGTGCTCTCATACATGCATGTTGGTACTCTTGACCTGGCCTGTTCTCAAAACAATGTCGATTTATCTAGATATGTTCGTCGAGGTCGGCCTATACCAACATGCCCAATCACACTCGCTTTATAAATCTGTTTCATTAATTTTATCTCCATCCTCTCTACGTTTAACACAATTACTGTCATTTTCATAGCTTTTGAAGTATGCGGTGTAAGTAAAAGATGGAAAGAATGCAGGTTACAGAAAATGTTTGTAGAGGTTCAAAAAGCAGTGTTAGAAAAGAAGAAAGCCTGGCTGGATTGGCTAGCTACAAAAGCCAATCAAGAAACGCAAAAGGTTAACGATTGAGGATGTAAATAAGGCAAAGAATGAGTATAAAAGGTTAAAAGGTGTGGCAAAAGAGGTTGTGGCAAAAAAGAAGGAGAGTGATAAAGATAAATTTGATAGAGGGTTATCTGACGATTTCCAAAAAAATATTAAACTTTTCTGAAAGTCCATAAGAACAGCCAGAGGTTAAAAAAACCACCTCGCAATAGAAAAGAATCAGAAACCAAGATGGTAGTATGGTAAAAGGAGAGAAATGCGTATTGAAGAAATGCAAGGAATACTTCGAAAGTTTATTTGAGAAAGAGGATACACAAGTACAGGCCCCATTCGGAGACATGAGTAAAAGTTGCAATGAAAGTAAAATTACTACGACAGAAATTGTAAAGGCGTTAAACAGTATGAAATTGGGAAAAGCTGCTGGGTACGACAGGATAACAGTTGAAATGCTTAAGACTGGACAAAACGTGCTAGCTAGTCTACTGGTCCGCCTTTTTAAACTTTGTTAGAAAAGTGGTAGTGTACCAGACGACTGGTGCAAGGCCGTTATCGTGCCGCTTTACAAGGGAAAAGGTTCGCGAAGGACTGTAAGAACTACCGAGGTATTAGTTTACTAAGCATAGTCGGCAAACTGTATGCAAAGATATTGATTTAATAGAGTAACGAATGAAACTGAGAAGATGATATGGGATGTGCAAGCAGGATTTAGAAGAGAAAGGAGATGTATCGAAAAGGTCTTTTTATTACGAGGTATAGTCGAAAAATTCTTGGCTAGAAGTCAGTTATAGACTTGGAAAAGGCCTATGACAGAGTGGTGAGGAGTGAATTATGGTCTACATTGTCTATGTATGGGGTGAATGGTAGTTTAATACGAGCACTGAAATCACTTTACGAGGATTCCACTGCTTGTGTCAGGATAAACGGAGCTTGCACGGACTGGTTTAACATCGAAAAGGTGTGAAACAGGGATGTGTGGCTTCGTCATGGCTGTTTAACTTATATATGGACAATTGTTTAAAAGATCTGAAAGAGAGTGCGTATGGATTAAAAATGAATAATTTGATCGTCAAATGCCTTCTTAACGCCGATGATCAAGTCATATTAGCGTTATCTGAAGAGGAGTTGCAGGCGATAGTTAATGTAATAAAGGGTGTTGGCTGGAAAACAAATTAATGGGGCACTGCATAGCTTTATTAATAGCCAGAAAGTGTCAAAAAAGGCACGTCTGGCGATGTATAGAGGTGTGTTGGTTCCTACACTTATGTATGGTAGTAAATGTTGGGTTTAGCAGAAGAAGCATGAAAATGGGATTAATGCTGCGAAGATAAGATAAGTAGTCTGAGAAGTATAGCTGGAGTAACTCGGTTGGATAATGTAAAGAATAGTGAGATAAGAGAACTCTGTGGTGTAAAAGAAGATGTGGTTACAAAGATAGATAAAGGAATGCTTAGTTGGTTTGGACACGTAGAAAGGATGAATGAAGAAAGATTGACGAAACAAATTTATAAGGCGAGTGTGAATGGACAAGTCGGCAGAGGTCGACCTCGGAGAACATATCTCGATCAGATCAACATTGTTTTAAAGAAAAATCCAGGTAAAGAGTACCAACAACCGACGAGCATGTATGAGAGCACTGATGAAAGTAGAGGAAGCAAAAGATGCGTGTAAGAGCCGTAGCAAGTGGAAGGAAGTGGTCTCTGCCTACCCCTATTGGAAAAAGGCGTGACTTTATGTATGTATGTATGTACTTTTATAAAGTAAACTTTTATATTTACGTTTAAAAACTAAAAAAAGGTTTGAGGTAGAGCAACATATGGTATATTTTTGAAGTAAAAAAATTAATAAAAAATTTACAAATACACGGAGTATCCCATATAAAAAAATTGCACAGTTTTGTACTTTTGATAGCATTTTAACAAAATTCAGTCCTAAGTACACAACTTTTTTTTCTTTAGGCCATAATAACGATTATAAAGCTTAAATAATTTATAGTAACCCTTTTCATTTACGTATAGCCGACCTATTAAATTAAATATCATCATAATTGGTAAATGGGATACAAAATTCGCGACTCTATTATATGCGTCAATGGTTTTAAAGCTGTATAAAAGCTGTGTATTCACTTTCTTTGGAATTACTTGGAAATGAAGACTTATTGTACGTAACGAGAGGGGAAAAGCTTTAAAATTATACGAGATATATCTCTTATATTTTACACAATTCAAGAAGTTATGTCAACTTTTGTTTTGCTTGTAAAAAAAAATGACTGCTGTTGTATATTCAAATGTGCCGTATTTGTCTGTCTTTTACTATCTTTTACATTAATTAAAAACAATTTTTGTTATTAATTTTCCCTCGATTGTGGTTTATGATTTTCGAAGACTTAATAGGTCGTTAAGGAAATAAAAATCGTCGTTCACGCATTGTCTAAAATTCTGGACAAGAAAGTAATCGAAACGGATAAATATGGACAAGAACAGATATTTAATATTTTATTAATTCGAATTACGAGGGCAGTTTGATAAGTCAGTGACTTTTTGAATTTCCCGCACAGTTACTTCAAATGCAACAGTGCTGCCGTCAACTATAATCTATCAGTGGGCAACTTTCTAATTTTGAGCAAGCTACGTCGTGCAGTTGGTGTTTGATAGCCGTTCAAAGCAGACAACCTCGTGAATTTTTACGAAAATGGAAAAAAGTGAATTTCGTGTACTTTTTACGTAAAAAATCCATCACTGAAACTAAGGAAAGACTTGATAAATAGTACGGGGACTCGGCACCATCAATTTCAATGGTTAAAAAGTGGTTTACAGAGTTCCGTTGTGGTCGTACCAGCACTAGTGACGCCGAACAACCAGGTCGCCCAAAAGAAGTGATCACGCCGGAAATCGTCGATAAAATCCATGAAATGATATTGGATGATCGGAGAATGAAAGTGCGTGAGTTGGCTCATGCTGTAGGTGTATCTCAACTGAACGGTTACATCATATTTTACACGAATATTTGGACATGAAAAAACTCTGCGAGATGGGTGCCGCGATTGCTCACACTCGACCATAAGCGCAATCGTGTGACCACTTCAAAAGAGTGTTTAGCGATGTTCAGCCGTAATCCGGACGAATTTTTGCGCCGTTTTGTTACTGTGGATGAAACATGGATCCATCACAATACGCCAGAGATCAAGGAACAATCGAAACAGTGGATTGCTCGGGGTGAACGTGGACCAAAGAAGGCGCAACAGAGTCTTTCAGCCAACAAGGTCATGGCCACAGTTTTTTGGGATGTACGCGGTGTCATTCACATCGATTACCTCAAGAAAGGTAAAACGATCACCGGCGAATATTATTCAAAGCTTTCGAACAGAGTCGACAATGATTTGAAGCAAAAACGGCCGCATTTGGCTAAGAAGAAGAAAGTGCTATTCCATAAAGACAATGCACGTGTGCACACTTGTCTAGTCACGATGGCCAAAATCCACGAATTGGGATACGAACTGCTACCCTATCCAGCATATTCTCCAGATTTAGACCCGTGGGACTATTTTCTGTTTCCAAACCTAATGAAATGGCTGGGCGGTAAGAGATTTGAGTCGAATGAAGAAGCCATTAGCGAAACAAACGTGTATTTTAAGAGCTTTGAAAAAACCTATTATTTGGAGGGAATAAAAAAATTAATGTATCGAGGTAAAAGGTGATTATGAAGAAAAATAAAATGTTTATTTGCGGAAAAAAATTTGTTTTATTCAAAAAGTCACTGACTTATCAAACCGCCCTCGTATATATTGTTGGACGTGCTGCGTGAAAATTTTTGCGCGATAACATTGTCATGATAAGAAATGACATATTGGCTAACAAATTCATACAATTATTATTATTATTATTATTATTATTATTATTATTATTATTATTATTATTATTATTATTATTACATATTGATGAGGGCAGAGGAGCTGGCTTCTATTGTGCCAAAAAAATACATTCCAAAAGAAATACCTACTAGTAGTAAACAAACAAATAAGAAAAAAAGATATAGAAATTATGATTAGGCTCTAAATGTTAATAAATAAGTTACACTGATCTAGTTTATTTTTAAATATATTGACACTTGTTGCTGAGACAATTTCACTGTCTAGATCATGCCAAATTTTGAAAATTCTGTTAGGTAAAAAGTTTTGTCCCGATCTAACCGTAAAATTTTCTTTTTTTAACTTGAGCAGGTGTCCTCTAAGTCTCGTGTCCGTATTTAGGGTGAAAACTGTATTAAGATCACCAAAATTATATTTAAGAATTCGAAAGGCTACAAAAAGATCGCCTCGTAACCGACGTAGCTCAAACGTGGTGAGATTTGCCATGGATAATCTTTCTACGTATGAAGGTCTTACACGTCCTAAAGCAACTTTGATAGCTTTCCGTTGTACACTTTCCAGTAACGTTTTATCACGAATTAAGTCCGGATACCAGACTGGACCGGCGTATTCAAGGATAGGTCCTACGTAAGTAGCATACAATTTGCAGAAACTCTGAAAGGAAACTTTTGAGAAACATTTACTAATAAGATAAAGTCTAGTATTTGTACGTTTGGATACTGAAAGCACATGATCGGACCACGATAGTTTACTATTCACGATAACACCAATATCATTATGAGAGGTCACTGTGATTAAAATTTGACCATCAATAAAATATTCAAAATGTGGGTTATTTTTACCGACGTGAAGCACTACACATTTTTCAGTGTTTAATGGAAGTAACCATTCCGAAGACCATTGATGTATTGACATTAGGTCATTTTGGATAGATTGATGATTTGTGATGGGATTGTCATATATTTTTGAGTCATCGGCATATTGTGATATTTTGCTAAAAACTTGGAACGGTAAATCGCTAGTGTACACTGTAAACAAAAGTGGGCCCAAAACTGAACCTTGCGGAACTCCACTTTTAACTGGTCTTTCATGTGAAAATTCATCGGATCGTTTCCGCGCAAAAATCCCAAAAAATTACATGCAGGTTCACATCAATTTTTTTTTTTTACAAAATGGCTTTTTTTTAAATACGTAAAATGACAAATGTCAAATTTTTACTTCATTCACACTATGGGGCATTTCATGTGAAGCGGACAGCGAAAAATATGCTGGGTTCCGAAATTTCCTCGTATTAGACATAAATGTACTTCTACTGTACATTTTTTTGTATAAGTTGCCAAGTTATGGGCTTTCAAAAAATTGACGTTTTTAATGAACGGATTTTTGAAACCCATTTTACGAATTAAATAAATGTGCAATTATTTATTAAATTTAGTTATTTTTATAAAAAATTAACTGTTTTTTTTTTAATTTTTAAATCAGTTTCAAATTTTTTTTCTGTATAAAACCGAAAGTAAACATTTTAAATCATAATTTTAATAGCTTTGGCCTTTTTTTTAAATTATTTTAACAATAAAATAAAACTAAAAGTACCCATATTAATTCTACCAAAAAAGTGTCATAATGAAATCTACATTAGTTTAGGAGATACATGAATTAAAGTACATAGGTATGTGTCTTACTGAGCTTGGTAAAAAATAGTTATTTGTATGTTTAGGCCGCGAAATATCTTTTTAACGTACCGAAAGAACAGATAATCATGAGGTCGTTAAAAAGTTTCGCGGCCATGGCATACACACTATTTTTCGTGTAATCGTTAAAATTATTAGACTAAATAATTGTAAATAAATATATAATTGCTCTAAAATCAACAGCAGTTCAATTTAGTAAACAATATCACCGTGTGCTGTGGAAATGATATATTTCAATATATACAAAATATTTTGACAGTTCTTGACAAAACGCAAAATGTCTGATAGCGATATTTCAGTACCTTCCACTCCTCCTGAACTCAAAAGCGTTGTAAATTCTGGAGCTGATGTGTCAATTCTTAAACGTCACGGTGGAAGGAAGTCCACGGCAGTAGCGGAAGGTTATGTAGAAGACTATCGAAAATAAGCAAATTTCCAACTCAATTTCTGGCGATATAGTATCTAGTTTGAATGTAGGCGATAACCATTATTCAGAAACACTAGATGTAGTTGCTTCAACTTCTGGAGTGAATATTAGTAATAATAAAAACTGTACATTTAATGTTAATATTCATCCTAAATAATATAAGTACTTAAGCATTTGTTGGTATTCAATAAAAAATAATCCTTGTCTTTGTAGTATTTTAGAAATGTCAAATTTGGAAGTGACGTTTAGTTTCTCGGCCTTTGCTATGGGTAACTGACTTCGCGTGCGATTGCACGAAAAAACTATTAATGTCACCCCATTTGACATTACATGAATTTTTAGTCATATTTTAAATTTGAATAGAAAAGATAATGGGGGAATATATTTTTTTTGTTTTCATGTTCACTTTTAAATGTTAATTTGCAGAAGAGAGTAGCCAAAGAGTGTAATGTTTCTGTCGCCACCGTGAAACGTATTGTTAGTGAAGGTAATAAAAAATCCCCCGGTGAACGCTTTAAATCGCCCCGAAAAAAACCCTCAACAAACCTTTCACTTTCAAAGAATTCATTGATGAATTTGAGGAAGAAATAATTCGAAGAATTATTTATTCAACACAGCGATACGTAACAGAAGGCCTACCATGAAAAGATTCTTCGAATTAGTAAAAAATGAAAGTGAGATAAATTTTACTGGCAAAATAGATTCGTTTAAAAGATTGGTTAAAATAATGGGATTCAAATGGAAAAAACTAAAAATAACAGAATAGTTTTAATAGTGAAATACGACATAAAAGTAAAAATAATTGAATATTTAAGGAAGTATAAAAAACACAAAAGAGAGGGACGGCCAATTATATATACTGATAAAATCTACATTCACAGTTTGCATACCGTACAAAAAGCATGGGACGATAGCAAAAATAAATGTCCAAAAGCACCTGTGTCTAAGGGTCAAAGGCTTATTATCATACATGCTGGAGATGAAGTACCTAAGGTGCTTACAATTTTTAAATCGGGAATGGAAACCGAAGACTACCACGACGACATGAACAATACACGCTTTGTCAAGTGGTTGAAAAAAAAATTCATTTCTAATGCTCCAAACAAATGCGTATTACCATTAGATAATGCCTCTTTTTACAATGCATTGTTAGACTCCATTCCAAATTTTTCATGGAAAAAAGATGCCATGTAAAAATGGCTTACTGAAAGTTTTTTTATGATGTAAAAGCAACTAGAGCTGAACTCTATACAATTATAAAAATGCATAAAACATATAATGGATAAAATTTTAGCAGAACGTGATATTTTAACGTTACATCTACCACACTATTATTCGGAGCTAAACCCGATAAAAAAAATATGGGCGTTGGTGAAGAACTAAGTAGCTGCTTGCAACGTAACTTTAAAGTTAGATGCGTCGAAATTAACAGAAAAATTATTTAGTAAGGTGACTGTAGAACAATGAAAAAATGTGAACTAATGTAAAAAAAGTTGAAAACAAATACATTAAAAGAGAACATATAATGGACAACGTGGCGCATTTAATAATAAACTTAGGAGGGGATATTAGTGACAGCGAAAGTGAATTTTCAGATAATAAAGCTGATGACGACTTAGGTTGCAAACCCATCGTGTGCCTCTTATTTTTTGAGTTTGATTTTAACTTTAATTTTATTTTTGATTGCCAATTTTAATGATGAACTTAAATTTTTATTTTTTTTCTAATTTTTATTTTAGATATAGTGTAATACTAGCTTATTACGTCTGTAATAAGCATTTAATGGTTTTTGGGTAATAAATTTTTTTTTATTTAATTACAACTAATCTAAAAACAAGATTAACGAGCAATATTCTCCCAACAAAATCTTAAAACTAAAGTGTTTTACCGAGTTTAACCCATTGGTATTTCTCCGTTTTTTTCTTACTTGGTTACACTACTCAATACGCACTGTGCTCTGCTTCTAACCACTACACTAGCTCAAAAGGTTTAGTCCTTTTGAGTCTTCTTACTATTCTTCGTTGGTCCAGCAGCTGGATTGCTTCGACGTTTTCGTGGTTGTGAAGCCGTTCTTCATGCTTCTTTACAAAATGTTTCACCCCGTCTGCAACCATCTCCACTCCAAGGTCTCTGTGTAGGTCGCTGTTTCTTGCATACCAAGGAGCGTTGACAATGCCCCTAAATACCTTGTTCTGGAATCTTTGTATAATGTTAATATTGCTTGAGCAGGCACACCCCCAAAGTTGTATTCCATATATCCACACAGGCTTTAGAACCTGTTGGTATATCATAAGCTTGTTTCTAATTGATAGTTCAGACTGTCTACCTTATAGCCAATATAATTTTCTGCATTTGAGATTCAGCTTTTTTTTTTCTTTTTAATGTGTTCTTTTCATCGTAGCTTCGCATCTAGGTTCATTCCTAGGTACTTAGCCGTGTTTGCATATGGAATAATATGTTTGTTTATAGTTATTGGCATTAGACCAGTGTGTTTATTTGTAAAATTTACATGCACTGATTTATTTTCGTTAAGTCGAATGTGACAGCTTTTTGCCCATGCATTGACTTGATTAAGTGCGACTTGGAGTATTTCATTGGCCTCTTGTTCAGTTTTTCCAACTGCCAGTACACATGTGTCATCTGCAAATGTAGGTACTGTAGTTTGTTCTATTACTGGTATATCATAGGTGTAAAGGAGATACAGCAGAGGACCCAGAACACTGCCCTTTGGTACACCAGCCTTTATCGGTTTTAATTCTGAGTATTGATCTTCGCATCTAATACGAAACATTCTTTCACTAATATATGACTTTAACAGCAAGCTGTATTGTTCTGGAAGAAGTATTTTAAGCTTATGTTCAAGTTCTTGGTGCCAGACTTTATCAAATGCCTGGGCCACGTCCAAGAACACTGCTGAACATATCTTCTTTTCTTTTAGTGCTTTTTCTAGTCTATCAGTAATTCTATGTACTTGATCTATTGTTGCGTGCTTTTCTCTGAACCCAAACTGATGTATTGGAATTATGCATTTTGCTTCAATAAAAGGTTTGAGCCTTTTTAGAAGTATTTTTTTAAAAAGTTTTGAAATAATGGGTAGTAATGAAATTGGTTAACGAATTAACGGATTAACGAAACATATAAGTTGGTAGAAGTCGACCTCCGCAAACGTATCTTGATTAGATTGACATTGTTTGTAAAAAGGCTGGATCAAGAGTATCAACAACCGACGAGCATATATGAGAGCGCTGATAAAAGTAGAAGAAGCGAAAAATGTGTGTAAGAACCCTAACAAGTGAAAGGAAGTGACACTGAGGAGGTTACTGAGGGGATGGAAAACATCGACCTCAAAAAGAAAAAGAAACTCTCTGGAGCGCAACGCAAGAGGCTCATCAGAGAGACCAAGATGGCAGCTGGGACATGGACGGCTATTAAACCTGGGAAGAGAAAACGCTCTGACCAGAGCACAAGTCCTGGGGGAGTAGGACAATCTGGAGAGAATAGGAGCAAAAAAAAACCTCGCCCGGAGACCCAATTTACTCACTAGCAAACTAATACTAAAAAGGCCAGGAAAGTGGGAGCTAGAACTGGAACTTTTAGTGAAATTACCAAAGGAATACGGATGACGGTGATCAACAGAAGCCATCCAGATGTAATCCTGGACCAGGAGCAATCCGAACTGGTCCAGAACGCAATTGTGGATGCGCTCTATCAGACCCCTTCAGGGAGTGGGAGCGATCGTCAATTTGAAAAAAACAACATTTAGCGCAGGTGTCCTAACGATGACTTATGCCAATGAAGGGACCGTAAATTGGCTCAGTGGAACGGTCGATGCACTGGGGCAGCTCTGGGAGGGGGAGGAGTTGACGGTAGTAGAATAAAATAACCCTTAAATTTAAGGTCATAAAACAGTTTGACATTTTTAACATTACCCAAAAATCGTTCAGGAATGGGGAATATAACATTTTTTGACCAAAATCGAGAAACAATGTTTTAGAATAATATTAAACATTCTTTCGATGAGTTTTAAATTTAAAGACTTAAGAAAGTGGCCAAAGACATTTGAAAAAGTTAAATAAAACTATATAATTTACTTTCACTTCCTGTTAAACTCCGACCCTTTCTTATTTATTTCCCATTAGCATTTACACATTATTAGTTACTGGAATAGTAGCAATGTTACTTAAGTTCCTATTTTAAATATTATTTATTAAAATATTGGAGTAAGTGGTTTTTTGATAATAGAAGACATAAAATAACACTAGAATTATATTAATTATTTTGTTTACAAAAAAATAACAAAGTAAGAAAAGTAAGAGTAATAAGAATATTTAATTAGCGACTTACTTATTACATATTTGATAAGCTAGATCTGCCTTACAAAAATTAAATAATTCAGAATTATAAGGAATACATCATCTGCAAGTCTACAATAAAACTTAAATTATACCAACCTATTGATCACACAATTTAAAAACTTTCCTAAAAAAATCCAAGCAAACGGTGATCTGCGAAGTTTCCCATTCATCCAAGCGATGACGATAGAAAGAATTTGTTACAGGTTCGTATGCAGTTTTGTGTAGTTTCTATGTTCTATATGTCTAAGTCTACATTATATTAGATTTAAACGCACTCTTCTCCCTGTTTTGTCGAAACTGTTAGAAAAACTGCTGCTTAAACGACTAAAACTCATAATAGAAGAGTATAATCTGATCCTATCTCATCAGTTTGGGTTTAGAGAAAACCACTCTACTGTCGATCAGGTCCACCGAATCACAAATGTAATAGAAAAGTCGCTAGAAGAAAAAAAAGTCTGTTCCACAATATTTCTTGACGTGACACAGGCTTTCGACAAAGTTTGGCATAAGGGGTTAAAGCATAAAATGAAGATGTACTTGCCAATACAGTTCTCCGATATTTTAGAATCCTACATCTCAGACAGAAACTTTAGAATTAAACAAGAGGAAGCCTACTCTGACCTTACGAAAATTAATGCAGGAGTGCCACAGGGCAGAATAAAATAGACAAATGGACAAAAAGGTGGAGGATTAAAATTAATGAATCCAAATCTAAACACTTAAACTTTACCAATAGAGCTCAACAACATATACCTATAAACATAAATGAAAAACGAATTCCATTCACAAATACAGCAAAATACTTAGGTATCACCCTCGATGCTAAGCTTCGCTGAAAAGCTCATATTAAAAAAAAAGGGAACAGCTTCAAATTAAATATAAAAAAATGTATTGGCTGATCGGACGAAACTCCACTCTGTCTGTACACAACAAGCTTATGCTATATAAACAAATACTCAAACCCATTTGGTCGTATGGTATTCAACTATGGGGATGTGCTAGTCAAAGCAGTTTACAAATCATTCAAAGATTTTAAAACAAGGTACTAAGGAACATCGTGGATGCACACTGGTACATTCGAAACAGTAAACTCCATAAGGATCTGGATATGGATACTGTTGACCAAACTATAGTCAAATTTGCCACGAGTCATGAACTACGACTTCATCATCATACCAATGTTGAGGTAATCCAGCTCCTTGATACTGCAGAAATAGCGAGTAAACTCAAGAGGATTAAACCTTACGAGTTGGTGAAGTGATTGTCAAAAGCAGAGTAATGTGCGTGTTGAAGTGTACGTTAATAAGTGTACAAAATGTATTAGAAATCTAAGGATGATGTTGAGTAAGACCTTAGATAGTTACAGAGTAGTAATTTAAGTTAGCTGTAAGTTGCTGATTGATCTTAGATCAGATTGTAATCTTAACACAATGCCGCACAAGGGTAATTGTTAAAAAAAAAACGGTGTAAAAGAAGATGTGGTCACAAAGATAGATAAAGGAATGCTTAGATGGTTTGGGCACGTAGAAAGGATGGATGAAGGAAGATTGACGAAACAAATTTATAAGGCGAGTGTGAATGGGCAAATCGGTAGAGGTCGACCTCGGAGAACATATCTCGATCAGATCAACATTGTTTTGAAGAAAGGCCAGGTCAAGAGTACCAACAACCGAAGAGCATGTATGAGAGCACTGATGAAAGTAGAGGAAGCAAAAGATGTGTGTACGAACCGTAGCAAGTGGAAGGAAGTGGTCTCTGCCTACCCCTATGGGAAAAAAGGCGTGACTTTATGTATGTATGTATGCAAAAACGTTTAAAATATCCAGCACTGATAATATTGGTATTAATTATAATTTTAGTTCACCTAAGTAAAGGTCACAGAAATGTAAGTACCTAATGTGTAGGACACGTTTAACAAAAAGTGGTACTTGACATGTGAAAGCTAGACAATATTATAGACGAGGAAGTTAAACCTCTTGTGATAACGATGGGAAACAGTAGTAGTAGTGGAAGTGACTCCGAATAAATATTTTTTTCTTATACATGTAGTTTTCCTACAAAAATATCCTTTATTTTAAAACTTTATAATATTTACTTGCTTTATTTTATACATTTCTAAAATATTGTTTGCAGTTCATTAAAATATAGCGAGAATACTTAGTACGATCCTGAATACTGTTTCAGCGTCACAGTGCACAGTGCGTGCATTTGTTAAAACTATACCAAACTTTTGATCAAATATTTTAAAAGCTAGACTTTAATAAACTATTTTAAAAATGTTAAATTTATATCATTTCCAAGTCTATTATTAACTAGTCCAATTCTATTAACTAGACTTGCTTATTAAAACCCTTAGGCTTTCAATGAATTTTTACAGACTCCGTTTTAATATAATAGTTCAAAACTGTAAAGTTTATTTTTTTTTGCAAGTCTACTACACAGCTTAAATTATACTAAGCTTTTGATCACATATTTTAAAAGCTAGACTTTAATAAACTATTTTAAAAATGTTAAATTTATATCATTTCCAAGTCTATTATTAACTAGTCCAATTCTTTTAACTAGACTTGCTTATTAAAACCCTTCGGCTTTCAATGAATTTTTACAGACTCCGTTTTAATATAATAGTTCAAAACTGTAAAGTTTATTTTTTTTGCACAGCTTAAATTATACTAAGCTTTTGATCACATATTTTAAAAGCTAGACTTTAATAAACTATTTTAAAAATGTTAAATTTATATCATTTCCAAGTCTATTATTAACTAGTCCAATTCTTTTAACTAGACTTGCTTATTAAAACCCTTAGGCTTTCAATGAATTTTTACAGACTCCGTTTTAATATAATAGTTCAAAACTGTAAAGTTTATTTTTTTTGCAAGTCTACTACACAGATTAAATTATACTAAGCTTTTGATCATATATTTTAAAAACTAGACCTGATGATTAAAAACGTCAGGCACGAATCTTCAAAAACTTTACTTTAATAAACTAATTTGTAATTCTTACATTTATTTCGTTTGCAAGTATACTAAGCTGTAAATCACATTTTTGAAAAACTAACTGTGCTAATTAACAGCTTAAGTCTAAAGAATTGTTTTAGATTCTACTCCATTAAACTAGTTCAGAAATGTACAGTTAATTTCGTCTGCAATTCTACTAGCAATTCAAAAAACTTAAATTGGAATAAACTATTGATTACGTATTTAAAGAGCCGGACCTGCTGATGAACGACTAAATTGTAGATTGTAGGGTGGGTCGTGAAGGTCATGCTGCCTCTCAAGCACTTCGACCTATCAGATCTTTTGTGCATAACCTTTAATCTATTCAAAGCCCGGGATTCCGAGACTTCGAGTAAAGTTTATCAGTTTCCTGGGGGATAAGTTTCTGATATCGAAGGGCTTTAGGAAGGGCCCTTCCAAAAACCTGAGCCTCTTGCAGAAAAGCGCTGGGCATTCGCAAAGCAAATGTTCTGCAGTTTCAGCGAAGTTCTCGCAGTAGCGGCAACTATCACTCTCTGTTTTGCCCATCTTTTGCAGGTGGCACCTTAGAGGGCAGTGTCCAGTAAGGAGTCCCGTCACCAGTTTCAAGTCTTTCTTGTCCAACTCGAGAAGCTGTTTAGCTTTCCTTGGAGAAAGACTTACTAGCCTTTTCGCTTGCCTTTGTCCTGGCACTTTATGTCAGTGAGATTTCATTTCATCTGTTTCCCAGCGTCGAACCTCTTCCTTCAAGTGGGCTTTGGAAAGTCAACAGAAGTGTTCTGGGCCGGAAAATTTTGTATTTGCTCCTTCTTTGGCAAGGCAATCTACTTCTTCGTTGCCTTTAACTCCCTTGTGACCTGGAACCCACATCAGAGTAACCTGATTGTTTGCTGCCAGTTGTCTCAGGGACTGTTTACAGTCCCAAGTCAGCTTAGACTTACAAGTGTATGACTTCAGAGCTTTTTGTGCTGCTTGGCTATCTGATAAAATATAGATTTCTGCCCTTCGGGTGTTTCTTTCGATGCACTCCTGGACACATGTCTCTATGGCATGTAATTTTGCTGGAAAGATGGTTGGGGTGTTACCAAGGGGTTTTGAAAGCCTAAAATTCGGCCCTATTACGCCCACTCCAACCCTTTTATCCATATTGGATCCATCAGTGTACCACACTAAAGCATCCCTTCCTAGTTGAGGTCCGTTCTCTGTACAAACTTGGTGGTTGTTTATAATCACTTCTAATGCTGCATTTCGAACTGGCATGATATTTGTCGGCTTAGACATGGATTCTAGGGAAATATTTTCCAAAATTTTCAAATGTCCATTCCGATTTCTTGCTCTAAGATTTGTTGTCTGGCTCAGTCTGAAGGCACTGATTACTGCTTCTTTCATTACACATAAGTGCAATGGTGGAAGGTTTAGCATTACCTCTACGGCTGCAGTAGGGCACGTGAATGTTGCCCCTGTGATTCCCAGACAAGCTAGCCGCTGCACTTTCTGTAGCTTGACTTGTGCCGAAATTTGTTGCATTTTTGGCCACCATATCAATGAAGCATAGGTGACCATTGGCTTAATGATCGTTTGGTTTGACCAGTAGATCATTTTTGGTTTCCCCATGTCTTGCCAAAGACTCTGCGGCATGTCCAGCTTGCCGCTATAGCTCTGGAAAGAATGTTGTTGAGTTGGATGTATCATGTCAGTTTTTGGTCGATTATTACGCCCAAATATTTAACTTTTTTGGAAAAAGTAAGCTGAGTTCCATTCAGTTGGGGCTTTAAGTTCGTACTTTCGCCTCCTGGTGAATGGAAGCAGTACTGTATTGCTAGGATTGACGTTAAGTCCTTCCTTTGCGCACCAGCTTCTGATTGTGTTTAGGGCTCAACAACGAAGCCATACGAAGAATCTCTTTGCTTTGGAGAAAAACTGTTTTTTTTTTCAAATTTTTAATAACGACGACAAAAAGAACTTTAAACCTACAGCTTTAAACACTTTTTATTTAGAACCATTATTTACACTAAAATCCAATATTGTTATTAAAAAGTATCGGATGCGAAAGATTAAATAATTTATTTGAATAAATCGAAAATCCATACGACTTATTCGAATATTAGTTACAAAAAAATCAGTGTAGAATTCTAGTTATTATATAAATATGATTACCAGTTTTTAACGACCTTTCCATCAATATTACATTACCTATAGTTTTCATCGTCACAGAAAAGATTTTTCGAGACATAAATCACTAAGACGTAAGATATCTGATTTGCGAGGATCAGAAATACACTGCTAAAAATTTTTACCAATATATAATAAATAAAACACAAAATAACGTCGATAAGGCGTCTCTTTGACAAACTGGATCCGAATGAAAAGTACAAAGATCGATGGAATTAAATAACCAGCTGCAAAGAAAATTCTTAGATATCCCAGAAAAAAAAACTATTTAAACCTATCGTGAAGTTAATTAAAGCACCTTTATGAAGAGGTATTTCACACGTCGATCATACTGGGTAAAAGATTGTCAACCTTGGATGACCTAAAGGATTTTATATTGGATAATATTACTATCTTTTTTAAAATAATAGGTTGGGTAAATGACTTTAATGAGACTTTATCCAAGCAAGATTTATAAAGAACCCTATGAGCCTTAATACTGTGACTATAGACGTAAACATATCAAATCAAAATATTGGTCTGTCAGCGGCTGACAGGACCAATAATTTTAAATTTAAAATACATCCAATATTCAATCAATAAAGATTTTTAAACATATAGAATATAAGATAACAGGTACAAAAAGATCAATAAATATTAAAACGTTGTAACGTGCCTATTTTTTCCCTTCTACAGTTCCATTATAATTGTGTCTCTGATAGTTTTGTATTCCTCAGGTACTCGTAAATAGTGTCGCGTACCGTATTTTGTTGTAACTTAAATATATCATTCGTTGTAAATAGTGTTGCATACCTTATTGTGATAGGATTCGATTGTTAATGGCTGTGGCATTTTTTTTGTTCGCTGGAGATTGAGTGGGGTGTTTCGTTATTAGATTTTGCTTTGGTTTTTGGCCTCGATTGTTATGTGTTGTCGGTAATATTATTGTTTGGTTTGCATTTCTGTGTGGATGGGGCTGGCTATCAATACGGAATAGTATGGAACATGGACTTGCGAATATTCTTGTTTGACGTCGATTCCGTGTCATTTCTTGATATCCGGCTTGGTAAGTAGTAGTAGTCGTTTGGTGGCAGTCTTGGGAGTGGTGTGGTGAGAATTTTTAGGACGGTGTGATATTGGCAAGTGTGCAGAACCTCTACGGTTTTTTTTTCATATCTGGCTGTATTTGGGCCATCTTAATTGGATTTTGAAGAAAAACCATTTAATTTTTAACTTGACCATTCTATCTTACCTTCGTTGTTGATATTTTGGATTTTGGTGTCAAGTTAAAATAACCGCATGCGGGATTTATTTGAGGGAAGCCATTGTTAATTAGCAGGTGCCGTTCCATAACCGAACCGGCCACATGAGTAGTAAATTCGTATACCCAAAGGTTACAAGTGATTTATTTTTAAATATTTAACGACGTGACTTATTTTTGACACCACGATTAAGTTTTGTTTTAATTTATTAATATAGTACATTGTTGGAAACTATTTATTACATTAGATAATATGCCAAAACTAAGTACTTTGATTTATTGTTAGCTGTTGATTTTGATTATATTTGTTATAAGTTTATTATTGAACTGAGTACTTTGATTTATTGTTGGCTGTTGATTTTGACTTTATTTGTTATAATGTTATTATTGAACTGAGTACTTCGATTTATTGTTGGCTGTTGATTTTGACTTTATTTGTTATAATGTTATTATTGAACTGAGTACTTCGATTTATTGTTGGCTGTTGATTTTGACTATATTTGTTATAATGTTATTATTGAACTGAGTACTTTTATTTATTGTTAGCTGTTGATTTTGACTATATTTGTTATAATTTTGCTATGTACTGTGTACTTTGATTTATTGTAGGAGTAAAGTATCCAATATATTTTAGCTATAATTTCATTTATTTAATTCGCCATAATCTCAGTTGTTTATCGTGTGGCTCTGCTAGTGCCTATAAGACCTAGGGGTTTCTGGCTTGAACCGTCTAAGTCGGTGGCGCGGCTCACTTTTATATATATTTTTTTCTTTTACCCTCTACGGCTGAGCTCGGGCATAATTTGCCAGTAGAGAGACCGCTGACAGAGTACTCTATAGAGAACGAAAAAGACGTGGCAACGTAGTGAATTTGACAAAAAAAACCAAACAATTTACTTTACTTTTCCCATAAAATAATTTATAACTTCATAAATCACTTAAATAATTACAATGTCTATACAATCTCTTTATAACACTATATAATTACTTCAAAACTTTACTTCAAACTAAACTTAAACTCGATCGACGACATTTCTTTTTATATTGGCAAACAAACCATTCGAGAATGGGGACGTCCATTCTGAAAGAACGAGGAACCAATGAGAAGATTCTTTCCTTAAATAACGGGCGTTTGTTGTTACAAAACAAATTTTTTTTTCCATTGTGGTCAACGCGTCGCCTCAAGGCAACAGGGACAGACTCCGCAAATCGTAACAATATTTTAGGTAGTTGGTGTATTTTACATATTAACATAATTATGTTCTGTAGGTACGTGAACTAAAAATTATAAAATTTTAACAAAAATATACGTTTAAAAAATATCTTGTCAGAATTGTATGCTTTATACCTAAAAATAGAAAATTATTGCAAGTATTAGCAGTTTTTTTAAAATCGCGTTCCAATTATAGTGAGTTTTTTAATGAAAACTTTAAACAATATGTTTCCAAAATTCCCTCGAAATAATTTTCATAGTGTACCAACGGCAAGAGAATATTTATGGCAGGCAGAAGGTCAGGATACGAAAATTGTAATAATTAGGAAACAAAAAGATATCCGTAGGGAATTTTAATCTTTCATCGCATTCATGAGATATTATTTTTACTAATGAAAAGTCAGTGAAAGCAGCAATCTCTATACGCACGTGATTTATCTTTTAATCAGCTCGATACATTCGATGTGGGTCTATTTAAAGAATTCATTAACTTTTGTGTAAATATGTACCACTAGGCTCTTCTAAAAGGGATTTAATTTGGTAGATACACAAGGTTTCATATATTTAGTGTTGAAAATTATATCCTAAACAATACATCCCGTTGTGTCCTAAACCATATATCCCATTTCTAATATTATTGTGGGTAACTGTATTCCCTAATTACCTGGTATTCTCTATCTGGTATTCTATAGGTGCCTGGTAGTTACATAAAAATTTAAAATTTAAAAAATACATAAAGAACTTCATCTAGAGTTTTTTTATTTTCTAATAAAATAACGTAGGTATTACCAAAGAAAACTCTTTATTATACTTAATTAAAAAAAAAATTTAAATGTAAAACCATTTATATTTTAAAAAAATCGATTAAATTTTAAAATTTTAATTATTAAACTAATCTAAATAAAAATAAAAATTACCTATAAAATCTTAATTACAAAAATAAAGCGTGTAGTTATTGAACAAACTTAACGCTAACAAAAAAAGGAATAATAAATCCAAGTTTTATTTAATTAACTATTAGGCATTAAATTAAAACACTTGCCAGATATATTTAAAATTAATCCAAAACATAAAATGCACAAATAAATTTTGAATATTTCTGCTACCATGTACAGCTACAGTCAGTAAAAGAGAACTAGCGTCTTAAATTGGAAAGATAGATATTTAAAAATATATATATATATATTTCACATGACACAACTTAAAAAGAGATAAAACTAAAATGCCTTTTAATTAGTCTATAAAAAAACAATACCAAAATGTCAGGGTTGGCTTTAGCAATGCTAATAGAAACCGAACAAATAAAAAAATAAATGCAATGGCAAATTTACCGCTACACATTTATAAAAAACTGAAAATTTCCACAACTAAATGTACATTAAACATTTGTGAATAAATTTAAAAAATATTTGTTTTTAACTAATCAGTTGATTCCCGCATGTCTTGATAAAATTGTCTTTTTGAACACCGTAGTTGGTGGCATGTAAAAAACTAGTTTAATTTTTGTATTTATATAAACGAATCTTGCACGGACTGGTTTAACATCGAAAAAGGTGTGAGACAGGGATGTGTGGCTTCGCCATGGCTTTTTAACTTATACATTGACAATTGTTTAAAAGATCTGAAAGAGAGTGCGTATGGATTAAAAATGAATGATTTGATCGTCAAATGCCTTCTTTACGCCGATGATCAAGTCATATTAGCGGTATCTGAAGAGAAATTGCAGGTGATGGTAAATGTAATACATAATGCCTTAAAAATCAAAGGAATGAAAATAAATGCATAGCTGCATAGCTTTATGAATAGCCAGAAAGTGCCAAAAAAGGCACGTCTGGCGGTGCACAGAGGTGTGTTGGTTACTACACTTATGTATGGTAGTGAATGTTGGGATTGACAGAAAAAGCATGAAAATATGATTAATGCTGTGAAGATAAGTAGTCTAAGAAGTATAGCCGGAGTGACTCGGTTGGCTAAAGTAAAGAATTGTGAGATAATAGAACGCTGTAGTGTAAAAGAAGATGTGGTTACAAAGATAGATAAAGAAATGCTTAGATGGTTTGGACACGTAGAAAGGATGGATAAAGGAATATTGACAAAACAAATTTATATGGCGAGTGTGAATGGACAAGTCGGTAAAAGTAGACCTCGGAGAACATATCTTGATCAGATCAACATTGTTTTGAAGAAAGGACAGGTGAAGAGTACCAACAACCGACGAGCATGAATGAGAGCACTGATGAAAGTAGAGGAAGCAAAAGATGTGTGTAAGAATTGTAGCAAGTGAAAGGAAGTGGTCTTTGCCTACCGCTATGGGAAAAAGGCGTGACTTTATGTATGTATGTCTGTAAATATTAACACTCCGCTATTAAAACGACTAATTTATTTTACTGATCCTACTATAATTTATTTAAACGGTGTCACTCCCGAAAACTAAGGCCCTTATTTCACCAAAGCTGCGCAACAGCGACGCAACAACAATCCGATGTTGCCAACGTGTATAATTTGTGTTTAACCCACGGTTTATCTGTCGTACTGAGAACACTGATGAAAGTAGAGGAAGCAAAAGATGTGTGTAGGAATCGTAGCAAGTGGAAGGAAGTGGTTTCTGCCTACCCCTATGTATTTATGTTCATGGTGATAATAAGGCGGATTAAAAAAAATACTTCAGTCAAAATAGATATTTAACTTTGGCATAATTCGCCTGGAGCTAAAAATTGGTAAGTACATACTTAATATATTATAACAAATGAAATAGCAAAAGTACCCTTCGATCCCACATCGGCTTAAAATTTTATTCGATAGCAAAAGTCAAAAATATGGATTTTTCTCAAAATTTTCTATTGATTAAAAAAATAGTATTTTTGGTAGTCATGAAAGTGAAAAGGATTATTGTTGATTTTTTGAAAATTAAAGTAATATTAATAATCCTCAAATTCTACCGTAACAGTCATGTCTTCATCTTTGCTTTTTTCGTCTACTGCTCCTGCTTCTGCACAATTAATTATATTATAACTTTTTAAACACGTATATTTTACCTCTTTATTGTAACGTTAAAATAATATCCAGTGCGTTCATAAATAGGTAAATAAACAGTACCAAGAAAAAATTTTAATTTACTATTTTTAATAATAATAATCTATCAAACAAGGTAAATAACTTTTAAGTTATGACACCAGCACCAGTTTTTTTAAATAAAACATCCCTGTTTTTTTCAATTTTCGGATTTTCTTTGATGAGATGATTCCAAAAATAAATCACAAGTTAATTTAAACTGGTACAGCGTAGACAAAAAGGCAAAAGTTGTTTGTTATTTTAACATTGAATATATCCACTTTTATAAGTAATCCTAGCCGCTCGACTAAACAGAAAATGTTTAAAAGTATTTATAGTCATTTGGTTTTTTTAATTTGACGTACAATTTCGTATTATTAATATAATTTATCATATCGCATTGTTCGTATTGTTAAAATGCCTTTAACTGAAAGTGAGAGAATTAAAATTTTAATAATGATTGGTGTTGGCGATAGGATGTAGACTTAACAAAAGGTGTGCACATTATTTCATGAAATGCACCCAGATCGTGAACGTATCTCTTGATCTACGTTAAGCAGAATAGAAAGAAAATACAGGGAATGAGGACTGGTTACGGATGTACCGAAGCAAGGTAGACAGACCTACACTTAATGCAAATATTCAACAAGATGTAATTTTGTCGGCAGTAGACTAACCATACTGTACAGTGGAGTGATTATCCAAGAAACTGGATATGAAAAAGTTTTTAGTATCAAATATTTTTTAAAACACAAAATACAAAATTTTATTGATAACGTTTTATTTTTGGATGAGGAAACGTTTGAACGTTTGAACGGGCAAGTTAACCGACAAAACACCCGATATTGGTCTTATGAAAATCCAAATTCGATGCAAGAATGCCATACGCAAAGTCCACAAAAAATCAATCAATTCTATCTAGTTTTTTTGCAAAATACATTAACTCCTAATATGACTTAGCTTTTCCCTGGTATTCAAATTGCCAACACTTTAGACCGCAGAATAGGGTTTCAACAGGATGGCGCACCGCCACATATCGCTAAATCACTCGATCTTACCCCATTAGACTTTTTTGAAGGGGTTATTTAAAATCTAAAGTCTACTCTAAAAGACCTGACAATATCTGTGACAAGGCAGGAAATTTAGAACGTAACACCCGCTATACTAAAAAATGTTAAACACGAATTTGTTTCCAGGTTAAATTATTGTTTAGTCAAGAACAATTTGAACATTTACTGTAAATTTTTTTTGATTTGTTTTTGTTAGAATGTATGTTTAGTCTTCATCAATTATTTTGTAAATAATAAATTGTCATAAAAAACTTTTGCATTTTTGTTCATCCTGTACTAACTTGAATTAACTTGTGATACATTTTAGGAATCAACTTAGCAAGGTAAATCCGAAAATTTAAAAAAAAGTATTTAAAAAATTAGTAAATTAAAATAAAAAAATCGACCTGTTTCGGGATTTTTTTATATTATTGTTCATTTAGCTAACAATGAGTTTATTCGTTACATTATGGTCGCACTGTTTAACCTTGACATTTTAGATATGAAGTTAAATTTTGTGATAAATACATTTTTGTTTGTACATATTTGAACTGTTTGAACAGGTTTTTTAAAATAATTAATTTTACCAGCTAAAGTTTGTGCAGTCAGTAGGATTAAGAAATCAACATCTTAACCAAAATCGATAGTTGTATTTGCTGTTTTATTGTTGAGGACATCAGCGTTATGTTCAGAATCGTATAATGTATATGTATTTTAGTGTGCTAGTTACACAAACTAATACTACCAAATTTTTACTTATATTAAATGTCCAAAGACTTATATAGGCTGCGTGTTATTGCATATTACTATTTCCAATGTTTAAAACCGCGATAAATCATTAATAAAGATTTCAAGGAAAAAAACAGTTTTTGTTGAAAATTGCCTGATCTTTGAATTTTAAGAGAAATATGCGAAAAGCCAATAATTTTGACCATTTATTAAATTTATTAGCTGACGTAGGATCGGCGAGGACTTATTTCATTTGTAATTTAAGATGTTAAAAATCTGGGCATCGCCTAACAAATTTTCTATCTATATAAAAATCGATGTGTGTATGTATGTTCCCTATGGACTCCAAAACAGCTGGACCAATTTTAATTAAATTTTCAGGCAATCTTCAAATTAGCCCAGCGAGTGATCCTACGGAAGTGGCGGGAAGGGAAGGAAAAAAGAAAACTATTAAAAGCGCCTTATGAGTGTCGAATATTCGTAGTTTTCGTGATCGCTAAGTGTGATAGTAATATTCCCAAAGCGGGCAAGCCCACGAAAGAGGTAAGAGGGGGTTAATTTATAAAAATTATTTAAAAGAACCAATTTTGGTATGGAATTAATAATTTTTAGGTTCGATGAATTTGATAGTGACGTTCCCAATTTTGTTAGCACTCCTACGAAAACGATGGAAAGAGGATAAAATATAAAAACTATCAAAAACTGCTGATATTAGTGTCGAATTCATAGTCTTTGGAGACGTTAAAATTAATGGTGACATTCCCAATTATGTTAGCACCTATACAAAAGTAGTGGAAATGGTTTAAAAACTATTTATTAAGAAAACCGATTTAGAGTTTTTGGGGTTACCAAGTTTAATAGTGATATTCTCAAAGCAGGCAAGCCAACGTTTGGGCAGGACAACGTCTGCCATGTCTGTTAGTTCGTAAATACATACATACATATAGTCACGTCTTTTTCCCGTATGGGTAGACAGAGACTACTTCCTTCCACTTGCTAAGGTTCTTACACACAACTTTCGCTTTTTCAACTTCATCAGTACTCTCATACATGCTCGTCGGTTGTTGGTACTCTTGACCTGACCTTTCTTGACAACAATGTCGATCTGATCGAGATATGTTCGCCGAGGTCGATCTCTACCGACTTGCTCATTCACGCTCGCCCTATAATTTTTTTTGGTTAATCTTCTTTCATTTATCCTCTTTACGTGTACAAACCATTTACGTACAGCTAGTCGTGCCTTTTTTGACACGTTCTGGCTGCTCATAAAGTAATACATAATTTGGGAGAAAAAATTTACATTGTTTATCTTGCTTGTTTATTAGTTTGTTGTAAAACTGCAAAAATAGAATTTTTGTTGACGAATTTCTAAATATCTTAGATTCGTAAGAAGGTAATTGAAAGTATCATTAATCTACCTTAAATTTAAAATTTAAAAATTGTCCTTGTTATTAAATTTTTAAAAAAGTAGTGGAAGGATTCTTGAATATCCTATGTTAGTAATGTATTTGATAAAATAGGAATGGTTGTATAATCGACCTTTTAATTTTTTTGTTAAAAAACCAAAAGAAAAATGTATGAACAAAGTAATAAGAAAAATACAGTACTTAATACTAACTGCTGAGTTCCCAAATATTCTTTTAGAAAAAAACCAGCAGGATTTTACACATTCATGCCCTTCTGAATAAATATGCATCAATGGGTCATGTCACTAATGCTTAGGTCATACTTGAGAAGATGCCATGGTGGTAAGCCGTATTTCACGACAGCTTTTGGACATAAAAATACATGAAATAGCTATAAAAAGAGTGCAGAAATTTAGATATCTGGGTTGCTGGATTGAAGAAGACCTAAATCCAGATAAAGAGATAAGAGCTAGAGCGAAATGGCTAGAGCAGCATTTCTGAAAATGCTAAGTGACAAAAGCCTCAGCACCCAAATAAGATACAATCTGGTGAGATTCTATGCATTTTCTATGTTTATGCATGGGGTCGAGTCGTGGAAGCTAAAAACTAGTACGCTGAATAAACTAGATGCGTTTGACATGTGGATATGCCAGCGTATGCTGGGAAGTCTCTGAACTAACCACGTTACTAACAATAAAGTTCTACGATAAGTTAAAAAATAATGCGATCTCTTAAACACCATCTAGAAAAAAAAACTGCCTACCTCGGGCACTTAATGAGATGAAATAGGTATGCATTTCTGGGCAAATGGGGCCCCGGGCAGAGGCGATGCTCATGGTTAGGGCACATTAGATATTGGACAGAAGTGGAGTCCCAGAAACTACTAAGGAACTATGATAGTGAAGTTGGTACTTCATGAAGAAGAATAAGAGAAGATTCATCGAACCAAGGCATAAACAAAAGCTTTACTAATAAGAGGATTTTTTGCCTCTTAAATTAATGTACCATAATGTTAAATATTTAAATATCCATTATTGTATTAGGTGAATTTTTTAAAGAAAATTACTGTTTGTTTTATATTTGTGTATTATTACAACAAAAGTGAATACTCATACGTTTTTAAACAAACTTCCAATTACATAAAATTTTCCTCACAAATAACATGCAACATGTAACTATATAAAATAGTTGTTTTAATAAAGTACCATGCAAAATATTTAGCAAATGGCACATGTACATTTAAAAAAAAGAAATGAGTTACGTCTAAAATTACATCACAGTCTGTTAGGTTTAACAGAGCTTTTCCTTAGTTTATCTGGTAACAGAAACGGTTTCTTCATCAGCATAATTTCACTTGCAAAAATTTCCAATAAGATTCATTTATGCATAAAATGTAGGAAAGCTTTTGTATTTCCTAGCGGTTAAAAACACTTAATGGTGGTCTATAAAATAGTCATGGATATTGCTTACAAGTTATAAATCCAGTTTATACAACATTAAATTTTAGATTATTTTTCGATCGTTTTAATCATATATTAAAACATTAGGCATAAACTTAAAGATTAATATTTACAACCTGGCACAATTATCAATAACAAGAAAAGTATCTTGCAGATGACATTACTTACAGTCTCTCATATTTGTTTACGCCAGGCAGCACCCCTAATAGTATTTAAAAACGTGTAATCATAGTTTGTACCAATTTTAGGCTCTATACGTATTACTCTGACGTTACAACTTTTTGATGTAAAACATCTAATGCCAAGAGTGAGAGCGTTAAAGCGGCTGTTGGCGTAGCGTCCGTCAGTCTTCCATCTGACCCAAAATACCCAGGCAAACCTTGAGTGTAGTAACTAAAACATGAGATCTTATTGAAAAATCAAGAAAATCACTGATCACAAAAACAATGCGTTTTATTAATTTTTTATGAGTTGTTTTCGTTTGAAATTGTTAGTCACAATTTTACAATATTTTAGTACACAATTAAAACATCAAAGAAAAGTATGAACAAAATGTTGGAAAAGATGGTTGTTGTGTATATTTTAATTAAAAAATGAACGATATCGTTTTTATTTTACAATGGAGATTATTTTTATCCATTCGCAAAGGTTCCATGATTTTTAAAAACATTCAACAAGAACTGCCGTTGATTTCAGCTTGGGACTTCAATGTAAATTTTTCAAAAGATGAATTAATGCCATTGATTACATTTTTTCAAGAAGAATTTTAACTTCCAATTAACAACAATCCAAGAGATTATACTACCAGATATGGAACAACAATGGATGCATTATTTATAAGATACTTTATTAATGTTATGTCCAACACTTTTGTAACATACTTTAGTTTAGTGTCACTGTTCGAAAGAATTAAGCCGTCTCAATTTTTAAATAATTTTAAATTTTATCTGAATATTTTGTTTTGTATTATCTTCTTCTTCTTCTTACTTTAATGTAAGCATATTTGTTTGTTTTTCTTTTTTTTCTTTTTTATTTCTTTATTTACATTGTCTATTTTACATGTTCTTCTAATGTCCTCGCTTCTATCCCTGTCAAAAAGTGTTTTTCCAGCGATCCTGCGCACTATTTTTATTTCGGTGGTTTCTAATATTCTCTTTGTGTTCGATGTATCTGGTCTAGTTTCCGCTGTGTATGTTAATATAGGTCGGATGACCGCCTTGTAGATTCAGGATTTGGTCTCGATTCCGATATATTTGTTTCGGAGAATTGTATCGTTCAGGTGAGCTGAGGTTCGTGCTGCTTTTGCCGTTTGGTTTCTTAGGTACTTCCGCCTAGATGTCACCGTATCCCGATATTTCTATGTCTAGGTATTTAAATTTCATCTGTTGTATAAATTTATCATCGACAACCAGTTTGCATCTGATAGGTGTTTTTGAAGTGGTCGTCTCTGCTGCAGATATCTTCATTTTTAGACTTTTTGCCGTTGTGATAAATTTGAATAGTAATCTCTGTAGGTCATCTTCGTTTTCTGCAATCAGAACAGCATCATCGGCATAGCATAGGATTTTGACGTGTTTTATACCCTTTCAGGTTACGAGTGCTGTTTATTATTTCGTTCATAACGATGTTGAACAATAAGGGGCTTATGAAATTTCCTTGTCGAATACCACAATTTACAGAAATTTCCTCGGTAGTTGCGCCTTTTCCAGGTCTATAAAACACATGAAGGCTGGTTTGTTATACTCGATGGATTTTTCAGTTATTTGTCGCAGGACAAATATCGCATCGGTACAAGATCTTCCTAATCTAAATCCTTGTTGTTCATCGCCCAATGTGGTGAGTTCATTTATTTTATTTGTTATAATCTTGTTTTTTTTTGAGTATGCAATATTTATTTCCTTTCTCAAACCATCCTTTTATGCATATTTTCCATATAAAATATGTAATGTGGTTTAGCTCACCCAAAGGACAAGAGCTATTTCGAACCCTAATATTTCTTCTTTAAAATCAACAAACATTCTTATTTCTGCGAATACGTAAAATCACGACTTATTATTTGATCGTTTTGTTTTCCCATTTTTCGCGACAAACTCCACGGAAATAACTTTCCTTCCGAAAAAGAGACATGTTTACATAATAGAACACTGTCGCAAGGATTTAACTTGAATAGGAAACGCCGTTTTCGTGTGTTTTGGCCGCCCATATTTTATTTCTCGCATTACGTGACTATGGGCGGCGATGTGGTGGATTTTTAGTGCCCACTAATGATCCGCTACATTGTTTATTATAAAGATAAAACTCATCGTAACTTCATCGTGAAATTTCGTTATTTTCCATGTTGACAGCACTGTTATTACTTATTTTCAGAAATTTGTAAGCAACACATCACCGACCTCGTGAAAACCACCACGAACCCCATTTACAGTTTCGCAGACGATAGCACACTTGTCTCAACTTTCACATCATATCGATCACTTTCGGTGAATGATACAAATAGACTCAGGCAGGAACATGTTGATTCCATCAATAGAGATCTTAAAGCAATCGTCGAGTGGGGAACCAACAATCTTTTCAGTTCAACGCCCAAAAAACACAAAGTGCCACATTTTTCAAGAAAGTGAATTCCTCAAATTATCCCATCACAATGTCCGGAAATACCCTTGAACCAAGTCCCTTCATCTCGATTTTATGAGTCACGGTGTCCAATAATATGTCTTGGCATGACCATGTTGCTAACATCGCAAAGTCGGCAAGCCAGATGCTAGGTTTTCTGTGGAAAGCCAGAAAGTTTTTTACTCCTGATCAACTGTTGACGATGTACAAGGCTCAAATCCGACCTTTACTGGAGTATTGCTCGCACATTTGGGGTTCAGCACCAAGGTATTCTCTTATTCTTCTAGATTCCATTCAGAAAAGAGCCATTCGCTTGATAAACAGCTCAACTCTCACAGATACCCTTCACCCTCTAGAACATAGAAGAAGAGTTGCAGACCAGTCATTGCTCTACAGATATTTCCATGGCAGATGCTCCAGAGAAATAAGAACTCTTGTACCACATTCGGCCGAAGAACTCGGCACGCTGATCAGTCTCACCCATTTACTCTCAAGATTGACACTACAAAGACCAATCTTCATCAAGAATCCTTCTTTTACAGGGCTGCTACGGAATGGAATAAGCTTCCAAAATCAGTTTTTCCAGAGAACTATGACCTGCAACTTTTTAAAAAGCGTGTCCACGATCATTTCCTTTCTATAATCCCTTCCACTTCTAATAGTCGCAGTGCGGGCCGTCCGCGGCCCACACGATAGATCTACCCTTTTTGCGACTATTTTCATAAAAAAAAAAACTACAAACGAGAAGAACTTTCTTAGTTAAACATCAACACTGTAACCTTCATTTTGGTGGTCGCTACGTCAACGTTATCACTCTCATCCATTTACTTATTTATACATACTTATTTTCTAAAAATTACTTTAGAATTATTTTAAATTACTTTAATAGTGCAATTAATTTAAGCATAAAAATAGTTCTTACTATTACGTAGAAAGAAAAGCAATGCAATACCATTGTCCAAATATCCCGTAGTCCCTTTCTTTATTTTACTTTTGTTTTTTGTTTTTTGACCCCCTCCGAAAAATTAACAGTCACGCCGCTGAATCATCGATCATCCCTACACGGGAGCCAGTGACAAAAACTTTTGACATATTAAAAAAAACAACAGAAGGTTGTAAATTCTTAAATTAATTATTTTTGTTGCACTACGTGTAAGATATATTTGGAACCACCCTGTATGCAAGGCGAGCTTTTTGGGCACAATATAGTTTTTGAGTATAATACGTTTTTATTTAATTTCTTACAAGCAGCGGTGGAATTGGGAACATTTTATTATATTTTTTTTATGTTATTATTTAAAAAAAAAGTATTGATAAAAATGGGAAAACGCAAAAGTCGTAATCGTGGTAGTGAGAAAAAACGTCGCCGCCGAAAAAGAAGTAGTAGTTTAAGTTCAAGTACTACCTCAAGTTCTTCGAGTTCGGACAGTTGTGGATCATCTTCGATAAACTTAAAACGTGAGGTTTAACGTTTGAAAAAAAGAAGTAAGTGACATTAAAAACAGAATTGTTTGTGAAGTGCGCGTTGGTGATTAGAGTTTGGTGCCAATTTTTGACCCTTCGCGTGATGATATTACGACCGAAGAGTGGCTCCGGAACGTTGAAACTTTGGCTAGTCGATACAAATGGGATAATCACTCTGTTGTTCGACTGATTTCAAACCGTCTTGGGGAAATGCATGACGTTTGCATTCAGGTAAAAACCAGTTGAACAGAAATCAGGAATAGCGTGCTGGACCAGTTTCGTTAGTGTGTTCCATTTGCTAATTTATTAAAAGACGCACCTAATTACGAAGGGGTAGGTCAGAAATTAGGTGATTACTGCTTAAAAAGAACATTTTATTGTAACGTTATTGTATTTTTCAGAATAAAGGTATTACGCTCACATTCGATTTTTTATGTACAAATATTGTCAAAACATTTTAGTATTACGGTATTTTATTTTTTGTTGTTGTAGTTGTAAATATATTGGGACAGATGTTGTCAAGCATTTTATTGTAACGTTATTGTATTTTTTAGAATGGAGTTGTTGCGCCCACACTTGATTTCTTACGGACAGATATTGTCACAATGGAGTTGTTACGCTTATACTCGATTTCTTACGGACAGGTATTGTCACATATAGTATTTATTATTTAAGACTGGAATGTAAAATCAAGTTGTTGCGCTCACATTCGATTTATTACGGACAGATAGTGACGGTAGTAATACCGCCTGATATAACCACAGGCCTACCGTCGGTTTTAAACCCCAGGTTTTTCCCATGGCTCTCTTGCATGCCCACATTGAGGCATACATTTTTTTCCTCTTTACTTCGAGCTGTACGTTCCACTTCAGTTTTGCATCCAGGTGTACTTCTAGGTATTTCACTGACGCGGAGTATACTTTAGTTAAGTCTTACTTAAAATAAAATACATTTTTTTAACCCCATTTATTTGCTATTTTTTGTTTATATATGGCGGCTGGGAAAGGAAGGGTCGCAAACATTTTTAAAAAATCTAAAAAGGGTCGTGATTAAAAAAAGGTTGGAAGCCCCGGTTATAAAGAATCCAATTCAGAATGAAATAAAACTATATGACAACCCTCGTAATATTTTGACACGGGAAATATTAAATCGCGAAAGAGTACTTTTCACTTTTTTAATAACGATTATTTGTGATAAAAATGAAGTTGAAGCCATCAAAAAAATATATCGGCGTCGTTACGAGGTCCAATATTTACCCGGTACAAAAATATGTTCATCAAATTAGTCCTGAAATGTGGACGTTACATATTATTGCTTTGTTTAGACACGCCACTTTTGATGTGGCGCTTTCTGGTACATGCATTATATATATATTTTTTAGTGATAAATGAAAATAACAAAATAACCACGGCCTAAAGCACTTACCAAAATTACATTATTTGATGATGTACATTATTTTATGGTTATATTGTTTTACAGGTCTTTTGAATGTTTTATTGATTCAACAAATATTTATGTACTTTCTCAAATGTTTATTTTGGGAAAACAATTGTTTAAACTCACTATAATGCATTGCGGATGTGTATGCTTCGGGCTATTTTAGATATAGGTGTCTAAATTTACAACATTTTATGACAGAATCACTGTAATGTATTAGGATCGCCGTGTATTTTTAGGTCCCTTGCTCGTAGGTTTGTTGAAGTTTCGGGAAAACTCTTGTTAATTAAAAAAAACGTTGAACCTAAAATTATGTTTAATTAGTTTAGCAATTCTACATTTTAATGTCGTGATCTTGACCGTCACTGCAAAGTAGAGCAGCGTAACTACCGATCGAAGTAAAACAATAACACATTATTCATTCCGAGACATCTTGATTGCGAAATAAATACGAATGATTAATAAACACAAACATTATTACGTGCGTCTGGCGACACGTTCTAAGTGAGTTCAAAGTTATTCCCGTGAACGGTCAACTGAGTTCATTTATTAAACCTTTTTTACATGTTTTTCTGGCTAAGGGCACTACATCACAACAAATTATTGATACACCTGTTTACCTACTAAAAAAATATTTAAACCATAAATAACAAGTTTTGGATTTAAAACCATCTTCAAGTCTGTAAGGAATTTAACATGACTTCGGTGTTTCCCAAAATCACCACCAAAATTAATACGCCTTAAATTCACATCTTAAAATCGCCACGGCTTACACGGGTACCTGGACACTCATAGCTAATAATCGCCACGGACGTTCATGGATCTATTAATGACTCTTTTATGCAAGTACATATTCCGCTACAACATTGCCAAAGTTACATCTTTATGTCTAATGATTCGTTACTATGTCTGTATATTAATTTTAGCAGTGTAGTATTTTATAACTCGAAGTAATAGACAATTTTCCGCTGTACTTGCAAACCAGAACCACCCCTATATTTTTAGCCCAGGTGCAAATTTTAAAAAACGCTAAAACACGTATTCGCTTATTTTATTACAAGAGTCTACAGTGTCTACACCATAGACTTATAAACCAAAGGAGACAGAGCTACCTGTATTTCAACGCTGAAATTCGACATATCATAGTATTTCTCGTAAATCTCGTAGCCTTTTTTACAGTGTTGCATGCTGCTAAAAGATTATTTACTGGTAATAATAAGTGCGATTTCATCAGTTTTGACTGTTATTGGTGGCTTTAAATCGAAATTTGGGAATATATGGTTCGTCAGTGCCAAGTGTGCAATAAAATAGACTGGTAAATTGAAATATTTATCTTTACTATATCTAGTGGTGTAGAGATTTAATTATAACAACAAAGAAAAGTAGTCTACATGAAGTTTTTTTTTCACTGAAAATGGTCGCAAAAAGAGTAGACCTATCGTGTGAGCCGCGAACGGCCCGCACTGCAACTATTAGACGGGAGAGGTATTGTAGAAAGGAGATGATTGTAAACCTGCTTTTTAAAAAGTTGCAGGTCATTGTTTTCTGGAGAAACTGATTTTGGAAACTTGTTCCATTCCGTAGCAGCCCTGTAAAAGAAGGATTCTTGATGGAGATTGGTCCTTGTAGTGTCAATCTTGAGAGTGATCAGCGTGCCGAGTTCTTCGGCCGAATGTGACCAGTGGTGGTACAAGAGTTTTTATTTCTCAGGAGCATCTGCCATGAAAATATCTGTAGAGTAATGTCTGGCTTGCAACTCTTCTTCTATGTTCTAGTGGGTGAAGGGTATGAGAATTGAGCTGTTAATCACCCGAATGGCCCTTTTCTAAATGGAATCCAGAAGACGAACAGAATGCCTTGGTGCTGAACCCCAGATGTACGAGCAAGACTCCAGTAGAGGTCGGATTTGATTCTTGTACGTCGTCAACAGTTGATCAGGAGTAAAAAACTTTATAGTTTTCCACAGAAAACCTAGCATCTGGTTTGCTGACTTTTTGATGTTAGCAACATGATCATGCCAAGACATATTATTAGACACTGTGACTCCCAAAATCGAGATGGAGGTACTTGATTCAAGGGTATTTCCGGACATTGTGATGGAATGATTTAAGTAATTCACTTTCTTGGAAAACGTGGCGCTATGTGTTTTCTGGGCGTTGAACTAAACAAGATTGTTGGTTCTTCACTCGACGATTGCTTCAAGATCTCTATTGATGGAAGTAACCTGTTCCTGCCTAAGTCTATTTGTATCATTCACCGTGATCGATAGGATGTGAAAGTTAAGATGAGTGTGCTGTAGTCTGCGAAACTGTAAATGGGCTTCGTAGTGGTTTACAAGAAGTTATTTTGTTATGTTAAATATAAAGAAAACGCCTAATAATTCAGTATAGGGTATTGTAAGTACTTTAGGTTTCCAACTGATAGTGAAAAACGAAAAATTTAGATGTCACTCCTAACCCATTTTTAGTTAACTTTCAGCTGAATAATAATATGTTCTTATCACGTAGTATTTATAGATTAACATGAATGAGTGTATTTTTGTTTTTTGGTTATATGTATTAATGTAGGTATGTATTATTTGTAAAAAATTTATAAAGCTAAATGTATGTGGATAGTACTTTTATTTTTATTATTTAATAATTTTTGTTGACTAAAAAATCCCATCCACAATTTAAAGAATATTCTTACCATAGAATAGCGAATCCTATTTTACTTTATTTTACTATTTCTTTGAATGTTCGTATTGCAATTTCTGGACCTATACTCAGAATTGTTTCCTGCTTTTGAAAGATGTTTCTTTCAATAATTAATTATGAATTTCATCTTTTTATTATCTTTTGTATCCTTTTAAATTGAAGTGTATAAAATGTGTACCTGATAAGTTTTGGATACCATATTTCTTTAAGAAACAAATTAAGTTTCTTGAATAATTTTCAGTTATTTTTTAAGAAGACTCTCACATGATAATAAATCTTTTGTAACAGTATATTTTAATACCTTTATTAATATTGGAAGGATTTAAGAATATTTTGTGAAACGTACAAATATGATTACTTTATTGTTGAAATTTTGGAAAGTAAAATAGCACGTTTTCTACTGAATAATTTTGTACCGTGTTGTAACAGTAATTCGAAATGTTCGTCATTAGAAGTGCACTCTAGAAAAAAAAAATATTCCCTAATCCCTATTTTAAAACCTCCAGTATAGCACGCCCCTGGTTGGAGTAAAACAAAGAACTACGCAGCGTTGCCAATGTCGAGGAAGTTTAACAGGGCGACAAAGAGGTTCGATTGGTATTCTTTGTCAGACTTATAGTCATTTTTATGGATCATTGCGACAAAACAAAAAGAGATTTATTAATGGAATGTCGCGTCTCCTTTGGGTTATAAGTATATAGTCTTCACACAAATTTTCAGAAAGCATGACAAACTGTGGAGTTTCGATTGAGAGAGAAAGAATGGAACAAGTAAATGAATTTGTGTACTTGGATTCCAAATTTACTAGAGATGGAAAGTATGACAGTGACATTGAGCGAAGGGTGTTGGCAGAAAAACAAATGAATGGGGCACTGAATAGCTTTATGAATAGCCAGAAAGTGTCAAAAAAAGGCACGTCTGGCGGTGCTTAGAGGTGTGTTGTTCCTACACTTATATATGGTAGTGAATGTTGGGTTTGGCAGAAGAAGCATGAAAATAGGATTAATGCTGCGGAGATGAGTAGTCTGAGAAGTATAGCCGGAGTGACTCGGTTGGATAAAGTAAAGAATAGTGAGATAAGAGAACGCTGTGGTGTAAAAGAAGATTTGGTTACAAAGATAGATAAAGGAATGCTTAGATGGTTTGGACACGTAGAAAGGATAGATGAAGGAAGATTGACGAAACAAATTTATATGGCGAGTGTAAATGGACAAGTCGGTAGCGGTAGACCTCGGGGAACATATCTCGATCAGATCAACATTGTTTTGAAGAAAGGCCAGGTCAAGTGTACCAACAACCGACGAGCATGTATAAGAGCACTGATGAAATTAGAGGAATCAAAAAATGTGTGTATGAACCGTAGCGGAAGTGGAAGGAAGTGGTCTCTGCCTACCCCTATGGGAAAAAGGCGTGACTTTATGTATGTATGTATTGCTTTTTGTTTCTGAGATACAAAAATTTATAACAAAAGAATAACCCACGTTTTTACCCCCTTAGAGTTGAGATTTAAAAAATACCTTCCTAATAAACCTTTACGCCCAAAATTTATTCAGTGTACCAAAATTTAGCTTTAGCTTCCATATTGTCCGCAAAATTTGAAAGGTAGTATGTAAATAGATTGACTTGAAATTAAAACATAAATTTGCATTTTAATAGAAGAAAAATGAAGAAAAAACAAAAGGATTATACTAAAAAAAAGAAAGTTTTTAAAAGAATTTAAAGAATTAATTAAATTATTTTAAATACTTTTTAATTCTTTTGTTTTTTCAGGAATATGCGACAAATGACTGCATGTATAACATTTTTTTAACTAAACACATTACTATTTTCACTCATTTGTGTTAAATGCTTATTATTTTAACAATAAACGTCAACGCCAATAGTATTAATGTAGAGAGTAAAAATTAATGTTAGTACGGAAAAAAGTGTAACCAGTTGATGTGCATAGTATTATTTATGATTATTCAATCAAAGGTTAAAATTGAACTGATTTTATCTGAGAAGTGATTGTATTATCTGAATTTGATAAAATAAAGGTCAGTTTATTTTATAGTGAATGCTGTATTTATTTAATAATTTAATTGGCTTTTTTCAAAAATCAAAATATGATTTTATTTAAAATGATGTATTCAAAAGTGTTCGGTTTAAATTTAAAAAACAAATGCTTCTCTTATGAGCAATTATATGTCGTATGCTCCAGAGTCTGTAAACCAACTGATCTTTATGTTTATGCAGAAAACGAACAAACAAAAACTGTAGTCCGCTTACTAGCCTTACAATTTTAGTGAAAAACATGTTTTCTTTCTTTTCTTTAAATTGAATGATGTGTTTTCTCGGTAAATCTATGTTTGCTAGAATACTTTTATTTACTCCCATAATTAATATCAATCTAAGATACATCAAAGAGTACCTTTTTATAAGCTTAAAGTGTGAAAAAGTCATTTTCCATATTTCTACAATAAATTTGGATAAATAACCATTATGAGTAGTCCGTCCTGGCTTCAAGGAACTACTGTAAATCTGTTTACCTTTACAAAATAAACATACACGTACGTTATAATTATGCTGATAATTTTATAAAGATCAAAGAATCATTAAGTACGAAAATTAAAAATAAAAATCTAATTCAAATTTTGGATGCCTGTAACTCAAAAACGAGGGCCTGTAAAGAAAAAGTTTGTTTTAAGTTCTAACATTATTTTGACTTACCTATAAGCTCCCGATTTTTTTCCATTAGTCCCGTGACAACCTGAATAAATAAAAATCAATGTAAGCATGTTTGTTCTCTATACAATCCAAAACGACAGGACTAATTTTGATGAAATTTTTATATTAGCACAGCAACTGATCTTGTAAAGTTTGGTAGAGATTGGATTAACGAAAGGGGCGGAAAGGGGATGAAATATAAAAATAATCAAAAACAGCTGATATTAGGGTAGAATAAATATTCCGATTTTAATGAAATTTTGTAAATGTGTATTGATTGCTTTTACTTGAGAGATATGATAGTTCTTTTATAGGCCCCTACAAAATGGGTGAAAGGGGGTTGAAATATAAAAACTATTAAAATTGGTCGATATTAGTGTCGAATTAATAGTTTTTGGAGTCACTGAGTTTGAAAGTGACATTTCCAATTTTTTTAACATCCCTATTAGAGGAGTGGGAAGAGGATAAAATATAACAATTATGTTAGCACCCATACAAACGGTGTGGAAAGGCGATGAAATAAAAAATTATTAAAAACGCCGATATTAGTTTGGAATTCATAGTTATCGGGGTCGTTAAGTTTAATAGTAATATTCCCGCAGGAAAGCCAACGTTGAGCAGGACAACGTCTGCCGGGTCCGCTACTACATATCTATATAAAAATGAATGATTTTTGTATGTTTGTCCTCTATGCGTACCTAAACCATTCATTATATTCCGATGGAACTTTGGTGAATTGTTTTGCGTACGCCCGCAAAGGTTACTGAAGAGTTGACCTATTCCCATTATCGCTACGGAAGGGATGGAAAGGAGATGAAATATAAAAACTATTAAAAACTGCCAATATTAATGTCGAGTTCGTAGTCTTAGAAATTGTTGAGTATGATGGTAATATTTTCAATAATCGCGACGCCGGCATTTCAGAATATTTTGCCAGGGTTTAGAAACCTTTCATCCACCATCTGGTTTAGAGAGTTGAGGCGCAAATGGAGCACAAAGGCTACACCCTGGGAGTCTTTATGGATATTGCTGGAGCTTTTGATAGCACTTCTAACAAGTCCATAAGGAAAGCAATGACCAACAAAGGGGTGGAAGCAAACCTTATTGATTGGACGGAAAATATGCTGAAAGGTAGAGTACTGACTGTCAGCAACAAAGAATATTAACTAAAAGGCCACCTCACTGGTGGATGTCCTCAGGGGGGCGTATTATCGCCTCTCTTGTAGTGCCTAGTGGTGGACGAACTATTAGTAAGATTAAAAGAAGCTGGACTCCTCGTATATGGATATGCTGATGACAGCCATTATAGCAAGGGGAAAGCATCTGTCAACTCTCAGGAGCATCATAATGATGGCACTAAGAGTCATGGAAAACTGGTGTGCGGAAGTTGGGCTAACGGTAAACCCGTCAAAGACCGCAGCCGTTATCTTTACCAGAAAATACAAACCCGAGCCCATTAACCTTCTGAGGCTATGGAATCAGGAATTGAAATACTTCACGTCAGTGAAATACCTGGGAGTACACCTGGATGCAAAACTGAAGTGGAACGTACAGCTCGAAGTAAAGAGGAAAAAAATGTATGCCTCAATGTGGGCATGCAAGAGAGCCATGGGAAAAACCTGGGGTCTAAAACCGAGGGTAAGCCTGTGGTTATATCAGGTGGTATTACTACCGTCACTACCGTATGGACAACCTGATAAAATATTGGGCCAGAAATACTGCATACAGACTAAAGTTCCAGGGGGGATAAAGGAGCAACGGGATTGGCCACACCAAGATCGAGGCCCTCCACAAACATCCCCTTACAATAAAATCGAAAAAAAAATCGAAAAAGACCTTAATAGGGAAAAACTATAGACAAAAATACCAACCAGAGAAGACTGGTTAAAGAAAACACCATTGACCAGCCCAGGAGTGAAACGATGGTACACTGATGGATCAGGGTACCGGCGACGCTACGGGGCAGGTGTGTTTGGAGCATCCTGCAACCACAGGAAAAGCATACCACTGGGGAAATACGCCTCGGTCTTTCAGGCTGAGGTATATGCTATACTCAGGTGCACTACGCACCTGACAGAAAACAGAGTGACCAACAGTGAGATTAATATTCTCACTGACAGTCGCGCGGCTATCGGGGCCCTCGTGAGTAACACCACAACATCATTGGTGGTGTGGGTTAGCGACGGTAAACAAAGTCACTCTTACATGGGTTCCTGGGCACTCAGGGATAAACGGCAACGAGGTAGCCGACGAACTGGCAAGAAACGGGACCCTGGTGGAACCAAGAAGTCAGTTGGTCGGATTGCCAATTGCCGAAGCAAAACATTTACTGAAACTAATCCTTGAACAAGACCATATTACTCAGTGGAATGCAAACACTGGCTGCAGAACATCAAAACAGCTGATAAAAAGACCTCTCCAGAAGAGGGCTGACGTACTCTGGACGATGGACCGGAGTAGACTAAGCAGCACGCTTGGCCTGCTCACAGGACACATCGCACTAAGGGCGCACCTCTTTAAACTTAAACTAGTGGCCGACTGCCGACTATTCGGAGAGGAGGAGAAGAGCAGCATACACATTCTGTGTCACTGCCCGATGCTAGCGCGGTACAAGTATCAAACCTGGGGCCGCATGATCATGGATCCAAGTGATCTAAAAGAGACAGGGCCAACAGAAATTCCAAGGTTTGCCAAAATCAGCGGACTATAATTCTGATGCCCTGAAGACACAGCGGTAGTCACAGAGGATCAAAAGATCTAGGTAACATAGGTGCCGACCAAAGGCCCAACCGCAAGATTGTAATGTAATGTAGGAATCTTCCAGAAATCCTGGTCATCGCAGGGTTAAACGGCTAGTATTTAATAAAATGCTTCTTCTTTAACAATTTAATTTTGTTTTGGTTTTCGTTTATAAAAGTAATAGGACTGGTATAATAAGACTACTTTATTTTTAAAATGTAACAATCTAAATACTTTCTCTCTGGTACACAGACGGCTCGATGAGTGACGGCGGATATGGACCCTTTACGAAAATCTTTAGATCACTAGGTAGAAGCTGCTCAGTCTTTTAAACCCAAATAAAGCAATTATAGAATGCGCCCAAAATACCACCCAGTCAATAAACATCCTAAAAATATGGACAAGGTGGAGAATGATTTCTGCAGATTCTGCGACAAGGATAAATAATATAGACACAATCTTTTGATAGAATGTAAGGAACTATCACAAGAAAGAGTAAGATCGTTCGGCAAGGCAACTCATACCTACGAAGATCTTAGAAATTCCAACGCAAAATCACTGATCTCATATTTCAAAGGGCTAAAATTGGACCCAGAAGACACACAATAAATAACTCAAGTGATGACACAAAAGATCTTAAGGTCGAGGTGCACAAGGGCTTTTGTTAGGCACGACCCTATTGTTAAATAATAATAATCATATATTTGTGATCAGCTATTGATTAGTTAAGATCATTTGTAGATGGTATTAAATGTAAACAAGTTAACAATAAATCTACGCAACATCAACTAATAGATAAAGTTGAATAATAATAGGGGAAACCTCTGTGTTTTATTATATTTCAATCTAGTCGAAGTAACATCTCTAAATAAGACTTAAGTATATTCAATGCCAAAACGCATACAGTTACTGTCGTAAAAGGATTGTAGTAAAGTTCAAGTTTTTCAGCTTATTTTTAATATTTTTGTCACTTTCTTATGTGGATTATGCAAAATTAAAAAGTACTTTCTTAAAATATGACTTTGTGAGGTAGAGAGTGTGTGACTCGATTTTAGAATCGAGAAGACAAAAAAAAAATTAAAATAAATAAAAATATGCCGCGTTCAAAAAATTTATGAATTTCGAATTGCTCATCTTGGCTTATTTCATTTTAGGTAATAATAGGGATTTCCAATGCATTGATTGCCTCTTAGTTTTAGATCAAAAGGAATATCCAAATTTCATCGCAAGTGACGGATGAGTTTTTAACTTTTTAAGAATGTCTGAGCAAAATGATAGCTTACGTCTTTTTCCACTATTTACGTTGATCCTTTCTGATGATTTTTCTGAATTTTTTTACACGTCATTTATAAAAGTCGTCATTAATTGAAGTTCTAGGGACGTCCCTTACATTCATTACCTTTCACCAATGATTCCCGGACCAATAGGGAAAAATCGAAGAGTGGGCGATCAATAATAGATGTCGAACTTCTCGAGGTGTGAACAACAAACTAATCTCCATTAGTTTATATGGTTGAAAAGTGAACTTTATATATTATTTTAAGTAATTTAAGTATTGAAAGTGTTATATTTAAACGATATTTTGTGAAGAATTGGTGTTAATAAATCACAAAATCCGAAAAAGGTGATACGGAGATAAAATCACTAAAAATATGCTCCGTTTCGCAATGCTTTACATGAGGCATTTCGATTATATCTTTGCATACATTTTCTTAAAATCCTAAGGCGAAATAAAACTGAAAAATGATCTTAAAGATAGAAAAACAAATTTCAAAGTTTATGTTTGTTTGCAGGAAGCTCTTTGTGAAAGATGATTTTTTCAGTTATAAGTTTGTTATTGTTGCACAATGATCTATCATTTTATTTGTGATTATTCACAGTGACTTCAATAACACAGAAAAAGCGTTTGAAAGATGAATCTGTTCCTATCTAGAACCTTCCAGTGTTGAAGTATTAACATTCAATAATTAAGAAAGATAGAAGTGACCGAAGTTAATTGGTCGAACAGGTTCACCCACATGATACAATATGTCCGAAATTGATATTTCGACTTCCATAGGCATTGCAACAAGAATTCCAGGAACAACAGAACTGAAAAATTTCAAAAACAAACTAAAATTGATACCTGGTCACACCTGGTCTTTACTGGCATTTAACAAGAATCCAGCGACAATAAAACTGAAACGTAGAAAACAAACCTTAAATCTAGCTTTAATCCAATAGTTTAAAACAAAAAGTCAACTTTAATCTTTGAGATAACTTAAATTCCCTTCAATAAAACTTTGGTTTTACAAGTGATCAAAGGACAGAATATTTTTGTTCACACCTCGGTTCGATATTTTGTCATTGACAGCGCCATCTCGCGTTGCGTGATTTTTCCCTAAAGGGAAGAATCACGGCGTGAGCGACATCTATTACTAATCGTATAAACTTCCCGAGGTGTGAACAACAAACCAAAATTCATTTGTTTATATGGGTGAAAAGTGAACTTTATATATTATTTTGAGCTATTTGAGCATTAAAAGTGTTATATTTGAACGATATTTTGAGAAAAATTGGTGATAATAAACCACAAAATTCTAAAATGCAAAGAATTAAAAAAGGTGATATGGAGATACAACCGCGGAAAATATTCTTTGTTTCACAATGCTCTACATATGGAATTTCGATTATATCTGGCAAAAATTTCCTTTAAATCTTAAAGCAGCTCAGAAATTAAAGATGATCTTAAAGTTAGGAAAACAAATATCAAAGTTTATGTTTGTTTGCAGCAAAAACTTTGTGAAAGATGATTTTTTCAGTGGTAAGTTTGATATTGTCCAATGATCATTTTATTTGTTATTATTCATATTGACTTTAACAACACAGAGAAAGCGTTTAAAATATTAATCTTTTTCTAGCCAGAACCTTCCAGTGTTAAAGTATCATCATTCCATAATTGAGAAAGATATAGAAGTGGCCGGAGTAAATTGGATATTGGATTATTATATTTAATCCTTAATTGGTCAAACACGTTCATCCACATAATACAATATGTCCTAATTTGATATTTATACTTTAAAAGGAATCTCAACAAGAATTCCAGGGACAACCGAACTGAAAAACTTCAAAAACAAACCAAAATTGATACCTGGACACACCTGGTCTTTATTGGCATTGAACAAGAATCTGGCGACAATAAAACTGAAACCTAGAAAACAAACCTTAAATCCTGCTTTAATCCAAAAGTATAACACAAAAAATCAACTCAAATCTCTGAGATAACTAAAATTCCCCTTAATAAAAACTTTATTTTTACATGTGATCAAATTACAAAAAATTTGTTATTCACACCTCGATCTCATATACGAGGGTAGTTTGATAAGTCAGTGACTTTTTGAATTTCCCGTGCAGTTACTCCAAATGCAACAGTGCTGCCGTCAACTATAATCTATCAGTGGGCAACTTTCTAATTTTGAGCCAGCTACGTCGTGCAGTTAGTGTGATTAATAGCCGTTCAAAGCAGACAACCTCGTGAATTTTTACGAAAATGGCAAAAAGTAAATTTTGTGTGCTGATTAAGCATTACTTTTTACGTACAAAATCCATCACTGAAACTAAGGAAAGACTTGATAAATACTACGGAGACTCGGCACCATCAATTTCAATGGTTAAGAAGTGGTTTACAGAGTTCCGTTGTGGTCGTACCAGCACTAGTGACGCCGAACGTCCAGGTCGCCCAAAAGAAGTGATCCCGCCGGAAATCGTCGATAAAATCCATGAAATGATATTGGATGATCGGAGAATGAAAGTGCGTGAGTTGGCTCATGCTGTAGGTATCTCAACTGAACGGGTACATCATATTTTACACGAATATTTGGACATGAAAAAACTCTGCGAGATGGGTGCTGCGATTGCTCACACTCGACCATGAGCGCAATCGTGTGACCACTTCAAAAGAGTGTTTAGCGATGTTCAGCCGTAATCCAGACAAATTTTTGCGCCGTTTTGTTACTGTGGATGAAACATGGATCCATCACAACACGCCAGAGACCAAGGAACAATCGAAACAGTGGGTTGCTTGGGGTGAACGTGGACCAAAGAAGGCGAAACAGAGTCTGTCAGCCAACAAGGTCATGGTCACAGTTATTTGTAAAGTAAAAAGATCACCGGCGAATATTATTCAAAGCTTTTGAACAGATTCGACGTTGATTTGAAGCAAAAACGGCCGCATTTGGCGAAGAAGAAAGTGCTGTTCCTTCAAGACAATGCACGTGTGCACACTTGTCTAGTCATGATGGCCAAATTCCACGAATTGGGATACGAACTGCTACCCTATCCAGCATATTCTCCAGATTTAGCCCCGTGCGACTATTTTCTGTTTCCAAACCTAAAGAAATGGCTGGGCGGTAAGAGATTTGAGTCGAATGAAGAAGTCATTACCGAAACAAACGCGTATTTTGAGAGCTTTGAAAAAACCTATTATTTGGAGGGAATAAAAAAATTAGAAAAACGCTGGAATAAATGTATCGAGCTAAAAGGTGATTATGTAGAGAAATAAAATGTTTATTTGTGGAAAAAAATTTGTTTTATTCTAAAAGTCACTGACTTATCAAACCACCCTCGTATTTTGTCATTGACAGCGCCATCTCTCGTGTTACATAAAAATTAATAAAGAGGAAATGCAATTCTTTACGTACACCTTTGACGACATTTGTTGGCATGTGGCAGTTTATTAATGACCATGTCTTGAAAACTAACTTTTTAAAAAACAATATGACATACCATGAGAGATGATTGTCAGTTTATCTCTAAAGCAATGTCAGACCACAAATACTTTTATTTCGTGATTTCTCCATTATAATTGTATTACATTTTAATTAAATTCCAAGCTCTTAGCAATAGATACATTTATTTTTTACCTTTGACATCTTCTTCGGGTAAATAATAACTAAAAAATGTTTAAATTAAAAAAAACTTACGCTCCATTCATAAAAATTTCAATTTTTACGCAAATATTCTATAATCACAAAAGTAAATTCATTAAAGAGTTGCTGTGCGGAAATTTTTAGTTGAGTCATCCTGAAGAATTTTAATTGTCCATTTTGTTATCTTAATATTATTATAAATATGTTTCTAAAATTGCTTTCTCTTCATAAAGAATCAATAAAGTAGATAACTGTTTTTCTTTGCAATATAATGAAGTACAATTAAACTTTTCAAGATAGGTAAATTTTCATTCTTAATAATAAAAATCAAATACGACAACTAGTTTTAAAAATAGGCACATACAAGGGGATCTAGCAAAGTTTTACAATACAGCTCTATTTATTTAATTTTTTTTAAATAATTTCCACCACAGGCAATACATCTCTCCATCCTCCGAAACCAATCCTTAAAACACATCTGCCACGTCTCGCTAGCAAGTATGGCGCACATTACTAATTACATAACTTTATTTTTACATGGGGGAACAGAGCAAAGTCGCATTGTGCAAGGTCTGGACTGTAAGGAAGTTGCTCAAGCAGTTTTAGTCCTGTAGTGGTCAAATATTCGGTGTTGGCTTTCGCAGAGTGAGCTGAAGCGTTATCATAATAAAAGAAACAGGTTCCATTCTTAAATTTGGCCAAAGTTTTTAAGAGAGTTAATGACTTAAGGAAGGCATTGTCTAGTGTATTTTATTAACAAATAATTTAATTTAATAGTAAACTGTGTCTTGATCTGTAAACATCTGGAAGCAGAGCAGCAAAAGAAAGTAAAGAGTTTCTCCGATTATTGAATTTTTGTGAGAAAAATGTTAAATTATCCTACAGAAATAAATTAAAAATATGTTAAGTGGTCTTAATATTTTGTCCGGAAAATACAACCAAAAGTGTAACTAAATTTGAATACGAAAATTTACTAATAATAAAGAGAACAAAATTATGAAAAATTATGCACGAATTAAATTTCCTTTGGGAGTTTCCTTATAAAAAAAGACGAAATAGTTTATTGGAAAAGACATTATTTGAATGATATAAGAATATTGAGAGCAGATGAAAAAAAGATTTTTCATTTAGGTGAAACATGGTTGAATACAGGACACACTGTTACAAAACTTTGGTACGTCAAATCGGTTAAAAATCTTGGGTAGATTGCTCTCATACATGCTCGTCGGTTGTTGGTACTCTTGACCTGGCCTTTCTTCAGAACAATGTTGATCTGATCGAGATATGTTCTCCGAGGTCGACCTCTACCGACTTGTCCATTCACACTCGCCTTATAAATTTGTTTCGTCAATCTTCCTTCATTCATCCTTTCTACGTGTCCAAACCATCTAAGCATTCCTTGATCTATCTTTGTAACCACATCTTCTTTTACACCACATCGTTCTCTTATCTCACTATTCTTTACTTTGTCCAACCGAGTTACTCCGGCTATACTTCTAAAACTACTCATCTCCGAAGCATTAATCCTATTTTCATGCTTTTTTGCCAAACCCAACATTCACTACCATACATAAGTGTAGGAACCAACACACCTCTATGCACCGCCAGACGTGCCTTTTTGACACTTTACATTTACATTTTACATTTACTTGTTCTACTTTTTCTCCCTCAATGGAAACTCCACAGTTTGTCATGCTTTCTTTTCTTTTACAAACCATTACTTTCATTTTGCTCACATTTATTTTCATCCCTTTGATTTTCAGGGCATCATGCATAACATTAATAAACGCCTGCAACTCCTCTTCAGATAATGCTAATATGACTTGATCATCGGCGTAAAGAAGGCATTTGACGATCAAATCATTCATTTTTAATCCGTATGCACTCTCTTTCAAAACTTTTAAACAATTGTCCATGTATAAGTTAAACAGCCATGGTGAAGCCACACATCCCTGTCTCACACCTTTTTCGATGTAAAACCAGTCCGTGCAAGCTCCGTTTATCCTGACACAAGCAGTGGAATCCTCGTAAAGTGATTTCAGTGCTCGTATTAAACTACCTCTCACCCCATACATAGACAATGTAGACCACAATTAACTTCTCACCACTCTGTCATAGGCCTTTTCCAAGTATATAAAAGCGCAATAGACCTTTTGACTTCTAGCCAAGAATTTTTCGACTATACCTCGTAATGAAAAGACCTGATCCATACATCTCCTTCCTCTTCTAAATCCTGCTTGCACATCCCATATCATCTTCTCAGTTTCATTCGTTACTCTTTTAATCAATATCTTTGCATACAGCTTGCCGATTATGCTGAGTAAACTAATACCTCGGTAGTTCTTAAAGTTCTGCTGCGAACCTTTTCCCTTGTAAATATTACCACAAAAATTAATTCCCATGTTTTTAAAAGTATTTTTCTCAAATGCTGAATCTAATTTTCATTAATTTGGTCATGGTTTTGGATAATGCTAGCTATCATTTTAGGTTTAAAAGACCCACACCCAAATGAAAAAAAAAACAGTGCCTAAGGACTGGTTAATTGAAAAGGGAATTATTACTAACAATAATATTTTAGTGCTGACTGGGCAATACAAATACGTTTTTGAAAATGACGTTATTAATAAAATATTTACTTATATTTACTGTTATTCGATTGCCAACATATCACTGCGAATTAAATTCGATTAAGCTTATTTGGACACAAATGATGTGATGTTTAATAAGTGGTACACACTTAAAAATAACATTTTTTATTTATTCCTCACAAATTAAAATTTACTTAAATAAATTAAATACGAATCACTATCTATTTTCCACCAATTTTCCACTAATAATTATTTTTCTTAATTACCAATTCGCTATTCATCAACTATAGTCTATTTTAAAATTAGACGGAGTAATAAATCATTTTTTGAGGGCTGTACATAATTGGGTTGGTTAAAAAGAGGAAAATTTATTTTTATAATTTTGGCATATACCTAAAGTGAAACTGCTACGGCTAATGGATTTAGTAGTTGGGAAATGAAACGTCTTTTGTTACAAAACATGTCACTTTTTATGTCAAATTTAGAATTTAGTTTTCATAAAAGTGTGTCAATTAAAATGGCAGCTCTAGTTTTCCTTTCAGTGAAACGAGTCAGCAAATGTCCATTATCCCTTAACGAAAAGATTATTATTCTAATGTATATGACGACATTAAACACAAAAATCCTCTGTTGAAATTTTAAAAGAAATGAGTTTCATCTGGGAAAAACAAAATAGGTAATCAAATCGAAAAAGATGAATTTGTTTGGTAAAGAAGACATTACCTAAGAGAGATAAAACAGTTTTGAAGTGAGAATAGAAATATTTATAATTTGAAAGAAACTTGGCTTAATGAAGGATATACTGTTGGAAAGATGTGGTAAGACAAAAATATTTTAGGTTCTCGTCAAGCATTCTTAGAAGGCTGGTCCACCGGACTAAAGCCGCCATCTGGGAGAGGAAAGCGACTGATTATTACCCACATTGGAAGTGTCGACGGTTTGTTAATGTTGCGCCCTAACTATTCGCGGCCGATACGCGTTCTTATATATTGTCATAAAACATTCCCCAAATTTCCAGAGAAAACACGAATCTAAAATGATCGATTTTGGCGAGTGCGCCCAAACACCCTCGAAGGATGAACTGGACAAGTACGGCCTTTAAAATGTTGGACGTGATTCGTAACAATATTGTATGTTTGTAAAATATTTAAATTTTCTTACATTATTTACACTATCAAATTATGTTATTTTTCGCGCCCATGAATATGGTTTTTAACGTTTCATGATTATTTATATTTTAGGTTGTATTGTTAATGTACCCAAAAAATAACATGCTTTTAAGGAAACAAAGTGGTTAAACTAAATACGATAAATCTATTTAAATGGGCATTTATTTAACATAGCGTACAAATTTTGAAAAATGTTGTTGACACTTTACTTTTTGAGTTGAACACACGTAATACAATGGAAACAATTTAAGCAATTTTAAAATTATATTTTCAAAAAAATGGGTCAGGTATTATTTAAAATTATTTTTCATAACAAACAATAATTTTTTTTAATGAAAATTGTATTTTATTTAATTGACACTGACAGTGACAGAAATCAACCTCAAAATGGTCAAATGATAGCCAACTCTAACCACGCGCTCATTCGTCAAATCAACTCTCGGAAAATAGTTGACGTCTACAGTTGACGTCTATCTGATGGTCAACTCTAACCACGCGCTCATTCTTCAAATCAAATGTTATTGTTACTATTACACATTTTACGAAATGACCCCCACAAATTGCGAGTAAGCGAGAGGAAAGATATTACACAAATAAGAAAGCGAGAGCAAAGATGTAACACATCAAAAACGAACGTCACTGTCAAACAAGCCGTGATTTCATTGGTTGATTCTTAATTCTTATTTCATTTAAGTCATCTGTATGAACGGATCTATTTTCGTCCTATTTATTATCTTATTTCTTATCTTATTTGCTGTATGGGGCACTGCATAGCTTTATAAGCAGCCAGAGAGTGCCAAAAAAGGCACGTCTGGCTGTGCATAGAGGTGTGTTAGTTCCTACACTTGTGTATTGTAGTGAATGTTGGGTTTGACTGAAAAAGTATGAAAATAGGATTAATGCTGCGGAGATGAGTAGTCTGAAAAGTATAGCCGGAGTGGCTTGGTTGGATAAAGTAAAGAATAGTGAGATAAGAGAACGCTGTGGTGTAAAGAAGATGTGGTTACAAAGATAGATAAAATGATTAGATGATTTGGGCACGTGAAAAGAAGGGATAAAGGAAGAATGACGAATTAATATATAAGGCGAGTGTAGAGGTCGACCTCGAATATATCTCGATCAGATCAACATTGTTTTGAAGAAAGGCCAGGTCAAGATTACCAACAACCGACGAGCATGTATGAGAGCACTGATGAAAGTAGAGGAAGCAAAAGATGTGTGTAAAAACCGTAGCAAGTGGAAGGAAGTGGTCTCTGCCTAACCCTACGGGAAAAAGGCGTGATTATATGTATGTATGTGTGTTTGCTGTATAAACCCAGTGTTACGTAACGAATAAGAAAATTAGCCTGTTACATTTTGTTCCTTACCTTTTGTACCTTTCTTGGTGTACCTAATTGTGTGTTTAACATCAACATCACGTCATTGAAGATCTGATCACTGCAAAATAGCAGGTTTCATTCTAAATTAGTTTATATTTATTTCGTGTCATTACTATGTTTTTTAACAAACTTTGGTTTCAAAAATTGGCAGGCGATACATTTTAACACCGCTTTATATTTATTTACTTAATAATACCAGAACATAATCATAATCTCGTGAATAGGTCGAATCGTAAAATAGAACGAATTTTAAAATAGAAATCCCATTAAGCGAAGGTGTATGTAGATTGTATATGTTGGGTTTATTTTTAAAAGAAACAAGAGTGAAAGAAAGAGCAGAGCGTATGAATATGTTCAAAAAACTTGTTTGTCACATATTAAATCAAGAATTAGACATGAGAATTCTGTCCGCGCGTTGGGTTCCGCATTTGCTCACGTTAAACCAAAAACGTGTTTAAATGAACAAATCCAACGCTCTGTTGGCGCAGTTAAGGCCCAATAAATCTTAGTTTTGGCTCCAATTAAATACTGTAGATAAAACTTGGATGAACCATTATAAGCCCGAAACAAAAATACATTTAATAAACTGTTTTTTTGGCTGGGAAAGTGATGACTTTTTTTTTAAAATTTGTGGAGTTATCTTAATCAATTATCTTTAAGAAGAAAAAAATCATTACAGGAGCATACATCATTACTTGACTTTTCTGTTTCACCAATACACCTCACACCTCAGTAATTTCGATGGCGAAAATCCACTAATTATGGTTTAAACTGCTGGACCACCCTCCTTACTTACCAGATCTAGCCTCAAGAGACTTCTTTTGTTCTCTAATAAAAAAATTACGCTTGGAGGACAGATATTATCGTCAAACGATTATTAAAAAATTATTTTGCAGAGAAATATGCCGAGTTCTATTTGGACGAGTTAAAGAGATAGGAGCATCGCTGTGAGAAATATGTAGATTTACAAAAAGACTATGTAAAAAAATAAAAACAATTTAAAGAAAAAATGTCTTGAATCTTTGTTAGGTCGGAAACTTTTTAGAACACCCTCGTATTTTTTTGGTAGGATGGTATGACAGTTGTGAATAGCTGACATAAATTTTATGACATTCTTTAACATGGCCTTCGGCCACTTACAGCGACGCTCGGTTCTATCCGCCTGTGCTAGCGCTAACAGCGAATGAATGTTTCTCGTCTCGGCGTGGCAGATGAATGATTTACAGCGAATTTTATAGAGTTGGTTTTGAGCACGCACTTATTTTCTTTTAGAAAACAGCGGTCACATTTATGGTAGCGAAAATAGTGTGCACACTTGAAAAGAAATAGTGGTATCAGAAATCGACCTCTTACACTACATAAATTTGAGTATGAAATAAATCGAACATCCAGAGAAGGACCTTTTTTATTAAGTGGATCAGCTATCTGATCCCGATTCGTATGCTGACAGTGAAGGAAGATTACGAGAGTCAACAGATGATGTTGGAGTATTAGGGCGAGTCACTGGTGCACAACAAAACCCACCTTATACTACTATCGCTAGGGGTTGGACAAATGATTCGCAACAGTTAAACAATTTGAAGACCTTTAATTTCACGAAAAATCAAGAATTGTTGGTAACGCATTCGAGAAATACTCCTATGGATTTTTTTTCTTCATTATTCGACAACGACTTAGTTTTATTGTTGATGGGACAAATGAAAATGCAATTGAAGTTTCATCTCAAAGAACTTTAGCCAAATCACGAATTACTGCGTGAAATGAATTAACAGTTGATGACAAATTTGGAATTAAGTTATGTATGTATGATGTTGGTTTATACTCATATTTTTTTGTTTTTAATATAAAAAGGGGTCTTACTGCTTTTTTTACTGCGACCCTGTACGTGGACGCTGGCTCCTGGCAGTAATATGTCAACCAACATTTTGGTCAGTGCCACCGGCCACTTATGTAGCGATTTTTTTTCACTGGAATGGCTAGATAACACTTACATGCTCCACGTAACAAGTGAATATGTCTTTAATTGACTTAAATAAAAATACGATGGCTTCTAGGACAGCACATGTATTTTTAAAGCGGCAGCCAATGAGTTAAATAAAAAATAACTGACCAAACAGTCAACAAAGTATATATTTAGGCCTTTTGAGACGATTACATACATAAGTTAATTTGTAAAAAACGATCAGCATTATGGCGAAACAATTAATCGGTTTTGTATCAAGATAATGCAGCATCGTATAATGCCATCATTATTCGTCAGTATTTCTTTAAAAATCAAGTGAATGTCATTTTGCAAGCATCGTATTTGTCAAATATGGTTTCGTGTAATTTTTTCTATTTTCTATACTAAAATTAACACTTCGTGGACATCGTAAAGTCAATAGAAGCCATACAAGAGAGTACGTTGGCCGCTTTGAAGGGAGGAAACTGAATATAATAACTGTTTTAAAGAATGGAAAAACATTGTAATACGTGTAATATAGTTAAATGGAATTATATACTTTAAAGGACAAAATAAATTTGGATGAAAAAAATATTTTCTGTGTGTTTCTGTGTGTCAGTCTTATTACTTTGTTTTCCTGTGAGGGGATGTCCTTAACCGCAACACGGCGCGTCCCAATGGCTGATAGGGAACATCCTAACTTACAGGAAAGGTGTCTAATATTAAAGAATAAACACCCGCGGATCAACTAAGGACATGATATGGGGCAGCGGCTATATCATTACTACCTTTGAGTACAAGGAAGCTAACTTCCTTGTATTCAAACTAGACAGATGCGGTAGGTTTGTTTTAAGCCAGCCAAGCTTATCGCGACCATCAGGTTTTGCTCAAGGTGTCATGCGACCCGTGCCAAGGGGCGTACTATAAGTATGATATCTGTGCCTGCCCCAAACAGATATCGCTAACGGAGCCTCTGGGATACCAGGCAATCTCACGAAAGTATTTTTGTCTAGCTGTGGTAATGCAGAGCTCTGCCGTAGTCGACCATTTTTCTCTAGTTACTTGTGGGAACTATATGAGTAACAAAAAAATTAAAATCAACATCTTCGACGAAGGCAATCTTCTCGCAGGTGAACAAATGCAAATGAAGGTGTCTATTACAAACATTTCTAGCAACCAAATCTCGCAGGAAGCTAAGGGGGTACTTTTAAAATCTCCCACTTCCAAAAAACGGACCTGACAACAGGGGGCGAGGCTACGCTAACGGCCAGCATAAACCATAAACCTGTACAAGAGGGTCAAACTTTCCGACGCGACGAGAAAACGTCTTAGCCGATTGATCAAGAGCGGGGTACCTTACGAAACCACCTTAAATCAAATACTAAAAGAGCGGGATAAAAAAAGGAGCGGGGATCAATCCCCCCAGCTCTCACCAGCAAGGGAATACGCTCGGATGGTAGCACTCCAGAAGTGGCGGCGAAAAAGCCACGCACTATGGAGGATCCAAACGAGCAAAAACGCTCCTTTGCAGCTGTAGCTCAGGGCATCAACGTAAGCATAATCCACCTAGAACACTCAAATTCTTAGCTGTCAAACGAATGGCTACGGCTGCTACTGCGATCCATCATGGACACTGTAGACAAATTACCAGACGATGGTCCACAAGTGCGATTCCAGAGCTGCACCGTTCGACCTGAAATTCTCCTTCTGTCCTGTACGGACGCTGAGACTGACCAGTGGATGAAGGAAGTAAAATATGCTCCCTTCAACCCTGTAAAAACGCCCAGCTAAAGTTGGTTCAGAAGGAAGACATACCGAAACTCCACATCAGTGTAGCTTTCATCCCAGACGATGAGGGACTACCCAGACTGACAGAAGAACAGGTAACCAACGTCTGCGGAAGATGAACCGTACCCTGCATACCCAGGAGTAGACTATTCTACACAGGAAAAATACAGGACCTGGTCAAATATGGACATTCTCAATGGATGATGTATCCATTAAAGAATTGGACCGGCTAAATTTCCAGGTGCAATTCCGGTCCAAGGAAGCCAAGAAAGATCCGACATCGGTGGAAAAGCCGGAGTCTTCGTGGTTTATCGTTAAAACCAAAGAGGTAGGCAAATCTACCCTGGCGGCGACACCGGAACTGAAGAGGCCAGCCAAAACCAGAAAAAAGCCAGAAAAGGGAAAAAACCCTTCATGGTAAATCGCCGACATAACGGCCTACACCAGGACACAATGCGGGAAAGGAAAGTAAACCTCCCCACACTCCCTTTAAGTAGGAAAGGCTAACCACATTCAATTTCTCCAGGCAAACATCCAACATGCTAGAGCGGCTTCATATGTCCTCAGCAGGAGGTTCGCCAAGGAGCAACTCCAGCTAATCCAGTGACCCTAGATTTCCAATACAGGCAGAATAAGCGGCCTAGGAAACTGCTCCGGTAAGTTAATTTCGTGTACTCTAGGTGGTAAGCCAAAAGCATGCATACTCATCAGGATTGGATATTTTATGTTAACAGAGTTTTGCACCCCTGATGTGGTTGCAGCACAGCTCTTCATCTCAGAAGGAGATAGTAGTGTAGATGTAGTCGTCTGCTCTGCTTAATGCCCTGGAGACCGAAAAAAACACCTTCCTCCAGCAGCAGTGTAAAATCTAGTCGCCTTCTGCAAGAGAAAAAACAGGCAACTGATCATTAGATGCGACGTAAATTTCTATCATCTGGATTGGGGCAGCAGCGACATCAATGAAAGAGGTGAGTACTTATATAACTATATAATAGGTAAAGGGCTAGCAGTGAAAAACGTAGGCTTGGAACCAACCTTCGTGTACAGAATTCGCGGAGAAGTTCTCGAGGTAATTTTATGAGTACCAAAATAGTTAACTGGCAGGTATCTACCGAGCCCTCATGCTCAGATCATAGACACATACGATTTGACATGAGGACAGGACAACGTCCGATAGTGCAATTTCGAGATCCAAAATGCACAGATTGGAAAGGGTACTGTGAATCCCTACAACAGCACGGTAATAGCACTATACAAAATAGAGGCGAAATAGAAACGGCGAATGAGCATATCGCATCCGCCCTTCTAACAGCCTATGAGGAAAACTGCCCATTAAAGGAGAAGAGGGACCATAGAGGTACACCCTGGTGAAGCAGAAGCTTAGCCAAAAAAAGAAAAAAAGTTTGACGTCTCTACAATCAAGCTAAAGAAACAGGTTGCTTGGAAATCTATAGCACAGCTCTAACGACTTATAACCAAGAAATAAGAAAAGCCAAAAGAGAATCCTGAAGGAGGTTCTGTCAGAGTATATCAGATCTACCTGCCAGCACAAGATTCCACAAGGCTTTCGCCAGAGATCCGACGCAAGAGATTGGATCGATAAAACGACCAGATGGCTCTTTTACGAACTCTGGTAGACAAACGTTATGGACTCTCTTGCAGACCCACTCTCCTGGCAGTCTGCTTCTAAGGTACCAGGAGCAAATTCCACTTTCAATGGGATCGACATCACGACCCAAAAGGGAGGACTGGAGAAATGTTTCAAAGGTGGTCACCCCAACATCAGTACAATGGGCGGTGAATTATTTATCCCCATATAAGTCTACAAGGAAGGATGGTTTAGTTCCTGCCTCATTCAAAAGGGCAGCGATATGTTACTACCTCTTCTGGTTAAACTATTCAGAGCGAGTTTAGCGTGGAGTTATATTCCGCTGCGCTGGTTAACGGCGAGAGTTGTTTACATACGTAAAACAGGTACGGTGAACCATTTTCTACCTAAATCATTCCGGCCGATCAGCCTGTGACCTACTTTATTATGTTCATTACATAAAAAAATAGAACACAATGTGCTGACGGCACAGATAAAGTGAGTTCGAATTATTTACGGCTCTAAGAATGAAAATTCAAATTCATTAAGGGCGCCACCCAATTTAGATATAGCTTTACTATATTTGGATAATTGAGAAAACCAAATATCTATCTTTAACAAAATACCTAAAATGACTTAATATTAAATTTTCTTAGACATTCAGGCTGGGCAAATAGGAGAATAAAAAAACATATCACATATAAGAATATAATTAGAACATCAAAGTGGACAAGGCAAAATACGTTGTAGACCAGGGTACCATAAAATAATAATTACATAAATTAAATAACATATATAACAATATTAACTAATGTATTATAGCGAAATACATACACTTTTATACCTGGTGTTATACCGCTCAAAGTTACCAGAATGGGGTATAATGGTAAGAAATAAACTTGTGACTGAATCTGCTGTCACATAGTACTATGTGAGAACTTTACAAAAGTTCTTTAGATTATAGTTATAAAATTATTACGATGGTATAATATACGATATCAATAATTAGTTATTATATAAAATGATGGTATGATAAGTACTAATATGATAAAATAGTTATAAATAAATTTCAAAAAGGTAAGAGAACACTGAAGGTGTAAAAAAACCTGGTATTAAAGTCCAATGGTCCACATATGTAGCCTCTATCCAAGGTCCACTTGATGTAGTTGAAGACACAAAAACGAAGACAGGAAGAAGACAAGAAACGGACAGCAAAACGAAGAGAAGGTAAGAAGAAAGGCTTAACCTTCCAGGTCAGCCAGGGGTCGATGATGCAACTCAGCAGGTCTCTAGCCTCTACCGGCTACTACTAGATCTCATCCGGTGAATGTCTGTCGACTCTGGCCAGGATTTAAAAGCGACTCGGTGTTGGTCCTCGTGGGAATCTTGACCAAAGTCAAGAGTTGCCACAAGAGTCGTCGTTCGATTTCCAGGAGTCTGATGGTGAGAGCTAAGCTGTACCCTAACACCCTTCTGAGAAGGGAGGTAAAACTAGAAGATATCCATAACAGCAAACAGGACTAAAACGGACTAACAGGACATCAGGACAAAATGGCGGTGTTCCCACCGCATGGCAGCTTACCGGTGTTTGGCACAAATCCCCATATAAGGCTCCAAAAAAAACCACTAACGATGGGTGCGACTTGATCTCGGCCCAAACGGCACTTCGTAAATTCCCCCCTAAGGGTTAATTTCGGTTCAATACCGAAAAAGAATCCCAAACACGAGACAAGCGCACCTCATCATGGCCGCACCGAAAAAGAACTCTTCGACCACCCTGAGGACAGAACCATCCTCCTATTTCTAATAGTTGCCAGAAAAAACTGCACATCCTGTATGAAATCAGCGCCAGTTTTGAATTCCTAGCCTCTCATTGGTCAGAACCATAAATGCTACTGATTTACAGAATGAATTTCATCGAATGTAATCTAAAAGACTATTCTTCTTCTTTTTTTTTCTACTATGGACACGAAACATTTAACGGCTAACCGACTTGAGACCGATGACAGAAGTTCTATGAAAGAAGAACAGTGACACGCCCACAATGACTCGACGTCTAGAAAGTAAATAAATATAACCTTTAAGATTATATTTTGAAAAATAGAGAAAAAACCCAGTAAATACCTAGAGATCTCATTCAGAATCAACAAAATCCTGGGACAACCTTCAATAGCCTAGAATTCATCATACTAGAGAAACACAACGGTATGTCGCCTGCTCACATGTGAATGGATGTTTTTATTGACTTCACTATCTTAAATTTCAGAAATCCAGGAATACAGCCAGAAATCATAAGGTTCCTGCAGCTTGATTATATTACTTTTAACGGCTCTTAGAATGTCAGAAGCAAGAGTGTGAAATTTACTAGTATTCAACTATATATATATATGATGTTTGTTTTGAAATAGTGAAATAAATGTTTTATTCAGGAATTTGATATCAAAACTGAATGTTCTCTGTAAGTACAATGCCCAATAAATAAAAAACTATTATATATAAAAAAACAAAATTAGCAGGTGGCAATTTTAAATGCTACAATGCCCAATAAATGAAAAATTTACTATATATAAAAACAAAATTAACAAGTAGCAATTTCAAATGCTACAAGCCTTACCTCATTCTTAATGAAAACTCTGAAAGGATTATTAATAGACATATTAATATGAGGGAAATCTTACGAAACAATCCTTAAACCTCCATTAATATGCTCACTAAACAGGCAAATCTACGGATTTAGCATTAAACAATCTAGTAGGAAAGATCGGCCATTCTCTTGAACAAAGAAAATTGCGCTGGCAGCTTTTATAGATATAGAAGGAGCGTTTAATAACGCCCTACCACAGTCACTCTATACATGAATTAGGGATAAAGGGATCGACAGTAAAATCTGTAACTGGATCAAAAATATGATTGAAAACCAATATATAATATCATCACTGCATGGACAGTCTGTTGGGTTCAGGGCGGCGAAGGAGTGACCACAAGGTGGAGTACTTTCCCACAATGTGGTCATTTCTAGTCGACTCTCTGCTGAGCGAGCTTTCCATGTAGGGAGTAGATTTTCAATGCTATGCGGATGGTCTGGTTATAATAGTTAGAGGAAAATTTGAAGCGACGATCTCAAACGTCCTCCAAGAAGCCCTTAATACAGTATACAGATAGTGCGAGAGGGAACAGATGTCTGTCAATCCCCGGAAAACCATAATTATTCCTTTTACAAAAAGAAAAAAGCTAGATAAGCTTCGGCAGCATGTCCTATACGGATAGAGCATTCCATCCAAGTGAAATACCTGGGTGTAGTTCTGGATAAACGACTCATCTGAAATGCCCACTTGGAAAAAACAATAAAAACAAAGCCAGATTTTCTCTCTGGAATTTCAGAAGATAATGTGGCAAATCTTAGAGAATGAACCCCAAATAGATTTACTGGATTTATCAAACAATGATAATATCTATGGTCACGTATGGTTCAGTAGTCTGGTGGACCAAAGGGTTACAAGAGACAGCTAGAGCAAAGCTTGCTGGCATATAACTGGAGCTATGACAAGCACACCAACGGCAGCGATGGAACACCTCCTACATCTTCCTTCCCCAGATATTCTCTTAGAGAGGAAGGCCAGGATAGTCTCCTACAGATTCCTGTATTTGGAAAGGCAAATCAATGAAGAGCTACTCGGGGATCACTCCGGGATACTGAGTGAAACAAAAAACCACCAAATTCTCGGGATGGTTCCTGACTTGCTAGCCACAAAAATACACGTAGAAAAGTCGTTCAAAGTCCTTTTTTCGAAGAGAGACGAATGGGTAAGGGGACAAATCCTCTTCCCAGAGACTGAATACGTAATGTACACAGATGACTCGACAACCCCAGATGGAGTTGGGGCCGGTGTTTTCAGCAGGAAACCAAAGATTAAAATATCTACCAGTCTTGGCAGTTATGCTACAATCATTCAGGCTGAAGTATTCGCTATCAAATTGTGTGCAAGAGAGTCGACCAACAGACCTCTAGCAAACAAAAACATAAGTATAATATCAGACAGCCAGGCTGCTTTAAAAGCACTGAGCTCCAACAAGATAAATTCTAAACTTGTATGGAATTGCATAGAATCCTTGGAGTACCTTGGTGCGAACAACAGGGTGACCCTACTGTGGGTACCTGGGCACCAGGGGGTGGAGAGAAACAAAAAATCTGACACCCCTGCAAAACAGGGGGCCAAATCTGCGTTCACTGGACCAGAACCGGTATTCTAACAGTACTGCTTACAGGACACTGTCGTCTAAGATACCACCTCAGAAAGATAGGTCTGAACCAACAAACGGTCTGTCGATTTTGCTGCGTGGAAGACAAAACTGCTGAACATATACTATGTTTATGCCCCGGCCTGGGAAGAATAAGGATCAACATATTTGGATACACCAACCTAGAACCTACCGATTTCAAAAAAATTTCACCCTATAAAACCATGAACTTCGTGAGAAGGGCTGGATTGTGCGGTGAACTGTAACCTCTAGGGGTGAGCCACAATAGACCTACTAAGGGTCGCGGTGGAGGAGCGACCACGCCCCACTCACATGATACCCAACCTTATTACTTTTTGTTAAGTGTAGTATATTTAAGTTTCAATAAATTAAATTCCAGTAATAGTACATGATAATCCGGGGAACTGTCATATTTTTTATAATATAAAAAAAAATTGCTGCGAATTCCAGTCGATCACTGGCTTATAATCTGTTATATTTTTTACCAAATTTTGCAACGCAAACAACATGAATATTTATTTGCAGCTTTTGCAGCTTTAAAATAAATTACTCACATTTGCAAGATTAATACAAATAAAATTTTATTGAAAAAATTAAACATAAAAAGTTCCTTACGCTTTTACAATCAATTTGACCGATTCTATGGTGCTGTATTTAAAATACCTTAAAATTAAAAATTTGGGACGCCCGATATTTTTATTCCGCTACATAAACGTTATTTTTAGTCCAATGTCGCGTTTTTCAAGTGGGATTACGAAGTTAACTCTACGAATTACACAAACGTTTATCTCAAATATTATAACACATGTTGGCGAAATGACTTTCCGATTTGTAGGACTCAAGTTACTGCATTATCGGGGGTGTCTTCGATTGTCGCACCAAATTAACCCACTTTAATGTTATAATTGCTAAGTACTTTAAAAAAAATCATCGATGGGTGCTGATTAACAACTGTTAAGACGTTGGTGTTTAATATTTGATTGTAATGTATCGCTTTTGATTTTACGCAGAGTCTCGGTCGGCTTACTGTCTATATATATATATATATATATATATTTATATGGGAAAAATGTATAACTGATTTTTAAAAAATCAGCTAATTCTGCTGTATGTCACCTATATTAAAGATTCATTTGGGTCGAAAATGTATCAAAAAACAACTACTCCTCTGGCTATATGCCGCGACAGGTATTGAATTACATCTGATACATAATCGTGTTCAGTCGAGGTAGACCTACCCTATGCTGATGAGGGGCAACACACCCCGAAATTGTTTGTTCTTTAATATAATATAAAAACTTGGTAGAACTTAAAAAAAAACTTGCTTATTAAAAAGTCCAACCTTTGAAGACTTTTTACGCAGGTTTTTTTTTTATGAAAATAGTCGAAAAAAGGGTAGACCAATCGTGTGGGCCGCGGACGGCCCGCACTGCGACTATTAGAAGGGAAAGGAATTATAGAAAGGAAATGATTGTGGACACGCTTTTTAAAAAGTTGTAGGTCATAGTTCTCTGGAAAAACTGATTTTGGGAGCTTATTCCATTCCGTAGCAGCCCTGTAAAAGAAGGATTCTTGATGAAGATTGGTCTTTGTTGTGTTAATCTTGAGAGTAAATGGGTGAGACTAATCAGCGTGCAGAGTTCTCCGGCTGAATGAGGCCAGTGGTGGTATAAGAATTTTTATTTCTCTGGAGCATCTGCCATGGAAATATCTGTAGAGTAATGTCTGGTCTGCATCTCTTTTTCTATGTTCTAGTGGGTGAAGAGTATCTGTGAGAGATGAGCTGTTTATCAACCGAATGGCCCTTTTCTGAATCGAATCTAGAAGACGAAGATAATTCCTTGATGCTTAACCCCAAATGTGCGAGCAATACTCCAGTAGAGGTCGAATTTGAGCCTTTTACGTCGTCAACAGTTGATCAGGAGTAAAAAACTTATTAGCTTTCCACAGAAAACCCAGCCTCTGGCTTGCTGACTTTGCAATGTTAGCAACTTGTTCATGCCAAGAAATATTATTAGACACCGTGATTTCCAAAATCGAGATAAAGGGACTTAATTCAAGGGTATTTCCGGACATTGTGATGGAATGATTTGAGGAATTCACTTTCTTGGAAAACGTGGCACTTTGTGTTTTCTCGGCGTTGAACTGTTCAAGATTGTTGGTTCCCCACTTGACGATTGCTTTAAAATCTCTATTGATGGAGTCAATCTGTTCCTGCCTGAGTCTATTTGTATCATTCACCGAAAGTTATCGATAGGTTGTGAAATTTTAGACAAGTGTGCTGTCATCTGCGAAACTGTAAATGGGGTTCGTGGTGGTTTTCAAGAGGTCGTTGATGTGTAAAAGAAATAAGGTGGGGGACAGGATGGAACCCTGGGGGACCCCGGTATTGGTTTTTAACGCATTAGAAGAAATACCGTCAGCTGCTACATGTAAGGAGCGATCTTGCATTAAGCTCATGAGTCATTAACGCAATTTGATCGGGAGACCGTAGGCAGATAATTTGCTTAACAATGCCTGATGCACATTATCGTTCGACTATTACATTCTCTATTATTCTTTGATCACGCACTGAGACTAGATAGTTCACCACCACATAGCATTCGAAAATCCAAGCTACTGATATGATTATCTCCTGGATGGTAAATAAAAAACAAGAACACACCATTTGTGGAGCTTTCAGATAAGTCAAAGTCAAAGTTCCATATTACTATGGTGTAAGCTATACATGTGACATTACAGGTTTAGCCCCCTTAATTATTATTTTACATTCGGTTTATTTTATACCTAGAATTTTTTTTTATACAGACATTGCCTTTCCCATATATTCTCTATGCTGTCATTTTTTAAAGATGAGAAACGACCTTCACGCTGATCGTCTTCTACCGGTTATTTTTAGCCCTCCAAAAATCTCTTGCGCCACATAATGAGACATACAAGGTACAAGGTCTTCTTTTTATTACTAAGCTTAGCACAAGATCAATATTTTTCCAAAGCTGACTTTTCAAAGAATAATATGACATTTTAATTGTCCAGGACAACGTGTCCGACGTGTCCAACGTACCGTTCTGTCTAGGCAGAAGGGCACGGGGCTGGATCAGGGATCAGAACTTAATGTACTGGAAAACGGAAACCAGAGAAGGGTCAACAGGCAAGGGTCCTCATAGGATATATACTTCCCGAGAGGTCCTATCCGGAAGTATTACGTCACTGAGTAGGAAGGACTAACCGGTTATGGTACCGTTATATACCGCATGCACAATCTGGGGCTGGCCAACACCCCTAATTCTAAATGTAGATTATGGAGAGGAGAATACCAGCCTCCATATTCTTGGCCAATTCCCGGAGTTTGCCAGACTAAGGCTGACTTCTTAAAGAATAATATGACATTTTAATTTTACGTGTCCTAGATCTTTATTCTTAGAACTCGTTCTTTTCGGAAATGGCGTTAAAAAAATTATAAAGTTAGAGTTATAAATTATAAATTTAGAGTTATAAATTATAAATTTAGAGTTATAAATTATAAATTCATAGCCACAACGACTGCACAATAATTGGGATTCTTTTTTAATCTAATAATGTGCAAATCTCAAATAAAAAAGTAGCTGTAATTATTATTTCCATATTTGATGCAAAGAAGAAGGCTATTCGTATAATGTACAAAAGAGGCCTTAAAAAATCTCACATTAAGTAATAGAGTCAAAAAAAATAAAGCTGTGTCGTTTATAAACAAGACTTTTGATTTACGTAACTTACTCTCATATAAGATTTTTATAGTGTCTTCCAACCTTTAACACTTCAAGACCCGTATTAATAAGGTACAATCTTATCAGCTTACTTATTTACGGTACTTTTACACAGATTAGAAAAGTGCTAGTCTACACCATACACAATTTATATGTACAAGAGATAAAGCCTTGATATTACAGTCAAAAAAGTAGGACAATAAATTCATAAATACAAACTTATCTTACGACTTGAAAACTGGTTCACCAGTTTGTACCTAATGTGTTTGTACATACATACGTAAATAAAGTCACGCCTTTTTCCTATAGGGGTAGGCAGAGACCACTTCCTTTCACTTGCTACGGTTCTTACACACATCTTTTGCTTCCTCTACTTTCATCAGTCCTCTCATACATGCTCGTCGATTGTTGGTGCTCTTGACCTGGCCTTTTTTCAAAACAATGTTGATCTGATCGAGATATGTTCTCCAAAGTCGACCTCTACCGAGTTGTCCATTCACATTTGCCTTATAAATTTGTTTCGTTAATCTTCCTTCATCCATCCTTTCTACGTGTCCAAACCATCTAAGCATTCCTTTATATATCTTTGTAACCACATCTTCTTTTACACCACAGCGTTCTATTATCTCACTATTCTATACTTTATCCAACCGAGTCACTTTGGCTATACTGCTCATCTCCGCAGCATTAATCCTATTTTCAAGCTTCTTTTGCCAAACCCAACATTTATCACCATACATAAGTGTAGGAACTAACACACCTATATGCACAGCCAGACGTGCCTTTTTTAACACTTTCTGGCTGCTTATAAAGATATGCAGTGCCCCATTTATTTGTTTACCTGCCCACACCCTTCGCTCAATGTCCCTGTTATACTTTTCATCTCTCATAATCTTTGAACCCAAGTACACAAATGGCTATTCTGGCAATTGGTAAAGCAATGCAGTGCTCCATTTATTTGTTTTCCTGCCAACACCCTTCGCTCAATGTCACTGTCATACTTTCCATCTCAAGTAAACTTTGAACCGAAGTACACAAATTTATTTACTTGTTCCACTCTTTCTCCCTTAATCGAAACTCCACAGTTTGTCATCCTTCTCTTTCATAAACAATTACTTTCGTTTTACTCACATTTATTTTCATCCCCTTGATTTTCAGGGCATCATGCATAACATTAACCATCGCCTGCAACTCCTCTTCAGATAATGCTAATATGACTTGATCATCGGCGTAAAGAAGGCATTTGACGATCAAATCATTCATTCTTAATCTTCTTTCAAACCTTTTAAATAATTGATTACGTATAAGTTAAGCAGCCATGGCGAAGCCACAGATCCCTGTTTAACACCTTTTCCAATGTTAAACCAGTCCGTGTAAGCTTCGTTTATCCTGACACATGCAGTGGAATCCTCGTAAAGTGATTTCAGTGCTCGTATTAAACTACCACTCACCCCATACATAGACAATGTAGACCACAATTCACTATGTCATAGGCCTTTTCTAGGTCTATAAAAGCGCAATAGACCTTCCGACTTTTAACCAAGAATTTTTCGACCATACCTCGTTATAAAAAGACTTGATCCATACTGATCTCCTTCCTCTTCTAAATCCTGCTTGCACATCCCATATCATCTCAGTTTCATTCGTTACTCTTTTAATCAATTTCTTTGCGTACAGTTTGCCGATTATGCTGAGTAAGAATTTAATCCCAAACTTTGGACACATCGGACCAACTTTTTTTTATGACTCCGTTGGTATCAAAACACATTTTAAGAGTGTTGCTAAACTGTCATAGGCCTTTTCTAAGTCTATAAAAGCGCAATAGACCTTCTGACATTTAACCAAGAATTTTTCGACTATACCTCGTTATGAAAAGACCTGATCCATACATATCCTTCCTCTTCTAAATCCTGTTTGCACATCCCATATCATCTTCTCAGTTTCATTCGTTACTCTTTTAATCAATATCTTTGCATACAGTTTGCCGATTATGCTGAGTAAGAATTTAATCCCAAATTTTGGACACATCGGACCAACTTTTTTTTATGACTCCGTTGGTATCAAAACACATTTTAAGAGTATTGCTAAACAAGCTAGTAAGTTATTTTAAACGTTTAATAATCGCTTATTTAAGACTGTTTTAGATGATGATGTTTCAATGCAATTACTGTTAAGGTATACTTTCGAAACCTGTATAAACTACAAGGGATGTCCATAGACGTATCAGAAATGAAATTATTAATTTTAAAACTTAATACTTTTCCTATTCCTGCATCGCCTTTGTGGAATATGCAACCTTACAATCACATTTGTAAAATATAAACAATTAATGACCGCAAACAAAAAGTATTAACATTCGCCTCTCTGCAAGTTTTAAAAATTTAAATTTTTGTTATCTCTGCATAGGTATAATGTAATATTTATGTCTTAATCCTTTCGTGAAATCCATGTAAATTAAGGTTAAAGTTTCTTAACCCCCGAAGCTTAATTCCAACTCTGATGTTATTAAGCCAATTTGCCGGTTGTTATATTATTTATGGTGAAAAGTCTGAGCCGCGGCTGGCTAAGAAGACGAGGTCGAAATTATTTTGAATCAATATTGATTTACGGTGCCGTCGTTGCACTCTGAGGTTAAGTAGAGGTTTCTAAACTGTTAATTTTCCTGCAAACATTTAAATTAGTAATGATGCGAATGCCGCACAACTAAATCAGAAAATCGCACGCGCTCTAAGAATATAATCCAAAAGTAAAACACGTTTTGTTTGGGAAGCAAACGAACGAAAATTGCTCACAACAGAGATTTTTTTTTTATTAACAATTACCCTTGTGCGGCATTGTGTTAAGATTACAATCTGATCATAAGATCAATCAGCAACTTACAGCTAACTTAAATTACTACTCTGTAACTATCTAAGGTCTTACTCAACATCATCCTTAGATTTTTAATAAATTTTGTACACTTATTAACGTACACTTCAACACGCACATTACTCTGCTTTTGACAATCACTTCACCAACTCGTAAGATTTAATCCTCTTGAGTCTTCTCGCTATTCCTACAGTATCAAGGAGCTGGATTACCTCAACATTGGTATGATGATGAAGTCGTAGTTCATGACTCGTGGCAAATTTGACAATAGTTTGGTCAACAGTATCCATATCCAGATCCTTATGGAGTTTACTGTTTCGAATGTACCAGTGTGCATCCACGATGTTGCTTAGTACCTTGTTTTGAAATCTTTGAATGATTTGTAGACTACTTTGACTAGCCCATCCCCATGGTTGAACACCATACGACCAAATGGGTTTGAGTATTTGTTTATATAGCATAAGCTTGTTGTGTACAGACACAGTGGAGTTTCGTCCGATCAGCCAATACATTTTTTTATATTTAATTTGAAGCTGTTCCCTTTTTTTTTAATATGAGCTTTCCAGCGAAGCTTAGCATCGAGGATGATACCTAAGTATTTTGCTGCATTTGTGAATGGAATTCGTTTTTCATTTATGTTTATAGGTATATGTTTGTTGAGCTCTATTGGACGTTGATGCAAAAAAAAGCTTGTATACTAATACGAACCCTTAGACTGTCCCTTGGTTACTATAACTAATTAAATATAAATGACATAATTTGTAAACTCAACTACCTGAGGGCACTGCGAGACGTAAACAAATATACAAAACTATAAGTAGTGTCAAAAGTTATCAGAATGGAATCGATGTCTCTAAGCGAATATTCTACAGTTTTTCAAGCTGAAATCATAGCAATTATGCAATGTACTTTCGGCGCTCTTCATATGACTCTAATAAGGCAGTAGGACCAGATGGAATTCCGACAATTGTCCTGAAGACCTGTGCTCAAGAGCTCACCCCAGTTCTCTGTAGACTCTTCAAGTTATCATACAGCAAAGGAGTATTTCCGTCCATGTGGAAAAACGCTAAAGTCCAACCGAATCCGAAAAAAGGAAAAAAGACTATTCCTGCAAATTATCGCCCTATTGCATTGCTCTCAGTCATATCCAAAGTTATGGAAAAAGCGATTAACACAGAACTCATCAAATATCTGGAGAAATTTGAGATAATCCATGACAGACAATATGGATTTCGACAACTTCGGTCTACTGGAGATTTGCTGGCTTATGTCACTCAGCTCTGGACAAACACTATTGAAAAGTTTGGTGAAACACGTGCAATAACCTTGGATATATCCAAAGCCTTTGACCGTGTTTGGCACCAGGCATTGTTAAGTAAATTATCTGCCTACGGTCTCCCAACCAAACTGCGCCAATGGCTCTTGAGCTTTATGCAAGATCGCTCCTTACATGTGGCAGTTGACGGTATTTCTTCTGATGCGTTTAAAACCAATGCCGGGGTCCCCCAGGGTTCCATCCTGTCCCCCACCTTATTTCTTTTACACATCAACGACCTCTTGAAAACCACCACAAACCCCATTTACAGTTTCGCAGACGATAGCACTCTTGTCTCAACTTTCACATCATATCGATCACTTTCGGTGAATGATACAAATAGACTCAGACAGAAACAGGTTGATTCCACCAATAGAGATATTAAAGCAATCGTCGAGTGGGGAACCAACAATCTTGTTCAGTTCAACGCCCAAAAAACACAAAGTGCCACGTTTTCCAAAAAAGTGAGTTCCTCAAATCATCCCATCACAATGTCTGGAAATACCCATGAACCAAGTCCCTCCATCTCGATTTTGGGAGTCACGGTGTCCAATAATATGTCTTGGCATGACCATGTTGCTAACATCGCACAAAGTCGGCAAGCCAGAGGCGAGGTTTTCTGTGGAAAGCGAAAAAGTTTTTTACTCCTGATCAACTGTTGACGACGTACAAGGCTCAAATCCGACCTCTACTGGAGTATTGCTCGCACATTTGGGGTTCAGCACCAAGGCATTCTCTTCGTCTTCTAGATTCCATTCAGAAAAGAGCCATTCGCTTGATAAACAGCTCAACTCTCACAGATACCCTTCACCCTCTAGAACATAGAAGAAGAGTTGCGGACCAGTCACTGCTTTACAGATATTTCCATGGCAGATGCTCCAGAGAAATAAGAACTCTTGTATCACCATTGGCCACATTCGGCCGAAGAACTCGGCACGCTGATCAGTCTCACCCATTTACTCTCAAGATTGACACTACAAGGACCAATCTTCATCAAGAATCCTTCTCTTACAGGGCTGCTACGGAAGGAAGTAAGCTTCCAAAATCAGTTTTTCCAGAGAACTATGACCTGCAACTTTTTAAAAAGCGTGTCCACAATCATCTCCTTTTTATAATCCCTTCCCCTTCTAATAGTCGCAGTGCGGGCTGTCCGCGGCCCACACGATAGGTCTACACTTTTTTCGACTATTTTCATAAAAAAAAAAAAAAATAGGAGGCGCATCAAAATATGCTCGGACAGCCAGGTGGAAATTAAAGCGCCAGTAGTCAAAAATCAAAGGCAACCAGAGGGATGATCAGTTGGCAAAAGCTGGATCTGCAAATATGTTCGTAGGTACAGAGGCAGCTTTAGGGATTCCCCAATACGGGTCTGGCTCAGGAATCAAAACTTAATGTACTGGAAAAACCAAAACCAAAGAAATGTGTAGCCAGACAAGGAATTCTTTTTGAGAGGACCCAGCCAAAAGCATTAGTGTAGCTGACCGGTCAAAGTACCCTTAGAGACCACATGTACAATCTTGGGCTTGTGTGGATTGTGTGGAGAGGAGGAAACCAACCTCCATATCCTTGACCAATGCCCGGCGTATGCTAGACTAAGGCTGACTTTGCTGGGCTTAGTTTTTATTTAGCCCGTGCAACTGAGATAGTTGCCTATCGGTGACCTTCTATTCTGGAGAAAGACAGGTGTAGCAAATCGCTGACTGCTATCACGGAGAGGCACAATTAACATTGTCTAAGTACCGAGAGAAACTGCCCCCAGCTTATTACAAGGGCAGTTAAGAAATGGTTTACAGAGTTCCGTTATGGTCGCGTACCAGCACTAGTGACGCCGAACGTCCAGGTCTCCAAAAAGAAGTGATTACGCCGGAAATCGTCGATAAAATCCATGAAATGATATTGAATGATCGGAGAATGAAAAAGCGTGATTTGGCTCATGCTGTAGGTATCTCAACTGAAAGGGTGCATCATATTTTACTCGAATATTTGGACATGAAAAAACTCTCTGCGAGATGGGTGCCGCGATTGCTCACACTTGACCATAAGCGCAATCGTGTGACCACTTCAAAAGAGTGTTTAGCGATGTTTAGCCGTAATCCGGACGAATTTTTGCGCCGTTTTTTTACTGTGGATGAAACATGGATCCATCACAACACGCCAGAGACCAAGAAACAATCGAAACAGTGGGTTGCTTGGGGTGAACGTGGACCAAAGAAGTCGAAACAGAGTCTGTCAGCCAACAAAGTCATGGCCACAGTTTTTCGGGATGTACGCGGTGTCATTCACATCGATTACCTTAAGAAAGGTAAAACGATCACCGGCGAATATTATTCAAAGCTTTTGAACAGATTCGACGTTAATTTGAAGCAAAAACGGCCGCATTTGGCGAAGAAGAAAGTGCTGTTCCATCAAGACAATGCACGTGTGCACACTTGTCTAGTCACGATGGCCAAAATCCACGAATTGTGATACGAACTGCTACCCCATCCAGCATATTCTCCAGATTTAGCCCCCTGCGACTATTTTCTGTTTCCAAACCTAAAGAAATGGCTGTGCGGTAAGAGATTTGAGTCGAATGAAGAATTCATTACCGAAACAAACGCATATTGTGAGAGCTTTGAAAAAACCTATTATTTGGAGGGAATAAAAAAATTAGAAAAACGCTGGACTAAATGTATCGAGCTAAAAGGTGATTATGTAGAAAAATAAAATGTTTTTTGCGGAAAAAAAATTTGTTTTATTCAAAAAGTCACTGACTTATCAAACCGCCCTCATATTATTGAATAATGTTTGAGTTTTTGAATATGTGGGTTAATTCCTTATTTTTTATAGTAAAATTAAAATAATGTAAATATAATTTGATTCATAGTTTGCAAGCAATATCTATGGCTAGGGTATTCATCTGATGGTACCGTATTTAAAGAAGGAAAAGCCTATATGTTACTGAAAGTAAAATGGCGATTGGCTGGTCATAATTAAAATTATGTCATATACCACCCATGTATATACCACCATAACATGTTTTTAACCTTTAATATATACAAATGCTGCCATTTTGTGTATAAATGCAGCTTTTTGGACATTTTTGCGAATGAAACGAGGCTGAAGAAGAACTATAATTTTTTAGGTCAGGTGCAGCTAGGAATGGCTCTGTTAACCTTGACAGACTATGATTTAGTTTTTTACCTTATTTTATATTTTTTTAAATTTACTTATATAAAAAAACTTGGCGAAACATAGAAATTTCAGTGCAAGATTTTACGACAAACAGTCGACCAGTACAAAATATAATAAATATTCTTGGTAGTTAAATACGAGAATTGAAATCACTTTACAAGGATTTCACTGATTGTGTTAGGACAAACGGAGCTTACACGGCCTGGTTTAACATCGAAAAAAGTGTAATACAGGGATGTGTGGCTTCGCCATGGCTGTTTAACTTATACAAAGACAATTGTTTAAAAGATTTGAAAGAGAGTGCGTATGGATTGAAAATGAATGATTTTATCGTAAAATGCCTTCTTTACGCCGATGATCAAGTCATATTAGCGTCATCTGAAGAGGAGTTGCAGGCGATGGTAAATGTTATGGATATTGCCCTGAAAATCAAAGGGATAAAAATAAATGTAAGCAAAACTAAAGTAATGGTTTTGAAAGAGAAGAAAGCATGACAAAAATATGGAGTTTCGATTGAGGGAGAAAGAGTGGAACAAGTAAATGAATTTGTGTACTTGGGTTCAAAGCTTACGAGAGATGGAAAGTATGACAGTAACATTGAGCGAAGGGTGTTTGCAGGAAAGCAAATGAATGGGGCACTGCATAACTTTATGAATAGCCAGAAAGTGTTAAAAAAGACACGTCTGGCTGTGCATAAAGGAGGTGCATCAAAATATGCTCAAACAGCCAAGCATCATTTAAAGCGCTAGAGGCTCCGACTATTACTTCAAAACTAATTCTGAGATCCAGACAGACCCTACAGGCGATGGCGAAAGAAAACAAGGTTACACTTGTCTAGATTCCTGGTCACTCGTAAATCAAATGCAACGAGAAAGTTGATATGTTGGCAAAAGCTAAAGGACAATCTGTGGCTGGCTCAGAGACCAGAACTTAAAGTATTGGAATGTAGAAAACAGGGACAAGTGCAGACAGGACCTAGCCCAAAGCATTGCGACATTGAGTAGGATGGATGCCAGACGAGCAGTACACCTACTGACGAGTACTTGGATACCACAGGCATAATCTGGGGATTGTGTGGAGTGGAGGAATCCAGCCTCCATATCCTCGGCCAATACCCGGAGTATGCCAGACTTTGTTGAGCTCAGTTTTTTTTTGAGCTTGAGCATCTAAGAAGGTTACAAATCGGCGACCTGCTCTTATTTTGAAGAAAGATAGTTATGACAGATTGCTAATTACTATAACGAGGAGACACTATGGACGTTGTCCGAGTGCCGTTGGCGGGATTTGGTAAAAACAGCCCACCTAATTTATTATTATTATTATTATTAATTTATGTGAATTTTTGAATTAATAAATAACAAAATACACGATATGGATAACCTTTTGGTTTTCTTTTCATTAACACCTCACACCAATTATCAAACCAATGTATTTCAATCGAAGCACATACACAATTTTTTTACAATACCAAGTAAAAGAGTAAGTGTACGACAACAACTTTTAAAAAAATCTAAAAATGCAATCTGCTTTTGTCCAAAAACTAATGGGATATTTATAAAAAGTAATGTTCATTAAAGAATAGAAGGATAAATATTTAACCTCTTTTTAATTGTAAGATTTAATTTCAAGAGTTTCAAGGGTTTCCTGCCCTTTAGATCATACGTTGGTAGAAGTATTGAAAAAAATTAAATTATTTTTAATTATTTTTCGGATTTTTTGAAACATAAAATAATTTATTAAGGTATCGAAAGTAACATCCCCCTAAAGATGACGTTGCCTCATATTCGCTCAATTACACGAGAATTAATAACGACTTTCGGTAAACATATGGAACCAGACACCCCTGAAGCGACATAAATTAAACGTTACGATCATTCAATATTTAAATATTTCAGTGCTGATTTGATTCTCATTAAATCCTTTTATCCTTTGGTCGCTACTTTAACCGAAATTCATCTATAACTGTCACGTTGTTTGTATTTATATATTTTTATTATTTATGTTGGTCACTAAAAGGATCGTTAAGGAAAAATTATGTTGGTAGAAAGTATATTCGATTTTATCTGTCTTTGCAATACCATATAACAAAAATACTAGATGTAATCTTTTTGCAAGTACGAGAAAATTATCTGTCAATTTGTCACCGCAATTTTTCAACAATGAACTACCGAGTCTGACGTACCTACGCAATATGCGGTTTTAAAACAAAACAAAAAAGTTGTATTGAAAATCCCTTTAAATATAATACGAAGAGGAACAACCGGAAATTCTACGTTTATAAGAGTTGAACAGAAGCTAATAAAAAGGATAGACATATCAACAGGTATAAGACAAGGAGATAGCCCTATTTTGTTCAACATCGGCATGGATAAAATAATCGACGAAGTCAAAACGGCGGGAAAAGGATACAGGATGGGAGATCAGGAGTTTAAAATAATCTGTTATGCTGAATATGCGGTCATTATATCGCAAGACGAGGACAATTTACAAAGAATGCTATTTAAATTCGAGCAAACTGCACAACAGTATAACATGATCATCTCGCAAGAAAAAACACAATCTTTTACAATATCACGAGATCCCAAAAGATGTAAACTGGCATTATATAACAAGAGCGTGGCACAGGTTATGTCATTTAATTACTTGGGTGCTCAAATAACCAGTAACCGTGATCTTAAGTCGGAAGTCAAGTCGCAAACAATCAAAGCAGCAAGACTATCGGGATTCCTTAGAGATGTGATATGGAGGAACAAGCACATGTCTATAGCGAGCAAAACAAGAATCTATAAGACCTGCGTAAGACCGGTAATGACCTACGCTACTGAAACGAGGGCAAAAACAGCAGCAACAAAGAGAATTTTAAGAGCAGCCGAAATGAGAACCCTAAGGACCATAACAGGACATACTTTACTCGACAGGCAGAGGAGCGAAGACATCAGAGCTACCTGCGGCATTCAAGATGTAGTAAGATGGTCCAGAGTCCGAAAGAGAGCTTGGAGGGATCATGTGGACAGAATGCCTGGAAACCGCCTCGTAAGAGCTGCTAAGCACAACAATCCTGAAGGTAACAGACCACCAGGACTACCGCCCAAGAGGTGGCACGAGAGCTGGACATCAGAATCCCAGTTGCGGCTGCTATGAGTGCTAATATATGAGAAAAAACAAGACAAATGTCTTAAGAAAAAAGAAGAAGAAGAAGAAGAAGAGGAACAAGCATTGCGACAGAAGCGGCCTCCATGAACCTCTACGTATGACTCATTATTTGAATGTTTCTCAGTAAGTGTGTCGTATAGGTGAATTTTTAAAAGATTTTAGCAGTTTCAGATTTCAATAACGGTTAAAATAATTGTAACAAGGCTTTGTTGTGTGCTTTAGCGTAAATATTTATTGTTATTTTAATACATTGGTGATAAAACATTGTTATATTACCAAGACAATATGGTCAGTTATTTATCTTGTGGATTTTATATTACATACACTTTACACTTTTAGAGATAATTTAAACACATTAGAATTTTAGATTAGGTTAGAAATCAGGTGGGTATTATTTTGAGAAGACATACCCAACATTATTATTAATGTTAAAAATACCATATTTAGGTCAAAAATGTACCTATTAGATACCTTATTAACCATTGTTCTACAGAACATGTGTTAAAAATACTATAATTTCGATTTCATGATGTTAAGATAATATATCTTTGTAAAAGCTTTTTTAAAGATGTAAACAGAAGAAACACATTGAACTAATTGAAAAATTCTGAATATTTGTGGTGTTACTATTAAGCCATTAACAGAGACAGGTAGAGGTAAGTGTTTTGTAAAAAAATGTTATCACCATTTAAATAAGTTTGATGTTACGTGATTTTTTTTTACATTTTTATTAAATTTTTTTATTTATTTATAGTTCCCAATGAAAACATCCTTTCATGTCCCGCTTTCCTTTTTCTTTATTTTAAACAAAACAAAACATTTCATCGTAAGTAGTTTACAATTTTGGTATTTTATCAGCCCATAAGGCAATCGGATTTCGAAAACGACTCTGCTGACTAAGATGCTTTTTCATTCTGGTATTTGCGACAAAGGCTGACGCTAATAAATAGACACTACTTTTACCTGATAGGTCCTTTTTATTCCTCTATGTATTCAGTCGACTCGAAACGGGCGTCCAGGAAGAAAAATTGCCGTAATTCGGTTTTTACAGCCTTAAACTTACTGTCTCGTCTTGAATAAATCTTCTCTGTGACCGTCATTTTCATCGTCATCTTTGTTTTAGTTATCTAGGACTAAACATTTCAAGAAATGTAAAAGAAAAATGTTCAAAATATTTTATGCAAAGTATTGAGGTTAGGAAAAGTAATAATGATATTTTTTGGCGTATTATATACATGTCAAGCTTTTACCATTCACTAGATGGCGCTTAAAAAACTGTTTACAGCTAGTTCACAGAACTTTGTCGTGCTAGTCCAACATTAAAGTATTTAGTCAAGGTCAACTAAAATCATTTATTTTCCCAAAAATCTTAACATAACAACAAGAGGAACGGTTTATTATGAGATAGAGGCATTCTTAGACATATCGAAAACAGTAGTAAGTACATTTAATTTTGTACCATAACTTACGTATAAAATAGATCTATTTCTTATTTAAATTTAAGAAATGGCTTAAGTTACGAAGATTTTTAAAACTAATCCACAAAATCACAAAACGTCGCAGTAGCTGACGACACTTGGAGATACAGAAAATAAACCAAAATCAATTACCTGGCAGTTCCAAAATAATAATTAATAATAATAATAATAATAATAATAATAATAATAATAATAATAATAATAATAATAATAATAATAATAATAATAATAATAATAATAATAATAATAATAATAATAATAATAATAATAATGGTGAAAGACGCTCTCCGCAACAAGTATAGGCAGCGACTCCGACAGATCTGGTCTTCGCAACTGTCGGGCAAGAATAAAGTCGCTGCTACTAACATGCTTGCTGTTCCGATCCTGCTCTACTCTTTTGGAGTAATGAAGTGGACTCTAGCTGAGCTGCGCCAATTTGACGTTAGTACTCACAAGATGATGCACCTAAATAGGAGTTTGCATCCAATTTCGTCCGTTTCACGGTTATATCTCCCAAGAAAGCTGGAAGGCCGTGGTCTCTTAAGTTTGGAGTATCTCCATAACAAAATGGTTTTGGATGGCGCCTGCGAAGTCATCAGGAGTTTGAACCCCCTCCTGCAAATGGTCAAAAGCCATAAAGTTGCAGGAGTAGGAGCATTTCTCTTTAGGGCAGCACACCGAGCAGCTGTTGAACTCTCTCTGATTTTCGATTCCGAGCGGAGAGCGATTGATTCAGTCACTGAGCTCGACCCCACTCGGAGGAAAGCCTGCATCAAAGCTGCAGAAGTTTGATAAAACTCTGCAGCTCCACATGGATAAGCCTCTACATTCTGTCTTCTTCAACAACATCGAAGACAGGGGCATATCCAAAGAACTGACCTTTGCATTCCTAAGGTCAGGCGGGCTTAAGTCAGAAACAAAAGGGTTTATCATGGCATGCCAGGATGTAGTTTTTAATACCTTACATTACCGAAGCCGAGTCATTGGTATAGAGGTCCCTGAAGTAAGAAGCAGGGCCTGCCGTAGGGCGCCGGAAACGCTGATGCACCTGCTTTCAGCATGTACGGTGTATGCCCTTTCGGCCTACATCCATAGACACAATGCAGCATTACGAGTGCTATACTATCATCTGAGGCACTCGTACGGTATTGATGAAACTCCAGTGCTGCCCTATGCTCCGGGGGATATTGAGTCCGTTGTGGAGAATGAGACGTGTCGAATTTATTGGAACTTTTCATTCCCCACCCTCAGGCAGATACAAGCCAATAAGCCTGATATAACCCTCTTCGATCACCTAACGAAGACGATGTTCGTGATCGAATTTTCGGCACCAGCCGAACGGAACATCGCCTTAAAAGAAGAGGAAAAACGGACAAAATATAGAGATCTTCTCTTCGAACTCCGCAGACTTTATCCAGACCATTCTATTGAACTATGCATCCTGATAATAGGCTACCTCGGTGGTACCCGCCACACACTGCTCTCGGAACTCCATAAAATACCAGCTTGCCGACAAAAGGCACACATTTTAGCTGGGGCAATGCAGAAAGCCGTCATCCTGGGATCATTGCGTCTGCTCAGGGCACACGATATTCGGTCTCAGTGATCACTCACCTCACGGCGTGAGGAGTGGTCACTGGTTCCTCTCCAGCTCGGATCTGCGAGGTATCGGAACCGCAGAGTCGTGACTGGGATTAAATAAATCAAAACAATAATAATAATAATAAGCTGTGGGACCTTGAGCGGTGGAGTGGCTCAGTAGTTACAAAAATTCTGAGAGCAATGCCGGCGGGAGTTTCACACTCCTGGTAGGGCCACCCATGCCGGTAAGGTCGAAGATGAGTTATGAAGCTAAGGACAGCTCAACAGGAATGAACCTTGAAAATCCGAAATCTAAGGGCGAAGAGACCGTGCCGAGAGATGAATGATCATGCGTAGTTGATCGCTAACGGTTCCATCCGGATACCAGGCGACCTTCGGTTGTATTTAGCCTCTCTGTGTCAAGGATGCACTTCCACAGTTATACCCAATACATCCCAACTCGTGGGAATTATATGGATACTTCAAATAACCCAAAAAATACGAAGACTCCTAACTCCAATGAAATAGGAAACGCTATGAAAACAAAGACGACGGGTTCTAACAAATTAAGAGATTGGATGGGGAGGATTTCTCGAAAGTCAGTCAGTAAAGTTATTTATGATTTGATTGGTACTACGAAAGAGAGAAGAAAAGTAAGAGATGGTATCCTAGTGGAAACCTCTTCAAGAGCACAGTCATTACGATTGATCCATCTCGACGCGCCGTCAAGCTACAGGGAGGAATATAGAAGATGGATGTTAAAGTTGTAGGATGTTGTATGTTTCTGCCTCTGTTGAATCTCGCTGTGCCTCGGTTCGATGTTGAATCTTCGATAGCTTGAGTAGATCGCTGTTCTATTTGTCCTGCTTTACTGTACGTTGCGGAATTGTGAGTTATAGAATGGTCATCCTGTCCATTTTGTCGTCTATTTAAAACATGGTCAATTTTCAAATTCGGGTCTCTTTTATTCTGTAGAATTTTGTCACTAGCTGTCGACCTAAACTGTATTTTTTCCTTAATAGGATTAACATTTTATTCTATTACTGCAGTAAAAAATGAACATTTTTGTTAAAACTTAAAAATTAATGATACATGATACCACGTGGGTTTTTCTAAGCGAAGCTTACTTGTTCTCTTTACGAAGACAATGCCCGCAATTGAAAATCGAGCAAGCTATCCTGAAAATTAAAGTTCTAGAACGAATCCCCTATCGCGAAGCGAAAAAAAGAGTTCAAATTACAACACCTACGATGGGTGTTACATATGCCCAGTCTGCTCAATCTAGTAACGCCAACGTGAACGATATAGTTTCAAGAATAATCCCGCAACCCCCATAAATCAACCCCCAACCCCAACTAAAACTTCGCTTCCTATAAACAAAAGGAAGCGATTCAAAGTTAGAGATTCTAATGTCAGCTCTGAGGAAGACTCAGAAGGTAGTATATATTCCTCAAATACTCAATCTTCCCAAAGTACTAAAAAGAAAAAAGGATGGCCTAAGGAAAACCTAGAAAACGAGAAAAAAATTAACCTGTTTTTTTATTTTTGTTGTAAATATTTCCTGTATTTTACTCTATATCCCTATTATTGTCTTCTATCCTTTTTATAAATACCTTTTATACTTACCTTCACATTCAATCTAAAAAACCTTCTTCTTTTTTAGGTGCCCTGTCCTCCGCAGACGTTGGCAATCATCAGCGCTATCTGAACCTTGTCTACAGCTCGGCGGAACAATGTGTTAGTGCTCACTCCATACCATTGTCTTAAGTTTTTTAACCAGAATATCTTTCTTCTACCCGGGCCTCCTTGTCCTTCGATCTTCCCTTCTATAATAAGCTTTAAAAGTCGATGCTTGTCATTTCTTAAGATGTAACCAAAATACTCCAGTTTGCGCCAACTCATGCGTAAATTGTCTTTCCCACCTTTGATGCTTGCCCGAACTTCGCTCTGCGCCGTTCGGAGCGACGGCAGTCGCGTGCTGGAAAGTATCACTTTCCGCACTTGTTAGGAAAATAACTATTTTATCTTTTTAACAATGATTTAAGACATAAAAAAAATTACCCTTGACGACGTACTGCTGCAATCCACATCTCTGTTTGATAAGCAAATTCGGGCAAACAGTAAGATTGTTAAATGCACATGTGTACTTCCGTTGTGTAATTTTTTTTCCATTTTTTAATCCATTTTCTTATTATAATCCATTTGTTACCTACGACTAATCCATTTATTACATATGACACTTACGTTTGAAGTGAACCAGAATTAAAAAGAATGGTAGCGTAAGGCTTACGCTCTAAAGATACCTTACTAGCGTATATCACGAGAAATAACCTAATAAATATTTTCGATACATCGTCATTTGTCGATAACGATATCCGGCATTTAGAATTTGACCTTATAGTAAGAATTTGTGTTTTTCGCAGTTTATAAAAAAGGGTATTAAACTTTAAATCCGTGGAAGTGAGAATTATTACAACTCCTTTTGACAAATTTAGATCATAAAAAATTATTATATACTTAAGTTAAATATCCAAAAATTTATTTGAGCTTTTTATATACAGTGCGTCCATAAAGTAACGCATAAATTCATTATAAGCTAAATAAACAGTAATATCAAAAATCACAAAACAGGTTGATTGATGAAACACCCATTTTTTTAATTTGCGGATTTCCCCTGCTGAGCTGATTCGAAAAATGTATCACCAGTTTATTTAAATTGGTACAGTGTCGACAAAAATTCAAAATGTGTTTCTGACGATTTATTTACAAAATAACGTTCTGCATCCTGCCTGATTCGGGCTTTTAGGTCACGGATATGTCAGATCTGTTAGTGTAGACTTTAGATTTTAAATAACCTCATAGAAGTCTAATGGGGTAAGACTGGGTGATCTAGCGTGTCATTCCACTCTTTCAAACCATCGATCTGGAAATGTTCTGTTTAAATACTGGCGCACAGCTATAGCGAAATGTGGCGGTGCGTCATACTGTTGAAACCATATTCTGCGGTTTAAAGTGTTGGCAATTTAGAAACCAGGAAAAAGCTTGCATCCAATTTGGATTTTTATCAGACCAACATCGAGTATTTTGCTGGTTAACGTGTCCGTTTAAATAAAACTATATCAATGAAATTGGTATTTAATTTATTAACGTTTTGATTCATGATGTACTCGCAGAATTCAGCGATCACAGTCATCTTCATCTTTATCTTTAGAATGGTATTTTGCCTTTTTAAAAATATTTTATACTAAAGACTTTCCAATATTTAGATTCCTATATAATCTGCGCACTGTACAGTGTGGATCATCTATTACTGATAAATAACATCTTGTTAAATATTTGCATCAAGTGTAGTCTACCTTGCATCGGCGCATCCCTAATGTGTCCTAATTCTCTGTATTTCTTCTCTTTTCTGCTTATCGTAGATTAAAAGATACGTTTACGATCTTTCTGCATTTCATGAAATAATGTGCATACCTCTTGTTAAGTCTGCATGCTATTGCGAAAATCAATACGGAATTGTAATTGGATTATACTGACAGTTTTTAACGTCAAATTAAAAAACAAATGGCAAGAAATACTTTTAGACTTGTTCTGTTTAGTCGAGCGGCTAGAATTACTTATGATAGTGGATAGATACTATGTTAAAATAACAAACAACTTTTGTACTAATTTCAATCAACTTGTGATACATTTTTGGAATCAGCTCAGCAAGGAAAATTCACAAATTGGAAAAAGGGGGTGTTTTATTTAAGAAAACTGGTGCTGACGTTATCACTCAAAGGTTATTTAACCTGTATAAAAAATAGTAAATTAAAATCAAAAATTTACCCGTTTTGGTAATTTTTTATATTACTCTTTATTTAGCTAATAATAATTGGATGCGTTACTTTATGGACCCACCGTATATTGTAGCTAAAAAAATATACCTACCACTACACTATTGTAATGTTTTGACACCAACATATTGTGAATTAGAAATAAAATGCACTATAGATACCGTTTACAGTGTAAAAATCATTTTAAAACTAATTAGTGTAAAAATTTATAGTGGTAAATAAAAAACTGTTTATGACTAGTCATATAACAAACTTTTTTCCTTCTTTTGTATCACTACAATCAAATTTTTATACCAATTTTGTTTCAGTAGACAACAATGCAAGTGCATTAAGTTTGTCTTGGTCCATACGTGCACGCAAATAGCTATTCACTTCTTTCAGGGAAAAAAAGTTCCTTTCTTCCGAAAAATGTGTAGCTTGAATACTTAAATACTAATAAATGCGTACTTTAGAAAAAACTTTGCAAATATTACGTATATGTAAAAAATTGCACATATTTAGTGGAGAATGCAATTCTTTATTATTTTTTAAAGACTGCATGAGTTGATAATGTAATAAATTTTAATTACATTACAATTAATTAATAACATGTCTCTTTCAATTAGTTTAGACACTTATTGACTAACTTGATTTGCTTGATTTGTATCATTGGTATTAATTTCAAATAAAATGTCACGTGCCTATTTTTAATTAAATCCTACAGTTCCATTATTAATTGCGTTGTAATTAGTTATAAAGAGTGTTACATACATAGTAGTAATAGGATTATTGTTTGGTTTGCATTTCTGTGTGGATGGGGCTGGCTAACAGCACGGACGAGGCGATTGTGGAGCCCGGACTGGAGAAGATTGTGGGTTGACGTTTATTCCGTGTCATTTTCTGATATCCGGCCTGGGAGTGAGCAGTTGATGAGAGTCGCTTGGTGTCAGTGGTGGAAGTCGGGTGAGAATTTTTGGAACGATTTGATATTAACACGTGAGCAGAACTTCTACGTTTCTTTCTTTCATATCTGGCTGTATTTGGGCCATCTTAATTGTATTTTGAAGAAGAACCATTTAATTTTTAACTTGACCATTCTGTCGTGCCTTTGTGGTGGATATTTTGGTTATTGGGGTCGAGTTAAAATGACCGCGTGCGGGATTTGATGGAGTGAAGCCATTGTTAAGTAGCAGGTGCTGTTTCATAATTCAAACCGGCCAGGAGTAGGCCACAGGATTCGTGAATTCGTGTATCCACAGGTTACAAGTGATTTATTTTAGAATATTTAAACGACGTGATTTGTTTTTGACACCGCGATTAAGTTTTGTTTTAATTTATTAATATGGTACACTGTTGAAAACTATTTATTGCACTGGATAATATGCCGAGTCTGAGCTTTGATTAAAGTAATATTCTCAATAGTTCTTTGTGTCCAAGTAAAAACGTTTATTCATACTTATTTGTAAATACCTACAATATTGCTATTTTGAAGGACAGCCATCGTAAAAAGAATTATTTTTGAAATAAGCTCGAGTGTTTTAACGGTGTAAATCTTTAAAAATACTACTTGGTGTTTCTGTTCTTGGATCGTCGATGTAACAGTGGCGTCTTAATGAAGTTTTCAATTGGTTACATAGTATTGAGTTTAATTTTATCAACTTATCAGTTATTATGTGCTTGATCTAAGTGTTTTCAATAGTTTAAAAGTAACAAATTATTTTTCATTAAATTTGTACCTGCTCCAAGTTGAATCTGAATTTATACATTACTGAATATAATTTATGTGGTTATTGTGAGGGTTTCAACTTATTATTTTTGTTGCAAGTCCATTTATTTTGTATTTTTTTTTTGTGTTAATCTTTTGCTATCAGGAATTCTATATAAAACCAATTATTTTTGAAATTTTAAATATTGTGAACATTTCTTTTTTTTTGTTGTTTTTAATTCTCTTTTGTACCTCATTAGGTTTTTATTATTGTCTGAAAGATTGTTATAATTAATTTAAATATTATTTTAAGAAAAGTGTATTAAATTCGTTTAATCCACCTTACAAAAATACAAAATTTGTTGTAAAAAAATCAGAACATCATTTTTACTTAATTAATACATTGCAGGAATTGTAAATATAGTTTTATTTATCTAGTTCACCATAATTGTTTGTTGTTTATCGTGTGGCTCTGCTAGTGCCTACTAGACCTAGGGGTTTCCGGCTTGTACCGTCTAAGTCGGTGGCGCGGCTCACTTTTATATTTTTTCTTCTACCCTCTACGGCTGAGCTCAGGCATAATTTGCCAGTAGAGAGACCACTGACAGAGTACTCTTTAGAGAACGAAAAAGACGTGGCAAAATCATTAAAGAAGTAAAGTTATTTATTCAGGGTGTTTCCAAAGTAATCTGTAACATTGTTGTGAGCGATTCATCAATCGATTTAAAGACCAAAAGTTCCTTTAAACGTTTTATCGTCGTTGAGATACAGGGTGTTTAATTTTTTAATTTTAATATAATTATGACGTAAATGTAGAACATTTCAAAGCAGATGTTCAAAATGTGCACCTGTAGCTAAAATGCAAGCTACAAATAGACGTCTTACGGATTTCCGAATCCATTCAAAGTAGCCAGGAGGATAGCGAATAATATTACAGACTAAAAAATGCGATTTTAAGGATCCTAATGGTATTCCGACAAAACTATTAAAACTCATAGAATATGATCAACTACAAATACTAGTTAATCTATATAACACTATCTATCGTACAGGAATTATACCTACCGATTGGCTGATAACAACCTTCGTAATGTTGCCAAAGAAAGTAAATGCAAAGGAATGCGCTGAGCATCGCACAATTAGCTAAATGTCGCACACTTTGAAGACCTTTCTCAAAATCATACACAATCGAATATACAAAAAGCTGGAAATCGATATTAGTGAAAATAAGTTTGGATTTCGAAATGGAATAGGCACACGTGAAGCCTTATTCACGGTAAATGTAATAATACAATAATGTTTAAATGTAAACGAAGAAATGTATACGGGATTTATTGACTACGAGAAGGCGTTTGACAGGGTGAGGCACGAAAAGATGATTAATCTCTTACGAGAAAGTCAGCTCGATGAGCAAGATGTCAGAATAATAAAGAACCTCTATTGGAATCAAGTCACTGCGATCAGCTCTAAAGGAAAAACATATCAAAATACAACGAGGGATAAGACAGGGATGTGTCTTGACACTACTTCTGTTTAATTATTATTCATCCTTGTTTTCGTAGACTATGAAAAAGCTTTTGACTCAATCAGCCAACAACATATGCTCAAATCATTAACAGAATGCAGAATTGATTACAGGTACATTGCACTGATTAAGGGTATATATGAGAAAGCAACGGCGTGTGTAAGATTACATAAAAACACAAGAACATTCCGAATAGAACAAGGTGTACGTCAAGGAGATACCCTCTCTCCAAAGCTGTTCACCACACTGCTCGAATATGCCTGTAAGAAAATCGACTGGGGGGAAATGGGCCTAAATATAGACGGTGAAAGATTAAATAACTTAAGATTTGCGGACGATATCGTCCTTATCACCGACCGTATAGATCAAGCGTCCATGATGTTGGAAAAATTATACAATGCTTCAAGGGAAGTTGGCCTAAGAATTAACTTTGCAAAGACGCAAGTCATGACAAACCTAGGCCCAAGTGAAAACATAACTATTGGAAGCAAATCTATTGAACAGGTCACCGCCTACAAATATTTGGGTCATGAGATCCGAATAGGACGGGACAACCAGACGTGCGAACTTCTCCGGAGAGTAGGCTTGGGGTGGGCATCTTTTGGAAGATTAAAGTATGTTTTCAAGTCGGATATTCCCATCAGTCTAAAACGAAAAGTATACAATCAGTGCATATTACCAGTGATGACATACGGAGCCGAAACATTGACGCTTACAAAAAAGTCAGCAAAGAAACTGCGTGTCACCCAACGGGCGATGGAGAGGGCTATTCTGGGTATCTCCCTCAGAGACCGAATACCAAATGAGATTATTCGCCAAAGAACAGGTGTTATAGATGTAATCGAAAAAATAACAACTTTAAAGTGGAACTGGGCTGGCCACGTAGCTAGAAGAACTGACGGAAGATGGTCTAAAAAACTATTGGAGTGGCGTCCGAGGCACGAAGCTTATCGTAGTAGAGGGCGCCCCCTCACACGATGGACCGATGACATTAAAAGAATCTGTGGTAATTGGATACAAATGGCTCAAGATAGAGCAGAGTGGCAAAATAAACGAGAGGCTTATGTTCAGCAGTGGACTACTATAGCTGAGTGATGATGATGATGATGATGATATTCAAAAAAGCTCTCAGGAACAGAAACAGGGGATCAATATAAATGGAAAAATTATCAACAACATACGTTATGCTGATGACACCTTGATCATAACCAAAACATACATGATCTTCAAGTATTACTACAAGAGATCGATCGGGTCAGCAGGGAGTACGGTCCAAATACATGACCAAATACATGGTCATAAGTGAAACCGCATTAAACCATCCTAATACCAATATAAATATCAATTCAGTGTTGGTCGAAAGAGTAAAGCAATATCATTATCTCGGCACGTGGATCAACGATAGGCATGATCAGACTCAAGAAATCAAAGCCACAATCGAAAAGGTTAGAAATGTTTTCTTTAAAATGAAACAACTATTTACTAACCTACCCTTAAACCTTCAACTACGTCTGAAAATGGTTAAATGTTATGTAATCCCAGTGCTTTTATATGGACTAGAACAATGGACGATCAACAAAGCCACAATGAAAAAGCTCCAGGCATTTGAAATGTGGATCTTCCGGCGTGTACTTAAAATATCGTGGATAAAAAAGATTACCAACGAAGAGGTTCTACGCCGAGTAGAAAGAGAAATTTGAGAACTTGATTAAAGCCAGAAAACTGGAATATCTCGGTCACATTATGCGTGGAGAGAGAGATATAGTATACTACGACTGATAATGGAGGGCAATATTGCAGGAAAGAGATCGGTGGGAAGAAGACGTATACCCTGGCTGAAAAATCTAAGAGAGGGGTTTGGATGCACATCCCTCATGCTTTTCAGAGTCGCAGCGTCGAAAATAAAAATAGCCATAATGATGCCAACCTTCGTGTAAAGACGGCACCATAAGAAGAAGAAAGGATCTTCTAAATTTACATTTGGGGTTAGGTAAACGAGTGTTTTAAATATCTTTAAAAACTAAAATCCAGTGTGACCTTAGAGGTAGGATCTTCCAGAACACCTGGAAATTTATTTTCTAGAAAATAAAGATATGTATCACCGTTCAATCTTTAATAAAGAAAAAATGGTAAAGCTTACCGGCTATTATTATTTTATTAGCAAAGATTTTCCAAGCTACAAGTGAGGTTCTCCATTTGCAAGTTGTAATATTTGTACTAAATGTTATAAAACTTAAGGAGAGTTTGTCAATAATTTGTTTATCCCTGGTTATTGATACTATTTTGCAAACATGAGCAGTTTCAAGAAAGTATTTCACAATCAAGGTCGAGAAATTATTTGTTATGTTTATAAATTTATGCAAACCGATAAAGAACAACAAGCTCCAACAATTCCTCTAAACAATCTACAAGAGTGAGTTTAGAGTTGGTATCACTACTGTGAAAAGCATAATTAATGAAGCTAAAAACAAATCACCTGCTACTTTCTTTAAATCACCAAGAAAATTCATAAACAGACCCTTAACTTCGAAGGGATCAGATGATAAATTTGAGGTAGGAATAATTATAAAAATCATATACCTACTCCTATACAGCTATTCAAAAAAGGAAAACTACTATGAAAAGTATATTTTAAGCTGTTCAAAAAGGAGGACAGAGCTAATTTTACATGCAAGATCGATTCTTTTATAAAATTACTTAAAAAAATGGGATTCGGGTGGGGAAAATCAGAAGACAATGGAAAAGTGTTAATTGAGAAATTTGAAATTAAATATAAACAAATGAAATATTTACGAAAATTAAAAAAATATAAGCAAAAAGGACGAACCATAGTATATAGCGATAAATCCTACATTCACATACGGTACCAAAGACGTGGGATGATGGCAAAAATAAATTTTTAAAATCTCCAGCGTCTAAAGGAGAGGTCTCATTATTTTACATGCTGGAGGCGCATCAGGATTCGTACCTAATTCGTTAAACATATTTACATCGGTAAGTAAAACAGGCGACTACCACAACGAAATAAACTCTAAAAATTTGACGCAATGGTTAAAAGACATATTTATCCCTAATGCTTTAAAAAATGCATTTTAGTGATATATAATGCCTCCTACCACAAATTACAAGTTGATTCTTTTCCAAATTTTTCATGGAAAAAAGCAGCTTTGCAGCAATGGCTAATCGAACGAGATATTTCATATGAAGCAAATACTTTAAAAGCTAAATTATATATGTACATTAATTAATACGCATAAACCAGCTGCTTATGATCTATAAGGCACAGATCCGACCTGTACTGGAGTACTGTTCCCATATTTGGAGTGCAGCACCTAAACATATCCTGAAGCTACTGGATTCTATCCAAAAAAGGGCAATTCGTCTCGTCGGTGATGCCTCGCTTACAAGCTCGCTCACTTGTCTGGAACACCGTAGAAAAGTTGGCGATTTGTCTCTATTTTATAGATATTTTCATGGGCGATGCTCTTCTGAAATATCAACAATCGTTCCTCCCTGGCAGTCTCTTCGAGATTAACCCGTCAAGTTTAGTCTTCACACCCCTTCGTGGTCACCTTGGAGACCTGCAGAACATCACTTTCCAAAGACTCATTCATCCAACGAATTGCGAGGCTTTGGAACTCATTGCCTAGGGAGGTGTTCCCCGAGGCATACAACCTCCAGAAATTTAAGAAGAACACCAACTCCTACCTTCTTTCCCTTGGTTCCCGCGATGTTCTCTGAATATTACAGGATATCCCTTTTCGTGGGAACCAGAACATAAAAAAAAAAAAAGCTTATAAAAGATATATTGTTGACACGCTTTCAGTGACATTATAACATTGCGTCTACGAACATACCAACCGGAGCTGAAACCAATTGAATTAATATGGGCACTAGCAAAGAATAAAGTAATGTAATGTCTCATTCAAACTGGCTGATATGCGGAAGCTAACAGAAATTTCAACAAGTGACAATTCAAAACTGGCAAAACATTTGCGCCCATGTATAGAAGATTGAAGAAGAATATATTAAAAAAAAGAAAATTATGGATAAGGTGCAATAATTAATAATAAATATTAAAATACTAGTGAGAGTGAATCAAAATTGTCTCAATGAAACATAATACGATGATTTATGTTGCCAATCATTACAGTAATTTTATTGTAAATTCCGTAATAAAAAAAATTGTTTTATTTTAGTTGTTTATTTAAGTACCTATATGTAGTTTTCTTATTTACCTACTAAAAATATATCTAAACCAATCTCTAACCCGACCAATCTGAACTTTGACTGGACTATTACAGTTCCACTAATCGAATTGTTGAATCAATGTTTTTGGTTTTCACTTCATTAATTTTGTGATTCTTGCACGAGCAGATATTTTTAAGGTCATAGTCGGTAAAAAAATTAAATACCTCTAATAATAAATAATAAACGAGAATCCCAATCAAAATTTTGACAGAAAAGGTTTTTTAAAATCGTGCTTTAATTGTGGAATGTGAAATTTTAACAGCCCGTATGTGGTGGCAGTAAAATTGGTATTGTTTGCAATTTTTCCTAAAAACCATTATCAATACTGCAAATGGAGCGGAAAGTCATTAGGTAGCAAAGCTTAAAAATGGTAAATAAGATATGGATACAATGAATTTCTTTTAGAAATGTTCCAAACGGTTTTGTGACTAAAATTTTCTGGTACTCATTTTAGATGTTCGTCAATAATATGATAACCCGAACTTCAAGTTGTGGATGTCTTGCAGTTCTAGGTCGTCCAATAATACCCAAGCAAAAGTTCCAGTTTTTTGTAAACTAATATGCAGTAAACGATTTAGAACATGGTCGACAGTTATTTGAATAACGCTGGTCATACAAACGTCTTGCCACTAAGGCATTATTGGCTAATTCACAGAAAAAATGCAGATTAAAACTATTTTAGCATTAGTAAACGCAGGTATCGTCAAAAAGTTAAAACTTAACATAATCATTGCAAAAATCCATTACAAAAAATTCAAAATCCTTTATCTCAATAACAACAAAACTATTCACGGGAACTTTTAACGTTTTAACATTAAATAATGGATGAACCACAACAATATTATACATTACTTTGGAAACATCCTGTATGCATTTTTCGTCCGGATAATTGTACACTTAAAATATCCAAAATGCAGTAAAAAATATTAGTACAAAAATTTTCCTGTTAAAAAAAGTTATCTTTTATTTATCTTCGACTCATCTGGCTGAAAAAACGTTTTTTTTTACAACTTAATAATTTATATTTGTTTTTAACTCGATCAATTATATTAATTACTTTACTTTGTTTAATCATTCACAGAAAGACTAAGCGAAATCGTACTATTTACTATTTACTAACCGTAAATTTATGGCTGTTTATGGTAAATTATTATATTTTGCGTTACAGTACTTGGTAAAATAAGAGCAACAATTACTTACCCAAAAGAATTGTCGACGCTTTAAATAATACACAAAAATATGTGTTATATTAACAATTAAACAGGCGCATTCCACAGTGCCTAATGATCACGCACCGTATTCTGACGTAAGTTTTAAAACAGTTCGAGCAGTTCACGCGTTGACGATATCGCGTGCAATTTTGAGTGCGACGGTGACGAGCGGCATCCCCCACGTCGAACGGTTAAACGGCAACTGAAAATATTTCGCTACAGTAAAATTGCAGTGCGAGACCACGTTTGAAGAAGCTCTCTATACGCGGAGGAAGTAGCGGGGTTCGTGATTGTACTGAACTCGCGTTGAATTGCCGCCGTTTCCGGTCTTTTCTGTTTCTCGATTTGTTTTATAACTTCGAACAGTATTTCAACGACCATTTTGGCGGAAATTAAAATATCATACGTTCTGTTATGTAGATCTTTATTCGTCTCGGAGATGCGTCGTACTCAATTTGACAAATTGAAAAATGTTGATTTAAAGTTGTTGAGGTTACCACGATTCGTGCGGCACCACAAACCAAATGGTTCCTTGTAGAAACCGACGAACCATAAAACTATTCATCCTCTATCAAATCTTTTATCGTATAAATTTCCACAAAATAGAGGTATATAATTTACCCTTAAAGTTAAAATAATTATTAAATTTTATATAAACCCAAAAAATCAAGAAAAACATATATTTTTTAATCTAAATTAAGATGTCTCGCTTTGTTTTGGAGATATCATTATAAAAATAACCGGCGGCCCTTTAGTTTAGTGACTTTTTCAAAAAATGACGCGAAATTTTGTTATTTACTTTCTTCACCTTCATTGGGTTATAATCAATAATGAGCTGTCGGAGGATTTTTATTTCCATACTGCCACGTCTTGTTCGTTCTCTATAGAGTACTCTGCCAGCGGTCTCTCTACTGGCAAATTATGCCCGAGCTCAGCCGTAGAGGGTAGAAGAAAAAATATATATATATAAAAGTGAGCCGCGCCACCAACTTAGACGGTTCAAGCCGGAAACCCCTAGGTCTTATAGGCACTAGCAGAGCCACACGATAAACAACTGAGATTATGGTGAACTAAATAAATGAAATTATAGCTAAAATATATTGGATACTTTACTCCTACAATAAATCAAAGTACACAGTTCAATAATAAACTTATAACAAATATAGTCAAAATTAACAGCTAACAATAAATCAAAGTACACAGTTCAATAATAAAATTATAACAAATATAGTCAAAATTAACAGCTATGGTAAATTTTTTTCGCTAAAACAAACCAAAAATTTAAAATTTACAATTTTATAAAATAACCAAAACAAAAGTAAGAGTAACAGACTTTACCAAGTTACAAAAAAAAGCGTATATAAGTCAACTCTTTATAATACTAAATCAACCGTTCACATAAGGCTGCTACCATTTACATAAATATTTACACTGTTAAAACAATCGAGTTTATTTAAAAATATTTTTACAATGGTTGTCTTTTAAAATATCAATATTGTAGGATATTTACAAATAAGTATGAAGAAAATATTTTTACTTCGACATAAAGAATTATTGAGAAGATTATTTTAATCAAAGTTTAGTTTTGGCATATTATCTAATGCAATAAATAGTTTTTAATAATGTATTATATTAATAAATTAAAACAAAACTTAATTGTGGTGTCAAAAATAAGTCACGTCGTTAAATATTCAAAAATAAATCACTTGTAACCTTTGGGTATACGAATGCACTACTCCTGTGGCCGGTTTGGTTATGGAACGGCACCTGCCAATTAACAATGGCTTCCCTTAAATAAATTCCGCATGCGGTTATTTTAACTCGACACCAAAATCCAAAATAACAACAATGGAGGTAAGATAGAATGGTCAAGTTAAAATTTAAATGGTTTTTCTTTAAAATCCAATTAAGATGGCCCAAATACAGCCAGATATGAAAAAAAAACCGTAGAGGTTTTGCACACTTGTTAATATCACTACTCCCCAAAAAATTCTCACCACACGACTCCCAAGACTCTCATCACACGACTCCGACTACTTCCCAAGCCAGATATCAAGAAATGACACGGAATTGACGTCAACCAAGAATATTCGCAAGTCTATGTTCCACACTAAGAATCGCGTTCGTCCGTGTTGATAGCTAGCCTCATCTACACAGAAATGTAAACCAAACAATAATATAATCGATAATACACAATAATCAAGGCTAAAAAAACTAAAGCAAAATCTAATAATGAAAATACCTTACTCAATCTCCAGTGATCAACAAAAATGCCATAGCCATTAACAATTGAATCTTATCACAATAAGGTATGCAACACTATTTACAACGAATGATATATTTAAGTTACAACAAATTACGGTACGCGACACTATTTACGAGTACTTGAGGAATAAAAAAAATTATCAGAGATATAATTATAATGAAACTGTAGAAGGGAAAAAAAAGGCACGTTACAATACATACATACATATAGTCACGCCTTTTTCCCGTGGGGGTAGGCAGAGAGCACTTCCTTCCACTTGCTACGGTTCTTACACACATCTTTTGCTTCCTCTACTTTCATCAGTGCTCTCATACATGCTCGTCGGTTGTTGGTACTCTTGACCTGGCCTTTCTTCAAAACAATGTTGATCTGATCGAGATATATTTACCAAGGTCGACCTCTACCGACTTGTGCCTTTGCACTCGCCTTCTATATTTGTTTCGTCAATCTTCCTTCATCCATCCTTTTTACGTGTCCAAACCATCTAAGCATATATTTATCTATCTTTGTAACCACATCTTCTTTTATACAACAGCGTTCTCTTATCTCACTATTCCTTACTTTATCCAACCGAGTCACTCCGGCTATACTTTTCATTCTACTCATCTCCGCAGCATTGATCCTATTTTTATCTTCTGCTAAACCCAACATTTACTATCATACATAAGTGCAGGAACCAACACACCTCTATGTACAGCCAGATGTGCCTTTTTTGACACTTTTTGGCCGTTCATAAATCTATGCAGTGACCCATTCATTTGTTTTCCTGCCAACACCCTTCACTCAATGTCACTGTTATACTTTCCTTCTCTAGTAAACTTTGAACCCAAGTACACAAATTCATCTACTTGTTCCTACCTTGTACCAGTTGTCTGGTACGCTACCGCTCCTCCAACAAAGGTTAAAAATGCGGTACAGCAGAGTAGTTACCACGCTTTGTCCAGCCTTCAGCATTTTAACTGTTATCCTGTCGTACCCAGCAGCTGTATCCAATTTCATACTGTGCAACGCTTCCACCATTTCTGTCGTACTAATTTCACTTTCATTGCAACTTTCACTCATGGTTTCGAATGGGGTCTGTACTTGTGTATCCCCTTTGTTAAATAAACTTTCGAAGTATTTTTTCCATCTCTTTAATACGCATTCCTCTCCTTTTGCCGTGCTACTATCTTGGTTTCTGATGTTTTCCAGTTGCGAGGTAGTATTTTTACCTCTGGCTGTTTTTATAGACTTCTAGAAGAGTTTAATATTGTTTTGGAAATCGTCAGATAACCTTCTATCAAATTCATCTTTATGACTCTCCTTCTATCTTGCTACAACCTATTTTGCCACACCTTTTAAACGTTTAACCTCATTTTTTGCCTTAGTTACATCCTTAATCGTTGCCATTTGCGTTCTTTGATTGGCTTTTGTAGCCAGCCAATCCAGCCAGGATTTTTTCTTCTCTGACACTGTTTTCTGAACCTCTACGGACATTTGTTGTAACTTTCCTTATTTTGTTGACACCACACACTTCAATAGCAATATTCACGATTTTTTCCTTGAATGGCTTCCACAAATCTTTAACGTCATATGCTTCATCTAAACTGTCAAATTTCAACGTCCACCCCTCCATACCATATAGAAGTACTGCCCATACATAGCATTTTATGAATCTAATTCTAAGGTCCAGATCAAAATCTGTACTTGTAAGGATTTTCTTGAACTTCAGGAATGCTGTGCGTGCTTGTTCTATTTATTATTCCATTATTTATCCACATACCATTTACCTTGATGCCTATAGTTCTTTCTTCGAGAGCCTCTCTAAAGATGTGTTCAGAATAGAAATTGAATAGGAGTGGGGAGAGAACACAACCTTGGCTAACACCTCTATAAATTTTTTATGCTCCCGAAACTTCGTTGCCAATTTTAATTCCAGTAAAGGCTTTCTATACATCGAATATCTTTTTGATCAATGTCAAGACCTTTTAAAATCTGAATGAGCTTATGATGTTTTACTCTATCGAAGGCTTTTTCATAATCTATGAAGCACATCATTATATGTTTTTTTGATCATAGCAGTTCTGAATTAATACTTGAGTTGCGCTTCCCATTGTTTTTCTTGGTTCTTTTGTTTTGGTTCCGATCTATTATCCTCAAAAAGTTCTTGTATATAGGTTGTCCATAATTCTTCTATCTTTGTCGGGTCTTCTACTTGTTCATTATTATTTGAAACTAAGACGCCCTCTTGATGAGTTTTCCTTCCATTTCCGGTTATTTCTTTTATCTTTTTGTGTAAATTGTAGACATCATGTTTTCTTTGTAGTTCTTCGAGTTCTTGACATTGTTCTTTCATCCAATTCTCCTTTGCCTTTCGTATTAATTTTATAATTTATCGGTGGGTTTCTTTATATCTGACGACGTCTCTGTATTAAAAAATGCGAAATCACCCAACCTCAAATTTATGCAGAGATAAATTTTATTGATCTGGTTCGTTTTTAATATGTTTTTAGACTATTTATGTGAATATGGTTCTATTTTTGAAGTTTTTTATATAAAGACATTAAAATTGTTCACATTTAAGGTATTTTGCTATTATTTGCTTATTTTAAAGACAAAAGTGGTTAACATTTTTTGTTAACTGTAATTCTAGTGACTAATCAAATTTGCATGAATCTTTTATTTGCGGCAAAGTTGCATAATTACACTATCGAATTTAATGCACAAGTCAGAATCGTTGAGTATCGTGCCATATCACCCGAGAAGAGCTCAATTATTACCGAATTTTACTGTATAATTATTATTAGTAATTGGTGATACTAAATAGGCACTACACATAAATAATAAAGTTTAGTTATGAAATTTTGAATGTATTACAGTACGTATCTGGGGAGTTAAATAATTTGTGCTATGGATAAAAATTAAAATCTGTTCTTAATTTAAATTAATAACATTATCATGAAGAAATAAATTAAAATTTTGTTTTTATTTCAGGTACCTAGTTACATGCAACCTAATAAATTAAAAATAATAAAATAAAAGTCATTTATTATTATTTAACATATTTTAATTTTAATATTATTTAACATATTTTAATTTTAATATTATTAAACTTAAATAAAACCAAAGCCGCACTACAAAACTACAAAAAAAATATAAAAACTGTTAACCAATAGTTTATACATATTGTTACGATTTTTTTAAGTCCGTCTTTGTCGACATTGCCTTGAGGTGACAGCGCATTGACGACAATTAGTGGGAATGCATATTGAGAATAATATAAGACATTGGTTGATTCTCGAAAAGTCCAAAATGGTCCAGAGAGGCATCGATTTGTCGAAAATATGCGTTTCTTCTAGAAACAGTTTGGATAAATATAAAAAAAGCAGCGGTCGCGAAAAAGTTAAGTTAGTTTAATGTCAAGTATTCAAAGTAATTATAAAGTATTATACAGTTGTGAATATCCAAGTGATTTGTAAAATAAAAAAAAATTTTGCAAAAATATTGGAATAAAAATTGTTTAGTTATTGTACTGAGCATTTGTTGTTGTTGTTGTCGTGTCCATGATCTGTGCGAATGGAGAATAAAATTATATTGCTCCGAAACTGTCGAAGACAGCTTCGGCAACTTTTACAGCTTTGTCATTAAAAATTATTGCTTCTGGGTCATCAAGGCTAATCTTGATAAGCCTGGCTTGAATTGCTGGGCAGCCTAAGATGTGTTGAGAAGATAATGGGACACCAGGACAGTTTGGGCAGTGTTTTGAGTAGCTTCTTTGTCCATCGGTTAAGATTTTCATTCCTGCTACATGCTTTGTTCGTAGTCTGGTTATGATCGAAGCTATTGTGCGATTAAAATTTAGAGCTGGGATGTGATATTTGAAATTATTGTCTTCGGCTGGCAACTGCATTGGCGTCTACGAGAGTTGTGAGGTTCGATGATTGAGGGCAAGCTCATGATTCTTTGGCAAGCTCATCGGCTTTTTCATTACCAAGAATATTTACGTGAGCTGGTATCCACTGTAACGTGCAGGATCTCTTGGCTGTGATGACTCTGTTGATAGATTGGATTATTTCATGACTAATTTGGCCCTTGCCCTTCTGGATTGCTTGCATTGCGGATCTTGAATCGGAGAGGATGATTATACCTTTGGATCTGTAAATGCTTTTAGAAAGGAAAATCTCTAGCGCACTCTTGATGGCAACGAGTTCGCATGTGTAGTTGGATGCGATTTTCCCGACTGGAATTTTGTGATACTCATGTTCATCGTCTGGACCCATCAAGAAGACTCTCGCACCTCCTCTATCAAGACTTGAGTCTGAGAAACCGTCTGTTTAGGCAATTACCAAGTTTTGGGTTTGGGTGGTAAGTTCTTTGATAGTATGTTCTCCCTTTTCTTTAATTACTGAGACAGGATCTTTTTTGGTGCAGGGTCGTAGGAGGTTTAGATTTACCATTGTCTGCGGGTGAAGCTGCAAAGTGTGGAAAGGTTCTTTCGAAATTTCAAGTGACTTATGCTGGAAGTTGATGTCTTTCCTGATCAAGTTGTAGGGTTGAGGATCTTTTAAGCCTTGATTTTTTGCTCCACGCTTTGAAAGTTCTGTTGGAAATGTGGTTTTCAGATAGGCTTCGTATGTTATTTGTGAATTTAATAATGGATAGTTTTCTTCTGTTTTCTAAAGGGATTAGGCCGCATTCCTTTTCAGCTTTGATATTATTTGTTGACGACACAGCTCCGATAATGATTTTTGATGCCCTGTACTGTATCGAGTCAATCTTTTTTTTTGCGGTGGGCTTGGCTGGTGCCCAAATGGGTGCAGCGTATTCTAGAATGGGCCTGACTATGGAGGTATAAGAAGTTAGAAGGGTATTTGGATTGGATCCCCAAGAAGCACCGCAAAGTCTCTTAGGGATGTTAAGTTTTTTTAGTGCTTCATTTGAGACATGATCAAGGTGTTGTAAGAATCTAAGCTCTGCGTCAAGAGTGAGACCAAGGTATCTTGGGTTAGAAGTTTGACTGATTTCCGAGCCAAAGAGCTTGATGGTAGGATGAAAGGAGCTTCGGTTTTTCCTGTCAGTAGAAAAAATACAAAAGTTGGTTTTATTTGTATTAATAGTGAGCTTAAGTTCTATTGACCACATTTCGATGCCTTGCATGCATTCCTTTAGCGCTGTTTCTGAAGCTTCCAAGTTACTATGCGAATGCAACACTGCAATGTCATAAGCGTAACAGGCAACTTTGTTTAGATGGTGGTCGATCGTATTCATGTACAGGAGGAAAAGAAGTGGGCTAAACACAGAGCCTTGGGGAACTCCTGCCTTCGTATGGTAAGTTTGAGAGAAGGTGCCATTCACTTTGACTTTGAAGCTTTTTTTCCTGAGGAAATAATTTATCCAAATCAGAGCGTTTGATGATATGCCTGTTGCATGAATGATGTTGATCAGCATTTAAAACCAACAATATTTACATAAATTAAACCAAAATCACACTACAAAACTACAAAATAAATATAAAACCGTTAAACAATAGTTTATATATCCTACAGAATACAAAACAAATAAATTCCTAAACAAATGCTCTATTTCTTTCGCTTTGTTGGAAAGAATTCTTGTTTATCTATTTTCCTTTTATGTCCTTCTTATTCATTTACTTGCCTTATTATTGAACCAAATTGGCCCAAACACCAAAAAAAAATACCGCTTAATTTTTAGAACAAACATACATGGCAAAAATAATTTCATTACTTTTTGTAATTCTCATTATAAAAGGATCTTAAAATTTTTGTTAAAGTTTTAATTTTTGCCTCCTTCGTCACGTTTCCATCTATTGTAGATCCAGTATTGCTTTCAAATCTATTCTCTTTTACAAAGTTTTCAATTTATTCGTTATGCCCTTCTTTAATGCCTGTTGACTTACTCTCGAAAAGTAATTCAGGAAAATCCCCTTAAACAGATTCGCTTCCCGACCTGTGCTCATACAAACTTTCCAGTGCCATATTTGTTTTTTCCTGCGTTTATTCTGTAACAATGTGCCCACATAGCTATCCTCTCTTTACTTTGGTAATAATATCTAAAATTAAATTTTCATATGTATTTGATAGGTTAAAATTTAAAATAAATAAAACTTTGTTAATTAAACTAGGTACTGGGTACGATAAAAATATATTTTTTGAGGTAGTTCAAAAACACATGTTCCTTAGCAATTTGCAGTTTTTTAAAGTACTTTTCAGTCAGCTCTAAAAACTTTCCTACTTTTGTTTCATTAAGTATTCTCTTTAAATCTGCCTTCATTGTTTTTTTGATTTCTTCATTTCTTATCTAAAGAAAAAAAATTAAGTAACTAATTCTATAAACAGAAAATAAAAAAAAAATTTTGTCTATTTGTTTTCTTACTTTGTCTGTGTATTAAAAACTCCGGAAATCATGTAATTTTAATAGAATTTAAAAATACACGAATGCAGATCAGCTTCAACAGCACCATATTCACAAAAATATTCCAAATAAAACAAACCAAAACATTTATCTCTGCATAAATTTAAGGTTAGGTCGTTTCGCATTTTTGACACAAACGAAAAGCACCAAGCAGTGACTATATTTGTCCAGTCTAACAATGTTGCCGGTTAAAGTTATTGCTCTTAATTTATGAAACTAAGCCCGACATGATTACTAGATACAATGCATAAAAATAGACATTTACTTTTCTCTAAAATAAATAAATGTTAGAATAATCTGCATTGTACTAGTGAATTTTATTTATATACAACGTGTTTTTATTTGTAATTTCTGTCGTTATTTATTACAAAATTAGATGCATTACGGAACGAAAAAAGATATGCTCGAACTATTTCTATCCGCAAGTATATTCCACTACAACGTTGCCAAAATAGCATCTAATGATTCGCGACTCTGTCTGTATTATATTTTACAGTGCGTCGATAAATAAAACATAAATTCAATATTAGCTAAACAAACAGTTATATGAAAAAAATCTCAAAACATGCCGATTTTAATTTTATTTAACTATTTTTTAAAAGAATAATCTATAATACAGGGTTAATAACCTTTAATTAATGATTTTAGCATTAATGAGCTAACTTCAGAAATGTATTACAAATTGATTTAAATTGGTGGATACAGGGTGGACAAAAATGTAAAAGTTAGTTTATGACAATTTATTATTTACAAAATAATTGATAAAAACTAAACGTACTTACAATCTAACAAAAACAAAGCAAGGAAAATTAAAAGTTAATGTTCAAATTGTACTCCATTATCCACTAAACAATGACTTAGTGGTAACAAATTCTTTTTAACATTTTGTAGCATAGCAGGTATTACGTTCTACATTTCTTACCTGATTTTGTTTTTAGGTCATTGATATTGTCACGTCTGTTAGTGTAGATTTTAAATAAATCCATAAGTCCAATGAGGTAAGATCGGGTGATATAGTGGACCCTTTCACTGTTCCCCTTCTTCCGCTCCATCGTTCTGGAAATGTTCTGTTTTAAAAGTGGCGCATATCGAAATGTGGTGGTGCGCCATTCTGTTAAAACCATATTATGTGACCTAAAGTGTTGGAAATTTGGGTATCAGGGAAAAGCTGAGTCAATTTAAATGGACCAATAATTGTATTTTTCACAAAACTAGCCCATACGTTGATTTTTTGTGGTCTTTGTGTATGGCATTCTGGCATCCAATTTGGATTACATTTTATCTTTTTAAATTTTTTTTAAAAAACATGGAAACAATAAATTTAAAATCAAGTTGAGGGATGACTATTGAAAACATAAGTTGACAAGGAGACATATGACAACACTGACAATATTGACAAATCGAGATGGTTGACATGAAACTAATACCTACAAAATGGATTACAAAATAAATTTATGTAAACAAAGGAAACACGATTGGAGATATAACAATGAATGATTGGTATTAAACATAAGTTTATTTCAATGTTTTTAAAATTGGTTGGAATTTTGTTTAACTCAAGTGTATTTGTGTATTAGTAAACATTTGGTTAGCAGCTATTTCTTTAGTTATTTCTAAATCCTTCGGTAGATCTAATTGTATGTTTTGACCTTTTACATTATGTACTTAATATTTTAATTCTAGATTCCATAGAAGCCATGATTGTTTGTTTTTTAGATGGTCACCAAAAGTAGACGTACTCAGTTTATTGATATGTTCAGGAACTCTCAACGATATTTTCTCAATTGTTTTGCCAACATATGTACTTTTGCAATCTGAACATGATAATTTGTAAATTTCACCTTTATCAAAATATTTTATTTTATCTTTATTAATGTAGAACCTAAATTATTAAGTGTTTTTATGTTATCTACATTGTCTGTGAAATATTTGAATATTTGTTTAGAAATTTCCTTTATAAAAGGAAAATAAAAATATCTTGGTGATGTACTTAATTGATTTTGACTGTTGTATGCTGTATTTCCATTCATTTTATAAATATGTTTGTTTGTTTAGTATTTTGTCTATGATGTATGATTTATAACCATTATTCTTAGCAATTAACTTAATAGTGTCAAGCTCTTTCTTATATTTATCATTAGATAATAGGATTATAAGCAATCTATTAACATAACAATGAAATGCCGCCATTTTATGTTGATATGTATAGTGTGATCCGCTTGAGTAGGTTTTCTATTGATGTCAAATTCTAGTTTTGAGTTGGTTCTATTGATTATTATGTCAAGGAAGTTAATCATTTTATTTTTCTCAAATTCTGATTAGTGAAATTGATGCAAAGTGTTAAGTTTATTAGGAATTTCAATAGCATCCTCTCTTTCACCTATAATTAATACTAGGCAATCATCCACGTATCTTAACCAATGCTTAATTTCCTTACATTTATCAATGAAACAGGATTCAAAATTGAGCATGAATAAGCCTAAGAATGGAGACAAAGGAGATCCCATTGCCAATCCTTCTAGCTGTCTGGTAAAAGTATCATTAAATAGGTAAAAATCCTGATCAAGACAATGTTCTAACAAGGAAAGAATGTGTTGTTTCTTAATAACATCTATGTTGTTAGCTGTAAGAAGATTAGATACCAAAGGAATTGTTTCTATGCGTGGAACTGAAGTAAACAGGTTGCTAACATCAAAGGAAACCATAATGTGACTATCATCTAATTAAATTTTTTTTATTTTTTGTATTACATCCAAACAGCAAAAGGTGGAAAATCTGGTTGACAAGATGATGAAAGATAAAGTGATTGAAGAATCAGCAAACCCTTGGTCTGCGCCGGTTGTGTTGGTTTCTAAAAAAGATGAATCCACAAGATTCTGTGTGGATTACAAAAATTAAATGATGTAACGAAGAAGGACAGCTACCCATTACCTAGGATTGACCACACTTTGACAATATTGGCAGATTCACGTTGGTTCTAAAAGCTGGATTTGAAGAGCGGGTATTGGCAAATGGGCAAACGTGAAGAAGGCAAAGAAAAGACTGCTTTTTTAACATTTTAACAGGAAATGGACTCTACCAGTTCAATGTGATGCCCTTTGGATAATGTAATGTCCCAGCAACATTCAATAGGCTAATGAAATTAACACTACGTAGGCTTACGTGGAAAATTTGCCTGATATATCTCGACGACGTTTTGGTCATGGGCAAAACTTTTGAGAAACATCTGGAAAACTTGCAATAAATATTCCAAAGGTACAGGAATGCCAACCTTAAGCTAAACCTTAATAAATGTTCCTTGTTCCAGAAAGAAGTGGATTTTCTGGGCCATACAGTATCATTAGCAGGAATCCAAACAGGTGAGAAGATCAAGGCGATTTAAAACTGGCCAAGACCAAAGATAAACATAAAGTGAGGTGCTTTTTGGGACTGTGTACCTATTACCGGAAGGATTTGCTGATATTTCTGCACCCCTGCATTCAAGAAACTGAAAACTGCTTTATGTTCCAGTCCAATTTTGGGCTTTTCTCAACAAAGAGGCCTATTCTTACTACTAGACACAGATAAAAGTAACAAAGGAATTTGAGCCATACTATCACAAGCGCAGGATGGTCAAGAGAATTTGAAAGAGTACAACAGCAAAATGATGAGCAACTCTAAGAGGAACTACTGCGTCACCAAGAAAAGAACTGTTAGCGATCATCAAAGTCACTTTCACAAATATCTTTACGAAAGGGAGTTTCAATATATTAATAAAACAAGTTTGGGAGTCGGCCGATGGCAAGAAAACAACTTTCCAAATGGTTGTGCCGAAGACAAGGATTAATGAAGTCTTGGAGGAGATCCATGGATGAAATTCAGATGGTCATCTGGAAGTAAATAAAATTCTGAATAAAATAAGGCAAAGGTTTTATTGGGTCCAATGTCGCGATGATGTAAAAGTTGGTGTAGAAGATGCGCAGTTTGTGAAGCGAGCAAAGGTTCTTAAACAAGATCTAGAGGCAAAATGAAACAGTACAACGTAGAAGCTCCTTTTGAACGAATTGCCATCGACATAGCTGGGCCATTTTCAATGACAAATGATGGCAAAAAATACATACTGGTTTCTATGAATTACTTAAGTAAGTGGGTTGAAGCTTATGCCCTGTCTGACCAAGAAGCATCTACAGTTTCAAGAGTCCTGGTAGACAACATGTTCTCACGATTCGAAATACCTATAAAGCTACATTTCGATCAAGGAAGGAATTTCGAATCAAATTTATTCAAGAAAGTTTGCGAATTGATGGGAATCAGCAAATTCAGGACTATTCCTCTACATCCCGGCATGGTTAAAAGGTTTATTCGGAATATGGAAGAACATCTATCCAAAGAGGTAGAAGAGCATCAGAAAGACTGGGATCAACGCCTTCCTTAATTCTAATGGCTTATAGAGCAACTGTTCATAATTCTACAAAGCTCACTTCAGCCAGCATAGTCTTCAAAAGGAAACTTCGTTTTTACTGTGATTTGGTGTTCGGGTCTTTTCTGCCAAAAAAAAAGCTCAAGATTATGCAGATGAGTTACAGAATAGCTTATTCAAAATGCATGTAACGGCTATGAAGAAAATGAGGTTATCAAGTAATAAAATGAAGGCTCGCTATGACCTTGGAGCAAATTCGAAGTGATTTAAGGAAGAATATCGAGTATGGCTGTATAATCCACAACGAAAGAAAGGTGTGTCTCCCAAATTGACACCATCTTGGAAAGGACCATATAAGGTGATAAAAAGAATAAATGATGTGGTTTATGGAATCCAACTCAGTACCAGAGCCAAGATAAAAGTCGTCAACTTAGAGAGGTTAAAGCCTTACAATGGTTGGGATGCGCAAGTATTTGATCAGGACTATTAAATTTGAAGGGGCTTACTTTACTTTACTTTATCCTACGCCCATCCGCGGCAGTTTCGCAATCTGACGCCGAGCCTCCCAGTATCGAAGTGTAGTATTGCTTGGTGTCGATTGCAGTTGGAGACAGGTAGCTAAGTGGGCACCGTTCATTCTTGCTGTACTGCTTAGGGGGCAAATGTCGGTTTCCACCAGTCCAATCCTGCAGAGATGAGCTTGCAGATAGTCGTGTCCAGTAAAAGTGCGTAAAAAAACTACCAACGTGCTTCTCTCCAGGGTTCTGGGTAGCGGTTCCGTGGTGAGGGACGCCCACTGTTTTCCCTCGCTCTTGCTTTTCTGCAGACGCGGGTGTGTCCAACTACTTGCTTAATGTGGTTACGGGTGGCTCTGAGGTATTGGAGGCATATGGGCTGTTCGGTTATGGTTTCTTTTTTTGCTAGGTCGTCGGCTTTCTTATTCCCATGAATACCAACGTGACTTGGTATTCATTGCAACCATGTAACCCATTCATCCATAATCAGGTCTGACAAATATATTCGGCATCTGATCGTTCTGAGGCAGTCAGTGGGTGCGTTGCTGCTGAAAGCTAGGATTGCAGATTGTGAGTCCACAAAGAACACCACTTTCCACAATGGAGTGTCCGATCCTGCAGGCAGTTAATTGCTTCCATGACTGCACTTATCTTACCGTCATAATTACTAGAGTATTTTCCCACTGCGAAGTGCTTTTCAAAAAGGATAGGAATATACTCCTGCGCCGGCGGCCATAGTCTCAGGTATATATGAGCCATCAGTGTACACGTGTACCTATTCATTAGCAGGATATTGGTTTATAGTTTTTAAAGCACACTGTTTTAGCTCAAAAGAGCTTGGCTCTTTCTCAGAACATGAGGTTCAGCTTGTCTCTGCGGGACTCTAATGGTTCAACGTCAGCTTTTAGTTGCATGGCTACAATCAGGGTGGATTTAGCGCCTCCTGTGACTGTTCTCAAGGCGTTATTCTGCACGACGTCAAGCTTTGCCAGGTTTGTGCTGCTTGCTAGAGCTAGGAATTTGTTGCCATACTCCATCACCGGTTTGACGTATGTCTTATAGCCTATAGCTAAGACATCTTGGGTTGCTTCTTAGTTGCAGTAATGCGTTTGGACAGATTGTTACGTTTTTGTGCCTTTTCCGCTGTAAATCTGATATGGTCGCACCGGGAAAGTTTTGTGTCCAATGTGATGCCAAGGTACTTTGAGGTATTCACTTGTTGGAGAGTCGTTCTCTTATAGATTAGCCGAACTAAGTGCTGCTTGGTACTCATGGTAAAAAGTTGAGTGACTGTCTTTTCAGTGTTTATGACCATTTTGTTACCATCCACCCAGTCTTCGATATGCTTAAGCGTAATGTTGGGTGCTTCCTCGAGTCTGCTAATGTTGCTGCCAGTGGTCCGTAAGATGATATCGTCGGCAAAGAGGAGGCAAATACCGCCAGGGGTTTTCTTGACTGCCTTCTTAAAATCGTTAACTAAATGTTAACTAAATTTTAAAATAGAAATTGTTAAAAAAAATGTCCAAAACAAAAAAAAAACAAATTTGATGATTTTTTTTAAAAGTAATACATCCTACCTTTTTTACATACAGTGTGGAACAGCCAAATGGAATAAATTCGATAACGAATAAATGTGACAGTGGCCGATACCAACTTTTCTATTTTAACTACAACCCCCTGTATATTATTTATTTTTTGGATTCTTCAAAAAATTCTAGACATAATTCATGTACAATGTCCCATCCCTATTTTCAATTGTTTCGGAAATATTAAGTGTTTTCAGATGTATTACAAAAATTAATATTAAAAAAAGAAAATTATTTTATTTCACAAATAATGTAAAAAAAAACAAAACAACATTAATTTTAATGTAAGAGATGTTCAAAATGTTCGCCGCGAACGTCTTGGCAACATGCTAATCTGGTATAGAAATGTCTTCTAACGTTACTCAACATCTCAGGCGTGATTGATCTAATCGCAAGCGTGATTCGTCTTTTTAAGTCATGTAAATTGAGTGGTTTAGTTTTGTTTACAATACTTTTGGCATATCCCCACAAAAAGAAGTCTAAGGCGTCAGATCAGGAGATCGTGCTGGCCATTCTATTGATCCGCGCCTCCCTATCCACCGATTAGAAAAATTTTGGTTCAGGTACTGCCGGACATTGATTTGGTAATGGGGCGGTGCTCCATCTTGCTAAAACCATAGTATATTGGCAGGAACTTGTGGGTTTACTGGATCAGGATATAAGTTTGCCAAAGTTAGCATGACATTATTTTGGAGCAGTTCTAAATATTTATCTCCATTCAAGTTGCCATCAATGAAAAAGGGACCTAGGATATGATTTCCAACAATTCCTACCCAAACATTAACTTTTTCAGGATATTGCGTATGTTCCTCTCTCATCCAGTGAGGATTCTCATTAGACCAATAGCGGCAATTTTCACGATTAACATAACCGTGAAGTGTAAATTTGCTCTCATCGGAAAACAAAACATTTTCTAATTGGATCACATTGTTATCTAACATTTCCATCATTTGTTCACAAAAATACGTTCTCCTGTCGAAATCGTCTTCCATGATCTCCTGAGTTGGCATCATTTTATAGGAGTGCATTTTACTTTCCTTTTATATGCGAATAATTGATGTGTGGCTAATGTTAACCAGTGAGGCTGCTTTTCGACCAGAATTATGTGGGTTTTATTTAAACTCAAGCATAACATCCAATTTCGCATCATCGATTAGTTCATTAGCAACTACTTTCTTTGTCTGTCTTACATGACCAAGCTCGCGAAACTGTTTTTCTATTTTGCTAATTGTTCCTTGGAATATAGGCGGCAAATTTGGACATTTTTCGTGAAATAAGCGAAAAACTTCCATTTGTGTCCGTGTGTTATCTTCATAACTAATCATTTGTAGAATGGTTATTTTGTGCATTTCTGTTAAATGAACCATTTTTCTGATATTATTACGTACAGTTAACGAAATTCAAACGACAATAGCACTGACACTGATCACTACTGTTATGCAGACAGACAACAAGTTGCTATAAGTTTTAAACGAAAATAAACAAAACTGTTTTTTTTTATTTCATATCAATAAAAAGAAACGCATTAATGGTTTTTGCTTATTTTTTCAATATTAAGAGCTAATGGAAAATAAGTATTGAGTGTAATGTAGCGAATTTGTGAAATAAAATAATTTTCTTTATTTAATGTTAATTTTTGTTATACATCTGAAAACACTTAATATTTCCGAAACAGTTATAGATAGGTATGGGACATTGTACATGAATTATGTCTAGAATTTTCTGAAGAATCTAAAAAATAAATAATATACAGGGGATTGTATTTAAAATAAAAAAGTTTGTATCGTCCACTGTCACATGACACACCCTATATAATTATTTTTTTTTGAAAAAAATGCGCAACTAAAAATACAAATCGACGTGTCCGAGAGTTTTTTCCAACACGCTCTCATTTATTCGTTATCGAATTTATTCCATTTGGCTTTTTCACACTGTATGTATTTTGGTTGTGTATATTTAATTTTGTGATATGCATATAAGAAAATGTATAATTTAAGATAAAGCAAATGGAAACCACTTTTTTATTTCAACTGATTTAGCGACAACTCTGCACCCGTTGGTGTCCATTATGGAGAACATATAACCTTATAAAATATATCCCATTTATTGACGAAAGACAAAAGTAATGGTTTTTGAAAGAGAAAAAAGCATGACAAACTGCGAAGTGCTCATTAAAGGAAGAAGCGTGGAACAAGTGAATGAGTTTGTATGTTTGGGTTCAAAGTTTACGAGAGACGAAAAGTATGGCTGTGACAAGCAGCAAAGGGTGTGAGCAGAAAATAAATGAATGCATAACTGCATAACTTAATGAGCAACCAGAAAGTGTCAAAAAAGGCACGTCTGGCTGTGCATAGAGGTGTGTTGGTTCCTTCACTTATGTATGGTAGGCTGAGAAGTATAATAGGTGTGACTCGGTTGGATAAAGTGAAGAATAGTGAGATAAGGAAACGCTGAGGTGTAAAAAAATATGTGTTACAAAGATAGATGAGTAAATGCTCAGATAATTTGGACACGTAGGAAGGATGGCTAAAGGAAGATTGACGAAACAAATTTTTAAGGCGAGGGTGAATGGGCAAGTCAGTAAAAGTCGACCTTGGCAAACATATCTTGATCAGATCAACATTGCTTTAAAAAAAAACCAGGTCAAGAGTACCAACATCCGATAAGCATTGTCACGTGCCTATTTTTTCCCTTCTACAGTTCCATTATTAATTGGGTCTCTGATGATTTCGTATTCCTTAGGTACTCGTAAGTAGGGTTGCATACCGTATTTTGTTGTAACTTAAATTTATCACTCGTTGTAAATAGTGTTGCATACCTTGTAGTGTTAGGATTCAATTATTAATGGCTGTGACATTTTTGTTAATCGATGGAGATGGAGTGGGGGTTTTTGTTATTAGATTTTGCCTTGATTTTTAGCCTCGATTGTCGTGTGTTGTCAGCTATATTATTGTTTGGTTTGCATTTTCTGTGTGGACGGACGAGTGCGATTATGAGTTTGAAACATAGATTTGTGAAGATTGTTGGTTGACGCGTGTTCCGTGTCATTTTTGATATCCGGCCTGGGAGTCAGTAGTTTAGTTAGTCGTTTGGTGTCAGTATTCGAAGTCGGGTGGTGGTGAGAGTTTTTGGAACGATTTGATATTAACACGTGAGCAGAACCTCTACGGTTTTTTCTTTCATATCCGGGCCATCTTAATTGGATTTTAAAGAAAAACCATTTAATTTTTAACTTGACCATTCTATCTTACCTTTGTTGTTGATATTTTGGATTTTGGTGTCGAGTTAAAATATCCGCATGCGGGATCTGATGGAGGGAAGCCATTGTTAAGTAGCAGGTGCAGTTCCATAATCAATCCGGCCACAGGAGTAGGCCACAGGATTAGTGAATTCGTATACCCAAAGGTTACAAGTGATTTATTTTAGAATATTTAAACGACGTGATTTGTTTTTGACACAACGATTAAGTTTTGTTTTAATTTATTAATATGGTACACTGTTGAAAACTATTTATTGCATTGGATAATATGCCAAGGCTGAACTTTGATTAAAGTAATATTCTCAATAGTTCTTTGTGTCCAAGTAAAAACGTTTTCTTCATACTTATTTGTAAATATCCTACAATATTGCTATTTTGAAGGACAGCCATCGTAAAAAGAAATATTTTTAAATAAGCTCGATTGTTTTAACAGTGTAAATCTTTATGTAAATGAAAAAAAAAAACGTGAGTAAATTAGCAGCCGTACGTGAACGTTGATGAAGTATTGTTAAAAAGTTGACTTGTATACGTTTTTTTTTGGTAACCTGATAAGGTTTGTTATTCTTACCTTTGTTTTAATTATTTTATGGAATCGTAAACTTTGGATTTTTGATTTATTGTTGTCTTATAAAGTTGTAAATTTTGAAGTTTCGTTTTATTGTTGGCTGTTAATTTTAATGATATTTGTTATAATTTTGTTATTGAGCTGTGTATTTTAATTTATTGTGTGAGTAAAGTATCCAATACATTTTTACTATAATTTTATTTATTTGGTTCACCATAATCTTAGTTGTTTATCGTGTGACTCTGCTAGTGCCTATAAGACCTAGGGGTTTCCGGCTTGAACCGTTTAAGTCGGTGGCGCGGCTCACTTTTATATTTTTATTTTTTTTCTTCTTCTACCCTCTACGGCTGATTTTGGGCAAAATTTACCAGTAGAGAGACCACTGGCAGAATACTCTTTAGAGAACAAAAAAGACGTGGCAGCATGTATAAGAGCGCTGATGAAATTAGTAAAAGCGAAAGATATGTGTAAGAACCGTAGCAGGTGAAAGAAAGTGGTTTTTGCCACCCCTACAAGAGTATATGTATGTATTTTCTGCTGAGCTTCGGTAGTCCTTTAGTTTTTCTAAAATATTTTCTGCCCAGATATTTATTGCTCTTTTTAAATAATTTAATAACTGCAGAACCCAGGGTTCACGAAGACGTTGTAGTTTTCATTGGTAAAGCCAGTTAAAGAACTATAGAAGCTATTCAAGCATTGTTTCTGGAAGAGATATACATTTTTAGCTAAAACTGCTGCGTAGTAAGGGTCAAAACTAATTAAAATTACGGAAACGTGATTTACATACAATACTGCATTGCATTTGGCGTTTGTATCTTCATATTAACATTGTTCAAATAGAATAAAAAAGTATCGTCTTGTTTTTTTTAACGTGTGGTGCATTTTATGCCAAGACTGATATTGACAATGACTTCGCGATAAGCGACAGCCTACGTGTTAAAATTTATTTTCAATCTACATTAAGAAAATTTTTGTTAATTTTTTTCAGTATCATTGTATTTGATATTTAATACATAATGATTGTTCAATAACAGAATGATGAATTTTTCGTACATAAAACTTCTCGATACACGTAGGAGTACAATAAAATTATTATGTAGGTAAAAAGATAAATGCTCTGTGGTATTATTTAAAATAATGGTTATTCACATTTGTTTCGAAGCGGGTCTTCGAATTGTGGCATACTTTGCAGGTATGACATTTTTTAAAATGTATCGTATATTAGTTTTATCCCTAACACCGCGTTTTCTCGAGTCAAGTGTAATCGAAGAATTTTATTTAAGTTTATCAACTTTTTAGTTAAGCCGCAAATCATTGTAAAAACTTCATAATTAATTGAATCAAGACATTTGGCCTGACCAAACAAAAAAACAAAAGTGGGAAGCTAAAAATTTGTTTGCGTGGTTTGTTTTTACTATATAAATGTAAAGTTCCACTAATAACTATTTCTCTTTAAGGTAGGTGAATACAATATGCCCATGTTAAGGGACTTTTGCATTTACTATTACATAAATAGTATTTTATTATGTTTTTTCACACTATACTAAAGCTTTGGTCTCTAAGTAGCACTAGCATTTTTGTTTTTAATTGAATTTTTTTTTTATTGGGCAAAAGATATTTTTAAAAACTATCAATTCTGGGCATATTGCTAACCTATGAAGACAATGGTGTGCAGATAATATGCACATACGTAAAACGGTGGATTAAAATAAATTAATAATTATATAAGACAATAAGAAAAAAAATATTTATTGAAAGTGACATAAAAAAATATTGCAAATAAAAACATACGTTATGTGAGAAAACATCAACTCAAAAATAAAACAAATTTTTTGAACAAAAACATTAGTCAACACAATCTGGACAAGTAAACAATTCTTTATCGAATTTAGTGAGTCCTACACATTCTTCATGCACGTACTTCGAACATAAAGAACACATTCGCATGTCTTTAGTTTCAGCTTTGCGACAAATTTTGCAAAACCATTCCGCAACATCTCCAGCTTTTTTGTTCTTCACTAAGGGACGCGATGGAGTTCGTTTTTTGCCTTTATCTATTTGTGTTGTTTGATCTTTACTAGTGGTTGAAAATACATTTCTCTTCACTACGACAGCCCGGCTATTTATGGCTTTCTTTCTATTTGCACATTTCTTTTTTTCAATTTTTGCTGGTGTTTCAAGCATATCCGTGAATGACGTGTTTAAGATGTCATTTTTCTGGTTTGTTTTCTTTTCTTCTGGATCAGTTTTTTCTACAAGATGTGTCCTAGCTTGGAGAGAATTATCCCCTTTGTTTTCACCAAACAAGTCACTGTTCCTCTCATTTCCAGATTTCTTGATTATTGGAGTTACTCTTTTTTCATGACACTGATCAAGATGAAATTCAATCTCTTCACAGCTATCTTCAGATGCCGAAGTATAACTGCCAGAACTGTCACTTGAGCAAGACTCAGTGTTAGTCTTTTTTTTCTTAAAATTGCGCGTCTTTGGATCTTCTGGGCAACGTTTTTGTGGAGAATTTTTGTATGAACAGCCTGGAGTGGGAGATGGCGTTTTATGGCGCACAATAATCGATTCAGCACCATTTGGATCCTCATTAACGACTTCTGACAAAATACTTGGGGCAAAGGCAACTTCCGGAATGGCGTCTGGATTGTATGGAAATATTCCGGTTGCACGAAAGCCAGATCTAATGTTAGCAGGTGTAAGTGCCTTATCCCACACTATGGAAAAGATTTCCCCAAATCTTTGTTTTGTGAGAATACGATCTTTGTATTTGGTCCAAAAGAGCAACACTTGTTCATCCCAATGGTGTTCAAAAGACCGGAAAACAGATTTGTCCATGGGCTGGAGCTCATGTGTGGTGTTGCTTGGGAGACACAAGAGGGTTATATTATGTTGTTCGGCAGCATCAACAATTGGGTGGTCTAAGTGACAAGAGGCACCATCGAATATCAAAAGACATTTTCGCTCCAATTTATACTTTGCTAGATGCTGCAACCAAATAACGAATGTTTCCACAGTCATACTGCCCTTAGGTGTCATCAATGCCAACGTCCCAGGGGGCAAATTGTCCGTCCATTCTGGCTTCATGCGCTGCCCTTTGAATAGAATACCTGGAGGAATAGCGACGCCATTGGCGTTAGCACAAGCGACAACAGTTATATTTTCTCCATGTTCTGGTGCTACTAGATGCACCCGTTTGGCGCCCTTCTTTGCTAAAACTGTCTGCTGATGATGAAGACTGAGCCTGCAGCCTTTTTCATCAATATTGTATATCCTTTCGGGTTTGTCCATTAAATCTAATTATTGGAGAACACCTTTCAACTTGTCAAAATAATCTTTGACTATGAATTTATTCAATTTCTGAGCCCGAGCAGGGTTCATGCTTTGGGCCCTTCTTATGGAAATTTCACGGTTTCTTTGTAAAAATCCTTTCATCCAGTAGCGTCCTTTCATTTTCTTTTCTTGCGAAAATTTATGTTCCAAATTATTTTGTACGCAATAATTAAACACGCATTTCCTCACAATTTTATTGCTAAGGGGATACCCAATTTCTGGTAATCTAACTATTCGTTTTGCTAATTTATGCTCTTGATATTTATTTAGAATAGTTTTTCTGCCCATTTTTACTTTTTCGCCGAGATTTTTCTCCAAGTACCGCTTTAAAGTTCGTCTAGATATTTTATACCGAATCCCTTTATTTCTTACACGAGGCATGCTAACTGAAACAAGAAAAAATAAATGTTAATAAATATCGTGGGTTGGCAATATGCCCACTTGGGCAAATTGTCAACGTATACGATGGGCATATTGCCAACATTATGATGCTTCATATATTTTTTTGAGTTTAAAATAATGACATTATTAATACGTTTTCTGTATACTTACATTTTAAGTAGACCTACGGAAGATTATAATCACTTCTTGTCACAAAAAAAAACAAAGCCAATAATTGCAATATAAATAGAAAAACGAAACTCGATTTTTATAAGAGCACTCCAGAAATCATCAAAAACTAATAGAAATCCTCAAAACAACTGGTATAGATAGAGAAGAAATCCGATTAATTACAAATCTCTACTGGGAACAAAACGCAGTAGTTAGAATTGAGGGAACATATTCAGATGCAATCAAGATTAAGAGAGGTGTAAGACAGGGTTGCGTGTTATCACCGCTCTTATTCAACATCTACTCAGAAGCTATCTTCAGAGAAGCTCTGGAGGGGATTGAATGTGGAGTTAAGGTTAACGGGAGATTGATTAATAATATCAGATATGCCGACGACACAGTTGTACTGGCCGAGAATGAGCAGGACCTTCAGAGACTATTGAATCAAATAGTCCGACATAGTGAACACTATGGTCTCCTCATAAACACCACAAAAACTAAGATTATGGCATTCACCAAAAAACCTGTTCAGGCACATCTGGTTATTGGCGGTGATCTGGTGGAACAAGTATCTACATACAAGTATCTGGGGAGTATAGTGAATGATCAATGCGACCCGAAGAGAGAAGTTAGAAGCCGCATCGAACAGGCTAGAAAGACATTTATAAGTATGAGAAAAATTTTCGTAAGGTCAGATCTGAGTCTAGTGCTCCGGGTGCGCATGGTCAGGTGTTACATTTTCTCGGTTCTCCTGTACGGATGCGAGAGTTGGACTCTCGACACATCATTAGAAAAGAAAATAGACGCCTTTGAAATGTATATCTACCGCCGCATATTAAGAATATCATGGGTCCAAAGAGTTACAAATTCTTAATCGAATGAATAAGAACTCATGCTTAACATCAAGGAAAGAAAAACACGCTATATAGGACACATAATGAGGGGTGAAAAATACGAACTCCTTCGACTGATTATAGAAGGTAAAATCCAGGGCAAGAGATCTATCGGCAGGCGCCATAATTCCTGGCTAAAAGACATTCGTAGATGGTTTGATTGTTCATCGATCGATATATTCCGCATGGCTGTATCTAGAACGACGTTAGCTATTTGGATCGCCAACCTTCGAAAGGAGACGACGTCATAAGAAGAAGAAGACTCCAGAAAACGGCATGCGTCTCGCTACCATCACGTGTAGCTCACAACTAACCCCAAATTCATTGACAAGTCTAGTTAATAGACGCGTCCACTATGCGCAACGCGCCGTGTTGCCAATTCCTCAAATTAAGCAAAAAAAATGCTATGTGCATATTACCAGCATGGGCATTTTGTATTTACCTACCTTATTTGTAACTCACTATATCTAACTTATTACTCCTCACCTACTATTCATTAATCAATAAACTCCCCGCTGGCCGATACGCGTTCTTATATATTCTCATGAAACATTCTACCACAGTAAAACAACTCCAAGATGACGGTAAAGCTAAAAAAAATTAGGGGCAAGCTAAATTTTACATATATTTTGGAAAATATTAAAACAATCATTTCCTAAAAAGTCCCCAAAAATCCGAGCGGCGGAACCTCTTCAAAATTGCGCCTAAAGTAGCTGTGGGGGATAATTTCTAAAAACGCTATAACTTTTTTGTTCTTGGTCATAAAGACGTGAAATTACTTTTGTTCAAAGCATAAATAAAATATCTTTAACTTTTATTTAAACAACAATATTAAAACCATCAACGAGGAAGGCACTTTGCACATCTGGGTAGGATTATGTGTGACTCCGAAATCCGGAGTCACACATAGAAGACAAACTTAAAATTGCTAGTTCTAACTCAAAAGACAAGGACCAACTGGGGCTCATATTTCCAAAGACTAGAAAATTATGGATTGAACCTATTTCGGATGAAATCGTTTCTTCTTTGGAAATTGCAGAAGCGGAATCCTTTCTATGTGCACAATCTTAAAATTGGTGTACCACAACACCCCGCCTTCGCAAGGTTTTATGGAAAAAATGACTACAAAAAAACGTAAAATTTCGTATTCCACCACTAAAATTATTCCACTACCCTTCATTAACGCAGTTACTACAGATTTAAATGCCATTTACACTAGTCTGATTAATGCGGTTGAATTAACCAAAAAAACATAATCAACAAACATCTTTAATAACATTTGATCAACCGTTGTATGCAAAAGCTCTGGATATTGTTACTTCAGCTGACCATCGAGCAATCTCAGTAAAGTCGTAGTGAGTTTTGGTGGGGATATGTCAAAAGTATTGTATACAAAACTAAACCACTCAACTTACATGACTTAAAAAGACGAATCACGCTTGCGATTAGATGGGACATTGTACATGAATTATGTCTAGAATTTTTTGAAGAATCCAAAAAATAAATAATATGAAGAATCCAAAAAATAAATAATATACAGGGAGTTGTATTTAAAATAAGAAAGTTGGTATTGGCCACTGTCACATGACACACCCTATATAATTATTTTTTTTGAAAAAAATGCGCATCTGAAAATACAAATCGACGTGTCCAAGCGTTTTTCCCAACACGCTCTCATTTATCCGTTATCGAATTTATTTCATTTGGCTGTTCCACACTGTATAAATATTGTTAAAATAAAAAAAATGTTGCTGTCTTTGATGTACTGATAGTACAAGCACCCAGTTCGTTTGTTAAACCCGTTAAATGAATGTACTTTTTAAAAATGATTAAAAGTGAAAAACTAAGAAATAAAGTGAATGTATGGTAGTGAATGTTGGGTTTGGCAAAAGAAGCATTCAAGTAGGATCAACGCTGCGGAGATGAGTAGTCTAAGAAGTATAGCCGGAGTGACTCGGTTGGATAAAGCGAGGTATAGTGAGATAAGGGAACGCTGTGGCGTAAAATAGGATGCGGTAAAAAAGATAGATAAAGAAATGCTTAGATGGTTTGGACACGTAGAAAAGATGAATAAAATAAAATTTATCAAAAAGATTCTTAAACCAAGTATAAATAGGCAAGTCAGTAGAGGTCAGGTCAAGGATACCAGCAACCGACAAGCATGTATAAAAACGCTAATAATAGTAGAAGGAGCAAAAGACGTGTGTAAGAACCGTAGCAAGTGGAAAGAAGTGGTCTTCCCACGGGAAAAAGGCGTGACTATATGTATGTATGTTTGTATGTATGATAGACATTTTAAATAGCAACAAATAGTTGCAGCAGAGAGAAGAGGTGTCAAGTGAATTGCTATTCCAATTTATTTCTACCTGTACCAGGTAGGAGAAAAAAATGCAAAATTAAAAACCTAGTTTAAAACAAACTTTCACTTAACTTCTATACAATGCCATATGTAATTATGTTATAACTCATAATAGAAACATTTTTTTTCACGACCATACTTGGAATATACTTACTTATAAAATTATATTTAATAACAAAATGACAACACTCACACTCTAGAGTGAAAATATTTATTCTGTTACCCTTGTTTCTTATATAGTTTGCCTGTATTTTCATTCCATCACTTGTCTAATATATAAAATTCTCGTGTCACAATGTTAGTTACCATACTCCTCCGAAACGGCTTGACCGATTTTGATGAAATTTTTTGTGCTTATCCGGTATCTATGAGAATCGGCCAACATCTATTTTTCATCCCCCTAAATGTTAGGGGTAGTCCACCCCTAAATTTTTATTTTTATTTTTTAGACAAAATTTTTAATTTCTATTTTTTTATGATACAACATACAAAAATACATACAATCCTCAATTTTCACCCTTTTACGATCAACCCTTATTTTTTAATAGCCATTTTAGTAATTTAATCATTTTTCCTCTCCGGTCGAAAACTGATCAATCGTCATTTAATTAGTTATCCCCGCCAGATGTCTACAGGTGTCACTTCTGACCCAGTAAACAGCACGGAGTAGGGATGAGAACGAAGCCGGTCTCCTTTCTTTCTCACTCCCTACACAGTTGTCGGCCATCATTATTGTTTATGCATCAAGTATAGTAGTAACGTTGACAATTATTATTTTGCTATCTCAGTGTAACTCTCATATTAACTTTTAATCATTCCTATTTTATCAATAATAATTAAATTATCAATTTTGAGTGTATTTTGCACGATTAGTTAAAAAAAAGATTGATAGATTTGAGAACACCATGTTTTTCACACGGACAATTATACGTGGCATTCTCTCGAGTGGGTAAACTATCCAGTTTGTTTGTGTTAGCTAAAGATGGACTAACAAAAAATATTGTTCACGCTATAGCATTAAGAGATTGATATTGTTTAATAGTGTTACTGTCGTAATTGTTTAATTAATGATATATAATTTTAAGGAATAAATTATAATAACTTAAAAATAATGTTTGCCTTTTGTTATTTTTATATTCCCTCATCGTTCACAGCGCTCCATGCTTATTTCACGCATATACCACATTCTTACATACATACAATATACACATTCTAACATACATACATACTTACAATAAGTAAGCTATTTTTTGTCTACACTAGAAATTACTAGGAAATTATTTATATGGCAAAATAACGTTTGCCGGGTCAGCTAGTTACGGTATAAATATTCCGTAATTCTTTTAAACAATAGAGATTGCCATGGATGTCAAATAAACTCTTTGAAGTACATAAATGTAAGTTTCGACGCGTCGTTCTTGAAATTTATTTTTTAGAAGTTTTGTATAAAAATGAGCGAGAATTTAAGTAAATCAGATTTATAATTTGAAAATACTCCTCCTGAAATTACAAATTACGCTAATAACATAACAAAAAACCTTCTTTCTCAAAAATTAAAACATTAATGTGAAAAATATTATTAACTTAGGTGCTTTAAAGTATTTTTTATTAAAATTCTTTAGTCGTGAGGAAAATATCGTCTGTTACACAGTTAAAATGATAAAATTCGATATTTCACTCGTATCAAATTTTTTATTTGAACCTAGTGACAGAATCTACTAGGTATGATATATTTGTAATTCTTAATCTTATTAAAAGTTTAAATCAATATTTTTTTTAAAAACATTTGTTTTTAGATTTATGTCAACTGTTCACAATCAAAGAAAGTTTTTCAAACAATATTTATTCTGAGAAACAGTATCCGTATCTAGGATGGCTAAAATAGTGACGGCACAAAATGAAGATCTATAATGTTTGGAACTGATAAGATATTGCAACAGTTCTTGGCCTCCTAGGACTCAAATATCGCAAGAAGCTACTACATAAGTATCCAAGAAGGTGTTTTTATGAAAGGTGATCAAATCATAATTCCTTCCTGTATCATAAAAGATGTTTTGCAAAAAATTCATGCAAACCACCAAGGAATAACAAAATGCACACCATGCAGCCAGAAAATTTAATAAAAAATTGCGAAGCCTGCAATAGGAATGAATCGGATCCCACAGAACCTTTACTTCCCACAGATAGACCATGGAATATTGTTGGGACCCATTTATTGAATAATAATTGGTACATTATAGTAGCAGACTACTATTCATGATATATTAAAATTGTCAAACTAGAAAATTGTACTTCTGCTAATATCATCGTACATCACAAATCCATTTTTGCCAGACATGGAATTCCAGAAATAGTAATTTTCTCAGAAAATCGATTAAAAATATAACAATTTTACAAATGAATATGGATTCCAATTAATCACCTTAAGTTCACATCACAAACAAAGTAGTGGATTTATTAAAAGGCTGGGTAAAAATTTTTAAAAAACATTTTTGTCAATCTGATGATTCTTATAATATAATACTCAGTCTACGATTTACTCCACTTCTTCCTCCGATTGTACTTGAGACTCACGATTACTGAAAATTTCGTCGTCGCCGATCGGATCGTTATTCGAATGTTTTCGTTATGCGCAGATTTTGTGATCTCTCGCCCGCCAAGCTACTTCTGTTGTACTGTACACAGTCGACTCTTTACTTGCGTCGTTTTAAACGTCACAGGTATCGCATATGCCGTGTGACGTCACATGTAACCACGCCCCGTTTTCGTTCGATCCAATGTCTTTAATTAATTTGAGCGTATAAACGTTCGCCGAAAAATCTAAAACTTTGGAAATCCCTTTAAAATGAGTTTTAGTTTCGATTATTAAATAATTAATTTTTTTTTGAACAAGCTCATTTATTAACGTGGAGCAAAAATTTCTAATGCGGCGGGTAATTCCTTTCTTTTCTGTTTGCTTTCCACTTCAGACAAAGTTTTGATCGGCTCGAGTTGATTCGTGACTAAGTCCGGATTTGCGGGGAGTTGGTCTGCCGTAAACAAGTACTTTGCACCATTTACCAATAGCTTGTTTCGTCTTATAGTAGAATTCAATCCGTTTTTTTTGCGTGTTCAAGTATCCGCGTAGCGTTTTTCAACAACACGATCTTCGGGGCACAAGTCATCTACTATATAGATATGTGTACCTTTGACTTTGTAAGCGTTACGTAATATTTCGAGATACAAATTCAATTTGCAGTATTTTTTTGGTATTTTAAGTCGAAATAAAAAAGAAATTACTGACTTTACGAATATATATATATATATATATATATATATATATATACAGTGTGGAACAGCCAAATGAAATAAATTCGATAACGAATAAATAAGAGCGTGTTGGGAGAAACGCTTGGACACATCGATTTGTATTTTTAGATGCGCATTTTTTTCAAAAAAAAAATTATTATATAGGGTGTGTCATGTGACAGTGGCCGATACCAACTTTCCTATTGTAAATACAACCCCCTGTATATTATTTATTTTTTGGATTCTTCAGAAAATTCTAGACATAATTCATGTACAATGTCCCATACCTATCTTCAACTGTTTCGGAAATATTAAGTGTTTTCAGATGTATTACAAAAATTAACATTAAAAAAAGAAAATTATTTTATTTCACAAATTCGCTACATTACACTTAATACTTTTTTCCCATTTAGCTCTTAATTTTGAAAAAATAAGCAAAACCATTAATGCGTTTTTTTTTTACTGATATGAAATAAAAAAAATACAAAAACAGTTTTGTTTATTTTCGTATAATACTCATAGCCTTAGCAACTTGTTGTCTGTTTGCATAACAGTAGTGATCAGTGTCAGTGCTATTGTCGTTTGAATTTCGTTAACTGTACGTAATAATATCAGAAAAATGGTTCATTTAACAGAAATGCACAAAATAACCATTCTACAAATGATTGTTTATGAAGATAACACACGGACACAATTAGCAAAATAGAAAAAGAGTTTCGCGAGCTTGGTCATGTAAGACAGACAAAAAAAGTAGTTGCCAATGAACTAATCGATGATGCGAAATTGGATGTTATGCTTGAGTTTAAAGAAAACCCACATAATTCTGGTCAAAAAGCAGCCTCACTGTTCAACATTAGCCACACATTCATTTTTCGAATATTAAAGGAAAGTAAAATGCATCCCTATAAAATGATGCCAACTCAGGAGCTCATGGAAGACAATTTCGACAGGAGAACGTATTTTTGTAAACAAATGATGGAAATGTTAGATAACAATGTGATCCAATTAAAAGATGTTTTGTTTTCTGATGAGAGCACATTTACACTTTACGGTCGTGTTAATCGTGAAAATTGCCGCTATTGGTCTAATGAGAATCCTCACTGGATGAGAGAGGAACATACGCAATATCCTGAAAAAGTTAATGTTTTGGGCAGGAATTGTTGGAAATCATATCGTAGGTCCCTTTTTCATTGATGGCAACTTGAATGGAGATAAATATTTAGAACTGCTCCATAATAATGTCGTGCCAACTTTGACAAACTTACATCCTGATCCAGCAAACCCACAAGTTTCTGCCAATATACTATGGTTTCACAAAATCAATGTCTGGCAGTACCTGAACCAAAATTTTTCAAATCGGTGGATAGGGAGGCGCGGATCGATAGAACGGCCAGCACCATCTCCTGATCTGACGCCATTAGACTTTTTTTTGTGTGGATATGTCAAAAGTATTGTATACAAAACAAAACCACTCAACTTACGTGACTTAAAAAGACGAATCACGCTTGCGAATAGATCAGTCACGCCTGAGATGTTGAGTAACGTTAGAAGACATTTCTACACCAGATTAGCATGTTGCCAAGACGTTCGCGGCGAACATTTTGATCATCTCTTACATTGAAATTAATTTTTTTGGGTTTTTTTCATTATTTGCGAAATAAAATAATTTTCTTTTTTAAATGTTAATTTTTGTAATTCATCTAAAAACACTAAATATTTCCGAAACAGTTGAAGATAGATATGGGATATGTACATGAATTATGTCTAGAATTTTCTGAAGAATCCAAAAAATAAATAATATACAGGAAGTTGTTTTTAAAATAGGAAAGTTGGTATCGGCCACTGTCACATGACACACCCTATATAATTATTTTTTTTTGAAAAAAATGCGCATCTGAAAATATAAATCGACGTGTCCAAGCGTTTTGTCCAACACGCTCTCATTTATTCGTTATCGAATTTATTCCATTTGGCTGTTTCACACTGTATGTATATATATTTCAAGTTGTTGTGTGTTACTCAATCCACTTATTGATTCAGTAGGATTATAAGATTGAAATCGAAACACGACAATATTGCTTATTAGCTGCCTTTTATGCAATAATAAAACCTGCTTATTTAACTTGTTATTTTTTTCTTCTAGTTTAACTACATTATTATTAGCGATTGACAATTCTTGTTTTATTTCGATAAGTTGCTATTGGGTTTTGTCGGATTTTTGATCAACTGCCTTTAATAAGTTGTACAAATCTGCCAGCATAACATCAGTATTCGTAGGTATAATGCTATAAATTATTCTCAGTTGTAGTTATTACAAAGCGACCGTACTAATAGGTGAATTCTGATGACAGCCATATCGGTTGTCTGTAGCAAAATGACCCAGTACTTTAATTTGTGCAGTTTCGTCGAGAGCTCTGGGATCATTTTTTTTATTATTACAAACGGATCCAGTTTCTAACTCTATGATGGTCTTGTGGGCTATATTTCTATCAGGATGCTTTTTATTTAAAACTTGAGCTGTTCCTCGAGCGCTTTTGTTTTGCTGACCGTAAATAAATATTATTTCTATTCGTTCTTGCAGAGAATACACCATTTTAAAATACCTCAAGATGATATAGCTACAAATAATGGCTAATTTAACGTCACGAATAACTAACTAATTAGACCTACTATTTAAATTTTTAAAAGATAGAAACAAAATGACAAAAAATGTCAGAAAAGGTGATATGTATTCAGAAGTAAGTTGATCCCTAATTAGGCATCTACCTATCCAACAGTGGCGTAGGTAATTTTTGTGATAGTCTCATATTATTTCACAAAATTTGTTGGTATAAGCAAAATAAATTGTTGTTTATATGACTGATTTACATTTTTCTTATGTTTTCGTTTGATGTATTATAAAGTAGGGGTTGGTATTTGAAATTTTAAAGAGGGGGTGGGGTATGTTAAAGTGGTGCCACTTGAAAACAGCAATATAACATTTTTAAATCCTCCCTCTTGATTTAAAATTCGACGTATTTTTTGTTTTTCTTACATTTTCAAAAAATCAAAAGTTATTTGGTTTTGAAATAATAGCTTTGTACAATGTAGATATTGCTACGGATTGATAGCCGATGAATACGGCCCTGACCTGTTATCTGGCCGAGTCGGTGTATTGTCCACACAAAGACGCATATTCCTTTTGTGGCATCAAAACGCCCCACTTTTAACGATTTATAGCCACGGGCGTAATTGAAGGCATCCGATATATTTAGAAAGGTCAATCAATTTCGGGACAATGTCCAGAGATAAATCATTCTATCGGGTAAATTTCCAGAAGTATTGTTTAGATTTATATGTATAAGAAGATTTCGAGGTCGTAGTTTTAGTTTTGAAGTTAAATTTTAATTTTAAGTTTAAAGTTAAATTTAAAAGGTAATATTGTTATGTTATAAAAAATTAAAGTTTTGATTTATCCAAGTGATTTATAAAATAAAAAATATTGTATTTTATAGAGAGAGATAAGAATAAATTGTTTAGTTTTGGTACTGAGTTTTTAAAACCATCGAATCCTAGAATAAATATCGCAACAATAATATTCAAAGATTTCAAAATTAAGTAATTGAGAAACATCGTGGATGCGCTTGGTACATCGGAAACAATAACATTCATCAGGACCTGAAAATGGACACTGTTTAACAAACTAGAGCCAATTTTGCTTTGAGTCACGAACGACGACTCCATTGTCATAACAATTTAGAGGCCATCCAGCTCCTCAATAATAAAGCACTGGGGAGAAGCCTTAAGAGGGTTAAGCCTTTCAAGTTGGTGCATAAAGAGTGACAAAATCAGAGTCATGTGCTTGATTGGGTATACGCTAATTAATGTACATAGTTTGTTAGAAATCTAAGGACACTAATAAGTAAGACCTTAGTTAGTTTTGGAGCAGTAATTTAAGTTAAATATAAGTTACTAATTGATCTACTACTTAGATCAAATTGTAATGGCAAAATGTTTAAAATAAATAAAAAAATAAAAAAACACTAATAAACTTAAATCAACACAGGTTTTAAATTTTCAAAAACGTTCAAGGACAAGTAGCCGAAAGTGAAAGTAACAAAAAAGTCCCCTTCTTAAATTTGCTGTCGCAAACGTTCAAGCGCAACAAAATTAAAGCTTTTACTGGAAAATGTTTTTCAAAACGCGTGTCGAAAAACTTTTCCAATAACATTATCATGAAATTCTGCGCCTGGATTACGATTGTCAAGTTATAGAAATGAAACAATTCCCTTGTAGAATAGTAATGATTGTTAGAATTAGTTTTCAAATTTGTTATATGTGCCTTGCATTTGTTTTTCATCGATGGAATTGCATCAAACTTTTGTCATAGACGGTAAAAATCAGTTTTGTGTTGTTTCCCAATAAAACGAGTACTTGTTCGTTGTATATTAACAACTTTTATTAAATATGATAATTATACATATGCAGAGTTGGCCATAAGTCAGTTTTTAAAATACAAATATAATTTAACAATTTTATTGTCAACAAACAAATAACAGATTAGTTCAATGAACCTACGAGAGATAATAATTAAAGGGTTTTCTACTCCTCTGGGGATACGCGAAAAATAGAATAGATTCCAGGTGTGGTCTGCCTGTCGTAAATGGCATCAAAAAGACTCCCAATTCAAAGTACCATAGCTAACGGAGCCTACAGGAAACCGGGCGACATCCTGTAGTAGACAGCCTTAGTCCTGTGCAGGGGGCTCCTCAGGGCCGGACCAACCCTTCCCCCATACTCGTTGACTGCAAAGATTAGTTCAATGAACCTACGAAAGATAATAATTAAAGGGGTTTTCTACTCCTCTGGGGATACGGGAAAAATAAAATAGATTCCAGGTATGGTCTGCCTGTCGTAAAAGGCAACTAAAAGAATCCCAATTCTAAGTACTGTAGCTAACGGATCCTACAGGAAACCGGGCGACATCCTGTAGTAGACAGCCTTAGTCTTGTGCAGGGGGCTCCTCAGGGCCGAAATAACCCTTCCCCCATACTCGTTGACTGCAAAGATTAGTTCAATGAACCTACGAGAGATAATAATTAAAGGGTTTTCTACTCCTCTGGGGGGGGGGACAAGGAAGGAGCCTCCACGCAGATTGTTTTTCAAGCATTTTCGAAGGACAGTCGGGCGTCCCCTGGAAACGACAAAATGTCGGCCAATCCTTCCACTACCGGAGCATCATCCACATCATTTTCGTCGAGTATAGACGAAAAAAGGCTTTTATCAAAGCCAACCTTGATAACAACTTCAATAAATATTGAAGGCTTATCTGCAGATAAAGAAAATCTTCTGTCTAACCTATGCAAGAAAAATAACACTGATATCCTCCTACTCCAGGAAACACACAGAGGAGAAACAAGACGCAGACCGAAAATTAACGGTATGAAATTGATACTAAAGCGCCCTCACGATCAATATGGTAGCGCTATTTTTGTTAAGACTAATCACAATGTATCCTCTAATTCCTTGACATGCGAGAACAACATAGAAATCCTCACAATTGAGATCGGCTCATGCACGGTAACATCCTTTTATAAACCACCGGCCACTACATTTGCATTTGAAGAACCCAACAATTTTCTCTCTCAACCACTAAAATTTGTGTTAGGCGATTTTAATTGCCACAGCACTGCCTGGGGATATGCAGAAACAGACGCCAACGGAGAAATGCTGGAAAACTGGGCAGAAGGAATGAATCTGACGCTGATACATGACCCCAAACAACCTGCGTCCTTCAACAGCGAAAGATGGCGCAGAGGATACAACCCAGATAATATCTTTGCAAGCGATAGAATTAGCCACCAAGTGACAAAAATTGTGGGAAAACCTCTTCCAAGAACCCAACACCGACCTATAACATGCCTAGTAACCGCATTAATAAAACCAGAATGTGTTCACTTTACAAGAAGATTCAACTTCAAAAAGGCCAATTGGGATAAATGGACAAAAGAACTAGACCAAGAAGTCATACGCCTAGACCCTTGCCCCAATTCATACGATCAGTTTACCATGATGGTACGGAAAATATCAAGAAAGCACATACCAAGAGGCTGCAGAACGGAATATATTGCAGGCCTTAATAATGGAACTAAATCTATCCTAGCAAAGTACCAAAATTTGTACAATCACAACCCCTTCTCCAAAGAAACCATTCAAGCAGGAGAAGATGTCCTACAAGCGTTATCAGCGATCCGAACGGAAAGGTGGTGTAAGCTTATAGCAAATCTAGACATGAAACAGAGCAGTAGACGCGCATGGAAATTAATAAAAAATCTCAATAACGACCCTTCCGCTCGAATACCCTATTTATACGGAGTTACACCAGATCAGATAGCTCAGCGCCTTTTGCTAAATGGTAAACTGACAAATAGAATCGGAAGGACTAAATTCCAACGTAATATGAATACAGAAAACGATGTCCTCAACATACCTTTTAGAATCGAAGAAGTAAAACAAGAAATCTGTCAAATGAAAGAAAATAAAGCAGCAGGCCTGGACGAAATTAGATCAAAACAAATCAAGCATTTTGGACCCCTAACTATAGACTGGCTTACTCGAATGATGATTAAATGTATCTCCACAATGCAAATTCCCAAAACTTGGAGGAAAGCAAAAGTAGTTGCCCTCCTGAAACCAGGGAAAGAGCCAACAGACCCAAAAAACTTCAGACCCATCTCTTTGATATGTCATCTATTTAAGCTTCTTGAAAGAATGATCTTAAACCGAATCTCTGATAGCATCGATAAAAAAATCATACCAGAACAAGCAGGATTTAGACCAGGCAAATCGTGCTGTAGCCAAACCCTCAATCTAACTCAACATATAGAAGATGGATTCGAACGGAAACAGATAACTGAAGTCGTTTTCATTGACTTATCTGCTGCCTATGACACTGTGAATTACCAAAAGCTGATATCAAAGTTCTATAACCTCACCAAAGACTTTCGCTTAACCAAACTAATAGAATGTTTCCTACAAATTCGACGATTCTTTGTAACTCTGCAGTCCAAAAAGAGTCGGTGGAGAAACCAGAAAAATGGCCTGCCTCAAGGCAATGTTCTGGCGCCAATCCTCTACAATATCTACACCAACGACCAACCAATAAATAGACAGACAAGACGGTTCATATATGCTGATGACACTGCCATAGCAGCTCAAGGCCGAACTTTTAACGATGTAGAGGCTAAACTATCGCAAGCTCTGGAGGATCTAACAACCTACTACAAAAATAACCACCTCAAACCTAACCCATCCAAAACACAGGTGAGTGCTTTCCATCTTAGGAATAAAGAGGCAAGCAGAAAACTAAAGGTGGTTTGGCAAGGTCAAGTGTTGGAACATAACAACACACCGAAATACTTAGGTATACGACTAGATCGAACTCTAACTTTCCGTAAACAATGTCAAGATGTCAAAGGCAAAGTGTGCGCTAGAAATAACATCATCCGAAATTTAACAAACACAAAATGGGAAGCACAACCTCACGTACTAAGGACTTCAGCTCTTGCTTTATGTTTCTCTGCCGCAGAATATGCCGCACCAGTATGGTACAACTCCGCCCATACAAAGCACGTTGACGAAGCACTAAACGAGGCAACACGCATAGTGTCTGGGTGTCTGAAACCAACCCCAGTCAAAGAAATATACCCAATAGTTGGCATTGCCCCTCCCACAATCAGGAGACGTGTTGCTGCCGAATCTGAACGCCAAAAACAACTAAACAACAACAGACACCCCTTATATGGCTATCAAGCACAACCACAGCGACTCAAATCTCGGAAAAGCTTTCTCCGAACTACAACACCCTTGGAGATTACACCTGAAGCACGCAGAACAAACTTATGGCGAGAGGCAAATACCCACACACGGATCGAGACAAACGAAGAGCCGGTCCAGGGACACCACCTACCCTTCCCAATATGGAGGACGCTAAATAGACTAAGAACGGGAGTGTCACGATGTAATAGCAACCTCAAAAAGTGGGGTTACATAGAAAATGAAATATGTGAATGCGGCGCAATCCAAGACCACCTACATCTATCTATATGCCCAAACATGAGAGTAACTTGTACAGACGAAGACCTTATATCCGCAAATGACAAAGCCATACATGTGGCCGATTTTTGGAAACATAAAATTTAATATGGTGAACCGGACACGGAAAAGAAAGAAAGTACTCCTCTGGGGATACGGGAAAAATAAAATAGATTCCAGGTATGGTCTGCCTGTCGTAAAAGGCAACTAAAAGAATCCCAATTCTAAGTACCGTAGCTAAACGGATCCTACAGGAAACCGGGCGACATCCTGTAGTGGACAGCCTTAGTCCTGTGCAGGGGGCTCCTCAGGGCCGGACCAACCCTTCCCCCATACTCGTTGACTGCAAAGAAGAACTGAGAAAGCTGGTAGACCGTAATCACGTCAAACTGATACGGGTTCCAGAATGCCAGAAAGTTGCAGGTAATAAGGAAGTAAACGAACTTGCAAAAATAGGTTTGGAAAAACACAAAAACTACTGAAAAAAAATACCAGGAAACAAACTCGGGAAATAATACATCAAAGGACCGTGCCATAAAAGGACGGCAGAACTATTACCGATGAACAGGAATCAGCTAAGAATCACTAAGGGACTGTATAATGAAGGCCTGGCCTGTGGGTTGTGCGGCGGGGAAATACGGTTCTTGGACGGTTCTTGGTCGGCTATATTGTTCCCACCCAGTACAGAACTTGTACAAACTTGTACAAGGTACGAAGGTACTGGATTGGGTGCAGGTGATTTACAAATTTTGTCGCAAATCTGTCGGAACTTTTAAGAATGGTTTTGTAAAAGTTGGTTTTGGCTGTCAAATTGTTACAACTCGCCAAATTTCATACACCTGTTTGTATCATCTTCACTTGTACGTAAAGTGGGCCGATTTAGTCAAATTTTCAAACTTTTCTAAATTCTTCTTGTAATTACGTACTTCTTAGACACTTTTCTTTTGGATTTAGTCGTTAATTTCACAGAGTTTTGCGCGACAACATTAAGATTCCCTTTTGTAGTAACATACTTTGGCCTAACTAAACGAAGAAGCTCTGCTTCCGACCCAGTCTCTTCAAATCCTAAATTTAATTTGCGAATATCTCGTCTCGTATATTTACAATAACCCTCTTTTTGAAGAAGCTCGCTCGGTAACGTTACGAGATAAATTATTTTCCTACTAACCAAACGCATTAAAATAATGGTAAAATCACCACAATACTGTGATTTCTAGAAGAGCTTAAAACTACAGTCCACTATTTTTCACACCCATTACTAATGACGGTACCCCCATCACGAGCCAATAATATTGTTAAGGCTTTTAGTTTTTCTGTGGAATCGGCGATTAAAACTCTCGATCCAATAACAAAAACAGTGTTTATTTCAATACAATAAATTCTACTTTTTTTAACCACTTAGATATTCACTTAGCAATACAACTTTTACAACTCTATATAAATATTAACATTTAATAATTCGTAAACACATAAGCCGATACTGATTCTTGTTATGATCTTTTCCCCTTTTATATTTCTGATATCACAGTTTCGGATCTTTTTACCTGTTTCTCCATTATCCGACGCGAATTCGAGAGGTTGCGCGACTTTCCTAGGCCCCGTCGGCGGTTACAAAGGAAAGCGGTCGAATACGGACCCTCGACGCTGTCTATTTCTCGGTTGCTGACAGGACCGGATTTGTTACAATATTGATTCATTTCAGAAAATCCAAATTCTTGTCATTATCGGGCATTATTCCAATTAACACGATCATTACTAATGTTATTATGATAAGCTAATAATTAACACTGATTGTGTAAACTCAGCTTAATATTGTTATTGACAATGGAGGTAAAAGTACTATTAGAACAACAAAAAGTAACATTAATGGATAATTTTTTTTTCAATTCTCGATCTGGAGCTGTGTCTTTTTATCTTCTAGTCAATTGGTTTTGCAGTTTATTTTCATTTTTTATTCCATTGTTTTAGTCTTCTGAGACTGTAATGTTTTTTTTTGTTATATTATTAAACTCATTTTTAACCTCTTATCTTGACCTTCCTATTTCTTGTGCTTTTCGTATTTCCTTAAAAGCCTAACCATTTTCGATTCTTATTAACATATAACTGGAATATTAAAGACAAATACAAGTTATTAACGTTGTCTTTGTGGAAAAGTAAGCAGAATCAATAATATTTTTTTTATATACAATTAACTGATTGACATCAAAATTTTGATATGTTTAAGAGTAAATAAAGTTTAATGCGATTTGGTTGACATTAATAATGTAAGGAACAAAGTTTTGTGAAAATGTCGGGCAAGGAGTGTCTTCCTCATAAAAAATTTATGCTCTACGAAGAATTTAAATGAGTAAAAGTTAGGAATATTTCTAATCAAATAAATGCAAACAGCGTTCTGGAAATAATAACCGAATTTTATACTTTTTAATTGGAAAAAACTGGGAGTTATCCGACACACCATTTGCATATTTTCCTTTAAATTGTCTACATTAATTTAACATTGACATATTAACTTAAAAATATTGTTAAATTTTTTATCAGCCGTTCAAATAAGTAGCTCACTAAAAAATAACAAAGAAAATTCCGAGTCTACGTAAACCTTCCTTGGTTTTACTTCATTTACAAAATCAGATCATGTAAAAGCTTACTTTAAAGATATTATGAGTATTTATTTAGAACCATAAAATCTTTCCTTTATTTATTTTTTTTTTATTAAAAGACGATGCTTGCTCGTAAAAGGAAAATAGGCGAGGAAATACCTTTAGCACTCAACTTTTCATTTTCTGTAGGTACATTAAGACGGATTGAGATGCGGTTTTTTGCATTTGCTTCCTAAATTTAATTAAAAACTTTTTACTTATTTTAGATAATTTTTTCAAATTGCATTTGTGCATAACTTGTCGTCGTTTTTCTTCTTCCAATTTTTCTTCTTGTCGTCGTTTTTCTTCTTCGAAACGGCGCTTTTCCAACTACTCAAATTGATTTTTCATAAATTCTGTAACGTTCTACATGGCGTCGTATAACGTATTTCTTGTATTCACCATAAATATTTTGGTCGCCAAAAAAATCCTAACTTCTAACACCAATGTTATGATATTTTAATCTTTGGGTTTGGTAATTCTAACCTTTCAGTACAATAAATACCAATTTTTATTTTAATATTACTGCACTATAAATTTTAATTTAAAAATCACTTAGAACTTCATAACTGTATAACACTTTATAATTACTTTAAAATACTTGACTTTAAACTAACTTAAACTTAAAAACCCTGATTTATGATTTCGTTTAAAAATCTGCAAATCAATGTTCTAAAAAAATCAACACTATTCGAAATTATTGGACTTTTTTTGAGAATCATTTAGTATCTTCTATTATGCATTTTGTTGTTGTTGTGGTCGAAGCGCTGTCGCCTCAAAGCAAGGTCGACAGAGACAGACTCAAAAAATCGTAACAGTTGATCTTTATCTCCCACTAACTCTTGGAACAAGTAAAATGCTTTTTTAATAAAGTTTTTTATGACCTACTTTCTTTTATTTTCATTAAGATTTCTCATATTTTTTGAAAAATGATTATATTCTACATTTCTTTAAATATATGTAAAGTTTCACCGGTCTATCTGCAAATTAGACTTGTGACTGGTGTCATATTTATGTTTCGTTTCCGCATTTGTGAATAAATCTTTATTCTCACTTACAAATATTAAACCTTTATATATTGTTATGATATGAGAATTTGTTAAAAATAATATTTAAAATTTCATAAAATTGTTAAGAAAAAAAAAGTTTACATTGACATTAATAATAATTTTGGTTATAAAAATAAAAAAAAGAATTTAATAGACAAGTGTAAAGATGACAGATGTATTTGGGGTTATAAGTCTGGTCTTGTAGAGGAAACAGTTGAGTCAAAGGTAAAGACAGATTTGTAAATTATAATTCATTATGTAGTATCAAAGTTAACAGGTATTTAAACAGTATAGAAACAATGTATCTAGGAGATTATTGATAAAAAAGTTTGAAAAATAATAATAAAAATCTGCAAAGTGCAGACGTGTTTTATAAGATTATGAAAATTGTAAAGAAAATAGATAGACGTGTTTTCAAAATAAGTAAATATAATATAATAATAATAAAAAATAACAATTTTAAACAATAATGATAAAAAAAAGGGTATGTAAAATTATCAAGAAGAAAATTGGCAGTATCCTGAGATATTTTCAACAAGGGGCCCTTTGAACTGCGTAATGCATAGAATAGAGAAGATTTTAAGAAAGAAGTTAAATTATAAGGTCTAAAAATTTGGCTATTTATTTATATTTAAAAAATCATCAATCAAAATGAAAAAAAAAGTTGAAAAAAGTTTATAAATTTTTTTAACAAAACTGAACCACTCTGAGAGAAAGAAAAATATCATATTGGGCATACAAATAAAAGAAAATTTAATTTTTATTTGAATTATAAAAACGTATTAAGTCACTTTATCATAATCATAACAATATCTACATATATATATATATATATATATATATATATATATATATATATATATATATATATATATATATATATATATATATATATATATATTATATTATCTAACAAGCATCTGTATACCTTGCTTCCTGTGATAAGGTAGTATACACGGTTATATATCAGATGTAATTCAGTGCCTGTCGTAGGCATAAAGCCAGAGGAGTATTTTGTTTTCTGATATATAATCGACCTACCTATACCTATATATTAAAAATATGTAGGTACATACAACAGTCGTAATTTTCGCTAATTTTCGCTGTCGGGCTTTATTATACTTTTATAGTTTATTGCAATAATGCATTTTCTATAATTTTCGTATATATATATATATATACATACATACATAAAGTCACGCCTTTTTCCCATAGGGGTAGGCAGAGACCACTTCCTTCCACTTGCTACGGTTCTTACACACATCTTTTGCTTCCTCTACTTTCATCAGTGCTCTCGTACATGCTCTTCGGTTGTTGGTACTCTTGACCTGGCCTTTCTTTAAAACAATGTTGATCTGATCGAGATATGTTCTCCGAGGTGGACCTCTAACCGATTTGCCCATTCACACTCGCCTTATAAATTTGTTTCGTCAATCTTCCTTCAGCCATTCTTCTTTCTACGTATCCAAACCATCTAAGCATTCCTTTATCTATCTTTGTGACCACATCTTCTTTTACCTCCACAGCGTTTTCTTATCTCACTATTCTTAACTTTATCCAACCGAGTCACTCCGGCTATACTTCTCAGACTACTCATCTCCGCAGCATTAATCCTATTTTTATGCTTCTTCTGCCAAACCCAAGGTTCACTACCATACATAAGTGTAGGAACCAACACACCTCTATGCACCGCCAGAAGTGCCTTTTTCGACACTTTCTGGCTATTCATAAAGCTATGCAGTGCCCCATTCATTTGTTTTTCTGCCAACACCCTTTGTTCAATGTATATATATATATATATATATATATAACAGTTGAAATGCTGAAGGCTGGACAAAGCGTGGTAACTAGTCTGTTGTACCGCCTTTTTAACCTTTGTCGGAAGAAAAATGGTAGCGTACCAGACGACTGGTGCAAGGCTATTATCGTGCCACTTTGCAATGGAAAAGGTTCGCAGCAGGACTGTACGAAGGTATTAGTTTAGTCGGCAAACTGAATGCAAAGATATTGGTTAAAAGAGTGACGAATAAAACTTAGAAGATGATATGGGTTGTGCAAGCAGGATTTAGAAGAGGAAGGAGATGTATGGATCAGGTCTGCTCATTACGAAGTGTAGTCAAAAAATTGTTGGCTAGAAGTCAGAAGGTCTATTGCGCGTTTATAGACTTAGAAAAGGCCTATGACAGAGTGGTGGGGAGTGAATTGTGGTCGACATTATCTAAGTATGGGGTGAGTGGTAGTTTAATACGAGCACTGGATTTAGTATACGAGGATTCCACTGCTGGTGTCAAGATAAACGAAGCTTGCACGGACTGGTTTAACATCAAAAAAGGTGTAAGAAGGGATGTGTGGCTTCGCCATAACTGTTTAACTTATACATAGACGATTGTTTAAAAGATTTGAAATAGAGTGCGTCAGAATTGAAAATGAATGATTTGATCGTCAAATGCCTTCTTTACGCCGATGATCAAGACATATTAGCGTAATCTGTAGTATGAGAGCACTAATGAAAGTAGAGGAAGCAAAAGATGTGTGTAAGAACCATAGGTATTTAAAGATAACAATAAAAAAAAAATTACGAAAGTATACCAAAAGCGTCGTATCCTTGGTGCGTGCGTTGAAGTGGTTTTTTGCCGAACGTATAAACGAGGAATTTTTTTCTCAAATCATATATCTTTAGCAATTCTCTTGGCTTCTTTAAAAATTACATCATAAGATGCTTTATTTCTTGTTTTAAGTAACAAGTCAATGTCATTGGCGACGTGAGCACAAGCTGACGATATCTAAAGTTCTGGTAGCTGAGGAGTCCTACTGAGCGTCAGAATTAAAGCATAGAAACCGGTAAACACTTGCAGAGAGATGAGAACTTCAATCGACTGCATAAGTTGTGTCGAGGTCTCTATCACTTTTAAGCTTTTCTAATGCTCCAAGGCAGCAATTCAGCAAATGTGTACACACATTCATGTTTTTTGACCCAACGAGTAGAGGAAAAAATTTTCGATCTAATTTTCTTTGCTTCCGGAGTTTCATTTAAAATTTATCTTACAAAAGTTGCGTTTTTTCAGCAGAATGTGTGAAAAACACCATCACTGAAGAAACTGTTTCCATTATCCTGAACTTCCCAGGCTTTTGAAACACATAAATTTAGAGTGACTGACCCAACGCGTAAGTATAGAATGCCAAGGGTTGTTTTATAGATATCAATGCTTGGCTCCATTTTCTTTGCCAGAAAAGTTTGATCCTCCGTCGTATCCTTGTTCGCTTAGGTCAATAATGTCCAAATCCAAAGCTGCAATTTCATTCGTAATATTCTTTTCTATCGTGGACTTTAGTTGAAAAAATATAAGGAAATCTTCACGAATAATATCTTCGTCCACGTCGACATATCTTTGACCGCATTGTTTGCCCAATGATAACGATGACTTCGTTTTGGATAGTGTTACTAATTATGATGCAATTTTTGGGTGCTGTTTTCAAGTACTTTCTCATAACTTCATCACCTGCTTCCATACGAAATACCAAAAGTGTTCAGAAAACTTCTTCTTGGCCTGATAATGTAACATCATGTTTATCCTTAGTTTTCATGTCACCAGAGTCTGTGTGTCCGGCAACGGCAAATTATTACGTGAACAAAAAAGAATCGTTTCACTTTTGGGCCTAAGTGCTTCTTACTGCTTCTTGTATGTATTTAGTATATTAAAATTATTAGGTTCTGGGGGAAGTTTTTTTAAATAAAAATGTTATATATTACCTTACGACTGTAAACGTGCATGTTTGATATATTTTATTTTTGCTAACACTGCAATAACTTTTGGCTGATCTGTGCTCAATCTTTTTCCGATCACACAGATCGCAATTTGGCATATTCAAAGTAGAAATACTGTAACAAAAAAAAATCGCCCGATAAGACGGGCAATAATCTGGCAAATATCTTTTGAGGGTTGCGCTGTTTAAAGGATCGCCATTTCAGATATTTTAGATTGACATTTTATTTTTCTACGCTCTCTTTAAGTGTACCTTCCAGCGACCCATCCTCAAGAACGGTTTATTTTATATGCGTGTCTGGTGCATATCATTCTTGTCCGAGGGTCTCTACACCGTTACATCGACGAACAAAACTCGATATATGTATATGTCTCTTTTTTTATAGTGGCAATCGTGGGATAAACATCAAAATGGACTATCAAAAAATAATAAATAATATCGGTGATTTTAAAAAATTGGGTACTGTTTGTAACGTGCCTATTTTTTTCCTTCTACAGTTCCATTATAATTGTGTCTCTGATAGTTTTGTATTCCTCAGGTACTCGTAAATAGTGTCGCGTACCGTATTTTGTTGTAACTTAAATATATCATTCGTTGTAAATAGTGTTGCATACCTTATTGTGATAGGATTCGATTGTTAATGGCTGTGGCATTTTTGTTGATCGCTGGAGATTGAGTGGGGTGTTTTCGTTATTAGATTTTGCTTTGGTTTTTGGCCTCGATTGTTGTGTGTTGTCGGTTATATTATTGTTTGGTTTGCATTTCTGTGTGGATAGGGCTGGCTATCAAAAAGGACGAGCGCGATTCTTGGTATGGAGCATGGACTTGCGAATATTGTTGGTTGACGTCGGTTCCGTGTCATTTTTCTTGATATCCGGCCTGGGAAGTAACTAGTCGTGTGGTGACAGTCTTGGGAGTGGTGTGGTGAGAGTTTTTGGGGTGGCGTTGTGATATTAACAAGTGTGCGGAGCCTCTACGGTTTTCTTTTTATATCTGGCTGTATTTGGGCCATCTTGATTGGATTTTGAAGAAAAACCATTTAATTTTTAACTTGACCATTCTATCTTACCTTCGTTGTTGATATTTTGGATTTTGGTGTCGAGTTAAAATAACCGCATGCGGGATTTATTTGAGGGAAGCCATTGTTAATTAGCAGGTGCCGTTCCATAACCAAATCGGCCACAGGAGTAGTGCATTCGTATCATCCATATCGACGATAAATTGCAGTGTTATAAAGACTTGCTTGGTGTTTTTAGCAGAAACTCCGTATTAAGGTGTTCAAGATTAAATTTATTCTATTTTTTTATATTTGATCTACAATATACGTTTACCCAAAGGTTACAAGTGAGTTATTTTTGAATATTTAACGACGTGACTTATTTTTGACACCACGATTAAGTTTTGTTTTAATTTATTAATATAATACATTATTAAAAACTATTTATTGCATTAGATAATATGCCAAAACTGAGTACTTTGATTTATTGTTAGCTGCTAATTTTGACTAAATTTGTTATAATGTTATTGTTGAACTGAGTACTTTGATTTATTGTTGGCTGTTGATTTTGAATATATTTGTTATAAGTTTATTATTGAACTGAGTACTTTGATTTATTGTTAGCTGTTGATTTTGATTATATTTGTTGTAAGTTTATTATTGAACTGTGTACTTTGATTTATTGTTAGCTGTTGATTTTGACTATATTTGTTATAATTTTGTTATTGAGCTGTGTACTTTGATTTATTGTAGGAGTAAAGTATCCAATATATTTTAGCTATAATTTTATTTATTTGGTTCACCATAATCTCAGTTGTTTATCGTGTGGCTCTGCTAGTGTCTATAAAACCTAGGGGTTTCCGGCTTGAACCGTCCAAGTCGGTGGCGCGGCTCACTTTTATATATTTTTTTCTTCTACCCTCTACGGCTGAGCTTGAGCCAGTAGAGAGACCGCTGGCAGAGTACTCTATAGAGAACGAAAAAGACGTGGCATATTTGGACTTTTAGCGGATTAATTTATTTTTTATAGTAAATACTGTTTGTTTGTGGTGAAAAACTATTCTTCTTTCGTCATTCCATTGTTTATTATTGTAGAGAATGTTTCAAGAGTAAAAGGACGCCTACGTCACATCAATATTTGCAAATGTATCATCATTCGCTAATTTAAGGCCTATATTTTACCGATACACCACAGTGGCGCAACCAGTCGCCGCCATCAACAAAATGTATACAGCTCTATAGACAGTATCTGGTGTCTAGTTGGCTGCGCTACCAATTTGGTGGAGCAACTAGCACTGACCGTGTACGAATTATCACTGGTAACGCAGCCACGCGACACCATTAATTAATATAGCGTTTTATTGCGTCGTACTTACTCGGCCACCAATCGCGCTGCCAATGACGTCCCCTTCGCAGAACTGGGTTGCCAGGTCGGCTAACAAAAATCTAGATGGAAAAACTCCCAAATTTGTAACTTTTTCAACAAAATACCCCCATTTGTTTTTAAATATCATTATAGACCACATCAAATCTTTGTCGTTTATTTATCGTTATTTTTTTAAAAAATTTGGAATAAAGGAAGTTGTCACGTGCCTATTTTTTTTCCCTTCTACAGTTCCATTATTAATTGGGTCTCTGATAGTCTGGTATTCCTCAGGTGCTCGTAAATAGTTTCGCTTACCGTATTTTGTTGTAATTTAAATTTATCACTCGTTGTAAATAGTGTTGCATACCTTGTAGTGTTAGGATTCAATTATTAATGGCTGTGACATTTTTGTTAATCGATGAAGATGGAGTGGGAGGTTTTTGTTATTAGATTTTGCCTTGATTTTTAGCCTCGATTGTCGTGTGTTGTCAGCTATATTATTGTTTGGTTTGCATTTTCTGTGTGGATGGGCTGGCTATCAACACAGACGAGTGCGATTATGAGTTTGGAACATAGATTTGTGAAGATTGTTGGTTGACGCGTGTTCCGTGTCATTTTTGATATCCGGCCTGGGAGTCAGTAGTTTAGTTAGTCGCTTGGTGTCAGTCGTCGAAGTCGGGTGGTGGTGAGAGTTTTTGGAACGATTTGATATTAACACGTGAGCAGAACCTCTACGGTTTTTTCTTTCATATCTGGCTGTATTTGGGCCATCTTAATTGGATTTTGAAGAAAAACCATTTAATTTTTAACTTGGCCATTCTATCTTACCTTTGTTGTTGATATTTTGGATTTTGGTGTCGAGTTAAAATATCCGCATGCGGGATCTGATGGAGGGAAGCCATTGTTAAGTAGCAGGTGCAGTCCCATAATCAAACCGGCCACAAGAGTAGGCCGCAGGAGTAGGCCACAGGATTAGTGAATTCGTATACCCAAAGGTTACAAGTGATTTATTTTAGAATATTTAAACGACGTGATTTGTTTTTGACACAACGATTAAGTTTTGTTTTAATTTATTAATATGGTACACTGTTGAAAACTATTTATTGCATTGGATAATATGCCAAGGCTGAACTTTAATTAAAGTAATATTCTCAATAGTTCTTTGTGTCCAAGTTAAAACGTTTTCTTCATACTTATTTGTAAATATCCTACAATATTGCTATTTTGAAGGACATCCATCGTAAAAAGAAATATTTTTAAATAAGCTCGATTGTTTTAACAGTGTAAATCTTTATGTAAATGGAAAAAGAAAAAAAAACGTGAGTAAATTAGCAGCCGTACGTGAACGTTGATAAAGTATTGTTAAAAAGTTGACTTGTATACGTTTTTTTTGGTAACCTGATAAGGTTTGTTATTCTTACCTTTGTTTTAATTATTTTATGGAATCGTAAACTTTGGATTTTTGATTTATTGTTGTCTCATAAAGTTGTAAATTTTTAAGTTTCGTTTTATTGTTGGCTGTTAATTTTGATGATATTTGTTATAATTTTGTTATTGAGCTGTGTATTTTAATTTATTGTGTGAGTAAAGTATCCAATAAATTTTTGCTATAATTTTATTTATTTGGTTCACCATAATCTTAGTTGTTTATCGTGTGGCTCTGCTAGTGCCTATAAGACCTAGGGGTTTCTAGCTTGAACCGTCTAAGTCGGTGGCGCGGCTCACTTTTATATTTTTATTTTCTCCTACCCTCTACGGCTGAGCTCGGGCATAGTTTGCCAGTAGAGAGACCGCTGGCAGAGTACTCTTTAGAGAACGAAAAAGACGTGGCAAAGTCTACAATCCTGCAAACTAATATAAGTATGAAAAATATTGTAACGAATCGCGACGAATCAATCATTTTAGATTTGTGTTTTCTGGAAATATAAGGACGCGTATCGGCCGCGGGGGGTTAGTGGATTGATAAAGAGCTAGTTGATGAATAGTGAATAGAAAATGAAGAGTAATAGTTATTAGCGGAAAATTAATAGAAAATAGATTGTGAGTTGAAATTAATTTGTAGAAAAAAGTTGTAATTTGTGAAAAATAAATAAAAATTATAATTTTTAAGGGTATACCACATATTAAACAACCCATAGGCGTAACAATATATCAACATTCCTTAAATAAATATATTTTTAACACAAACACACTTCAACACAATCCATTAATCTTTTTTCTGTAGAACGTCAAACATTAGCTTATTGTCTCGGTTAGTAGTGATTAGCTCTACGGCAAATACCAACTGTTTGTTTCTATATTTTCCGTAGATTGAAAAAGTCATGTAAATAATTCAGTTGTTTTTTCTCTTTGCTTTGTTTTGTAAGCCACACATTTTTTATTATTCCAATTTTATTTCTTATCTCTTTATGAATCTTTCTATAATTACTTCCGTCGCCATGGTTTTTAAGTTTTTTACGATCTTCCATTAGGTCATGAATTTTTTTTCTAATCCAAGTTTGTTTTTTATTTGGTATCTTATTGCCTACCTTATTTATGTGGTATTAACCATTACGTCTTTCACTAAATCCCATAAATGCGTTATATCTAATTCGTCAAGGTTAGCTGGTAGGTTATTTTTTATTTTGTTATTGATTTCTACAGCTACTGATTTTTTGATGTTTTCATGTTTTAGTTTTTATTAAACCGTTGTTCGTCCGAGAGTAAGCTTTTTTGGCATTGACAGCTTGATGTTTATAACTTACGCCAATAGTACCTGATCAGATGGTACGTCTGCTCTGATCTTTTGACAGAGGATCCAAACCGTTTGTTTACCAGTATATCATTTATCTGATTTAGTATTACCTATATTGTTCAGTTGATCTACTGAGGATCTCCATGTGTATAGACCATGAGCTAGTAGTTTAGACCATATATAACAAACTTTTATGTCTTCTTCTTGGCAAAATTGTAACAGGCTCTCGTTTTTTTATTTTGTTCTTCGAGACCAAAAGGACCCACTAGAACTTCAAATCTTTTGTTTCCCAACTTCGAATTGAATCGAAATGATACTAAACGAACATTTAAAAAATGTTACAAAATTATAAATGTATGATGTTTAAAGAATTTTGATAATAGCATAAAAAAATGTTATATACCTATGTATATTGAGATAATTTAAAAAAGGGACATAAGAATTTAAACAAATAAGACAAAAATAACCAGTTACCGAAAGATATCTTAGAAGGTTTCATATAAGGTTTTTTAAAAGAAATAAGGATATAAAAATATTACCCTATTCCATTTGATGTCTATGTTATATTTTATTGTTTTAGAAAAAGATTTGTGTGTTTTTAAGATAAAAATATTAGTTTTGGGAAGATTTTTACAATTTTAGAATACTTAAATGTTATTTGTCACAGGTAATTTTGTGTGCAGGATTGCTCTTTTTACTTGCATTCTACTGAGACCATGAATATACCAAAAATAGCATTGAACTATGGTATGCCTAAATCATAGAATTTCAATTAAAATAAGAATAATAAATTTTCGAAATAAAAATGACAGTTTTAAAATACCCTGTACATGTATATATTTGTGTTACTAATTTATATGTCACTACAGAAAAATATCGAAAATGTAAGTAATTTATAGATAATTACCATTGCCAACCCAAAATGACCAATATTAGTTTATTTATTAGTTTACTCAGCATAGTCAACAAACTGTATGCAAAGATATTGATTAAAAGGGTAACGAATAAAACTAAGAAAATGATATGGGATGTGCAAGCAGAATTTAGAAGAGTAAGGAGATGTATGGATCAGGTCTTTTCATTACGGGGTATAGTCGAAAAAATTTTGGCTAGAAGTCAGAAGGTCTATTGTGCTTTTATAGACTTGGAAAAGGCCTATGACAGAGTGGTGAGGAGTGAATTGTGGTCGACATTGTCTATGTATGGGATGAGCGGTAGTTTAATACGAGCACTGAAATCACTTTACAGGATTCCACTGCAGGATAAACGGAGCTTGCACGGACTGATTTAACATCGAAAAAGGTGTGAGACAGGGATGTGAGGCTTCGCCAGTGCAGTTTAACCTATACATAGACGATTGTTTAAAATATTTGGAAAAGAGTGTGTATGGATTTAAAATGAATGATTTGATTGCCTTCTTTACGCCCATGATCAAGTCATATTAGCGTCATCTGAAGAGGAGTTGCAGGCGATGGTTAATGTTATGCATGATTTCCTAATATGAAATATGAAATATGAAAATAAATGCAAGCAAAACGAAAGTAATGGTTTTTAAAAGAAAAAAAAGCATGGCAACCTGTGAAGTTTCGATTGAGGAAGAAAGAGTGGAACAAGTAAATTAATTTGTGTACTTGGGTTCAATGTTTACGAAAGATGGAAAGTATGACAGTGACATTGAGCAAAGGTTGTTGGCAGGAAAAGAAATGAATGGGGTACTGCATAACTTTATATAAAGCCAGAAAGTGTCAAAAAGGCACGTCTGACTGTGCATAGAGGTGTGTTTGTTCCCAGACTTATGTATGGTTTTTTTTTGCGAAAGTTAAGAAAATCCTTTACGGAGAAGTTATGAGTCTTTCAACCTAAGGGCTACTGTGAGACTCCCTGACTGATGTCAGGTCTACTCACTAAAAACTCCACCCCTATTTAGGTCCGTCTGGCTATTGCCTACGGTGACACTTAGGCCTGTTGGCCCATTATATCTTGCCTATGTTTTACATCATTGTACCTAATCCAGTACTTTCGTACCTTGTACAAGTTTGTACAAGTTCTGTACTGTGTGGGAGCAATATAGTTCTGGATCGCCGGTTGACTGCCCAAAGATTTCCTGTCTTCTGCGGTCCAGTGCCACGCAGTAGCACAGAATGTGTTTTATTGTTTCTGGATCTTTGCCGCACAATCTGCAGGTCAGGTCACCATTATAGCGGAGATGAGTAATCTGAGAAGTATAGCCGGAGTGAATCGGTTGGATAAAGTAAAAAATAGTGAGATAAGAGAACGCTGTGGTGTAAAAAAAGATGTGGTTACAAAGATAGATAAAGGAATTCCTGGATGCTTTATCACGTAGAGAGGAGGGATGACGAAAGGTTGATGAAATGGATTTATAAGGCGAGTGTGAATGGGTAAGTCGGTAGAGATCGACCTCGGTAAACATATCTCGATCAGATCAAGATTTTTTTTGGAAAAAGGCCAGGTCAAGAATACCATCAACCGACGAGCATGCATGAGAGCACAGATAAAAGTAGAAGAAGCGAAGAATTTGTATAAGAACCATAGCAAGTGGAAGGAAGTGGTCTTTGACTACAAAAGGCGTGACTATATGTATGTATGTAAAATACTATAAGAAAACATGCTTTAAAAAAAAATTACTTGAAATTAAGATTTAATGATGAAGATTAATATTTACAAGAGAAGAGGCCTTTGTCCTCCTTCGTCGTATATCCTTCGTCCTCCTCCTCTGTGGCAATTATTTTTTCAATTAAGTCTCTTTTAGGGATATTTTGCAGCTTTAGACTGCGGTGCAACATGTAGCCTTGCATTTTAGCAAGAAATTACTTAAAGAAGTCGGGCGAGGTTGCACTTTGGTTTTGCCGTATACTTCATAAAAATCTGTTTTTGTAGTGAGTTCAGGTTATCAGTGGGTGTGCCACTATAAAGTACGACAAACTTCTTCCCAGCGTTAGCAATTTGGTGTAAAGTGGCGTCCGGCTGCTTGAAGATGGTGGCAAGCGCTTAAAGGAAAGGGTTGTTCACGTATGTATTGCACACTTTCTTCTAAACAATGCTGAAGAGGGTCGATGTAGTCGATAAAGCATAATTTAAAACAATTATTTTACATTTTATTAAACAAAAAACAGTGTATGACCAAAAAACTCTAAATGTTTGTCACAAAAAAAATACTAAAAAGGAATAAAAGTATCAAAAGTATAAAAAATGTAAAACACATTTACCTACTCAAGCATATGTTAAAATTATTAGTCATTAAAATTTTACAGCTAAACCTGATTATATTTAATAAAAATATTACAATTTAATTAGAAAGTGAAATATAAAATAATTAAGAGCTACAAGGCATGACATAAAACATGTGCTTTAAACAAAAATGAACTTAATCTATAATTACAATATATTTGTATCTATGCCAAATTACGTAAATTTAAAAGCATTTAAACACTTACCAGTTGATTTAAAATAATCGAAACTAAAGGTTACCGAAAAAGATACTAGAAGCCATAAGGACCCATAAAAAAATGTATCTTAAGAATCGACGTGATAATGTTATATAATGTTAAGTATAATGCTGCAAGAATTTGCCACGTCTTTTTCGTTCTCTATAGAGTACTCTGCCAGCGGTCTCTCTACTGGCAAATTATGCCCGAGCTCAGCCGCAGAGGGTAGAAGAAAAAAAAATATAAAAGTGAGCCGCGCCACCGACTTAGACGGTTCAAGCCGGAAACCCCTAGGTCTTATAGGCACTAGCAGAGCCACACGATAAACAACTGAGATTATGGTGAACTAAATAAATGAAATTACAGCTAAAATATATTGGATACTTTACTCCTACAATAAATCAAAGTACACAGTTCAATAATAAAATTACAACAAATATAGTCAAAATTAACAGCTAACAATAAATCAAAGTACACAGTTCAATAATAAACTTATAACAAATATAGTCAAAATTAACAGCTAACAATAAATCAAAGTACACAGTTCAATAATAAAATTATAACAAATATAGTCAAAACTAACAGCTATGGTAAATTTTTTTTGCTAAAACAAACCAAAAATTTAAAATTTACAACTTTATAAAACAACTAAAACAAAAGTAAGAGTAACAGACCTTACCAAGTTACCAAAAAAAACGTATATAAGTCAACTCCTTAATAACACTAAATCAAACGTTCACACAAGGCCGCTAACTCACTCATGTTTTTACCATTTACACAAAGATTTACACTGTCAAAACAATCGAGCATATTTAAAAATATTTTTTTTTACAATGGCTGTCCTTCAAAATATCAATATTGTAGGATATTTACAAATAAGTATGAAGAAAACATTTTTACTTGGACACAAAGAACTATTGAGAAGATTACTTTAATCAAAGTTCAGCCTTGGCATATTATCCAATGCAATAAATAGTTTTCAACAATGTACCATATTAATAAATTAAAACAAAACTTAATCGTGATGTCAAAAATAAGTCACGTCGTTAAATATTCAAAAATAAATCACTTTTAACCTTTGGGTATACGAATGCACTACTCCTGTGGCCGGTTTGATTATGGAACGGCACCTGCTAATTAACAATGACTTCCCTCAAATAAATCCCGCATGCGGTTATTTTAACTCTTCAAAATCCAATTAAGATGGCCCAAATACAGCCAGATATGAAAAGAAAACCGTAGAGGTTTTGCACACTTGTTAATATCACACTGTCCCAAAAATTCTCACCACACCACTCCCAAGACTCTCACCAAACGACTAGACTACTTCCCAAGCCGGATATCAAGAAATGACACGGAATTGACGTAAACCAAGAATATTCGCAAATCTATGTTCCACACTAAGAATCGCGTTCGTCCGTGTTGATAGCTAGCCTCATCTACACAGAAATGTAAACCAAACAATAATATAATCGATAATACACAATAATCGAGGCTAAACAATAAGGTATGCAACACTATTTACAACGAATGATATATTTAAGTTACAACAAAATACGGTACGCGACACTATTTACGAGTACTTGAGGAATAAAAAAAATTATCAGAGATATAATTATAATGGAACTGTAGAAGGGAAAAAAAAAAGGCACGTTACAAATTTTTTTTTAAATTCCTTGTCAATCTTACGATAATGAAAGTTATATGAAAGATATATTCAGGACTTTAAACACAAATAAAAACTATCAATTCATTAGCAGATTACGTTTTTTGCGCTGCCCATTCGTTAAATTTAGTAGGCACTTGTACAGCTAAATCTGTATCTGAAGCAGTTGATTTTTTTCTACTTTGCAAGAACTGTATAATTTTTTTACAATACCCACACAATTTTGGAAGGTCCTGGTGCAACATACAAATTCAAGACTCAAAAGTCTTTCTCAAACTTTAGAAAAAGAGTGGTGTGCAATAATTGAAGTATTAGACTTTATTGCAGAAAGCACAGAATTCACCAGCCTAAAATAAGAATGGAAAGCCGACGAAATCCCTTTGATGTTGGGGTAACCAAAATTTATGACCTTGACGTTGAGATAGTCGCTGTTTACACTAAAATTTTTTTTCAAATATTGGTGATATTTCATGATTACACGCAGAAAAAGCGTTCTTTTTTATCCAAATATTAACAGAAACATTTTAATGTAAATACATTCTGTTTTGGAAGTATAAGATTATTTTCCTGGAAATAAGGGTAGGTATTTCTGTAAATTCATTTATATATTTAAATACATGCTGTTTTGGAAGTATGAGATATAAGATTAATTTTACACCAGTTATTAAAATATAAGCAGATGTAATTTACACCTTCAAGCAATAAAAACATCTAGTGTTTCATTTTTTTAGAACATTGTGACACAAAAACTGGAACACTATTAATTAATAATAATAAAAAAAATAATTTTAATGTCTGACAATAAAATAAGTACTGCTATTAATGGACGTATTCAAAAACAGGAAGAAGGATATGGTAGGTATTAAAATAAAAAGCATCATATCTCTATCTCTCTTTATTTATCTGTATCTAGGTAATATTGCAACACAAACACAGAACAAACAGCTATACAGAAGAGAGATTATAATTAATTTATAATGATTGGGAATGGCTTCTAAAGGAAAAGTTGTTTGTGCCTATCGCTCATTGAAGTGGTCACACAAATAAAGCACACTTCAATTTTGTATTCTCCTTTAATGTCTACACAGTCACCAGCCATTTTGAGCTTTAAAAGTCCCAAAAAGAAAAAGTTAAGAGCTAACATCAAGCCTTTGAAGAAGAAAAAAGAAAGGTCACCTTGAAACATCAGAAGTCAAGTCTTCAGAAGTTTAATACTTTATGTGATAAGTTTTTGAGAAAACCTTTAGCAGATATTGTTAAAGCTCAGGCAGTATTAGATAATATAAAACCCTTAGGCAGAAGATATTCAGTAGACTATAAGCAATTTGTTTTGACATTCTATTTTTTGAGACTTTGAGCTTACAAATTCATGAGTAAGCTGTTACGTCTTCCTACACAAAGGAGCTTACTGAGAGAATGACAACAAAACTTGTTTGCAAACCTGGTTTGGATAATGATGAAATATTTACAGCCCTGGAAATAAAAGTTAAAACAATGTTTTCCCTGGATAAGGATTGTACCTACGCTTTTTATTGATAAAATGTCTCTGAAATCTAGCTTTTTTTACCACACTGGATGTGATAAAATTGTTGGACTAACTGAAGGTGAAGAAAAAGATGTTTCAATTGCTTGGTTTGTACCACAACTGGAAACAACTGATTGTTTATATTTTCACTGGTTCACAATTTGGAGCGAAAAAGTTATATCCACTTATTGAAAAGTGTGTTTCTAAATTAATGAGCACATATTTAAATGTAGAAGCCCTCATAAGTGATAAGGGGTCTAAGTTCATTGAACTTGCAAATTTTCTTGGAGTAACATCAGATAATCCTGAATTTGAAATATGTGGTAAAAAAAATTGTATATATTTGATACATGCCACTTAATCAAAGCCAATATAAAGAATTTGATCAAAAATACATTTTTTGTGGCTTCGTATTTATGGTGGCTTAAGAGGTCCAAGCGAGACTTTTGTCAATTATGTTTACAAATTAGAAACAGTTTTTTCATACATGTTTAATAACATTTGTTCTAAACAAGGAATTTCCCGTACTTCAATACTTTTAAGCATATAGAATTCATTCATCCATGTACTGAGTATCCCTTTTCTTATGTTCTGAAATTATTTATTAGAATAAGAATTTTCTACTGCTTAAAATTGTTATAAATGAGATAAAATAATAATTTTACTGAGATCTTTTTTCTTACTTTTATTTTTAATTTTTATATCACTATTGCAATATTTGAGGCAGTAAAATATTTTTAATCTAATAAATAATTTAACGCCATATTCTAGAGGGAATAAATCACACGGATGATTAAATTTTATTTATTGGATCTCCTTTAGCAATGAATGTAAAATATGCTTTTCTGTCAAAATGACAGTCAATAAAAATATGGCGTCTTAGACATGCGCATACAAAAATGGTACCAGGACTTTCGCTACCGTTTAAGTTGGTGTATACTGTACAGAAAGCAAGGAAAAACCGAATACACGACCTGATGCTATTGGATTGAAACAAAAATTACAGTAATTAGTATTGAATTTAGACGCGTTCCGCTCTTAATTGTTTAGTTCAAGTCAGTGACACTTACACACATATACGGAACTCAGCTTTACTGTGTAGGTGAAATGTCAAAAGCTGTCAGTCATAATTATACGTTAATAAAAACTTTTTTGGTTTTGCTAGTACTTTTATTCCAATTAAACTTTTTAATTGGATTAATTCAATAATTAACAATAGAAATAACTAATGTTAATAGTTTGAAATGTAATGTTAGATCATTTTAATGATTTTATTAAGAAACATTAGGAATCTCAAGTTGATTTATTATCCGTCGTTCAATTCTACGGTTTGTTGTCTTCTTTTTTTAAAGATATGAGAGATAAACAATTTTAAGAATATGAAGAAACATATAAAGTGCTGCTGGAGTTTAAGATTATTATAGTTATGATACTTCCTGCAGAAAAATTAGAAAACTACAGCCAGACGAGTTAGGGGTAAATGAAAGAGCACCTATTTCTAGGCAAGAAAATTTTCGTACAAATATTTATTACCAAATTTTTAAAACTCTAGGTTAACAATTAGCTGGGCAAAAGAATGTATATGATATTGATAAGCTTTATTAACACTTTAATTTATTTTATATTTTATCTGGAGTTGATACGAATAAGTTAGAAAATTTATCAAATGAACTAGTTAATAAGTATTTTGATGATTTAGAGAAAACATTAGGGAATAAATGTATTTACTTTCATTTATCAACTTAAAGATTAATTGCGAAATACTGAAGATGTACGCTCTGCAAAAAATATATGCAATATATTGCATTCACAGAATCTTCGTGATGTTTACCCTTACTTAAATACCTTCTTCTTCTTCTTTAGGTGCCCGGTCCTCCTCGGACGTTGGCAATCATCAGCGCTATCTGAACTTTGTCTACAACTCGTCGTAACAATGTGGTAGTGCTCACTCCATACCATTGTCTTAAGTTTTTTAGCCAGGATTTCTTTCTTTTACCCGGGCCTTTTCTTCCTTCGATCTTCCCTTCTATAATAAGCTTTAAAAGTCGATACTTTTCATTTCTTAAGATGTGACCAATATACTCCAGTTTTCGCTTTTTTATTTATTTATTTACACTGTTCTACAGAAAAAAAGATTTCCAATTACAGAACAGGAACAAAGTAAACATTTGCACAATAGTACTAAAAATAAAAAAGCTTAAGAGTAATACACAATATACAAAATCAGACTAACATTAGTAGAAAGCTTAAGACTAACACAACAATATTACTGCTGATAATAATAGCTCTTAATTTGCCTCACATTACAATAGAATATATCAAGCTGGTCACTTATTAGGTTATATTTGCTACACATAGTATGAACAGGAGATTTTTTAAGTATATATGTTCGTGGTGTGGTAGTGTAGAATGAGTCGGTGTATCGAGATGCCTGACGGGGAATTTTAAAGTTTATCTGATGTAGTAAGCATTGACATTTAATTTCATTGTTAATTATTTTGTGTAGCATAATGACACTAGAACATTCTCGTCTTCTATCCAGAGTGAAAAAGCTATGTCTTCACAGTAAACTCTCGTGTACCGTGCCAATTAGTGGATAAGTCCGATCTACTTTAAAACTTAGGTATTAGAGAAAGCGTCTTTGGATTGCCTCTAGTTTATAAATATGCACTTGATAATATGGGTTCCAGATAACCGATGCATATTCTAGCTTTGATCTCACAAAAGAATAGTAAAGAGTTTTAAGTGTTAAATGGTTAAAGTCGTGGCCTACTCTAATAATAAATCCATACATACGGTTTGCTGACGTAGTTATATTGTCTATGTGGTTTTGGAAAGATAGCTCTCGGTCGAAAGTAACTCAAAGATCCTTAAAATTACATGGTCTGTATAGAGAATAATTGTCTATCTTATAGTCAAATATAATTGGATCAGATCTCAATGTATATGACATTACGCAACATTTGGTAGGATTTAACGCTAAATTATTACGACTGCACCATTGGCTTATTTGATTAAGATTTTTCGATAGTTTCTCACATTCAGTCATATTAATGATAGGAGAGAAAATTTGTAGATCATTAGCATACAGTAAAAAATTAAGCTTAATTACGTCACCAATGTCATTGATAAAGATATTAAACAGTAGTAGACCGAGGTTAGATCCTTGCGGTACACCTGATTTGGCGAGGTATTTGTTAGACCTAAATCCATTTAACTGCACATACTGTGTGCGGTCGGACAGATATGATTTAAATAACGCAAGTAGGTTACTCGATAAGCCGAAATTCGAGAGTTTTTGCAGCATTAGATTATGGTTAAGTCTGTCAAATGCTTTGGTCATATCCATGTAAATAACATCTGTCTGAATTCTGTTATCTATATTTTCCGCTATGTGTTGTGCAATAACGGTAAGATTTATTGTTGTTGATCGGCCTTTTACGAAACCGTGCTGCTGGTCTAGAATATAATTATTGACGTGTTGATACAGAACTCCTTGCACCAATATTTCAAATACCTTGCAAAAATTGCATGTAATTGAAATCGGCCTGTAATTTTTTTTTTTTTTAGTGTAAACAGAACTTCCAGCTGCTTGTCGAGCCGTTGAAGTACCTCGGTGTTACGCACCCAGGAGATTCTTAATAGCCTTCTGTACGTCCACATTTCAAAAGCCTCGAATTTTTTGCACGTCGCATCTGTTAAAGTCCAAGCTTCCATTCCATAAAACAGTATGCTAAACACGTAAGATATTTAAAAGTTTCTATTCGCTCAATTCGTTGACTGTTAATTGCCAGGTGTCTGTCCACGTTGTTTGATTTACTAACTACTTAGATATAGCTTTAAAAAAATTTTTTGAGCATCTCAGCAACATTGTTCTGGAGAAATATTTATTTCACCCTAAAAAGGAGTAAAAATAATGTACGTGCAGGTATAGGCCAACACAGACCTAATCAACATTTTATTGTCTATTGAAGCTTGATTGGTGTAAGAACTGGATTATGATATTGTTCGAAAAATACGTCCCTGTTCTATTATCCGGCCGAAGCGGTCACACAAAGACGAATATTCCCTTTGCGGTATAAAAAGACGACCTACATCTAGCGAATGATTTATGGCCATGGTGTGATTTAATGCCTTCAGAAAGGTCGATTAATTTTAAAAGAGAAACCGCTTTATCTAGAAATTTCTAGAAATATTGTTTAAATTTATATGAAAGGAATGTCACCCATCGAGTGAAAAGTTTAATTTTTAAATTTTTTGCGAAAAAATATTTATGGTGAATACAAGAAATACGTCATACGACGCCATGGAGGACGTTATAAAATTCATGAAAAATCAATTTAAGGAGTTGAAAAATCGCCATTTAAAAGAAAAAAACCGACGACAAGAAGAAAAATTAAAAGAAGAAAAACGCCGTTCGGAAAAAGAAAAACGACGACAAGAAGAAAAATTGGAAGAAGAAAAACGCCGTTCGGAAAAATAGAAAGGTCGTCAAGAGGAAAGGTAAGAAAATTTTAGGAGAACAAAAAAAACAGAGAGAAAATTCCAAAACAAGTACTACAGAAAACAAAAGAACAAATTGTTGAATTTAAAGAAGATGGCAAGATGGAAGTTAAGAAAAGAAGTAGACACAGTAAGAGATGAAGTAAAAGACATTAAGCATGAGACTGACGTTGTTTTTAAGAGGGAAGTGGACGTAATTAAAAAGGACGTACAAAGCCAGATTGCCTCGCTTAAAATTCTTGATCATCGTGGCAAGGTTGCCACAATTTCAGTGCAACCACCAACTTTCGTTGGACAGTTATCTTGGCCTATGTATCGCAGACAGTTCGAAGCTGCAGCCACGACTAATGGGTGAAATGATGAAGAAAAAACTACTGCACTCATAGTGGTCCTGAGAGGACGGGCTTTGGGAATGTTGCAGAAATTACCTGTTGATCAACAACGCAAATATGGAGACCTAGTGGCGGCACTTGAGTTAAGGTATGGTGATCAACTTAGAGAACAGCTATACCAGGCGCAGATGAAAATACGGGTGCAGAAACCTGGTAAAAGTCTGCAGGAGTTCAAGGAAGATGCAAGGAGGCTGATCCAGTTAGCGTACCCTCAGGCACCGGAAGACTTTAAGGAGCAACTGGGTGTCCAGCTTTTTATTAATGGACTCAGAGATCCAGAGATTCAGAGGACTCTTCGACTGACCAACTTTAATAGAAGTGGAGAAGCTTTGGTGCTATCCCTGAATGTGGAGACGGCCTTAAATACTTCGAGGCCGAAAGTTCGAGTAGTGTCAATTGAAGAACCAAACGATCACAGCGACGCAGCCACTGTTCCCTTCAAAAAAATTTTGGAGGAGATCTTGTCCATGATAAATGGTATGCGCAACCAGCGGAAACGAATTTATCTCTAAAAAGTTAAATTCAAATTAACAATTTAAATTCTTAAAAAGAATATTAGAAACCACCGAAATGAGCACACACAGCATCGCTGTAAAAACATTTTTTGACAGGGAGAGAAGTGAGGACATTAGAAGAACATGTAAAATAGACAATGTAAATAAATGTATACTGGGAAGAAAGAGAGAGTGGAACGAACACATAGATAGAATGAATTGACAGAATGGTCAAAATAACTAGTGACAATAAAACTTTGTATTTAAGTTAATAAAATTTGATACAAAATAATTTAAAGATTGCATAGTTAATTTTGATTATCACTTTCTCATAAAGATAAAAGGACGGCATATCTCATAGGGCCTAGGGCGACATCAAACATGATTCCGCCACTGACAACATGAAACTTTCAATAATCTACTCTTTCTGAAAAATCACCAAACAATACAAAAAAGCACAAGGAAAGTAGCTAGTAGACGAAACTAAAACTTACTATACCTAACCTGTCTTTGACATTACAGGCAGTTCACCATAATTGTTTACCTCTCGCAGTGCCCTCAACCAACGGTAATTGAAAACGCAAATAGTCGGGACCCATGTTTAAAATTGTGCAACTTAACTTCAAATCCGTGGCTTAACGATTTTAATGTTGTAGCATAACACAAAGTAAGTTAAAATAAAATTTATTAAGTGTAACTTAGGACAAAAATCACGAAATAAACGCTTCCAAACACACAAACGTAATCTCGTAGATATAATAATATGTTAATAACATAACTTCACGAATAACTAATCATTGTAATCGTCGCTAGATAACGAAGATAAACAAGTTAAAATTTGTTTTCTGAGACTATTAGTCATCCATGACATTGCTACACCATTTATTATTATAACAAGTCTACACGGAATTTTAATTCTTATTATACGAGGTCTGACAATAATTTACTGGACTGGCATGATAAAGCTACTTTATTTTCAAAACAACAAATCACCGTCGCATGCGTTTGTCCCAATGATCATAGTAGTGAAGAAAGTCCTTAGACGTAAGGCTGTTTAGTAACTGTGTTGTTTTTTCATACATTTTTGTAAATACATACACGTATATAGTTACGCCTTTTTCCCGTAGTGATCTAATTGCTACGGTTCTTACACACGTCTTTTGATTCTTCCACTTTCATTAGCATTTTTAAACATGCTCGTCGGTTTATGGTACTCTTGACCTGATCTTTCTTTAAAACAATTTCGATCTAAAAGAAATACGTTCGCCCAGGTCGAATTACTTATTTACACTATTTACTTTATTTATCTATATTTGTTACTACATATTCTTTTACACCACAGCGTTCTCTTATCTCACTATTTTTTACTTGATCCAACCGAGTCACTCCGGCTATACTTCTCAGGCTACTCATCTCCGCAGCATTGATATTACTGTCAAACCTAACATTTAATACCATAAAGTGTAGCAACCATAACTCCTCTATGCACCTGCTCATAAAGTAATGCAGCGCCACATTTATCTGTTTCCCTGCCAGCACCCTTCGCTTAATTTCACAGTGATACTTTTCGTCACTCGTAAACTTTGAACCTAAGTATACAAACTCATTCACTTGTTCCACTCTTTTTTCTTTAATCAGCACCTCGCAGTTTGTCATGTTTTCTTCTATTTCAAAAACCATTACTTTCCTCTTGCTTACATTTACCTTTTTTTCTTTGATTTTTAGGGTATGATGCCTGTAAAGCTAAATTATTTGAATTAGAATTATTGTTTAGTTTTAAGTATCAGTATATATGCTTAAACTTTGCAAACGTCTTACTGTTATGAATAGGGTGGAAACACAGCTAGCATTGAATATCATACAGCTAGCCCTGAAAAAGATGGAAATTAGTGTCAGGTTTGTGAAGGCATAATGGACCTCAAATGTAAGAGCAGGGAGTTAGGATAATATCTCCCTTCCCCCTTTACAACTTTGCATTGACATCAACAAAGACTTTATCTTATTGAAAATGATCTATTGAATAATTGAGATGACTAAAACGGCACAAATTCGTATGTCTTCTCCCGTATATTGTTTATTCTAGTCAAGAAATCATTTCTGCAATAAGTCTTCAATAACGGCGACGCTATTGTTTTATTAATTTCGTATTGCGAAAGCAAATTGTGAATTGTAGCTTTTCAAAGTAAAAATAAAAAAAAAATAAGCTACAATATCATCTCAAAAAGAGTTTTCTGCTGCAACAAAGAACGTCTGAAATTTTTATTATGGTTGAACAATGCTACGGCTGGCGACTGATGTATCATGTACCTACTTGCGTTAAAACAAATAAATGCTTCTAGATAGCAAACGTTTGAATAATAAATTACAGGAAAGCGTCCGCTTCTTTGAGTACCGTCCACTTAAAACGAAAAACTGGCTGTCTAAAATTTATTTTAATATACCGAATGTCCCACAAACGTTTCGTTTTAGGTAGAAACAAGTCAGGTTCGCTTCGCCATGGCTGTTTAACTTATACTTAGACGATTGTTTAAAATATTTGAAGGAGAGTGCGTATGGATTAAAAATGAATGATTTGATTGTCAAATGCCTTCTTTACGATGATGATCAATTAGCGTCATCTAAAGAGGAGTTGCAGTCGATAGTTAATGTTATGCATGACGCCCTGAAAATTAAAGGGATGAAAATAAATGTAATCAACACTAAAGTATTGGTTTTTAAAAGGGAAGAAAGCATGACAAACTGCGAGGTGCTTATTAAGAGAGAAATAGTGGAACAAGTAAATGAGTTTGTATCTTCTTTTTCTTATGGTGCCGTCTTCCGTCGAAGGTTGGCGATCATCATGATTATTTGCATTTTGTTGACTGCTGATCTGAAAAGATGATTTGATGAACAGTTGAACCATTCTCTCAGGTTGCGGAGCCACGACATTCGTCTTCTTCCCACGCTGCGCTTCCCTGCAATCTTTCCCTGCATCACCACTTGTAGCATTCGGTATCTCTCTCCTCTCATAGTGTGGCCCAGATATTGTAAATTTCTAATTTTTATTTCGTTATTAATTTCTGTTTTTTATGAGAGTCTTTTTAGTACTTCTTCGTTTGTAATTCTGTCCATATAAGATATTCTCAGTATTCTCCTGTATAGCCACATCTCGAATGCTTCTATTTTTCTCATCATGACTTTTGTCAATGTGGCCGCTTCTATGCCGTATAGTAAGATGGTGAATATGTAGCATCTCAGCATACGTATTTTGAGATCGTTATTTAAATTTCCGTTGCAGAAAAACTGTTTCATATTTATGAAGGCTCTGCGTGCGATTTCAATTCTTGCTTTCAATTCGCTAGCATAATCATTGTTGCTGTTAATCCATGTTCCCAAATATTTATATTTATATACCCGTTCTATTATCTGGTTGTTTACTATCAGCTGTGTGTTGTTGTTTCGGGTCTTTGTGAATACAAGGAATTTTGTTTTGCTGAGATTCATGTTTAGCCCGTATCGAATACTGACATTATGTACCTTTTGTACCATTCTTTGTAGGTCGATGGCATTTTCGGCTAGCAACATAGTGTCGTCCGCATACCTTATATTTGAAATAGGTATCCCATTAACTCGCACTCTAGCTTCTTCTTTAGCTAATGCTTCTTTTATGATCGCTTCTGAGTAGATGTTAAACAGCAAAGGGGAAAGCACGCATCCCTGTCTCACTCCGCGCCTGATCTCTATATCTTCCGTCTGTGTAATGCCTATTCTGATATTTGATTGTAGTATAAGTTTTCTATAATTCTTATGTCTTGAGTATCTATTTGTTATTTTTATGAGTTGTTCATGTCGTACTCTGTCAAACGCCTTTTCATAGTCTACTAGACATGCGTATACTTTGTATACTTGGGTTCAAACTTTATGAGAGACGGAAAGTATGACAGTGGAAATGAGCGAAGGGAATTGGCAAGAAAACAAATAAATGGGGCACTGCATAAATTTATATAAAGCCAGAACGTATAAAAAAGGCACGTCTGGCTGTGCAAAGAGGAGTGCTAGTTCCTACACTTCTGTATGGTAGTGAATGTTGGGAAAAAGAAACATGAAAATAGGATTAATGTTGCGAAGATAAGTAGTCTGAGAAGTAAAGCCGGAGTGACTTGGTTAGATCAAGTGAAAAATAGTGAGATAAGGGAAAGCTGTGGTGTGAAAAAATATGTGGTTACAAAGATAGATAAAGGAGTTCCTGGATGCTTTGGACACGTAGAGAGGATGGATGACGAAAGATTAATAAAATGGATTTATAAGGCGACTGTGAATGGACAAATCGGTAGAGGTCGACCATGGCGAACATATCTCGATCAGATCAACATTGTTTTGAAGAAAGGTCAGGCCAAGAGTACTAACAACTGACGAGCATGTATAAAAGCCCTAATGAAAGTAGATAAAGCAAAAGATGTGTGTTAGAACCGTGGAAAATCGAAGGAAGTGGTCTCTGTCTACCTCTATGGGAAAAAGGCTTGACTATATGTATGTAAATAGAGAAACATCAAAATTTCTTTTGGTCTATATGTGGCAGCTTTTATCTGATGAGAGAAGCCTTTTACTATTAAAGAGCTGCATTTATGTGAGGATCATTTTAATGGCAATGCATTTACTAGTACTCTAATGAAGAGATTGTAGAAGCATGCACTTTTTTCGCTTTACTGCCAAACCCAAACAATATAGTATTAAATATTTTATTAACTGTTACTGTTCCAGAAACATTTTATTAAAAAAACAAATATCTTTTAAGAACTTTATTGAAAGAATTGGTACCATAGACGTAAAAAATATAAGAAGTAGTATCTATTAATTACATACAATTTAAACATCTAACACCTAGAAAGAGAAAACTTTATTAGCTTTTCAAAAACCAAAATACAGAAATGTCAAGATTAAAATAACTTTTTAAAAAATCAAGGGGAAAATAAAATTTTACAATTAATTTGGCAAGATCATCAGTTTTTAAAAATAAGATCGGATAAAATAGATCTAGATGAAATAAAGTGTATAGTGCAAAGTTTGGAAACTTTTAGAGCAATGAAGACAAATCTTTTCCTTAGCTCTATTTAAAAAAAGGACATAGAGCTTTTAAATTCACTTTATGTAATGTAAAAAAATAAGTATTTCAACAGAATGAACTTTATAAAATACAGGCAAAAACTATGTTTAATAATAATAATAATAATAAATGTCTTTATTACCAATTTTAAAAAAGAATTACATTTTGTTTACATATATTTAGGGCGAGATTCAGTTTGTATGTAATAATAAATAAGGTACAATATAACTATATACTTGGTATTTAACATACATCTGCTCTTCCATCTAACCCCAAAAGAAAGTCAAAGACAGCAAATAGAATAATAGAAAAATAATTTAAATTAATAGAAAAAAAATAATAGTTTAGCAATAAATTAGCAATTTTAATCCAAAAAATTAAATTATTGTTGAGAAAAATAATAGTTAAAGAGAGCTCGTTTAAGTTTATGTAGTGATGAGTTACTGTAATCGTAAGGTAAATTATTGAGACAGTTAACAATACAATAAGAAAAGGATCGTTTGAAAGACTCAGTGTGGTGACGTGGTATAGTTAGAGTATTTCTATGTCTTAAGTTTAGAGAATGTACATCGGTTCTGTATTTTATTTTATGATACAGATATGGTGGAGATTTTTCCTTCAGTAGCTTAATATAAAACATGGTGGAATGCAATTCTCGACGACTTTTCATGTGTAACCATTTAGTAATTCTGAATGTATGGCTGATATGTTCAAATTTGCGAATACCAAAAGTTAGTCTTAGGCATGAATTTTGCAATTTTTGTATTCTATTTATATCAAATAAATTTAAACAAGAATTATATAAAATGTCACAGAAATTCAGTTTAGATAGCACTAGTGATTCGCATAGTAGGATTTTGACCGATTTTAGAGCTGCATATGCTTTTTGTAAACATTTACTAATATGGTGCGAGAATCTTAAGTTTTCATCAAACCACACTCCCAAGTTTTTTACTTTTTCGCTAAATTGTATAGTATTACCATTAATTATAATATTTTATGAGTATTCTTGTTTGAACTCCTGCGAATCAACTTTATTTCCAAAAATAATTGCATTGGTCTTAGATGCATTTAGTTGTAGACAATGATTAATTGAAAATGTATAAAGATTATGTAGGTCATAATTAATAGCAGTTACCGCTTGATTCGCTTCATCCAAGGAAAAAGACATATATAACTGCGTATCGTCAGCGTAGTAATGTTGTAAACACGAAAAGAAAATATCTGGAAAATTCGATATATAAACAGAGAAGAGTATAGGGCCCAATATTGTTCCTTGGGGTACTCCGGTACCCACAGATAAAAAACTTGATACACTTTCTTGATTTTTTACAGCTTGACTTCTCTTAGATAGATAAGATTTAAATAAATCTATAGCTTTAATATCCAAACCACTATATGATAAGATCGAAAAGAGTAAATTATGATTAAGAGTGTCAAATGCTTTCGAGTAGTCAAATAAGAACAACACAGTTAATTTACTCCTATCAAGTGCTGCCAAAATATCATCAGATATTTTTAATAGTGCTGATGTACAACTGTGACCAGTTTTAAATCCAGACTGTACTGATGGTATTATGGAATTCTGAAGTTGTATGTTAATAGCTTTTTCTAAGATCTTTGATAAAGTTGGCAATACACTGATTGGTCGTAGTTGTTGTAACATTTGAGGATTATTTACTTTAGGCAAGGGAGTAACAAATGATTTTTTCCAATTTTGAGGAAACACAGAGTTCAATAAGCAATAATTAATTATATGGGTAATATACGGTAACAGAAATGGTAAGCACAAATTTAAAGTAAGAATATTATTGCCATCTGGACCAACAGCTTTACTTTTAATTCTTTTTATTATATTAAGAATATCAATTTCAGTTACTGGCTGAAACGTGAGGGTTGTATGTACAGATTTTTTTATATTATGCTCATAGAAATGTTGCGTGTCATAATCAGGAGTAAATTTAGGAACAGCGTTTAAGAAGAATTCATTAATTTCATTCACATTCCACTTATTTGATAAATCCATATCACTACGATCTTTATTAAATCCCACAATCGTCTTGAGACTAGACCACCTCTCTTTATGTGATTGATTTTTCAGCTTAAATTTGATATAACCTTTTTTTTCCTTTTTAATTGTAACATTTACGAAATTACGTAATTGTTTATAAGATTTCCAGTCGTTGTTACTTTTGGTAATTTTGAATTTTTTTAAGGCTCTATCTCTATCAGAAATCATAGCCTTGATTGTATCGGTTAACCAGGGGGCGTATTTTTTTGTAATTCTAAAGCTTTGAAGAGGGACATGCAGATCCAGGATACTAATGATATTGTTAGATAAGAATTGCACTTTGCTATCAACATCGTTTAATTCAAATATAATAATCCAGGGTATTGATTGTAGGTCACTATTAAATTGAATGTAATTTAGATTTTTTAAATTTCTACTAATGATATATCTAGGTTTATGTATTTCTTATTTTAATCCAATATTAAATAAAATCATTTCATGATCACCTATTTGTGGGATATGTTTAACTTTTTGTTGCATTATAATATTATCATCAGATGCTATTAAGTAATCCAGTAAAGTGGCTGAATAATAGGTAATGCGTGTTGGTTCCTTTATTAATTGTTTTAGCCCTAGGCCCTCAAAAGTGTTAGTCACTAATTCACATGGGGCACTATTTATATCAAGAAGGTCCACATTAAAATCACCTAAACAGATAATATAGTCCACTGTATGTTGAATGGATGATATCGTAGATTCGAAATGTTCGAAAAAATGATTGCAATATTTTTCATGAGGGTTATAAAATACACCTAGAGCACAATACCCAGAATTATAGGAAATCTTCAACCACATCTGTTCTATTTCTTTAGTACTAGGAATACGTGAATATTTTATATTAGTTTTTATGTAAATACCTTTTATCATGTTTATCATAAGTATTTATATATAGTAAACCATTAAAAAAATGTTAAGTTGGTTTGGACAAAGTAGTGTTTTAATTATTAATCCAGCCAAATTTATGAGTACTATTATTATTTATTATACAATAGTACCTGTATCAAGCGAATCCACCAATATTTTAAAATATCCGCCAATAAATGTAGTTCTATTAACCTGTCGTTACATCGCCACTTCCAAAACTGTCTCCTCTTAAGTATTAGCTTGACTTTCTTTTTATTTTCTGGGTGTCTCTGACTTAAGTTGCCGATATGTCAATATGTTTTTTCTTCTTCTTCTTCTTCAGATGCCTATCTGTTCCAGACGTTGGCTACCATATTGGCTAATCTAACTTTATTTACAGCTGCTCAAAATAGTTCGGTGGTTGTCATGGAGAACCAAGTTCTTAAATTTTTTAGCCATGAGATTCTTCTCCTTCCGGCGCTTCCCTTTCCTTTTACTTTCCCTTGTAATATGCACTGCAAGAGATTATATCTGTTTCATTTCGCATGATGTAACCTAGATATTGTATTTTTCTTGTTTTAATTATATCATGATTTCTTTTTCTTTTGACATTCTTCTAAGGATTTTAATGTTAGTTAAATGATCTGTCCATGATACCCTTAGCATCCTTCTATAGAGCCACATCTCGAATACTTCAATCTTTTTCGTCATTGCTTCTGTCAGTGTCCATGACTCCACTCCGTATAGTAACACGGAAAACACATAGCAGCGTAACATTCTTAGTTTTGTGTTTATGGTTAGGTCTCGACTTTTAAAAACTGCTGACATTTTAATGGATACATTTTTGCTCTTTTCAATTCGGCTTTTAATTTCTTGCGAGTGGTCCCATTGATCATTTATGATGGTGCCGAGATATGTATATCTGTCGACTCTTTCAATTGTTCCACCCTCTAATCTTAGTTTTAAGGTCGGAACGTTGTTCTTGCTTATAATCATATATTTAGTCTTATCCATGTCGATATCCAGTCCATATTGGTGGCTACTGGTTGTTGGTCTATCCATTAGTTGTTTCAGGTCTTCCTTATTATCTGTAAATATTATTGTATCATCAGCGTATCTGATGTTATTCAAGCGCTGTCCATTTACCAGAATTTTTTCTTGTGCATTGTCCAAGGCTTCTCTAAATATGTGTTCGGAGTAAATATTAAATAATAGTGGCGACGATACACATCCCTGTCTTACTCCACGTAAAATCTTAACTGTCTCAGTTTGGTCTTCTTCCACTCTCACACTTGCTATCTGGTTCCAATATAGGTTTATAATTATTTTTAGGTCTTGATTATCTGTACCTGTTTTTTTCAAAATTTCTATCATCTTGTAATGTTGAACCCTATAAAATGCTTTTCTATAGTCCACAAAACAGGCATGAATGTCACAGTCCATATCTCTGCTTCTTTGGACGAGGACTTGTACACTAAATAAAGCTTATGTTTTTTAGTCCTACACAATTCATTACACTGGTTAACAATTTTCAATTACATAAAGTTTTCTGAAAATATTGTTTATAATGAATTTTGATGTGGTTATTTCGTTAATTAACCCAATTTTTTCCTAACAGCTCTAGTTTTTGAGAAACTTTAATTTTTCACATTTAAAGGGTAGATTTATATTTATTTTAATTTGTGCAGCCAGCACACCCTTAATTTTGTTGGATGATAGGTTGTATTGGGTCAGACATGACAAACACTTTGTAATCTTTAGGTTGCATCCTGTTTGGATCAGTGTCTGGCACAATTAACCTATCATACATGTTTACGAGAGACGTCAACGATATTTCGTGACGTCTGTCAATTTAGTTATTTTATATATTGTTATATATAATAATTTTATTGAAACGAAGTTCCTTATTGCACAGTACGGGTGAAGGCTAGGCGAAAGAAAGTATCATAGACCTATTATCAGAGGAGACGGAACTATTTACTTTTAAACACAATCAAACATCCCCACTTTCTGGTCGACTGTATTGTCTTTATGCGGCCGACTGGGATGTATTGTGATGTGCTGTTGCCTGCTCTCTAGCTATGGCAAGAGGTTTGTGATTATTATTGAATCGTCTATAGTATTTGTAGATTATATTTGCAACAATATTGTGACTATAATGCTATCTATTATTAATATTTCATGAATTATAACAACCTGAATAATACAACCCATTTTATGGAATATTGAACCACTAATTATTTCATTCCATTAGATCATAGAAATGTGTTGCTTGATAAACAACAACGCCGCACGGCTTGTGTTTACTACGAAATCGGCTATTATTAGTAGCGCTGTTGCCGAAGGTGTTGCAACGAGATTTTGGTGTATTATCGGTGATTTTCAGCATATTATTGGTAAAATTTAGTGAAAAAAATGATTCAGCATTGCCAAGTATGTAAAAAACCTGACTATTTAAGCCCCAGTGTTTATTTTCACATGTAAGTTAAAACATCTCATTGTTTACTATATTTTCATCCAGTGGTGTAGCGATGACGTTTCAATATAAAAATAAACAAGTATTATTTTGAAGCGTAAAACACGTAACTAAAAACCAAACGATGCGAAAATCAATACTTTTCGAGATATTCTCAAAAAAGGTCATTATTTTCCTGTTATTCAGCAACACTTATTGAGTGGTATCATCCTTCTTTTGTTGTTATTTAAAGAACTATATACCTTCCTGATCCATTTTATAGTAAGTATTTCATAAGAAATCTATACATCACCTCATATTTAATCCAATCGAGAAATCAAGGAGTCACTGAACCCTGAGTAAGATATTTTAATCTTTTACCTTAGGGTTACTTAGCTGTTAATAAATAGTTTGGAAATTTAAATTTAAATTCAAAATACATTACATTTTACTTGTACAATTAATATTAATGATAATTATATAAGTTTTTTTTTTCATTTTATTCTTTCTCAGTTCTTTAATTTGATTAAATAATTTAGTTTTATAAAAGTGACTTATAACATTACACACAATTGGCTTTAAAAAGGAAACTAACGTAACACTGATTACAAGCAAGGCTATAAGTCGACAATAATGTTACAGCGTTGCCAGCTCGAGGACGGGACAAAGAGAATCGATTGGTATTCTTTGTCATACTTAAGGCCACTCTTGTGTAATTATTGCGACAAAACTAACAGAGTATTATGAATGGAATCTTGCGTCTCCTCTGGATAATAGGTCTATGGAAAGTATATAATTTTTTCGTCACGAAACATGAATTATCAGACGCGTATACCGTATACCAATTATACCTGCGCAGCTGGTGTGAATATATTGGCTGCCTTGAACCAATAAGCGCGCACCTATGACTGGGCACAGCCAATATCATACGCGGATAACTCTTTCTAAGTATTTCTATGCTGCGCGTCTCCTCTGCTCTACAACAGAACGCGCATGCGCGTTATTTTTGCAATCGTCATTTTGACAAACACGTGGACTACACAAAAATATGTCGCGTTGCTAAGTATTTCTATGCTACGCGTCTACTCTCCTATACAACAGAACGCGCATTCGCGTTATTTTTGTAATTATCATTTTGACAAACACGTGGACTATTTATTTTTAGCCCAAAATTTGTATATTACGACTCGCTTATTTTTTTATAGTCAGGGAACTTCGTTCCAACCGAGTGTTTTTTTACCAAATATCATTTTATTTTTACAATTTTTAATTATCACATCTGTCAATTCGCCAGTAATTAATACAATGGCGACGAAGAGAAGATATTGTTTGGACGATCCAAAAAGTTTTTTGTGTTATTTGTAGTGAATATACCTTAACAAAGTATCGTAAATATTTCACGGACTTCGTAAAACCTGCCATATTTTAAATAATTTGGGTTAAATATTTTCAATCAAGACAACCCATGGGTGCCAAATACGTGTTGTATCTATACGACAATGGTCAAATGGGAAAAGATCTGCTCATAAATTTAGGAACCAAATATTTGGTGGGAGATATGGAGATTGTTATTTTTGAGCGGTGAACATTTGCCGGTATAAACTAGTCAAACCAAAACTAGTCGTCATATCCGACGTTGCTTTCCACACCTTTTTCACATTCTGGTGAATCATTTGTGCCAGTATGGCAGAAGAATATTGTTCTTACAAATAAACTAAACGTCAGAATAACAAATGTACAGGGCCTTCACTTTATAATCATTTAGGGCTAACGATATAACAGAAACTGAAGAAGAAAACTATGAGACATCTACCTATTTCACACCTAGTTAAGTAACAGATCCTCAACCTTTTAATCGGAATAAGTTAAATGTAGCAGGGGACTTAAATTTATCAAGAATTTTCTGGAATTTTGATATCCTGTCTGAAAGAGAAAATTTTACCTTCACCAGATACGAAAATTACATTTTATCGTATTTGAGAAGAAAATTTGCAACCATATTTTATCACTGAAGAGAATTTCATTTATCATCATTCTTCAGCCATTTGCGTCCGATGTCGGACATAAGCCTCCTCAAGTTTCTTCCAAGTTTCTTGGCCCTGTGCCGCTGCAATCCAGTAGGTGTTGATCTTTTTTAAATCATCTGTCCATCTGGTGGGTGGTCTTCCAGGGTTTCGTTTCTCTGACCATGGCCTCCATTCCAGAAGTTTTTTCGTCCATCTCTGATCTGTTTGCCGTGCTACATGAGCGGCCCACCTCCATTTCGAGATCTTTTCAATTATGTCTTCTACCTTTGTTCGTCTACGAATATCCTCATTACTTACTTTCTCTTTGAGTGATATTCCCGGCATAGATCTTTCCATCTTTCTTTGTGTGACACTCAATTTTCTTGCTGAAGCCTTAGTGAGCGTTAGAGTTTCTGCTCCATATGTGAGAACCGGTAGGATACACGTGTTAAAAGTCGTCCTTTTTAGACGGAGATTATTTAATTGTTCTCCATCGATTGTAAACCCTTGTTATCCCAATTTAGTCTTTTAAAACCGTCTGGTTGTTATTATTCGGGTATATATTTTGTAAATATGATTCTGGAGGCTTATGGGTCTATAGTTGTCTAATCGAGTACTATCTCCTTTTTTGTGTAGTAGGATGGTAGTGGCATTGTTCCACTTTAGAGGTATCTCTTGATTTTGTAGGCATAAATTAAACAGAGTCTGCATTTTCTTTATAAGTACCGGTCCTTTCAACTTTATTGCTTCAATTACAACTCCATCTTCGCCTGGGGCTTTTTTTTATTTTCTTGAGGGCGCGATATATTTCTAACTTAGTAATGTCTGGTATGTCTTCTAAACCCTGGTTTTGCACTTTTTCTTGATTTAGTTGATTTTTATCTGGGTACCTCTTATTGTTCGTATAAAGCTCTTTGTAAAAATCTTCCACTATTTGTATTATTATTGTATCTCTATTTGATGTTACATTTCCATCATTGTCTTGTAGTTTAAATATTTCTTTTCTTCCAGTGGCTAGTTTGTATTTTAGGACTTTTATGCTTTTATTTCCTTTAATGGTTTTTACCACATTGTCATAATTATATTTTCTTAAGTCTTTCCCCAATGATTTTTGTATTTCTTTATTAATATGTTTTAGTCTCTGCCCGTCTGTATTTGGTGCGCTTTTAAGGTCTCTTCTTTGTTTTATTTTATTTTGTGTTTCCCTACTGATTTTTTCTTCTTTGGCAGCTTAAGGATAGTATTTTCTTCGGGCATTTTCTAATGCTTTTATTATTTTCATGTTAATGTTGTTCTGCTATCTGCTTCTGTTATTTCATTTAAAGCTTTTTTAATCTGGTATCTATATATATATTTGTCCATTTCTTTTGGTTTTTTCCACTTTGTTATAGTTTTTTTTTATCATTTTGTTTCTTTCTTTGGTCAGATTTATTTAAAGGGTGGCTCTTATCATTTTATGGTCGCTGCCTGTTGAAAAACGATTTAAAACTGTAACATCTTTAAAAATACCTTTCTTATCTGTAATGAAATAATCAATCTCATTTCGTGTCCTGCCATCGGGGCTTTCCCAAGTCCATCTTCTGTGTTGTTTTTGGTCGTAAAAGCCAACACTTCCAACCTTGGCATTGAAATCTCCACATATGACTGTAAAGTGTGTTTTATTTTTTTTTCATGGCTTTGGATATGTCTTCATAGAATATTTCTATTTCTTCGTCGCTATGGTTTTGAGTCGGTGCATATACCTGAATAACTTTTATACTGTATCTATTGTTTAAACGTTATATCATATAAATTACTCTTATGGGTATTGCTTGTATTAATTTAATGTTTTTTTTTATGTCTCTTGTGGATGAAAAAACCGACTGCACCTTCTGATTTTGTGTCGTGTTCTTAATAGTACAGTTTGTGTCCCGTTGTTAGTGTTTCCAGACACTCACCATGTCTTATGACCTCGCTTATTTCTACTATGTCCCACTTTATGTTTTCCAATTTCATTTCAATTTCTATAAGTTTTTCTTCAGACAGAAGTGTTCTTACATTATAGGATGCAACTTTTAGTGTTGTTTGTTTTATTTTTCTAGTCAAATTTTTGTCCCCCCCCCCAGAATCCTTGGGACTGACTGATATTTCAGTACGAGATTGTGGGCTATTCGTCCTACTCGCCTTGACATTCATTTTGAGGGTTTTTTGGCATAAATAAAACGCCGCGCTTGCCTTGCGTGTTGGCGAGTTTAAGATCTTTTTGAGTCAGACGCTGCTTTAAAGAGAATTTAGTTTACTGTAATGACGGTAGAGATCTTAAGCAAAAAATGGGTTTACGTAAGCAAAATAATAAATTTACCTAAGATGACTTCAGATCGAATTGTATTGCCACCGCTTCATATTAAACTCGGTATTACGACAAAATTTGTTATGCCCTTAACAAAAATGTTTTACTTACCTATCAAACAAATTTCCTGAGCCAAGTGCAGAAAAGTTAAAAACAGATGTTTTTGATGGCCCACCGATTAGACAGCTGATCGAGGATCCAAATTTGGCCGACTCTATTTATGAGCTTTAAAAGAGAACATGAAAAAAATTCGTTTTGATAATCCAAAATTTTCTTGGGAATTATTAATTAGAAAACTATTTATAATAAGTACAATTTAAGAGATCTGGTATGTAACATGAGCATTAAAGTTTATTATTTGCATTCTTATTTAGATAAATTTTCTGAAAATCATGCATACATATAGTCACGCCTCTATGTACAATCGTGTCTTTTTTTATACGTTCTGGCTGCTCATAAAGTTATGCATTGCCCTATTTATTCGTTTCTCTGTCAACACCCTGTGCTCAATATAACAGTCATACTTGCCGTCTCTCGTTAACTTAAAACCTAAATGTACAAACTCTTGCACTTGTTCCACTCTTTCTCCTACACTTCGCAGTTTGTCATGCTTTTTTCTTTTTTAAAAACCTCCACTATCGTCTTTCACTTTTATCCCTCCAATTTTTAGGGCAACTTCTTAGATGATGCAAATATGATCTGATCATCGGCGTACAGAAGACATCAATCATTCATTCATTTTAATCCATAAGCACTCTTTTTCAAATATTTTATGCAACTATTTATAAATATGTTAAACAGCCGTGGTAAATCCACACAACCCTGTCTAACACCTTTTTCGATGTTAAACCAGTCCGTGTAAGCTATATTTATCCTGATACAAGCACTGAAATCGTATCAAGCTACCGCCCATCCAATATATAGACAATATCGGCCACAATTCATTCCTCACCACTCTGTCAATTTTTTTAAGTCCACGAAAGCTTTCTTTCTTTTCCGTGTCCGGTTCACCATATTAAATTTTATGTTTCCAAAGGCCACATGTATGGCTTTGTCATTTGCGGATATAAGGTCTTCGTCTGTACAAGTTACTTTCATGTTTGGGCATATAGACAGATGTAGGTGGTCTTGGATTGCGCTGCATTCACACCCCACTTTTTGAGGTTGCTATTACATCGTGACACTCCCGTTCTTAGTCTATTTAGCGTCCTCCATATTGGGAAGGGTAGGTGGTGTCCCTGGACCGGCTCTTCGTTTGTCTCGATCCGTGTGTGGGTATTTGCCTCTCGCCATAAGTTTGTTCTGCGTGCTTCAGGTGTAATCTCCAAGGGTGTTGTAGTTCGGAGAAAGCTTTTCCGAGATTTGAGTCGCTGTGGTTGTGCTTGATAGCCATATAAGGGGTGTCTGTTGTTGTTTAGTTGTTTTTGGCGTTCAGATTCGGCAGCAACACGTCTCCTGATTGTGGGAGGGGCAATGCCAACTATTGGGTATATTTCTTTGACTGGGGTTGGTTTCAGACACCCAGACACTATGCGTGTTGCCTCGTTTAGTGCTTCGTCAACGTGCTTTGTATGGGCGGAGTTGTACCATACTGGTGCGGCATATTCTGCGGCAGAGAAACATAAAGCAAGAGCTGAAGTCCTTAGTACGTGAGGTTGTGCTCCCCATTTTGTGTTTGTTAATTTTCGGATGATGTTATTTCTAGCGCACACTTTCCCTTTGACATCTTGACAGTGTTTCCGAAAGTTAGAGTTCGATCTAGTCGTATACCCATGTATTTCGGTGTGTTGTTATGTTCCAACACTTGACCTTGCCAAACCACCTTTAGTTTTCTGCTTGCCTCTTTATTCCTAAGATGGAAAGCACTCACCTGTGTTTTGGATGGGTTAGGTTTGAGGTGGTTATTTTTGTAGTAGGTTGTAGTAGGTTTATTGGTTGGTCGTTGGTGTAGATATTGTAGAGGATTGGCGCCAGAACACTGCCTTGAGGCAGGTCATTTTTCTGGTTTCTCCACCGACTCTTTTTGGACTGCAGAGTTACAAAGAATCGTCGAATTTGTAGGAAACATTCTATTAGTTTGGTTAAGCGAAAGTCTTTGGTGAGGCTATAGAACTTTGATATCAGCTTTTGGTGATTCACAGTGTCATAGGCAGCAGATAAGTCAATGAAAACGACTCCAGTTATCTGTTTCCGTTCGAATCCATCTTCTATATGTTGAGTTAGATTGAGGGTTTGGCTACAGCACGATTTGCCTGGTCTAAATCCTGCTTGTTCTGGTATGATTTTTTCATCGATGCTATCAGAGATTCGGTTTAAGATCATTCTTTCAAGAAGCTTAAATAGATGGCATATCAAAGAGATGAGTCTGAAGTTTTTTGGGTCTGTTGGCTCTTTCCCTGGTTTCAGGAGGGCAACTACTTTTGCTTTCCTCCAAGTTTTGGGAATTTGCATTGTGGAGATACATTTATTTATCATTCGAGTAAGCCAGTCTATAGTTAGGGGTCCAAAATGCTTGATTTGTTTTGATCTAATTTCGTCCAGGCCTGCTGCTTTATTTTCTTTCATTTGACAGATTTCTTGTTTTACTTCTTCGATTCTAAAAGGTATGTTGAGGACATCGTTTTCTGTATTCATATTATGTTGGAATTTAGTCCTTCCGATTCTATTTGTCGGTTTACCATTTAGCAAAAGGCGCTGAGCTATCTGATCTGGTGTAACTCCGGATAAATAGGGTATTCGAGCGGAAGGGTCGTTATTGAGATTTTTTATTAATTTCCATGCGCGTCTACTGCTCTGTTTCATGTCTAAATTTGCTATAAGCTTACACCACCTTTCCGTTCGGATCGCTGATAACGCTTGTAGGACATCTTCTCCTGCTTGAATGGTTTCTTCGGAGAAAGGGTTGTGATTGTACAAATTTTGGTACTTTGCTAGGATAGATTTAGTCCCATTATTAAGGCCTGCAATATATTCCGTTCTGCAGCCTCTTGGTATGTGCTTTCTCGATATTTTCCGTACCATCTTGGTAAACTGATCGTATGAATTGGGGCAAGGGTCTAGGCGTATGACTTCTTGGTCTAGTTCTTTTGTCCATTTATCCCAATTGGCCTTTTTGAAGTTGAATCTTCTTGTAAAGGGAACACATTCTGGTTTTATTACTGCGGTTACTAGACATGTTATAGGTCGGTGTTGGGTTCTTGGAAGGGGTTTTCCCACAATTTTTGTCACTTGGTGGCTAATTCTATCGCTTGCAAAGATATTATCTGGGTTGTATCCTCTGCGCCATCTTCCGCTGTTGAAGGACGCAGGTTGTTTGGGGTCATGTATCAGCGTCAGATTCATTCCTTCTGCCCAGTTTTCCAGCATTTCTCCGTTGGCGTCTGTTTCTGCATATCCCCAGGCAGTGCTGTGGCAATTAAAATCGCCTAACACAAATTTTAGTGGTTGAGAGAAAAAATTGTTGGGTTCTTCAAATGCAAACGTAGTGGCCGGTGGTTTATAAAAGGATGTTACCGTGCATGTGCCGATCTCAATTGTGAGGATTTCTATGTTGTTCTCGCATGTCAAGGAATTAGAGGATACATTGTGATTAGTCTTAATAAAAATAGCGCTACCATATTGATCGTGAGGGCGCTATAGTATCAATTTCATACCGTTAATTTTCGGTCTGCGTCTTGTTTCTCCTCTGTGTGTTACCTGGAGTAGGAGGATATCGGTGTTATTTTCCTTGCATAGGTTAGACAGAAGATTTTCTTTATCTGCAGATAAGCCTTCAATATTTATTGAAGTTGTTATCAAGGTTGGCTTTGATAAAAGCCTTTTTTCGTCTATGCTCGACGAAAATGATGTGGAAGGATTGGCCGACATTCTGTCGTTTTCAGGGGACGTCCGACTGTCCTTCGAAAATGCTTGAAAAACAATCTGCGTGGAGGCTCCTTGTCCCCCCACGAAAGCTCATTAGACCTTTTAACTTTTAGCCAAGAATATTTTAACTGTGCTTCGTAAGGAAAAGACCAGATAAATGCATTCCCTTTATCTCCTTAATATCGCAATATCTGCACTTTATTACTCCTATCACTCGTTATTTTCTGGTTATTTTGATCGGGTTTGAATTGAAAGCATCTAAACTTTCAGCAGAATAAAACTAAAAGTGGACGCCCAAAATTTATATTTTTTGTATTTCAAGGTTAAGATCCGACCAACCCCCTTGGTTACTAGCCACGAAGTTGGAGGTCTTCTAAAGTTTTTTCACTGCATCTCACTCGTGGGGAATTTCGCGGTTACAGTATATCAAATTTTACGAAATAAAACTTTCGCTTTGATTTGCGATGTTTTCCTGTACATAAGTCATTCATCCCATATTTCCAGGATAAATGCACACAGCCTGACTCGAATATATCTTCCAGCTATAACTTATATTAATTCAGTAGTTTAATCGTATTTTATTATTATCCTCCAAAGTCTGCAGTAGCTGTGTTTGCGGCAGCTGTCTGAATTAGATATTTGCTTTTCACATCTAAATAAAAAATGGATTCGAATTATTCCTGAAGTTATATTGTCTTGTTTGACGAAACTAACTTAGAAAGGTAATATGGATAATGAAAAAGTTTTATTAAATTTCTGTTGTGGAAATGGTTATAATTGGGAAATAACCCATTAATTTCCTATACAAAGGTTGTTTGTGTTGTATTTAGTTGTAGGATATGGTACAATGTTGGATAATATGGAGGGAATAAATACAGTTAATTTTTCTTTGAAAGTCGCAAGGTACTTTTTATATAGATAAAAGGTCTCTGACTTTAAATTACCGATTTTTGGAATTTTTGTTTGTTTTTGTTTGTTTGTTCGAGCACCACGCAAAAACTACTAAAACGATATTGATAAAACCTTATTGTTTAAAAGAATATGCTTGACTTAAAAACTGGTATATACTGCAACGACAAGAACCGTAGATATAAATTAAATTTTTTTGGGCGTATGAGCTACCACTATCACATTTGCAGATCTACTGTGTTTCCCCTTATGTACAGTAGCACAAATATTTTATGCTCAATAGGGTTAAATACCTATAGAACACTTAAGCACGAATAAAAATGAAAAAAAAAAGATAAAATTGAGATACAAAAGTTTGGAAAACAATTCCTACAACCGTCTTGAAACATTAAAAGAAACAAGAAATATATACATTTAATAAAAAGAAAAGTTTGTTAACGGTGCCACTAAATTAAAAATAAATGTGATCCCCTATCTGCAATGATAATCATGTCGTTCATGGCAATTCATACACAAAAGTATAGTGTTTAAGAGTAAATTAGTTTGTTGATTTTATAATTTTTATTGTTCAGCACCAACATAAGTTTTTGTTTACAAAAATAAATAACATAATAATGTTAAAATTTAAAGTATACAAAAATATTTGTTGCCATACTTTTCAGTTTTTATAAATCGATATAATTTTTTGTTATTCTTGCAAAAATAAATTATAAAAAAATTTCAGAGAATTTTCAAAATTCGATGACCTTACCCTGATTTTTCTAGAAAAAAAATATTACCAGTTTTCCAGGTTTTCGCTATTTTCCAGGTTTTTAACAATCCTGGTCAGGAGCCCACCCATTATCCTTTTTGATCGCTTATTCTAGCTTACTTGATATTCCACGAATTTTGGCAATGTCTCTTTAATAAACTCTTTGGATTGTCTTATTCTTCGCAGCTTTTTCACCATTCTCAAAATAGCTTTTTCATACAAGTACTGTTGTTATACGACATTACCAGCTCTTTCACTATATAACAAAAAGATTCTGAAACAATAGGGCACTTCCTACTCCTTCCCGGGCTAATGTATTAGCCTTGTGACTTGTGTGGCCTGGTATCCGGGCTCCACAGATATTTTGTTTTAGGTGCTCAACTCTAGCAGGTTTTTTAATCAATCTCAGACGTTTTGAGTCAACTTGCATAAAGATATAAAAGCTATTATAGCCGCTTCTTCTTTTTCTTCAGGTGCCTATCTGTTCCAGACGTTGGCTACCATATTGGCTAATCTAACTTTATTTACAGCTGCTCAAAATAGTTCGGTGGTTATCATGGAGAACCAAGTTCTAAAATTTTTTAGCCATGAGATTCTTCTCCTTCCGGCGATTCTCTTTCCTTTTACTTTCCCTTGTAATATGCACTGCAAGAGATTATATCTCTTTTCATTTCGCATGATGTGACCTAGATATTGTATTTTTCTTGTTTTAATTATATTCATGATTTCTTTTTCCTTTAACATTCTTCTAAGGATTTCAATGTTAGTTACATGATCTGTCCATGATACCCTTAGCATCCTTCTATAGAGCCACATCTCGAATGCTTCGATCTTTTTTGTCATTGCTTCTGTCAGTGTCCATGACTCCACTCCGTATAGTAACACGGAAAACACATAGCAGCGTAACATTCTTAGTTTTGCGTTCATGGTTAGGTCTCGAATTTTAAAAACTGCTGACATTTTAATGAATACATTTCTGCTCTTTTCAATTCGGCTTTTAATTTCTTGCGTGTGGTCCCAATGATCATTTATAATGGTGCCGAGATATGTATATTTGTCGACTCTTTCAATTGTTCCACCCTCTAATCTAAGTTGTAAGGTGGGAACGTTGTTATTGCTTATGATCATATATTTAGTCTTATCCATGTTGATATCCAGTCCATATTGGTAGCCACTGGTTGTTAGTCTATCCATTAGTTGTTTCAGGTCTTCCATATTATCGATAAATATTACTGTATCATCAGCATATCTGATGTTATTCAAGTGCTGTCCATTTACCAGAATTCCTTCTTGTGCATTGTCCAACGCTTCTCTAAATATGTGTTCGGAGTAAATATTAGATAGTAGTGGCGACAATACACATCCCTGTCTTACTTCACGTAAAATCTTAACTGTCTCAGTTTGGTCTTCTTCCACTCTCAACTTGCTATCTGGTTCCAATATAGGTTTATGATTATTCTTAGGTCTTTATCATCTATACCTGTCTTTTTTTAAATTTCTATCATCTTGTGATGTTGAACCCTATCAAATGCATTTCTATAGTCCACAAAACAGACATGAATGTCACAGTCCATATCTCTGCTTCTTTGGACGAGGACTTGTACACTAAATAAAGCTTCTCTTGTCGCGACTGCGTCTCTAAATCCGAATTGCGTGGACGCTATCTGTTCTTCGCATGTTTTATATATTCTTCTGTGTATGACTTTTAAGAATATTTCCAGTAGGTGGCTCATGAGACTTATTGTTCTATATTCCTCGCACTTTTTGGCTCCCGACTTTTTTGGTATAGCTATGAACTCCAATTTAAGCCATTGCTGCGGGATAATACCTGTGTTGTATATACGATTAAATATCTTGGTCAGCCATTTGATTCCCTCGTCGTCCATAAGTTTTAAGAATTCAGCTTGAAAACTATCTGGCCCTGGAGCTTTGCCATCTTTCATTTGCTTTATTATGGTTCTTACTCCTGCACCTAAGATATTTGGTCCGGTTTCTGCTTCTATTACGGGTGGTTCTGGTCTTTCATCTTGGAAAAGTTGTTCGATGTATAACTTCCACGTGTTCTTAATTTCTTTCTTGTCAATGACTATCTTTCCTTTGTTGTTTATTTGTCTGTTTTGTTTTATGTCTTCCAGTGGCTTCTTTTATTTTTCGATGTACGTAGAAGCTGCCGTGTTTCTCTTGGAGAAGTTCTATTTCTTCACATTTATCTCTAATTTCCTTTTCTTTCGTTTCTCTTATTTTTTGTCTTATAATTTTCTGCATTTCATTATTTTGCTTCATATCTACGTTCTTAAAACTTCTTCTCTTTTCCATTAACTTTAAAATTTCATCAGTCATCCATGATTTTTTTTTAATTGTGTCATCTTTCTTCAGTTTTTTTTTATGATTTTCTCTACTGTATCGTTCAATCTATTTATTTCTTCTTCTATATTTCTACTATCTTTTGATGCTATGAATCTTCCAGCTAATTTCTTCTCTATTTCTGTTTTTACATTAGTCTCTTTCATTTTTCGTAAGTCACATCTTGTGTTGGTATTCTTCTTTTTTTTTCATTCTAACATTTATTTCTCCTACTACCGGATTATGATCTGACTGTATGTCCGCACCCGAATATGTTTTCACAGAGGTGAAGCTGTTTCTATATCTCTGGTTTACAAGTATGTAATCGATTTGATTTCTTACAATCTTGTCCGGGGTGTCCATCGGTGATCTCCAGGTATACAGTCTTCTTGCTGAGAGTTCGAAGAAGGTATTTAGTACTATAAGTTGATGTTCTGCTGCAAAAATACTTAGTATTTCTCCTCTTTCATTTCTATCACCCATTCCGTGTGGTCCAATATGTTCTCCAGTTCGTCCTTTACCCTGTACATATATTCTAAAATACAAGTTTAACTTATAATCTTTGTAACTTAACAGTATTGCTTCTCCAAATACAACTTTTGTTCTCCTAGTCCATAGGAACATTTTATATAGTTTTCTTATTCTTAATTCAGGTGAAGAATTTTAAAGTATTTAAAAACAAATAAATAAGTGTAACAAAATCGGTGATTTGGAGTCAGGGACACTTAAATACTACAAAGTGTTTCAAAAAAAGGTGACCCCGTCTCTAGGATAGGTAGAAAACTGAAAAATAATTGGGGTTTGCTTAGTAAACAATTTTCGTAACGCCATCCGTATTCAAGATAAAGGGCGATGAATAAAAAAAATGTATGCACATTTATTACAATTTTGTCAAAACCACTGGAAACATTGTTATGAAATTTTATACGAATATGTTTTAGAAACTGATACATCCCATGAATTTGTTTTTATATTTGACTCTCATAAAGGGCACTAGTTACACGGTTCGTACCAAGTAGTATTGAACATTACTTTTTTAAGGTTAGATTTATTAATCAAAATTTCAAGTAAACTTATACATTAATCAATTTTACACCAAAAAAGTGCTCTTGTTTAAACTCGATACTGTGTGCCGTTCTCGGAATATTTTGATTTGAATTATGATAAAATTAATTAAACAAAAATCACAAAAAGAAAACTAAAATAAAGACTAAGAAAAAAATAAAATAAAATTCAGCTAGAGTAAGTGTTCAAAATGTCCTCCGTTTTTACGAATACACAAGTCTATGCTTTTTACTAAAGAATCCATTAATCTTCTAGACTAAAATTTTGATTAACAATATCTAATTTTACAAATAACAAGGTTTTAAAATCTAATTATTGTTGACTTATCGTCCTAACTATCAATTTATTAGTTTTCCATGGCAAACTTAAAGAAAATCAAGATATACCGATTAGAATGGATTTTTGTGAAACGTTATAAGAAAGGAAAGCCCTTAATCACAATTTTTTAACATGTATTCGTTTTATCGGAGGTCTAATTTACGCGACAAAAATTTGTTATTTCATATTTTTACTTCATAATTTTCAAATCAAAATATTCCGAAAACGGTACACAGTATCGAGTTTTATCGAGAGTACTTTTTTGGTGTAAAATTGAATAATGTTTAAGTTTACCTGAAATTTTAATTAATAAATCCAACTTTAAAAAAGTTATGTTCAATACTTGGTACGAAACGTGTAACTAGCGCCCTTTATAAGAGTCATATATAAAAACAAATTCATGGGATGTATCAGCTTCTAAAATATATTCGTTTTAAAATTTAATTACAATGTTTCCAGTAGTTTAGGCAAAATCGTAATTAATGTGTGTACATTTTTTTTTCTTTAACGCCCTTTATCTTGAATACGGATGGCATTACCAAGAATTTTTTACGAAGCAAACTCCAATTATTTTTCAGTTTTCTACCAATCCTAGAGACGGAGTCACCTTTTTTTGAATCACCCTGTATATCGTAACCTTCTTTCTGTAAATATCATCTTTGGGCAGAATTTTATTTTTAATTTTATAAGTGTTTTACAACAGCCATTATCCAAGTAAAGCCAGTCAAAATAAAAACGTTCAGGGTCCTTTAACTTTAAGATCTGTAACAAAAATATCGCCATTTTTAACTGTCCGGTTACTAAAGCCAACCCTGGCGACATACATACATACATAAAGTCACGCCTTTTTCCCATAGTGGTAGGCAGAGACCACTTCCTTCCACTTGATCCGATTCTTACACACATCTACTTTCATCAGAGCTCTCATAAATGCTCGTCGGTTGTTGGCACCCTTGATCTGGCCTTTCTTCAAAACAATGTTGATCTGATCGAGATATGTTCTCCGAGGTCTACCTCTACCGACTTGTCCATTCACCCTAGCCATATAAATTTATTTCGTCAATCTTCCTTCATACATCCTTTCTACGTGTCCAAACCATCTAAGCATTCCTTTATCTATCTTTGTAATCACATCTTCTTTTACACCACAGCGTTTTCTTATCTCACTATTCTTTACTTTATTCAACCGAGTCACTCCGGCTATACTTCTTAGACTACTTATCTCCGCAGCTTTATTACTATTTTTATGCTTCTTCAGCCAAACCCAACATTCACTACCATACATAAGTGTAGGAACCAACACACCTCTATGGACCACCAGACGTGCCTTTTTTGACACTTTCTGGCTATTCATAAAGCTATGCAGTGCCCCATTCTTTAGTTTTCCTGCTTCGCTCAATGTCACTGTCATACTTTCCATCTCTAGTAAATTTTGAACCCAAGTACACAAATTTATTTACTTGTTCCACTCTTTCACCCTCAATCGAAACTTCACAGTTTGTTATGCTTTCTTCTCTTTCAAAAACCATTACTTTCGTTTTGCTCACATTTATTTTCATCCCTTTGATTTTCAGGGCATTATGCATAACATTTACCATCGCCTGCAACTCCTCTTCAGATACCGCTAATATGACTTGATCATCGGCGTAAAGAAGGCATTTGTCGATTAAATCATTCATTTTTAATCCATACATTTTTAATAGTAATTAAAAGTCGATTTAGCTTTGGCTAATGAAATTTTTAAATGTATTGAAAGTAGCATTTATTTTTAAAGAATCTACTCCACTAAATTATATTTTGTTAGCAGTTATAATTTAAATTAATCAATATCTGTAACATCGTAGTTCCTGTTAGTTTTAAATATAATTGGTAAGTGTTTGTTAATTCATTAATTTAATTTAAAAACTTTATTATTTTTAGTTATTACTTTCAATTTTGGTTTTTGTCTAATCTATAAGGTTTTAGAGTTTTTTTTATTTGTATTTTTATTTTGTATAGCTACCATTAGTGACTCCGCAATAGTTGCATAGCAATAGTTACTCAGCAATAATTATCCAGTAAGAAATTACGCAACAATTATCCAGTACCAATAAACCAGTATAACATTAGATGGCAACAATTAGAAATGAATTAACAATCACTAATTACGTTGAAAATTGCCAGGCCAGTAATTACCGGACAATTAGTTTCCAGTTTTAAATTAACAGTATCCCAATAACTACAGATGTAATAGCTGTACCGGTTACCGATGGAAAGTATGTTAGGACACCGCATGTCAATGAAGAAGAGCTACAAATGAATTAGGACGCCACGGGATTTATGGTTTATTTTATTTTATTTCTAACATTATTTTTATAGCTACTTTTTTTCTCCTCCGTTACTGTACCTTTTAACGAAGCTTACACGGACTGGTTTAACATCAAAAAAGGTGTTAGATAGGGATGTGTGGCTGTTTAACTTATACATAGACGATTGTTTAAAAGATTTGGAAGAGAGTGCTTATGGATTGAAAAAGAATGATTTGATCGTCAGATACCTTCTTTACGCCGATGATCAAGTCATATTAGCAACATCAGAAGAGGAGCAAAACGAAAGTAATGGTTTTTAAAATAGAAAAAAGCATGACAAAGGGTAAGATTCTGATTAAGTGAGAAAGAGTGGAACAAGTAAATGAGCTTGTATACTTGGCTTCAAAGTTTACAAGAGATGGAAAGTATGACAGTGACATTTGCGAAGGGTGTTGGCAGAAAAACAAATTAATGGGGCGCTGCATAGCTTTATGAACAACCAGAAAGTGTCAAAAAAGACACATCTGGCTGTGCATAGAGAAGTGTTGGTTCCTACACTTATATATGGTAGTAAATGTTGGGTTTGGCAGAAGAAGCAAAAAATTGGATTAATGCAAGTAGCAAACAACTATTGAACCATGTGGAAAAAAAAGGATTGTTACGAATGGACCAATGAAAACGCTGACTTAAACGCCAGACAAACGAAGTTACGTCTGACCGGTTTCCGAACTCTCTCTCTCTTGCTTCCGACCCACCGATCAAAGTCTTTGCCGACGATGCTAAGAAAACTAATGCCTCGGTAGTTCTTACAGTCCTGCTGCGAACCTTTTCCCTTGTAAAGCGGCACGATAACGGCCTTGCACCAGTCGTCTGGTACGCTACTGCTCCTCCAGCAAAGCGGTACAGCAAACTAGCTACTACGCCCTGTCTAGTCTTTAGCATTTTAATCGTAATCCAGTATTTAACTGAACATTTAAGAAGTACAAAAGTAAATACCCCCAATAATTTTAAACAAATTTCTTAGGTAACAAATTTTATTTATAAGGAACTTCTTGTTTCGAAATTAAGGGTTACTATTTTTTATTTGTTAGCATGGTTAATTTTGCAACCAAATCAGTTTTTAATCACTTTATTTATTGTACATAATAAGAGAGGTAGGTAAGTAATCCAAACAAATTTCACTAATTAACCAAGCTATTAAGCTTTAATTTGGCTTGTTGATTCATTTTTGTTAGATTTTTTGTTAGATTTCTAGAAAAGTAATTAGTTATCCTGGGTTATCATTTTAGTGGATACGAACATTAAAATCGTATAGTACCGATTGTAATTTCAAGAAGTGTATGTATACCCAATAGACCGCGAAAATGCCACGACGTGTTTTAGATGTAGATGCATTAGTATTGAATGTACACCCTATTTTTACTGCGGAAAAGGACAACGGTGGTCTGTTGCTACCAGTTTTATCTTGACGTAAGCGTGAGTGTGATGCGATGGGTATTGGTGAAACAAAATTAACGTCAGTCTCTTTAAATTTAATATTAGAAAAAGTAAGTATTTGAAATTTCTCGATCGAGTCTTTGGAGAATTTTAAAACATATAGGGTTTAAGTTTAAAAATGAAGACAACAACAAGGTTTTGTATGAAAAAGCTAGAGTCGTGTACAAAAGAATTGAATTTTTAAGAAATTATACTCACTGTAAACAAGAATGCTTTTAATTTTTTCATCTGGACGTAACTTGGATTTTTGCTAAAGGTGGAACAAAAAAAATTTGGCAGGACGATAACATAAAGTCTTTAAAACACACCGACGGTGAAGAAAAAGGATACATTATTGTGCATGCAGGTGGAAAGCATGGTTTTGTTGATTGGACGGATCTTTTATTTTCGTCAAAATCAAAATTGGTCGATTAGCATGACAATATGATTACAGAGATGTTTGTGAAATGTTTAAAATAGAAACTATTACCATCGTTACATGAACTATAAAAATTAAACCTCTTAACAAAAGCATAATAATAAAAAAAATTTTTTGGATTTAAATCTTAGGGGAATTTACTAATGTACCTCTCAACACAGTGTGCCCGTTAAGTCGATGCTTTGGTGACTAATCCGATCCCGTCGTATATTGGTAAAATGATAGCAGTACATATATTGAATTTTTTTAAACTTGGTAAAATAACGTCTGAAGAAGCCACTTGGTATAAATTAGTTTGACTTAATTTTCATTAAAAAAAAACTCCCCTTTAGTAGAAATCCTTTGGCTAAATCTGGAAAACGGATCTTCAAAAAGATTAGAAACAATCAGTCATTTTATACGTCGCCGTCGACTCTCAATAAATGATTCATTGTTCTAGTGAATTCAAAGCTCGAAGGACATTGTTGTTTTAAGTAATAATAATAATAAAATTGGCGTCGGCGATGTTCGTCAAAAATAAAATGTCGAACTTTTCCATCCGCAGAGTCAACAATGAACGCGTATGCAAATACATTCGAAATATAAAAATGGCTACACAGCTGCTGTGAATTTCAGCCACGAACACATTTTATCATCATTTTAACGGGAAAGTAAACGAAGCTCTTCAGGACCATATGAATAGGCGAGAAATTAAACGCGTAGAAAATGCACTTTTACCGGTGGAGTAAAAAAAACAGAATAATCAACCTCTTGAATTACCAGGTAAATATATATTACTATCGAAAGACACTCCGAACGGCTAAATTGGACAGAGTGGGATTAAATGTCTACCAAACACGACAGTTTCCGAACAGCCCTGCTTGACGATTACAAAGAAGTACGCGCCTTAATTTTAGTGGTTAGTGTATTAAAATTTAGTATATTTTTTTATGTATTTTTTGCTACTCTTGTATTTGCTCAAAATACACATTTAAAATGGAAAGACCAAACAGAAAGAAGAGCTCTGAGAAAAAAAACGATGACAAAAATTATTGTATCGTACAATCGTCCTCCTTTAATTCATCCAACTCACTGAGGGACTTCTACATAATTTTTGCAAAAAAAATATTGAAATGAATGATTGTCTTGTTAACGAGTATTTTAAAAGTAGATACAATTAAATTAAAATAACTCTTTCCACCGAAATTAATTTTATTTTTATTATTTCAATAAATGGTTAAAAGGTGTGGCAAAAGAGTTTGTGGCAAAAAAGACGGAAAGTGATAAAGATAAATTTGATAGAAGGTTATCTGACGATTTCCAAAACAATATTAAACTCTTTTGGAAGTCCATAAGAACAGCCAGAGGTAAAAATACTACCTCGCAACTGGAAAAAATCAGAAACCAAGATGGTAGTGTGGTAAAAGGAGAGGAATGCGTATTAAAGAGATGGAAGGAATACTTCGAAAGTTTATTTGAGAAAGAGGATACACAAGTACAGGCACCATTCGGAGACATGAGTGAAAGTTGCAATGAAAGTGAAATTAGTACGACAGAAATTGTGGAAGCGTTAAACGGTATGAAATTGGGTAAAGCTGCTGGGTACAACTGGATAACGGTTGAAATGCTGAAGGCTGGACAAAACGTGGTAACTAGTCTACTAAACCGCCTTTTTAACCTTTGTAGGAGAAGTGGTAGCGTACCAGACGACTGGTGCAAGGCCGTTATCGTGCCGCTTTACAAAGCGAAAAGGTTCGCAGCAGGACTGTAAGAACTACCGAGCTATTAGTTTACTCAGCATAGTCGGCAAACTGTATGCAAAAATATTGATTAAAAGAGTAACGAATAAAACTAAAAAGACGATATGGGATGTGCAAGCAGAATTTAGAAGAGGAAGGAGATGTATGGATCAGGTCTTTTCATTACGAGGTATAGTCGAAAAGTTCTTGACTAGTCAGAAGGTCTATTGCGCTTTTATAGACTTGGAAAAGGCCTATGATTGAGTGGTGAGGAGTGAATTGTGGTCTACATTGTCCATGTATGGGGTGAGTGGTAGTTTAATACGAGCACTGAAATCACTTTACGAGGATTCCATTGCTTGTGTCAGGATAAACGGAGCTTACACGGACTGGTATAACATGGAAAAAGGTGTAAGACAGGGATGTGTGGCTTCGCCATGACTGTTTAACTTATACATGGACAATTGTTTAAAAGATCTGAAAGAGAGTGCGTATGGATTAAAAATGAATGATTTGATCGTCAAATACCTTCTGTACGCCGATGATTAAGTCATACATATTAGCGTCATCTGAAGAGGAGTTGCAGGCGATGGTTAATGTTATGCATAATGCCCTAAAAATTAAAGGGATAAAAATAAATGTAAGCAAAACGAAAGTAATGATTTTTGAAAGTGAGAAAGCATGACAAACTGTAAAGTTCTGATTAAGGGAGAAAGAGTGGAACAAGTAAATGAGTTTGTATACTTGGGTTCAAAGTTTACGAGAGATGGAAAGTATGACAGTAATATTGAACAAGGGAAAACAAATAAATGGGGCAATGCAAAGCTTTATGAACAGCCAGAAAGTGTCAAAAAAGGCTCGTCTGGCTGTGCATAAAGGAGTGTTGGTTCTCTCGCTTATGTATGGTTAGGTTAGGTTAGGTTAGGTTTTATGTGAGTGGGGCGTTGTCGCCCCTCCACCGCGACCCTTAGTAGGTTTATTGTGGCTCACCCCTAGAGGCTACAGTTCACCGTACAATCCAGCCCTTCTTAAGAAGTTCATGGTTGTATAGGGTGAGATTTTTTTAAAATCGGTAGGTTCTAGGTTAGTGTAACCAAATATGTTGAACCTTATTCTTCCCAGGCCGGGGCATGAACATAGTATATGTTCAGCAGTTTCGTCTTCCACGCAGCAGAACCGACAGTCCGTTTGTTGGTTCAGATCTATCTTTCTGAGGTGGTATCTCAGACGACAGTGTCCCGTAAGCAGTCCTGTTAGAATACGCAGGTCATTTCTGCTCCATTCTAGGATCTGCTTAGTTGTGTTTCTCGAGGGTTTATGTAGAAACGCCTTCGAGTAAGTTAACCCTGGTATATCGGACCAGAACGTGAGTATTTTCCTCTTCACCCAGTCCAAAATAATTGTTTTGACGGCACTTGTGGTGACTCCAAAAACCGGTTCTGGTCCAGTGAACGCATATTTGGCCACCTGTTTTGCAAGGGTGTCGGTTTTTTTGTTTCCCCCCACCCCCTGGTGCCCAGGTACCCACAGTAGGGTCAACCTGTTGTTCGCACCAAGGTACTTTAAGGATTCGATGCAATTTCATACAAGTTTAGAATTTATCTTGTTGGAGCTCAGTGCTTTTAAAGCGGCCTGGCTGTCTGATATTATATTTATGTTTTTGTTTGCTGGAGGTCTGTTGGTCAACTCTCTTGCACACAATTCGATAGCGAATATTTCAGCCTGAAAGATTGTGGCATACCTGCCAAGACTGGTAGATATTTCAATCTTTGGTTTCCTGCTGAAAACACCGGCCCAACTCCATCTGGGGTTTTTGAGCCGTCTGTGTACATTACGTATTCAGTCTCTGGGAAGAGGATTTGTTCCCTCATCCATTCGTCTCTCTCCGGAAAGAGGACTTTGAACGACTTTCCTACGTGTATTTTTGTGGCTAGCAAGTCAGGAACCATCCCGAGAATTTGGTGGTTTTTTGTTTCACTTAGTATCCCGGAGTGATTTCCGAGTTTCTCTCCATTTATTTGCTTTTCCAAAGACAGGAATCTATAGGAAGCTATCCTGGCTTTCCTCTCTAAGAGAATATCTAGGGGAGGGAGATGTAGGAGGTGTTCCAACGCTGCCGTTGGTGTGCTGGACATAGCTCCAGTTATGGCCAGGCATGCCAGCCGCTGAAGGCCAGCAAGCTTTGCTCTAGCTGTCTGTTGTAACCCTTTGGTCCACCAGACTACTGAACCATACGTGACCATAGATATTATCATTGTTTGATAAATCCAGTAAATCTGTTTGGGGTTCATTCCCCAAGATTTGCCACATACTCTTCTGAGATTCCAGAGAGAAAACCTGGCTTTGTTTATTGTTTTTTCCAAGTGGGCGTTCCAGGTGAGTCTTTTATCCAGAACTACACCCAGGTATTTCACTTCCGTCGCAAATGGAATGCTCTCTCCGTATAGGACAGGCTGCCGAAGCTTATCTAGCTTTTTCCTTTTCGCAAAAGGAATAGTTACAGTTTTTCGGGGGTTTACAGACATCTGTTCCCTCTCGCACTATCTGTATACTGTGTTAAGAGCTTCTTGAAGGACGTTTGAGATCGTCGCTTCAAATTTACCTCTAACTATTATAACCAGATCATCCGCATAGCATTGAAAATCTACTCCCTGCATGGAAAGCTCGCTCAGCAGAGAGTCGACTAGAAGTGACCACATTAGGGGGGAAAGTACCCCGCCTTGTGGACACCCCTTCGCCGCCCTGAACCTAACTGACTCTTCATGTAGTGATGATATTATATATCTGTTTTCAATCATGTTTTTGATCCAGTTACAGATTTTACCGTCTATCCCTCTATCCCTAATTGATGTATAGAGTGACTGTGGTAAGGCGTTATTAAACGCTCCTTCTATATCTAGAAAAGCTGCCAGCGCAATTTCCTTATGTTTAAGGGAATGGCCGATCTTTCCTACTAGATTGTTTAGAGCTAAATCCGTAGATTTGCCTGTTTGGTAGGCATATTGGTGGGGGTTTAAGGGATGTTTCCTAAGATTCCCCTCTCTAATATGTCTATCAATAATTCTTTCCAAAGTTTTCATTAAGAATGAGGTAAGGCTGATCGGCCGGAAGAATTTGGGTAGGGAATGATTCACCGTACCCGTTTTACGTATGTATACAACTCTCGCCGTTGACCAGCCCAGCGGAATATAACTCCACGCCAAACTCGCTCTGAATAGTTTAACCAAAAGAGGTAGTAAAATTTCGCTGCCCTTCTGAATGAGGGCAGGGAAAACACCATCCTTCCCTGGAGACTTGAATGGGGAGAAATAATTCACCGCCCATTGTACAGATGTTGGGGTGACCACTTTTGAAACCTTTCTCCAGTCCTCCCTTTTGGGTCGTGATGTCGATCCCATTGAGAGTGGAATTTGCTCCCGGTCCCTCAGAAGCAGACTGCCGGGAAAGTGGGTCTGCAAGAGAGTCTCTAACGTTTGCCTACCAGAGTCCGTAAAAGAGCCATCTGGTCGTTTTATCGATCCAATCTCTTGCGTCGGATCTCTGGCGAGAGCCTTGTGGATTCTTGTGCTGGCAGGTAGATCTGATATACTCTGAAAGAACCTCCTCCAGGATTCTCTTTTGGCTTTCCTTATTTCTTTGTTATAAGTCGTTAGAGCTGTACGATAGATTTCCCAGCAACCTGTTTCTTTAGCTCGATTGAAGAGACGTCGAAGTTCTTTTCTTTGCTTGTCTAAGCTTCTGCTCCACCATGGTGTACCTCTATGGTCCCTCTTCTCCTTTAATGGGCAGTTTTCCTTATAGGCCATTAGAAGGGCGGATGTGATATGCTCATTCGCCGCTTCTATTTCAGCTCTATTATGTATAGTGCTATTACCGTTACCTAGGTGCTGTTGGATGGATTCACAATACCCTTTCCAATCTGTGCATTTTGGATCTCGAAATTGCACTATGGGACGTTGTCCTATTCTCACGTCAAAACGTATGTGTCTATGATCTGAGCATGAGGGCTCAGTAGATACCTGCCAGTTAACTATTTTGGTACTCATAAACTGTGTACTAATATTTATGTCTAGAACTTCTCCGCGAATTCTGTTCACGAAGGTTGGTTCCGAGCCTACGTTGTTGACTGCTAGCCCTTGACCTATTATATAATTATATAAGTACTCACCTCTTTCATTGATGTCGCTGCTGCCCCAATCCAAATGGTGGGAATTTGCGTCGCATCCAATGATCAGTTGCCTGTTGTTCCTCTTGCAGAAGGCGACTAGATCTCGCACTGCTGCTGGAGGAGGGTGTTCTTTTCGGTCTCCAGGGAAGTAAGCAGAGCAGACGACTACATCTACACTACTGTCTCCTCCTGAGATCGAAAGCTGTGCTGCAACCACATCAGGGGTGCAAAACTCTGTTAACATAAAATAGTTTATGTTTTTCCTGATTAGTATGCATGCTCTTGGCTTACCACCTAGAGTACACGCTATTAACTTACTGGAGCAGTTTCCTAGGCCGCTTATTCTTCCTGTATTGGAAGTCCAGGGTTCCTGGATTAGTGCCACATCGAGTTGCTCCTTGGCGAACCTCCTGCTGAGGACATATGAAGCCGCTCTAGCATGTTGGATGTTCGCCTGGAGAAATTGGATGTGGTTAGCCATTTCTACTTAAAGGTAGATTGGGGAGGTTTACTTTCCTTCCCCGTATTGTTTCCTGGTGTAGGTCGTTTTGTCGGCGCTTTACCATGAAGGGTTTTTTTCCCTTTTCCGGCTTTTTTGCTGGTTTTGGCCGGCCTCTTCAGTCCCGCTGTCGCCGCCGAGGTAGATTTACCTCCCTCTTTGGTTCTAACGGTTACCTCCGAAGACTTTGGAATTTCCACTGATGATGGATCTTTCTTGGCTTCCTTGGACCAGAATTGCACCTGTCCAAAGCCAAAATATGGGCGGAAATTTAGCCGCTCCAAATCTTTAATGGATACCTCATCCATTGAGAACGTCCACATTTGACCAGGTCCTGCGTTTTCCCTGTGTAAAATGGTCCACTCCTGGGTATGCAGGGTACGGTTCATCTTCCGCAGACGGTTGGTTACCTGTTCTCCCGTCAGTCTGGGTAGTCCCTCATCGTCTGGGATGAAAGCCACACAGATGTGGGGTTTCGGTATGTCTTCCTTCTGAACTAATTTCAGCTGGGCGTTTTCCCAGGGTTGAAGGTAGCATATCACTTCCTCCATCCACTTGACCGTCTCAGCGTCCGTACAGGACAGAAGGAGGATTCCAGGTCGAATGGTGCGGCTCTGGAATCGCACTTGTGGACCATCGTCCGGTAGTTTGTCTACAGTGTCCAGAATGGATCGCTGTAGCAGCCGTAGCTGTTCGTTTGACAGCTGAGCATTTGGGTGTTCTGGGTGGATTATGCCCACCTTGATGCCCTGAGCTACAGTTGCAAAGGAGCGTTTTTGCTCGTTTGAGTCCTCCATAGTGCGTGGCTTTTTCACCGCCGCTTCTGGAGTGCTACCATCCGAGCGTATTCGCTTGCTGGTGAGAGCAGGGGGGATTGATCCCCGCTCCTTTTCTCATCCCGTTCTTTTAGTATTTGATCTAAGGCGGTTTTGTAAGGTACCCCGCTCTTGATCAATCGGCTAAGACGTTTTCTCGTCGCGCCGGCAAGTTTGACCTTCTTGTCCAGGTTTATGCTGGCCGTTTGCTTAGCCTCGCCCCCTGTTGTCAGGTCCGTTTTCTCGGGAGTGGGGGATTTTAAAAGTACCCTCTCAGCTTCCTGCGAGATTTGGTTGCTAGGAGGGTAGTAGTTAGTGGGGGGGAGGAGTGGGGGAGGAGTGGGGATAGGAGTGGGGAGGAGTGGGGGTAGGAGTGGTGGAGTGGGGGCAGTGGTGGGGTGGTGAGGAGTGGGGGGTGACGTGGGGAAGTGGCAGGAGAAGGAGTGGGGGAAGTGGCAGGAGAAGGAGTGGGGGAAGTGACAGGAGAAGGAGTGGGGGGAGTGACAGGTGAAGGAGTGGGGGAAATGACATTGTTGACATATGACATTGTTGACATATGACATTGTTGACATATGACATTGTTGACATATGACAGGAGTGGGGAGATGACACTGTTGACATGTGACATTGTTGACATATGACATTGTTGTCATTGTTTACATACAGCATTGTTGACATACGGCATGTTGCCATTGTTGACATATAACATCATTGTTTACATACGGTATTGTCCCCATCGACTCGATTAATAGGGTTCCGTAAGCACGTTGAAAAGTGTTGTGACGTAAGCGTTGGAAAAAAACTTGGTATCTCGTAGGTTCGAACCTGAATCCTTTGACTTACTAAACGGATAGCTATACCATGTAGCTACTACGCATATTAATTTTATCGTGCAAGATTGGATATAAAAATATATATTTGTGACATCATTATGTTAAAAATAACCTTGAACTACCAGATAATAAAAATGAATGAAAATATGTTGATTCAACGTGAGTTACATGCGTCATTTCCGCTGACTTCTATTTGAACCATTTTTGCGACTCAGCAGTTCTAGAAGCTTCCAGAAATTGCTTATCTAAAAAAATGTCACACTCGTAATTTCCTGTATTATAAAATAAGCATTATTTATCAAAATTAAAGATATAAAAAGGAGAAAGCCATACGGTTTAGTACCATTTGACTATTTACATTAAACGGTGATAGATTTGTGCGTTCAAGTGCTACAAGAAGAAAAAAGTAAGTTTCAATTATTGTTGTGTTTTGTCTCACAAAATATTCTTATTTGTAAAAATTTTATTAGGTGAATTTGGAAAATTTAAACGAAGTTTCCTTCATTACAGCACGGAAACCTATAGTAAAGCTGCAGGAGCTACCAATAGGAGTTCCTCAAGCAATTTATGCTGCGAAAATAACCAAAACAACATTTGGTACAAGCGTTCTTCTTGATCGGTTGATAAAGTCACCTTCCTACTACTGCTACTTATGAGCCGTATATTAGCCATTTCGAGAAAGGGAAATACAGCTTATCATACCGAGGATCTTACGATTGTGGTCGTCTCCATTTGGCTGCGGCATTTGAAATTAAAGAAATTTAATCTGAAACATCCATAGAAAATTAGTAAGCAAATTTTTTTTTCTTTTTTAATTATAAAAGTGGTTTATAATGTCGTCCAAAGTTACCGAAACTATTAAAAAGTTACATCAAAATTATTCCGATGATCTTGCTAATGTTTCTTTAAAATTAATTGCCAAACATATTAGAAAATGTGCGCTAGCTTTTAAAAAAATTAAATTTTCTGTTGGAGAAAAACGTAAAATTCATACGAAAATCGCTGAATTAAAACGGATGAGATGTTTAATTAAAGCGATGTCCAACAAGGTAGGTTTAGGGTTAAAACGAGGTAGTAGAGTTAAGTGGGAAGATGTGATTGCTATTTTCGACAGTAGAATTAGAACGGGAGTTATAATAAATTTACAACATAAAGAAATTAAAGATTTTTTAAAAGACGCGTTTCCTTTATTTAAAAGTAGAGGTAATAATATTTTAAAAACAATGCCTATGCTAAAAATAAATACAACCTTTTGGGGGGATTTTATAAAGCAGCAGTAGAGTGACGAATTATTAGATCGAAAGTTTTTCATTACTCCAAATGCTGTTGTAGATGCAGGATCGGATTTAGCACAGTGGTTTAATGATAATGTAGTCGATGTTATCTTAAATAAATTATCGGAATTTTCTGAAAAAAATAGTGGTTGGGCACTTAGTAAAATCGTTTTATTAGAAGTAGCTATAAATAAATATGAGGTCGGCAACGGTTCATCTTTCATTAAATTACCAGATCAAATTTTAAAGAAACATGCTTGCGTAAACGTTCAAAATGCAGACCAAGCATGTTTCTTTTGAAGCATCGTAAGCGCTTTATATCCAGTCACAAAAGACCCACAACGATTAAGTAAGTATCCGCATTATGACACCGTTCTAAATATAAAGGGGTTGGAAATTCCAATTAAATTAAATCAAATTTCAAATTTCGAGAAACTAAACGAAATTTCAGTTAACATCTATGCTTTAGAATTGATCGAAACAGAGAAGAGATCATTTTACATGGTTATACCTGCGTTTTTAACCAAAAATAAAATGAAACGTCACGTCAATTTGTTACTAATACAAGATCAGTATTTTCGGAAATTAAATTATTATGAAGCGCCACCCATCGACAATGAAAATGTTGAAATCAAATATCATTATGTTTGGATAAAACATTTGTCTAGATTAATTTCAAGTCAACTCAACAAATATGATCATAAAAAATTCTTGTGCGATAGATGTTTAAATTATTTTTCAAGCTGTGATAAATTAAACGAACATGAAAAGGTTTGTCAAAATGTTAATGACTGTAAAATTTCATTTCCTAAATATGATTATGTAGAGTTTAGAAATTTCGTTTATAAACAAAAGTGTCCTTTTTTAATTTGTGCAGACTTTGAATCGCAGTTGGTAGATTGTAATGATAAGGTTTCCGAAAAAACTGTCAAATATCAAAAGCATCGGGCTTTTAATGCAGGTTACTATTTTAAATGTTCTTACGATGATAGTCTTTCCTATTTCAATAGCTATCAGGGGGATGATTGCATGCAATGGTTCGCCGACCAATTGTCAAATTTAGCCAGTTTTATTCAATCAAAAATCAAAAATATAATCCCAATGGTGGAAAAGCCTGATGTCATTAATGCCAAGGTATGTCACATATGTGAAAAGCCTTTTGGTATTAAAGATATTATTGTTCGTGATCATGATCACTTTACGGCAGCTTTTAGAGGTTGGGCGCATCAAGTATGCAATTTACAATTTCAAAAATTATTTATTGTGCCAATTGCATTTCACAATCTTTCGGGCTACGATAGTCATTTTATTATAAAAGACATTGCCAAGCGTGGACAAGTGTACTTCCCGTTAATATGGAAAAATATATATCATTCACTCAATACGACTCGGAGACTAACATCAAATTTAGATTTATAGATTCTTGTAGATTTATGGGAGCCAGTCTTGACGAATTGGTGAGCACTCTAAAAGTCGAAAACTTGCAAAATTTAAAAAAAGAATTCAGCTATTTAAATGAAAATTTTTTTAAATTAATAACAAAAAAAGGTGTTTTCCCCTATGATTATATAAACAACTTGGATAAATTAAATGACATTCAACTACCATCTAAAAAACAATTTTACAATAAACTAAATGACGAGCATATTAGCGAAGAGAAGTATGGTCATGCGCAAAACGTTTGGCAATCGTTCGGGATTAAAAACTTGGGGGAATATAGCGACTTATACCTTCGCACAGATATCCTTCTTTTGGCAGACGTTATGGAAAATTTTAGAGAGACTGCTTTGAAAGTTTATGGTTTAGATCCGGCATGGTATTATACTATGCCTGGGTATACGTGGGACTGCATGTTAAAGTATACTAAATGTAAACTCAAACTTATAAAGGATGTGGATATGATATTGTTCATTGAAGCTGGTATTAGAGGAGGAATATCGGTTTGCAGTAATCGATATACGGAGGCAAACAATGAGTATATGGAAACATACGATTCCACCAAGCCGACAAGTTATCTATTTTACCTTGATGTTAATAATTTGTATGGGTGGGCTATGTCTCAACCTCTGCCATACGATGACTTTCAATGGGTGGAAACAAATATTGACATCTCTCAGATACCTGACGATGCAGAAGAAGGATACATCCTGCAGGTTGATTTAGAAGAATTTGCAAAGAATCAGTTTAAACTCGCGAACAACGCGGTGTTTGGCAAAACAATGGAAAATAAACGCTTACATAGGGTAGTAAAGTTAGTAAGTTCATACGAGGGTCGTTACGGGGCAAAAAATTTAATTTCTAGCGCGAGATTTCACAATAGATCAATTTTTGATGAAAATCTAATGGCTATCGAATTAAAAAAGTCTGAATTACTTTTCGATAAACCCCTATATATTGGAATGTCCATTCTCGACATTTCAAAAACGTGTATGTATGATTTCCACTATAATTTTATGCTCCCCACCCTAGGGGTGAACAATTGTATCATAAACTACACGGACACCGATAGTTTCTTCTACAAAATAATGAATATCAATGTTTACAAAGACATAATCGGTAGGTATATCGACAAATTTGATACCTCCGATTATAGTGGAAATAATATATACAATATCCCGTTACTTAACAAAAAAATACCGGGTCTTATGAAAGATGAAGCCAACGGCAAAATCATTACGCATTTTGTTGGGTTACGATCAAAAATGTACGCGTTTAAAATTCAGGGAGATAAAAACGTCACTAAAAAGTCTAAGGGGGTAAAATATAATGTTGTCAAAAATAAATTGACATTTGAAGATTACGTAGATTGTCTTAAAACATTTAAACATAAAAATATTACACAGTGCACAATTCGATCCTATAAACATGACGTATTTAGCATAGAACAATCGAAAATTGCTTTAAGCCCTGAGGATGATAAAAGATATTTAATTTCGGGATCATTTAACACGCTACCATGGGGTCATTACAGTATAGAATAATTAGATTTAGAACCGTTTGCGTAGAGATATAAAAAATAATAACTTTACATATTCCTCATTCCTGACATCATTATTTTTATAATTTCATTCTGTTCCACTTTTATAATTAAAAAAAAATAAAAAAAAAAAAAAAATTATATGTAACCTATTTTTATGTAATCTACTGTGTAAACTAAAATTATGTAATCATATGTGTAAGTTAATAAAAAAAATTGTTTTATTTTTGAGTTTTATTCGAGTGTAACGAGAGATCGATATTAAAAAAACACATGCATAAATCAACAATTTTATTAAAAAAAAAAAATACAAATTATTCGTAAAATGAAATTAGCTTTGATAGTAAAGATTTTAATTGTTCCTTCAAACTTTGACTTGTGTCAATGTCACTTGATATTCCATATCAGCAATGACATCAGTTATTGAAAGACAAATTGTAATTTTTGCTCTCGAACATTTCCAACAGCTCGTCTCCATCAGATGCTAAATGATGCTGGCGGTGATGGAGTTAACTCGACGTCACTTACATCTAGCATACTAGCACTATCTTGACTCGACATAGCTAGATACAAACTTGAATGAGACTGAAATTAACTTCATGCATATATTTATATCCCTCCCCTTCTTTCCCAGACTTATCCGAACTGTGATTTTTGATGATGCGGATGAAAAGGCTCCCCTGACTGCAGAACTTTGTTCGTGTTTTCCATTCTATACTAAATCGACGTCTTTTATCCAACTGTTATGTTTTTTGTCGAGTCCTAACCACTTGACGTACATTTTCTTTCCCTTTCTCCTCAATACTTTTTCTATGAGGTAAATGTCGGGATTTTTGGTTTTCTGCAATTCCTCCTCATAGAAAGCACCGCTGATTGGCTGACCATGCATGTCTTCGAGTAAGTATGTTACAGGATTGGTTATTTTAACTTTAATGATTTTGAATAACTCTGTCGTCCAATTTGGCGTGTACCCTTTTTCGAAAATATGTTTGGACTTGGATATCCGCACGATATCATCAACTTTGAGCTTACGTGGACCAGCAATTTTTAAATGACTATATCTCTGACGTAAAATCTCTTTCTCGTTAGACTTGTTCACTTCAGTAGGTTTCAATCTAGTCCTACTGTGCTTGGTGTCATTATATTGTTTGGTAATTTTTGACAATACATCAATCCATCTGTATTTTCCATTCAGACTAAAATACTTGTAGAGTTTATTTTTGAGTGTTCTTATCACCCGTTCAGCAATGGCAGCCTTTTTCACAGTGAATGTATTATAGTGGTTTATATTATATTTTTTCATCAAGTTCTGAAATTTAATATTGAAAAATTCTGTTCCTTGATCTGATTGCAGATTTTTTGGTATACGATTAGCTTGGTGCAGTATATCCGCAAAAGATTTAGTGATCTCCTCACCCGTCTTAGTTTTGAGTGGGCGTGTCCATAGGTATTTAGAAAAACAGTCGATAACTACCAAAATCATTTTGAAACCTTTATTTTGATGTGCATAAGGTCTCATTTCGGCCAAGTCAATTTGCCATAAATCATCTAAGCCCTTGATGATAGTTCGTCGTCTAGGGTAAGTCTTGCGGGCTGATGCATGAAGCTCATCAACGAGTTGAATCTTGTCTGTTGAAGCCATACTATCAAAGGGTATTTTTACTATTAAGTCTATTTATTGATCCTTCGATATTTTTCAAGGCATTGATCATTTGATTTTGTAGTGCATCAATGCGGTTTGTAGAACTGTTTGCGTGACTACTGATTTTTTCATTAAGTTTCGTATTAAGCTTATCAATTTCAACTTTACTCACTTTTTCATCGAGTACCCCTCGCACTTTTTTAGTATATTTATCAATGGCCAACTTGAAATCAAATTTAATTTGTGAAATCACATCATCTACATACTTTTTCGTTGACATATGTTCACTGGCCGTTGGAGGGTTCCTCGAAATGAATTCTTCAAATTTATTTATTTTGTTGTCAATCACATTCAATGCATCAGTTAAATTCTTTATCATAATATCATGTGATACAAATTGTTTTCTCAAATGAGTCAATTCAATACTGTTATTGCTAGCTTCATGTGGAGCATATCTGTGTCCGAACTTGTTCAGACTCATTGTTCAAATGACTCATCATTGTCAGTGTTATTAGTATATATAGCCAGCTTCCCGAAGTTCATTGATTATGGCAACTATTGAGTGAGGTGTTTCCAGCTGCCTTGAAAGCTATCAACAGCTTCAAACGATCAACGAGTTCATTTGGATCATCCCAATAAATATACTCCACCGGTTTTTCATTATACGTTAATGTCAAACCATTACCAGTCGTTGAACGTCTTCTACCTTTTCGCAACTCCATTATGAGCGGTTTTATGATTTCTGTGTATTTCCATCTCGTAGAACCTTTGAGTCTTCCATCTTTATTAATATAGCGATCACTCAATTTCAATAGCGCCCTGTAAGCTTGCACATCTTCTTCGTTAAAATCCGTAGGATCATCATAGAAGATGAGCTTATACAGTCCTGGGGTTCCTCGTATCTGTTTACCTTCAATCTTGATAAAGCCAGTCCTTTTATCAAAGTCAATTAATTGTGTTCCTAGATACCATTTTGATGTTTGGGGATCATAAGTTGGTCCATACATTGTATCTATTTTTTCACTATACGACCAATGATCTTTGATATATGGATGTGACATGACCGGATATTGATCTAGATATTCATCCATAACATTATCTGAAATATTTTGTTCAGGTATATTTTCGTGAAAAACTTCATCATCATTATCTTGTCCACTTGTGCTCGCACTTATTCTGCCTACTTCTTCCATTGAGAGAAATTGTGTTTGTTCTTGTCCTACTCTTTCCTTTTCTTCTACCTCTTCTTTCTTTAGTTCAGGTGATTATTCTTTTTTTATACTTCTCAATGCATTATTGATCTTTGAGGATTTAACAATCTCATGTAGTGGCTCCGAAATGGGTTTGAACATTCTGATGAGCGATTCATCTTTTTCCGATCTACCTAGTTTCAATGCCAAGTACTTTTTCCTAATGGAACGGGTGAGCTCTGCAATTTTGCGTTTGCGTGCAGCTATTTGATCGTCTTTGTTTAAATCAGGATCAGAGGGGGAGGCAGCACGTTTAATCAGTTTGCTGCGCTATTTGTATTTGTGTGTGCCAACACGACTTAACGAGATCATGATGGGGAATGATCTGATGGTATATGGTACTTATATTTTTATATATTTATCAAACCCTTGACGATATCTACCATCATTTATATCGAAATCTTTGACAATCACAAAAGTACCATATGCAACATTCCAACATTTCGAACACAAGCGTTTAAAGTCTTCGAAACTCATGTCTGGTGATACGTGTTCATCAAATACGTGCTTCAAATTGATTTCATCTTGTTTGAATAGTACAATCAGGTTACAGTTGTCTCGTATGAGCTGTTTAGGTATTTTCGAGTAGGTCTGACAAAGGTAGGCAGCATCAATATCCTTGTGTCTACACATTGAAAAATATTCCCGGATTTTCTGTTGGGAATCACACGCTACATCATCGAATAGGAATATAGAGTTGGGTTTTGCATCTGATGGACTTATAATATCATCATTATCCTTGAATGGGAAGTAGCCAACCTCTTTAACTCCATTCAATACCTCTTGGAGTAGTTGATATTTCGGATGATACAATGACTTGGAGTACACGTAAGCATTTTCAAATTTTGCACCATTTGGATTGAAAATTACTGACAACATGACGTTCGTCTTACCACAACCACTTGGTCCACATACTATTGCTCGAAATGAATTGGGCAATAATTTACCATGTTTACCAAGGGTCGTTGATGATGTATGAAAATCTAAATTTTCAATAGGTAACGACTGTTCTTGTTGAATAACCTTCATCTTGTGACATGATTGACGTTTATGTTATTCTATAAATATAGGTGTTACAGTTCCACTTTTATCATTTTCGATGTCTTCGTACGAGGGAGAAGGTGTTTTAAACAAGTTACCTTTTGAGCTCCATCTACCCGGAGGCTATCAGTATTGTGGACGTAAGTCGTATTACTGGACGATGCAAACGATTACTAATATTTCATTTATTTTGCAGCTGGAACTAAACTACAAAAACGATTGGCTCGTGGAGATACTGGCATTAATCCTCTAGACGCTGCTTGCAAACAACACGACATTGCATACTCGCAGCACAAGTCTCTGGAAGATCGTCACAGAGCCGATTCAGTATTGGAAAACGCTGCTTGGCAACGAGTGAAATCAACAGACGCCAAGTTTGGTGAGAGAGCTGCAGCCTTATTAGTTACTTCCGGAATGAAAGCGAAACGTAAGCTTGGTATGGGATGCTCATTCCAAAGACATATCGTGGGTAAAATTGGAAAATCTCTGAAGAAGAATCCCCCGACCAATCTAAAGAAGACTGTTTCGATTGCTCTGAAAGCTGCTAGACTCGCCATCAAGCAAGCTGGTGGAAAAAATAAAAACAGAATACCACGCATCATACCTTTCAATGCAAAATCTGGAGGTATTCTACCACTGTTGCCAATTTTTGCAGCTCTTGGTGCTCTCGGTAGCATTGCTGGGGGAAGTGGTGCGATAGCGAAGACAATTATCGATGCGAGGAATGCGAAAAAGAAATTGGAAGAAGATCATCGACACAATAAAGCCTATTGGTAAAGGACTGTACTTGCGTAAAAACGCCAAAGGAGGTTTTGGTTTATATTTAAAAAAACAAAAAAACTCCCAATGAAGCTACCCAATAGACCGTTGTATGATACCGAGTTGTTAGAGTATGTAAAGTTCTTGAAGATACCACATTTTCGAGGCGTTTTCATGCGAGACAATTTGCCAAGCAGTGATCCTCGTAAACGTGAAACTGCAATTCTAAATTTAGATATGTCGAAGAATCAAGGCACTCATTGGGTAGCTTATAGAAAGATAAATGATGTCGTTGAGTATTTTGATTCATTTGGATGTCTGAAGCCACCGAAAGAACTTGTCCGATATCTGGGTAAAATCAAACTATACTACAACAACGATCAGTTTCAAAACTATAATCAAATCAACTGTGGACATCTCTGCTTGAAGTTTTTGTATAATAATGGAAGCCGTTTTAGCATTCCTACATGGTGAGAAGAGGTTGCAAGACTTTTCCGAAGATGAATTGAAGGAATTTCCAATCAAATATTTAATACAACATGCTAGACCATGGGAATTGTTGAATGTTTGGCATAAATTACCAAAGGATTATCAGTGTTATTTCGATTTGAGAATTCGTTTACCATGTTTCATTCATTATAATAGGCCAGATGCCCAAACACATGTGGATGGACCTGTCAGTTCACAGTACGATTGTCACGGTTGTAATTATTTTTTGAAATGTAGAGGGGCCGTAATCTATTAATAAATAATATGATGTCGATGATGGTTTTATTATAAATATTTCTGTACCACTCGTAATGTCATCAGTCATGTCTCAGCTGCTCACGCTGACTAGTACTACCAACGAGTTCTCTTTCACCCCTTCCACACCGATCATACTACATCCCAGGAAGAGTTATTACATAGCTGTACTAGGATTTCACACTTACCATTCCATACCAAACATCGACGGTGAAAAATTTTACTACTACGAAAATAATAATCGTTCAGTATTGAAGGAAATCAAGCTGCCAACAGGTTGTTATGAGATTGAAAACATTGAGAGTCATATTCAGATGCATTTGAATAATACAGATTTCTCATTGAAACCAAACAACAACACCTTAGAGTCTGAAATCTATAGTCGATTGCACGCCATCAGTTTCGAAAACGATAATAGTTTTGGAGAATTATTAGGGTTTTCTAAAAGGATCTTGGAGCCTGGTATAGTGCACTCTTCAGATCGACCAGTAAATATTCTTAAAGTATCTAGCTTACATTTCGATTGCAACATTACCGAAGGAGCCTTCTACGGAGACAGACCGGCCCATACTATATTGAGCTTTCCCATTACAGTCGATGCTAGATTCGCAATCAACGAACGTCCCAATACCCCCATCTATTTGCCTGTGAGAAGTAACTTAGCAGAGATCACCAACATCAGTGTTAGAGTGTTGGATCAAGATCTCAGACCTGTGAATTTCCGAGGAGAGAAAAGTACTTTGCATTTGGACTTGAAAGAACGTTAAATGGGTTTGGTAATTCAGCATAAAAGGGGACCACCCACTTCAAACCTATCAGTATCATCGAGGTCTTCCAAGGGACGTGACCAGCTCTCTCCAGAAAATATTATTTTTCTCCAATCTGTTGGATTGAAAGTAAGAGATGTTAAAACGCAAGTACGTTCATTCTGAGCAATCACCGACAACATCTGCAGCATCGTTCAATCAAATGAGGATGAACCCAATTTTCGATATTTACCGTCGACCTCAATATGATGAAACTATCCGGAAGGAAGAGTATCGATCCTACATCCCGTCATTTTGTTTACTATAATGTTGGGAATACCGTACAAAACAGGTACCCATTGTTGTCAGTGACTTCTGGTGCCGAGTTTTTGAAACGCTCCTAATGTGAACAACAAATAAAATATAGTATTATCAGCAAAGAGTTTATAACTGCTTATAAGTGAGTGCTGGTTCTTTTTCAATAGTTTTTACCATTTCGATGCATGTAAACTAGTCATTTTATTTTTTCAACATTTAGCAAGTTTAGAAAACTTCAAATGGAAAAAGCGATTAACACAGAACTCATCAAATATCTGGAGAAATTTAAGATAATCCATGACAGACAATATGGATTTCGACAACTTCGGTCTACTGGAGATTTGCTGGCTTATGTCACTCAGCTCTGGACAAACACTATTGAAAAGTTTGGTGAATCCCGTGCAATAGCCTTGGATATATCTAAAGCCTTTGACCGCGTTTGGCACCAGGCATTGTTACGTAAATTATCTGCCTACGGTCTCCCAACCAAACTGCGCCAATGGCTCTTGAGCTTCATGCAAGATCGCTCCTTACATGTGGCAGTTGAAAGTATTTCTTCTGATGCATTTAAAACCAATGCCGGGGTCCCCCAGGGTTCCATCCTATCCCCCACCTTATTTCTTTTATACATCAACGACCTCTTGAAAACCACCACGAACCCCATTTACAGTTTCGCAGACGATAGCACACTTGTCTCAACTTTCACATCCTATCGATCACTTTCGGTGAATGATACAAATAGACTCAGGCAGGAACAGGTTGATTACATCAATAGAGATCTTAAAGCAATCGTCGAGTGGGGAACCAACAATCTTGTTCAGTTCAACGCCCAAAAAACACAAAGTGCCACGTTTTCCAAGAAAGTGAATTCCTCAAATCATCCCATCACCAAGTCCCTCCATCTCGATTTTGGGAGTCACGGTGTCCAATAATATGTCTTGGCATGACCATGTTGCTAACATCGCAAAGTCGGCAAGCCAGAGGCTAGGTTTTCTGTGGAAAGCCAAAAATTTTTTACTCCTGATCAACTGTTTACGACGTACGAGGCTCAAATATTAATTAATTAAGTATTAATATTGTAAAGTAGTAAATTTTAAAAATTCTGGATAGCCAAACTAACCAGCCAAATGGATTTAAAAAAACCACCTTATTTCTGGAATCAAGATTAAAATACGTGTTACCTGACAAATTCCGTAGCTGGTGATTTACATTTTTTTAGGTAGCAGAAAGTCCGGAATCGCGGTTTGTGTTAGATAAAGAAATAAATGAGTCGCAAGTCACAGGTCGTCGAAAATAGAGCAACTCTAAATCCAAGTCACATCCACATTTTTACCTTTTCACATCCGTACCAGCATCACTAAATTTAATCCAAGTATTTGACTTTTTGTATACCTATACGAAAAATGTTTGCAGTAAAATTAGTAAAAGGTGAAATTAATATTTAAATTGTATTCTAAGTAAGTAGACAACAAAAAATGTTTTTCTATAGGCTTAAATTTTGTTTAAGTAGAATTTATGGGCTAGATCTGGTTTGATTAAACTGCGGGTACTTCCGGAATCTTTTAATTTACTTTTAAGTTATAAATTAAAGATAAATGGTAAATTTTCTCGAAATAAATCTAAATTTATTTTGTGAGATCGTATTGAGTGTTCACCTGGGGAAAATTTTTGTGAATATTTATTTTAATATGCTTCATTATTTTTTAAAAAAAATTTATAAGTATTGCCAATTGAGAGATTTTGATAATTTAAAAAAAAAGAATTAACTTGCATTTCAGAATTTGGTAGTTTTGGTAGTTTAAATTTGAATTTTCGAAAGGATTTTCAAAATGATAGGTTTCATTAGATTTATATATTTCGGGATCAAAAGAACCGTTTTTATAATTATAGTTTTGGTTTAATAGTTGTAAATTTACTTCTTGGAAAAACAATTTAGTGTACCTAAAGTTTTTTTAAAGAGCCATTCTCGAGTTACTCGTAGAGGTATCTATCGGCTCTGGTGTATACGGTTTATATATCCTTATCAAATTTTACCTCTGGTTAAGATATTAATCTCTTTAAGTTGGGTAATTATTGTTAGGTCTTTATTGTGTTTGATTTGGTTGAGCGAATGGACGATTAAAATTATTTGGTTGTTACACAGGACAGTTAAAATTATTATTAAAATTGTTGGTTTCTGAAAGGTAAACTTCTTGTTGGTGCTCTAAATGATATATTTGGCACTTAGTAGGTAGACATATGACATTTTTGACTTTTGACATATGACATTTTTGGCATATGACATTTTTGGCATATGACATTTTTGACATGTGACATTTTTGACATGTGACATTTGATAGGGAGAGTGGTGGGGATTCCGAGGAAGATAATCCCGTAAGCAATGTCGTAAGTTGAAGAGTGGTGTGACGTAAGCGTTGGTTTTGAAAAAAAAAGCTGGTCACTCTAAGATTTGAACATGAATCCTTTGATTTTTTTTAGCAGAGGTGGAGAAAATCTTTTACGGAGAAGTTATGAGTCTTTCAGCTTAAGGTCTACTGTGAGACTCCCTGACTGATATCAGGTCTACTCACTAAAAACTCCACCCCTATTTAGGTCCGTCTGGCTATTGCCTCCGGTGACACTTAGGCCTGTTGGCCCATTGTATCTTGCCTATGTTTTATATCATTGTGCCCAATCCAGTACTTTCGTACCTTGTACAAGTTCTGTACTGGGTGGGAGCAATATAGTTCTGGGTCGCCGGTTGGCTGCCCAAAGAATTCCTGTCTTCTGCAGTCTAGTGCTTCGCAGTAGCACAGAGTGTGTTTTACTGTTTCCGGATCCTTGCCGCACAATCTGCAGGTCAGGTCACCATTATACAGTCCCATTTTGTTCAAGTGTTCCTTTACTGGTGCGTGACCGGTCAAGAGCCCCGTAGTTATTCTTAGCTGATTCCTGTTCATTGCTACCAGTTCTGCCGTCTTTTCAGACTTTGATTGTTTTTTCTCCCGTGCAGGTGTACTCTCCTAGCTCGTTTTTCAGGGAGTATATTGCTTGTTGTGTGTCCTTCGAGAGTACCTTCTGAAGTCTGGCACACTCTCGGAGCCTTCCATCTCTTCACAGTGCTTCCTCTATGAGTCTCTCCTAGATTTGTTCAGAGCTTTTTTTGTAAATGGTCAAGGCGTTCTTGTAGTCATCCCACCTTCCGTTTTTTTGCTCTGTTGAATTTTTTTCTTGTTTGCTTTCTCAAATCAGCAAGTCCTTTATGCCACCAGGGCACCTTCCTGGTAGTGTTCCTTGTGATGAGTGAGCAATGCTCGTTGAACGTCGAGATGACTGTGTCATTAAGTTATAGCACGGCCTGCTCTAGGTTCCTATTTGTTCTTATCGTCTGTTGCTTACCCTGGAGTTTGCGACACAGGTCCACTTTGTAAGCTTTTCAATTCGTTTTCTTGCAGTTCTGATAAGTTTTTTTGTAGATGATGCTTTTAATTTTAAACTTGATGTGTCTGTGATCCGAGCAACTTACCTCATCAGATACATGCCATTCCGTAACAAGGTTACTCACATATGTTGAGGCTATTGTTACGTCGAGTACCTCCTTCCTGTTTCTTGTAATAAAGGTAGGATTGATGCCTACGTTCAACGTGTCCAAGTTGTTGGACATGAATTGTAGTAAATTTTCACCTCTTTTGTTGGTGTCGCTGCTACCCCAAGCGATATGATGCGCGTTAGCATCACAACCGATGATTAGTTGCAGGCCTTCTTTCCTACAATGTATCACCAGGTCTTCTACCTCCTTTGTGGGTGGTGGGTCAGGGCGGTCCAAAGGGAAGTAGGCCGATCAGAGTACTAGCTACCTGGTTTCATTCCGTTCCTTCGTCCTGATCATCACTGCTGTTAGGTCTCTGGAACAGAAATTAGTTAACGGCAGTATTTTAATTTTTTTTTATTCTTTTGCAGGTCCGGGGGACCACTGCTGATCTGCTATAGATTAGCTCTCCGGATTCTTCCCCCGGACCTCTTACCTTCCCGTGTCTAACCCACGGTTCCTGTATTAGGGCAACGTCAAACCCACTCCCCGCCCCTCCTCGCTGAAGAGTAACTTTCCGAGTCTGTAGTAGACTCGGAAATCCATTCTCTCCAACACCTTGAACGAAGCGTCGTCCACTGAGAAGGCCAGGATTTGTCCTCCTTCTCTATCGATGTTTCTATTCAGAAGCGTCCATTCCTGCGTCCTCAGGTCCGGATTCTGCACCTGAATGTGCTGTCTAAACTCTTCTAGTTCTTTTTTTTTGTATCAGGTATAAAGGCCAGCACCCTGTGACATACTGGTAGTTCCGCGAAGTTGACTACCGTCAATTCCGCCCTCTCCCAGAGCTGCCCCAGTGCACCGACCGTTTTCCTGAGCCAATTTACGGTCCCTTTATTGGCACAGGTCATCGCTAGGACACCTGCGCTGAATGAAGTTCTTTCGAACTGTCGATCGCTCCCACTCCCTGAAGGGGTCTGATAGAGCGCATCCACAATTGCGTTCTGGACCAGTTCGGATTGCTCCTGGTCCAGGAGTACATCTGCGTAGAGTCTGTCGATCACCGCCATCCATATACCTCTAGTCATTTCACTGAAAGTTTAAGTTCTAGCTCCCACTTTCCTGGCCTTTTTAGTGATCGTTTGCTTGGGGGTTGAATGGATCTCCGGTCGAGATCTCTTTTTATTCCTACCCTCTCCAGATTGTCTCACTCCCCCAGGACTTGTGCGCTGGTCTGAGCGTTTTCTCTTCCCAGGTTTGACAGCGGTACATGTCCCAGCTGCCATTTTGGTCTCTCTGATGAGCCTCTTGCGTTGCGCTCCAGAGAGTTTCTTTTTCTTTGTGAGGTCGATGTTTCCCATCCCCTCAGTAACCTCCTCAGTGTCTTTGTTAACTGAGTGCCGTTGTTGTGCTGTGGCCATTACTTCCGCAGCTGTTATTTTACCCGGTTCCGATTCGGAGTTAACCGACTCTTTCCCGGGACTTGTTTTTTTAAAACGTGTCCATTTTGTTCCCACGAGTATGGGGGAAGGTGCGGTCCAGCCCTGTGGTGCCCCCTACACAGGACTAAGGCTGTCTACTACAAGATTTCGCCTGGTTTCCTGTAGGCTCCGTAAGCGACGGTGCACCCCCACCGTCATGCATCCATCAGCACGGGTCGCATAACACTTTGGATTGGGAGTCTTTTAGTTGCCTTTTACGACAGGCAGACCATACCTGGGATCTCTTTTATAATCCCCGTATTCCCAGGGGAAAATCCTTTGACTTACTAAACAGATATCGTGCAAGATTAGATATACAAATATATATTTGTGGTTTGTTGAAAATAAACAAAAGTTGCTCACCGCGACAATGCCTATCAAACAGTTCATGTATATCGATTACTGCAAACCGATCTTCTCCCTCTAATGCCTGCTTTAATGAACAATATCATATCCACATCCTTTACAAGTTTGAGTTTACATTTAGTAAACTTCAACATGCAGTCCCACGTATACCCAGGCATAAGTTTTCAAAGCAGTCTCTCTGAAATTTTTCATACCGTCTGCCAAAATAAGGATATCTGTGCGAAGGTATAAGTCGCTATATTCCCCCAAGTTTTTATCCCGAACGATTACCAAACGTTTTCCGCATGATCATACTTCTCTTAGCTAATATGCTCGTCATATATTTTATTGTACAATTGTTTTTTAGATGGTAATTGAATGTCGTTTAATTTATCTAAGTTGTTTATATAATCATAGGGGAAAACACCTCTTTTTGTTATTAATTTAAAATTTTCTTCATTTAAATAGCTGAATTCTTTTTTCAAAATTTACAAGTTTTCGACTTTTAGAGTGCTCAACAATTCGTCAAGACTGGCCCCCATAAATCTACAGGAATCTATAAATCTAAATTTGATGTTAGTCTCCGAGTCGTATTGAGTGAATGATATATATTTTTCCATATTAACGGGAAGTATGCTCGCTCGTCCTCGCTTGGCAATGTCTTTTATAATGAAATGACTATCGTAGCCCGAAAGATTGTGAAATGCAATCGGCACAATAAATAATTTTCGAAATTGTAAATTGCATGCCTGATGCGCCCAACCTCGAAAAGCTGCCGTAAAGAGATTATGATCACGAACAATAATATCTTTAGTACCAAAAGGTTTTTCACATATGTGACATACTTTGGCATTAATGACATTAGGCTTTTCCACCTTCTTCTTCTTATTACGCCCTCTCCTGCCAAAGGTTGGCGATCCAAATGGCAATTGTAGCTCTAGAAACTGCAGCACGAAGGATTTCTGCAGACGAGCGGTCGAACCATCTCCTCAAATCCTTTAGCCATGAGTTCTGGCGTCTTCCTACTAATCTTTTTCTCTGTATTTTGCCTTCCATTATGAGGCGTAATATTTCGTATTTAGGACCTCTTATCACATGACCCAGGTATTGCATTCGCAGCATCCGTCTATACACATACATTTCGAAGGCTTCTATTCTCTTTTCAGTCTGTGAATTTAGTGTCCAGCTTTTACATCCATAGAGTAGGACAGAGAAGACGTAGCATCTGATCATTCGAGTTCTGAGTTCCAAACTAAGGTCTAGTCTTGTAAAAAATGATTTCATACTCGTGAAGATTTTTTTCGCTTGCTCAATCCTTGAAAGTATTTCCCTTTTCGGGTCGCACTGGCCATTGATGTTAGCTCCCAAATATTTTATTGAGGTCACTTGTTCGATTGTTTGTCCCTTGACACGCAGGTGTGCATTTATTGGAGTCTTAGAAAACACCAATAGTTTGGTCACAGAGAATAGGTTAGTAAACTAACAGAGAAATCACTTGACGGCGCGGGAAATATCTAGCGAATGTCCTTGAAATTTTACTACGTTCTGTTTACCGAATGATTTTCATGTGAGAGCTTTGTCTTATAGGTGATACAGAAAAATATGGTAGGAAAAAAGGAGTGTTTGGAAAATTGTTAATGCCAGAAGAAGGTTTTGTTAACTATGTATCATTATTAGAAGCAATTGTTATGGAAAATATACAGTCAGTAGCAATAGGAAATGTAGGGGAAGAATTGTAAATAAAAATGAAGAATGTTCCATTTAGCCATCCATGTTCAGAGTTTCCATATGAATTTATGTTAAGATTATTTATTAGGATGAGAACATATTATATAGTTAAATTTGCTAATAGAAAATTTCAGACAGAAGAGTTACACAAGAGACAACAGAAGAAAAATAGGAAGTTGGAAAATTTGAAACATAATTGAGACATGCCATGTAAGTATCTTATTGCTGATAAAAATTATACCTTTTCTTTTTCAGATGAATGTTTTACAAATCTTTTTTTTCCAAAAAATAATGAATATTAGTATATGATAATCCATGTGATGTAAGGATGAGCTGAATTTTATACTATACTTCAGTGAGTGGTTTGAAACCTTATGTAAGTACTACTAATACAATTATTATTGTATAATATACAGCAACTATATTCAATTTTTGTAATTTTTTTCATTATACTTTTCACGCATCCATTGAATACACTGGAGATTTTTCAAAACGCAAGAGAAAATGATAATACATAGATGTTCATAGGGTAATACTTAGATAATTGAGACTGGATGAAAGTTTAAGGGTTTGGAACCCTTTTGTGAGTATAATCATATATTTCTAACCATTATTTATGTTACACTTTCATCATAATTTTCATGTATATACTTTCCTGCTAACTGGTCTGCAATAAATTAATGAAGAATTGGTTCCATAGAAGAGGCAATACATTTTTATCAGATGAAATAGATTGAGAGAATTTGTAGATAATCTAGAATCTAGCTGTATTTTTTCTGTAAGTACTCATGATGAAATATTTTGTTCATAGCACCTTTCAACTATGCTTTCATCATTTTGATATTGATTGGTGTATTTTTTCAAATATTTGTTTTAGCAGTGGTGGGGCTATTCAGCTCACGGGTGTCCAGTTCATTTGTTAGTAAAGAAGCTGGTTCAAACTATGAAACATCAACTACACTTTTGTATTAGGCATCAATAAATTTTTGAAGAATTCTACTTTTATAATAAAACCTACCTGTTGCCTGTTCAGTGAAATAAAGTTATTAAATTTGACTTGTATTTATTCTAAAAGAAAACAGATGTTGATATTTATAGGTTTATTTACCATTGGAACAATGTCTACTTGCTCACTGTATTTGCATAAATTGAATTTACTTTGATTAGTATGCCAATTATCCAATTGTAAAAGAAATTATAAATATACAAATATTAAAATATCTAACCTTACTATTTTGATATTTTGTTGTATCAAAATACTGATAAACTTGAATTCATAAGTTATTGTGGTTTGGTGAGACTTGGCTTGCTATTGGTTGAAAAGTCGTTCATCTGTCAGGAAAACAATTGACATCGAATCAAAATTCGAAGCGTCGAACGCCGAAAATCGCTATTGTGAACAGAACTTCACATGTCATTTACTCCATCTCAACTCGATCACATGACCGTATCAACCAATAGAAAAAGGCCCCCACGCCATTCATGCGTGGGGGCCTGCTCCTTCCACATCATTCTCAAGGTTATTCAACTATTTTTACTATTTCATTCATAAAAAGAGGGAGTGAAACATCTTGTTGTCTAATCACTAATCTTTGGTTTGGTCTTGGAGACATTGAGATGTAATCCAAACATCTCGCTATGGTGAACTATGGAATCTATAATGCTTTGTAGTTGTTGTACATCGTTGGCTATTATAACCGTATCATCGGCGCACCCAATATTGTTTATTGGGGTTCCATTGATCTTGATTCCGCCCTGGACTCCATCCTGTGCTTCTCTAAATATAGCTTCCGAGTACAGATTAAACAGGAGTGGAGACAATACGCAACCCTGTCGAACACCCCGTCTGATCTGCATATCTTCCGATGTTGATTGTTCCATCTCTACTACCGCCGTTTGATTCCAATAAAATGTGATATGATTGAATTAAAGTGGCTAAATTTGACAGTTTGTCAGCGAACCATTACATGCAATTATCCCCCCGATACTACTGAAATAGGAAAGACTATTATCGTAAGAACATTTAAAATAGTAACCTGCATTAAAAGCCCGATGCTTTTGATATTTGAGAGTTTTTTCGGTAACCTTATCATTACAATCTACCAACTGCGATTCAGTCTGCATAAATTAAAAAAGGACACTTTTGTTTATAAACGAAATTTTTAAACTCTACATAATCATATTGAGGAAATGAAATTTTTCAGTTACATTTTACATTTTGACAAACCTTTTCATGTTCGTTTAATCTATCACAGCTTGAAACATAATTTAAACATCTGTCACACAAGAATTTTTTGTCGTGACATTTATTGAGCTGACTTGAAATTAATCTAGACAAATGTTTTATCCAAACATATTGATATTTGATTGCAACTTTTTTATTGTCGATAGGTGGCGCTTCATAATAATTTAATTTAAGAAAATACTGATCTTGTATTAGTAACAAATTGACGTGACGTTTCATTTTATTTTTAGTTAAAACAGCAGATATAACCATGTAAAATGATCTCTTCTCTGTTTCGATCAATTCTAAAGCATAGGCGTTAACTGAAATTTCGTTTAGTTTTTCGAACTTTGAAATTTGATTTAATTTAATTGGAATTTCCAACCCCTTTATACGGTGTTATAATGCGGATACTTACTTAATCGTTGTGGGTGTTTTTTGACTGGATATAAAGCGCTTACGATGCTCCAAAAGAAACATGCTTGGTCTGCATTTTGAACGTTTACGCAAGCATGTTTCTTTAAAATTTGATTTGGTAATTTAATGAAAGATAAACCGTTGCCGATCTCATATTTATTTATAGCTACTTCTAATGAAACGATTTTACTAAGTGCCCAACCACTATTTTTTTCAGAAAATTCTGATAATTTATTTAAGATAACATCGATTACATTATCATTAAACCACTGTGCTAAATCCGATCCTGCATCTACAACAACATTTGGAGCAATGAAATACTTTCGATCTAATAATTCGTCACTTGACTGTTGCTTTATAAAGTCCCCCCAAAAGATTGTATTTATTTTTAACATAGGCATTGTTTTTAAAATATTATTGACTCTACTTTTAAATAAATGAAACGCGTCTTTTAAAAAATCTTTAATTTCTTTATGTTGTATATATATATATATATATATATATATATATATATATATATATATATATATATATATCGCGTTAAAACGTGCGTCGGCGTCTTGCGATTCCTAATCTCCATTCCTCTCTATTCGTCCACATGTCCTCTCTCAGATCTCTCTCTTCCATCTCTTTTTGTATGCCTTCTCTCCAGCTCTTTCGTGGTCTTCCTCTTCTTCTTCTTCCTCTGGGGTTCCACTGTAATATTTTCTTTGGGATTCTGTCTGGTGGCATTCTTTGAACATGCCCGTACCATATCAACTGTTTAGTTCTTATTTCGTCTGTGATGTCGTGCTGTACTCCCATTATTTGTTTTATCCTCTCATTTGTAACTCTTTCTAGTCTTGATTTCCCCGCTGCTCGTCTCCAGTAATCCATTTCTGTGGCTCTAATTTTTCTTTCGATCTTTTCTTTCAAAGGCCATACTTCGCAACCGTACATTATTATGCTCTTCACTATCGTGTCGTAAATTCTTTTTTTGTTGTTGTTGCTTATTGTTCTATCCCACAGTACTCCGTTTAACATTGATATTGCTCTTCTTCCTTTCATATTTCTGTCCAATATTGCTTCTTCGAGTGTCCCATCCTTTGATATTCTCATTCCTAAGTAATTGTAAGCTGACGTGTGTTTGATTTTTTGTCCATTTGATAATTGTAAGTCCTGTTGCACTCCCCCAATACACATATATTCCGTTTTTTCTACATTAACCTCTAGTCCCCAAATTTTATGTTCTTCTATAAGTTTTCGTGTCATATACTCTGTGTCGTCTATGTCTTGGCCGACTATAATTTGATCGTCTGCGAATGAGAGTGTGTATAATGTTGTGTCCTCATCTAAAGGTATGCCCATGTTTTGGCATTTCCGTTTCCAATTCGCTAGTGCCCGTTCCAAATATATTTTAAATAATGTTGGTGACAAGCAACACCCTTGTTTCAGCCCTTTTGTGATATTAAACCCTGTTGTTAGGTTTTGTCCAACTTTAATTCTTGATTTGGTTTTATTGTATAATGACTTTACTCCTTTTATCAGTTCAATATTAATGTTGGAAGTTTCCAGAGTTTCCCAAAGTTTAATTAAGGGTACGCTGTCGTATGCTTTCTTTAGGTCAACGTACAGTATATGGATCTCTTGATTGAATGCTAGTTTTTTTTCTATAATTTGTGTTAGTGAGAATAGATGGTCAATCGTTGATCTTCCCGCTCTAAATCCGGCTTGCTCTTCTGCTTCCATTTCCGTGTATTCCCTTTCGATTCTGTTTTTTAAGATCTTGCCATATATTCTACTGATTGTGTTTGTTACGGCAATTCCTCGATAATTGTCGCATTTGCTTTTGTCCCCCTTTTTGTGTATTGTTGACATATGTGATATTTTCCATTCTTCTGAGACTTCGGACTGATTAATACACCTTTGAAATAGATCTTGCAGCATTTTATATAATTTATCTGTTCCGTATTTAAATAATTCTCCTACAATATTTCCTGGACCCGGGGCTTTGTTATTTTTTAAAGATTTACATACTTCCTTCACTTCTTTTGTATTAATTCTAATAGGGGATCCTTGCGTATTAATTCTATCATTCATATATTCTGTGTTCTTAAATTCTTCTCTGTCTTCAGTTAACATTTTTTCGAAGTATTGTTGCCAATTTTGTGCTGTTATTGGTGAGATTATGTCCTTGGTATTATCTTTCCTCATGTTTTTTAGTATTCTCCAGCTTTCTGTACTTCTTCTACCTCCCAGATACGTATTTATTCTAGAACATGTTCTTTCCCATTTCTCATTCTTTTTTCTGCAAACTAATTTTCTAACTCTCGCTTGTGCTTCTTCTGTTCTTCTGTCTTCTATAGTTTTTGAGCTTAGGTATTTTTGGTATTTCTTTCTTTTTTCGTTTATTTCTATTTCTATTTCTTGGTCCCACCAATACGGTTTTCTTTTGTCTTTTATATTTGCCTTTTGACCTAGTGCTTCTTCTGCTGCCGAATGCATACATTTTTTAATATGTTTATATTGTTCTTCTATACTGCTAAATTTTGTTGTCTCTATTTTCATGTCCAATCTGTTCTGATATAATTTTCTAATGCTTTCCTGGTCTAGATTTTCTATGTTGTATCTAATTTCCGTTAGTTCTTCTTTTACGTCTTGCTCTTTAGCGATTTCTGTTTTCTGTTTTCTATTTATTGGTGCCGTTATTTTAGTTTTCAGAAAATAATGATCGCTACCGCATGATGGTCCCCTATGTACTCTAACATCTTGGAACTTTATATGTGAGTTTTGTCTGCTTATCATAAGATCTATAATGCTTTTCTGGTTTTATGTTGTAAATTTATTATAACTCTCGTTCTAATTCTACTATCGAAAATAGCAATCACATCTTGCCACTTAACTCTACTACCCCGTTTTAACCCTAAACCATAGACCTATTATCAGGTATATGCCCTAAACCTACCTTGCTGGATATCGCTTTAATTAAACATCTCATCCGCTTTAATTCAGCGATTTTTGTATAAATTTTACGTTTTTCTCCAACAGAAAATTTAATTTTTTTAAAAGCAAGCGCACTTTTTCTAATATGTTTGGCAATTAATTTTAAAAAGACATTAACAAGATCATCAGAATAATTTTGATGTAACTTTTTAATAGTTTCGGTAACTTTGGACGACATTATAAACCACTTTTATAATTAAAAAAGAAAAAAAAATCTTACTAATTTTCTATCGATATTGTTTAGCTTCGGACTAAATTTCTTTGATTTCAAATTCTACAGCTAAATGGGGTCGGCCGCAATCGTAAGATCCTCGGTATGTTAAGCCGTATTTCCCTTTTTCGAAATGACTAATATACGGCTCATAAGTAGCAGTCACTCTGTTGGACAGGAACCCAACTTTATCACCCAAGTCAAGTAGAACACTTGTTCCAAATGTCGTTTTGGTTATTTTTGCAGCATAAATTGCTTGAGGAACTCCTATTGGTAGCTCCTGCAGCTTTACTATAGGCTTCCGTGCTGTAATGTTGGAAACTTTGTTTAATTTTTCTAAATCCATCTAAAAATTTTTAAAAATTTCATTTTCAGAAATAAGAATATTTTGTGAGAAAAAAAACACACACACAACAATAATTGAAACTTACTTATAATTTTTTTCTTCTTGTAGCACTCGCACGCACAAATCTCTTAGCGTCAAAATGATACTAAACCGTATGGCTTTCTCCTTTTTATAACTTTAAGGATGTTTACAAAATTTGCTTAGAAGTTTCCAAAAAAAATAGATATTTTCACACGTTAAATCAATAAACAAAAACATATTTTCATTTAATTGGGAATTTGTAGTTTGTGCGGTTACATGTACCTATTAAATAAACTTCTTATCTTTATAATGTGATGTGTATTGTGGGTCTTTTGTTAAAATAAGCGTTTGGGAATTTTTATAAAAACAATTTTTAATTATTTACAAAATTTATTTTCAAATAATATATGCATCATTGATAAAAAGAAATTATTTTTGTTAATAACATTTTTTTCTCCTAACCAAAATTGTTAAAAGCTTGAACGGACCAAAAGGCTTAAGTGGGTTCCCTCTGAACCGTTGTTTTAACCTAACCTAACCTTGGTACGAAAATTTTACTGACAATTATTATATCTATACCGTCGCAGTCAACATTACACCTTATTTTAGTATACGATTCATGACACGTGACATTTAACGTGAAGCTTGACGTACTTTGCGTAACGCAAAATCGTTTGATGGGTCACATGCCAACATTCGTTAAGGTCCTTTTGACTTCTTAATTTGTGACATACCCTGTACATGTAAAAAAATATCCAAAACATTTAAACTGAAGCTGCATTTTATTTATTTTTAACAAAAATCATGTCACAAATATATATTTGTATATCTAATCTTGCACGATAAAAATAAAATGCGTTGTAGCCGAATGGTCTAGCTATCTGTTTAGTAAGTCAAAGGATTCAGGTTCGAATATCCGAGTAACCAGATTTTTTTTCAAAACCAACGCTTACGTCACACCACTCTTCAACGTACGACATTGCTTACGGAATCCACTTCCTCGGAATCCCCCCTCTCTCCCTGTTAAATGTCACATGTCGAAAATGTCATATGCCAAAAATGTCAAAAGTCAAAACTGTCATAAGTCGAAAATGTCATATGCCAAAAATGTCATACGTCAAAATGTCAAAAGTCAAATGCCCAATGTCATTTCCCCCACTTCTTCTTCCGCCATTTTCCCCACTCCTCCTCCCGCTACTTCTCACAGTCCTCCTCCCGCCATTACCTCACTCCTTCCCCCACTCCAAGTGGGCTTGAATTCCTGTTTTCTTTAATATAAAAGACATTTACTTTTTCCAAAGAATTAGCGTTACGTAAACGTATATTACTTGTTATTAACCTGTTAATCCTCGAATAAATGTCTTAGAGTTAAATCGTTAAAATTATTACAGTAATACCCCGAAATTACGCGATAGGTGGGACTGAGCGATAACCGTGTAACTCGAATTAGTCGGGGCAAAGGATACACCAGCTCTATTAATCCTACTCCTGTACAATTTCAATGAGCATTTAAAAAATTATTTTGCCAAACTTTTTTACACTCTAACAATATGAATTGTATAAATAACTTGAAAGAATTATTATTAAATTTAACATCTGTGCAGTATAAGGAAAAACAAATTCAACCTTGGCAACCTAAGTTTAAGTTTTCATACTTGTATTACAGTTATTCTAGTGAAGTCACAGATTTAGATATTGGTCAATTATTAACCTATTTTAAGGCATATACTAATAATACCGATACTTTTGGAGGTTTAAGAGCTTCAAGCGAAAAGTTTGTGGAGTACATTTATAAATTAGAAATTGTATTGACTACTTCATTTAAGAATATTTTGACGGAAATGCACATTTCACATTTATTGTTAAGTGAGGTGCTAAAAATAGAATTTAATCATCCGTGTGAATAATAAATATGTTTGTGAATATTTTTTTCATTTATTAGATGTTTCGCTGCGGAATGCCTATTATCTGTAGAAAAAGTTCACTTATGCCAAATGTAAATTTTTGTCGTTCAGAGAAATGATTATTAAAAGCCCAATTGGTGTTCATTACTTAGAACCCATCCCGAAAGAAAGTCAAAATACAACGCCATCCAAACGGTGTCAACAATGTTCTAAAAATTACCTAGGAAAAAGGACCAGATACCAATGCCCCAAGTGCAATGGAAATCCAGGTTTATGCATTCATTATTGTTTTAAAATATGGCACACAAAATTCAAAGTTTTCTTTGTGTTTGCTTGAAAATAAATATATTTTTTAAAAAAGTCTTAGTTTATTCATGACCATTATAATGGCCATTGGTACATCAGACTTGTAATTTTTAAAAATAGACCAGTAGCCACTATAGTGGCTCAAGATCAGAGTTGTTAATATCATTTTAGAAACTCCCATTAATCATTTCTGTCTAAGTTTCATGTTAATATGTCAATACATTTCCAAGCTATCAACTGCGGAACAGAGTACAAAACTGGTTAAAGCATTAGTGATACTCAACGTGTTAAAGATGGAATCTACCTATCTTTCAAATAATGTAAATAATTTTAATAAATGTATAAAAATATATTTTTATTTACAAAAAACAGAATTAACCTAACACATAGCATTTTTTTTAATTCAAATTTTAGTTTTGGATATAGAACAAATTTCTACTTTTATGGGAACATTTGTGAATTGTTAGGACATTGTTACAACCCAGCCCTGTTTATTTGTCGGCGTCCGAGAGTCGACCACAATTAGGGTGCATATTAATGAGTGGTTTGTCGGCCTCCGCCTCCGTCTAGTAAATTCTCGAACACCGCGTCGCGTTTAACGGTTTCGAGATGGTAGGAGGATTGTTCTGGCGCTTTCGGGAAAAAGGTCGAATAGTGGCTTAAAAATATAAAAAGGAAAGCAGTCGCGAAAAAGTTTTAGTTTTAAAAGTGTTTATAAGTTATGAAATTTAATTAGTTGTAAATTAGTTAAATATCTAAGTGAATATCTATGGGATTTGTAAAAGTAAAATTTATCGTGTAAAAGTATTGGAATACAAGTTGTTTTGTTACTGTATCGAGAGTTTAAAATTACCAAACCCAAGAAAGAAGTAATTCCGTCACAATATAGAATAGTATTTTTGGATATGGACTACTATAGTATTAAAATCTGTCATTTCTCTTTTGCTTAAATGAGTATAAACAACGCAATAAAAAAACCAATTTTTTATTCATACCCACATAAAAATTATAAAACTACACAAAATAAATTGCACTTTTTTCTTTGACTTGGTAGTTTGACTTAGTTAATGAATAAAATAATTAAAACATTCTGCTGGTCTTAGATTAATAATGGGCACAGTGCTAATGACAGGAAACTGAATCACCGACGACATATGGTTATGACTGCATTCGCCAGATAAACTCCTTTTCTTCCACAAATAAGTTTATGCCAAACAGCATTGTATACTACTTTTATTTTGTCGAAATGCGCTGTTAAGTTGTAACAAGCCAGCTTCGTTTTGTTAAAGAAATTGCTTTTGTTAGTTTTTGGAAGTGAAAAAGGTGAAAAAGTATTTTGCCTGTCTAACGTTGAAACACAGTTTCATCATTCACAAACGCCTTTCTATCGTGTTTCTCTTCTGACTTCCTCTATTTTTTCTCCTGATGTGTTTATCATATTCCTTCCCAGTAAACAATTTTTTGTACCAGAAATGTTTCAGAAACATACTCTCTGGTGCATGAAACATGTATAAAACTAGAGATGTCCGCCCTCACAGACGTTTCATTGTGATGTTTCATAAATAACGTTTCAACTACATATATAGAAATATTCCGGGGACATATCTACAGTATCTTTAAAAATAGTTTAAGAAAGATTTTAGAAATATTTGTATTACAATGTTACCCAAATATTGCCAAAAACATTTCTGGTACATTCTGAATATTCCAAGTCATATTTCAGAAATATTTGAATAAATGTATATTTTTACCAAAAATTCTTGCATTTTCAAACAATTTATTAAAAAAAGGAATTAATATATTGTATGTATAATGTATTGTATACATAATGTAATAGGACAAAATAGATCATTACTATTCAATGGGTTATTCCATAAATTAAATTTTTATCTTCACTCACCTTATCTATAGCTAATCAGGCTAAACTAAGGTGAAAATAATGAAGCAACACAAGCCCGAGCCCGGCGTACCTACCCCTTTTGTTGATACTTTTAATTTACCTGCAAACTTTGCCCTAACCTCTAAAACTCGACCGGTACTCGTTATCCGTAATGTCTGTATGCGAGGCAAGCTTTGTTTTAGCTTTGGCTCACAGTTAGGTTATAACGATTCTGAAGCTCTACGGGTAGTACGACAGTTGTAGCATGGGAAGTTTCGAGCGAGACCACTTTAAATATACGAATGTGGATACTGTTTTCAACGGACTCCGTTGATAATAGAATACACGGACACGGTCGCCTGATGCCACGTCATTAAAATTTAGTTATGCGCGGGAAATTTGAATATTGAATAATACCATAGGTATTGTTACGAAACAATTTTTATTCCAATACTTTTACACAATAAGTTTTACTTTTATAAATTACATAGATATTCACTTAGATATTTAACTAATTTCATAACTCATAAACACTTTTAAAACTGTCCTTTTTCACGACCGCTGTCCTTTTTATATTTCTCCGAAAAAGATCTTCTATAAGAAGCCCGAAAAATCTTTTATTATTTTGGAACTACTAGACACCTCGTTAAGAATTTTTGGGAGTTTTACTTTTGTTCGCCGCGCCGACAGTCCCCCAATTGTGACCGACGCACTGTCGCGACAGAAAAGGTCAACGGAGACGGACTTAAAAAATCCAAACATCATCCCCCTCTCAAATTTGATCGTCCTGATCAAATACTTGCGGAACCCCACCATTGTAAGGCTTTAACTAAGTGGAAGACTTTCATCTTGGCTCTGGGACTGCGTTGGATTCTATAAACCACATCATTTATTCTTTTTATCACCTTACATGATCCTTTCCAAGATGGTATTAACTTGGGAGACACATTTTTCTTTTGTTGTGGATTATACAGCCATACTCAATCTCCTTCCTTGAATTCCGTCGAATTTTCTCTTAGGTCATAGCGAACCTTCATTTTATTACTTGTCAACCTCAATCTCTTTCTGACCGTTTCATGGATTTTGAATAAGCTGTCCTGTAACTCGTCTGCATAATCTTGAGCTTCTTCTCTTCGGCACTTGGTGACCCGAACACCAAATCACAGGGCAAACGAAGTTCCCTTTCGAAGACTATGCTGGCTGGAGTAAGCTTTGTAAAATCATGAACAATGTCAATCTTTTGCTAAATATCTTTCACTTCATCTCGTACTGTGTTTACTTCCTTTCTTAACTCTCCGTCGATCTTCTTGACATCTTCTTTTAATGTAACTATTTGTTCTCCTGTTTTCTGCACTACGAAGAACTTTTCTTGCTGTTCTAGAAGTTTCTGGGTATCTACTTTCTTTGTTCTTCCTGTTGTTCTAGGAGTTTCTTTTGTTCTTCTCTTTCCTTCTTTTGTTTTTCCAAAATTTTCTCGAGGTCTTTTTTTCTCTTGTCGTCGTTTTTCTTCTTCCACATGGCGTTTTTCTAACTCTTTAAATTGATTTTTCATGAATTTTATAACGTCCTCCATGTAGTCGTATGGCGTATTTCTTGTATTCACCATAAATCTTTTTGTCGCAAAAAAATTCCACGTCTGACACCACTGTTACGAAATTTACTTCTAGGTGATTTATAAATCACATAGATATTCAACTGATTACAACTTAATAATTTCATACTTCTTATACACTTTTAAAATTGTCCTTTTTTCACGACCGATGTCCTTTTTATATTTCTCCGAAATGCCTTTTAAAAGGAGCCCGAAGTATCTTTTATTATTTCGGAACTACTAGACACCAATTTTATCCTACAGCAATAAATTTGGAACGACTAAAATGAAATGTACTTGTTATCAATTAGATCTGAGTGGTCAAACCAGTTAAATGATAAATTTCATTTCATACATCAGAGAGTATGTTTCTGAAACATCTCTGGTACAAAAAATTGTTTACTGGGACAATGATCAACTGCACAATTTAACACTTCGAATATTTACTATTGAGGTAATTTTAAAATATTTCAAATGTTTGCGATAGAAGTAATTTTGAAGTGTTTTAAAATATATGATTTAAAGATTTTTCAGAAATCTAACAATATAATGTTTTGAACATTAACATTTGAGGTAACATTAAAACGTTTCAAATGTTCATGATAAAAGTAATTTTTTATCAGAATATATGATGCTAAGATATTTTAGAAATGTTTCAAACGTTATTGAACATTTCTGAAATGTAACAATTGAGGTAATTTCGCATGTTTACTGGGTTAGTGTCTTGTTCAGTAGGGGATTTGATTACTTTGTAAGCTTGACACTTATCAAACAGATCTTGTTTAGGTTTAAAAAAGCTGATATTAAATTTATACATACATAAAGTCACGCCTTTTTCCCATAGGGGTAGGCAGAAACCACTTCCTTCCACTTGTTACGGTTCTTACACACATCTTTTGCTTCCTCTACTTTCATCAGTGCTCTCATACATGCTCGTCGGTTGTTGGTACTCTTGACCTGGCCTTTCTTCAAAACAATGTTGATCTGATCAAGATATGTTTTCCGAGGTCGACCTCTACCGACCTGTCCATTTACACTTGCCTTATAAATTTGTTTCGTCAATCTTTCTTCGTCCATCCTTTCTACGTGTCCAAACCATCTAAGCATTCCTTTATCTATCTTTGTAACTACATCTTCTTTTACATCACAGCGTTTCACTCTTTCTCCCTAAATCGAAACTCCACAGTTTGTCATAGGTTAGGTTAGGTTAGATATCATGTGAGTGGGGCGTGGTCGCCCCTCCACCGCGACCCGTTCACAGTTTGTCATGCTTTCTTCTCTTTCAAAAATCATAACTTTCGTTTTGCTTACATTTATTTTCATCACTTTGATTTTCAGGGCATCATGCATAATATTAACCATCACCTGCAGATCCTCTTCAGATGACGCTAATATGACTTGATCATCGGCGTAAAGAAGGCATTTGACGATCAAATCATTCATTTTCAATGGATACGCACTCTCTTTCAAATCTTTTAAACAATTGTCTATATATAAGCTAAACAGCCATGGCGAAGCCACACATCCTTGTCTTACACCTTTTTCGATGACACAAGCAGTGGAATCCTCGTAAAGTGATTTCAGTGCTCATATAAACTACCACTTACCCCATTCATTGACAATGTCGACCACAATTTACTCCTAACCACTCTGTCATAGTCCTTTTCCGAGTCTATAAAAGCGCAATAGACCTTCTGACTTCTAGCCAAGATACTTTTGACTGGTATTGGCCCGGCAATAGTGGGATTCAACTGCAGGAAAAAAAAATATGTTGCCTGACTACTGGATATCTTTTGCCTAATGGCTTTATATCTCCCAATACTGCCTGAGCTTTAACAATATCTGCTAGAGGTGTTCTCAAAAACTTATCACATAAAGTATTAAACTCCTGAAAACTTGACTTCTGATGTTTCAGAGGGGACCTTTCTTTTCTCTTCTACAAAGCCTTGATGTTAGCTCTTAATTTTTTCTCTCTGGTACTTTAGGAGTTTAGAATGGCTGGTATCTGTGTAGACCATATATTTAATACTCCTATATTGCAACTAGGGGTCTGGAAAAGGATGACAAACAAACGGTGCAGACATAGGTACTTACATCTGTCTCCGTCATTTAGACCTGAAATGCTAAGCGCATGTCCAAGAATGGAGCTTTGCCGCTAAGCTATGGAGCATACAAGAAAATATTTACTATAACTGCATTATAAGCTTTCCCATTACAGTCGCAACGCTTGCGCACAACGGATTGAGTATGAATAAAAAAAGTATAAAAAAAGTATGAGTAAAAAAATGAAGCACTTAGATGTTTTATTGCTTGAAGGTGTAAATTACATTTGCTTTCATTTTAATAACTGGTGTAAAATTAATGATCTTATATCTTATACTTCCAAAACAAAATGTATTTAAATTTAACGTATTAAGGAACCCTAAATTGTTCCCAAAATCCGCCACTACATAAATCTTGTTAAAGAATGATTTTAAAGATGTGGAAACGTGAAGCTTTGGTTTATATAAAAAATTGAAATTAGAGCGAGATTGTTGTTGCGATAAAAAAAGGATCGCAAATGATGCTTGTTAGTCATACTAATGAGCCTTGACCTGAATTTACAGAAATACCTACCCTTATTTCCAGGAAAATAATATTATATCTCATACTTCAAAAACAGATTGTATTTAAATTAAAATGTTTATTTAATTCTTGAGTATTATCTTTGCAAAATTGTATTATTACGATTTACCTACATAAATAGCACAGCTCTATAAAAAAATTTTTTTTATTGCCCTGGATATCTCTGCGGATTTCTGTTTTCAAATCCACAGTTTTCGAAAATATTCATGAAAGTACTGAATTGGCTCTGGTTTTTATGATTTTGGCTCATTTTATATTTTAATAATTCACACTATAAGTTGGCTTTTTCGAACACGAATTATGTGTTTGGTATCTTGCTTAAAATTAGGTTTCTGCGCATTGGGTTGATTTAAAAATGATTAACTTTTTACTTGGTCAGCAAATTGGATATACAAAATACCCTTGTTTTATTTGTATGTGAGATAGTAGAGTGAAGCAAGTTCACTGGGAACAAGATGTGTGGCCCTCTAAAAAATGCTAAATTGTTGTTAAAGCCAATATAATAAATAAGCTATTGTTAAGTGGAAAAAATATTATACTTCTGCCACTACTTATTAAATTGGGTGTGATAAAGCAATTCGTCAAAGCATTGGACAAGGAAGGAGAATGCTTAAACACATTGTAAGACATTTCCTTAGCTGAGTATGGAATAGTTGAAGGCTGGAATATTTGATGGCTCTCAAATCCGGAAATTGATGAAAGATTCACACTATACAAGTTATGACTGATTCTGAAATACAGCTTTGACAAGTTTTTTGTTGGTGGTAGAAAATTTTCTAGGAAACTATAAAGCGCTAAATAATACGGACCGTCACGTGATGGTAGATTACTGCTGGTCTTTAAAAAGGGATTGTCCCCAAAAAAAATATAACAAAAATGCTACTAAAAGGCGTTGATCTGAAATTTAAAATAAATTTTATGATTTTTTTTCTTCTTTTCAAGATTTATGTATGTTAATTAAATATTGAAACAAATTATTTAATAGTAATTTTCAATAAAAAGTTAATATTGAAGAATATACTTTCTCATTTTGACTGATTAAATCTTTTGCCTCTTCCACTTTCATCAGTGCTCTCATTCATGCTCGTCGGTTTCGCAGTGTTGAATAAAAATATTTAAAGTATAATGATTTTCATTATATTCTGAGATTACTTAAGTATTTAATAATTAATTTTTGTAAGCATTATTTCTGTTTGATTTAAATTTGTTTCTTTAATCTTAACAAATGAGTTAAATGAGTCTATTAAGCTTTCGATAGAATAGTATATAGTATATTATAGTTTATAGTACTTTTATTCATAAAGTAAATATAGTAATCTTTACTTTAATTTTAGTAGTACCCAATGAATATTAATATTTATTCATTAATAATTTTAATTTTAAACATTTGTTTTTAAAAACAGTTACAGTTTAAATATGCAGTAAATAAGGAAATATGAAAAATATAATTTTTCAACTTGTTCATTCTTCTACAATAGGATTCAGGCGATGTAGTTTCCTTTTCACTGGACAGAACATCGAAATTTGAACAGATGTTTTCGATAACCACTAAATTCGTGATTGCAAATAAACCGTAGATACGAACCGGTTTTCGCCATTTTTGTCTAAACCGATTTGAAAACCTACTGCGCTAATAGAAGTTGTGGAATTAGAAACAAATTTTTTAAAACAAACTTTGAACATTTTATTATTACAAATTATTATAAATGAGTCTTTACAACTTGAAAACTAAATAAAAACTTAAAACTAGTGTGAGCTGTTCCCTACCGTGAAAATGCAAAACTTGAAGCTCTGCAGTTTAGTATTTCCGTTATCAACTGTGAGAATGCAAACTTGCAATCTTGTATTTCTGTACGTTGACTGAACTGCATCTATAACTTGCATGATGTATTTTTTACTGTTATGTGAAGTTTGACCAAAAATAAATCAGAATATTTTGATAAAAAAATTTTTTTTCTGGTGCTGAATTTGATGCTTGTACTGCAGTCATATCTGATCAACATTAAATTTTTATGTTATTAATAAACTAAGGTTTTCAACTAACCTCAATAAAAACAAAAATAAAAACTTGTACCATAATTTCGTATGGCATAATTTCTTGCTCCCCTTTCCGGCCGCATTTTAGTCTCACAAGAACGACTTTTGTAACCTGCTGCTTACTTTTGTGGACTATTCATAAACAAAATTAACTTTTTACATAACTATACCATATGTTGACAAGTTTAGAGTGAACCAAAATTAAAAAAAAAAAACACGAGATGATGCAAAGCTTACGCGCCAAAGATACTTTACTAGCGTTTACATGGCCAGATTTAAATTATGTTTATACCAAAATTGAAGTATCTAGGAACATGGTTGTCAGAAGAATGGTCATCTGATATCGAGATCAAATTTCGAATAGAACAAGCACGCACAGCATACCTGAAGTTCAAGAAAATCCTTCCAAGTACAGATTTTGATCTGGACCTTAGAATTAGATTCATGAAATGCTATGTATGCGCAGTACTTCTATATGGTATGGAGGGGTGGACGTTGAAAGTGAGCACCATGAACAAACTAGAATCCTTCGAGATGTGGATATATAGGAGAATCCATAAAAATCCGCGTACAGCAAAAAAAGACGAACGAAGAGATCCTCAGAATGGTAAAAAGAGACCGCGAATTATTGTTAACAATCAAACGCAGAAAAACAGCGTATTTGGGACATGTCATACGATATGAAAGATACCAATTACTTCAGTTAATAATAGAGGGAAAGATGGAAGATAAGCGTGGTGTCGGCCGGAAGAAGATGTCATGGCTCCGCAATATCAAACAATGGACAGGACTGAATAATGCAGGAGATCTAATACATATCATAAGAGACAGATATGTGGCGTAATGTGATCGCCAACATCCATTAGTGGATATGCAGCAGAAGAAGACCATTTAATTCTAAAAATAAAAAACTAGAGCGATATTGGTAGTAGCGCTGCCTCATTTCACGCTAGGTACTTATAATTAAGTCGATTTTTATCCATATTTTTGAGTCAGGAGTTTCAACCTTTTTCTTTTAAATTTTACGCAATCATTCATTAAAATTATTTAATTTTGTCATTGCATTCGTCGAAAATTTAAATCGACAGTTTGTTTTCTTTCAAGCTGCCATGGAAAAGAATACTAAAAAGAAAGAACAGCAAATTTGTAAAAAAAAAAAACAAAAAAAAAATATTTTAAAACTTTTATTAGGTTATGTACAACTTCTATTTATACATTAGAACCTGAAAATAGGCGGTCAATTTAATAATTAAAAAATATTTCTTCAGCTACTCTACACTAAAAGTATGTAGTTCTAACTAAAAAGTAACTATCTAAAACATTATTTTTACAGTAATTCGTTTATAAAGCTAAATTCAATAATACAAAATATTATATTAATATAATATAATATATAACATACAAGGTAATTCGGAATTTAACAGTTCTAGAGACAATTTATTCATTATAATAAATAAAATGTAAATTTAATAATTGCCCCAGCATCCAGCATCTTGGAAGCATTGTAATTAAAAACTTGTAACAGCAAAGAAGTACATAACATTTTAACAAACTGAAGGGAATGAAAAAATGTGTCTACATCAAAATGGATACTACAAAAAAAATTTGTCAATCACAATACGGACATTCAACCACCAACAAAAAACATTTTAATTGAACTTATATTTTTTAAACATTAAATTCAGAAACACCTTGTATAACATTATCTAATATTCACATGATATGAATTAACAACATATTATAAAGTCATTAAGGTGGTTCCACCAAAAATAAGTCTTATTTAATCAAATTAATCCATTTAAAATCGTTTTTATCATTGCCAGTATATACAAATATAAAATATTGGAATATTAATATTAAATAAAGAAAAATATAACTATTGGGGATATGTGTGGCTAAAAAATGTTTAAATAGGTAACTATATCTTAACTAACAGTTATAAAAGTTGTCTCAGACAAGGGATTCATTAAAATTCTTCGCCACACCTTAATATTTTCTTAAAAATAGGTACCTAGTTAGGATAAGTTCTTGTGATAATTTTTAATTAGATGTAGATTTTCTTCAAGTAAAGATACACCTTCCAAGACTTCGTCTCAGTTAAAAAATAAAACTTTCATTACGTTCAAATCGTATTCCTTAATTTATAACCTACCGAACAATACTTAACTTTCTTTTTAATTAGATTCTCTAACATCTATGCAAATATAAGGACCTAGAGATAATGGAAAATCTTAGGCACTGTGCAACACCGCCACTGTCACGTCGCATACCAAAATTACACATTACGAGTTAATTTCCTTATCTTAGTCTCTTTCCTAGAAACATCGTAAAATCTTTCGAAGTTTGATGGTATAAGCATATGGTAAGAATTAAAAATTAATGATTTTATCTGTGACTTATCGCACGTTGCGGATACCGGGGCTAGCCAGCAAAAACTGTGTGTAACAAGAATGTGTTAGTAGTCGCTATATCTCTTTCTCTACACCTACTGCCCGCAGAGAGGGGGAGAGAGAAAGTGTAATCCGACTGAACCAATCATAAAAAGTCATTTGAATTTAAATAAATGGCAGGGATAAATTACTTTACGTGATTGGTTTGTATAAACGGATTAAAAAAAATGAAATTATATTGTTTTGGTATTCTTGATCCTTTGACATCTACGAGTTGACAGTGAGGTTTATTGGTTATTAAAACGTAAACGGCTAAAAACATTGTTAAGACTTTTTAATAGGTCTTGAGAGGTGATTGGGGTTTACAGTAGTCATTTCAATTAGTGTATAACAATGTGCGGTAAGTTTATAATATGTTCAAATATTAAAAATTAAAATTAATAAGTTATTTTATTATACATTTTTGTAAATATATTTTGTCATTTTTTTAATTGAAATGTATTGACATAGTAAAACTTTCATCTGTTTTAACTTGTAGTTATACTAAATGAAATTTTATTTGAGCTTTAGTTTGTTAAATAGTAGTATTGATTCATATATTATTAATGCCACCTTCTTTTATTTGATATTAGGCATTTAAAAAAATATTATGTATGTACATAAATTAAAAAGTAATATTTTATAATAAACTTGGTTGATTTGCTAATATTTATAACTATTAAATAGTTAACTGGTTCTGTTGTATAACAAAAGTGAAAGTTAATTATTAACTTTTAACATATCAGTTAGGTAACACGGCTCACCTCACCTATCTATTCTTATTTAACATTTACTTACATATTTGTCGAATAGCGTAAGGAACTTCGGGTGTCCAATAACACCACACAATTTGTTTATGTGCATGACAACCTCAAGTTAGTAAATGCTGCACTTCTTTTATCAATAATTGTAAAAATACCACTATTTTTTGATGTCTTAAAAAAGAAATTAAACATTTTCCGAAAGTTTGAGTAACAAAGTAAGTAATCCCTTTGGCCAGTTAAATAATTTGTTTGCAACCCCAAGAAGATCGTATTTTATTTCTTAATTAGACAGTCAAATCTACTTTCCTACATTTTCAATATTTTGTTTGAAAATTACATCACTGCATTTCTTTTGTTTTAGGTCAAATGTTGGTTCATGTTAACTAATTGTTGCTGGCGAAATTAAGTATATTATTGCTACGAATTGCGACTAACATCTTAAAGGCCGGACCTGTTAAGTGAATCATCCGTTCAACGGATGATCCGATGGTTATGGTGATGGCGCGAAATTTGTGTTTTCTAGAAATTTGAGGAATGCTTTTTTGCAATATGTAAGTACGCATATCGGCTCGCGAGTTCAATTAAATTTAGTTAATTCAGTTCAGAAGTTAATAAGTCTATTTTGGAATTGTAAAGCGAATAGTGCTTTTCAGTGGAGAGATTGTCAGTAAGTAGTCTATTTAGTCCTGTGAATTTTAATTTGTGATTTATTACATAAAAACTGTTATTTTTAAGTTTGTACCACTCATTAAAGAACCTACAGGCATAATATTATAATTAACATATATTTTATAACAGAAATGTTTAAAAATACCTAGCATACATTTTTAATTGCAAACTTTATTTCGTAAATATTAATTAATTTGTCTGGATTATTAGCATTTATTTTACGGCATAAACGAATAACCGATGTTAGTTTTGTCGACTTTCGCACCATTGTCGGTTAATTAGATGCGCGCAGTGTTGTAGGCTTAAAGTCCATGAGATTTTCCACTACCTCGTATTACTTTACAGATATTGTTATGTCAAAATACATAAATCTAAAAAAAAAAAATAAATTAAAAAGATTAAATATTCGTCAAATTAGTTGGAACGACCTTATTTTTTTAAGAAAATTTGTTCCCACGATTAGTTTTAAAAGAAATCATACCAAAATATATATAAAAATTATATAAAAAAATAAATGGCGTATAAATTAGTACTTTCGTATTGCACAAACCTTCAAGGCAACAAAAAAATATAAATTAAAATGAGTTAGTCAGCAGACTTCCAGGATATTTTGAGATTTAAGCGAAAAAATTCGCGCATTTTTTACAAAAAAAAAAAATTTACCAGCTGTTGTTAACAATAAATTAAATTAAAGACGTTCACTTTAAGATCAAATATTCTTTCTTAAGTTTCTTTACATGAATCAGATCAGTTTCGATGATACCAACCACCAAAATATCTTTGACAAAAAAATAGCACCGTGATAATTAAAATGGAAATTAGTAAAAATTTAATTTAAAAATAATCTTGCATAAACTAAAATTGAATACTTTTTGCGATTCATTTCCATTAATTATGTGAACCCGTCAGTTACTGCAATCAAAAAACAAAAAATTTAAGTAAATATAAGGAACCTTTTTTTTAAATATATATGGAATTATTACAGTCGTCATTGACCATTTAAAACAATTCGATAAATTCAATAAATCTAGATTATAAAAAGATATGTCGCAAATCTCAAAATATTTCGTCCGAACACTTTAACGCGTGCAAATTAATATTACACCACGTTAACTAATTTTAAAAACTTCCTAAAATTACCATCGATTTACAAATTCGAATTTACGAATAAAATTTTAAATAAAATACTGATATAAACTCTAGTTTGTTAACAATAAAAATGTTTTTTTTGTTTTATCACACAACAAAATTTTATTTTTTTCAAACCTGGGCTTGTTTGATGTCATCACCGAAAGACAGCCAAATATAAAATTTTACTTTTTTTGCTCGATCAAAAACAAAATAAAAAAAATCAATAAAAGTGATAACTACATAAGCTCATACAATATAAATGTGCATGCACGTCATCAAAAACTTGATACCAACAACAATAAAAATTACAGTTCGTTTTATTTAATCTCGAACACACCGGGTCAGTCTGTTCGTAATATTTTATTGCATTAATCAAGTCAATGTCTTGTTAAATATTACAATTTCTATATTATTTTAGACGGTACATAAAATTGCAGATATTATACATAAATCTTTTATTAAATATTACACACAGTTTTATTATGTATTAATACAAACGGTTTTTACGATTGAAGATCTATGAGCGCCAGCTGGCAGTTGACAGATTCATAAGTTGGCAATTTTATATACGTTTTTAAGACGTTGTCAAATTTTATTATCATGGTGAAATGAACCAAGATAATTTTTTAAAATGGTTTGAAAATCAGTTGCTAAACAGTCTCACTGAACCATCAGTAATTGTTATGGACAATGACCCTTACCACAGTATGTTATTACACAAAATACCAAACATGTCCTGGCTCAAAGCGGATATTAAAGAATGGCTTGCTTTTTTACATACTATGTTTAAACACGAGCTTTTAAAGATTGTGTATCAGTAAGTTCATTATATTTTGTGTTTATATAATAGTTTCTAATTTTATACAACAATCTCCTACCTGTATTTTTACATTGCATTGTAATTATATTTTGAAGTAGTTTTACTGATTTTGTTAACAAAATTGAAACTGGTATATTTTTAGAAACAAACCACCAAAAAGATTGACAGATGACCTAGCTGAACAATATGGGCATATTGGCCGTGATGGAAATGCAGAAAAATACTGTTTAAATATGTGGTCTGAAGCACTTCAAACCGTTACTCATTGATCTGGAAAAACTATTGATCACACAGAAAAAGAAACTGACAAATGGTATAATAGAGAACGAATTTTGGAAAAACAAGAAATTACTCCCATTGATATTGAGGCCAACAGTGATGTAGATGTAGAGAAATAACTTATCCATTCTGTTTTAGGCATTTTTTCCTTGTAGCTTAATTAAACTAATGTAATATAGCTTGGAAATACTTTTTTACGTAAATTATCAATATTTTTCTTGAAATGAAAAAGCAACTATTAGGTAAGTATGTCAGCCCCTAAATAGCATTATACCTTCATTGTGAAGCAATTTAATTTAATACGAATTAAACAAAGCATTAATAAACTAACTTGAATAGTTTTTATTGAAAACCTTTTGTTTAGGTAAATTCTCAAAGTTTTATTGCTATGTCGTAGACTAATTAATGGTAAAGTATGTTTATTAAATAATCAACAACATAACCTCATTATTTCCTCAATGTCCGTACTACTGCCAAAGTCTGGAAACATTATTCAAATGTGACCTCATACTCGCTCTATGACGTGCATGCACATTTATATTGTATGAGCTTTAATTATATAAAGGCAGCAGACAATGTGATTATCGTCTGTCTTTCGTCATCAAAGGAAACCCAGGTTAAAGAGCCTAATAAGTGAGCACGTTCGCAGTGGCAGTCTGCACTACCGAATGACTATTCGATGGATGAATCTGCATATGTGAAGATTGTCCCAAACCACCGTTTGTAGTCTGTTGCAACTGTTGCCCCACGTGTACCTGCGGAATTTGGATATTCGGCGCGTTTCCTGTTGGTTGTGTAGTCTGAGCTGGAGCGTTACCTACGAATACAAACATTGTGACAAACGGTATAACAAAGTTTTTATTTTTAATTCAATAACAATCAATATACTTTAGTCAGTTCGAAATCAGTGAGTTTTCAATTCGACACCGAAGGAGTGCGCACGAGGAGGACGTTGAAGAAGCTGTACAGTGATTTTTTGGTAAAATAACAATGTAACTTGAATGGGAGTTATTGTGTAGTAACCAAAGACGTTTCAATTAATATGCTAATTTTTTTCCCGATTTTTTTAGAGCTATATGACTCAAAAAAAAAGTTCAAAATTAAAATTCAAATTGCCTAAAACTTTTCGGAAACTCTCAAACTCATCTGAACGGTGCTGTGAGTCACAGCGCCACAGTCTGTGACGTCAATTCGTAAGTTGACTGTAGTGTTTGCGTTTTATTTACATACGTTACATCGGGTTCTATGACAAATAAGCAGGGTATATCGAGCGTGTTTTGTGCCTCTGTGCCCGAATACTACTTCGAAAGAGCCAGAAAAACTTTATTTTTTCATTCCAACTAATATGGCTATTAGAAAAAGGCCTTTAAAGAAGCATGAAAGTAAGATTAATGCAGCGTAGATACGTAGTCTGAGAAGTATAGCCGGAGTAACTGGTTGATAAAGTGAAGAATAGTGAGATAAGGGTACGAGGTGGTGTAAAAAAAAAGTAACTAAGATATATAAAGGAATGTTAAGATGGTTTGGACACGTAGAGAGAATGGATGAAAAAAACTGACAGAACACATTTCTAAGGCGAGTGTGAATGGGCAAGTCAATAGAGGTCGACCTCGGCGAACATACATACATATAGTCACGCCTTTTTCCCGTAGGGGTAGGCAGAGACCACTTCCTTCCACTTACTACGGTTCTTACACACATCTTTTGCTTCCTCTACTTTCTTCGGTGCTCTCATTCATAACTCAGTTGAATTATGAAATAAAAGACAGACTAATGAGATAAATTTAATCACGAGTAGAATTTTATTAGACCATTTCACAAAGTAATAGGTAAAAAATATTAAATTCGACAAAATTAGAGGAAATTAGCAAAAAAGTTAAGAAGTTGATCAGAGAAATTAATAAAGTTAAATAAACAGGAAACATTGACATCGAATAAAATACATAAAACCAGTATTAACATAATGTACTTAAATATTTCTCAATTATAATTAAAAATGGTATAGTTATTATATACAGTTCTTTGAGTTTGATTATTTTAACACCCGATTGTACTTGCATTAGTTTTTATATCTTGATTGCTATTATTTCTCACATTTACAATGAGTCTTTCATGATGCTGTTTAATAAGTTGGATGTAAGATTTCAACAAATTGGAGCTCGAATGTCCTGTTATTTTGATGACTTCCCGTTCACCTACTCCTCTACATAAAAATTCACTGACTGCAGTAGCTCGATTTGAGTGGTTAGTTATTTTTTGCTTTTTTACATTAAGCCCTATATTCTGAGCTTCTAAAGTACTCATTTTTAAATGCGTGCGCAGCATGATTATTTATATTTGACTTTTAATTGTTAGATACATAAATATAAAAACACCAAACTTAACAGACCAATCAGAGTCGAGAGTCAAGTTTGGTATTATCCATAATCCGAACTTGACAAGAGCTCCTGATATTTATAGCTAAAAATTGTAAAATTTCATCCTTAGTTGTTGGTTGAAAGGTTTACCTTCTTGAGTCGCATATAAATTGGTTTGAAACATTAACTGTTGAGGTATATTTTCATGCATCAACAGCAAAAAAATTTCATAACGATATTCTATTGTACTGTTAACAGTACAATATTCTAAATTGAAAGGAATAATATTATTTGAAATAAATTGTTTATTCCAAATGAGTTTGGATTTTTAATATATTTTTGTTGCCTGCTACTTTAAATATTTTCTTTGGATTTAAAGCAGGCTTATTTACCGTAGATTTTCCTTTCGGAACCCTCTTTTTATATGCTTTATTGACATTTTGCGTGTTTCCTCCTCTTCATCTACGCTGCTTTCGATCTTTCGAGGAACACCACTTTCCGCGTCTAACTCAGATAAAGTATCTACAAATAGTAACATTGAGGAAGAATTGTCAGCTATTGTAAGTGTAAGTGTTGTAAGTGCTCCAAATCGTCTTCAGACATCATTTCTAGTTCGTTATAACCCCAAACAAATGATTCACGTGTAATATTCACCAAATAATTCTAACTATAAATAAAAGAGACGCTCTGAGTTTTACTTTTGTCTTCTGAACTATAGATGACACCGCTAGTTTGGTCTGAAGTGAAATCCACTGATTCAGTTGAGTAGTCATATAATTAAAATAGTGGTTTCATGACGAAACCACTGAGCTGCAAAGGGTTAACAGTAATAACTTACCTTGAGATGCCAATTGGTTGTTGGAATGCGACTGGGAATTGTCGGCAGCGTGTTTTTTAAGATGTCGCAACAAATTGCCTTTTTCGACGAAGGCTTTACCGCAATCGGGACAGACGTGAGGACGATCGCTCATGTGTGATCTCCTGTGTGACACTAAATGACCTTTGCACATGAAGTCCTTCTCGCAAAGATCGCATCTACAACAAAAAAAGTGTACATGGTTAGCATTTAACAAATATTTTAGCCACACGTATTGTGACACCCAGTATAGCATGTTGTCGCAAGATGCAATATTGGTTACCGGTTATTGCATTAAACGAATTATGCATTTTCTATGCGGCAATATTAAAATATCGTTACATTATTTAGGACACAATTATTTAAAACTTATTAATTATTTAAATCAACATTATTTTTTTATTTTGACATTATTTTTATTGTAACATAGTAAAATTAATTGCATTATTTGTATTATTGCATTATTGTATTATTTAAACCATCATTACCCTCATTATTTTGACATACTATACCGGACAAAAAGAAATAAAACTGATTAAATAAAATGCACAGAAAATATGTCTCTTGTGTCTTCTTCAAAGTATCCCCTTCCACTAAAATACACTTATTCCAACGGTTTTTCCAGTCTTTGAATCAGTTAGTATACTCAGTTTTCGGTATAGCTTTCAAAGTAGCCAACGTATTCTCTTGTATGGCTTCTATCGAGTCAAAATGATGTTCACGAAGTGATAATTTCAATCAAGGAAATAGGAAAAGTCTCACCGAACCCTATCTGGCGAATGCTATGCTTGCAGAACGATATTCACTTGATTTATGATGAAATACTGACGAATAATGATAGCACTATGCGATGGTGCATTATCGTGATGCAAAAACCATGAATTGTTACGCCATAAATCTGGTCATTTTTTACTAAATTGACTCGTATAAATGTAGCCAAAGGCCTAAATAATATTCGTTGTTGACTGTTAGGCCAGTTGAAAGAAACTCTTTGTGAACAACTCCAAGGTATTCAAAGAAAACGGTCAAATGTCCTTGATTTTTGACTTGCTTTGACATAGCTTTTATGGTTTTGGTTCACCTGCAGCACAATATTCACTAGATTTTAGAGCTGTTTCCGGGTCATGAGCACAAATTCAAATCTTTTAGAACAAGACGAGAAAACACACAAACTGTAAAATTGTTTGTATTGATCTTTTGATGTGAAACATCTAATGCCGCGAGTGTTAATAAACCTTGGCTGTAGTAACTAAAAAATAAAGAAAATAACTGATGACAAATGATAGTTAACAAAAACAATGCGTTTTTTTTTTTAATTTTTATAAGTTATTGTTATCGTTTGAAATTGTTGGTCACAACTTTACAATACTTAAGCACTTACATACGAGGATAGTTCACGAATTGTTGTCCCTAACATAGAAGCAAACACATGAGAAGAATGAAACTAATTTATTTTTCAACATAGTCACCTGCAACGTTTACACACTTGGCATATCGGTGTTGAATTGTTTCAAACCCCTTTCAAAAAAATTCAGAACTTTACCGCCGATATCACAGTGATGAACCCATGTTTTGTCGACCGTAAGAAATTTTCGGTTAAATTCATTGGGATTCCTGTTAATGATCTCCAAATTTGTCTCTGCTGCAACCTGGCGAACACGCTTCTGATCTGCCGTCAGCATTCGTGGAACCCCACGTGCAGAGAGTCTTTTGAGACCCAATTCCTGATGTAAATTTTTTTCAAAGCTTTTAACAGAAAACCTACATGTCTCTGCTATAGCCTTGACTATAATTCTTCTGTAATTCAATATCATGTCATGGACTAAATTCACATTTTTTTTGGTTTTTGGGGCTCCTGCACCTGGTGCATGTTGACAGGACTCTCTTCCCAGTTTAAAATCTCGTGACCAGTTCTTGTTTACCTGGTACGAAGGGGCAGTCACCCAATACTTCTACCATGTCCTTATAAATTTCTTGCAGTGATAACCCCTTTTTACAGAGGTACTTTATCGCACCTTTTAGCTCAATTTTGTCCATTACTATAAAATCACGCACACCTCAATGGAAAAAAATTAATATTCAACGCCAACTATGTTGGGGATAACAATTCTTGAACTATCCTCGTACATATGTACTACCATAGGGGTAGGCAGAGACCACTTCCTTTCATTTGCTACGGTTCTTACAAACATCTTTTGCTTCATCTACTTTCATCAGTGCTCTCATACATGCTCGTCGGTTGTTGGTACTCTTGACCTGGCCTTTCATCAAAACAATGTCGATCTGATCGAGATGTTCGCCGAGGTCAACCTCTACCAACTTGCTCATTCACACCCGCCTTATAAATCTGTTTCGTCAATTTTCCTTCATCCTTCTTTTCTACCTGTCCAAACCATCTAAGCATTCCTATATCTATCTTTGTAACCACATCTTTTTTTACACCACAGCGTTCCCTTATCTCACTATTCTTCACTTTATCCAACCGAGTCTCTCCGGCCATACTTCTCAGACGACTTATGCATTTTTAATGCATCAGAACAAAAATTTAATTTTTTTTAATACTATTTGATGCAAGTTCTTTCATAGACTTTTCCATTTTAAAAATGTCTGATGATTTTCTTTAAACACAAAAAACGCTAAAATTTTCAACCTAAAACAAATGACATGAACTTTACGTCAGATTTTCAGAGCAGTCATACAAACCTACGTATTTTTTAAAAATACAGTCTCATTTCTATTTGTCCAGAGTAGTAATTAAAAGTATCATTATTTGAATTTTATAAACATTTATTTACATTTATTATCCGGAATATTTTTAGGTTAATTTTTATTTATAACAAAATAAATTTTACAAGCAAAATCAAATTTTTTGTTGTTGCTATTTTAATAATTAAACAGGATAATCTTCTTTCCCTCCCTTCCCTACTTTTGGTTGATTTTAGGGAAAAGTAAAGTTCAAGGGATGGTGCAATGCTGAAGGTCGTTGAGCAGGCAGCAATGCCTCATAATGAAATCTTGGTGGCGTACCTACCAGGCAGCCAGGGATATTCCACGGAAAAAATCCTTGGATTAATAGAGGCTCAGAACGAAAGCCTCAAAGCAACCACCTGGAGGGTACCAAGGAGAACATCCGAAGGCCCTCTAGAACTTCTTACAATTTCGGTTGACATCCAATCAGCCGAAAAGCTAAGAAAAACTGGGTTTGTGATTAACTACAAGTTTGGTCACACAACCCTCTGGGCAAGGGGTGGCAAACCCAAATTGGCCACACTTGACTCCTCAGAACCTGGTACCTCAGGTACCAAACAAAGTACGGTCAGTACCAAGAAGCAGACCGAAAAGGCTGCCAAAAGATCTGGGAAATCTGCAAATCCAGAGAAGAAGGTGACCAAAGGTAAGAAAGTGCCTAGGACACCAGATAGATCCGGCAGAAGTAAGGAAAAGGGGAAGCTAAAAGCCCCAAACCTCCAGAATGAACCAAAAGCTCAATTGACTGCAGGTAAACCTCCAACACTCAAAAGCAGCCACGAGTGTGCTTAGAAGGAGGTTTATTAAAGACAACATCACGGTAAGGCTACTCCAAGGGCCCTGAATAATTAGAGGATGGGTAAAAGGATTCAACATTAAATCGTGTAAGTTACTCTATTTTACTTCTCACGAAAAACCACGAGCAGCCATATTGCTCGCACCTAATATTAAATTTTTTTTTGTTCCAGAATTCATCACTTAAGATTTGGCAACCGAGATAGTGGAAGTGCCAACTGTAGTAGGCAAAAGGCAGGTGGTTTTTGCCTCGGCCTACTTCCCAGGGGACTCCATAATGCATCCTCCTCCAGAGGAAGTTCAAATCCTCATTCTGTGCTGCGATGCAAACGCCCACCACTTGATATGGGAAAGTACAGACACAAACGTACGGGTTGAGTATCTTCTGGAATATTTGTCGGATAACAACATCGACATTATTAACAACAGAGGAACTAAACCCACCTTTATAAATGCAAACAGGAAAGAGTTTCTTGATTTGACTCTCGCGGATCCATTTATAACAAACCACATCCATAACTAGCATGTCTCTGATGATTCTTGAATGTCAGATCATCAACACATAAGGTTTGACTTGGAGACGTCGAAAACACATTTCGAGAGATACAGGGTACCAAAGTTAACCAACTGAAAGGCTTACAAAGAGCATATCAAAGGCAGACGGAGGACCAGCACATACCCATCGAATCAATAAAGGAACTCGACACAGCCTCCATACAACTTCAAAATGCTATAATAAAAGCATATGAACTCAGCTGTCCTGAAAAACAAAAGGCTACTACTAGAGATGTGCCTTGGTGGAATAAAGAACTAGAAAAACTCCGGAGAAAAGTCAGAAGACTTTTCAATAGAGCTAAGAGTCTGGGACACTGGGAAGACTACAAAACAGCTCCTACTGAGTATAACAAAGAACTCGGAAAATCGAAAAAAAGAACACAATGTGCGAGGGGATCACCGAACTGGCCCAGCACAACGTCTTCAAAAAGTACTCTCAAAAGAACACTCCAACGGCATCGGTCTGATTAAAAAGCTGAATGGGGGATACACTGATAACCCTAAGGAAAGCTTAAGTGTTCTCCTTCAGACACACTTTCCTGGTTCCAAACAGCAATGTGCTCACAACCCCAACAGATCCAACAGAAGCCTAGCCGATGACCTAGTCGTCACCATTAGGGGCAAACATGATGAAGTAATTTCCAATCGCATGCAAGTAGCCCTAAACACAATCAGAAGCTGGTGCGCAAAGGAAGGACTTAACGTCAATCCTAACAAAACAGTGCTGGTTCCATTCACCAGGAGGCGAAAGTAGGAACTTAAAGCCTCAACTCAGCTTACTTTTTCCAAAGAAGTTAAATAATGGGGCGTAATAATCGACCAAAAACTGACATGGAATAGCCAACTTAACCACATTCTTTCCAGAGCTATAGCGGCAGGCTGGACATGCCGCAGAGTCTTTGGCAAGACATACATACATACAGTCACGCCCTTTTTCCATAGTGGTAGGCAGAGACCTTCCACTTGCTACGGTTCTTACACACATCTTTTGCTTCCTCTACTTTCATCAGTGCTCTCATACATGATCTTCGGTTGTTGGTACTCTTGACCTGGCCTTACTTCAAAACAATGTTTATTTGATCGAGATATGTTCTCCGAGGTCGACCTCTACCGACTTGTCCATTCACATTCGCCTTATAAATTTGTTTCGTCAATCTTCCTTCATCCATCCTTTCTACGTGTCCAAACCATCTAAACATTCCTCCGGCTATACTTCTTAGACTACTCATCTCCACAGTATTAATTCTATTATGCTTTCGGGCTATTCATAAAGCTATGCAATGTCACTGACATACTTTTCATCTCTCGTAAACTTTGAACCCAAGTACAGAAATTCATTTACTTGTTCCACTCTTTCTCCCTCAATCGAAACTCCAGTTTGTCATGCTTTTTCTTCTTTTTCAAAAAAAATTATTTTCGTTTTGCTTACATTTATTTTCATCTCTTTGATTTTCAGGGCATCATGCATATCATTAATCATCGCCTGCAACTTCTCTTCAGATGACGCTAATATGACTTGATCATCGGCGTAAAGAAGGCATTTGACGATCAAATCATTCATTTTCAATCCATACGCACTCTCTTTCAAATATTTTAAACAATTGTCTATGTACAAGTTAAACAGCCATGGCGAAGCCACACATCCCTGTCTCACACCTTTTTTGATGTTAAACCAGTCCGTGCAAGCTCCGTTTATCCTGACACAAGCAGTGGAATCCTCGTAAAGTGATTTCAGTGCTCGTATTAAACTACCATTCACCCCATACATACACAATGTCGACCACAATTCACTCCTCACCACTCTGTCATAGGCCTTTTTCAAGTCTATAAAAGCGCAATAGACCTTCTGACTTCTAGCCAAGAATGTTTTGAATATACCTCGTAATGAAAAGACCTGATCCATACATATCCTTCCTCTTCTAAATCCTGCTTGCACATCCCATATCATCTTCTCAGTTTTATTCGTTACTCTTTTAATCAATATCCCCCCGCTACAATCTACAAAGTCCAAGGGGGATTTTTCTTATTTATAACCAAATTAATTTTACAAGCAAAATCAAAATTTTTTTTTTCCAACCCCTACTTTTAGTTGATTTTAGGAGGAAGAAAAGTTTAAGCAGCTTTAATAGGGGGTAGAATTAAATTCTGACGCCCAAGTTACCATCTTCTGTAGTGTTACCGTCAAATATTGTAATCCATAATATAAATAACGGAAAAAAGGAAATTTTGCCATTACAATTTATGATAGACGAAAAAAACAATGTAAGTTTTAAAAAATTATTTCCTTATTTTCGTAAAAATGGTTTTAAAAACCTCGTAAATTTTGTTCTGATAAAATTTCGAAAAATGATTAATATTTTAAAAAAATCGTTAGTTTTATGCTCACCTGAAGGGTCTTTCGGCGTCGGCACCCTTATTGTGCGATCTTTGATGAAAAAGTAGATTTCCTTTAAGGGGGAACGACTTTCCGCATTCGTTGCAAGCGAAAGGCCGTTCTCCGGTATGAGACCTCATGTGATTAACGAGATGTTCCTTTCTGGTAAATGGTTTTGAACATATGTTACAACAATGAGGAGTTTCCCCGGTGTGTTGACGCAGATGATTCGTTAGATGTTCTTTGCGTGTAAACGTTTTTTGGCAGAACTCACAACGATGCGGGGATTCACCTGCAAAATAGTTCGTTAGCTACTTAAAGTGATTCGTCATACGGTCAAAAATTAGGTAAGTCCGGCAATATCGCTAAAACTTTAATTGTCTAGTTCACGATAATTGTTGGTTATTTTTTAAACTATGCATTTCATTACACTATTTGATGCCGATCTTTTTTAGCAAATGTATTTCTGAAAGCCTTTGTGACTTTTTTTTCAATTTTTTCACATAAAAATTGTGTGTAATAAATTAAATATTTTTTACTCATACAAAAGCTGACACGGACACTTTGTTAATTTTGGTTTTAGAAACATTCACAATCTTAGCTTTAAAATAAAGATTACGTAAAATAGAGACTGTTACCTCCAAATTTTCCATCATTTATGCTTTAAAATTAAAAAAATCTAGTGAATATGTTAAAGAATAGGCATTACTTCCATCCAAATAAAAATTAGTGCTTTAAGTTGAACAATTTTAAGTTAAAATAAAAAAAATATTCTAAACTGATAGCAAATCATAGTAGTTAAAAAAAACTGGTAAATCGTTTTATATTTAGTTTTTATTTCAAGTTTAAATGACCAAGCCAAAATTTGGGTTCAGTTTTTTCAACTTCTAAAAAAAAGAGATGAAATTTACTTGAACTTTTTTCGAAAAACATAAAAACAGTAAAACTCTGTGTTCACCTGTATGCTGATGTAGGTGATTGGTCAGGTGTGCTTTACGGGTGAATGTTTTTTGGCAGAACTGACATCGATGCGGGGATTCACCTGCAATCATAATAATATTTATCAAATATAAATCAAAAATCCGCCTTTCCACGATGAAATCACAAAGTCCAATTCACGATGTATTAAAATAAGTTTTAATTATTGTTTAAAATATTTATTAGCAATAAGTATGAACAGGGTTTATCACTATAACTTATCCCCCCCTTATTATAATTAATGCCCATAGAAAAAAATTTACATAAAAGTTATATTTTGTTGATAAAATATCCTGTAAGTATACTTCTAAAATTTTGGAATATTTTTTATTTAAAAAATAAATAGTAGCTGTAAATAATCAAGGGGTAGTGAGGCGAAGGAAATGATTTGATTTCGAGAGCATAAGAATTAAATATTTTAATTCAAAATAAACCATACATATGTACAGATAGTCACGCCATTTTCCCGTAGGGGTCCTTCCACTTGCTACGGTTCTTACACACATCTTTTGCTGCATCTACTTTTATCAGTGCTCTCATACATGCTCATCGGTTGTTGGTACTCTCGACCTGGCCTTTCTTCAAAACAATGTCGATCTGATCGAGATATGTTCGCCGAGGTCGACCTCTACCGACTTTTCCATTCACACTCGCCTTATAAATCTGTTTCATCAATCTTCCTTCATCCATCCTCTCTACGTGTCCAAACCACATCTTCTTTTACAATACAGCGTTTCTTTATCTCCCTATTCTTCACTTTATATCCAACCGAGTCACTCCGGCTATACTTCTCAGACTATTTATCTCCGCAGCATTAATCATATTTGCATGCTCCTTCTGCCAAACCCAACATTCACTTCCCACACTCGTAAGTGTAGGAATCAGCACTTCTCTATGCACATCCAGACGTGCCTTTTTTGACACTCTGTCATAGGCCTTTTCCAAGTATACGAAAGCGCAGTAGACCTTTTGACTTCTAGCCAAGAATTTTTCGACTATAACTCGTAATGAAAAGACCTGATCCATACATCTTCTTCCTCTTCTAAATCCTATTTGCACATCCCATATCATCTCCTTAGTTTCATGTTATTTTTTTAATTAATATCTTTGCATACAGTTTGCCGTCGATGCTCAGTAAAATAGTACCTCGGTAGTTATTACAATCCTGCTGCGAACCCTTTCCCTTGTAAAGCGGCACGATAACGGTCTTGCACCAGTCGTCTGTTATGCTACCACTCCTCCAACAAAGGTTAAAAAGTCGGTACAGCAGACTAGTTACCGCGCTTTGTCCAGTCTTCATCACAAAGTACGAGTATTAAAATATTTATTATGAAGCTACTAAAAATGTATTTTCTGAAAGTTTCGTGTTTTTATTGACTAATTTTATGTAAAAACAAGAACCAAAATGTTATCATTTATAGTATAAATTATAGCTCGATTCCTCCACTATTTTAATACGGTGTCTTTAGTAGTGAGCGTTTTATTCGGCGTTGCCAAAACTTAAACGGTAACAGGGAATTTTAATCTTGTGTAGTATTTGAGTTTGTATAGTTGGGTTCAAAGTAAACGAAAGATGCAAAATATGACTGTGATATCAAGCAAAGGGTTGTAGGCAGGTGGAGGACATTATAACTTTATGAGCAGCCAGAACGTGTCAAAAAAACTGGCTGTGCAAAGAGGAGTGCTGGTACCCAAACTTATGTATGGTAGTAAATGTTGGGTTAGACAGAAGAATGAAAGTAAAATCAATGCTACGGATATGAGTAGTCCGAGAAGTATAGCTGGAGTAACTCTGATTGATAAAGTGAGAAATAGTGAGATAAGGAAATGCTGTGGAGTAAAAGAAGATATGGTAACAAATATAAATAAAGAAATGCTTAGATGGTTTGGACTCGTAGAAAAGATGGATGAAAAGAGATTGTCGAAACAGATTTATAAGGCGATCGTGAATTGGCAAGTCGGTAGAGGTCGACCCAGGCAAACGTATCTCGATCAGATCGAAATTGTTTTAAAGAAAGGCCAGGTAAAGAGTACCAGCAACCTACGAGCGTGTATGAAAGCACCGATGAAATGAGAAGAAGCGAAAGACAAGTGGAAAGAAAAAGTCTCTGCCTACCCCTACGGAAAAAAGCCGTAACTATATGTAAGTATGTGATATTTATCTTTAAATATAGTTTGGTTTGGTTTTATTCCTTGATACAATTTAGCAACGTTTGATGGAAATATTTATATTTTTGCTGTCAAATCAATAATTTATTTTAATATTTTCTTTGGGTTGTGGAAAATAAACATTGATTATTTTAAATTTTACCTATCTGACCATGACTGCATTTTGAGGCAAATTTCGTTTAATCCGGACAGGGCTTGATCCCATCTAATCCGAATTAACGGGACTCTTTATTTTAAACCGACGCGAGCAAGACTAGAAGATCGGAGAGTGTACAGCGATGCACTTTGAGGCAGGACGAGTGCTCTCATCTACATTCCGCTCGGCCTGTATTGGCGAGAGTGTACAGCCGACTAGAAACTTTTTTCTATGGACAATAACAACGATGTTAAGGGGTGGGTAATTTACACTGAATAACCCTGTACGAATATAAATAAGTAACAACAAAATTTCTCTTTGCGTTTTTAATTAAAAAATTTGAAATTCTAACAAAGCAAAAAAATTTGTTACATAAGAAAAAAGCAAAGGGATAAATCGTACTGACGTAAAATTTTAAATATTTAACGACGCTAAATCAAAATAAAACGTGACCTAGTTAGTTTCGTAGATATTAATAAAAATTTGAAAAAAAATCAGCAAACACAACAAGTCGAAAATTTACAATAACAATTAAAATTGCTTGTTTGTTTTAACGAATATTGCCATACCTTTTTTTGTAAATCAAAATCAATAACCAATAAAACATCAATCCACAAGTGAACGACACTAACCTGTGTGAATTCTGACGTGATTGGTGAGATGTTCTTTCCTGGTGAAAGTCTTGGAACAAAAGTGACATCTGTGCGGTGATTCTCCGGTGTGTTGTCTAACGTGATTGTTCAAATGTTCTTTTCTTGTGAAGGATTTCGTACAGTATGTGCATTTGTGCGGCGATTCACCAGTGTGTTGACGAACGTGATTCACTAGATGGTCTTTTCTCGTGAACGCTTTCGGACAGAAGTTACAACGGAACGGCGTCTCTCCTATTAACAAAAACAAATAACTGTTGCTCTTTGCTATTTACAGTGTGAAACAGCCGAATAAAATACATTTATTATTTTAATATTATTTATTTCAAAAATCACATAACACACACATATATATTTATATATATATATATATATATATATATATATATATATATATATATATATATATATATATATACCTATTAAATTGTTCAGAAAACGAAATATTGGAAGAATTAAATAAACAGGGAGTTATATAAGTTAAGCGAATTAAAAGCAGAAAAAACGGTACACTGGCTGATACAGCCAGGATCATTTTAACGTTCAATACCACAAAAGAGGTAAAAAGTTCGACCCTACATACCGGCACCACTTAGATGTTTCAGATGTCAGCATTCAAATTCGTCCGTTCCGCGGTTATATCTCCCAAGAAAGCAGGGAGGCCGTGGACTCTTAAGTTTGGAGTATCTCCATAACAGAATGGTTGTGGATGACGCCTGCAAAGTCATCAGGAGTTTGGACCCCCTCCTGCAAATGGTCAAAAGCCATGAAGTTGCAGGAGTAGGAGCATTTCTATTCAGGGCAGCACACCGAGCAGCTGATGAACTCTCTTTGATTTTCGATTCCGAGCGGAGAGCGCTTGACTCAGTCACTTAGCTCGAACCCGCTCGGAGGAAAGCCCCTATCAAAGGTGCAGAAGTTGATAAAACTCTGCAGCTCCACATTGATAAGCCTCTACATTCTGTCTTCTTCAACAACATTGAAGACAGGGGCTTATCCAAAGAACTGACCTTTGCATTCCCAAGGTCAGGCGGGCTTAAGTCGGAAATAGAGGGGTTCAACATGGCATGCCAGGATGGAGTTTTCAATACCTTACATTACCGAAGCCGAGTCATGGGTATAGAGGTTCCTGATGTAAGATGCAGGGCCTGCCGTAGGGCGCCGGAAACGCTGATGCACCTGATTTCATCATGCACGGTGTATGCAGTTTCGGCCTATATCCATAGACACAATGCGGCATTACGAGTGCTATACTATCATCTGAGGCACTCGTACGGTATTGATGAAACTCCAGTGCTGTCCTATGCTCCGGTGGATATTGAGTTCGTTGTGGAGAATGAGAGGTGTAGAATTTATTGGAACTTCTCATTCCCCACCCTCAGGCAGATACAAGCCAATAAGCCTGACGTAATCCTCCATGACCACCTAACTAAGACGATAATCATGATCGAATTTTCGGCACCAGCCGAACCGAACACCGCCTTAAAAGAAGAGGAAAAAAGAACAAAATATAGATACCTTCTCTTCGAACTCCGCAGACTTTATCCAGACCATTCTGTTGAACTATGCATCCTGATAATAGGCTCCTTCGGTGGTACACGCCACACACTGCTCTCGGAACTCCAAAAAATACCAGCTTGCCGACAAAAGGCACGTTTTAGCTGAGGCAATGCAGAAGGCCGTCATCCTGGGATCATTGCGTCTGCTCAGGGCACACGATATTCGGTCCCAGGGATTTAATAAATTAAATCAATAATAATAATAATTAATAACAATAAGCTGGAGGGTGGTTCTTTTCGAAACCAGCCAAAGGCACTCAGACAATGTCCATTGTGTCTCCCCGTGACAGCTATTAGCGATCCGCTACACCCATCTTCCTCCAAAAAAGGAGTTAGCCAAGAATAGACCAAACCATTTATTCCATATAGCTTTAATTTTTTCAGTAGAAGGTGATGATCTACACATTCGTAGGCTTTTGTAAGTCCAAGAATAAACCCATTATAACCTCACTTCTCTCAAGTGCCTGCAAGATGTATTCAATGAATTGATAAAGTGCTGTGTGAATTCCCGTTCCTTTTAAGTATTCATGTTGACTTGTATTGAATATATCATTTAGTAGTATGTACTCTATTAATCTGTTGCTCATACATTCTTCAAAAACGTTTGAGAAACCTAGTAGTAGATTCAAGGAAGGAGATCGAGCATGGCTGTATAATCCACAACAAAAGAAAGGTGTCTCATAAGTTGTCACCATCTTGGGAAGGACCATATAAGGTGATAAAAAGAATAAATGATGTGGTTTAAAGAATCCAACGCAGTCCCAGAGCCAAGATCAGCTGCTAGTAATACACAGAAGACACTGGATGATTCTGGAACATCTTTGAATAATATCGATTATTCGAGAACATTGATTCGGAAGTATTTAAACGAAATCATAGATCGAGGTTTTTAAGTTAAGTTTTAAAGTTTAAGTTGAAGTTAGTTTATGTATTTTGAAATAATTATAAAGTGTTTGTTAGTTATTGTAAAATAAAATTTATTGTAAAGTACCTCTAATATAAAAGTTGTTAGTTATTGTACTGAGAGTTTAAAAGTACCGAACCCAAGTAGAAAATATTGTAAGAATAGGTATCTACTGAAGTAAGTAATTTACTTCTTTCCAAAGTCATTTAAAAAAGTTTACAAGAAGAACCAGATTTTTTGCTTCGATTCTATGTGACTTACTTGTTTTTACATCCATAATTTCTTTTAAGATTATGAAAGAATTATGATCGCGATTTGTTATTAAAATTTATTAATAACTTTAACAACGATCAATAAAGGTGTAGGTACTTTTATTTCAATAGAAAATTAAAATTAAAAACTTTAGAATTAAACACAGAACTGTATTTATTTATTTATCGTATGGCTTTCAGTACACAATCCAAACAAAGTGATTTCACAAACACTTAACAAAGTTAAATAGTTAATTACGGCGTCCCTTGCCATCAGGAAATCTCCAGGGTTGCCAACGTATGCTCTCGACGGGCATTCCTGTGTGATATGCGAAATAGTCTGGCGGGCGGCCCCACAGTCGCATTCCAGAGAAGGAATCTTGCCCCAGCTGTGGAGGGAGTCCGCACATCTACCATGATTCGTTCGTACTCTGATGATGGTCGACCAAAGCCTGCATGTGAAGTTAAAGCCTGGGTTTTTTTCGGTTATGCAGGACATATCATGATTCTAAGTGGGTGAATTGTCCCTCCAATATTGCGTCCAAGATTCGGCCAGGTTGAAATGTTCATCATGGAGCACTCTGGCTGTCTTCATGGGAGGGTTTCGTGAGCGGAGTCTGCTCACCTCTAAGTCGTCACAGTCAGCGTTTATTGGGAGTTGCGGGTTCTCTGTTATTTTCCTAAATACTTTGATGAGAGCATGCTTGCTACGCAGATTCGCGAATGGTACGTGACTAAGCACTGGTAGCCAGTAAGATGGGGTGGGTTTGATTGTACCAGTACACAGAACTAAATTCATTTGACGTTTCGGTTTATCTAACCAAAAACCATTTTCAAAAATTGTACTAATCGGCATTTTGATTTACAAAGTACATTTTTAATTAGATGTTAAGGCAAGATTTTATTCTTAACACACTTGTTTATTCTGCATACTGTATTATGTCTTGTGTCTAAAGGAACGCACTATTTTCGGGGACACCTTGTATAGTTTTCCTTCTTCAAATACGATACCATCAAGTAAATACCCTATCCATAGATATTGCTCACAAATTATAAATCCAATTTCCTCGACATTAAATTCTAGATTATCTTTGTATCGTTTCAACCATACTTTAAAAAATGAGCCATTGACCTACATATTAAAATTCACAACTTTCAACAATTAACTTTACCTGTAAAATCACCAAACAAAACTTAATCACATCAAATAACAAGGAAAGTAACTTATAGATGAAACTTAAATAGACTTTGCCTTTGATATTAGTTCCAGTCAGAGGTATATATCTCCCATATATCGATTTTCAGAAAACTAGTGCTGCCCTTTGATTCTTCTTGGGTTGATTACTAGGCGTGATAATCGAATGGTAAAGAAATAATCTGTACTTTGGTGAATGAATAGATACAGAATACGAAAGTTGACCGTAGGATGAAAAATTAATTTTTTTTCTACCGATCAATACAATTTCGGAGATATTAATTAATAAATAATAAAAATTTATTGCGTCCAAGTAGTAGAAGGAATAAACTTATATCAAGTTGGCAACACCGCATGTATGTAATCCGGATATTTTTAAATTAATATGTTGACGCTAATTTGTAAACATAATTCGCAATACAGTATAAGCAACATACTATACAATATAAAGGTACAAGCTCGGACATCGTTGCGAGATTTTTTAAACGAGTAGTTACTCGTAACTATGCACAAAAAATCTGATAGGTCGAGGTGCTTGAGAGGCTGTTTAGCCTTTACGACCTCCCCTTTAATCTACTCGTACGGGATTGGCTAGTAATAGTACATAAACAGCAAAAAGTTTTGGTCTTATGAATTACCTGTATGTTGTCTAACATGGTTAATGAGATGTTCTTTCCTAGTGAATGATTTGGCGCAAAAGCCACATCGGTGCGGTGATTCGCCCGTATGTTGCCTGACGTGATTCAGAAGGTGTTCTTTTCTGGTAAACGTCTTGGAACAAAAGTCGCATCGATGCGGTGTCTCTCCTGTGTGCCACATGATGTGATTCGTAAAATGTTCCTTCCTCGTAAAAGATTTACCGCATATCTCGCATCTAAACAAATTAATTTCATTTAACAAAATCGAAAGAAACCAATAATAAATAGAGATCTTTAACTTTTGTGTCTGACATAGGCCATGATTTTTCTCAAGACAAAACAACACGACAGTATTAGCAACAACGCTATTCCCTGATGGGAATCATTTATACGAAACGATCGTCGATTGTTGATCACGCTGAATGTATGGACGTTGAAATTGGAAAGTCATCAGTAATTATTTGATGGACTGTGGGTTAATATGTCAGTTTACCTAAATATTACGTAAAATACGTCCAACAATGACAATAACGTAATAAAAAAGAATAAGTATAATTATTGTGGGTGATTTACAGATTTACACGATCTGTTACATAATTTCTTTGCAAATACCACTTATTTCTTTATTCGAAATTTTTATTGTGCGGTATAAATATGCATTTTGATAATTTATAGAATAAAAAAGGTTGCTCTTTTTTTTCGTGGTTATTCTCACAATGAAATCGACATAAAAACAAAATAATCCAATTTCACCACCTTATCTCGCCCACTATGCCGCGTAACTCAAAGTGGACCGAAGCAAAGGCATTGCGCTGTTTTCAATTATGCATTACAGTAAACATACGCTATGTCAGGAACAATAATTTAAGATTTACACACACCGGCAAATTTAAAGGAACAGACTGTAATTATAGTTTAATATTTTATCCCATATCTAGACAGATTTAAATGCGCCACGAAAGTTTTAAATATCGATGTGTGTGCGTGTGCGTGCGTGCGTGCGTGCGTGTGTGTGTGTGTGCGCGCATTTCAAACACGTTTTTTCTGTAGAAAACAAATAAGCAAAGTGATTTGTTCGGGTTTGTTGGAATTTGTTTTTCTTTTGATTTGTTGTCGTCCTATTGCCGTAACAATGATTAAAATTGGTCGAACATACAGAGACGTTGCTCGAATATTGGTAAATCACAATTAACCATCCATCGTAGTGTAAATCGTTGGAGATAAACCGGGAAGTATGCAAGAAGAAGAGGAGAAGACAAAAAACTTTTAATCACGGCTGCAGATCATAGTTTTATAACGTTTTAAAGTCTTCGAAGCATATGTCAAGTGGGAGTTCAAAAAAGAACACCACAAGAAGTTTATTGAACTACTAAAGTAGGAGAACAGTAAAAAGGCTGTTAGAAGTTAGTTACAAGTCTCATGTGCCAATAAAAGCCGCAAGACTTTAGAGACGTCATCGTGTAGCAAGATTAGAATTTGGTCAAGAACATCAAAATTGAAATGATAACCAGTATGTTCCAATTCTTTTCATAAACTAGAGCCATTTTTGTATAAATTCCACTGACGGTAGGGACAGCTTGTATTTACGTCAAGTAAAACAAAATGCACCATTTAAATTTACTACTACTGAATCGTTTGATGGAGGTTCAATTATGGTGTGGGGCGGCATATATTTAGAGGTACACACAAAATTAGTGGTGATTAATGGCGGAGCATTAACTGGTACATCAAAGATATTCTTGAAGACTGTGGTCAATTTCGCCCCATAAATTGGAAAACATCATTCTTTTTAAACCATGCGTATATAACAACAATGAATTGGCCAACGTGTATCCCGGTCATGAACCCGATCGATCATGTATGGCACATTCTAGGCAGAATACTTAGGTAAAGAATTTCAATTGTTCTAACACAAGAAAAAGAGTTACACTGATAGAGGAATGAAATAGATTGCCTCAAGAACTAATCGAAGGTCCCATCAGAAGTATGGGAAGACGAATAACTACAGTAAGCGCTAATGGTGGGAACATTGTTTTGAAAAAAGGCCAGATCAAAAGTACCAACAACCGACGAACATGTAAGAGAGCACTGATGAAAGTAGAAGAAGCGAAAGATGTGTGTAAGAACCGTTGTAAGGAAGTGGTCTCTGCCTACCTCTACGGAAAAAGGCGTGACTATATGTATGTATACTAAAGAGAAAAAAAATTCTGTTCCTTTAAATTTACCGGTGGTTGTTTATTATAATAGTATATGTTAATAAATAGTATAGTATATTAATATGGTTAGTAACGCTCCAACAATGTATGTTCGTAAACTGATGTTTCACGCTAACAACGTTTAAAGTACGTCCAGTGACCATTATGGAACACATAAACTACTTGTTATGCGTATAAGGCTTGTAAAAAGTATGGAACGGACGCGTAAAAGTTTTTAAAACTATATTTTAAACAATTCACTTTCCAACTCTTGTTCAGTTGGTAACTGACGTTTTCCGAAAAAACTACGTTTAAAACAGAAATCCGCCCTTACCTGAAAGGCGTGTCGTTGGTATGGCTCCTCATATGGTTCGCTAAATGTTCTTTCCTAGTGTATTTCTTTCCGCATATGGTGCAATGGTGAGGAGTTTCGCCGGTATGCCACATCACATGATTCATAAAGTGTTCCTTTCGCGTGAAAGATTTCTTGCAAATTTCGCATCTGTGAGGCGTTTCTCCTGTATGTTTTCGAACGTGATTCACCATGTGTTCTTTTCTTGTAAACGTTTTCGTACAGTATTGACACCTACAGGGAACATCAGTAGAATAAGTAGACTCGATGGCGGAAACCTCGAAATCCTTTTTTCATAATTTCACATTAATTTCGATAGGTAAATGATGCTAGTCATCTCGAAATGTCCAAATAGTCGATTTGGTGTATTCTTTATTATTTAATTTAATTATTCATTTTTTAATAAGCAGTTTTATATTTAATAAACAGTTCCAAGTGGGTCCGATTCGTTATAATTTTAAATTACTCGCAGACAATTTAAGTTTGACTGTGAAGTGGTCGTGTTTAAAAGAAAATTAGGATTATCAAGTAAAAATAAAACAATGTAGTAAATATAAAGACAACGTTAAAAACAAAGATATTTCGACAGAGTAAGAAAAAAAAACTTATGAGTGACAGTTTGACTTATCCACATTAACGTGTCAACCTATACGTTTGCTATAATCGATGAACTTTGTCCGGTACAATATTTTAAATAGAAATACTTGAAGGGAAAAGTAAAATTAAGACATAAGTAACAGTTGACTATCATTAATAAACGAGTGACAGGATAAATAAAATAAAAAAATATTGATCATCGACCATAGCTACCAAATCTGATTACATTTTAACTTATTTGAGTACAATGAAAGGATAAGTGATAAGAAATTGTGAATTATAACATTAATGAACGAACGATAAAAAAAAGAACAAAATAAAAAAAATATACCAACTAACTATGTGTACCAAGTTTGTTAACAATTTAACTTATTTTGTAATGTAAAGGTAAAACATCAATAATTTCTATGTACGTCAATATTAAAACACTTACGACTTTTGTAACACCATATAGAGATAAATTACTAACGAAAAGCACACTTCCAGTGTCACCACTCAAAGATCAGCAGACCCACATTTTGAAAGCAATTTAAAATCGAATTTATTACCAATGATGTATCCTAAATGTACTGTATGGTTAGTAGATACAGCGTGTTCCAACGAAAACTTAACCCCCCCCCCCAGTTCAATGCGATCAAAGAAAAGAGCCCTCGCATAATAATAAGTTACAAGTTTTACGGTACAGTGCTCTTGAAAGATTTTCTCAAGTTATCTTTTCGCAGACCACGCGTGGACACCTGCAAGACCTGCGATTTACTAAACATGCAATCAAAGTCTACAGACGCTGATACCTCAAGAAAAGCAAAGGTAAATCTTGAATTGCATTACCGTCAGGTAGAAACAGTTTTCAAAAACAACGTTAGAGATTCCTCTGAAAGCACTCTTCCCGGAAGTAAGAAGTGTACTGTAACAATCGATTTACAGAAGATATTCAGCTAACCACACCTCACTCATAGTTCGATGTATTACAGTCGACAACTATCGTTATAATTTCGGGATCCACAAAGCAGACACCGACGGTGGCATCATGTGTTTGGCACGAAGGTCAATCTGGTAGGGGAGGAAATCAAATAGCCTCCTGCATTTTACAAGCCCTAAATTATGGATTGCTCGTTACTCACAAGTCTGAACTGTGTGTATGGAGTGATAACTGCGAGTCAACTAAAAAACCGTATGCTTGTATTCTTGTACATGTTTCTCGTGAGTCTTAGTCACTTTGACACGGTTGAACGTAAGTTCTACATTTCTGGACACTTGTTTTCCTCTTCCTCTTGCTATCATTGAGAAACGGGCGAAGCGTAGTAAACTGCTCACGGTGGAGGATGTTCGGAGGATCATTACCACCGCAAGACTCGATCATCCCTTAAAAGTTTTGGACATGGGAGAGCAATCATTCTTTGATTTTGATAGTTTCATCTACCTTCACCGACACGTCTAAATTACGTATGTATCACCAAATTATGATGGCTATGTATCACAAATGAAGAGCTCAGCACTGTTTACTACAAAACTAGCTATAACGATTTGGTCCCATGGGAATTTATCAATGTCTTGAAACCAGGAATGACAACTTAAAAACTGAGAAATAGTCTCCTTGCAAGCCTGCCCAAGGAAATTTCGCTTAAAGAGAGCAAGAAAAAAAGATCTGAAATTCATACTGGAGTTTTTATCACCAGAAAATCGCGAATTTTTTAAGAAAATAATTGAAGATTAATAAAGTTTAAAGATATTAATTACCAGTTTTTTGTAATACCTCAGTATGATTTTCTTTTTTTTTTTTATTAAACATTTGACAGAAATTTGCGATATTGAACAGTTTTTTTTAATTTCCCACAAATTTACTTTTTGGCACTTAGATCACTTTGCCCTGGAACGCTTCAATTCTCTGCACAATATTGTAATTTTTTTTTTAATTTATGAAATAACTGAAGATTAATTAATTTATTTGGTGAATATCAGTAGTAGCACAAAAACTTAAAATTTCAGCAAATTAACGAATTAAATGTTTGAAATGACTTTCTAACATTTGCAAAAAACTCCGGTGTCAGTAATCGGCATGATGTCACAATTCTCTGTCGCAACTCTGCAAGATCTGCAGGCGGAGTGACATATATTTTTTATTTTAGATGTCCCCACAAAAAGAAATCCAAAATGTTCAAAAACTGCCTTACGTGTCTATTTTAATGTGGGGGTGTACCGTTCTGTTGGAAAATTAGTTTTGAACCAACATTTTCCAGAGCGTTGAATTCGCAGAACGGGGTCCAATAGAGTGGCCGGCCAGAATATCGGATCTCTCGCCATTGGCGACAGAGTGCCGATTACTGACACCGGAGGTTTTTGAAAATGTTAGAAGTCATTGCATGGAGGTCAGCGGAGGTCATTCCGAACATTTAATTCGTTAATTTGGTAACATTTTAAGTTTTTTATTACTGATATTCATTAAATAAATTAGTAAAATCCAAAATATCTAAGTTATTTCATGAGTTAAAAAAAAATTACAATATTGTGTAGAGAATTAAATTACCTTTCAAATGATGTGTCACTCGACCACACTTACTATTTAAAAAAAATTGCGGATTGATGCAGGGCTGCATTTTTGGGTATGAATTTAATATGAAAATTCTTCCCCTTCCCAATGAAATTTAACATGTTTTTTTAAATTTTAAAGAAACTCTTGGTTTTTGAGTTTCTGGGTGGGTCAAGTTTTCGTTGGAACACCCTGTATTTACCTATCGCATAATGTATTGGAATTAAAAGTAAATAAAAATATTATAAATGGATACTTTTAATACTAGTTTTTTCACTAATGACAAACTAAAAAAATAATTGGTACCAAACATATTATATAAAATTATTCACTAAGTTAAGTTTTATTTAACAATTCACAAATTAGCGGATTACGTTATCAGGATATTGTGTGAAACCAGAGTAGTTGAGTTTTTTTCCAGTCATACGTCGTAGAATGAGAACATTGCAAATATGTTTCATCGGTAAAAATGATATTTCTTCCTCGCAATACTGTTTTATTCTATTCAAACATTCTATACTTTTATTCTTTAGTACATCATAACCATCCATCAACATATCTCCATTATTGGGTGTTTTTTGCCACTGAAAACTTAATTCATAGGGTACTTTTTTAAAATTGACTTTTCATCCTCAAAACATACTTGTACATCACGTACTTTTTGTAAAACTGCTTTTAAAGCCTGCTGTTGCTTTTAAAGGTGGATATTCACCAAAAATCCGGCCGTAACGTAACATTAGACGTTACGACTGACCTATATTATTGCTCGTTTCGAACTTGTGTGCATTCGCATTCAAATTGTTGGATGACGAAGTCATGGTTCTTGGTATAGGTGCGCTTGCGACGACTCACCGGCCAGTACTGACTTGTAACAATTAAAAAGGATTCGTCAAAAAATCGACAAACGGATGGAGCACGAGAAGCAAGCAAAGGAAGCAAAATTACGCGTGAATTATAAAGATCAGCCTTTACAGTAAAAATTTTTACGATTTCCTTCGTCTTTCAATTGGAATTTGCAAGTCTTATTTCGCCTCATTTTTTTTAAATTTAATTACGTCAGTAATTACCTATTTCGTTTCCCCAGAGTAGTTCCTCTTTCGGTCTGCCCATTTTAAATTTATATTTTGAATAAAAAAATGCAGCAAAAAACACCCACACCAAATGTTAACCTATACATTATATATCAGGCCAAAATGTTCACACGTCATTCTTAGTAATCCTTAAGCAGGGTTCTTCGGCAATCGTCGTTTTTTGTAGATGTTATAATCCCACTCCGGCGAATTTAGCCACGTGAGATGCCTTTCAATAGTAATTTGTTTTTAATTAGGGACAACTAAATATATGCACGAGGTTGTTTTTATACTTCTACAAGATACAAAGTAAGTTGGCTAACTTTAATTAACGAATCATAGACAAAAAATAAAAGAAACATTAAAGATTAAATTTACCAAAACTAGTCTCAGTTTAATATATATTTGTTTTTTAACACCATTTTTTGACGACTGTTTGCGTGTGCGAGGAAAAAGTCCTATGGAAACAGATCCATTTGCCACATATTTTTCATTAAAAAAGGTCACTAATTTATTTTCCCGTTAAATATTTTGATCGCCATTGAAAAAATCGACATGGCAAACGATGAAATACTTACCTATAAGGCGTCTCGCCAGTATGACACCTCGTGTGGTTGTCCAAGTGCTCCTTTCTGGCAAACGTCTTGGAACAAATATTACAAGCATATGGTTTATCGGTCGAATGCCTCTTCATGTGTCGCTCTAACGAAGCATCGTTGGCAAAAACGTGAAAACACACAGCGCAAGTAAACATGCTACCGCCCAAATGACATTTACCATGCCGAGTGAGCTCTTGAGCGTTGGTGAACGCTTTGCCGCACACCTGACACGTAAAAGGTTTACGTTCGGTGTGGTAACGCCGGTGCACTATCAATTGGTAACGATATTGAAACAATTTGCCACATAGATCACAAGCGTGAGTCGGTATTATTGTTGGGAGGTTTTCGTTGGTCATGTTGTTGGTGCTTGTAGAAGGTTCCTGTTCGTCCTTCGCTATTATTATGTTCGAATTCGACAAGTTCAGTTGGTTGGAGTTTTGGGATACGTTCTGACCATTGTTCGATAAATCAGTGCCTAAAATATAAACCAGTTAATTTTAATTAATTAAGATTTCAAAATGATAAACTTACCTTGACTACCTTGAAGTTTCCCGAAAATCTCGTGATAAGCCAACAACTGATTCAGATCATCAACATTTACTTTATACATATTATTTACGATATCCAACCCAAGCGTTTTAACCAATTCCTGCTCCTGCATGTTGGTTTGTATCTTGACGATGTTTCCATCTGCTGTCCTTACGTCCATCATACTACCTTTGAGATCCTGTAAGCCAAACTGAGTCCCTGATATTAACTTGCAATTCGGAAAGGATTTTTCGTCTTTAACTATTTGTATGGTATCGGTAAGGGTGTCCTGATGGTCATTGTTCGATTGGTTCTGGTTGTTTTCTACAGAATTATCCATACGCACCTAAATAAATCATTATCTAAGAAACAGGGAAATGGTCGTTTTGATTGGTAAGTTCAGAACCACCACTTAGCGTAAAAAAATTAACAACTCCTAAATTGCTCAATTATAAACAGTTATTAACTGAAAGAGAAAGAGTGGAACAAGTAAATGAATTTGTGTACTTGGGTTCAAAGTTTACGAGAGATGGAAACTATGACAGTGACATTGAGTGAATGGTGTTTGCAGGAAAACAAATAAATGGGGCACTGTATAGCTTTATGAATAGCCAGAAAGTGTCAAAAAAGGCACGTCTGGCGGTGCATAGAGGTGTGTTGGTTCCTACACTTATGTAAGGTAGTGAATGTTGGGTTTGGCAGAAGCATGAAAATAGGATTAATGCTGCGGAGATGAGTAGTATAGCCGGAGTGATTCAGTTAGATAAAGTAAAGAATAGTGAGATAAGAGAACACTGTGGTGTAAAAGAAGATGAGGTTACAAAGATAGATAAAGGAATGCTTAGATAGTTTGGACACGTAGAAGGGATGGATGAAGGAAGATTGACGAAACAAATTTATAAGTGAGTGTGAATGGACAAGTGGGTGGAGGTCGACCTCAGAGAACATATCTCGATCAGATCAACATTGTTTTGAAGAAAGGCCAGGTCAAGAGTACCAGCAACGAGTATGAGAGCACTGATGAAAGTAGAGGCAGCAAAAGATGTGTGTAAGAACCGTAGCAAGTGGAAGGAAGTGGTCTCTGCCTACCCCTATGGGAAAAAGGCGTGACTTTATGTATGTATGTATTAACTTTTAACCCGACAAATCAGCAAAAAGAAATAAAAACGTAAACTAGTTAGTTTGTAGGTTTAACTACTTTATTCAAATACTTCTTATGGAAGTATGCAACTACTAAAATTATAACATCTAATAAATCTATTATACAGTTTTAATTAAATTTAAATATGTACCACATTTTCCAAAACCTGTTGAACTTGAAGGTGCTGCAGCTGTTGTACAGTTAAAGATTGCTGTCCTATATGATTCTCGTTAAGTTGCAACTGCGCAGCTTGAAGCTGAGCTGAGATTATGTCTTTTTGATCTTTAGTATCCTCTATTACTGACACCAAATTATCCTGGACCTGCACTTGCACCAAATTTTGAGAACTTTGTTGGTGTTGGTGTTGTTGCTGTTGTTGTTGCTGTTGTTGCTGTTGCTGTTGTTGTTGTTGGTGATGTTGCTGAGATTGTTGGTTTTGGTGCTGTGAGTGTGTTATCTGAGAAATACATTAATTTTAATAATTTATTAATTTATTCAAAAATAATAAATATGTTTTTATAAATTTATATGTGCTAATAGCAAGTTCGTCAGTACATTTTTACAAGTATGCACCTAGGTGAGTTAACCCCTGTGTGTGCAATAATAATAGATATATTATGAGTTAGGAAAAGAATAGACATGTAGTGTAAGTATTGATATGTGCAGACTAGTGTTGCAATAAAAAAAAATTAAAATAATAATCCTAATAATAAATAGGGATAGTACCTAATTATAATAGTGAATACATCCATAAGATAGGTAGTTAAATTATCAAGTAGGTAACCTTTTTACAACATTTTATGTATGTGGTCACTATTTATATAAATAAAGTGTTTACATTTATAAACAAAGTGTTTGTATTTAGTGATCACTTTAATTTTATTTGGTAGGATGTTATAAATTTATGGTGCAAGAGTTGTGACAAACCTTTGGTTTCCTCATATTTTCTAAATGGTATTACCATATGTTTGTTTGTGTACTATTTTAGTTTGGTAACAATGGTTCACAAAATGTTTGTTTGTAGATTTAAAACAGAAGATGCAATTACTAAGATGGTATAGACATCAGACATTGAATTATAAAGAAAATTTGTGGAATATAGTATATTTATGAATAATATTATTCTTAGTATAGTTTTGTAGAGTTGAATTTTTAGCGAAAAAGACATGACAACAGTCCAAATTCAGCAGATGTTCAGCGCCGAATCATAGCGAATTTGATACCAGTGGCGAATCGTAAATATTTTGTAACGGTTACCAAATATTTATGTAGCAGAAAATGTAATAAAATTAAAAGTAAATAAAAAAATTGCTCTTTTCGCCAGTGACAGAATAAAAAATTACTTCCTTACTTTCTTAATTATTAACTTGTTATATCGTTACTGCCCACGCTTTAATCTTACATCATAACTTTCCATTGACACTTCTCTATTATCGGGTGTTTTTTGCTACCTAAAACCTAATTTAAATAGTAATTTTTTTTTAAATTGACTCACCACCTTCAAAACTTATTTGTGCATCGGGTACTTCTTGTAAAACTGGTTTTAAAGTCGGCCTTTACTTCTGTAATACATGAAAATAATTAACAATTTTTTTAATTCTTTGTCCCTGTCCTTCTGAAATGAAACTTCTGGAGCAAAGCCTTCCGTTAGATGTTTTCGGAGATGAAATACAAGGTTGTTTACCTGTCTGTATTGTTTCAGCCTCATTGTGGACTCTGTAAAACAAATTTCTCGATACTCCTGTCGAACCAATACCTTTTGACAATAATTTTCAATTGGAACTTGCAAGCCATGTTTTGCCTCATTTTTTATTACATTAGCAATTACTTTTTTAGTTTCTGCAGAGTAGTTCTTATTTTGCAGTCTACCCATTTTAAATAGAAAAACAGTAACAAAAAACACCCGTACACCCACGCACTGAAACAACTACTAACAACTAAAAATAAAACTAAACCACAACTAATAACCCCTTCTACATGATTACATATTCCCGCTTTAAAATATTCGTGCCTACTTCTTTGTTTACCTTCCAGCAGGGTTATTTGACAACCGTCGTGTGTTTTTAACATTTTTTCCTACTCCGACTGATTTCACCGGAAGCTGTCCTTATTAATAAAAATTCATCTCTACTACATTTAGTTGTGGTAATGCATTGTCATAGAGCCCCCCCTCCCATATTATGATTCCGTAATTTAGAAGTGATTCGACTAGGGACTTGTAGATTTGAAAAAGTAGGTTTTTTTTTGTAATATTTTTCGTACTATAAAAAATTTATGAATCTCCTTATTTTGTTAAGTTTTAATATTTTAGATTTTTGTCTTGAGTGATGCTTAGATATTTTATGGAATTAGTTTCTTGTAAGATCATTTATTGTGATAGAATTAAATTGTGGTCTCTTTGAACCTGTCATTGAACAGGCAATATAGAATGTTTTATCAGAATTTAAAGTTGTTTATTTTTATTGAGCCAACTTTTTACCATGTGCAATCCATAAGACACTTTATTTTTAACATTTTCCCAGGTTTCACCTTTAAAAAGTAGAACTATGTCATCTGCATAAGAGATAGAGATACCATTATGTTTAGGTTTAGCAGTGAGTTGATGTAAGTAATGAAAAGAATTGGAGCAAGCACTGTTTTCAACGGGATTCCTATCTTAGTTTAAGGAGGGTTACTTTAGACATTTCTAATTTTAGTTATTTGTTTTTCATTACTTACATAGTTCTTAAAGATTTCCAATACCATACCTCGGACACCATACTACTAAAGTGTGTTAATAAGTTGTTTATGAGGTATGGTATTGAAAGCCTTTACCAGAAAACAGCAATTGCTTACTGATTATTGTCAAGACTTTTTTTTACATTATTCACGAGTTCAAATATAGCATCATTTATGCTTATATTTTCCATAAATCCAAATTGATTGCCGTTTAATACATTTACTGGAGTTACATACAATAACCTCTTTTTGAGACATTTTTTAAATATTTTTAAAAAAGTAGTAATTACACTAATGGGTCGATAGTTACTTATATTAGTTTTAGGGCCCTTTTTATGAATAGTTGTTACACCAAACATTTTGAATTGGGATGGTACTTTGGCTAAAAGAAAAATGTGGTTCATAATGTGGACAAAAGGATCTATGATGAATTTGTGGTATTTTTTTATCAATCTAGATGATTTATCATCTATGCCTATATGCATAATTATTTTTTCCTTGGAAACAGGTTTTAATTCATTAAAGTGGGGAATTTGATTGTAATGTTGAAGGTGGGTTCCTTTATTTTTGATGCCATGTTCTTCAAACCAGCATTCATATAATAATCATTGCAAAAATTTGCCATGTCATTTCAGAATTGTTCTTTATTTTCATCTAAAATTATTAAATTGTAAATAGTTTTGTTTATATTCTTATTTGCTCATTATCATTAACCTGATTTATATTATAGTTGTTTTTTGTATTCAGTATAATTCTGTTGAGATGATTTCTGTATGTTTTATATTATTATTATACTCTTTTTTTTTATTTATTAGTAGAAATCAAAACATATAAGCTAATGGGATGGCTTCAGAGCATATGAGCTCTACAATGACGTGATGAGGTCTTCTCCAGCGACAAGTTCTCTTTAATCATTTTGTGGATCTGTTGGCCAAATTCTTTTCAGTCTTCTTCAGTCTTGAGGTTCTAAAACTGTATGGAGTAAAGTACGAGAATAGTTCATGGATTGTTGTCCGTAACAAAAGCTTATTGTATGACATTAGTGTGTGCCCATTAGCATCAGCGCATCAGTTCGTGTATGTTAAATATTAATTTTTTTCCATTGAGGTGTGCGCGATTTTATAATAATGGACAAAATTGAGATAAGAGGTGCGATAAAGTACCTCTGTAAAAAGGGGTTATCACCGCAAGAAATTTATAAGGACATGTTCAAAATATTGGGTAACTCTACCACTTCGTACCAAGTAATCAAAAACTGGTCACGAGATTTTAAACTTGGAAGAGAGTCCTGTCAACATGCACCAGGTGCAGGAGCCCCCAAAACTGTGGTGGCCAAAGAAAATGTGAATTTATTCCATGGCATGGTATTAAATGACACAAGAATTACAGTCAAGGCAGACCAAAAGCGTGCTCACTAGGTTTCAGAGGAGACGGCATAGGGGTTTCCCTCCCCCTCGAAAATTTCGTGTTGTCCCATCAGGTGGTAAGATCATGGATAGTTTTTTGGGATTTTGCAGGCGTTATTTTTGTGAATTATTTAGGCGCACCATAACAGGTAAATATTATGCGAATTTAATACCAAAAAAACGCGATGCGATCAGAGAAAAGAAAAGAGGAAAATTGAGTAGAGGTGTGCTCTTCCACCAGAACAACGCTCAGGCCCACAAAAGTTGTCTTGTAATGGGTGCCATTCACAATGCGGGATTTGGAAATTTTGAACAACACCCTAATTCTCCAGATTTGGCCACCAGCGACTACCATCTATTCCCAAAATTAAAAGAACATCTTGGAGGAATCCGCTTTACTGACGATAACGAAGTGGTAGATCAATGGCCGAAGACTCAAAGTTCTGACTTTTTTAAAAGGGTTTGAAACACTTTAACACCGATATACCAAGTGTATAAACGTTGCAGGTGACTATGTTGAAAAATAAATTAGTTTCATTCTTCCTATGTGTTTGCTTCTATGTTAGGGACAACAATTCGTGAACTATTCTTTTATAATATATATAGTAATGGTTCCATGACGCTTCACTGTGGTACACCTGCTTTTATTGAATGATTATCAGAAGTGCTTTCATTCATTTTTGTTCTGAACTCTCTTATCACTTAGCTAAGATTTTATCAGTTTAAAATATGTGATTAGAAGACAGTTTTTGATTTTATATAATAAGTCTGTGTGCCACTCCCTGTCGAATGCTTGGCTAAAGTCTAAAAATACATGCAGCATTTTTGTTTCTAATGCCTGGTTTATTATGTGAGTTATTCTGTGGATTTGCTAGTTAAATATTCCTTCCTAAACCCAAACTGGTGAAGTTGTATTCATTCTCTAGTATTTGGGCCTGAGTTTATTTTTTCTAGTAGTAATCTTTCTAGGTCCTTCGACAGGATTGGCTGTAAGCTTATCGGTCGATATGAGGAGACAACGTTTAGATTTTTCGCTTGTTTTGGGATCATTATTATTTCTGCAGTTTTAAGCAGTTTTGGCCAGTGATTTACACATATGATAACATTAAATATGTAGGTGATATATACCATACTATATCTTTCCTTGGTAGCTCCTTTATTATTTTTTTGAGTTATTTTATCTATGCCAGAAGCTTTCCTAGGATTTAAGTAATTAATTTCCTGTTGGACTTCGTCAACAGTTTGTGATTTGATTGCTGGCACGGTGGGAGGAATTTCAGATAAATTCCTTTCTATTTCAGGGTCAGTTATATCATTGTTGGGAGTAAACTCTTTTACAAGATGTTCTGCAAATAGTACTGTTTTTTCTTTGTCACTTCTAGCCCATTGTAGATTAGGTCTTAATTTTTCACGAATGGGAGGTACATGGGTTTTGGGTTTCCTGGAGTTTTTTTACTGGTTGTCAAATTGAATTGTCATATCGGTTAAGACTGGTGACATAGTCTGTAAAAGATCTTTCTTTCGATTTTTTATTTTTCTTTTTATTTGATTACTTATTCTATTAAGTATTGTTTTGTCTGATGGTGCATGAGTTCGATGCCACTTGGCCCTGGCTTTTCTTTTATCTGTTATTAGTGTTTTAATCTTAGCTGGAACGCTAAATTTTTTAATTCCAGTGTTTGTTACTGGTGTAGCATGTACTCCTCTTAAAGGGTATTAGTTAGTGTTGCTAGTGCTTCATCTATTTAGGTAGCCGTTCTTAGTGTTACTTGTAACTTAATTTCTTTTTCTAATTTGGATATTCTAACCAATTTGTCTTATTATTGTGTAGTCAAGTTGCTCAATTTGTTGCTAATTAGTTGCCAAAGAAACGATTTTGTTGCTCGAATCGATCCCAAAAAATTGCCAACAATGCTAGTAGCTTCACGTTAAACATACGAAAACAATAAATATCAAACGGTCTGAAAAATCGGAATGGACCAAAATTTGTTGCTAATTTATTGCTGAAAATCCATACTAAAGTAAAAAGAATTTTATTTTTTTTAAATTTACACCGAACATGCTAACTTAAATCGCGATTTCTACCGAATAAACTATTTTATTTTGTTGCTCATCGCCGCAAAGAATATTAATGTTTCTAGAGTCAGCAACAAAATAGAACTCTAATGAGCAACAAAATGACATTTATTATTTAAATAACGGAAGTAGCAAATTAAGCTGGCTTGGACGGTTTCCGAGTATACCGGTTTTATATTTTGTTGCTGACTCTAGGGACATTCCATTCCGATTTTTCAGATCGTTTGATATTTGTTGTCTTCGCCTGTTTAACGCATTAGCTTGGTTATTGGCAGAATAATATGTTTTATGTCAAATAAAAAAATAATTTTTAATAAAAATAAGAACACAATCATTTCGGTTGATGGTACTGTTATTGTAGCAAATTGGAAATCCAGGAATTGTAAAATTATTAATATTGAGAATATTACGAGTTTCGCCAAAAATTATAACATCCAAATCTTTTGAAATGTTTAAAGGAAGGTCAGAAAAACATGTCAAAATTGTTATAAGCACTTCGCATATGAATGTGAATAAGCTTTAGTATATTGTAACGTTTTACTTAAATTTACATTTAGGGTTCGAATTTATATGCCCAATTATTTGTAACAAACAATTTATGCCAACTAGCGAACACAATCATTAACTTTACGAGAAGTTTCTATTCCATCAAAAATTAAAGATTGGTCCGGAAGATACTGAAACATCCTTGTCATTGGCTGTGACGTCACTATACCGCCCAGCTGGCTTACGTATATTCCAGTGGCGTATCGCAAAATCGTTACAATATTCTCATTATCAGCTACGGCATCAGAACTTCTTATATTCAATATATTATGCCTTACGGTTAAATTATTTTGTCTCTTTTTTCATATCTTATTTAATTTAGCAAAGTTAGTTCAGCAATATCCATTTAAATAATATTTAACGATTTTGCGATACTCCACTGGAATATGTTGCGTAAGCGGCCAATCTAGTATTTTCGATAGAACAGTTTGAATATACTTGGAATTTTCTTGTCTTCTTCATAGTAACGTTATAAGTTGGCCGCCATTCGCGGGAGTTAGTCAGTTTCTGAAGTTTGATCATTGTGTTTTCACTCGGGTTTTTCTGGTAATAATAAGTTAGCTATTAAAATGGTAGATATATTATTCGCACTGAATTCGGGTGATATAGAACATTACGAAAAAAAATGAAAATATGAGATAGTGAAGGATGGCTTATAAGGTAGAATGTAAAATTCATACTGAAAAATTATTGGGCCATGGCACGCAATGTGAATTAGTAATAAACAATCATATACATCTCAACTTTCATTCCCCACCCCCAAAAGTCATTGTCGGGCCTTCAGAAGGGGTACAGATTTTTTAAAAATTTCATTATTCTACCGAAAACTTATGAGGCGGTGGCACACCAAGTGAATGGGTAATAAGCAATCATTTAAATTCCAACTTTCATCTCCCATCCCCAAAAGTCATTGTCGGGCCGTCAGAATAGGTACAGAATTTGAAACTTTCAAAAAATTCTGTACCCCTTCTGCCGGCCCGATAATGATTTTTGGGGGTAGGAGATGAAAGTTGGAATGTAAATGATTGTTTATTATCCATTCATTTGGTGTGCCACCGCCTCATAAGTTTTCGGTAGAATATTGAAATTTAAAAAAAATGTATATCCCTTCTGACGGCCCGACAATGATTTTTGGAGGTGGAAGATGAAAGCTGGGATTGTTTATTACCCATTCATATTGCGTGTCATGGCCCAATAATTTTTCAATATAAATTTTACATTCTACCTCATAAGCCATCCATTACTAACTCATATTCTCATTTTTTTTCGTAATGTTCTGTATCAAACGAATTTAGCGCGAGAATAATATATCTACCATTTCAATAGCTAATTTATTATTATTACCAGAAAAACGCCAAGAACAGCAACTTGCGCGAATGTGATGCAACCGCGCGGTGTTGCCAAATCGAAAACCGTGGATTGAAAAACCGTGGATGTCTTCACACCCGTTGTCTTCACTAGTTTACAAAAATTGTAAAGTTCATAGATAAATATGTTAAATATAAATTCGAACCTCGAGTGTGATTTAAGTAAAACGTTGCATTGGTGTCAGAATTAGGATTAAAAAATAAAATAATATACAGTGTGGACTAAAAACCTGCAGACTTTTTAAAAGTGATAAACATTGAACTATTGAAGTGAAAGCTTCTAGAACATTTTCAAACGATTATTCGGTGCGGAGGTTTTTGGTTTTAAGACTGTTTAAAAACAATTTCGAAAATTTGTCTGTGCGTTCGTGTTGTCGTAAATGAACCGAAATGAAATCGTAAAATCTCTCAATTCAACAATTGCGTAAACAACTGGAAGAACGTAATGCTGATAACAATGGCTCAAAGACATTCCTTCAGGAACGAATGAAGGGAGTTCTATCAGCAATGACGACGACACGGAAACGTTCGAATTCTAGTCGCCGGACGAAGTCATGATAAGAAATATAATGGAAGAAGCTTCTAGAAGAAGAGAGGAGAAAATTAGGCACCTGGAGAATTTTATAACCAAGAGTGTCCCAGCAGCGCAAGTACCAACTGCTGATACGGATACAAACGCAAAAGGTCGAGTCCGGCACTTAAAAAAGAACGGATGGGAAGTCTTCCTGGTCCATATATCTCAGGCAATTTAAATCCATTGCAACGGCCAACCAATGGCACCAAGAGAAAGCCGTTTCCTTGACTGCAGCCTTACGGGATGATGTTGCAGAGATTCTGCGTTCGATTCCTAAGGGCCAAGAAAAATGTTATCAAACCTTGTCACTCGGCTATGGAGATGCCCATCTCCAATAAGTTTACAAAGCACAATTACGTAGCCGAATCATCCAGCGTACAAGTGAGAACTTGCAGGAATTTAAATCGGATGTTGCTCGTAGTGCGAAATACAAATAGCTCTACGTTGGCCAGACCAAAAGTATTTGACGAAGCAATTGCTATTGCTTTGGAGCATGAAACTGCTAGTCAAACATCGAGAGGACATCGCGTCAGAACCATTGGGGAAGAACGAAGAAAACGATGAACGCCTGGAAGAAATAATTCGTAGTAGGTTGTCAAAAAAAAACGAGAGCCTAGATCATCTTCGTCGCAATTGTAAGAAACCTATACATCAGTCGGAAAACTGAAACGGGTTGACATGAGAGGGCAATCGTCGACCTTGAGAAGTAAAACCCCTATAGATACGCCAACATGGTCGTATCGACGAAAAAAATAAGTCGTTTTTGATAGATACGAGTACAACAAGAATCATTGCACGACCAGAAATAGTAAAATAATTTTACATAATGTCGCCTGCAACAGTACAACTTATAACGGCGACCAGTGAGACAATAAAAACGTACGGCGAAGTTAATGTTCCTGTCTTCATTGGCAAGACCACGCCTAAACACAGCATACTAGTCGCTATGAGTCTTCAAGGTCGACGGTGAAGAACTCCCTTTTCATGAAAACAAAGATGTTGTTTGCTTAATAACTACTTGTGACGTAACTATACCCGGCCATAGTGTGAATATTATAACGACCAGTCTAGAGGGATACTATAGAGAAGGAAATCTAAGGACGGTCGAGGATATTGTTACGATATTTATTCTTCTGGGTTCGATGATTCTAAACACTCAGTACAATAAATAAATAATTTTTATTCTTATATTTTTACAAAATAAATTTTACTTTATAAATTACTTAGATATTCACAACTGTATATACAATCTTTTTATAAAACTTTATAATTACTTCAAAACTTGACTTTAAACTAAAGTAAGAACTTCGATCTGTTATTTTATCTGTATATCTGTAAACAAATGTTCTCGACAAAGCGATGCCTTTTTGGACATTTTCCGAAATTATTGTACCTTTCGAGAATAATCCGATGTCTTCTATTACGCCTGCGGCTATCATGCATTTTCCTCCTCATTGTGGTCGACGCACTGTCTCCCCAAGGCGACAGTCGACATAGACGGGCTCGCAAATCGTAATATGAACAATCAAGAGTTCCTAACTGCAAAAGCTCTTGTAAGAGTTAAAAACGTAATCCCTGTTATAGTTATGAGTGTGAAAGAAACTCCCATTAAGTTGAGTAGAAGAACTGTGATAGGGCAGTGTGCTCCTGTAACATCGATATGCTGTGTTACTTCAACTGATAAACCTTTAAAATCCAGGTTCTCAAAGAAGCTAATAGACATGGTCATTAATAGTGGCCAAGATCTTGACAATAAACATACCAAAAGAGTGAGAGCCATGCTTGCAGAATTTCAAGATGTTTTTGCCATTAATGAAAAGGACAAAGGAAAAACAAGCATCGTGACTCATAAAATCAATACCGGAGATGCTCAACCAATTAGATAACACCCAAGAAGAGTTCCATTGGCAAAACTAAAAATTATCCGAGATATGGGCAAACAAAGGGTCATTGAACCATCGAATAGTCCGTGGACCTCACCAGTCGTATTGGTAAAGAACTAGGATGGTTCCACAAGTTTTTGTATTGACTACCGCCAGCTCAATGCGGTAACTAAAAAAGACAGCTAGTTATCCCTTGCCCAGAATAAATGACACACTGGATACTCTCTCCAGGTATCATTGGTTCTCTACCCTCGATTTGAAAAGTGGCTACTGGCAAGTAGGAATGGAGCCTGTTGATCAGGAGAAGACAGCTTTCTCGATAGGATCAGGTCTGTGGCAATTTATGATTATGCCTTTTGGGCTATGTATTGCTCCGGCTACGTTTGAGAGGCAGTTTGGAGGCAGTTTTAAGAATACTAACATGGCAGACATGATTAGTGTACTTGGATGACATAATCATAGTGGTAAGATCATTCGACGAGCATTCCAAGAATCTAAGGGAAGTGTTGCAACGATTACGAGAAGCTAATTTAAAACTGAACCAAAAGAAATGTCACATATTTTGGCGAAAAGTTAAATACTTGGGCCATATCGTATCAAGAAATGGTGTGACAGCTCTCCTGAGAAACTCGAAGCAATTCGAGAGTGGCCAGTACCAAGAGATAAACATGAAAGTAGAAGTTTCTTCGGTTTATGTACATGTTACCGACGATTTGTCAAAGGATTCGCTCACATCGCTAAACCCTTTACAAAGCTGACGGAGGAGGAGAAAGAATACTTGTGTAAAGAAGAATGCCAGAGAGCTTTTGAACATCTACAAGGAGCTCTTATCAAAGCACCGATATTGAGCTACCCCAGAGACAACGGAAAGTATATTTTGGACACGGATGCAAATAATACTGCTACAGGAGGTGTTCTTTCTCAGCTTCAAGATGGACAAGAAAAAGCCATCGCCTACGTTAGTTAAGTCTTGTCGAAAGCAGAAAGGAATTAGTGTGTTACCAGAAGAGAACTTTTAGGCGTAGTGAAAGCTTGTAAACTTTTTCACAAATATCTGTATGGCCGAATGTTCCTTCTTAGAACCGACCACGCAGCCTTAAAATGGCTTTTACAATTTCGTTATCAAGAGGGACAAGTAGCAAGATGGATATAGCGACTGCAAGAATATGACTATGACTCGATCACAGGGCAGGAAAAACCCATGAAAATACTGATGCCATATCAAGAAGGCCATGCAGTGCGAATTGCAGCCTGCTCAAAGCTGTCATGTTCGAAGAACTGCTGTCGTAAGTGATCAGTGGCAACCTCAACAGCTACAAGATGCTTAAGAGAACAATCCGTGTCTAAAACATGTTCCGAGTTGGAATCGTCCAAGAGAAAGACCGTCCTGGCAAGAAATCAGCGCATGTAGTCCCGAAGTTAAATCATATTGGAGCCAACGTACTTGTCTGCTACTGCAAGATAATCTTCTGTACAGAACCTTTGAAAGTGAGGATGGTACGAATTCCAGGCTACAGCTGACACTTTGGGATTACGAAGACTTTATAAAAGGTTCAAGAGCGGTTTTATTGGGCGAACTGAAAAGAAGATGTACGAAGGTGGTGCCGGAAATGCGAGTTGTGTGCAACAGTCAATGGTCCAGTTAGTAAAAAGAGGGCACCCATGAGACAATACAATGTTGGTAGTCCGATGGAAAGGGTAGCTATAGATATTGCAGGGCCGTTCCCAGAAACAGATGCTGGAAATAAATATATCCTTTTGGCCATGGATTATTTCACGAAATAGACTGAAGCCTATGCAATTCCTAACCAAGAGGCTTCTACTGTTGCCGACGGATTGGTTAAAGAATTCTTCAGCCGTTTCGGTTTTCCTTTAGAGATCCACTCAGATCAAGGACGAAATTTTAAATCAGCACTTTTCCGAAACGTCTGTCAATTAATTGGTGCTGATAAGACCAAAATGACACCCTTGCACCCTCAGTCAGATGGAATGGTCGAAAGGATGAATCGTACCTTGATGTTCGGACGTGAAATTTTTTTGCCATGTGAGCCCACCTGGCCTTTACTTCAGACTTAAAACGTGAAATACCATTTATTACATTAACTTGCTCAGTAGAAAAATCTTTCGATCGTAAAAGGTGGTTTTCAAGAAATTCCAACTTTTCGTTCATGGTATTCAAATTTTGTCACTGCATAATGGTAAATAACTGTTTTCTATTTATTACTCGTACATTTGACGGCCCTGAAAAAAAAATAAACCCAAGTAAGAAATTATGAGTAGTTACATTGTACAGATTTTGTGTGCATGTACTATTTATTTCAAATGGCCATAATTTACAAAATCGAATTTTTCGCAAAAAAAATAATTTTTTTTGAGTACAAAGCCCGAACTTCCAAAAAAATTTAAAATCAATGCCGGGAACTATCAGGAAGTATAACTTAAAACTATTTTTAAGCTAATTTTGAAATTAGCAAACTTAATATTATAACAAATAGTTGTAAAAACTAAATACACTTACCTGGTTCAACACAATCCATATTTTACAATATTTCAGTCTAAATAATCACAAATCAAACGTAAACTAACTTTAGCTTTAACCTAATGTGTCTGGTCAAAGCAACAGCCTAAGTTCAACTGATCGTACAACAGAGTGCCATGATCTTAAGAAGGGTTTTTATTATATTTGTAAACTATATGTGCTTCTAAAGGGCTGGTATTTTCCACCTGCGATAAAAATTACAAAATTGATTTATGGCCGCCCAGATTGATCAAATACCCGTATGTGCGACGTCAAAGCTATTGTCCTAAATTTCAAAGGCAATGGGAAGGACCATATGAAATCATGAAGAGACTAAATGACATTTTATACCGAATTAAAAACCGAAGGTAGTTCACATCAGTCGTTTTGCACTTTATGCCAGCTCAAATCATATTGAAGAAGCAAGAACTCTTTAACAAGAACCAGACGTAGACAACCATCAACCGAACTTCAAAGATTGTATGTCAAACTACGCAAATAGAAGAAAGACCAGACATATGTATATATTTATATATATTTATATATATATATATATATATATATATATATATATATATATATATATATATATAAAAGACGAAAAATATAATCTGTTGTTGATGGAAAATACATCGCTGTTGAAGATGAATAATAAATTACTGGAGGAGAAAGTTAATCTTATTTCAAACAAAGCGACACTAATAAAAAAACACTATCAGTACATTTAATGGAGCTATGGAATCGGCACAAAAAAACTCAGTCGTTGAAACATTTGATAAAAAAACACAAGCTACAAGGAATTCCCCATGTTGCCAAATATCCCTAAAAATCCGATACTTGAAGAAGCACAACGAACTACCATGCAACATATAATAAATCTCAACCAAGATAGTGAAACTCAGAATAATGATGGTGGTTTCACAAAAGTTACTTACAAGAAGAAAAAAACGCAAAAGAAAAACTATGGTGAAAATGATACCCATAATGACTTCGGTGTTCAGAGAAAGGCCTGGTTATATCTTTATCGAATAAGCAGTCATATTACAGCTGAAAAGATATCCAACTATCTTAAAGATCAAGACGTCTTCAAAAATGCAAACATCATCGTAAATGAACAAGTGAAAATAAAAATAAATGTTTTATGTGTGAGGTTTGACTTCAGGAAATACCACGGCTATGATCAGCTTAATGAGGATTTTTAGGAAACATGCCCTCTACAGCCCAATGAAAAATCAATAATATAGAAATTCCTATAGTACAGCAGAATGTCCATGTAAACAATGAGTTACAATTGGCTACAGTACACCTCCATATTTTTTATTTAAATGTTCAATTTCTTACAAATAAAACTGATGTGTTAAATTTATTTTTACAGGAAATTGTTTATCATATTGTATGTGTATCTGAAACCTGGCTCAAAAGTGATCTGATAACTACCATAAAAATAGAAAACTATAATCTAGTAAGTTACTATTCCAAATCAATTGCAGAACATGGTGGGATACCACTATATGCTCATAGGAACGTAGTAGCAGACATTCTGGATATTGAGAAATTCTGTTGTGAAGTTGATGCAGAATTGGCTGCCATTACCATTTCTAATATCTTAATCATCTGCTTACATCATTCAGGTAAGGGTAATTTCCAAACTTTCATAGATTCATATGAACAACTACTAGAGTATGGAAGTAGTAATTTTGAGAACATTATTGTAGTAGGAGATTTCAATGTTGATTTCTTAACAAACTCAATTACAAAACAAACACTTTGTAATAGTTCAACTGCATACAATTTGAGGCATTTGATAAAAGAACCAACTCGAGTTACGGATAATTCATCAACTTGCATTGATAATGAATGAATTGATAATTGAAAACTATGTGGAAGCTGAAGTAATAAAAGAAGACATATCGGATCATTATGGATTAGATATTAAAGTAAAGTGTGAAAAATACCTACTGAAAAAATTTGAGGGGTTTTGTAGACCAATAACTGAACTAGGAAAATCCGAATTCCAATATATCTTACAACAGGTAGATTGGACGAAATATTACAACTCCTATGACCTCCATGCTCTGGCATATTTTCTTTGTAATGAAATAAAATATGCAGTAGATGTAGCATTTCCCCTAAAAAGTGCTTATAAAGGTGACAACAAAATAAAATGGTTTGATGAGCGGCTCAAAAAAATGAGAAGCAATATGAACAACAAGAAAGGGCTCTGGCGAAGTAGAAGAGAGGAATCATACAAAATTGAATTCAATAAAATAAAAAATAAATATAAAAAGCAATAAAATAAGCCAAAGCCAGTTCTTTTGACATTATGTTAAGAAACAGTGGCAATATAAGTAAATCCACCTGGTCAATAATAAATCTTTTTAACAATAAGTCAAAAAACTGACCAAAAAATATAGAGTTAACAGCACATAATTTCAATGATTTCTCTGCTTCAATGATAGATGATCTAATTGCGAGCATCCCATCAAAAAGTGAGGATGGATCACAGGTATTGAAAGTACAAATTAGAAATTCTGTATTCCTTAGGCCAACAGATGATCGAGAAATAATGAAAGTCATAGCTTCTCTAAAGAATTCAAAAAGTATGGACCGATACAATATCAGTTCCAAATTATTCAAGAGTATAAGTAGCATAGTGAGCAAACCACTGGCACATCTAGTAAATGTTTGTTTTGAAAAGGGTGAATTTTCGGACTCTGTTAAACTCTGTAGAGCTACTCCAATATTGAAACAAGGAGATCAAAATAACTGTAACAACTACAGGTTCATAACAATAGCTCCAATTATATGAAAAGTTATAGAAGTAGTAATAAAAGATAGACTTCTCAATTTCTTTGAGGCGGGAAGACATCTCAATAAAAGCTTTGTGACTTGTCAAAAGCTTTTGATAGTGTCTCACATGACATATTACTTAAAATATTAGAAAAATACGGAATCAAAAAAATTAAGCATGGTGTACCTCAAGGATCTATTTTGGGACCGTTACTGTTCATTATATATATTAATGATCTACCCACATATATTAACATAGCTGATACTTCTTTGTATGCAGATGATGCAACGTTTATAATGAGAAACAAGGATAATGATAAACTTAGTGAGATGTCATCAGCGACAATTGCTAAAGGTGAACAATATTTCAATGCAAATATGTTGTGACTAAATAAAAATAAAACTAAAGAAATAACATTCACCAAAAGAACCGAAATTGCAGAGGGAGATGCCGGTGTAAAATTATTAGGATTGCATCTCAATAACACACTAACTTGGAAAACTCATTGCAGTGATTTATGCAAGAATCTTTCCAGAAGTCGTTTCGCCTTGAGAAGGATGAGAAGTCTAGTATCAAATGAGGTTCTTAGAGTAGTTTATTTTGGATTGATTCAAAGTCGAATACTACTATGGGGAGCATCAACTGCTGCAAATGAGATCTTTATAATTCAAAAAAAAATAATGAGGGATATGATTAAAGCAGATCCCAGAGAACATGCAAAACCTATTTTCATTGAATTCAAAATCCTCACAATAGCTAGTTTGTACTTAATGGAAGCGATCATATTTGTTCATAATAATAAAAAAAAGTATAATACTGGATGAATAAATCACTACTACAATACAAAAAATAATAACCTAATTAGATTAACCAAAGTGAACTCAGTGAAAACTGCTAGACAAACAGATTTCTCTTTCTGTAAAATATATAATACTCTTCCATTATCATGGACTAACTTAAACTTGAAAAAATTGAAATAGTATGTTTAAAGGGCACTTGTGAGTCAGGCCTTTTACTCCATATCCAAAGATTTTAATTTCACATTGATTAATGACCATATCATTGAAAGAATATAATATATACATAAAATAACACTTTAAATTTTAATTGTGTGTAAATAGATGTTATGTATATTTTTATGAATAATGTATTTTAATATGTATGATTAAATAGTTGTAACCTTTTCAGTGTATTGAAGTTTGTGACTTGTCTAAACATGTTTTGTTGATGATGGTACTCGTAATTAGCTAAATACTGTATATTTTTGAGGCCAATAAATATTCTATTCTATTCTATAATAACAAGGATATTCCACTTCCTTCCCAACCAATCTAGAATTTTCGATAGAACAGATTAAATACACTTAGAAATTTCTCTTCTTCTCCATAGTAATTGGCCCCCATTCGTGGGAGTTGGTCAGTAAGTTTTTTGAAGTTTGATCATTGTGTTTTTAGTAGTTTACAAAAATTAAAGTTCATAAATAAATGTGTTAAATATAAATTCAAACCCTGAGCGTGATTTAAGTTAAATGTTACAATATAAATCAGTAAAGAAAAACCCTTTACTGATGGTAGTTAATTTTGTTCCTGAGTATATCAATGTTAAACTTAAAGGTTGGGCATTCAGGACTATTACTCTGATGTTGAGTGGTGTGGTTTGTGTTGTATTATGCATTTGAGATATCACAGTTTTTACAATATGTTTTTTCTTTCGGGCACATTTGTTCTTCGTATTCATCACTGAATGTCGGACATACCTTTTTCTGCATGCAGTTGCAACATTTAGATACACTTAGGTCCTCATATACCATGAGTCTTTCCCATCCCAGGCATAGTTTTTTAAAATTTAGTATTTGATGAAATATATTCGGTGCAGCTTCTCAAAAAATTGTTTTGGTTCCACTTCTGTTTATTTGAATAAAATTAACCTTGATTTTACCTCTTAAATTGTTTTGTTTTTTCAGGCAGTTTTTAATTTTTTTCTGTAGATGAATTTTAATATGTGGTTGTTTCATTTCACTCATTTTAATTTCATATTCTTTTTTCAAGTTGCTTTCTATAGCTTGTTTCAGGGTATCCATTCTTGTTTAGTTTTGCATTTGATTTCAATATTTCCGTTTCTTGTTTTCAAATTGGTAATTCCAATTTTAAGTTCAACTTGTGTCTAAACCTCTCTTAATTTGATGTATGGGTTGTTGACTTTTTGGTTTTTACAATTATTTTTGGAATGTTAATTTTCACTGGTTTTATGGTTTGAGTTTGTTGCAAAGCAGCAGCATAAGTAAGTTTATTTGATTGTTCTAGATTTTCTATTTTTTTTTTTAAGTTTCATGATGGTTTCTAATGGTTATTTAAAACAAGGCTTTAAAAAACTGAATACAATGATACAAAATCAACTTAAAATTTGGAAAATAATGAAAACAATAAAAAGTGTGCAGGTAAATTAAAATTTTTATATTTTATCATTACGAAACTTTACAAGAAGCAATCATAAAACTATTTCAAGATTATATTTTAAAAAGTTATCAAAATAAAAGCTCATAGAACCAAAAACAATAATTCAGAAAAATAATTTTGTAAAAATTATAGAAATGAATTACTATTGAAAGATTAAATTTGACGGAGTGGGATTAGTACATCTAAAATGCATGATGATTGCCGAATAACCCTGCTTGAGAATTACAATGAAGTACATGCAAACATTTTATCCTGACATATAGGTAACATTTAGTATGGGTGTAAGGGTGTTTGTTTTTTGCTGTTCTTTTATTTTTTTTATTCAAAATACAAATGTAAAATGGGCAAAGGAAAGTTATGATGTAAGATTAAAGCTTAGAGAATTTTTAAATAAAATAAATCAATATCCTGAGAAAGAAAGAGATAATACTGCTGAAAGATATTTGCAATTTTTATTCTATAATGTATGGATGGATAAATAAACTTAACTCTACCAGTTTTACCATTACCCTGATAATGAAAAACGACAGTTTTAAAATTGTTAATTAAAAATAGAATTTTTGAAATTATTGTTACAAACTGGCCCTGTGTCTGTCGGCGTCAGTGAGTCGATCACAATTAGGGGACCGCGATTGAAACAAAAGAAAGGACCGGCAAATTCTAGAATACTGCGTTTAGCGGTTCCGTAATGGTAAAAGGATTGTTCGGGCACTTTCTAGAAAAAGATCCAATAGTTTCAAATAGTGGCGATTCTTCTAGAACAATGATTTGGAAATATAAAAAGGACAGTGGTCCCAAAGAAGAGCAGTTTTAAAAGTTTCGGTTTAATTAGTTTGAAGTCAAGTATTTAAAATAATTGTAAAGTGAATATCTAAGTGATTTGTAAAGTAAAAATTTATTGTGAAAAAATATTGAAATAAAAATTGTTTAGTTACTGTACTGTGAGTTTTGAATTATGGAACCCAAGGAGAAAATATGGTAACATTATTATTTAAGATATTTTTTACCAATAATTCTTTTTAATTGTCTTTGGCGAAAAGAGCAAACCTTAATGATCTCAAAAGTATTCATTTATAATTTTTTTTTTATTTTATAGATTTTTTGATAGATAAATATTTGGTAACTTTTACAAAATACTTAGGATACAGCATCCGTAAATAATTTGGTTTAAATTGACACTCAATGTGCGTATCAGTTGACAATAGAATTGGGACATTGCTAGTCTGCCTTTTACTAGTAATTTATCTCTACTAACAAATTTTCTATTTGAATTATTCAAAATAATACAACCAACTATAATATTTCTTCACAAAAGTTAATATAAAATTAAAATGTTGTGAACAAGTTTTATAATTAACAAAATGAAGATATTTTCATTAAATAAAACAAAGACATTTTATACATGTAGATGGTTATATTTAACATTAAAATACTTGTGTACTCACCCTCATATCTCTGGATAATTGATTTGTATTTTGTGATGGCATAGTTTCATTTGAATGATGACCAGATACATTGTGAGTATTCTCAAGATGTACTGCACTAGCAGGTAAACCAAGATTACCTTGTGATGTAGCAATACTCACTGGAATTTGAGTATGTTGCTGTATGAGTAATGGATCTGATTGTAAAAAACTATGTTGACTAAGTACTGTTTCCTAAAAAGTAATCAACCAAATCAGTTGCCTTCTATTGACATAATTTTTTTTTAAATAAACACCATTTGGTGTATTGTGCAGTATAATTTTTAGTAAAATACATTTTTTGATTTTTTTTATAGATAAAAACACTATTAACAACAATGTTTTTATTCATGAAATATTAGTACTGTTCTAAAACAAATAATGACATCTACCTGAGAAATTTTTCCTTGGCCTTCCCTTGTAGCACCAGGTAGCCCATAAACAGAAACCTGTGGTATAGGTCCAGGCAGTAAGTTAGTCAACACCCAATACTTTGCTACATTACTTAAAGCAACTGCATTTAGGGCTGTGGTATTTACTCTTAAATCTGTGGGTACTGAAGTAGTTGCAGGACTTCTGTGAGATGATCCCTAAAAAATAAAACAAAAAATACTCTAATTTATACCTTTTCATATTTCTTAAAGATGTTTTTAATAAAAGGCCTATTCGTTTGTCATGCTCGCGCTGCTTAAAACTGATTTTAGCAGTATTCAACTGTTCGTTTGTTATAAGTAATTGATCAGAGCAAGTTGCTATATACCAGATAAAGCAGGATTTATTTGCTCCACCAATTTAGGTAGAGCAGAAAAATCAAATCAGTTTGATCTAGCAGAATTTCAAAAATCAGACATTAAAAATGAATAAAAAATTCAGTATAATTAATGGTGAAGTGACTGATGCAAATTCCGAGTTGGAAAATTATATACTTAATGAAATGAAAATTTGATGGACAATTTAAGGTTGTTTTTGTTGGGATCAAATATCAAATTGTTTTGGTGTGGGTTTTGTATTACTTTGAACTTAGCAGTTGGTAAATGCTCTTCGTGGATTTGTATCACGAAAATCATATCAATCTGCACGTTTATGTAATGTTTTTTTGTATAAACAATTAAGCAGTAAAAAGATAGGCATTTTTGGTATTTATATTAAAAAAGGATATGCAATAAGATTGATTTAGTCACTTCCCTTAAGATGATACTGATGGGTATTAAATTTTACTTTATATAACAAATTCATTTAACGAAAATAAAAAAATAATTTCGGTGTTTTCAACCAATTACTTTTTATATTGGGTTTAAATACAAATTCTTACCTCAGAGTTTGTAGCACCGTGTACTGCTGGTAACACATGATTATCAGAATTCATAATTGTGGAAATTAATACGATATATCCATATCATTGAAAATAAATAAACATTGTTTATTAATTGTCAAATTAGTTTTTAAAAAATATCACGTGAACATTTTCACTGTCAATTTATAGTTGTTCGGGGGGACGCGGAGGTAGCCATTGTAGAGATTTTCATTGGTTTTCTCAAAAATTTGAAAAAGTGAACCAAGTTTTGGTGTAAACAAATAACACAAAACAGTCTTCAAATTACATTAATCTATTTAATTAAGTTTATTAATGCCGAAACAGCGAAAACTTTTAAATATTTTCGTTTTAGTTTACAACGGTAGCGGGGCGCCGCAAACAATAAACAGTCGAAATCAACATGGCGTACTTGAAGCTACGGCGAATGCGTATTAAACTTAACAAAGAAGTTTTTTTAAATAGAGTTTTATTTCATCTTTATTGCTAATTTAATATTAAATTAGTTTTAAAAGATTTTAAAATACAATAATAATTGCCTCTTAATAATTTTTAATATATTAAAAAAAACATTAAAATTTGAATTTTGGATTGCCTCCATTCGTACTCCTGACTTGCGCAATTCCTTCTTCAAAATAGGAGGTGTTGTATTGTGGCATGAATAGTTCAGACGCCATGCCATGATCCTTATCTTATTTGTAAACATAATACAGGGACGACTTTCGAGTTGGATTATATTAATGGATAAAACAAATACCCATGCGTGACTTAGTGAGCCAAGCCAAGAACTTAAAAAAAATTATTTTAGCTCTTATTTTTTATTATTTAAAACCTAATTTTATTTTCTAAGTGAGATTCTTTGCTTAACCATTATTGCATTCAAATAAATAATAAGTTTTCAACAAAGATTGAAACATATTAAAATGTTAACAATCTCAGTGAATACGATCAAAATACCCATTTATGTATAATTTTTAAAATGCTTTATTAGAAAGGTTCATTTTAAAATTGGTAAAAAATATTCTAAAGACAAGTTCTGCTCTGAAAAAGTAAAAACGAACGCACATTTTCACGAACATGGTTCAGTGTAGTTACTACCATCCTACCATAAATAAAGATGACCTATAATAAAATGTATTGTAGAATATTCTATTATTGGTGACTATGTATGTATGTATGGTAAATGATTAGAAGAGTAAATGTTACTGATCGAGAATACATTATTAATTGGAAAAGAAAACAATTAAAAATATCCAACCTTGTTAAAATATGACAATAAATGTATTAACTATTTTAACTTGTATTCAAGTATTATTATTCCATAAATAAATGAATTACATATTTATAACGTATTTATAATTTATTTTTAATTTAAATCTAAAAATAATAAGAAAAAATATTCAATTTTAAAATAAAATTAATTAATTGGAACATTGACGTATTCACGCATGCGCACCAATGAATTTTCATTTTCTGTGACTGGGATATTTTTATTGAATTTTTTAATGCTTAACCGCGAAAAAACTGGTCTTTTGCCATATTCTAATGCCCTTTAATAATTTTCAACACAAAAAAATTCAAAATATTAAAAATATTAATATTAGAGTCATTATTCTACACAAGCCCTCATTCCCAAATGTGCTTGGGCAACAGGAGCGCCATTTTCTTAACCTTAAGGTGGGGATATGTGAATTTGTTATTAAATATGTCTCCCTTCATAAACGTTGGTTATTTCAGTTCGACGAGTCAACCATTATCATAAAGGTACGCGAAGAGTGTTTTTAGAACAAATTTTACAGCAGAAAGTGCTATATCATACGCCAAATGTCTGGTTGATGTCCTTGCTTTGTGGCAAATTGATATACATGTTCTAAAACGGTAAATAATTTTCAAATTATGTTATGTTTTAAAATTCAATTGCTATATTTGACAGTTTAGTTTTTTGTGGGACTTACTGTAATATTTTCGTTTACAGATTATAAAGCAGCAAAGAAGATTCGTTATGGAAAATGGTCCGAAGGACCCTATTTCAGAAGTATGGGTGTCGGAGCACACGAAGAATGGACTAGTGACTCCCGTAATGGCAAATTTCCCAGATGGGGATACTGCCATTTATCAACAAGACAAGTCAAATTACGTTGAAGTTACGAAAATTAATGGTGATAGTACTAAAGTTATAAACAATGAAGACACCTACAGCTCTGAAAGTGACGCTTTGGTAATTGATGAAAGTGTTGTTAAAAATAAAAAAAGTAGCACAAAAAAAAATAATCAAACATTGACATTAAACAGTGAAGACGACGTTTTAGATGATCTTAGTGATACTGTGACTCATTCAAATCCGTATTTTAATGAATCCTTATTTGAATTGTCACAGCTGCACCAGAACAATCAAGAGGACGAATTAGTGACAAATATACCCGAGAAAAGTGTAAAAAAACTAAAAAAAAAGTTAAAACCTAAACAGAAAATAACAGAATATGCTCAATATTTAGGACTACAACCTTCTGTTCAGTTTAAGTGTTCCAAGTGTAATAGGGCTGGGTTTGAATCTTTAGCAAGTTTACAGGAGCATGTAATACAATGTACTGATGAAAATGTACAGGAAGTATCGCAGGATAATTCTTATTCTGGTTTTAAGTTGACTCGAAAAGTGTTTCTGTGTTCCGCATGTGGTACATACTATGAAAATTGGAACTTGTATATACATATGCTGGAATTCCATAAAAGGTTTATATGTTTATATTGTTTAGGAATGTTTTCAATTTTAGAAGATCTGTGTCAACATATTCAATCGAAACATAATTTTGAGCCTGGGTATAAAAATACTCTCGATGAATTTTTTAACGTTTATAATGAACCTTGTTATGTAGCTTGTTGTGAGTGTGACAAACTTTTTAGTGAACAAGACAATTTTTTTTATCACAGTTGTGTTGGTAAAAGTAAATTAAAAAAACAACCAGTTAAGCAGCAGATTACCCCTGAAAATCACGTAACAGGGGAATCTGAAACTCATACAGAAACTGTTGAACCTGAGGCAGAAACAGCACAAAATTCAAACATGGAAAGCTGTGATGTACAAGGTATTTCATTAGTTAATAGTAACATATTTATGAACAACTGAATTTTGACAATTTTAAAAAAAAATTAAATTTTTGGGTAATATTAGGTACTTACTATTAGATATTATTTGTACTATTAGGCACTGTGTGTAAATAGTTATAAAAATAATCTAAAAATAAATTCATAAAAATTTATATTTTAAATAAAATCATAGCAATTAGGGTTGTTAATTGTGTTTAGTTACAAAATAAGTAAATTTAATTAAGCCCCAGTAGGTATTTATATATTCAGGGTGATTGATTAGTGTGATAAAGCTCAGTAGCTCTGTTATCATAAGAGATAGCAAAAAAATTGTGTGTAGAAATTGTAGGCAGCTTTAACCTTTACATTTCAAATTTAGTTACAATGTTACAGGGTGTTCCATAATATGGTGCCAGATCAAAGTTATGTTTTTTTATATAAAATATTTTACCTAAAAATTAAAATCCTCTTTACCTCCCCATTACAACAATATGAGGTTATAAATTGTTATAAAGGGTACTTAAAAAGTTATAACCAATTCTATGCGGAAATCTTCACAAGTTCAACGGCCTGTATGATTAAAAAGAAGTATCAGAATAATAATCTATTGATGCCAAAGTTTTTTAATGATTGTCAAAGTTTATAAACACCAACAAATTTATGAATATTTATTAAATCAAATACAGGGTAAGTCAAAACTTGAGTACATTATTTTCTCAGTAATTTCAAATGGATCACCCTGTATTTTATATTACTGTCGAAACTACTGTTACCATACTTATATTTTTGTTAACCATTCCCTATACTTTTTTTTTTTTTTTTTTTTTTTTATGTTCTGGTTCCCACGAAAAGGGATATCCTGTAATGTTCAGAGAACATCGTGGGAACCAAGGGAAAGAAGGTAGGAGTTGGTGTTCTTCTTAAATTTCTGGAGGTTGTATGCCTCGGGGAACACCTCCCTAGGCAATGAGTTCCAAAGCCTCGCAATTCGTTGGATGAATGAGTCTTTGGAAAGTGATGTTCTGCAGGTCTCCAAAGTGACCACGAACGGGTGTGAAGACTGAACTTGACGGGTTAATCTCGAAGAGACTGCCAATGGAGGAACGATTGTTGATATTTCAGAAGAGCATCGCCCATGAAAATATCTATAAAATAGAGACAAATCGCCAACTTTTCTACGGTGTTCCAGACAAGTGAGCGAGTTTGTAAGCGAGGCATCACCAACGAGACGAATTGCCCTTTTTTGGACAGAATCCAGTAGCTTCAGGATATGTTTAGGTGCTGCACTCCAAATATGGGAACAGTACTCCAGTACAGGTCGGATCTGTGCCTTATAGATCATAAGCAGCTGACTGGAGGTGAAATAGCTCTTGGCACGAAACAAAAAACCAAGTTTTTGGGATGCACTTTTGGCAATGGACCTCACGTGATTTTCCCAGGAAAGGTTATTGCTGATAGTAATACCAAGCATCGATATGGATGACTTCAGTGGTATGGTTACTCCTGACAAAGTTATGTTAGGCACAGTGAGATCGGCTTTTCTAGAGAAAAGACATGCTTGTGTTTTGTTTGCATTGAATTCTACCAAGTTATTGGATCCCCATTCGAGAATTGTTGCTAAGTCCATATTTATATTGTTAACATTTCTTCCTCGTTCATTTCTGGTTTCACGGGCTGATATAGGGGCCCTGGAAGAGAATGCGGTATGGAGGGTACTATCATCGGCAAAGCTGTGTACGGGACATGAAGTTGCTTTCAACAGGTCGTTGATGTGAAGTAAAAATAGTGTTGGTGCTAGAATGGATCCTTGCGGAACACCAGCATTTATGAGTAGAGTGTCAGATGAAACTCCATCGACCCCTACATGGAGAGACCTGTTTGAGAGAAAACTAGCAAGCAGAGAACACAGCTGAGGGGGCAAACCATAAGATGGAAGCTTGGCGAGGAGTCCCTGGTGCCAAACTCGATCGAACGCCTTGGAGATATCTAATGCCACAGCTAAAGTTTCTCCATACTTTTCAATAGATAGCTGCCATATATGTGAGACGTATGCGAGCAGGTCACCAGTTGATCTCTGATGGCGGAAGCCATATTGCCTATCATTGATAATTCCTGAGTCTTCCAGATATTTCATGAGCTCGATGTTGATGGCTTTTTCCATGACCTTTGAAATAATAGATAGCAGTGCGATAGGTCTGTAGTTGCTAGGTAGGGTCTTTTTGTTAAGATATTTCCATTTTTCTGTGCAAAGTATTAATTAGGTTTTGACTTACACTGCATTTGATTTAATAAATATTCGCAAATTCGTTCGCATTTATAAACTATGTCAATCATTAAAAAACTTTAACTTCAATAGATTATTAATCTTATCCTCCTTTTTAATTATACAGGCAGTTGAACTTGTTAAGATTTCCACATAGAATTGGTTATAACTTTTTAAATACCCTGTATAACATATATTGTTGTAATGAGGAGGTGAAGCGGATTTTAATTTTAAGTATTTCATTTAAAAAATATATAATTTTGATCTGGCACCGCGTTATGGAACACCCTGTAACATTGTAATTAAATTTGAAATGTGAAACTTAAAGCTGCCTACAATTTTTATGCACAATTTTTTATTGGTATCTCTTATGTTAACAGAGCTACCTAGTCTTATCACACTAATTAATAACCCTGTATATATATATACATATATATATATATATATATATATATATATATATATATATACATATATATATATATATATATATATATATATATATATATATACATATATATATATATATATATATATATATATATATACATATAAATTTTAATAATAAATGGGTAATTCTGTTAATTAAATATATACTGAACTAAGTTGCTGGCATTTTTGTTTTAGAAAATACAGAGGCCAATAAAAAACATGATACTACAGCAAATGCTAAGCATGATTATGATAAACAAGATATGCATTCACTTGAAAACAACATTGTATCTCTTACAACCAAAGAACAACACAGTAATGTCATAGAAAACAAAGAAGACGGTTTAGAAGCAAATTATTTTAGAGTGAATAAAGATCAGGGAGATACTGAGGAACTTCCTGAAAATGATGATAGTTTAAGCAACAAGTCTGATCAAATTTTTCCTAATGAAGTTCAAACAGATGAGAATGATGAATTCACCAATGAAGATCAAGAAATTGAAGAAGACTTTATGGAAGAGACACGAAAAGTGCCAAAACTCTCACTTAAATTACCAAAAATTGAATCCTATGAACCAGATAATGAGGAAAGTGATGATAGTGAAAAACTGACTATGGAGGTAGATCAAATTGAAAGTGAATATGAAAATGATAATGAACAAGACCTGAATCCATCAACTCAAGTCCAAGAAATCAAAGAACTTGAAAAAGAACCCGAAGATACTGAAACAGAAATCATTAAGAAATCTTCAGAACCTCAGCTTCAGATTGCAGGATCTGATGTTACTATTATTGAACTGCAGTTGGAGCAGCCTTTGGACAAATTTGACCCTCGAATTTTATTGCAGAAGTGTTTGAAAATGACAGTTCCTACCTGCATTTATTGCAACCATGCAAGGAAAATAGCAGTAAATGGCAAACAACTAGGGTTACATTGTATTGCAGAACATAGGTTTTCTGCTGTAGTTAATAGTATAACAGCAGAAGAACTGATACCCCAGAATTTTGTCAACAGGTATGTTATTTATTCTTTGAGAAAATACTGTGTATAACTTAGTAACATTGTTAATTTGCTTTCAGGATAAGTGAAAGTTTAGATGAACTCTCTTCAGTATTCTTTAATCTGGAATCAGGTTTTAGTAATGAAGCAATAACATTTTCTCATCTTTTTGAATGTTTTCAATGCCATTTTAGTACCACTGTTCATAAAGAACTGTACCTTCACAATAGGAAATTCCATTCGAAGAACATGCTGTTGTGTATAATGTGTAAATCGAATTTTTACAGTTATAGTGAATTAGTGTGTCATTTATGTCCCGGTCTGTACATTTTAGACTATGAACTTAAGTTCAAATGTTGTATGTGCGTTTACGATGATCTACCCAGCTCCTTTCGACTAATGGTGCATCTCCGTAAGAAACACAATGTTTGCGATGTGTGTTTAGATTGTTGTCATACCCAGCACCGGCTATCCAATCACGTTTGGAAGCATAAACTACACCATTTTTGCTACAGGTTTGATACATTTTTTTAATACTTTTCACATTAAATGTTTTAATTTTAATTTGCATACCAAATTTTTTTCTGGAGAAGTTACATTTAGTTATTTGCCTAGATGCGGCATAGCTTACAGAAATAAGCCTGATATCACTAGACATCTCTTTTGGAAGCATGGCACCGAAAGCGTCCTTTGCAAAAAGTGCTTGCAAAAAAAATGGTCCCATGTCTATCACTTTTGTACACCTCCCCCAAGTTTCACATGCGAAGATTGTGGATTGACTTTATCGAAAGCTGTGTCGCTCAAAGTACACAAGAGACTGCATACCAATGATAAAAAGCACATTTGTACATTCGAAGAATGCGAAGAAAAGTTTATATCGAAAAAATTGTTGGAAAAACATGTAAAAAGACATCTGGAACCTTTAGAGGAAGTTAAAACTGAAGAAAATGAAGAAACCATTGAAGAAGCTCATAAAGAAGAGGTAAGTATGACATTCATTTTTTAAATTTTTTTTTTAGAGAACTCATGAAAAGTGTGGATATTTTTTACATTTTTTTAGATCCAAGAGAACGATGAGACGGTAAAAGAGGAAGAAAAAAGCGAAGAAAAACCAAAAGTTAAAATCGACGTTCTAGAAGACCTTCCAGCGTTGAATCTCTCTGAAAGCGATAGTAGTAGCGAGTCCGAAGTGGAAACCGAACTGTTGGAAAATAATAAAAAATGTTTGAACCCTGAAACAGAGTTGGAACCTCCCGGTGACTTACCTCCGTTAGATATCTTGCAAGAAGAGAAAACGAGCGCCGACATGCCCATGGAAGAAAGTTCCAGCTCGGTGATGCAAAATATTTGGGATAATTTTAAAAATTATCAAGTGCAACAGCAAAAACTTGATACCATGTTTGTTGAACAGGACAAATCTGACGAAGAAATGTCCGTTCAACGAACCGAACAGCCAAACATCGATGTTGTGTTGAGAGAACATGATTATTGCGCCAATCCCGAACAGATCGCAAAAGATATAACGTTAGTTGAAGTTAAACCTGCTCTTAATGAAAGCGTGGATCATGATTATTGTTTTTTTAAACCTGAAGGTGAGTGATCAATATTAAACTTACATTAATTTAGTAAAAAAAATTTTTTTTCATGAAACCAAGTGTTGTGACAACTATTTTTTAAAGTATTTCTTTCATAGTTCCTCCAGTAGCGGAAGAACTACCAAAGGAACAGCCTCCAGAGTCGGTGCTTGTAGAGAAAAAAGAGGAAAAGAAAACAGCAGGCAGTTCATCGAGCAGCAGCAGCGATTCAGATTCCTCTAGTTGTTCTTGTGGTTCAAATTGCAGCTGCAGCTCAAGTTCAGGCAGTTCAAGTTCGTCGTCAGATACCTCGAGTTCAGACAGTTCATCCGAAGAAGGTAAAAAGAGGCAGCTAGCGAGAAAAATGAAAAGAAAAGAGAGAGCTAAGAAAATAAAAGAAGAAAAAGGTCAGTGTCTTGCAACAAACTTTATTAAAAGATATCAAACTTATTTTTAAATAAATCTTATTTCTGTTGAGAATTTCTATGTTTTTTCTAGTACAATCTAAATAGACCATGTACGAAAAGATGATCTTTAATGTGATTTTTAGTTTTAGCGCCTGCAAAAGTGGTCGAGGTAGCCGCAGTGGTTCCAGTCGTGATCGAAACCCCAATCAGAGAATCAGATCTAGAAACCACTGAAGATGAAACGGACGAAGAATTCTACGACGAAGCTCCTCAAAAATTAGCCAAAAAAATACTCGAAGAAAAACGCAAACAACTCCTCGAATTAATGGGACCTAACAATATACCCAATGGCTCGTTTATAGAAAGTACCAGTAGACCACCGACACCTCCATCCGAAATTGTAGAACCAGAAGAGAAAAAGAGAAAAAAATCAAAATCAAAAAAGAAGAAAAAAAGGAAGAGCGAGAAAAAGCTCGCGGAAATTAACGAGTCTGTTATTAACAATATTATATCGCCAGATATTCCCATTCCTCCTTATTATCAGCAGTTTCACCAACAGGTAACATCTGAACTTAAAGTTTGATATTAAAGCTTGGTCTCCACTAGCAATTTCTAGTTGCTATTCGCAGATAATCTATGTCCATGCTCTGTGATAAATAAATCATTAAATTAAAACAGTTTCCCAATGGATGTTATCAAAACTATTTGTGTGATCACTGTTTTGCTTTGAGTGAGATGTAAACGACGCTAACATCTTTATTGGGTACATCCAATAAGGGGGCATACATTAATTACGTGAGGCAATTTTGGTGATTTTTTCGACCCCATCCTCCTTCCACCTTGGTGAGATTTTTCAAAGTATGTATTTTTAGTGTCAATAATTGATTGCATTGGTTTTATTTAAAAAAACAATTTTAGTGGGAAAACATGTTGTTCTCAGTTTAACGCAGCTTTCTCTCAATTTTACACTATTGTGGAATAAAATTTTGTGATACTTGCCACCGCCACGTGAGATTGGTTGAGATTCGGCTCGACCCCCTCCACTCCTAAATGTCTCACGTAATTTATGGACGCCCCCTAATAAGTCAAAGAATATTGAAAGAAGAGCACCTCGAGAAATTTTTCCAGTATAACCAAATGACAAAAAGTAGTTTTGACGAATTGTTGGGAATTGGTCCATCAATAATCTATCATTGTTAATACGAGGGTGGTCGGAAAAGTTTCCGACATTTTTTCTTTAAATTTATTTTTCTAGTTGGCCTACTTGTAAGTCTACACACTAGAGATGTTTCCATCTCTAACCCGTCCAAATAGTACTGGACGTGTTTTAATGCAAAATAGTTGTTTACAAATGTGATGGCCTCCTCAATTGACGAAAATCTGTCCTCCAAGCGCAATTTTTAGATTAGCAAACAAAAAGAAGTCGCTTGGGCGAGAAAGGAGGTTGGTCAAGTAGTTCAAACCGTAATTCGTGGATTTTCGCTATGGCAATTGCCAAGGTGTGATACAGTGCATTATCTTGGTGAAACAAAATTATTCTTTTTGCGAATATTGCCGTTTTCGCGCAATTTCTGCTTATAGCTTGTTGTAGCCTCTGCTATCTCTCTCACTCTAATTCGATGGTCTTTTAGTACCATTAGATTTTTTTATTTATTCGTATCAGAAGCATCACAAAAGATATGGTATATATAAAATGTTACACTAAATAATCTTCGCCCAATAACGGGCGACGTCTACGGCATTGGGTTTGACTGACATTAGGTCCTACAAGGTGCAATATGAGGGGCACAATCTACATTCATACAGGTGGGTGGTTGTCTGCTCTTCTCCGCAATTTCAGAGCGTTGTGGTTGTTGTAAAGCCCTATCTGCTCAGATTGTCTTTCGATCTTCCTACGCCTGACTGCAGTCTATTGATTGATTTCCACACTGCCCACTGCCCTCTCAGAGGGTTTGTGAAGTTTGTTTAGAGGTGACGGTTTCAAACAGCCAGTGACAAGCTGCAGGTTTCTTTCAGAGCGACATCAATTTGTTTGGTGTGGGTTGATCTATACCATACTGGACTTGCATACTCAGCCGCAGAGAGCTAGGGCTGTTGTTTGTACTGTCTGTGGTTGGGCGCCCCAACTGGTGGTGTTTCTAGCACACACCTTCTGTTTTGTTTTGAGGCAGTGTTGTTTGTACGTTAAGGTGCGATCTAGGGTGATACCTAAGTATATCGGTGTTAACCTGTGTTTCATTTGGATATCGGACCATACCACCTGCAATTTTCTGGATGCCTCTTTATTCCGTAGGTGAAACGCACATATTTGGGTCTTGAATGGATTTGGCTTGAGCTGATTATGGTGGTAGTATACATCAAGCTCTTCTAACGCCTTCGTTAGATCATGCTCCATGGCTTCAAAAGTTTTTTCTTGGACTGCAATTGCCCGGTCATCAGCATAGATAAAACTCCTAGTGTCTTGGGGAAGTGGTTGGTCATTGGTATATACATTAAAGAGGGTGGGGGCTAAAACACTACCCTGTGGTAGCCCATTCTTTTGGAGTCTCCATCGGCTTCGTTGGTTCTGGAAGTCTACAAAGAATCTTCGATTTTTCAGATAATTTTGGATCATAGCCGTAAATTTAAAATCTTTTGTAACCTGGTACAGTTTTTTAAGCAGAAGTTGCTGTAAGATCTATGAATGCTATTCCAGTTATCTTTCGAGTTTCAAACCATCTTCGATATGTTGGGTAAGATTTAAAATTTGCGATGTACAATCCTTGCCGGGCCTAAGGGATAAGGAGTGGTTCAACAACTTCCGTTAACTAATTGAGTATCATTCTTTCCAGTACTTTGTATAGGTGGCATAACAGAGAGATTGGTCTGTAGCTTTTGATCTGTAGGTGGCTTGCCTGGTTTAAGTATGGCAATTACTCATGACTTTCTCCAAATTTTTGGGATCTGACAGGCATTTAGGCAACTGTTAAACATATTTAGCAGCCAGATTTTAGCTTTTAGGCCAAAATGTTTTATTTGCTCCACTCGCAAGTCGTCCAGACCAGCGGCTTTACTATTTTTGCATTTGTCAATCACTTTCTTCAAATCAATTAGGCGAAATGGTTGGGACAGGTTATTTGTTCTTCAAGAGTTCGAAGAATTTTTGTTTCCGATTTATCTGAGCGGAGCTCTGGATTTCCACTACTAAGCAGTTTGTAAGCGATTTGGTTGGCAGTGACGTTGGCATACACTGAACTCTTTGATGGGTCGTTGATGAGCTTTTCTGGCTACTGCGGCCCATATCCAGTTCTTCCATAAGTTTGACCCATTTATCTCTTACTCTCTGATGTGGATACAATTAATTCATGTCCAGCTACGACTGTCTCTTCTGTCAACGGATTTTCCTCGAATAATGTCATATATCTCTAGATCAGTCCCATTGTTTCTGGGGTTAGACCTTGTATATATTTGTTTCTGCATCCTCGAGGGATTGACATTCGGGAGCACTTCTTCACAGCTTCGACAAACTCATCGTAGCATTCAGGAACTGGGTTGATGTTATCCACCATTTTGTCCAACGATGCATTAGATTTTGTCCAGTTTCCTTTCTTAAAATTATTTCTTCGACGGAATGGCACTGTTTGTGGTTGGACTGCTGCCTTAACTTGACACATAAAGGGATGATGTTGAGTGTTTGGTATTGGCGGGCACATTGACTTAACACACTGTTGGGTAATTTGTTCGCTTACAAACAGAGGGTCTGGGTTGTATCCTCGTTGCCATCTACTACTGTTAAAAGATGCGGGGAGTTTATGATCATGGATAAGACACATTTTGTTTGACTCTGCCCATATTTGCACTGCCTCTCCGTTACCGTCATCATCAGAGTATCCCCAGAGGGTACTGTGGCTGTTAAAATCACCAATAACAAAATTGACCTGTGAAAATTGTCGTGATCTTCAAAACAGAAATTGGCATTTGGGGGCTTGTAAATCGATGACGCCACAGTATCACTTAATTTGACTGTAATTATTTCAATGTCATTTTGTTATTGATAGAGGGACCTAATAAGGACCCTTTGAGTGTAGGCTTAGAGTTCATTGCCTTCGATGCTTCTGGAGTGAAAGGATCTGCCGGCAAAAGAAGTTTGCCGTTGCCCAGGGAACACCAGATGTAATAATATTACATCTGCAGGGAGGCTCCTTTTCTCTTCCACCATTAGATAAACTTTAGTGATGTTATCGTCAGTGGTTGCAGTTTTTGCACGTCCCGAACGTTCATCATCTTCTAAGCTGGTATGGCCACATTTAAATTTAGCTGCCAAAAATTTTACGGTGGTAAATGATGGTGCAGTCCCCCTACAGAGCGTCTAACTCATCTTTAATTTGCGTAGATGTATTGCCTTTCAAAAATAAATATTTAATGGTAGCTTGATACTCGAGATTTTTTTCCTTTTCACAAAAACACTCACATTGACTTACTCAAAACGATTGTCAAACAACAACTGCGCGTCCAAAATGGCTGAAATTTTGGTAAGTACCTGTCAAAAGATGCGCAACCACATTTCCTAGCTTTTATTGACAAGTGCTGCAATCTTCACGTTAAGGTTGGAAACTTTTCAATCCACCCTCGTATACGTTCATTACATCCGGTAGATTCCTTGTCAGACATTTTAAATAAGTAAAATTACAAGACCGTAGCAAGTCGACTCTAGAACTGCGACTAAAATATCGCAAGTGTGTACACATTGATGCCAACTCGTGAGATTCATTACAGTGGTAGAGCAAGTTGCAACATTTCAATCGCTGCCTTTGTTTAGCCGCATATTTGTGCACTTCTATTTTTGCAATTAATAAAACCACACAACCAAAAATCACTAGTGGGGGCCAAACCTAAAGAGAACGCTAAATTACATTTCAGTTTTGTGTAGCGAAGTTTTGTTTAATATTTTTGCCTTATTAGCAGCAGCTCCAGCCTCAGCCGCAGTCGGTGGCTCCAATAACTTTGACAATATCGAGAAATTCCCCGATATCTAGTCCTTCAGCGTCTTTTTCGTCTCCTGTATTGCCAGCACCTTATTCCAAAGTACAAACCGAACCAGTCTTCAGCAGACATGATTCTACCGAATCGAACTTAAGAGCCTCCAAACGTAGGAGAGTGCCGAATAAATTTTACGGTTATTCCAGCGACGAGGAACACGACAAACCTACACTGAAATGGCGAAAAACTGAAGTTAGTCGAATTAAAATTATAAATTAAACCATTCACCAAAAAATAGTTAAAATATAACAAATACTTAACTGTTTAATGTAAATTATGTATTGAAAAATTGCAAAAAATGTTAAAAAAAATTAATACTAGTAATTAGCTAAATCGATATCATTCATTTTTTGAAAAGTAGATTTCAAGTTTATTACTGTTTTTAGACACTCCATACGCCTCGTTCCCCGCTGGTAGTTCCACCCATAACGATAAAAGCTCAGCCGCCTCCGCCTCCCCAACCACCCATCGAGCCGATTTCCATTCGAACGGGGACGCATCTCAGTGATTTCAGAGTGCAGCGACCCAGACCAAAGCCTAGCATTCCGCCGATTCGGCTGTTGAGCAGTCGAGGACTCGGCGATAAAGATAGCGGCAGCGAATCAAATGATTCTAGCTCAGAGGAAACGACAGTAACACCCAAGCCCGCTCAACCTCAATTATACTGCTATTGTCAATGCCCCTACGACGAGGTAAATTAATTAAATAACTTCATTGTTGTTACAGAACTAGAAATTGAAGCATTCTTTGGGACAAAAAGTAATGAGACTGTATTTTTTTCAAATACGCGCGCTATTAATATAAATGTGTTATTGGTAGGTTGGTATGACTGTTGTGAACAGCTGACATGGTTAGAAATTGCAGCGTTTTTGTGTTTAAAGAAAATTGTTGTCAGCGATTTTTAAAATATAAAAATCTATGGAACAAATAATTTACATAAAATTTTGTTAAAAACGTGTTTTTACAAATATTTGTTGACGGTTGTAAAGCAAGTCAAAAATCAATGTCATGTTGATTGTTTTCTTCAATTCTTGTGGCGTTGTCTACAAAGAGCTTCTTCCAACTGGCCAAACAGTAAACAAAGAATATTATTTAGGCCATTTGCGTCATTAATGTGAGTCAATTCGCAACAAACGACAAGAATTATGGCGAAACAATTCATAGTTTTTGCATCACGATAATGTATCACATACTGCCATCATTATTCGTCAGTATTTCATCAACAATCCACAATCCGTTCCACAAGCACCTTATTCGCCAGATATGGCTCCATGTGACTTTTTCCTATTTCTTTGGAAATTAGCACTTCATGAACATCGTTTAGGGACATCCATAAATTACGTCTCACATTACGGAAAAGGTAGGGGTCAACAAAGTATGACATCATGTGACAAGGGGGGGACAAGTCATAAGATTTTTGAATTCACAAGCATAAATTTAAATATTAAAAATCTTAGCTTCAACTTAAACTAACAACTTCTAAATATTACTAACTCTGTTTAATTTTATAAAACAAGATTTTATATGGAAACAAACAATTTTGGAAGTGCTGTTTTAATTACATACATACACAGGCCTGTTCGTTTTTCATGCTCACGCTGCTCAAAACTGATTTGAGCAGTATTTGAATGTTCGTTTGTTATAAGCAATTGATCAGAGACCGTTCTCATTTGACAGGAGCAAGTTACTATATACCAGATAAAGCAGGATTTATTTGCTCCACCAATTTAGGTAGAGCAGAAAAATCAAATCAGTTTGATCTAGCAGAATTTAAAAAATCAGACTTTAAAAATGAATCGAAAATTCAGTATAATTAATGGTGAAGTGAAATTCTGAGTTAAAAAATTATTTACTTAATGAAATAAAAATTTGATGGGCAATTTGGTTGTTTTTTGTTGGGATCAAATATCAAATTGTTATGATGGGGGTTTTGTGTTCCTTTGAATTCAGCAGTTGGTAAATGCTCTTCGTGGATTTGTAATACGAAAATCATATCAATCTGCATATTTATATAATTTATTGAGCAGCGTGAGCATGACAAACGAACAGGCCTCATATAATGTCACGCCTTTTCCCGTAGGGGTAGGCAAAGACCACTTCCTTTCACTTGCTACGATTCTTACACACATCTTTCGCTTCTTCTACTTTCATCAGAGCTCTCATACATGCTCGTCGGTTGTTGGTAATCTTGACCTGGTCTTTTTTTAAAACAATGTCGGTCGAGATATGTTTGCCGAGATCCATCTCTACCGACTTGCCCATTCAGACTCGCTTTATAAATGTTTCGTCAATTTTCCTTTATCCATCCTCTCTACGGGTCCAAACCATCTAAGCATTCCTTTATTTATCTTTATAACCACAACTTCTTTCACACCACAGCGTTCCCTTATCTCACTATTCTTCATTTTATCTAACTGAGTCAATCCGGCTATAGTTCTTAGACTACTCATCTCCGCAGCAATAATATTATTTTTATGCTTCTACCACACCCAACATTCACTACCATACATAAGTGTATGGACCAGCACTCCTCTAAGCATAGCCAAGCATGCCTTTTTTACACGTTCTGGCTGCTTATAAAGTTATGCAGGGCCCCATTTATTTGTTTCCCTGCCAACACCACTCACTCACTGTCACAGTCATACTTTCTGTCTCTCGTAAATTTTGAACCCAAGATTACAAACTCATTTACTTGTTCCACTCTTTCTTCTCCAATCAGCACTTCACAGTTCGTCATGCTTTCTTTTCTTTCAAAAAACATTACTTTCGTCTTGCTTACATTTACTTTCATTCCTTTAATTTTCAGGAACAAGTAAATGAATTTGTGTACTTGGGTTCAAAGTTTACGAGAGATGAAAAGTATGACAGTAACATTGAGCGAAGGGTGTTGGCAGGAAAACAAATGAATGGGGCATTGCAAAGCTTTATGTGCAGCCAGAAAGTGTCAAAAAAGTCACGTCTGGCTGTGCATAGAGGTGTGTTGGTTCCTACACTTATGTATGGTAGTGAATGGTTTGGCAGAAGAAGCATGAAAATAGGATTAATGCTGCGAAGATGAGTAGTCTGAGAAGTATAGCCGGAGTGATTCAGTTAAAAAAAAGTAAAGAATAGTGAGATAAGAGAACGCTGTGGTGTAAAAGAAGATGTGGTTACAAAGATAGATAAAGGAATGCTTAGATTTTTTGGATACGTAGATAGGATGAATGAAGGAAGTTTGACGAAACAAATTTATAAGGCAAGTGTAAATGGACAAGTCGGTAGCGGTCGACCTCGGCAAACATATCTCGGCATTGTTTTGAAGAAAGGCCAGGTCAAGAGTACCAACAATCGACGAGCATGTATAAGAGCACTGATGAAAGTAGAGGAAGCAAAAGATGTGTGTAAGAACCGTAGCAAGTGGAAGAAAGTGGTCTCTGCCTAATCCTACGGGAAAAAGGCATGACTATATGTATGTATGTTTGTAATTTTCAGGACATCATGCATAATATTAACCATTACCTTGCAACTCCTTTTCAGATAATTTGTCCTGATCATTGACGTCAAGGAGGCATATGATGATTAAATCATTTTTAATCCATGCACTTTATTTTAAATATTTTAAACAATTGTCTAAGTTTAAGTCGAACAGACATGGTGAAGCCACATATCCCTGTCTAACACCTATTTCGATGTTAAACCAGTCCGTATAAGCTCCGTTTATCTTGGCACAAGCAGTGGAATTCTCGCAAAGTGATTTCAGTGCTCGTATCAAACTACCGCTTACCCCATACGTAGACAATGTCGACCATTATTCATTCCTCACCACTCTGTCATAGGCCTTTTCCTAGTCTATAAAAGCGCAATAGACCTTCTGACTTCTAGTCAAGAATTTTTCGACTATACCTCGTAATAAAAAGATCTCTTTCATACATCTCCTTCCTCTTCTAAATCCTGCTTGTACATCCCATATGATCTCCTCAATTTCAATCGTCACTCTTTCAATCAATATCTTTGCATACAGTTTGCCGACGATGCTGAGTAAACTAATGCCTTGGTAGTTCTTACAGTCCTGCTGCGAACCTTTTCCCTTGTAAAGTTGCACGATAACGGCCTTGCACCAGTCGTCTGGTACGCTACCACTCCTCCAACAAAGGTTAAAAAGGCGGTACAGCAGACTAGCTACCACATTTTGTCAGACTTCAGCATTTCAACTGTTATCCTGTCGTACCCAGGAGCTTTACCCAAGACTGGAATAAGTGTATTCTAGTGGTATGGGATTACTTTAAAGCAAATACAATAAATTTGGATGAATAAAATAATTTCTGTGTGTTTTATTTTATTAGTCTTATTACTTTTTGTCTAGTATGGTATATGTTTACTTCTTTAGTGTACATGTTGAGGTTATAATAAGCTGACAATAACATCTCCACAAGTTTAGTTTTTTTTATTTAGCAAATATCCTGCTTTCAATGCAAACTAATGTTGAATAAAAATAAGATTAGTGCTGTGGAGATGAGTAGTATGAGAAGTATATTGAGTGGCTCTGATGGATAAAGTGAAGAATAGTGAGATAAGGGATCGCTGTGGTGTGAAAGATGTGGTAACAAAGATAGATAAAGGAATGCTTAGATGGTTTGGAAACATAAATAAGATGGATGAAATAAGATTGACGAAACAGATTTTTAATGCGAGTGTGAATGGGCAAGTCCGTAGAGATCGACCTCGGCGAACCGATCGACATTGTTTTGAAGAATGGCCAGTTCAAGAGTACCAATAACCGACGTGCATGTATGAGAGCTCTAATGAAAGTTGAAAAAGCGAAAGAAGTGTGTTAGAATGTGTAATAATGAAATACTTTTTTAGCCTATAGCCCTAGCTCTATCAAATTACATTCACATTTAAAAACTAACATAATAAATAAAATATAAATTAGCATAAAATTCATTGTTCATTATGTAAGAAACTTTCTTTAAAAACTTTTAAGGAGGTACACCATTGAAAAGTATTAAAAAGGTGTCAAGGTTTCATGCATTGTGTTTTTTACCACAAGATTCCACTCCAAACATACTTCTAGCTTCTTCTAAACTGTTAAATTTCTCGATCAATTTACTTACGAACTCCTCTTTTACACTTTCTTCTTGCAAATCCTTAACTTTTATACGCTGTAGTACACTACTTGGTTCCTGCACACAATGTCGCCACCGCTTAAAGAGACCTCTTATTCGGATCATTACCAGGAAGATGCCGGCACCGCGGTACGCTCGAGTGTTCATCACTTTCTTTTTTAATCTTTCATCCACAATCACGAAATCAATCATACTTATTTGGCTTTCTATTTGTTTTGTGTACAAGTGGTTCTTTTTATGGTTAAACATGGTGTTTATTACCACAAGATTCCACTCTATACTTCAAGCAGACTTTCTCCGTTTTTATTCATTCTGTCATCACCGTACATTCCCAGAACTCTGTGATAACCATCACGCTTTACTCTTACTCAACTATTAAAATCTCCCTAGCGTTACTATTCTTTCATTATGATTACACTTATTCAGAATATCTTTCACACTTTCCCAAAACTGCCTTTCTTTTTGGGTTTCACTGTGCATCTTGTGGGGCATTAACCCCTAGTAAAAAGATGCGAGCCTCACCCAGAGAAGTCTTGGGCTCACACATTCGAAGTGTGTATGAATGTGAATGTTTTACCATATCGCCATACTCGTCTCATTTCTGTTAAGTTTTTTGTACTATATGCATGTATAAAATTAACATTTCATAATTAAATTGTAAATTCAATTTTCGAAGGTGTCCGAAATGATCGGCTGCGATGCAACCGATTGCGAAATCGAATGGTTCCATTTCGAATGCGTGGGCATAATGGTACCGCCAAAAGGACAATGGTTCTGCCCCGATTGCAGAAAGAAGAAAGCGCGGAAAGAAATAATGCAAACGTCTATGAAAAATAATTAGAATGATAAAAACTATTATTGATAAAAATGTGATCCCCATTTTTTTTTATAAGCGCAAGATGGATTAAATTAATTTAAGTTTTAATATTTTCCCATTTGAATTTATTAGGTAGTCATGTGGACGGTTCAAATTCGCAAGATTTGGATAAATGAACTTTGAAATCTGACGCCCAAATGTTTTTAAACTATTAAATTTTACTAACTTATTACCTAAAAATTCGTTAGATTGTTCTAAATTCGAGTACCAAATTCGTCCAAGTTAAAAAAGTTTTATCTTGATACTACATAAAGTTATTTAGATTGGGCATCTTTAAATATTTCTTGTTGATAAAAGCGAATAGATAAATTTACTTTTTCAGTATTTTGAATTGCCAATATCTTTGTTGTCGATGATTTTTCAAACTACACAGTCTTCGTAAATGACTGTGCATTATAATCAGTTCAGTATTTTGGAAAATGGAAAAAATATTTACAAATTTTCAATTTGTTTTTTTTTTCAATTTTTTATCTAAATTATAGACTTCCAAAACGGAATGTTTCATGTGATGCTTTGTAGTGAACAAAACACTCAAAAGTAATTTTACCCCCAAAATGTCGTTTTTTTTTTTCATTATTTAATATGTAGGTATTTTCTGTAAAATTATCTAACTGAGAATTCGCTAAAAGTTTAACTAAAGTTAAAACAAACATTTTCATGAAAAAAATTGGTATTATTTTAAAATGAAATGTTTCTAGAATTTGAAGTATAATGGGATAAATAAATACGACATTGACAAGAAAAACTACTCACTAATATTGAAAGTCTGATAAGTATGACTTGGTGCAAATTTCATTAACAAAAGCTGTAAATAGAAATATATAAAAGTTGTACCTGTATATAATAATTTAAATGTACTTGATGGTTTTTAAATGAGAAACCATTGAGAAGCTTGTAAATCACTCATAAAACGGTCCTAAGTAATCTTTATTTTCCTCTGAATTTGTTGTTTAGAACCCATCCTGTATATACAGATTTACTTAAGCGATGTGATTAAGTAACTATTAATAAATAATTGTGACATAGTGATTAGATTTAAGCGATTTTTCTTCATCTTCTTCTGAAGTGTCTAATCAGTTAATCGATCGTGACCAAGTAACTGCACTTTTTTTAGAATCATTATGATCACTATTATCGAATTGACAAATGAAACATTAATTATTTTTTATATATATATATATATATATAATATTAATATAATGTTTAATTCAATCTTATTAAAAACTAGCAAAATACTTCAATACTTCATAAAGTATTATGAAAAATAAATTAAATACTTTAATATTAGAAACTCGCAAGTGTGACTTGCCATTTATACTTTTAAACAAAAATTCAATTAATCGATTATATGACCAATCTTAATAAAAATTGGTCTTTTTTGGAAATGTTTAATCCAGAATAGCGTGTGACTAAATATATTAGCTAAACCTTTTTGTGTTTGAAAAAATATTTAAAACGACTAAAAAATGTTCAGTTACTTAAATGAATATGACTTGATGCATGAAGCAATCGTTCGTTTTCTCTTTGTAAAATAAGTAAGTTTAGGGTTGCCAAATTAATCTTGTAAATGTGTAAATATAAAACTAAGAATTTGCTTGTGACTATATGAGACAGAAAGAATTTCCATTCTATTAGATTGTTAGTTTTAGATCTGATAGGTCTCGACTTTTTATTTTTAACATTTAAATCAAATGTATCTATGTACATTTCTAAATATCTCAATAAAGATAAAGAAGATGGAAAATTGTTTTGTTTGCAAACATTTCCAACTTCTCTATTTAATTAAATGAACTTGTATTATACGAAACTTCTTATATGGAACTATGTGTATGTAGAACAGAAAGAACAACATCGTAGGGTTAAAAGTAAAATAATGCTCGTTGTTGGAAATAGGAAAGATGGAGAGAAAACACTGGAACAAAAAAACCTCAGTTTCTTTGGAAAAATATTGTATTTCTTTTAAATTGTAATGTATAACACTGTGGTACATTTGAACTAATTCTCATAGATTTTTTTTTATAATTTGAACTAGCAGATCAGTGTTGACTTAATAAGTTAGAACATACTCCTTTATATTAAAAATTAATACAAATTCGACCTAATGCCAAACTTTGATTTTTAAATTTCCTTTATTATATCCAAGAAAATTTAAATTTAGTGCATAAATACGGTTATTTTTAAAATTAATAAACATCACATTTCTTTTAAAATAGTATTTGTTTCAAAAGTAGAATAATCACTAACGTAATTAATTAATACCAGGCGAGAAATTTAAGTTGAAAATCAAAAAACCAATGCCAACAATTTTTGGTTGGTGTCAAATATTTATTTAAAAACGTTTAAAGTACCATACATTTGTTTTATCCTTTTACAGTGAAGGTAGTATTGATTTTGCTTATGAAGTACAAGTAGTTCTAATGTGCCAAATCTGCTTGCCACGTTTAGACATAAATATCAAACTATGAACAAAGTTTATAGCACCTTGTTTTATTTTAATCAGCTTTTAGGTATCGCCTTTAAAAAACTTGAATTTGAAAAAATATCATCATATTAAATGACTCGCCATATACGACTTTAACTAGATTTCCTTTGGCACGTGTAACAATTAACAATGCTTAACTTAAGAGTAAAAGTACAATACATACTCATACGAACAGAACATACGCTATATAATTATAGATTTTCTTGTTTTTATTACATTGGAATATTTTAACTAGGAATCAAGAATGGCTGAAGCTGCTAATTCGACATTCCAATTGGTATGTTGTAAAGCTGTTTCGCAACGGCTACTGTCCGCTACTCCTAACCTAAAACAAACAGATTTATTAATGTTGGTCATAGAATAGAATTAACATTGAAAGGCATATCTCGTTACTAAATTCGATGGAGTGGGATTACAAAACAACGATTACCGAAGAACCCGTTTGATGATTACAAAGAAGTACGCGCCTAAATTTTAGCGGGTAGGTGTAATAATGTATGTGTTAAAATTTAGTTTTTGTAGCTCTTGTACTTTTTTATTCAAAATACAGATTTGAAATAGGTAGACCGATCGTTAAGAACTACTCTGCGGAAATCAAAAGATAAATGCTCTAATGTAATTACATTTATGAAAAACGAGGTGAAACATGGTTTGCAAATTCCAATTGAATCGTCGCTGAGTATTGGCTATGACAGAAAGATTGAAAAAAAGTATTTTGCCATTAGTAACCAACTCGATTCAATTTGACAGTTAATGTGCGTTTCTGTTAAGATGATTGGGAACGCTGGAAATGTGCTTCCCATGATGAAATTATTCTATGATTTATTATTGATCGATGGGGTGAAACAACGGAATATTTTAAAAAAATTAATCTGCTAAGCGTTTTGCCAACTTACCTAACTAATTTATTGATCTTTAAAGTTTTTACGGTAAAGGCGACGTCCCAGCCGCTTGCTTGTAAAACCGAATGACATTCCTCTATGTCTACGTCCGGTATACAATCTCTTACTTGACTAATTTTATTGCTTCTGTATTCCGGAGTCATCAGTCTTTCAGCATCGGCAGTCAACTTCCAAAATAAAAAAAAACAATTAAAATTTATTATAGATATTCACATGTGTTAAGTCAGGTATCTAGTGTAAATTTTTTTCCCACCATTATTCATACGACATGAGCAGCTTCAAAAATATTTAAGAGCGCGTTGGTTATTACATTGGCAATTGCCAAAAAAGGTATAAGCAAAAAAATCGGTGCATCTAATTAATAAGCAAAGAAATTATTTATGGAGACACTTTAATGAAGACTTGCAGAGATAAAGATATTTTTCACTAATTATGTAGGAAATATTTTGAAAGTCAAGATGAATGGTTAATAAACAATTTAATGGTAAAAGAATATAATGAACTTCAATGATAATACGTTAACTATTTATTTATTATTCTGACATCGCTCGCCTCGCCGCCTTTGTCATCATATACAGGACGATCAACGACTATTTTCCAACAATTAAGAAGGTCGATATTTTTTCTCTGTATTGTTGCGATATTTAATCTTGTGCGAGATGATTTTAAACACTCAGTACAATAACTAAACAATTTAAAGCTTATAATATAAATGTGCATGCACGTCATCAATGATCTGTTCCTTTCAAAACTTGATACCAACAATAATAAACCGGGTCAGTCTGTTCGTAATATTTTATTGCATTAATCAAGCAAGTCGTCTTGTTAAATATAACAATTTCTATATTATTTTAGACGGTACATAAAATTGCAGATATTATACATAAATCTTTTATTAAATATTACACACAGTTCAAGTTTTATTATGTATTAATAAAAACGGTTTTTACGATTGAAGATCTATGAGCGCCAGCTGGCAGTAGACAGATTCATAAGTTGGCAATTTTATATACGTTTTTAAGACGTTGTCGAATCTGATTATCATGGTGAAATGAACTAAGATAATTTTTTAAGATGGTCTGAAAATCAGTTGCTAAACAGTCTCACTGAACCATCAGTAATTGTTATGGACAATGCCATATTGCTTTTTCACATACCATGTTTAAACATGAGCTTCTAATGATTGTGGATCAGTAAGTACATTATATTTTGTGTTTATATAAGTTTCTAATTTTATAAAACAATCTCCTACCTGTATTTTTACATTGCATTGTAATTAAATTTTGAAGTAGTTTTACTAATTTTGTCAACAAAATTGAAACTGGTATATTTTTTAGAAACAAACTACCAAAAAGATATTTGATAGATGACCTAGCTGACAATACGTACATAAAGTGTTACGTCTCCCACCATATCACTGCATTTTCAATCCCCAATTGAATTGATTTGGGGCATTGCAAAGCAATATTATAATAAACATATTGGCCGTGATGGACATGCAGAAAAAGACTTTAAATATGTGGTCTGAAGCACTTCAAATCGTTAACTCAGAGATCTGGAAAAACTCTACTGATCATACAGAAAAGGAAATCGACAAATGGTATAATGGAGAACGAATATTAGAAAGACAAGAAATTACTCCCATTGTTATTGATATTGACGCTAACAGTTGTGTCAGAATCAGAATAGAGAAATAACTTATCCATTCTGTTTCAGACATTTTGTAGTTGTAGCTTAATTAAACTAATGTAATATAGCTTAAAAATACTATTTTTGTAATTATCAATATTTTGCTTGAAATGAAAAATTATTACGCGAACGAGCGAGAATTCTCTCATTATTTCCGACATTGTCTCGAAATTGCTGGACCTTTCAAGAATCGTCGGACGCTTTCAATCGCGCCCGACCATAATCATTCGCTATATGCGGGCGTTTTTGGTGCCGCCAAAGAAAGAGGTAAGCGCCTTGTGTGAACGATACTGCCTCGGCCAGAACAAGGACGTATTTATGGTAACAGTATGCTCAGAGTTTTATCCCAAAGTACAGGTTGTAATTAAAACGTTTCTCGCTAGATGAACATTGAAATTTTGTCTGTTCAATTCTTTAGTATAATACAGAGTTCCCACAATGGAAAAGTCATTATCATGAAATAATAAAATTCTGATAAAATCAAAAAAAAGTCGGGAATTTTAGGAGGATATTTTAAAAAAAGTGTAAAACAATGCTTATAAATAAAGTGGATGATGCTTATAGAAAAAAAAACAAACGCCAAATTGGTAATTCGAGTAAGGGTTTTCTCAAATATGTTTTTTGGAAAAATTCGTATTTTGTTACAATTTTTGTTATTTTTTAGTGCTACATATTTGTAATCAAATGTAGATTGTAGGGTTGGTCGTGAAGGCCATGCTGCTTCTCAAGCACTTCGACCTATCAGATCTTTTGTGCATAACCCTTAATCTATTCGAGGCCCGGGATTCCGAGACTTCGAGTTAAGTTTATCAGTTTCCTGGGGGCTAAGTTTCTGACATCGGAGGGCTTTAGGAAGGCCCCTTCCAGAAACTTGAGCCTCTTGCAGAAAAGCGCTGGGCATTCGCAAAGCAAATGTTCTGCAGTTTCAGCGAAGTTCTCGCAGTAGCGGTAACTATCACTCTCTGTTTTGCCCATCTTTATCAGGTGATACCTTAGAGGGCAGTGTCCAGTGAGGAGTCCCGTCACCAGTTCAAGTCTTTCTTGTCCAACTCGAGAAGCTGTTTAGCTTTCCTTGGCGAAAGACTTACTAGCCTTTTCGCTTGCCTTTGTCCTGGCACTTTATGCCAGTGAGGTTTCATTTCATCTGTTTCCCAACGTCGAACCTCTTCTTTTAAGTGGGCTTTGAAAAGTCCAGAGAAGAGTTCTGGGCCGGAAAATTGTGTATTTGCCCCTTCTTTGGCAAGTCAATCTGCTTCTTCGTTGCCTTTAATTCCCTCGTGACCTGGAACCCACATCAGAGTAACCTGATTGTTTCCTGCCAGTTGTCTCAGGGAAAAAGCAAATGTAATTGAATATTGAATGAGTTTTTTTTTTCAACTCTTGAAAATAATTAAGCATCGTTTTGGCGCATAGTTCCTTTTAAATTATTAAAAAAAATTATTTTAAACTTAAAAGAGATCCAAGCATCATCGTTCTTTTTTAAGAAAAGGAAAAAATAAAATGGTCGTCAACAAGGCTTGAAAGTTTCCTACCTCGTGCTGATGTGGATATGTCTATCTCTTTAAACTCATTTTCTTCAGGTGAGTATGATTCCACATAAAAAAATCGAATTTGTTTTAAACTTCTTAAGTTTATTTACTTTTGTTTTTAACCAGCTAACCAGCTTTTTCTTTATGAATGCTAATTTTTCTGTTTGCAATGCGTTTTTCGATATCTTCCGTAGAATAAAATTCGCCGGACTCCATTACATTTATTACAAACTTATTTTGTTTTTTGCAGCTTCCGATTACAGACATAAAATCTTCGAAGGTATACATCCGAACTTGCTGTTAAAGTGCTTTTTGTATGTACCCGAAAGCCGTGTAGTTTGGCAAGAAGCTATGCCCTGACTAAAAGTTATTTAAAAAAAAATGTTTTAATGTAGGGTGCTGCATTAAAACTGTTTTTAACATCAATAATACAATCTTGATGTTAAGGTTTTGGCCTCCGCAACTATCTGACCACAATATCAAGTCTTCTACTCCTTTTTTAAAGTGCACCTCAATAATTTTTTTTAAACAGGAGCCCACTTCCAAAGCACCTCGCCCTTCCACACCTTTCCATAAAAAGCAATATGGAGTATTCGTCGATCCCGAATGAACACCTTCGTTGTAGATACTTAATTGTCTTTTGTAATAAACAATGTTTGTTGAAAGTTTAGGTAATCCCAAACCCTTTTGCATGTCGTAACGAAGGGTTTCAATTAGAGGGTTTCCACTTGCTTCTTTCAAATCTTTGTTTTAATTATTTCTAGCTAGCTGTGCCTTTTCAAATGCTGATTATGTTTTATTTTAAAAATATTCTGTTGATTTTTATATGGAGCATTTTTCAATGGTGAATAAAACATATCGCACTTATTGCATGTATCTTTAATTGGGGGTTTTCTCTCTCTTAAGATTGAAGTTTTTATAAAATACGTGTTTATAAAACTGAAAGCTAACTTTTGGATGTTTCTTTTCAACATAAAGTTCATACATTTTACTTTCTGTTACATCATAAGGTAAAAATTTCGCATTAGTTTATGAACGGGAGTAATGAGAGACGTAGACAGGAAATTTTTTTAAATGATCAATTATTATGTTTATTGTTTCTTCATCTATTTTTTTCTTTCTTCCAGATCCCTCGCTCGTCTTTTATTCGGTAATTTCTTTTTTTTCTAATGCAGTGTTAACCCTTTTCGTAGAAATCTGATAAGTGTTGCGGTAAATTTCAATTTCTCCAAGCATATACATTCTAGTAAATGATTTACCTGGACCATTCTTGGCTCGCTTTCTTTTAACCGGCATTTCTTTAACGGTTGCTGCAATGTAACTGGTTTGCAAATCATATGATGCTAGGTCCCAAAATGTTTTAAAAAATATTTATTTTTCTTTTGCGTTACTATTTCACAAGATTTTTTTAAGCAGCTGCATTTGTAATCCAAAAATTTTCTTCGCTTCCCTTAACTTTCCCGTAACACTATAGTGAGTTTTATTGGAATTTAATTTCTTTCTATTAACAAAGGTTTGTCCAGGATATTTTGCATGTGTACCTTTCCAATTTTCATTTTCTTGCTTTAATTTTTCCTTTCTCTCCAATTCTTCATCGAACAACAACTCATTTTCACTTTCTTCTGAACTACTTCTGCCTTCCTCCTCAGGAATAAAGTCGCGGTCTTTTATGATGTCATATGAATCTTCGTGTTCTATATTCTGTTGAGTATTACTAACCTTTATGTAATCTTGTTTATGTTGTTAATACTTGCCATTTCAAGTGAGTCCTCAGGAACCGAAATTTTTTCAAGTAACTTCTCAAAAATCGGGACTCGTGTTATCTGGCTTTCTATTCTCCATAGTTTCAATATCTAATTCTATTACTTCTATTACTATTCTATTACTCATTTTTATCTCTAGTAAAAAATAAAGCATATACGAAAACCAGCACAGATTTTATTTAGAGAATCCTATTGGTTGGATCTTTTTAGAAAATTGGGTATTTTTAGTTTTTGGTGTTCCACAAATTGTCTCTGTAGACAATGGTAAGCAATACACTAGTAAATTATTTGAAGCCTTAATGGACCAATATGCTGTTCAAAAGATTTGGTATAATGCTAATTTCCATCCACAAATAAATCACACTGAACGTGTAAATAAGTCAATTGTAACCGCCCTCAGGTCATATAGTTTTGACGGTCATAGATCTTGGGATAAAGAAGATTATAAAATTGCGCATGCTGTTCGGTTGGTGAAACATGAGGTCACAGAATTTCCTTGTATTCGGCAGAAATGTTCCCGTTTCTGGGGATTTTTATGGTAAAATTGCGAATAATGCTTATAATCAGGTAACTATTTCAGATAAAATTTATATATTAATGGCTATTAAGGACTTAAAAGAAAACGTAGTGTCTACTGATGATGATTCGTCCTCGAATTCCGAAACCAATAATTCCATAGCTTTTAATTACGAATAAAAACGCTCTATTTGTGATGCGTCTGCATAATAATGCAGCAACACTCAGATTTCTGCGCCACGTGGTTGCGTAATATTGCAAAACTTTCCTAGTTCCCTTTGTACGAATTGTTGTCTCTAACATAGTTGGCGTTGAATGACAAATGCAAATAAAGTATCAGGCAAAAGCTTATTGCATGACATTAGTGCCAATTAGCATCAGCGCATTAGTTCGTGTATGTTAAATATTAATTTTTTTCTATTGAGGTGTGCGTGATTTTATAAAAATGGACAAAATTGAGATAAGATGTGCGATAAAGTTCCTCTGTAAAAAGGGGTTATCACCGCAAAAAATTTATAAGGACATGTTAGAAGTATTGAGGGACTCTACCCCTTCGTACCGAGTAAACAAGAACTGGTCACGAGATTTCAAACTGGGAAGAGAGTCCTGTCAACATGCACCAGGTGCAGGAGCCCCCAAAACTGTGGTGACCAAAGAAAATGTGAATTTAGTCCATGACATGGTATTAAATGACAGAAAAATTACAGTCAAGGCTATAGCAGAGACATGTAGGTTTTCTGTTGGAAGCGTTGAAAAAATTTTACATCAGGAATTGCGTCTCAAAAACTCTCTGCACTTGGGCTCCACGAATGCTTTGCATACAGTTTTTCGACGATGCTGAGTAAACTAATACCTCGGTAATTCTTACAATCCTGCTGTGAACCTTTTCACTTGCAAAGCAGCACGAAACGGCCTTGAACCAGTCGTTAACTCATTCGAAGGCGTTTCTACCTAAACCATCGAGAAATACAACTAAGCAGATCCTAGAATGAAGCAGAAATAACCTGCGTATTCTAACGGGACTGCTTACAGAACACTGTCGACTAAGATACCACCTCAGAAAGATAGTTCTGAACCAACAAACGGACTGTCGGTTTTGCTGCGTGAAAGACGAATACTATGTTTATGCCCCGGCCTGGGAAGAATAAGGTTTAACATTTTTGGTTACACCAACCGATCTTTTTGGGCTTTTAAAAAGAACATCAAAGTAGCAAAATGACTATCCGCAGTCCACGTTTCGCCATCATGGGGAGCAAGTCGTGACAGGTGGCAAACCCCAACGCTGCCGTTTTGGCCATAGTCAATACAACTAGCACTTTTAGCTTCCCATGAGATAACTACAATTTATACTAAAACTAATACATAACAAATTAAAATTAAACTTAAATAAATGTTAAAAAATATCAAACTTACAGGAAATATATTAAACACACTCACGAGAAACTCCAGCAAATTAAATAAAATAAAATGTATACTAAAAATAAATGTATAGTAGATTGAACCAAGCCAGAAATAAATTATATGTCAAAAAAATCCAAGTCGACAGACAATATAAAAATTTAAAAAAATCTTCTTGAGAAATGTATTAAATGTACCAACGAGAAATTTTCAGCAGATATTTTGATAGAAACACACTTACTTTACGGGATAAACCAGTAAATAATTTGTTTAAACTACATTTACTCATCTGTAACACAAAGCCCTTCACTAATTTTAACTTAAATTAAACTTTAAAAATATTTGTCAGTAAATGTAGTTTTTCTTTATCACAATAAACAAAAACATCAGTTTAATGTTTAATATTTCTTAAGAAATTGATATTTTTTTCTTAGCGAACGAACTGTCAACGTTATGTTTGACGTTCAAGAAATTGCTGTAAAAAAGATAAATAAATCTCTAAAATCAATTAATACTAATTTTTGAAACAAATTGAAACTGAAAGCTAATAAATCTAAAGCTTTAATTATATCAACTAAAAAATTGCAGATAATGCACCATCTTTAAATAGGCGATAGTTAATATTATACATGATGCCTTGAAAATCAAAGCGATGAAAGTGAATGCAAGCGAGACGAAAGTCATGGATTTTGGAATCATGACAAACTGCGAGGTGCTGATTGAAGGAGAAAGAGTGGAACAAGTGAAAGAGTTTGTAAACTTGGGTTCAAAGTTTGCGAGAGACGGGCAATGTGACTGTGATATTGAGCGAAGGGTGGTGCCATGGAAACAAATGAATGGGGCCACTTAAACTTTATAAGCAGCCAGAACGTGTCAAAAAAGGCACGTTTGGCTGTGCATAGAGGAGTGATGTTCCATACACTTATGTATGGTAGTGAATGTTTGGTGAGGCAGAAGAAGCATGAAAATAAGATTAATGCTGCGAATATGAGTAGTCTGATAAGTATAGCCGGAGTGACTCTGATGGATTAAGTGAGAAATAGTGAGATAAGAGAACGGTGTGGTGTGAAAAAAGATGTGGGAGCAAAGATAGATAAAGGAATTCTTAGAAAGTTTGGACACGTAGAATATGGATAAAAGATGATTGACGAAACAGATTTATAAGGCGAGTGTGAATGGGCAAGTCGATAGAGATAGACCTAGGCGAACATATATCGATCAGATCGAAATTATTTTAAAGAAAGGTCAGGTCAAGGTTACCAGCAATCGACGAGCATGTATGAGAGCGCATGAAAGTAGAAAAAGCGAAAGCAAGTGGAAAGAATTGGTCTCTATCTACCCCTATGGAAAAAATGTGTGTCTTTATATATGTATATTAAGTTCTCTAGGCTTCATGTCTTATTTCTCGTCTGAAATTCCAAATTAAATTTTAGTTAAAATAATGTCCGATTTGCTTCAATGTATGATGTATTCCATTTTTTGTAATAAAGTTGTAGAAAATTAATGAGCATGGGGTTAATATAAACCCTTTTGCAAATGAAGCGAGCAAAACATGTTTTGACTTTAAAAGAGTTATATTTTTTGTAGAATACGTCTGGAAAAGTCGGGCATGATGAAAAAAGTGGGTATATTTGTTAAGAGAAAATTATCTTTTATACTTCCATTGTTTCAATACACACCTTGGTAGAGCCTTTTAAAAAACAACCAGTTCTCACCTGTCCTTGCTGAATTTTCCTCTGTATCTGCTGCATACTTAAGGGTTGCAACATTCCCGGCTTTTTAGGCGCCGGTCTGTGTGGCTTTAAAGATTCTTCTTGAATATCGCTGTACATATTTTCGGGTATTTCACGATACAAATTATCTCCAGCTACTTCGCTATACTGTCTATCAATTTCGCTGTATTGTCGCCCACAACTGCTGCCCGCCACATTATTGTAACGATAACATTGTTGATTGTTGTACAAGTTTGAGGAGGAATAAGAATTTACTTGATCGGATTGCAAATTGTATAAATTTGACTTGTTGCAAACAATGTTTGGCTGGTTAGACGAAGACGTGATGTTATTGTAGATCGTTTGAGAAACCGGATTAAGCAAACTTGGTATTGAACCTAAAAAAATTACATTTCGAGATTTATTAGTGTAACATCAGAAGTTAAAATACTAACCTACCACTACGGGAAAAAGGCGTGACTATATGCATGTAATTTTAAGAATATTTTTTTCTGATTTCAAAAATATAAAACGTTATAGTTTTTGAATTATAGGTACCTACCTATGTAAAGTTAACCTAATTTCGCCATAAAGTAATCTATGAAAATGACAACTATTGTGTTTGGTAAGTAAAATTTCTTTATGAAATATTAAGAGTGAGAGGCCCGGTTTTTCCGGGTATGTACGCTTTATCAAAATGTGTAATGACAGATATGTTTAAAGGATTTTTGCTTATTTTATTATATTCAGAAAGGGGCGTGAAAGGTTTGGACGAAGAAATTAAAAAAAAAATACTTTTCCAAATATTATTCTGTGAAATGTCCTGTTTGAACTTCTGCACAGGACAATGCCATCTAAAAATTCAAATATGTCTTCGACTGAACCTTACAATGCATATGTAGCTAACAATAAGACACTCAGTTTAAAAAAAAATTATAAGGTCATATTTTGCAAAATTAAATTCATGCAAACGCCATCACTTAGGCAAATTATTTACCTCAAAGAAAGTTTGTGATAGTAGTCACGCCCCCAGAACAGCAGCGCGCGAATGCATATTTATTTCTTCAATAAAATGTAAATGGAGCGCATAATATATATTTTTACAAGCTTTTATTATTATTAACACACTTATATAAGGTTCACTTGTAACAAACAAACAAACTAACCAACAATGTAAGGAATCTTGCAAGTTGAATTTGATCCAGTTCTAATCATCCGATTGATTTGAAATTTGTTAGGTGTACATAATTCCGGTGACAATGCATTATAAAATGTTTGTTAAAAGAAAAAACAAAATGGCGGCTCCGCTATGGCGAACAAGTTTTGTGATTATAGTCCGATTCGATTCAAAATTGGTATCTGGGTGTTTTTGGGGTCGGAGATTATGATTCTTATGTCAAAATTGAAAAATTCAACATGGCGGCTCCAAAGTGGTGGACGAGTTTTGTGATCATGGCCCGATTTATTCAAAATTGGTGTTGGGGGTTTTTCAGGTCGGAGATTATGAATTTTTGTTCAAATTCAATAATTCAGGATAGCGGCTCCAAGATGGCGACAAGGTTATTTATTATGGCCTGATCCTATTTAAAATTTGTATGATTTTTGGGGTCGAAGATTCATGTTTTTTTTTTTAATTTAATAGAATGACTAATTTTATGAATGATTAAAAGAAATAAATTTATTATAAATATAAATATTTATTATATTATAATATTTAATATATTATAAATATTTATTATATAAATAAATTTCTTTTATAATATTTTCAGAATCAATTAGGAATTTTTTGTTCTTCTTCTATTGCTTCATTTATTACTTCTTTTTATTTTTTCTCTATCTTATCACAAACTTTATTGTGAAACTTATCGTATATTCGATGAGGTCCATAAGGAATTTCTAATGACCCTGCGATATTTTTAAGATGTTTGTATCCCAAACCCATTGACATGATTCCCAGTATTGCTTGTTCGTTAACTCCAGCATCATAATTAGTTTTTATGCTGTTATATCTTCTGCACATATTTCATTTTAATTTTTTTGTCGATGGGAATCCAGAACAACGTTAATTAATAACAATAATATTTTGCAGAATGCATTTATACCGGGGTCATGATTTTCGGGAAGTGAAATTACCTTCAAAGCATTTAAGAAATGATCTACATATATTATTTTTTTCCAACCAAAATAAATTCTTTTTCAGCAGTGTCTATAAAATGTCTTTTTTATTTTTATTGGTTTTACCAGCACGGTTATAACACTGTCAATGTTTTCAGCATCCATGAGTTTTTGTAACGTCACCAGAATTTTTATCTAATGATCCCTCTCGTCTGGCTTTTTAATTAATCTGTGGATATACTTCTTTAATTTGGATCGTTATTTTTATTATTTTTTAAAATTAAAGGTAACTTATTTTTTATGCCGTTTGTTTTGGACCTGAAATAATAATTTTTTATGGACTAGAAAGGTATTGTAATGCGCTTTATACTTAAACTATTCCCTTTTTAGGACCAACATCTCCCCAACAACTTTTACTTTTCTTATTCATATTGTTCAATAAAAAAAAAACTACCTATATGTTTTTTAAAAACAACTTAGACTTAACGCACTGAACGTAGCCAAAATGGTACAACAATAATCCAACGGAAAATTTAAAAACAATGTACGCGCCACCACTGTCGTGGTATTTATATGCCAATATTGTTTTTATAAGCACGTGTTGTCTCTCGACAAGCTCCACCTTTTCCTTTCTTACCGCTTGACCCTTTTTCCACTTAGAAACTGTTCATAAACGACCTGACAGAATTAAAATGGTTACAAAAGCCATGGATCCATGAAGAAGCATTTCTGTCTTTCGGGATCATAATAATATATTTTCAATATGGATATGGAATAATAGACCTATTAAATAGCCACCTAACAGTCCAGATTTAACCCCTATTGGAGGAAAACCCCGATATGGCAACCTAGTCACGTCGATCATGAGTTTTAAGCAATCTGGTTTTGTACGTCTTTTTAACAACGTCGATCTCATGCTTAATGTCTTCTTTTCTTCACTCACCGTCAATCTTCTTGACATCTTCCTTTAAGTTAAAAATTTGTTCTTCAAAGTTTACGAGAGGCGGAAAGTATAATTATAACATTGAGCAAAGAGTGTATGCAGGGAAACAAATGAATGGGGCCCTGTATATCTTTATGAGCAGCCAGAACGTGTCAAAAAGGAACGTCTGGCTGTGCATAGAGGAGTACTGGTCCTTACGCAGGAGAAGCGTGAAAATAAGATTATTGCTGCGGAGATGAGTAGTCTGAGAAGTATAGCCAGAGTGACTCAGTTAAATAAAGTGAAGAATATGGGATATGGGAACGATGTGGTCACAAATATAGATCAAGGAATGCTTAGATGGTTTGGACATGTAGAGAGGATGGATTAAGGATGAATAACGAAACAAATTTATAAGGCGAGTGTGAATGAAAAAGTCGGTAGAGGTAGACTTCGGTGAACATATTTCGATCAGATCGACATTGTTTTGAAGAAAGGCCAGGTCAAGAGTAACAACAACGGACGAGCATGTATGAGAGCACTAAGAAAAGTAGAAAAAACAAAAGATATGTGTAAGAATCGTAGCAAGTGCCCACCCCTACGGGAAAAGGCGTCACTATAAGTATGTATGTATGTTCTTCTGTTTTCTGTAGTACTTGTTTAAAAAACTTTTCCTGCTGTTCGTATGACGTATTTCTTGTATTCACCATAAATCTTTTGTCACTACCTACGCCCCATTCACATGATACCTAACCTAACCATTCACAAATATCCACGCCAACTGAGTTTTGAATTGAAATAACAGAATGGACAGTTCGTAATTTTCTTTTTTGGGTTTTGTTCGACAAAAAACATCAGAGTTTAGGTTTTTTTTGACAAGTAAAGCAGATCATGCATGTAAATTAATATTTTATGTTGAAATTTATTTCACGATTTTAAACTTTTTATAATTTTTAGAATTATGCGATACTTTTTGTACTTTTAGTGTATAAAAAAATATTACTCTGTTTGTATTACCCCAAATCTGTTCGTTACTACATTTTTTAAAGCATTTTAACAAAATTCAGTCAAAACCATACAACTTTTATGCAAAACTTTTTTTATAGCCAATAATAAAGATGATAAGGGGTGGGTAATTTAAAGAGAATAATCCTGTACCAAATCTCAAAAGTGAGATTTCAGGTGAGAACTGTAAAAAACAAATTTAGATAAAAAAGTGTACATGAAAGTACGTGTTTAACTTCCTTTTGACATTATTTGTTTTCTTAAATACATACCGGCTACATCTGGAATGCTATCATAATAATTATTCCCAATGAAAACGGAATTAGTCGAAGAATAAACCGGATCGTATCTTCTTGTCGTGCTGTAAGGATCGAATTCCGCACCGATTGACGATTGTTCATTTTTATTTTGAGTATCTGCTTGAAGGCTTTTATTATTTTGTTTCACATTACCGTTGTCCATCGTTTCGAACCAGATTTTATTTACCAACAATGTAGTGTCGTTCTTAGAGGAATTACCAAAAGTTTTTCCATATACGTCTCCTTTGTTTGAATGCAATTCTATTAACAAGTGAAAACTGAATCAAATTTTAATGGTGTCGATATTAATTTATTATATATTACATCAATATTGAATATTCATGCTTCATAATTATTAAATGTGTTTTAAGTCCATAGTACCATTTGATAATTATAAAACATTTAAAATATACTTGCCATTTTGTACTTTCGAGAATGTCCCAGCAGCTTCGTTATTCTTTTTTTCTTTCCTAGTTTGTTGTGGAGGATCCAACACTGGTATCTCGTTCTCGTTACCTAAGAGGCATTTTTCCAGTTCTGCTAAAAACTTCTTCTGGTTTTCTTTTTTCTCTGGGGAATCTAGTGTTAACAACGACAACCCCTTTTCCAGGTCATTTTCGGATTTATTGATGGCGGTTGCTAAATTTTTTGGAGCTGCCGACACTTGTTTGGATACTGCCACGTTGTTGCCTTTTTCCGTTACATCTAAATATTAATTCAATGCGTTAGTAAAGATACACCACCAAACTTATATGGAATCATCTATCATCTCCTGTTTGAACATACTGTAACAGGAATTTTTTCTTTAAATATAATATTGGGTTGCAAGATTCGGCAGTTTGGTTACATTATTTTAATTTTAAATCCGTCACTGGTTGATTTATTTCGATTTTTGTAAACTAATAACAGCTGATAACCGATATTTAAAACGTATAAGTTAACAAGATTTAAACCGCCAGAAGAGAATTTAGTAATTTAGTCAGTGATTGTTACAATTTCTGATTAACAAGTATTGTTAGTTCCAAAATATAACTAGTAAGTTATTCTTATTGTAAAGCTTTCCCAAAGAAAAGTTACCATTTCAGTTCTATATTCTAAATAGTTTCTCTGGGAAAGTTATATTTATTTTTAATTTTCGCGTTGTATATTTTTTCTTTTCTACCATTTAGTTTTTAATTTGTTTCAATTTTCTTATCAAAAGAAAAATTATTTAAGGCCTGTGCAGCTAATGTTGAGATTTTTATTTAGTATTTTTGTTAGTTTCCTCTTTAATTATTTTTAGTGACTGACTAAATTCACGACTAAATACCCGACTAGATACACGATTAAACTAAATAAATGGCTAAATAAGTGGCTGGATAACTAAATGAATACCTAAAATAAGTAACTACTACCCTCAGTGGATTTTTGCTGAACTCCACTGGTTACTGATAGTAACGATTTGAAGCCGGTTCTCAGTAATATGGTTGCTACCACTAGAAAATTTTACTGAATTTTACCCGAAGGATTTCTACAAAAGGACTTTTAGGAGAGAATTAGCTCCAGAAGCTTGTTTTTTTTATTTTTATAATTTTATTATTTCCGAGGTATTATACTTGTTTTTTTCTTTTCTCTTTTTCTTCACGTTTGATAAAAACAGATCAACATTGTTTTGAAGAAAGGCCAGGTCAAGAGTACCAACAACCGACGAGCATGTATGAGATCACTGATAAAAGTAGAGCAAGCAAAAGATGTGTGTAAAAACCGTAGCAAGTGAAAGGAAGTGGTCTCTGCCTACCCCTACGGGAAAAAGGCGTTACTATATAATGTATGTATGAAACAGTTTTAAAGTGGGCAGCGTATTCTCTTGCATGCCTTCTATTGACTCAAAGGGGCTATCCATAAATTACGTGTCATAACGGGAGCAAAACAGGTATTATGTTTGTAGATGTTTATTTTTTAATGTTCTTACAACGAGCCCTGATGAAAGTAGAGGTATCTGCCTACCCCTACGGGTAAAAGGCGTGACTATATGTATGTATGTATAGAAATTATAGTTTTTTACCAACCACGATAGCACCCCTAAGAACTTGAATTCACCGTCTGAACGAAGACCAACTCTGGTTTCATATGAAAACAAGACATTTTGCTAATCTTGCATTGTCCAGTTTTGATAATCCAAAAACCAATTCAAAGGGTCAGTTTTATTGTCTTGATAGTCAGAAACTCTTAACTGTCTAAATAATCGTTGAGCGCGAATTCTTTTACTGATAGTTCCAATGGAAACACTAAAACCTGTAGTTTGCAAAAGTTGCTTCTAAAGCTCAGGATGGGATACAGTATGATTTTTTCTTGCTATTTGAATTACAAATCGGCAACTTGTCCGCAACTTTTTAGCCTATTTTTTAAGATGCCTAACAAACAACTCCTTGTAGAACTCCCACGATGCTAACAACTTCTCTTTGTGACATTTCCTGAACTACCAAAGTACTTCTGATAACCCAACATAAGGCATTTTGTCACATTGACTACAATTTTATAACTAAACATAAATTTCAAGAACACACCGAATATGCTTATTAACTTTTTATAAATGTAACTGTTTTTGATAGTGAACACATTCATATTTTGTTTGCATATTGTTTTTTACAAGAAAAATAATTTTTATAAATACTGGGTGATTCTATTTAGGTTTGGTTGTGTGTAAAAAATTAGTGAAATATTAGGTTTCCTACAGTAGAATTTTTTTATAGATATAACCCCAAACAATGTTTCTTCAAAAAAAAGTTAAAGCTTTACTCACCTGTTCTTGAATAATTTAAACTTCTATTCGATATATCCCCATGAACGTATGACAATTTTTGTCCGAACTTATTGTTTCGACTAGTCTCAAGGAGATTTTCAACTACTTTACTGCTTGTACTGTAATTCGTACTTCCGTTGACACTTCTACTAGGACTAGAATCGAAGAGATTTTGAACTAATTTGTTGCTTGTTTGGTAATTGGCGTTAGGGTTAAAACTTCTGCTGGGACTAACTTCGGGGACATTTTGAACTACTTTACGGACGGTGCTGTAAATCGCGTTTTGATTGACGATTCTATTCTGAGAAAATTCGTTAAGATTTTGAATCGCTATACTGTTGATGCTGTTATTTGCGTTCTGAGTGCTACTCTTACTGGGACTCGATTCAAACAGATTTTGAGTAACTTTATTTATGAACGTGTTCATAGAGGTACAAGATGTGGGAGAAAGGGGTTTTTGAGGACTGCTTAATGGAAATATTGACGACGTATCGAAAGGGTCGTCTAGTGGGTTGGAATCTGTAAAACCTGCGGTGTTATAGTAAGAAGGTGGTGAATTATAAGGAGGCGGTGCTGTTTCTGGCCGATGGGGTTGGTTGGTGGCCCAAGTTTCTTCATCTAAAAGAAAAAACGATATATAGATATTTATAAAGCAATAAATTATAGCGATTAAAAATTTTGTATGGGAAACTATTTTATGTTGAAGATTAACCTTGTTGTGGTACATCGATAGGCTCGTCTAACAGCGAAACAGCTCTGGAATCGGGCCTGCTATCGCATTTGTCTTTCGTTATTAACGTTGGTACATCCTCAGGCGAAATATTCACTAAAACTCCTTCTCTGTTGACGGATACCTTAGGTTCAGGCGGTCGTTGAGGTTTCAATTTAAAACTCTCTTGATTTGTGAGTTTTTTATACGAAAATTTATTCTTTAGAGGTCTATGTAAAGAGCCATTCACTAAAAATTAGAATAAGGTTTATCGTTAAATAGCGTTATTAATCGCGACCAACATTTTAAGGGACGGACTTGTTCAGTTCATCTGTTCATATGTGGAGCGACTTAATCTAGCGTATCTAAAAGCCATGTAACGAAGTTACTATTATGGGACATACGGTTAAGTAGTGGTCCGATTTATGATTAATTTGTTTATGAAAGGGAACGTAGGCCGTTGTTTATTTCGATAATTAAAATAATACGTATGTGAAAACGGGTTGCAATCCACAAACGTTTTCGCACACAGTGGCAGAACCGAGAGTCAAGCTGGTAAAAAAAAGTAGCTGTTCAGTGAAGGACCAGCAGGACCAGGCTGCAAGCAGACCGGCAGAGGAGAGGACCGTTAGAAGTGAGAACCGGCCGACCGAGGACAAGTCGACGAACGGAGAACCGCGCAACACCGGACCGGCCAAGCGAAGCGACCGATCGTAGAAGAGAAGGACGAGTGTGTATAAGTCTAAGGGCATTTAATTTTATTTTATTTTCAGGAAGTTTGCGTTGGAACTCGTGTAGTTCAAACCCAGTTCCGACGCGCAGCATATATACTAATTTTTTTTTTCAGAGTAAATATCACCAGTGAACGGGGAATCCGCTGCCACCGATTTATTAATACAAGGGTATATTTTTTTCAGAATATGTTGCTGGAACTAAGGAGGTAGTCACCGATGCCGCCGCCTGACATTTTAATGTTTGATAGGTGGCATTGCTTAAGGCACGAGCTTTCCGCATAGTGCACTTGCTTTAGCGTAACATAGTTTAACCGTTGTAAATAATACCGTTCCGTTTGTTAACCTTATGTCTCAGAGGGGGTAAACCGATCCTGGCGACTCGAACCAATCGCAATAGTATAATCTACTTAGCGTAGAATTGATAAAGTAGTTTTATTTGTATATATTGTATTATTTCCAAGTAGAGAGTAAGTAAAGAATCTTGAGCAACGAGATCCCTGGAATTAACTTTCTCCACTGATAGTTGCCCAGTACAAGTGGACCTGCCACTATAATATAGTTGGCGCCCGAGATTGTAAATAAAATACCCGAGCTAGAGCGCCAATTTACCCCGTTGTGAGCAAATAAGCCTTACGCCCCCAAAGACTTTATTGATCATTTCGGGGTACAAACATTCATAAATGGGTTAGAGTGTCTCCAAAAATACGAAATTAAGAAAAATTACATTCGACGAAGTGTCCTCACAGGACGAAAAATTGCAGATTATTTCAAAACTCACCAAGCAGCAGCCTATATATGGGAATAGGTTAAAAACCTGTTATAGCTGTGAAAAAGCGGGACATATACAAAGGAACTGCTGTGCGACGGCTAGATTCAGTTCCAGAAGTCCTCAAGGAAGGAACCCAACAAATAATAAAATACGCCAAGAGATACAGACCAAGGTCGAGTCCAGCCAAAGAAAGGACTCGTTCTTTAAAGAGCTCAGATAGATCGCCAACGACGGAAAGAAAGCAGAGCTCCACTTCAGCTTCCAGACTGGAACAGAGAGACGTAACAGCTTTTGAAGAAGACCGAGTGGTACTGGATAACGATTTGCAGTTGGTCCGAAGATGGCTGAAAAATGAAGTTAAACTTGAACGACAGCAAATCGCACGGTACAGTTGCTATGGCTCAGTGGGGTTCCCTGCGTATTCGTGATGGTCTATATCGTAAGTGCAAGAGTCCGAATGGCGTAACTGTTATATACCGGTTAGTCTTGCCGAAAGCAATCGTGAAAGTTGTGCTAGAACAACTTCATAGTAGCTGAGCAGAAAGACATTTTAAAAAATGGTGTAAGCGCTGCGACATGTGTGCCACAAAGAAAGGCTCCAGAATGAGAATTCGTGGAAAGATGGCCCAATACCTTTCTGGTGCACCGTTCAAGAGAGTAGCAGTCGACATTCTAGGTCCATTTCCCAGCAAGCACGGTTGCAGAAACTTTTATAGAAAATTGTGATTGCAAGTCACGGGGTATCATTGGAACTGCACTCCGAACAAGTAAGGAACTTTAAGTCTGAATTGTGGCAGGAGGTGATGAAAATATTGGACATCAATAAAACTCGAACGACAGCTTTCCATCCACAGTCCGATGGAATGGTTGAATGCCACAATAGTCAATCAGTCAATATTTGTTAATGTTCGTAGCAGAATACCAAAAGGACTAAAATAAAATGGTACCACTATTTCTTCTCGTCTATAGAAGTGCCCTTCACGAATCAACAGGTTACTCCCCATCCATATTAGTTACTGTGAGAAATGAAGCTGCTATGTGACCTGCTCTTTGGGACGCTACCAGAAGATGAAGAGGAAAAGACACGTCCAGAGTTCGTAAATATACTAGCTACAAGCTGAAAAAGCGATTAGACAGGGAGGCTACGGGCGCGGAGATCAAACGTGGAGATGCAGTCTGGCTCTACCAACCCAGACTAAGAAAATCAATGATCTAGTGTACCGTATCCAGTTGAATTCGAGAAGTAATCCGATGGTGGTGCACGTGGATTGACTCGCCAGATACACAGTTCATGATCCCGCCCAAAGGTTACATCTAGGAAATAGAAATGACAAGAAGTTATCCGAGAAGGAATAATTTAAAGAAGGAGGCAATACGAATCGCAACCAACATCTTTAAGGCCGGACCTGTCCAGTTCAACCGTTCAAGTGTTCTAGCGCATTCGCCAAAATAAATTATTTTAGATTTTTGTGTTCTCTCGAAATTTGGGGAATGTTCCATAACGATATATAAGAACGAGTATTGGCCGCGGAAAGTTAGTTCATTGATAAAGAGTTAGTTGATGAATAGTGAATTGGAAATAAAGAGAAATAGTATTAGTGGAAAATAGATAGCGATTTGGAATTAATTTACTTAACAAATATTATTTTTTAATGTTTACCACTTATTAAACAACCCATAGGCGTAACAATAGATAATAAAAGTTTTCCTGGTAGAGATTCGACCAATTATTAAAGCATATCTAATTAAAAATGCTACGAACAAACATTATGACGTATACTTACAACTATTTTTTGAAGATTTTCTTCTATCACAGAGATCCGGTAATGGTTTTGGTTGCCTTTGCAGTCCCATAATGTCCGGAGGATCCATCGGATTATTCAGGTACATTTCATCGATATATGACGGACTGCCCCAGGATTCTCCAAAAGCGGAACCGTGACCGGTGTGGATGAACGAATGCTGAAGAGGTTGGCTAATATCCTCAGGTTGTTTTGGTCTCATTGGATCAACCAAACATCTCGGTATGCAACCGATTTCAAAAGTTTGCTGATGCTGCCCCTTCCACCAATACAATTCCGCACTACCATCTATTATTGCTATCTCGTCTCCTTCTTCGACTTTCATCTTACCCGGATCATCTTGTCTAGCTAACGCTTTCATCACCGGTGTGGCGTTTTTGCGGAAAAAGTCTTTGAGCGAAGCGAATGTGGGACGATCTTGAGGATTCTTCGACCAACAACGAAGCAAGATAGAGTAGATAGCCGGAGGACAGGATTCCGGAGCGGCTAGACGTTCGTTTTCTTTTTCTATCTTGCGCAGAATTTCAGAACCTTAAACATACACATAAATTTACTTGCCATGGAACAAGCACGATATTATTTCTGTATAAAAAAGGAATAATAACTAGGAAACGTTACTGAATCTCACTTCTTTATCTAAAAGGAAACAATAAGGAATAGAGACGTAGTGGTTTTGGTCTCTAGAAACATAAATTTGTAATAGTTCGTTGTTTTAAATTTGAATTATTTAAGACTTTCTTAGCTGAAGTAGTACCTATTATCAAGTCAAGTAGCAAAAAAGAAGTATGAAACTATAGGCCAATATCACTAATATCCAACAAAGCAAAAACATTAGAAAAAATATTGTACAAGAGAAATAATCTTTTTCTGATTAACAACAATATTTTAGATAACAACCAATAAGGATTTATTAAAAATATTGAAGCAACTGTGCACTAAATTTTATAACGTATAATACTTCTTAGCAAGTTGTACAATTATGGATTTAAAGGGAATGCCTGTATGCTTGTTTTAAGTTAATTAAAGGACAGGAAACACCGAGTACATCTTTGGCAAACTGTCAGTTACTTAGAAACAGTAAAAACAGGGCTAATCCTAGGATATCCGTTTATCGTAATACTAGTAAAAATGACTAATGAAATGGTTTATTATGCAGATGATAATGCAGTCATAGTTAGTAAAGATACTTAAAATAAAGTCGAAAGCACTATGAATAAATGATTGTTAACTATTAAGAAAACAACTTATTATGTGACATTTGGAATTTAATTTATTTGTGTGCCGTTCACTAGTATTAAAATGAACAAGAATCAATTATGTAGAGTTGAATCATACACATATTTGGACATAATTCATTATTATTAATATGAAATGGGATAAACACAAAATATATATTAAAGAAAACTAAATATTTATTGTATATACGAGTAATATATAAAATATCCTCCCCCATGGGGAGGGGCACATATAGAACAAGCTTAAACTTATTGCAAAATTTTTAAAATAGACTACTAAAAATTACCGGCAAAAACAAATTTAAGAAAGACCTTTCTTTACCGTTTGGCTATTTGCTTTTGAAATTCTTACATATTACTATAGAAAGCTCTCTGAACTATATATTAGCACAAATAGCAAATCTAGAAACAAATATATACAACTGCCCAAGAACAAAAAAGCTGTAAGTGAAAAAATTACTATTGCAAAGCTATAAGGATATTTAATGAACTAGTAACATACATACATACATATAGTCACGCCTTTTTCCCGTAGGGGTAGGCAAAGACCAAGTTTTTGGCTTGACATTGCCAGCTCCAAGTACAATAAGATCTTAGATGAGTAGCATTCATTGCATACCAGGGTTTTCAGAATACTCGTTTATATCATTAAAGCGAATAGTGGAAAACAATAAATCCAAACACTTGAAAACGGTATGTTCATTAGTTATTGATGAAATGGCAATAAAGAAACAAGTAGACTTCATTAATAACAAGATATGGGGATATGAAGATATAGGCACTGGAGTATTGGACGATGAACTGAAATGTGCAACAGAAGCATTCGTTTTAATGATGGTTTCAGTCAACAGCGATTGGAAAGTTCCCATTGCCTATTACCCGATTAACTTAACGTCAATATAGCGATTATTTCGGAAACAAAGAAGACAGGAAACGGAGTCGAAAATACTAAGGACTTTATACACCTATATACGGGAGTGGACAAACACGAAAGAGCAAGGGCTGGAGTATCCATACTTATACATAAAAAACTAAAAAGATACATTAAATCTTGGGAACCAATAAACGAACTCATAATTAAAATGACGATCCAAATGAGGAAAAGAGTTATGAGAGTTCTCGGCCCACTAATGATACTACAGAGCAATGCAATAGTGCGATAATTTGCAGGAATAGTGTTCTTTCCTTTTTTCGGAATCGGTTGGACTTTAGCATTTTTCCACATGGACGGAAATATTCCTTTGCTGTATGATAACTTGAAGAGTCCCTAGAGAACTGGGGTGAGCTCTTAAGCACAGGTCTTCAGGACATTATTTAAAATTTACCTAGACCAATCTCTTAAAGGGTGGACTCGTAAATGCAAGAACATGAGCCTACGGGTAGATAATGACACTCTATATACACTGTATTTTGCAGACGATCAAGTGGTAATTGCAGAGGACGAACAATACGGAACAATAAAAGACGTTGAGAAAGCTTAATACCTAGGAGTAATATTTAACAAACAAGGAAACATGAGATATATGGGATATAAGTAAGATACGTACAAGAAAACTGCTGGCCACAGAGATGGACTTTCTAAGAAGATGCTGCAGAAGATCAAGACTTGAAAGAATAAGAAATGTGGACATTAGAAGGAGCATGAACACCGAGCGAGATATTATTGAGGAAATTGACAAAAACCAGTTGACATGGTTCGGACACACAAAAGGGATGGATTCAACAAAATGGCCAAAAAAAGTAATGGAGTGGATACCGCCAGAAAAACAAAAGAAAGGACGACCAAGAGGTTGGAGAGATGACGTTGACGAGGCTATGAAAGCAAGAAATTTAGAGGAGGTGTGAGACAGGGATGTGAGGCTTCGACATGGCTGTTTAACTTATACATAGACGATTGTTTAAAATATTTAGAAGAGAGTGCGTATGGATTGAAAATGAATTATATGATTGTCAAATGCCTTCTTTACGCCGATGATCAAGTCATATTAGCGTCATCTAAAGAGGAGTTGCAGGCGATGGTTAATGTTATGCATGATGTCCTGAAAATCAAAGGGATGGAAATAAATGCAAGCAAAACGAAAGTAATGGTTTTTGAAAGAGAAGAAAGCATGACAAACTGTGAAGTTTCGATTGAGGGAGAAAGAGTGGAACAAGTGAATGAATTTGTGTACTTGGGTTCAAAGTTTACGAGAGATGGAAAGTGACATTGGGAGAAAGGTTTTGGCAGGAAAACAAATGAATGGGGCACTGCATAGCTTTATAATCAGCCAGAAAGTGTCAAAAAAAGGCACGTCTGGCTGTGCATAGAGGTGTGTTGGTTCCTACACTTACGTATGGTAGTGAATGTTGGGTTTGGCAGAAGAAGCATGAAAAAAGGATTAATGCTGCGGAGATGAAGTAGTCTGAGAAGTATAGCCGAAGTGCCTCGGTTGCATAAAGTAAGGAATAGTGAGATAAGATAACGCTGTGGTGTAAAAGAAGATGTGGTTACAAAGATAGATAAAGGAATGCTTAGATGGTTTGGACACATAGAAAGGAATGAAGGAAGATTAACGAAATAAATTTATAAGGCGAGTGTGAATGGACAACTCGGAAGAGGTCGACCTCGGCGAACATATCTCGATCAGATCAACATTGTTTTGAAGAAGAGTAACAACAACCGACGAGCATGTATAAGAGCACTGATGAAAGTAGAGGAAGCAAAAGATGTGTGTAAGAACCATAGCAAGTGGAAGGAAGTGGTCTCTGCCTCCCCCTACGGAAAAAAGGCGTTACTATATTTATGCATATGGTGATATTGAATAAATATCTTAGAAAATATAATGTGCTTTATTTTATTTTTATTTTTATTATTTTTATTTTTAGGAGACTGATTACTTATCTACATACGTATATCATTTGTTGTATAACAGGAACTAAATTCCTTATTAGGTTTGGTTGATTACAAATTTATGAAATAAACGTGCACTTATACTATAAGAACTTGAAAAAATGTATGTTTTGAGGCCTACTCAATCAACTGGGTCTAGCAAGTACAAAAAAAATGGGAATAAAGTGTGAATAATAGGAGATAGATAATATTCATTTTGAAAACACAATCGCACCTTTGATTATTAAGATTACTGAAAACAAATCAAATGAATTACAGAAACGTTCCCGATGGCAACCCCAGCTTCAAGAAGTAGTAGAACATGTGATTTCTTCCAATCGGCAGGTGAAAGATAACACCATCTTGTTTTCTTTGTAGAGATTTTCAATTTGTGCACGATATGAATCCTTCCAGTTTGAATGTCAAAATTGATAGTAATTATTGTGATTACTTATTTAGATCTTAAAATTTTATTAAAACCAATATTTGACAAAAAAATTAGAATATGAACTTCCGTGACTCAATATATTCGAGGACGGAGGATTAACGATGAAAATTTTTAGGATAAACAGATTAATTGATGATTCAAAAATAAACAAAAAATCCTACTACTTATTTCAATTTAATTCGTTATTCAATAATTTCCGTAATTCAATTTAACAATGTTGGTGTTGGTGGAGCGATTAAATCGCGAATCAAAGGTAAAAAATAGAAAATAATATGAGTGGTCATCAGGGGGACGAACCCCTGGTGAAGGAGGAGAAGTGATTGGATTTGATAAGAATGGTAATATGGTAAATGATGAAGTCAATGCAAATGTAAGTAATTTTTTTAGTAATTTATCACAAATTAATAGTAAACAAAACCAGATGACCATATGTTGATTAGACCATTTTCAATGATTGAACTACAAATAGCAATAAAGAAGAATAGCAATACATCACCTTGAATCGATAGTATTCACTACCAAATGATTTCAGAACTTCCAGAATTATCAAAAAGATTTACACAAACTTTCGTGCTATGCCAGAAGATTAACACAGATATCTTATAATTTCAATTCTGAAACCAGATAAACAAAAAAATTCACCTGAATCGTATCGACCAATCTCGCTAGGATCATGTATTATGAAAATCATAAAAAATAGGTTAGAATATTGTATGGAAAGAAATCAGATAATCCCATCTACCCAATACGGATTTAGATGTGGAAGATATACTCAAGAAATAACTTTAAAACTGACTAGCGACCTTCAAATGGCTCTATCAGATAAGTCAGTATCAGCTTTATTCATTGACATAAAAGGAGCATATGACGCAGTTAATTTTAAAATTTTGGTAAACAAGTTAGAGGCGGTAGGCGTTACCCAGAATTTAATATTCAATATATTAAGATTATATAGCAATAGACAACTAATCATACAAATAAATGGAGGGAGAAGTACCCCAAGATCTACATCGAGTGGACTTCCACAGGGCAGCATATTAAGTCCTATTTTATTTTCCATCTACACATCAGATATATTAGAAAACCTGGGACCACAAACAAAGTTAATTCAGTTTGCTGACGATACATGCATATATGCAGAAAACAAGATAATTAACTACATCATAAGAGATCTTAGTTTGTCCACTAATAAATTGGCTGATTGGTTTAACAAAAACAATTTATGACGTGAAATATAAATACTCGAGCAAATATCTTGGAACAATATTTAACAGTAAGCTATTCTGGACAGAGCATGTTAATCACCTAATTAAAAAATGTAAAAATGCTATAAACGTGATAAGAGCGTTTTGTCACACTAAATGGGGGGCGGAAAGAAGAAGTGGAAAGAATTAAAAATAAAAGTTTACGCCTAAGCTTAGGGTTAATGAAAAGTACACCCATTTCCATAGTTGAAGCAGCAGAACCTCCACTAGATTCAAGAAGAGAATACTTGAGCAAAAAATTGGTATTAAAAATGATGTCACAAAATAGATTAGAAGAAGTACGCAAACTAAATCAGAATATGAATAAACGATACTGGCAGAATAAAAAACAACCTCTTTTTATTAAACGCTTTCAATATTTAACACAGTTCCAATTGATAGTATACCAGCATGATATTCTTCCTTTCTATAATGGCAATTACGAAATACGTCAACTCCAAATTCCTATTCATTAGGTACCTCTGTTCCAAATTAATTAACTCAGAAGCTATGTATTCAATAACACAACTCTGGTCTAACTTTGAATATATTTACACAGACGGGTCTAAAATAGGAGAAAATACCAGATGAGATGTGCTTTTATCACGCCAATAAAGAAATTGCCAGATTATTTAAATTACCAAATAATATATCTGTTTATAACTTATAGCAACTTTAGAGGCCATCAAATATGCAAATGATCATGAAAAGGTGCAGTGGATAATACTGACAGATAGTAAAAGCTCTGTAGATTTTTTAAAAAATACCAAGCTACCACATCTTCAATCTTTATCAATATTTTAGAAGAAATTTAATCGTCTAGAGATAAAAATAAGAACATTAGATTACTATGGTTAAGAAAATAATGAAAAGGTGGACAAACTGGCAAAACATTCACCAGAAGCTGGAGAGGAAATCAGGGAAGTAAAGATCCCAGCCACAGATTTTCCAGCTACATTAAAAAATAAGCAGATGCAGAATTGGCAAGAAAGGTATGCAAGGGAAACAAAAACCGCACAATTTCAGAGATTGCAGCAGATACAAGTTTGCAGAAAACCATAGTTTAAAAATAACTCGGACAAACATTTTATCAAAATGATGAACAGAATATGGTGTGGGCATGGCTTATACCCGGAATTTAAATACAAAATAGGTTTAGAAAACTCACCAAATTGCGAATGCGGAGAAGTAGGTTCGCTGAAACACGTATTATAGAAATATCAGTTTTTGACAAAATCAAGATTTCTTGAAGGAACTAACAGAAGCAATTTAGACACGTTATTGTATACACGAAATATAAACATTTATAATTGTATACATAAGCTTTTGAAAAGAATGAAAAGAGAAATATAAAAAAAAATAAAAAATTTTAAGACAAATGATGAAAAAGTTAAAGAAAAGTATTAAAAAAAAACATTTACCAACAAATCCGTACACAAATGTCGCGAGAAATGAATGAAAATGTAACCAATGTTAATATATTAACATTTAACCTTATGAAATCCTACAGATAGCCCGGAAAATGGATAAAAAGTAAAGAGCTTGCTAATTGGTTAAAAACCAGGGCCAAAAATAAAATAAAAACAGATATTCCTTTTATACGATGTTTCCTCGGATATGATTGTTGTTTATTTAAACCAAAGGCAAGATCGGCACTGGGTAGGTAAATAGTGCGCAAGCTCCCGCTTTGATTTTCTTGAAGTCGCGCGAGATTCGAAACGGCTCATTTTTGAAAATTTTCTTTGACGTTCCATGTATAGGTTATATTTCAGTGGGCTATACTTCTCAGACTACTTATCTTCGCAGCAATCATCTTACTTTCATGCTTTTTTTTTTTTATGAAAATAGTCGCAAAAAGGGTAGACCTATCGTGTGGTCTTCCTCCAAACCGAACATTCACTAACATACATAAGTGTAGGGACCAGCACTTCTCTATGCAGTCAATCGTGCCTTTTTTGACTCGTTCTGGCAGCTTATAAAGTTATAAAAATACCTTGGCTGTAGTTGTCAAAATTTTGTAAGTTGTGTTCGTTTGAAATTGTTATTCACAAATTTACAATACTTAAGCACTTACATTTAAAATATCACAGAAAAGTATAAAGAAAATGTAGCATATTTATATTAAGTGATATTCAGCAGTAGTATTTAGTTTTTTGGTAAACCATGCATATTTTCTATACAAAATAACTTTGATATTTCACACCTACCAAGCGTCCTGCGACGGCTCATTTTTTTTCTGCATATTTATTTAAATGCATTAAAGAAACAAGTACAAAAATATCGAGCAAATAAAATTATTTAAATGAGCTAACATTTTGAGTCCGTTATTTTGTTGGTACATAACATTTAAAATAATCAATTGGAAGCATTACAATAAATCGACGAGTAATTTCAGAAGTCGTCCGCGCCAGAATTGTTGCTTTATTGGAAGGTCATTCGAAAAGATTTGTTCCTGAAAGTATAGGTGTTGTATCTCGCATATGGAACCATTAATTGTGTGCGAGATAGACCTAGAAGTGGAAGAAGGTTGTTGTTATTAACCAACAACAGAACCACTATATAACATTAACTGTTCGATTCTACAAATTCAGAGAAAAGTGAGACATCCAGTTCAAGTAAAATGTTTTTGCCATACACTAAAAAGACGAATTTTTGAGTTTGGGATCTCGATTTTAAGATCTCGACAACCAGTAAAGAGTTTCCCGGTTGTTTTATGATGATACCAGGATATGTCTAGTAAGTTATATTCTCCGCTTTAGACTCTGGAGAGCATGCTTGGGATATGCTTTCACAACCAATTCGTACTTGAAGAAATCCTTCAATAGCTTGTCGTAGCTGTTACAGAAGAATGACAAAATATTCCACAAGAACAGATTGCTAACCTTGTTAGCAGCATGTCAGGGCTTCTTTGGGCTTGCCTTCTTACCAGAGTAATTTTTATTTAATTTTTTATGGAAAATTTATTTCCAATTTTTTGGTAAGAAATATTTTTTGTTGTTTAAAACTTTGGGGAAGAATATATTTTTTTAAAACTCATTTATTTTCTTTTAAGAATAACAAATCCTTAAGCAATTAAATCAATTTTGAAATGGACGTAAAATATTAGTTTAAATACATGCAAATAAAGAAAGAGAACCTGACAAAGAAGAATCCGGAAACAAAAATACACGGCAAGTTTTTAGAAAACGAAAACGAGACTTATCCAAAAATCCCAATAATCCTGAAACTCCCACTACACCACCAACAAATATACAGAACCGTTACCCTTTACTAAGTATTATAAATGAAAAAGAAACGACTACAACAGAAAACAACATAGAGCAGTAAAAAGATCCAAAACCACCTCCAATATTCATATACAGAGTTAAGAATTTTAAAGAAATGATTAAAAGTATCACTAACGTAACAGAAGAAGAAACCTACTACATCCAAGCTCTTCAGAATGAAACTGTTAAAATTAAAGCTCACAATACAGATACGTACATGAAGATAGTGACACATCTGAAAGAACAAAACGTAATTTACCATACATATCAAGTCAAAGAAGATCGAGCGTATGGGGTAGTAATACAACATCACCATCATTCAATGCCAATTAAAGAAATAAAAATAGAATTGGAAAAAGGTTATAAAATGTGAATAATAATGAACGTGAAACAGAGATCCATAAAGAACCATTATCGGTATTTTTTATACATTTAGAACCACAAATGAGCAACTAGAAAATATTCAACCAAAAATACCTGTGACATACGAAAATAACAGTTGAAGCTTCCAAAAAGAATAAAAATATAATTCAGTGAATGAGGTGTCAAGCCTATGGAGATTCCAAAACGTACTGCTCAAAATCATTTAACTGTATGAAGTGTGATACAAAGGGTTGCAAAAAGTCAAAGAATCTACCAGCTAAATGCGTATTATGTAACCAAGATCACCCTGCAAACTACAATAGTTATGAACTACCAAAATACCAGACAAATAAAATGCAAGCAACAAACCTCGAAGTAAAAACAGTACTATTGTTGCAATCACCGATTACAACACTTTATTAATTTTTCTTTTGTTATAATTAAATCATTCAGTATCTCCAAAATATTCGTAACAGACGTTCGTTTTCATTCCTATTCATTCACATCGATCGAAGAGATCGATCTTTCCTGATATTCATTAGTGGTACAAGTGCATGGTGTATTTTGAGGAGGAAAATATTTTAGTGTTCCATAAAACTGTTTAAAAACCAGCGATCTATTATTAAACTAGTTCACTATTATGGAAGTTAAGTATAATTTTCCCGTGTACGGAAAAAGGATCAACACCTCCTTCTTCGTACAACCATGGCATCTAAATCTAAATTTGAGTGCAGTATACAGCCCTCCTAGGCATGCAATATCTACTGAAGAATATAAAGACCTTTTTCAGACATTTGGTAACAGATTTATAATAGGGGGTGACTGGACACATAAAACAACATACACATTCGGGATCAAGGCTTATCACTACAAAAGGTCGAAATCTATTGGGTGCAATGATTGAAAAGAAGGTCCTTGCCAGAGACCGGAAAGGATGGCGGACGAGGCTGAAGAAAGTCGTGGCCCTGTAGGGCTGTAGCACTACTAATGATGATGATTTAAGCAATGTAATTAAAGCCAACCCAGGAAATATAGACCATGAAGTAGAGGACTTCATTGATGCACCCTGTATAAAAGCTTTTTCGCCGATAGAAGTTAAAAACCAAATAGATCTACTAAATACACGTAAAGCCCCAGGATATGACCTAATTACACCACAAATACTAAAACAGCTGCTCCAAAAAGTGATTATTCTTCTTACAATTATTTTCAATCGAATGCTAAGCTTATCATGTTTTCCTACGATATGGAAGTACGCCGAGATTATTATGATACACAAACCAGGAAAACCTATAAACGATCCAACCTCGTATTGATGTATTAGTCTGTTACCCACAATAAGCAAAGTTTTTAAACGACTACTGTTGAAAAGAATTAACGAAGATCATGAATTTTTAACACTTCTACCTGATCATCAATTTTGCTTTAGAGAACACCATTTAACAACTCAACAAGCCCACAGAATAGTAAATGAAATTTCGCAAACCCTTGAAGAGAAGAAATTCTTCAACCCAGTATTCCTCGATATTTCCCAAGTTTTTTATTTGGTGTGGCACAGAGGCTTGTTATTCAAATTAAGGAAAAATATATCAGCTAACTATTACCTAATGCTCAAATCGTATTTGTATAGACATTACTCTTTCAAATTTAGAGGTGATCCATTTAACTTCCTCCCTAATAAATCTGTCTTGGGACCATCGCTTTTCCTGATCTGCACAAGTGATATTCCAGAAAGCAGTCACCAAAATTGCTTCGTTCGCAGATGATGTAGCAGTACTAGCTATAAATGATGATCCGATAAGACCCTAAACCCTTTGAATGAATGGTACACTAAATGGAGAACCAAGGTCAATCAAATGAAGTCTGTCAGAGTAACTTTTACAATGCGCCAATCCACTTGCCCATAAATAGCTACGGACCATATGGGTTAGAAAATAAGCACGGTCCTTATAATGAATAATTTGTAATACAAGGTGGGCCATAAGTCATAAGTAGTAAACTTGACTAGTGTGTAGTGAACTTGACACTAGCATTATGAGTTTATGTTGTTTATTTTATCTCAGATAATAGCTAGAACAAGTCTACAAAGGATTCAGGAAAATCTGCAATTGAGACCATATAGGTCTACTTTACATTGAGCTCTAAATGAACATTTACACCAGGTTAGTGAAAATTTAATACGGCAACAAGATGCAGCTTCCTCGCATTATGGAGTTATTGTAAAAGTCTTTCTAAATAAAAACTTAAATAAAGGTTTTGGAAAAAGGGATGCCACTGAATGGCCTCCACGCACTCCAGATATTAGACCCATGGATTTTGCAGTCTGGGGTGTACTAAAAACTGAGATTTATTCCGTCAAGATTCGTGATTTTAAACTTTTGAAGACACGAATCCAATCATAATTTGAAAACTTATAATCAGCTCAGAAGATTTGCGACAAAAGTATTTAAAAAATGCAATGTTTGCTTAGAACAGCACTAAAAACGTTTTAAACATTTTTTGTAGGTTCGTTGAATTGTAACAGTATTTTTGTGCTGTTAATAAAATTATTGATAGTAAATTTTTATTTTTGACAACTGACTTATGGCCCATCCTGTTTATCAAAGCATACACCAATCATTTACGAAATTAAACTGTTAATAAATATTTAATTGGAACAGGATACGCGATTTAAATTATATTTCAGGAATTCAACTAAAAGGTGAAAAAAATTAAAAACTTACGTTTGATTAATCTTCCATTAATATCAATTATTAATTCGGCAAAATTTTAACTGTACTCAAGAAATCATTCTATTGATACACCACTTATATCGACTTGAATGTTCTAGTTGAATCACTTTGTGCGTAAAAATTATCGAAAATTATTTCATTTTGTTCATAAACATTTCCCAACTGCCTCGACCATGACTGTAAAAATATTTCAAGTTCTCGATTTTAAAGAATGTGTCATGTATTGTTCAAAAAATAACACCATAATGACTCGTATACGTATTTTTACACAAGATATATTTTTCTTGTGAATCATTGAATAAAAAAGCGTTAAATGATGCAACGATGTCCGGGCATTAACTAAAATTAACAAACAAAAAGAAATTGTATGAAAATGTCCCAATCTACAGCATCTTTTGTTCTTTAGTCGAGATCGTCTGGATCAAATTTATGCGCATGCGTTAACTTTATACTCTCTCGAGTGATACTAGAAGATATGAATGTAGAACGGTGTTGCGACTGTTTGATATAATCGAGTAATAACCCAACTACTTATTGACCAATAAAAAAAGTGTCAGCTATAGATGAGGAAATCCCAACACGCATGCCAGTCCAAATAGTTTTTACATTCGACCATGCGTCGTTCAGAAACTGGTTTGGGAACGATCTTAAGTTTGGTTAAAATGAAAAAATGGATCGTCCCATAAATGTTCATTTATATCTACAGACATTAAGCGTGTCTGAAACGCACCGTTACAGCCAACGTTTATTAACATCTAAATACGGAGTCGTTGTTCATGACTCCAATGCACTTGAAAACAAAGGATGTCTGCACAGTTTCAATACTCTATTCACACTATCCGAATAATGCCCGCAGACAAGCACAGACAATATATTCTTTCAGTGCCTGTTTTTATCTGACTCGATCAATGTCTGTTGATATAATTGAACCTTTAATCGTCCATGCACGGTTCCGCTACTTTCACATGCTCAGAATTTGGACCTATGGATACATTCCATCAATGGCTCGAGCATTAATTTATCACGGATAAATTGGACGTAAAATGATGTCGCCGCTGTGCTGCCGTCTATCGCCACTACAACAGACAGCTATCGTACCATGACTACGAACACAGTGGTATACGTGAGCTTTCACAACATTCCGACTTTCAGTCGCTCGAAGCCACCTTGCTGGATGGTTTGGTTCCTTATTCCTATTTACGTTTTGTATCTGCTTAAGTTCGTGCATTAAATTCGTAGCATTCGTTCTAAGGTAAACGACTTGATGAAGACTGGAAGACTGGTTAAAAGAGCGTTAGAACTCGTTTGATCTATTGCGTATGACCGTGACCGTTCACTGCAAGATTGTTTTTCAAGTAATTGAAACAAACCTAATGCTGCACAGGCTAAATAATTTGGAACGCACCTATTAATCCCATCCATGGATCTTCTCCGAACGTGAACATTTCCCAAACAGTAACTCCGAACATCCAAGTGTCAGACGCGTGGCTAAACTGTCTAAACCTTAAAGATTCCGGCGCGCACCAAGGAAACGGGACTTTTTTGTGTTCCGTCATCACGTAACAGTCCTCTTCTTGAGGTAGAGCCCGCATCAAACCAAAATCACCGATTTTAACCTAAAAACAATTAATACTAGTTAATTATGTCAACAATAAATGCATCTGAGTTTTCCGATCGTCGCAGTTACTTACTTTATCTACTGAAGAGAGTAGGACGTTTCTGCATGCCAGATCCCTGTGCAGAAACCTTTTGTTCTCTAAATAGGCCATACCGTTTGCCACTTGTGTGGCATACTCGCACAGCATAGGAACTGGAGTATGTTGACATTGTTTTCTTAAAAAATCTAATAGAGAGCCTAACGAAGCCAGTTCCGTTACCATCATCATCGGCTGCGAAAGCACGACACCGTATAATCTGAAATTTAACAAAACATTTACCAGTTGTACGCACCAAATGTAAATTTAAATGTTATTATAATATGACATCGATGATACCTTATTAAATTTTGATGACTCAGTACGTGCATGGCTTGTACTTCTTTAATGAAATCCTCGAAGATTCCGGGTTGACTTAAAGCATCAGCCTTTAACACTTTCACCGCCACTGGAATGGACTTTCCATTGGGACTGATCCATTCTCCTTAAAATTTAAATGTAGTATCTATTAAGTTTAAGGACTAAGACAATTTTCAATTCGTAAAGTTTTTCGAGCATTTACTTATTTATTACATTGTATTATTAATGATTTAATTAAATCTGGTCACATAAGAGGTGCGTTATAAAGTAACGAGATTAATGTTTCTTCACGAAAACTCCGCATGCGCCATTGTCGTACGACCAATAGTTGTGTAGAAATAAATTAGTAATTATAGGCACACTTGCAGCGTCCCAACTTCACCACTAACAAAAGCGCATATCCACCGGCTAATTGAACAGAATAGGCTACTAATAGCGAATCCTAAATATTTTGTAACGATTACCGATTATTTATTTATCATAAAATGTATTGAAATTTAAAGTAACTAAAAAAAATTATAAATGAATACTTTTAAGATCATCAAGGGTTGCTCTTTGCGCCAGTGACTTTATTTAAATTCAAATTCACTTATTCGAAAATAATAAACATATTGTTTTATATTTATATGTGGTAATAGCAAGTTTGTCAGTACATTTTTACAATAATTCACCTAGGTGAGTTAACACCTGTGTGTGCAATAATAGCAGATATATTATGAGTTAAGAGAAGAATAGACATGTAGTAGTAAGTATTGATATGTGCAGACTAGTGTTACAATAAAAAAATAAAAATGAATGGTAGTAATCCTAATAATAAATAGAAATAGTACCTAAATTATAATAGTAAATATGTGGCGGATGTCAGTAAAACGTCATGAATTGTGATGTTAAATCAAAACTTCCAAAATGACATATTTAAATTCTGAATGGCAACTATAAAATGAAAGATGTCAACCAGCCATTTTTCTACTTAACCGTTTTATACAGGGTGGACAACCGAAAACGAAACAGAGTCATTTACGGAAATCTCGTCAACATTTTAAAAAAAACGGTCAGAGCCGCCGATTTTTGATTAAAGGGGGACACTCTTTTCCGGTATTTTTAACTCCACTACTTTCAACTCCAAGCGAGGGTAAGAATTACCCCAAATTTTTTTAAATGACATTGGAGGTCGAATAAGATGTCTTTTGAAAGCTCTGACAATTCTCTTTATAATGGTCTTTAAATTTTACATTTTCTCCCAATACTTTGAAAAAAATTACATGTTAAAATTCCAATTATTTTAGTTGCTTACTTACTACTTAATTGATTATATGTTTAAACTGATGACCGCTTGCATACCGCTACAATAATAAAGATTTTGTTTAAACGTTCACGCACATTCCGAAGAATTTCCGGAGCAATCGTGTTATGTATTTGTATAGTTGTGATAAAATTCATGAAATGACACTGTAGATATACGTCATGTCTGTTAGATTGATTAATAAAAAATAATTCAATGCCAATCATCGATCTTGAATTTCTACAATAAAAATTGGCGACGAGGAATAAAGAATAGATTCAACTGATTCAAATCAAATAGATACCTACCTCACAAAAACAAGAAGAGAAGCATCAAGTTTGGAAAAATTATCGAAAATTTTTCACATCAAGCAAATATGCCACAAGATTTAACACCTCTTATAACTGCTCTTAGAGGACTGGTAAAGAGCTTACAACAACAACAACAGACACAAAATTCTATAAGAGATATCCTCCAGAATCAAATAATCACTTTCGAACCAATTGATAAATCCACCGGACATTTTGATAGCTATTGTCAGAGTTTGGAAATTGTTTTCAAATTGAAATTATTAAACAAAGATGATACTGAAACCAATGAATCAAAGGTGATGGTCCTTATCAATTGCCTAGGAAGTAAATATTATAAATTACTCTCTAGTTTAACATCTCCGGACTTACCAGCTAACGAAAACCTACAATGAATTTTATTGAAAAATCATCTTGCCTCGAGAAAGAATATATTGACCGAACATAATTTTTTTTCAAGAATTCAGTCTCCTGTGGAATAAACTTTGACCTATGTAGCTGCTTTAAAGGATTTAGTCAAAACCTGCGACTTCAAATCTGAGTGTAATGACGATAAATGCTCTAAATCAGTTATTAATCTCCTTTTAAGAGCACATATCATCTGTGGACTTAATGATACAGATATACGTGAAAAATTTTTACAACAAGCAGACATATCACTGGAAAAAACACTAGAAATTGCACTGGTCATAGAAGCATTAAAAATGCAAAATAGAGAAATGTATCAAAGTTCTACTAGTAGCGTTCAAAAGATAAATACCAAATCAAACTTTAAAAGAAATCTAGATCTACATATACCAATCACAGAAATCGTAATGATTCCATAAGCAACCAAAGAAAATCACATCAAAATGTCGATTGTGAAAAACTGGGTTTATCAAATATCTGTCTACGATGTGGTAAAAATAATCATCAAACTCAAGACTGCATGCACATCCACACATAAACTTTTTTGCAAACTCTGTAAAAGAAAAGGTCATATACCCAAGATGTGCATCAAATCATCATTGAGAAATTCAAAAAATTCAAATGTTTAATATATTGATGGTGACATAGATTCTTCACAAGAATTAAATAATAAATATTTTCTCATCATCCCTTTATGAACCAAAAATGATGCTCATCACAAAAATTGACGGAAAAACCTTCAAAATTGAATGTGATACGGGTAGACCAGTAACAATCATATCACAAAAAGACTTCAATGCATTGAAAATTTCTGTTCCCATCAAGAAAACAAATCTTTGTTTCAGATCTTATACCAAACATATATTTAAACCATTAGGATTTGTTCAGGTCAACGTTTCATTCAAAGGAGATTTGTGCATAGTATTTAACTATGGTAGTGCGATCTTGGTTCGACGTTGGGTTCGAGCACTAAATATCAATCTTGAAGATGTTGAAGCAATCGATTTTCAACCCACAGTTGATGAAATCCTGAAAGATATTGAAGACGTTTTTCGACCGGAAGTTGGGAAAATTCCAGATTTCAAGTGTAACTTGTTATTGCAACCTGACGCAAAACCAATTTTTCTGAAACCGAGACGAGCAGTTAGATTGATTAATAAAAAATAATTCAATGTCAATCATCGATCTTGAATTTCTACAACATAAAAACTCAACGATTCTTTGACGCAAATCTTCCAACGACGCTGGTTGTGTTTTATAGATTTTACTTTTCAGATGTCCCCCCAAAAAAAAATCTAGGGGCGATAAATCTGGTGATCGTGGAGGCCATTCAATGCTGCCTCTTCTTCCAATCCAATGCCGTGGAAAACGTTGGTCTAAATACTGACGAACAATCGCCGCATAATGCAGGAGCACCGTCCTGTTAAAAATAAAAATGATCTTCGTCCAATTACTCCGGAAATTCTTCGGAATGTGCGTGAACGTTTTGAACAAAATCTTAATTATTGTATGGAAGCGGACGGTCATCAGTTTGAACGTTTAATCAATTAAGCAACTAAAATATTTGGAAATTTAACATGTAATTTTTTTCAAGTATTGAGAGAAAATGTAAAAGGTTTCTCGTCGTGAAATGGTTTTTGTTGCACTTGTATCCATTAAAAACGACTTATTTTCTTCGTCGATAGGACCATCAATATACAGGCTATGAACTCTACCAGATGACGTTATGTTAACAGTAACTATAGGAGCTTTACTGTTCAAGGTCGACGATTGTCCCCTCATGTCGACCCGCTCTAGTTTTTCGACTGCTGTATCGGTTTCTTGCAATTGCGACGAAGATGACCTAGTTCACCACAACTCCAACATCTGGGCTCTCGTTTCTTTGGAATCGTGTTATGGATTATTTTTTTAACCATCTTTTCCAGGCGTTTATCGTTTTCTTTCCCAATGGTTCTGACGCGATGTCCTTTTGAGGTTTGACTAGCGGTTTCATGCTCCAAAGCAATAGCAAGTGCTTCATCTAATACTTTTGGTCTGGCCAAATGTAGAGCTTTCTGTAATTCGCTCTCTATCAAACTACGCATCTACCGCTATTTCTTCACAGGCTTCAGGGTTCGCTAATCGCACCATACGAGCAACATTCGCTTCAAATTCCTGCAAGCTCTCACTTGTACGCTGGATTCAGCTACGTAATTGTGCTTTGTAAACTTGTTGCATGTGGGCATCTTCATAGCGTTTTTCTATCCGAGTGAACAAGGTTTGATGACATTTTTCATGGCCCTAATATTGGTCTCTAATATTTTTATACAAGAACTTCTTACTTGTTAAATCACTTCAATAATTACAAAACTTTATACTTTCTATATCAATATATCACTTTCTCTGTTTACTTTAAAACCAAACTAAAAACTTTCGCGATCGCTGTCTTTTTATATACCAATATACCTTGTGCCTCAAAAAAAATTTGATTCGTCTTTGTGTGGACGATTTACCGCATAGGACAGATCGTAACAATAGTTTATATAATAGTTGTTTTTTGTATTCAATATCATTCTGTTTAGATGATTTCTGTATGTTTTATACTCTTGAGGTAATTTAAGGTCATTTTTATTTTTTATCAACCGTCGCTTCAATTTGTCTCTATGCTTGATAGACTCCATTATTCCTTGTGTAATCCAGGATTTCAGTTTCCTTTTTTTTTTGGGAACATTTTTTTAATGTACTTATTTGTTAACGATATGAAGGTATCAAAAAAGTTTGTATGCTATTTCTTGGTCTTTCAAAGAAAGAACATTGTTCCAACATACTTTGTTTATGATATTTTCAAACTTTTTTTCGTCAAATGTGACTAGTTTTCAGTTAATTTTTTGTGTTGACATTTCTAATCTCATTTGATATAATATTAAAGAAGACGGAGAAATGATGAGTAATAAATGTATCAATGACAAATGAATCAATTGTTAATTTGTTAATATCAATATTTTTTCTTACTAAAATATGATCAAGACAGATGCTAGTTTCAAAGGTTAATCTAGTGCATGAATTTATGTACGACTTGAATCCAAAGTATGCTAACAGATAAATAATTGTTATTTGTTGGTTTTTCAGGGTTGAGAATGTCAAAGTTGATGTCTCCAATAAATATATCTACGTTGTTTTTTTTAAGTTGTTAAAATTAAATTCTAAATCAGTTAGGAATAGGTTATCATTTATGGAGGGAGATCTATAGCAAGACATTATATAAAATTGTATATTAGATAGTTTAAATGTGATTTTACTAAATATTATCTTAATTATTGGCAGAAAAGTATGTTTTATGTAAAAGTTAATATAATCTCTAATAAAAATAATCACACCATCATTCTGGTTGATGATATTGTTACTGTAGCAAGTTGGAAATCCAGGAATTGTAAAATTTTATAAGCACTTCGTATATTAATGTGAATAAGCTTTAGTATATTTTCATTATCAGTTATGACAGAGCAGAATTTCCTATATTCATCTATATTATGCCTTACGGTTACATTATTTTGTGTGCCACTTTCTTAATATCCTATTTCATTTAGCAGAGTTAGTTCAATATCCATTTACGTAATATAAATAAGTATAGAAAAACCGTTTAGTGATGGTAGTTAATTTTGTTCCCAAGTATTTCAATGACAAATTTTAGGGTTGGGCATTTAGGACTGTTACTTTGATGTTGAGTGGTATGGTTTGTGTTGCATTTGAGATATCACAGTTTTTACAAAATGTTTTTTCTTTTGGGTACATTTGTTCTTCATGTTATCACTGCATATCGGACATACCTATTTCTGCATGCAGTCTTGTTTTTTTGTGATAATATACTTGGCAGTTATAACATTTAGGTACACTTAGGTCCTCGTATACCATCCCAAGCATAGTTTCTCAGGATTTAGTATTTGATGAAATGTATTTGGTGCAGCTTCGCAAAAAATTGTTTTGGTTCCACTCATGTTTTCTCGAACAAAATTTACTTTGATTTTACCTCTTAAATCGTTTTGTTTTTTCAGATAGTTTTCAATTTCTTCCTATTTATATTCTTGGGTAAAGCCCACAATTTTGGTACGTGGTTGTTTCATTTCACTCATTTTGATTTCATATTCTTAATTCGAGTTGCTTTCTATTGCTTGTTTCAGGTCATTCAATTCTTGTTCTGTTTTGCATTTAATTTTCATATTACTGTTCCTTGTTGTTTTCAAATTGGTAATTCCCATTTTAAGTTCAGCTAGATTGATTTTTGTTTCTAAATCTCACTTAATTTGATGTACGGGTTGTTGACTTTTTGGTTTTACAATTATTTTTGGAATATTTATTTTCACTAGTTTTGGGGTTTTGGTAGTTTGTTGCAAAGCAGCAGCATAAGTAAGCTAATTAGATTGTTCCAGACTTTCTATTATTTCGTTCAAAATTTTTATACAAGGTTTCTGCAGGAATCACATTGCAAACATGAATTTTTTATTTCCTTTGTTGGTTGCTTAATAATATTGCATAGGGAGCAATTTATTTTCCATTCTATTTAACCACTATCATCTAATAATGAACAAGGATTTATGCCTTACGTCAATATAAAGCCCCAAATCTACTCTCCCGAAGATCACCTAAATAAAAAAATGACGTCTGTATTTTCTAACTACTGCAACGAGGCGGATCAGCAATGTTAGCTGACACCTATTCAAGTTTCCAAAAACATTGCCTAAATTATAATTATTGTTTAGGTCTCAAAGAACCATGTGTAAATTGTAGTTGTTGATTGAATAATTGTAAAATTGATTATGTATATGTGTATAATTGTTTCGAGTAAAAGTGTTTGTCAATATTCGTTACATATAAGATGTGGTGAAAAAGAAATAGATATCAGTCGAAATGATACGAAATTTACAATAAACGCAGTTTCAAGTTGTTGCGAACCAACTCTTTTGTAAAATATTTTGTTAACGTTGTTGATTGTCAAATGTAATTCAACCTTGTCAGATTTTCAATAAAGAAAAGGACATTGAGTTTTTCTCTCCTCACTGATTTATCAAAATGAATTTCTTATACTGGCTTATCCTGGTCTGTTCCTTACATTATAAAGAATAAATTGTACAACAACAAAAAAACCGAGAAAGAAATATGTCGTTAAAAAGGGACAACGTGCATGTGCTGTCCATGTGTCTCAAATGCTTCTCTTTTTTAACATCCATAAAATAATGAATGGGTTTTTTGTCATCTTAGATAGTTCGTTTTCTTAGTTGTCAAAAGTAATAAATATATGAACTTTCTTAAATGTAAAAAAGAACGAATTTTAAAGAAACAATTCACACACAAAATATAAACAATATATACAATATATTACAAAATATAAACGTACATAAAAAATAAATAAGTATCTAAACAAACATGTATCAACAAATTAAAGAAGCACATTATATTGCTATCTTCGTTAACCACAAAAAATTTAAACTTCCTGTGAGAATACCTACTTCCTGGTTTCCAAGGAAAACTAATAAAGCATACATACATACATAAAGTCACGCCTTTTTCCCATAGAGGTAGGCAGAAACTACTTCCTTCCACTTGCTACGGTTCGTACACACATCTTTTGCTTCCTCTACTTTCATCAGTGCTCTCATACATGCTCTTCGGTTGTTGGTACTCTTGACCTGGCCTTTCTTCAAAACAATGTTGATCTGATCGAGATATGTTCTCCGAGGTCGACCTCTACCGATTTGCCCATTCACACTCGCCTTATAAATTTGTTTCGTCAATCTTCCTTCATCCATCCTTTCTACGTGTCCAAACCATCTAAGCATTCCTTTATCTATCTTTGTAACCACATCTTCTTTTACACCACAACGTTTTCTTATCTCACTATTCTTAACTTTATCCAACCGAGTCACTCCGGCTATACTTCTCAGACTACTCATCTCCGCAGCATTAATCCTATTTTCATGCTTCTTCTGCCAAACCCAACATTCACTACCATACATAAGTGTAGGAACCAACACACCTCTATGCTCCGCCAGACGTGCCTTTTTTGACATTTTCTGGCTATTCATAAAGCTATGCAGTGCCCCATTCGTTTGTTTTCCTGCCAACACCCTTCGCTCAATGTCACTGTCATACTTTCCATCTCTAGTAAATTTTGAACCCAAGTACACAAATTCATTAACTTGTTCCACTCTTTCTCCCTCAATCGAAACCCCACAGTTTGTCATGCTTTCTTCTCTTTCAAAAACCATTACTTTCGTTTTGCTCACATTTATTTTCATCCCTTTGATTTTCAGGGAATCATGCATAACATTAACCATCGCCTGCAACTCCTCTTCAGATAACGCTAATATGACTTGATCATCGGCGTAAAGGAGGCATTTGACGATCAAATCATTCATTTTTAATCCATAAGCACTCTCTTTCAGATCTTTTAAACAATTGTCTATGTATAAGTTAAACAGCCATGGCGAAGCCACACATCCCTGTCTCACACCTTTTTCGATGTTAAACCAGTCCGTGCAAGCTCCGTTTATCCTGACACAAGCAGTGGAATCCTCGTAAAGTGATTTCAGTGCTCGTATTAAACTACCACTCACCCCATACATAGACAATGTAGACCACAATTCACTCCTCACCACTCTGTCATAGGCCTTTTCCAAGTCTATAAAAGCGCAATAGACCTTCTGACTTCTAGCCAAGAATTTTTCGACTATACCTCGTAAGGAAAAGACCTGATCCATACATCTCCTTCCTCTTCTAAATCCTGCTTGCACATCCCATATCATCTTCTCAGTTTCATTCGTTACTCTTTTGATCAATATCTTTGCATACAGTTTGCCGACTATGCTGAGTAAACTAATACCTCGGTAGTTCTTACAGTCCTGCTGCGAACCTTTTCCCTTGTAAAGCGGCACGATAACGGCCTTGCACCAGTCGTCTGGTACACTACCACTTCTCCAACAAAGGTTAAAAAGGCGGTCCAGTAGACTAGCTACCACGTTTTGTCCAGCCTTCAGCATTTCAACTGTTATCCTGTCGTACCCAGCAGCTTTACCCAATTTCATACTGTTCAACGCTTCCACAATTTCTGTCGTAGTAATTTCACTTTCATTGCAACTTTCACTCATGTCTTCGAATTGGGCCTGTACTTGTGTATCCTCTTTCTCAAATAAACTTTCGAAGTATTCCTTCCATCTCTTCAATACGCATTCCTCTCCTTTTACCATATTACCATCTTGGTTTCTGATTCTTTCCAATTGCGAGGTAGTATTTTTACCTCTGGCTGTTCTTATGGACTTTCAGAAGAGTTTAATATTGTTTTGGAAATCGTCGGATAACCTTCTATCAAATTCATCTTTATCATTCTCCTTCTTTTTTGCCACACTTTTTAACCTTTTATACTCATTCTTTGCCTTGTTTACATCCTCAATCGTTGCCTTTTGCGTTCTTTGATTGGCTTTTGTAGCTAGCCAATCCAGCCAGGCTTTTTTCTTTTCTGATACTGCTTTTTGAACCTCTACGCACGTTTTCTGTAACTTGCATCCTTTCCTTCTTTTACTTACACCGCATACTAATAAAGCTTCCGTAGAAATATCAGTTTAGCAGTGGCAGCTGGTCAGGGGCGGCTAAGTCTGTTAGTAACAGTTATTTGTAAACAAAATTAAAAACAACGAGACCGACACCCCCTTCAAAAGTAAACTGTCTGAAGCGTACCAGTAAAGAAAAGTGAAACTTATTTTCTTATAGGCGCTCTGAAAAGAGATAGGCACTGGCAGCTAGCTGTCGCAACAACATTTCTTTCATTGTAAAAAATAGGTAATATCCTTGGAGTCAAAGTCACTCGTCATATAGACGTTGTTAATTTTGATTAAGGCTGCAAATCATGAAGTAGACTGTTTTTCCATTTCTAACAACACTTTTAAAGCACATAATTGACAGTTAAAAAAATAAGGACCTTTTAGTAAAATACCTGCCCTTACAGTTACGCCAGGAAAGTTTATCTTTGTCTCCATCACTACATGGGGATTCGTAGAAACCCAGTAGATGCAGTGGTATTACTTAACCTTATAAGTTCCTTCGTCGCTCCTAAGAATAATAGGCCTTTATGGTCTCAATTAGAGACTGACCTGAATCTTCATAGGCTTGTTCTTGCTATTCCATACTTTTTGGACCTTTTTCTTTGAGATTTAATCATTGATTTTATAAAACAATAAGATTCTTTTTTGTAATAATAGAGTTTGGACTACCCAAACCCAGGTAGCTTTGCTACCGATCCAGTTTTTTCATATCTAAAATTTAATTTGTGAATACCTTATCAAAATGGAAGTTAAATGTTTTAAGAACATTCTGCAAACAAATTACAAACATTACTGTAATTATAATCATGCTTCCACCATGTTTTCAAAACAAATACAAGTGGTTCTTTAGTTAACTTTAAATTCATTATACTTAGATATAACAAACAACAAACTACATACTAGTCATGTTCACTAGCACTAAGCTAAAGATACAATGGACCAACAGGCCTAAGTGTCACCGGAGGCAATAGTCAGACGGACCTAAATAGGGGTGTTTTTAGTGAGTAGACCTGACATCAGTCAGGGAGTCTCACAGTAGACCTTGAGCTGAAAGACTTATAACTTCTCCGTAAAGGATTTTCTCCACCTCTGCAGAAAAAAAACCACTACGCTAGAATAAAACAAAGTCTAAGGATTTCTAGTGACAATTTACTTATGGCCCACTCTGTACAAAGTTTTCTATTTTTAATTTTTATGTGACTAATTGTAATCAATACTAAAAACATATGTAATCAATTTAAAGCCATTTCTTGAGTCTATTTTAGCTTGCAAATAAATAAATTGGCTTCTGTACAGTTTTTATTCATTTATTTCGGAAAATATGAACTTTTTTTGCAGAGGTGGAGAAAATCCTTTATGGAGAAGTTATAAGCCTGAAAGATCAAGGTCTACTGTGAGACTCCACTGACATTACCAGGTCTACTTGCTAAAAACTCCACCCCTCTGTAGATCTGTCTGGCTATTGCCTCCGATGAGACATAGGCCTGTTTGCCCATTATATCTTGCCTATGTGGTTTTATATTATTGTATCCAATCCAGTAGTTTCGTACCTTACACAAGTTCTGTACTGGGTGGGAACAATATAGTTCTGGGTCGCTGGATGTCTGCCCAACAACTGCCTGTCTTTTGCGGTCCAGTGCCTCGCAACAGGACAGTATGTGTTTTACTGTTTCCGGATTCTTTCCGCACAGTCTGCAGGTTAGGTCTCCAATATACAGTCCCATTTTGTTAAGGTGCTTCTTCACTGGTGCACGACCGGTTAGGAGCCCCATAGTGATTCTTAGCTGGTTTCTGTCCATCGCTAACAGTTCTGTCGTCCTTTTGTGGCACAGCCCTTTGATATATTCTTTCCCGTGTTTGTTTCCTGAGATGCTTTCCCAGTAATTTTTGTGTTTTTCCCCAATCCAGTCTTTTACTGTACATTTCGGTTCCCCTAGCATCTATCCCTGGTTTGGAAGTTTCCAAACCTTTTCTTGCAAGTTCGCCTGCTTTCTTATTACCTGCAATTCCCTTGTCTCCAGGAACCCATATCAGTTTTACGTGATTACAGTCTGCCAGCGTTCTCAGTTCTTTTTTGCAGTTCCATTCCAGTTTGAATGTCACTTCCTTGCTTTAAAAGGCCTTAAGTGCCGCTTGACAGTCTGACAGGATGTTAATATGCGCGTTTTCAACATACCTCCTATTGTTCTCTTTCGCGCATTAAAGGTTGATGTACACCTGTGTCAAAAATACGGAGGTGTAGGTGCCCAACGAGTAGTTGATGCCAGAGCTTGGGTTCCTGGAGAACACTCCTGCGCCCGCCCCATTTTTAGTCTTGAATCTATCTGTGTACCAGATTTTTTCCTGTAGAATGCACTTGAGCCGTCCCACTCAGTTCTGTCTGGTATCACCACCTTGAATTGGTCATTGAAGCAATACCGTTTCGGAATGTGGTCTGTCGTCGTTTCCAATGCGTTCCCGATCACAATTTTGACGATACTCATGTGTCCTGTTCCAACGTTCAGGTTGTTGTGTGTGTTCTGCAGTCTGAAGGCACCAAGCCTCGCCTCGCCTCTCCCTGCACCACTAGATGAAGAGAAGGCAACCCCAGGAATGCCTCCATGGCTACAGTTGGTGTTGATTTGAATGCCCCTGTGATTCCAATACAGGCAGGTGTTTGCACCTTACCCGATCCTGTTATGGCCCCTTGTAACGTGCCTTTTTTTCCCTTCTACAGTTCCATTATAATTGGGTCTCTGATAGTTTTGTATTCCTCAGGTACTCGTAAATAGTGTCGCGTACCGTATATTGTTGTAATTTAAATATATCATTCGTTGTAAATAGTGTTGCATACCTTGTTGTGATAGGATTCGATTGTTAATGGCTGTGGCATTTTTGTTAATCGATGGAGACAGGACACTGTCGTCTAAGATACCACCTTAGAAAGATAGATCTGAACCAACAAACGGACTGTCGGTTCTGCTGCGTGGAAGACGAAACTGCTGAACATATACTATGTTCATGCCCTGGCCTGGGAAAAATAAGGTTCAACATATTTGGTTACACTAACCTAGAACCTACCGATTTTAAAAAAATCTCACCCTATACAACTATGAACTTCGTAAGAAGGGCTGGATTGTGCGGTGAACTGTATCCTCTAGGGGTGAGCCACAATAGACCTACTAAGGGTCGCGGTGGAGGGGCGACCACGCCCCACTCACATAAAACCTAACCTAACCTAACCTAATCGATGGAGATTGAGTGGGGGTTTTCGTTATTAGATTTTGCTTTGGTTTTTGGCCTCGATTGTTGTGTGTTGTCGGTTATATTATTGTTTGGTTTGCATTTCTGTGTGGATGGGGCTGGCTATCAACACGGACGAGCGCGATTCTGAGTGTGGAACATAGATTTGCGAATATTGTTGCTTGACGTCGGTTCCGTGTCATTTTTCTTGATATCCGGCCTTGAAAGCAGTCAGTCGTTTGGTGGCAGTCTTGGGAGTGGTGTGGTGAGAATTTTTGGGACGGTGTGATATTGGCAAGTGTGCAGAACCTCTACGGTTTTTCTTTCATATCTGGCTGTATTTGGGCCATCTTATTTAGATTTTGAGGAAAAGCCATTTAATTTTTAACTTGACCATTCTATCTTACCTTTGTTGTTGATATTTTGGATTTTGGTGTCGAGTTAAAATAACCGCATGCGGGATTTGATTGAGGGAAGCCATTGTTAATTAGCAGGTGCCGTTCCATAACCAAACCAGCCACAGGAGTAGTGAATTCGTATACCCAAAGGTTACAAGTGATTTATTTTAGAATATTTAACGACGTGATTTGTTTTTGACACCACGATTAAGTTTTGTTTTAATTTATTAATATGGTACATTGTTGAAAACTATTTATTGCATTGGATAATATACCAAGGCTTAACTTTGATTGAAGTAATCTTCTCTTCTTTGTGTCCAAGTAAAAATGTTTTCTTCATACTTATTTGTAAATATCCTACAATATTGATATTTTGAAGGACAGCAATTGTAAAAAGAAATATTTTTAAATAAACTCGATTGTTTTGGCAGTGTTAATCTTTATGTATTTGGTAAAAACATGAGTAAATTAGCAGCCTATGTAAACATTTGATTTAGTATTATTAAAGAGAGTTGAATTTTTGGTTTGTTTTAGCAAGAAAATTTACCATAGCTGTTGATTTTGACTATATTTGTTATAAGTTTATTATTGAACTGTGTACTTTGATTTATTGTTAGCTGTTAATTTTTACTATATTTGTTGTAATTTTATTTTATTATTTTGATTTATTGTAGGAGTAAAGTATCCAAGTTTACAGTTAAATCTTATAGGATTAATAATTAAATTGTTATACTTTTCTTTTTTACACTGTATGTAATTATAACTGTTTTTATATTTCATTGTAATAATTTTTATATTTAATTGTAATAATGTTATTCTTATTACTACAGATTAATAACCTATTTAACAGATCATTCATATAGGATGATTATATTGTTATTTAGGTATACATATATTAGTTTTTTGTATATTAGGGAAACCTACTTAATAAATATTTCTTCTTCTTCTTCCAATATATTTTAGCTATAATTTCATTTATTTAGTTCACCATAATCTCAGTTGTTTATCGTGTGGCTCTGCTAGTGCCTATAAGACAAGACAAGACGTGGCACCATATTTCTTGTGTTTTGGGACACCATATCATAGAGGCGTATGTAATGGACAGCATAACTACCGTGTTATACAGCCAGTGCAGCACACACGGTTTTAGCCCCCATTTTTTTTTTAAAAGAGCGTCTGGTGTTACTAGTGAGGTCACCGCTTTTTTTATTGTTTTTTCTAGATGCTGATTCTAGGTCAGCTTGGAGTAAAGAGTTACTCCCAAGATATTTAACTTCCCCCTTTATCTGTATGTCCTCCCCTCAAAGTCTTATGGGTCGCAGGCTCTCTAGTTTTCCGTGTACGGTTGAATGCTGCAAGTCCGTCCATCTTGTAACCAGGTTGAGAGCTTGCTGCATGCGATCTCTAACTGTTGTGTTGTATTTTCTCTGTGCTAGGACTACTTTGTCATTGGCATAGCCAAGAGTTCGATGTCCTGCATCATTCAGAGTTCCCAGCAGTGAGTCTGCGATCAGAATCCACAGGAGCGGGGATAATACTTCTCCCTGATGACATCCCCGCCCTGGCTACCATGGTCTTCTCTAATAAAGTATTGGGTATCAATTGGTTCCTTAGCATTGAGTCTATTCAGGCCAAACATGGTTTCTCGACATCTCTGTGCCTAAGAGCTCTGGTGATTGAGTTTATAGGGGTGTTGTCGAATGCCCCTTCTATGTCTAGAAAGGCTGCTAAGAGTACCTCTTTATTTTCCAGCGTGTACTCCATGAATGAACTTTACATCGACATACAGATTATATCAAGTAATTGAAATCAACACAATTATCTCAGATTTTCCAGTAATAATTATGATAAATGTATGTTAAATAGTTGCATAATACTATTTGTTGGAAAACATTAAAGCCATTTTAAACATTTAATTGGTTTGATCTACTATTAAAATCAATAATCCTGCTCAATTAATAGTCATTACATAAATTTTTTATTTCAAAAAGGTTAAATTGTTTGTATTGTAAACAATTACACAGATGGAATATTATAAATACCAAAGTGTATTTTTTTATTTATAAATTTCCTCCATATAATTTTCAAAACATTAAAGAATCCCAATGTTAAAATTATGCATTAAATTTTTACATGCTATTAACAACTTCCAAGTGTGTAACTTAACATTAACAGTATTAAAAATACTAATTAGTATAACCTCATAATAAATAAAAATGTAAACACATTCAATATTATTACTAATGATTGAAAATAAATTTTAGTTACATAATCATACATACAAGCTAGTTGCTATTTTTATCATCTTACAAAAGCTGTTTGTATTTAAAGAAATAAGTTTATAATATTGAAACATTAGGTATCTATTAAATAAATTAAATGTGCAATGTAATTAAAAATTTATTTTTGTATTGTAATAAAAACTGACACTTTTATGTAGAAAAAACATAATTCTCATTGTTTTTAAAAACACACTTAAATGTGTACACGAAATTTATATACATAATTTTTGGACTGTACTCATATTAACAATTATAAAACTCAATATTGCAAGTATTATTTATCAATATATAATAATCAATAAAAGACATATAGTTTGAAAAAACTTAAGTATAAAAAACTTTCAACATTAAAAATGACAAACTCACCCCTTCTGACAACCCCAAAACTTCCATCTCCTAGCTTGACAGAGAGAGTAATATTGTTTTCTTGAATAAGGCATGAAGTAAAGTCTGTTATTACAACCTCATCATGTTTCTTATTGGTATTATTTTTATTAGATACTGGAATGAACTTGTTTAACAAATTTCTTTTTTTTTGTTGAGCGCGTTTCTTCTTTACAGCTTCTAATAATCTTCTAGCACCTGTACCACAAACATTTATTAGCAAAATTCATGTTTCAAAAAAAATTTCTTATTTATATTAATGAAAAAAAACATCAATATAATCAGACTAAATTATATTATCTATTATCTCTACTATTATACAACTGTAACAGAAGTGTATCTGTACATTAAAGATAAAAAAGGCCATGATATAGTGTTTTAAGTGTTCCTGCGCCAAATCACCAATTTTTGGTTTTTTTGTCAGTCTGTTTTTGTGTTCTAATAAAATAAGTACTTATACTGTTAAAAAAAAAAAATTGATTCTGAATTTATTTATATTTATACTTAAGTTGTATGATACAGTTATTTATAGGTTGTTAACAAACTCATACAGGACAAATGAGCAGCAATATTTTTCATTTTTTTTCTATTAATTTCGTCTTAATGCCATTGATCTGTAAAGCAAAAGAATTCACTCCATGAGGACAAAGTTGCAGGCAATTGTAATATATTAAGTCAAACTTATTGGTATTAAAATAAAAAAATTAACTCTGCTAACTCCCTTCAGAAAATTATAGCTACTAGTCAACATCATACACATCCAATGATATTAAAGAATTAAATCCACAAAGTTACCCGAATTAAGTGTCAATGTTTTTAAACGACATTTGTAATTGACAATACTTTGTTGATAAAATCTTTAGAAATTTTGGTATATGTAATTTCAGTAAATGTAGGTGATTGTATGTTATGTGGTGAACAAATTGATTCAACAAGATTTTACATTTCAAATTTTCAAAAATGAATAATTATAAAAATATATTTTACTTTATAGTGAATTTTTTCAAAAGAATTAGTAGAATTCTTACAGGAAGAAACTATCAAATAAGAAGGGCACAAACTTTTATGGACCTTCATCAAGGCATATAGTTTAAGGAATTAAACATGAAAATTGTTAATTTTTCTGTTCTACTTACTGATTTTTACCAAATAAATCCCCAATATGAATATGCAATCTTTTTACATAGTTTCATACAAACTAAGTGGTTGGTAATAAGCATTTCTAATAATTAATTAACATAAGTTAAATTACCTGGTTTACTGAGACCAATCTTTTCCAAGTCTTCTGGAGTGACAAAATCAAAATGTTCCAATCTTGATATCTGTAAATCATCTCGGATAGGAACTAAAAACTGGTTCAATTGAACTTCAGATAAAATATTTCCCAACCAGTCCAAACCTTCTTCCGACATTTTTCGCTAGAATTTAATATATTTTAACATATTAAAATTACATCATTGAGGTGAAAGTAATTTTCAATTGTAAGAATACCTTGTAGATCGCGTTTCATGTGGATTGAAGTTCGCACAATATCAACCGTTCATTATCAAAGTAACTAAGGCAGAAATAGGATATTCACAGGAAATGGTGGTTACATTAATTGTATTGCCTTTTCATCAAGGTGAAATCTAATGACATTCCAAAATAAACTTTTATAAACCAAAAACGATTTATTTTTGATATATAACAGTACTGGTTACTTCAAGCAGTAAATAAACTATTGCAAAGCTTAATTAATTATCCTAAAACATTAACTTTTTATAAAGACAAACACAACAAAAATTACAAATGACATTGACGTAATTCTTTCGATAGATAAATTTGCTTTGATGTAATATCTCGAATACAATTTTTTTATTTTAAATCGATTACGAATGTATGCAACACTCATAACGCTGTTTAAAAGTAGAGTTGAATTTTTATTAAATATTTTGTAACGGTTACCAAATATTTATGTAGCAGAAAATGTATTAAACTTGAAAATAAATAAAAATATATATAAATTGATACTTTCGAATGAGAACATAGCAGAAAAGTTTCTTCGGTATAAATGATATCTCTTCCTTCCTCACGATACTGTTTTATTTTTTTCAAAAATTCCATACACTTTATTCTTACATTATAACTTTCCATTAATGCATCAATATTGTCGGGTGTTTTTTGTCACCGAAACCTAATTTAAATAGTACTTTTCTTAAAGTTAACTCCCCACCTTCAAAACCTATTTGTAGATCGCGTACTTCTTGTTAAACTGCTTTTAAAGTCGGCTTTTGCTTCTGTAATATATGAAATCATTAACAATTTCTATAATTCTTTGTCTCTGTCCTTCTGAAATGAAACTTCTGGAGTAACGCCTTCCATGACTATTTGAAATTTTTGAATTTTTGAAATTTTTTATGAATTTAATTACATTAGGAATTACTTTTTTAGTTGCTTCAGAGTACCTAATTCTTATTTTGTGGTCTACCCATTTTAAATAGAAAAATATAATAGTAACAAAAATCTCCCGTAAACCCACGCGTTTGTACAACTACTAACAACTAAAAATAATACTAAACCACACCTAATAACCCCTTCTACATGATTACATATTCCCGTTTAAAAATATTCACGCGTACTTCTTTGTTTAGCTTCAAGCAGGGTTATTTGGCAACCGTCGTGTGTTTTTGACATTTCTTCCTACTTCGACTGATTTCACCGGAAGTTGTCCTTATCAATAAAAATTCATCTCTAAAGGAATAACTAATTGACGGAGCGCGAAGTTAAATTTAAAAATGGTCATAACGCGCGCGCAACAACACAAACAAACACACACACACACACATACACACACACACACACACACACACACACACACACACACACACACACACACACACACACACACACACACACACACACACACACACATAGCACTACGGCCCTTGTAGAGCCTTGGCTTCTTCGACAACCGCCTTCCATCTGTCTCCACTTCTAGCTGTTATATTCAGTTCTGCACTCTCAGCTCTTTCAGGTCTTCTAGCACATTATCTTTCCATCTTGACCGAGGCCGTCCTCTAGGTCGCCTGCCCTCTGACGTATTTGTAAGCACTTCCACTTACAGGCACTAGTACTAGGAGTATTAAATATATGGAAGTTTTACCCTACTGCGATCAATTTAGCCGGAAGTGGTCTCTATTATAATAGTAATTCGTTTCTAGTTTATAATCGTTTTATAATACTCGGAAAACTTTTAAGCGAATTATAAATAATATCTTCTATACCAGGGATTCCCAAACTATTTTGGACAAGCGACCCCTTTTCCAAAATGACCCCCATAGCCAAATTACTTTAAAAATCCTATCTTTAGTTTTATTCCTATCGATACAAAATACTAAGCAATTTAAAAACTTTGCAACTTGACATCATTTTCTCATCAAAATTTAACAAAATAAAATGACATAAAATTCAGTAAATATCCAGTGTAATTAATAATTATTAATACAATTTACGAAAAAATACTTAGGTAGGTAATTATTTTCAACCTAAGTGCAAGCTCGTTATATAGTAAAATATGAGGAGCATGTTTGGACTTGAATTTGATCATTATTTCGTTCGTGTTAAACCGCATATACACATACGTCAAATACAGAGCAAGTCAAAACGTGCCTGAAAGACTTGTACGCTTAACCACATTATTTTGCACGAACTTGTCCACGCTTATTGACTTGCCGAGTTTTTCATCTCGTACGAACTTGTGCAGGCTTATCGACTTGTTGAGTTTTTTTAAAGTACAACATGATACTTCCTACTAAAATATTAGTCATTCTTATAACAAGCTGGTACACGTAACACAACATATACAGTATCTTGAAAGTTTCAAAAAAGAACATGTGTTTATTTTAAGACCTCGTCGACCCCCAAAATCAGTTTTCGTTTATGTCGACCCCTGGGAAACCGATTTGAGAATCCCTGTTCTAAACAAATCAATAATATTGAATTTGAACTGTGTCTCCGTTAAAAAAATGCTCGTTTATCAGACTTTTTGATGAAAATTAATTGATTATATATTTAAATAGCTTGAAAAATGATATGTCAGTTATTTGTCTAGTACACATTCCGGTTTATAACCTATTAATTCCGGCCCTGACAACGTAGCATCAGCTGATTACCTTTCGACAGTTTACAAACTCCCAACTGGATTATATACTTATTGGCAAAACGGAAACGAATGAAAACTATTTGCAGTATGCAAATTGACGGATAAAAGCCTTTTTGTCGCCAATTTGCATTTGGCTATTTTATTTGTATGATTAGCTTTTAAAATTGTCGACTGCTTTTAATAGTATTAGTCCATTCCGAAATCACGAATCATTCTTTGATGATGATGGTACATTTCTGTCATACTAACGAGCGATATTAAATGTTCAACTGTTGTTGTTGTTAAAACAATTGGAAAATGAATAAATAGCATTTGATGGATTTATTCACTTTATACATAGATGAAAGTGTTTTCAAATTTGAAACAATGTGTTTATATCAGTCGCATAACCTACTTCAATCATTTTTATTAACGGATTTTTGTACAGCTATTTCTTTGATTTCTCCATAAATGTAACAATCCACAAAGCCAATGAAATACTTGGCCGATAAGGAAATTGGAATTGGTTGGAGATTTTTCTATCTTTTAAAAAGTGGCCTCGGCTGTAGTTAATATAAATCCTACATTTTAAAACTTAATTATTAATGTTTAGTCTTAACCAAAAACACATTACCTTATAAAAGATATGCTATTTGTTGTTCAACGTGCACGTTATACTTGAATTTTTAATGAAAGAGACATGTAAACAGTTCCCACCATATTCTCAAAGTCAGCAGATGTGCGGTGCCGATTTATACCGAATGGGGTACCAGTGGCGTATCGTAAATATTTTGTAACGGTTACCAAATATTTATGTAGCAGAAAATGTATTAAATTGAAAAAAAATATATAAATTGATAGTTTCGAGATCATTAGGGGTTGCTGATTAGTCTTATATTAGGAACCAACTGTGTTCTTACTCACCTCATATAGATCCCAGTTCTCCACCGGCGCGGCGTGAACTATAATTAACCTTTTTCCTTTACTGTAAGGTTTCTTTTTAAATTTTGTTCCATATTTACAGTGTCTACCCAGGAATTTTTTGTTAAATGAGAACTATGCACAATAAAACTATTAAGGGTCGCAGTGGAGGGGCGACCTACGCCCCACTCACATGATACCATACAGATAAGCTTCGTCGGTATAAATGATATTTCTTCCTTCCTCACGTTACTGCTTTATTTTTTTCAAAAATTTTCTACGCTTTAATCTTACATCAGAACTTTGCATTATTTTTATTATTGGGTGTTTTTTGCCACCAAAAAGCTAATTTAAAAAGTACTTTTCTTAAAGTTGATTGCCCTTTAAAACCTATTTGTGGATCGCTTACTTCTTGAAAAACTGCTTTTACAGTCGGCCGTTGCTTATGATTATATGAAAATTATTATCGAATTCTTTAACTCTTTCTATAATGATAATAATGAGCCATATAAGAGGACTTTTTAAGCGGTGGTGGCATCGTGTGCAGGAATCAAGTAGTGTACTAGAGCGTATAAAAAGTAAGCATTTTCAAGAAGAATGTATAAAAGAGGAGTTCGTTAGTAAATTGATCGAGAAATTTGAAACTTTAAATGAAGCATGTAAGGTTGAAGAATTGTGGAAGCAATTCAAGGAAGGAATCGTGGATGTTGCTATTAAAATGTGTGGTGTAAGTAAAAGAAGGAAAGGATGCAAGATACAGAAAATGTGCGTAGAGGTTCAAAAAGCAGTGTCAGAGAAAAAGAAAGCCTGGCTGGTTTGGCTGGCTACCAAAGCCAATCAAAGAACGCAAAAGGCAACGATTGAGGATGTAAAGGCAAATAATAAGTATATAAGGTTAAAAGGTGGGACAAAAGAGGTTGTGGCAAGAAAAAAGAAGAATAATAAAGATGAATTTGATAGAAGGTTATCTGACGATTTCTTCTGGAAGTCTATAAGAACAGCCAGAGGTAAAAATACTACCTCCCAACTGAAAAAAATCAGAAACCAAGATGGTAGTATGGTGAAAGGAGATAAATGCGCTTTAAAAAGATGAAAGGATCACTTCGAAAGTTTATTTGAGAAATAGGATACACAAGCACATGCCCCATTCGGAGACATGGGTGAAATTTGTAATGAATGTGAAATTAGTACGACAGAAATTGTGGAAGCGTTGAACAGTATAAAATTGGGTGAAGCTACTGCGTACGACAGTACTGTTTTGGAATGCTGAAGGCTGGACAAACCGTAGTAGCTAGTCTGCTGTACCGCTACTTAATCTTGGAGGAGTGGTAGCGTACCAGACGACTGGTGCAAGACCGTTATAGTGCCACTTTACAAGGGAAAATGTTCCCAGCATGACTGTAAAAACTACCGAGGTAATAGTGTACTCAGCAGGTATTAGTTTTTCCAGCAGGATTTGGGAGAGGAAGATGTATGTGTAAGTCTTTCATTCTTCACTCTTTCATTACAAAGTATAGTCAAAAATTTCTTGGATAGAAGTCAAAAGGTCTACTGCGCTTTCGTAAACTTGGAAAAGGCCTATGACAGAGTGGTGAGGAGTAAATTGTGGTCGACATTGTATATGTATGGGGTGAGGTAGTTTAATACGAGCACTGAAATCACTTTACAAGGATTCCACTGCTTGTATGTAGGATAAACGGAGCTTACACGGACTAGTTTAACATCAAAAAAGGGAAGTGTGGTTTCGCCATGGCTGTTTAACTTATACATATACGATTGTTTAAAAAATTTGAAAGAGCATTTGAAAGAAATAAAAATGAATGATAAGATCGTTAAATGCATTCTTTACGCCGATGATCAAGTCATATTAGCGTCATCTGAGGAGGAGTTGCAGGCGATGTTAATGTTGTGCATAATGCCAAAAGGATAAAAAATAAATGTAAGCAAAACGAAAGTAATGGTTTTTGAATAAGAGAAGAAAGCATGACAAACTGCAAGGTGCTGATTGAAGGAAAAAGAGTGGAACAAGTGAATGAGTTTGTATACTTGGGTTCAAACTTTACGAGAGACGGAAATTATGACATTGGCATTGAGCGAAGGGTGTTAGCAGGGAAACAAATGAATGGGGTCATGCATAACTATATAAGCAGCTAGAACGTGTCAAAAAAGGGACGTCTGGCTGTGCATAGAGGAGTGCTGGTCCCTACACTTATGTATGGTAGTGAATGTTGGGTTTGACAGAAGAAGCATGAAAATAAGATTAATGCTGCGGAGATAAGTAGCTTGAGAATTATAGCCGGAGTGACTCGGTTAGATTTAGCGAGAATAGTGAGATAAGGGAACGCTGTAGTGTGAAAGATGTGGTTACAAATATAGATAAAGGAATGCTTAGATGGTTTGGACACGTAGAGAGGATGGATGAAGAAATATTGACGAAACAGATTTATAAAGCGAGTGAGAATGGACGGAAGTCGGTAGAGGTCGACCTCGGCAAACATATCTCGATCAGATTGACATTGTATTGAAAAAAGGCCAGGTCAAGAGTACCAACAACCGACGAGCATGTATGAGAGTACTGATGAAAGTAGAGGAAGCAAAAGATGTGTGCAAGAACCATAGCAAGTGGGCTCTGCCTGCCCCTACGGGAAAAAGGTGTGACAATATGTATGTATGTAACTCTTCATCAATGTCCTTATGAAATAAAACTTCTGGAGCAACACCTTCCGTTAGATATTTTTAGAGATGAAATACAAGGTTGCTTACCTGTCTATACATTTTCAGCCTCATTGTAGACAAATTTAAACACCTTTCTCTATATTCCTGTAGCAACTTTTGACGAGTAATTCTTATTTTGCGGTTTACCCATTTTAAATAAAAAAGTATAACTATTCTACAACTAAACCAACCTTAACCCCCTTCTACATAATTACATATTCCTGCTTAAAAATTTCACGCATAAGTACTTCTTTGTTTACCTTCAAACAGGGTTATTTGGCAGCCGTCGTATGGTTTTAACATCTCATCCTATTCCGACTGATTTCATCGGAAACTGTCCCTAACAAAAATAATTTAAGTCTACCAATCTGAAGCAGTGACTCACATGTACGTCATCCTTTTGTCTGATATCAAGAAATTGCCACGAGGTGCACGTCACCCATGAGGTGACCAGACCAAACTTACTCGTTTAGGGAGTTTTAAACTCCATTTTCGTAAACCGTATTTTTTTTGTCTTTAAAAAAGACTGGCATATTCAAATCGTTGCTCGTGTCCTCTAATAATAAAAAAGATAAAAAGATATTTCAAAAAAAGACAATTTACACATAATTGTTGTATTTATTTTAATTTTTAAAAATATATAACTTGATACATAGATAATATAAAAATAATTTGTTCAAACGTTTTAAATAAATTAGAGTTTAAATTTTTAAAAACTAAATATGTTATATACAACAAACGATGTTGCATGTATTTTTAATAAAAATTAACAAAAAACATACCATTTCTAAATAATACAAAAACTATAAATAGTATGTTTTAAAACTTTAAAACGAACATTTTAAAAAAAGAAATACTGCATTAAATTACGTCATACGCATTGCCAATGAGTATTTTTATAAAATATTTACGATTCGAGTAACTTAAAGAAAACACTTGACATTTTTTGTTTCCATTTTTTGAATAAATTTAAAAATATGTGCATTTAAAACACTGCTTTACAAGATTCTATAGTTACAAAAGTAGACACAAGTAGAAGGCTTCTTTACATCTGAGTTTTAACAGCATTTATAGACACCATTTGTCTTATTTTATTTTGGTGGCACCAAGCTATCGTAGGAAGGAGGCACTAAAAATTAAACAACAACTTTTTGTAGAGAAAATACAAGTATTAATAAATTACAGTATAGATAAATTACTAATGGAAGGCACACTTCAAGTGTCCCCACTTCATTTTCAACTGATCCGCATTTCGAGTGTCGAATTGAACCGAGTTAGTTAGCAATGGACAACTCTAAAGATTTGGTAACAGTTAGCAAATATTTAAATATCAAAAAATGTATTGAAATTAAAAGTAAATAAAAAATATATAAAAGGATACTTATGGTATGAGATTATTAAACAGTTGCTATTTTCGCCAGGGACCAGCTAAAAACAAATTATTGGTACTATATATTAATTTCACAAATTCTAGTTTTATTTAACAATTCAAAACTATCGTTTTATATTATCAGGGTATTGTGTGAAACCAGTGGTGCTAAATTTGTTTTTTTATTCACACATACATCGTTGAATGAGATCTTTGCAAATATTAGAGGGACCGGAAAGTTATCTCGTTTTTAACATTAAATTTAAACAGTTAAGTTTTTTATTTTTAATCAATGATGCAACCACCCTCGTTATCAACAACCTTTCGCCATCTAATGTGCAAATTTTTAATGCTGGATCGATAGAAATATTTGCCACTTTTTTCTATTGACAATCGCAGTTTGTCCAGGTTTCAGCACATCAAAATGAACGACCCTGCGAATACTCCATCAAACACACAAAAGTGTATTTTTGGGATGTAAAACTGACTTAGCTGAAAGAGCCACTGCCTTTTGCGTTTTGCATTATCATCGAGGACCTATTTTTCTTCTCCAGTGATCAAGCGATAAAAAAATGCTTCTGTATTGTGCCGCTGAAGTAATAAGTTACATGTGGTGGATCGGTTAGCTTTGTTATCTTCAAACAGATTATGCGGGAACCAATAACCTGCTCTGCTTACTTTCTCAATTTGCTGCAAATGTTCTTGAATGGTAGACCAAGGTTGGTTAAGAGTGTTTAACAGCTCCTCGATTGTTTGACAAGGATTTGCTTTTACTAAATTTAATTATTTACGAGTAAACAAGTCACTCTAACCTTTAAATGTTTTTGGCACCACTTTGAAATACACTGTGAACTGATAGATGACAAACGAATATCGACATGCGCAGAAACGACATTACTTCCTCACGATACTGTTTTATTCTATTTAAAATTTTATACGCCCTTAACTATTCATTACATTATCTCCATTATCCATACCTAATTCAAATAGTACCTTTCTAAAACTCTTTCAAAATATACTTGTGCATCACATACTATTTGTAAACCTTCTTTTAAAGTCGGCCGTTGCTTTTATATTACAATATTTGTCCATGTCCTTTTGAATTTAAACCTCTAGAGCAATTCATTCCATTATATGTTTTAGGAAATTAAATACAAGGTTGTTTACTTGTCTTTACTACTTGAACCTCATCGTGAACACAGCGAAACACATTTTTCGATATTCCAATCGCAGCCAATAACTTACAATTGAAATTTGCAAGCCATGTTTGGCCTCGATTTTCATAAATTTAATTACATAAACAATTACCTCAATCGTTTAGAGTATTTTATCTTACCGGTCAGTCTACCCATTTTAAATTTGTATTTTGAATAAAAAAATACAAGAGCAGCAAAAAAACACACACGCACAACCACAATAAATGCTAATCTACTTAAAAACAGTGTGTCTAATTAAGTTGCAATCATATGAAAAACTTTTTTATTATTAATTTTAGAAAAAAAAGTTATTCTGCATGTTCTACAAATCTAAAATGCAATCATCATCTATCAAATAGTCGTATACTAGGTCCATCAAAAAATTTAAATTTTGCTTTGACAATATCAAATTTAGATAAGCGATTACGTTCATTCAGCTAGAAAAATAAGGTTTTGTTTTTTCTATAAATTTTTGTACACATATATTCAATTGGAAAGCATTTAAATTACTTGCAATTATATATCTGGAGTAATTTTTTGGCATTCATAAGAAATAATCCTTTCCAAGTAATAAACATCCTGAAACGGCTCATGCTGATAAACCTGTTGTTTTAAGTAACCCCATAAAAATAGCCAAGATGGGTTTAGTCAGAGGATCTGGCAGGCCACAAAATATCTGAATATCTGTAAATTACTTTCCCATTAAACACATTTTTAAGTTATACTTTAACGTGTATTGTATTGTGGCATGAGGCAACATCTTGTTGGAACCAAATTTGTAGACGTTCTTGTAACGGTGTTCATCTATAAAGTCACTAACTTGATTTTGTAATATTTCCAAGTAACGTGTCACTTTAGTATTTTGTATCACAGACGCCCTTTTGCGCAATCACATTTTTGGATTTTCTGTAACAGATCACTTTAAACTCGGTATCCTCATTGCAAACCAGTTTTCGGCGTTTTTTATTAAAATTATTGTGAATACTTCCATTGGTCTTAAATTATTTTATTATTTTTGTAACTGTTAATTGCCCGATATTTCTCTTTTTTAAGACTCAATAACAAAATTGTAATGTTGAAAAAAATAAATTAAGGTGTAAATAGGATATTAGTATCGAAACTAATGGTGTAAATGCGACACTAGTAGAGTGTGTTGCCTCTTCAACTTCGGATCACAGCATTTATGCAGGTATTAAACGTTAACATTTTTCTTGAGGTGATCCAATAAATGCTCGATCGGAATCAGATCCGGGCTTTTTGGTGGCCACTGCATAACTGGTATACCAACTTGATTAAGATAATCGAGTACCTCCCCAGTTATGTGAGGTCAAGCGTCGTCTTGCATAAATAGGAAATTGGGTTCCAAAATGGAAACGAAAGGCATCACATGTCCTATTACAATATTCTAAAGATAGTTATTAGCATTCATCAATCTCGTACGGACAGGAACTAATTCTGTGCGAGCTTCAAAGCATATACTACCCCAGAACATAACAGAGCCACCGCCAAATGGAATCCACGCAGGAGTAAGGAGCAAGGAACCAACCTCTCTCCTGGTCTTCGTCAGACTGTTTATGACCATCTGGAAGTTTTAGGCTAACCCTAGTTTCATCTGTGAATAAAACTTTTTTCCAATTATCCACAAACCAATTTTGATGATTTTGAGCAAAACGTAACCTGGCAACTCTATTCTCTCTAGTAAGCAAGGGTGCAGTGGCTTGTCTACTACTGTTTAATCTAGCTTCATTTAAGTCTTCTGTTTTAGAAGAAATTATGATATATAATTTTCTACCTCATTCAAGCGTCTTACCATACGACTTATTGTGGAACGATTTTTGCCTAAAAAATTGGCAATATAACTTTAACAATATCCCTAATCCAATAAAACTGAGGCTAGTACCTCTTGTTCAGTTAAATTCCTAGCTCGATTTATTTTTCGAATTTTTAGGGGTCAAAAATTAAACAGCCTACCACAAAAAACGTATTACTTCCTAAAAAGGAACAATTTGTCTTTTAACAAATTCCTTAAAACTGAGTTTATTAAAGCCCTCTAAAATTTTCGCACGTACTTCTTTGTAATAGTCAAGCTGGCTAATTACGCAATCGTGTTTTGTAGACGTTCTGATCTCACTCCATCGAATTTAGTCACTTAAGGTGCCTTTCAGTAGTACTTCATTTCTATTTATTTTTTAACAATTATAAGTGGTATGAATAAAATACTTACATTCATTTGAAGGTGGTGCTGAAGGAAATCCTTCAGCTTCTTTCTCAGGATAACCTTAAATAATTCATTTATTTACCACAAGATTTCACAGATTCACTACAAAACTTACCTGTCATAGTTCCAGCAGCAGGAAGGAACTGTCCAGTAGAATAAGTAGGAGGAGGATACACTCCTGCAGGAATGGGATACTGCTGGTTTCCAGCATAAGGATAATTTCCTTGAGAGATATTTTGTCCAGGCATAGGATACAGAGGAGAAAAGTTATAAGCATTTGAAGCTTCTATAAAACCACTGATAGGAGCTTGTTGACCTATTTCAATGTTGCCCACTTTTGGATACATTGTTATCATTAAATTACTGTGAATACCCGGTAGTTTTGCAGTAACCTAAGAAAATTAATATTCAACATAACTAAAAATGATTTAAGACTTTAAATTTACTTACCTCATACACATAATTTACTTGAATAAGTTTACATTGCATAAAATTTGGAATTGTGCAGTTTGATGGTAATTTTACGGGAAATGTAAATGTGTGTTGTCCATGTGCTCCAACACCAACTTCTTCCAAATTGATTAGTTCATTCCTAATTGTTTTAGAATCAACTGATGTTGAAAGCTTGCAAGTGATTTTCTAAACAAATTATACAATTAGAGAAAAACCTTTTGTCCAAAAATCAAATCTTAAGTTACTAAAACACTTAAAAATTTGTACTATGAAGTAATTATAAAGAGATTGTATAGAGATTGCAATTGTCTAAGTGATTTATAAAATAAGAAATTATTGTAAACAAATATTAGAATAAATTGTTAAGTTATTGTACAGGCGTTTAAAAAATAATCGAACCCAAGATTAAATTCCGTAACAATATTGTTGATTACCTGTAAAAGTTTTAGTTCGATCCTTTCTATATTAGTATTGGACATATTGCTGATTCTAACTGGAATATTTATTGTTTCTTCAAGTACAAGTGTCCTTTTTGGCAGCGTTACATCCATAGTGATAGGTCCTTGAGCACAACAACAGCAACACACAGTTTTATCATCTGAATAAGAAGTAGGTTCCTAAAAAATTATAATTAAAACAAAATATACTCGAGATCAATTAAAAAAGGTACCAGTAATTCCGGTTTCCTTAGGTTATTGAGATCTACTAAAGCCGCAACTACAAAAATAAACTGATCTTGATAGTCAAAAGCCATAGGTCTATCGACAGTTCCCACCACCTTGTATGTAACAGATCCAAATTCACAGTTGTATGTCCCTGGTATACTGGTAGGTAAAGTGAAACTGAATGGGTAAACGTGTTGACCAGCTGGTAGTATTGCAGTTTCACTATCTAACAAATATAATTTATGAACATAAAACTTAGTTGTTTCACATTTTTCTAAAAATATTATAATCTCTAAAAACTTACTTCCACCTTGTAATAACAATTCTGAAGAAAAAACGTTGTTATCTGAATACAACTGAACATCTCTAGTTTTTGTTTCATTGTTTTCTGTATATTCTTCTGTTCCTGTCCATTCAGTGTGTTCATGTCCAAAAATTTGAACTTTTATCTCTAAAATAAAAAATAACTATTGTTCCTTAATATTACTAAGTGGTACAAATATTTTTAAAAAAATGTTGAATGTCTTGATCATTTTTCATGTATGTTAATTTAAATGTGTATGAATAGTGAGAATTAATTCTAAGTGATTCATAAAATACATATGTATTTATGTAGTAGAAACCTGATAATAAATAAGTAAGATTTTTTAAACTAAGAGTCATGTGATTATTAAATTATTAAATGTATTAGCCTGTATTAATTTGCCATTAGATCTACACCAATTTTCAAAAGATTACATAATAAATATAATTATTTACCATGTATAACTAGATAAATGATGATGTTTAAGAGTGTACTTTTAAATTAATTTCTTCACACTATACTTACTTCTAAATTTGGTTTCACTACTGAAATTTAAAATAACTTTTCCATTTATCTGACTTCCGGGATAATACTGTCCTTGGTGATAGTTTTCTAACCATACTTTACAGTGAGCCATTTTCACTAAAAATAATTGTTAAAGGTAGAAACTTAAAAGTTAAAAGATATTTCAAATTCGAGTTATTTAAATTAACAAAATTAAATACAACCTACGCACTATTCTTGTTTTATGATATATAATAAAGTTACCTTGATAGTATTAGTTTATATAAAATCCAGGAAACTTAATTTATTACTATTTTGAGTAAAACCCATTACTCAACCTCAACCATTCTACAAAATACACACTCCCACAATGCTCCCACCACAGTATATTATGTTTTATATACTGTTTTGTTTCTGTACTCCAAATATGTGGTCTCTGGCTGTGTTGATAAAAAATTTCGCTTATTACCAACGAAGATAGAAGTTTATTCGTCGCTATTACTATGCTATCTACTGAAAATAAAAATCGATTCATCGGCACCAAAGATCAAAAATCGAAACACATCGATTGTAAAATCTATAGAATATGAGCTTACTATTTTAGCATCAATAAATTAAAACCATGAATAAATAAAGTATCTTTAGCAATAAAAATTATAGTATTATAGATTATAAAGTTATAAACAAAATTTACACTTTGAAACAATTATTTTCATCCACTGTACAAAACTACATTTTTATTTTAAAAGTTTGTCATTAAAAGCATCCTCATTTTAAATACCGATACAATCTCCAACAGTTCTGATTAACATCTTTATAAAAAAGACAGCTACGAATGTTTCTTTATTTCCAACAAACTTAGATTTATTGTGTGGAAAATACTAGGTTTTCCTGAATGATCTCTTTAATTAAAAAAATAAATTAAATTACATTTAATTCAATTAAGAAATAATGGTTTTTAGGATGTACATTATACTTTATTAAGAGCTTTTATTTTGTACACAAAATAAACATTACGTATTTCTTTAGTCTTTAAATAAGCTGAGAAAAATGAAAAGTAAACAATTATACCAATATTTTTTCAGTAAATAATTAAATAAACTAAATTTTTTGCAAATTTTTTATTATACTACGGTCATTTGTGGATTATTTAATTAATCTGATAACCGACAACCACAATTACTTAAATGCGCATTGCGTATTGCGGCTTCGATAATTTCAACGACTTATTTGGCGAGTGTTATACCAACCATACCATAGATAGACAACCTATATTCGTGCGAATTAATCGCCATCTTCATCTTAGTAGCTGAACCATCGTAAAATACAGGTTTCTGAGCAAGTCTTTATAAAAGAATTTGTGAAATATTTTTCGCTTATTTATAAATGAACTGGTTTAACCAATAAAATTAGTTTCCGAGTTTATTGATTTGTCGTGGTGAAATCTGTCAGGGATCCAACATTGTTTCAGCAAGTTTTTAGAGCAGAGTTTAATAGTAATAGGGAAAAATCATAGAGTGGGCGACATCTATTATTGATCGTATGAACTTCTCGGGATGTGAACAACAAACCAACCTCCATTTGATTATATGGGTGATAAGTAAACTTTATATATTATTTTGAGCAATTTAGGCATTGAAAGTGTTATATTTAATTGATATTTTGTAAAGAATTGGTGTTAATAAGCCACAAAATCCAACTGTGATGTTCTGGTTAAAGGAGAAAGAGTGGAACAAGTAAATGAATTTGTGTACTTGGGTTCAAAGTTTACGAAAGATGGAAAGTATGATAGTGACGAAAAATCGCCGATTGTGTAGTAGTGATTCTACGACTCTCATCAGGTGGTGCGACGGCGGTCACACGTTTTTCCTGTCCTATACGGAGAGAGCATTCTATTTGCGGCGAAAGTAAAATACCTGGGTTTAGTTTTGGATAAAAGACTCACCTGGAACGCCCACCAGAAAAAACAATAAACAAAGCCAGGTTTTCTCTCTGGAATCTCAGAAGAGTATGTGGCAAATCTTGGGGAATGAACCCCAAACAGATTTACTGGATTTATTAAACAATGATAATATCTATGGTCACGTATGGTTCAGTAGTCTGGTGGACCAAATTGTTACAACAGATAGCTAGAGCAAAGCTTGCTGGCCTTCAGCGGCTGGGCATGCCTGGCCATAACTGGAGCTATGTCCAGCACACCAACGGCAGCGATGGAACACCTCCTAAATCTTCCTCCAATAGATATTTTCTTGAGAGGAAAGCCAGAATAGTATCCTACAGATTCCTGTCTTTGGAAAGGCAAATTAATGGAGAGCAACTCGGGGATCACTCTGGGATACTGAGTAAAACAAAAAACCACCAAATTTTTGGGATGGTTCCCGACATGCTAGTCACAAAAATACACGTAGAAAAGTCGTTCAAATTCTTTTTGCCGAAGAGAGAAGAATGGGTGTGGGGAGAAATCCTTTTTCCAAAAACTGAATACGTAATGTACACAGATGGCTCAAAACCCCCAGATGGTTTTGAGGCCGGTGTTTTCAGCAGTAAACCAAAGATTGAAATATCTACCAGTCTTGGCAGGTATACTACAATCTTTCAAGCTGAAGTCTTCGCTATCGAATTGAGTGTAAGAAACTTAACCAACAGACCTCTAGCAAACAAAAACAGAAGTATAATATCAGACAGCCAGGTTGCTTTAAAAGCACTGAGATCCAACAAGATAAATTCTAAACTTGTATGGAATTGCATCGAATCTTTAGAGTACCTTGGTGCGAACAACAGGGTGACCCTACTGTGGATACCTGGGCACCAGGGGGTCAAGGGAAACGAAAAAGCCGACACCCTTGCAAAACAGGGGGCTGAATCTGCGTTCACTGGACCAAAACCGGTTTTTGGAGTCACCACAAGTGCCGCTAAAACAATTATTTCGGACTGGGCGAAGAGGAAAATACTCACGTACTGGTCCGACATATTAGGGTTAACTCACTCGAAGGCGTTTCTACCTAAACCCTTGAGAAACACAACTAAGCAGATCCTAGAATGGAGCAGAAATGACTTGCGAATTCTAACGGGACTGCTTACAGGACACCGTTGTCTAAGATACCACCTCGGAAGGATAGGTCTAAACCAACAAACGAACTTTTCTATTTGCTGCGTGGAAGACGAAACTGCTGAACATATACTATGTTCATGTCCCAGCCTGGGAAGAATAAAGTTCAACATATTTGGTACACAAACCCAGAACCTACCGATTTCAAAAAAATCTCACCCTATACAACCATGAACTTCATGAGAAGGGCTGGATTGTGCGGTGAACTGTAACCTCTAGGGGTGAGCCACAATAGACCTACCAAGGGTCGCGGTGGAGGGGCGACCACGCCCCACTCACATAATACCTAACCTAACCATAGCCGCGGGCGGTAATTGAAGGCGCGCAATATATCAAGAAAGGTCGTTCACAAATCAGGAAAATTTCAAGAAATATTGGTTGGTATTTAAGAAGATCACAAGGCCACAGTTTAGTTTTAAAGTTAAAAATTAGAAAGTGATATAGTTATGACAAGACATAACATTTTGTATGACTGAATTATTGCAGTGGACGAGGAACGAATTAAAAATGTTTATTTCAACTAATTTGTGATAAATAGTTCTTCAAATAAAAAAATTGAAGTGCAAAAAAATTTTACTCTACGACTATTATGGTAACTGATAAATTATGTTCATAGATACGTTTATCATCATTCATTGCTGGAGGGTTTACGATTTTAGTTATTTCGGTTTCCATTTTGTTATTTCTAAACTACTCACATCACCAAAACTCTTGGACTCCCCCCGTTCAGCACCAAGGCATTCTCTTCGTCTTCTAGATTCCATTCAAAAAAGAACCATTCGCTTGATAAACAGCTCAACTCTCACAGATACCCTTCACCCTCTAGAACATAGAAGAAGAGTTGCAGACCAGACATTGCTCTACAGATATTTTCATGGCAGATACTCCAGAGAAATAAAAACTCTTGTACCACCATTGGCAATATTCGGCTGAAGTACTCGGCACGCTGAGCAGTCTCACCCATTTACTCTCAAGATTGACAGTACAAGGACCAATCTTCATCAAGAATCCTTCTTTTACAGGGCTGCTACGGAATGGAATAAGCTTCCAAAATCAGTTTTTCCAGAGAACTATGACCTGCAACTTTTTAAAGAGCGTGTCCACAATCATTTTCTTTCTATAATCACTTCCCTTTCTAATAGTCGCAGTGCGGGCAGTCCGCGGCCCACATGATAGGTCTACCCTTTTTGCGACTATTTTCTTAAAAAAAAAAAATTTTAAAACAAAATGCTAGGCATCCATAAATGTTTACAAAAACAATTCCTTTAATTTTGGATACCAATGTTTAAAAAGTGGTTCATATTGATTTAGCGTGTTTAAGTAATTGTTGAGTTCTTTTTTGCAATTATGCCTGGCAATAGAATTTCAGTGTTCCATAGAGCAAAAATAGTGACTTTGCATAATGAGAGTCTGCCGAATCATCAAATCGCGGATAGACTAAGGATTCCCCGCGCTTTAGCTATCCGAATAACGCATTTGTACCAGGAAACTAACAGCGTTGACTTTAGACGAGGAACTGGGCGTCCAAGGGTAACTAATGCAAGAAAAGATTGGTTCCCAGCAGGATATGTACGTCGGAATCAAGCCAAAACATTCTTAACTGTCCGAACCCATTTAAGAAGAACGTTTGGTCGATTAATTTCCGGTACCACAATACGACGAAGATTTTCTAGAGCCAATTTCCGATCCGAAAAGCCATTAAGAGTACCCAGGTTACTTCCCAGGCACATAGCTGCTCGTCTACAGTGAGAACAAGAACACAGAAATGTTCTTTTTTCGGACGAAACCAGATTTGGTTTAGTCAGTGATTGTCGGCGACATAGAGTTTGGAGAGGGGCCAGGGGGACTAAAAAGACTATCTTTTGCCAGAGAATTCATTTCATACCAAGGAGGATCAGTAATGTTTTGTGGAGGCATAATGCATGGTCGTCGTAAGCAGCTTATTTCCATTCCATAAACTATGACAGGGAATAGATATGTTCTTCTTGTGCCCTGTGCTAAAGCGCACGTTGGCGATCCCTTGTACTTCTCTTAAATCATATTCTCTCTGTACACCGGCCATTCTCAACACTTTCTCGTTGGTTGTGTGTGCGGTCTAGGGAGTACGTAGAAACCTACGCAGAGTTCACATCTCAAAAGCTTTCATGTGGTTTAATGACCTTTAAAAACCTCGTCTCTGTCCCAAATAACATGATAGACCACACGTAGCACTTAATTACCCGAAGCTGAAGGGTCAGTGGAAGAGTGCGCGCGAGGAGAAAGTTCTAAGGTTCTAAGGTTGGCACCCAAAACGAGTTACCTGTTCTACATGCTGCTCGTCAATCCTAATTGTTATATTAACATGTCTGCGAGTAACTTTCGTTTTGATGGTTTCGATTTTTAGACCGAATTGTTTACCTATTTGGTTAACTCTACAACATGTTGAAGGTCCTCAGAAGAGTTCGACAATATAACAGTATCGTCCGCATATCTAATATTATCATTTGGAATTTCACTGATCTTGATTTCTCTATTCTCCTCTTCCAGAGCTCTTTCAAAAATCTTTTCTACATAGATATTAAATAGGATTGGTGACTAGATGCATCCCTGGTGGACTCCCCTGGATATATTGAATGTTGATAATCGCGTATTCTTTCCACTCATTACAGAGTTCCTTTGGGTCCAAGACAAGTCCCCCATTCTGTTTTCTTAGGGACAAAATTGGCGCTCTTCTAAGGATTTGCTTTATTTTTCATGAAAGTTATATAAGTCGTGGTGCAATTCGTGCAATCTTTCAGCCTTCCCGCATTCCACCGTCACCCAGCGCTCTCGAGCCTCTTTGTAGTTTTGTTTTATCCTATGGTCAAGTATAATGTATCTTTCTGATTTTGGCTGGTTTAAATTTTTAATAACGGTTAAAATTAGTGTGGCAAGGCTTTATTTTGTGTTTTAGTGTAAACACAAGTTACACAACATAAGTTATTCATTGGCATCTAAATAACGGAAGCAGTAGTCTGCCATATGCAACCTCTATTCTTATCTAAGACTATGCTCTTTCCTAATGTTTTATATTCAAAGATTCCAATACCAATTGGTTACAAATCGCCCAAAAACATATTTAGAAATATCGTTCAGTAAAAGGAAGTGGTCTCTGCCTACCCCTACGGGAAAGAGGCGTGACTATATGTATGTATGTAGGTATGTTCAGTTCTCTATTTTAATTATAATGTAATTTTAGGCTACCAAATGGTCATAAAGAACTAAGGAATAATCAATTAATTTCTTGTAACTTTTTTGAGCGTACATTTCATAATCTAGTTAATTAAATGCAGGATTATTTTGTGAAAATAATAAACTAGAATATCAGTGCCAGCTTAGTTGGGAAGTAACTGTCTAAAAATGCTGGAGAATATTTAGGAATCACAGCTTTTAGGTGATTTACAAATGTATAAAATTATAATTAAAAATCTAAGTCAGGTATTAAGCTGTGATTTCGTCAAAGGCTAAAAATCGCGAGAATAGTCCGAGACAAAAAAGTCGATCGTTAAAGTGGTGGTGGAGCACTTTTGTTAAAAAGTCTGTATTTCGTCGATAAGCTCGAACTCTGTAGTCAGATTAGACTAGAAAGAGACTTCGGCGCGTTTTTTTATTTCAACAAAACTCTCTTAGTTGTATCTCCGAGAGAAAGGGGATTAAGGATGCTGCGATACATTGTTTTAGTCACACAATTTCGCTCCACCAATAGTTTTCGTTCCTTTAATTTTGTAGCATGGATTTAACCTGGCAAACGAAAAGGTATTTTAAATAAGATCAAGGACTTGTTTGTTTTAATAAGAGCATCATGGCATTCCGATGAAAAATTATGACAAGTAAAAGCACTAAACAAATAAATAATTTACAAAAAAATGCGTTTTTATTCGCTATTTTAAAAGTCTGGACGCCCGAAGAATAATTTATAAAGCTTGTTTGTAAGTAATCGACAAAAGTGTATACTTAATAGGTTTTTAATAAAACTTCTTATAACATTATGTATGTATGTATGACTTAAACATCCTTAGTGGGGTAACGCCGCTTCAAAGAAATTTTTAGATCATCTTTTCGGGGCTAAACAGACCCTGTATTCTAATTTTTCGTATTTTTTGCCTATTTTATTCTTGGGTTGGATGATTTTAAACACTTAGTGCAAAAACTAAACAATTTATTCTAATCTTTAAGTACAATAAATTCTTACTTAGAAAATCACTTAGATATTCACATCTCTATACAATCTTTTTATAACACCTTATAATTAACTTCAAACTTCAAAACTACGACCTAAAAATCGTATTATATAAATCTAAATAAATTATTTTTGAAACGCGACGTCTATACTAAAAGAACGCGAAAATCCTTGACGCCTGCGGCTATAAATCATTTCCTGAAATATCGGGCGTTTATTGCTACAAAACATGAATACACATCTTTCCTTTCTTTTTGTGATCGACTTAATGTCGCTTCAAGGCAAATAATCGGACAGGGATAGGCCACGTTGGCCGCAATCCTTAACAATACTGTTACGAGCCGGCCCTGTTGTCTGTCGACCTTGAGGCGACAGCGCGTCGACCACAACGAAAAAAAAAATGCATAATAAAGGACACTGGATGATTCTCGAAAAAAAGTACAATAATATCGAATAGTGTCGATTTTTCGAAAACATTGATTTGCAGGTATTTAAACGGAGTCATAGATCGAGGTTGAGAAAGTTAGTTTGAAGTTTAGTTACTGTACTTAGTGTTAAGAATCACTGAACTCAAAGAGTAAATATCGTAACAGTAGTGTCAGAAGTTAGGTTTTTGCGACAAAAGATTTATGGTGAATACAAGAAATACCTCATTCGACGCTATGGAGGACGTTCTAAAATTCAAGAAAAATCAATTTGAGGAGTTAGAAAAACGACGACAAGAAGAAAAATTGGAAAAAAAAACGCCGCTCGGAAGAACAAAAAAGACGACAGGAAGAAAAATTTAAAAAATAAAAATAAAAGGAAAAACTGGAATAAGAAAAACGACGACAAGAAGACCTCGAGAAAATTTTAGAAAAACAAAAGAAGGAAAGAGAAGAACAAAAGAAAAAAAGAAAAAAACAGAAGAAAGAAAGAGAAGAACATAAGAAGGAAAGAGAAAAACAAAAGAAACTTCTAGAATAAGTACTACAGAAAACAGAAGAAAAAATTGTTGAATTGAAAAAAGATGTCAAGAAAATTGGCGGTGAGTTAAGAAAAGTAGTAAACACAGTACGAGATGAAGTGAAAAAAATCAAACAAGAGATCGACAGTGTACTCCAGAAGAAAGTAGTCACGGTACGCAATAAAGTAAAGGACATTAATAATGGAGATCGACGCTATTTTCAAAAGGGAAGAAGACACAATTAAAAAGAACGTACAAAGCCAAATTGCCTCACTTCAAATTCAAGATCATCGTGATAGGGTTTCCAACTCAATTGCTCACAATGAAGGCGATTGCCGGTACAAGAATTTCTTATTTAAACATGGCGATTTATAATACAACAATTTTATCCCAAAGAAATGCCTTAAACAATATTTTATTGTTAAATGAAACGGTATATGATAAAACTGTTTTATAACGAAAAATATTTAGGCACTGTACAACTATTTTTGGCAAGTAATAATTATATTGAGATTCGCGAATAGTAGAGGTTGCCTGATCTTATAATATGGTTACAGAATTTTTCCTACGACCACGTATGAAAACACCATAAAGCACACTGTTTTGTTATTTAAGCTCATATCACCATGGCATTGTTATTTGAATCAAATATTTTAATGCAAAAGTCACTTCAGTCTTAAACGCAGATATTGGAACGAATTTATTCTGTCATACACTGTTTTATTCTATTAGGCATTTATAAAGGAGAAAGGCTTATAGTTATTTAAACTCACGTATAAAAGTGTTTTATAAAGCAACGCAATTGAATGCTATAAAATATTTATTATACATTATACAGCTTCAATAAGACAAGCTTAAGTAACTATTTTATAATGTCGTATTCGACCGTTTTCCTTTGTCGGCCGCTTAAGGGGTCCGGAAAGGTCGAGCAACCATCTCGAAGCCACGTCGAACTTTGGATAAACAGGTGGAATGATCTAGAATCGTGATATGGAGATAAAAAAGGGGAAACGATCATAACAAGAACAGATCGGCTTATGCGTTTATGAATTAATAAATGTAAATAGTTATATAGAGTTGTAAAAGTTGTATAGCTAGGTGAATATCTAAGTGGTTAATGAAAATAGAATTTATTGTATTGAAATAAACATTGTTTTGTTATTGGATCGAGTTTTAATCGCCGAACCCAAAATAGAACTAAAAATTGTGACAATGTTATAGAACTCTTATACAATAGGTATAAAAGTCTTATAAAATGATATTTTTGATATTGTATAAACTTGCTTACTATATTATTTTAAAAGAAATGATCGCATAATGAGTTATAGCATATATTGTAAAAGTCACTATATAATCATCTACGGGCCTCTGCTCGTTTCTCGAACTCCTAAACGTGTTATCTTTGTACTGCCGATCTCCACTAATGCCACTGGCGTGGTTCTCGTTATTGTAGCTTCTGGCGGTTAAAAATCTTCTCCACTACCATTCCAGTTATAGTACCTATTCCGTGAGTTTTCCCTGAACCTGGGTCAGAATTGTGTGTTACGCCGGTTGTAGTTCCATCTTTGCTCGTTTCGGTAGGCCTTACCCGTACTGTTGTAGGAGAATATACTGGCTGCCTCCTCAAAGCCTAACCACGTGGTATATTTACTGATCACTCTGATTTCTACCGAAAACGTATTTTTCCTGAGCGAGCTGACAGTTGCCTGCGCCGCATATGGATCACCACACGGAACTCTTCGCTTATGTAGGATCTTTTGAGGTCCGCTGCTAGTGTTTTAACTTGTTGGGCAAAGTCGTTTGCTCTTTTTCCAAAGTTCTTTATTTGTAGATTTTATGAGCTTTCCCCTTTTATCTCGTTTTTCAACTTTGTATAAATCTCCTGTACCGAATCGCTCTCTCCGATTAGATTTCTGACTGCTCCTTTCAGTTTAGTTCTGACTAGATTCGCTGCTACCCTTTCGTTGCCTTCTACGTAGTTTTACAGCAGCTTCACACTGTCCAGGAATGGTGGCAAATCTTCTTAATTCCCGTTAAATTCCCTGTTTAGAAGCCTGCTGGCTGTCTAAAAATATAATAGGGTCAATCCGTTTAATACTGTTTGAGTTGGTCTTGTTGTAGTTCTCGATGGGGTAATTTCGCTCTCCGTTCTTCTGTTTTACTCAGCTAGCGTAGCAAATTAATCTGTGCACGGAGCTCTATGATTGTTTTAAACTTGTTTAGGTAAGAAATGATGTTGCGAACAACAGGGCGACCCTACTGTGGGTACCTGGGCACCAGGGGGTGGAAGGAAACGAAAAAGCCGACACCCTTGCAAAACAAGGGGCCGAATCTGCGTTCACTGGACCAGAACCAGTTTTTGGAGTCACCACAAGTGCCGCCAAAACCATTATTTCGGACTGGGCGAAGAGGAAAATACTCACGTACTGGTCCGACATACCAGGGTTAACCCACTCGAAGGCGTTTCTACCGTTTCAACCCTCGAGAAACACAACTAAGCAGATCCTAGAATGGAGCAGAAATGACTTGCGTATTCTAACAGGACTGCTTACAGGACACTGTCGTCTAAGATACCACCTTAGATAGATAGATCTGAACCAACAAACGGACTGTCGGTTCTGCTGCGTGGAAGACGAAACTGCTGAACATATACTATGTTCATGCTTCGGCCTGGGAAGAATAAGATTCAACATATTTGGATACACCAACCTAGAACCTACCGATTTTAAAAAAAATCTCACCCTATACAACCATGAACTTCGTGAGAAGGGCTGGATTGTGTGGTGAACTGTGACCTCTAGGGGTGAGCCACAATAGACCTACTAAGGGTCGCGGTGGAAGGGCGACCACGCCCCACTCACATGATATCTAACCTAACCTAACATAAGAGATGATGTTCTTTATCCACCTTTCTGAGAGTTTTATCGTTGTTGTCTAGATTAATGTTTGTTTCACTGATTCGTGCTACCGCTCAAATTCTTCATATCCAATTTTTTACGTCTGGAGGTGTGATTTTACTTTGAAAATATGGGGTTGCTGAGTACACTTTCAATAATTAATAAATAAAGATTTGGATTTGGATTTGAATAAAGTGTATAATTGATTAGAATTGCAAAGCGCTTTCGAATTTCATCATTAGTGCTTTAGGTCATGTTCAAGAAGTATAACAATAGGAGACATTTTGCTAGAATTATTGGTAAATAATCACAGATTATAGAGATTTTACATCATTGAAATTGTAGAAGACAATGAGGATATGTTTAAATATTCTCGTCTGTTCTAAAAGATGCCGTATTCACTGTGGAAAAAAAGCTTCAGAACACGCTCTGGCTGCAACATTAATACAAAACGGTAAAGCTTTAGCGTTCTTTTTACGTTCGCTAACAGATCCTTTACGACGGCATCCCTCTATAGAGGCGTTACGAAAATGGCGTCATTATCTTCTTGAAGATACTTTATTCTAATTACTGAATTAATAATCAGTTTAGTTTATGTTTAATCTGAGAAATGCAAGCAAAATTAAAAACGAGAAAATTGAAAGATAGCGTCTAGAACTCTCTTGCTATAAACACGATGTTATATTGTCACGTGCCTAATTTTTCCTTCCACAGTTCCATTATTAATTGGGTCTCTTCTGATAGTTTCGTATTACTTAGTTACTCGTAAGTAGAGTTGCATACCGTATTTTGTTGTAACTTGAATATATCATTCGTTGTAAATAGTGTTGCATACCTAGTAGTGATAGGATTATTGTTTGGTTTGCATTTCTGTGTGGATGGGGCTGGCTAACAGCACGGACAAGGCGATTGTGAAGCCCGGACTGGAGAAGATTGTGGGTTGACGTTTATTCTGTGTCATTTCTTGATTTCCGGCCTAGGAGTGTCAGTCGTGTGTTGAGAGTCTTCGAAGTCAGGTGTGGGTGAGAGTTTTTGGGACGGTGTGTTATTAGCACGTGTGCAGAACCTCTATGGGATTTCTTTCATATCTGGCTGTATTTGGGCCATCTTAATTGGATCTTGAAGAAAAACCACTTAATTTTTAACTTGACCATTCTATCTTACCTTCGTTGTTGATATTTTGGATTTTGGTGTCGAGTTAAAATATCCGCAAGCGGGATTTATTTGAGGGAAACCATTGTTAATTAGCAGGTGCCGCCCCATAATCAAACCGGCCCCAGGAGTAGGCCACAGGAGTACATGTGAATTCGTATACCCAAAGGTTATCAGTGATTTATTTTTAAATATATAACGCCGTGTCTCATTTTGACACCACGATTAAGTTTTGTTTTAGTTTATCAATATAGTACTTTGTGAATTCGTATACCCAAAGGTTATAAGTGATTTATTTTTAAATATATAACGCCGTGACTTATTTTGACACCACGATTAAGTTTTGTTTTAGTTTATTAATATAGTACATTGTTGGAAACTATTTATTGCATTAGATAATATGCCAAAACTAAACTTGGATTAAAATAACCTTCTCAATAATTCTTTATGTCCAAGTAAAAATATATTTTCTTCCTACTTATTTGTAAATATCCTACAATCTTGATATTTTAAAGGACAACCATTGTAAAAATATTTTTAAATAGACTCGATTGTTTTGGCAGTGAAAATCTTTATGTAAATGGTTAAAACGAGTAAATTAGCAGCCTTATGTAAACGTTTGAATTAGTGTTATTAATGAGTTAATTTATATATGTTTTACTTTTTTTGGTACTTGGAAAAGTCTGTTACTCTTACTTCTGTTATGGTTATTTTATAAAGTTGTAAATTCTAAATTTTTGCTTTGTTTTAGCAAGAAAATTTATCATAGCTGTTAATTTTGACTATATGTGTTATAATTTTATTATTGAACTGTGTACTTCGATTTATTGTGTGAGTAAAGTATTAAATATATTTTTGCTATAATTTTATTTATTTGGTTCACCATAATCTTAGTTGTTTATCGTGTGGCTCTGCTAGTGCCTATAAGACCCAGGGGTTTCCGGCTTGAACCGTCTAAGTCGGTGGCGCGGCTCACTTTTATATTTTTTTCTTCTACCCTCTACGGCTGAGCTCGGGCATAATTTGCCAGTAGAGAGACCGCTGGCAAAGTACTTTTTAGAGAACGAAAAAGACGTGGCAATATATTGACCTGGTCGAGATAACATAGCAGCGAACACTTTTTCTCGAGTATCCGCTCATTTTAACCCAAATAGACTAAATAAATTGCATAACACACTGGGACATCCAGGATTAGTTAGAATGGCTCACTGGATTCAATCAAAAAATCTTCCCTAATGATATGATATAAAAAATATATTAGAAAACTGTAGAATATACGTCGAGATTAAACCTCGGTAAGCAGCAATAAAAGGTTTTCTGATAAAAGCTACAACACCTCATGAGAGACTAAACGTGGACTCTGCCATTTAATTAACAGTCGTAGATGAATTATCACGATTTCCTTTCGCTTTTCCTTGCAAAGACATGACTACAAGTACCGTCACAAAGTCCTTAAAGGAAATTTTTATGATATTTGGATCTACAAATTATATTCATTCGGATACGGGAACAGCATTTATGTCAAATGAATTAAGAAATTTTCTTGTTTCATTGGGAATAATATGCAGTAGAACAACATCTTATAATCCGCAAGGTAATGGACAAGTGAAACGACTAAATGAAATTTTGTGGAAGGCTATACAATTGATTTAATGCTCTAGGAGCAAGCCAATCACTGAGTGGGAGCAAGTCCTCCTGCTCGCAGCACTTCATTTCATCCAATCCTTATTGTGCACCAGCATGAATATTACTCCACATAAACGGATGTTTAATCATCACGACGTTCTCCAACAGGGGAATCCGTACCTTCTTGGCTTCTGATTCAAAGACCAGTTTTACTAAAAAAACAATTACGAAATTCCAAGTTTGCCCCTTTAGTGAAAAAAGCGGAACTAATTGAAGTGAATCCGCTTTATTCTCACATAAGACTCCAAAATGACAAAGAAATCAACGTATCTAATAGGCATCTAGCACCGCTGCCAGACAAACACCAAATCGAAGATTTCATTGATGGCGAGTCAACAACAGAGGATGGGCAGGCATTAGAGACAACTAAACCAGCGTCTGTGACTCAAGAAGATAATGAAATATTGGAACCCAATTTAGTTTTGCTGAGATCTTCACGCGTAAAACAGGCTCCTGTATATTTACAAGACTATATTACTAGTGTACTACTTGTTCAGTATACAACTTTTCGTTATCCTCTTTATTTTTATTGTTTATTTTATTTTATTGGTTGTATTATATTTGTCATATTAGCGTTATCTGAAGAGAAGTTGCAGGCGATGGTTAATGTTATGCATGATTCCCTGAAAATCAAAGGGATGAAAATAAATGTGAGCAAAACGAAAGTAATGGTTTTTGAAAGAGAAGAAAGCATGACAAACTGTGGGGTTTCGATTGAGGGAGAAAGAGTGGAACAAGTTAATGAATTTGTGTACTTGGGTTCAAAATTTACTAGAGATGAAAAGTATGACAGTGACATCGAGCGAAGGGTGTTGGCAGGAAAACAAATAAATAGGGCACTGGATAGCTTTATGAATAGCCAGAAAGTGTCAAAAAAGGCACGTCTGGCGGTGCATAGAGGTGTGTTGGTTCCTACACTTATGTATGGTAGTGAATGTTGGGTTTGGCAGAAGAAGCATGAAAATAGGATTAATGCTTCGGAGATGAGTAGTCTGAGAAGTATAGCCGAAGTGACTCGGTTGGATAAAGTTAAGAATAGTGAGATAAGAAAACGCTGTGGTGTAAAAGAAGATGTGGTCACAAAGATAGATAAAGGAATGCTTAGATGGTTTGGACACGTAGAAAGGATGGATGAAGGAAGATTGACGAAACAAATTTATAAGGCGAGTGTGAATGGGCAAATCGGTAGAGGTCGACCTCGGAGAACATCGATCTCGATCAGATCAACATTGTTTTGAAGAAAGGCCAGCTGTCAAAAGTACCAACAACCGAAGAGCATGTATGAGAGCACTGATGAAAGTAGAGGAAGCAAAAGATGTGTGTAAGGACCTTATCAAGTGGAAGGAAGTGGTCTCTGCATACCCCTATGGGAAAAAGGCGTGACTTTATGTTATGTATGTATGTATTATATTTGACATTTGAATTCTTTTCTATTCGTTATATTATGTTAGATATACGTCGTGTTATTATGGAGAATAAAGCCATAATTCATGTCTTTTATTTTTTAATTTAATTACAGTCTTTAAAAACATTTCTTGTACTTAAAAATAGTTCATATTGTACATAATTGTTGTCCATGCTTTTGGTAAGCAGGGTAGTACTAACGCTTGTCATGGGGACTGAATGTTCTGTAATCTGTTCATTATTCTCAGTTTTAAAGATGGTCGAAGATGTGAACAATCATGAGTTTCTAATTGCAAAAGCTCTTGTAAGAGAGACGTAGTCCCTGTCAAGTTATAAATGTAATAGAAACCCCCTAACAAGTTGAGTAGAAGAAATGTGGTAGGGCAGTGTTTGGAAGTGCGTCAACTTACCTAAACAGGTTTGAAAATTAATAATCCAACAGAAAGATCAGCGGATTATCCCTTATTTGTCTTTTTCTTAATCTCTTAAAAATTATACACTGATCCATTTTTCAACTTTTTTCAATAAAAATAATGTCAATCATAAAATGCCAGTCACTAGATATATAAAAAAGTATTCACAAAGATAATACATATACAGTAAACACTTAAATCTAACACACTTAAATCTAAACATTGTCTCCCTGATAAAGACTTCACCTAAATGTCTTCATTCGACTTCAGAAGATTAGGTTTGCATATTTTCAGTGGGTCGCTTGTAGGTCCCTAATGGCGTCTTTACATCGACTATTCTGACATGACCATCTTTTCCTGCTTATGTAGCAACTATTTTACTAGCTAATTGTTTTGAGATTATTTGTTGTCAAATATAATGATAATGTCATTTACCTGTAGAACTGATTTATTTTTCTCAAACCATTTGGTTCTCTTGGTTAAGGTAGGTGTAAATAAATCTATTCAAAAAATTTTCACTGAGGTCTTCTGCTATTTTCCATTGTCTTTTTAAGTCTGGGTTTCTCATTTCAACAAGCCACATGCCTTTCAGGTTACTCTGTGGACCAATTAGAAAATGATTCGGAGTCAAACTTTCTACGACTCGACTGTCTAATGGAATGTAAGTTAGAGGTCGGCTGTTGACGATTTGTTTAGCCTCACATAATAGGGTATATAATACTTCGGGTCTAGGCGATCTTTCCTTGAGTGTCAAATTCAATGATATCTTAACTGATCCAATCATCCTCTTCCAAGCTCCGCTCAAATGGGGACTTCCAGGAGGTATGAATTTCCATTCTGTCTCAAATTTCTCCTGTATCAAGTTTTTGTCGATTTTTTTCAAAGCACTTTTCAGTTCTTTTGATGCTCGATTGAGATTGGTACCGTTGTCACTTATCATCATACAGGGTTGTCATCTTTTGGCAAAAATCTCCCTATCGCCAGAACGTAAAATTTTGCCTTCATCCATACCTGGAGACAATTGCAGCAAACGACTGTTTTTTGAAATATCTTATCCTTTTGAAAGCAAGTTAAGTTCTTCTCTAAATGTGTTCATTTGAGCTTTTCTGATCCAAAGTAATTTGGCCTCTTTCAAATTTTCCTTTGTGAGTTCTTTCGTTTATAAAATAGCCTTCCTGCAGAGGTTTATAAATTTTAAAACATACGCAGTCGATCTAACCAAATAGTTTCATTTTTAAAATCTTCTTACTAAAGCATCTACTCTGCCATGTTCAAAGAACTGCTGTTGTTAGTGATCTGTGGCAACCTTAACAGCTTCAAGGTGCTTAAGAGAACGATCCGTGTCTAAAACGTGTTCTGGGTTGGAAGAATCAAGGAGAAACACCGTCCTGGCAAGAAATCAGCGCATGCAGCCATGAAGTTTAATCATATTGGAGCCAATGAAATTGTCTAATACTGCAAGATAATCTGTATAAAATCTTTAAAATTAAGGATGGTACGGAATCCAGGCTACAGCTCGTTGTACCTAGAAGTAGAGTGTCCGAAGTATTGCGTCAGTCACATGATGGTTCTTCAGCGGGACACTTTGGCATTACGAAGACTTTACAAAAGGTCAGAAATGAGAATTGTGAGCAACAGGCAATAATCCAGTCGGTAAAAAGAGGGCACCTATGAGACAATACAATGTTGGTAGTCCAATGGAGAGTATAGGTAGCCATTGATATTGCAAGGCCGTTTCCAGAAACAGATGCCGGAAAAAAGTATATTTTTTAGCCCTTTAGCTTTTCCTTTAGAGATCCATTCAGACCAAGGACGAAATTTCGAATCGGCACTTTTCCGAAACGTCTGCCAGTTGTATGGTGCTGACAAGACCAGAACGACACTCTTAGACCCTCAGCCAGATAGAATGGTTAAAAGAATAAATCAAATTATGGGCAAACATATTTCCAAGGTGGTATCAGAACATCAAAAAAATTGGGACCAGCACATTCATTTGTTTGTAATGGTCTATCGATCGGCTACCAACGAAACTACTGGCTGCTTGCTTGATGCTCGGACGTTAAATTTGTTTGCCATATAAACTTGAGTTCGGCTGTACACCTTCAAAAGAAAATGTGGCAGGTAAAGACTAAGTTGACAAATTGAAGTTAAAAAAGAACGACATACACGACCTTGCCCGACGAAATATCCAGATAGCCAGTGATCGGACAAAATAGGGGTGTCGCTGTCTTGTCCCACTTATGCAGGGAGTAGGCATATCTACCATGCTGGGTCCTGATTCTGTTTAAAGTTGCCCATGTTTTTCGTGGCAAGTCATACCCTGGAGGCTTTTGAGTGATGCATGGGATTTGGTTGGCATCTATAGCTGTACTCGGAGGAACTTATAGATCATGCCTTCTCTTCAGACAGTATTATAAGTGGCTGATTAATCAATTAATTCGGCAGAAGTTTTAAGCCTCCTTTGAAATCCCGCCTCTATATAGGTTGTGAGCGACAGAACCTGGTCCACGCAGCTTTGTTTAGGTCTAAAACCTGCTTGTTCGATCGGGATTACGTCATATATTCTCTGGCTGATTCTGTTGAAGATGAATCTCTCCAGTAGTTTGTATGTCACAGATAATAATGCTATAGGCTTGTAGCTCTGGGGCGAGTCAGCTGGTTTGCCTGGTTTCAAGATAGCTATTACTTTCGCTTGTTTGAATTCTCTGGGCACGTTGTCAGTCTGCATTATGTCAGTGAAGAGTTTGGCCAGCCAGAGTTTTGCATATTTTCCGCAATTTATCAGAAATTCCGAGTGGATGTTATCAAATCCTGGTGCTTTTCCCGGGGAGATATCTTTGAGTGCTGAGTCAATTTCCATAAGGTTCTCAGTTCCCGTTTTATCTCTTTTGTGTGCGTTTTGTCATTTTTGTCACATTTCTGCCCATTTCTTTTGCCTTGCAGCATCGAGGCTATGGAGAAGCTCATCTGATACCTCTTGATCACCAGTTTCAAGGAAGTTTTGGTAAAGGTCTTCGCTGTTTTGGGACCATCCTGGTATATATTCTTCACGGTATCCTCTAGGGATGCACTTCTTAGCGGTACTTGTTACTGCTTCAATAAATCTGCCGTAATTTTTGCTGATTGGTGGTATCCAGCCCAGGCATTTATCTAAGTCTGCGGAGAACTTTTCCCAGTTAGCCTTTTGGAAGTTCCATCTCGGGCGGGATATAGAGGTCACGATTGGTATTTGGCTGCCTGTCTCTATGATAACTGGACGGTGTTGGCTGTGGGGGAAATCGCATAGTACGTGTCTGGTGGCTGGCAGGGGCTGATTATTGCCTGAAGATGAGGTGAAGCATAGATCTGGGTTATATTCCTGTTTCCACGCTGCAGATTTGAAAGTATTTCGTTCTTTAGCATCGAAGACAAGATTGAGACTTTCGTCTTCGGCCCATTTCACCAAAGCCTCGTCGTTTGCATCGCAGTCCCTGTATTTCCACTGCTCGTGGTGGCTGTTAAAGTCACCCAGGTAAATTGCAGGGTGGGGTTGTGTATGAATTATAGATATTGGCCATGGAACAGCTGGTGGTTTATAAATATTGGATATGGTTACATTTCCGATTTTTACAACGGCATTGTGAATTTCGTTGTCTGAGGACGCGAAGATGAGAGTAGCATTTTCTATGTCGTGCCTGATATAGGTTGCGACTCCGTATACATGATGATATTTGGTAAATTCGAACCGTGGGTCCGAGATATCTTGTCAACAAGCCCTCAGAAGGACTGTTGGGTTTACTTAGAGGCATCGTTTACAATTAATTAATGGATTGTGTCTTGCGTGGTCAGGAGAACCTCCTAGTTTGTCTGACCGCAAGTATTTGCTAGTTCATTTAGCGTTACCCAGGGTGCACCACGTGGAGGCGAACTAGCTTTACACCCTATGAAGAGCATAAATGACGTTACATACCGGATGAAAAAGGAAACCGAAGGTAGTTTACATAAATCGCCTTGCATATTATGCTTGCTCAAATAATTTTAAAGAAGCAAGCACTCTTTTACGAGTGTAAATGGGCGAGTCGGTAGTCGGTTGTGGACAACCTAGGTGAACGTAACTAGATCAACATTGCTTTTAAAAAAGGCCAGGTTAGGGTACCAACAAGTTAAAGGAAGTACCTACCCGTCCTAACCCTACAGGAAAAAGCGTGACTATATGGATGCATGTATGTATGTATTAAGATTTATTTTACGATTTCATTTTTTTTATAATTTTTAAAATTATGCGATATTTTTTGTGCCAAGTGTATATTAATGTGAACGTAAACATTAACCTAAAATTAAACCTATTCAAACAATTACTCATTGCCACCATATTTAAATACTAAACTCACTATATCTGTATAAAAAATAATAGAGTCAGTTAATGTTAAAACGGAAAAAGTCCAAGTTGACCTGGAAGCCTGAAAGCTGCTAGAATTCAACACCCTTAGACTCAAAAAAAAAATTATGGGGCAACCAAACCATGGAAATGCTACTCATGCCTTGGAGCTGGACAGAAAAAATCTCAGGCTGGTAACGGGGCCTGTTACGGGGCACTGCTGTCTGAGGAAGCATCTGCATGGGCATATTTTTGGAGAACCAAGTATGCATACCATGTGAGGATGGGAAAGAATCAGCATTCCACTTCATACTTGACTATTCCACCTTTGACATTACTTACAGTCCCATCCTTATTTGTTTACGTCTCGCAGCGCCCAAAACTCAAATAAAAACAAATAATTCTATATTTCTCTTCGGACATCTTGTCTTTTATTGACTTCGTCTTTGTTCAGTCACATTTTTCCAACCTAACTCGAAAGTAATCCGGTGACATCCGCTGCATGATGCTGTCAAAAGAAAATAAATATTTTATTTTATTCAGGAGGAAAATATGGGAGGGACCCTCGGGCACTTCATTCAGAAATATCCAATTTCAATTTTGCTTGACGCTTTTTAGAAGGTTGATAGCGTATTCAGAATACCGACATGTGCGATTGACGGAAATGTAGCCTTTCGCATTGGCGGAGATTTTAAGGAATTATTCAGACGTATCTAAACACTATCTTCAATTTGTCGTCATTATGTTTTTAAAAATGTTCAGACTTCCGTATGCATCATAACTAGCACTATTGAATTCCTTTTTAATTTGTACCCAAGTTACTTCTTTTTTTTTGGTTGATGTTGCTGTCTGTTTTTTTTTTTATTTTCGATGCTATCTGCATATTGTTTCACTAATGGTAAAATTTACATCATGCTTAATCATGCGATTACTGTTACTAAAAAAAAAGAAATCTATAATTCATCTTCTTCTTCTTCGGGTACCTATCCGTTTCGGATGTTGGCAATCATGCTGGCAATTATAACTTTGTTTGTACACGTTCGAAACAGTTCTGCTGAGGTTTTCCCAAACCAAGTCCGTAAATTCCTCAACCATGAGATTCTCCTTCTTCCGGGTCCTCTCCTACCCAGTATCTTTCCTTGAATTATGGTTTGAAGTAGGGAGTATTGATCCTTATTCCTCATAACGTACCCTAGGTATTCTAGTTTTCTTTTTTTAATGATGTACATGATTTATAGATCTTTTTTCATTCTCTTTAGCACTTCTATATTTGTAACGTAAGCTAACCATGGTATTCGGAGCATTCTCCTATACAGCCACATCTCAAATGCTTCCACTTTTTTAGTGGTGGCTTTTGTGAGTGTCCAGGATTCTACTCCATACAATAGAACAGAAAAAACATAGCATCTTAAGTGTCTTATTTTCGTTTCTAGGGATATGTTGTGACTTTTGAAGATGGCACTCATTTTGTTAAAAACCGTCCTGGCTCTTCCTATACGACATTTTACCTCTTGTGCGCTTTCCCATTGTTCGTTTATGATGGTTCCAAGGTAGTAATATTGTTGAACACGTTCAATTCGAGTTCCGTTGATACATAGGTGATCTCTTTTGCTGATGATCATTTGTTTTGTTTTCTTTACGTTGATATTAAGACCATATTGTTGACTATACTGCGTGATATTGTTTATTAATCTTTGCAATGCTTCCAAGCTTTCTGCTATCACCATGGTATCGTCGGCGTACCGAATATTATTAAGTCTGACTCCGTTTAGAAGGAATCCCCCTGTTATACACCGTTAAGTGCTTCGTTGAAAATTCTTTCGGAATACAAGTTGAATATTAGCGGCTAAAGGACACATCCCAGAGTGCCTCTCTGGTTCCGACTCCATTGATAAAACCAAATTGATTTTCATATATCTGTTCTTCGCATTGGTTGTAAATTCTTTTGTGTATGATCTTAAGAAATAATTTCAGCATACACTATCCTATTCCTGAGATCCATTCAATATTACCAACACAAAATAGTGGTTTACGCAACTACTATTTAATCTTTTATGAACAAGAATGCCAGAAAGTGTGTTTTATGAAATATGTTCTGAATATATTTGCTATAATACGTACATCTCGTTTATGGATAATGAAAACATTTAAAGTGGAGTCCAATTTACTTCTCCAGCCTCCCACTTTACATTATAAACCTTTAAATATAAAAAAAATAGCATTGCTACTCTGCACGGATGCTAAAAGTGCGACGGAAACGTACTCCATGACCCTACACCAGTGGTCGCCAACCTTTTCAATGTGTTGAGCTACTTTATTAATTTTGGAATAAACAGCGAGCTACCCACACGGAAGCCACGTAACGCAACGTAAATAAGATAATCCACAGTTAATTTATCATTATATGTATTTATTTTACTATTTAGCTGGTAATACATAATACATAGGTACTAATAATAAACTAATAACAAAATAACTAATATTACTAGTACGTACTTGTTCATAGCTACATTCCTACCTACCAAACGAAGGTGTTTGAAAAATAAACACAAACTTTTATCCAGCTACAACGGCATGTCACGTAAGATTTAAAAATAGTTAATAATAACAACAAAAAAGTAACGCACTATCATGAACATAAAGATTGAAAAATAAAAAAGCACGTTTAATGAGAAGGCTGACACTCAGACTCATCGATAATTTTTTTAATGTTTGCAGTATAATTTGATTCAGCCATTCGAATTCAATTATCCAAATGTTCATCTGTAAGTCGATTGCGATATTTGTTCTTAATAAACTTCATATTGGAAAAAGGAGATTCACACAAATAGGTTGAACTGAATAATGCTTTCACTTCCAAGGCAACATGGCATAGAACTGAATATTTGTCTTTACTTACAATAGGCCAGATACATTTGGTACTTGAGACTAACGATTTTAAGGCTAAATCATTTTGAAACTCAATTACTTCCATTTCTGTTGCAGCGATGTCTTCGCCAAAGTTCTGCATAACACACGTTGCAAACTGTTGGATATCAATTTCCATAAAGGGTGAAACAACAAACTGCGCTACTAAAGCCATTTCGTTGAAATCCTTAAAACGATTTTTAAAGTTATTCTTCAGGGTAGAAACTATTTCTACATGATATTTGATGTCATAGGGTTCTAATGGATTTTGAGTTATTTTTTCTGAAAGAATAGGAAAATGCTTGGCATCGCTGTTAATTAGGTTTTGTTCCCAAAACTTCAGCTTTTTGATAAATGCTTTTATATCAGAAATCATTTCCGCTAGTTCTTTGTCTCTCCCCTGAAGCTGCAAATTAAGTTCGTTTAATTTCTGTGTAATGTCCACGAGAAAACCAAAATCTCTAAGCCAGATTGAATTTTCTAGTTCCGGAGTCGGTTCATCGCGTTGTTTGAAAAATTGAACTATGCCTGATAGGACATCATTAAAACGTTTCAGCACCCGTCCTCTACTTAACCATCAGACTTTAGAGTTTCAGAGGACTTTAGGTCCCCGTATTGACAGTCAACTTCATCGGCCAAGGTTTTGAATAATCTTCTTTGTAACGCTTGAGCTCTAATCTTGTTCACAATTTTTACCACCAGTTTCATAACGTTGTTTAGTTTCAGGAAATTTCCACATAATGCTTGCTGATGGATAATACAGTGGTAACAAAGAAATTGTGGAAAAGTTTCATCTTTACGACATAACGCCACCATATTACAACCCACCATAGCTGGAGCGCTATCGGTTGTCAATTTTCGATATGGAATTTTCTCGGAAGAAATAATATTTTTTAAATGAGAAAACAACTCCTGTCCCCTAGTGTGTCCTTTCAGTGGAATAAACTTCAAAAGATTTTCTTTAATCGTAAAATCACTAAAAACCATCCTGACGAACGCGGCCATCTGGGCAGTGTCAACGACATCTGTTGATTCATCCAGTTGAAGTGAAAAATAAACACAGTTATCTAAGTCAGTTCTTAAACTGTAAAAAAATATCATTGCTCATTACTTCTACACGTCTCATCACTGTATTAGCAGAAAGTTGCATAGATTTTATAGCTGAAACTATCTCGTCTTTTTATCTAAAGTTGGCAAATAACGAATCAGCAGCTTCTAAAAACGCCTGTTTTATCATTTCTCCGTCTTCATAAGGTTTCTTTTTTTGTGCAATTATTTGGGACACACGGTACGATGCTTCAGTTGCAGCCTTGTTTTTGTCGACTGTTCTTAAAAATATTGATTGTTGTCCAATTAACTTCTTTTTTCACTGTTTCAGTTTCTCCTTTCTGGCGGCAGAATGTAGTGGGAATGATTTTTCAAAATTAGAATGTACAGTTTTATGATGTCTCTCAATATTTCCTTTTTTAGCAACGGAGACCGAAGTATTACATAACAAACACACATTTTTATCTTTAGCTTCTGTAAAAAAGTATTGTTCTTCCCATTCCGAATGAAAGTGGTATGTCTTTACCTTCTTACAACTGCTTGCCATAATATTTTTTTTTGTTCTCTACTAACCCAACTGCTGGACGTTGGTTACGCGTTCAGTTTTAAACTAAGCGCAATGTCGCCGCGCCGTGCGTATTTATCCCGTTCAAAGCAATCCAGATCGTTCTCGAACACTAACGCGCTGGTCCGGCTGGTCGGTTCTAGCCGATTATAGCTTGATGGCGTCAGCGGCAGATCGCTCACCGCTGTTTATGTTTAAAATTATGACAATTAGATTTTTTTGTGGAATTTTCGGAGGCTTCTCTGATTTTTGCAGTTTGTATTTTTTAAATTAAAATCGTTGTGAGAGCTACCAAAATTGCCTCCGCGAGCTACAGGTAGCTCGCGATCGACAGGTTGGCGACCACTGCCCTACACCTATGACGCATTATTTGGATGTAAGTGTGTCATTTTTAATAAATTTTAGCAGTTTAAAGTTTTCCTAACGGTTAGAATTAGTTAGACAAGGCATTGTTGTATGCTTTGATGTAAATACTAAATACTTAACATTTATAGACATCTAAATAAATTTCTGGTAAAAAATTGTTATATTACTCAGACAATAATGACAAATATGGTTAGTTGTTTATCTTGTGGGTGTTCCCTGACGTAAAAGTGGTGGTGTAACATTTTACAAGTTTTTTTAATGCTAAATTTGTTGGATATTTAAAAATAAGTAATAATTGTATTTTAATAAAATTTATAGTTCAAATCCACCAATCACAAAAGTATGCTTTGGCGTAGTTTAGGGTAAAATTATGGTTGTGGTAATTTTTTATTATATACACTTTAGAAGACTTTTACGCACAATTTAAACACAGAATTTTAGGTTGGGTAACCCGACACCGATGATTTCGATGATTTTTAGAAATAGAAAACAAAATCATCGAAATCACATAAAAATACACCTACCTTGGCCATGAAATCCGGATCGGCAGGGACAACCAGACGTGCGAACTGTCCAGACGAATATCTCTGGGATGGGCAGCGTACGGAAAGCTTAGGGACATATTTAAATCAGAAATTCCCGTATTTATGAAAAGGAAGACCTTCAATCAGTGTGTTCTCCCAGTTATGACATACGGGGCTGAAACCCTAACCTTAACAAAAACAATAGTTAAAAAACTACAAGTAGCGCAACGGAAAATGAAGAGATCCATGTTAGGACTTTCCCTTAACGACCGAGTCAGAAACGAGGATATAAGGAGAAAAACGGGGGTAGAGGACATAATAGAGAGAATTACAAAGCAGAAATGGAGATGGGCAGGACACGTGGCTAGAATGAAGGACGGAAGGTGGACAAAGAAAGTTCTGGAGTGGCGACCGAGATCGGATAAGCGAAGCAGGGGTAGACCACCGACACGATGGACAGATGACCTCAAAAGGATAACCACGAACTGGATCGCAGAGGCGCAAAATAGGGAAAGATGGAAATATTTCGAGGAGGCCTACGTTCAGCAATGGACAAGAGAATAAGGCTGGATGATGATGATGATGACCCGACACCCTAAGGGTAAAAGGGTTTAAAATTATTTATAGAAAATTTAAAACAAATTACATGGAAATAACCACTATTACATTGAAAGAGCTCTGATCGAGAATCTCAAAAGATCCATTAGAAAGGTTTCTAGACAAAGAAAAATAGAGACATGAAATATTAACCTGTTTAATATCAAGTCTATGCATTAATTTAATATATTAGGTGTAAATTTTATGTATCTTTGTAAGAATAATGTTAATTTGGGTGATTTAATAATTTTATAGCATCAGAAAACTTGCTTGTCAAAAGGTAATATTGTAGAAAGGATATTTTTTGTAATTTGACCTCTACAGAGACAGGAAGTATACCAAAGTAATCCAGGTGGTCTCCTTTATCTGAAAATAGAATATCGGTTAATATTAAGAAAAACAAATTTTGAAATAAATTAATAGTTATGAGATACCCTGTATTACCAGTGTTCATAAAACGAGTACCAATATAAAGAATTTTCTAAAACTTTGGTAATTTAGAGAAGATTTCCATTGCCAACCCAGAATTAACAATATTTATTTAACAAAATATGTAAAGATTATAAGATAGTTTATCGAGTAATCATAATAATTTGATTTTTATTTAATTTAAACCTATTATGTAAAATACAAAAGTGTTAAATCTTACCTTATTAAGAAGATTTTGTAGTTTAAAATTAATTACCAAAAAATCCAATGATTTAATTGGTTTTCATAATTTGAAGTCATAGCCTTCTGAGATTTTAAGATTCATATAAATAGCATCAAAGAGATCGGGGTCAGTCCTAGGCACTCCATGGCCCAAATAGTGTAATTCTTGTGTGTTTTCTTAACAACAGGACGGAATTTTTTTGCTAAAAAAATTAATTAATTTGTGAAGTACATCATCTTGAAAGTAACACAACTGTTATTTACATGTTTGAATACAGTTATAAAGTATTTTTATTATATTTGAATATTTGAATTTGTGATAAACAAACCTCTACAGAAAGAAGACGGCCATGTTTGAAATCACCATATTTAAAAATTTCTAACCAGTGCATTTATAGTTAAAATTAATAAACTCCACATTTTTAAAACAACAGTGTTAGGTTTCATGTGAGTGGGGCGTGGACGCCCCTCCACCGCGACCCTTAGTAGGTCTATTGTGGCTAAACAACAGTGTTAGTGAGCAGACTTACTATTAATCTGAATGTATCGAGTAATTTGACTAAGGTAACACTTTTTAATTTATGTGAAAAAGAATTCCTGTTATTATTCTAGTTATCGTTGAATAAAACTTACACATAAATCACGGATCGTTAATATTGACATATTTGACACAAGACAAATACTCAAGCGTTGTCATATCTTGTGATACACAAGACAGACTTTTTTAAGCGTTGCCACATTTTTTTAATTTCCGTAAAATTTTTGTAGTAACAACTTTTAGTAAAATTCATCTGTTTTAAAAAACCGTATTAATTAAAAATAAAAATAAATGTAATTTTAAAAAGTATTTAATTAAGTTTGAATTGTAATTTGTAAATTTAAATAGTGTGAAAGTTCACGCGTAGTTGCATAATTTTGTTTATTTATTAAATTGAACCGACACTGGGAATAAAGGGATCTTAGCTCTGGATAGTAATAGTTTTAATAATAAAAAAAAAATAATAATTTTTTATTGCTTTTTATATAAAAAACAATTGGCGCTCAGGGTACGTTAATTTTTATTTATTTATTTTAAAAGTAACGAAATCATATTTTTACAAACCATTTATTTTACAACAATATTAATTTTTCTTTATATCGGTACAATTTTTAGAATCGATATAGAAACTTTCGGATATTCTATATTGATGTTGTATTCGATATAAAATATTTCGTTACAATATATATATATTATTATTTAACCATTGTTCTACAAAATAATAATGTAAATAATACTATTATTTCGATTTCTTAATTGTATACCTTTGTTGTAGCTTTCCTAAAGATGAAAACACAAGAACACAATGGACTAACTGCAATGGACATATTTGCAACATTTTTTTTTTTCATTTACTTTTTTCCTCCGTTGTATTGTTTATTACATTATTTTAACAAATAAACTTTAGTAAAACTTTTAATTAATTAATACTTAGTGTGCCAAACGAATAGAGTAAACATAAGAGATAGGATATTTTATATACATTGTGTCCACAGATCAGAACTTAATTTACGTTAAGAAATTGTAGATTTAAAAAATTAAATTTTAGAATGAAAGTTTCCTTACTATACATCGGTTGATAATTTTTTTTATTGATTGCTGAATTATTGACTTAAATTTCATTTTTTTTCAACAATTATGATTATTTCTTTTTATTATTATAATTTAAAGCTCCACACCTCTGTTTAAACGGAAGCAGTAGTCGGCCATATGCACCCTCCATTCCGGTGAGCACGTATCTGAGACTATGCTCCTTTATAATGTTTTATATTTAAAGTTATAAAATAATAGTAGATATCGTCTCTGTCGGACAGTGATGACAACAGACACATAAACCAAATTTCGACTAGTTTATCTGTGTTACCTAGCTACTATCGCTTCACTAGTTCTCTTGTTCGTTAGATAAAAAATGTATAAAAATTATCAGTAATTCGTTACTGTATTGTAGCATTTGAAATTGCTACCGGTTAATTTTGTTTTTTTATATAATAGTTTTTTTATTTATTGGGCATTGTACTTACACAGAACATTCAGTTTTGATATCAAATTCCTGAATAAAACATCTATTAAAACCACTATTTCAAAACAAACATCACATATAGTTGAATGCTAGTAAATTAACAGGTTTCCAACACTAGTTAATACTTTTGCTTCTGACATTCTAAGGGCTGTTGAAAGTGATGTAATTAAGCTGCAGGAATCTTATGATTTCTGGCTACCTGTCTGATCCTAGGCCTGAAATTGAAGATAATAGAGTCAATAAAAACATCTATTCACATGTAAGCAGGCGACATACCGTTGTGTTCTCTAGTGTGATGAATTCTAGGCTATTGAAGGTTGTCCCAGGATTTTGTTGATTCTGAATGAGATCTCTGGGTATTTACTGGGTTTTTTCTCTATTTTTCATAATATAATCTTATAGGTTATATTTATTTTCTATTTCTATTTTTCGATGTCATTGTTTGGGTTGTCATTGATCTTCTTTCATAGAACTTCTGTCATCGATCTTCGGTCTCAAGTCGGTTAGCCGTTAATGTTCGTGCCTGTAGCGGAAAAGAAAAAAGAAGAATGGTCTTTTTTAATTATTTTCGTTCTGTCAAACGGGATAGCATTTATGGTTCTGACCAATGAGAGGCTAGGAATTCAAAACTAGGCGCTGATTTCATACAGGATGTGCAGTTTTTTTGGCAATTTTTAGAAATAGTGGATGGTATCCGTCCTCGAGGTGGTCGGTGAGTTCTTTTTCGGTGTGGCCATGATGAGATGCGCTTGACTCGTTTTTGAGATTATTTTTCGGTGTGTAACCGGAAATGAACCCTTTTGGGGGAATCTACGAAGTGCCGTTGGGGCCGAGTTCAAGTCGCACCCATCGTTTGTGGTTTTTGGAGCCTTTATATGGGGATTTGTGCCAACCACCGGGAGACTGCCATGCGGTAGGAACGCCGCCATTTTTGTCCTGATGTCCTGTTAGTCCTGTTTGCTGTTTTGGCTATCTTCTAGTTTTACCTCCCTTCTCAGAAGGTAAGTTATGACTTTTGAACCAGCAATGATATCGATCAGGTTGAAAATATACCTACTTCATTTTTTTGGTTTTTTCTTTTGCACATGTTCTTTCATGAGACTATTTTTTTTGTTAGGGTATTAGGGTACAGCTTAGCCCTCATCATCAGACTCCTGGCAATCGAACGACGACTCTTGTGGCAACTCTTGACTCTGATCAAGATTCCCACGAGGGCCAACACCGAGTCACTTTTAAATCCTGGACAGAGTCGACAGACAACCACCGGATGAGGGTCAGTAGTAGCCGGTAGAGGCTAGCGACCTGCTGAGCTGCATCATCGACCCCTGGCTGACCTGGAAGGTTGAGCCTTTCTTCTTACCTTCTCTTCTGTTTCCTGTCTTCTTCTGCTGTCTTCGTTTTTGCTGTCTTCAACTACATCAAGTGGACCTTGGATAGAGGCTATATATATGGACCATTGGACCTTAACACCAGGTTTTTTTTACACCTTCAGTGTTCTCTTACTTTTTGAGATTTATTTATAACTAATTAATCATATTAGTATTTATCATACCATCATTTTTGTTAATAACTAATTATTGATATCATATATCATACCACCGTGATAATTTTATAAACTACTAGCTGACCCGGCAAACGTTATTTTGCCATATAAATAATTTCCTAGTAATTTCTAGTGTAGACAAAAAATAGCTTACTTATTGTAAGTATGTATGTATGTTAGAATGTGTATATTGTATGTATGTAAGAATGTGATTGTCGTTGTTCTAATCTTCTGACTTCATTGCGTTCAGCTCGTGTATCTTCTGGCTCTTCTTGATGCAATTGCGCCATTCTGACACGTGCATCAGTATTTTGTTGCTGGATTTGTTCTTCTGTTCTTTCGGATCTGCTAATTCGCAAGTTTCGAGCTTTACTTGTACTGCGGCTCAAATCAGCCCCTTTGCGTTTTCTTGGCATTGCTCACCGTACAAAACATACATAAATAGAATTAATGAAATTATTTAATGATGAAAAATGTTAAAAGTATAATTAGGGCCAGGATTTTTGCCGCAGTTTTGAAATGATTAGTTTTAATTTATGAAATTATAACAAAAATATAAGTTTTATGGAAAAATTTTTCAAACAAAAGTAAAAAATTAAATTTTATGAAAACATTGTCTCTTATAATTTTTTCATGCAACCAATATTTCCATTGACATTTCAAAATAAAGATTCATAATGATTGATTTTTTGGAAACTATGAAAATCTTAATTGTTCAATTACATTTTTTTAATAAAATTAAATTAAAATTACATTTTTATAAGATCAACAACATTTTCGATATAAATAAAAAAAAGTATACTTACAACACAAAATCCGTTGTTATTGGAAGCTCGTGTCACGTGTTGAGTACTTTTGAGGTTATAAAATCACTTGATTAAGTAATCGTCCAAAATACACTCAAAATTGATAATTTAATTATTATTGATAAAATAGGAATGATTAAAAGTTAATATGAGAGTTACACTGAGATAGCAAAATAATAATTGTCAACGTTACTACTACAAATGATGCATAAACAATAATGATGGCCGACAACTGTGTAGGGAGTGAGAAAGAAAGGAGACCGGCTTCGTTCTCATCCCTACTCCGTGCTGTTTACTGGATCAGAAGTGACACCTGTAGACATCTGGCGGGGATAACTAATTAAATGACGATTGATCAGTTTTCGACCGGAGAGGAAAAATGATTAAATTACTAAAATGGCTATTAAAAAAATAAGGGTTGATTGATAAATAAGGGTTGTTTGTAAAAAGGTGAAAATTGAGGATTGATGTATTTTTGTATGTTGTATCATAAAAAAATAGAAATTAAAAATTTTGTCTAAAAAATAAAAAAAAAAATTTAGGGGTGGACTACCCCTAACATTTGGGGGGATGAAAAATAGATGTTGGCCGATTCTTATAGATACCGGATAAGTACAAAAAATTTCATCAAAATCGGTCAAGCCGTTTCGGAGGAGTATGGCAACGAAAACTGTGACACGAGAATTTTATATATTAGATAATCTAAAGAGCTTTTGTGAGGTTCTCACATAGTACTATGTGACAGCAGATTCAGTCACAGGTTTATTTCTTACCAATATACCTCATTTTGGTTACTTTGAGCGGTATAACACCCGGTATATAAATGTATGTATCTTGATATAATATATTAGTTAATATTGTTATATATATTATTTAATTGATTTAATTATTACTGATATGATACTCTGGTCCATGACATATTTTTGCTTTGTCCATTTTGGTGTTTTTATTATATTCCTATATGTGATATGGTTTTTTTATTCTCCTATTTGCCCAACCCGGATATCCAAGAAAATTTAATTCTATATTATTTCAGGTATTTGTTGAAGGTAGGTATTTGGTTTTCTCAATTATCCAAATTAAGTGGCGCCTTTTGAATTTGAATTTTCAATCTTAGAGCCATAAACAATTCGAACTCACTTATCTGTTCTCCGGCGAACAGCTGCTGTCAGCACATTGTGTTCTATTTTTTTATTTCATCTTGTGAATATAATAAAGTAGGCCACAGTATCTTGTCTGTGAGTTTAAAAAATTTGAATACTTGCAAGCTAAAATTTACTGTGACGTAATGTTTCATTTACCATCAATACGTAGGTATTTTACAAATCTGCTAACTTTCATCAAATTTAACCCAACATTCCTAGATCATACATTTTTTACCAACACCTTTAATAATATCATAAAATATAAAACAACAAATTTTCGCTAATATTTATTCCAATTTAAGTATCGAGTTTCCAATTCACTTATATAACCATTGTTTTTGCAGGTATTTGCTGTCTGTAGATAAAACTTTATTCACTAATAAACGTATCGGGAACGTTCATAAATCACAAAATTCCCTAGAAATAATATTTCAAGTAGATGTATGTATTTTCGTGTTATTTTCACAGAAGGATATCTCTCCGATTTCTATTATTAATTTGTTTTCAATCTGTGGATTATATTTAGTGTTCTTTTTATGCAACCTTAGCACAGGGCTGTCTTCAATCCATATTTTATGAATACATAATATATTTCGACTGGTTTTCGTGCTTTTAAGTAGGTGAACGACTAATACTAATAAACAGTATATCCGTGCGAAAAGTACAAAATAATATCTTTATCAATGACATTGGTGACATAATTAAGCTCAATTTTTTACTGTATGCTGATGATCTAAAAATTTTCTCTCCTATCATTAATATGACTGAATGTGAGAAACTATCGAAAAATCTTAATCAAATAAGCCAATGGTGCAGTCGTAATAATTTAGCGTTAAATCCTACCAAATGTTGCGTAATGTCATATACATTGAGATCTGATCCAATTATATAGGACTATAAGATAGACAATTATTCTCTAGACAGACCATGTAATTTTAAGGATCTTGGAGTTACTTTCGACCGAGAGCTATCTTTCCAAAACCACATAGACAATATAACTACGTCAGCAAACCGTATGTATGGATTTATAATTAGAGTAGGCCGCGACTTTAACCATTTAACACTTAAAACTCTCTACTATGCTTTTGTGAGATCAAAGCTAGAATATGCATCGGTTATCTGGAACCCATATTATCAAGTGCATATTTATAAACTGGAGGCAATCCAAAGACGCTTTCTCAAATACCTAAGTTTTAAAGTAGATAGGACTTATCCACTAATTGGCACAGCACACGAGAGTTTACTGTCAAGACATAGCTTTTTCACTCTGGATAGAAGACGAGAATGTTCTAGTGTCATTATGCTACACAAAATAATTAACAAAGAAATTAAATGTCAATGCTTACTACATCAGATAAACTTTAAAATTCCCCGTCAGGCATCTCGATACACCGACTCATTCTACACTACCACACCACGAACAAATATACTTAAAAACTCTCCTGTTCATACTATGTGTAGCAACTATAACCTTATAAGTGACCAGCTTGATATATTCTACTGTAATGTGAGGCAAATTAAGAGCTATTATTATCAGCAGTGTTAGTCTTAAGCTTTCTACTAATGTTAGTCTGATTTTGTAAATTGTGTATTACTCTTAAGCTTTTTTATTGTTAGTACTATTGTGCAAATGTTTACTTTGTTCCTGTTCTATAATTGGAAATCTTTTTTTCTGTAGAACAGTGTAAATAAATAAATAAATAAATAAAATGCGGTAAATTTAAGGATAACTCGGTTTTGTTCTTCAAACAAATCTTAATTTATATCGAGATAGTGCTGGAAAAGTAAGTTAATCTCAAAGGGCGCCTCTCGTGTTCAAAATCCATCGTGGAATCCAAATTGTATGTTGCTTATGTCTTCTTGAAGTAGTTCTGTACCTATATTCTTTTGTGAATGATCGTTAAGAACAAATTTAAAAAGTGGTTCAGTAATCTGCACATTCTCTTGGATTTGGTTTCTTGGGTATAAGCACAAAAGTAGATGATAACCACTGCTTATGTATTTCTATCCCAATATAAATGCTGTTAAAAAAATATCAATCACATCTATAGGTATTTGAACAAAAACACATGATTGTAAATAAAATTGCTATTAGCTTTAAGGAAAAAAAATGCTGCAACGCACTATTTCTTGATACTTCACAAGCATACGTTATAATATGGAATTTTGGTCCTCTTTAATCTAAAAAACACCTTATCCTAAACCTACTTCTTAAATCTCACTTAAATAATAAAAACTTCTCTGTAAAACAAAATGACCCTCAATCAAATTTTAATCCAATTAAATCCGGCGTCCCACAAGTTAGCGTTTTTGGACCATTGCTCTTCATCCTGTTTACATCTGACATACCAAAAAAAGGAAAACACTAGCAGTGTTGTCAGTGGATAAAAATTCAATTCGAGAGTCAGAAAACTTCAACATCACTTTAATTTTCTTCACGAATGGTATAAATTAAATAGAAGTTAACCAAACAAGTAACATTTACAACTCGACCGACTGTCCACCATTTACAATGAATAATGTATCCATACCTATCATACCCGAAATAAAGTACCTTGGGTTACATCTATATCGATGACTTAGAGTTGGACCTCAGAATTCGACAAACGCACTGGTTGCTCGGCCGTAAACCAAAACTTTCACAAACAACAAGCTCTTATTACTGCACTGAAATAAATGTTACCCCCCTTTTAAACTTCTTTATTTTTATATAATAAGAAAAAAGCTCGGAGAGGTCGATTTTTATAATTATCGTAGCATACTATAATATACCAGTTTCGTACCGTAAATACTTGATACCTTTTCATGGGACAATCATTCCTTCAATTTTTTTAAACAAGAAAATACATTATGCAATATCGCTCTTGTAACACTGATCTCAAAAATGTATAACACTTTGGTACCAACATTTACAAATTTGAGTTAGTACGGACCTGTCGAACTGTTAAAATAACTTAATAGTCTTTTTTGGTTACCTGGCAAATTACTTTGTTTATTATCAAATGCACACTCAAGTATTCAACTACTGTCAATTTTGTTACTACTTTAAAATAAATCGGATTATTGTGAAATTTAAAAGTGGTACCACCTCACAGTTTAGAAGAAAAACTCGAAATGATTGTAATTTATGGCGAAGGCGAAGCTGGCCGCAACTATCATGAAGCGGTAAGGGTGCCAACCAACGTTTCCGACAAAATGATTTTTCTCTGGAAATTGTCCCGAAATTGAACGACCTTTCTAGATATTATATCGGTGGCCTTCAATTACCGACCGTGGCTATAAATGCCACGGAAAGGAATAATATTCATCTTTGCGTGGACGATACCCCGCCTCGGTCAGATAATAGGACAGAAGCGTATTCATCGATTACAATCCGTAACAACATAAATATCGCGCGGCTAATCTTAGTTGCTCGTGAACGTACTCTTAGCACGATATCTAGCTTGTCTAATAGCTTCTTGACATATGTGTATGACTGTCACTGGTTGACAAAGGTTGCTGGATTGAAAACGTAATAAATGTATTGACCGAAACAAAAATCAACATAAAAAAAGATTAAAACTAAAGGGGTTGCCATCGATTCTATAGTGTACGATTGGTTTTGTAAAGTGAGAAGTAAAAACATTTTATTATCTGGACCAATAATTAAAAAAAAAAGCTTTAGAGGCGGCCAAAGAACTTATTTTAAATTTTAAACCTTTCAATGTTTGGCTCGTCAATTTTTGCTCAAGACATATTAGTAAATTTAAAACAATATCAGGAGAAGCTGCAAATATAAATCTTGACGACGTTTCATTGTAGAAAAGAAAACTGGCCAAATTTATTAAGTGGCTATTCACTTTAAGACATTTTTAACGCTGACTAGACTAGTCTTTATTATTAAGCCTTGCCAAATAAAACTTTAACATTTCGCAATGAATTTGTATTTTATATCTTTATCGAAGACTGCTGTTACCACAATTTTTTTTATTGACCATTGCCTACACCTAAAGTCATTAGTTTTTAAGATATTTCCATTTTTCTATGCAAAGTATTAATAAGGTTTCTAAACGTATCAATAATTGTTAGTTGGCCAGGATTGATTTGCCAGAAAGTGACAATTCACCATAACTGGTTGTTAATCCATTGGTGTTACACTAGCAAATACAAATTTTACCCGCGACAAAATGGTAGATATGAATCGATTCACCATAACGCATTTGTTCGAGGAGAACTTGATGATCATTTTCCTGGCAGATGAATTGAAATAGGTGGACCAGTACGGTGGCCACCCAGGTTACAGGTTTTCTAATTTAGACCCATCAGCCTGCTATTAGTCCCTTATGAGCTGTTTATGAAGATAATCATATTACGGCTAACAAACAAACTGGACAAATATTAGCCCCAGGAACAGGCAGGATTTAGAAAGGGTTATAGCACCATAGACCATATACAAGCATTCGCTTGATAAACAGCTCAACTCTCACAGATACCCTTCACCGTCTAGAACATAGAAGAAAAGTTGCAGACCATTCATTGCTCTACAGATATTTCCATGGTAGATGCTCCAGAGAAATAAAAACTCTTGTACCACCATTGGCCACATTCGGCCGAAGAACTCGGCACGCTGATCAGTCTCACACATTTACTCTCAAGCTTGACACTACAAGGACCAATCTTCATCAAGAATCCTTCTTTTACAGGGCTGCTACGAAATGGAATAAGCTTCCAAAATCAGTTTTTCCAGAGAACTATGACTTGCAACTTTTTAAAAAGCGTGTCCACAATCATTTCCTTTCTATAATCCCTTCCCCTTCTAATAGTCGCAGTGCGGGACGTCCGCGGCCCACACGATAGGTCTACCCTTTTTGCACTAATTGAAATATCAAACAAATACAAAATAACAATCTGGATCGCAATGGTAGACTACGAGAAGGCATTTGACTCTGTAAAGATATGGGCAATCCTCAACGCTTTAAGCAACAATAGAGTTGATGATCGATATACGAAACGTTAGACAGGAAGATTCTATCTCACCCAAGCTTTTCACTTTGTCCCTCGAAGACATGTTTCGAGCATCAGAGTGGGAAGATAAAGGGGTGACGATAGACCTCGAAAAACTCAACCACATGAGATTCGCAGACGATGTTGCCTTAATAGCAAATGACAAAGAAGAATTACAACAAATGCTATTAGACCTAAATACAAAGTCAAAAGAAATCGGACTAGGAATTTATCTAACAAAATACTTTACAAATGAATTGCTAGATAGTTATGGGGAAATTACTTTGGATAATAAGACTATAGAAAAGGTTGAGTCTTATATATACTTAGGACAAAAAATTCAAACTATCCAAACATAACTTAAAGGAAGATTTAAACAGACGATTGTCCTTATCATGGGCAGCATTTGGACGACTACAGTTTTTTAATCTAACACACCAAACACCTTAAAAGCTAAAACTTTTAACCAGTATATACTGCCAGTCCTAATATACATACATACATACATAAAGTCACGCCTTTTCCCATAGGGGTAGGCAGAGACCACTTCCTTCCACTTGCTACGGTTCTTACACACATTTTTTGATTCCTCTACTTTCATCAGTGCTCTCATACATGCTCGTCGGTTGTTGGTACTCTTGACCTGGCCTTTCCTCAAAACAATGTTGATCTGATCAAAATATGTTCTCCGAGGTCGACCTCTACCGACTTGTCCATTCACACTCGTTTTATAAATTTGTTTCGTCAATCTTCCTTCATCCATCCTTTTAACGTGTCTAAACCATCTAAGCATTCCTTTATCTATCTTTGTATCCACATATTTTTTTACACCACAGCGTTCTGTTATCTTACTATTCTTTACCTTATCCAACCGAGTCACTCCAGCTATACTTCTCAGACTACTCATCTCCGCAGCATTAATCCTATTTTCATGCTTCTTCTGCCAAACCCAACATTCACTACCATTCATGTGTAGGAACCAACACACCTCTATGCACAGCCAGACGTGCTTTTTTTGACACTTTCTGTCTATTCATAAAGCTATGCAGTGCCCCATTCATTTGTCTAATATATGGAACCGTAACGTGGGCTTTTAACAACAGCATAATCCACAAACTCCAGGTAACTAACCGTGCGATGGAACGTAGAATACTCAACATCAAGTTACAAGATCATATACCTAATACGGAAATAAGACGAAGATCAAAGGTAACAGATGTAATTTAAAAAATTGCCACGTTAAAATGGAACTGGGCTGGACATATAGGAAGAATGAAAGACAACCAATGGACAAAGCAAATTATTGAATGGTGGCCAAGACCACACAAGAAAACTAGATGCAGACCTCAACCAGATGGACCGATGACATCAAAGAAATAGCTGGTCACGAATGGATGCAAAAAACAACCAACATAAACGAATGGACTTACCTAAGGGAGGCTTACATCTGACGATTGATGATGTTGATGATGATGATTGTTTTTGGGGTTATGTAAAGGACGAAGTGCATAAAACACCTACAATAACAAGATGCAAAATGAAAGGGAGAATACTAAATGCATTTCAAAATGTTACTGTACAAATTTTTCGTAATATGGGTAAATCTTTTAGTGACCGTTTTCAGGCATGCATAAATATTTTGGGTGGTCATTTTAAACATCTTAATAATTGAGACCTGCTTTATTTTAGTAATAGTGTTGTTTTTTAATTTTAGGTGTATTGTTTCTTATTTTTTCCCGAGTTTTTTAATCTTTTTTTTTTGTATCATTATTAAACTTATTACTAAGCTACCAAACAGTAATTATTAATATTTTTTTGAAAAATAATCAAGGCCAACTAACAATTATTGATACCTACTATTACAAATCCGGTCCTGTCAGCAACCGAGAAATCGACAGCGTCGAGGGTCCGTATTCGACCGCTTTTCTTTGTAACCGCCGACGGGGCCTAGGAAAGTCGCGCAACCTTTCGAATCCACGTCGAACTTTGGAGAAACAGGTGGAATGATCTATAATTGTGATATGGAAATATAAGTTGTAAAAGTTGTATTGCCGAACCAAAGATAGAACTTAAATTCGTATCAATACATTTAGAACTCTCATAAATAATTTGCATAGAAAAATGGAAATATCTCAAAAACTAATAACTTAAGGCATAGGGAATGGTCAATAAAAAAGAATTATGGTAACAGCAGTCTTCGATAGTGATATAAAATACAGGGTGAACCATTTAAAATTACTGAGAAATTAATGTTCTCAAGTTTCGACTTTTACTGTATTCGATTTAATAAATATTCGCAAATTCGTTCGTGTTTACAAACATTGACCATCAATAAAAAACTTTGGCTTTAATAGATTATTATTCTTGTTTTTCTTTTTAATTATACTGAACTTGTTAAGATTTCCCTATAGAATTGGTTATAATTTTTTAAATACCCTGTTTAACATACTATATCTTTGTATTGTTAATCTTAATTAATTTAAGGGTAAAATATAGGGTGTTTTATAACTCAACATAACATTACTTTGACCTGGCACCGCGTTATGGAACACCCTGTAACATTGTAATTAAATTTGAAATGTAAATCTTAAAGCTGCCTTTAATTTTTATACACAATTTTTTCTGGTATCTCTTATGATAACAGAGCTATTGAGCTGTATCACACTAATCATTCACCCTATATATAGGTGACCCAATAGTAAGTCAAAAATATTGGATGTAATTCTAAATGTTGAGTAAAAATTGTCAAAAATAATGTCTAAAACAAAAAACAAACCAACATTGAAGCTATACAACCTACTTTTTTTAAGTATTTTATTTAAGTATATTCGTATTTCACTTGTATATACATATTCGTATTTTATTTGCGTATACTCGTATGCATATACCAAAATGTGTAATTAAAGATAAAGTAAATAAAAACAATTTTTTTATTTTAGCTGATTAAGCGCCAACTGTACACAACGGACAATTATTTTCCCCTTTGGTGTCCGTTATGAAGAAGTTTCACTATAATTTATTTGACTCATACCTTTTTATGAAAGTGATTAAAAGGTTTGCGGTTAATAAAATAGTACGAAAGAAAAAAAGATAATATAAATGTTTCTCGATGTAGATGAGAATGAAAACAAGGTTACAGATATGATGGGCATAAATTTCGGAAAGCTCGAATCTTTCGAAAAGTTATAATTAGAAAATAATTTGATTTTCTGCGCCGGAAGTCGTTGTAATTCCAACTTGTCGCGATTTAATTTAATTGGACACCGAGTATTCGGACTGGAAAACTGCCTTTAAAATGAAAATTTCCGTTGGATACATAGTGGTGTTGAACGGGTCGTAAACGCATTACATTTTTGACTGTGTCACGCCAAATTTGGCTTCTTGTGATTAGCAACACTTTTGTGAAAAGTCCTTAACTATATGCAAATCAATACAAATTTTACGCGAAATTAAAGTTGCAAAAGTAATTTTTGTACCTAAATTGTTTTATTTAATTTATCAAATAAATTATTATTAATTGTTTAGGTTCTATTTTAATATTCTTAAAGCAATCGTCGAGTGAGGAACCAACAATCTTGTTCAGTTTAACGCCCAAAAAACACAAAGTGCCACGTTTTCCAAAAAAGTGAATTCCTCAAATCATCCCATCACAATGTCCGGAAATACCCTTGAACCAAGTCCCTTCATCTCGATTTTGGGAGTCACGGTGTCCAATAATATGTCTTGGCATGACCATGTTGCTAACATCGCAAAGTTGGCAAGCCAGAGGCTAGGTTTTCTGTGAAAAGCCAGAAAGTTTTTTACTCCTGATTAACTGTTGACGACGTATAAGGCTCAAATCTGACATCTACTGGAGTATTGCTCGCACATTTGGGGTTCAGCACCAACGCATTTTCTTCGTCTTCTAGATTCCATTAAGAAAAGAGCCATTCGCTTGATAAACAGCTCAACTCTCACAAATACCCTTCACCCTCTAGAACATAGAAGAAGAGTTGCAGACCAGTCATTGCTTTACAGATATTTCCATGGCAGATGCTCCAGAGAAATAAAAACTCTTGTACCACCATTGGCCACATTCGGCCGAAGAACTCGGCACGCTGATCAGTCTCACCCATTTACTCTCAAGATTGACACTACAAGGACCAATCTTCATCAAAAATCCTTCTTTTACAGGGCTGCTACGGAATGGAATAAGCTTCCAAAATCAGTTTTTCCAGAGAACTATGACCTACAATTTTTTAAATAGCGTGTCCACAATTATTTCCTTTCTATAATCCCTTCCCCTTCTAAATTTCTTGTATTTTTCCTAAAAGGACGAAAGCATTGCGTCACTACGCAGGAGGGATGCCATACGAGCAGTACAAATACTGACGGTTCATGGATACCACGTGCACAATCTGGGGCTGGCCAACACTCCTTATTGAGGATTGTGTGGAGAAAAAAAAACCAGCATCTATATCCTACACAGATCATATACGGATAGATTGGAGTCAATGTCATTCTGTGAATCCAAGTTTGCGCGCCACCTACAGTTAGGAGGGAAGTAATATAAGGAATAACGTCATGACGGCTAATTAAAATGCATATTTATCGAGCGACTTTACCCAATTTCTATGAAAGTTGAATGAAAGAGAGAAGGCTTCATAACTTTTCAGTGACGTCGCACGTGTGATTGTTTCTAAAAAGTTATGGAGCAACCTCTTCTTTTCAATTAAATTTGAAACTGGGAAGTACCTGTTGAGACAGTTGACTTATTTCTGTTGGTAGTCTGTGTATCTCTGATCGAGACATATTATATAATTTCTTTGGCTGGGGCAGATGCCTTATTCCCGCCTTAAATGAAATTTCCGCCATGGGTTATCTGGGTTCCCGCCCCATTTAATATTTCTATGGTCCCCGCTCCTACCAACGTTCTACAAACATTGTGCTCATCGTCCTATGTAACTACTACTTAAATGAAACTAAAGGTGAATGCTATTAACATAATTTATTTGATCACAACCAATAGCAAAACTATGTACAGTTTCATTCACGTTTGAATTACACTGGTCAACAATGGTTTTGTTGCCCTTGATGCAAGATTGGATTCGAGTACCTCTATGCCAACAATTTGCGAAACTATGGATGGTTTTGAAAGATTGGCTCTGGTTATTTTTTAATTCTTCATTTTCATATATTTTTTTAATCAGTCAAAATGAGAAAGAAATAACAATAATATTCTTCAATATTGACTTTTTTACTACTACTATTAAATAATAACATGGTTTTCAAAGGTATACGAACTTCTTTTGAAGTATAAATAGGTGGAGAAAAATGTTCATTGTGCAAGACAGGACATCTTGTAGTCTGTAAATTTGGATACTTTTACGTTTAATTCCGATTGAAACCTTTAATGTCTACTACGCAAAAGTAGCAATCATCGAAATAATTCTTGGGCTCCATCCAGATCATAGGGATACCAAAATTTAACCCGTTACGTTTTCCTTTCTTTCACAAACGTAAAGACTCAATACAAGATTTATAAACCTTATAAGGAAACCATGGCTTATCTAGGTTTTTAATATGTAATCCGAAATATTCAGTATAAACTTTCTTAACAAAGTCTGTGATACTTCGATCTTGTTGGTTGCCATATAAACACCACCAACATAACAAAATACATCAGCGTTATATTTGCATTTTCTTTGCGACGAACTTATATTTCTAGAACAAAAAAGTATATTAGAATCAAAATTATATAAATTGTGTTTTTTACAATATCAGCGATTATTTCTTCATAAATGAAAAGCTGCAAACACTCTATCGGAGTCTTAGCACTCTCTCCATAAGTCTTCACAACTGGCAAATGGGTAATAATGTCAGCCCTGGTCCTCACATTTTTTTTGGTATTTGTTTAGACCATTTCGTACCATTTTTTCCTACAAAAAAATTGTTTTCAGCTCCTCTTTTCCTTTCTTCTTCCATTTCTGAATGTTCTTCATCTTGATTTCTACCTCTTCTTCAGAGTCTTCCTCGTCAACAAAAGGTTCATTGGCTTTATGCTCCTCCCAGAGTTTCAACAAACGTTCCTGTTCTTTTTGCCAATCTCACATTCTGCTAAATAAGTATGAATGAAAAAACAGCTAATTTAGTGATCAAAAATATTTGAAAACTTTGCTCACACCTTACTTAGTTGCCAAGAAGAAAATCGTAAGCAGAAAAAAAAGTTTCATGAACTGACAAGTGGGGTATGGCACACCCCAGTCTACTTTAAAGCGACGTGCTCTCTTGATAATGCGATAGATGACTGCCGTTTATGCGTAGGTGCAAAGGTGAATATTCAATCAGAAGCTATTGTGCGGCACAGGCGAGAGAACTAATTTTTTAGAAAGTTCTGTGAGAGTTTTTGGACGCTGGGGTGTGTCACACCCTACGTGTCATACGCCGGGTTAAGATTCCATTGGAGTTAAAATAATTTACTTGCCTAATGGGGTAAAATAATTCTTGGTGACATTTGCTTAAAACATTCTACCAAAACGTGTTTTTTGACGTTGATGTGTTGTAATTTCATCTGTTTTATATAGATAGTCACGTTCCTTAATTTGATGAGATATCATGGTTATTTCACAGATTTGGATATTCTTGTGCCTAGACCTGCCATTGGTTCGCGAAAATTTAGAGATGAAATGTCATCTAAAAACAACCACATACTAAGCAAAAAAAAAGAACTGAACAGCTAAAAATTTATTAATTTTACGAAAAAAGTTTAAAAAGGGTTCTACATTAGTAAAGGACATACTGGCGTACAGTGTGGCCGATACCATGAAAAGCTGGCAAAAAGTCAATAATCCAACAACACGATTTTTTTTATATATTCAACCAAAAGGTTAGTTTACAATCCCTCGCAATATATTCTATTACTAGAAAGGTGGCGTTAGGTAAGGTATCATGTGCGTGGGGCGTGGTCGCCCCTCCACCACGACCCTTAGTAGGTCTATTGTGGCTCACCCATAGAGGTCACAGTTCACCGCACAATCCAGCCCTTCTCACGAAGTTCATGGTTGTATAGGGTAAGATTTTTTTAAAATTGGTAGGTTCTATGTTGTTGTACCTTATTCTTCCCAGGCCGGGGCATGAACACAGTATATGTTCAGCAGACATAGTATATGTTCAGCAGTTTTGTCTTCCATGCAGCAAAACCGACAGTCCGTTTGTTGGTTCAGATCTAACTTTCTGAGGTGGTATCTTAGACGGCAGTGTCCTGTTAGAATACGCAGGTCATTTCTGCTCCATTCTAGGATCTGCTTAGTTGTGTTTCTCGAGGGTTGAAACGGTAGAAACGCCTTCGAGTGGGTTAGCCCTGGTATGTCGGACCAGTACGTGAGTATTTTCCTCTCCGCCCAGTCCGAAATAATTGTTTTGGCGGCATTTGTGGTGACTCCAAAAACTGGTTCTGGTCCAGTGAACGCAGATTTGGCCCTCTTTTTTGCAAGGGTGCCACGTCTTTTAGTTCTCTAAAGAGTACTCTGCCAGTGGTCTCTCTACTGGCAAATTATGCCCGAGCTCAGCCGTAGAGGATAGAAGAAAAAATATAAAAGTGAGCCGCGCCACCGACTTAGACGGTACAAGCCGGAAACCCCTAGGTCTAGTAGGCGCTAGCAGAGCCACACGATAAACAACAAACAATTATGGTGAACTAGATAAATAAAACTATATTTACAATTCCTGCAATATATTAATTAAGTAAAAATGATGTTCTGATTTTTTACAACAAATTCTATATTTTTGTAAAGTGGATTAAACGAATTTAATACACTTTTCTTAAAATAATATTTAAATTAATTATAACAATCTTTTAGACAATAATAAAAACCTAATGATGTACAAAAGAGAATTAAAAACAACAAAAAAAAATGTTCACAATATTTAAAATTTCAAAAATAATTGGTTTTATATAGAATTCCTGATAGCAAAAGATTAACATAAAAAATACAAAATAAATGGACTTGCAACAAAAATAATAATTTGAAACCCTCACAATAACTACATAAAGCATATTCAGTAATGTATAAATTCAGATTCAACTTGGAGCAGGTACAAATTTAATGAAAAATAATATGTTACTTTTAAACTATTGAAAACACTTAGATCAAGCACATAATAACTGATAAGTTGATAAAATTAAACTCAATACTATGTAACTAATTGAAAACTTCATTGAGACGCCACTGTTACATCGATGATCCAAGAAACAGAAACACCAAGTAGTATTTTTAAAGATTTACACTGTTAAAACAATTCAGCTTATTTTAAAAATAATTCTTTTTACGATGGCTGTCCTTCAAAATAGCAATATTGTAGGATATTAACAAATAAGTATGAATAAACGTTTTTATTTGGACACATAGAACTATTGAGAATATTACTTTAATCAAAGTTCAGACTCGGCATATTATCCAATGCAATAAATAGTTTTCAACAGTGTACCATATTAATAAATTAAAACAAAACTTAATCGTGGTGTCAAAAATAAATCACGTCGTTTAGATATACTAAAATAAATCACTTGTAACCTTTGGATACACGAATTCAAGAATCCTGTGGCCTACTCCTGGCCGGTTTGAATTATGGAACAGTACCTGCTACTTAACAATGGCTTCACTCCATCAAATCCCGCACGCGGTCATTTTAACTCGACCCCAATATCCAAAATATCCACCACAAAGGCACGGCAGAATGGTCAAGTTAAAAATTAAATGGTTCTTCTTCAAAATCCAATTAAGATGGCCCAAATACAGCCAGATATGAAAGAAAGAACCGTAGAAGTTCTGCTCACGTGTTAATATCAAATCGTTCCAAAAACTCTCACCCGACTTCCACCACTGACACCAAGCGACTCTTCTCCACTCCTCACTCCCAGGCCGGATATCAGATAAATGACACGGGACCCGCGTCAGCCAACCTTTGCAAATCTATGTTCCCAACTCATAATCGCGCTCGTCCGTGTTGATAGCCAGCCCTTCCACACAGAGAAGCAAACCAAACAATAATATAGCTGACAACACATGACAATCGAGGCCAAAAATCAAGGCGAAATCTAATACAAAGACTCCCACTCCAATTGACAAAAATGTCACAGCCATTAATAATTAAATCCTATCACTAGGTATGCAACACTATTTACAACGAACAAAATTCGGTATGCAAAACTTTTTACGAGCACCAGACTATCAGAGACACAATTAATAGTGAAACGGTAGATGGGAAAAAAATAGGCACGTGACAAGGGTGTCGACTTTTTCGTTTCCCTCCACTCCAGGTGGGGTTACTTCAGGACTATTCTCAGAGGGTGAAAAATTGTAGGTACCAATTTGCATAGATAACTAATAGATCATAACAATAACAAAGAAAATTCGTTAAAGTTTGGTCATGTTTCCTTAATTTTGTTGCTTATCGTTATGGAGCATGTAACTACAGGTTAGGATTTTATTTTTATACCATACATTTGACTTTAATTAATACCATACATATGTAATGTATACTAACAGAATTTTTGATATTGCAAATAATAACGTGTGAGGCCAAAATATAGGCTGCGTTAAAAATAACTCACTTTTCACCACGCTTTTAGTTAGACTTCCAACACCCCCAAGCTGGCTTTTGTATTTTTGTTGTTAGTTGATGGCACCTAGTTTAGTACTCCGTTTAAAACTTGTCCGCCTAATTCTGCCATTTGGAATAAAAAATGATTTATTGTAAAACAAATTGGTTAAATATATTTTGTTAATTTTAGGATCTGGGTGTGTCGACATTTTTATATCCAGACGAACATTGTACGATGTAGTTAAAAACTAATAATAGGGACAGAAAAAAGAAAACCAAATATATGCTATTTAATAAATTTTATACAGAGCCGTACTAAATACCCGGAAAATCAAACTACAAATATTAGGAACAAACTAGTATATTCTATAGGAGAATTTAAAAACAAAAGACTGCAGTCTAATTACAAAGCAAAAAGTTTTTTGGGTCTTTTCTAAAACGTCCCCGCATTTTTAATTTCCTTTCAATAGTCAACGTCTGGACCGATTTTAATGAAATTTTCAGCCAATCTTTAGATTAGCCCGGCAAATGATCGTGTAAAGTTTGGAAGCAACCCCGCATTTTCAACCCCGAAACGTGAATATAACTTATTTAATTGATTTGTCACATTTAACAATAATGATAATTATTATTATTATGGCTTTTTGTAGTTTTTTTTATACTAAAATTGGAACGACAAAGAATAGATTAACATGGCCACTTCGCAAGAATAACACATGTTAATATTAATATATATTAAAATACGCGTATTTTCAAAATTCTTCACCAGGTACTGTTGGTGTTAGATAAAGACATTATGTTAAGTTAGGCTAATAATAATCATAGACATAGGAGACTGGAATGCGTGTCTATATGCGAGAGTTGGCTTCCGTTGGGAAAGAGACAGTCGATCGAGAGGGTGTCTCGTGCTTTCTCTAATTGACGGGGCTTACGCCCAATTCTTGAACACGATCTCTACACTCAGCTAGCACCGTGCCTCTCGGGCGTGAGTCCTGCTTATTTTTTTTTATGAAAATAGTCGCAAAAAGGGTAGACCTAGAGTGTGGGCCGCAGACGGCCCGCACTGCGACTATTAGAAGGGGAAGGGATTATAGAAAGGAGATGATTGTGGACACGCTTTTTAAAAAGTTGCAGGTAGTATTAGAGAAAGCACGAGACAACCTCTCAATCGACTGTCTCTTTCCCATCGGTAGCCAACTCTCAGCACGGGGACCCGCAGTCTATTCTCTCTTCTTCTCTTCTTCTGGTACCATGACCGTTCAACGATCGTTGCTTATCATGTTGGCTACCATGTTAATAATTATTGTTTTATTGACAGCTGCTCGAAAAAGTTGAACTGAAGATTTTCCGTACCACTGCCTCAAATTCTTCAACCACGATGTTCTCCTTCTCCTCGGACTACGCTTGCCTAGAATGTTTTCCTCTATGATAAGATGTAAGATCTCATATTTCTCCGGATGTCTTAAAATATAACCAAAATGTTCTAGTTTGCGTTGTTTGATAGTTTTAACTATTTCTAGATATTTTGCCATGCGATTGAGAACTATGTTGTTACTAACTCTGTCCACCCAACTGATCTTTAGTAATCGCCGGTACACCAACATTTTGAAAGATTCCAGGCGTTTAAGCAAAAATTCCGTGAGTGTCCATGCTTCCATACCGTACAAGAGAACTGGAAAAACAGCAGCGCACCATTTTCATTCGTAATTTCAATGTTAGGTCGTGACTGGTTAACAGTTTTTTCATTGTCATGAAAGCGGCTCGGGTTTTCTCTATTCGCGTTTTGATCTCCACAGTTGGATCCCACCGATCGTTAATGTTGCTCCCGAGATACACCAACTTATAAACTCTCTTTAGCTTTGTGCCATTGACCGTGATACCATTATCCGTAATATTAAGTTCTTTGCTAATAATTATATATTTTGTTTTGTTGCCATTAAATCTTAGGCCAAATTGTGTACAAGTATTGGTTATCTTATTCATAAGGTTTTGTAGATCGTCTTTATTCATAGTGATAATTAGTGTATCAACGGCGTCTCTGATATTATTAACGTTGACCCCGTTAATGTTAATTCCTTTAGTGGCATCAGTAAGAACCTCATTAAATATTTCTTCTAAATAGAGGCTGAAAAGCAGGGGTGATAGAATGCAGCCTTGTCGTATTCCTTACTTAATGTTAATTTATTCCGATAGTTGGTGTTCCACTCGTACTGCAGCTGTCTGATGCCAGTGCAAATTGGCAATTATATGAATATTCTTGCTATTTATCCCTGTCGTTTTTAGAATTTGAAGCATTTTGTCATAGCGTACTTTGTTAAAAGCTTTTTCAAAGTCGATTGAACTAAGGAAAACATTATGGTTAACATCACGACATCTTCGGATCAGTACATTTACACCAAGCAACGCTTCCTTAGTTCCTAGACCACTCCTCGAGCTTATTATATATCCTGCCATGCGTTACTCGCAAAAATATTTTTAAAACATTGCTCATTAGACTAATTGTTCGATGGTCAATGCATTTAGTTGCTTTTTCTTCTTAGGGATCATGACAAATGTTAATTTTAGCCAATCCGTCGGTATTATTCCGGTCTCGTAGATCGAGTAAAAAAGTTTTCTGAGGGCTGTTATTCCTTTATCGCCTAATAGTTTTAAGATTTCAGAGCTTACTTGATCAGGCCCAGTTGCTTTCCCATTTTTGGCGAGTTTTATTGCTTGTTCTACTTCGCTTCTAGTAATTGGCGGTCCCGATAAAGCATCAATCCTATCACATTCAGATCTTTTATCATCAAAAAGTTCTGTAACATATTCTTTCCATCTTTTAAGTTGTTGGCCTAGATCTCTTATTTTGTTTCCACTTTGGTCTTCTAGATAGTGGGTTGGACCCAGACAATTATTGCCGTTAACCTGCTTTAGTTTTTTGTGTAGATTGAACAAGTCTTGTTTTGCCTCGTGGTCTTCAATCTCCTTACATTCCCTAGTATGCCACTCTGCTTTTTTGTCTTATTTTGTGCCTTATTTCACAGTGTATCCTCTTCATTCTCGTCTTTATTCTTACATTAACGTCTTTAATCCATAAGGTCTAAAATGTCATCAGTCATCAAGCTCTGTTTTCGCCTTCTTCTGTTTTCTCTCAGTTCAATATCCTGTGTTTCTTTTAATATGTCTCTAGATCTGTTTCATATTGTTTCCACGCTACTCTGCTCTTTCTCAATAGATGTCATTTTTGCTTCTAAAATGCTTGTCATATGTATATTTTCATCTGTAAGTTTGTCTCTATTCAGTGTGGTTGATCGGTTGGGCTTTCTGATATTTTTAAACCGCAGTCTTAGTTTTCCGACTGAGACTATGGTCCGTTGGTACATCTGCGCCGGGATATGTTATCGCAGAGAGTAGAGAATTTCTATATCCCTTTTTGATACAGATAAAATTAATCTAATTCCTAACAACTTTTTCAGGTGCATCGGCAGGTAATCTCGCGCCGTTTTCGTAATTTGTAGAATGGGTTGGTGATAACTATTTCTTTTTCTAAACAGAACGTAGCAAATTTATCGCCTTTGTCATTACGCGTACCCAAGCCATAGCCTCCTATAATGGTCACACATAACGATGGTAAATTTCGTGATTCTTTGTCAATGCAAGTCCCTGATTTATATCATTATAAAAGATCTCTATTTATTCGTCGTCACAATCTGTGGTTGGTGCAATGCTTGCAGGATGTTAACATTATTTGTAGTAGTTTGAAGCAGTACCATTATTATTGTGTCCGAGAAATAAATAACGTTCTTAACAGCTTTTGTAATTTCCTCTGACATTATAATTGCTGCACCATTTTTATGTTTTGGACTATTTTATCCTGCGTAAACTACAGTATGGTCATCTATTACTATCTTTCCAGAGTTAGGCCAACGCATTTCACTTATTACAAGTATACCGATCTGTAGTCTCTTCATCTCTTTCAAAACATTGTATATTTTTTCAGGTTCGTACATACTTACCCATTTTATGAATTTTTGATGGATTTAATATGATTCGAGCTGATCGGAAGATTCTTAGCACCCCTGTCCCATTGAAGGGGCGCCCGTACTCGGGAACGTTGTATTTATCAGCCATAATCATGATTTTCCTGTGAAATTAGTGTATCTACTAGGTGGTTTTCCACTGCCTTCCTAGTATCTATATTTTATACGCCCAATCTAGAACAGACGCTGTTTTTAGCCGCCCCCTTGGAGTCAGACGCTACTTGCTAGTTTTTGGTCCGCCCCGAATATTTGATTTCCCCGGTACCACACATATATGGGAGGCATGCCTCTATCCGCCACCTGAAAGGGCGCCCGATGAAGGACTAGCAATCCTTACTCTCTCATGTCTATGATAATAACTATATTAATTGAGGCCTAACCTAACACCAACAGTATCTGGTAAAGAACGACAAAAAAAATTAAAAATGCTACCAAACTTCACCCGATCACCCACTGTGCTAATTTAAAGATTGGCTGATAATTTCATCAAAATCGGTCCAGTCGTTATATTTTAATGTTAATGTGTCATTCTTGCGCAGGGGCCATTTTAATCCATTCTGTATCGTTCCAATTTTAGTATAAAAAAACACCACAAAAAACCATAAATCATAATAATTATCATTAATGTTAAATTTGACAAATTAATTAAATAAGTTAAACTCACGTTCAGTAATAATGAATTAAAAACGTTCAGTAATAATGAATAAAAATTAACACTTAGTGGCTAGAAAAAAAAATTAAATATGCGAGGTTGCTACCAAACTTCTCACGATCATTCGCCAGGCTAATTTAAAGATTAATTAAAAATTTCTTTAAATCGGTCCAGCCGTTGGCTATGAGAGGTTAAAAATGCGGTCGATACGCTAAACATCCACTGAAACAGTTTACTTAGTCCTACTTCCTACTTAAAATTTGTTTCTTTTCTTTTAAATAACAAATAGTTATTAGTTTTTTAATGATCTTCCGCACTTTTACAAACGAGGTAAAAGAGAAAGAAGTGTATCAATTAGTAGAGTTTAATTTTAATAGTATTACAAATCCGGTCCTGTCAGCAACCGAGAAATCGACAGCGTCGAGGGTCGGTAATCGACCGCTTTCCTTTGTAGCCGCCGACGGGGCCTAGGAAAGTCGCGCAACCTCTCGAATCCGCATCGAATATTGGAGAAACAGGTAGAATGATCTGGAACTGTGATATCGGAAATATAAAAGGGGAAACGATCATAACAAGAATCAGTATCGGCTTATGTACTTACGAATTATTAAATGTAAATAGTTATATAGAGTTGTAAAAGTTGTATTGCTAAGTGAATATCTAAGTGGTTAATGACAATAGAAGTTATTGTTTTGCTATTGGATCGAGAGTTTAAATCGCCGAACCCAAGATAGAACAAAAAATCGTATCAATAGTTATGATTTAGTTACAACTACATTAATACATCATATTTCATTTTTCTGTTGTTTTTTTTGCAAGTCCTCCCCTTACCCCTGCAACTGATTTTTTCTTTCACGCTCTAGAAAAATATTACGTATAGTATAATATATCAATTTTCAACGGTTTAATAGCTTTACCAATAACACATTAATTTTTGCCAACTTAACAGGGCTTTAATCCCACTGCGTGGGAAACGTTGATATGTTACAGTGATATTAATAAGTATTATATACCAACCCATTTTTTTTTTTATGAAAATAGTCGCGAACAAGGTGGACCTAGCGTGTGGGCCGCGGACGGCCCGCACTGCGACTATTAGAAGGGAAAGGGATTATAGAAAGGAGAAAGTTGCAGGTCATAGTTCTCTGGAAAAACTGATTTTGAAAGCTTACTTTATTCCGTAGCAGCCCTGTAAAAGAAGGATTCTTGATGAAGATTGGTCCTTGTAGTGTCAATCTTGAGAGTAAATAGGTTAGACTGATCAGCGTGCCGAGTTCTTCGGCCGAATGTGGCCAATGGTGGTACAAGAGTTTTTATTTCTCTGGAGCATCTGCCATATCTGTAGAGCAATGACTGGTCTGCAACTCTTCTTCTATGTTCTAGAGGGTGAAGGGTATCTGTGAGAGTTGAGCTGTTTATCAAGCGAATGGCTCTTTTCTGAATGGAATCTAGAAGACGAAGAGAACGCCTTGGTGCTGAACCCCAAATGTGCGAGAAATACTCCAGTAGAGGTCGGATTTGAGCCTTGTACGTCGTCAACAGTTGATCAGGAGTAAAAAACTTTCTGGCTTTCCACAGAAAACCTAGCCTCTGGCTTGCCGACTTTGCGATGTTAGCAACATGGTCATGCCAAGACATATTATTGGACACCGTGACTCCCAAAATCGAGATGGAGGGACTTGGTTCAAGGGTATTTCCGGACATTGTGATGGGATGATTTGAGGAATTCACTTTCTTGGAAAACGTGGCACTTTGTGTTTTTTGGGCGTTAAACTGAACAAGATTGTTGGTTCCCCACTCGACGATTGCTTTAAGATCTCTATTGATGGAATCAACCTGTTCCTGCCTAAGTCTACTTGTATCATTCACCGAAAGTTATTAATAGGATGTGAAAGTTGAGACAAGTGTGCTATCGTCTGCGAAACTGTAAATGGGGTTCGTGGTGGTTTTCAAGAGGTCGTTGATGTGTAAAAGAAATAAGGATGGAACCCTGGGGGACCCCGGCATTAGTTTTAAACGCATCAGAAGAAATACCGTCAACTGCCACATGTAAGGAGCGATCTTGCATGAAGCTCAAGAGCTATTGGCGCAGTTTGGTTGGGAGACCGTAGGCAGATAATTTACTTAACAATGCCTGGTGCCAAACTTATTTGTGGTCTAACCATGATATTTATTGATTAAAAATATAAATGAAAAGGCATCATTTTAAACAAAAATATTAGTATCTAGAATTTGGAATAAAAAGACGAGAAGCGAGAAAAGCAAAGCGTCAATTCGGTATCTTACCATCTCCAGATCCACGATAAGGCCGTCAATTTTTTAAAAGCCCATAAATTGGCAACTAAGCCTCATACAAAAAAAGTTGTGTGCTCACGTTAATTACATCTAGCAGCAGGTACATTTAGGTCTAATATAAACGAATTAACATGAAATGCCCCCTAGGCTTTAAGTAGTAATAATAATAGTGGGAGAGGTAATAGTAATGACGAACTTGTACAATTTTTATTAAAATTCATTAAGAGTTAAGTAATATAAGAAGCACTTTTATAAGTCTCTTAACTCGAATAGGGATCAGAAACGATTCTTATTGTAAGTACTGTCCAGGCGTTGTCGACTTCGCCGAACACACATTCTTTTTCAGTGAGCGTTGGTTTGAAATTTGGCTACGCTTTCAAAATGAGAAAGATGTACCTCGAGGGGTGGATAACTTAACTTCTTGGATGTTGGCGACGATGAAAAACTGGACGACAATGAACGCGAATTTGTACGCGAGGTCCTGCTGGAGAAGAAGAAAGAATAGTTGTCGACGGATGTAGCTAACAACAGCTAGGAGGGGTGATATGGTAGCGATGTAATGCTCACGCGGTCCCGCGTCATATGTACCGGACGAGAGATGTAAGGTTTTTTAGCCGGTAAGGCCCTGAAAGTAAGTCCAAAGCTTCAGGGAAGAGTCCTTCTTAAAAAAAATCTTTTAACTTATAATCACCATTTTCAAGTACACTTTTGTTGCTCGTAACTATCTTTTATTTGTTTATCTTTAAAGGTTTCGTTGAGTGTTAACCTATAAATTGGAAATCGTTACGCCACTAATACATTTCTAAATTGCATTATATTTTTAATATGGTTTCGATTAAGACGACGCTTTCACGCATATTATTAGACGTCCCATTTGCAATTAACACAGGTTTAATAATAAAATGCTACTTTTGAAACTGGTTGCGCAACTTACTATTTCCACAAAATGATTGTAAATATTTTTTGAATGGCCCCAGTACGAGGTATATCGTAATAGTATAAATCGCATAAATCATTGAACAAAATCGAAAACTATATACATTTTAAACCGCAGCAGCAATTTTCAGTTTTTTTATTTATATCAGATACCATATTTTATTTTAGACAAAATATGAAAATCGCATGGTTCCCCTGCCGATCGGTCGTATATTCCCCGGGAGCCACTTTAACAAAACATTCATAAAATATCCCAAATAGTCCCAACGGTTACATAAACCTCTGGATACGATAGTATTCTTCCTTATCATCTAAAAATGGCTGCGTGAAATCGTTATTATACTCCATAAATAAAGCACCCTTCTAACGTAATTATTTTACATTTCAAATAAAAATATACTTCGGAAATATTCGAGGGCATGCTTTTTCATTTAAAAGGTATTGTTACGATATTTACTCTTTAAATAAATTTAAATACTCTTTAAATGTTCGTGCCCAGTCGATGATGTTCTTCCAAGTAGGTCTCTCTGCTCCACTTTTCTTTCAACGTAGAAAGTCCGCAATATTGTGATCACTTTCTTGATCTTATCTCAGATGGGCTGATGTCTATTTATCGTCAGTTGTCAGTCTTATTTGTCTTATTTCGGCCATTCCTTCGTGACGTTCGACCCCCACAAAATGCTTGCAGTTATCCGTTCAAGGTCTTCTGGTCAAGGCATCTGCGTTGTTATGTACTCGTCCTGGCCGATGTTTAATCTTGAAGTGGTAATGGTTCAACTTTTTGATCCACCTTGTTACCTCACCTTCAGGGTTTTTCATATTCAGTAGCCACTTCAAAGCTGCATGGTCTGTCCTTACGAGAAACATTCTTCCGTAAAGATATTTTTGAAAGTGGACTACTGCTTTGATGATCGCTAGCAGTTCTTTCCTGGTGACGCAGTAAATTCTCTTAGGTTGCTCATCATTTTGCTATAGTACTTTATTTCCTTCTCTTGACCATCCTGCACTTGTGATAGTACGTCTCCATTTCCTTTGTTACTTGCATCTGTGTCTAGTATGGATAGGCCTCTTTGTTATAGAAAACCCAAGATTGGACTTAAACATAGAACAGCTTTCAGCTTCTGGAATGCTCTTTTACAATCGTTAGACCAGATGAAGTTGACTTAATCTTCTGTCAAGTTGTGCAGGGGTGAGGCAATATTAGCAAATCCTTCTACAAAACGCCGGTAATGGGTACACAATCCCAAGAAGCTCCTCATTTCATGTTTATATGCTGGTTTTGGCCAGTCTTGAATCGCCTTGATCTTTTTCTTATCTGTTTGGATGCCTGCTGATGAAGCTGCGTGGCCCAGAAAATCTACTTCTTTCTGGAACAAGAAACATTTCTTAAGGTTAAGCTTAAGGTTGGCATTTCTGTATAATTCTTGCAAATATTCCATATGTTCCTTAAAAGTTTTAGCAATGACCAAAACGTCGTCGTCCACGAAAGCCCACGTAGTGTCAATTCCATTAGCCTTTCGAATGTTGTTGGGTATTAAAAAGTAAAAAAAGCGTCACATTGAACTGAAAGAGTCCATTTCCAGTTGAAAAAGCAATTTTCTCTTTATCATCTTCATGTATGCCCACTTGCTAATACCTGCTCTTCAAATCCAATATTAAGAATCCTTTTTGAAAACCAACACAACCGCTTAGACCAAATGCTTGCCGATTCTTCAATCACTTCATCTTCCACCATCTTGTCAACCAGATTTTCCACCTCTTGCTGAATTGCAAATGGTAGTCGTCTTGGTGGTTGTCGAATCGGATTAGCTTGGCAAATATCAATCCTGTGTTGGACCAAGTTGGTTCGTCCCGCTGTTGTTGAATCAAAGATGTCACTTTTAGATCTGATAAATTTTCTGGCAGCGTTATATTCATCCAACGATAGATGTCCTAAGGATAAATCTAGATTTTCCTTTCTTCCTGATAATTACTCTTGTCACACTTTGTTATCAAAGTCACAGGTTCACAGACTCCAATGATGTCACATTTTTTAAGTGTTGTCACTTCGGGGTATACGTTAGCAACTCTTACAGGAATAGTATGTTCTGTCTTAACTAAGGCTCGTAAAAGCAGCAAATGGTTGGTGGATTCTCTGCATGGCTGAACTACTCCAACGCGGTATCTATGGTCACTTGTCCAATGTGACACAGATTAGTTTTTTGAAAAGTCCTGGAATTCTTACAGACGTCGCAATTCGCAGCTTTACAGGTTTCATTCTTTCAGCTGGGATCGTCAAGATGAATTCTTCTACTCCAAATCTCATGGTTTTTTGTTCACCGTCAAATAAGAAGTCCATTCATCAAGTCCATTCCGAGAATGAATTCATCTTCTATTTCTGCTAGATATACTGTATCCACGATGTTAAGCCGTCCAAGAGTAAGTCTTCCGGTGCCTGTGGGTACGCTAATTGGATCAGCTTCCTGATATCTGCTTCTAACTCTTGCATATTTTCGCCAGATATCTGCAATCAAGTTTTCATTTGCGCCCGGTATAGCTGATCTCTGTGTTGATCGCCATACCTTAACTCCAGTACAGCCACTAGATCTTCATATTTGCTTTGTTGGTCAACAGGGATTGTCTGCAGCATTCCCAAAGCTTCTCCTCTCAAGGCCACTTTGAGTGCAGTAGCCTTCTCTTCATTGTTCCACCCATTTGACGAGGCTGCAGCTTCGAACTGTCTGCGATACATATACCAGGATGATTGACCATCGAAAGTTAGTGTGAAAGTGTGAAAGTTTTACTAAAATTCCCGATATGGAAACCCTGTCATGACGATTTTGAATTTTGAGCGAGGCAATATGGCTTTGTAAGTCCTTTATGACAACGTCGATCTCATGCATAATGTCCTTTACTTCATTTTGTACTATGACTACTTCCTTCTGGAGAGTAACGTCGATCTCTTGCTTAATGTCTTTTACTTCATCCTTTACCGTGTTTTTTTTTAACTCACCGTCAATTTTCTTGACATCTTTCCTTAACTCGACAATTTTTTCTTCTGTTTTTTGTAGTATTTGAAAGTATTTTTTATTGAAATTGTGCTACTTACTATGGAATACTGCGACCACAAGGAGGAAGCTTTATATTTAACTGCTAATTTGCCAAAATAGGCTAGCAGTAAACGAATTTACACGTTTTGCTTTTCGCCAATCCATGAATATCTGGTTAACCATTTCATACCTATTTTTAGATTTTTCGGGCCAAAGGATAATTGTACTTAAACTAGCAGCTCGTAGAACTTCTGGTGGAGTGCAGTTGAATTCGTTTTTGCTTTCTGAATCCATTTTTACAAAAAGTCAGTTATAAATAACCCCAGGTAGGTAGGTATATTGTCAAATTATAATATTTCATGGCGAGTCTGATTCACTGAACATTGCACTGCATGCCCCATATTCCATTTTAATTTTGTACAGATGGTGTCAATTGTTTTGTAGGTAATGAATCTACTTTGTCGCTGATTGGCCATAGCCCTGTAAGTAGTTAGTCTTATATAGTGTAAAACAGCTAAATGAAATAAGTTTATTATCCCAATTATTGTGCATACTTTATAAAAATTGTCGAGACACGTAAATTTAAAATTTTAAAATGAAATTCTGTAACGAAAAAACGTATCCCTACATTGGACCCAACTCGAATAATAGTTATAATCCCAAACTTCTTAAATGGGAACGAGTGGCTCATGATTTATCATTTAAAAGGTATTTTTATTGTCTATTCAAATAGTTATTTATGTACCAAGGGTATAAATAGATGTTTATGCCCTGAGGGCGACGTTTTACAAACCCGAGGGCCTCTGGCCTGAGGGTTTGTAAGTTGTCCGAGGGTTACGTCATCTGACCTATTAAGGGCCGCAGCTTCCAAAGTCAAAATAGCAATGAAGATAGTCAACCTCCGAAACTATTTAATTATTCGTGTCAAAAGCGTTACATACAAAGTAGATAAAATGTACAAGAGTTATACAAACGAAAGGAAATAAGTATAAATACAATGCAAAGCAGTTACATACATAAAAAGTTAGATCAACAATAAATGGTATAGATACAATGCAAAACAGTTACATACCTAAAAAGGTAGATAAACAATAGATGGACCAAAAATGAGTGACCTCAACGGCATTATGCCTAGCCTGCAATAGGTTGTCCAGCGTGGACGAAACTAGACACTGAGGGCAGTTGAATAGATGCTTGGTGGTTTGTTCGACTCCGCATTCGCATAATGTTGATGGGTCCTCAAGAAAGTTTCATTTGGCGATATTTTTTTTTGTTATGCCAACCCCACTTCTTAGTCTGCCGAGGGACTTTCATGTTTTCCATTGCAGGTCTGCGTTCTGGTCCCCCAGAAGCAAAATGCCGGAAAAGTGGGTATGCAAGAGAGTCTCTAACGTTTGCCTATCGGAGTCCGTAAAAAAACCATCTGGTCGTTTTATTGAGCCAATATCTTGCGTCGGATCTCTGGTGAGAGTCTTGTGAATATTTGTGCTGGCAGGTAGATCTGATATACTCTGACAGAATCTCATTCAGGATTATCTTTTGGCTTTCCTTATTTCCATGTTATAAGTCATTAGAGCTTTGCGATAGATTTCCCAGCAACCTCTTTCTTAAGCTCGATTGAAGAGACGTCGAACTTCTTGAACAGAAGGATTTGTAATAAGATTTTATGCCTAGAAGATGTAACTACGGAGAGGTTTGATGATGAAGCATATGACCGTGACCTAGTACAGAAGGATCGTGGAAAAAGAAAGAAAGATAGGTCGAGGGGGGCTATGATCGATGATATCAAACCAGGAGATCAAGTCGTAGTTAAAAACACCATTTTTCCACAAAAGTTAATCCCTACATTCAACAACGTAAAATACGAGGTACTATAGAGAAATGGAAATGAAGTTACCCTTTTTGGAAATGGGAAAACCATTAAAAGAAATATCTCACACAAAGAAGCTGCCAGAAAGCGTACTTTCATCGGGAGAGACGTTAACTAATTCTGTTTCAGATCCTCTTCAAGCTACATCATCGATGTCATCAGGCACGCACAAAAAACATAGCCGCCAGGACAAAGAAGATGATTTAAATTCATCGCCGGTCCTACCACCCAAATTACAACCGCTGAAACTGATAAAAGAAGGAGGGATGTGGAGTCCAGCAGACACTCCGTGTGAAGACCAGTAGACACTCCGTATGAAACATATGATTGCATAAGAACTGTTCTGAGTCAGTCTATCTGACTCATTAAGAACGACACGCAGTTTAGTTTATATATATTGTACTTTATTTGTGTTAATAATATAATAATATTTACAATATAAAAGTGTTAATTTCGTGAACAGTGCTTTAGTACTCTACGACACAGTAGGTCACCACCTTGGCTGCCAGTGCGATAAATTTTGCTTTATTAGGCTATTAAGAATAAAAAGACCAAGTATGTTATAAAATAAGTAAAGGATTTTTAATAAAGATATTTGGTGTGCCCAAACGCATAAATACCAATAGAGGCAAAGCATTCATATCCAAAAGTTTATACTAAAGGTGAACTAGTATTGGTAAAGATATCCTATACCTTTAGCTCAGGCAACAGTAGAGAGTTGCTTCCAAAATGAAAAGGACCATAAGAGAGTCAGTGACCGGTATAAGGTGATTTACATTCCAAGGTCTAAGAGGTCCAGAGCTTTATTCACTGGCGTGTTTGCGATAAAACACATTAAATAATGGATCATCTTTGGTGATGCTTTAGAAGATAAATAATATCACCATCAAGGTCGATTCTCTAAGCAAAGTTAAAAAAACCGATGTGCGATGTATCTGTGCAGAGTTAAGAAAGCCGTCCACACTTGCGATGTGTCTGTGCCATGTTTAGTGCTGCCGTTGATGTATCTGTATTGACTACGGAAAAACAAGTGTAACGGCGTTACCCTACGACATGTCAATCCGATGCAGGGCAATAACGGTAAATTAGGAAGATCGATAGCGGTGATATCATGGTACTTGGTTTGTCAAAAAGAAGTATTCTTAAATTGGTACTGAATACATAAACGTTATTTTTGATGGAAAGTTTGTTTTCGTTCATGTTTCTGTATGTTGTTTTAAGTAAGTTTCTTGACATGAGTTATATATTTTATCATCCTCCTCCTCCTCTGTCCTTTATCCTTCGTAAGGATGTAGAGACGTTATGGTTTTCGTTTTATTGTTGTTGTCCATTTTTCTTTTTCTTTTGCGTGTTGTGCTGCTTCGGAGAGAGAGTAACCGGTGATTTTCTTAATTTGATCTGCCCATCGCAGTGGAGATCTTCCTCGAGCTCTTTTTCCTTCAACTTAGCCCTCAACTACTGGTCTCTCCATACCTTCTCTTCGTCTTGTTATATGTCCAAAATATCTCAGAATGCTTTGGTTAATAATTGTGGTAAGTCTAGTGGTGATGTTGAGTTCTGTTAATACTGAGATGTTTGTGCGGTTTGCTGTCTAGGGTATGCGTAGCATTTTGCGATAGACCCACATTTCGAAAGCCAATATACGTTGTGAGTCCGACTTTTTGGTGGTCCAAGTTTCTGCAGCGTAAGTGGCAATGGAAAGGACAAGCGCTCGTATCAGGCGTAGTTTGGTGTTCTTAGTTATGTCAGTGTCTTTCCATATTTTTGTAAGTTTGACCGTTGCTGATCTGGCCATTGTGAGGCGTCGACGTATTTCTACTTCGCACCCTCCACTGTTTGTGACGATCGACCCCAAGTAGTTATAATGATTCACCACTTTATAACCTGCTATATTTCTTATCTCCGGTTGTTTATTTCTGCACCTGTCGATGATCATCACTTTTGTTTTTTGTGCATTAATTCTGAGCCCTTATTCCCTGCTAATACTGTCTAATCTATTCATGATATCGTCAAGTTCTTCTGTTGAGGAAGTTAGTATTAATGTATCATCAGCATAGCGTAGGTTGCTGATTTTTCGTCCTCCAATTGTTATTCTCCTTGCCATTCATCAAAGACAATGCGCGTAATGTGTTCGCTATATATATTGAACAGTATGGGAGAGATAATACATCCCTGACGAACGCCGGCCTTGAGTTTGAAGTTATCAGAGTATGTGTTGTTGACTCTTACGTTTGCCCTGCTGTTGGTATATAGTTGTCTAAATAGGTGTATAAGGTGCTTTGGGGTACCCATTTCTTTTAGTATGCACCACATTTTCTGCCACTTTACTTTGTCGAAAGCCTTTGAGTAGTCCAAGAAGCACAGGTATGTTTCTATATTAAATTCTCTAGATTTCTCAATAATCTGTCTGAGGTTGAGAATATGTTCTCGTGTGCCTCTTCCAGGGACAAATCCGAATTGTTCTTGGGGGATCTGTGGTAGGAGTATTGATTTTAATCTTTCGTTTATGATGGTGAGAACGACCTTGCTTGCGTGTGAGATTAGAGCTACCGTACGGTAGTTGTTACAGTCAGTTGGTGAGCCTTTTTTGTAAATAGGGATGAAAGTAAGTTTGCACCAGTCGTATGGCCATTTCCCGGTGTTCCAAATTTCATTACATATTTTGGACATAATTTCAATAATGTTATCATACCAAACTGCATATAAAACATTAAAAACAGCTTGGCCTTTGGATGCAAATCTAATATATCCACAATCATACCATAAATGTATTAAAAATAATATGCTAAACAAAACGGGTGCTTAAAAAATAACAGGTAACAAGGCCCTATCTTTGAAACACCGGTTTTAAATACAAATTCAGACTTATTTATCGTAACATTAGTGGCATTCAAGTGAAAAAAACAGGACAGAAAAAGAAAATAACGGTGGTCAAAGAAGTGGTATAAATTAAGAAACCGCTTCACTCATAAACATTTGCTCATCGTTCTGCGCCAAACGGAACTGGAAGACTTCATCAAAATGAACCAACCAATGTTTTCTGATTTTTCCCAAACTGTTAATGTTTTGTTTTAATTTAATAATAAAATAGTCCGGTTTAAGACCCTTTAAAGCTCCTAAAATTTTCTTAAATGCCATCGTTCTTTTATTTTTGTTAAAGTATTCTAAAAAGCATCCAAACAAACAACTTATCAACTGCATCTACTGGCCAGCCGACATATTGGCCTACCGATACACGAAAAATACCAGACCTCATTGATTTCTGTGTCAACAAAGGCATCTCTGCCGACTATTTAAAAGTACAGCCATTATTCGACCTCTCATCAGATCATTCGCCTTTCATTATACTACTTAGTACACAGGTACATCATACTACCAAACCTTCAAATCTTACAAATAACAGAACTAACAGAAACACTTTTAAGGACAAACTACATAACACAATAAACTTAAACCTACCTATAAAATCCGGACAAGACATTGAAGAAGCTGTATTACATCTAACCACAAATATTTAACAAGCTGCATGGGCAGCTTCAAGTGAAATAACTCATACAACCAAACCATGATATTACCCTTCCTACATAAAATCCATGATAACAGATAAGAGGAAACTTAGAAAAAGATGGCAGACAACCCGTGACCCCACTGACAAAACCAAACTAAACAGAGCAACAAGACGTTTAAAAGAAGCTTTGCAAGAGAATCAACGAGAGATCAACTATTTTCTAGAAAACTTGTCCAACACAGAGGATAAAAACCATTCTTTATGGAAACTAACAAAAAAACTAAAAATACAGATACAATCCAAAACACCCATTAAAAAAACGGATGGCACCTGGGCAAGAAGTGACGAAGAGAAAGCCAACACCTTCGTGAAACATCTGAGCACAGTTTTTCAACCGCACAGTAGAGAGATTTCTGCTGAAGAAGAAAAGTCTATAACAGATACACTGTATGAGCCATATCAGATGAGTCTTCCTATTACTAAGTTTAAGATTACCGAGATCAAAGAAACAATTAAAAAACTAAATAATAAAAAATAACCGGGATACGTTTTAATAATTTTTTTTTTTTTTTTATGTTCTGGTTCCCACGAAAAGGGATATCCTGTAATGTTCAGAGAACATCGTGGGAACCAAGGGAAAGAAGGTAGGAGTTGGTGTTCTTCTTAAATTTCTGGAGGTTGTATGCCTAGGGGAACACCTCCCTAGGCAATGAGTTCCAAAGCCTCGCAATTCGTTGGATGAATGAGTCTTTGGAAAGTGATGTTCTGCAGGTATCCAAAGTGACCACGAAGGGGTGTGAAGACTGAACTTGACGGGTTAATCTCGAAGAGACTGCCAAAGGAGGAACGATTGTTGATATTTCAGAAGAGCATCGCCCATGAAAATATCTATAAAATAGAGACAAATCGCCAACTTTTCTACGGTGTTCCAGACAAGTGAGCGAGTTTGTAAGCGAGGCATCACCGACGAGACGAATTGCCCTTTTCTGGACAGAATCCAGTAGCTTCAGGATATGTTTAGGTGCTGCACTCCAAATATGGGAACAGTACTCCAGTACAGGTCGGATCTGTGTCTTATAGATCATAAGCAGCTGACTGGAGGTGAAATAGCTCTTGGCACGAAACAAAAAACCAAGTTTTTGGGATGCACTTTTGGCAATGGACCTCACGTGATTTTCTCAGGAAAGGTTATTGCTGATAGTAATACCAAGCATCGATATGGATGACTTCAGTGGTATGGTTACTCCTGACAAAGTTATGTTAGGCACAGTGAGATCGGCTTTTCTAGAGAAAAGACATGCTAATAAAGGCCCAAACACTAAAAGAGTTACCTGAGGCTGCTACCAAATTAATTATGTACATATTCAACGCTGTTCTAAGGCTGGACTACTTCCCCTCTCAGTGGAAGGTAGCTCAAATAGTGTTATTCCCAAAACCCAACAAAGATCCTACACAACCCTCATCTTACCGTCCAATAAGCCTCCTACCATTAACTTCTAAGGTATTTGAGAAGCTTCTACCAAAGAGAATAGAGATGTAACGGAAAATAATTTAATACCCAAAAACCAATTCGGATTTCGATTTCACGGCAGAATTAAACAAGTTCACAGAGTAGTTAGAACTGCAAGAGAAGCACTAGAAGCCAAAAAGTATTGTACAGCGGCATTTCTCGATGTCTCCCAAGCCTTTGATAAGGTGTGGCACATAGGGCTAACAGCCAAACTTAAGAAACAAATGCCACATCCAATCAGCATACTCCTTCAATCATACTTGACCAGGAGATTCTTTCAGGTTAGATTAGGGGAAGCACACACTACTTTATATAATATCCACTCTGGTATACCTCAAGGAAGTGTCCTCGGACCAACACTTTACCTCCTATACACCGCAGACAACACCTATACATCAGACAACACCACTATCGCAACTTATGCCAATGATACTGTCATCATGGCCTCTCACGAAGTCCCTATCCTAGCTTCTCAGCTACTGCAACACCACCTACATAGACTTCAAACATGGTTCAAGCAACGGCGAATCAGAGTCAACAGATCTAAGTCAACACACATAACGTTCACACTACGAAAAGGAATTGTACCAACTGTAAGTATGAATAACTCTGATTTACCAGTACATTAACAGTACATTTAGTGATTTAACAGTACATTAACCTAACCTAACCAGTACATGATAACGTCAAATACTTGCGAATTCACCTTGACAATCGACTAACATGGAGATTTATTTATTTATCGTATGGCATACATCACATAAAATATTGTGTAAGTTAACAGGACAACATATAGCACAATGTACAAACAGTGTAAAAATGTAAAGTATAAAAACACAAAAATATAGCATAATTACAGTTGAATGTCTTAGTTGTTAATATAATCAATTGATTCTGGTGTCGCTGTCAGGAACTCATTTGGCTGTCCTCCATATGCCCTCAGGTTGCAATCTTCCATGATGTGGCGGATTGTCTGCATGGAGAAAATATATATGGACAAAAAGACTACAACTTAACATAATATACAGAAACATGTACTGGTTTATGAACCGCAACTCACATCTTGGCATAAAAAACAAACTGCTAATATATAAGTGTGTATTAAAGCCTGTCTGGACATACGAAGCTCAAATCTGGGGAACTGCAAGTTACTCAAACATTAAAATAATACAGCGCTTCCAGCCAAAAGTACTAAGACAAATCTGCAATGCACCTTGGTACATCCCGAACAACATAATACACAAAGACCTACAAGTAACAACGATTAAAAATGCCATCAATTCACTGCATACCAAATATCAAAGTAGACTTCAAGACCATCCAAATACACTAGCAAACGACCTTTTAATTCCACTACAAACCAGAAGACTGAAAAGACGAGACCCACTGGACCTTAACGTTTGTGCATAATTATATAAATCTATAAATCTATAGACTATTTCAAGCAGTGCTCATAGACCAAACCTTTAGTTCCCAAGGTATACACCACTGGGTGTAATACCAACTATTTCAATTAAATTCTTTTACAATTATATTGTTTATTGTTTTTGTACGAAACAGATTACAGTATTAAAGGATATCAAAAAAAAAGTTTTTTTTTTTTATGAAAATAGTCGCAAAAAGGGTAGACCTATCGTATAAAAAGGAAATGATTGTGAACACGCTTTTTAAAAAGTTGCAGGTCATAGTTCTCTGGAAAAACTGATTTTGGAAGCTTATTCCATTCCGTAGCAGCCCTGTAAAAGAAGGGTTCTTGGTAGTGTCAATCTTGAGAGTTAATGGGTGAGACTGATCAGCGTGCCGAGTTCTTCGGCCGAATGTGGTCAATGGTGGTACAAGAGTTTTTATTTCTCTGGAGCATCTGCCATGGAAATATTTGTAGAGCAATGACTGGTCTGCAACTCTTCTTCTATGTTTTAGAGGGTGAAGGGTATTTGTGAGAGTTGAGCTGTTTATAATGGCTCTTTTCTGGCTCTTTTCTGAATGGAATCTAGAAGACGAAGAGAATGCCTTGGTGCTGAACCCCAAATGTGCAAGCAACACTCCAGTAGAGGTCGGATTTGAGCCTTGTACGTCGTCAACAGTTGATCAGGAGTAAAAAACTTTTTGGCTTGCCGACTTTGCGATGTTAGCAACATGGTCATGCCAAGACATGTTATTGGACACCGTGACTCCCAAAATCGAGATGGAGGGACTTGGTGCAAGGGTATTTCCGGACATTGTGATGGGATGATTTGATGAATTTACTTTCTTGGAAAACGTGGCACTTTGTGTTTTTTGGGCGTTGAACTGAACAAGATTGTTGGTTCCCCATTCGACGATTGCTTTAAGATCTCTATTAATGGAATCAACCTGTTCCTGCCTAAGTCTATTTGTATTCCTTACTTTTAAATTTTTCGGAATTTTGGGCAATCCCGGTACAAATTAATAAACAAAGAGGTGACTCACCTTTAAACATATTTTGATAATGATTAATTTAAGCATTAAACGGGTTCCTAGACGGTCAATCGTGCTTGACTCAATCGATTAACCTTTTGATCAAAATGATTGACCGTGTAGAACCTATTTAAAATTGTACACATCTTCTTCTTTTCCTCTGTACTGGTTTAGAATCATTTGATCTATTAATTCTGGGTTTGCCATCCTAGGATTTCCTGTGATGTGGACAGCCAGCTGTCTCTCCATCTTTTTGGTGGACGATTTTTTGCTGGTTTTCCTTCTAATGCTAGGCGGGGAAGTCTATCTTTGGTCATCCTTTTGACATGGTTATATCATTCTCGTCTTCTTTGTCTCCCCCATGTTTCTATGTCTTGTAAGCCGCATTGTTCTCTTGTGTTTATGTTTCTTACGAGGTCGCTTCTGTACACGTGTGTCATTATAATATGTTTTAAAGACATATAAAAATTTGAACTAAACAAACTTTAAAAACTCTCTTTAAATGATTGTTGACTAAACATAAACATTTTTTCCATAAATAATAAGTAGCACACAAGTCGAGTGAAAAGAATTACTCTGTATAAAAAGTAATTTATAGAGAATTTGGATGAACAACTACGTAGTAAAATCTTGATAGAGTTAATTTTTAATATCACAGACAATCTTTTAGCGACCATTTATCTTAATCTAATTTTCGCGATGGGGCTTTAAATCGAAAACAAATGAATCAATTCCAGTGAAATATAGAATATTTTCTCGTTTTCGGTCCTATAAACTACGAGCTCTCAATTTTTTTTTGTTATTTTAAATAGAATCATCCCTCTTTTCCGATTTCATCTTCAGGCTCTTTCTTTTTTTTTGTCTTTATAAATTGATGTTATGTTTTAGTCGTCGAGGGTCAAAGTGATTTTTTCGGTAATAGGTCAAACGGATACTAAGAGATGTCATATTTTAGTCGCAATTTTCTACGTCGAATATTTAAAATTAAACATTTATCAGCTATAAAGACTGCGCTTAGTTTTTTTCATGTAAAAAACGATTTTATTCTAGCAAGTTTTCTCTTATTTTATTTATCAAATTTTGGAAATTAATCAAGTACAACCCAGATGTCACAATATTGTTGATGAAGTAATTTGTAACGTAATACGAAGACTGTCTAAAAATTTTTCTATAATCGTATTTTTTTAAATTTTCTGTTACAATTTTTTACAGTTAAAATACAGATTTTGTTAGTGCTATTGAGAGAACTTTTTTATAAGTCAGAACAACTAAGTATTGCACAAGTGAATTTATGGTGTGAAAATATGGTCTCAACCTAATCATCCCAATCATTCAATCATTTATAATGCGATACCAGCAAATAAAACAGTAGGAAAGCGAATAGAAAATGATTTGTACTCCTTAGATACTGAACTCCCACATGTTTTCCCCTCATCTTTCAGTGAAATTCCCCCTTGGACACTCACAACCCCAAAGTTTCATTTCGAATGCAATATATTCAAGAAAGAGAATACTAACAGAATTCAATATCTCCAAATATTCCACGAAGTCACAAACAAATATGAGAATTGTACAATAATATACACTGATGGATCAAAAACTGATCAAGGAGTGGGATCAGCTTTTTCTTGTATGGGAAACACTCACCAGTGGACATTGAACCCAATATCCTCCATATTCACAGCGGAACTATATGCCATTCTCCAAGCATTGAGATTCATCGTTGGACCTAGGGACATACTTGATTCTTTCTGACTCCTGTAGTTCACTACAAGCCATACAGAATAGTTATAACGACGATCCGCTGATTCAGATCATCTCAACAGTGGTCCACATCCTGCAGAACTCTGACAGGAGAATAATTTTCTTCTGGATTCCAGGGCACATAGGAATAGCTGGTAATGAACTCGCAGATATGGCGGCTCGCGAAGGTACAGGACAAAATTATATGAATGACATCCCACTGCGACCCGAAGATATGAAAGCACATCACAAGAATAAAATAAGAGATAAATGGAACCAAGAATGGAACGATAGTAACCACAAACTGAAGATAATAAAAAACAAAGTCGATAAAATACTACCTTTTCCATCACACCAGAAGAGAGAACAAGTTGCACTTACACGATTGAGAATTGGTCACACTCATATCACATCTAGCTACCTATTGTCTGGTTCTAGACCTCCATTATGTGATATCTGCTACGTGCAAGTCACTGTGGAACATTTACTTCTTTTATGCCCAGTATACACCCAAGCTAGGAACAATTGCTCCCTACCTGACACACTGAGGCAATGCCTGGAAAATGAAAAATACTGCCTGAAAACGATTCAATTTCTCAAAGAAACAGGTCTTATGAAAAAAGTATAGATTTGTACCTACTCCAATGAAATACCGACCGATTCGACAAAAAGGGGCTAATGACCATAGTAGTCGATGCCTTAAAAATTAAAAAAAAAAAAAAAAAAGTGAATTTGTACTCGTTATGTATTTATTTATATATTTATTATTGGCATTGACATCCCCCAAACCAAGGACAGTTGCTAGGGGTACCGAAACGTACAGTAAGGTGTCCTTAAAGCTACACCAGCATTTATGGCACACTCCAAAAAGAAATAGTTTAGAATTTTGAACACATTTATTACAAATTTGCGTCCCAAACCAAAAATTTTTTACAGTTCCCGTTTTCCAGGAAATGTATTTTTTTAAATATAATGATCGAATGGGTGCCAAAATTTCTTGACACATTTATTACAGATCATTAAAGTATATTAAATTTCAAAATGTTGATCCCAAGGGGTTAGGTGCCCCCAAATATTAAATAATCCTTATAAATATACATCAAGACGTAAACAGTAACAAAATTTGCTACAGAAGTTCTTATAAATTTATTGCAAACAATCGTAAAAATTTAATAATGTTGGTTTCCAAGTGGTTAAACACCCCCAAATTCTCAAGGGGTTAAACACTTTATAACATTTTAAATTTTTATTGGATAAACATTTGTGTCACGACAAAGACTCTTTGCAGACAAGTACAAACATTTGTCCAGTTAAGATTTTTTAAGAAACAACCCTCATAGATGTTGAAATACGGTTCGCATAAATACTATTTGGTTTAACGTATTAAAACAAAACTAGAATACTAAACGGGAGTTGGTAAATAATACATCAGTAACTCACTTTAATGGATACTAAAAAAATTTGAAAATAGTCCATAGGCACCTAAAAGCTTGTAATAGAAGGTTGTGGGATACTGTAATAAATTTAAAACTCACAAAAAATAATAAATAATGCATTTTTTGTCAAAAATTTATAAACACACCCAACTATACGAATTTCAAATTTTATAATTGAAATAGTCCATGCGCACTTAAAAGCATGTGATAGGAGGTTGTGGGCTACTTAATACATTTAAAAATTTTAAAAAACTATTGATGTCGATTTTTTTGCTTAATATACCTTACAAAAAGTCATTAACGCATTATGTACCTAATTCTGTACCAGCATTTGTGGCCCACACAAAAAAAATCATATGGGAATTTTTAACACATTAATTACAATTTATTACAACAAAACTTGATTTTTTTACAAGCTTGGATTTCTGAAAAATGGGGCGTGGTACAATATTTAGACTAATGCTTCACCACACCTTCACCTCTAATATAATATAAGCATCTCATACGCAACAGAAATTCTTACAAATTAATTACAAACGTTTTATGTGAACATCAAACTAAAAAAATACACCCAAGTATTATATTGGATGACAAAATTATATTCTATTTGAGTACAAATTTCTTACACCACCACACCCTCTAAAATATTACTTCTAGTAATAAAATGTTTGAGTTATCTCCATCTACCCCCAAATTTATTACACTGCTCAACACGGTCAATAATTGTTTTATTCGGTCAAACTACGCAATTTATGTGTTTAAATTCGAGTACCAATTTCTTACACCACCATGCACCACCCCACTATATAAAAAATTATAATAACTGTTTTTTTCGGTCAAACTACGCAATTTATTAGTTTCAATTCGAGTACCAATTTCTTACACCACCATGCACCACCCCACTCTATAAAAAATTATTTCTAGTGATGAAATAAATCATATTTCAGATATCTCATTTGCTCCCGAATTTATTACACTGCTCAATACAGCTGAAAATTATAATTTTTTGAAAAAAACTCGCACTTTTTGAGTTTTAAAGGTAGTACGAAATTCTTACACCACCCCACACTATGAAAAATTACTTCTGGTGATAAAATGAATTATATTTTAAATATCTCATCAAATTCCATATTTATTACACTGCTCAACACAGTTGAAAATTATTTTATTTGGTCAAACCACGCGATTTATTTTGTTTCAATTCGATTATCAATTTTTTACACCACCCCACAATATGAGAAATTACTTATAGTAATGGAATAAATCATAATACATAATAAAGTAATTTCTGATAGTGTGGGGTGGTAAAAGAATTTCGTACTTCCCTTAAAACTCAAAAAGTGTGAGTTTTGACCAAAAGATTATGATTTTTAGCTATGTTGAGCAGTGTATTAAATTCGGGAGTAGATAAGATATCTGAAATATGATTCATTTCATGACGAAAACAAATTTCTTGTAGTGTGGGGTGGTGTAAGAATTTTGTACTTTCTTTAAAACTCAGAAAGTGCGAGTTTTGACCAAAAAATTATGATTTTAAGCTGTTTTTAGCAGTGTAATATATTCGGGAGTGGTTGTCAACAATTCTATTACTTACTTGCAGGTAACGCACTGATAATGGTTTAACAGCTGAGAGTGCTTTGTGATTTTAATAAATTAATTTTACACGAATTATAACTTTATAGCTTGCCTGCTTTGGTAATATCACTATCAAACTCAGCGACCCTAAAAACTATAAATTCGACACTTACATCGTCGTTTTTAAAATATTTTATATTTCATCCCCTTTTAACTCCTTTCGTAGGGGTGCTTATAACACTGAACTCAGCGACTTTGAAAACTACGACTTCGATACTATTATAGGCGTTTTAAATATTTTTTATATTTCATCCTTTATCCACCCCTTCCGTAGGGGTGCTAACGAAATTGGGAATGTTGCTATCAAATTCAGCCACCCAAAAACTTATGAATTCGATACTAAAATCAGCCGTTTTTAATACTTTTTATATTTCATCCCCCACCCACCGCTTTTGAAGAGGTGCTAACAAAATTGGGAATGTTGCTATTAAATTCAGCCACTCCAAAAACTATAAATTCGACACAAATATCAGCCGTATTTAATAGTTTTTAAATTCCATCCCCTGCTCACCCCTATCGTAGGGGAGCTAACAAAATTGGATATGTTACCATCAAACTCATTCACCACAAAAACAATGAATTTGACATTAATATCTGCGTTTTTAGTAGTTTTTATATTTCATCCCCCTCCCACCCCTTCAGTATGGATGCTTACGTAACTGAAAATGTCACTATCAAACTTGGAGTTTCCGAAGACTATGATTTCGACACTTATATCAGCCGTTTTTTATTGTTTTTTAATTCCATTTCTTTCTTATCCCCCATCGCATACTATTATACATACTATTTATTATTATAATTATTTAAAATTGTTCAAGAAATGTGCCATTTATAATCTCATAGGTACGAACAAGTACAACTATTCTCGTAAATATGTGAATGTGTTTTCAGTCCCACTTTATGGTCTCTTAATAGATAATTTTTCATAAAATCTTGTTTTTTATCATCTTGTAGGTAACATGCTCGTGAATGTCCATCCTGTCTTTGTGTAACACCCCGTATACCAATACATTACGTATTTCTTCTTCTACTACTTCGTGGGGCTAATCGACATATTTTGCTATTTTAAATAAACTGTTTATTTTATACCCCGTTCGATGTGTATATAAGAAAATATGCTCTGCTAAATTTTTAAAACAAATAGGTGGGGTACTAAGAGGCAGCTACTAGGACGCTTGACCTTGACAAATGCATCATGTACACAGTAATACGAATTTTTTAACTGTTTCTTTTTCCATATTTATACAACATTCAAAACAGCCCACGTAAGTATAACTTTACTGTCCACTTTTTTAAATAACAAATTTAAAAAGTAGAACTGCAGACATTAAATAAAAATTGCGTCCAAACAAAAAAAAGTGCTTCAACAACTTTTATCATTTTTAATGACAACCATTGATGAAAACTGTCTGGTAACTAATACTAGATATTTTTCTCTCTAGCGTTTTTTTCATCGTAAAGCCATTCCTAATCTTCAAGTTGGCCATAAGGTCGTCCGGAGGCGCCTTATCTGTGATTAGCCGTGTCTATTGTCAACTATCTTATCCTCTTCAATAATTAAATTCTTTAGGAGACAGAGGGAACGTTTCAACTTTAACCTAATTGATTGGTGAGACCCGAATTGGATTTTTCCATCGGAAAGTTTGAAGGGGATCTAAACAGCGCCGGACTTTAATAAAAAAAATTCGGAAAAAAATCGGCAATAAGACATGTTGTCTATTAATATGTAGTAATCTGTATTTCAATTTATTCGGGTAGCAGTTAGGAGTGACCAATTCAATAAAAATTCTTCGTTTTTTCAGTCGAGCTTTCTAGAATGTTTATTTTTTTTTCAAGACTTCTCTAATATTTTTAATTAATATCACAAAAATCACATAACAAAATATATACTTACTAACATAAAATTATTAAATACAGTAAAACAAATTGACCTTTACCATAACGTCAGACCTACAAACCCCGCAAAATAAATCAATGAGTCAAAAATGGCTACTGTTACTTTTTAGTGTGCCTAAATATTTCTCCTATTTGTTTATCTTGTCAGTATTTTTTTGCTTTGTAAATAACCTAATATTGCTGTTGGTTAAAACCAATTTAAATAATTCCATATTACTGTTTTTAAATAGTCGAAAATTAAGGTAAGAGTCTTATAATATTCACTAATAATTATTTTGTTTGCAATAATACACAAAAAAACTATTCTGTAACCATTAACGAAAGTGGAAATTTCTATGAATTTTTCATTTGAATAAATTTATTTAAATTTAAAACAGCACATAATTTAGGGCTTACAAAAACAGTTGGCTAGAATAATAAAAAATATCAAATCATTGGTAATGTAGGTATTTAATGTACACTATTCATACATTTATTATCATTCCAAAATTTACAATACAATATTTATTAAGTATTTTAGAAATCATCGTCAGACTCCGAAGAGTGTTTACATGCATTATTGGTTTATTTAACTTTATAAATCTACCATAAATAATGTTTCCGTTTCACTACAGTTTAGTCACCGTCTAACAATATAAATATGGACTTAGCAACAATTCACGAATGGGGATCCAATAACTTGGTAGAATTCAATGCAAACAAAACACAAGCATGTCTTTTCTCTAGAAAAGCCGATCTCACTGTGCCTAACATAACTTTGTCAGGAGTAACCATACCACTGAAGTCATCCATATCGATGCTTGGTATTACTATCAGCAATAACCTTTCCTGAGAAAATCACGTGAGGTCCATTGCCAAAAGTGCATCCCAAAAACTTGGTTTTTTGTTTCGTTCCAAGAGCTATTTCACCTCCAGTCAGCTGCTTATGATCTATAAGGCACAGATCCGACCTGTACTGGAGTACTGTTCCCATATTTGGAGTGCAGCACCTAAACATATCCTGAAGCTACTGGATTCTGTCCAAAAAAGGGCAATTCGTCTCGTCGGTGATGCCTCGCTTACAAACTCGCTCACTTGTCTGGAACACCGTAGAAAAGTTGGCGATTTGTCTCTATTTTATAGATATTTTCATGGGCGATGCTCTTCTGAAATATCAACAATCGTTCCTCCTTTGGCAGTCTCTTCGAGATTAACCCGTCAAGTTCAGTCTTCACACCCCTTCGTGGTCACTTTGGAGACCTGCAGAACATCACTTTCCAAAGACTCATTCATCCAACGAATTGTTAGGCTTTGGAACTCATTGCCTAGGGAGGTGTTCCCCGAGGCATACAACCTCCAGAAATTTAAGAAGAACACCAACTCCTACCTTCCTTCCCTTGGTTCCCACGATGTTCTCTGAACATTACAGGATATCCCTTTTCGTGGGAACCAGAACATAAAAAAAAAAAAGTAAGGTTATGTTAAAAATATTTATTAAATGCAAAACAGGGAATTTTGTACTCACCGTAAAATCAAAATAACAAATTGGATGTTTTGAAAAAAAAATAGATTTTATAAAATTTATCTGAATGCAAATGATAAAACGCTTTGAGCAAAACTCGATGTATCAAAATAATGACAGTTGTCATAAGAGGTTAAAATGATTTCTTATGAATACAACCGATTAATCGTTATTGGCGCTATCTCTTTTCAACATTTAGAGGTCATAAATAAAGATACAAAAGAACGTATGTCATTGCTTAAAAGACAAGTGTACATATTGTATGATGTGTTTCTACTGTCAGTAGAAAGAGTTTGTGTTTACAACTGTTCATTGTTAGTGACGTCAGGGTAAAGGTCAATTTATTCTAATGTTCATTATATTTTTATGTACAGTTGCATAAATGAACCTTTTTCCTGACGTCACTAACAATGAACAGTAGTAATCACAAACTTTATATACCTCACCCTTTTCTACTGACAGTGGAAACACATCATACAATATGTACACTTGTCTTTCAAGCAAAGACATACGTTATTTTTACCTCTAATTATGACCTCTAAATGTTGAAAAGAGATAGCACCAATAACGATTAATCAGTTATATTCATAAGAATTTATTTTGACAACTTTCATTATGTTGATATATCGAGTTTTCTTCAAAGCGTTTTATCATTTGCATTTAGATAAATTCTATAAAATCGGTTTTTTTCAAAACCTTTAATTTGTTATTTTGATTTTACGGTAAGTTCAAAATTCCCTGTTTTGCATTTAATAAATATATAAAATAATAATACAATAAATTTTTTTGTTAGCCATAAATTATGTGCAAAATATTTATTAGTTAATATTATAGGAATCTTATCTAAATTTTCGAGTATTTTAAAACAGTAACATGGAATTATTTAAATTGACCTTAAACAACAGCAATATTAAGTTATTTATAACGCAAAAAAATAATGACAAGATAAACAAACAGTGGAAATATTTAGGTCAATTTTTTATACTGTATGTATGTTATCGTTTTACTTCAACACCTTTTAACCGATCACTATAATATAAATATATTTAATATATATATATAAATTTCTTTAGTCCATTGAAAAGTTACATTTGGGGTTGCGTTTTTTAGAGGACGCAATTTTATTTTTTTGATGTGTAGGGGGGGTCAGTGTAAAGCTAAAACCAAGTTTGTGGGGTCGCCACCCTTGTCCCACGGCCGCCATCTTGAAAATAGGGGTTGAAATGGTTTTTACGATATATCTCTTAAACTATTTATTTGATAAAAAAAATTTATAAACATTTTTTGTTGCAAATTAAATTCTCTACAACTTTGGTTCAGTAATTTTTTGTCGTAGAACTATAAATAAAAAAGTTATAAGCGAAAATCTTCAGAAATTCGAGAAAAATTTTTATATTTTTCGATATAACTTTTTTTTTATAATCATGATGATGAACCGCCGACATTAACACCGTTTCCTTCTCCAGTTCTCCCACTGGTATTTAATTCAGAAAGCCGATCAGATGCTGAGCCGCAGCCTGGTCCATCGAAACGACTGAGGACGGAGTAGTTCTAATTTAGAAAATCACCGTGGATTATGCCTATTGGGGATAACACGTAAAAAAAAAACGCGCCTCTAGACTCTACCTCGTGGTTGGTGGGGAAAAGAGTCAATAATTAATTATTAATAATATTGCAAAATTTGTAATTAAAAAAGTTATAATAACAAAATAAAAAAAAAACAATAACTGATGACATATTACATACACACGTATAATATAGGTATAGTTAAGAATATTGAAAAATAGTACTCACTTCGGAGTGCTGTAAAACCTTAGCTATTGACTTAATGAAAAAATGATGCAAATAAAAGTTGTTCCTACAAAAACGATCTACAAAAATGGTCAAATATCATTTTTTCGTAAAATGATAAAAAAAAATAAATTTTTTTCTCGAATCTCTGAAGATTTTCGCTTATAACTTTTTTATTTATAGTTCTACGACAAAAAATTACTGGATCAAAGTTGTAGAGAATTTAGTTTGCAACAAAAAATGTTAATAAATTTTTTTTATCAAATAAATAGTTTAAGAGATATATCGTAAAAACCATTTCAACCCCTATTTTCAAGATGGCGGCCGTGGGACAAGGGTGGCGACCCCACAAACTTGGTTTTAGCTTTACACTGACCCCCCCTATACATCAAAAAAATAAAATTGCGTCCTCTAAAAAACGCAAGGTAAGGCCTAAAAAATGTAACATTTCAATGGACTACTTTGTGGAGAAAGGTTTTGTGCTATTCTTTTTGTTGCAGATCCCACCAGGTGGCACATCGTTTTATGAACAAAAAATTAATTATAAAGAAATATGCGTCAACAAAGATCTAATGTGAAAAATTTGAATATTTACCTCTTATTTTACCTTCAAAAAAAATAAAACATAAATTGTAAACTAGAGATGGTTTTTAACCTGACTCATCATTTCTTTCAATAGCGAATCTAAAGCCGGGCAGAGACATGCAGTATTCGTAGACAACCCCCTGTCATTCACAATCAACTGATGTATGCAGTAATTGCAGAATGGGAGAATATATGTCCCAGGAACATTTCCAGCATCTAATTTTCACCGTACTCAGGCGCTTACATGCAGTAATATGGAGTCGATTCTAGCATTACGTATAAATTGTCAATTTTATTGTTTTTTTTGTTAGGTGAATTTTTTTTATGACATTAATTTAGAATAAAATGGTTTCTGCCGATTTTATTAGTAAATTATAGCACAAAGCTAATAAATAAGTTTTTATGCAATATTTATTATAATTGTAATGTTAATATTTTATCTATATACAGGCTGATTCTTTTGGAGTTCCAATTAGACGTTTTAAAGAAACTCGAATTAATAAAAAGCTGAAAATTTGAGGTTTGAGGTTTTCGGATATGCCGAATTGATCTAAAATATTTAGAGCTTTCAACTACTTTCGGTTATACCGGAAGTTAACTATAACTAGCTTATTTTAGATAGTTAAATTTTATTTCATTTTATATACGGGTAGTGTAAACTTTTACTTAATCAAAATTTCAAATCGAGGTTGTCTCTGGAAAATTTAGTTAGTATGTAGATTGGTCAAAAATCACTTTATGTATACAGCAGGGTGTTTCTAAATGCAGGCAAAAATATTCAGGATGTGATTACTCAAGAGATCACCCCTAAAAGGTGGTAAGTAAAATTAAGATTTAAATTTTTTTCTTAAATTTAAGTAAAGATATACACTTGAAATTTTGTAATTTCCGTGCATTCGCAAAAGACTAACCACCGGTATTCTTTCAACATTCCTGTTAAATTATAAGGGGGTAAAATTAGCATTCCTTACCATATTTTATATCAAATCTTTGTTTCGAGATTTAGTTTTGTAAAATAAAAATATTACTTAAAATTACTGTTTACATAAAAACATTTCTTAATCCAATCCTGGAACCAATATATTCGGTGAAAAAAAATGCAATATTATTATTATTCTTTATTAATAATAAAGTACGAATTGAAAATGGAAAACAGTAAGGGTTGCAAATGTAAGAAAAAAATACGATTAAAATATTTTAGGCCTATTTCTTATTTTTTTTTATATGTTCTGGTTCCCACGAAAAGGGATATCCTGTAATGTTCAGAGAACATCGTGGGAACCAAGTGAAAGAAGGTAGGAGTTGGTGTTCTTCTTAAATTTCTGGAGGTTGTATGCCTCGGGGAACACCTCCCTAGGCAATGAGTTCCAAAGCCTCGCAATTCGTTGGATGAATAAGTCTTTGGAAAGTGATGTTCTGCAGGTCTCCAAAGTGACCACGAAGGGGTGTGAAGACTGAACTTGACGGGTTAATCTCGAAGAGACTGCCAAAGGAGGAACGATTGTTGATATTTCAGAAGAGCATCGCCCATGAAAATATCTATAAAGTAGAGACAAATCGCCAACTTTTCTACGGTGTTCCAGACAAGTGAGCGAGTTTGTAAGCGAGGCATCACCGACGAGACGAATTGCCCTTTTTTGGACAGAATCCAATAGCTTCAGGATATGTTTAGGTGCCGCACTCCAAATATGGGAACAGTATTCCAGTACAGGTCGGATCTGTGCCTTATAGATCATAAGCAGCTGACTGGAGGTGAAATAGCTCTTGGCACGAAACAAAAAACCAAGTTTTTGGGATGCACTTTTGGCAATGGACCTCACGTGATTTTCTCAGGAAAGGTTATTGCTGATAGTAATACCAAGCATCGATATGGATGACTTCAGTGGTATGGTTACTCCTGACAAAGTTATGTTAGGCACAGTGAGATCAGCTTTTCTAGAGAAAAACAAAATTATATTATCACACGCTATTTAAAAATGATTCTCTAAGTCGTTGATATCAAGTAACGGTGTGTTGTAAACCAAGAATTTAAGGTGACTCTTAAACCAGAAATCACATGGATTTAATTCTGAAGATCGAGGAGACCAGTGTTGCGGCCCTCCTCGACTAATCCAAAGGTTGGGATAAGTTGCATCCAAGTATTGCCTAAAAGTCTGACTAAAGTGTACTGAAGCACCATCGTGTATGAACCACATGTTTTGTCTAACACTGAGTGAGATGTCCTCAAGTAGTTCAGCGAGATCATTTTCGAGAAAACTGGTGCAAGCAATTTCATTTAAGGGGAAAAACCTGGCCAAATAAGTTGTACCCTATAAATTAAATCCATACATTAACTAAAAGTACATTTTAAAAATGGTGCTTTATAATATTGTGCTGATTTTTATCTACCCATACATGATTATTATGAAAATCTGTGATAAAAACTCCTAAAAAATGTGCCTCATCCATAAACAGTATGTAATTTAGAAATTAAGGATTTCGTTGTATTTCGTTTGTAAATCATTCACAAAATGTAACTCGCTGAGAAAAATCTCGAGGTAACAAAATTTAAACACGTTGAATGTTGTCTGGGTATAATTGCTGCTCTTTTGAAACTCGCCACACAGATGTGTGGCAAATAGCTTTTAGTAAGTTAGCAATTTTTCCAGTGCTTGTTTCTGTGTGTTGATCCATTTCATCCAGAGTATCTTGTCCAACTCTTAGATTTCTAACTGTCCTGAAGCGACCAGTGTTGATTAAATTTCTTTGTAAACTTCCAGTATCGGATAGGCAATGGTAAATTCGTACACATAAAGAATGATAAGGGGTTAATTACCATTTTCCAGACCATACACAAAATGCATATCGGTTATTTCAGCGTTTTTATACACGATATAAAATAAATAAATTAAACTATAAGTGGTAGGTAATTTGCAACTACGAGGGCAGTTTGATAAGTCAGTGACTTTTTGAATTTCCCGCGCAGTTACTCCAAATTCAACAGTGCTGCCGTCAACTATAATCTATCAGTGGGCAACTTTCTAATTTTGAGCAAGCTACGTCGTGCAGTTGGTGTTTGATAGCCGTTAAAAGCAGACAACCTCGTGAATTTTTACGAAAATGGAAAAAAGTGAATTTCGTGTGCTGATTAAGCATTACTTTTTACGTAAAAAATCCATCACTGAAACTAAGGAAAGACTTTATAAATACTACGGGGACTCGGCACCATCAATTTCAATGGTTAAGAAGTGGTTTACAGAGTTCCGTTGTGGTCGTACCAGCACTAGTGACGCCGAACGTCCAGGTCGCCTAAAAGAAGTGATTACGCCGGAAATCGTCGATAAAATCCATAAAATGATATTAGATGATCGGAGAATGAAAGTGCGTGAGTTAGCTCATGCTGTAGGTATCTCAACTGAACGGGTACATCATATTTTACACGAATATTTGGACATGAAAAAACTCTCTGCGAGATGGGTGCCGCGATTGCTCACACTCGACCATAAGCGCAATCGTGTGACCACTTCAAAAGAGTGTTTAGCGATGTTCAGCCGTAATCCGGACACATTTTTGCGCCGTTTTGTTATTGTGGATGAAACATGGATCCATCACAACACGCCAGAGACTAAGGAACAATAGAAACAGCGGGTTACTCGGGGTGAATGTGGACCAAAGAAGGCGAAACAGAGTCTGTAGCCAACAAGGTCATGGCCACAGTTTTTTTGGATGTACGCGGTGGATGTCATTCACATCGATTACCTCAAGAAAGGTAAAACGATCACCGGCGAATATTATGTAGCATTTGAAATTGCTACTCGTTAATTTTGTTTTTTTATATATAGTAAATTTTTCATTTATTGGGCATTGTAGCATTTGAAATTGCCACCTGCTAATTTTGTTTTTTTATATATAATAGTTTTTTATTTATTGGGCATAGTACTTACAGAGAACATTCAGTTTTGATATCAAATTCCTGAATAAAACATTTATTTCACTATTTCAAAACAAACATATATATAGTTGAATACTAGTGAATTTCACAAGTTTCAACACTAGGTAATACTCTTGCTTCTGACATTCTAAGAGCTGTTGAAAGTAATATACTCAAGCTGCAGGAACCTTATGATTTCTGGCTGTATTCCTGGATTTCTGAAATTTAAGATAGTGAAGTCAATAAAAACATCCATTCACATGTGAGCAGGCGACATACCGTTGTGTTCTCTGGTATGATGAATTCTAGGCTATTGAAGGTTTGTCCCAGGATTTTGTTGATTCTGAATGAGATCTCTAGGTATTTACTGGGTTTTTTCTTTATTTTTCAAAATATAATCTTAAAGGTTATATTTATTTACTTTCTAGACGTCGAGTCATTGTGGGCGTGTCACTGTTCTTCTTTCATAGAACTTCTGTCATCGGTCTCAAGTCGGTTAGCCGTTAATGTTTCGTGCCATAGTAGAAAAGAAAGAAGAAGAATGGTCTTTTAGATTACATTCTATGAAATTCATTCTGTCAATCAATAGCATTTATGGTTCTGACCAATGAGAGGCTAGGAATTCAAAACTGGCGCTGATTTCATACAGGATGTGCAGTTTTTTCTGACAACTGTTAGAAATAGGAGGATGGTTCTGTCCTCGTGGTCGTCGAGGAGTTCTTTTGCGGTGCGGCCATGATGAGGTGTGCTTGTCTCGTGTTTGGGATTCTTTTTCGGTATTGAACCGAAATTAACCCTTAGGGGGGAATTTACGAAGTGCCGTTTGGGCCGAGATCAAGTCGCACCCATCGTTAGTGGTTTTTTTTGGAGCCTTATATGGGGATTTGTGCCAAACACCGGTAAGCTGCCATGCGGTGGGAACACCGCCATTTTGTCCTGATGTCCTGTTAGTCCGTTTTAGTCCTGTTTGCTGTTATGGATATCTTCTAGTTTTACCTCCCTTCTCAGAAGGTAAGTTATGACTTTTGAACTAGCAATGATATCGATCAGGTTGAAAATATACCTACTTCATTTTGTTGGTTTTTTATTTTGCACATGTCCTTTCATGAGATTATTTTTTTGTTAGGGTGTTAGGGTACAGCTTAGCTCTCACCATCAGACTCCTGGAAATCGAACGACGACTCTTGTGGCAACTCTTGACTTTGGTCAAGATTCCCACGAGGACCAACACCGAGTCGCTTTTAAATCCTGGCCAGAGTCGACAGACATCCACCGGATGAGATCTAGTAGTAGCCGATAGAGGCTAGAGACCTGCTGAGTTGCATCATCGACCCCTGGCTGACCTGGAAGGTTGAGCCTTTCTTCTGCCTTCTCTTCGTTTTGCTGTCTGTTTCCTGTCTTCTTCCTGTCTTCGTTTTTGTGTCTTCAACTACATCAAGTGGACCTTGGATAGAGGCTACATATGTGGACCATTGGACTTTAATACCAGGTTTTTTTACACCTTCAGTGTTCTCTTACCTTTTTGAAATTTTTTATAACTATTTTATCATATTAGTGCTTATCATACCATCATTTTAAATAATTACTAATTATTGATATCGTATATTATACCACCGTGATAATTTTATAAACTATAATCTAAAGGACTTTTGTGAAGTTCTCACATAGTACTATGTGACAGCAGATTCAGTCACAGGTTTATTTCTTACCATTATACCCCATTCTGGTAACTTTGAGCGGTATAACACCAGGTATAAAAGTGTATGTATTTCGCTATAATACATTAGTTAATATTATTATATATGTTATTTAATTTATGTAATTATTATTTTATGGTTCCCTGGTCTACAACCTATTTTGCCTTGTCCACTTTGATATTCTAATTATATTCTTATATGTGATATGTTTTTTTATTCTTCTATTTGCCCAGCCTGAATGTCTAAGAAAATTTAATATTAAGTCATTTTAGGTATTTTGTTAAAGATAGATATTTGGTTTTCTCAATTATCCAAATATAGTAAAGCAATATCTAAATTGGGTGGCGCCCTTAATGAATTTGAATTTTCATTCTTAGAGCCGTAAATAATTCGAACTCACTTTATCTGTTCTCCGGCGAACAGCTGCCGTCAGCACATTGTGTTCTATTTTTTTATGTAATGAACATAATAAAGAAGGTCACATAAATAGCGTCCAACGTGTGGGGCCCGAAAATTCAGAAATTCATGTTAGAAATTTTTTGAAAAACCTGAATTGATTTTCTTAGATTTTTGGTTTGGTACATTTAGTTGAATAATTACAACCTGTCCTTCAAGTCTTATTGTTTATTTGAAGACAGACATTTCAGGAACAGCTTTAGGTGTTTTTGAAACAGGTAAACAGGATAAGTTATTTTTTTGAGATATCTAGGAACCGTGTATGTGTGTTCATTTGTAATAATTATATATTTCGGAGCTAAGATAGCAAATTTTAAAGATTTCCTTTTTGAAAATTTCCTTTTTTGAAAATAATTTTCTGGTAACAATTTTGACAGATATTTTTCATAGGGATTTTCATAGATATTTTTGTGACTGACAACCTGATATTGATAACTCAATATCAAATTAGTTAGATATTACATTTGCTTTTTGTTTCTGCTCATTACAAGTCACTATGGATTCACTTAAGGTAAAACACTTGCTGATAGCTGAGATCAACTATGAGTTGAGGATCAGAGGTGTTATTTCTGAACGTAATATGGATGATAAGAGAAAAATTTTAGGTCGTTTGATTTCAAAAGAGATACAACAAGGACAGAATGTTCTGGCCTTAGTAGATCCATCTTTTAATTTTGAGATTGAAAAAACAGAGATAGAAAACACATTAACTTCTATTAAATTTTTAATTAGTGATTTTGATGGTCCTTCTACAGATTCCACTTATAAAAGAGTAGTATCTAGATTATGTCATGTGACTTTGAGGATTCAGAGAATTCCATTAAATAACACCGATGAAAACTTTGAAGATATGTCATTGTTTAAAAATGAGTCCTATGCCACATCTCTACAACTAGATGCTGAATTACATGACAAGGTGTCGGAACAGGAATCTGAACCAGTTAATGTGCCTTTAATGAATTCCACTGTTAATCCTTCTCTGAGACAATCTACCAGTAATTCTTTCTCTCCAAATTTCTCGAAATCAACTCCTGTCTACAAATTGGGAATACAATTTGATGGAGATTCTAAAAATCTTTTGTCGTTCATAGAGCGAATTGAAGAACTTGCTCAAGCTAGACATGTTTCTAAAGTAGAGCTTTTTGAGTCTGCTAGTGATCTTTTTACAGGAAAAGCTACCTTCTGGTATAGATACATTAAATCTCAGGTCACTGATTGGGACTCATTAACTTTAAAAATGAGGAAAGATTTTCTAGTGTCAGATTTTGAAGATGAAGTTTGGCTACAAATTAAGAACCGGAAACAGGGTAATACAGAACCAGTAGTTATTTATATTGCTTGTATGGAAGCTCTTTTTAATAGACTCAGTCATGGAGCAGCTGAGGTTACTAAAATAAGATATATTAAAATGGGACTAAAGTCTGATTATAGAAGTAGGCTGGCTTTGTGTGATATAGATTCAGTTTCACATCTTGGAACTTTATGTAAGAAGTTAGAGGAATCTGATGCACTATGCCCCAGTAGTTCTAGTTCCCAGAGTAGATCAGTAGCTATGCTAGATGATCCTGAATTAGCTTTCATTTCAAATACCCAAGTGAACAGAAACCCTGTTCATAAGAATATAGATTCTGGTAATAAATTCCGGAAAAATAAATTCAGAAATGCCACTTCAACATCAAATTTTCCACCTTCAAATTCTTCACCTGCAACTTCGAATTTGGCTTCAAATAGCATTCCTGCCTCTTCCTCAACAGTTGGTACAGCTAGTTATAAAGTGGGAAACCCTAAAGTGAGAAATCCTGTTATTTGTTGGAGATGCAATTTACCTAATCATACTTTTCAAGATTGTAAGTCAGGCATCAAGAAAAAGTTTTGTTTTAAATGTGGAACACCAAATGTTGTTTTCAGAGACTGTGTTAGGTGTAAAGGGAAACAAATAAAGAAGAATGTTGTAAAAGGCTCTCAATTTTCTCCAAAAATTTCAAGAGCCAATAGTCAAAATTTTAATAATGAGGGAGATTCCATAAATTTTGTAGCTCCTTTATTGATTAAGAAAAACAATGATAATAGGCCTTATGTAAAAATCCAACTTGTGGACACTAATGTCATTGCACTTCTAGATAGTGGTGCCAACATATCAGTTATAGGTCAGGGAGGTTTAAGAACAATAAAAGATTTAGATTTAATAATAAGAAGTCCTCACTTAAACCATGTTCTAACAGCTGATGGTACACAACAAAAAGTTGATGGTATAGTGGATTTGCCTATCAATATAAATGGGGATATACAAATTATTCCTGCATTAGTAGTACCTTCCCTATCACAATCTTTTATTTTGGGTAGTGATTTTTGTAGTAAATTTAGTGTGTCCATTGATTTTCATGACTTTAGTTGGGACATTAAATGTCGAGTTTCAGGTGAAACTGTTGACATTGTTGCCACATCTCAACAATGTAGTATTTTTGAGACTAGTATTGATGATGAGCTCACACAGGAACAAGAGAAGCAGATGATAGATTTAGTAAACTCATTTAAGGAAATTAGTAGTGATTCTCGTTTAGGTCGAACTGATAAAATAACTTTAGAGATAGATACTGGTGATGCAAAACCGTTTAAGCAGAGACAGTATTTAATGTCACCGTATATGTTGAACATGCTTAATGATGAACTAGATGACATGCTCAAATTGGATGTCGTTGAACCGTCTAACAGTCCTTGGAACAGTCCCGTCTTGTTAGTTAAGAAATCTTCTGGTGAATACAGATTTTGTTTTGATGGACGTAAGTTGAATGAACTTACTAAACACGATAGTTATCCACTGCCAAGGATAGACAGAATCTTAACTTTGTTGAGAAATGCTAAGTATATATCGAGTATCGATTTAAGAAAAGCGTTTTGGCAAGTTCCACTTACAGACTCGTCTAAAGAAAAGACTGCGTTTAGTATTCCAGGACGAGGATTATTTCACTTTAATGTTATGCCGTTTGGTTTATGTAACAGCGCGCAGACGCAACAAAGGCTGTGTGATGCGTTGTTTGGCCCCCGATTTGAACCTCATCTATTTACTTATTTGGATGATATTATCATCATTTCAGCTACTTTTGAAGAACATGTAAATCTTTTATATGAAGTGAAAGATATTTTAAAAGATGCTAATTTAACCATAAACTTGAAAAAATGTGAGTTTTTCAAAACATCTCTTAAATATCTCGGTTTTGTCATTGACAGGCAAGGTATCAGGACTGATCCTTCCAAAGTCTCGGTTATGGTTAATTATGCTCGTCCAACTACTAGTACTGAGATAAAACGATTTATGGGTCTTTGTTCATGGTATAGGAGATTTATTGATAATTTTTCTACTTTAATAGCTCCTATTAGTGCTTTGTTAAGAGGGAAAGGTAAAAAGCAACCTATAGAGTGGACTCCTGAGGCAGAAACTTCTTTTCTCGCCATCAAGAAGGCTCTTGTATCAGCACCCATTTTATGTCCCCCTGATTTTGCTTTGCCGTTTACCATCCAGTGCGACGCAAGTGATGTAGGCGTGGGTGGTGTGTTGACTCAGGAAGTTCAGGGTGCCGAGAGGGTCATTGCCTATGCCTCAAGGTCCCTATCAAAATCTGAAAGGAATTACAGTGTAACAGAGAGGGAATTACTCAGTTTAATCTTTTTGATAGATAAATTTCGCCCTTATATTGAAGGAACTGTTTTTAAGGTGACTACTGATCACCATAGTCTGCTCTGGCTACATAATCTTAAAGATCCTTCCGGCAGATTAGCCAGATGGGCTGTTAAATTAAGGCAACACACTTTTGAGTTGGCCTATACAAAGGGTGCTAATAATCGGGTGCCAGATTTTCTCTCCCGAATGCCTTTTTCAGAAACAGACAATAAGTTAGAAGTTGATTTAATAGATGTTAAGTCTGATTCAGACAATTGGTATTCCTCTCTGCGAGCTAAAGTTTTACAAGATCCTGTTGCTTATTCTCATTTTAAAGTAGATAATGATTTGATATATAAATATGTTCCTTCAAAAGTACCCATTAAATCTAATATAATTGAATGGAAAGTAGTTGTTCCGAAATCACAAAGAATTGATGTCATAAAAGATTCGCATGATCCATCCATTTGTAGTCATTTTGGTTTTTTTAAAACACTTTCGAGAGTCCAAGAACATTACTATTGGCCTAAAATGAGAGGTGATATTTTGAGATATGTTAAGTTGTGTAAAGTCTGCCAGTCGCAAAAATTATCAAACACTCCTCGTATGGGACTTATGGGTACTCAACGTTCCGTTAAATATCCTTTTCAGACTATTGCTGTTGATATCATGGGACCATTTCCCAGATCTTCAAAAGGTTTCACTTATTTATTGGTTGTTTCAGATTTCTTTACTAAATATACATTGTTGTGTCCAATGCGAGATGCCAAGGCACCTAGCATAATTAAATTTATGGAAAATCAAGTTTTTTTGATATTTGGAGTACCACAGTTCATTATCTGTGATAATGGAACTCAGTTTGCTGGTAAACAGTTTAAGAAGTTAGCTGAAACATATAAAGTTCAGAAAATATGGTACACCCCTCGTTATTCAGCACAGTGTAATTTTGTAGAAAGAACCAATAAGACTATAGGTCAAGCTATTAGAAGTTATGTGGATGAACACAAGGATTGGGATAAAGAATTGTATAAGATTCAACAGGCAATAAATACAGCAACCCATGAAGTCACCCATTATTCTCCTGCTTTTCTAAATTTTGGTCGTAATGTGCCTATTTCTGGTAATTTTTATGGTAACCTTCCTAACACTCAAGACATAGAACTTTTACCTGATTGTAGGGATAGTTATGTTCAAGATGTCAAGGGTCTTAGTGAAGTATTTGTGACTATCCAGGATAGACTACATAAAGCTTATCAGAGGAATGCAAAATCTTACAATCTCAGGAAAAGAGATCATGTATTTAATGAGGGTGATAAAGTTTGGAAAAGGAATAAAATTCTTTCTGATGCTGCGAGTAAATTCAGTGCCAAGCTGGCGCCGAAATATATATTATGTATAGTGAAGAAGCGAATATCTCGTTTAGTTTATTCCTTAGATAATATGGATGGTTCTCCTGCTGGAGAATGGCATATTAAAGATCTGAAGGAATATTTTGGATCCAATTCAGATGTTTCTGTTGGATAGTTATTTAATTCAAACCGTAATTTTTTGATTTGTACACAGAGTATATCTGTAGTGGTTTGGTTAAATGTTTCATTTAAGTAAACTTAATGCTAAAGTTTTACTGATTTTTTTTGTGCGTTGGTGCACAATTTTTTTGGTGCGTTGGTGCACAAATTTTTGGTGCGTTGGTGCACAATTTTTTGGTGAGTTGGTTCACAATTTTTGGTGCGTTGGTGCACAATTTTTGGTGCATTGGTGCACAAATTTTTGGTGCGTTGGTGCACGATTTTTGGTGCGTTGGTGCACAATATTTGTTGCGTTGGTGCACAATATTAGGTAATTGAAATTACAAATTTTGAGGTCAATCTTTGACAATTTTTGCTGGTGTAACTTAGGAAACCTTGGTTGGTTTTCCTATTTTTTTTTGGAGAAAATAATTAGTAGGAAATCTAATTATGAATGTTCCCTTGAGAGTATGCATACTTCAATTCTTTTTTCCTGTTGATGTTTCATATAGGTCTGATCAACCTGAAATAAACATCATTATTACCTTGTGTAGATATTTCTTCTATTATTTAGCAATTCATTAACTTTACTAGTGATTTTGATTTGACATACCGATTTTGACCTGTAAACCGATTTTGACTTGTAAACCGATTTTGATTTTTTCCCTATATAGACATTCTACTGATTTTGACTTCCTTAAGGAACGTGTGGTACGCGAAGATACTATATATAAATCAATTACTATCACTAAGTAGCCACTACCTCATAAAAATTTGTTTACAAATTTTTACTCTTCGGAGAGGGGTATGTGTAGCATTTGAAATTGCTACTCGTTAATTTTGTTTTTTTATATATAGTAAATTTTTCATTTATTGGGCATTGTAGCATTTGAAATTGCCACCTGCTAATTTTGTTTTTTTATATATAATAGTTTTTTATTTATTGGGCATAGTACTTACAGAGAACATTCAGTTTTGATATCAAATTCCTGAATAAAACATTTATTTCACTATTTCAAAACAAACATATATATAGTTGAATACTAGTGAATTTCACAAGTTTCAACACTAGGTAATACTCTTGCTTCTGACATTCTAAGAGCTGTTGAAAGTAATATACTCAAGCTGCAGGAACCTTATGATTTCTGGCTGTATTCCTGGATTTCTGAAATTTAAGATAGTGAAGTCAATAAAAACATCCATTCACATGTGAGCAGGCGACATACCGTTGTGTTCTCTGGTATGATGAATTCTAGGCTATTGAAGGTTTGTCCCAGGATTTTGTTGATTCTGAATGAGATCTCTAGGTATTTACTGGGTTTTTTCTTTATTTTTCAAAATATAATCTTAAAGGTTATATTTATTTACTTTCTAGACGTCGAGTCATTGTGGGCGTGTCACTGTTCTTCTTTCATAGAACTTCTGTCATCGGTCTCAAGTCGGTTAGCCGTTAATGTTTCGTGCCATAGTAGAAAAGAAAGAAGAAGAATGGTCTTTTAGATTACATTCTATGAAATTCATTCTGTCAATCAATAGCATTTATGGTTCTGACCAATGAGAGGCTAGGAATTCAAAACTGGCGCTGATTTCATACAGGATGTGCAGTTTTTTCTGACAACTGTTAGAAATAGGAGGATGGTTCTGTCCTCGTGGTCGTCGAGGAGTTCTTTTGCGGTGCGGCCATGATGAGGTGTGCTTGTCTCGTGTTTGGGATTCTTTTTCGGTATTGAACCGAAATTAACCCTTAGGGGGGAATTTACGAAGTGCCGTTTGGGCCGAGATCAAGTCGCACCCATCGTTAGTGGTTTTTTTTGGAGCCTTATATGGGGATTTGTGCCAAACACCGGTAAGCTGCCATGCGGTGGGAACACCGCCATTTTGTCCTGATGTCCTGTTAGTCCGTTTTAGTCCTGTTTGCTGTTATGGATATCTTCTAGTTTTACCTCCCTTCTCAGAAGGTAAGTTATGACTTTTGAACTAGCAATGATATCGATCAGGTTGAAAATATACCTACTTCATTTTGTTGGTTTTTTATTTTGCACATGTCCTTTCATGAGATTATTTTTTTGTTAGGGTGTTAGGGTACAGCTTAGCTCTCACCATCAGACTCCTGGAAATCGAACGACGACTCTTGTGGCAACTCTTGACTTTGGTCAAGATTCCCACGAGGACCAACACCGAGTCGCTTTTAAATCCTGGCCAGAGTCGACAGACATCCACCGGATGAGATCTAGTAGTAGCCGATAGAGGCTAGAGACCTGCTGAGTTGCATCATCGACCCCTGGCTGACCTGGAAGGTTGAGCCTTTCTTCTGCCTTCTCTTCGTTTTGCTGTCTGTTTCCTGTCTTCTTCCTGTCTTCGTTTTTGTGTCTTCAACTACATCAAGTGGACCTTGGATAGAGGCTACATATGTGGACCATTGGACTTTAATACCAGGTTTTTTTACACCTTCAGTGTTCTCTTACCTTTTTGAAATTTTTTATAACTATTTTATCATATTAGTGCTTATCATACCATCATTTTAAATAATTACTAATTATTGATATCGTATATTATACCACCGTGATAATTTTATAAACTATAATCTAAAGGACTTTTGTGAAGTTCTCACATAGTACTATGTGACAGCAGATTCAGTCACAGGTTTATTTCTTACCATTATACCCCATTCTGGTAACTTTGAGCGGTATAACACCAGGTATAAAAGTGTATGTATTTCGCTATAATACATTAGTTAATATTATTATATATGTTATTTAATTTATGTAATTATTATTTTATGGTTCCCTGGTCTACAACCTATTTTGCCTTGTCCACTTTGATATTCTAATTATATTCTTATATGTGATATGTTTTTTTATTCTTCTATTTGCCCAGCCTGAATGTCTAAGAAAATTTAATATTAAGTCATTTTAGGTATTTTGTTAAAGATAGATATTTGGTTTTCTCAATTATCCAAATATAGTAAAGCAATATCTAAATTGGGTGGCGCCCTTAATGAATTTGAATTTTCATTCTTAGAGCCGTAAATAATTCGAACTCACTTTATCTGTTCTCCGGCGAACAGCTGCCGTCAGCACATTGTGTTCTATTTTTTTATGTAATGAACATAATAAAGAAGGTCACAATTATTCAAAGCTTTTGAACAGATTCGACGTTGATTTGAAGCAAAAACGGCCGCATTTGGCGAAGAAGAAAGTGCTGTTCCATCAAGACAATGCACGTGTGCATACTTGTCTAGTCACGATGGCCAAAATCCACGATTTGGGATATGAACTGCTACCCCATTCAGCATATTCTCCAGATTTAGCCCCCTGCGACTATTTTCTGTTTTCAAACCTAAAGAAATGGCTGGGCGGTAAGAGATTTGAGTCGAATGAAGAAGTCATTACCGAAACAAACGCGTATTTCGAGAGCTTTGAAAAAACCTATTATTTGGAGGAAATAAAAAAAATAGAAAAACGCTGGACTAAATGTATCGAGCTAAAAGGTGATTATGTAGAAAAATAAAATGTTTATTTGCGGAAAAAAATTTGTTTTATTCAAAAAGTCACTGACTTATCAAGCCGCCCTCGTATCAACAACAGTTTTTGGAATTAGCCTACTTAAATTTGTAGACACGAATGAATTGCCAAAAATACTACTATTGCATTGTAATTAAAACAAGGTAGGTACCACACATGATATTATTTTTTATTTTTTTTACCGAATCTATTGGTTTTAGTAAAATTGTTTTTAAATAAACAGGGATTTTAAGTAATATTTTTATTTTACAAAATTAAATCTCGAAAAAAAGATTTATGATTATATAAGGTAAGGGATGCTTTTTTTACCCTTTTATAATGTAACAGTAATGTTAAAAAAATAGCGGTGGTTAGTCTTTTGCGAGTGCACGGAAAATACAACATATTTTTTTACCCAAATTTAAAAAAAAAAATTAATACTTAATATAACTCACCACCTTTTAGGGGTGATATCTCAGAAGGGGGCGGGCTGAGAAATTTTACTACAAAAAGATCCATCTTAATCACCTCCTGATTTTTTTGCATGAATTTAAAAACACCTTGTATATATAATATCCGAAAAAAAGTGTATAGGGTAAATAAAAATAAAAAAAGCAAAAAAATTATTTTTTGTCTTTCTCTCGGTGTTTTGCCATTTAAAACGCAAACACCACGTGCACTATCCAATATTATTGTTGATGCAATCTCCTAAATAAAATAAATTGCTGCTATTCTATGTGTTATACCTCATCAGAAAATAGATCGGCAATTAATAATTTTTCACAATCGTAATTTCTTAATATATAATTTTATAGTTTATCATAGATGACATGAGAAGAGAAGAATCAGAAGAGCATATAAATCCCACTTCCCCAGCTGAAGTTGGAAAAATAATAAAGTACCAGAAGAAAAGAAAAGCCCCAGGACACGACGGCATCAGAAACAAGGTACTACAAGAGCTCACACAGAAGGCAGTCGTCTACCTAACCACAGTGATCAATGGAATCCTCAAGTTAAAGCACTTCCCCAAGGAATGGAAAAAAGCAGATATCATCATGATCAGGAAACCGGGAAAAGACCCGCTCTTTCCTCAAAACTACCGCCCAATCAGCCTGCTGCCAGCGATGAGCAAAGTCGCCGAAAGAGTTATACTCTACAGACTACAAGAGCAGACAGAGCAACTGAACGTAATCCAAGATGAACAATTCGGATTCCGAAGTTAACACTCTACCGAAATGCAAGTGCTGAAGCTAGTAGAATACATCAGTGAGGGTTTCCACAGAAACAGTTACACTGGTGTCATTTTCCTAGATGTCAGCAAGGCTTTCGACAGAGTTTGGCACTACTAGACTCCTTCCTCAGAAACAGAAAAGCGAGAGTAAAGACAGCGAACCACATCACCAGATACGCCAGGATGGAAGCGGGAGTACCACAAGTAGCGGTTCTCTCCCCCTTTCTCTACACAATCTACACGAGCGACGTTCCAAAAATGAACAGGACCAAACTGTCACTCTACGCTGACGACACCGCAATAGCAGCAAGAAGTACTCAACCAAGGATGATTGAGAGATACTTACAAGAAGAGGTAGACCAATTAGAAGATTGGTGCCTAAAATGGAAGATAAAAATCAACGCAGAAAAATCACAGGCAGTGCTCTTCGGAAAAAGAAGAAAACAGCCCACAAGGAACATCCAATTCAAAAACGAAGACATCCCTTAGACGGAATCAGCAAAATATCTTGGAGTTCAACTGGACAAGCGCCTAACCTTCAAGAAACAAATGGATGCAGCAATAGACAAAGCAAGATTCACAAGAGGACAGCTGCAATGCTTAATAGGAAGGAGAAGCAACCTTCTCCTAAAGACAAAACTCCTATTAATAAATAGCATCATTCTCCCGATGATTACTTATGCCTCTCTAGCCTGGGGACAAGTGACAAGAAGAAAATCACACAGGACAAGGATCCAAGCGCAGCAGAACATATGCATCAGATAAGCAGCGGACGCACCGTGGTACGTCTCCAACGCCCAACTGCGAGAAGATCTAAAAATTACAACGATCCTAGAACGGATGAAGACGCACGCAGAAAAAACATTTGACAAGCTAAGAGCGCACCAAAATAGAGAGCTACAAAAATTGACAGACTACGACCCGGAAGATGTCCATTGGAAATATTTGAGACCAAAGCACCAGCTGCTAAACAACTAAGAAGAGGATACTAACCTTTCTTTTCAGATTTAATAAATTACTTTTCAGATAGAAAACTACAGCAAAAGCAAGAACCAAGTGAGGAAAGAAGAACAGGAAGCCGGATCCATAAACACACCGGACAAGGAAAAAAGAAGACTAATAAAAAACTTTTCTTTCAGCAAAAGGTGGATATTTGTCTTGATAAATTGAAACTGGCACGCGGACCTTCAGTCATAGTAAATTCACTTGAAACAGAAATCGAAATAGAATTCATGTAACTTCTAGTCTACTTAAGACTCTAACTTTATAGTGCCCTGCACTGCGTTAGGTACTTGTGCGCTGACTTCATCGGCCACCTTTGGACCTCAGGGTTTCGGTTCGAGAGTAAGCCTGGTACAATGAGTACTGGGGGTGGTGGCAGGTTAAACTCTTCAAGTTGCTCCTGGGGCTTTGGCAGCTTGGCAGACGAACAAAGTGCTCGCTTGCCAAGTGATCCAAGCTTGGGGTCTCAGGTGCACTTTGCACAGGGACAGATGACATACATACTGTCATAAAGTCAGGCCTTTTTTCTGTAAAAATAGGCAAAAGCTACTCATTTCCACCTGCTACGGTTTTAACACACATATTTTGATTCTACTTTCATCAGAAATTTCATACATGCTTATAGTCTGGCCAGTACCCCTGACCTGACCTTTTTTTAAAACAATTTCGATCTGATCAAGATACGTTTACCTAGGCCGACCTCTACTGACTTGCCCATTCACACGACCATTCACAAGACCAACTATCGCCTGCAACTTCTCATCATATGATGAGATAATATGACCTGATTATTGGCGTAAAGGATGCATTTGTTCACAATAAAATTATTCATTCTCAATGCATACGTTTTTTTAAATATTTTAAACAACCGTCTACGAATGAGTTACACAGTCAAAGGTGAAGCCACACATCCCTGTTTAATATATTTTTTGACGTTAAACCAACCTGTGTTTCGTTTATCTTGACACAAGCACAGGAATCCTCGTAAAGTGATTTCAGCGCTCGTATCAAGCTACCGCTCACCCCATGCAAAGACATTGTCGACCACAATGCATTCCTCACCACTTTGTCATAGCCTTTTTTCAAGTTTATAAAAGCGCAGTAGACCTATCGACTTTAAGCCGATACAGACGACGATAACTTTGTGCGTTAGGCCATTAAAACTCCAGAAAGCGAATGATCTATACAGATTGTCACTGTTGCAACAAAATTATGCATTAACAAAGAAAAAGGTTCGCAGCAGGACTTTAAAAATTACCGAGGTATTAGTTTACTCAGCATCGTCGGCAAACTGTATGCAAAGGTATCGATTAAAATAGCGACAAATAAAATGAATGAAAAGATATGGGATGTGCAAACAGGTTTTATAAGAGAAATGGATCATGTCTTTTAATCACTAGGTAAAGTCGAAAAATTCTTGGCTGAAAGTCAAAAGGTCTACTGCGCTCTTGTAGGCTTGGAAAAGTCCTATGACAGAGTGCTAAGGAATAAATTGTGGTCAACATTGTCTATGTATGGGATGAGCGGAAGTTTGATACGAGCACTTAAATCACTTTACGGGTATTTCACTGCTTATGTCAAGATAAACGGAGCTACACGGACTGGTTTAACATCGAAAAAGGAGTTATACAAAAGGCTTCACCATGACTGTTTAACTTATACATAGACGATTGTTTAAAACATTTGAAGGAGATTTTTTTAGCATCATTTGAGGAGAAGTTGCAAGTGATGGTTAATATTACGCATGATGCCCTAAAATAAAAGGATTAAAAGTGAATGCAAGTAAAACAAAAGAAATGGTTTTTGAAAAAGAGGATATAACAAAATGCGAGGTGTTGATGAAAAAGAAAGAGTGAAACATGTGAATGAGTTTGTATACTTGGGTTTTAACTTTACGGGAGATTGAAAGTCTGACTGTGATATTGAGCAAAAGGTGTAACTGGGAAACAAATAAATGGCGCTCTGCATATCTTTATAAGCAGCCAGACCGTTTAAAAAAAGGCACGACTAGCTGTGCATAGAGGATTGCAGGTCCTTACACTTGTGTGTACTAGGAAATGTTGGGGTGGCAGAAAAAGCATGAAAGTAGGATCAAAGCTGCGGTGATGAGTAGTCTGAGAACTATAGCCGGAGTGACCATGGTGGATAAAATAAGGAATAGTGAGATAAGGGAATGCTGTGGTGTAAAAGATGTAGTAACAAATGCTTAAATGGTTTGGTCACGTAGAGAAGATGATTAAAAAAGGATTGACAAAAAATATTTATAAGACGAGTGTAAATGGGCAAGTCGGTAGAGGTCGACCTATGCAAATATATCTTAATCAGATCAAAATTGTTCTAAAGAAAAACCGGCTCAAGAGTGCCAGCTTGGTTTTATTGTGATATCTCCAAATCTTGTTGTTATATTAAAATAAAATAGGTTTTTGAGTTTTAAGTCTAACTATAAGCTTGTAAACAGAAGAAGTTTTATCAAAATAATTTTAGTATTTTTTAAATACGGCTCAAACAAACAAAAAGACGATCACATAATTTTTAATTTTAATTTAAAATTAGTTTGGTTTTGTTTTCGACTGGCGTTTGATAAAAGCAGACTGTATTGATTTATTAAAAAACAAATAAATTTGTCGAATTTCAAAAAATTAAATAAGTCAAAAAAAAATTGAAATTAACAGTAATCACCCAAAAAGGGAACCTACCTTTCTCGTCTCTTCGGCTAACCCTGATGCTCGCCATAGGCAAAAGGCTCGGGAATATTGTTAAAAAGGAAAAGTGGTAGGGATGCTTGGTACCTTTGATATATCTCCTGAAAGTGCGAAGAGTCGGTACACATTCGTCTGTCCCCATGTTAATGTCGGGAATGATTAACTGACATTTAAAACAAATTTGAATAATTCCGCATTATAAGTACTCGATCATTTCGACAAAACTTGATGTATGGTATTTTTTTTTAAAAGAAGGATTCTCGATGAAGATTGGTCCTTGTAGTGTCAATCTTGAGAGTAAATGGGTGAGACTGATCAGCGTGCCGAGTTCTTCGGCCGAATGTGGCCAATGGTGGTACAAAAGTTTTTATTTCTCTAGAGCATCTGCCATGGAAATATCTGTAGAGCAATGACTGGTCTGCAACTCTTCTTCTATGTTCTAGAGGGTGAAGGGTATCTGTGAGAGTTGAGCTGTTTATCAAGCGAATGGCTCTTTTCTGAATGGAATCTAGAAGACGAAGAGAATGCCTTGGTACTGAACCCCAAATGTGCGAGCAATACTCCAATAGAGGTCGGATTTGAGCCTTGTACGTCGTCAACAGTTGATCAGGAGTAAAAAACTTTCTGGCTTTTCACAGAAAACCTAGCCTCTGCCTTGCCGACTTTGCGATGTTAGCAACATGGTCATGCCAAGAAATATTATTGGACACCGTGACTTCCAAAATCGAGATGGAGGGACTTGGTTCAAGGGTATTTCCGGACATTGTGATAGGATGATTTGAGGAATTCACTTTCTTGGAAAACGTGGCACTTTGTGTTTTTTGGACGTTGAACTGAACAAGATTGTTGGTTCCCCACTCGACGATTGTTTTAAGATCTCTATTGATGGAATCAACCTGTTCCTGCCTGAGTCTATTTGTATCATTCACCGAAAGTGATCGATAGGATGTGAAAGTTGAGACAAGTGTGCTATCGTCTGCGAAACTGTAAATGGGGTTCGTGGTGGTTTTTAAGAGGTCGTTGATGTGTAAAAGAAATAAGGTGGGGGACAGGATGGAACCCTGGGGGACCCTGGCATTGGTTTTAAACGCATCAGAAGAAATACCGTCAACTGCCACATGTAAGGAGCAATCCTGCATGAAGCTCAAGAGCCATTCGCGCAGTTTGGTTGGGAGACCGTATGCAGATAATTTACATAACAATGCCTGGTGCCAATCGCGGTCAAAGGCTTTAGATATATCCAAGGCTATTGCACGGGATTCACCAAACTTTTCAATCTACAGTAGACCGAAGTTGTCGAAATCCATATTGTCTGTCACGAATTATCTCAAATTTACTTTGCATACATGAAGATTGATAACTTATACAAATCATATTTTCCGCAACTAAAGTGTGGCGGTTCAGAATTTCCGCAAGCTAATAAAGTCCAAAAAGTCTTTATAGCTAAAAAAATACTGGTCGTAGACAATAAGTGTAATTGGGAAAAAGTTTTCTTGCAAAGAGACCTAAAATTTAAAACGTAACAGACCTCATTTAAATTAATAGGACCAGTGATATGACTTGTTAAACTTAGGTCTTAAAAAAAGCATTTTTTTAACATTTGTGATTTTTCTAAAATAACTCAAAACTACTGAATATAGGTATATGCAAAGTTTATTTATGAAATACAAATATTTTTTCCTGAATAATAAAAAAAGCATGTTAGTTTTGGTGACGAAGAAAGCCAACGTTATACACTTTTATTGTTCTTCAAATTGTCGTGATAAGCAAGACGTTCTTTAATGGTATTTAACAATGGATACCTGAGTCCACATCTTCCATTAAAATCGTCCGTATCCAAAGTCCAAACCATTATTCCACCAATCCCTTGAGATACTGCAAAATCGACCTTTAAAGCTATTGATCGCTCATCTTCGTAACCTACCCATTGGTCGTCCCAAACTCTATGCGGAACTTTCTGTTCATCATCCCAATAATACGTTGAATCTGAGCCAGAATAGAATTCGCAGATCTGAAAATACACACTTGCCACTTAACAAACTAGAATTTTTATTGTTCTAAGAACATTCGTCATTAAAATTTATTTACCAAAACGGTATTTTAAACACGTTACTTGCGAAATATTTAGCAGAATATCTGCAGCATTTTTTGTAAACATGCAACGATTTTTAATAAACAAAAGATTGCATTCCAATTATGTATCCTTAATTTCTTTGCTATTTTCACAAGGCATGTGTAACTAAACAAACGAGTCTTTTTTTTTATGAAAATAGTCGCAAAAAGAATAGACCTATCGTATGGGCCGCGGACGGCCCGCACTGCGAATTTTAGAAGGGGAAAGGATTATAGAAAGGAAATGATTGTGGACACGCTTTTTAAATGATTGTGGACACGCTTTTTAAAAAGTTGCAGGTCATAGTTCTCTGGAAAAACTGATTTTAGAAGCTTATTTCATTCCGTAGCAGCCCTGTAAAAGAAGGATTCTTGATGAAGATTGGTCCTTGTAGTGTGAAGCTTGAGAGTAAATGTGTGAGACTGATCAGCGTGCCGATTTTCTACGGCCGAATGTGGCCAATGGTAGAACAAGAGTTTTTATTTCTCTGGAGCATCTGCCATGGAAATATCTGTAGAGCAATGACTGGTTTGCAACTCTTCTTCTATGTTCTAGAGGTTGAAGGGTATCTGTGAGAGTTGAGCTGTTTATCAAGCGAATGGTTCTTTTCTGAATGGAATCTAGAAGAATGCCTTGGTGCTGAACCCCAAATGTGCGAGCAATACTCCAGTAGAGGTCGGATTTGAACCTTGTACGTCGTCAACAGTTGATCAGGAGTAAAAAACTTTCTGGCTTTTCACAGAAAACCTAGCCTCTGGCTTGCTGACTTTGCGATGTTAGCAACATGGTCATGCCAAGACATATTATTGGACACCGTGACTTCCAAAATCGAGATGGAGGGACTTGGTTCAAGGGTATTTCCGTACATTGTGATGGGATGATTTGAGGAATTCACTTTCTTGGAAAACGTGGCACTTTGTATTTTTTGGGCGTTGAACTGAACAAGATTGTTGGTTCCCCACTCGACGATTGCTTTAAGATCTCAATTGATGGAATCAACCTGTTCTTGCCTGAGTCTATTTGTATCATTCACCGAAAGTGATCGATAGGATGTGAAAGTTGAGACAAGTGTGCTATCGTCTTGCGAAACTGTAAATGGGGTTCGTGGTGGTTTTTAAGAGGTCGTTGATGTGTAAAAGAAATAAGGTGGGGGACAGGATGGAACCCTTGGGGACCCCGGCATTGGTTTTAAACGCATCAGAAGAAATACCGTCAACTGCCACATGTAAGGAGCGATCTTGCATGAAGCTCAAGAGCCATTGGCGCAGTTTGGTTGGGAGACCGTATGCAGATAATTTACTTAACAATGCCTGGTGCCAAACGCGGTCAAAGGCTTTAGATATATCCAAGGCTATTGCACGGGATTTACGGGATTCTAATTATGTTTGTGTTCAGTTTATCTTGGAACACTTGATTGTGTTCCCAAATTGAATTGTTTAAAATATTCTTATTTCAGCCATAATTTTTTTCACCTTTGTTTTCTTTTAATTTTTGTCCATATGTCGATTTTTTTTAATTGTAGTATCCATCTACAATATAACTATTAATTTACAGTACTAAAACAGTAGGCTTACCTATGGTTAAACCTCCAACAATTGACATTGTTATTTGACATAAACATTGATGGTTGGTATTGGTTACATGTACCGATATGTTGGCAAGTTCATAAATAATGTTATCTACTGAAGAAAAAGTAAGTGCGTGCTACACCAAGTAAAGCTGGACAAAAAAGAGTGGATACCAACGAAAATAACGAACTAGTATAAAATTAAAATATGGACTTACCTCGTCGTAGTCAACGGAAAACTGCTGTAAAATTAAATAGGAACATTAGGACTTTTTAGAAGATATTAAAACAACTTAATGCCCTTTTATACGTTATTTACGTAAACCAACAATTAAAAATGTGTGATAATGCTGTAAGACTTGAATACTGCGCTAGAATCCTTGCTTTGCAATGTGATAATCTCATTTTTATCAATAAGTAACATCTGGTACAGTGACGAATGTCATTTTCATTTGTCAGTTCATATAAATAGGCTTAGCAATAGATTATAAGGTTTTCTACAACCGGAAGTGCAAATAATACCAATGCAAAATGAAAAAGTGACAAGTTGTACGAGGAAATATTGGGTTTTACTTCATTGAGAAGAACGGACCTCCAGTAATTGTTAATTAAGAGCGCTGTATTACTAAAGTTCTCCCACCGTTTATAGATAACCTTCGAAGGTTTTGCAGATTAAGAAAAACGAAACAACGTGCCACACAGCACATGCTACAAGATCAGACACTTAGAACATGTTATTCGTAACGCTTATACTTAACTGTTAATTTATGATTACAAATTATTTTAAGTGATTAAAGTTTGAAAGTTTCAGTACTATAAATTAATGGCCTTACTGTAGTTTGCAAACAATCGATTTTGGTCCTCTTTAAGGAATTCGATCATTAATCTTAGCACGACAATATTCTGCAAGCCAATTGGAAACACTCTTTTCTAATGGTGCCATATAAGTAAAGAGCGAAATAAATGCACAAAATTTAATTATAATATACTCATATTTATGCATATTTTTTAATTAAGATATTGTGAAAAAAATGCATCTTTTTAATAAACGTTTTGAGACATCATTGATCTGAAAACTTCCGTGTAGTTTTGGGGTAGTATAATTTAGATAACTGTTATTTTGCTTAGTTTCTATAATTATTTTACAATGTTACGCATATGCTTTTGTTACGGTATAATCTAGGTTTTTTATTACATTATAAGTACAGTTTTAAATAGCCACTTTATCATCAGAAAAATCGTCATGTGTTGATTTATGTAAATATCTGTAATAAAGATATATATATATATATATATATATATATATATATATATATATATATATATATATATATATATAATCCAGGATATCTACAGCTGTCGCTGCCTTCCTGCTTTCAGCCCTTGTCTCCAGTTGTCCTTGTCCTGCCAGTCTCCGTCCTGCAGGTTTCTTAATTCCATCGCCTCATCCACTTCGTCTCTCCATGATCGCCTTGGTCGACCTCTCTTTCGTCTGCCTAATGGACTCCACTCAGTTATCCGGTGTATCCAGCGATCCTCCGGAGTTCTTCTAACATGTCCGTACCACGTTAGTTTCTTTTCCTCTATGTGTTCTAGTATGTCTCTTTTTACCTCCATTCTTCTCCTGATCTCCTCATTTCTTATTCGATCTAATCTGTTCACTCCACAACTCCTTCTCCAAAAGTCCATTTCTGTGGCTACAATCTTCCCTTTGTTTTTTTTGTTGATCACCCACATTTTAGATCCATAAGTCATTATGCTGCGAACTATTGAATTGAATATTCTCGTTTTATTAGTCTTGGTTATGTGGCGGTCCCATAATATTGGGTTTAATTGATTAATACATGCCCTAGTTTTACCTAGTCTATTTTTTATTTCTTCCTCTGTTGTTCCACTTTTTGATATTATAAACCCTAGGTACTTAAATTTATCTGTTCCTGAGATCTGTCGGTTATCATCTATTTCTAGGTGATATATCCTGTCTTGTGCCGTTGACATATATTGGGTCTTTTCGAGGTTGATTTCCACTCCATTTTTCCCATATTTCTCCTCTAGTTTCCGCATCATAAAACCTAAATCCTCCTCATCTTGAGCTATGATTACTTGATCATCGGCAAAGCTTAGAGTATACAGATGATCATTTCTAATTGGTATTCCCATTCCTGCACATTTTCTCTTCCATGGTCTTAGTGTCTGTTGTAGAAATATTTTGAATAGTGTGGGTGATGTTGAGCATCCTTGGAGGAGACCCTTAGTTGTTTTGAAGGCATTTGATAGTTTATTTCCCTCTTTAATCCTTACGGTATTTTTTTGTACATATTTTGGACTGTTCTGATAATTCTCTGCGTTATACCCATTTCTAACATGGCTTCCCAGATTTTAGACCGAGGGACAGAATCATAGGCCTTTCGGATATCCACAAATGCAAAATGTACCTCTCTGTTCTTGGCCATTTTTTTCTCTATGAGTTGTTGAATTGTATATATATGGTCCATACATGATCTTCCAGCCGTAAATCCTGCCCGATCTTCATCAACTTTAATAAAGATACTTAAGGTTATTTATTTTGGGTTTAAATTTGGAAACATGATTATTTTTTCTTTCTTCTGTTACGAATTGCGGTTAATGGGGTCCGCCCCTGTCCTATTATTTGGCTTGAGGCAATAGTGCGGTTTTTGGGTGTCATCGAATAAGCGGAGACTTTTTCATCGCCACCAAAATATACGTCCATTTTCTCAAATGATTTATTTGCGCCTTTAAGAAGATCTCGGGCCGAGGTAGAAGTTAATTAGATAGTGATTTAGGTATAAAAAGATTGTCATAAAAAGTTTAAGTTTTATGAAATATCTACGTGATTTATTAAGTAAGATTTTATTGTATTACCCGATGAAAGATCAGAATAAATTGTTCAGTTTTTGAACTGAGTGTTATAAATTATCGAACACCAGAATATACACTTCCATTTTAATAAGAGATTCCAAATGCGTTTGTACTGAATATTATGCTTTTTTAAATCATCAATTAAAACATGTATTTTAAACTTTTTAAGGCCATTTTATTTAAGTATCATAATTTTTAATAAACCACATACATGTGACGTAAAAATTAAATGATCACATGATTTTTAACATTTAATTAAAACAGTGCTTTTTTTATTAGAAATGCACTAATTTTTCCCCAAAAATTAATGAAAATGTATAAAAGACATAATAAAAGAACGCTTAAAAAAGACATAGGTAAATATTAATAACCGTTTGTAATAGCAAATATTTATCCTTTAAAACAGACGATTCTTGTCTCTTTTCAATACAAAGAAATCCGATGTATGTCTCCTATTTGATACAATATTTACGGTTATTATTAACCCTTACATCATTCAACTAAACAAATCCGTTATGCAGATGATTCAGCAGTAGTTACTCAGGGCAAATGATACAAAAAATTGGGAATACTTTAACTAAAGCTTGAAGAAATACTTCGATGAAAACTACCTAAAACCATGCACTAAAATAGAGAAGCTCGGAGAAAATTAAGTATATCTTGGCAAAGCCAACTATTGGAACACTTTATCACACCAATAAACTTAGGGAATGACGCTAGATAGATCCCTCACTTAAAGTCTAGAAATATGAAAAGAAAAGTGTATGTAGGTACTTAATTTTTTCGCAGCATAATGGGATCGGTCCTACATGCGATGCTGATCTCGCTCCAAACTATTACTGTACCTTTTCCATTAAAATGAACCTCCTGTACATTATGCAATTGTGCTTCTTTGCCCGGTAATCTGCACACTCTTTTACGTCTTAAATCAGAATGTTTCCCAAATCTAATGAGCAGCGCGATTGCCTCTCGTTAAAAATTGACACATTAGCGATTTTTTTAAACTTAAGTGACCTTTAAACAAAGATTTTTAATGGTCCTAAAAAAATTGTGTTTTATGTGTTTGCAATAGCTGTATTTGTAACTAAAGTACTATTATTGTAAAGTTCCTTCTGCCAATTACAAAAAATTCCTCATCGTCGCCGGGGCAAGGAAAAGAAGTAGAAGAATGCTGAGGAGTGCCTGCCTCAGAAAGATCTTATTTCTGCCTGCTAGGAGTTATTAAGGGGTTTGTGGGTAAATCGCCGTGATAATCTTCATTTATTACTCTTGTATTCGTTTTTCATTAAAAAAAAACACTATAATTACCATTTCTTGTATATTTAAAATCTGATGCATGGAGACGTCATTATTATCTATCTGGGGCCTAGCTGGGGCATAAGGTGTATAATTAGTTGCCTATAGCACGTGCTTAGTTGATGATAGCTTGTCGGCATCTGAGCCGTACTAAAGGAGTTTAAAGAATTGATTAAAGAGAGATTATACTGTTAAAATCACGTGATCACGAAATTTCAACACTCATTATAGGTTATAAAATCTCGTGCGTTCTCTGTGACTTTCAGATAGATCTTTCGTTCCTACATAACAGGCATTTAAATAGTAAATTAAGCTTTAAGATGTTCCAAATACTTGTGCAACATCTGTTTGTCGATTGTCATTTATAGCATGCCAATGGCTTCCATCATTTTTTCGCAGTTTAAATATTGTTTTTCCATATTCAATTTAAACATTTATGTAATTTACTTTGAACTTTAATCAATAATAGCATATTTTTTTAGACCATAAATAAGAATTTCACAACTTCTTCTTTACCACCACTCGAGAGGTCCGACGGCACGACAGCCGTATCTTCCCCCCAACGATACCTAGAATAAACGCATCAATGCCTGAGGTCGCTATCCGCCATCGCAATATCAGGAAGATCATACGAAATCTTGACTCTAATAAGGCAGTAGGACCAGATGGAATTCCGACAATTGTCCTGAAGATCTGTGCTCAAGAGCTTACCCCAGTTCTCTGTAGACTCTTCAAGTTATCATACAGCTTCAGCTTTTAGACAATCAGGACTTGGTGCGACGACTCTAGAGGACCAAACCTTTTGAGCTTGTGTGATTGTGCAGTTATGAGTTAAAAGCAGAATATTGTGTAGTGTACACACACCAGTGATGTAAGGAAGAGCAGTATTAGAAACCGAAATGGACCATTGGGAAAATCCAGACAAGTAGCTTTAGTAATATAAGATTAAATTTAAAATGCTTATTTATCTTAAGATTATGTGCATTTTACAATTTAGAGAAAAAAATTTAATATAAATAATAAGTATATAGCGGTAAAACAATAATACTAAGATACCTTGTATATACGAGTACAGTGTGTTTACTTAAGTCTACTTAAGTTGGCAGCTTATGGGAAAAAAATTTTATTATTAATTTTACAAAAAAAAATTATTTTTAACAAAAAATTGTGCAAAGTGTAAATCCTAAAAAGCAGCCATTAGATATTTAAATTTTCTTGTGATATGCAAGGTCTGTCGAAAAATATGAATTTTACCAAACTGTTTATTTACCATTGTAAACTAATTTCTAATGAATCGTTATCTCTACATACATATAGTCACGTCTTTTTCCCGTAAAGATAAACAGACTTTCTTTTACTTACTACAGTTCTTACACACATCTTTCACTTCTTTTATCGAGAGCTAAATCAATGATTTCTATTCACAATAAAGCAAAAAATACAAATAAAACCTCTCAACAAAAGCATAACAATAAACAAAAATTTTTCGGGTTGAAATCTTATGGGAATTTACCAATGTACCTCTCAACACAGTGCGCCCGATAAGTCGATGCCTCGGTGACTAATCCCATATATTGGTGAAATGAGCTATATCTACTTACCTCATGGTATCCTAAACTTCCACTTACACCGGTATAAAGTCCCTTATCACCCGGTCCAATAATTGGGGCGTAGAGCTGGGTATTACTTTTATCTGCTAGTTGAAACACTCTTCCGTAGGTGGCAACGCCCATGTTAATTTTTGCCGGGTTGGCTTCTTTGTACAGCCAATATTGTAAACCGCTAGCCTAAAATTAAAATTATTCTTCTACATTTTTAATTTATTGTTTTATCTTTCGCACCACATTTTAAAGCTCTTTATTTACCGATGATATTAATTGTAACTCACCACTGTGTACGTTGCATTACGGCCGTGCTTGTAATCTAAAGAAGATGCGTGTAATGGAGAGCAATGTCCAACAAAATTATCAAACGCACCGTGATAATCGTATGTCATAATATTTAACATGTCCAAAAGTCTAAAACAAAGCGAAAATATTTTCCAGATTTATCAAACTAAAGTAAGTTAGTAATATACTAATACTATATACTAATATACAAACAGTTGGTAAATAGTACATTTATTTTATATACGAACAGATAATTCATTACAATAGCTCTCTATTAAAGGTAATTTAAAACTTTAAATTAAATATTTTGTAATTTAAGATTTAATGTTTTGTATTTAAAATATTTTCCAACAACAAAGACTTAAAATTTCTTATATTTTGTTATCCTTTCACATTTTTTGGTAGCTAATTAAATTCATCCAGGCCTTTAAAAAAATAGAGAATTGATCATCATCATCAATCGACCAATCGCGTCCACTGCTGGACATAGGTATCCCGTAGCTTTTCCATCCTTGCCGATCCTGTGCTGCCTCTATCCAGTTGGTCCTTATTCTTTTCATGTCGTCGGTCTATTTGGTTGGTGGGCGGCCTCTACTTCTGTATACGTATTGGCGCGGTCTCCACTCAAGTATCCTCTTTGTCCAGCGATTGTCCGAAAGTCCGGCCCAGTTCCATTTTAAGGTTGTTATACGAGTAACCGCGTCTGTCACTCCGGACACCTCCCTTAATGTTATATTTGGGATCCTGTCTCTTAGCGATATACCTAACATCGACCTCTTCATTTTCCTCTGCGCGATACTTATTCTATTTGTAGTGTTCTTTGTGAGGGTAAGTGTTTCAGCTCCGTATGTAAGCACAGGCAACACGCACTGGTCAAATACTTTTCTTTTTAAACATATCGGAATGTCTGCCTTAAAGATATTGCGCAGCTTTTCAAAGGCCTATTCTTCTCGATATTTCACGAGTTTGTTTGTCTCTACCAATAGAAATTTCGTGACTAAGGTATTTATAAGAACTTACTTGCTCTATGCTTACTCTGTCTATCTTAATTGCCTCACTCATAATAAGATTTGTCATGTATTGGGTTTTATTGATGTTGAGTTTGAGTCCAACAGAGTTCGATGCTTCACTGAGCCTCCGTAGCATTTGTTTTGCTTCGTCCGTGCTATCTGCGATAATTAAGATGTCGTCGGCGAATCTTAGATGGTTTAGTTTTTCGCCATCTATGTTTATGCCCATATCATCAAAGTTGGCCTGTTTAAACATATATTCTAGGAGGGTTGTGAATAACTTTGGCGATATGACATCTTCTTGGCGTACACCTCGTGTAATATTAAAATGTTGGGAATCATCTTGCAGCCTAACATAAGCTTTCGCTCTTTGGTACACGTGTTTGATGACTTCGATGTATCTATGATCAATACGGCACTCAGCAAGAGCTTGTAGCATTTTCTGCTGGACTATCGTGTCGAAAGCCTTTTCGTAGTCGACCAAAATTAGAGAATTAATACAGTTTTCTAAATTTATTTTTTTAATAGGGAATTCATTTTTTGACCTTATCTCAAAGCCATGAATCTTATTGTTCGACACAATAAATCTGTTAATATATTTTGGTCAGAAATCCTTTAAGATTTTGTATATAAATATCCATCCATTTCAATGTTTCATGCATTTCTTGGATTAAGGTGAATCGATTACATTTAAGAATTATTTTCATACCTCCAATACAATTTATGTAAACTAGTGAACACAATAATTATTAACTTCAGAAAACTGACCAACTTCCGTGAACGAAGGCTAATTTATACATTAACGTTAAAACGAGAAAAGAGCAGAATATTGTACACGTATCCGGACTGTTGTATCGAAAATTCTAAATTTCTCAGGAACGTACTGGAACTGGAATACTAGCGAAAGAGGCATGTGTCTCCAGCACTGCAAAATGGCATACTCCTTTCAGGTTAAAGCAGCACACTGGCCTATCTTGGGTTCAGTTTTTTTTTATATCATAATGACATGAAACTTTCTTTAAATTGGTTAATACATGCCACATATTTTCGTAGATTGTTCTTTTTTCAAATAACTTCCTAGTTATCAGGAAAAACAACGATTGATTGCCATCTTCCAGTCGCAGCCCTTTTCATACTCTAGGTTCTTGATCTTGCAACTCATTCAGGCGGTTAATCTGTTTGCAATAGATTGATGCAGTTCCTTTGGTCATTTGAAGATCTTGGTCTACGCAGTGTGCAATATAAACGTTTTCTGGAACTTACCGGACTTCAATGGTTACCTACGCCAAGTCTGGTCTTTCTTCTTTTTGCGTAGTAGGACATAAAATCTTTGTAATGTGGTCGATGGTTGTCCATATTTGGTTTTTGTTGAGAAGTTCTTGCTTCTTTAACATTATTTGAGCCACTACTTTCGGTTTCCCTCTAGCAAGTTTTTTAATCCGGTATATAACGTCTTTTATTCTCTTCATGATTTTATGCGGTCCTTTTCATTGCCTTTGAAATTTAGAACCATAGCCTTTACTTCTTCTTGAATTATATAGCCAGACAAGGTTACCCACTTTGAAATTTCCTTTCGTGGAGCGGTGATCATAATGATTTTTAATTCTATCATTGGCTATCCGGATATTTTATCGGGCAAGGTCGTGCATGTCGTTTAATTTGTCAACGTAGTCTTTACCTGTTACACTTTTTTCCAAAGGTGTACAGCCGAACTCAAGGTCACATGGCAAACAAATTTTACGTCCGAGCATCAAGCAAGCAGGGGTCTGGCCAGTAGTTTCGTTTGTGGTCGATCGGTAGGCCATTAAAACCAAATAAATATACTGGTCCAAATCTCTTTGATGTTCCAATACTACCTTAAAAAGATGTTTGCACATGGTTTAATTTATCCCTTCGACCATTTTATCTGACTAAGGGTGTATGGGTGTCGTTCTGGTCTTGTTAGAACCAATCAACTGGCAGACGTTTTGAAAAAGTACCGATTCTAAACTTCGTCCTTGATCTAGATTAATCTCTAAAGGAACACCGAAATAGCTGAAGAATTCTTAAACTAGTACGTTAGCAACAGTAGAAGCCTTTTGGTGAGGGCTTTAGTCCATTTAGTGAATTAATCCATGGCTACGAGAATACATTTATTTTCAGCATCTGTTTCTGGGAACGTCTCTGCAATATCAATAGCAGCCCTCTCCATCGGACTACCAACATTGTATTACCTCATGGTTGCCCTCTTTTTAACACTGGAACATTGCCTGTTGCACACAATTCGCATTTCAGGCTCCACCTTCGTACATATTCTTTATAGTTAACATAATAAAACTGCTTTCAAACCTTCTGTAAAGTCTTTGTAATGCCAAAGTGTCCTCCCGAAGAACCATCGTGTAACTGACGCAATACTTCTGACACTTTACTTCTAGGTACAACTAGCTTGAATTCCGTACCATTCCCACTTTTAAAGGATCTGTACAGCAGATTTTCTTGCAGTATCAGACAATTCCATTGGCTCCAATATGATTTAACTTCGAGGCTGCATGCGCTGATTTCTTGCCAGGACGGTCTTTCTCTTTAACGCTTTCAACCCAGAACACGTTTTAGACACGGATCGTTTTCTTGAGCATCTTGTAGCTGTTGAGGTTGCCACTGATCACTTACGACAGCAGTTCTTTGAACATGGCAGAGTCGATTCTTCAGCTTTGAGCAGTGGCTACAATTAGCACTGCATGGCCTTCTTGATAGGGCGCCAGCATTTTAATGGGTGAGATATATGGACCAGGTAGACTTCCCATCAAACATTTTTATGCACTACTTCAAATGTTTTAAAATGTTCTTCGAATTTCTTATTGGCCTTTCTAAAGACTTCTTCAATTTTTCTAAAAACTTTTTCGAATTTTTCATCGTTCTTTTTTGAACTTTGATCGATTCTTTTAGAAACTTCTTTCAGTTTCTCTCGTTTTTTTTGAACTTTCATCAAAAGATTTCTCGTCGCTTTTCCCGGAAACTTTTTTTTAAAAACTAATACAAAACTATTTGTTGTCGACAAAATACACTTACAATGTATATATATATATATATATATATATATATATATATAATATGCCGCTACGAAATAGAAACAAGGTACAAATTAAGCCATAAGCGCGTATGTACCTTTATGTAATCTCCAGGTGGTGAAATATATAATAGATAATATTATTGTACTGTACCATTTGAATTAAAAAAATTAAATTAAATTTAGTTTTCGTGGTTTTTTGTGAGTTTCTTCTCCAGTTTCTCGTGCATAATATATCTCATCATAACTTGGCCCATCTACTGGAATTCGAACGCTTCTGGGTCGTCTCCATTACTGATTAGATTGTTTCTAAAGGACTTTATTTGAGCCACTATTATCTGCATCACGTTCTTCAAATTGTTTAAGTAAGATGTCTTTCAATTTCATTTTGATTTATTTACTACAACACTAACAAATACAAAGACGAATTTTTTGAAATTGTTTTTAAAAAGTCTAAAAGTCAAAAACTACCTCACCGAACAATCGTTAAAAATGTTTTTAGGACCTTTTACTGTAAAAGTTTGATGTCTACCACTTAAAATAAAGTTTTTTTTTAGCCTACACTGTATTTATTTTATTTTTTTTAACCGCGCTATACGTTCTACTTAAATCACACTCGGGGTTTAAATTTATGTGCATATTTATTTATAACTTGCCAAAACCATTTATTTGAACTAGTAAACACAATTATCAACTTTAGAAAACTGACTTACTCCCGCGAACGAAGGCTAATTTATATATTAACGTTAAAACGAGAAAAGACTATAAGATTCCGAACGTATCTAGACTGTTATATTGAACATTTTAGATTCGTCGGGACGGTACTACATCCTCGTCATTGGCTGTGATGTCCCATTCTCATTTATAGATTCTTTAGAAATAAAGTTTTTTTTTTATTTTGGTTATCTGTTTCCCATTGGTTAAATAATCTTCCATATATATATATATATATATATATATATATATATATATAAACATTATTTGTTAACTAAAGTATATTTAAATACACTAAGCAAGAGATAAAGAAAAATAAAAAATTGCCAAGATGGTTTGGACACTTAAAGATAACGAGTGAAGGAAGATTGACGAAACAGATTTATAAGGCGAGTGTAAATTGGCAAGTCAATAGAGGTCGATCTCGGCGAACATATCTCGATCAGATCGACATTGTTTTGAAAAAAGACCAGGTTAAGAGTACCAACAACCGACGAGCATGTATAAGAGCACTGTCGAAAGTAGAAGAAGCGAAAGATATGTGTAAGAACCGTAGCGGAAGTGAAAGGAAGTGGTCTCTACCTACCCCTACGGGAAAATGGCGTGACTATATGTATGTATGTAAGCAAGAGATACACAGACTGGTTTTTTATACCTGTATATACACTTACTGGTACGAAAAACGGAGCAGTTAAACAAAAAAAAACATGTTTTAAACATTTTTAAACAAAAATTGAACCTTTATTTGAAGAAAAAAATGTTTTTGAATAACAATCAAAAATTGCAAATAACTTGTCACTTTAAAGTGCATGAACCAATAGCCAACAATGCTTTTGTTTTTATTGTTTTAAGATATCTGACAAGTCAACACACATTTTAAAATTGTGCTGTGTGTATTAAATCTTAAACATAAAGGCTTTTAATTCCAAAATAGCAGCTTCTTAACTGCTGCCAGTTACATCGATGAAATTTTTCAAGATTTTGTTGTAAAAATTTCTGTTACGGAGTGGCCAGAAGTGAACCAAACTAAACAATTTAGGTCGTGTGTCTGCTTTTTTAACCTTAAATCAGTTAAAACAAGCTCTCCTTTTTTTATGAAAATAGTCGCAAAAAGGGTAGACCTATCTTGTGGGCCGCGGACGGCCCGCACTGCGACTATTAGAAGGGGAAGTGATTATAGAAAGGAAATGATTGTGGACACGCTTTTTAAAAAGTTGCAGGTCATAGTTCTATGGAAAAACTGATTTCGGAAACTTATTCCATTCCGTAGCAGCCCTGTAAAAGAAGGATTCTTGATGAAGATTGGTCCTTGTAGTGTAAAGCTTGAGAGTAAATGTGTGAGACTGATCAGCGTGCCGAGTTCTTCGGCCAAATGTGGCCAATGGTGGTACAAGAGTTTTTATTTCTATGGAGCATCTGCCATGGAAATATCTGTAGAGCAATGACTGGTCTGCAACTCTTCTTCTATGTTCTAGAGGGTGAAGGGTATCTGTGAGAGTTGAGCTGTTTATCAAGCGAATGGCTCTTTTCTGAATAGAATCTAGAATACGAAGAGAATGCCTTGGTGCTGAACTCCAAATGTGCGAGCACTATTTCCGGACATTGTGATGGGATGATTTAAGTAATTCACTTTCTTGGAAAACGTGGCGCTATGTGTTTTCTGGGCGTTGTACTGAAGATTGTTGGTTCACCATTCGATGATTGTTTCAAGATCTCTATTGATGGAATCAAGCTGTTCCTGCCTGAGTCTATTTGCATCATTCACCAAAAGTGATCGATAGGATGTGAAAGTTGAGACAAGTGTGCTATCGTCTGCGAAACTGTAAATGGGGTTCGTGGTGGTTTTCAAGAGGTCGTTGATGTGTAAAAGAAATAAGGTGGGGGACAGGATGGAACCCTGGGGGACCCTGGCATTGGTTTTAAACGCATCAGAAGAAATACCGTCAACTGCCACGTGTAAGGAACGATCTTGCATGAAGCTCAAGAGCCATTGACGCAGTTTGGTTGGGAGACCGTAGGCAGATAATTTACTTAGCAATGTCTGGTGCCAAACGCGGTCAAAGGCTTTAGATATATCACCAAACTTCTCAATAGTGTTTGTCCAGAGCTGAGTGACATAAGACAGCAAATCTCCAGTAGACCGAAGTTGTCGAAATCCATATTGTCTGTCATGGATTATCTTAAATATGCTTCTAAAAGGCGTTTTTTTTAGTTTAAAATAAATTTTATGATTTTTTTCTCCCTTTAAACTTTTATGTAATGTTAATTAAATATTAAAACAAATTATTTAACAGTTATTTGCAATAAAGTTAATATTGAAAAGTATACTTTTTTTATTTTCACTGATTAAAAAAATATATAAAAATAAAGAATTAAAAAAAAACCGGAGCCAATCTTTTAAAACCATCCATAGTTTCGTGAATTGTTGGCATAGAGGTACTCGAAAGCACTCTTACATCAAAGGCAACAAAACTATTGTTGACCAGTGTAATTTCATAAAAAAATTGAAGCGAAATCAAATATCATGTTCCTATCCATATAAATTTGTAAGGCGTTATCCCAAAGTACAGGTCTCGCTTTGATAAATTTAATTAAAATTTGACTACCAACATTCATTTTTTCTATGAATTTATTGCACTCCCTTAAACAGCCACACTGGGAATAAGTAACCAAACCACGCCACCTTCGTGCGACGAGACGACTATAGCATGTGAGAGGGTCCATCTATTTACATAGGCCACTGTGTTGGGTCTCACGACACGGTCGTCGTGTGTTGTAGTGGCAAGATACGTCGACTTCACCGAAACGTTCCAGCCACCGTGTAATGTGAAAGGGTCCATGCCGGTGAATCGACCGTCACGTCAAAACGACCGTGACGACCAAATTCTTATAGTGTGAAAGGAGCGTCTTGATTAAAGTCCTAATGAATCTTTAACACTCCAAAAAATGTATTTCGTGGTCCACTATTTTTAACAACAGGAGATTTCATAAAAAACGACTAAAAATAATATTTACATTTTTAGTGAATTTGGAAAATCAACGAGATTACTGGGCAAAATTTACAAGCGATATGGATCACGACCTACACGGAGCACAGAAGAAAGTCTGGAAAATGCTCAAAAACAGGAAAAAGCCAATAAATGAGTTTGTGCAAACAAAAGGAGTAACGAAAGATGTATGGAAAAAATACTTCAGAAAACTCTATAACACCGAAGAAGCCATAAGCATCGAGAACTACGAGACAAATCATCAAATAACACTGAACGAAGAAGAGGTAATGGCAAAAATCAAAAAATTGAAACACAAAAAAGCATCCGGGACAGACCTCATCCCAAACGATCTTCTGAAATATGCCGGACCAGAACTAGGAAAACATCTAAAAATCCTTTAAAACAAAATTTTAGCAACATCGGAAATACCTACGGAATGGTACAAAAGTATAACTATCCCTATATTCAAGAAAGGACAGAAAACACACCCAGATAACTACAGGGGAATAACGCTGCTAAACACAAGCATGAAACTCTTTACCGGCATCTTGAAGAAAAGACTCGAAACACTAATATCAAACAGGGAAGAACAACAAGGCTTCAGGTGAAATAGATTCACGACCGACGCCGTATTCATTATCAAACAACTAAAAGAAAAATCAATCGAATTTAATACACCAGCATATGTCTGCTTTATCGATCTGACCAAGGCATTCGACAGAGTTCGCCTCTCCGACATCGTGAATATACTGAGAGAGAAAGAAATGCCAGACACCATCGTAAAAGCAGTTCGCAGCCTCAATATAAACAACACGACTAAAGTAAAGGCAGAAGACACTTATACGGAAGAGATGCCGATAATAGGAGGCATCAGACAAGGCGACAGCCTTAGCCCATTTCTGTTTAACCTCTTAATGGACAGAATAATAGAGGAAGTATCATCACTAAATATGTGATATAGAATGGGACAGAACAAAAGAATCAGCATGGTATGCTACGCAGATGATGCCGCTATTTTCGCGGAAACGAAACGATCTACAAAGACAACTACACAAATTCAACCAGGTCAGCCAAGCGATGAACATTGTCACGTGCCTATTTTTTTTTCTCTCCCATCTGCCTATTGTTATTATGATAGTCTGGCGTTCGTAATTAGCTTTGCATACTGCATTTCGTTCGTTGTATATAGTGTTGCCTATATAGTAGTAATAGAATTCGATTATTAATAGCTGTGACATTTTTGTCTCTCTTATTAGACTTCGCCTTGATTATTGGCCTCGATTGTCGTGTGTTGTCAGATATATTATTGTTGGTTTGCTTGGGCTGGCAATTAATGCGGACGAACGCGATTATGAGCTAGGAATTTAGACGTGAAAAGGTTGGCTGACGCGTGTCCCGGGTGATTTTCTGATATCCGGTCTGGGAGCGAGGAGTGATCATCAGTCGTTTGGTGTCAGTGGTGGAAGTCGGTTGAGAGTTTTTGGAACGGTTTGATATTAACACGTGAGCGGAACTTCTACGGTTTTTTTCTTTCATATCTGGCTGTATTTGGGGCCATCTTTATTGGATTAGGAAGATAAACCATTTAATTCTTAACTTGACCATTCTGTCGTGCCTATGTGGTGAATATTTTTGGATATTGGGGTCGAGTTAAGATCACCACTTGTGGGATTTGATGAAGTGAAGCCATCGTGAAGTACCACGTACCGTTCCATCCACATCGACGATAAATTTCAGCGTTATAAAGACCTGCCTGGTAATTTTAGCAGAAATTATTATGATAATACTACTTGGTGTTTCGGTTCTTGGATCATCGATGTTACCGTGACGTCTCAGTGAGGTTTTCATGGTATGGAATTTAATTTTATCAACTTATCAGTTATTATGTGCTTGATCTAAGTGTTTTCAATAATTTAAAAGTAACAAGTTATTTTCATTTAATTTGTACCTGCTCCCAGCGACGTCCCAATGAAGTTTTCAATAGTTTAAAAGTAATTAAATTATTTTTCGTTAAATTTGTACCGGCTCCAAGCTGAATCTGAATTTATATATCACTGAATATAATTTATGTGGTTATTGTAAGGGTTTTAAAATATTATTCTTGTAGCAAGTCCATTTATTTGGTATTTCTTTTTTGTTGTGTTAATCTTTTGCTATCAGGAATTTTATATAAAATCAATTATTTTCGAAATTTTAAATATTGTGAACATTTTCTTTTTGTTGTTTTATTTTATTTTTATTTATTTTATTTTATTTTAATTCTCTTTTGTACCTCATTAGGTTTTTATTACTGTCTGGAAGATTGTTATAATTAATTTAAATATTATTTTAAGAAAGTGTATTAAATTCGTTTAAACCACTTTACGAAAATACAGAATTTATTGTAAAAAATCAGAACATCATTTTTACTTAATTAATATATTGCAGTAATTGTAAATATGGTTTTATTTATCTAGTTCACCATAATTGTTTGTTGTTTTTCGCGTGGCTCTGCTGGTGCCTACAAGACCTAGGGGTTTCCGGCTTGTACCGTCTTAAGTCGGTGGCGCGGCTCACTTTTAGATTTTTTTCTTCTACCCTCTACGGCTGAGCTCGGGCATAATTTGCCAGTAGAGAGACCACTAGCAGAGTACTCTTTAGAGAACCAAAAAAAAGGCGTGGCAACATGACCGTATCTATAGAAAAAACGAAAAGCATAACCTTTCCTAAAGATCCCGTAAGATGTAAGCTGGTAATTCAGGACAAAATCATCGAGCAAGTCTCACAATTCAAATATCTGGGTATGGATCTGTCGAGCTATCACGACCCAGTGAAGGACCCAAGAAGTCAGATCAACAAAGCGACCGCCATATCAGGCTGCTTAAGGCAGATAATAGGGGCGAACGAATACATGCGAAAAGATAGCAAGGTCAGGACTTGTATCAGGCCAATCATGACATACGAAAAACCAGAGAAGAAACCAACAAAACGAAAAGCATGCTTCGAGTAGCCGAAATGAAAACGCTTAGGATTATAATGGGAAAAACAAGGGGAGACCGAATTAGGAACACTGACATCAGGGAACAGTGCGGAGTGCAAGACATCGTAAGATGGGGAAGACAAAGAAAAATATGCTGGTACGCTCACGTGAGAATAATAAAACAGAGCAGACTACCACGCATCGCAATTGAAGGAAAACCAATAGGGAAAAAAGCACCCGGAAGACCACCTAAGAGATGGAAGGACAGCTGGCAGTCTATCTCCCAGGAACTGATACAGAGGAACCTGCAAAACTAACAGATCGAAAGATCTAAAATATGGATAAGAAGAGGAAGAAGAAGAACAGTTTTTTTATCACAAGGTTTTAGCTTTAATCTTGTGTTATTACTTACTCTGATATTTCTTCAACAAAATAAGCCGATTCTATCTTGTCAATAGCTCCAGCTAGAGCCGCAGCTAGCAGCAATTTTTTGGGTTTTAAAATTGTTCGAAAATCCTTTATCATATCTACGAAATTTTGCTAAAAATCAACAAACAAATATAATAAAATATAATATAATAAAAGTATAATTTTTTTAAACGTAATAAATAGCATTTTACCTTATCTACATCTCTACTGCCTTCCCTTAGTGTCGGGTATTCCCAGTCGATGTCAAATCCGTCGTAATTGTATTTTTCTATGAGAGCTAGGGATTCCCAAGCAAGTTTCTGTCTCTTTTTTGGATCGGCAGCTACTATTGAGAAATTCTTGGAACCTTCGTTCCAGCCTCCGATGCTTAGCAAAACTTTTAAATTCGGGTTGGCGTACTTCAGTGCCCGAAGCTTACTAAACCCATCTTAAATATTTGTTTAAATAAGCCATCTATTTTTGATCTTATTATTTGAGAGATTTAAGATTTAAATTATTAAAATAGTTCACTCCTCAAGTTTGATTATTTTTATTTGTATTAAAAAAAACGTTGACAGATTATATAGATATGTAAAAAGAATTTCGGAACATAAAAATTTCAATGCAAAACGATCACGTGCTAGGAAAATAGTCGACCAGCACAAAATATAATACAATATATTCGTGACAAACAAACAACCAAATAATTATACTAATCCACCTGTCGACATGGTTTGCATCGCTAGAAATTAGTATGAAACTTTTAGCAACGGTGTACGCACATCTGACTCATTGGGAAAGAGACTACGACGCAAAAGATCAAACAATTTCTCTTTTGGAAATGTGCGCACCCTCACCACAATGGCTCCGAAAATAAATAAATATTCTACGAATTAAAAAACTTTTTTATGAATCTTTATTTATACAAAACTTTCAAAACGAATAATATGTTTTGTAAAAACATCATTTGCATTTCGCTTTTTCACCACGGTTTTATAAAATTCCATGTTTTACAGATTAAGCTATTGTTTGGCACAACACAGTGGTTGGTTTAACCCTTATTGCGTTGGATTTATAATGTTTGAAATGTTTGTTTTTAAACAGTTAATGTTATGTTTTTTAATTCGTAAAATATTTATTTTATTTTCGGGATCGTTGTAATAAGGGTAAACCATAGACCTATTATCAGAGGAGACGGAACTATTTACTTTTAAACACGATCAGACATCACCACTTTCTGGTCGACTGTATTATCTTTATTCGGACGACTGGAATGTATTGCGCTGTGATGTTGCATGCCCTCTACTTATGGCAAGAGGTTTGTGATTGTTATTGAATCGTCCCTAGTATTTGTTAATTATATTTGCAACAATATTGTGACCATAATGCTATCTCTTATTAATATTTCATAAATTATAACCTGAATAATACAACCCATTTTATGGAATGCTGAACCATTGAACGATTTCATTCCGTTAGATCATAGAAATGTGTTGCTCAATAAGCGACAACGCCGCACGACTTGTCTGAATCGTTCCACGTGCAAAAATGTGTGTTTACTACGAAATCGGCTATTATTAGTAGCGCTGTTGCCAAAGGTGTTGAACAAGATTTTGGTCTATTAACGTGATTTTCAGCATATTATTGATAAAATTTATTAAAATTTATTGGAAGAAATGATTCGTCATTGCCAAGTATGTAAAAAACCGGACTATTTAAGCCGCAGTGTTTATTTTCACAAGTAAGTTGGAACATCTTGTTGTTTACTATATTCTCATCCAGTGGTGTAGCGATGACGATTTCAACATCAAAATAAACAGGTAATATTTTGAGGTGTAAAACACGTATCTAAAAACCAAACGATGCGAACATCAATTTTCAAAAAAGGTCATTATTTCCCTGTTATTCAGTAAAACTTATTTAGTGGTAGCATCCTTCTTTTGTTGTTATTTGAAGAACTATATACCTTCCTGATCCATTTTATAGTAGTATTTCATTAGAAATCTATACATACATCACCTCAAATTTAATCCAATCGAGAAATCAAGGAGTCACGGAATCCTAAGTATAATATTTTAATCTTTTTCTTTAGGTTACTAAGCTGTAAATAAACAGTTTAAACAATAAAATTAAAATTTAAAATACATTACATTTTATTTGTACAATTAATAATAATGATAATGAATTAAGTTTTTTTTTATTTTAGACAGTTAGGTAAAATTATTTAAAATTATTTTTCAGTACTCCAATTTGATAAAATTATTTAGTTTAACGGGTATTAAAAAAACTGTTTGCTACTCAATTAGCAGCCCTTGAGTTGGAATAATTTAGTTTTAGAAAAGTAACTCATAACATTACACGCAATTGGCTTTAAAAAGGAAACTAACGTAACACCACAAAATTGTCGCCCAACATTTGGGGAATTAGTAAGTTTTTTAAAGCTACTCAAAACTGGCACCCCACTTTTGTAACTTCAGAAAAACAGTTTAGTTAGGGTAGTACAATTTGGCGCCCAACTTTTGGGGTTTAGAAAAAATTCTTTTAGTAGGCTACCACACTTCAATTTGATAAAAAACTGAGTATCACCTATTCATAAATAAATTCTCATTTTGAACAAATAGCACACCACTGACTACAAGTATGGCTAAAAGTCGACAATAATATTACAACGTTGCCAGCACGAGGACGGGACAAAGAGAATCGATTGGTTTTCTTTGTCATACTCATGGACACTCTCGTGTAATCATTGCGACAAAATAAACAGAGTTTTATTAATGGAATATTGCGTCTCCTCTGGATAATAGGTCTATGGGGTAAACACATTTTTAAAAGAGAAATTGTTAAATATCTTACATGCATCGTTGTCTCTTTCCCGATAAGTCAGATGTGCGTACACCATGGCTAAAAGTTTTAAACTAAATTTTAGCGATGCCTGTTTGGGAAAGCTTATGTAAGTTTCATAGATTTAATTCAAATAACATTGTTGATTCTATAAACAATTGTACTCATCGAAAAACCAATTAGAAGTATCGTCTCTTATGACGGCGCAGAGATAAACTGGCCCGAACAGAGACAGAAGCTATAAATAGTAGAGAGAGAGAGAGAGAGAGAGAGAGAATATACTTTATTGTCATAAGAGTAATCTTGTGGACAAAGTTTCACTTAATCTATAAGGCACTTTATATGTAAAATAAAATGCATTTAAAACAATCAATTTTCACTTAATACATGAAGTCAGTTTGTATATATAAAAACATATAAGTCGTACAAACTACTGGTAAAAAATAAACAAGTTTGTCTTAACCCATAACATAAATTCATATAAATATAAAAATAAATAAAATATATAAGTTACAATGAAATATACCCCAAATAAAATTTAAAATCACAGTATTGATTGGTTATTTAAAAATTATCATTATAAAATTCTTGTATATTATAGTATGGTCTATCACTTAAAAAACATTTCACTGCCTTCCTGAAGCATTGTAAAGATTTTATTTCTGTTACATTCTTTGGCAAATGTTTGAACATTTTACAACCATTATAGATAATGGAATCCTTTATGACTGATGTCATTGGTATTGGCAACTTAATGTTGTTGGATTGCCTTGTCACATAATGAGTTGGTAAGAATTGAAATATGTTCAAATATTTTTTAATTAAACACACTGTTTCCATTATAAAGAAAGAAATCACTGTTAGAATTCCATGAGTGGTAAAGAGTAATCTACAAGTTTTGATTTGCACATATACCTTACGGCTCGTTTTTGCAAAATTAAAATATTTTGTAGTAGATAACCACTACATACGCCCCAAAATGAAATTCCATATCTCAGGTGAGATTCCACCAGTGAAAAATAAACAGTCTTAAACCAAGTTCATTTGCGACTACTCTGACTGCATAACAACCAGAAGACACTTTGTTACACAAGGCATAAACATGGTCTTCAAATTTTAGTTTTGTATCGATATGTACTCCTAAAAATTTTAAGCTACTTTTGTTCTCAATTACGTCATTCCCCATGGGTATATTATCAAGTTCACATCTGAAAGTTACTATATTAGTTTTCGAAATATTTAGAGAAAGACGATTTGAATCACACCAATTCTTTACTTTCTTCATATCATTGGATATGATTTTAGTTAAATCATTTGCATTGTCTGATTGCCAAAAAATGGTAGTATCGTCTGCAAATAGTGTGAATTTTCCTGCGATATTTATACTTGTCAAATCGTTGACGTAGATGAGGAACAATGTTGGCCCTAGTATTGAACCTTGAGGTACACCATTATGTATTTTCCCAATTTCTGAGCGATGATTTGTTTTCACCATCTGACTACGACCTGACAAATATGAGCTGAACCAGCTCAGTATCACTCCTCTGAAGCCGTAGTAAGGAAGCTTCCGCAACAGTATTTCGTGATCCACACAGTCAAAAACCTTCGAAAAATCGCAAAATACTGCAGCAGCAACCTCGCCACTATTGATTCCAGTATAAACTTTTTCCATGAGTGAGAAAATTGCATCATTAGTGCCTTTGCCACTTTAAAAGCCAAACTGTTCTTTATTGACGATTTTATGTTTCGTCAGAAATGCAGTTATCCTTATCTTGACTAGTTTTTCTATAGGCTTTCCTAATGTGAGAATTAGGGAAATGGGCCGATAATGCGAGGGGTCGTCCTGATTTCCACCTTTATGTAGTGGTATTACCAATGATACCTTTAGGAAATCAGGAAACTTTCCTTATTGAAATGATTCATTAATAATATTGGCTAAGAGTTGTAATGTGTTATCTGGGAGATTTTTCAAAATGTTTGCTGTAATGTCGTCGTAACCAGATGACGACTTTTTTTCCAATGGAAACAATCGCCTGTTTCAGCTCATAAATATCAGTGTCATAAAGAATGCAAGTTTCAGAAATAAAGGGGTTTTTAATTGTTCCATAGGGTCGTTATGAGTAGTCAATTTTTCAGTCAATTTTTCTGCAACAGAGCAGTAATATTCGTTAAGAACGTTTGGTGAAAGTGAAACTTCATGTACTTTATTAGATTTACTTCTTAGGTCATTAATTACTAGCCAAGTCTCTTTCGATTTGTTTCCAGCTTGCTCGAATCTATTTTTATAGTAACTTTTTTTTGATTGTCCGACAACCTGCCTATAAATACTGCGGTATCTACTGAAATACCGATGAAAAAAAATCATCATTAAACTTCCGAATATAATGCAGCGATCGCATATTATTTGCTGAAATTTTTATGCCTCGAGTATTGTTCAGGTATTCAAGTGTCTACCTACAATCGTCGTTTTAATATTATTTTAGCCATTAGCCGCTATCTTATTTCTAATCGGATAATTCATTGTGTATATCATGTACAGTGCAACAGAAGTAGCTTGGCGGGCGACTAACCTCTAAAATAACAAATATTCGGCTGAATATACTTCACATTCGTAAACTTCTTCCTCCGATTGTACGTGAGACTCACGATTACCGAAAATTTCGTCGTCTCCGATCGGATCGTTATTCGAATGTTTTCGTTGTGCGCAGATTTTGTGATCTCTCGCCCGCCAAGCTATTTCTAATGCACTGTACATTATTACAAACTATTTTATGCGGAGTGCTGTAACCAGATCGTAGAAGACGAAGCCACAAAGGAACTACGTGGATTCAGCGTGGTAAGTCGTAGGAGGCAATTAATTTCATTTTTAATTTACACAAAATAAAAATGGTTCAAAGTTATAATTCATTCTTCGAACCACTTAAGAGCTTTCGTTAGAAACAATGCCTATGTCGACAGGTGGGGACAGTTCAAATTGGAGTCGTGTTATTAATTACTTGATATCATAAATACCATAAATATTTTTTGCTGGTCAACTAATTTTTGTGCACGTAATTGTTTTGCATTGAAAATCTATGTTTTGCTATTCTTTTTTTAAATCTGTGTGTAAATAAAAATCAAATACCGCATAAAAGATTATTTATTACTTGACAACGGCTTTGCCGATTTAACTGATTTTTTTTGTCGTGTTCGTGTCAGGGCAAAGTTTGCATGAAAAAACATTTTTTAAAAATGCATTAGAAAAGTCGGAAATTTAGATGATATTTTTAAATCAAAATTCTAACAAAAAAATGTGACGTTCAGTTTGTCAGTTTTGTTAAAGAGGATGCTAAAAGAAACAGAAATGGTTTTCTTATAAAGTGTAGCTGGGTGGTTAAAAAATGAAGAGAATAACAAATAGAATTAGAAAAATTATAAGCACACAATAATAAATTATATAAAAGACAAATTAATATGGTTCGAGCAGATAATAACAAACCAAGTAAAAGCGACAGCTTGGTCGGTAGGTTCGTTTGATTTTTGTGGTGTCGATTTTCGTTAACTTCCGTACACTTTTAGTATATTGTGCAACTAGTGCGATAAGTTGGCGATTGCGAAGCTGAACGCACGAGCGAAGCGAGTGAGCAATCGACAACATCGCACTGTTGCACATATAATTTTTTTATTGCGAATGCGGAATAAACGTGAGCATAAAACAGGGGTCCAGATCAAAAATATTAAAAAAAATAAAAATATAAACTTTGTGATGTCAACTTGACAGCTGCGCGTTTGGCTGCTAACCGAAAGGTTGGTGGTTCGAATTTGCGTGCGGAAGGGAAAGTTTGCCTGTGCTAAGTATAATTTGCATGCGCCAGTAACACTCAAATGACGCAAGCGTGCGCCAAGTAAATTTGTCGCACTCAAATGGGAAAACAGCTATTTTTCAACCGCAACAGAATGCTCTAAGATACTACTTATCCCGCATTATTATTCAAAAAATACAAAACACAATATGACAAAAAAAGATAAGCGTCATTATCTGGTTAGTATGTAACGTGCTATTTAATTCACTGCTGAACTATCAATATTTTATAACATGGTCAAATTTGTAATTAGGTATTGTGATTTTTGTATATATTGTTTTTTTCAAAGGGGGAGATATTACACCAGATATTATTTTCAATGGAAAGATTTTCTTGTAAACTATATTTTTTCCATGCACCTTATGAAAGAAAACGTTTGCTTCAAACATCTTTTGTCGCTTTTCGTTGGTTTAAAATTATCTGGTTCAAGCATGTAAAAAAAACCACACTAAAGTAATACCAAAACAAGTAGCAAACCAGGGGAAAGGGGAGAATGAAGAAGGCGGCATAAATAAAGAAATAGGAGACAGGATTTTTGGCGAACGGCTAGAATAATAGAGACGAGGTGATAGCTGAAATTGAAGAAACGTTTTAAACCGATATGTATATACATACGTATGTTATTTTTTTGTTCGGTGCGCTGCAAACTTTTTTTAATTTTTAAGCTAATATGTATACATGTAATTTTTTCATGAAGAAGGTTTTAATGAAACTTATTTTATTTTAACACTCCACTAGATGGCGCTGCAGCGCATCAACTTATATACCGTTGAACCGCTCGACATAAATATTTGCATACATACAGTGTGGAACAGCCAAATGGAATAAATTCGATAACGAATAAATGAGAGCGTGTTGGGTAAAACGCTTGGACACGTCGATTTGTATTTTTAGATGCGCATTTTTTTCAAAAAAAAATAATTATATAGGGTGTGTCATGTGACAGTGGTCGATACCAACTTTCTTATTTTAAATACAAATACCTGTATATTATTTATTTTTTGGATTTTTCAGAAAATTCTAGACATAATTCATGTACAATATTCTATAGCTATCTTCAACTGTTTCGGAAATATTAAGTGTTTTCAGATGTATTACAAAAATAAACATTAAAAAAAGAAAATTATTTTATTTCACAAATTCGCTAATGGTAACTTGAATGGGGATAAATATTTAGAACTGCTCCAAATTAATGTCGTGCCAACTTTGACAAACTTATATCCTAATCCAGCAAACCCACAAGTTCCTGCCAATATACTATGGTTTCAGCAAGATGGGGCACCGCTCAATTACCAAATCAATGTTCGGCAGTACCTGAACCAAAATTTTCCAAATCGGTGGATAGGGAGGCGCGGATCGATAAAATGGCCAGCACGATCTCCTGATCTGACGCCATTAGACTTCTTTTTGTGGGGATATGTCAAAAGTATTGTATACAAAACTAAACCACTTGATTAACATTGACTTAAAAAGACGAATCACGCTTGCGATTAGATCAGTCACGCCTGAGGTGAAATAAAATAATTTTCTTTTTTTAATGTTAATTTTTGTAATACATCTGAAAACACTTAATATTTCCGAAACAGTTGAAGATAGTTATGGGACATTGTACATGAATTATGTCTAGAATTTTCCGAAGAATCCAAAAAATAAATAATATACAGGGGGTTGTATTTAAAATAAAAAAGTTGGTAATGGCCACTGTCACATGACACACTCTATATAATTATTTTTTTTTTAAAAAATGCGCATCTAAAAATACAAATCGATGTGTCCAAGCGTTTTTCTCAACACGCTCTCATTTATTCGTTATCGAATTTATTCCATTTGGCTGTTCCACACTGTAGATATTTAAATACGAAAAATATTTTCGCGGTATCCACTTTGCTATAAATTGCTGCTATACATTGGCAAGACAACGTCTGCCGGATTCTGCTAATTTAAAATGAAAAAAGAAGGAAGATAAATTGTTTTTAGACTACCTATACAAAAAATAATTGACCAATTGATACAAAAAAAATTTTTTACGAGTTCTTCTCAGCTACTACGAAAGGTTTGAGGATCTGGTAACGCCGTGCACAAGAACACCTTGAATCTTTATCAGTAGCGGTTTAACGAATAAAATGAATATAAACATAGGTACATTACCAAATACACACATGAAAATAACTTTCACAGGGTATGCTTTCCGAAACGAGGAAAATGGACCGGAACCCAAAGGTCGGTGCTTTTCAATGGGGATATCTGGTCCACATATGCTCAAAAACGAGCGCCGGGACTGGGTCAGGAATCTACATTTGTTAAAAAGGGATCGAGAAATCGATCTCTCTTGGCGAATATGCTATCGTTTTTAAGATAACATTGAAGTGGGGACCAAGAGATGCATTAAAATATTTTTGGACAGCCAGATGACAATTAAGGCGCTAGTGGCTCTGATTGTTAATTTACAATTGACTCTTAGTTGCAGACAAACCCTAGAGGAATTGACGAAAGGCAACAATGCCACTATTGTCTGGGTTCCTCGTCACTCAGGAAACAAAGGTAATAAAAGGGCTGATAAGTTAGCAAAAGCAGGATCAAATACTAAGTTTGTGCGGCCAGAGCCAGTATTAGGGACTTCCATCTGTCCAGGTAAGTGGCGCCAAAACAATTATTTCGGACTAGGCAGACAGAAAAAGACTCACGCACTGGTCCGATATACGAGGGTTGACTTACTCGAATGCGTTCTTACCTAAACCCTCGAGAAACACAACTAAACAGATCCTAGAATGTTGCAGGAACAACCTACAAATTCTAACGGGACTGCTTACAGGACACCGTCGTCTAAGATACCACTTCGGAAGGATGGTCTGAATCAACACACGGACTGTTGGTTTTGATGCGTGGAAAATAAAAGGTTCAACATATTTGATAATACCAACCAAAAACCTACCAATTTCAAAAAAATCTCACCTCATACAACCATGATTGTGCGGGGAACTGTAACCTCTAGGGGTGAGCCACAATAGACCTACTAAGGGTCGCAGTGGAAGGGTGACCTACGCCCCACTTTCATGATACCTAACCTAACCTGCAATCAGTGGCTGGTTTAGGGACCAGAAGCTAATGTACTGAAAAACAGATACCAGAGACAAGTATAGACAGGCAAATGCCTTCATAGGGTTTATTCCCGAAAGGACATATGCGGGAACATTATATCGCTAAGTAGGAAGGATGCCAAAGTAGCAGTACTCATACTGACTGGTCATGGCTCCCTTAGATACTACATGCACAATCTCGGGATGATCAACAGCTCAAATTGTGAATTGTGTGGATAGGAGAAAACCAGCCTTTATATCTTTGGCAAATTTTAGGCGTACAGCAGATTTAGGCTGACTTGGATGGTCTCAGCTTCGATGGCAGTTACCGATCGGCGACCTGCTCCTATTCTGGAGGAGGACAGGTCAAGCAGATAACTAACTATTATTACGGCAAGACACAAAAGACATTGTCTAAGTGCCATTGGCGGGATCCAGAAGGAGCCACTCCCCAGTTTAATATTATTATTATGGTCGAGTGTCATTTTTTAGCATGCCAGTGGCTGTCAGTATTTTTTGTGGTTTGATTTGAGTCGTTTCTTATTTAATTTGTAAATTACTGTGCTTAACTTATGGTTCAATTAAAAGTTTCGCTATCGAACCAACTAAATAATATTTAAGTATTAATTAATATTTTTGGATTATTTTTATGTGTGTAGCAAAGATAAGTATACATCAGTCAAGTAAACGGTGAGTTAAGAGGCAAGTAAAGAAAAGCATATCAACTTGACCAATGTAAATAGTTGGTCTGGTAACAAATAATTTAAAGTTAATAATAACGATTTAATAGTGTCGGTAGTATAGAATTACTCTTACAATAGTGGCCTCCCTCATCTTCATCATTAGACTGCCAAGGATCTACTATGAACAAAGATCCATCTGCAAATAATTCTACGAATGAAAAACACACATGCGTACAAAGATGTGGGTCTATATCTGTAACATCGAATTTGCCGCTAAAATTTCGGTAAATTGCCCAACTGGCAAAGTAGCACACCAAATTATATTTTCCAGATGCTAAAAAAAGTGAAAGGAACGATGATATCATATTACTAGAGGAATTAGAATAAAATACAATTTTTAGTGCTATTTAAATAATTTCTTACCTGGTGCCAGAAGTAAAACCAACACCACAAATACAAAAACCCCCAAAAACACTTGAAGTTTCATTTTAAGATTAACAAAAAAAAAATTAAAATGAAAAAACTGATTTATATATTTTTATCCCCAACTTGAATAAACAATTTGTGTTAAATAAAGGATTATTTAAAATTGTACAGATTTTAAACAATCAGATATGATAATAAAAAAGATTAAACTTGTCATTTAGTCAACAATATGATCGAACATAATTTTATGTATCTTTTAATCTATCTGATATATAAGAAAGTAAATGTTTTTGATAAAAAAAACTCTTTAAATTATATCAAAATATTGCTTAAATTCGATACCGAATGTTTTTTATATTTTGACAAATTTTTTAACAAAATTAATTACGATTTCTCTTTTACAAATGTTTTATATACAGAGTGGTCCGAAAGTTTGAAAACGAACAATTATCTCGTAAATTGCTAGTCCGAATTGTACAAAATTTGAGATAAACCTACTATGAGATATGGAGATTCCAGATTTAACATTTACAATGTTGTCAATTTGCCGTTTCTCTGATATTATTAGTCACTTTGGTTTTTTAAATACATCACCCTGTATATTCAGTTAATATTGGAATCTCTTCTTCAATACGAGCTCAGCCATATGTAACACTTATGATTTAATGTACTCTAAAAGGTCTAGTCAAGGTCTAAACAATCATGGAGAAATGTGGAAGACGCAATCTACCATCGATCAGGGTACTGGTAATTTACAATTTTAAACACTAGACTAAGTAATCATTACGTTAAAAATGTTGTAATCTTTTAATCGTTACGTTTTAATGTAGTTAAAAATTTATTTATACAATTAGGCATTGCCACACTTCTGTTTTATTTATTTAAGACCTTTTAACATACATAAAATCATAAGTGACACATGCGGCTAAACTCGTATTGAAGAGAAGATTTCAATAATGTTTTAATATACAGGGTGATGTATTTAAAAAACCAAAGTGACTAATAATATCAGAAAAACGGCAAATCTGACAACATTGTAAATATTAAATCTGAAATCTATGTATCTTAAAATAGGCTTATCCCAAATGTTGTACAATTCGTACTAGCAATTTACGAGATAATTGTCCGTTTTCAGACTTTTGGTCCTGTATATTCTGTATATTGTAGTCCTGTATATTCTGGTATTAGATACGTATGTACGGAGCAGGGTTTTAATTCCCTTTTCCGAACACGGGAAAATCATACTTTTCTTTCGATAAAAGTGGACTGGTTTAAATCGTACGTCACTGGTTTTTAAAGTTTTATTGATACTAAATATTTCTTTCTTTTAAATACACTGAGCACTTGTACCACTAACGATTTGCCTCTTACGTAAATTCACCCTTACTCACTGGTTGACTTGAAAGAATACAAACACCGAAATTATTTAAAAACTCTGGATAATAGGAAAACTGATTTGTGAATGAATAGAATAATCGAGCGTATCTAACGGCCTCTTGAAAGATACTGCCGTCTGTAAATTGTAACGACTCGAGACAGCGTGGTAAGAGGGGAAAGCCGGCTGACCGCCGAGATATCGCAAATAAAGAGGGGAGTTCTCAGAATTCATAACGATTTACAGCCATTTCCGGTATAAAACAAAACATAAATTGCGCTCAGGGACGGCTCAAGACTAATTTAAATCTGAACTAAAAAAAATTAATAAAGTGTTGAATGAAAAATTCCAACAACTTATTGGTTAAATAATCGTCAGTTACTTTTGCTGATGTTATGCCGAGAGCGCACCCTTAATGATTTAATTATTCTGGTTTTGGTTTCCCATGTGTGGTTGCCAGTCCACCATCGGGCGCTTCTGCAGGTGGCGGATAGGGGATTTCCTCTTGGATATGGGTGGTACCAAGGAAATGAAGAGCGGTGTTTAAAGCGGTAAAGGCAACGGGAATTCTCACTGCTATAATTGTTTCCCAGGATATTGCTATGGCGAGAAACAGAAATAATCCGGCCCCTAGTTCCGGGCAGCGCTTCAATGGGCTAGGGGTGCTAAAAATCTCCCGGCTCAAAATAGCAAATTTCAAATTAAGATTGGGCATATGGAATGTTAGAAGTCTCTACGCAGCCGGAAAGTTTGAAAACCTTATCCAGGAGATTCAGCGTATGAGCTTATCGGTGACAGGCATAAGTGGATTACGATGGCCTGGGTCGGAAACATGCAACCATGACGATGGCACCCTATACTATTCTGGAAGCGATGAGGAAGATAACCATTATAGGAATGAAGTCGGCATCTTTGTGACTTTTGAATTTGTTAAATTTGTTAGGAATATTGTCCCCATAAACGACAGGATATACTTTTACCACTAAACACCTGCCCATTTACCATTAATATATTACAAGTATATTTTTTTTTCTCTGGAGCATCTGCCATGGAAATATCTGTAGAGCAATGACTGGTCTGCAACTCTTCTTCTATGTTTTAGAGGGTGAAGGGTATCTGTGAGAGTTGAGCTGTTTATCAAGCGAATAGCTCTTGTCTGAATGGAATCTAGAAGAGAATGCCCTGTTGCTGAACCCCAAATGTGCGAGCAATACTCCAGTAGAGGTCGGATTTGAGCCTTGTACGTCATCAACAGTTGATCAGGAGTAAAAAACTTTCTGGCTTTCCACAGAAAACCTAGCCTCTGGCTTGCCGACTTTGCGATGTTAGCAACATGGTCATGCCAAGACATATTATTGGACACCGTGACTCCCAAAATCGAGATGGAGGGACTTGGTTCAAGGGTTTTTACGGACATTGTGATGGGATGATTTAAGGAATTCACTTTCTTGGAAAACGTGGCACTTTGTGTTTTTTGGGCGTTAAACTGAACAAGATTGTTGGTTCCCCACTCGACGATTGCTTTAAGATCTCTATTGATGGAATCAAGCTGTTCCTGCCTGAGTCTATTTGCATCTATTTGTAATAACACTACAGTTTTCTATAATTTTTAAATTTCCATTCTCCAATTCTTGGAAGTTACTTACCGGGTGGTGTTTGTTAAAAAGTACAGATGTCGCGATTCACGCGGTTCTTTATTTGTACTTGATGGGAGCGAAAGCCATGAATTTACTTAATTGCAGATCTTACCTGCCCTATGCTGACGATGAACAAATATCCCGAAACCGGTACATAGGTGGTAACTGTGATTAAATAAATTTAATAGCCCTCTCTCTTACTTAACAAGCATCTGTATACCTTGCTTTCTGTGATGGGGTAGTATACACGATTATACATCGGATGTAATTCAATACCCGTCGCCCCATATAGTCTGTGGAGTAGTTGTTATCTGATGTATAATTGACCCACATATATATACCTATATTAAAATAGGTATCATACATCATGTTATACAAAAATCATTATTTTTAAGATATTATATTTTAACATTTTAAGTTTGTTTCATTCTGAAAGTAAAAGTTTTTCTTTTTAAGTAACATTTGGTGAACACAATTTCACCCTTGAAAAAGGATTTATTTTATTACTTTGGAGAAGTATAGTTTAAAATATTCGAACTACTAGTCATAAAAAACCAGGTACAATTTGAGCATTGTATTGACTGCATAAACACTAAATGTTACACGATGTAACAAGGACAATTGTGGTAATAAACTTGCAAGCAGTTAGTTCTCTCCGATCCTTGATGGTGTTAAGACACACTTCCGAAAACTCTATTTCAATAAATAAAATCTTCCAATGAATAAAATCTTCATTTATTGAACATTGAACAAATCGGCAACAGCCGACCATCAGACAGTCAAGACGTAGAAAGTTTGGCTCCAAATCATTTTTTAATTGGTCCATAGAGTAATCCAAAAGGCATGGGGCTTGCTGAAATTAGAAACACAGACTTAAAAAGACAATGAAAAATAGCAGAAGAACTCATTGAAAATTTTTGGAATAGATTTGTAAGAGAATATTCTACTACCTTAACCAAGAGAACCAAGTGGTTTAAGAAAAATAAATCAGTACTACAAGTAAATAACATTAACATTATATTTGACAATAAATTACCTCGAAACAATTGGCCACTTGGTGCTTGGTGCTACATACTCAGGAAAAGATGGTCGGGTCAGAGTAGTCGATGTGAAGACACAGTTAGGAACCTACAAACGACCCACTTCGAAAATGAACCAAACTTAATCTTCTAGGGTCGAATGAAGATATTTAGGAGAAGTCTTCATCGGGGGAAGATTGTTTAGATTTTAAGTGTTTACTATATATGTATTATTTTAGTGGATATTTTTCTATATATCTAGTGACTGGCATTTTATTTTTTGATTGACAATATTATTATTAAAAAAAATTAAAAAAAATGCTGATAAATAAAAAAGCAGAAAACGGATCGGTGCATAATTTTTAAGATATCAAGAAAAAGCCAAAAACAGGATAATTTGCTAATCTTTCTGGCATATATATCACCCCAGAACATAACAGACTCACCGCCGAATGGAATCCTTGCAGATATATTGCAAGGAGCAAACCTTTCTCCTGTATTGCTTTCGCACTTGCCCTTTTTGTTTTAATATTGTTTTAATACTTTTGTCATTAACATTAAAACAAAATATGCATAGCCTACTATTCAAATACTTGATAAACTTCAAAAACGGACATTGTAAAAAAATTAATTAATTTTTTAGTCAATTTCATATTGTTGCGTTAATTTTTTCCAGGAGTTTAGTTATAATAATTATATAGGCATAATATCTCATAAAATTTTAGCTGACTAAACAGATACCAAAAAAAATTAATAAATATAATAATAATTATTGTACAGGGTAATTCAAAACGGATAGGAACAAGTTGATTCCATCAATAGAGATCTTGAAGCAATCGTCGAGTGGGGAACCAAAAATCTTGTTCAGTTCATCGCCCAGAAAACACAAAGCGCCACGTTTTCCAAGAAAGTGAATTCCTCAAATTATTTCATCACAATATCCGGGAATAAAGTCCCTTCATCTCAATTTTGGGAGTCACGGTGTCCAATAATATGTCTTGGCTTGACCATGTTGTTAATATCGTAAAGTCAGCAAGCCAGAGGCTAGGTTTTCTGTGCAAAACTAGAAAGTTTTTTACTCCTGATTAACTGTTGACGACGTACTAGGCTCAAATCCGACCTCTACTGAAGTATTGCTCGCACATTTGGGGTTCAGCAACACGGCATTCTATTCGTCTTCTAGATTCCATTCAGAAAAGAGCCATTTGCTTGATAAACAGCTCAACTCTCACAGATACCCTTCACTCTCTAGAACATAGAAGAAGAGTTGCAGACTGGTCATTACTCTACAGATATTTCCATGGCAGATACTCCAGGGAAATAAAAGCTCTTGTACTACCATTGGCCAAATTCGGCCGAAGAACTCGGCACGCTGATCAGTCTCACCCATTTACTCTCAAGATTGACACTACAAGGACCAATCTCCATCAAGACTTCTTCTTTTACAGCGCTGCTACGGAACGGAACAAGCTTCCAAAATTAGTTTTTTGGAGAAATATGACCTGAAACTTTTTAAAAAGCGGGTCCACAATCATTTCCTTTCTATAATCCCTTTCCCTTTTAATAGTCGCAGTGCAAGCCGTCCGCGGCACACACGATAGGTCTATTACCCTTTTTGCGACTATTTTCATTAAAAAAAAATGTCTCAACTATCTTAAATAAATCACCCTGTATTTTATTACGCTGTTGGACAGATCTTTTACTGCTCTTTAAGTTTCGTTAACAACTTCCTATACCTAAATCAAACCTTATTAAGATATGTAACTTTTAACCTATGGATTATGAGTTTGTTTTTTGTTATTGTAGAGTGCCATGGAAAACAAAAGTACTGCAATAATTTTAGTTGACAGTTGACATCATTAATAAATTTTAATTAAATATTTTTCATTGTGTTTTTTTTTTAAATAACCGCAAATAAAATACTAATTCATAATTTAAAAGCCAAATATCTTAATAACGGTTTAATTTAGGTATAGGGAGTTGTTAACGAAACTTAAAGAACAAAAAAAGTTCTGTCTAACAACTTTATAAAATACAGGATTATCCATTAAACATACATACATACATATCACGCCTTTTTCCCATAGGGGTAGGTAAAGACCACTTTCTTTCACTTGCTACGGTTCTTACACACATCTTTTGCTTCCTCTACTTTTATCAGTGTTCTCATACATGCTCGTCGGTTGTTGGTTATTTTGACCTGGCCTTTCTTCAAAACAATGTTGATCTGATCGAGATATGTTTTCCGAGGTCTACCTCTACCGACTTGTCCATTCACACTCGCCATATAAATTTGTTTCGTCAATCTTTCTTCATCCATCCTTTCTACGTGTCCAAACAATCTAAGCATTTCTTTATCTATCTTTGTAACCACATCTTCTTTTACACCATCTCAGTATTATCTCACTATTCTTTACTTTATCCAACCGAGTCACTCTGGCTATACTTCTCAGACTACTCATCTCCGCAGCATTAATCCTATTTTCATGCTTCTTTTGCCAAACCCAACATTTACTACCATACATAAGTGTAGGAACCAACACATCTCTATGCACCGCCAGACGTGCCTTTTTTGACACTTTCTGGCTATTCATAAAGCTATGCAGTGCCCCATTCATTTGTTTTCCTGCCAACATCCTTCGCTTAATGTTACTGTCATACTTTCCATCTTTCGTAAATTTTGAACCCATGTATACAAACTCATTCACTCTTTCTCCCTCAATCGAAACTCCAGTTTGTTATGCTTTCTTCTTTTTCAAAAACCATTACTTTCATTTTGCTCACATTTATTTTCATCCCTTTGATTTTCAGGTTAGAAATCTTTAAATATGGGTTTTAAATCATCCTGTACAATAATAATTATTTTAATTACAAAATGACAAAGTTTAGTAAAAATACACAATACTAGAAAAACATAATGCAAAAAAAATGTTTAAATTTACATCAATTATAATGATAGAGGGTGTCAAATCGGACACTTTTTCGTGATAAAAAAATGGTCATATCTCGTAAAACACTTAGTGTACGGTAGCAATAATATAAAATAAGCAAGTTATAGTCAACTTCCGGTACAACCGAAAGTAGTAGGACGCTCTAAATATGTTAAATCAATATGCATAACCGAAAACCTTTCATCTTAAATTTTCAGATTTTAATTAAGTCAAGTTTCTCTAAAACGTTTAATTGGATTTCCCAAAGAATCCCCTGTATACAAAAAACTACTTGACAACTATAAACGTAAAAAATATCAACAACATGGATGTAGCTATAATCTAATATCATTATTTGAACTTCTAAGTTGGATCTGCAACAAAAATATATAGGGTTTTTAATAAGTGCTTATGTCTTTATTAAAGGGATTAAAATGGAGCGTTTTAACGGACCAAGTAATGAAAAATAAATCTGTACTCTAAAACGGCATTAACTTTACTAAAAAAATCCCCACAATTAAAATAAATATGATAAAAAGCATAAAAACACAAACATAATACTACGATACACTATTCATGTCTACTACACTAAATTTTAATGTGCTTGTACAACTAACAACACTAGCACAGCTTCGTGAATCAACACACTGTTTCAGCACGATTATATCATGGTGACGTATTAAAGTATCATGACTATATGACGCGCATGCTAAATTGGCGCTAGGGTATCTGACAGTGTTGATGCCACTGTTTGTGCTATGATTTTTGTTGACACATAATAATCAATTCTTTTAGTTTCATAATTATCTTGAAATGGTTAATTTTTTTTTCTGTTCGAGATAAGGTTTGTTTTGGTTAATCAATTTTTAAACACAAATAAAGAATTAATATTAAAATAGTAAATAGTAAATAGCAAATAGTAAATAGTAAATAGTAAATAGTAAATAGTAAATAGTAAATAGTAAATAGTAAATAGTAAATAGTAAATAGTAAATAGTAAATAGTAAATGGTAAATGGTAAATAGTAAATAGTAAATAGTAAATAGTAAATAGTAAATAGTAAATAGTAAATAGTAAATAGTAAATAGTAAATAGTAAATAGTAAATAGTAAATAGTAAATAGTAAATAGTAAATAGTAAATAGTAAATAGTAAATAGTAAATAGTAAATAGTAAATAGTAAATAGTAAATAGTAAATAGTAAATAGTAAATAGTAAATAGTAAATAGTAAATAGTAAATAGTAAATAGTAAATAGTAAATAGTAAATAGTAAATAGTAAATAGTAAATAGTAAATAGTAAATAGTAAATAGTAAATAGTAAATAGTAAATAGTAAATAGTAAATAGTAAATAGTAAATAGTAAATAGTAAATAGTAAATAGTAAATAGTAAATAGTAAATAGTAAATAGTAAATAGTAAATAGTAAATAGTAAATAGTAAATAGTAAATAGTAAATAGTAAATAGTAAATAGTAAATAGTAAATAGTAAATAGTAAATAGTAAATAGTAAATAGTAAATAGTAAATAGTAAATAGTAAATAGTAAATACGACAGCGTACCCTTAATTAAACTTTGGGAAACTCTGGAAACTTCCAACATTAATATTGAACTGATAAAAGGAGTAAAGTCATTATACAATAAAACCAAATCAAGAATTAAAGTTGGACAAAACCTAACAACAGGGTTTAATATCACAAAAGGGCTGAAACAAGGGTGTTGCTTGTCACCAACATTATTTAAAATATATTTGGAACGGGCACTAGCGAATTGGAAACGGAAATGCCAAAACATGGGCATACCTTTAGATGAGGACACAACATTATACACACTCTCATTCGCAGACGATCAAATTATAGTCGGCCAAGACATAGACGACACAGAGTATATGACACGAAAACTTATAGAATATAAAATTTGGGGACTAGAGGTTAATGTAGAAAAAACGGAATATATGTGTATTGGGGGAGTGCAACAGGACTTACAATTATCAAATGGACAAAAAATCAAACACACGTAAGCTTACAATTACTTAGGAATGAGAATATCAAAGGATGGGACACTCGAAGAAGCAATATTGGACAGAAATATGAAAGGAAGAAGAGCAATATCAATGTTAAACGGAGTACTGTGGGATAGAACAATAAGCAACAACAACAAAAAAAGAATTTACGACACGATAGTGAAGAGCATAATAATGTACGGTTGCGAAGTATGGCCTTTGAAAGAAAAGATCGAAAGAAAAATTAGAGCCACAGAAATGGATTACTGGAGACGAGCAGCGGGGAAATCAAGACTAGAAAGAGTTACAAATGAGAGGATAAAACAAATAATGGGAGTACAGCACGACATCACAGACGAAATAAGAACTAAACAGTTGATATGGTACGGGCATGTTCAAAGAATGCCACCAAACAGAATCCCAAAGAAAATATTACAGTGGAACCCAAGAGGAAGAAGAAGAAGAGGAAGACCACGAAAGAGCTGGAGAGAAGGCATACAAAAAGAGATGGAAGAGAGAGATCTGAGAGAGGACATGTGGACGAATAGAGAGGAATGGAGATTAGGAATCGCAAGACGCCGACGCACGTTTTAACGCGATATATATATATATATATATATATATATATATATATATAAATAGTAAATAGTAAATAGTAAATAGTAAATAGTAAATAATAAATAATAAATAGTAAATAGTAAATAGTAAATAGTAAATAGTAAATAGTTAATAGTAAATAGTAAATAGTAAATAGTAAATAGTAAATAGTAGTTGGGATATTGGCGGGTAAGTAACGGTTTCCATATCGGTGGTAATTGTTGGCCGTCATCCCTTTTGTTCATACAATTAGGACGTTTCTCTATTTCTATTGCTTTTCTGATTATACGAGGTTTAAAGGATCGGATTGATGCTATTGTTCTTGTTTTGGGAAAATCATCTAAAAAGTAAGAACAGCAACAAGGGTTCTACCATCATTTAATAAAAGCGAGGCAAATTTTAACGACCTGATAAAAGCACAACTCATAAAAGTGTACGGAATCAGTGTATCATCATATAAACTCGATACACTGTAAGATGTCAGCACAAAAATGTTATTCAGCAAAGCTTTACACACAACTACTTTGTAATTAAAAAAAAAATTTGAAATAAGATATTATGAATAATTTACAAAGTTTTCTTTTTTTATATCTTTTATTTTTGCAAAATTATTAATACTGCTGGTACACGAGCACACATAAAATAAATCAGTTAATTTTTTTTTGTTTTTTTATTTCTTGATGATATAAAAGCCGATTTTTGATTGTGTTAATCAGGGGGTATTTAGGTCCGCATCTTCCGTTAAAATCATCCGTATCCAATGACCATACCATGATACCAGCTATATTGTGCGATATTGCGAAATCCACTTTTAGAGTAAGAGATCGTTCATCGTCGAAACCAGCCCATTGATCGTCCCAAACTCTGTGCGGCACTTGTTGCTCATCATCCCATTTGTAAAGGGAATCCGAATGAAACTCGCAAATCTGTTAACAAAGCATTTAATATTAAACATTAATCAGACTCCAAAGCTTCGTAGACTATTTTAACATTTAATAAAAACGTCATTTTTACTTCATCGAAAACAACACGCCTATCTGATACATTTTGTGCATGCTTCCATTTAAAAAAAGCACTGAAACTCGTTTTTAGGTATTATTTAAGATTTCAGTTAAAATTGTGAAAAGTTATTCTTGACTTGCTAGTTGAAGAGAAAACGATTTGTAAACTTGAGCATACAGTCAAAATACTGGGCTGGTTTAAATAATACTCTTTTTTATTTGGTCGAGCTTTCGGAAATGTTTATTTCCTTTATCAAGACATCTATAAAACAGTTTAAATGTAAACAATTGTAAAAAGATAACAGAAAATCGTTAAAAATTAAATTTAAAAACATAGAGATAAACAAAATTATTACTAGAAAATTAATTAACATATTTGTTGACACGTACTAAAGGTTGTGAGTACAAACGATAAAAATTCATTTTTTTGGTTTTTTGGAGTCAGGGTCACACACAAGTGTCATATCAACCGTATGACAAACCTAAAATAAGTGGGAATTTTAAAATTTATGATTTGGTTGAGTTTAGTTTAACTATTTGGGAATTTTGGAAAAAAAACATTCTAATTTTAAAATGTAATTTTAAATATTACTCAAATTATTAAGGTCAGTTTTTTTATTCATATTGTTGGTATTATTCTTGATACAAAACATTTCTTTTAATAGCCTTTTATGTAAGTTATTATCTGTGCAGAGTACATCGACCTGGTAGCGGGTAATCTCTAGCAAACACATAATGGATTATAACCAGGTCGAAGTACACTGCACAGAAAATAACTTTTTTTTTTTTATGAAAATAGTCGCAAAAAGGGGAGACCTATCGTGTGGGCCGCGGACGGCCCGCACTGCGACTATTAGAAGGGGAAGGGATTATAGAAGAGGTCGGATTAGAGCCGTGTACGTAGTCAACAGTTGATCAGGAGTAAAAAACTTTCTGGCTTTCCACAGAAAACCTAGCCTCTGGCTTGCCGACTTTGCGATGTTAGCAACATGGTCATGCCAAGACATATTATTGGACACCGTAACTCCCAAAATCGAGATGGAGGTTCAAGGGTATTTCCGGACATTGTGATGGGATGATTTAAGGAATTCACTTTCTTGGAAAACGTGGCACTTTGTGTTTTTTGGGCGTTGAACTGAACAAGATTGTTGGTTCCCCACTCGACGATTGCTTTAAGATCTCTATTGATGAAATCAACCTGTTCCTGCCTAAGTCTATTTGTATCATTCACCGAAAGTGATCGATAGGATGTGAAAGTTGAGACGTATCAAACGCGGTCAAAAGCTTTAGATATATCCTAGGCTATTGCACTTATTCGTGTATTTCTTATTTTATTTCCCCTTATCACTCCTTTAATTCTTCTCAGATATTTCATTTCTGTTACTTGTATTTTACTTTTGGTTTTTTTTGGTAATATCCAAGATTCACATCCATATGTTAAGATATGTCTAAATATTGTCTTGAATATTTTTAGCTTTGTATGTGTTGAAATCTTTAGTATAATTTTATAATGTAAATCACCAAGTAAAAAAATGCCTGTTTTTATTATTGCTAGTCTTTATTTAACTAACCTTAAAGCTTTATCCTGTTTTTACTGGTATTTATTAAATTAAATCGTTTTATGTATGTATATTACTTACTTCATGAAATCCCAAACTGCCTGTCAGTCCTGTGTAGTTTCCTTCCATCCCTGGTCCAGAAATGGGTGCATATAATGCAGTGTTAGTCTTGTCAGCAAGGGTAAACGTTCTGGCATAGGTAGGCACTCCCATGTTTATTTTTGTTGGATCGCCATTCATTGATAACCAAAATTCTAATCCAGTTGCCTGAAAAGATACACCAAAAAATCATAGCGGTATAAACAAACCAATCAGTTCACATCTAAATGCTGCCATTAGCTATATATTAATAAATTTGATTTTAAAATGAGCAAATGAATACTTACCACCGTGTACGTTGCATTATGACCATGTATTTTGTCCAAACTCGAAGCGTGTAACGGTGAAACGTGACCGACAAAATTGTCAAAGGCACCGTGATAATCGTACGTCATAATGTTCATGATATCCAAATATCTTAAACGATTAAATATTTTGTAAATGTTTTGATTATATGCATAATTACGTGATGCTTTATATTACCAAGCTAAACTATAGAGTTTTTTAAATATAGTCTTAAACAAAAAATAAATAAATTTATCTGTTATATATATCAGACGACTGGTGCAAGGCCGTTATCGTGCCGCTTTACAAGGGAAAAGGTTCGCAGCAGGACTGTAAGAACTACCGAGGTATTAGTTTACTCAGCATAGTCGGCAAACTGTATGCAAAGATATTGATTAAAAGAGTAAGGAAGGAAACTGAGAAGATGATATAGGATGTGCAAGCAGGATTTAGAAGAGGAAGGAGATGTATGGATCAGGTCTTTTCCTTACGAGGTATAGTCGAAAAATTCTTGGCTAGAAGTAAGAAGGTCTATTGCGCTTTTATAGACTTGAAAAAGGCCTATGACAGAGTGGTGAGGAGTGAATTGTGGTCTACATTGTCTATGTATGGGGTGAGTGGTAGTTTAATACGAGCACTGAAATCACTTTACGAGGATTCCACTGCTTGTGTCAGGATAAACGGAGCTTGCACGGACTGGTTTAACATCGAAAAAGGTGTGAGACAGGGATGTTTGGCTTCGCCATGGCTGTTTAACTTATACATAGACAATTGTTTAAAAGATCTGAAAGAGAGTGCGTTTGGATTAAAAATAAATGATTTGATCGTCAAATGCCTTCTTTACGCCGATGATCAAGTCATATTAGCGTTATCTGAAGTGGAGTTGCATGCGATGGTTAATGTTATGCATAATTCCCTGAAAATCAAAGGGATGAAAATAAATGTGAGCAAAACGAAAGTAATGGTTTTTGAAAGAGAAGAAAGCATGACAAACTGTGAGGTTTCGATTGAGGGAGAAAGAGTGGAACAAGTTAATGAATTTGTGTACTTGGGTTCAAAATTTACTAGAGATGGAAAGTATGACAGTGACATTGAGCGAAGGGTGTTGGCAGGAAAACAAATGAATGGGACACTGCATAGCTTTATGAATAGCCAGAAAGTGTCAAAAAAGGCACGTCTGGCGGTGCATAGAGGTGTGTTGGTTCCTACACTTATGTATGGTAGTGAATGTTGGGTTTGGCAGAAGAAGCATGAAAATAGGGTTAATGCTGCGGAGATGAGTAGTCTGAAAAATATAGCCGGAGTGACTCGGTTGGATAAAGTTAAGAATAGTGAGATAAGAAAACGCTGTGGTGTAAAAGAAGATGTGGACACAAAGATAGATAAAGGAATGCTTAGATGGTTTGGACACGTAGAAAGGATGGATGAGGGAAGATTGACGAAACAAATTTATAAGGCGAGTGTGAATGGGCAAATCAGCAGAGGTCGACCTCGGAGAACATATCTCGATCAGATCAACATTGTTTAGAAGAAAGGCCAGGTCAAAATTACCAACAACCGAAGAGCATGTATGAGAGCACTGATGAAAGTAGAGGAAGCAAAAGATGTGTGTACGAACCGTAGCAAGTGGAAGGAAGTGGTCTCTGCCTACCCCTATGGGAAAAAGGCGTGACTTTATTTATGTATGTATGTATATATGTCGTAGGTGAATTGTAAAACTAGACGTTTTATAAAATGCAAAGGCTTTTTGTAAATGACTAGGCAAATTGAATAAAATTCTTTATTATAAACTAACATTTTTGGGCAATTTATAAAACGCCTATCACTTTTCAGTCGTATTGAAAGACGATGCTGATTTTACAATATGTCTGGACTATGTTTAGTCATTTTCTATTAGACTAAGTAACACGCTTAGAAAGTTTATTTATCGCGTAGAAAAATATTTGGTAGCTTTTACGTCGAGTTATTTGTTAATAAACAGAGCTATTAAAAATAATTTGTAAATACAATGGAAGATTTTCCCGATTTAAGCTATAGCGTTAGTGAAGAATTGTATAATGAGGAATATTTCACCGGTAAATATTATTGTTAAAGGAATATTAAGCTCACTTCAAATCGCAAATACGATAAAAGCTACTTGGAATTTGGCTTTACTTCAATAAAAGTAAACAATGAAGAAAAACCTCAGTGTGTCCTCTGTTTGAAGATTCTATCGTCTGAAAGTATGCTTCCAAGTAAGTTAAAGCGACATCTTAAAACCATTTTCCCCAATTGAAAAATCGCGTGATTTTTTTAATAGGAAGTTGTCAAATTTACGAGAACAAAAAACCTGTTCACTCAACAAGCCTCAGTACCTGGCAATGCTCTGTTAGCATCATTTAAGTTGGCATACAGGGTGGCGAAATGCAAAAACCTCACACCAGAGCTTATTCTACCATCTGCTCCAGACATGGCAAATATTATGGTAGGAGGATCGGCGGAAAAACTAATTTCCAATGTACATTTATCCAACAACACTTTAAGTCAAAGAATCCATGACATAAGTAAGGATCTTAATCAACAATTAATAGAAAAACTGAAAGGCAATGAGGTTACTGACAGTAATAAAGTTGGACATCTTATTTGTTACGTATGCTTTCTGGATGATAACATTATCGTTAAATACCTTTTTTTCTGTAAAAGCATTACCGAAAGCGCAAATGCTCAAGATTTGTTTGAAATTCTTGACAAATTTACAACGGAAAATTATTTATATTGGAAAAAGTGCATCGGTCTTTGTACTGATGGTGCTCGATAAATGTCTTGCAGGTATGGATAAATACAAACGCTTATTCGTAAAACCGCATGTTATGTGGACCCATTGAATCCTCCATAGGCAAGCGCTTGCGTTGAAGTTAAAGAGCTCTGAATTGAACCAGGTATTAGAACATGTCATTGACGAAGTAAACTTCATAAAAACTAGACCGCTTGAATCCAGACTGCATGGATATGGGCACTAAACACACGGCCCTGCTATATTTCTGTAGTTTGCGATGACTTTCTATTGAAAGAGCTACAAACTTATTTGATGGACAGTTATCTTGGTCCATGTATCGCAGACAGTTCGAAGCTGCGACCTCATCTTATGGCTGAAAGGATGAAGAGAAGGCTACTGCACTCATAGTGGCCTTAAAAAGACAAGCTTTGAGAATGCTGCAGACAATCCCTGTCGACCAATAAAGCAAATATGGAGATCTAATGGCTGCTATCTTCTTCCTAATCATAACATCTTTGCAGATGTGTTGTGACCCATATTAACGAGGTTCAATGTTTTGGATGGCTCTCTTGATTGAATCTCGCCATTTATCTCAATTAGATGACATGTGAGCCGCATGTGGAAGAGTAGCATCTAATAATTATTTGGTAACATCCACCCATCGATTTGGTGATCGGCCACGCCTTCTGTTTCCTTCAGGTTTTCCCTGTACACTAAGCCTTTTCATATGCTCACTCCGACTGATGTGTCCAAAAAATGTAAGAATTCGAGAGTACACGACACTGGACTAACGTTTTGACGGTCGTATTTCTTGTAAAACCGAAGCATTTGTTCTATGTGCGGTCCAGGATACTCTTAACATTCGTCGCCACGCCCACATCTCAAATGCATCAATCCGACGACGATCTACTTCTTTGACAGTCCAAGATTCTGTAGCATATAGAAAGACCGAAAAGATCAAGGTACTCACTAGATTGATTTAGTTTGTTTTGTGATATTCCGATCCCTCCATACTTTATTTAACTGTGTCATTGCTGACCTGGCAAGCTGAATACGCCGTCTTATTTTGCCATCACATCCCCCGGTATTTTCTATAAGGGCTTCAAGATAGACGAAACTGTTGACAACTTCACAGTGTTCAATAGTCCGAGTTTCAGGGTAGTTGTTATGTTCTCTATCAATGATCATAATTTTGGTTTTATTATATTTTATGTTTAGGCCGTAAAGAGCACTGACATCTTCAAGTCTCATCAGAAGTTCTCCAGAATTTCTCTCTGGAAGGCAGCTATCAAGGTTGTATCATCGGCCTTAACCTTAAGTTAGACAATTTTGTGCCGCCAATATTTACTCCACCCTGCCAGTCTTCTAGAAACTTTTTCATAATAAATTCGCTATGGATATTAAAAGAAGCGGCGAGAGAACACAGCCCTGTCTCACACCCTTGCATGTGGTACCTTCATCAGACAAGAATTTATCAACCCTAACCCGTGCAGAATTGTTATCATATAATTGTTGTTTAAGATACACCGGATGGTCTGGGAACCCATTGACAACATAATAGACCAGAGCTTTTCCCATTTTACGTTATTAAAAGCTTTGCTATAATCGACAAAACATAAATACGTAGGAGTATAGACCTCTCTCGACTTCTCAATAATTTGTCTAATATTCAGAATTTGCTCCCTAGTGATGTTGTTTTCACGATTCTTAATATAGTCATCGTCATTGGCTGCTATACTGGGCGCATATAAAAACAGGTTGCAGAAATCTGGTGAAAGTCTGTAGGAGTTTAAAGCAGATGTGAGGAGGATGATCCAGTTAGCGCATCCACAGGCACTTAAAGACTTCAGGAAGCAACTGGCAGAGGACTTTTTGACTGACGAACTTTAATAGAAGTGGTGAAGCTTTGGTAAAATATTTGAAAGTGGAGGCGGCTTTAAATACTTGGAGGCTGAAAGTTCGAGCAGTGTCATTGAAGAACCAGACAATCAAAGCAACGCAATCAATGGGCCATTTGAAAATTTTTTGGAGGAAATCAAGTCCATGATAAATAATATGGGCAACTTGCGGAAACTAAGCTCTTACTGGTGTGGAAAAAGTGAACACTTCATAAAGGATTGCAGAGTAAGAGTATCACCACGATCAAACTCACCTGCGAGAACACAATCACGTTTTTACTCAGTAACGAGGACCAGATGATCTAATGATACATCGGAAAGGCACCAGGAAAACTAGGATAAGCCAGCATTTTGGAGCGCATGTTGACTAGCAATAACAAAGCCTTTAGGGTAATTCATGTCAACAAAATAAGAAGAACAATGTATAGTCTCACCATTAGAGGGAAATTAAACAGAGAAGACATTGTACATACCATAGACAGCGGTGCATTAGTTTTCCTGGTAGGCAGCGACATTATTAAACCAGAATATTCTTTGAACGGTTACCGGAGATAATGCACTATAAGAGGAAAGGCTAAAGTCACACTTACTCTTGGACGGCTTAACATCATGAATACAGTATATGTCGCAGATAAAGAAGAAAAATTCATTCTCGGAATGAATTTGATCAGCGACTATGGGTTCTTATTTGACGGTAAAAAAAAACCATGAGAGCTGACAGAATGGAACCTGTATAGCTGCGGATGGCAAAGTCGGTAAGAATTCCAGGACTTTCCGAGAAGATAGTCTGTGCCACATTGGAAAGTGACCCTAGGTGCCACGTTGTAGTAGTTCAGCCATGCAAAAAAATCCCTCAACCATTTACTGCTTGCACGAGCCTTGGTTAGGACAGAACAGACTATTCCTGTAAGAGTTGCTAACGTAAACCACAAAAGAATAACACTTAAAGAAGATGACATATTTAAAGCCTGTGAACCTGTGACTTCCATAACAAGGTATGACGGGAGTAATTATCAGGATCAAAGAAAGGACTTCGACAGCATATTAAAAGTCTTTAATCATCCTTAGGACATCTATCGTTGGATGAACATAACGCTGCTAGAAAATTCATCAGATCTGAAAGCGACATTTTTGATTCAGCAGGACGAACCAATTTGGTCCAACACAGGATTGATACCTTTTTTTTTATGAAAATAGTCGCAAAAAGGGTAGACCTATCGTGTGGGCCGCGGACGGCCCGCACTGCGACTATTAGAAGGGGAAGGGATTATAGAAAGGAAATGATTGTGGACACGCTTTTTAAAAAGTTGTAGGTCATAGTTCTCTGGAAAAACTGATTTTGGAAGCTTATTCCATTCCCTGTAAAAGAAGGATTCTTGATGAAGATTGGGCAAGTTCATCTGATTCGCCAATTATTAAGACGACCACCATTTGCGAAACAACAAGAAGTGAAAAAGCTAAAAAAGATAAATCCACAAGGTTTTGTGTGGAATACAGAAAATTGAATGATGTCGCGAAGAAGGATAGCTCCCCATTATTTAGGATTTATGACACTTCGACAACATTGGCAAGTTTACGTTGGTTCTCAATACTTTAATACTTTGTTACGATTTAAGGAGTCCATCCCTGTCGATTGTTGTCGACTACAATGAAAAAAAATGTTTTGTAACAAAAAACGCCGAGAAATTTTAGGAAAAAATATTCTCGTTCGTCCCTTTTTTTTCCAGAATGGACTTCCCCTTTCTCGAATAGATTGTTTGCCCATATAAAAGGAATGTCGGTGATCGAGTTTCTTAGTTTTAGTTTTAAGTTTTAAAGTAATTTTAAAGAGATTGTAATTATCAAAGTGATTTATAAAGTTTTTAAAATCATTAAACCCAAGAGAAAATATTGCATTTTTACAATTATTTATAAATTTAAAAATTAATGATATAAAAAATAGTCAACATGAAATAATAAAAAATAAATCTTATGATAATCTATCATTGAAATTATATAATTGCATGTCTTTGGAATCGAATTTTCAATTTTAATAAATAGAAGTTTAAGTTTAAGAGAGCGACTAACGCACTCTTGTTTAGTTTTTGCTATTAGCCCCGGTCTCCGTGACGTGCAATAGGGAATATGTTTCATGTGTCAATACTAACTTTTTTAAATAAAATACCCTCTTTGTTTTACTTTGCAGATTTCCCTTTCCGAGCTGATTCCAAAAATGTATCACAAGTTGATTTAAATTGGTACAGGGTGGACAAATTTGTTTATGACAATTTATTATCTACAAAATAATTGATAAAGACTAAACTTACACTTAAACAAAATCAATCCAAGTAAAGTTTACAGTAAATGTTCAATCTGTTCTTTATTGACCAATAAACAATGACTCAACCTGGTAACAAATTCGTCTTTATCATTTCGTAGCATAGCGGGTGTTACTTTCTGCATTGTCATCCTGATTCGGGCTTTTAGGTAACGGATATTGTCGGGTCTTTAGTGTAGACTTTAGATTTTAAATAACCCCATAAAAATAAGTCTAATAGAGTAAGATCGGTTAATCTAGCGATTCCGCTTCCGCTATTCATCTTCTTCCAATCCATCGTTTTGGAAATGTTTTGTTTAAAATCGCACATCTATAGCAAAATGTGACGGTGCAACAAGCTTTTGAAACCTCCGCGGTTTAAAGTGTTGGCAATTTAGGTATCAGAAAAAAGCTGGTTCGGATTGGTAATTAATGTTTTTAACGGAAAATTCAGATAAAATTCTTTCGAAAAATTTTCATCAAAAAAATATGGACTGATAATGGTATTTCTTATAATACCAGGCCTAAAGTTAATTTTTTGTGGTCTTCACTTATGGCTTCACTTATGGTTTATAATATTAAAAAGTGGAACAACAGAGGAAGAAATAAAAAATAGACTAGGTCAAACTAGGGCATGTATTAATCAATTAAACCCAATATTATGGGATCGCCACATAACCAAGACTAATAAAACGAGAATATTCAATTCAATAGTTCGCAGCATAATGACTTATGGAGCTGAAATGTGGGTGATCAACAAAAAAAACAAAGGGAAGATTGTAGCCACAGAAATGGACTTTTGGAGAAGGAGTTGTGGAGTGAACAGATTAGATCGAATAAGAAATGAGGAGATCGGGAGAAGAATGGAGGTAAAAAAAGACATACTAGAACACATAGAGGAAAAGAAACTAACGTGGTACGGACATGTTAGAAGAACTCCGGAGGATCGCTGGATACACCGGGTAACTGAGTGGAGTCCATTAGGCAGACGAAAGAGAGGTCGACCAAGGCGATCATGGAGAGACGAAGTGGATGAGGCGATGGAATTAAGAAACCTGCAGGACGGAGACTGGCAGGACAAGGACAACTGGAAACAAGGGCTGAAAGCAGGAAGGCAGCGACAGCTGTAGATATCCTGGATTATATATATATTGATTTATCATGTACTCGCAGAATTCAGTTGTGCGATCACTCATATTTAGCCCACTCATTTATTGGGATAAGGATGGTACTTTGCTTTTTTGAAAATATTTTACAGGTACCAAAGACTTTTCAATATCCAAATCCCTAGATAATACTTGCACTGATTAGTGTAGATCGTCTACTGCCAACAAAATGACATCTTTTTGAATATTTGCATAAATTGTAGGTCTACCTGGCTTTAATATTTTCCTAAGTGTCCTAATTTTTTGTGTTGCCCTTCTATTCTGCTTACCGTTAATTAAGAGATACGATCACGATTTGGGTGCATTTTATGAAATAGCTTTATGAATAGCCAGAAAGTGTCAAAAAAGGCACGTCTGACTGTGCATAGAGGTGTGTTGGTTCCTACACTTATGTATGGTAGTTAATGTTGAGTTTAGCAGAAGAAGCATAAAAATTTGATTAATGCTGCGGAGATAAGTAGCCGGAGTGACTCGGTTGGATAAAGTAAAAAATAGTGAGATAAGAGAACGCTGTGGTGTAAAAAAAGATGTGGTTAAAAAGATAGATAAAGGATGGTTTGTACACGTAGAAAGGATGGATGAAGGAAGATTGACGAAACAAATTTATAAGGCGAGTATAAATGGACAAGTCGGTAGAGGTCCACCTCGGCGAACATATCTCGATCAGATCAACATTGTTTTGAAGAAAGGCCAGGTCAAGAGTACCAACAACCGACGAGCATGCATGAAAGCCCTGATGAAAGTAGAGGAAGCAAAAGATGTGTGTAAGCACCGTAGCAAGTGGAAGAATGTGGTCTCTGTCCACCCCTACGGGAAAAAGGCGTGACTATATGTATGTACCTCTTGTTAAGTCCGCATCCTATCGCCAACACCAATCATCATTGAAATTTCAATTTTCTTAATATACGTTTTTGTCGACTCTGTACCAATTTGAATCAACTTGATAGGTACATTTTTGGAATCAGGTCAGCAAGCGTAATCCGCAAATTGAAAAAAAGGGGGAGGGGGGGGTTTATTTGAAAAAAAATGGTGCTGACATCATCAATTAAAGGTTATTTACCTTGTATGATAGATTACTTTTTAAAAAATAGTAAATAAAAATCAAAAACCATTTTTTTTATATTAGTGTTTATTCAGCTAATAATGAATTAATGCTTTACTTTATGGACGCACTGTTTAAAATACATAAAATTATTTTTAAGAAATGACTTACTCTTGTATTCTTTCGACATCGTATGCTGACAAAATTTTGTCAACTGCTCCGGCAAGAGCAGCACTTAGTAAAAGTCCTGTTGGTTTTAGAATATCAGAAAAATCTTTCAGCATAGCAATGAAATTTTCCTAAAATAATTAAAATTTTAACATTATGCGCTATTTTTCAAAAAAGTTCAAACACCCAGTAAGAGTTAATCAATTTTAATAAAATTTATAAAGTATGTGTGTTTAATTAATCATAAAAAATTGTCATATTTATTATCACCAACATTTTTTATTTAGTTTAATTTGTTAGAATCGAAAATTTACTACTATTTAGTGGATAGTACCCCTAGTCCCACGCTTGGATCTGTGGCATTCTGTATAGCACTGCACCGTCCACATATTTCACATGTTTGTATGTTTTGTGTCAAGCGGTTAGCTTTCAATTGTTTTTCGTTAATACTTAAAGTGAGTTACAAACTTTCAATGTTCTCGCAAAATGGTGACCTTCTAAAAGAAGATATAGCAGCCAAATTTTGTATCAATTTGGGAAAGCATTAAATTTTAATCCCAACTTTAACTAAATTCAGATTGTAAAGATAAACAGTAAAAAATACTTTAAGTTATACATCTAAACCTCAGAATCTAAAAGATTATGTCCTTAATTAAGTTAATTTTCTGTTTACAAATTGGTTGTAATATTTTTACAGTGCAACAGTAGTAGCTTGGCGGGTGACCAGCCTCTAAAATAACAAATATTCGGCTGAATATACTTCAGATTCATAAACTTCTTCTTCCGATTGTACTTGAGACTTACGATTACTGAAAAATTCGTCGTCGCCGATCGGATCGTTATTCGAATGTTTTCGTTGTGCGCAGATTTTGTGATCTCTCGCCCGCCAAGCTACTTCTGTTGCACTGTAAATTGTTTCTCTTTTAATCGCAAATACTTCAAGTTAATTTACAGATATAGTCCAATTTTTAGAGGATTAATTGATGCTAAGCAAACTTACTACTTTAAATTAATTATTGTATTATTTTGGCACTTGGGCCAATATTATTTTTATACTAAAATATTAAAGAATAACAAAGTTATTTAATAATAAGTTGGTCCATAACGAATTCTTATGCATTAGATAACTCTTCGAGTCATGCTTAAAATAAAATGATTATAGTATCCTGATAAATATAATTCCAGGCATCTTTAATTCGGTGAAGAAGGTTAACTAGTCTATTTGGTGGCTTGGGTAAATTATCCAGTCAACTTTCACTCATATCCCATACATGTTTGATTAATTAATAGTCTGGCGATTAAACGACCAAAAAAGCAAGATCACGTTATTTTCTTGTAAGAACCACGACGTTATTTTAAATGAAGGTCTTTTCTTAACTAATAAATATTGCTTTAAATGGTCAAAATCGAATATTTAAAAACAAAACTTTTTGATAAAAAAAATTAAAAACATGTAAACCTGAAAAAAGATGTGTCCATGTTCTTATTATTTTTGTATTAGACTCGTAAGTATAAAAAATTTCATTTCAGTTGATCGACTGTGTTTTTTTGAAAATCAGTAGAGTAAGTCCGGTGAAGATGGCAGTACAAGTAAGATGGCCACTACAAAATAATTCTAGTTATAATAAACATACGACGTTAGTTGTAATCGAGATCGCTCAGTTTTATGGTCGACAACAAGCGTCCAAAAGATTTTTATGTAAAAAAAACATAAAAAGTGAGTATAAACTTGTTTTTTATTTAAAAACATGTTAATTGTAAGTTACGGTGTTGACATATTATATTATTTTACAAAACATTTTACAAAATCTTGCGTGTTTTTGTAGTTGAAATGTAAATTTTTACTTATTTTAATCTAAAAATGGACAACATTAAATGCATGTCACTTTTGATTTTTGGTGTGGCCATCCCTCCTAAGCTTCTGGGACAGATTGTCTTGCTTAAACTGGAAGTGATGACCATAAAAATTGTAAGTAATATTTTAAGATATTCTTTAACTAATAAATATTTTACATATGCCTAACAACTACGTGCGGCAGACGAATGCCGTTTGAGGTGCCTAGAGTAAGGAAGATCTTAAGAAAGCCATGGATGAAGTACGAAATAAAAAAATTACAGGTTATCGAGCGTTCTGTATTAACCACATAACAAGAAAGACCTTGAAAAGAAGGATCAAAGTAAACAATAATACAAAGGGACCAATGAGTCCATCATCTACGTTTGGTATGGACAATAAAAAAAATTTGTGCAATAAATTTAAATAAATGCAGTCTAAACCGTTTCTCTTAAAAATGAATAATTTAAGAGTAATTGCATTTAAGTTTGTTAAGCAATTATAGATCAAACATCAATTTAATATTGCACAAAAGAAAGCGGGCTATAATTGAGTGCAACTGCAGTAAGTAATTCTGATATTTATTTAAAAAAATGAGGAGTATTTTACGCTAGAAGTCAAGGTATAAACAAAGTAGAAGTTTGAAAAGCTGGAGGAAACTCTTAATAAAAATGATTTGCTGAATAAACCAGGTCATATATTTCTTACGAACGAGATGATTACAGCTTAACAATTGGCCAGGACAAGCTGAAAAAGACTTCAAAGCAGTAGCGATGTCAACTTCTACAAAGAAAGGGGAGCTATTACTGTCATTGCGTGCTGTAATGCGGAAGAAACTTTTTTACCACCTGCATGCATAATGAAAGGCCAAAGAAAAAAACCAAAATTCAAAGATGGTTTACTTCCAGGATTATGTGTTTTTATGTTACAAAGTCCGCCTATATAACCACCGATTTATTTCGATGATGGAAGGAAGCATACTTATTTTTTGCCCAGTAAACCTACAGGTAAGTGCTTCTTTTGCTCGATGGTTACTCCACCTATTGCAATTCTGTCGCAATGCTTGTGAGCAAAAATGGTATCATTTTGCTTTTAATGCTTAGCCATTCATCGCATTATCTACAGCCGCTAGAAATTGCTGTCTTTAAATTCCTTAAGACTTATGCAGGCTTTAGATGAGACAACATCCGGGACGCCGCCTTTTCAGACTTTAATTTGGCTTCTTGCTAAATCAAGGCTGGGGAAAAGCAGCTACAAAAAAAACACAACATCTGGCTTTATAATCGCAGGAGTTTTTCCATTAAACCCAGAGGCCATACCTGAGTACGCCTTACGTGGTAACATTGAGACACGTCTGGAAGTGATAACGGGGATGAAGAGAATAACAAATGTGGAGGCTGTGGCGATTATTATAAAACACAGCTTGTAGAAGACTAGCTACAATGTGTCATTTGTCTGCTCTGGGTCCATAAAAATTGCACATAGTTTGAAGAATTGTGCTTCAACTGCGGAAATAAAAAATAAAGTTCAAGGGTAACTGAAAAGAAAAGATAAGCACTGGCCATGTTAGCCCGAATCCTATGGTCATCACTCCCGACTCCCGGACACTCCGGGTGAGATATCGAAACGTATTTTTTTTATTTTATTGATATAACTAAGTTATTTCATTTTTCCATTGACTTTATATTAAAATTTGGTAAAATAGACAAATAAAGTTTTGTTTAATATTTTAACTGTTGTTTTATTCCTCGTACTTTGCCGACAATAGGTCCTTAAAGTTAGTAAGACCATCTCACCCGGACTTACCCTATATATAAACGATTTGCATTATTTTGCAATTATTGAAATTTAAGCAAAAAGAGAAAATATTAATAAATTACCTTGTCTTCCAGACTGCTTCCTTCTCTTAATGTCGGATATTCCCAGTCAACATCAAGACCATCAAAATTATATTTATTAATAAGTGACAAACAATCATAAGCTAGTATTTTTCTTAAAGATGGACTGGCTGCCACTGTAGAAAAGTTTTTAGAACCTTCATTCCAACCACCAAGACTGATAAGAATTTTTAATGCAGGATTTATATTTTTCAAATCTCTTAACTTGCTAAAACCCACTAAAAAAACCAAAAAAATCACATTATAAATACACAAATTTTAATCGAAAAATTGTGCTAAATATAAAACGTTTAGCTGCAATCTGCAGTTTAAATGATAAAAAACTAACAAATAAATTAGTGTCAATAATATTGATTTAAAAGTGTCGGTAATATAAAATTACTCTTACAATAGTGGCCTCCCTGATTTGCATCATTTGATTCCCATGGGTCTACGATGTATAGGGATCCATTTTCAAATAATTCCACAAACGCAAAATTAATATGCGTACACAGATTTGCATCTATGTTGTCAACATCGAACCTTCCACTGAAATTTCTGTATATAGCCCAGCTAGAGAAATAGCAAACTAAGTTATATCCAGAAGTTACTGCAAAAAAACATTCAAATAAATAAAAAAACCTTTAATGTCTAAATGACTGTAAGGGTGATAATTTTTATATATTGTTTTTAAATATGTAGTTAAAGATAAAGACCAAACGGTGTAAGTATGTACACGGTAATCCTATTAGAAATAGCTTTCACAGAGATCCGACAGAATTTTCCATTTTTTTACATTTTCATTAGAATGGTATAAGATTGCACTTGGTCAAAGATCTTGGTGATTCTTTTTGTAGCAGCTTTCCCAAAGGTCCGTTATAATTCTACAGTACTCCGGTTTCACCTGAATGGTGTAGATTACAGATTGGATGGGGGGAAAGTAGTAAAGGCTATACAGCCTCTCAAGCACCTCGACCTATCAGATCAATGAGTTGGCTGTTCCATGTCAGTTTTTGGTCGATTAATATACCCTAACTTTTTTGGAAAATGTGAGCTGAATTCCATTCAGAGTTGGGCTTTAAGTTCGTACTTTCGCCTCCTGATAAATGTTTAGCTAGGATTGACATTGAGTCTTTCCTTTGCGCATCAGCTTCTAAATGTGTTTAGGGCTTCATGCAATTGGAAATTACTTCGGCATGTCTGCTCTTAATGGTGACAACCATCGGCGTAACCTTGAGTCGTAAAACCAGAATCGTGTAGCTAAACTATCAGGTTGTCGACAACCAGTGACCACAGCAAAGGCGATAAAACTTCCTCTTGTGGACAACCTTTTTCTACTGTCATGCTGACAGTACAGTGTAAGAATGCACTGGATTAAAACTCTTGGTAATTCTTTTTGAAGCAGCTTTCACAGATATCTGACATAATTCTACAATTTTTTCCTGTTCTACCTATATATTTTAGGAATGCATTTGGTTAAAGCTCTTGGTAATAATTTTAGAAGCAGCTTCTCCATAGGTTTGTCATAGTTTTACAATTCTTTTCTGATTCATCTGAACGGTTCAAGAATGCACTTGGTCAAAGCTTCTGGTTATTTATTTTAAATCAGTTTTTACAGAGGTTTGTCATAATTTTACAATTTTTTCCTGTTTCATCTAATTGATTTAAAAATGCACTTGGTCAATGCCACTGTAATCCTTTTATAAGCAGCTTTTACAAAGGTTTGGTTAAGTCTACAATTGGATATTAAAGAAAGCTTTTTGATTTGGTTTGGATCGTTGATTAGACGAATATATCTTTTACATGAGTTTCTTTAGGCAATCTTAAAAGTAGCTAATAAGGTCTTGGAAGTGTAGCGCCCCAATTATAAATTGGTAGTATGATTAACAAAGAAGTTAAGAAGTACTACCAACCCCATACAATAATGTTAATTTTGGTCTTTTAATCTTTGTACCCCCCTGTTTAAAGCAATGTCCACAGTTCTTTAAAAGGCCACTGTTTGTCTGGCCCAAAATATGGTTATCAATAAGGTCATTCCACAATAGATAAGTATTCGAAAAACAGATTTAAAAAATCACAGGTTCCCCTATTCAAAACAATTGTTTGAATTTCGAGAATACAGAAACGAGGCAGCAAAAGTTTGGTATACATTTTAACAAGCTTACCTGGAGTAAAAGATGCGTACAAAAATATCACAAAAACGGTTACTAATATTATTGGTAATTTCATTTCGATATATATGATTGTAGTCTCAATAAACACGAAACTCTACTTTTTAGTTAATCTTTTAATATATATAAAGTACTTTATCTGTAACACTTCTAATTGTATATTCGTTATCTTAAGTATCGATAACTATATTTATAAAAAGATCAAATAACAAATTTTTGTGAATGGCAGATAACTATGTTATTTTTGTTAATGATATATAGTCATGATACATATATGTCATTTTTCGCTGGCGAACTTTGTACTAGTTTATAAATTGGTTTTATCCTAAGTTTATTATTTTTTGTTTCATAAATTTTGTCATACTTATAATATATTGGGTTTTTTTTAATCATAACAATCAAAACATTTTGGAGACAATCAGTAAGGAAGTAATTCATCATCACCTTAATCCAATGCAGTGACTGGAGTTTTACTATTAACAACGTATTCCAAACTCCATAAGGTCGCTTGCTTTATTTAATTAGCAATCTTAGTCTTATCACTAGACTTAAATCGAATCAAATAAATGTGGTTCAAATCTTAACCAATGACTTATAGTGACTATAATAGTTATGAGTGTCAGGTTTAAATTTAACCCCAGTGTAACCGAAAGATTTTCCAATCGCAAACTAACCAAAGCGGGAAAGAAAACTAAATCAAGTAGCCGACCTTATCACCAACAAATTTAAACATTATTTTTCTTTTTATTTTCTCCAAATTCTGACAATAACGTTCTGGGATTTGTGCCTTAAAGACACAATGACAATTAAAATGTCACTTATGGTACATACATACTTACAGCCACGCCTTTTTCCCGTAGGGTAGGTAGAGACCACTTATTTACACTTGTTACGGTTCTTATACGATTCTTCTATTTTCATTGGTGCGCTTTCATGCATGCTCGTTGGTTATTGGTACTCTTGACCCGGCTTTTTTTCGATATGATGAAGACACCTTTTGTGTAAGCTTCGTTTATCCTGACACAATAGTGGAATACTTGTATAGTGATTTTAACGCTCGTATCAAACTACTGTTCAGTGTTCACTCTATACATAGACAATGTCAATCACAATTCATCTCACCACTCTGTCATTGGTCTCAGTAGTACTTTTAGCCAATAATTTTTTGACTATGCTTCCTAAGTAAAAGCTTCCTAAGCAAGCTAATGTCTCATTAGTTTTTGCTGTTCTGCTACATACCTTTTTCTTTATAAAGCGGTTTATAAAGCAGGATTCCTCGACACCGGGTTATATATCAACTTACAGCTGAGGAAGAGGCATAGTATATCCATACCATTGTTGAATCTAGCTGGACACGTCTTTGACGAATTGGACATGTTTTAGTATAGAGTGATGCAAAAACTTCTAATCTTATCCAGAAGTTGTCGCAGAGGTTGAAGACTTCGAGAAAGGGGCTAATCACATTTCTAGTCAAACGTAACTCGCCTGTCTGCCTACTTAATCTACAATTAAACCAAATAAGATTATAAATTCTTCCGTATAAATGGGTGTTTTATTACCTTTTTTGTTTTGGACTAGTTGGACGTGTTTTACCGCAGACAGGCAGATTTTCGATCGATTTGATTCGGTTCTTATAGACGACCGGTTTCACTTTTACGTGAGAATTTTTTTCTTTTTCTAACCTTCACTCTTTTAGATCTGTGGTAACAATTAATTATATACTTAAGTAACAGGAAGCAATTTTTTAAAAAAATTTATTTGTTTAAGTGTAAAATTAGTTTTTTCAAAATCAATAAAAAAAAACAATAATATATAATATACCTATAAGCAGTGTTTAAATGAAGGAAGTGTAAATACCTACTTACGCCGTTAAAATATTAATATTTATATATTAATATTAGTTTGAAAACTTGTTAAGATTGTACATACTTGATTTAGAATAAATATTGTCAAAGTTAATATTCTCACTTTCTCAAAATATGTCAGGTTTTTCAACAATTTAACGCTTGTTACATTTTGGTGCAAGACAAGGATGTATCCTATCGCCAATACTATTCAATCTGTATAGCGAAGCCATTTTAAAAGAAACCTTGCAAGAAGAATCGGTAGGGATAATTATTAATGGAGAAGTTATAAATAATATGTGATATGCCGATGACACCGTCTTGTTAACGAGCAAGCAAAGAGACATACAACATCTTCTAGAGAAATTAAATGATAAAGTAAGAAATGTCTCCGAGCAAATGTTTGTTAATCGAGGCGAAGCCGAGGTCATTATAAATGTGTTCTTACTGTAATTTTAGAACCTGAAGAAATTAAAGCTGCTTATCTGCTTCATTACATGGAATCAAAAGCACACGATGTTTTATTCTACAAGATATCGCCAGATTTACATACATACATAACTATAGTCACGCATTTTTCCCGTAGGGGTAGACAGAGACCACTTTCTTTCACTTGCTACGGTTCTTATACACATCTTTTGCTTCCTCTACTTCCATCAGTGCTCTTATACATGCTTGTTGGTACTCGTGACCTGGCATTTCTTCGAAACAATGTTGATCCGATCGAGATATATTCGCCGAGGTCGACCTCTATCGACTTGTCCATTCACACTCTTTTATCTTTTCTACGTGTTAAAACCATCTAAGCATTCCTTGGTCCATCTTTGTAACCACATCTTTTTTTACACCACAGCGTACTCTTATCTCACTATTTTTTACTTTATCCAGCCATGTCACTCCGGCTATACTTCTCAGACTACTCATCTCCTTAGCAATAATTCTATTTTTATGCTTCTTTTGCAAACCCAACATTCACTACCTCACATAAGTGTAGAAACCAACACACCTCTATGCACAGCCAGACGTGCCTTTTCTGACACTTTCTGGGTGCTCATAAAGCTCCATTCATTTGTTTTTCTGCCAACATCCTTCGCTTAATGTTACTATCATACTTTCCATCTCTCGTAAACTTTGAACCCAAGTACACAAATTCATTTACTTGTTTCACTCTTTCTCCCTTAATCAGAACTTTACAGTTTGTCATGTTTTGTTCTTTTCAAAAACCATTACTTTCGTTTTGCTTACATTTATTTTTATTCCTATGATATTGAGGGCATTATACAAAACATTAACCATCGCCTGCAACTCTTCTTCAGATGACGCTAATATGACTTGATCATCGGCGTAAAGAAGGCATTTGACGATCAAATCATTCATTTTTAATCCGTACGCACTCTCTTTTAAATCTTTTAATTAATTGTCTATGTATAAGTTAAACAGCCATGGCGAAGTCACACATCCCTGTCTTACACCCTTTTTGATGTTGAACCATTTCATGCAAGCTCCGTTTATCCTGACTCAAGTAGTGGAATCCTCGTAAAGCGATTTCAGTGCTCGTATTAAACTACCGTTCACCCCATACATACACAATGTCGACCACAATTCACTCCTCACCACTCTATTATTTTTCAAGTCTATAAGAGCGTAATAGATCTTCTGACTTCTAGCCAAGAGTTGTTCGACTTTACCTCGTAATGAAAAGACCTGATCCATACTGATCTCCTTCCTCTTCTAAATCCTGCTTGCACATCCCATATCATTTTTTCAGTTTCATTCGTCACTCTTTTAATCAATATCTTTGCACTCAGTTTGCCGACTACGCTGAGTAAACTAATACTTCGGTAGTTCTTACAGTGTTGCTGCGAACCTTTTTCCTTGTAAAGCGGCACGATAACGGCCTTGTGCCAGTGGTTTGGTACGCTACCACTCCTTCAACAAAGGTTTATCTAGTTACCACGCTTTGTTCAGCCTTCAGCATTTCAACTGTTATCCTGTCGTACCCAGCAGCTTAACCCAATTTTATACATTTCAAAGCTTCCACAATTTCTGTCGTACTAATTTCACTTAAATTGCAACTTTTACTCATTTCTCCAAATGGGGCCTGTACTTGTGTATACTCTTTCTCAAATAAATTTTCGAAGTATTCAATTAGTGTTAGTAAAAGTATTCAATGCGTTTGTTACCACAAGATTTCACTCCAAACATACTGCAAGTAGACTTTCTCTGTTTTTATTTACTTTGCTGTCACCGTACATTACCAGAACACTTTTATATTTATTACGCTTTACTCCTACCCGAGTATTAAAATCACCCAACATTACAATTCTTTCATTCTTGTTACACTTATTCTGAATATCTGTCATACTATCCCAAAAATCCCGCCTCTCTTTTTGGGCTTTTAAAGATTTGTTTCACTGCGAATCTTGTGGGGCATAAACCCCTATCAAAAAGATACGAGGAGTCTTGGGCTCACACATTCAAAGTCAGTCACACATTTATTCATTCTAGCAGAGAGTATCACACCAACGCCCTGAGAATCTCTGCTGGGTTTCGGAACTCCTGATCAGTAGTCTGTATAAGGTCCATGTGTTGTGGTTTCACATCCTTTTCGCTTGGTTTCATTCACACAAAGAACATCAATCCGTCTTTCTTCTATTATCGTGTAAATTTCATCAATTTTATCATTTAATCCTCCCCTCACATTTAAAGTAGCAAAGTGGCTATCTGTAGTCTACGTTTTGCCCTCATAGGAAGCAGAGCATAATAGGTGGCGACTCATATCGCTGCTGATTTGGTTATAGTTAGTACAACTATTACTTATAGCTTCTCATAAGAAATAAAATATATACTAAAAATTAAAACATAGTAGGTATTACTATATTAAAATTAAATTTAAATTTCAAGCACTTCCAAGGAAATAATAAATGTACTTACCATTCAAAAAATCGTATAAAGACTTGCAGAAATCTACAGATTTTTACAATGGAAGCAACTCGAAAGTGAAAGAGTTTAGGACTATTTAACCACGTTACAAGGAATGGCAACAAAATGTAAATTTAATGATTATTTAAAGAAAGTGTTAAATTAATTTGTTTTTGGACTTCAACTTTAGAACATTCAAAGCAGACTTACTTTTTGAACAGAATAATCTTACATTTAAAATTGTTTTAAACATTGCAGTAAGTATCTGCAAGATAAGCAGCCCAACTTCATTGTCCTGCTACAACTGGTGGAAATATGAAAAGTGTTGGTATAAAAAAAAAGGACTAGGTATTCAAACACTAACAATAACGAATTTAATCAACATTTTCAAAAAACATTACTATGTTGTAGGTGTGGTTTTACAGATCACTTAGCTAACAAATCTGATCATAAACTCATCTCAGCCACGTCCAAACAAACAACCCCGTCCAAAATCACGCCTGGTGCCTCTATTGTCTGGCATTATAGATCAGCCAAATGGAATGAACTGAGGGACTTTTACCTATCATTTCCATGAAAAGATGTCTGCTTTCGCTCACAAGACCCATCAACATGTGCAGAATCTGTAACCGAAATCATAAGGCTAGGTATGGACTCATACATTCCTCATGGTACAAGACGGATCTTCAACCAAACCCTGGTTCAACCAAGAATGCAACCGTGCGGTGCGTGATAAAAATCAAGCACATCGACTCTGGTGCGAAGTCCCGACAATTGCCAACCGAGAAGCCTTTGTCCACGCGAGGAACGCCTGCAAAAAAACGATCGATCTTGCAAAAGAATCCTACGACAGGATAATATGCAACAAGCTTGTCAATGCCCCTCCTGGATCAAAGACTTTCTGGTCTTTGGCCATAGCCATAAATAAGAATTTCACAACTTCTTCTTTACCACCACTCGAGAGGTCCGACGGCACGACAGCCGTATCTTCCAAAGAAAAAGCGGATCTGCTGGCCGAAATGTTCAGCTCTAACTCATTCCTCGAATAAACGCATCAATGCCTGAGGTCACTATCCGCCATTGCACTATCAGGAAAATCCTACGAAATCTTGACTCTAATAAGGCAGTAGGACCAGATGGAATTCCGACAATTGTCCTGAAGACCTGTGCTCAGGAGCTCACCCCAGTTCTCTGTAGACTCTTCAAGTTATCATACAGCAAAGGAGTATTTCCGTCCATGTGGAAAAACTTTAAGGTCCAACCGATTCCGAAAAAAGGAAAGAAGACTATTCCTGCAAATTATCGCCCTATTGCATTGCTCTCAGTCATATCCAAAGTTATGGAACAGAACTTATCAAATATCTAGAGAAATTTGAGATAATCCATGACAGACAATAGGGATTTCGACAACTTCGGTCTACTGGAGATTTGCTGGCTTATGTCACTCAGCTCTGGACAAACACTATTAAAAAGTTTGGTAAATCCCGTGCAATAGCCTTGGATATATCTAAAGCCTTTGACCGCGTTTGGCACCAGGCATTGTTAAGTAAATTATCTGCCTACGGTCTCCCAACCAAACTGCGCCAATGGCTCTTGAGCTTCATGCAAGATCGCTCCTTACATGTGGCAGTTGACGGTATTTCTTCTGATGAGTTTAAAAATAATGCCGGGGTCCCCCAGGGTTCCATCCTGTCCCCCACCTTATTTCTTTTACACATCAACGACCTCTTGAAAACCACCACGAACCCCATTTACAGTTTCGCAGACGATAGCACACTTGTCTCAACTTTCACATCCTATCGATCACTTTCGGTGAATGATACAAATAGACTTAGGCAGGAACAGGTTGATCCCATCAATAGAGATCGTAAAGCAATCGTCGAGTGGGTAACCAACAATCTTGTTCAGTTTAACGCCCAAAAAACGCAAAGTTTTACCAAGAAAGTGAATTCCTCAAATCATCCCATCACAATGTCCGGAAATACCCTTGAACCAAGTCCCTCCCTCTCGATTTTGGGAGTCACGGTGTCCAATAATAAGTCTTAGCATGACCATGTTGCTAACATCGCAAAGTCGGCAAGCCAGAGGCTAGGTTTTCTGTGAAAAGCTAAAAAGTTTTTTACTCCTGATCAACTGTTGACGACGTACAAGGCTTAAATCCGACCTTTACTGGAGTATTGCTCGCACATTTGGGATTCAGCACCAAAGCATTCTCTTCGTCTTCTAGATTCCATTCAGAAAAGAGCCATTCGTTTGATAAACAGCTCAACTCTCACAGATACCCTTCACCCTCTAGAACATAAAAGAAGAGTTGCAGACCAGTCATTGCTCTACAGATATTTTCATGGCAGATGCTCCAGAGAAATAAAAACTCTTGTACCACCACTAGCCACATTCGGCCGAAGAACTCGGCACGCTGATCAGTCTCACCCATTTACTCTCAAGATTGACACTACTAGGACCAATCTTCATCAAGAATCCTTCTTTTACAGGGCTGCTACGGAATGGAATAAGCTTCCAAAATCAGTTTTTCCAGAGAACTATGACCTACAACTTTTTAAAAAGCGTGTCCACAATCATTTTCTTTCTATAATCCCTTCCCCTTCTAATAGTCGCAGTGCGGGTTATCCGCGGCCCACACGATAGGTGTACCCTTTTTGCGACTATTTTCATAAAAAAAAAAAATCTACGAGAGGACATCTAACATGCAATAAATGCACACTTGGGTAAGGTATTTGTCAAAAATAAAAATAGAAGTTTATCTACACATCAAATGGATGATATTTAAGAAGGCAAAATATTATCAATACAAAAAGAACAAAAAATACAGTTACGGCAAAAGTTTACAATTTATGTAGAAGTAAATGAAGTAAGAATTTTATTTGAACTTGACTCAGGTGTGGCAGTTACAATATTAAGTTTTATTGATTTTTTACGAAATTTTTATTAAATTGCAATTAAAACCAACTAAAACTCAATTAGTTACATACAGCAAAACTCGTTAGATGTGCCGGGAGTTGCAAAAGTTAAAGTAAAATATAATAACTTTATTAAGACAGTAAATTTGTACATTGTCAATACGAACAAACACTACTTAAAAAAAAGTGGATGAGAATGCTAGGGATCAATTGTACTAATTAACCCGAAATTACATACGTTTCCGCTTAAAGTCGTTTAGAAAATCTTTTACAAAGATACAACTTAATTTTGAAAAAAGATTTTGGAACAATTACTGACTTACAAGCAAGTTTAAATTTAGACAAAATTATAAAGCCTTCCTTTGTTAAAGCACGTACTGTACCTAACGCTTTATTACCAAAGGTTGATAATTAATTGGATTTTTTTAAGAAAAAGTAGAAAGTTTTAAAACGCAACACCTATAGTTTCAGTTCTTAAAGCCAACGGTAACGTACGCATATGTGGTGATTTTAAATGTACCCATTACCTACTCTTGAGGTGCTTTTTTTTCAATGGCAGGCGGAGATAAATTTTTCAAAATTGACCTACAGCAAGCTTTTTAACTTCCTAGTGGAAGTTATAGTAATGGGTCCGATTTTGCAAACCCCTTATTTTGATATGTCTCCACATTTCAAGATCCCCAGAGTCGAATACAATAGTTTTTAAGTGGACATCTGTGTGTGTATGTACGTATGTTCGTATGAATGTTTGTATGTGCGTTTGGAATTATGTATCGTCTCGATTATCTCGAGAACAAAAAAAGGTATCGACGTAGGACCAATTGCATTCGATGCATAATTTCTAAACTTAAATTTGATTAAATTTTCAGCAAAATCGGTAAATTTGTTTCTTATAGATAATCAAAAAACTGAAAAAAATGGTAAACTTTCGGAATTATTTTTCGTCTCGATTATCTCGAGAACAAAAATGTTATCGACAGGAGACCAATTGCATTCCACGCATATTTACGAAACTTAAAACTAATTAGATTTTCAGCAAAATCGGTCAAACTGTTTTTTATGGAGAATAAAAAAACTAAAAAAAATTGTAAACTTTCGGAATTATTTTTCGTCTTGATTATCTCGAGAACAAAAAATTATATCGACGTAGGACCAATTGCACTCAACGCATAATTACGCAACTTACAGCTGATTAGTTTTTCAGCAAAATCGGTCGAGCTGTTTTTTATGGAGATTAAAAAAACTGAAAAAAATGGTAAACTACCTGAATTTTGTAATTTATAAATTATACTATTTTTAATACAGAATTTTAAGATATTTTAAATAATATGATTATTGCATGTTGGGAATATTTGTATGAAAAATATGATGACAATATTTTCCAAAAAGAGATAGTTTTAAAAAACAAAAATAGGAATTGTAGAATTTTAAACTTTTGTCAGTATTGAGAGAATAGCATTGAAGATGCTATAACAGTGAAAACTTATTGTTAGTAATAATCAAGCATTTTATTATAACAATTAAATATTGTAACTAACAAATGATTATTGATCATTATTAAAAAAAAAAATTTAATTGTTAAAAACAAATGAAAATATCTCCCGCTTATGAAATGATAAGAAAAAGTTTGAAAGAATACGGTTGACATAAACAGAATATTGTTAATGACAATTATAATTTGTTATAAACAATTTGAAATCGTTTTTAAAAATAGTAATAATAATAACAACAAAACATAGGGTATTTTTTCATTCATAAAGGGATAATACAGAAGTACTAGGCTTATGTACGGTGTATCCAGTGCTCCCGCTATTTGGCAACGTACATTGGAGAATAGTTTAAAAGATATGCCGGGCATGTCTGTTTTCATGGACAATATTAAAATAACAGGGTCAGATGATGATTTACATTTTGAACATCTTGAGGCAGTTTTTAGTAGGCTAGCAAAATACAACATTTGAATAAATTACGATAACTGCATTTTTTTTATAATGAGTTAGAGTATTGTGGCTACTTATTTGATAAAAATGATATCCATAAATGCAAGAGTAGAATAAAAGCCATACACGAATGTATGACACCTTTGAATAAAACTAAAGTAAGGTTATTTCTGGGGCTAGTAAATTATTACGGTCATTTTTTAAAAAATCCAAGTGATACTTTGCATCCAATTCATAATTTACTAAAAGACAACGTTAAATTTTATTGGGATAAACAATATGAAAAAGCATTTATAGCTGTAAAAGCAAAAATAATGTCAAAAAGGATTTTAGCACATTTTGATTTCAAACTTCTACTGATATAAGCTAAAAATGCTAGTCCTTACGCATTAGAAGCAGTTATTTCACAATACCAACTTCTAAATTATGAAAACACACTGCCCTTGCTTTTTTCCTTTAATCCTGTATGCCCAGTATATCCTATGAAAGGTAAAAAAATATCGGTTCTACATCAAGAGATTTAAAGTTCTCCTTCTACTTCTTAAACCCAAACTGACCATACCTGGCCTAATAAAGTTCCTTAGCTTTGAAAATCCACTAAAACTGTCAGGCCTCCTAAAATACTTAATTTGTGAGAGGGGTGAGTTGTTGTATATTAATATTAGTTAAAATATTTGTTAAGATTGTACATACTTAATTAGGAAGTAATATTTTGGGTACTTTGTTTTATTGAGAATACCTACAACAAAAATTTAGAACAAAGAACATAATTGTTATGCAAAAAATGGATTTTCCAATGATACGTTTCCTACTATATTTATGTACTTAGATATATGCTTTAAAAAAATCCAATAAATCAGGTTTTTTACTGTTACTAAATGCAAATAGAATTTAATAATTTGATTTATATTTTGACATTGATTGATTATTGATAAAAACTTCATTGAAATGAATTCAAGATAACATTTCAAAACAAACACACAATTTTTGTAAATATCTTTTTTTTGTTTATTTAAATACCATGACATATTTATGTAATTAAAAATGGTTTAACAAATCTCCACAATGACTTAAATCCAGTTTTTATGAATTATACGGTTAGACTTGCATTTTAAAAAAAGATACATGTCTACGGTCCCCACCATGTTTTCAAAGTCAGCAGATATGCAGTGCCGATTCATACCGAATTGGGTACCAGTGGCGTATATATATAATAATTTGTAATGCTTACCAAATATTTATAAAGCAGAATATGTATTAAAAGTACCTTAGAAAGAGAAGGGGCTGTACTACAAAATCAACTTTTTGAGAAAATGAAGGTTTTATTAGAATAAGTAAAAATCATATTTAAACTTAAATTGCAACAAAGTTAATGGGAAAATTGTTAAAAAAAATTTATTTTATTTTTAAGGGTGACATTTAAAAGAAACATGTCAATTTTTTGAAAACTTCACATTTAGGTGCGCGATTTACCTAGACATAATCAATTACTAATAAGAATAACAAAGTATCAGTCACAACTAGTGTTCTTCTTCAACTGTATTTGCCTTTGCAGGTTTTAGACTGTTGTATAGGCCATGATGCACGACAGGTATGTATGACAGAAGTGACATTGAATCTTGATGTTTAAGGTTGTTAATTAGTCTTTCTTCAGGGTAAAGGATTGGCAATCGTTCCAAAGCTTCTTTTAACGTTTTTGCTAAGAGAATTTTTTTAGCTAAGTTTTTTCCGATGACCAGGCTGCTTTTTAAAAATACGGATCTTTATCGGAATCCCGTCCATTTTCAGTGTTTGAGTATTATTATTTAAAAAATATGAAACCACTTACAACGTCCTTTGCAACTGTATCAAACAGATTTTTTAGGTTTAAAAAATCCGAACTTTTCGTGTCGTAGAGCTACTAGAACCGAACGGCCAACAAATACATACAGAAACAACATTTAAATTAAATTTTAGGTATTACCAGATAAAATAAGAGCCGCTACGGCTTCGAGAATATCCCCAGTCAAAGTAAAGCTAAAAAATAAAGAAAAGTAAAATTTTAGAAAGCCATCGAATAAAACGATTTGGTCACCAGAGTCCAAAAGTACATCTGACAGATAAGTGACTTAAATAATTTTAATTAATAAGTTTTATTCATTTTGTATTATTATTAATTATATTTCTCTAAAGATTTTATAATTTTTTATTTTCTGTCAAATTAAATTTTTTTTGACAATTATTTAAGTTTAATTTTAATTTGTTGTGTATTTATTTTAGTATAAATTGTATTTATGGGAAGCTATAAGTAATAGTTGTATGGACTATGGCCAAAACGGCAGCGATGAGGTTCGCCACCTGTCATGCCTTGCTCCCCATAAGAGCGAAACATGGACTGTGTCAATTTGTTGTTTTAAATGTAAGAGGAGGATTGAATGGTAAAATTATTGAATTTTACACGATAATAGAAGAAAGACGGATTAATGTTTTTTGTGTCAATAAAACCAAGCGAAAAGGATGTGAAACCACAATACATGGACCTTATACAGCCTACTGGTCAGGAGTTTCGGAAACCAGGAGAGATTCTCGGGGCGTTGGTGTCATATTTTTTGCTAGGATGAATGAATGTGTGACTGACTTTAAATGTGTGAGCCCAAGACTCCTCTGGGTGAAGCTAAAGGTTGGTCTTACTCGTATCTTTTTGTTAGGGGTTTATGCCCCACAAGAATTGCAGTGAAACTAATCATTAAAAGCTCAAAAACAAAGGCGGAAGTTTTAAGAAAGTGTGACAGATATTCTAAATAAGTGTAACCAAAATGTAAAAATTGTTTTTTTTAATAGTTGGGTAGAAGTGAAGCGTAATGGATATGACAGTGTTCTGGAAATGTACGGTGATAGCAGAGTAAATGAAAACGGAGAAAGTCTACTTGAAATATGTTTCAAGTGGAATCTGGTGGTAACAAATACAATGTTTTACCATAAAAGGATCCACTTTTACACAAGACAAGAAGGATGTCAGAGAAGTATAATTGATTTTGTAACTGTAAATGAAATAAAAAAAAAAGAATGGACAGTCGGGAAAACCGCAGTGCAAGTATTAATACAGACCACTTCTTAGTAATGAGCTAAATAAGTGGTCTCTTTAAGCGAAGACGGCATCGTGTTCAGGAATCAAGTAGTGTACTGGAGCGTATAAAAGTTAAGAATTTGTAAAAAGAAGGTATAAAAGAAAAGTTCGTTAGTAAATTGTTTAAGAAATTTGACAGCACATATGAAGCATGTAAGATTAAAAAATTATGGAAGCCATTCAAGGAAGGAAACGTGGATGTTGCTATTAAAGTGTGTGAAATAAGTAAAAGAAGGAAACGATGCAAGTTATAGAAAATGTGCGTAGAGGTTTAAAAATCAGTGTCAAAGACGAAGAAAGCCTAGTTAAATTGGCTGGCTACAAAAACCAATTAAAGAATGCAAAAAAAAACCGATTAAGGATGTAAACAAGGCAGAAAATAAGTATAAAAGGTTAAGAGTTGTGGCAAAAGAGGTTTTGGCAAGTAAGAAGAAAGGATAAAGATGAATTTAATAGAAGGTTATCTGATGATTTCCAGAACAATATTAAACTCTTCTGAAAGTCCATAAGAATAGCCAGAGGTAAAATTAATACCTCGCAACTGAAAAAAATTAAAAACCCAGATGGTAGTATGGTGAAAAAAGGGGAATGCGTTTTAAAAAGATGAAAGAAATACTTTGAAAGTTTATTTAAAAAAGATGATACACAAGCACATGAGTAAAAGTTGCAAAGTGAAATTGGTACGACAGAAATTGTGAAAGCGTTTAACAAATTGAAATTGGTTCAAGCTGCTGGGTACGACAGGATAACGGTTTAAATGCTAAAGGCTGGACAAAGCGTGGTAACTAGTCTGCTGTACTGCCTTTTTAACCTTCGTTAGAGGAGTGGTAGCGTACCAAACGACTGGTTCAAGGCCGTTATCGTGCCGCTTTACAAGGTAAAAGGTTTGCAGCAATGCAGCAAGACTGTAAGAATTACCAAGCTATTTTTTTTTACTTAGCATAGTCTGCAAACTGTATGCAAAGATATTGATTAAAAGAGTGACGATTGAACCTAAGAAGATGATATAGGGTGTGCAAGCAGGATTTTAAAGAGGAAGAGGTTGTATGGAATAGGTATTTTCATTACGAGGTTTTTTCGAAAAATTCTTGGCTAGAAGTCAAAAGGTCCACTGCGCTTTTAAAGATTTGGAAAAGGCCTATGACAGAGTGGTGAGTAGTTTTTTTTTTTATGAAAATAGTCGCAAAAAGGGTAGACCTATCGTGTGGGCCGCGGATAACCCGCACTGCGACTATTAGAAGGGGATGGGATTATAGAAAGGAAATGATTGTGGACACGCTTTTTAAAAAGTTGCTGGTCATAGTTCTCTGGAAAAACTGATTTTGGAAGCTTATTCCATTCCGTAGCAGTCCTGCAAAACAAGGATTCTTGATAAAGATTGGTCCTTGTAGTGTCAATCTTGAGAGTAAATGGGTGAGACTGATCAGCGTGCCTAGTTCTTCGGCCGAATGTGGCCAATGGTGGTACAAGAGTTTTTATTTCTCTGGAGCATCTGCCATGAAAATATCTGTAAAGCAACGACTGGTTTGCAACTCTTCTTCTATGTTCTAGAGGGTGAAGGGTATCTGTGAGAGTTGAGCTGTTTATCAAACGAATGAAATCTAGAAGACGAAGAGAATGCCTCGGTGCTGAACCCCAAATGTAAGAGCAATACTCCAGTAGAGGTCGGATTTGAGCCTTGTACGTCGTCAACAGTTGATCAGGAGTAAAAAACTTTCTAGCTTTCCACAGAAAACCTAGCCTCTGGCTTGCCGACTTTGCGATGTTAGCAACATGGTCATGCCAAGACATATTATTGGACACCGTGACTCCCAAAATCGAGAGGGAGGGACTTGGTTCAAGGGTATTTCCGGACATTGTGATGGGATGATTTGAGGAATTCACTTTCTTGGTAAAACGTGGCACTTTGTGTTTTTTGGGCGTTGAACTGAACAAGATTTTTGGTGCCCCACTCGACGATTGCTTCAAGATCTCTATTGATGGAATCAACCTTTTCCTGCCTGAGTCTATTTGTATCATTCACCGAAAGTGATCGATAGGATGTGAGAGTTGAGACAAGTGTGCTATCGTCTGCGAAACTGTAAATGGGGTTCGTGGTGGTTTTCAAGAGGTCGTTGGTGTGTAAAAGAAATAAGGTGGAGGACAGGATGGAACCCTGGGGGAACCCGGCATTAGTTTAAAACCGTCAACTACCGTCAACTGCCACATGTAAGGAGCGATCTTGCATGAAGCTCAAGAGCCATTGGCGCAGTTTGGTTGGGAGACCGTAAGCAGATAATTTACTTAACAATGCCTGGTGCCAAACGCGGTCAAAGGCTTTAGATATATCCAAGGCTATTGCACGAGATTCACCAAACTTTTCAATAGTGTTTGTCCAGAGCTGAGTGACATAAGCCAGCAAATCTCCAGTAGACCGAAGTTGTCGAAATCCATATTGTCTGTCATGGATTATCTCAAATATCTGAAGAAATTTGATAAGTTCTGTGTTTATCGCTTTTTCCATAACTTTGGATATGACTGAGAGCAATGCAATAGGGCGATAATTTGCAGGAATAGTCTTCTTTCCTTTTTTTGGAATCGGTTGGACCTTAAAGTTTTTCCACATGGACGGAAATACTCCTTTGCTGTATGATAACTTGAAGAGTCTACAGAGAACTGGGGTGAGCTCTTGAGCACAGGTCTTCAGGACAATTGTCGGAATTCCATCTGGTCCTACTGGTCAACTCTGTCTGTGTATGGGTTAAGAGGTGAGGGGTAGTTTAATACGAGCACTAAAATCACTTTACGAGGATTCCATTGCTTGTGTCAGGATAAACGGAGCTCACACGGACTGGTTTAACATCGAAAAAGGTGTGAGACAGAGATGTGTGGCTTTGCCAAGGCTGTTTAACTTATATATAGACGATGATTGTTTAAAATATTTAAAGGAAAGTGCGTATGAATTAAAAATGAATGATTTGATTGTCAAATGCCTTCTTTATGATCAAGTTATATTAGCGTTATCTGAAGAGAAGTTGCAGGCGATTTATAATGTTATACATCTTCTTCTTCTTCTTTTTCAGCCAATTATAACCCACTGCAGAACATAGGCCTCTTCTAATCTCTTTCATGCGTTTCTGTCCTGAGCTGTTTGCTACCAATGGGTGCCCACAGTTCTCTTCACATCATCTAGCCATCTTTTTGGAGATCTACCTATGCTTTTTTTTGTTTTTTTGGGTCTCCACTGAATTAACTTTTTTGTTCATCTGCTGTAGTTTTGTCTAGCCACATGTCCAGCCCATTGTCACTTAAGGTGCACCTGCAGTGTCTGACCCAGAGTGGGCGGCTGCAAACAGCGTCGGTCCTCCATGTTAGGAGCGGCTGAGTTCTAAAAACCACTCACCAACCCGTTTGGCAAGCGTGGTGTTTTAAATGGCCACACTCCTTCTTCAAAACCATGCTTATGTTATGCATAAGGTACTAAAAATCAAAGGGAATAAAATTAAATGTAACTAAAACGAAATCAATGATTTTCAAAACAGAAGAAAGCATGACAAACTTTGAAGTGCTAATTAAGGAAGAAAAAGTGGAACAAGTAAATGAGTTTGTATACTTGGGTTCAAAGATTATGAGAGACGAAAAGTATGACAGTGACATTGAGCGAAGGGTGTTGGCAAAAAAACAAATGAATAGGACACTGCATAGTTTTATGAATAGCCAGAAAGTGTCAAAAAAGCACGTCTGGCTGTGCATAGAGGTGTGTTGGTTCCTACATTTATGTATGGTAGTGAATGTTGGGTTTGGCAGAAGAAGCATGAAAATAGGATTAATGTTGCGAAGATAAGTAGAATAAAAGTATTTCCGGAGTGACTTGGTTGGATAAAGTAAAGAATAGTGAGATAAGGGAACTATATGGTGTAATGGAAGATGTAGTTACAAAGATAGATAAAGTAAAAATTAACGAAAAAAAATTATAAGGCGAGTGTGAATGGACAAGTCGGTAGAATTTGACCTCGGCGAACATATGTTGATCAGATCAACATTGTTTTGAAGAAAGGCCAGGTAGAGAGTACTAACAACCGACAAACATATATAAGAGCACTGATAAAAGTGGAGTAAACAAAAGATGTGTGTAAGAACCGTAGCAAGTGAAAGGAAGTGGTCTCCACCTACCACTACGGGAAAAAGGCGTGACTATGTCGTATGTATGAAAAATATTGCACATTAAAATTATTTAAATAAATTGTAAAAGTAAAAATTCAAGACATTCTAGCTGTACAATATAATGTTCATTTAGGATCATAGTATTGCAACAATTGGTATCTTCATCGCTTTTATCAAGATCAAGCGGAGACGATGAGCTCTCCTGAAAGCTTATTTGCAATCCTTTAGATTCAGAGTCATTACCTTTTATTTTTTTTGCTTTTTATTTGTTTGGTTTTAAATTAAGGTCTAGTAAACTATGTTTCATTTTTTAAGCTCTGGCTCTTTTTTCTTATTCTATTTTGTTCCCTTATGTTTTTCCTCTAGTTCATTTTTTTGGTGAATTTACAGGGTTTGTTTGTTTTTTTAATATGTGAGACATGGCTCTTTAATGATGTTACCAATGAAGTCTTAAATGGTGAGGATTATATATTATACAGGAGAGACAAAAATACACGAAGTAGAGGTTTATGTGTTTGTTTTAAAAATTATTATTACGGTGAATTAATTGTAAAAATTATAGAAGCAATTGAAAACAATTGTGGATTAAACTGAAAATACTTAAAAAATCATTTGGTATAGCTGTAATCTATAAACCGCATGACCAAACTAACAATGATTTTCCTGATGAATTTAAAGATTCTTTGTTATACTTATTTCTAACTGTTGATGAAGTGGTTTGTTTAGGCGATTTCAACATAAATATTCTTGAGAAGAATGCTGTTTTTAATAAATTAAATTTTTAAAATTGTTATCTATTTTTGACACAGGTACTTCTGGTGAAGGTCTTCTACTCTGGCAACTGAAAACTTTATCCCACAAACTCAGATTCTCCAAATGCTTCAATACTCTAGTTTTTTCTTTGTAGAAAGTTATATCTCTGCTCAACTGTCGGACATGCTCACCGAATTCTTCTAGTTTCCTTCTGTACTCGTCTGAAGTCATTGTGATACTGATGATTAAATCACCAAAGTTCACGTTCTTATAGCTTTGTTAATACGTCATTTGTCATTATCATTCTTCATACTTCATAATATGACATAGAATAAAAAATTTTAATGCACTCTGTATATTTTACTCGTATACATTGTTTGAAAACTCAGATATCTACCAATGATATTCCTTCACGGCCTCAGAAACTATGATTGACAGCGTTGAAAATGTTCATGCGCCCCCGTATGTATACCTATCTATATTATATCGCAGCGGCCAGCAAGCGCAACCTGAACTAATAACGCATGTCACGTTAAATCAACATATTTTCATTCATTTTTATTATCTGGTAGTTCAAGGTTATTTTTAACATAATGATGTCACAAATATATATTTTTATATCCAATCTTGCACGATAAAATTAATATGCGTAGTAGCTACATGGTATAGCTATCCGTTTAGTAAGTCAAAGGATTAAGGTTCGAACCTCCGAGAAACCAAGTTTTTTTCAACGCTTACGTCACACCACTTTTCAACGTGCTTACGGAACCGTCTTAATCGAGTCGATGGGGACAATACTGTATGTAAACAATGATGTTATATGTCAACAATGGCAACATGCCGTATGTCAACAATGCCGTATGTAAACAATGGCAACAATGTCATATGTCAACAATGTCATCTCCCCACTCTTGTGATATGCCAACAATGTCATATGCCAACAATGTCATTTCCCCCACTCCTTCTCCTGTCACTCCCCCACTTCTTCCCCCACTCCTACAACCACCCCTACCACCACTCCTACCCCACTCCGTCCCCCACCCCTCCCTACTCATACCCCCACCCCTTCTCCCACAACTTCCCCCACTCCTCCCCCCACTCCCCCCACTCCTCCCCCCACTCCTCCCCCCACTCCTCCCCCCACTCCTTTGCGCTTGAACCGGTGTTGTTTTACTTATTTTGTACATAACCCAGATAATCAACGAACCAACAAGAATAAGTGATAACTCGACTATATTAAAGTAAAAGAGAAAAACTTAATTGAAAATGGTTTATTCGTAATGGCATATCAAACCATTTCATTGTAAACTGCAAGCTTAATGTAAAAAATTTAAGGACTTTAAAGATGTATATCTATAGGTGTTTCAAAAATTTTAATAAAGAATTATTTCTTTATGATTTAAGAAAAATATTATTTTTCCGCATTTTCGATCAAGAGAGTATGGATGAAAAAGTATCGTACTTATAAATTGTTTAATAAGCTAATTTGATCGGCATGCCCCTATAATAGCTTCTTAAATTACAAAAAAGAAATCACCTTGGCTGATATTTGCATTACAACAAATGATGAATAAACGAAATAAAGCTCTCAATAAGTGTAAACGCACATAATTATATGCTCATTTTTTATTATGTAAGGATCTTAGGAATTATACAAATTAAGCGATAAAAAGGGAAAAAAAAATACTTTTTATATCAGTTTAATAACGTTAATTTAAAAAAGATGTGGCAAACACAAAGGACAAATAATTTTTTGAAAAATAAAATCGTGAGCTAACTGAAAGTTTAAGGAATCCAAGTGAAATTATTGATTTTTGATAAACTCCATTCCTAATGTTGCTCCACGTGAATATTTTATGAATTTTTACAGCACCAATAATATTATTCCTTCCACACAATTTAAAAAAGTCGATGTCACCTTTGTGTATAACAATATTTGTCAAATAAACTCCAATGCATTGGGCTGTGTTGGACTAAATGTTAAACTTATTAAACTTTGTTGTCCTTTTATTGTATCATATATTACACACATCATAAACTGTTTTTTGTTACCCCAGCCAGTTTGAAAAATGTTTTCTTTGGCACACTGTATCAGGTTTAAGTGGAAGAACAATTTCGTAGGAAAGCTACTGTTTTTCTACAAAAAATGAACTTCGCCCTTTATTTTCGGAAACCTTTTTTTATATGTAAATACTTCTATGTATATTACTTGAAAACAATAAATATCTTTATTATTATTATTATATTGGTAGCTAAGTCTATGCACACAAGGAAACGGGTGTTTGTTCTGCCATACCTACTGTACAAATGGTGACTTCCGTCCATTTATTTTCAATAAAGATTCTTGTTCATCCAACAAATTATTGGTGCTAACAATGGTTACTCCACTGCTAAAGATTCTTACTGCATAAAAATAAATTAAATCCTGGAATAACTGCCGGTAACAGTGTTTTCTTCTTACTTCTTTGTAAAAAAAGAAAAAGAGCAAATTTGAAAAATTATAGACCTATCTCTTTACTGTCACAAACTTACAAACTCTTCATGAGGATAATAACCAATAGACTAACTTTAAAGCTTGATAGAGCAAGCAGGATTCCGGAAAGGCTACAGTACAGCTGATCATCTTCTAACCGTAAGAACGCTGATAAAGAAAGCAAATAAATATCACCAAGACTTATATATTGGCTTTATCGATTATGAAAAAGCCTTTAATTTTATACAACTTTGGGCAATAGAGAGAACTATGAACAACTGCAGAATAGACTCTCGATATAGAATTCTCATATACAATATATACATAAAAGCAACAATTATAGTACACATAGATGAAAACACTGAACCTATACCAATAAACAAAGGAGTTCGTCAAGGTTAGGTTATTTCATCAAAATTGTTTACACTTGCACTTGAAGACGTGTTCAAGAACATCGACTGGACTGACAAAGGAATAAATATTAATGAAAGAATACTGAGCCATCCGCGGTTTGCTGACGACATAATTATTATCGCTATTATCGTTTCAAAGAATTGCAGACCATGATTACTCAACTTTTGAGAGCTTTGAAAGAAGTAGGTCTCAAAATAAATCTAGAGAAGACCAAGATAATGACGAATACACAGGACTGCAGACATACAACACTCAATGAGAAAAATTTGAAAACAGTAAGCGAATACGTATACCTATGACAAATAATAAAAGTAAACAACGAAAATCAAACTGCGAGTAACGCTGGTTTGGGTAGGTTTTGGAAAGCTGAGCTGTATTCTTACTATACTCTCTTATGGCTTACAAACTTGGACTCTTACCAAGGCTAATATGGATAAAATTACAAAGATGCGAAGAGCGATGGAAAGATCAATGTTGGGAGTAAAACTTAGCGATAGAAAAACAAACGAATGGATTAGAAGTAAAACGAAAGTAAAAGACGCAGGAGAACGACTAAAATGGAGTTTCGCAGAACGTAATGCCCGTCTAAAAGACAGAAGATGGAATAATAAAATACAGCAATGAAGACCATGGCTAGGTAAAAGACATGGAGGAAGGCCACACTGGAAGCAAATGTCGCAAAATAGAAGATGGTGGATTGAAATGGGAAAAGCCTACGTCCAAAGTTGGAAGGCTAAAGAAGAAGAACCCCTTTTTCTACCTAATAATTAAACTAGCAAAGAAATAACATAAACTAACTGGAAAATATAAGTAAAAATCCCGATCTATTGCGAATATGACAATAGTCCACAACGACTTCTCATTCAATTACCACTGTTCAGCTCTTATGTTCACCCTACTTGTATATTGAATTGTACTCTCAGTATTTTTGAACTGACTGATGTATACTGATATAAAATATTACACTTGCTTGAAATCTGAAATAGAAAATGTACCATATTTTTATTATATCTATTTAAAATGATAACTAAATATCAGTAAGAATCGTAAACAAAGTGCTGTCAAACCTTTATCAATAATTTTACCTAAACGGAAATACACTTTACGTTTTAGTCCTATCCTGCTTTTCATTGTCCTGACAGTTTCCAAATTAAAATCCTCTTCCTCCGTATATTTTCTATAACTGGACATCGAACGGATATTTCACGACGTTAATTTGCGGTCGGTCTGTCATATTCCCTTTTGGATTTAGTTGCCGTTTCACTCTAACATATTGTCTAGTAAAATAATTCCCGAGCTCTTCATTCGACCGATTCCGAAAACTGACAACAACAACAAAAACCAAAATTAGATTACCCTTTAACGTTGATTATGTTCACCTTTAAAAGTAAAAAAAAAGTAATTGGCACTGTAAATAGCAAAAATAAAATAATTAGCGTGACTACAAATACGATGCTACTAACTAAAAGTAATGAGAGTGTCATTAAAGTTTTTAATTATACTCGTATTTTTGTTAAGTTTATCTAGAAGAGAGATCCTTAATAGGAAAATTATTGACATCTAAAGTTGAACGTTGTAATAATGCACATGGTAAAAACATTTTGTAGTTTTTAAAAAAAGACTTTAAAGAATACCAAAAAACCAAATGTAACAATAAATAAATAAAAACTTAAAACTATGAAATAACAGTGGTTTTTATTGAATTTTTAAATTAATTGTACTCGTAGTATCAAAAATTAAAATTTTGATCCGTTAAGCTTGCTCCCCTCATTTAAACTTTTTTCCTAAATTTATTTTTATTAAAGGCACACATCTGGCACAATCAGACACAACGATCACTAACAAACCATCAAAAGCTGGCACAACATTTTTTTGCTATTATTTAAAAATATGTGTGGGGGGACTAACTTAACGCTAGCCCCTATCAATATGCTAAACATTTGCAAAACCGTGCACATATTGTGGCACACATCTGGCACAATCTGGCATAACCATCTAAAAAGCTGACATAACATTATTTTATTTTTCCCAATACATAACAATAATTTTGGAGGGGGGCTAGCTTAATACTAGCCCCCCCTCATGTGCTTAACATTTGCAAAACCTTGCACATATTGTGGCACACATCTGGCACAATTTGGCATAACAATCTAAAAAGCTGACACAACATTATTTTATTTTTCCCAATATATAAAAATAATTTTGATGGGGGGCTAACTTAACATTAGCCCCCCCATATGCTAAACATTTGCAAAACCTTGCACATATTGTGGCACACATCTGGCACAATCTGGCATAACCATCTAAAAAGCTGACACAACATTATGTTATTTTTCCCAATATATTAAAAATAATTTTGAAGGGAGGCTAACTTAACACTAGCCCCTCCTATATGCTAAAAATTTGCAAAAACGTACAAACATTGTGGCACACATCTGGCACAATCTGGCATAACCATTTAAAAAGCTGACATTTGATTATTTGATCTGCCCATCGCAGTGGAGATCTTCCTCAAGCTCTTTTTGCTTAAACTTAGCCCTCAACTACTGGTCTCTCCATACCTTCTCTTCGTCTTGTTATATGTCCAAAATATCTCAGAATGCTTTGGTTAATAATTGTGGTAAGCCTAGTGGTGATGTTGAGTTCTGTTAATACTGAGATGTTTGTGCGGTGTGCTGTCAAGGGTATGCGTAGCATTTTGCGATAGACCCTCATTTCGAAAGCCAATATACGTTGTGAGTGAGACTTTTTGGTGGTCTAAGTTTCTGCAGCGTAAGTGGCAATGGGAAAGACAAGCACTTTTATCAGGCGTAGTTTGGTGTTCTTAGTTATGTCAGTGTCTTTCCATATTTTTATAAGGCTGACCGTTGCTGATCTGGACATTGTGAGGCGTTGACGTATTTCTACTTCGCACCCTCCTTTGTTTGTGACATCGACCCCAAGTAGTTGTAATGACTCACCACTTCATAACCTGTTTTATTTCTTTGCTTCTTTGTCACTTAGCAGAATGAAAATTGTTGGCTATTGACGGATGTCCCTCGACTTATATTAAACCAACCTCATATTTACCGTCAGAATACAAAAATATTTTTAAAATATCTGGTTTATGCTATTTCCAAGTTTTCCACTCTCCAGCATCTGTATTCCCCAATATATTAAGATCTCATAAGCTAGATATATCGTTCTGATAAAACAATGAAGTTACTTTTATTGATGAATATAAAGATACATTATATTTCCTAGAAGTTTTAACCATCAGATTTTAACCTAATTTTGTTTCCATAACAACCAAACCACATTTAAAAACAAAATTATTACCAGCAAAAAGTTTGCCAGCAATATCTGCGCCCATTAAAATTTCAATTGGACCAGCTTTAGTATTAGAAATGGAAATTCCTAACTTTTCAAGTTCTAATTTCCATGGACCAACTCGCACAGATTTGATTTGACTGAAAATAACTGCCTGACTGAGGGCATCAAAATAACATAAATATTTTCCAGAGACATCTTTTAAGGAGACTTTATACAATTAAGATTGACGACTCAAGAATGAATTCTTCCAAAAAGTGCATGTACTATTTCTTCTTAATCCAATGATTCATGATTTTAACAGCAAGAAGTTTGGAAATATACGAACGCTGCGCTGTGAAGCTGTATCAATAATGGCTTTGGTGAAACGTGAGTCTGTAAAAAGGTTCCGTCGAAGGAAGAATTGGATAAATTTTCGACTGTTACAGAATTATCTTAATTGAAATGAGAATTCGGAATTTTGTCATCGTGTTTTGGTTTTAAATTACACATAGGAAAAGTATGTTTTGCTTCACATCCAGAACATTTGATATTTATAGCACATTTACCAGCAATGTGTACAAATTTCAAACATAAATAACATCGACAACATTCGGTTAAAATTTTTCGTTTTATTTTAATATTATCACACTCAGTGAAAGGATGATTTGTTTGCGTACAAAAACGCATTTAATTGTTTAACCAACATTTGACATATTAGAAGCAGTAGGTATTGATGTAGATGTGCTAGGTGAATTAATTTAAACTCTTCTTTTTTGATGGATATCGAAACTTAGTTTAACAAGAGAATTTTTTCTGTTTATTTTCTACTTCTTTTCTTAAAAATTCTATTAATTTATCCAGTTTTGATTTTAAATACTTAACTGTTAAATCGAAATTATAACTGCGCTGCCAAACTTTTAAAGTATTCTTTGGTAAATATGATTTAACTAAAGAAAAAATCATAGCTGCACAGTTATCAGAAGTAATTTCAATGGTTTCTTAAGATTTCAACTGCGATTCAAATTTGGTCATATAGAAAACTAAGTTTTACTTAACAATTTAGATTTGTCAGAATCAATTTTAATAACTCATGGACGTAAACTTCAATCAGTTAATATTCACGACCGAATCGAGATTTAAGACTTTCTATAACCTTAGGATAATTATCGGCAACTGACAAACACGAGAGTTGGGAACGAAGGCTTGAATTAGGTAGTGGAACTTATCTTCAGTAAAAATAGAATCATCAGTATGAATTCTGCTGAATTAAGCCCAAAACGGTAACCAATTTTTTATTTCGCCACAGAATTTATTGAGTTCTATCTTAGGTAACTTAATATTTCGTTTACTTTGACTTGTATTAGCAGTAAAGAGAAAAGAAAGCTCAGAAGGAGTATTTCCTAATGAAAGTCGATTCCTGATTAATTTACATTCCACATTGGTGGATATCTAAGCCTTCAGTAATTTTTGCATGGTACTGTCATGGTCACCAAATGTTAAGTATATTTCGTAATTCAGCTTCTACTCGGTCAAGAATACGTATCCAAAAATGGTCCAGATAGAATGACTTTTACAAAAGGCTTATTAATTTATATATAACAAAAATAAAATTACCTTTATTATATGACGTTTTATCACAAAAATCTTAACAATTCTTAATAGTTGTTGTTTTGCATTTCTTAATCCATTATTTTTCCTACTGGACATTCCTCCGGGGGGTGGTAAATGCTCGATTACTTAGGCACAAAAAAAAATCTACTACACAAGGATTATTTAAATGGATTAAAGGGGGACTTATGTCAATTAGTACATGAAAATGCTTAAATAATTTAACTGAGTATTTTCGGCATCCGTAACAGGTGACGAAACTCAATTATGGAAAAAACTGTGAACTATTTATTCTTAAGATTTTTTAATAACGCGTCTTAGTGGTGGAAGGCTGAACTGTTCTGTGATTATGGTCAATTTCGGGTTTTAACCAGCATTCACTTAACAAATCTTAGGTTTAAATTTCTAGACACGGAAAATGTTAAAAAATAATTATGCAAATTATAAAAAATATAAAGAAAATTAGTAAGTATTTTTTTAACATTACAATGATTAGCCAAGTCAAGGTAATTACATTTTAAATTATTGAATGTTTAATAAACAAAAGTAAAAATTCTTAACATTTAATATTATAAATTGTCTGTATCAATAGTAAAAAAAAGTGCTTTACTAGTTGCAAAATAATAAGCCATTGTAAAAATAGAATTACAGAGCAATCTTAATGACATTCTGACCATTTCTCATGTTTGGATATTAGTCGAATAAATAATTTGTGTAGTAGGGTAAAAATAACAAATACATTTTATTAACAACACTATGATTTTCCAATAAAGTTAAATTCCATTTTAAAATTTTCAGACACCTCTTTATAATTAATTTTTTTATACAACTTTGGTCATGATTTAAAAATAGTTCTGTTTTTTTCAAATTTCCATTACATCACCACTTGGGTAACTCAAGTACTCTCACTTTTAACTTATATGATCGATTAAAACAATTCTCAGTAAAATGATGAGGACATGACTACTATATTAAAAATAAATTCAGTATTTTTCTTGAAATTATTTCATTGTTTTTGCCCACCAACACGTATACAACCTGCGATTGTGTCAAACAAATGTCCAGAATATGCCATCCACTAGAGAAGGCAAAACGTCGAGTATAAACTCAGACTTACGACGGCCAAAATACCAGAAAAACCATTCCCCAATAAACCATTCACCAACCTACTATTCTGTTACGATTTTTGAGCCCGTCCCTACGTACTGTCGCCTGGAGGCAACAGCGCGTCCTCCACAATGAGAAAAAATGCATGATAGAAGAAATAGGATGATTTATGACCACGGTGCGATTAAAGGCCTCTAGAAAGGTCCAATTTTTCTGAAAAACGTCAAACATAACGTTGATAGTTCGTTCGCTCAGCAATAAACCCGATTTTTTTTAAAAAAATATTGAATATTAAACTAATATTTTTATTTATTGTGATATAGGAACACTGTATATTTACAGAAAAACATTAAGAGTTTTGATTTAAGTTAAATTAGTGAAGTGCCTTATGTTACGGAAGAGTAAGTGTATATTTTATCAAAATATTTCCTGGAATTTCTTGTAAGTAGATTTAATACATTTATTTAGAAGATTTTAAATAATTTTATATTTTTTGTCGACTTGGAATTTTTTTATGTTTAATATATTTCTGGCTATATACTACTATATACATTTATTTTAGCATAAATTTTATTTTATTTGCTGGAGTTTCCCGTAAACGCTAAATATATTTCCTGGAGAATTTTATATTTTTTATCATATCAAATTTTTTTGACATTTATTTAAGGTTAATTTTTTAAATTGTATGTATTTTATTTCAGTATAAATTGTATTATCTCATGGGAAGCTATGAGTACTAATCGTACCGACTATAATCAAAACGATAGCGATAGATGTCGCCACCTATCATATTATGATTCCGATGGGGGCGAAACGTGGACTGCGGATAGTCACTTTGCTAATTTAAATGTGAGGGGAGGATTGAATGATAAAATTGATGAAATTTACACGATGATAGAAGAAAGTCGAATTGACTTTTTTTGTGTGAATGAAACTAAGCGAAAGGAATGTGAAACCACAACACATGGACCTTATACAGCCTACTGGTCAGGAGTTCCGGAGACCAGCAGAGGTTCTCAGGGCGTTGGTGTGATACTCTCTGCTAGAATGAATGAATGTGTGACTGACTTTGAATGTGTAAGCCCAAGACTCCTCTGGGTGAGGCTAAAAGTTGGTCTTACTCGTATCTTTTTGCTAGGGGTTTATGCCACACAAGATGCGCAGTGGAACCAATTTTTAAAAGCCCAAAAAGAGAGGAGGGAGTTTTGGGATAGTGTGACAGATATTCTGAATAAGTGTAACCAGAATGAAAGAATTGTAATGTTAGGTGATTTTAATAGTTGGGTAGAAGTAAAGCGTGAAGGATACGACAGTGTTCTGGGAATGTACGGTGACAGCAGAGTAAATGAAAAGGGAGAAAGTCCACTTAAAGTATGTTTGTAGTGGAAACTTATGGTAACAAACCCAATGTTTAACCATAAAAGGATCCACTTGTACACAAGACAAGAAGGATACCAGAGAAGTATAATTGATTTTGTAATTGTGGATGAAAGATTAAAAAGGAAGGTGATGGACACTCGGGCATACCACGCTGCAGGTATTGACACAGACCACTTCTTAGTAATGAGCCGAATAAGAGGTCTCTTTAAGCGGTGGCGCCATCGTGTGCAGGAATCAAGTAGTGTTCTAGATCGTATAAAAGTTGAGAATTTGCAAGTAGAAGATACAAAAGAGCAAATTGTTACTAAATTAATTGCGAAATTTGACAGTTTAGATGAAGCATGTGAGGTTAAAGAATTGTGAAAGCCATTTAAAGAAGGAATCTTGGATATTGCTATTGAAGTGTGTGGTGTAAGTAAAAGAAAGAAAGGATACAAGCTACAGAAAATGAGCGTAGAAGTTCAAAAAGCAGTGTCAGAGAAGAAGAAAGCCTGGCTGGATTGGCTGGCTACAAAAGCCAATCAAAGAACGCAAAAGGCAACGATTGAGGATATAAACAAGGCAAAGAATTAATATAAAAGGTTAAAAGGTGTAGCAAAAGAGGTTGTGGCAAGAAAAAAGTTGAGTGATAAAGATGAATTTGATAGAAGGTTATCTGAAGATTCCCAAAACAATATTAAACTCTTCTGAAAGTTGATAAGAACCTCCAAACCATAAGAACCTAAAAATACTACCTCGCAACTGATAAAAATCAGAAACCAAGATAATAGTATGATAAAAGGAGAGGAATGCGTATTAAAGAGATAAAAGGAATACTTCAAAAATTTATTTAAGAGAGAGGATACACAAGTACAGGCTCCAGTGAAAATTGCAATGAAAGTAAAATTAGTACGACAGAAATTGTGGAAGCGTTGAACAGTATGAAATTGGGTAAAGCTGCTGGGTACGACAGGATAACAGTTGAAATGCTGAAGGCTGGACAAAACGTGGTATCTAGTCTGCTGTACCGCCTTTTTAACCTTTGTTGAAAAAATGGTAGCGTACCAGAAGACTGGTGCTAGGCCGTTATCGTGCACTTTACAATGGAAAAGGTTCGCAGCAAGACTGTAAGAGCTACTGAGGTATTAGTTTACTCAGCATAGTCGGCAAATTGTATGCAAAGATATTGATTAAAAGAGTTACGAATGAAATTAAAAAGATACTATGGGATGTACAAGCAGGATTTAGAAGAGGAAGATGTATGGATCAGGTCTTTTCATTACGAGGTATAGTCGAAAAATTCTTGGCTAGAAGTCGGAAGGTCTATTGCGCTTTTATAGACTTGGAAAAGGCCTATGACAAAGTGGTAAGGAGTAAATTGTGGTCTACATTGTCAATGTATGGGGTGAGGGGTAGTTTAATACAAGCACTGAAATCACTTTACGAGGATTCCACTGCTTGTGTCAGGATAAATGGAGCTTGCACGGACTGGTTAAACATCAAAAAAGGTGTAAGACAGGGATGGGTGGCTTTGCCATGGCTGTTTAACTTATAAATAGACAATTGTTTAAAAAATTTAAAATAAAGTGCGTATGGATTAAAAATAAATGATTTAATCGTCAAATGCCTTCTTTACGCCGATGATCAAGTCATATTTGCGTCATCTAAAGAGGATTTGCAGGCCATGGTTATTGTTATGCATAATGCCCTGAAAATCAAAGGGATAAAAATAAATGTAAGCAAAACGAAAGTAATGATTTTTAAAGAGAAGAAAGCATGACAAACTGTGGAGTTTCGATTAAGGGAGAAAGAGTGAAACAAGTAAATGAATTTGTGTTCAAAGTTTACGAGAGATGAAAGGTATAACAGTGACATTGAGCGAAGGGTGTTGGCAGGAAGACAAATGAATGAGGCACTGCATTGCTTTATAAATAGCCAGAAAGTGTCAAAAAAGGCACGTCTGGCTGTGCATAAAGATGTGTTGGTTCCTATACTTATGTATGGTAGTAAATGTTGGGTTTGGCAAAAGAAGCATGAAAATAGGATTAATGCTGCGGAGATGAGTAGTCTGAGAAGTATAGCCGGAGTGACTCGGTTGGATAAGGTAAAGAATAGTGAGATAAAAGAACGCTGTGGTGTAAAAGAAGATGTGGTTACAAAGATAGATAAAGGAATACTTAGATGATTGACGAAACAAATTTATAAAGTGAGTGTGAATGGACAAGTCGGTTGAGGTCGACCTCGTAAAACATCTTGATCAGATCAACATTGTTTTGAGGAAAGACCAGGTCAAGAGTACCAACAACCGACGAGCATGTATGAGAGTACTGATGAAAGTGGAGGATGCAAAAGATGTGTGTAAGAACCGTAGCAAGTGAAAGGAAATGGTCTCTGCGGAAAATGCGTGACATTATGTATGTATGTATAAAAATCTGAAATTACGAAGCTGTCGGTTTTGGATGAAGTTCAAATATAATGTTTTCCTGAATGTGGCATTTCGAATTCTATACAAAATTTTAGATAATATTTGTGCACAATCTCCTATACCAAAAATAAGTATTTTCGAAATTTTTTCAAATTTTTAAAAAAATGCATGTCCACATTGAATAACGATATCTCCATTAATAACGAAGCTAGTAACGTGAAATTGTAACCAATAAACAACAAGCACTTGCCTGTTAACACCATATGTCCAAATCGTTGATATTTCATACAGGGTATTTTTAACTTAGCCGCTAACATACACAATTTAAATCATATCAGTTGTTTACTTTATATATATATATATATATATATATATATATATATATATATATATATATTTATTATATTATATTTAATTGTTATTATTATTATTATATTTACCATATTTTAATATATTTTCCGCTTTATTTCTTTAAGCCAATTTGCTTGGTATCGGTATTCTCTTTATTCAAATTCAACCACTTTTCATTATCTTAGTTAAAACATAACAACACTTAATTATTTTAACATTATTAAGGGGTAGGCCATGATTTTCATTATTTAAGGTGATATTTTATTATTTTTTATAAGTTATTAATTCTGAAAAGTAACCAACAGCATAAAAGGATTATTAATTGTGGTTATCATTTAAAACGTTGACTAGGTATTTTGTATTAATTTAATTAGATAACTTACAAACAAAAATAACTAAATGTAATATTAAACAAATAAAGTTTTATAATAAGTGTTCAAAATTAGCACCATCTACTTTGTAGCAAAAATTTAAGATTAAAGTACAACTTATTTTTATGTAAGCCTGTCGGCTGCTCTAAATTTGGGTGCCATGTATTTTTTTGTGTGGTTAAAATACAAAACCTTCTACAATCAAATGCAATTCTTTAGCAATAGGTTAACTTATACTAAAGAAAAATAAAAGAAAAACCAAACAGATTTGTCAAAATTGGAACCTTTTACAAAATATTTGCAAAACCCCAACAAATCTTGAATGATATTTACTTATACTTATTTATTTCTATTTTTACAATTTACAATTAATTTACGAAAAACTTCCCAAAAGAACAATTTAATTATAATTAATAATACATTTGGTGAACAACATAGACTTTCTAAAATGTTGAGTCTTTTCTGATCACAAAAAAAAATAGGACAGTTATCTATAATTAAGGTACTTAAGGCACTTCCAACAGCAAGAATGTCAAATAGGAGGGCCAATTTAGTTCATTATACAGCCTCTTTATTGATAGTCTCTATGCCAAACTCTTTACCTGTAAGTAGCTCATCAAGTAGAAATTTTGTCTTCTTAGAAATCAGGAACTCTGGATTACTTTTGAAAATTTGATGTCCCAAAAATATATCAGACGGCAGCAAAGGTTTTCTGGTAAAGTGTCAAATTATTCTCGGTGTCACCTGTTAGGTCAGTATGTTAAACTACATCTTAGTTGATTAACAAAATCGAAGCATTAACAAAATTAAAAAACAAAGTTGTTAGCCTAATTAAACTAGAGGAAACGGAATAGTTTAAAAAAATATTGATAAAGTAATACTAATCAAATCTACAAGATAAATGACTAAGTGCTAACAAAATAAAAAAAAGTTACTACAAGATGACAGAAATTAAGAGATTAAAGTTATTCAAAGGTGAAATAAAAAAAATAGAATTAGATTTATCAGTCTACTGAACAAAAGAGTTTATTTCTTTGGCAAGTGAACAAACTATGCAACAAATTTGACCAAAGTCTACAACATAAAAATTTTTCACTTACCGCAGAATAATATATCCTGGTATTCGGCTAAAAAATCACGTTTCTCATATTTTGTATCTAATTTTACGTAAAAATATTAACATCAACTTAAATAGTGAATAAAATTCCTCAAAATAGCTACATCCTCTCAAATGTAGAAGTTTGTAAATTCATGAAGATTCTTTTATTAAAATCTTGGGAACATCATGGCGTCTCCTGTACTTCTTTTTATTAAAAAAACAGGAATTAAGAACTGCAACAAAAGCTTTACGTCTTCCCTTCACGAATACCATTTGACGAAAAAAAGAACTTCTCTAAAGTGCACACGCCAAAGAAGAAAACACTTGCTTCCACAAAAAGCAAAGCAAAAAATACTGCGAAACACACGTGCTATCACTTCCAAAAAAAATCTAAAATTGCTTCTACAAAGGGCACACGTCAACAAAAATAGATTTTTTTTTCCAGAAAACTATAAAGGGCCAAAAGAAAACAAACACTCGTTTTCCAGAAAACTTGCTTTAATGAAAATAAAAAATAAGATACTTTAAAGCACACACGTGCTCTCACTTCAAGAATTGCCAATCGATATCAGCGCAGAACAGGTGGTTTGTCACTGGCCAAAAGCCAGCGACCGAAAAAAACTCAATTTTTAAAAATTCACATTTTATCAACTCTTAGGTATGAAATAATTAAATTAGTTGCACAAAAAATAACCAAAATTATAATTACCGAAAGAGGAACAACAATAGTGTGTGGTCTGCTTAATAGAGTGTACGTTTTGTTGTAAAGCTCAAGATAGAAGTCAACAAAATGGTATGTAAAGCAAATCTATAAAATCTGTATATCAACCACTCAACTTAAAAGAGTATAGGGTTTCTGCATATATAATTTTAAATACAAAAAACCTATTAATATTGTAAATATTAATAAATACACCATATTCACATATGAAGACATCAGTTTATATATTCACAAAAAAAACCTTATCAGTCAAATAAAAGTTTTTGGGAAAAAGATAGAGCAGACCATACACGTTAAATATTTTAAACATTATATTGTACCTACGTTATAGTACTTTTTAAAATAAGTGGGAAAACTTTGGATGGTTTATGTAACGAAATTCTAAATAATAGACGAGAAATAGCAAGCGAAGTTAAACAATCAACTGCTGCCTCAGAAACAAGGCTACTTTTAAGTCTTGAACTGCTAAAAAACAAAATCCTAAATATCGAGACAAAAAATCAATTGTTACATTAAGAGCTAGAAATCATTAAGAGAGAAAACAAAAAAATAGTATAATTATATTCGGCTGTAGTGAAATTCAAATATTGACAGTAGACAGCATTTGTCAGTTATTTAAAAATTTGCTGCAGGTAGAACTTGAAACAATTCACGTAAACGATTATTATAAATTGGGTTAAGCGAATGATAGCCCAATAAAAATTGACTTTGTATCATTCCATCTGTCATCGGACAGAATAGGGCACCTCCTTGTCCTTGAGTTTAGAAATGGTCTCTAAAGGCGGATGAGCTCTGTAATAATGAGTCAACGGCATGGGATCAGGCAGGCAAGAAAAAACCACCACTTATGATGCTAAACTACTATAATATGTGTATGTCATGCGATCCGAGTAGCGATCGGCGCTTGATTGGGTTCGGGCCAACAAGTGTGAAATTAGTGACCGAGCAGACAGATGCAGGTAACCAGGCTCTGTTTGCAGCTAGAGATACTGGAAAAAACATCAATCTTTCCCAAAAATCAAAAATAAATATTGCTACGTGGAACGTCAGAGGACTCCTGAGCACAGGCAAACTTCAGATATTTTAGCGTGAGTTAAAGGCAGCAGAAATAGATATATGTGGCTTGGCAGAAACCCACTGGAAAGGTAAGGGACACTTTACAACTAAGGACCATTAGATATTCGTGTCAGGTTCAGACAATGTTAGTCGAAATGGCGTGGCCATAGTGGTCAATAAACGAATGGCCCAATACGAGGAGAGTTACCAAACTATCAACGACCGCATTATTACAATCAGTGTTCGCACAAAACCTACCAACATGCATCTCATCCAGGTATAAATGCTAACAACTGACGCAGATGACCATCAAGTAGAGGATATTTACCAAGAAATAGAGCAAATAGCTTCAGCTATACCTAAAAAAGAACCCTTAATCATCTTAGGTGATTTCAATGCAAAGATTTGAAAAACCACTGATAACAACAAATTACAGAACGTCTTAGGTAGGTATGAACTTGGAGACAGAAATGCTAGAGGAGAAAGACTTAATCAGTTTGCAATAGACAACAATCTCACCATCGCAAATACTATGTTTAAGCACCATCCTAGAAGACTATTAACTTGGACATCACCTGATCAAAATACGAAAAATCAAATTGATTATATCTTAATAAGTTGTAGTTAGCGGTCCTCTATCACCCATGCTAAAATAAGACCTGGCATGGAATGTGGTTCAGATCATAAACCATTATGGCAAACTTTCATCGTAAACTAAGGGCAGTGAAAGTAAACGGGACAAAAACACTAATAAACACTATTAAATGATGTACAAGAAATGTGGAACGATACTAGAGTCTGCATAAATGAAGCAGTTAAAAAAAGCTGTACACCTGAAAACACAGAGATAAAATCAAAACCTTGGTTATCTAACAATACCGTCAGACTACTTGAAAAACGAAAAAACTTAAAAAAACCTTACCAACAACAACATCTAATAAAGAGCTACAATAAAAAAACATCAATAAAGAAATAAAAAAAAATGTAGACAAGATAAAAACACAGACATTCACGAAATCTGCATGGAAATAGAAAGACACTCCGCAACTAACGAATCTAGGGAATTGTTTAATAAAGTAAAGTACCTCTCTCGTGAGTTTCAACTTCGCACACAAATCATACAGGACGAAAATGGTAGAAAGATTACTGATCCGGATGGCATTGCTGAGGTCTGGCGGAAGTACTGCATTAAACTATACAGCGATGATGAACCCTCTAACAACATTAACCATCCAAAGTTTACTGAACATGAACCTAAGATTCTTAAATCGGAAGTAGAATATGCCTTGAAGCGCCTCAAAAACAATAAAGCTCCAGATATAGATGGCATAGCTGTAGAGATTCTAAAGTCAATAGGACAGCCAGCAATTGATGTTTTACATTTTTTATGCGATCGGGTTTGAAAGACAGGAACTTGGCCAGACGAATGGTGTTGTTCACTTTATATTTCGTTATACAAAAATGGTAATCCGACAGACTGCAATAACTATCGCGTGATCGCATTATTACCCCATGCGTGTAAAATTCTCCTACAGATAATTAATAGCAGACTTAGACCGTATCTATTGCCCCAGGTTGCAGAAGAACAAACTGGCTTTATGCCTGGTAAGGGAACAAAAAACAAATGGGAAACGTACGACAGTTAATTAAGAGAGTCCGAGAATTTAACCTAAAAATGTATCTTTGTTTTTTCGATTATTCTAAGGCCTTCGACTTGGTAAAATGGCCAAAAATGTGGCAAATACTTAAAGAAATGGGGGTCCCTGGCCACCTAATCCTACTTATCTGACATCTTTATGAACACAATTATGGTCTTATAAGAACTAACGATGTCAAACAGATTTCAAGTAATGACGGGCGTCAGACAGGGGTGCATTCTCTCACCCTTATTGTTTAACATATACACCGAACACATAATGCGTGACATTTTCGATAACTGGAAAGGTGGTGTATCTGTGGGGGAAAGGAAAGTTAACAATCTGAGATATGCTCTTCAGAAAAAAAAGTGCAGAATTTGGATTAAAATTAAATCCCAATAAAACAACTGTCAACATTTCCGCTCATACTTTGGCTTTAGACAGGTAAAATTCAGGTCCAAAAAAGCCAAGAAAGATCCGACATAGTGGTAAAGCCGCGGGTTTAGCCATTATAACCAAAGAGGTAGGCAAATCTACCCCGGTAAAAAGGAAAAAAAACCTCCATGATAAAGCGCTGACAAAACAGCCCACACCAGGACATAATGAGGGAAAGGAAAGTAAACCTCCCCACACTTCCTCTACGTAGAAAATGGCTATCACTTCTAATTCCTCCAGGCAAACATCCAACATGCTAGAGCGGCTTTATATGTCCTCAGCAGGAGGTTCGCCAAGAAGAAACTTGATATGACACGTATCCAGGAACCCTGGACTTTCAATACAGGAAGATCAAGCGGCCTAGGAAAGTGCTCCGGTAAGTTAGTTGCATGTACTCTAGGTGGTAAACAGAGAGCATGCATACTTATCAGAAAAAATATGAACTATTTTATGTTAACAGAGTTTTGGCACCCCTGATGTAGTTGCAGCACAGCACTCGATCACAGGAGGAGATAGTACCGTAGATGTAGTCGTCTGCTCTGCTTACTTACCTGGAGACCGGAATGAACACCCTCCTAGAGCAGCAGTGCGAGATCAGTCGTCTTCTTCAAGAGGAAGAACAGGCCACTGATCAGTGGATGCGACGCAAATTCCTATCATCTGGGTTTGGGTAGCAGCGACATCAATAAAAGAGGTCAATACCTATATAATTATATAATGGGGAAAAGGGCTAGCAGTGAACAACGTAGGCTCAAAACCAACCTTCGTGAACAGAATTCGCGGAGAAGTTTTCGACATAACTATCAGTACCAAAATAGTAAACTGGCAGGTATCTACCGAACCCTCATGCTCAGATCATAGACACATACGTTTTGACGTGAGAATAGGACAACGTCCCATAGTGCAATTTCGAGATCCAAAATGCACAGATTGAAAATGGTACTGTGAATCCCTACTACAGCACCTGGGTAACGGTACTAGCACTATACAAAATAGAGCTGAAATAGAAGCGGCGAATAAGCATATCGCATCCACCCTTCTAACGGCGTATAAGAAAAACTGCCTATTAAAGGAGAAGAGTACCATAGTGGTACACCCTGGTGGAGCAGAAGCTTAGACAAAAAAAGAAAAAAAGTTCTATGTCTCTTCAATTGAGCTAAAGAAAGCGGTTGCTGGAAAATCTATCGCACAGCTCTAACGACTTATAACAAAAAAATAAGGAAAGCCAAAAGAGAATCCCGTTCTGTCAGAGTATATCAGATTTTTCTGTCAGTACAAGAATCCACAAGGCTCTCGCCAGAGATCCGACGTAAGAGATTGGCTCAATAAAACGACCAGATATCTTTTTTACGGACTCTGGTAAGCAAACGTTAAAGAATCTCTTGCAGACCCACTTTCTTAGCAGTCTGCTTTTGGGGGACCGGGAACAAATTTCAGGAAATTCCAAGGAAAACTGTAATTAATCCTTTTCCAAAAAGGAAAAAGCTAGATAAGTTTCGGCAGCCTGTCCTATACGGAGAGAGCATTCCATTTGCGACGGAAGTGAAATACCTGGGTGTAGATCTGGATAAAAGACTCACCTGGAACGCCCACCTGAAAAAAACAATAAACAAAGCCAGATTTTTTTTCTGAAATCTCAGAAGAGTATGCCGCAAATCTTAGGGAATGAACCCCAAGCAGATTTACTGGATTTATCAAAAAATAATAATATCTATGGTCACGTATGGTTCAGCTAGGGCAAAGCTTGCTGGTCTTCAGCAGCTGGCATGCCTAGCCATAACTGGAGCCACCAACGGCAGCAATGGAACACCTCCTAAATCCTCCTCCCTCCACCCCGTGTGACTTGGCTTAAAAACCTAAGGGACTGGTTTAATTGTAGCAATGTTGAACTATTTCAAGCTGCAGTCAATAAGGTCCGGATAGCTGTGATGATAGCAAACCTCTGATGGGAGATGCAATATAAGAAAAAGATGCAAGTAGCCCTAAACACATTTAAAAGCTGGTGCGCAAAGAAAGAACTTAATATCAATTCTAGCAAAACAGTGCTGGTTTCATTTACCAGGAGGCGAAAGTACGAACTTATGGCTCCAACTCTGAATAAAACTCAGCTTACTTTTTCAAAAAAAGTTAAATATTTGGGCGTAATAATTGACCAAAAACTGACATGGAACAGCTAACTCAACCACATTCTTTCCAGAGCTATCGTGGGAAGCTGGACATGCCGCAGAGTCTTTGGAAAGACATGGGGTCTGAAACCAAAAATGATCTACTGGTCATACCAAACGATCATTACACCAATGGTCACCTTTGTTTCATTGATATGGTGGCCAAAAATGCAACAAATTTTGGCTAGTTTGTCTGGGAATCACAGGGGCAATATTCACGTGCCCCTCTGCAGCCGCAGAGGTAATGTTAAACCTTTCACCATTGCACTTATGTGTAATGAAAGAAGCAGCAATCAGTGCCTTCAGACTGAGCCAGACAATAAATCTTAGAGCAAGAAATCGAAATAGACATTTAAAATTTTGGAAAATATTTCTTTAGAATCCATGTCTAAGCCGACAAATACTATGCCAGTTAGGTACGATTTCAAAATGCAGTTTAAAGTGGTAATAAACAACCACCAAGTTTCCACAGAGAACAGACCTCAACTAGAAAGGGATGCTGTAGTGTAGTATACTGATGGATCCAAGATGTATGGAAGGGTTGGAGTGGGCGTTATAGGGCCGAATTTTAGACTTTCAAAACCCCTTGGTAACACCCCAACCATCTTTCAAGCAGAATTACATGCCATAGAGATATGTGCCAAGGAGTGCACCGAAAGAAACACCCAAAGGGCAGAAATATATATTTTATTAGATAGCCAAGCAGCACTAAAAGCTCTGAAGTCATACACTTGTAAGTCCAAGCTGACTTGGGACTGTAAACAGTCCCTAAGACAACTGGCAGCAAACAATCAGGTTACTTTGAAGGTCTCAGGTCACAAGGTAGTTAAAGGCAACGAAGAAGTAGATTGCCCTGCCAAAGAAGGGGCAAATACACCATTTTTCGGCACAGAACCCTTCTGTGGGCTTTGGAAAGTTGTTGAAATAATAGAGTGTTGTTATGTTTTAACTAAGATAATAAAATATTTCAGAAGTGGTTAAATTTAGGTATAGAAAATACTAATACCAAACGAATTGGCTTAAAAAAATGTAATAAATACAGGGTGTTCTATTTAAAGTAAGCTACTTATAAATGATTTAAATTGTGCATGTTGGCGGCTAAGTTTAAAACACCCTGTATAAAATATCAATGAGTTGCACTTATGAAGTTAACGGGCAAACGCTTGTTGTTTGTTGGTTACAATTTCACGTCACTAGCTTCGTTATTAATGAAGATATCGTTATTCAATGTGGGCTGGGATTTTTCAAAATTTTGAAAAAAATCGAATTATCTCGAAAATACTTTATTTTTGGTGTAGGCGATTGTGCACAAATTTGATCTAAAATTTTATGTAGAATTTAAAAATAAAATAAAAAAGGGTTTTTTTAAAATAACAAAGTTGACGTCTCTTTCCGGTAAAACCGGAAATGCCACATTCAGGGCAACATTATATTTGATATCAGCGTCATTCAAAACTTACAGCTTCGTAATTTCAGATTTTTAACATAACTGTATCCGCCATTATTTTTAATCAAAACTTTTCGCGCCACACCTTGCATACATGTAGTCACGCCTTTTTTCCGTAGTGGTAGGAACAGACCACTTCCTATCAATAGTACATATTAATAACGGTTCACTAATAAGTATTTACACTAAATCACACTACAAAGCTTTCTCATACTTATTTTAATCGTTATTAAGACTTTAAACTGCTTAAATATATTAAAAATCCCCTTAAATACAGGGAAACAATCAAATAATGAGTCGTACGGAGGTTTATGGGGGACGTTTTCGTCGCACTTTTAGTATCAGTGCGGAGTAGCAATGTTCGTTTCTATTCGTTTTACATTAAAAGATAATAATTATTTTGTATTATTCTTGACAAATTATTGTTTTCGTCCTTTTGTGACTGCACACTGCTAGGGTTGCCAATTCAACATTTGCCGTGTCGCTGAAGTAAGACCTAAGATTTGCCTAGTGAATGCAATTTTTTTTAATTGTTCGTATTCCAAAAACGCGTTAGGTGGCCCAAGAATTTTTCAGATATCTTTGCAACTTTGGTCGGAATTGTTAGTTGTTTGTAAGCAAAAATCTAAAATCGGCGAAAAACAGTATCTATTTTCAACAAATTTTTTTCCAAATCGCTTGTGCATGATGATACGAAGCTCCTAGATTTTTTTCCACCCTGTGGGCCTTCGTCGGGAAATTCTATGCAAGGGCAAAGATTTTTCAATGATCGCAGATTGTTGCTAAACTATATCTCGCAGATCATTAAATCTCTTGAGGTTTAACTTCTGTACATAATGTACGAGTTTCAAACCGATATGTTGATAAACACCCGATTTCGGTTGCAAACACGAAATGTAGAATTTTCATTTTCATTTGCCATTAACCGCTTAATTAACAATGTTAGCACTATTTTTTCAGTACCTTTTTTACAACGGCCGTTATGATGAACACATTTTATTGGAAACTTTTTTCGATAGGACGCGTTCCAAAAAAATTATCTCAAAAATATCCATTTTTTAATTTTCAATAATTTTTTATTGTTAAAATATACTCCGGCAATGGCCTTGCAGGTCCAAACAAAATATAAAAAATTGGCCAAAGGGTGCGTCTCTTGAGTAGGTCTTATGCTAAGGTGAAATATTCGGACTTTGTGAATCTTAGGAAAATCCCAAAACCTACCATAGTTCAAACTTTTATTTATTTAGCAACATCTACCCATCGTCCATAAGGCACCACAACAAATCCCCGAAACGAATGTTATGTTAAAACAAATCAAAATTTAAACAGTTCTGAAGTGGAACTGTGCGCAAAATATTTCTGGTCCACTTGTTTTAAATTGATCAATTTTTACGTAACACGTTAAAGCATTTTAAATACAACACTGATATCCGTATAAATCAGGCTTTAAAACCAAAATAATATGCTGTATATCATGCACGCTTCACGGCGTGCTGTAATAATATTTGTAAAAAAATATCTGCGCTTGATGTAATACGTCACTTTATCAATATCCACCCCATGGGCCGAGTAGATTTAATGGAAAATGTAACATTGTCAATTAAATCTTCAAATATATTACCGACAGGATGCTTCACCTTCTATTATTACAGGAGTAGATATTTTTTAGAATAACTTACAAAATTTGGAGGCAAAATGCGAGTCGTTTTTTTGTGAGTTAAAAAAACTATTTTTTCCACTCCTAATAATGAAGGTTTTTTAAAATGTGGAACTTAAGATACTTTAGAATGTCTTCTAAATTGCTAAGATTTTTGCCATATGGCATTATACGTATACAAAAAAGTAATTTTATTTATTACCATAAAAATTGAACGTAAAATTGCGTACATATGGGTGCTTTTAACTTCTTTTTTTAATTAAAGTTTAGATTTCCTTAATATATGTCAAGTCCAAGTTAATGGACAATTTCATCAAAAAGAAGATCCTTAAGCCCTTAGAGAGCAACAAAATAATACCTGATAGGCAGTATGGCTTTCGACATGGTCGCTCAACGGGTGACCTTTTAGCACATGTCATTCACGCCTGAAACTCTACTTTGGAGAAGTATGGGGAATCTCGAACTGTCGCTTTGGACATCTCAAAGGCCTCCGCCATTGTATGGTACCAGGCACTCCTTGGAAAGCTTTCATTCCATGGACAATGTCAATTGATGTCAAGCTTTCTGGACGAAAAAAACTTCAGATGGTGGTTGATCGTTATTAATAATTAAATAAGCAATCCAAAAAGTTAAAACATACGAAGTATTTCAATTAAGATAACGAGGTTAACGTCATATTTTCATTTGATAGACCAATGCCAGAAACCCCTTTTTACATATTTCCAGATTTTTATTCTGACTGTTTTTGTTATGTCTAATGTGCCATCGAGATATATCACGCTGTACTATCCATTGTTTCTGCTGGCGTGCTGTACATATCTCTATAATATTGTTTTCAAGTTTCTAATATTTTCTTTGTGTCGTTTGTACTTGTCCCTGGCTATTCGTTATTGCTTTTATACTTTTTCCTAATCTCCTTTTAGTCTTTATTTTAGTCTAGAAATTACTGTTATATATCTTATGTAATTCTGTTATCTCTTTTATTATATTTATCGGGAATCCTTTTTTGTATTCTTACCTGCTTTTTTCACGATGTTCCTCCTTTTTTAAAAAATTTTATACACAATTTCTTTTGTTTTTATATATATTTTCTTATTGCTGTTTTCTTTATCTTAACTATACTTCTTATTTTGTCTGTCCATCAGCTGGTTAATTTCATATGTTTATTGCTTAATGAATGGGGCACTGCATAGCTTTATGAATAGCCAGAAAGTGTTAAAAAAGGCATAAAGGTGTGTTGGTTCCTACACTTATGTATGGTAGTGAATGTTATGTTTGGCAGAAAAAACATAAAAATGGGATTAATGCTGCATAGATTAGTAGTCTGAGAAGTATAGCCAGAGTGACTCGGTTGGTAAAAGTAAAGAATATTGAGATAAGAGAACGCTGTGGTATAAAAGAAGATGTGGTTACAAATATAGATAAAGGAATGCTTAGATGATTTGGACACGTAGGAAGGATGGATAAAGGAAGATTGACGAAACAAATTTATAAGGCGAGTGTGAATGGACAAGTCGGTAGAGGTCGACCTTGGAGAACATATCTCGATCAGATCAACATTGTTTTGAAGAAAGGCCAGGTCAAGAGTACCAACAACCTACGAGCATGTATGAGAGCACTGATAAAAGTAAAGAAAGCAAAAGATGTGTGTAAGAACCGTAGCAAGTGGAAGGAAGTCTTTGCCTACCTCTATGGAAAAAAGGCGTGACTTGTATGCATGTATGTTATTATCCCATATATATTTTGAACTACCTTTCATTGTGTTTTTTAAACATTTACTCATTTTTTCTCTAGCGGCCCTGTTTAAAATATTCAAAAGAAAGTGCAAATGAATTAAGAATGAGTGATTTAATCGTCAAATGCCTTCTTTACGCTGATAACCATCCGAGAGAGAGTTGCAAGCGATGGGTAATATTTTGCATGATGCCTATAAATCAAAGTGATAAAAGTGAATGCAAGCAAGACGAAAGTAAAGGTTTTTAAAAGATAAAAAAGCATGATAAATATGACAAGCATGTATGAAAGTGCTGATGAAAGTAAAAAAAAGCAAAAGATGTCTGTAAGAGCCGTAGCAAGTAAAAAAAAGGGCTCTCTGTCTACTATTATGGGAAAAAGGCGTGACCGTTCATATGTATGTATGTCCACGTTATTTGGGTGTTAATTTTTTTTTAAATTTCTATGTTTTAAATTTTTTTTTGCACTTTTAAGTTTATGTATTGCCAGGCAATTGTGCCTTTTTAGTTCGGGATTATTGTTTTCTCTGGTATTGTACTTTGTTGTTACCAATCTATGTTGGTATCCAACTTATTTGTTTTATATTTTCTGTATCTTCTCTAATAAGTTATGTAATTTATTATGTTGTTGCCTCTCTGTTATTCTACAATATATGTATATTTGTGCTTTAATTGCAAAAGTTTAACATTTTTATTCCGTTATTATTTTGGATACATTCTCCATAGCTAACCATACATAATATTTCTCTGTTTTGGTTATTTTAACTCTTTATGTTTAAAACTTTAACGTTATTAATACTGCATCAGTCAGCGTGTTAAATAATCCAGTTAGCATGACAAAATGAGTATTTTTAATTGACCACCAAGTATATAAAATTTGTTGCCAATAAAACAAAGATAAATACTATATATTTGGAAAAGCTGATTTTGTTATCGCACACATATAATATTCATGAGATATCGAACGTAATGTATAATTATATAAAACAATGATTCGAAAACAATACCCATTTTATTCTTCCATCTCATCTAGTTTCCGAACCGTTGAATGCGCACTCTGGACAGTTTTCCATTGAATTTCGCACCACTTATATGAATTTAAAGTGACTATTTAAAAAGTTAAATTTTTCTTTTTCTACCGTACATACAAAGTTGGTTGACAGGTGTTGACCGTGCACGTTACAAGTCTTTGTTAGGTCTGAATTGTTCGATGACTAAACTTTAGGTTATTAGTGTCACATTTAGGTGACTAAACACACATTGGTTAATTGAATTAAACAGTAAAAACTGGGCAGTAGCAAATGACAAATTACATATATCCCGTAGCTGGTAGTTCGTGCCTGGTACTCAAAATTTTTAAATTAAAATTGTACATAAAGATAACTTTATATGAAGGTTTTTCATTCCTGGGTTAAAAGAAAGTATAACCATAATAAATACTATTTTAACAAAAAAAATTAAAATAAAAACATTGTAGATTTTATATAAATTAATTATAATTAGAAATTGTTATTCTGAAACTGAACTTACTGATATAACCATTACATGACCGCTTTTGGCACCAGGCATTGTTAAGTAAATTATCTGCCTACAGTCTCCCAACCAAACTGCGCCAATGGCTCTTGAGCTTCATGCAAGATCGCTCCTTACATGTGGCAGTTGACGGTATTTTTTCTTATGCGTTTAAGACCAATGCCGGGGTCCCCCAGGGTTCCATCCAGTCCCCCACCTTATTTCTTTTACACATCAACGACCTCTTGAAAACCACCACAAACCCCATTTACAGTTTCGCAGACGATAGCACACTTTCACATCCTATCGATCACTTTCGGTGAATGATACAAATAGACTCAGGCAGGAACAGGTTGATTCCATCAATAGAGATCTTAAAGCGATCGTCGAGTGGGGAACCAACAATCTTGTTCAGTTCAACGCCCAAAAAACACAAAGTGCCACGTTTTCCCAGAAAGTGAATTCCTCAAATCATCCCATTACAATGTCCGGAAATACCCTTGAACCAAGTCCCTTCATCTCGATTTTGGGAGTCACGGTGTCCAATAATATGTCTTGGCATGACCATGTTGCTAACATCGCAAAGTTGGCAAGCCAGAGGCTAGGTTTTCTGTGAAAAGCCAGAAAGTTTTTTACTCCTGATTAAATGTTGACGACGTATAAGGCTCAAATCCGACCTCTACTGGAGTATTGCTCGCACATTTGGGGTTCAGCACCAAGGCATTTTCTTCGTCTTCTAGATTTCATTCAGAAAAGAGCCATTTGCTTGATAAACAGCTCAACTCTCACAGATACCCTTCATTGCTCTACAGATATTTCCATGGCAGATGCTTCAGAGATATAAAAACTCTTGTACCACCATTGGCCACATTCGGCCGAAGAACTCGGCACGCTGATCAGTATCACCCATTTACTCTCAAGATTGACACTACAAGGACCAATCTTCATCAAGAATCCTTCTTTTACAGGGCTGCTACGGAATGGAATAAGCTTCCAAAATTAGTTTTTCCAGAGAACCATGACCTGCAACTTTTTGCGTGTCCACAATCATTTCCTTTCTATAATCCCTTCCCCTTCTAATTGTCGCAGTGCGGGCCGTCCGCGGCCCACACGATAGGTCTACCTTTTTTGCGACTATTTTTATAAAAAAAAAAAACATAATATATGAAATCTGAATTATAAAAATAACTAACTCTGCTTGTAATAAAATAATTGTAATAAATCTAAGCTATCATTCGAATTCAATTACTTAGTAAGCATAAAAACATTTACCAGATATATTCAGAAATCATTAAAACTCAAATTTTCAAGATTCCAGACTAATTTTGAATATTTCTGCTACCATATACAAGTGATGCGCCAGCTCAAGCTAATTCCTTGAATTTTTAAATAAAATAGGGAAAATATTCTAGAATCTAAAAATATTTTAAATCTTAAAGGATACAAGCCAGAAAGAAATAAAACTAAATTAATAAACTTCTTCTTCTTCTTGTTCCTTTTATAGACTAGGACTTAGTTCTGTTGCCTGTTCTAATCTTCCATGGAGGACGATTTCCAACTTTCAAACCACCTTTTTGGTGGTCTCCCTCGTGGTCGCTTTCCGGCTGGTCTTTCATTCTTACATATTTTGGCTAGCCTATTCTTGTCCATTCGTTGAACATGGTCATGCCATCCTTTCTTTCTCTTCTTCATCCATTTTACTACGTCTTCGATCTTACATTTTTTTCTGATTTCTGCGTTTCTCTTTCTGTCTCGTAGTGTTACTCCTGCAATTGACCGCAATATTCTCATCTCTGTTACTCGCATTTTGTGTTTGGTGGCTTTGGTTTCAGTTTGCGTTTCATTTGCATAGGTTAATATCGGTCTTATCATTGCCTTATAAATTCTTGTTTTATTTTCGATGTTCATGAATCTGTTTCTCCAAACCATTGTTCTCAATGCTCCCGCCACCTGTACTGCTTTTGTGGTCTGTGTTTGTGTTTCCATTTTTAGATCCCGGTTACTAGATATGTTTACTCCTAGATAGTTGAAGCTCATTATTTGTTCAATGATCTTTCCTTCTATTTCCAGCTTGCATCTTGTTGGTTCCCTTGCTATTACCATGCTTTTCGTTTTATTGGTGGAGATTTCCATGTTAAATTTCTTTGCAGTTATGTTAAAGTGGTGTAATAATTTTTGTAAATTATCTTCATTGTTGGCGATTAGAATTGCATCATCGGCGTAGCAGAATATATTAATGTTTTTATTTCCCATTTTGTAACCTTCCCTTCTTCTTATGGTTACAATTATCTGATCCATTGTCAGATTAAACAGTAGAGGGCTAAGCGAATCTCCTTGTCTTATACCGGCTTTGATGTTTATTGATTTTGTGGTTCCTTTGTCCGTTATTATTCTGGTAGTATTGTTGGTGTTTATGTCGTTGATTACATTTATTATTTGTGAGGGGATTTTATTATTTGTCATTATTTTTAGTATATCCGTTTTTCTAATTTTATCAAATGCTTTGGTTAGGTCTACAAAGCACAGATACATTGGATTGTCATATTCTATTGCTTTTTCGCTCAATTGTCCAATCATAAATATTGCGTCCGTTGTGCTTCTATTTTTTCTAAATCCTTGCTGTTCTTCCTGTATGGGAATTTGTTGTTCTATACGGTTTCTTAGAATAGATGTTAATAATGAGAGAGCTAAATTAATATCTAATGACTCTATCCAAAACAACAATCGGTATTTTACATACCAGAACGCCAGGATTGGCTTAAGCAATACCAACCGACAACTGAACAAATAAAAAAATTGATGTAACGGCAAAATTTCCGTTATAATTAAAATAATAATTTAATTTAAATATTGAACGAAACATATTTATAAGGCGAGTGTGAATGGACGGAAGTCGGTTAATATTTTGAAGAAAGGCCAGGTCAAGAGTACCAACAACCGACGAGCATGTATGAGAGCACTAATGAAGGTAGCGGAAGCAAAAGATGTGTGTAAGAACCGTAGCAAGTGAAAGGAAGTGACTATATGTATAAATGTATGTAATAAGAAAGACATTTTTTAAAAATCAAATGGTTTTGGTTGCTTGAACAAATAGAAGTTACGAAACGTTTTGGTAAATGAAAAAGATAACTGTCAAATGATGTAACGTGCAAATCCCACCTTTACGTTGTAAGGGTTGCAAAAAATGGGTGAAATAAGTGAATTATAATGTGTAAATTGCGTTGCAAGAAAGTACGAGGAATTTTAAGTGTTTAATCGAGGTAAAAACTTGTAATAAAAATTACCCTTGAAGTAGCAACCATGATGAATTTTTCACACATTTTTTTTTTAGAAAGTACTTTTCGGACGTTTCCGCGCAAAAATTTCTATCAGGATATTCATTTTATAGTGTGTTTTAATGACCTATGAAAGTTTATGAAAATTCATTTGGCAGCCATATTCTTAAATTTTTCCAAATATTTTAAAACTACTGTTACAACCATCCCCATAAAAAATGTTACAACCGTCCCCACCTTCCTTTTTTGGTAATAAGTCTGTTACAGACACGAGGTAGCATAACCTATACAAAAACGAATCAGCGTATTATAATCTCTAAATAGGCCTTCTCGTAAGCATACTTACCCCGTGAAATGTGACGCAACACTGGAATCGTGTCGGGACTGGTTAACCACGTGCCACTCCTCGTGTACCTTTTAAATATAATGGATATTTTTGAAAAAATTTCTTAAGTATTTATATTATTCAAGGATCATTTGGTTTGTCATTTATAAGTTGACATTTAAGTGCTTGGAGAAATGCTAACAAATACAGTTTAATGGCTTTCCTCTTGTGTTTTCTTAAAAAAAAAACATTTTTATCACGTACGAGATCTATGTCCAATTAGTAGAAGTATAATTTTTCCACTTTGCTTTCGTTGATGGATTCGAGAGATCACAGTTGAGTCGTTTATAAAAATGAAGGATGTGAAGGAAGAAGAAAGAGAGAAAATAAGAAAGAGAGATAGAGTATTTGAGACGGGAATCGTGCATTGGGCATTGACTAATCTTCTTGTGTCGCATTAGTGACCTTATGCAGTAACGGACTTTTAAAAAATATAACATTTTTAAACAAAGCTTAAATAAATAAACAATTACACTATTTTACAAATGAAAGATTTATTTTGAATGTTTCTGACTTCTCTTTCGGTGTTATTTAAATTAGCGTTATTTTAAATAAAATAAGCGATATCTTTATAAATAGAATGAGTGTAATTTTAATTAAATGAATTTAGAATTTCGCTACCAAACCTTTACATAAAATGAGTTCCTGAAGTAGTGTATAAAAATTGTAAAAGTATATTATCGAATTGGGTTGTAAAAAACAAAAGATACTTGCAACTAAGTGTCCCAAATGTGTGGAGAAAACCAACACTCTGTCACTTTTGCTTTACAAAAATTTTGGGATCTAAACAACAAAAACAAAAAGCATATATAAATAATACTTTGGTGTTGCGTTAGTCGCAAAACCTGTGTTGCAGTTGACGCAGTTCCTTAGCCGTCATTGTCCAGCAGTTTAAGTAGAAAAAATGAACCAGAGCACATGAAGACTAAAATGAAAGGACCTTTTTCTAACCAAAACATTCATTTTATTAATCTTAATGAATATATTGATCTTGGTGTACGTGAATTTGAGAATATTTAGTCAAACTTTCACAAAATGACTTAAATCACCCAGTAAGAGACCTATAGCTTTTAAAAAGTAAGATCAAATTTCTTGCTTTATAATTTTGGCAATGGAAATTTTAAAATTTCTTGGTCAACAATAAAACAGGATTATAAAGTAATTGTTTTTAATTTATTGAAAGAATACAACATGTTTTTAAAAATACATTTTTCCCACTCCCACTTGAATTTCTTAATGAAAACTTGGAAAACGTAAGTACGAACATGGAGAAAATTTAAAGTCCTTTAAAGAGAGGTATCAAAGTTTTTGGGATGAGAATATTTAAATTGTTTACTGCTGGTCTACATTAAGAAGAACTAAAAATAATCAGTACTTGTAAAAAAAGAAGTAGGTAATAATATGTGTCATTTTTAATTTTTCTTATGGGACTTATGTATGCAAAAAATTTGTAAAATACAAATATAAATACTTAAAGTCATATTTTTTTATTTTAGTAGCCAAATAAAGGTTCATTAAATTACGGATACAAATTGTTTTTATTAAGGGTATATTATGCTAACAAATACAAAAAACGAAATCTCCATCAACCAGATGCCACTAAAAGATTAAAGAAGGTGTTACTACCTACAAAGCTAAACTTATTATCTCATTTACTTATTACTTACTGCATAGAGTAGATTGTGAATTTTCAAAAAATAAAATAAAAAAAAAATATGTTGTAGAGTTGTTTATGTCACTAGTTAGGACACGTGATATGGTTAGAACACGCGTTATTAGATGTTACATCACAGAAATTAGCACTGGAGTTTTGTTACATTTTAAAATGATTGAAATTTAAAAAAGATTTGATTTGTATTGGTGGGTATTACCAAAATTACGCCATTCTCATTTTGACGCGAAAATCCTATAGTACGTTAGACATACGCTCAACCTGAAAATCAATATGACATTAAAATCTGAATTGACACGAGGACGATCAAAACATGCTAAGACGAGCGTTTCTAGAATTTTGCGTTGTTAACTGAGTTCAACTCTGCCAAAAGACTGTCAGCACCATAATCGCGTGTCTTTGCGAGTGAGTATTTTTTTCTCGTTATCTCATTTTTAAAGTAGCGTATCCAAAATAAACATAAAAAGCAGTGCTTAATTTTTCCTCCGCTTAATTTACAAGTGTTTTATAACGCCTATCTACTTTGGCAAATCAAGCTTAAGGATATTAAGCATATTACAAACAATAGAAATGTAAATTTAATGTCGAGAAACTACTTTTGGTATTTATTATTATCCATTGTAGTTAAAACTTATATTTATTGGGCCCCTTCTACAACTTCTCTGGAGATGGTCCCCTCTTTGGCATTTTAAAATAGGTTAGGAAAGTGGTGGAGAATTAAAAAAATCGATTTTTTAAGCTAGTGAGAGAACTAAGAAAACAACACAAAATTTTTTAAATAACAGATTTAGTTACTAAATACCATTTTCATATATATATATATATATATATATATATATATATATATATATATATATATATATATATATATATATATATATATATAATAATATCAACGTCGATGATGAAGAAGAGGTTTTAGTTATTATTTCGGAAAATCCAGATCTCAGTACTCGTCGGTTAAGAGCGGCAAAAGGAATAAGCCAATCGTCTATCTGAAAATTTTTTAAGAAAGAGAATCTCCGTCCATATCACTATACTCCTGTCCAAAATTTGCTACCTCAAGATTTACCAGTTCGCCTACAGTTTGCTTAATTTATGCTAGATAAACAAAAAGAAAACCAGGATTTTTTTAATGACCTCCATTTCACCGATGAGGCGACGTTTACTATAGTCCGTACACAATTTGTTGATAGCTCACTGCAAGTTTGACCCTCATTAGAGAACTGAGATACAGAGAGGACAGGTAGTATGATATAATAACAAAAACCAACCTAAAACTGGCAGTTTAAGATGTTTTCGACTAACCCACCTTGTATCTGAATAAATACAATACAGCTATAGAACTTTTAATCCGATTATGTAGGTATTTTGAGTGGAAATGACTGACCAGTGTCGTAGAGTATATGATTAAAACATTACGTTACTTTAAATAAATAAATATATTAATATTCTTAAACTGTAGGTACTGTAAATTGCTCAAAATACTCTTCGAAAACATCAGCTGTCATCTCCTCGTGATAGTCTTTTGTGCTTTTGGATTGAAATTCCAACAAACCATGCTTAGCAAATACTTTTTCACTGCCAATGTGAGAAACTATTAATCTACTGCCTTTACCAGAGGGTGGGGAAATACCAGTAGACCAACCTTCCATAAAGGCTTGCCTGGAGCTTGATATATTTTTATCTGACCAAATTTTTGTGAGAGTATGACCTGCGTTTACCCACGTTTCGTCCTGATAGTAAATTGGCTTTCCTTCAGCCCGAAATTTTCGTATAGATCTTAGATACTTTCTTCTCCAACATATTATCTCTTCCCGGTCAATCAAAAGTGATTTTCGGTCTGATTTCTCCCACCGGAAATTTAATTCTTTTAAAACTTGCCACAATTTGGTTCGTCCGACATGAGGCAAATCCGGGTCGTCTCTAACTTCTTGTAAAATTTTGTTTAAGTTGGGTATTTCTTTTTTGTAAAAAAATTCGTGAATTTTCCTTCGAATACCATTTTTGGCAAATTCATCAATTTCAATAGGTTTTCTCCCCCTCTTTAAGTATTCGTTTGTATTTGGGTTAGCTATACCTTGTTTTTTTCTTTCTGATAGGAACCTATATATTGTTGACTCCCCTACGCCCGTCATGTGGGCACAACTCTTGATTATGTTCTGAACAGTGTTTGTGGGATTCTGAGAAAGCAGAGCATCGTGAACGTTCAAAACAATAGTCTTCTCTCTTGGTGAATAGACAGACTTACTGACTGTACGCAACAGTACCGGTGTAAAACTTGATGATGTTGATGATGATGACGAAGCCATCGCAAGCAATAAAACAAAACAAGCAGGAACGAAAGGTACGTATATGTTTGTAGGAATATGAAAAAAAGTTACTCACGCACTGCACAAAATTCGCAAAATAAATATTAGAGACGTTAATTACTGCCGTAGACGCCGAAACACCAACGAGCCGTAAATTAAATGCGATCAAAAACGTACTAAACCTAATGAGGGTCAAACTTGCAGTGAGCTATCAACAAATTGTGTACGGACATGAATAAACACCTCAGGAACCTCCGCCTATGATTTTACGACTATTACGGCCGTTTTATGACTTGGACGCACATTTTGTGCTATCGACAAATTATGAACGGACTATAGACGAGGTGTTTTTAATTGAAAAAACAATCATTTGTGGGAATCCAAAAATCCACATGCTTTAAAGGATCGACATTTTCAGCATGAATTAAAGGTAAATATTTGGTGTGGTGTGATATCTGGTTTTTTTATTGGTCCTTTTAAACTTCCTCCTAATCTGAACGAGCCCCTCTATTTTTCTCTGCCAGTACGGCAATACCTGAATGAACATTTTCTTTTTAGAGCTTATTCTCCAAGGAAAAATACAAAGTAAAAGAAGTGTAGTGAGAAGAAGAATCTCAAGGTAGAAGAATCTCAGAGTGTGGTTTAATCAACATCAACTGTGGGCTTATTCCGTGCATCAGTGAATAAAGTTCGTATAGCCAATATGCTTGCCAACATCCGTAACAGATAGGCATTAAAAGAAGAAGAAGAATTTGTATTTTCCTGTGAATTTCATATAACTGGTATTTTTCAGGTTAACTACAAGGTGGTTAATTTTGCACTATAGCGAAAACTGACTAATTGCTATTTTAACTTTGTTGACCTCTTTAAAAAATTCTGGCAATTTATATATACCAAGAGCAGCAACCGTACCACTGCTCTGAGGTTTTTCTAGTTCAATGGTTTTATTACCAGAGTATGTGTTGTTAATATTAACAACGATACGACGATGTTATGTAAAATATATTAACCAGTGATTAATAAAGTCTCTTACACCCATTGCATGAAGTTTTGTCTTAAAGAAAAGTGGATTTATGGTGCCAAAAGCCCTTAACATATCAAAAAATATTACTACTGCAAAGTAGTCTCTATCAAGAAATTCGTAAAATTATTGTATTAAATCAGTATCGATTGACATGCCCGCTTTAAACTCATGTTGATGTTGTGATAATATTTTATGTACATTGCTTTCTCCATAATTTAAGAAATTGGATCCGAGACACAGATAGATCTGTAATTTTTTACCAGTGTCGGATCGCCTTTTTTAAAAAGCGGTGTACATTTCAAGAATTTCATCTGGAAATTTTCGTCTGTGTGTGTGAGTGTGTGTTCGTATGTGCGTTTGGAAGTAATTGATATATACATGGGACCAATTGCATTCGACGCGTAATCACGCAACTTAGAACTGATTTTCAGCAAACTTGGTCAAACTGTTTTTTTATTGAGAATAAAAAAAACTGAAAAAAATGGTAAACTATCTGAATTTTGCAATTTACATAACATGATTATTTTTTGTTGTTGAACACCACATTAATATTATTTGTCAAATTTAATGCTAATGTTTTTCCTTAGTAAAAAGATATTTAAATTCAGATACCGCTCCTGTTTATAAAATTCTTTTCTGCACACACATATAATGTGTTCGGTTTTTTGCAGTGGGTTGGAGGGGTAATTCAATGATTTGTGCCAGGTGTAGCTAAAATTAATTTATGTTTGTACAACTTATTTTTTTGTGAGCCTATCGGCTGCTCTAAATTCGGAAGGGTCGTGCGCAAGAAAATTGTTGAATTAAATTCCCTTAAAAATTCTAAACAAAAAGATTTGCGCGCTATGTATTTTGTTTTAAGGTTAAAGTACAAAAAACCATTTACAATCTGATACAAATAATTAACCATAGTTATAACTAATATTAAAGTATTAAGTACAATAAAAGAAAACCGAACAGATCTGTCAAAGTAAAAAAAAACTTTCAGAAAATATTTGCAAAACCCGAAAAACTTTCAAGTAATATTTACATGTATATATATATATATATATATATATATATATATATATATATATTTCTATTTTTTTACAATTAATTTACTAGTTACTTCTTTAAGCCCTCACTGAGTTAGTGACGGTAAACAAAGTCACTCTTACATGGGTTCCTGGACACATACGGATAAATGGCAACGAGGTAGCCGATGAACTGGCAAGAAATGGGACCATGGTGGAACCAAGAATCCACTTGGTCGGATTGCCAATTGCCGAAACAAAACATTTATTGAAATTAATCGTAAACAAGAACATATTGCTCAGTGGAATGCAAATACTGGCTGCAGAACATCAAAATAGCTGATGAAAAAACCTCTCCAAAAGAGGGCTGCCGCACTCTGGACGATGGACCGGAGTAGACTAAGCAGCACGCTTGGCCTGCTTAAAGGATACATCGCAGTAATAGCGTATCTCTTCAAACCTAAGCTGGCGGCCGAGCAAAACTGTCGACTATGCGGAGAAGAGGAGCGGTGATAATACTCCGCCCTGAAGATATCTCCTTGTCGCACTGGCTACTATGATCTCCTCCAATACAGTGATGTTTATTTATCGGTTCCTTAGCATTAAGTCTATCCAGGCCACACATGGTTTCTCGACGTTTCTTGAAATTCCGCTCCTATCGGAGATTGATAATCATCACCACTACTCGGACCTTATTAATCGCCCGCCTGAAAAGTTCTGCCGACGTGCAACCAAACCACTTCCTCAAGTTATGCAACCAAGAAATTCTTTTTCTGCCAATCGTTCTCTTGCCTTTTATTTGGCCTTAAATAATCAGCTTAGGGATATTATATCTATCTCCTCTCAGAACATGTCCTAGATATTCTAATTTTCTCCTTTTTCTGGTGTTACTAATTTCTTTGGTTTTATTCATTCGAAACCTTGACAACCCATGGTATTCTCAGCATCCTCCTATAACACCAAATTGCACATGTTCTTGATGTTTTCTGATTTAAGTGTCCAAGCCTCCATTCCATACAATAGAATGGAGAATATATAGCATTTTAGCATTCTGGTTCTTAGTTTTAATGTTATATCTCGGCTGCAGAGTATTTTATTCATTTTTATGAAAGCGCTACGAGCTACTTCAATTCGACACTTGATTTCTTTTGTTTGTTCTGCTGTTTCAGTTACCCATGTGCCAAGATATTTGTAAGAGGATACCTATTCCAGGTTGTCGTTATTAATATATATTTATATATATATATATATATATTTATAGAGGGTCTATTGTGATTTGTGCTTTGGTTTTTTGAAGTTGCCATGACTTTGGTTTTCTTAAGGTTCACATTTAGGCCATATTTTTTGTAGAAAATGCTTATTAACTCAACCAGATGTTGTAGATCTTCTAGACTGTCGGCGAAGATAACGGTATCTTCTGCGTATCGCAAGTTGTAAATTATTTTCCTGTTTATGATAATACCACAGGTTTCCTCTGACAGCGCTTCCTTAAAGACGTCTCTGTACCTAAGAGCTTTGATGATTAAGTTTATAGAGGTGTTATCAAACGCCCCTTTTATGTCTAGAAAGGCCGCTAAAAGTACCGTTTTATTTTTTAGCGAGTTCTCCATCTTCTTTCCTAGTTGGTGAAGTGCTGTCTCCATTGAACAGCCAGTCTTGTAGGCATATTCTTCTCGGTGTAGTGGTCTCTTCACCAACACTGCGTCCCTAATATGTCTGTCCACTAGCTTCTTCAAGATCTTAAGTACAACTGACATAAGACTTATTGGTTTTAGGGACTTGGCCGATTCCTGTCCTATATTTCCAGGATTCGGTATAAATATGACCCTAACTTGCCTCTATAGTTTTGGTATGTGCCTGAGTGCCAGACTGCCTCTGAGTATATTACAGAGTCTGGTTTTTAGTGCCTCGGGTCCCTTTTGTAGCATAGCAGGGTAAATCCCTTTAGAAACGAATATAGCAATATGTTTAATGTATTTTGCCTATCTTTTTAAAAAACTTGTTTAATATCAATCTAGAAGTAATGTGCCAATCTCTAAAGGATAACAATCTCAATCTTCTGTCTTATTAATCTGTCGTTATTTTAGGTCGTCCAAAGTCTTTTCTGCGATGTTGCCTACCATATTCTGGCCAGTTTTTCTAACAACGAATAGGTAATACAATTTTTTTGTTTTTATTCGACTTTAAAAAATCTTCATGTTACCCAATGATACGATTCTTTTTAAAATCAATTAATTGATGATAATTCGCCCGTCTTTAAACTTTTGGCATTTTATCTTTTTATTTTACAACAACTGTTAAAACTGCTTTTATTGAATACTGACAACAAACCGTTTAACAATAGAGAAAAAATTTAAACTTGTTTTTTGCAGAGAGTTGCCAAAAACCTTGCAACCAACCACCCTTAATATTTCAGAAATGCGACATATTATTCGCTCCCTCCCCACTGGAGATACCCCATAAATTTTTTCAAATGGCGTAAGGTATCAAGTCATACCTTATTTAAAAGGTCTGGTAAATCTCTATTTAATCATATTGTTTTGCCTAATATTAGCCTTCCATTGTTATTTAATCGTTGTTTAAAATTGTTCATTTAAAAAGGATTTACCATTAATTTATAAGGATGATATTTTTCCTTTTTAAAAATATTTGATTCTGAGACCTTTCCAATATCCAAATCCCTAGATAACTCTGCTTTGTCTAGTGTGGATCGTCTGCTACCAACAAAATTACATCTTGTAAATATTTGCATTAATTATGTAGTACCTGATTCGGTAAAACCCTGATGTGTCCCTTCTCTTCTTCTTCGGGTGCCTGTCTGTTCCAGACGTTGGCTACCATATTGGCTAATCTAACTTTATTGACAGCTGCTCGGAATAGTTCGGTGGTTTCTTTTCACTTTCCCTTGTAATATGCACTGCAAGAGATTATATCTGTTTTCATTTCGCATGATTTGACCTAGATATTGTATTTATCTTGTTTAAATTATATTCATGATTTCTTTTTTCTTTGACGTGTCCCAGTTCTCTGAATTTTTTTCTATTTTGCTAACCGTAGATTAAGAGTTACGTTTACAATATGAGTGCATGTCATGAAATAATGTGCATATCTTTTATTGAGTTCGTATCCTATCGCCAACACCAATCATCATTAATATTTCAATTTTCTCACTTTCAGTTAAAGTCATTTTAGCAAAAAACAGTTTGTTAAATACAATATAATTTTTTTTTATGAAAATAGTCGCAAAAAGGGTAGACATATCGTGTGGGCCGCGGACGGCCCGCACTGCGACTATTAGAAGGGGAAGGGATTATAAAAAGGAATTAATTGTGGACACGCTTTTTAAAAAGTTGCAGGTCATAGTTCTGTGGAAAAACTGATTTTGGAAGCTTATTCCATTCCGTAGCAGCCCTGTAAAAAAACGATTCTTGATGAAGATTGGTCCTTGTAGTGTCAATCTTGAGAGTAAATGGATAAGACTGATCAGCGTGCCGAGTTCTTCGGCCGAATATGGCCAATGGTGGTACAAGAGTTTTTATTTCTCTGTTGCATCTGCCATGGAAATATCTGTAGAGCAATGACTGGTCTGCAACTATTCTTCTATGTTCTAGAGGGTGAAGGGTATCTGTGAGAGTTAAGCTGTTTATCATGCGAATGGCTTTTTTCTGAATGGAATCTAGAAGACGAAGAGAATGACTTGGTGCTGAACCCCAAATGTGCGAGCAATACTCCAGTAGAGGTCGGATTTAAGCCTTGTACGTCATCAACAGTTGATCAGGAGTAAAAAACTTTCTGGCTTTCCACAGAAAACCTAGCCTCTGGCTTGCCGACTTTGCGATGTTAGCAACATGGTCATGCCAAGACATGTTATTGGACACCGTGACTCCCAAAATCGAGATGGAGGGACTTGGTTCAAGGGTATTTCCGGACATTGTGATGGGATGATTTGAGGAATTCACTTTCTTGGAAAACGTGGCACTTTGTGTTTTTTGGGCGTTAAACTGAACTAGATTGTTGGTTCTTTACTCGACGATTGCTTTAAGATCTCTATTGATAGAATCAACCTGTTCCTGCCTAAGTCTATTTGTATCATTCACCGAAAGTGATCGATAGGATGTGAAAGTTGAGACAAGTGTGCTATCGTCTGCGAAACTGTAAATAGGGTTCGTGGTGGTTTTCAAGAGGTCGTTGATGTGTAAAAGAAATAAGGTGGGGGACAGGATGGAACCCTGGGGGACCCCGGCATTAGTTTTAAACGCATCAGAAGAAATACCGTCAACTGCCACATGTAAGGAGCGATCTTGCATGAAGCTCAAGAGCCATTGGCGCAGTTTGGTTGGAAGACCGTAGGCAATGGATATGACTGAGAGCAATGCAATAGGGCAATAATTTGCAGGAATAGTCTTCTTTTCTTTTTTCGGAATCGGTTGGACTTTAGCGTTTTTCCACATGGACGGAAATACTACTTTGCTGCTCTTGAGCACAGGTCTTCAGGACAATTGTTGAAATTCCATCTGGCCCTACTGCCTTATTAGAGTCAAGATTTCGTAAGATTTTCCTGATAGTGCGATGGCGGATAGCGACCCAGGCATTGATGCGTTTATTCTAGGTATCGTTGGGGATTGTTTTCCATTGGTATCGAGGGTTGAGTTAGAGCTGAACATTTCGGCCAGCAGATCCGTTTTTTCTTTGGAAGATATGGCTGTCGTGCCGTCGGACCTCTCGAGTGGTGGTAAAGAAGAAGTTGTGAAATTCTTATTTATGGCTTTAGCCAAAGACCAGAAGGTCTTTGATTCAGGAGGGGCATTGACAAGCTTGTTGCATATTCTTGTGTCGTAGGATTCTTTGGCAAGATCGATCGTTCGTTGGCAGGCGTTCCTCGCGTGGACAAGGGCTTCTCGATTGGCATTTGTCGGGACTTCGCACCAGAGTCGATGTGCTTGATTTTTATCACGCACCGCACGGTTGTATTCTTGGTTCAAGCAGGGTTTGGGGTTGAAGATCCGTCTTGTACCATGAGGAATGTATGAGTCCATACCTAGCCTTATGATTTTGGTTACAGATTCTGCACATGTTGATGGGTCTTGTGAGCGAAAGCAGACATCTTTCCATGGAAATGATAGGTAAAAGTCCCTCAGTTCATTCCATTTGGCTGATCTATAATGCCAGACAATAGAGGTACCAGGCGTGATTTTGGGCGGGGTTGTTTGTTTGGACGTGGCTGAGATGAGTTTATGATCAGATTTACCGAGCGGAGCGGTCATAGAGACTTGGTACTGGTCGGGATGTGTCGTGAAGAAGAGATCAAGAATGGTGGTTTGGTGATTGGGGTTATCGGGTATGCGGGTAGATTCTTCAACTAGCTGGGTCACGTTGTAGCTTATCGCAAAGTTCTTAGCTTCTAGACCGGCGTTGTCGGTACGGTTGGATCTCAGCCAGTTCGCGTTGTGAACATTGAAATCACCCAAAAATATAATCTCTGTGTTGGGGTCGTTAGTTTGCAACAGTGCCAGCGTGCCGGAAAGATGTTGAAAGAGATTGACGTAAGGAGGGTTCGTAGAAGAAAGATACAGATAAATTGGATTAACAATACGGAAATGTACTAGTTTATTTATGACAACTTCAAACGTCAAATTAAAAAAAATGCAAGAAATACTTTTAAACTTTTTCTGTTTAGTTGAGCGGCTAGGATTACTTATAAAAGTGGATGAAGACAATGTTAAAATTTCAGATAACTTTGGTTTTTTTACCCTCTAACAATAAAAATCAACATGTGATACATTTTTAAAATTAGTTCAACATGGAAAATGCGCAAATTGGTAAAAAAAGGGTGTTTCATTTAAAAAAACTGGTACTGAGGTAATTATTCAAAAGGGATTTACTCTGTATAATAGATTATTTTTTAAAAAATTGTTAATTAAAATCAAAAATTGACATTTTTTTGGATTTTATCACAATTTTGTTATTTAGCTAATAATGAATTTATGCGTTACTATATGGACGCACTCTACTTATATACATTCTAAATTAGAAATAAATGCTACTAATATTATAAATAAATGTATACGCCATATCTTAAATACAGTATTCAGGTGTGTCAGAAGCCTAAGGGTTAAAAGTTTTGAATTATATTTTTTAAAAGTAAAAAATAAAGTAACTAACTATAAAATAAATTTAAAAAAGTGTTTGAGATAAAATAACAATAATTGTAAAATGTAAAAAAACTTTTTTAATTATTTTTTAAAATAAATTACTTACAAAATATTTTAATCAATCTTTTAAGTTACTAATAATAAAACATTTACTAAGTTTTGATATACTTCTACTAAAGCAAGTACTTCTGTAAATAAAAACATTTAATTAAAAATAAGATCTCAACTGATACTCACCCTTTTAAGAAATAAAACCCACTTTTATTTAAATTTGCACTATTGCACACCAACATTATATAGAGAATAAAGTTTTACCTTCCTAGGCCATTGTCGTTCAAAAGATACCTACAGAGAACACTTAGTTAATCAGTAAGTAGTATTTGGTAAATATGTTATTGATTTTAAACAATTTATTTTTGTAAAAATAATTATGCAAATATTTTCTTTAGTCAATTTAGTGAGCAAGTCTATTGTAGATGTCTTATTGACAGCATCCTCTAAGCGGCTGCGTATAAAACTAATTAAAAAATCTTTGTGCAAAAAACAGATTGAAATAATACGTAAATATTTGGTTACCAAATCCCTTAAGATAAGCTAACAAAAAAAAATACAAAAGTATTCAGTCGAAGTTTTAGTTAAAAGTACATAGATCTTCTTAAAACAAGCGACAATTACAGTCTTTGCTGAAAATTAAAATAATTCTCGAATGTATTTACGCAACTTCAAGTTAATTATCTCACTACTACATAGCATAATTGAGTTTCTTTCAAAGTTTAATTGCTTCATAGGCATTTCGGAAGTTTCTTTTCTCGTCTTCGCCTCATCATTCAACTTCAAGTCCAAGTACCTCCATTATTAACTCGAGCAAAAACTAAATAATTTACATTTGGATTAATATTGAAGTTGAAAATTGTTTCGCCAGCAGTAACGCAAATTTTCCGTCTCGAGATTTGTGCGCATAACAAAAATCTTCCTTCCAAAAAAAGAACTAACTTGGTTTCGAATTTTTGACGTTTCGTCTTCAAAATGAACTTTAACATTTTATTGTTTTTTAATATATTTTATTTTGATGAAATTTAAAAAAAAATTATGTTACTTTAAATTTAAAATAAGCCAATAACTGCTTTTGAACCCCTTTTAAATTTATCAGCCCCACGTTGAATACGACAATAATTGTAATATTTAATTGGGTAAGATAATAATTAAAATATTTATTTTTGGGTACGATAATAATTGCTATATTTATTAATGGCATGATAATAAATGTAATTAATTGAATTATTTATGATAAAAATATTGATTAAATTGAATGTAAATAAATTTGAAACATAAATAAATTTTAACTTGAAGTGTAAACAAAAGCTTGTTGTTAGTATTGTAAATATGAGTTGTTGTTGTAGTTTTAAAGTTAAAATTTAAATTATTAAAATTTTACAGCAGGGCGGCAATTTGTTAGAATCCAATATAACAAATATATTTTTTAATTATAAATAAAATAAACTATTATTATTAAATCAACCAATTATTATTTTTTTATTAATACTATTTTCTTTCTTATTATTGTGGAAAATTTAAATTATTTTTTTTTATTGATATAATTTTTAAATAAATTAAAAATAATTATTTTCATTATTATTATTATTCAAAAATGTGTGTAATATTACACGAACTATTTGGAGCCACTTTCGACCCCCTCAAACAGTTATGTAGATATTAACGTCCAAAAATCGTCATTTTTATCAAACAAATCCGGTAAATATATTTCTGGCCCGCATTCTTAAAAATACGTTAAAAATTTTAGGTTCCGATGATATATTTTAATTTCAATAACTTTAAAACAAAACTTGTATGTCGCAAATCGCTCCATTGTTATTAGCTCTACAACACAAAGAATTTATTAAAATAATTTATACTCTAGTAACGTCAAAAGTTAGAATTACTAGCTTTAACATGAATTCCGTGGCTTTCAATACGTTTAACTACAATAAACTACGACTATATAGTTAGATAAGATTCATAAAAAAACCATTATTAACTTTTATGTGAAAGTTTTATTTTACTAAGGTGGGTAACTAATAAATTATGTCTGCTCAAAATAATAGAGAACTATTATTACAGCTTATTTCACCAATATACGACGGTTTTGGATTAGTTACTATGGCATCGACTTAACGGGCGCACTGTGTTAAGAGGTACATTACTAAATCTCCCTAAGATTTAAACCAGAAAATTTCTCGCTTTCCCTCAACACAATTTGGTGGAGAGAGGGGTTTTTTCTATCTTCGCTTAAACATAGGTTTTGCTGATTTACTGGGTAGAGAGTTTTTGAACTTTATATCCTTTATATTCTAGATCACAGTTCCAATAAAAACAACTTCTTTTTATCACTTTTTTTAATGTAACCAAAAAACAAAATAACGTAAAAACGGAAAACAGAAAAGATTCTAAGTCAGTTATTATTATTTTAAGTCTAAAAAGAGTACTTTTGGGTATACCAGAGAAAATATTTTATGATTAAACACTAACGAGAATTCACTGATCGAAATTTTATACTTAATTTTTATACAATAGCGTTTTTTATATTGAGACTACGAGTATGAACTTTATATCTAGTTTCGAGACAGCTTAAAATTTACTTTCGAATGTGAAATATTAACACTTATTACGGGCGAGTAACAGTAATAACTTCTTTCGAGCAAGTCCTATAAAATGACTTTTCAAACGAGGGTTATTTGCGACTTTAAAAGTTCATATTCGGGAGTAAACTTACGTCCAACGGGTAGTACTGTTAACGACTGCTTTCAAAAGAGAACTATTTGCGACTGTCTTCTTTTCCTCCTAATAAATATTACTTTCAATAAGGCACATGTCTTTCTTAATGCGAACCACATGTTTGTGCTGTTGCATGTACAAGTATTTCATTTTAAGATGTAGGAAAAATGGGTCGTGATTTCAACCCATTTAACATAGGTTGCAACAAACCTTACTACAACCAAAAGCTTGCCTTTTAACAGCGCACATGTGTTTTACGATAAATTACTTATCATTTTTATGTGACGTTTTTTTTAGATTTTGTTCTATACCTTTTTGCGAAACCACGTTTTGGGTTGGCGACTCTCAAGATAGATTTCAGATAAGTTTTACAGCACAATTTTTTTATGACTTTGGCTTTAGATATATTCAGTCACTATATACCTTAGAGATAATAAATCATTTATTCAGAACCAGAAGCATAGAACTAATAGAACACAATTTTGCGACGAAAGCAGTGACCAGACATACCTTTCTGCGTTATCCCATTTATGAAAAAAAGATTGGGACAGAATAACTTCATTTACTTCTACTCAAAAATACACAACTTGCTGCCAATAACTTTAAGACATTATGATAATTACTTCTTTAACGAATTCGTAAAAAAGGCTTAATTTTGGATTAAATCAAATTATAATGCAATTAATAACGTATTCAATGACACATAAAAGAAAGTGTACTATATCTGTACCTTATAAAATTTACTTATAATTTGGCACAACAAAATAAAAAAAAGGAGCTAGATATACAATACAACATGATTAACAATTAAAATAAGAGTTTCCACTGACAAACCTTCCGATGGTTTTAGTAAAAAATTCCCTCATAAAATATCTACCACACTTGATTGTTGTAATGTTACGGACTTTAAGATTTATATATATATATATATATATATATCTTATTGTACATTTTGTGGTTAATTAATAAATTTTCTCTTTCTCTCTCTTTATATTTTTCCAAAATATCATTTTCTATGATTATGTTTGTTTTTAAATTTCGGATTGGTAGTCATTGACAATTGAGTACTGTATCTGCTAATTGCACATTAATGTCATATATTTTATTTACTTCGTATAATTTGCGGTTATTAATACCAGTTATAATTACTTTAGAAATTTTAATAAATTTTTTTTTTTAGTCTTTGTTATTGTTAATTATTTTTAAGTTAATTAAAAATGCTTCGCTTCCTGTATCGATAAAAATTTCTAATTTTATGTTATTTATTTTACCCTCAATATATAATAAACCTAATACATTTTCTTGTTCTAATTTTTCATTTAAACTTATCTTATAAGGGGGACACACCGCAAAACTTTGATAAAGTAAGCAACATTTAAAAATCCTGTCTTTTATTGTCTTGTTCGTCCCGTCTTTGTCTATTATTACACTGCCTTACCTCTTCTACTCTATCTTCATTGTTTCTTTCTCTATCTACACTACCACCTCTTTTATTATCTTGCTGCATATTTCCTTTTTCTATTCCATTTTTTATTTCCAAACTACGTGTTTTATTTCTTCCATTAGTTAGTTTAGTATGATTTACAGTGCAACAGAAGTAGCTTGGCGGGCGACTAGCCTCTAAAATAACAAATATTCGGCTAAATATACTTCACATTCGTATACTTCTTCCTCTGATTGTACTTGAGACTTACGATTACTGAAAATTTCGTCTTTACCGATCGGATCGTTATTCTAATGTTTTCGTTGTGCGCAAATTTGTGTGTTCTTCGCCCGCCAAGCTACTTTTGTTGCACTGTACTTGTCTTCTGTTCTAATTATTAAATTTTTTTTATTATAATACACATTATTATTATTTTTATTATTATTATTTTACCGAGGTATTAGTTTACTCAGCATAGTCGGCAAACTGTATGCAAAAATATTGATCAAAAGAGTAACGAATGAAACTGAGAAGATGATATGGGATGTGCAAGCAGGATTTAGAAGAGGAAGGAGATGTATGGATCAGGTCTTTTCCTTACGAGGTATAGTCGAAAAATTCTTGGCTAGAAGTCAGAAGGTCTATTGCACTTTTATAGACTTGGAAAAGGCCTATGACAGAGTGGTAAGGAGTGAATTGTGGTCTACATTGTCTATGTATGGGGTGTGGTAGTTTAATACGAGCACTGAAATCACTTTACGAGGATTCCACTGCTTGTGTCAGGATAAACGGAGCTTGCACGGACTGGTTTAACATCGAAAAAGATGTGAGACAGTGATGTGTGGCTTCGCCATGGCTGTTTAACTTATACATAGACAATTGTTTAAAAGATCTGAAAGAGAGTGCGTATGGATTAAAAATGAATGATTTGATCGTCAAATGCCTTCTTTACGCCGATGATCAAGTCATATTAGCGTTATCTGAAGAGGAGTTGCAGGCGATGGTTAATGTTATGCATGATTCCCTGAAAATCAAAGGGATGAAAATAAATGTGAGCAAAACGAAAGTAATGGTTTTTGAAAGAGAAGAAAGCATGACAAACTGTGGGGTTTCGATTGAGGGAGAAAGAGCGGAACAAGTTAATGAATTTGTGTACTTGGGTTCAAAATTTACTAGAGATGGAAAGTATGACAGTGACATTGAGCGAAGGGTGTTGGCAGGAAAACAAATGAATGGGGCACTGCATAGCTTTATGAATAGCCAGAAAGTGTCAAAAAAGACACGTCTGGCGGTGCATAGAGGTGTGTTGGTTCCTACACTTATGGTAGTGAATGTTGGGTTTTGCAGAAGAAGCATGAAAATAATGCTGCGGAGATGAGTAGTTTGAGAAGTATAGCCGGAGTGACTCGGTTGGATAAAGTTAAGAATAGTGAGATAAGAAAACGCTGTGGTGTAAAAGAAGATGTGGTCTCAAAGATAGATAAAGGAATGCTTAGATGGTTTGGACACGTAGAAAGGATGGATGAAGGAAGATTGACGAAACAAATTTATAAGGCGAGTGTGAATGGGCAAATTGGTAGAGGTCGACCTCGGAGAACATATCTCGATCAGATCAACATTGTTTTGAAGAAAGGCCAGGTCAAAAGTACCAACAACCGAAGAGCATGTATGAAAGTAGAGGAAGCAAAAGATGTGTGTACGAACCGTAGCAAGTGGAAGGAAGTGGTCTCTGCCTACCCTTATGGGAAAAAGGCGTGACTTTATGTATGTATGTATGTATTATTTTGGTAATATCCATTGTATCTTTTTTATTTTAATAATTGATATTATTATTATTATTATAGTTATTATTATTTTTATTATTATTTCCTTTATCATTATCGTGCCTTGGGTTATGTCATTTGATCTTTCATTTTTATTAAAGTTCCTATTTCCTCTGTTAAATCCAAAATTTCTGTTATTGACTTGTCGTAATCTGCTTTGATTTCCATTTAACTTTTTATTTTCTTCTCTTTCTTCGCCTTTTCTTTTAATTCTTTGTAAATAGTACATACATTGTCCATCGTCTTAATATTTTGTATTGCTATAGTTTCTCTTTTTTGTTCCTTAAAATGTATCGGCAAATATAACACAATCTCTTCTTCATTAAGCGTTGGAGTTAAATGGATCACCATAGCATGCATCTTGACTATATTATTTCCCCAAAAATCTTCTAAAAATTTATCTTTCAATTGTTGTAAATTTCTTATTCTTTCTTCCTTGCTAGTAAACTATATTAATGCGTGTTGTTCTAAATGTTTCCTTATTATTTTTCTCAACTATTTAATTTCATATTCTCTTTTTATTTTATTTCTAAGCATTTTAATAAAATTCACTGGGTTTATTTTCTTAAAATTGCCTTCACATTTATTATATTATTACTTCCCAAATTAACAAGTCTAATCTCTTCTTGTATTCTATTTATATCTCTTCTTAATTATATTTCTTCTTTTTTTTAATTTTTTTACATTATTCCTAAATTTTCTTCCATCTCCTTTAATTTAAATTTATATTTATTTTTTTTATTTCCATTACAACCTTCTCGAAAAAATTGTCCCAAACAAACCATCTTCTGTTTGAAATTGGTATAATAAAATTGATCCAATTAAGAGTTCGTAAAATTTTCTTTTTAAAAATAAATGTATACTTTCACGTTCGTATATTCGTAAATATGGAATAAACTTAAGAAAAAAGTAAAAACTTGACAAACAAGTTTTAAATTTATTTCTTTTCTTTGATCAGCAAATCCTTACAACAATTACAGCTTGTTCAATACAAAAGTAGCAAAGTCTGGGGAACTCTAAAAATAAAAAAAAAAACAAAAAACCCGTAATTTTAACTGGTTTTAAATTTGAGAATAAAAAGTAAAAGTAAAATTATAAATAAATTACTGGGTCTAACAAAAAATATCTAGGAATCGTTGTCTTAAAGATATATTGTTTATATTATTTATATTATTCTTTAAAAAGTCTTTTTTTGAAAACGTTTTGTTTCGTTTTGCCAAGTTTTAACGTTTAAGTGTAAGTGGAAATAAAAAAGATACTCTGTACAAGTTCTGCATCAAAAATAGCAAGTGAAAAAATCGAGCAGTGTTAATTAAAAATTCGTAGTAATTGTGTCTGGGGCGGTAGGCTCGTCGTACGAACCATTAATAATACCCCTATTAAGTAGGGAGCCAAAGATATCGGCACACAGAAGCATGTCGATGGGTTTAAAAATATAAAACTGTGAATCCGCAAGCTACAAACTAAAAAACGCTTGAATTGGTCCCGGGAAATATCTGAGCACGGCATGTCGAAACACAACTTGGGCAGAGCAACGAACTCCAACTCGAATACAGGTTGCATCTCCGTAGTCGGTTTTAAGGTACATCGAACTCCCTGTGATGACTGGGAGTTTAATTTTCTTATTCCGCAAATCAAAATGCAAATAGTTGAATGTGATAAGCATTAACATAAAATTAAATTAGATTGGCTAGCACTGTTCAGAATGGCTGACAGTTTGAAATGACCTCTATCGCGGACTTTGACAAAGATACAGTGTTGCTATCGTGCGCAAGCTTATTTACCGTACCTGAGCAAAACTGGTTTAAAGAGCGGCGGCCCTACTTGTGTACCGCTTGTAGATGTTGCGTTGGAAGGCAAAATGTAGTAGAGTATGGTGTTTTGCCGAATACTTCCGACAGCGGGAGCGGGAGGGGCATTTTGTAGCATGATACTTCGCACCCAAACTATTTGTGCACCATTGGTTTTTTCGCGTGAGCGTAAATCCCTCCTTTTGAGCCTTTACCACAAACAAGGGGCAATTATAAATCATATAGTCAGCTTTGCAGAACTAACAGGAGGGATCATTCGATTGCGCGAATAAGACAGTTTGAACAAATGGTTAAAACGGTTGGTCTAGAATTGAACGTGGTACGTGTAGTGGAGTTAGAAATAGCGGGAGTGAAAAGTTTTCTAGCGTTTTGATCTGTTGTATCACGAAATCCAATAAATCATCAAATTGGGGAACTTTTTTCGAAAAGTGTCGATCTTCGAAGGCCTTAGCGGTGCGTGCATCAAGTTCCGAAAGTGATATTTTACGGGATGAGTAGGAAGTTTCCAGGACTAGCTGTAGGTGAGTCCTGGAATCCTGCGAGTCCCGTAAAATCACTTTTGGATCGTGTTACGTACAATATTTTTTCTGTAGCCATTTTGTATGTTAAAAAGAATATCGATGGATAATAACTTTATATAGACAATTTCATAAAACAATAACACTTATAAATACATTACTTATGAATATTAATTACACAATTATGACAATTACTTATATTAATACTATTAGGGATATTAACAGAAGTGGCAGTGTTGATTCATTTTACAAAGCTCTTCACGACGACAAGCGCCTGCCAAATCAAATATTAATGCAACCTAAAATAAAAAATTTAATTATATTAAAGAGGAGAAATTAGATTTAATTATATTACCTTTTTCATTAGGTAAATATTATCTCCAGCTTCTGATAAGAAGTGATATATTTCTTCTTTATTTAATACTTTTGATTTTTTTGGTTTATAGCCAATAGATTTGGTTTTAAGGAAAGCAATAAGTTTGGGATAGCGGCTTATATCTATATTATTTTTAATATTAATTGTGGACTCAAGCATCGACTAATTGCTCCAGAGGCTTGTTGGCTTTAATATTTTAGATTTTTCCATTAAATATGCAAGAATCACTTGTTCATTTATAATATGCACATTTTTATCATTACTCCATTTTTTAAATAAATTGTAAACCAATTTATACCTCTCTCTTGACTTTACCAGCAATAATTCGTAACTATCTTCTTAAGCAGATTCACTTATCTCATGTGGGATCATTTCAGCTTCAATTTCATGTTCATGTTATTGTCAATACCGCCTACATAGATATCCAAAATCGTACCGAAAGAAAAGAAATCGTTACGAAAGTGAAAAAAATCGTACCGAAAATATGTATTTTAGCTCTATTTTATATATCCATATAGGTTTTAATATGGTTTTATATATCAGTAGTTTATTTTGTACTGTTAAGGTTTAAATATGGTTTTATATATCAGTAGTTTATATTGTACTGTTAATTGGGACCTTCTGTCTATTAGCCAATATAAATTCGTAACTTGTAAACTAATTTCCGTCCATGTGGAAAAACGCTAAAGTCCAACCGATTCCGAAAGAAGACTATTCCTGCGAATTATCGCCCTATTGCATTGCTCTCTGTCATATCCAAAGTTATGGAAAAAACGATTTACACAGAACTCATCAAATATCTGGAGAAATTTGAGATAATTCATGACAGACAATATGGATTTCGACAACTTCGGTCTACTGATGATTTGCTGGCTTATGTCACTAAGCTCTGGACAAACACAATTGAAAAGTTTGGTGAATCCCGTGCAATAGCCTTGGATATATCTAAAGCCTTTGAGCGCGTTTGACACCAGGCATTGTTGAGTAAATTATCTGCCTACGGTCTCCCAACCAAACTGCGCCAATGGCTCTTAAGCTTCATGCAAGATCGCTCCTTACATGTAGCAGTTGACGGTATTTCTTCTGATGCGTTTAAAACCAATGCCGGGGTCCCACAGGGTTCCATCCTGTCCTCCACCTTATTTCTTTTACACATCAACGACCTCTTAAAAACCACCACAAACCCCATTTACAGTTTCGCAGACGATAACACACTTGTCTCAACTTTCACAACCTATCGATCACTTTCGGTAAATGATACAAAAAGACTCAGGCAGGAACAGGCTAATTTCATCATTAGAGATCTTAAAGCAATCGTCGAGTGGGGAACCAACAATCTTGTTTAGTTCAACGCTCAAAAAACACAAAGTGCCACGTTTTCCAAGAAAGTGAATTCCTCAAATCATCCCATCACATTGTCCAGAAATACCCTTAAACCAAGTCCCTCTATCTCGATTTTGGGAGTCACGGTATCCAATAATATGTCTTGGCATGACCATGTTGCTAACATCGCAAAGTCGGCAAGCCAGAGGCTAGGTTTTCTGTGGAAAGCCAGAAAGTTTTTTACTTCTGATCAACTGATCAACAGAGGGGAGTGACGAGCTATTGTGTATAAGGGATTAAAACAGTGCAAAGAACTCCACACGTTTTCCAATGTCACCTGAGAAATTCGATAAATGATTTTAGGTAATACATAATTACTTTAAGAGCTCTGATTGGCGTTGATGACGGGAGTGGTAGGTGAAGTGGGATGTTAACTTTTAAAATGTATAAACTTGGCTCTTATTTTGAATAGGAATATTATTATTAGCATTAATTTTATCTTGCAATCGCGCGCCATCATCATTATATACCTACGCAACTACGATATTAGCATAAGTGCATTCTTTAACTGCATCCCGGCTGCTATTAGCATCTGAGAAAACCGTTTATTGCCTTGCTAAGTATTGCATCATTAATTAAGAGCTTTTTTTGTCGGCAGCCATTTTGATAAACGTAAGTAAAATTACAATGGAAAATAATTAAATGTGTGTGCGAGAGCACGGCAGGTATAATGCGGAAAAAAACAAGTGCGCGTATAAGCGCGCAACAAGTACGAGAGAGAACCGAATGAGCAAGAAGTAGCAAGTGCGCTGATGAGCACGACAAGCACGACAGATATTGCACCGAATGTGCGAGGTATAACAGATGCGCGCAAGAGCGCGCAGAATGTGCCAAAGGGATAAAGCGCAGCGAGTATGAGCGATGGTAAACAAGTGCGCGGAGATCACGCACACGTACAACACTAAAAAATAACAAGTGTGTTTATTATAAAATTCAATTACGATTCAGCACAGAGTTTACTCACCCTCTACGACCATAGTTAACGTTGCGAGATTTGAGAAACAATATATAATTGCAAGCCTAAATTTAAAAGTTTTGTAAAATGCAATCCTGTCTAGTAAACGCAAAATATTTTGAAGAAATAAATTAATATATAATTAAACCGCAGTGTTTAAATAATATTTAAAGATTTCAGCAATGATAATATACCAGTTAAATTATTTCTCATTTTTATTCAACGACTCCGATAAGCGTAGTAAATTTATTTTAATTTTTGATATAAATTTTAGTGGAATGGAAAATTCGACAACGTATAAAGGAAATTATTATTAATTCGCAAATATATTATTTGACACGCCAACTGCCATAGAGTTAAATTAATTAAATTTCGGATTCGACTATAAAGGACTAAAATCCAGCTTGAAGGACCAAAATGTTAAGCGCCTGGCTTAAATTGGGTAGTTATATAATTCTTTCGGTTGTAAATTTAAAAATTACATAACCACCGAAGCAATCATGGACTGTAATGTCAAATTGGTTTGGACAAACTCTGCAGTTAGCTAAACGGCAAAGTACATACGGCTTTGTTCTAAAAAGACTTACTTTCAGATGATGTTTGTGGTAGTTCCAGAGATGATCTTGTGAATCCGCGAGCTTTCACGATCAATATTTTTTACTCCAAGGATGCAATCCTGCCCTTTGTAAAATGAGGTAAAGACGTTGTAATGTTATATATTTACCAACACAAATGTTTACGATCACTGACGCAATTGTCGCGGTTCAACAATGAAATAATGAATTGATACCCGGAAAAACAATGTAACATTTAATAAGTTAATAAAGCGAACTGTTCCTTGAACAAGTGCTGAAAAGAATTTTCTTTGACTAAAAGAATCGAACTTAACTCTGGTATCATTATCAAAAATTGCTACGAATAAAAACTATTGGTATTAAAATTAAAAACGTATGAGCGTCGCGTCAAATTTATTCTGGCAATATAAATAGTGCGGCCCGAACACCCATTTATTCCCTCGCAATTAATAGCCTTTTAATCTCTCTTTAACACAATACGTCTTCCATTTTGCTATTTGCAGTAGTTACATGTTTAGGACATTTTTCTTCCGTTTATTATGTTTTGTTTCAAAAAGTTAGCTATCAATTGTTTTTCGTTAATGCTAAAAGTAAATCACAATCGTTCATTTTCTCGCAACATAATGAAATTTTAAAAAGAAGATATTTTAGCCAAATTTTGTATAAATTTCAGCAATTAAATTAGATTAAATTTCAAACAAAAGATATCAAGAGTGAGAAATCCTTTAAGTAATACTTCCAAACCTTAGAATCTACAAACTCTTTCCTTGGGTTAGTCGATTTTCTGTTTATAAATTGGTTGTAATAATTTTAAATCGTTTTTGAGCTTATTCCCAGATACAGTACGCTTTTCAGAGGATTAATTTTTTTATGCTGAGCAAACTAACGACTTATTCAAATTAATTAATGTATAACTTCGGCACTCGAGCCAATAGGTCACAAGAGGTTTTTGGAGAGCCAAGAATCTTTTACGTAACCTTAATGAATAAACTGATATGTAAATAAAATCAAAGAAATCCTTTAAAAGGATTAACAAATATCAAAAATATAGCGGATTTGGTTAAAATTAACAGGAGTTAAACATAAAAAAGGTTGTGTTAAAATGGTTCCAAAAAAATTTTCTTTTTATCAAAAAGACCGCCAATAAGTTTGCTCGAATATTTATGAAAAGTTAAAAACTAATCAGAATTTAACAAAACGTGCGATTACTTGTGTTAAAATTTAGATATTTCAGTACAATCTAAACATTTATGCATTAAGAGTTACCCATCATCACCCAAAATAAAAAAGCCATGATAATAAATTTGAAATAAAGGCAATGGTTATTGTAACGATTTTATGATATGCCAATGGAATGTACGCAAGCAAGCTGGGTGGTATGGTGACGTCACAACCAATGACAAGGATGTTAACGACGGTGAGGGTTATTTTATCAAGGCATATTTTTCGTAGGACATTTTGTCGTGGAAAAGTTTGTCGGGGGATGTTTTGTCGGGAATATTTTGTCGGGGTCTCAAAACTTGCAGAATCCCCATAATACAGTACAATTTTGGTAGTCCAAAAGTAAGAGTAGCTATTAATATTGCGGGGCCGTTCCCAGAAACAGATGCTGGAAATAAGTTAATTCTCGTGGACATGGATTATTTCACAAAATGGACTGAAGCCTATGCAATCCCTAACCAAGAAGCTTTTACTGTAGCCGACGTACCGGTTAAAAATTCTTTAGCCGTTTTTGTGTTCCTTAAGAATTCCATTCAGACAAAAAACGAAATTTGGTATCCAACTATCAGAGAGATTGGAAACAGTACAGCCAGGGAAGAAAATTTCGAAGTGGGTGATCTTGTCTGGTTATAATTGGTATATAATTTCAAAGACAATGGAAAGGACTGTAAAAAATTATAAAGAAAAAAATGACATTATAAACCGGATTAAAAAGCTGCCAAGAGGAAAACCAAAGGTAGTTCACATCAATCGTCTTGCACTTTATGCTGGCTCAAATAATATTAAAGAAGCAAGAACTCTTTAACAAGAACCAAACGTGGACACTAGACAGCCATCAAATAAATTTAAAAGATTTTATGCCGGACTACGCAAATAGCGTAACCATTGAATTCCAGCAAGAGCTTTTTGCAGTTCCGGGAGAGGTTTTTATTTCACACTGCGTAGCCCAAGATCTACGACTAACCACACGACTAAATGAGTTGCAAGATCAAGAACCTAGAGTAGAAAAAGTGCTGCGAGTGGAAGATGGCAACCAATCGTTGTTTTACCTAATAACTAAAAAATCGTCTGGGGAATTAACAACCTACGAGAATATTTGGCATGTGATAATCAATTTAAAGAAAGTACATACACACATATAGTCACGCCTTTTTCCCGTAGGTGTAGACAGAGACCACTTTCTTTCACTTGCTACGGTTCTTACACACATCTTTTAATTTCTCTACTTTCATCAGTGCTTTCATACATGCTGGTCGGTTGTTGGTACTCTTGACCTGGCCTTTCTTCAAAATAATGTTGGTCTGATCAAGATATGTTCACCGAGATCGACCTCTACCGAGTTGTTCATTCACAATCACCTTAAAAATTTGTTTAATCTTCCTTCATTCATCCTTTTTACGCGTCCAAACCATCTTAGAACTTCTTATTCTATCTTTGTAATCAAATCGTTTTTTACACCACAGCGTTTCCTTACCTCACTATTCTTTCCTTTATAGAACCAAGTCACTCCAACTATACTTCTCAGACTTTCCAAGACATAGGCATACAAATCACAGTATGCTGCTTCAACCCGAAAGAAGTATGCCCTTTAAAAACAATAGAACTGTGGCATTACTTCGTTTACACAACCAACAAATATACGTGCCAAAGATCTGTACCATTAACAATAAAAAAATATCCTGGTGGAAAAGATGCCTAAAACGTTCCATCGACACTAATAGGAGCGAGTTTAGTCACCTAACGGAATATCAGAATTGTGCACACCCCACTAAACTTTTAAGAAACTACATCAGACATTTTTTTAAAAAAATGGACACTTATGCACAACATCCAGAACATCAGCAACATCTACGTAAGCATATTGATCTGCTAAAGCAAAGGTTAAAAGTGAAATCCAAGCGCTTATCAAGATACATTATGGTCAACACCCAAAAACCACAAGAGAAACGCCGACTGGATAACAGCTAAAGAGAAACGGTTAAACATTACGCCAATGCAATTTGATGATTTTACTCTAAAGAAAATCACTAAATTAGTTCAAAATACCTTAAACTGAAAACCAATGGAAGTTGATAACATACAAAACTTCTGGTATAAGATATTCACAAGCGTGCACAAAGAATTGGCCAAACAATTTAACGACCTCTTATACAACCCAGCGTTTTTAACTCTGGGTTTCACTCATATGCTCCTAAAGAGTTTCCAGACGGATGACCTTACTCAGTACAGAGACCTATTACGTCGTGCCTTCTTACTTTATAGAAGATACTTACAGCTTGTGTCTTTAACAAAATCTACAGGCACTTCAAGGAAAATAACATTCTAGCGAAGAAACCGAAAGGTTGCAGACAAGATCAATAAGGGTGCAAAGAACAACTTGTTGTGGATTTAGTGATACTTCGACAAGCACAAAAAGATCATCGGAATAAACACACTGGATTACAAAAAAGCGTTTGAAAGTGTACCTTATTCATGGCTTGTCGACGTCTTGCAGATCTATAAAGTTCACCCAACTATTGTAAGCTTTCTTTTAACGACGATAAATGGGTGGTGAACAAACCTACATCTGCTGATCGGTTTAAACTAAATCAGTACTGACAAAATACTTATCCATAGGTGATTCCTTAAGACCGGTATGGTTCTGCTTGCAATGAATTCCCTTTTCACAATGTTTAATGATATGAAGTACGGCTTTAAAGTCAAAACCAACAGAAACACCAACTGTATCATCTCCCACATTCTTTACATGGCTGACATCAGGCTATACGTAGCCAATAAGCGTCAAATCAATTATCTTTTTGATATTACCCATTACCTATTTTTCACTTATATCCATATGGAATTGGGTTGTCCAATTGCAAAATCCTACAAATCGGGAAAAGCATTGTCACAAATGGAAATGTATAACTATACAAATGGGAAATCATTTAGGCAAGGAAAAACGGAAACATTCTTAAATACCTAGGATTTTAATAGGCTAAGTTACTGGACCAAAAGCAGGCAGAAGATACAATACAGGAGCAATACACAAATAGAGTAAAATCACTTATGAAGTCCGAATTAATTTCAGGTAAGTAAGTTTAGGCTAGCTTATCTGGGAATCACAGGGGCAACATTCACGTGCCCTACTGAAGCCGTAGAGGTAAAGCTAAACCTTCCACTATAGCACTAATGTGTAATGAAAGAAGCAGAAATCAGTGCCTTCAGACTAAGCCAGACAATAAATCCTAAAGCAGGAAATCGTATATTGTATAATTTAATACATGGAGCTTAAAGTTTTAAGCCTCCTGTATCTTTAAAATAATTTCGCTGGTTGTTAGCTTTGAATTTAATTTATTTTATCTAATTATATTGATGTGCATTTTATCACGTGGTGTTTTAAAGCGGTGCTTTTTCGGCTAGATGTGCATTGCTCGGCTGTTAAAATGCGAAAGAGTGCAAGAGACCGGAACCCGTTTCTTGGTCAAAAATCGTAACTGTCTTTTTCACGTGATCGTATAGCTGATTCCTAAAATTGCACACGACTCGTTCTTGTAATAAGAGGGTGATCGGAAAATATTCTAGTGGGATAATGATGCACGTGTTTTTAGCTAATTTTATGTCGGCGTTAGGGCCGTACTGAGTGGTTTTAAAAATCAAGGAATTTTTCGGAAAGGAATTGTACAGTTGAAAGTACTAATTTCCAACAGGAATGTAAACCCAAAATACGCTAAAATACGTCAAGTTGTAAGTCTGGAAAGGCCAAGTTCTTAAGAAAGTCTATTAATCGACCGATTTGCATTTTCTCTAGCAGTGGCAATCATAGCATTTATATTTATTTGGTTTCTTAAGTTTCGATGTCTCATTAGTGTTCTGGTTTTGTCTAGAATTTTTCAACGATTTGACAAATCTTAATAACACAAGCACGGTTATGTGAACCATAATCATCGGGAAGATCATGTCGAGTGTGAACTAAAGAACGGTTATTTTTATAAAAAAATTTGAACACCCAAACGTTGTTGCTACGTATATTTTGCCATGTTAAAGTGTCAAACTATACTAAATACAAATGACGTTTTTACCATTTTAAGCATTTTTAAAAAAATCTCGTTTAATGTTTTAAATAGCTCGCTGTGGTCCATTTTTGCATAATAAAACTATGTGTAAAGTACGTCTGAAGATTCTTTTCCACTGTTATAAACAAGGTGATTAACGCATACAACGTTCTATAAATAGGCAGGAAGATATACTGAAGAGGAACATAGTTAGATTTTATATCTTTTTCCTCTTCTTTTTTTATATTTTCTATTGAAATCAAATCATTAAACCAAATCATGAAAACTTCAATAAAAATACATGTTCCAACTGTGGCTGCTAATAATTCCCTAAAAAGCAACTTTAGAATTTATTTCTGCAATATTCGTGGCCTAAACTCTAACATTAATTCAGTACACCACCACCTGCAAACTAACAGGCCTCATTTACTGGCTCTGACAGAGACACAAATCAAAACATTCTTCTACAATACGCATCTTTTGTGTCCTGGGTTCGAACTCGAAACGAGATTCAAATTTAAGACCGGCCTCTTTGTTTACACTCGCAGCGATATTTTCTGTAGTAGACAGGAGAACTTAGAACCAAAGGACGACCTTGAAGTCGTGTGGTTCAAGTTAACCTTACAAAAATCAACAAAATTTCTCTCCTACCAACCCTCCTTACGTCAACCTCTTTCAACATCTTTTCAACATGCCGGAGATTTTGCAAACTGACCTCCCTAATACAGAAGTTATATTTTTGGGTGATTTCAATGTTCACAACGCGAACTGGCTGAAATCCAACTGCACCGACAACGCCGGTCTGGAAGCTGAGAACTTTGCGATAAGCCACAACGTGACTGTAACGTTAATTTTTCCTACTTGTTATTTTCAAAAGCCGGACCTGGTCGCCCTTCCATATACCTTTCAGTGGTGGTGGTTATTCGACACCGTCTGTTGATGTTTGAAAACATTTTTCAAAACTAGTCGGAGATTTGAAGTGATTTGGAAAAGTCGACCAGACTAAATTTGTTTTCTTTTGATGAGTATGCTGTTTGGAAATTAAAAGAAGGGAAATTAAATGGTGAGAGTTTAATTTTATTTAATTTTTTGTTTTTAAAACGGTTTATTATTATATTAGGTTTATTATTTTAGTGGTTGGCCTTTTTACCGTCGGCTTTTCACCGTTTCCTTTTGGCCGTTGACTTTCACCGTCGATTTTCACCGTTGAGTTTCACCGTTGCCTTTCACTGTTGAGTTTCACCGTTGAGTTTCACCGTTGCCTTTCATCGTTAAATTTCACCGTTGAATTTCACCGTTAAATTTCACCTTGGAAGCTTTCACATTTGAGCTCTCAATTTTCGTCTTCCATCTTTGAAGTTTTCGCCTATAAAGGGTGAAAAGTTTTACCATTTGGGGCTTTCACCTTTGGAGTTTTCGCCTATAGAGGTCGGATCGCAGTGTGGTTTTTCCGTTAATTTTTCTTGTAAATTGTGGATTCAAATCTTTTTAAAAAACTAACATCATACTTACCTTTAAAAAATTACATGTCTAACATTTAACTGTATTCAGTTGTTTTAAAAAAAAACATTTTTTAAATTTATTTGTAATTTTTAAATAAACCTGTTATACGTTTTAGTTGCTCTTTTTTATTTTATTGTTTCTACAAGATAAGAGTGTAGTTTGTACGGTAAAAATACGTCCATATCTAAAAGGGACTAAATTAAAATAAACTATTTTTTTTTCCTTCTACAGTTCCATTATTAATTGGGTCTCTGATGATTTTGTATTCCTTAGGTACTCGTAAGTAGGGTTGCATACCGTATTTTGTTGTAACTTAAATTTATCACTCGTTGTAAATAGTGTTGCATACCTTGTAGTGTTAGGATTCAATTATTAATGGCATCCCTTTATTACTGATTTCCGTCGCCTTAAACCCAATAATAGTTTCAAGGATATACTCGTTGAACACAAGGTTATAATACAATAATATAATAATAAAAATTATTATCTTTGTTGATTATTTCAAGTTTAAAGTGAAGCCCCAAACCGATTAGGCATTTAATTTATATTAATAATTAATAAACCCAATTCGAATTCTGGAAAGTGGAATATCCAAACATAAATTGGTAATTTAACTGGTATACTAATATACATGGTGAATTCTTAAGTTGTAAATGTCCCTTATAATTTTAAGATGCTTATCTTTTGATGACTGGAGATTTTCTTTGAAGGAAATAGGGGGCAGGGATCTCATTAAATTTTTCTCGTAACCTCGTAACCCTCGAATCAGCATAAAAGGGTCCTTTTAGAGAAAAATCTTCACTTTGACGTCATGAATATTTAGTATTTCAATTGAATTTCCAATTATTTTACACTTTTCAATTGACTCTTGCGTCGAAAAAGAGTTGCATTATTCTAGAACGTTGAATTTTAACGCTTTCGAATAATAGAGATAGTTAAGCTTATGTGCAGTCACAGCAAAAATTACTAGACAGGAAAGTGACATGTATAGAGTGATTTTAAATATAAAAGAGTCTATTTTATAAAAAATTTATACCACATTAAATGAAGTAATGATAATTTTGTAGACCGTTTAATAATACGAGAGTTAGCACTTTATTGGAGGCAACCATTTATTGACAATTGATACAAAGATACATGTCACCAAGTTTTATTGCCATTCAAAGTGGTTATCAATGCCAGCGATATAAAACTTTAGGGATAGCATTATAAACGAGTCCTAATTGAACACTTTCCTATCCTATTAGGTAAAAAGAACGTTGATGTAAAATTTATATTTATAAATATTTGCCCTTCTAGAAAAAAAGAAGTGGTTCTAATAGACTGTTGTAACCACTCATTTTTATACTTCTCGCAGTTAATATAGACTAAGAATAATGTTAAAAATAAGTTTTCTTTAGGAAAGCTTTACAACAAAAAAGACTAACCATAAATAAATTCGACCTATATCAACTCCGCGAGCAAGCTAGCTTTCGAGCCGGATTTGGCACAAACGACCATTTACAAATAGTCAACTCACTTATCGAAAAATACATCAAGTATAATTAACCCCTCTGCATAATTTTTGTGGACTACGAGAAGACTTTCGACACGATAGACCAGCATAAAATGCTATAAGCTCTTGCTGAGTGACGTATCGATAATAGATACATCGTCATTAAACACGTGTACCAAAGAGCAAAAGCTTATGTTAGGCAGCAAGATGATTCCCAAGATTTTAATATTGCACGAGGTGTACGCCAAGTAGATGTCATATCGCCAAAGTTATTCACAACCCTCCTAGAATATATGTTTAAACAGGCCAACCTTGATGACATGGGCATAAACATAGATGGCGAAAGACTAAACCATCTAAGATTCGCCGGTGGTGTTTAAAACGTTAGATGGAGAATTTTTGGTAAATTAAAAAGTGTTGTTTTTTTTTTGTAAAAATTTTGTTTTTTAAATGCCGTAATAAGTATAATGAACTTTGGCAATAACTATAACCCAATTAGGTAGGTACAAATAATGGATATTTTTGCGCTTCACTGTGCCCAATTAAAATGTTGCTAATGTATACCAAATAATCAGTAGGTAATTACGAACTTTTTATTATTGAAAATAATGTTGAACATTCTAACCAAATTCATTGTTTATTTTGCAAAGTTGCCACGGTAATTACCAACAATCCATGTAGCCGTATTAATTAGTTTTCCCTTTAAATTATTACTATACTGAATCCAGTCTATGAAAATAATAATTTATTGCAGAAAAAATAAACTTTAATAACCCAATATTCAATCAAATCTTGTTTTGAGAATTTTCAGAAATATTTTTATAACGTCGACAACTAGGTTTTTATTCAAAGAAATAAAAAAAATCCAAAATACACTTTTTAGTCTTGAATAAAATTTAATGCCATACTTAAAATTTGTTTTAAAGTATTATGATAATAAAGATACGCAAACTTTCGTTTTTTTGGAACGAAGTTTCTTATCGCACGGTATGGGTGGGGGCTACGCGAAAAAAAGTGAAAGATTTTTTCGTCAGCTACAAGATAAACAACTATGATTATGGTGAACCAAATAAATAAAATTATAGCAATAATATGTTGGATACTTTACTCACACAATAGATAATTAAGGTACACAACTCAATTAGCAACATCATAACAAATATAGTCGAAATTGACAGCTATGGTAAAATTTTCTTGCTAAAACAAACCAAAAATGTAAAATTTACAACTTTATAAAATAACCGAAACAGAAGTAAGAGTAACAGACTTTACCAAGTTAAAAAAAAGGTAGAACATATATAAATTAACTCATTAATAACACTAATTCAAACACTTACACAAAGGCAAAGAACAAAAGGTAAAACATATATATATATTCACTGCCAAAACAATTGAGTTCATTTAAAAATATTTTTACAATGGTTGTCCTTTAAAATATCAAGATTTTAGGATATTTACAAATAAGTAGGAAGAAAATGTATTTTTTCTTGGACATAAAGAATTATTGAGAAAGTTATTTTAATCCAAGTTTAGTTTTGGCGGATTATCTAATGCAATAAATAGTTTCCAACAATGTACTATATTAATAAACTAAAACAGAGCGTAATAGTGGTGTCAGAATAAGTTAATGCGTTATATATTTAAAAATAAATCACTTATAACCTTTGGGTATACGAATTCACAAAGTACTATATTTATGAACTAAAGCAAAACTTACTCGTGGTGTCGAATGAGACACGGCCTTATATATTTAAAAATAAATCACTGATAACCTTTGGGTATGCGAATTCACATGTACTCCTGTGGCCTACTTCTGTGGCCCACTCCTGGGCTACTCCTTTGGCTGGTTAGATTATGGGGCGGCACCGGTTAGTGAACAATGGCTTCCCTCAAATAAATCCCGATAACGGTTATTTTAACTTGACGCCAGAAATCCAAAAAAAATTTCCACAACAAAGGCAAGACAAAATGGTCAAGTTAAAATTCAAATGGTTTTTCTTCAAAATCCAATTAAGATTGCCCAAATACAGCCAGATATGAAAGAAATCCCATAGAGGTTCTGCACACGTGCTAATAACACACCGTCCCCAACAACTTTTACCGACACCTGGCCTCCAAGACTCTCAAAACACGACTGCCGCTCCTATCCCGGAAATCAAGAAAAATGGCGCGGAATAAACGTCAACCCACAATCTTCTCAAATCTGTGCCTCGTCCGTGCGGATATCCAGTCCCATTCACACAGAAATTGCAAACCAAACGATAATCCTACCCCTACAAGTTATGCAACAAGGAATACGAAACTCATCTGAGACCATTATAATGAACGGTAGAAGGGAAGAAATAGGCACGTGACAAGTGTCTGTTGATTAAAGTTATTTACAATAAAAATTAGTACTATATGGTGTTTAGGTATCCCTAACTCTAAATCACCAATATAGGTACACTTAAAATAAGTTTTTTTAAAAAAAATACTATACAATTAATCGTTTAACTCAATTGAAATAGATACTTTTGTTTATAAAGAAGCTTTTATCCATGATCAAATTACTCTTAATCGGAATATTTTATATTTTATTTTTTCCTATCTTGGCTCAACGCGATGATCTGTAAAGCAAACTCTTTTTACAATCAAAGGTTACAGTCGTTGCAAAAGCTAGTATACAATAACGTAATGATATATTATTCATTTTATCTTGTTTTACGCCACTGGCGAATGCTCATCTCCACCGTGCTGCGGACAAAGGAAATTACACCAGATTATTTCTTGATTTGATTCTGGCATAATGGAAACCTCCGACATTATTCGGGCACTTGTGTGTTTGTCAATTCAGATATAATGGAATATAATAAAATTAGTTTGTTACGAGGGTCCAAGTGTCGCCCCTTTCCCGGCTCACTATGACGTTCTAGGTATTAATTTGGAAGTTAAATTTTATACAATAACGCCAAATCGAATGACGCAAAGTTTCAATTAGATTTACGGCGTTCTTTGTTTGTTCGTTCTAGATTGGCTTTTTGTTATTTCGTTGATGTTTTTGTCGACAAGTTTTAAAAAATCGGTCGGATTTTTAATAAGAAACCATGATTTTTTTAAAATAATTCAGCGTTTGCTTTTTAAACAAAATCTTACATAAATCTTACATCAACATCTAGGGTTATTAGCAACGACATAGGTAATACAAATAGTTCAATTAGTATATGATATTTAAAATTAGTTTATATATGTTGAAAAATGTTTATATCTTTTGGGGAAAGCTATCAATTGTTCGGTGTCACAATTTTCACCAAGTATATAAAAATTATACCACTGATGTTGCCACTTGTTGGTTATTTCTTGTTTGTAGAAAGAATTCAGGTCAATGTGATTTATTTTGGGTTCAGTAGCAGTCAATGGATTTAAGATGGCTGCTTTCGCCAGTTGATCTGCTCTTTCATTGCCTGGGATACCCACATGAGATGGGACCTACATGAATATAATCACTGCTCGGTTTTGTTTAAGTACATGGAGCTCTTGTTTGATGAAAATTATAATGGGATTTTGGATGTTTGATTGATTTATTGCCAGAAAAGCACTCATGGAATCTGTTATTATGAGGCATTTCCCAATTTTTTTAATATTTATGTACTTCAAGGCTTTTTATATAGCGTATATTTCTCCAGCAAAAACCATACTCTCTGTTGGTAGTTTGAACGAAGCTTGAAAATCTGCGATAGTAAAAGCCGATCCGACTCCGTCTATAGTTTTGGATGCATCTGTGTAGAGGAAGTCAAAGTCTGCATAGTGTTCTAGAAGACGATGAAATTCTGCATTGATGACTCTATGGTTCATCTGGCTTTTATCATATCATGAGAGGGAATGTTCAATTATGATTTTGGGAATCCTTCAGGGTGGAAAAGTTGGGATATTTAAGGAAATAAATGTTTGTGGTCTCTGGAGGTGTAAACTAGATAAATACCTGTTTAGTCTCTCATAAAAGGGAATGTCAGCCCTCTTCTTTTTTTCAAAGACAATTCGAAATCTATTCGCAATTACGTTATGGTTGGGCAGATTTTTGCGGAAATGATAATATAGAGGAAGCGTAAGTTAGAGTTAGCAATTGTCTTCTTGAGAATAATGATCTCACTTGCTTCGCAATGGATGCTGATAGTTGGACTTGTGCAGTAAACTCCGAGTGCAATTCTAATGGCGTTGTTGCTGATTACATCGATATCTTTCAGAACCGATTTCTTGGCAGAGTTATACACAATAGAACCATAATTCAGTTTTGATCGTATCAAAGATTTATAGATGAGCATAAGTGTAGCAGAGTCCGATCCCCAGTTTCTTGAGACGATTGTTTTCATTAGTCTCAGGCCGTTCTGACAGGATTGGTTTAAATGTTGGATGTGGGATTTCCAGTCGAGTCTTTGGTTAAATATCAGTCCCAAAAGTTTAATGCTTTAAACCTTCTCAATATATTCCCCAAACATCATCAGCTGAGGTGGGTGTTCTTTAGCTCTTTTCGAGAAGCGTACACATTTTGTCTTTTCAAGTGATATTCGGAGGCCTGAAGATGACGACCATTTCTCTAAATTGATCATGAATTTCTGTAGATTATTGTGTATTGAGGTCGGATTTTTTCCCCTGCCAAAAACTACGAGGTTATCTGCATATTGTCTTGCTTTAAGAGGTGCTAAACATTTGTCAATAATATTGTTGATGGCTATTAGAAATAAAGTGACACTTAGTGAAAAGCCCTATGGAATCCCATTCTCCTGAATTTTGGAGGAAGACAATGCTCCATTGGTTCTGACATGAAGTTCGCGGATTTTTAGGAAGTTTGCAATGAAATGCATGATGTTTCCTCCAAATGACTATTTCCGTAGGGTGTCTAGGATTGAGTACCGCCATACTGTATCATATGCTCTTGTGATGTCAAAGAAGACTGCAATGCAGTATTGATCTTTTGTTAATGATTCGTGAATTAAGGACTTAAGATCAACCAGATTATCCAGCGTGGACTATTTTTTCCGGAATCCACTCTGTTCGGGTATAATGAAATTTTTCTCTTCTAGCATCCACATAAATCGTCGATTGATTACTTTCTCCAATAATCTGCTCATCGCACAACCAATAGAAATCGGTTAATATCCTTTTAGTGATGATTTGGGTTAACCTATTTGTCATCAGGTCCAGGAGATGAGTTCTTAGTACAATTGAGGCAATCGAGGAGTTCATTGAGTGTGATTGGGCATATCTATCATGTTCCATATTTTGATATGTGACATCTGTTTTTTCGTCATTCCTTTTTTAAGTTATTAAGGCAGAAGTATAATTATTGTCACCTGAGTGCTGTTTATAGGTTAATGCTAGTGCCTTTGCAATATCTTGTGGTGAGGTTGAAATTGTTTTTGTGTTTTTAAGTGACTTATGGGATTGTGAGTATCTTTTCCTGAAACTTTCTTGATCATTTTTCAGACATCTCCTACAGGAGTTGTATTATTAATTCCAGACAAAATTTTTTTCCATGAATCGCGTTTGCTTATTTTCATGATATACCTAGATCTCGCTCTCAGTCTTTTGAATTATATTTGGTTTTGTGGTGTTACGTGCCTTTTATAGGTATTCAATGCTTTCTTGGTCTGTTTGACAGCTTCGTTGCACTCAGAATTCCACCAAGATAGTGGGGGATGATTTCTGATAGTTCGACTTTTTCGAATGCATATTTCTGCCGTGTCAATTATGATCTGTGAGAATTGTTTGACCATTTGATCTATATCAAGAGAAAAATATTCATTTTCTCCCAATCATGATATTCGTAATTCAAGGGTTGTACTAAAATGAGCCCAGTCTGCGTTGTTTAGGAAACATTTCAAAGAAGGTGTAGTTAATGGATGTGCCGTTTGATTATTTTTTTGATAGGATGGTGGTCGCTTCCATATAAATCACTATGAATGTCCCATTCGAGTCACATGGACAGTATTGGCTCGCAAATTGAAAGGTCAATGGCTGATGATTCTCCATTGCTTTTAATGAAGCGAGTATTCCTTCCATCATTCAGCAAATTAAGGTTCAATTTATTCATATTGTTTTTAATTTTCCTTCCCTTTGTTGTGGTTTTTTTGAATTCCCAGATATGATAATGTGAAATGAAGTCTCCAAGTATCAAGCGATGGATGGGGATTGGATTAAAGAGGTCTGTAATGGCATCAATGTCTGGATCCTGGTTTGGTGGTATATAAATATTACATATATGTAGTTTTTCCGGTCCTTCGATTGATACTGCAACTGCCTCTATGTCAGTTGTTAGTGGGATATCTTGTGCTTCTAATGAATTCTTTACGTAAATGGCTACTCCACCGCTGGCATGTTGAGTATTAGGTCTGTTTTTATAGTAGCAAGTATGGTTGAATAATTTGTGTACTGTATTATTCCGAAAATGAGTTTCTTGTAAACAGAAGATTGATGGGGTATATTTTAATAGCATGATTTTCAACATTTCTATTTTTGGTTATAATACCCATTAATATTTCACTGTATTATTAAACTAAATTTACTGTTTTTAATGTTTAAAAGGTTTCTTGGGATTTGTCGCTGTCCTCTATGTCACTAATTAGCTCAGATTGTAATTGTTTCTTTATTTTATTTTGAATTTTGGTGCATCTTGTTTTGATTTTTCGTTCAATTAGAAGGGGGTAAATTTTATGTAACAGATTTAGAAGGCCGGCGATACCTGATGTGTATTGTTTGGCAACGCTCAGCGGATCAGCAGAGCCATGAATGTTTTTAAAAAAGTTTTTAATTTCTTCGTAGGTCATTACATATTGCTGGGGTTGGTCTTCAAACATCGGTTTAATGGGACCTAGTAGTTCTTCCATTGGTTTTTATTCTCATGTAATCGTACTTACTTTTTTATTTTGTTGTTCTACAATGGATTTGACGAATAGCACTTTTTTATCAGGTGTAATCGGTTCTGATGTGGTTATTTCGTGTCTACTCCTTTTTGTTGAAAGCGTGGTGTAATTATTCTTACTTCATTGGACTGTTGAACCTTAGTATTTTCAGTTGATTGTGATAAAGTGTTGTTATCTATATTTGCGTCATCATCTTGTGTAAGGTTTTGTGTAACACTCTGATCGGTAGTTGTTGCAATTTGACATTGTGCTGCCAAATGTCCCTCTATATATTAATATTGAAATATTAAAAGTTTAAAAATTAATAAAACAGTTGACTTACTATAAGCCTTTGAATATTGAAAGTTAAATGCGAGGTAAAAATATATGTTAAATGATCAAAACAGAAGAGCATTCATGTCATAACGAATCCCCGATAAAAAAACTTCTCATTTCTTAACGCCAGAACCAATTACGGGTATTTTTCAATATGGAGGAAGGAGCCTCCACGTGTATTTTTTTAAATAAAAAATTAGAAAATGCGGGCACCCCCTGGTAACGGTCTTCAAAAGGTCAATGGCCAATCCTTCTACCACCGGAAAATTAAAAACAACATGCACTTTTCAGAGCCCACTCTGACAATTGTCAGCCTTATCGTTTAAGGAATCACCAAAAATAAACAGGATATTATATCGGAATTATGTCAGACCCACAACTGGGATGTACTATGCATAAAGGAAGTACACCGAGACCAGACATCTCAGAGACCCGAAATAACTGGTATGCGCTTGGCCATTGAGGCACCACATAACAAACATGGTAGTGTGATCTTTAGAAAACCTAACATTGCACTGACCACTACAAGTAAATCTGTGTCAGACGGCACCGAGATTTTTACCATAGAATGCGGAATATTTACGGTAACATCAGTCTATCACCCCCCGTCACAAACCTGAACTTCACTATGCCAGAGACCTTCGAAAGACCAAAGACACATTTTATAATCGGCGATATTAACTTCCATCTAATGGCCTACTAACTGTCTTATTTAACTTATTAATTAGCTGCTCTTATAAGTTGTTCAGAAATATATCAGTTTTTTAAACTATTCCAAAACAATGAGTTTTCGTCATTTAAACCGAAGCTAGGTCAGTCACTTGACGACTGGGTTGTTTCTCGCCTAATTGGCATAACGAAAAAATATTTGTCATCTTTACTCGACTGATATTTTATACATTTTAATCAGTTGAGTCTTTATAATTTGATATGTATTTTGCTGATCTTAAATTTTAAATAGGTTTTAATTTACAATTTAATAATGTCAATACCTACCTTTTCTTTTTAATCTTGTCTGAATGAGATAAATATATATATATATATATATATATATATATATATATATATATATATACATATATATATATATATATATATATATATATATATATATATATATGTATTGCATTTAAATAATCACAAGAAAAAAAAATATATATGTGGAAAGATTTTATAGCTTGGATTTCATATATCATTTTTGAATTTTTAATTCTTTTTTTATTTTCTAGTAAACTTTTCATAAGGTGCCAAACTCTTTGTATTAACATCCTGGTATTATGCAGAAACTTCAATTTCAATTTAATTTTCATATTAGGAACTGTTTCGATAAAATCCACTTTAAATTGTTGAAGTAGTTTTACAAATTGTTCTCGGGATAAAATCTGCTACTGCTTTACCATTCTTGTGTAAATGTGAACTTTTCTCAGTCGAGGTCACCAATTGTGGTTAGTAATTACTATCAACGAAGATAGGCCCACATAAAACGTAGTGCCACATTAAAAATTACGAAAATTTTAAGTTAGAATCAAGCTTTTGCATTGTGACCTACTTTATTATGTTCATTACATAAAAAAATAGAACACAATGTGCTGACGGCAGCTGTTCGCCGGAGAACAGATAAAGTGAGTTCGAATTATTTACGGCTCTAAGAATGAAAATTCAAATTCATAAAGGCGCCACCCAATTTAGATATAGCTATACTATATTTGGATAATTGAGAAAACCAAATATCTATCTTTAACAAACTACCTAAAATGATATGTAATTAAATTTTCTTAGATATTCGGGTTGGGCAAATAGAAGAATAAAAAAACATATCACATATAAGAATATAATTAAAATACCAAAGTGGACAAGGCAAAATCCGTTGTAGACCAGGGTATCATAAAATAATAATTACATATATTAAATAACATATATAACAATATTAACTAATGTATTATAGCGAAATACATACACTTTTATACCTGGTGTTATACCGCTCAAAGTTACCAGAATGAGGTATAATGGTAAGAAATAAACCTGTGACTGAATCTGCTGTCACATAGTACTATGTGAGAACTTCACAAAAGTTCTTTAGATTATAGTTTATAAAATTATCACGGTGGTATAATATACGATATCAATAATTACTTATTATATAAAATGATGGTATGATAAGTACTAATATTGATAAAATAGTTATAAATAAATCTCAAAAAGGTAAGAGAACACTGAAGGTGTAAAAAAACCTGGTATTAAAGTACAATGGTCCACATATGTAGCCTCTATCCAAGGTCCACTTGATGTAGTTAAAGGCACAAAAACGAAGACAGGAAGAAGACAGGAAGAAGACAGGAAACGGACAGCAAAACGAAGAGAAGGTAAGAAGAAAGGCTTAACCTTCCAGGTCAGCCAGGGGTCGATGGTGCAGTGCAGCAGGTCTCTAGCCTCTACCGGCTTCTACTAGATCTCATCCGATGGATGTCTGTCGACTCTGGCCAGGATTTAAAAGCGACTCGGTGTTGGTCCTCGTGGGAATCTAGACCAAAGTCAAGAGTTGCCACAAGAGTCGTCGTTCGATTTCCAAGAGTCTGATGGTGAGAGCTAAGCTGTACCCTAACACCCTAACAAAAAAATAATCTCATGAAAGAACATGTGCAAAATAAAAAACCAACAAAATGAAGTAGGTGTATTTTCAACCTGATCGATATCATTGCTAGTTCAAAAGTCATAACTTACCTTCTGAGAAGGGAGGTAAAACTAGAAGATATCCATAACAGCAAACAGGACTAAAACGGACTAACAGGACATCAGGACAAAATGGCGGTGTTCCCACCGCATGGCAGCTTACCGGTGTTTGGCACAAATCCCCATATAAGGCTCCCAAAAAAAACCACTAACGATGGGTGTGACTTGATCTCGGCCCAAACGGCACTTCGTAAATTCCCCCCTAAGGGTTAATTTCGGTTCAATACCGAAAAAGAATCCCAAACACGAGTCAAGCGCACCTCATCATGGCTGCACCGAAAAAGAACTCTTTGACCACCACGAGGACAGAACCATCCTCCTATTTCTAACAGTTGCCAGAAAAAACTGCACATCCTGTATGAAATTAGCGCCAGTTTTAAATTCCTAGCCTCTCATTGGTCAGAACCATAAATGCTATTGATTGACAGAATGAATTTCATAGAATGTAATCTAAAAGACCATTCTTCTTCTTTCTTTTCTACTATGGCACGAAACATTAACGGCTAACCGACTTGAGACCGATGACAGAAGTTCTATGAAAGAAGAACAGTGACAATCCGCACAATGACATCGACGTCTAGAAAATAAATAAATATAACCTTTAAGATTATATTTTGAAAAATAGAAAAAAACCCAGTAAATACCTAGAGATCTTTATTGACTTCACTATCTTAAATTTCAGTAATCCAGGAATCCAGCCAGAAATCATAAGGTTCCTGCAGCTTGATTACATTACTTTCAACAGCTCTTAGAATGTCAGAAGCAAGAGTATTACCTAGTGTTGAAACTTGTGAAATTTACTAGTATATAAGTTTGTTTTGAAATAGTGAAATAAATGTTATATTCAGGAATTTGATATCAAAACTGAATGTTCTCTGTAAGTACAATGCCCAATAAATAAAAAATTTATTATATATAGAAAACAAAATTATCAGGTAGCAATTTCAAATGCTACAATGCCCAATAAATGAAAAATTTACTATATATAAAAACAAAATTAACAAGTAGCAATTTCAAATGCTCCAGCATCTGGCAGCTTAGTGGCGCTACTATAACTGAACGCTGATTGGTTGAGAGCCTAGGGCGTCATTTAAATTTTATTCAGTACCGCACTACAATTTTATTATTTTAAATATGTGCAGAACATTTAAAATTATGCTAAACCAAAAAAAGTAGTAGGTTAGGTTGGGTATTATGTGAGTGGGGCGTGGTCATCCCTCCACTGCGACCTTTAGTAGGTCTATTGTAACTCAACCCTAGAGGTTACAGTTCACCGCACAATCCAGTCCTTCTCACGAAGTTCATGGTTGTATAGGGTGAGATTTTTTTGAAATCGGTAGGATCTAGGTTGGTGCAACCAAATATGTTGAACCTTATTCTTCCCAGGCCAAGGCATAAACATTGTATATAATCAGCAGTTTTGTCTTTCACGCAGCAAAACCGACAGTCCGTTTGGTAATTCAGACCTATCCTTCCGAGGTGGTCTCTTAGACGACAGTGTCCTGTAAGCAGTCCCGTTATGATTCGTAAGTCATTTCTGCTCCATTCTAGGATCTGCTTAGTTGTGTTTCTCTAGGGTTTAGGAAAAAACGCCTTCGAGTGAGTCAACCCTGGTATTTCGGACCAGTACGTGAGTATTTTCCTCTCCGCCCAGTCCAAAATAATTGTTTTGGCGACACTTGTGGTGACTTCAAAAAACGGTTCTGGTCCAGTAAACGCAGATTTGGCTCCCTGTTTTGCAATGGTGTCGGCTTGTTCGTTTTCTTCCACCCCTGGTACCCAGGTACCCACGGTAGGGTCACCCTGTTGTTCGCACCAAAGTACTCTAGGGATTCGATGCAATTCCATACAAGTTTAGAATTTATCTTGTTGGAGCTCAGTGCTTTTAAAGCAGAGCCTGGCTGTCTAATATTATACTTACGTTTTTTTTTTGCTAGAGGTCTGTTAGTCAGCTCTCTTGCACACAATTCGATAGCAAAGACTTTAGTATTAAAGATTGTAGCAAACCTGCTAAGACTGGTATATATTTCAATCTTTGGTTTCCTGCTGAAAACACCGGCCCAACTACATCTGGGGTTTTTGAGCCATCTGTGTACATTACTTAGTTAGTCTATGCAAGAAGGATATCTCCCCTTACTCATTCATCTCTCTTGGGAATTTGAACGACTTTTCTAGATGTATTTTTGTGACTGGCATGCCAGGGGAATTTTATGGTATTTTGTTTTACTCAGTATCTCTAAGTGGTCCCCGAGTTGCTTTTCAATAAGGGATCTATTGGAGACTATTCTGGCCTTTCTTTTTAAGAAAATATCTTGGGAAGACAGATTTAGGAGGTGTTCCATCGCTGCCGTTGGTGTGCTGGACATAGCTCCAGTTATGCCAGCCGCTAAAGACCAGCAAGCTTTGCTTCAGATGTCTGTTGTAACCCTTTGGTCCACCAGACTACTGAACTATACGTGACCATTGATATTATCATTGTTTGATTAATCCAGTAAATCTGTTTGGGGTTTATTCCCCAAGATTTGTCACATACTCTACTGAGATCCCAGAGAGAAAACCTGGCTTTGTTTATTGTTATTATAAAGGTGACGTTTCAGGTAAGTCTTTGATCCAGAACTACACCTAGGTATTTCACTTTTACCGCAAAAGGAATGCTCTTTTCGTATAGGACAGGCTGCCAAAGCTTATCTAACTTTTTCCTTTTGTTAAAAAAATAATTACAGTTTTATGGGGGTTAACAGACATCTGTTCCCTCTCGCACCATCTGTGTACCGTGTTAAGGGCTTTAAATTTCTCTCTAACTATTATGACCAGATCATCCACATGGCATTAAAAATCTATTTCATGCATGGAAAGCTCGCTCAGCAGATAGTCAACTGGGAGTGACCACATTAGGGAAAAAAGTACCCCACTTTGTGGACACCTTGTCGTCGCCCTGAACCTATGTGGTGTAAATATTACATATCGGTTTTCAATCATGCTTTTGATCCAGTTACAGATTTGACTCTTGATTCCTCAATCCCTAATTGATGTAAGGAGTAACTGTGTTATGTGTTATTTAACGCTACTTCTATATCTGGAAAAACTGCTAGCGTAATTTTCTTATGTTAAAGGGAATAGCTGGTCTTTTCTACTAGATTGTTTAGTGATAAATCCGTAGATTTGCCAGTTTATTATTATTATTATTATATTTGCCAAAATTTGCCACGCCTTTTTTTGGTTCTCTAAAGAGTACTCTGCTACTGGTCTCTCTACTGGCAAATTATGCCCGAGCTCAGCCGTAGAGGGTAGAAGAAAAAAATCTAAAAGTGAGCCGCGCCACCGACTTAAAACGGTACAAGCCGGAAACCACTAGGTCTTGTAGGCACCAGCAGAGCCACGCGAAAAACAACAAACAATTATGGTGAACTAGATAAATAAAACTATATTTACAATTACGGCAATATATTAATTAAGTAAAAATGATGTTCTGATTTTTTACAATAAATTCTGTATTTTCGTAAAGTGGTTTAAACGAATTTAATACACTTTCTTAAAATAATATTTAAATTAATTATAACAATCTTCCAGACAGTAATAAAAACCTAATGAGGTACAAAAGAGAATTAAAATAACAAAAAAAAAACAACAACAAGAAAATGTTCACAATATTTAAAATTTCGAAAATAATTGGTTTTATATAAAATTCCTGATAGCAAAAGATTAACACAACAAAAAAAAAGGAAAAACCAAATAAATGGACTTGCTACAAAAATAATATTTTAAAACCCTTACAATATCCACATAAATTATATTCAGTGATATATAAATTCAGATTCAGCTTGGAGCCGGTACAAATTTAACGAAAAATAATTTGGTTACTTTTAAACTATTGAAAACTTTATTGGGACGTCACTGGGAGCAGGTACAAATTAAATGAGAATAACTTGTTACTTTTAAATTATTGAAAACACTTATATCAAACACATAACTGATAAGTTGATAAAATTAAATTCCATACCATGTAACCAATTGAAAACCTCACTGAGACGTCACGGTAACATCGATGATCCAAGAACCGAAAAAACAAATAGTATTATCAATAATTTCTGCTAAAATTACCAGGCAAGTGTTTATAACGCTGAAATTTATCGTCGATGTGGATGGAACGGCACGTGGTACTTCACGATGGCTTCACTTCATCAAATCCCACAAGTGGTGATCTTAACTCGACACCAATATCCAAAAATATTCACCACATAGGCACGACAGAATGGTCAAGTTAAGAATTAAATGGTTTATCTTCCTAATCCAATAAAGATGGCCCCAAATTCAGCCAGATATGGAAGAAGAAACCGTAGAAGTTCCGCTCCCGTGTTAATATTCAACCGTTCCAAAAACTCTCAACCGACTATTATTATTATTTTCAGAGATTTCATTAAAGATGAGGTGAGGCTAATCGGCCGAAAGGATGTAGGTAGGTAATGGTTTACTGTACCCGTTTTACAACTCTTGCCGTTAACCAGCCCAACGGAAAAAAACTCCACGCTAGACTCGCTCTAAATAGTTTAACCAGAAGAAGTAGTAAAAAAACAACTTTGTCAAGGATGTTCTGCAGATATTCCTGATTAGACGCCAAGAGCACCGTGTTACGAAGGTTGGTTTCGAGCCTACGTTGTTCACTGCTAGCCTTTCCCTTTTTATATAAATATATAAGTACTCTCCTCTTTCATGTATGTCGCTCCTACCCCAATCTAGATGGTGGGAATTTTCGTCGCATCCAATGATCGGTTGCCTGTTTTTCCTCTTGCAGAAGGCGACTAGATCTCACACTGCTGCTGGAGAAGGGGGTTCTTTCCGGTCTCCAGGAAAGTAAGCAGAGCAGACGACTACATCTACGCTACTATCTCCTCCTGGGATTGAGAGTTGTGCTGCAACCATATCAAGGGTTAACATAACATAAAATAATGTTAACATAAAATAGTTAATGTTTTTTCTGATAAGTATGCATGCTTTTGGCTTACCACCTAAAGTACACGCAATTAACTTACCGGAGCAGTTTTATAGGTCGCTTATGCTGCCTGTATTGAAAGTTCATAGTTCCTGGATTAGTGCCACATCGAGTTGCTCCCTGGTGAACCTCCTGCTAAGGATATATAAAGCCTCTTTAGCATGTTGAATGTTCGCCTGGAGAAATTGGATATGGGTAGCCATTTTCTTCGTAGAGAAAGTGTAAGGAGGTTTACTTTTCTTTCCCTATTATATCCTAGTGTGGGCCGTTTTGTTGGCATCATACCATGGAAAGTTTTTTTTCCTTTTTCGAATTGTTTGCTGGTTTTGGCCGGCATCTTTAATCTCGCTGTTGCCGCCAAGAAAGATTTGCCTACCTCCTTGGTTCTAACGGTTATTCTGAAAGACTTCGTCTTTTCCACCGTTGTCGGATCTTTCTTGGCTTTCTTGAACTGAAATTGCACCTATCCAAAGCTAAAGTATGGGCAAAAATTGAGCCGCTTTAATTCCTCTGGAATCGCACTTGTGGACCATCGTTAGTTTGACCATAATGAATCGCTGAAGCAGCCGTAGCTGTTCGTTTGACAGCTGAGCATTTGGGTGTTTTAGGTGGATTATGCCCACATTGATGCCCTGAGTAACAGCTGCAAAAGAGCGTTTTTGCTCGTTTGGATGTTCCATAGTGCGTGGTTTTTTCGCCGCCGCCTGTGGAGTGCTACCATCTGAGCGTATTTGCTTGCTGGTGAGAGCTGGGGGTGATTGATCCCCGCTCCTTTTCTAATCCAGTTTTTTTAGGATATGATTCAAGGCTGCTTCATACGGTACCTCGCTTAGCGTAGCTTTGGGATTTTAGATGTATCCTTTCAGCTTTCTGCGATATTTGGTTGCTAGGAGGGTCTGTAGTAAAAACCTCCATTTGCATTCGTTCGTCTGCGAGAAGAAAAATAAAATTATTTATTAAAATAAAAGTTATTAATAGTCTTAATTAGAAAACAATTAAAACATATAAAAATAATTTTTAATAATTATTTTTAATATATAAACCGGATCTACATTTGTAAAATTATTAATCTACAAATCCAAAGTCTTAATAAAACTAAACAATAGGAGACTATATTTACACCTAAAAAACAAGACTAATTAAAATAAAATATCTTCTTAACTTATATATAAATATAACAATTAAGTAAAAAATTTAACAATAAATTAATCAAATACGTACATAATAATTTTTATAGAAAAAAAGATAGTTTTGATTATCCTGTATCCCGGTTTGGTATTATAAAAGTAAGATGTTTTAGCTGGTGAAGCCCATCCTTTCAACACTTAACCCCCCCCTCTCAAGGTCGATTTCGCTGATTTTATATGACCTGGTTTGTTTTTTTTTCCTACCTACCCAAGGTTGATGCCACTGACGTCACGTGACTTTGTTCCGCATTTTTTTAATTGCACTATTTACATAGGATCTCAAGACTATTTCAAGTACACTCGACACGCCCTTTTTAAACCTTGAATATGAGTAGTGTGATAGTGTCGGTTCTGGACAGAGAGGCAGAGTAGCAGTCAGGAGCAGTGGAGCAGGTGATGATACTAAATTGCTTTTAAACTCTTTTATTCATTGTTTTTTTTAATAGTTCTTTTACATGACGGCTCTAAATTGTGGTGAATGTGGTGGAGCAGTGGAGGAGGTGACATTACTTAATTGCTTAAAATTTTTTAGAACTTTTCATGTCTCTTAATGTTTCGAACTTGGTCAAAGTAGTACGTCGAAAAAAGGGTATAATTATTAATAATATTTTTGTTGATTATACAGGTGTGGTGACCCAAAGTCGTTCGTCGAAAAAAGGGTGGAAATTATTAATAATATCCTCGTACCGTTGATTCTACAATGTCGCAACAAAAAAGGCATTAGTATCTTCATTATTATTGGATTTAAACAAACAGCACTTGCTTTATCCTTATATTGTTAATTATACAGGGTCGTAACGAAGATGCTCAAAGGGTATGGTCATTTCAAAATATTGCCACAAATTTTATTATTCTTGTATCGTTGATTGTACAGGGTCGTGACGAAGACTTTATAAAAAAAGCCTTAGCATGTACCTATGTTATTATTGGTTGAATTGGGACAAACGGCGATGTTTTTTTTTTTTATGAAAATAGTCGCAAAAAGGGTAGACCTATCGTGTGGGCCGAGGACGGCCCGCACTGCGACTATTAGAAGGGGAAGGAATTATAGAAAAAAAATGATAGTGGACACGCTTTTTACAAAGTTGCAGGTCATAGTTCTCTGGAAAAACTGATTTTGGAAGCTTATTCCAATCCGTAGCAGCCCTGTAAAAGAAGGACTCTTGATGAAGATTGGTCCTTGTAGTGTCAATCTTGAGAGTAAATGGGTGAGACTGATCAGCGTGCCGAGTTCTTCGGCCGAATGTGGCCAATGGTGGTACAAGAATTTTTATTTCTCTGGAGCATCTGCCATGGAAATATCTGTAGAGCAATGACTGGTATGCAACTCTTCTTCTATGTTCTAGAGGGTGAAGGGTGTTTGTGAGAGCTGAGCTATTTATCAAGCGAATGGCTCTTTTCTGAATGGAATCTAGAAGACGAAGAGAATGCCTTGGCGCTGAACCCCAAATATGCGAGCAATACTCCAGTAGAGGTCGGATTTGAGCCTTGTACGTCGTCAATAGTTGATCAGGAGTAAAAAACTTTCTGGCTTTCCACAGAAAACCTAGCCTCTGGCTTGCCGATGTTAGCAAACATGGTCATGCCAAGACATATTATTGGACACCGTGACTCCCAAAATCGAGATGGAGGGACTTGGTTCAAGGGTATTTCCGGACATTGTGATAAGATGATTTAAGGAATTCACTTTCTTGGAAAACGTGGCGCTTTGTGTTTTTTGGGCGTTGAACTGAACAAGATTGTTGGTTCCCCACTCGACGATTGCTTCAAGATCTCTATTGATGGAATCAATCTGTTCCTGCCTGAGTCTATTTGTATCATTCACCGAAAGTGATCGATAGGTTGTGAAAGTTGAGACAAGTGTGCTATCGCCTGCGAAACTGTAAATGGGGTTCGTGGTGGTTTTCAAGAGGTCGTTGATGTGTAAATGAAATAAGGTGGGGGACAGGATGGAACCCTGGGGGACCCCGGCATTGGTTTTAAACGCATCAAAAGAAATACCGTCAACTGCCACATGTAAGGAGCGATCTTGCATGAAGCTCAAGAGCCATTGGCGCAGTTTGGTTGGGAGACCGTAGGCAGATAATTTACTTAACAATGCCTGGTGCCAAACGCTTTAGATATATCCAAGGCTATTGCACGGGATTTACCAAACTTTTCATTAGTGTTTGTCCAGAGCTGAGTGACATAAGCCAGCAAATCTCCAGTAGACCGAAGTTGTCGAAATCCATATTGTCTGTCATGAATTATCTCAAATTTCTTCAGATATTTGATGAGTTCTGTGTTAATCGCTTTTTCCCTAAATTTGGATATGACTGAGAGCAATGCAATAGGGCGATTATTCGCAGGAATAGTCTTCTTTCCTTTTTTGGAATCGGTTGGACTTTAGCGTTTTTCCACATTTGTCCACGTTTAATGATTATACAGGGTCGTAATGAAGACCTACCAAAAAAAGGACTTAGCGTCTATTTCACTTATTATTAAATGAATTGGGACAAACGGCACTATAATATTTATGAAATGTTCATCTACAGAGCTGTGACGGAGAATTGTCAAAAAGGCCTAACCTTGTATTTCTGTTATTATTGTTCGGATTAGGACAAACGGCACTGGCCATTTGTGTCGTTTGTTACAGGGTCGTAATGAAGATACCAAAAAGGCCTTAGCTTGTATCTTTGTTATTATTGGATTAAAGTGGGACAAATAGCACTAATATTTATGGAACATTTATGTACAGTCTTAATAAACACTTGTCAAAAAGACCTTAGCATGCATTTATGTTATTATTGGTTGGATTTGTCTTTTACAAATAATGACAGCAGATCCTTTGCAATTAATAAAAAATTTCCGCACAGATTTAAAGCTCGCCACACTTTTGGATTATTTATTTATTTATTATTTACAATTATTTTAAAAATATATTTAATATTTTGTAACGTCATAATTTATTATAAGTTCCACTCATAAAACCGGTTGTTGCCACCACCACGATGTCGATGTCCACCACCAGGCCTGCAGAACTTCCATTCCGGGTGTGCACGATAAATCGATGGTAGAACAAGACCACTACGACGAATATAAAAGAGATGCCCCAAACAGTAGAGGCACCTTCAGTGCGAAGCGTAGGTCAAGAGTACTGACTTCGACCTTAAACGCTTTTCACCGTCACCTGCCGAGTGTTGGACAAAGCTGGAGTACTGATCTGGCTTTGCACATACTTACTAGAAACGCCGTTAGTTTTTGGTATTAACACAAACATAATCAACTGTTCTAACTGTTAGAATAATTTCGGTGTGGTGTAACGTGCCTATTTTTTCCCTTCTACAGTTCCATTATAATTATGTCTCTGATAATTTTATATTTCTCAGGTACTCGTAAATAGTGTCGCGTACCGTATTTTGTTGTAACTTAATTATATCATTCGTAGTAAATAGTGTTGCATACCTTGTTGTGAAAGGATTCGTTTGTTAATGGCTGTGGCATTTTTGTTAATCGCTGGAGATTGAGTGGGGGTTTTCGTTATTAGATTTTGCTTTGGTTTTTGGCCTCGATTGTTGTGTGTTGTCGGTTATATTATTGTTTGATTTGCATTTCTGTGTGGATGGGGCTGGCTATCAACACGGACGAGCGCAATTCTTGGTGTGGAGAATGGACTTGCGAATATTGTTGGTTGACGTCGGTTCCGTGTCATTTCTTGATATCCGGCTTGGGAAGTAGTGCTAGTCGTTTGGTGGCAGTCTTGGGAGTGGTGTGGTGAGAATTTTTGGGACGGTGTAATATTGGCAAGTGTGCAGAACCTCTACGGTTTCTCTTTCATATCTGGATGTATTTGGGCTATCTTAATTGGATTTTGAAGAAAAACCATTTAATTTTTAACTTGACCATTCTATCTTACCTTCGTTGTTGATATTTTGGATTTTGGTGTCGAGTTAAAATAACCGCATGCGGGATTTATTTGAGGGAAGCCATTGTTAATTAGCAGGTGCCGTTCCATAACTAAACCGGCCACAGGAGTAGTGCATTCGTATACCCAAAGGTTAGAAGTGATTTATTTTCGAATATTTAATGACGTGACTTATTTTTGACACCACGATTAAGTTTTGTTTTAATTTATTAATATGGTACATTGTTGAAAACTATTTATTGCATTGGATAATATGCAAATGCTTAACTTTGATTAAAGTAATCTTCTCAATAGTTCTTTGTGTCCAAGTAAAAATGTTTTCTTCATACTTATTTGTAAATATCCTACAATAATGATATTTTAAAAGACAACCATTGTAAAGATATTTTTAAATAGACTTGATTGTGTAAATCTTTATGTAAATGGTAAAATCATAAGTAAATTAGCAGCCTTGTGTGAACGTTTGATTTAGTGTTATTAAGAAGTTGACTTATATACGTTTTTTTTGGTAACTTGGTAAGGTCTGTTACTCTTACTTTTGTTTTGGTTATTTTATAAAGTTGTAAATTTTGAATTTTTGGTTTGTTTTAGCCAGAAAATTTACCATAGCTATTAATTTTGACCATATTTGTTATGGTTTTATTGTTGAGCTGTGTACTTAGATTTATTGTTAGCTGTTGATTTTGACTATATTTGTTATAAGTTTGTTATTGAACTGTGTATTTTGATTTATTGTTAGCTGTTGATTTTGACTATATTTGTTATAGTTTTATTATTGAACTGTGTACTTTGATTTATTGTAGGAGTAAAGTATCCAATGTATTTTGGCTATAGTTTCATTTATTTAGTTCACCATAATCTCAGTTGTTTATCGTGTGGCTCTGCTAGTGCCTATAAGACCTGGGGGTTTCCGGCTTGAACCGTCTAAGTCGGTGGCGCGGCTCACTTTTATATTTTTTTTTTCTTCTACCCTCTACGGCTGAGCTCGGGCATAATTTGCCAGTAGAGAGACCACTGGCAGAGTATTCTATAGAGAACGAAAAAGACGTGGCAGTGGTATTGACATACTGAAATATTTACAGTACCACTACGAGGAAACATTGTTAAGCCGGGTATTGACAAGCTATAAACAATATCCCTGTATCCTAAGACTAAAACCGATGGAGTATTAATCTGCTGGTTGCTTAAACCCCGTCAAGCTAAACGACCCGTAGGATACTACTAAGAGTCACGTCTATAGATCGACATAATACCAAAGACGAGTCCCACCCGCAGTAAGAAAAATTTCTGGAAAATGATATGTGTAATTGTAATATTTGTTGGCTGTTATGGGATTGAACAACCAATCATACTTGTAATTTACTTACCAAAAAATCGCACTGATTTTATAATTATACTAGCACTAGCTATTTTTTTGCATTGTCTAGGGCAATAATAAACTTTAAAACATCAAACGTAAAACAAAACAGTCTTTACTTCAACCTAAAAACTGTTAACAATCCGTATGCGCGTTTGGCACCGACTTACATTCCATACCTAGATTTCACACTCAAACTCTGATTGGTTTTAAATTTTATTCTAACCAATAACATTGCGCTGGGTGCCAATTACATGTACGGAATGTCTAAATGCTTACCGTTAGGACATGGTCTTGGCTTTATCTTCTGAAATTTTCAGCCGTTCTGGAACAACCATCAAATTTTGCACTTGGCCACAGAACTAATATGTTTTTGCCATAAATATAATGGTTTTAAAATGTTAATAGTTATGTTGTATTGAGGAAGGTTTGTAACGGCATCTAATGTTGCTATCTATTTGTGAACACCTTTCTTATGCTGTGTACACTTGTATGTTATTTATTTTTTGCTGTTACTACTAAACCAATTAATATTACCTGTTGACTGAGCAGTCAAAATATTGCGTTTATTCTGAACAAGTCAAAATGTGGGTAAAAGACAACTGCGAAATTTGAAGAAACGATTTAATTTCAATACTAGTCCAGCGGTTCTCAAACTTCTGTTATTCACGCCCCCCTGTTTTAATTTAAAAAATGTTGCGCCCCCCAATCCGTAGACCTAGGAATTTGGACTAAAATAGGCAACATTGTCTCGTCGAGAGCGCCAAAGATGCTGTCGGAAAGTTCGCGGCGTTCGTGCCACGTATTCAAGCTTCCTGATCTTTCTCGAACTGTCTGAACGCGACTATAAATACAGAAGAGCACATACGGTATTCTCAGTCTCTCAGTGAAGGTGTTTTAACACTAAGCAAGCATTATTGTGAAGTGTGAGTGTATAAGTAGATGTAGTATGGATAAATTTTTAAAACGAAAACTTGAGGATGACGGGGCTTGTACATCGACAGGTTCAGGTGGAAATCGTCCGAAATCTAAAACAAGAAAATATGACCCATCATACCTAAATTTGGGCTTTACTAGCCTTGAAGTAGGTGGCGAAGAAAAACCACAATGCGTTATCTGTTTAAAAGTATTGGCTGCAGATAGCATGAAACCAAATAAATTACAGAGGCATCTAGAAACGCTGCACAGAGAATATGTCAATAAACCGCGAGATTTTTTTGTGGAGAAACTCAGATTGTTTAAAAAACAAAAATCCAGCTTCCATAGAGTACTGGCAGTAAATGAGAAGGCTCTCTTGGCATCATATAAAGTGGCATACAAAGTAGCTAAATGCAAAAAACCGCACACTATTGCAGAGCAACTTATTTTACCCGCTTGCAAAGACATTGTAGAAATAATGTTTGGTGAAAATTTTACTTCACAACTTAACAATATTCCTCTGTCAAATGATACAATCTGTCGACGAATTAACGATATATCAGTTGATATGCAGCAGCAGCTTGAATCTGAGCTTACTGGAAACTTGTTTGCTATACAACTTGACGAAGCAACTGACTCTAGTAATGATTCCCATTTGATTTGCTACATTAGATTCTGTCAATGTTCTAAAATATGTGAAGATTTATTGTTTTGTAAACAGATTGAAGGAAGAACTACAGCCACCGAGTTGTTCAAGATTACAAATGATTCTATTACTAAAATTAATTTGCAATGGAAAAATTGTGTTGCGATTTGCACCGATGGAGCTCAAGCCATGTCTGGTAAATACAACAGTTTACAAGCGCAAGTAAAAAAGAAATCCTCAGAAATTATCTGGACGCACTGTATGATACATCGGGAAGCGTTAGCATCAAAATCTAAGCTAAGCCCTGGACTAAACATGATTTTGACAGTAGTTATTGAAGTTGTTAACTTTATAAAAACCAGACCACTAAAAACAAGGATGTTCTCTGTTCTGTGTGAAGATATGGGAGCTGAGCATCAATCTTTGTTGTTTTATTCCTCATCCAGATGGTTGTCACGCGGTAAGACGGTTAAGCGTGTCTTTGAATTAAGAAGGAAAATAGCGATATTTTTAAGCGAGAAAGGTCACAAGCATTCAACAGATTTTTTCGACAAATTATTTTTACTGAAGCTTTCTTATTTAGTAGATATTTTTGAAAAACTTAATATACTTAATCTTCAGCTGCAAGGAAAAGACGTAAATATATTTGATTTAAGTCAAAAGATTGATGCTTTTTGTAAGAAATTGCAGTTATGGCATAACAAATTGAAAGAAAACAGTTTGGAAATGTTTCCCACATTTTGCGATTTTGTGCAAGATTCCCCATTGGAAGATATTCATAAAGCTGTGATGCTAAAAACCATGGGAAGCCATTTAGAAAACTTAACTGAGAATATCAAGCGATACTTCTTTGCAGAGAAAGATATCAAGTTGTCAGACTGGAGCTGGGTTTTAAATCCATTCGAAAATAGACCTGTCGGACTATCACTGCAAGAAGAAGAACAACTGATAGATATTTCAACAAATCCCTTACAAAAATCAAACTTTGTTAACAAATCTTTAACAAACTTCTGGACTGAACTTCCGAACGACTACTCCGTTATAAAAGCCAAAGCTTAGAATTCTGTTGCCTTTTCCAACGTCCTACCTTTGTGAAACTGGATTTTCTGCACTTGCTGTCGTGAAATCTAAATACAGAAATAAACTTCAAGTAGAAAATGAACTCAGAGTGGCCATCTCTAACATAGAACCTAATTTAGAAAAGTTGTGCGCCTTAAAACAAGCTCATGTTAGCCATTAGTCCTTAGAATGTTTCTTTGTCATCATTAAGCAAGTAAAATTTCAATAAAGATTTTTTAAAAATCTATCTGTAGCATTTTATCATTACCATTTTATTTTTAATCTGTACTGCCCCCCCCCCAATCATGTAAACGCGCCCCCCTTAAGGGGCGCGCCCCACAGTTTGAGAAACGCTGTACTAGTCAGTTGTTTATATCTGCGGTCTCGAAAATACTTATAGCCTTAATGATTGTCAACCTTCGTAACGAAGATACTATTTAAAGAAGAATAAGAACAAGTCGTAAATTTGCTCAACATTAATTAACCTCTTTAAAAATAAACTGTATTTAAGAAATTGACTCGAGGCTTGCAATGTGAAGAAAAAAAATTTAAAAAAACACACAATCAGTCTGTAAACATAATATCGACTTACCTTAATCTGGTAGAGTTTGTAGGTTAATGCTTGGATGAAGTTTCAAAGACGTCTAAACTATCGGTCTATTCAATCGCAAATGAGTTTGCGTCGAGTTGCAACATTCAACGCTTGTACAAGTTGATACAAATCAGGCTTAAACATCCTTTGTTTGAAAATTCATCGTTTTGCGAAAAAAATGAAAGTTTGTAGTCTACTTCCAATATTAAGGAGGTTCGGGGGTCAAAAAAGAAATGCAGCAAAATTTTTAAAAAACATATATAAGTCTTTAAACTTGGTTATTATAGTTCTTTATATAAAATTATATTTTACTGATAAAAATTTTAAAAAAAAATTTCGCTTTTTTAACATGGGTTTTTATGCAAAATTATGAGTTTTTGATAATAAAATAAACAAAAAAATTGCAAAAAATACTAAATTCAATAAAAAAAAATACGTGTGTGTGCGAAATTTAATAACGAAGAGTTTTGGTGCTTGAAAAGTATTATAAACTGTCTAGTTTTTAAAATATTTTATTTTTAACAATAAAAAAATTTGATTTACGGCGTAAGAGCGTGAGCTTTAAACAAGCGACGGCAACGGCGCTTTCGTACAGACGACTCAAGTCTTAAGTGACCCATGTAAATACACATAACCTGTGTGTTGTGCACTAATCAGAAAATAATGATTAGTAGCAGTGAAAAGTAAATAAATATAATGTATGTTATATACAAATTTTATATTAGTGTAAAGTTTTCCGTATTTTAAATAAATATGACATATTTATTTACAATTTAATTATAACTCATGCCAGATTCGCATAATCTTTTTTGCATACCCAAACTTAAGACATTGTTATCGTTGAATAAGAACTTAGTAAGTTCTTAATACTATTGATTCTTAAAAAAAACATCCTGGATAGTTTTTTTGTGGGTAATAATATCTTCTCCTTTAAGATAAGTTAATGACAGATTTTGTAGCATTTTTACAACGTAACAGGCATCGTGTGCACCATTATCTGTCATTGATAATAATTCACAGGCTAAACTTGTTAATTTAAAACTTTCTTTGCGATTTGGGTATTTCAATTTGACGTAGTTGTTTATCCATTTTAAATGTTTGAGGTTTTGTTTTTTGTAAAAGTGTCTGTCAATTTTAATTAAAAAAATTGGTATATTTTTTATTTGAAATTGGCAGCGCTGATTATTTAACATAGAACCCCCTCACGTCTCGATTCATTGCCCCGCTCTGACCACCAAACCTCCTTAACGAAAAATAAGAGAAAGATTAACTGCTTAAAACAACATTAAAACAAAAGACAAAACCTTTTAAACTTATTAAGTCAGGAAATTACCACACGCTAACAGCGTCTTTACAAAAAATGGCGAAAAGCAAAGGCTTTGAACAGAAGTTAGATTACGAATGAATAATGGCCAACACAAAATGCAGCTACTATGTGTAATTTATCAATGTTAATTTGGCGACCACACTTTAATTGGTAGATACGCATGATAAGGGGCGTTAAATCCACCCAATGGGAGTGGATGTTTGACAGTGACAGTCATGCAGCAATTTTAACACTGTCACACATAGGTCATCTAATGCTCAAAAAATCAGTTTAAATTAATTAAATTTAGGGTGGGCGTTTAATTTCGTGTATTTTTTATTAAAGTTAAGCTCGGAAATGGTAAGACTTTTAAAGTTCAGATTTGGTGGGTAAACTCAAAAAGAATCGGAGTATTAAACGAATATATCGAGATTAATAAGCCAATACATGCTTCTGTCTTATTTGCAACGAAAGATCCATGGAAATAGTTCAAGCGAATCTTTAGACTATTTCATTTAGGAGAATAAGTTGAATTACAAAATTGGCGGCAAATAGTCATATTCACACATATAGCAACAAAAAGTTTCTACTTTATCAACATTCTTACTTATTTTATATTTCAGAAGGTTACGGATAAAAGCGCAATTGTTTATTTCATTCATTGCAGGGCCACTATGCTTTTATCTATGAATGAATTTTAAATGTGATTTTGATAACGTCGTTGAAAACAAAATGAAAAGATACTGTGTGGTTTTAGATTGGAAATATATTCATGAGCGTATCATTAAACGAAATTTGGGAAAAGATAAAAAATTAAAGTTAACAATCAGTAAAGTATATCGAGGCCCAGAGATTTATACCATGTAATACAACGAAACATTTTCTTACTGATAAGAGGTATATCGGTAGGGATTTTTCCAAACTCCCTTTTGAGGGTAGTGCACCTATTAGGCAGTTAATTTATTTAATTTTCGCAAAACCAAAACTTGAATTTTCATTAACTTTTGGCAGGTGTTCCATAATTCAGGTAGCAATGAATTTTTGTTGCAAAAAAAAAATGACGGCTTGTGATTTTGGTCCAATTTATTATTATATGGGGTTAATAGGGTCAGAAATTATGATTTTGCATACACTATTTTTTCTACGACCAATAAGTAATAAAATTTAAAAAAAGAAAGGATTTTTTTTTGTTTTTTCGCGAAAATTCTGGGCTGCAACTGATATCTTATATTGTAAGAGTCCACCCAGTTAATTAGGGTAAACGAAGATTTATTTATTTATTTCATTAAAATCGGTTCGTCCCCAACGACTTGGATATTTTTTCAAAAAATAAAACAAAATTTGCAATCAAAATACTTAACCTACATACATACATAAAGTCACGACTTTTTCCCATAGGGGTAGGCAAAGACCACTTCCTTTCACTTGCTACGGTTCTTACACACATCTTTTACTTCCTCTACCTTTATCAGTGCTCTCATACATGCTCGTCGGTTGTTAGTACTCTTGACCTGGTCTTTCTTTAAAACAATGTTGATCTGATCGAGATATGTATACGATATGTATACGATGTGTACGATATGTATACGACGTACAAGGCTCAAATCCGACCTCTACTGGAGTATTGCTCGCACATTTGGGGTTCAGCACCAAGGCATTCTATTCGTCTTCTGGATTCAATTCAGAAAAGAGCCATTCGCTTGATAAACAGCTCAACTCTCACAGATACCCTTCACCCTCTAGAACATAGAAGAAGAGTTGCAGACCAGTCATTGCTCTACAGATATTTTCATGGAAGATGCTCCAGAGAAATAAAAACTCTTGTACCACCATTAGCCACATTCGGCCGAAAAACTTGGCACGCTGACCAGTCTCACCCATTTACTCTCAAGATTGACACTACAAGGACCAATCTTCATCAAGAATCCTTTTTTTACAGGGCTGCTACAGAATAAAAAAATGCTTCCAAAATCAGTTTTTCCAGAGAACTATGACTTGCAACTTTTTAAAAAGCGTGTCCACAATCATTTCCTTTCTATAATCCCTTCCCCTTCTAATAGTTGCAGTGCGGGCCGTCCGCGGCCCACACAATAGGTCTACCCTTTTTGCGACTATTTTCATAAAAAAAAAAAAGTAATTTATTTTTAAATAATATTAGAATATTTCAATGTGCTTATAAATTTATTAGCTTTTGAAATAATTCTAAACTTTCTTTCAACAAGTTAAGTACATAATTTTTAAGTGTGGGACTGTACCTTGTTTGTTAATTAATGTGTAGGGAGAATATTAATAAACTATGACCTAAATAATTAATTGTGGCCTCCTCTACTGTCCACTTGATTAGGACAGCATCACCTTTTCAAGTTCTATGGCTATAAGGAAGTCTTTCTATACTATATAAGATAGGTCTACCCTTTTTGCGACTATTTTCATAAAAAAAAAAAAAAAAATCTCCGAGGTCGACCTCTCCCGATTTGTCCATTTACACTCGACTTATACATTTGTTTCGTCAATCTTCCTTCATCCATCCTTTCTACGTGTCCAAACCATCTAAACATTCCTTTATTTATCTTTGTGACCACATCTTCTTTTACACCACAGCCTTTTCTTATCTCACTATTCTTAACTTTATCCAACCGAGTCACTCTGGCTATACTTCTCAGACTACTCATCTCCGCAGCATTAATCCTTTTTTCATGCTTTTTCTGCCAAACCCAACATTCACGACCATACATAAGTGTAGGAACCAACACACCTCTATGCACCGCCAGACGTACCTTTTTGACACTTTCTGGCTATTCATAAAGCTATGCAGTACCCTATTGATTTGTTTTCCTGCCAACACCCTTCGCTCAATGTCACTGTCATACTTTCCATCTCTTGTAAACTTTGAACCCAAGTACACGAATTCATTTACTTGTTTTACTCTTTCTTCCTCAATCGAAACTTCACAGTTTGTCATGCTTTCTTCCCTTTCAAAAACCATTACTATCGTTTTGCTCACATTTATTTTTATCCCTTTGATTTTTAGGGCATCATGCATAACATTAACCATTGCCTGCAACTCCTCTTCAGATAATGCTAATATGACTTGATCATCGGCGTAAAGAAGGTAATTGACGATCAAATCATTTATTTTAATCCGTGCGCACTCTCTTTCAGATCTTTTAAATAATTGTCTATGGATAAGTTACAGCCATGGCGAAACCATACATCCCTGTCTCACACCTTTTTTGATGTTAAACCAGTCCGTGCAAGCTCCGTTTATCCTGACACAAGCAGTGGAATCCTCGTAAAGTGATTTCAGTGCTCGTATTAAACTACCACTCACCATATACATAGACAATGTAGACCACAATTTACTCCTCACCACTCCGTCATAGGCCTTTTTCAAGTCTATAAAAGCGCTATAGACCTTCTGACTTCTAGCTAAGAATTTTAAATCCTGCTTGCACATCTCATATAATCTTTTCAGTTTCATTCGTTACTCTTTTAATTAATATCTGTGCATACAGTTTGCCGACTATGCTGAGTAAACTAATACCTCGGTAGTTCTTACAGTCCTGCTGCGAACCTTTTACCTTGTAAAGCGGCACGATAACGGCTTTGCACCAGTCGTCTGGTACACTACCACTTTTCCAACAAAGGTTAAAAAGGCGGTCCAGTAGACTAGCTACCACGTTTTGTCCAGCCTTCAGCATTTCAACTGTTATCCTGTCGTACCCAGCAGCTTCACCCAATTTCATACTGTTCAACGCTTCCACAATTTCTGTCGTAGTAATTTCACTTTCATTGCAACTTTCACTCATGTCTCCGAATGGGGCCTGTACTTGTGTATCCTCTTTCTCAAATAAACTTTCGAAGTATTTCTTCCATCTCTTTAATACGCATTCCTCTCCTTTTACCATACTACCATCTTGGTTTCTGATTCTTTTCTATTGCGAGGTGGTTTTTTTAACCTCTGGCTGTTCTTATGGACTTTCAGAAGAGTTTAATATTGTTTTGGAAATCGTCAGATAACCTTCTATCAAATTCATCTTTATCACTCTCCTTCTTTTTTGCAACAACGTCTTTTGCCACACCTTTTAATCTTTTATACTTAACCTACATAAATCAAACTGCACTTGTAATTAAAAACTATTATATGCCTTATGCCTGGTTAACAATGCCATTTTTTAAAAACATATACTCGAATATCGAAACCAGTAAAGATTTGTCTGCCACTGACTTAAAATATTTCGCTGTAAAAAAACCCTAAACGATGATATTCTCATATTTCACCTTTTAGGGCAACCCAACAGTCAGGTTGCCAAGTGCGCCAATATCCGAATCTATGTTTATTTTAATTTAATTTGGACTTTATAGTAATTTATACAGGGTATAAGAAAAAAAGGGGTCATAATTTAAACCACATATTCTGGGATTAAAAATAACTCGATTGAACATAATTTACCTTTATGCAAATATGCACACAAAGTTAGTATTGTGACATCATTGGTTTATTATATCATTTTTGAATTTTTTTTGGAACCTATAACTTTTTCGTAAAGTAGCTTTTTAACGGTTTTTTTTCATTATACTTTAAAAATTTAAAATAACAAATAGTAAGTTATAATTCATTATAATTCATGTTATTCGTAGGTATAAAAAACATGTACCAATGTTTGGTATTAACAATAATAAATGATCAAATGGCCTCCATTTTCCTAAATACACATTTGGCACCGTTTTAAAAAAAAAACCGAATCTTTCAGATCATTGGCTTCCGACGAGATCAATTTTCATTTTTAATGATTTGACACCTCAGTTTTTGTTCCTCGATTATTTTAACACGTTCTCTTTCATACAGTGTGGAACAGCCAAATGGAATAAATTCGATAGCGAATAAATGAGACCGTGTTGGAAAAAACGCTTGGACACATTGATTTGTATTTTTAGATGCGCATTTTTTTTAAAAAAAAATAATTATATAGGGTGTGTCATGTGACAGTGGCCAATACCAACTTTCTTATTTTAAATACAATCCCCTGTTTTTTTTTTCGATTCTTCAGAAAATTCTATGATAATAAAAAAATTAACATTAAAAAAAAGGAAATTATTTTATTTCACAAATAACAAATAACAAAAAAACATTGATTTCAATGTAAGAGATGTTCAAAATGTTCGCCGCGAACGTCTTGGCAACATGCTAATCTGGTATAGAAATGTCTTCTAACTCAACATCTCAGGCGGGACTGATTTAATCGCAAGCGTAATTCGTCTTTTTAAGTCATGTAAGTTGAGTGGTTTAGTTTTGTTGGGATTATGGATAAAAGTGACGGTGTATTTCTTTAGAATGAATCAAGATTTTATTTATTTAAAGATTTTATTTATTGAAATAGAGTTTTCGGAAGTGTGTCTTAACACCATCAAGGATCGGAGAGAACTGACTACTTACAACTATATTTCTACAGTTGTCCCCTTTTTTATTTATCGTGTAACATTTAGTGTTTATACAGTCTATACAATACTCGAATTGTACCTAGTTTTTATGACTCGTAGTTCGAGTGCTTTAAACTATCTTTCTCCGAAATAATAAAATAAAACCTTTCTCAAGGGTAAAAATGTGTTCACCAAATGTTACTCAAAAAGGAAAACTTTTACTTTCAGAACAAAACAAATTTAAAAGATTTAAAATATAATATCACAAAGAGAATGATTTTTGTAGACGAACTCAATATTTCAACAAGTTTTGTATACAATACTTTTGACATATCCTCACAAAAAGAAGTCTAATGGCGTCAGATCAGGAGATCGTGCTGGCCATTCTCTCGATCCGCGCCTCCCTATCCACCGATTTGGAAAATTTTGGTTCAGGTACTGCTGGATATTGATTTGGTAATGGGGCGGTGCTCCATCTTGCTGAAACCATAGTATATTGGCAGGAACTTGTGGGTTTGCTGAATCAGGATATAAGTTTGTCAAAGTTGGCACGACATTATTTTGGAGCAGTTCTAAATATTTATCTCCATTCAAGTTGCCATTTAAAAAATACAAATCGACGTGTCCAATCGTTTTTCCCAACACGCTCTCATTTATTTGTTATCGAATTTATTCCATTTGGCTGTTCCACACTATATAAACACAGAAGCAAAAGTCAATGGGGTAAAGATCTGAACTTCTGGCTGGCTAAGAAATAGGTGCATCGGGACCACTTCAAATCCAACGTCCAGGGTACAGACCAAAAAGGTATTTCTTTATGTCGTCATCGAAATGCGCTGGAGCTCCATCTTGTAAATACCACATTTGCCTTAATCTTAAATTTACCTCTTTTAAGTACTCTGGTAAATAATTTTGTAAGAACTGCTAGTAATTTGCACCATTTAAATTATTTAAAATCAATACTGGTCCTTTTAAATTATTATTAATAATGCCTACCCAAACATTGATCATAAGAGGCTTTTTTGCGTGAGAATTTTCTTCGGCCCATAAGTGGGTGGCTTCATCGGTAAACAAAATATGAATAATAAAATTGATATTTCGATTGTTTTTCGGTAAGAACTATTACCAGCAAGTTGCGGTCGCAAAGTACCCGTTTTCCGAAAACGACGATCAATGGAAAGAAAAAATCGTCTGTCTGGTGTACTTCGATTGGAATATTTTTCTACATTTGGCCCTGCAGCTGCTGCACTATTTCCTTGGCATTCACTTGTGATTACCATAATTACAGATAATTATCTAAAACCTTGTGTTAGCCTAACCAAACTTACCCAGAATTAAATGCATATCTGCCATTTTTGCAAACGTGTAAACCATTGTAACAAAAAGTTTAATTTTTCTTAATACTTAAAATGCATAACACTTAAAAGCTTTAATTGACAGTTTAAGCAACTGTTTGCTATTTATCCGTAGAAATGACAAGTGTTGGACAGCCCACTACAGAATTTTTAAAAGATAATAAAAAAGAGGCTACATCTCGATAAAAAATTGCTTTTCGAAAAAGTGCTCGAGGCCAAAAAAATTTCAAAAATGAAGTTTTAAACCAATGATGTTATAATACTAATTTAATTGCATTGCATAGAAAAGTTTGGGGGGTTTTTAGTGGTTCAAAACCCCCATACAAATTTTATGGTACTTTAAGATGTCGTGGTTTATATGAAAAAGATGCTCTTACAATAAAAAATTTATGTATTCATTTTCATTTTAAAATGTTAAACAGTTTATGGAATATTGGAAAAAATGGATTTTTATTTTGTACTTTCCAAGGGCTGTGTGCATATTTGCATAAAGGTAAGTTATGTTCAATCGAGTTATTTTTGACCACGAAATATAAAAAAAAAATATTGAGATCAGAAATAAAATTTGCTTTGGAAACTATAAAACCCGGCAAAGCTGCTGGTCCATATCAAATACCCATAGAACTTGTCAAACTCTTTGATGACGATGTGATTAATATTCTTCTGGACCTCTTCAACAACATTTATGATAGTGGAGAAATCCCTAAGAAATGGCTGACTACTTTTGTACTCATACCTAAGAAACAAACCCAAGAGAATACTCAGACTACCGGACCATTGCACTTATGAGTCACACCTTAAAGTTGTTTTTACAGATCATCTATATACGAATATACAGAAAACTTGAGGAGGACATGAGCAACACGCAGTTTGGATTTCGCGAAGGACTTGAAACAAGAGAGGCGCTCTTTGGGATAAACGTTTTTTTTCCAGCGCTGTCTCGATATGAACCAAGATGTGTTTGCATGTTACATCGATTTTGAGAAAGCTTTTGACAAAGTGAAACATGACAAGATACATTAGCTACTCGTCAGTAAAAACATTGATTTGGACGATGTTAAAATAATAAGCAACCTATACTGGGGCCAAAGAGCGAATATAAAGATGAAAAACCAGCCATTAGAGGAAATGAAAATCCGTCGTGGTGTAAGACAAGGATGTATCCTATCGCCAATACTATTTAACTTGTATAGCGAAGCCATTTTTAAAAAAACCTTGCAAGAAAAATCGGTAGGAATAATTATTAATGGAGAAGTTATAAATAATACGCGATATGCTGATGACACCGTCTTAATAACGAGCAATCAAAGAGACATACAACATCTTCTAGAGAAATTAAATGATCGATGTAACGAATACGGTCTAAAGATAAATCTTAAAAAAACCAAGTTTATGGTAGTTACAAAGTTCCCCCAAAATCACAACCATGTAAACGTGTCAGTAGCAGACATCTTAATAGAGAATGTGCAGTCATACAAATACCTGGGAGCCTGGATAGAACAATCAGGTGACCAAACAAGAGAAATAAGAACGAGAATAGAGAAAGCCAGGTCAACATTTACGAAAATGAAAATGTTGTTCACCAGTCGAGATTACAAGATTGGACTTAGGATGAGGATGCTGCGTTGTTACGTGTTTTTTCGCGCTTTTGTATGGAGTGGAGGCATGGACTCTCAATAAGAATCTCACAGACAACCTACAAGCCTTCGAGATGTGGTGCTACCGTAGAATGTGGCGTATTCCCTGGACAGAAAAGATCTCTAATATGGAAGTCCTAAATCGGGTAAATAAGGAATGTGAAGTCATTAACACCATCAAAAAGAGAAAGCTTCAATATCTAGGTCATATGCTGAGAGGACCCAAATACGCACTTCTCTAGCTGATAGTTCGAGGAAAGATTGGTGGAAGGAGAAATATTGGAAGACGCTGTGTGTCTTGGCTTAAAAACCTAAGGGACTGGTTTAATTGTAGCAATGTTGAACTCTTCCGAGCTGATAAATATTCAATAAAATGCACGATGACTCCTCTATCGAAATAGTCTTACAAGCTGCATTGGACACCATCCTAACCTTTAAATAAATTAAACTAAATAACGTCATGGCGTGAACATTTACTTTGACTGTTTGTTGACGGTTCCTTTTAAAATAATCTTAGCTTTCAAGTCTGACTATACCTATACAGGATTAGGTAGAAAGCACTACAAATAGTTAATAGTATATTAAGTAACCCATTACGCACGAAATGAAAAAGTTTATGCACGAAACCGCACAGCGGCGAGTGCATAAATTTCATGAGTGCGTAATGGACTTACAACTCGTGTAAAGTACTATACTTTTTCTACTCTCATTCATTTTCTTTCATTAAATAAAAAACATCGCAATCATTTAAACTTAATTATAATAGTTGTTAATAACAATTGAACTAATTATTGTAAATCGATAGTGCCTTATTATTTAATGGTGATGACCGGTTATTTATAATTGTAGTACTGCTCGGTACATCAAGAGACGAAGATTGATAATTGGTAATTGCCTCCGATATTCGTAATTCGTTGTTATTTTTATTTTTAAGAGATTGATTTACATAGCCTTTCGCTACTGTAGAAGATTGCCAGCCACCTAGTCGTTTTAATGATAGCATATCACCTCCTGCATCAACTAGTATAGTGGCTGATGATCTCCTAAAACAATGTCCAGTATATTGTTTTGGTTTCGGCAGCTCAAGATATTCAGAAATTTTACGTGGTGTACTTCCGATTGTGTTTATCCCCACAACCTGTTTTATGCATTTTCCATTTCTGTAATTAAGAAATAAAGGAAGTTCCATTTCAGCAGAACGCAAATTTATGTATTTTTGATATGTGATATAAAAAGTTTCTGGCACTACAAATGAACGTCTCGTTTTAGTTTAAGAATCTGGAATATCAATTATCAAGGATTTTCCTGTGTTCTGAATGTGTTCCATTTTTATATTTCTAAGCTCTTGTTTACGGCAAGCCCCGCTTAATCCTATAATGAGGATAACCTGAAAACAAAAAACAAAAACTCATTTTTAGGTGATAATTATGCAACATTTTAATTGTTTACCTTTAACAACAAATGTTTATCGTCTGGGGCATCTTTCAGAAACTTATTAATTTGTTTAGTAGAAAGGATTTTCGATTTTTTACTTCTAAAACCATCCGATTTCCGCTTCAGTAGGGCGATTAGTTTTGGATGATTTGCAATGTTAATGTTATTATTAATGTTTAGTTTAGTTCTTAGCATCGAATAAATGGCCCATAAAGAAGATGGCTTCATAGTTTTTGATATTTCTTCAAAATACGCAAGTAAAACATTCTCCGAAATGGATTTAACGTTACGCTTGTGTCGCCAATCCATAAATTTTTGATAGGTAATTTTGTACCTTTCTTTGGATTTTAGCGGTAACAAATTATGTGTGGCAGCTTGAGCTTTTTCTAAAATCTTCGGTGTAGTGCTCATAATTTCATCACTTTTACTACTATCAGATATATTCGTAGATAAAGTGTCCTATTTTTAAAGAAATTGCATAACGTGCTGTCTACATTTAGGGGCATCACTCTTTCAATCCAAAATATATCTCGCTAAAGCTAAAAGTTTTTATGTTTTTTAATTGACTAAATTTGTGTAAATAGACCAATTAAAGTCTTACGTAAATAAAAATTTGATTGTAATTTAATTAAACCAAGAAGTTTAAGTTTTCTTCTCAAAACGCACGTGTATGTTATGAGATCTCATTACGTGCATGTTATTGTTATATGTCATTTACAAGGAATGTTGACAGTGCGATTTTTGACGTTTACAGACATGGTCGTACAAAAATTGTGTATGGACAGCGGTTTAGAATCCCCAAATGGAGATTATAAGTTTATAAAGTGACCGGTATTTGCATATTTTAATTTGGAAAATGGTAAGGTCCGTAAAGTTGCATTTCAAAATGTGAGGTGTGCTAAATCAAAAGTTTGATTATTCTTAGCATCGGAAAGTAATCTAGAATTGCGGAATAGTCGGTAACTGAAACAGATGACCCACTCGGTGAGGAGGACGTCGGATTTAAAGAGAGAAAGTCGTAAGTGTCTGAAGTTAGAGAAGCGTTTCGTAGATTGATAGGTAGGTAAGTAAGAAAAGTAAGTTTGGAAGTTTTCGGGCACCGATCCGACCCAGTTATTTGATTTATTTCATTATAAACAGCGGCGGGTTGATTTAAAAAAAAGATATAAACGCATTACGTTCGTCATTTATTCACGTTTTTAATTACGGTTGAGATGAACTTATACAAATATTATAAAGGACTGCGAGTAAAGTCCAAGGCAAAGCCTCTTTCAGTTTCATCTTTGAGTAATTTTCCTTGTGATTTGTTGTAATTTACTTGTTTTTTTGGTGATTTCACAGAAAAAGTGTCATTTTAAATATTAATCCGTGGGTAAATGTCTCATTTTTTAAAGTATTAATAATAAAACTTGAAATTCACAGATTGTAATATAATTTTGTACTTAGCTCATTGTACATCCTTCTTCAAATTTATCTGTTAAAATTTATACAGATTTTGCAAATCATTTGATTGAAAAAATGACTTTTATCTATTTTACATACAGTGGGTACTCATATTATTTGAGCTGCAGTAATTATTATCGTTTTTTGACGTTTTGGTTAAAATGTTTAAGTTTTTTTTAAGGTTTTTGCTCATAAAAAACTAAAAAAACAACCAAATTTTAAAAATAATTAAAAAAAAATAACCAAAAATCAATTTTTAGTACCACTCTTTGCAGCTATTACTGCTTGGATTCTTCTGGGCAAACTCTCAATGCATTTGGAGCTCTTCACTTTAATCAATTCAGATATTGGCCATACCTGTATCAAACGTTTAATCAACTGGCGTTTGTAATATTTTTTTTTCTTCACTGAAAATAGTCGCAAAAAGGGTAAACCTATCGTGTGAGCCGCGGACGGCCCGCACTGCGACTATTAGAAGTGTAAGGGATTATAGAAGGGAGATGATTGTGACCCGCTTTTTAAAAAGTTGCAGGTCATAGTTCTCTGGAAAACCTGTTTTTGGAAGCTTGTTTCATTCTGTAGCAGCCCTGTAAAAACAGGATTATTGATGGAGATTGGTCCTTGTAGTGCCGATCTTGAGAATGCCTTGGTGCTTAACCCCAAATGTGCGAGCAATACTCCAGTACAGGTCGGATTTGAGCCTTGTACGTCGTCAACAGTTAGTCAGGAGTAAAAAACTTCCTAGCTTTTTATAGAAAACTTAGCCTCTGGCTTGCTGATTTTGCGATGTTGGCAACATGGTCATGCCAAGACATATTATTAGACACCGTAACTCCCAAAATCGAGATGGAGGGACTTGATTCAAGGGTATTTCCCGACATTGTAATGGAATGATTTGAAGAATTTACTTTCTTGTGTTTTTTGGGCGTTGAACTGAACAAGATTGTTGGTTCCCTACTCAACGATTGCTTCAAGATCTCTATTGATGAAATCAAGCTGTTATTGCCTGAGTCTATTTGTATCATTCACCGAAAGTGATCGATAGGATGTGACAAGTGTACTGTCATCTGCGAAACTGTAAATGGGGTTTGTGGTGGTTTTTAAGAGGTCATTGATGTGTAAAAAAAATAAGGTGGGGGACTCCGGCATTGGTTTTAAACGCATCGGAAGAAATACCGTCAACTGCCACATGTAAGGAGCGATCTTTGTGAATCTCAAGAGCCATTGGCGCAGTTTGGTTGGGAGACCGTAGGCAGATAATTTGCTTAACAATGCCTGGTTCCAAACGCGGTCAAAGGCGTTAGATATATCCAAGGCTATTGCACGGGATTCATTAGCTCCCAGAGGTTTTTAATTGGGGTCAGGTCAGGTTTCTTAAATATGCCAAAAGTACAAGTAACAGTAAGTATTGTGTAGTAAATTTTTTTTTTGCAGAACTGTGATATTTAAGAATTCTTCAGCAACAATTTTTTTTTGCAATTTGAAATCCAAGCAAGACATGACAGAGTGGTGAGGAATGAATTGTGGTCGACATTGTCTCTGTATGAAGTAAGCGGTAGTTTAATAGAAGCACTGAAATCACTTTACGAGCATTCCACTTATTGTTTTATAATAAACGGAGCTTACACGAACTGGTTTAACATCGAAAAAGGTGTTAGCTAAGAATGTGTGGCTTAGAAATGGATGTTTAACCTATAGAAAGACGATTGTTAAAAAGATTTAAAAAAAAGTGCTTATGGACTAAGAATAAATGATTTTATTGACAAATATGCCTTTTTTTTATGCCGATTATTAGGTCATATTAGCATAATCTAAGAAAAAATTTCTGGCGATTGTTAATATTATGCATGATGACCTAAAAATTAAAGGGACTAAAGTAAATACAAACAAGACGAAGATAGCATGACAAACTGCAAGGTACTGATTAAAAAAAAAAGTAAAACAAGTGAATTAGTTTGCATACTTGGGTTCAAAGTTTATGAAAGATGGATAGTATGACTGTAATATTGAGTGAAGGGAAACAAATAAATGGGCCTTGAATAACTTTCATCATCATCATCATCATCATTCAGCCTTATTCTCTTGTCCATTGCTGAACGTAGGCCTCCTCGAAATATTTCCATCTTTCCCTATTTTGCGCCTCTGCGATCCAGTTCGTGGTTATCCTTTTGAGGTCATCTGTCCATCGTGTCGGTGGTCTACCCCTGCTTCGCTTATCCGATCTCGGTCGCCACTCCAGAACTTTCTTTGTCCACCTTCCGTCCTTCATTCTAGCCACGTGTCCTGCCCATCTCCATTTCTGCTTTGTAATTCTCTCTATTATGTCCTCTACCCCCGTTTTTCTCCTTATATCCTCGTTCCTGACTCGGTCGTTAAGGGAAAGTCCCAACATGGATCTCTCCATTTTCCGTTGCGCTACTTGTAGTTTTTTAACTATTGTTTTTGTTAAGGTTAGGGTTTCAGCCCCGTATGTCATAACTGGGAGAACACACTGATTGAAGGTCTTCCTTTTCATACTTACAGGAATTTCTGATTTAAATATGTCCCTAAGCTTTCCGTACGCTGCCCATTCCAGAGATATTCGTCTGGACAGTTCGCACGTCTGGTTGTCCCTGCCGATCCGGATTTCATGGCCAAGGTAGGTGTATTTTTCTGTGATTTCGATGATTTTGTTTTCTATTTCTACAGGTTCGCTTGGTACTAGGTTGGTTAACATTTTTGTTTTGTTATAATTTATTTCCAAACCTGCTCTTTGTGTTGCCCGTTGTAGATCTTTTAGCATTTCCCTGGCTTCCTGCATGTCATCTGCCATTAGAACTATGTCATCCGCAAATCTTAGATGGCTCAGTCTTTCCCCATCTATCATAATTCCCTTATTTTCCCAATTCAGAGTTTTGAAAACATGTTCCAGGACCGCAGTGAATAGTTTTGGAGATAACGTATCGCTCTGCCTGATTCCTCTTTTTATTTTTATTTCCCTAGATGATGTATGCAGGTCAATTGTTGTTGTTGCGTTTTTGTAGATATTGTATATAATGTTAGAGTATCTTCCATCTATTCTGCATTCTTTTATTGCTCGTAATATTGAAACTAATTCAACGGTGTCAAAGGCTTTGTAAAAGTCCACAAAGATTAGGGTAAGCGGTTTGTTGTATTCTACTGTTTTCTCGATGAGGGTTTTTATGCATTGCAGATGATCGTTAGTCCCGTAGCCAGAGCGGAACCCTGCTTGTTCTCTAGGTTGGTAGAAATCCAGTTTATTCTCTAGCCTGTTGGTGATTATACGGGTGTAGAGTTTGTACAGGTGGTTGAGAAGGCTAATGGGTCTATAGTTATCCAGGTCTGTCATATCGCCCTTTTTATGAATTAGGATAGTAACAGAATTCTTCCATTGGTTCGGGATGGTTTGATTTTGAAGGCATAAATTAAACAATTTTTCTATTGCCTCAATAAGGGCAGGACCTCCATTTTTTATGGATTCTATCACTATTCCATCATTGCCAGGTGCTCTATTGTTTTGTTTGAATAACTTTATGAGCAGCAAAAACGTGTTAAAAAAACACGACTGGCTGTGTATAGAGGAGTGCTGGTCACTATACTGATGTGTGGAAGTAAATTTTGGTCTTGGCAGAAGAAGCATGAAAGTAGGATCAACGCTGCGGAGATATGTATTCTTAGAAGTTGTAAGATGAAGGAATGCTGTGGTGTGAAAAAAGATGGGGTAACAAAGATAGATAAAGGAATGCTTGGATGGTTTGGTCACGTAGAGAGGATGAAAAAAAAGGTTGGCGAAACAAATTTATAAGGCGAGTGTGAATGAGCAAGTCAGTAGAGATCGACCTAGGCTAACATATCTGGATCAGATCGAAATTGTTTTAAAAAAAGGCCAGGTCAAGAGTCTTAGTCAAATTGTGACTATATGTATAAATTTTACATTTTTAGGAATTCGGCAACAACAATCTTATTTCTGCCGTTTTCAACAATTAAACACAGCAGCAAGCCAAACATGGCAAAATTTTCTTAGCCAAATTATAATGACTTACAAACTGGTTTTATGAATTATCTGTAAGGTGGCGTCCATACTTTTGAATATTAGGATATTATTAGGAAATTTTTTTTCTGTTTTACTCATTTTAATCTAAATCAAGTTTGCCATCGTTTATGTTTTACCAAAAGCATTTTTGCTTGCCCCAATTTTTGTTGTCGTTTCCAGTAATTATGTTCTTGTAATTTTTTGTAGGTACTGTTTTGGTGTAATTTTTGTTTCAAGTAACAATTCTAGTTAAGGGGCCTTTTTTGCTCTATAATCGCGCAAAAGCTATAAACAAGGATTGATTAATAAATAAGAATAAAATTGATTACAATTTTATAAAATAAACTTGTTACATTGTGTAAACAGATTCTGTTTCAGATATTTTTTTAAAGCACAATTTAAAGCTTTTTAAGGGATTGTAATATACAAGGAAATAACAAGTACGCTACTGAGCATCCACCTTTGTATTTCACCGGAAACTGCAAGACGAAGACCCATCCAGTAACCCTACCGTGTCTATGCTTTTCAGCAGAAAGTTTCATGCAAAAACAAGCGACAAACAACGCCAAGTTAGTATATTGACAGTAAATAAACTACTGGAAACTGGGTGGCATGTATATATAGCAGCTTATTGTCCTGGAATCCTGGATTTTATCGACACAAATTGCAATTAAGTTTTTTTTACGAATTTTGGACGTCGTCGAACAAAACTGATGATTTGAAATTAGAAACTTACCCTTTATTAACAACTTATTTTCACTTCATCGATGCATATTTTTTAAAATCATATGGACCGCTAAAGACCTTTAGCTATTCATTTACAGCATGTAAAGAGATAAAATTGGAGCTTTCCACAAATTTTGAAACTTACTAGCAAATAAATATTTCCCATCTTTTCTTTCTTTAAATACTCCTTTTAATAAAAAAGTAAGTAAGTAGATTATATTTACATAGTGTTTAAGTGCTAGAAGCCACTTTACTTCGATCTATTGTTATTATTATGCTATTCCTCGTCTTGTTTCGTTTTTAGTATTAGGCTCCAAATGCTTTAGATCTTTTATGTATTTGAGTAGTAGTGGTTTTTATTTCATTAGCTACCTACGTAAATACCCAAGTAAATCCATTATTATTTTAAGAATAACCCAATACAGCTACATATATACAATACACACTACTAAGAAATATTTTTTTGTAAAAAAACATGTAATTATAAGAAAAAAATTTTTTTAAAGCTTCTAAAGGATACTGCAATTTGATTGTTAGGCAATAAGCGTATTTTATCATAAGAAGATGACATGTAAAATAAACTTGTAAAATTAATCTAGAGTTTGTTAGTTTATGTGGACTTAAGCTTAAATTTATCTGAGTCCAGTTTTAGTCTTCTTTGATATCGCGCACATTTAATTGTCTGGCCAGTACATAAGGGTGCAGAGGAGGTAGTGCTGAATCACCTCGTGGGAGACTTAATAAAACCTTCTTTTGGAACCGTTGCAGGATGTTTTATTGAAGATACTGGCGGTGCCCCACATCTAAATCGCATAAGTCAAAGTGAGCTTAAGAACGGACTTGTATAGTAATATCTTGTTGATCAAGGACAATTTTGATTTGCGGCTCATGAGCTATGATTTATATAAATGTAAAAACTTTTTGGAGATGCAGCTGTTTTTACATTTACAATTGTATTCAGCTACAAAAGAATTATTATATATATATATATATATATGTAAAAATTATAGAAAACTATAGTGTTATTACAGTAAACTATAAAGGGTTTATTTTCGATAGCGTGAAGAGATGTAAAAATGTGTAACCGATTGTTTAAAAACCAGCTTACTTTCGCTGTATGATACCTATTTTATTATATGTGGGTCAATTATACATCAGATAACCACTACTTCCCTGACTATATTTCGCGACAGGTATTGAATTACATTCGATGTATAATCGTGTATACTACCCCATCACAGGAAGCAAGGTATACAGTAAGCTGGTTTTTAAGCAATCAGTTACACATTTTTACATTTCTTCACGCTGTCGAAAATAAACCCTTTATAGTTTACTACAATAACACTACAGTTTTCTATAATTTTTACATTACTATTTTCCGATTCTTGTAAGTTACTTACCGGGAGGTGCTTGTTAAAAAGTACAGATGTTGCCATAAATTTATTTAATTGCAGATCTTACCTGCATTATGCTGACGATGGACAAATATCCTGAAACCGGTACATAGGTGGTAGCTGCGATTAAATAAATTTAATGGCCCTCTCTCTTACTTAACAAGCATTTGTATACCTTGCTTTCTGTGATGGGGTAGTATACACGATTATACATCGGATGTAATTCAATACCTATCGCGACATATAGTCAGGGGAATAGTTGTTATCTGATAATCGATAATCGATAATCTGATATAATCGACTCATATATATATATATATATATATATATATTTACACAATAGGACATTTTTCTTTATGTAATGTAAATTTTACATGCATGGACTAAGTTTTATTGCGCTATATGTTTAACCAGTGCTAAATAATATTTAGGTTTATTTGTAGCTTTTTTAAGGCTGGTGTTGGATGCCAGAATTGCGGTGTCGTCTGCATAATTATGTTACTACCATAGTAGTTCTTGTTGTTGAAAGATCTTACAAAAATAGTTACGTTCATATAAATTGTTAAGAATTTTTGATACTTGATACCACTAGTTTACACGGTTTTTATACCCTAGCTGAAAGTTTTTATTTTATTGTTTATTTAGGTAAGAGTTATCCAGGAAAAATATTAAAAAAAACCCTGTCACGTTTGGTTTTAAAAATATTTATTTACTTTAAAGTGGAAACAAATTTTAGTATGAATAAAAAAATGGCTAGTTTTTGCATTATTTTTATAGTTTTTTGGATCGGTATCTCTTAAAATGGACCTACAGTAATCCCCTAACATATTTTTATTCCAAAATCCTTGATGTGGTTTCTTGGTAAAAACGTTGACTTTGTTCATTACCCATAGATACTTTCTCAATTTTTAGGACAAAAATTCAAATCCGATCACAAAAAATGAATCTTTATGATATGTCCACTTCCTTCTGTTAAAAATATTTCAATATATCAGCAACAATATCTATATAACGTCCACTTTTTTTGTTTATCAAAAATTCTTCGACAACCACTTTGAATGACTTACAAGCAGCTTTCTTATTAACACATAAAGGCATTTTAAAATAAGGATCTTTTATTATTTTACTGATTTGTGAAAAAGCCATTCTTTTCTTACTTAATGATGTTCTCTAGTACTGCTGTACCACAGACAAAGAAAAAAGTATTTTGTGTAACTTCCTTGTAATCTTAATAATAAACCAATAGTTATAGTTTTGATCCATTGCTATAAAAAGTCCCATTAGTACAAAAAGAATATTCCCCTTTTCTTTAAAAATATTCTGAGTAAATTTTGCTCCTATTTCTGGATAACACAATTTTTATGACTAGTGTTAGAGGCTAATTTAGAAAAATGATTTGACTAAATGTGAGGTGATAAAATATGTCTGCTAACACTTTTAGGTCACAGGAAAGTAGGTTAACATATTTATATACGTTTCTTTCGGGGTATATAAAAAAGTAAAAATTTGTAAACTAGTAATAATTAATAAATTGATGCTATAATAAAGTCAGTGCTTCATTTCAGCTCCGACTTGTAGCTCAAATAGCAAGAAGAAACCACATTGTAGGTAATTTCATAACGGATTTTCTCCACCTCTGCAACAACAAAAAAATTGCAAGCTACAGGTGTGTTTTTGACGAAATTATCATAAAGAGACTTCGAGCTCAATGATTATTCAGCAAAGGACATTTAACAGTTTTTGAACTATCAAGAAAGAGTAAAATTGACCGTTTTATTTGATGTTTGGATACTAAATTGTAAGATTAAAAAAATGTCTTATTTTTTAGATAAAACCAAAGCTGGTCTTCGGCGAATTCGAGTTCCTAGAGGACGTGGGAAACAAACTAAACTTAAAGCTGCTGAAATTGTCCCCAATTATAAAGATAAATCCAATATATTTTGGTTTGGTATTATAATTGGTAAAGAAAGTTTTATAATTCATACAAAGCCAACATTACTGGAGCCCGTAGAAGGAACTTGGAGAGGCGCTTTCGGTAGAAATGTTCTATTTATGCATGATAATATTAATCATACATTTCCATAGTTTGTGTTTGTTTTAAATATTTTTTTTTTAAATAAAATTTATTTAAATACAGTACTGTTTATTTTAAATAAAATTATTTTTGTTTCAATGTTTTTGATCAGGAGGTAGGAGGTTGTAACGTGCCTATTTTTTCCCTTCTACAGTTTCATTTTAATTGGGTCTCTGATAGTTTTGTATTCCTCAGGTACTCGTAAATAGTGTCGCGTACCGTATTTTGTTGTAACTTAAATATATCATTCGTTGTAAATAGTGTTGCATACCTTGTAGTAATAGGATTCGATTGTTAATGGCTGTGGCATTTTTGTTAATCGCTGGAGATTAAGTGGGGGTTTTCATTATTAGATTTGCTTTGGTTTTTGGCCTCGATTGTTGTGTGTTGTCGGTTATATTATTTTTTGGTTTGCATTTCTGTGTGGATGGGGCTGGCTATCAACACGGACGAGCGCAATTCTTGGTGTGGAGCATGGACTTGCGAATATTGTTGGTTGACGTCGGTTCCGTGTCATTTTTCTTGATATCTGGCCTGGGAAGTAGCTAGTCGTTTGGTGGCAGTCTTGGGAGTGGTGTGGTGAGAATTTTTGGGACGGTGTGATATTGGCAAGTGTGCAGAACCTCTACGGATTTTCTTTCATATCTGGCTGTATTTGGGCCATCTTAATTGGATTTTGAAGAAAAACCATTTAATTTTTAACTTGACCATTCTATCTTACCTTCGTTGTTGATATTTTGGATTTTGGTGACGAGTTAAAATAACCGCATGCGGGATTTATTTAAGGTAAGCCATTGTTAATTAGCAGGTGCCGTTCCATAACCACAGGAGTAGTGAATTCGTTTACCCAAAGGTTACAAGTGATTTATTTTTAAATATTTAACGACGTGACTTATTTTTGACACCACGATTAAGTTTTGTTTTAATTTATTAATATAGTACATTTTTGGAAACTATTTATTGCATTAGATAATATGCCAAAATTGAGTACTTTAATTTATTGTTAGCTGTTGATTTGATTATATTTGTTATAAGTTTATTATTGAACTGAGTACTTTGATTTATTGTTGGATGTTGATTTTGACTATATTTGTTATAATGTTATTATTGAACTGAGTACTTCGATTTATTGTTGGCTGTTGATTTTGATTATATTTTTTATAAGTTTATTATTGAACTGTGTATTTTGATTTATTGTTAGCTGTTAATTTTGACTATATTTGTTATAATTTTGCTATTGAGCTGTGTACTTTGATTTATTGTAGGAGTAAAGTATCCAATATATTTTTGCTATAATTTCATTTATTTGGTTCACCATAATCTTAGTTGTTTATCGTGTGGCTCTGCTAGTGCCTATAAGACCTAGGGGTTTCCGGCTTGAACCGTCTAAGCCGGTGGCGCGGCTCACTTTTATTTTCTTTTTTCTTCTACCCTCTACGGCTGAGCTCGGGCATAATTTGCCAGTAGAGAGACCGCTGGCAGAGTACTCTATAGAGAACGAAAAAGACGTGGCAAGGTGATTACATATAAGATTAGTAGTGTGTATTTACTGTGTAATAAATAAATAAATATTTAAGCCTTAAAAATACGATGAAATCGATCTTAGGTGATCCTATAGGTTTTTCACCGATAAATGGGAAAAAATATGTCAATAAAAATAATTCAGTTCTTGTAAGAAGCAATAATATATCAAGTACCCTGACTAACTAACAGAATCAGTAAAGATCTAAATAAATATTACACTGCTTTCCTTGATATATCTCTTTTGATAAGATTTACCATACAAACCTGTACAATGCGGGGTCCCACAAGAACGTGTTTTAGAACTTATTATATAACTTCTTTAAAAAAATTAACAATATTAAAATAAATAAATTCAAATATGTTGTTTCGCAAGAATATAAAATAGTTGGTGATTGTTTCTCTAGGAAATTTGTAGTACTGCCACTGTTCGCATTACGATCGTTTTGTTTTATAAATGCATGAAATGGCACGATTACTTTTTGACTAAAAAAAAGGAAAACAATGATAGGAACAAATTGGCTGGTATCCTCACGAAAACCTCCCTTTGTTTACAAGTCTTTGAGTAGCACCAAGTTCACTTTGTTTTAATCAATCAACAGAAATTGCGAAAATCGAAAGCAGAATCAGGTAATTTAATATGTTGGTTGGTCTGTAAAAGCGGCTTTCAAATAGAAGGGGCACAAAGTCATACACTCTTAAAATTTAACAACGATTTGCAGCACATCAGTTGATCTAAAAATATATTTTTTACATGCATGAAATTTTACTTAAACTTAAAATTATTGGCGACTAAGATTAAGATCGTTGCTTCAGAACGGTAAAAATTGGAACTACTGTATGGGGCCATATCAGGTTGTTTACATCGTTGGAAAGCTTTTTATTATTTTCATTTTATTTTGAATTTTTATGTATTTACTTGGCCTTGCATTATTTTTTCTGTCTTTATGTATAAGTTAGTAGTGTTAAAGTATTTTGACGATTTAATTCTGTACTATATAATTGTTAAAAGTGAATAACTTTAAGTTGAAAAGTTTTAAGTATATAAGGACGACGTGAGCTTTATACAGGAATTGAGGGTGACGAAACCAATGCTGCAATCCTGTGAATTATAAAATTTGTATATTTTTAGTTACCTACTCTTGAAAAGTAGCTTGGGTATATTAAAATATATGCGATATCTGGGTGGAACTGAGAGCTCCAAATGTGTAGTGGAAGGGGAGAATATTCCAAATGCAGGCACCTCATTTTGGCTAGACAAACAGAAACATGAAATCATCTTATTCAAGTTTATGCCCTGTACTTAAAATCTACTGCCCTTAATTGTGATCTAAATAAAATCGAAGGGACATTTGATATTGCCAACATAGTAGCTATTAAAAATATGTCATGCTCCTGCAATGGAAGACGTTAAAAAATATATGAAAAATCAATTGGAGGAGTAAGAAAAACTACGAAAAGAACAAAAATTGAAAGAAACAAAACGGTGACAAGAAGAAAAATTGGAAAAAAAAACGGCAACAAGAAGAAAAACGCCGTTTGAAAGAAAAAAAACGTTAACAAAAGAAAAGAAAAGAAGATCTCGAGAAAATTTTAGAAAAACAAAAGAAGCAAAGAAAAGATACCCAAAAACTTTTGGAACAACAGAAAAAGTTCTTTAAACAAGTACTGCAAAAAACAGAACAAATTGTCGAATTAAAGGAAGATGTCAGAAAGATTGACGGCGAGTGGAAAAATGAAGTAAAATACATTAAGCATAAGATCGAAGTTGTTATAATAAAGGACGTACAAAGCCAGATTGCCTCGGTTTAAATTCATGATCGTTGTGACAAGGTTGCCACTTTGGGAATTTCAGTAAAACTACCAACTTTTGATGGAAAGTCATCATGGTCCAACGACCAACTGAGCAAATATAGATATCTAGTGGCCGCACTTGAGTTAAGGAATGGCGAATAATATAGATCAGCTATACCAGGTGCAAATGAAAATTTGGGTGCAGAAATATGGCGAAAGTCTGCAAGAGTTGAAGACAGATGTATGGAGGCTAATCCAGTTAGCGTACTTAAAGGCACCGGAAGACTTCAGGAAACAACTAGCTGTCCAGCTATTTTTTGATGGACTAAGAGATCCGAAGATTTAAAAAACTCTTCGACTGATGAACTTAAATAAAAGTGGTAAAGCTTTGGTACGATCATTAAAAGCCTTTAATACTTCAAGGCTAAAGTTTAAGCATTGTCAATTAAAAAACCAGACCATTTAAGCAATGCAGCCAATGGGCCCTTCGAAAAATTTTTAAGGAAAATAAAAACCATGATAAATGGTTTGGGCAACCTGCGGAAACGAATCTGTTACCGGTGTGGAAAAACTGAACACTTCATTAAGGATTGCAGAGTACTACCACAAACAAACTCACCTGCGAGAACACAATCACGTTTCCACTCACTTACGAGGACCAGGTCATCTAGTGAGTCTTTGGAAAGGCACCAGGTAAACACGGATTATCCAGAATGTCGAGGCGCATGCTGGTTAGCGATAACGAAACCCACATGGTCGTTTATGTCAACAGGATAAGAAGAACAATGGATAGTCTCACCATCGGAGGGGAATTAAACCAAGAAGACATTGTATGCATCATTGACACCGGTTTATTAGTTTACTTGGTACGCAACAACATTCTTTTGCCAGAATGTGTAAAACTTGCCTTCTTCTTTGAACAGTTACTGGAGATAATGCACCAATAAGAGAAGAGGCTAAAGTCAAATTCACTCTTGGACGGCTTAACATCGTGTAACGGGAATTTTTTCTTCGATTTTTTAAAACAAATTATTAAAGCTGGCCCTTGTATTAAGCCGTCCCATCGAGTGTTTTATTATGTGTATTATTTTATTGAACACATTAGGCAGCTCTTAAGGTTCTTTTCAGAAGGTTATAAACGTAACTCAAAATGAACTAGTTAACTAACACAGAATTAGCGAGATACTTTTATCATTACACATAATTGGCAGCTCGACGTGTAGGGCACGATTTCAGATTATTTACTTTAGTACCTTTTTTTTTAGATTTAAAATTTTTTTTGTTTTTAGTTTTTTGGTCAGTTAAGATTTTTTTCAGTCATTAATATATATCAAACGTATTTTGGCTCGCTCGAATTTGTATTATTTTTTTTACGCTTTTTTTCTCTTGAAACAATTAAAAATTTTAAGATTTTTTTGTTGTCGCAACATTCACAATTTCGATTATCGATTTTATTATTAGATATTGAGTATGGCTATTTTAGTAATTTTAAATTTTGATTTATTTATTAGATATTGAGTATGACTATTTTAGTAATTTTGGATTTTAATCTAATTATTATATTTGGAACATGACTATTTGTAGTAAAATTAATAATGATTATTTGTTAAGTCGCGTACTAGAACATAAAATAGCGTATAGAAATTAATAATTAAGTTTATAAGAGAATTATTTGTAGACTGATTCATGTAGCTTTACGTATTTCACGATTATCTTGTAGTTTTGAAGATAAGGAAGTAATTTAAAAACGTTTTTTTTCTGAGTTATTTTGCCTTGAAGCAAAATTAGATTAAAAAATCACACATATAAAAAATGCAGATCTAAATCTTGTACGTCACTCTACCCCTGTCTAAGTCATAGTCAAATTTTTTTTTGTTTTTCAAGTCAGTTCCGGTTCATAATGAATTATTTTCTAGTGTTGTAAATTTATTTACAGATAAAGCTTTTAATTGGTATTTAAATAATAGAAGTAAATTTCGTTCTTGGAGTGACTTGGTAACGAAAATTAAGTCAGATTATTTACCCTACAACTATCAGGATGATTTGTTAGAAGAAATTAAGTGTAAGAAACAATGTCCAAATAAACGGGTAGGTTAGGTTAGGTATTATTTGAGTGGGGCGTGGTCGCCCCTCCACCACAACCCCTAGTAGGTCTATTGTGGCTCACCCCTAGAGGTTACAGTTCACCACACAATCCAGACCTTCTCACGAAGTTCATGGTTGTATAGGGTGAGATTTTTTTTAAATCGGTAGGTTCTAGGTTGGTATAACCAAATATGAACCTTATTCTTCCCAGGCCAGGGCATGAACATGTAAATGTTCAGCAGTTTCGTCTCCCACGCATCAGAACCGACAGTCCATTTGTTGGTTCAGACCTATCTTTCTGAGGTGGTATCTTAGACGACAGTGTCCTGTAAGCAGTCTCGTTAGAATACGCAGGTCATTTCTGCTCCATTCTAGGATCTGCTTAGTTGTGTTTCTCGAGGGTTTATGTAGAAACGCCTTCGAGTAAGTTAACCCTGGTATATCGGACCAGTACGTGAGTATGTTTCTCTCCACCCAGTCCAAAATAATTGTTTTGACGGCACTTGTGGTGACTCCAAAAACCGGTTCTGGTCCAGTGAACGCATATTTGGCCACCTGTTTTGCAAGGGTGTCGGTTTTTTTGTTTCCCCCCACCCCCTGGTGCCCAGGTACCCACAGTAGGGTCACCCTGTTGTTCGCACCAAAGTACTCTAAAGATTTGATGCAATTCCATACAAGTTTAGAATTTATCTTGTTGGAGCTTAGTGTTTTTAAAGAGGTCTGTTGGTCAATTTTCTTGCAAACAATTCGATATCAAAGACTTTAGCCTGAAAGATTGTAGCATACCTGCCAAGACTGGTATATATTTCAATCTTTGGTTTCCTGCTGAAAACACCGGCCCCAACTCCATATGGAGTTTTTGAGCCATCTGTGTACATTACGTATTCAGTCTCTGGGAAGGGGATTTCTTTCCTCATCCATTCGTCTATCTTCGGAAAGAGGTCTTTGAACAACTTTTTTACGTGTATTTTTGTAGCTAACAAGTCAGGAACCATCCCGAAAATTTGGTGGTTTTTTGTTTTACTTAGTATCCCGGAGTGATCTCCAAGTTGCTCTCCATTAATTTGCCTTTCAAAAAAAATAAATCTGTAGGAGACTATTCTAGCCTCCCTCTCTAGGAGAATATCTAGGGGGGGGGGGAAATTTAGGAGCTGTTCCATCGCTGCCGTTGGTGTGCTGGACATAGCTCCAGTTATGGCCAATCATGCCAGCTGCTGAAGGCTGGCAAGCTTTGCTCTAGCTGTCTGTTGTAACCACTTGGTCCACCGGACTACTGAACCATACGTGACCATAGATATTATCATTGTTTGATAAATCCAGTAAATCTGTTTGGGGTTTATTCCTTAAGATTTGCCACATACTCTTCTGAGATTCTAGAGAGAAAACCTGGCTTTGTTTATTGTTTTTTTCAGGTGGGCGTTCCAGGTGAGTCTTTTATCCAGAACTACACCCAGGTATTTTACTTCCGCCGCAAATGGAATGCTCTCTCCATAAAAGGCAGGCTACCGAAGCTTATCTAGCTTTTTTCTTTTTGTAAAAGAAATAATTACAGTTTTCCGGTGGTTGACAGATATCTGTTTTCTCTCGCACCATCTGTATACTGTGTTGAGAGCTTCTTGGAGGACGTTTGAGATCGTCGCTTCAAATTTCACTCTAACTATTTTAACCAAATCATCCGCATAGCATTGAAAATCTACTCCCTGCATGGAAAGCTCGCTGAGCAGAGAGTCTACTAGGAGTGACCACATTAGGAGGAAAAGTACCCCACCTTGTGGACATCCCTTCGTAATTTTCTTATGTTTAAGGGAATGGCTGATCTTTCCTTCTAGATTGTTTAGTGCTAAATCCGTAAATTTGCTGTTTGGTAGGCATATTGATGGGGGTTTAAGGGATGTTTCCTAAGATTCCACTGTCTAATATGTCCATTAATAATTCTTTTTAGATTTTCATTAAGAATTAAGTGAGGCTGATCGGCCGAAAGGATTTAGGTAGAAAATGGTTCACCGTACCCGTTTTATGAACGGGTAACATTGTATATTAATGATATGTATGGTTTATCTAATAAACTTAAAATTCAACCAGATTTTTGTTTTAAGATCAGAATCTATCTGTGGTGCGTCTGCTTATAAAGTATTTTTTTGCGATTTAGAAACATGTAAAATTCAGTAATTGGTTCTAAGTTTGGTAAGATTAAAAATTTAAGCTGTGCCGAAGTTAAGTTAAGGGTACGATAATGGGAAAATTCATAAATTAGTATGTAATAACTTTTGAGGTTGTTGGTATTGACTACTGTTAAACTTATAAATCTATAGGTATTCAGTATAATAACTTTATTCATATTTTATTGAAATTCCCATTTACAATTTTGGAAATTAATTGTAAGTATATCTAAATTAGAAGATTAATTTCCCAAGTTTACCCATTTAGTTGAGTCAAGTTAAACTTGACTCGTGAGGTTTAGTGGGTTTTGGGTAAGTGAGTTAGTTTAGTTATGGCGAAACGTCGACATAACCAAGCGTTTAGATGCATAAAGTGCAATGAGTAGCAAATCTTGAGTTAGAATAATAAGTAGCTTATCCGATTCGACAACCACCAAGACGACTATCATTTGCGAAACAACAAGAGGTGGAAAAGATGGTTGATAAAATGATGAAAGATGGAGTGATAGAAGAATCAGCATGCCCTTGGTCTGCGCCAGTTGTGTTGGTTTCCAAACAGGATGGATCCACAAGATTCTGTGTGGACTACAGAAAATTAAATGATCTTACAAAAAAGGACAGCTACCCATTACCCAGGATTGACGACACTTTGACAACATTGGCAGGTTTACGTTGGGTTTCAACACTCGATTTAAAGAGCGGGTATTGGCAAGTGGGCATTTATAAGGATGAAAAAAAAAAGACTCCTTTTTTAACTGGAAATGGACTTCATTTGGTCTAAAGATTGTAAAGGCGAATTCAAGAAATTATTATCTGCTCTATGTTCCTTCTAATATTGGGCTTTTCACAACAAAGAGGCCTATTCGTGCTAGACACAGATGCTAGTGTTAAAGGAATCGGAGCCATACTATCACTAGTGAAGACGTCTCATATACAGACGGATTTAAATTAGAAAATAGAGCAAGACTGGGCATTTACCAGTCAAGACCATGCAATGCCATTAGCATAAATTTTGGCCACTTTGCTACTGTGTTTTAGACCAAAATAACGAAAAATTTTACCTATGCCCACATCATGATGCAAAGGTAATAAAAAAACAAAAAAAATTACATTGTGGGTGACGCTAAAATTGGTAAAATTTTGATTTTAAATAAGTAATAACACCAGAAAGTAGTTACATGGCAAAAAAAGAGGACAGGTTAACAAAAGCAGAAGTATTACAACAGCTGATAGTCCCTGAGCCAACATGCAGTATTTCTTACAGTAAAACTGAAAACAGGTTATGAGAAAACCACCGCTCTTACAGGAGAGAGCATCCATGTATGAGATATTCAAAAAATTTTTTAAGAGGTCATCTAGAAAAAAGGCATAAAAATTCCTGTAAGCAAAGGAAAATAATGCATGCAGTAAGGATCATTACAGGACACTGCTGCATAAATAAACACCTACACATTACAGGGATTGCAAAAACCCCTTTTGTAGGTTCTGTAAGGTGCAAAATAAGTCCTTTACTCACTGCCCATGATGCTAAGACAAAGACAATTCGGGGAACCAGAATTAAAACCTAAAATGCTTAGGAAACGTCCATCGTTAACATCTAGGAATTTTTCAAAGGTAGCAGTTTTGACCGCAGTACATGGCAAAATTGACCCTTATACCAACTTTTAAAAAAAATAAAAACATTTTAGATTTCAGTAAATAGACAGACAGTTTGGTCGACATTAAAATATTACATGATAATAACAACCCAATTTCCTGTACTTAATTTTTTTCGTCTGAAAATAACACGGCTTGAGCTTTTAAAAAGTGGTATCTATTAAATATTTTGGTACAATTATAATGAAAACAGAACAAATTCCGAGATGAAGACCAAATATGCTACAAAGCTTTGAAAAAAATTTATGGATCTGTTCTGGACAATACAGGTTATCAATGGCAGAAAAGATACGATAAAGAGTTTAAGATTAAGAAAACTGGGACATAAAAAGAAAATGAAAGAGATCAAATCTGTAAAAAAAAAGGTTTTAAATTCGTTCTAATTGAAACAAGACCAAGAGAAAGGGTTCGACAGCGTTAGATGGACAACATACGGAATAACCTAAGCGAGGTTAATTAAATTAACAAAAAGGAAAAAGAAGAAGAAAAATAATATGGATTCGAAGAATTCTTTAAAGTAAAATATGTTTAATGACGATAATATTTTCTATACTTATACCAATTTGAAAAGGAGTTAAAACTTTTGATCTAATAATTTGAAGACTCCAATGAAAAAGCTCCAGTCTCCATGCTAAGTCAGTGGAGAGGAATTAATTCCTATGTTAAGTTTACAATGCTAAATATATTAAAATTATTATTATTATTAAATTAGCCAAGTCCCATGCTAACTATGTTAAGAAAAACCTACTCATATGCTAAATCTATAAAAAGGGGCCTATTATCATACTACTTTCATACGGAGGGACTAACTTACATGTAAAGTCCACAAAAAATGGACTGACTAACATGCAAAAAATGCTCTCTTTATAAAGACTTTATAAAGAGGGACCATCTTTTATAAAAAGATAAAAAAAACTAACTCACATGACTTCATAAAGAAAGTTTAACTTCTATGCTTAATCCATAAATAGCAACCAAGTTACATGCTTACTTTATATATAGGGACAAACTTCCATGCTAAGTCAATGGAAAAAGGGCCATTTAAGCTCCAAGCTCTGGTATTCGAAAACCTGGTCGATGCTGCAATCTGGAATGCTCTATATTTACAAGACAGCTCGTCGTGAACGCAGTTTCATGTGTTGACTGCCAATACATGGTAAAGGCGAACTTACAGCCAACTTTTATTAGTGTAGTTCGTCAAGTGTGGATTCCCGAGCAGGGATAAACATTCGCACACACATACACACACATAGAAATAGACATTCGAACAGACAACGGGACAGGCAATGGGACATGGAGAACGATTCGTTAGCGTATCCAATTAATTCTTTGTTCAGTAACGTTCGAACTACTTTGTGTTTTCGTTTCATTGTCACTCGGTCGAATGGTGCATCAAGAGCGCTGTGATTTATTTTTCCAGCAACGGCGATCGAGGGTCATCAACTAAGCGCGAGTTCGGTTTATGTAACAGAAATAATATTTAATTATTCATACCAATGTGTTTACTACAATCAATAAAATTAACTACACTTTACGTTATTAAACGTCTGGTATTTTTATTTTAAATGTATGAATGGTTGAGTTTGCTTTTATAGTAAACGGAACAATTACGTAATCGAAATATGCGCGAAAGTGTGTTGTAGTAGTCGGGGGCATGTTGAAAATTTGATAGTGGTGATTAAAATCAGCCGCATAACAATTTTTAATTTGTTATTTAACACAAAATTGGAGTTTTAAAAATAAAATATGCCCCAAACTAAAAAAGCAACACCCAATAGTCGCAAAATAATGCAAATACCTGCCTTTAAATACACAATTCTAACAACGAGTTCACCATTCACTAGGCGATAAACAAATCAAATTTTTGTTTTTGCGTCTATTGTCTCAGTTATGGTGCCATTACAAATAAAACTATGATACAAATACGAAACAAAAACTACGAACTTTTTGCGAATAATATAAATTTATTGGTAATAGGATAAATCAGATGTTTTACCTCAATTTACGTTTTGCCTATCGTTTACTTTATTTTTTTATATATGAGATTATGCTGTAAGCTTTGTAGCCTCTTCCAGTGATGGTGGGTTTATTTTATTCCTTAATTAAATTTAAGCTATTATATGCTGTTATTAATCATGCTTATTCTTTGTATTCACGACCAAGGCAATAATAAAACTTGCAATCGAAAACGATCATAATTTGTGTAAAAAGATGTTTGATCCAACGTGCTTTCCTGGACAGCGTTATATGGTAGTATATGAAAATGATTTTCTCGCAATTTATTTATTATTTTGATAAGTCATTTAATTTATTTTTTTTTTCAAATAAAAATAATAAAATTAATCCAATATTTTGTACTGGGCATCAAACTACCAGCTGTAGAAACTACTAAGATACCTTAGCAAAGAAGTAGAAAAAACCATCAGGCGATATTCAGAGAAAGTCTAACTAGATAGTGACTGGATACTGCAATCTACGTAAGCATTTTTATGAAATGACACTAAGTAAAACTCGTCTACACTGAAGCTCCGAATAATAGGTCGAGAACACTTGCTTTGCGAGTGGCCAGAGAATCCATACTGGGAAAAAAATGAAGTTTTACCTATCCGATGTAACTTATGGAAAGTTGTACAGGTGTCAAAATGGGTTTTTTTCTTCATTTTAAAACCATTTTCACAGTTTGTTACTTTTTTTGTAAAAATAAATCATCCCGTACCTGTGGTAGGTACGTCAATGGATAACCCGGAATAATTGCAAAGCCTTCTTTTTATTAACTCTGTGTTTGAATTAAATTTTCCCTCGATGAGCGAAATTTTTCGGATGAACATAATTTTTCAGCTATAAATTGGCCACGTATTTTTTTTGGTAAGTAAATATTGAGTTTTGCGATCATTTAATATTTATATTTACACCCGATCTCACTTGTAGACCCTTTTTTTTAAGATAAACTAATATTGATTCTAATCGCGATGTCGATGGCTCTTGCACAATTTTAACCAGCGAGCGTTGGTAAATACAAATGTAATTAAAACAAGAAATAATTTTAATGTATTTACAATTAAAAAAATCCAATTATATTTATAAAATAAAAACGGCTTACATTTAAAATATTGCTTCAAATTTGCAAATTATTGTTTAATAAATGGCACATTTTCAAAAATTTAAGATGAGAGCTGATTACTATCAATGTGTGTGTCTGTGAGTATAGACGCCCGCAGAACTTATAATGGTCTAGGCAAGTAAATACTTTACGTGAACATGTTAAAACCAATAATTTACGACCTTTAATATTTTTATATTTTAAAAGTTATTAGACTTGAATTATTATTGTAAGGGACAACCCTGTATAAAATTAAAAGAACTACGCGCGAAATTTTTTAAGCAGGAATATGTAATCATGTAGAAGAGGGTTTAGTTTTAGTTGTTGTATAAGTTTTTTGTTATTGCTATATTTTTTTTTTATATGTTCTGGTTCCCACGAAAAGAGATATCCTGTAATGTTCAGATAACATCGTGGGAACCAAGGTAAAGAAGGTAGGAGTTGGTGTTCTTCTTAAATTTCTGGAGGTTGTATGCCTCGGGGAACACCTCCCTAGGCAATGAGCTCCAAAGCCTCGCAATTCGTTGGATGAATGAGTCTTTGGAAAGTGATGTTCTGCAGGTCTCCAAAGTGACCACGAAGGGGTGTGAAGACTGAACTTGACGGGTTAATCTCGAAGAGACTGCCAAAGGAGGAACGATTGTTGATATTTCAGAAGAGCATCGCCCATGAAAATATCTATAAAATAGAGACAAATCACCAACTTTTCTACGGTGTTCCAGACAAGTAAGCGAGTTTGTAAGCGAGGCATCACCGACGAGACGAATTGCCCTTTTTTGGACAGAATCCAATAGCTTCAGGATATGTTTAGGTGCCGCACTCCAAATATGGGAACAGTATTCCAGTACAGGTCGGATCTGTGCCTTATAGATCATAAGCAGCTGACTGGAGGTGAAATAGCTTTTGGCACGAAACAAAAAACCAAGTTTTTGGGATGCACTTTTGGCAATGGACCTCACGTGATTTTCTCAGGAAAGGTTATTGCTTATAGTAATACCAAGCATCGATATGGATGACTTCAGTGGTATGGTTACTCCTGACAAAGTTATGTTAGGCACAGTGAGATCGGCTTTTCTAGAGAAAAGACATGCTTGTGTTTTGTTTGCATTGAATTCTAATAAGTTATTGGATTCCATTCGAGAATTGTTGCTAAATCCATATTTATATTGTTAACATTTTTTCCTCGTTCATTTCTGGTTTCACGGGCTGATATAGGGGCCCTGGAAGAGAAAGCGGTATGGAGGGTACTATCATCGGCAGCTGTGTACGGGCATGAAGTTGCTTTCAACAGGTCGTTGATGTGAAGTAAAAATAGTGTTGGTGCTAGAATGGATCCTTGCGGAACACCAGCATTTATGAGTAGAGTGTCAGATGAAACTCCATCGACCACTACATGGAAAGACCTGTTTGAGAGAAAACTAGCAAGCAGAGAACACAGCTGAGGGGGAATATATTTCTTTTTAAAATAAGTAGAACGAAAAATAACAAAAACTACTCTGCGAAAACAATTGCTAATGAAATTAACCAAAAAAGTGGTGATTATTACGATGATTTGAATTCAGAAAATTTTATTAAGTGGGTAAGAACACAGTTGGTTCCGAATATAAGACTAAACAGTGTTTTGGTTGTGGAAAATGTTAGTTACCACAATACCAAGGGAGAAAAATTGCTAGTAGAAAGGTGGTTAAATGGTTAAAGAACAAAAACATAAGTCATAATCACAAAATAACAAAACCGGAATTGTACTAAATCATATTGGAACACAAACCCCGTTTTACAAAATATATTCTAGACGAATATATGCAATCAATATGTAGTCTTGCGATTACCACCCTACCATCCAAAATTAAATTAAACAGAAATAATTTGGAAAAGACTCAAACATTGGGTTGCTTGTCACAATGTACCTTTTTCCAGTGGTACTGGTAATGTTAAAAAACTGGCAAGACAACAATTTGCAAAATTACCAAAAAGGATTGGCAACGTGTATGCAAAGGTGCTTAAAAATATGAGATTGAGTTGGCTGAAAGAGAATATATAATATTTGAGAAAAAAGATAAGGGTTGGCGTTTTATTATTTTATACTGGAGACTTTGACAAAAACCCAGAGGAAAAATTATCGAATGATAAATTGTCCCGTGAAGAAGATATATTGTTCGGTAAGCGTATCTGATATACTTTGGTACCCAATCCTTTATAAATCTGACACTGACTACACTGACTTTGGGTGTATGGTGGGGGACATTGACATGTCTTTTTCTTTAAACCTTTAAGTTTACCATATTTTTTACAGTGCTATTTATTTTATATATAATGTGACAAAGGTCCGTTTTTTAAAGGCAGTTGTATATTTCCCATTAAATTTTAATTTATTATCCCCTGGTAGATTTAGAATGACGAACAGTGGGTTGAATAAGATAGGATAGACCTTGATAAAAAATACTGATTACATTGAAGGTTTTAAGTTATTAAAAACTTCTTAAAGGTTGTATATTTATGCAAGAAGATGGTAGGGATTAATGTACTATCATGTGAGGAACAGTGTTTAAAACTTGTAATAAAAATTATGGACGGGATACAAATATATTGGACTGTATTTACTGATGAAAGATGTTAAAAAATTAATTGGCAATGGCAAATCTAAAATGATACGTATAAAAAATCTTAGAACCACCTTAGTTTAGCCTTTCGTTCCTTCTTATTCTTTTGGTCCTTACACTGATGAACTCACTATCTCTTAGAGATACAGGAATATATTGGTTTGCTGGTAACTTTGGATACCATAAATATTACCTTTCAACATTTGAAATGCGACACGTTATGCCTGTCTTATAAATGATTTACAATTGTATTAGATATGGTTCTATATATGAAATTTAATTTCGTTTTATAAAGATTTCATTTAAGTTGAAATTGTAATAAACTAACTTAATTGAACGGAGTGAAAATATTTCTTCTTGACATTAGCTTTCACGTTGTATATGTGGTTTTTAACATTGAAGTCTTGTTATTTTATATGTCATTGATATGCAGCTACGTTCCGTAATTACATCAGATCTCATCTATACATTTTACAGTTTTATAAAAATTATCGTACCAATTATTGCTATTAATTAGCGAAAAGTTAGAGATAAAATGTCATTTAAAAATCATACATACTGCACGGATAGAAATAAGTGAAAACCGAACACATAGGGTTTACAGTTTTTGGAAAGTTGTGATAATTACCTACTGGTGTAACTTTTCTATTAACATTTTAAATTTGGACCAAACCAACTGTATTATATTGTTGTAACTGTTTATAGAATAATTGTTTAAAATTGAAAATTAACTATGTAGGTATTTAAAGAAAGTAATAACTGATTTGTACTATAAAAAAGTATGGTCAGTTCTTTGTTTCCGTTGGTACTTCAACTGGTCACATGCACTTTTGCTTTAACGCTCTTAAAAACTAATGACTAAGTCTAAAACAGCAACTACTGATGTTTCTTAGTTTTTATCTAGCCAATCATTTGTTTGTCGTGATAAATACGAAGTCAGGTCTTAAAGGTTGACATTATAATTTTAAAAAAATGTTTATTAAAATAAACTTCTTAAAACTCAAATGGTATATGGTAATTTATTTATTTATAGAACAAAATAATTTACATTTAAATTGCAAATTATCATTACGTTAATCCTTTAGAGGTATTTGGAGTTACCTGTTCGTAAGTTTGGTGCAAAAAAACTTACATAAATACACACATATAATCCCCATTTTTCCGTGGGGGCAGGCAAAGACCACTTTTTACCATCTGCTACGGTTTTTACACACGTCTTTCGCTACTTCTACTTTCATCGGCGCTTTTATAAATGCTCGTCGGTTGCTGGTACTGTTAAGCAGGCCTTTCTTTAAAATGATCGAGATAAGTTTGCCCAAGTCTGTTTTGACAATCTTCTTTTATCCATCCTCTCTACTTGTTTAAACAGTTCATGAGGAGTATATTTCATCTCAAATTGGTCTTAAAAATTATTCAATTCCCAGCTTTAGATTTATTGACGTTCTTGTAGTAAAAATTAAATCAAGCGTAAATTATTTTTATGTATGTACATTATATATTCCACCGAAAACCCCACTAGAGGAATATGAGACTCTGTTTGAGTGGTTAGAGTCACTAACTTTTTGGTATGAATCGAAAATTATATTGGTAGGCGATTTCAATCTTCCGGATTATACAATATATCCTAATAATTCATGTTCCAATGCTAGACTAACTGCTCTAAACAACTTCGCAAACATTTTTGATGTAACTCAATTAAACTTTGTTTTAAACCATAATAATAAACTGTTAGACTTAGTATACTCTAACTTAAATTGTACCGTAAAAAGATCTTTGGACCCACTCGTTAGAGAAGACAACCATCATCCAGCATTAGAAATAACCTGTACTTTAAAGGTGAAAATTGAAAGAGTTAACAATCTAGAATTATCTTATGAAAAGTGTTACAACTTCCGTAAAGCCAATTTCCCATTATTATACGAAATGATAGGTAATATTGACTGGACGTTCTTAGACACCTTTGTTGAAGCTGAGGATGCCTGCACATATTTTTACGGCAAATTATATAATGTATTAGACTACTGTGTATCTAAGTACTCTACGAGTAACAAAAATAAATACCCTCCATGGTTCACTGGCAGTATTATAAGGCAAATTCGTAGGAAGTATAAATACTGGCGCTTGTATAAAGATAACAACGACACTCAATCACTTGAAGAATTTAGACAACTTAGACAGGCAATAAAAACTGCCGTTAACATTGCACATACAAATTATGTCAGACAATCTGAATCTGAGATAAATATAAATTCTAACACATTTTGGGCCTACGTTAACAATAAAAACAAATCTGGTAAAGTACCTAATAGCATGACATACGAAAGTCAGATACTAGCTAATCCATCGGATATACTAAATGAGTTTGCAGACTTTTTTGGTAGTTCTTTCGCGGACCCTTTAAACTTAGCCTGAAATACCATAGAGGATAATGATTCATCGAACCACTTAAATTTAAATATAAGCAGCTTTCAGGAGAAAGAAGTTTTAGCTACAGTGACGTCTATTAAAGCAAAACCCACCACAGGAACGGATCATATCGCTGCATTTATTGTTAGAGACTGTGCTTCAGTATTAGCTCACCCATTAACAACCCTTATTAATGTTTGCATTCGTTCACATACGATACCTTCTATGTGGAAGTGCTCTAAGGTATGTCCGATCTTTAAAAAAGGAACGCGAACTGATATAAAAAATTACAGGCCGATTTCAATTATATGCAATTTTTGCAAGGTATTTGAAATATTGGTGCAAGGAGTTCTGTATCAACACGTCAACAATTATATTCTAGACCAGCAGCACGGTTTCGTAAAAGGCCGATCAACAACAACAAATCTTACCGTTATTGCACAAGACATAGCGGAAAATATAGATAACAGAATTCAGACAGATGTTATTTACATGGATATGACCAAAGCATTTGACAGACTTAACCATAATCTAATGTTGCAAAAACTCTCGAATTTTGGCTTATCGAGTAACCTACTTGCGTTATTCAAATCATATCTGTCCGGCCGCACACAGTATGTGCAGTTAAATGGATTTAGGTCTAACAAATACCTCGCCAAATCAGGTGTACCGCAAGGATCTAACCTCGGTCCACTACTGTTTAATATCTTTAACAATGACATTGGTGACATAATTAAGCTTAATTTTTTACTGTATGCTGATGATCTAAAAATTTTCTCTCCCATCATTAATATGACTGAATGTGAGAAACTATCGAAAAATCTTAATCAAATAAGCCAATGGTGCAGTCGTAATAATTTAGCGTTAAATCCTACCAAATGTTGCGTAATGTCATATACATTGAGATCTGATCCAATTATATTTGACTATAAGATAGACAATTATTCTCTAGACAGACCATGTAATTTTAAGGATCTTGGAGTTACTTCCGACCGAGAGCTATCTTTCCAAAACCACATAGACAATATAACTACGTCAGCAAACCGTATGTATGGATTTATAATTAGAGTAGGCCGCGACTTTAACCATTTAACACTTAAAACTCTCTACTATGCTTTTGTGAGATCAAAGCTAGAATATGCATCGGTTATCTGGAACCCATATTATCAAGTGCATATTTATAAACTGGAGGCAATCCAAAGACGCTTTCTCAAATACCTAAGTTTTAAAGTAGATCGGACTTATCCACTAATTGGCACGGCACACGAGAGTTTACTGTCAAGACATAGCTTTTTCACTCTGGATAGAAGACGAGAATGTTCTAGTGTCATTATGCTACACAAAATAATTAACAATGAAATTAAATGTCAATGCTTACTACATCAGATAAACTTTAAAATTCCCCGTCAGGCATCTCGATACACCGACTCATTCTACACTACCACACCACGAACAAATATACTTAAAAACTCTCCTGTTCATACTATGTGTAGCAACTATAACCTAATAAGTGACCAGCTTAATATATTCTATTGTAATTTGAGGCAAATTAAGAGCTATTATTATCAGCAGTAATAATGTTGTGTTAGTCTCAAGCTTTCTACTAATGTTAGTCTGATTTTGTAAATTGTGTATTACTCTTAAGCTTTTTTATTGTTAGTACTATTGTGCAAATGTTTACTTTGTTCCTGTTCTGTAATTGAAAATCTTTTTTTCTGTAGAACAGTGTAAATAAATAAATAAATAAATAAATAAAATAAATAAACCATCAAAGCATATTTTTTATTTATTTTTGTTTCCGCATCTTCTTTCACACCAAAGCGTGGTGTGAGTTTCCTCACTTTATCAGAGTCACTCCGGTTATAATTTTCAGACTACTTATCTCTGCAGCGTTAATTCTACTTTCATGCTTCTTCTGCCAAACCCAATATTTATTACTATACATAAGCCATTCATTTGTTTCCCTGCCAACACCCTCTGCTCAATATTACAGTCATACTTTTGACTCTCGTAAACTTTGAACTCGAGTATACAAACTTATTCACTTGTTCAAAGTTATATAGTAAAAAAATTAGGAGATAATCTACATGCGTTGCATTAAAAAGTGTCGTGTGAAAAAATAGGAAAATGCGTCAGTTAAAAATTTTTGCTAAAATTTAATAAACAACTGCTTAAATGCCAACAAATGTTGATACGCGGAGAGAATTGCGTGTCGCGTTCAGTAATTTTTATAAGACACAAAAATCTTTGTTAAAAGACGCTGAACTTGGGAACAATCCTTTTTTTTTTTAAAATTATGACAATGTGAAGAAAATCAATGAAATTGTCAGTAAAATTAAAGTTTTAATATAAGAATGATAGTAAACATGGTCAATATTATCAACAAAAAGGTTAGAAAGATGAGTCAATTTGACTGTTGTTCTAGTGTATTGACGATATCATTTTAATATAATAGTAAGTTAGTTACTGTTGATGTACCAGCTGTTGTTTAATTTTTAAATTTTTAAAATAAAAAGAAATCTGACTAACTAGGAGTTGTTTGAATAATATTGGTATAGCAAAAAGTTTGCTTATTGGTCTAAAGTTTTCGATTTCTTTCTAAGAACCGTTTTTTAAAACTGGCCGTGACATAACTATTTCGCCAGGTAGGATGAAATATTTGATTTTTGAATGACAAATCGAATAAAAGTTCCTATGGATTACACACACCGTTTCAGTAAATATGAAGAAATTTCGTCTAGTCTAGAACTCATCAGATTGTCTTTCAAAATCATTATTTTATTAAAAACTTTCATAAGTCTTATTTTTAATAAAAAAATCGATACAGTATTAACTTAAATAAAATTATTATAATCAGCAACCTCAATATTGCTATATACACTGTTAAGAAAATAAATTTACAATATATGTGCCACAGCCTTCTTTATCATTGTATGTTACAGTATTAGAAATTCCATTATTTTTTTTTTCAAAGAATTGATATAGTTACAAAAATATCTGAGATTAATTGGGATGTTGTTATCAATCATACCTTTGTAGTTATAATAACATAATTCGGATACATCTTTGCGGCAAATTTTTCAAATTACAAGAAATAAAAAAATTATTAATATCAGAAGTCTCTTTAAATCTTTTGTAAGCTTTTTTTTTTTCTATTTTATCAGTTAATAAATGCAAAGTAATTATTTAAACCTATAAAATCAAAATTTTTAAAATGATAGTAATGAGTATTCCATTTCATACTCTCATGACTATTTGGTAGTTCTAATTCGCAGGTTGCTACATGATTTGTATTGTCGGGTAGTAATAGATCAGTTGCAACATTCATCGATAAAAAAATTTACAAATTGGCGAAATCTAAGTCTGGAAATACATTATTGTTTGGGTTCGATGATTCCAAACACTTGATACAATAACTAAATAATTTTATTCTAATATTTCTACACAATAAATTTTTCTTTACAAATTACTTAGATATTCACAACTGTATACAATCTTTTTATAACATTTTATAATAACTTTAAAAACTTGACTTTAAACTAAATTAAAAACTTCGATCTATGATTATATTTAAATATCTGCAAACCAATGATCTCGACAAATCGATGCCTATCTGGGATCTTTTCGAAATTATTAGACCTTTCCAGAATCATCCATTGTCTTCTATTATTTCTGCAGCTATCATTATACCTTCCCCTTATTGTGGTCGATGCGCTGTCGCCTCAAGGCGACAGTGTCGGCTCAAAAATTATAACAATATTAATTTGTTTGGGGCTAGAAAAAACAAATTTTTATCAATAACTTTGCTGAATATTTAACTGAACAATGCTGTATTAGTCCATCCTAATCTTGTGTGAGATCAGGTGGCCAATTATAATCGCCAAATAAAATTACTGAAGAGTTCATATACCTGAATGGTAGATTTTCGACTGACTGACAGTGGCTTTCATAGATGACATTTCTAAAACCCCGACGAATGTATGTTGAAACTTCATTTGTTGTGTGTAAGATAAACGAATAAATGTTTAACATTAATATTTACTTAAATGCCATTAAAACTTCACCAATTTTCAGGTTGCTTGTTGATAGTTGATAGTTTTTTAAACCAAGCTTTGAAGTAGCAAATAAGTTTGTCAATTAAGTCTCAGTTAAGGTTATGCCATTATAATCACAGCAAGCCACAGAAATCTGCAATTCAATTAATTAAGTTCACAATCCTCCAACATTCTGATAATTATACTTAAGGCTGCTTTGACGGGTCTCGGCTAGTTAGATTTGTTTGAGATGGATACGAATTAAATGGACTGTAGTTTAATTTATGATTACAAAGACTAATAACCGATCAAAACATCGATGGCAAATCTATTAAAAAAATTATATGAAATATCTTAGACCAACCATGTCAAAATTTACTTTTAATATTTGGTTCACCACTGGTGAATAATTACACCGGCACCTTTAGATACCGAACTGTAGCACGTGATGATTGTCGGTTATGATTGTTGCACAATTGTAGCAGACAGTTCTCTTCATAAACGTTTATATCGTTTAATAAAGATCCTGTTAAAGTTAAGAACTAATATATTTGCTTGATTAAAAATGGTAAATTTTTTGCTCGTGGGTCTTCCTTGTTGTATCTACCTTGCACATGTGGTTTCTGACATTTTTGACGTATTGTTATTTCTTTTTTTTGATACCTACCCGAAGTGGGAGTTTTATCGCCTTTGCTGTGGTCACTGGTAGTCTACAACATGATAGTTAAGCTACACGATTCTGGTTTCACGACTCAAGGTTAGGCCGATGACCTGGTCGTCACTATTAGGGGCAGACATGACGAAGTAATCTACAATCGCATGCAAGTAGCTTCAAACACAATCAAAAGCCGGTGCGCAACAGTTCAGGTTCTAATCCCCAAAAGGTAAAAGTACGAATTTAAATCCCTTACTCTGAATGGAATCCACATTTTCAAAAGAAGTTTAATATTTAGGCGTAGTAATGGACCAAAAACTGACATAGAACAGTCAACTTAACTACATTCTTTCCAGAGTTATAACGGCAAGCTGGACATGCCTAAGTCTTTGGCAAGACATGGGGTCCGAAACCAAAAATAATCTACTGGTCATCCCAGAAGATTATTAAACCCATGATCACCTATGTATTATTGATAGGGTGGCCAAAAAAGCAACAAATTTCGGCACAAGTCAAGCTGTATAAAATACAGCTGCTAGCTTGTCTGGGAATTACAGTGGCAATATTCACGTGCCCTACTACAGCCGTAGTGGTAATTGTGAACCTTTTACGTTTGCACTTATGTGTTATGAAAGAAGCAGCAATCAGTCCCTTATATTTCATCCCATCACAATTTCCGGAAATACCCTTGAACCAAGTCCCTCCATCTCGATTTTGGGAGTCACGGTGTCCAATAATATGTCTTTGCATAACCATGTTGCTAACATCGCAAAGTCGGCAAGCCAGAGGCTAGGTTTTCTGTGGAAAGCCAAAAAGTTTTTTACTCCTGATCAACTGTTGACGACGTACAAGGCTTAAATCCGACCTCTACTGGAGTATTTCTCGCATATTTGGGGTTCAGCAACACCTCTTCTAGATTCCATTCAGAGAAGAGCCGTTCGCTTGATAATTAGCTCAACTCTCACAGATACTCTTCACCCTCTAGAACATAGAAGAAGAGTTGCAGACCAGTCATTGCTCTACATATATTTCCATGGCAGATGCTCCAGAGAAATAAAAAACTCTTGTACCACCATTGGCCACATTCGGCCGAAGAAGTCGGCACGCTGATCAGTCTCACCCATTTACTCTCAAGATTGACACTACAAGGACCAATCTTCATCAAGAATCCTTTTTTTACAGGGCTGCTACGGAATGGAATAAGCTTCCAAAATCAGTTTTTCCAGAGAACTATGACCTGCAACTTTTTAAAAAGCGTGTCCACAATCATTTCCTTTCTATAATCACTTCCCCTTCTAATAGTCGCAGTGCGGGCCGTCTGCGGCCCACACGATAGGTCTACCCTTTTTCGACTATTTTCATAAAAAAAAAAATTAAGCTAAACAATAAATATCAAAGCAGGAAATCGAATTGGACATTTAAAAATTTTAAATAATATTTCCCTAGAATCCATGTCTAAGCCGACGGATATCACGCCAGTTAGGTACGACTTTGAAATGCAATTTGAAGTGGTCATAAACAACTACCGAATTTTCACAGAAAACAGACCTCAAGATGGATAAAAGGTTTGACGTGGGCGTTACTGGGCCAAATTTTAGACTCTAAAAATCTCTTGGTAACACCCCAACCATCTTCCAAGCAGCATTATATGCCATATGGATATGTGGCCAAAAGTACCTCAAAAGGGAAACCCAAAGGCAGAAATCTATATTTTGTTAGATAGCCAAGCATCATTAAAATCTCTAAAGTCATACACTTGTGAGTCCAAGCTGATTTGGGACTATAAACAATTTCCGAGACAACTGACAGCAAACAACCAGGTCACAGGGTTTCCAGGTCAGTGTGTTTTAGGTCACAGGGAAGCTAAAGGCAACGAGGAAGCAGACTGCCTTGCCAAGGATAGAGCAAAAACATCATTTTCTACACCAGAACCCTTTTGTGGACTTTTTAAGGCTCACTGGAAAGAAGAGGTTCGACGCTGAGAAAATAAAATCTTACTGGAATAAAGTACCAAGACAAATACAGACAATAAAGCTACTAAGCCACTTGCCAAAGAAAGCTTAACAGCTTCTCGAGTTGGATAAGAAATACTTAAAACTCTCTGGACACTGTCCTCTGAGGTATCACCTGAAAAAGATGGGCAAAACAGAAAATAATATTTGCAGCTACTGCGAGAATTTCGCAGAACATTTGCTTTGCGAATGCCCAGCGTTTTTGTGAAAGGGGCTCAAGTTCCTGGAAGAGGCTTTCTTAAAGCCATCTGATGTCAGAACTTAGCTTTCAGGAAACTGATAAACTTTGTACGAAGTCTCGAAATCCCGTACCTTAAATAGATTAACCCCTAATTGCACAAAAAATCTGATAGGTCAAGGTGTTTAAAAAGCTGCATACGACCCCTCCTTCAATCTACAATCTACAATCTTGGTACCTAACTCTTATCACTAGAACTAACTCCTTATCTTGAATATCTATGGACTTCAGAATATTTTTTTCTTTTTTTTATAAAACTCAATACTTTGATTTAATTCATGTGCACCTGATCTTTTCACATTATAGAACAATATTAGGAAAATATTATTTGTAATATTGATATTGTTATTATTATTATTTAGCACCAATATAAACGGGTATTTTGCCTTTTATGTATCTGCTTTTCCAAAAACTCCGTTAATTTAAACTTTTTTTTTGCATGTTTATATTTTCCCTTTTAAATATTTGTTCGTGATTTTAAATCGTGACATTTTTAGTTAGCATTCCGCGTCGCAGTAGAATGCTTCATATTTAAATTAAGAACCCCACACAGATCGCTATCCCGAAATTCTTTTCTCATCTTTTCTACGTTATAAATTTATAAAGTAGCATAATAATTAAAATTTCCTGGCCTCGAGCAATTTACTTCTAGGTCTTAAGATTTTAATAATGATAAGCTTTGATGAAGTCGGTTATAAAAATATTTTATTCTATTTTGCCAAGCAAAAAAAAAGGAAATTAAGCAGTTTCCTTTCAATTTTTTTTTTACTTAAAACTCCTCTTTTTTTTGGAAAATAATTTTTTTGTAACAACATAGTTTTACACATAATTTTTTTTAGATAAAAATTAAAAAAAAATTCTAATAAGGAGGGCTGCAGGTTCTTATAGAAATAACCGTCTCAAAAAGTACCTAGTTAGCGAAGTACATTTCCCGGACTACGTCGGGAATCTGTAAGTATCATTCATTACCATAGCAACGAAATAACGACTTACCAATTTGGCATTACAATAGTTCTTTGGTATAAATTTACTTTAGCATTCTTACCCAAAAAAAAAGACACCAATTTTAGTCGATGCGGCTTGTAAACCTAAGCCGAATGACACCACTCTCAGGTTGAGGAAATGCCCCGTTTAAAAGTTAGGCCACTTTTAATTTTCAACTTTTCGATTTTTAAAGGCACTTTTGTCGGCCAAAACTTTTGTGCACAGTTTATAGGATGATTTTATTTCATGCAGCATGATCAACCGAGTCGATTGGCACCACTTAAATAAAATTTTAAGCTAATAAATAATACTAATCAATACCCCATATCGATTAATCAATAATAACGAATTTTAAAATTTAATTGAATAAACCAAATAAAATTAAATTTTAAACTAATAAATAATATCAAACTATACCCACATATCGATCAGTAGAAAATAATATATATATATATATATATATATATATATATATATATATATTTATTTATTTCTATTTTAAACCGGTCGTTAACTCAACATTCGTAGTTTATTTCATATATATATATATATATATATATATATATATATATATATATATATATATATATATATATATATATATATATATATAAAGTTGTGGAGGTAAGACGACTGTCTAAGTTGAAGAAGAATATTTTTTAAATTCGGGTATGCAGTCAACAGGGGTATGAAAAAAATCAATAAATGACTCGAAAGTTTAAATAAAAAAAAGAGTACAATTTTTTTCATACCCCTGTTGACTGCATACCCGAATTTAAAAAAGATTCTTCTATATATATATATATATATATATATATATATATATATATATATATATATATATATATATATATATATATATATATATATGTGGGTCGATTATACATCAGATAACAACTACTCCCCTGACTTTATGTCGCGACAGGCATTAAATTACATCCGATGTATAATGGTGTATACTACCCTATCACAGGAAGCAAGATATACAGATGCTTGTTAAGTAAGAAAAAGGACTATTAAATTTATTTAATCGCAGGTACCACCTATGTACCGGTTTTAGGATGTTTGTCACTCGTCAGCATAGGGCGGGTTTGATCTGCAATAAAATAAATTCACGGCTTCTGTTTCTACCAAGTATACATAAAGAACCACGTAAAAAGCGCCAGTCGCGACATTTGTACTTTTTAACAAGCACCACCTGGTAAGTTACTTCTAAAATTTGGAAAATAATAATCTAAAAATTATATAAAAATGCAGTAGAAGAATGTAATTCAATGCCTGTCGCGACATATAGTCAGGTAAGTAGTTGTTATCTGATGTATAATCGACCCACATATATATACCTATATTAAAATAGGTATCATACAGCGAAAGTAAGCTGGTTTTTAAACAATCAGTTAGTTACACATTTTTACATGCACTAGCCAAAATTCTAACTGCCTTTTGTTAAATAACAAAGACTTCGTTAGCTGTAGCTGATAATCTTAATTGTTCAAGACCATAGGAAATAACAGATTAAAATAAACTGTGGTATAGTAAGTTAAAAAACCTCAAGAAAGACTGTTTGTTTCAACTGACAAAGTAAATATATATGTTTACTAAGCTTAAGTATAACATTATGAACATGGAACTTCCAGGCTAGTTTATTATTAATATAAATTTCTAGGAATTTAGTTTAATTACTTATAAAGTTTAATAAATAAATCTAACCAAATAACTTTTAATAATTTTATTAAATTAAGATTTGGCAGTATTTAGCAGCAGGCCATTTCCAGAACACCACTTAGAAATTTGACCTGTTACTTTCTGACCTTCCGAAGAAAATTTAGCAGATGAAGACTACGTCGACAAATTAAGGAATAAGGATGAACGACTTATACGGCCTTAACCGACGAAATATTTAGATAGCCAGTGTCAGATAAAAAATCATTATTTTTCTTGCTTTACACAGGAAAATTTCAAAGGCTATGGCAATACCGTATAAAATCGTAATAGTTATTTATGTACCAAGGGTATAAATAGATGTTTATGCCCTGAGGGCGACGTTTTACAAACCCGAGGGCCTCAGGCCTGAGGCTAGCATATCAAGAACCATCCCGAGAATTTGGTGGTTTTTTGTTTCACTCAGTATCCCGGAGTGGTCACCGAGTTGCTCTTCATTAATTTGCCTTTCCAAAGACAGAAATCTGTAGGAGACTATCCTGGCCTCCCTCTCTAAGAGAATATCTAAGGGAGGAAGATTTAGGAAGTGTTACATCGCTGCCGTTGGTGTGCTAAATATAGCTCCAGTTATGGCCAGGCATGCCAGCCGCTGAAGACCAGCAAGCTTTGCTCTAGCTGTCTGTTTTAACCCCTTGGTCCATTAGACTACTCAATTATACGTGACCATAGATATTATCATTGTTTGATAAATCTGTTTGGGATTTATTTTCCAAGATTTGCCTCATACTCTTCTGAGATTCCAGAGAAAAAACCTGGCTTTGTTTATTGTATTTTACAGGAGGGCGTTTCAAATGAGTCTTTTATCCAGAACTACACCCAAGTATTTCATTATCGCCACAAATGGAATGATCTCTCCGTATAGGACAGCCTGCCGAAGCTTATCTAGATTTTCCCTTTTTGTAAAAGAAATAATTACAGTTTTCCGGGAGTTGACAGACATTTGTTCCCTCTCACACTATCTGTATACCGTGTTAAAGGCTTCCTGGAGGACGTTTGAGATCGTAGCTTCAAATTTCCCTTTAACTATTATGACCAGATTATCCGCATAGCATTGAAAATCTAGCTCGTTTAGCAGAAAGTCGACTAGGAGTGACCACATTAGGGGGAAAAGTACATCACCTTGTGGACACCCCTTTGCCGCCCTGAACCTAATTGAATCTCCATGTAGTGATGATATTACATATCGATTTTTAATCATGCTTTTGATTCAGTTACAGATTTAACTGTCGATTCCTCTATCCCTAATTGATGTATAGAGTGACTATGGTAGGGCGGTATTAAACGCTCCTTCTATATCTAGAAAAGCTGCCAGCACAATTTCCTTATGTTTAAGGATATGGCTGATCTTTCCTACTAGATTGTTTAGTGCTTAATCCGTAGATTTGCCTTTTTGGTAGGCATATTGATGGGGGTTTAAGGGATGTTTTCTAGGGTTCCCCTCTTTGATATGTCTATCAATAATTTTTTCCAGAGTTTTCATTAAGAGTGAGGTAAGGCTAATTGACCGAAAGGACTTAAGTAGCAAATGTTTCACCGTACTCGTTTTACGTATATAAACAACTCTCGCTGTTGACCAGCCCAGTGGAATATAACTCCACGCTAGACTCGCTCTAAATAGTTTAACCAGAAGTGGTATTCAAATTTTGCAGGCCTTCTAAATGAGGGCAGAAAAAACACCATTCTCCTCTGGAGACTTGTATGAGGACAAATAGTTCACCGCCCATTGTACTGATGCTGTGGTGACCACTTTTAAAACATTTCTACAGTCCTCTATTTGGGTCGTAATGTCGATCCCATAGAAAGCGAAATTTGTTTTTGGTTCCCCAAAAGCAGACTGCCGCCGGGAAAGTGGATATGTAAAAGAGTCTTTAACGTTTACCTACCAGAGTCCGTGAAAGAGCCATCTGGTCGTTTTACCAAGCCAATCACTTGCGTCAAATTTCTGGCGAGAGCCTTGTGGATTCTTGTGCTGGCAGGTAGATCTAATAAACTCTGACAGAACCTTCTCCAGGATTTTCTTTTGCCTTTCCTTTTTTTTTTGTTATAAGTCGTTAGAGCTAGATAGATTTTCTAGCAACCTGTTTCTTTAGCTCGATTGAAGAGACGTCAAACTTCTTTTCTTTTTTTGTCCAATTATTTGCTCCACCATTTTTTATCTACTAAGGACAAAAAAAAAAACGATTTGTTTAACTGAAAAAAAAAACGCAAATTAAGAGATATTTTTTTGGCAAGACAAAATTGTTGTTCATAATTTTTTATTAGACTTTGAGTATACAAAATTTAATTATAATTGGTCTTGTTTTTTAAAATGTTTTTCAAATGGGATTTTTTTAATAATTCGAAAGTCGTTCGGGTTAAAATGACAGTTTAAATGCTTAAAATAAAGATTATAAAGCATGGGAGAAACAAGTTTTGTATTCGCAGCAAAAGGCAATATGTTTGTCGATTTTGAAACGGCTTTCCTTACGGTTTACGTGATGTTATTAGAAGGTGAGGTTATATATCATGTGGGATGTCACTTAAACTGGTAATTCCTTCATGTTGCTGCAGTTTATTGTCTCCGACATAATGGAGGGGCGTCGTGTTCGAATACGGAAAGAAGAAGCCGCGTACCCCAATTTTACAGTAACCGACTTTATGTTTAAGAATCATTATAAAAGAAACTCGATTTACTCAATAAAGGCTACTTAATTATTAAAAGCATTTTCTGCTGCTTGTTCAATATTTTTAAAGGCAGCATAAGGGGCAGAAGAAGCAAGATTAAACGTGTACACTTGTACCAAAACAATTATTGATAACCTTAAGAAACTTTTGAAATCGAAGAGAAAAAATGGTTTTGGTCGTTACTTCGAATACACTCTTGTACAAAGATATTAAATCACTTTAAATTTTGATATTTTTTTTAGGAACCAAATTTTAGAACAAAAAAAATATGCTGTGTGCAAAATGTTTCAACATGAAGCTAAATATCAAATATAAATACTGAAAACGAACGCAGTTCACGTGGTCCAATCAATTTTGATTTTTAAGGGAAAGGAACATCAATAAGTAGAGACAACTTCTTGGACCATACCTATTAAAATTAAGCTTATTAGTTAAATGCCAAATGGATTTCAATAAAGATTATCCAAAAGACGGTCTGGTATTAAATAAAATATTTATCATACAAATGGATCAAGAATTAAAAATATAATATGCAGGGTTTCTACTTTCTACTTGCACCATTAAAATTTAAAGGTATTTAAAATTTATATCTGGCACATTCTAAGTAAGTTATGAATATTAAGTTAGGAGTTTTTTATGTAGTGTTTTACTGAAAATCAAATAAAACCATTTTCATAAAAATGGGACTAACGTTTCGGGACTTAGAACTGGTTTGGTGGACCAAGGTAACAATGCGGTGGTATTTTTATTATGATATTTTTGTTATTACATAACCCATTTTTTTTTATTTAAATATTTAGATTTAATTTTACAGCAGTTAAGTGTGTGTCTGATAGTTATAAGTACGTGGGTTCAAGTCCCAAAAAAAAATGTTTGTTGATAATTATAGACCAAGAGCCAGAGCCCAATTTTCAGTTGTCATTTCAAAAGTCTTGAAAATTAGTCACTGGCTCTTCTTCTAATACATCTGTGAATGAAGTTTTTAATTTGAAATATCTAATGCGGCGATTCAGTATGACAGTTGGCGTGGTGACACGTTGAAACATTTAATACGATGTAGTAACACGTCGCTATGCGCAAGTAACTGTGTGACTTTCTCTCCACTCGGTTCTTTTTTTTTCGTTGTCAACTAAATAAATATAGACACTTTTTTTTAATAAACTAAGTAACATTTTAATAATCTTTTAAAATCCCTACCCACGCTGATTTTTTGTGGGTACTGCATATGAGTCCTAAACACATAATAAGGTTGTTTTTTACCAAAAATTTAAGTTAACTTTATTTAGGACTTTTTGTAATGATTACAATGATTCGTCTGTAAAGAAAAAGTTTTTCGCCATTTTTATATTCTTATTTGATCTCTTTATTCTCTCAGTACAAAAGATTTTTTTTTCTTATTTTCCTGGTAGTACCTCTTGGTATTTGGAATAGTTATAAGATTTTTTTTCTTTAATGAAAATAGTCGCAAAAAGGGTAGTCCTATCGTGTGGATTGCGGACGGTCCGAACTGCGACTATTTGAAGGGGAAGGGATTATAGAAAGGAAATGATTGTGGACACGCTATTTGAAAAGTTGCAGGTCATAGTTTTCTGGAAAAACTGATTTTGGAAGCTTATTCCATTCCGTAGCAGCCCTGTAAAAGAGGGATTCTTGATGAAGATTGTTCCTTGTAGTGTCAATCTTGAAAGTAAATGGGTGAGACTGATCAGCGTGCCGAGTTCTTCGGCCGAATGTGGCCAATGGTGGTACAAGAGTTTTTATTTCTCTGGAGCATTTGCCATGGAAATATCTGTAGAGTAATGACTGGTCTGCAACTTTTCTTCTATGTTCTAGAGGGTAAAGGGTATCTGTGAGAGTTGAGCTGTTTATCCAGCGAATGGCTCTTTTCTGAATGGAATATAGAAGACAAAGAAAATGCCTTGGTGCTGATCCCCAAATGTGCGAGCAATACTCCAGTAGAGGTCGGATTTGAGCCTTGTAAGTCGTCAACAGTTGATCAGGAGTAAACAACTTTCTGGCTTTCCACAGAAAACCTAGCCTCTGGCTTGCCGACTTTGCGATGTTTGCAACATGGTCATGCCAAGACATATTATTGGATACCGTGACTCCCAAAATCGAGATGGAGGGTCTTGGTTCCAGTGTATTTACGGACATTGTGATGGGTTGATTTGAGGAATTCACTTTCTTGGAAAACGTGGCGCTTTGTGTTTTTTGGGCTTTGAACTGAACAAGATTGTTGGTTCCCCACTCGACGATTGCTTTAAGATCTCTATTGATGCAATCAACAACTTTTATAGTTATCCTTTTTTATTATCCTAAGATCTTTTTTTAGTGAGAGCTCTGGATATTTTTCCACTAAAGTTGGCATATTTGGTTCGTTTTCTTGAGAATATGCTACTAGTTTTGACACAGCTCTCAGCACTTCAATGTCAGTAAACGAAGCACGATTTGTGTACTACATCAAAAAGAACTAAGTTGCTTTTCTGGCAGTGTTACCAGTAAAGCATAATTTTACACTGTAGCGGTGCTAACATAATTGGAGATATCACTATTAAAGTGAGTGACCCTGAAAACTATGAATTTAACACTAATATCGGCAAAACAAAAGTAATGGTTTTTGAAAGAGAAGAAAGCATGACAAACTGTGAAGTTCTGATTAAGAGAGAAAGAGTTGAACAAGTAAATGAGTTTGTATACCTGAGTTCAAAATTTACGAGAGATGAAAAGTATGACAGTGACATTTAGCGAAGGGTTGCCACGTCTTTATCGTTCTCTATAGAGTACTCTGCCAGCGGTCTCTCTACTGGCAAAATATGCCTGAGCTCAGCCGTAGAGGATAGAAGAAAAAAAAATAAAAAAGAGAGCCGCGCCACCAACTTAGACGGTTCAAGCCGGAAACCCCTAGGTCTTATAGGCACTAGCAGAGCCACACGATAAACAACTGAGATTATGGTGAACTAAATAAATGAAATTATAGCTAAAATATATTAGATACTTTACTCCTACAATAAATCAAAGTACACAGTTCAATAATAAAATTATAACAAATATAGTCAAATCAACAGCTAAGGTAGATTTTTTTTCGCTAAACAAACCAAAAATTTAAAATTTACAACTTTATAAAATAACCAAAACAAAAGTAAGAGTAACAGACTTTACCAAGTTACCAAAAAAAACGTATACAAATCAATTCCTTAATATTACTAAATCAAACGTTTACAGAAGGCTGCTAATTTACTCATGTTTTTACCATTTACATAAAGATTTACACTGCCAAAACAATCGAGTTTATTTAAAAATATTTTTACAATGGTTGTCCATTAAAATATCAATATGGTAGGATATTTACAAATAAGTATGAAGAAAATATTTTACTTGGACATAAAGAATTATTAAAATTATTTTAATCCAAGTTTAGTTTTGACATATTATCTAATGCAATAAATAGTTTTTAATAATGTATTATATTAATAAATTAAAACAAAACTAAATTGCGGTGTCAAAAATAAGTCACGTCGTTAAATATTCTAAAATAAATCACTTGTAACCTTTGGGTAAACGCATATTGTAGATCAAATATAAAAAAAAATAACTTTAATCTTGAACACCTTAATACGTAGTTCCTGCTAAAAACACCAAGCAAGTTTTTATAACACTGCAATTTATCGTCGATATGGATGATACGAATGCACTACTCCTGTGGCCGGTTTGGTTATGGAACGGCACCTGCTAATTAACAATGACTTCCCTCAAATAAATCCCGCATGCGGGTATTTTAAGTCGACACCAAAATCCAAAATATCAACAACGAAGGTAAGATAGAATGGTCAAGTTAAAAATTAAATGGTTTTCCTTCAAAATCCAATTAAGATGGCCCAAATGCAGCCAGATATGAAAGGAAAACCGTAGAGGTCTTGCACACTTGTTAATATCACACCGTCCCAAAAAAATTCTCACCACATCCGACTTCAAAGACTCTCACCACACGAAATGCAAACCAAACAATAATATAACCGACAACACACAACAATCGAGGCCAAAAACCAAAGCAAAATCTAATAACGAAAACACCCCACTCAATCTCCAGCGATCAACAAAATTTCCACAGCCATTAACAATCGAATCCTATCACAACAAGGTATGCAACACTATTTACAATGAATGATATATTTAAGTTACAACAAAATACGGTACGCGACACTATTTACGAGTACCTGAGGAATACAAAACTATCAGAGACCCAATTATAATGGAACTGTAGAAGGGAAAAAAAAGGCACGTTACAGGGTGTTGGTAGGAAAACGAATGAATGGGGCACTGTATAGCTTTATGAACATCCAGAAGTCACAAAAGGCACATCTGGCTGTGCATAGAGGAATATTGGTTCCTACACTTATGTATGGTAGTGAATATTGGGTTTAGCAAAAGAAGCATGAAAATAGGATTATTGCTGTGGAGATGAGTAGTCTGAGAAGTATAGCCGGAGTGACTCGGTTGGATAAAGTAAGGAATAGTGAGATAAAAAAATGATGTGGTGTAAAAGAACATGTGGTTACAAAGATAAATAAATGAATGCTTAGATTGTTTGGACAGGTAGAAAGGATGCATAAAGATTGACAAAACAAATTTATAAGGTAAGTGGACAAGTCGTTAGAGGTCGACCTCGGCGAACATATCTCGATCAGATCAACATTGTTTTGAAGAAAGTCCAGGTCAAGAGTACCAACAACCGACGAGCATGTATGAGAGCACTGATGAAAGTAGAGGAAGCAAAAGATGTGTGTAAGAACCGTAGCAAGTGGTCTCTGCCTACCCCTACGGGAAAGAGGCGTAACTATTTGTATGTATGTATCGGCCATTTTTGATGGTTTTTATAGTTAAAATTATAAGGCATAAATTTCTTCTATATTTATCGAAAAATGAAAAAAAAAATATTTGAGCAAAAATGAAAAGTGGGTCAATTTTTTTACGTACCCGTAAATGTATAAACATTTGTGAAGCATTTCACAAAAAAAAAACTAAAGTATTTATTAGAAACGATCGAAATTTATGTAATGATTAACTATTAAAGCTTTTTTTAATTATTTATCTTTGATACATTTGTGCTTCTCACAGATAATATAAAAGAGCTTTTTTGTCAAATAAATCAGTGCCAAGGTAACAATAAAAATTTCTGGTTAATATCCATTGTTATTACCTAAACAATATGTTCGCCACAATTTTAGTCTCTTAATTCAAATAATTTTCAACTCGAGCCAACGGCGTTATAATGACTTAAAATAATACGCGCATAGGCGGGGATAAATGAATAAAATTGAAAGGCAAATAACACAATGTTATGTATAATAAAAAAATATTCTAGTATACGAGGTTTAACAGTGAAATACCACAGATGGTACAATAAAGTTACTATATTTTTGGAATAGTACAATTTAACTTTGCTTCTTTTTAATACACTTTCCCTTCCTTTTTATACATCGTTGCTTGCGATTTTACTTTTGTTTATAAAATAAGAAAAAAACCCTTAGACGTTGTCTTATTGAGAAGTTTAAGTATTCTCCTGCCACAAACGGGTCGATATCACCTTACACGTTCTCGCAGTATTCCCAAAACTTCCATGTATTATACTTCATTAATATCCCAGAAATTAAGTCACTTTGTATGGGACTCCCATGTAGGTATAGCCACTAAAACATCTCCCCCTTTTCTTCTCCAATTTCAGGGAGTTCGGTGTTTTTTTTTTATTTTAGAACTGAAACTCCTGTTTGGGCTCCTCGTTTTTTTTTGTTTAGTAACTCCGTTGTCCATTGAGAAATTATTTCCCATTCCTTATCACCTACCAGCATAAACTCCACGATGTTTACTACTGTTAGGACGATACCTGCATCCGCGCATGCTCGTTTTTTGTGTTTCTTTTATCGGGTTTCTTAAAGAGGTCGATCTCTGTTACAAAAGATACCGGTAACTTTACTGGCTTGTGTTCGGGACATTTTTATCTATATCCGCATATAGTTCCTTTCATTTTTTTTAGACTCACCAATCAATATCTTTAGTTTTTTTTTTGTTGCTTTGACTTCCATCTTCAGTTCACTTTATCGATCTTCAGTGACATTTCTCTTCCTGCTACCTCGTAAATATGCTTTTCTGGCTGCTATACATACAGAGAGAGAGTTGTCCATCTTTATGACCTTACTGTTTGCATATAAATTCTGAATGAGCATAACTAGATGATATGGCACACCCATGTCCAAAAGAATATCCCACATCCTTGTCCATATCACATTATTAAATGCTTTTGTAAAGTCTACAAAGCAGAGGTAAAGGGGGCTATAGTGTTCTCTAGCTTTTTCGATCAAAATACGTACGTACGTTAAGAATCTGCTCCCTTGTACCCCTACCCTTCACAAAACTTGCCTGCTCTGGGCTAATTTGAAATATTGTAAAACGTTGCAATCTTGAATGGATAATATGAAGCATGATTTTACTGGCATGAGAGATTAGAGCGATGAGTCGATTATTATCGAAATTATGTTTGTTGCCTTTTTTGTGAAGAGGTATAATCACAGAAGTGGACCAGTCACAGGGCCATTGACCTGTTTTTCATATCATCTGACAGATATTTTGTAACGCTGGTAGGCAGTGTTTATCCAGATGTTTCCATATTTTAGCAGCAATGCCGTCAAAACCAACTGCTTTGTTGTTACTTAGGTTACGCACAGCTTCTTTAACCTCGCACAACAATATGGCTGGTTCCAGTGTATTGCTCGTGATAGTCGTAGAAGCAATGTCGTCATCATATAGGCTCTGACAGTACTCTCTCCATATTTCAAGGACTTGATCTAATTTCGTCTTTGGTACGCCATTCTTATTCGTTGTAGCATAAGACTTTGGTTTGAAGTTTTGGGTTATTGTTTTAATTTTATAAAAGAGATCTCTACTCTGGATTGGTATTTGAGTGCGTTTCTATTTCCTGACAAATGTTGTTATAATATACATCTTTGTATTTGCGACATCCTCCTTGTATAGATCCATAAAGCTTATTATATCTTGTTTGTTCCTTAATGCTATTTAGACCATCCTTTTTTATTTCTCTCCTAGCGAGACAAAGGTCCAGGGTTTCATCAGATATCCATGGCTGTTTTTTACGAGTAGTGAATCTTGGTGTCAGTTCGCGTACAGTGTGTGAGACAGCGGTTTAAAGCTAAGTTCAAAATGTCTTAACGGTTTTATTTTGTAGAGTTTCTTGCTGCAGTCTGTCCATAAAATTTGACCTATGGTATTATCCTGGAGAAGGTTATGTGTTTTTTCTACATTTGGTTTTGCGTGTTTACAGACCTTGAATTTAATTCTACATTCAGACACAAGGAGCTGGTGATCACTTTCGCAGTCAGCAGATGATAGAGTTTTTTAATTCAGGACAGAGGATCTCCACCGCGTATTAATAAATATGTAATCAATTTTATTCTTAGTTTTTCCATCCGGTAAGCGCCACATATAGAGTCTGCGTTTGTGCTGTTCATAGTTTGTGTTGCATATGCTGAAGTTGTTTTCAATGCAAAATTGTATCAGCCTTTTACCTCGTTCATTGCATATACTTAATCCGTGAAGGCCAACCACTGAGCGAAGGTGTAAATCATTTTTGGTTTCTCCAACCTTTTCGTTAAAGTCCCCTATTATCATACTAAGCTCTTTGCTTGGCACCTTTTTCACATGCGTTTTAAGGGTACGATAAAAATTGTCGATTTCCTCATCGGTAGCTGCGGTCGTAGGCGCATAAACTAAAAGGATGTTCAATCGACAAGAAATGCTATTTATTTTGATGCTTATAATTCTCTCGTTTATGGCCTCATATCCCATTACTTATTTGAAACGACAAAAGCAATTCCTTCAGAGCTTTTATTTTAATGACCTGAAAAGTTATCTGAATAGTTTGTTGATTTGTAATGACCAGTTCCATGCCAATGAGTTTCAGTTTATCCACAGATATCAATATTACATCAACGCAGTTCTCATACCTCTAACACTCCAAGTAGCAATTCGGTGTCCTTTTCACAACTGTATATATTTAGCCCCTCTAGTAGCATAGTTTCCATGAGATGCCTGGTGGTCTACAAGCTCATGGCGAGTTTTACACTTTTTACCATGCGCCCTGGACGCAAAGAAGCGCCGGTTGTCGGCCAATTAACGTAACATACCATTATCCGAGGCACTTGTTACGTTTGACATTCATTTCACAAAAATGTTCTTGGTAAAAAATTTATTTTTTGTGAGTGGAGTGGCGTACCATTGCCTTTCCCCAATACGAGTTTTTTCGTCAGAAATTTACTCCTGATTCAGGTGATGCTATTATGGTTATACCGCCAATACTCGGTCGCCAGAGCCTCGTTAGTTATCTAGCAGGGTGTACCGACGTGCAGGTGAGGTTGGCAGTTGAGTGCCTTATTTGATGTCATGATGTATGGCACTCCTTACACTCCCAACATATTCTTCGCAGCTCCCCTATTTCGCTGATCTACCAGTATGACTCTTTCCTTTTTCTCCCTCCCCCTCTAGTACGCATTGCAGCACCACATGCCTTAGTTAACAGCCACCCCAAGTCCTCCTTAGTAGTCACATTCTTTGTGTCGACTCTTCTGATGACCTTGTGCAATACATGCTCCTTGATTTTTTTACCGCCTACATTTTACATCTGTCCTATTTGGCGTGGTTACTCCAGAGTAGCGGGTAGCGGGTGGTACTCTTTTAGAATTTCAGTAAAGGACAGACTACTACAGGGTTTGGCGACCCTGTCCCACGCTAGCTACTGTTTTATTCCTATCCTTCATCTCCCAGGAGGAAACAGGCCTCAGCTCCTTATACCCTTAAACCCCATATTTCATCCCTTCCTATCTCACACCCAAACCGAACGACTGTCGGTATAAAAAGTCTTCCCAACCAGCCAACGGCCTCGGGCGGAGGAGCTAGTAGGGGATAGGGCACCTCCTTGCCCTTGGAAAAGGAAACTGTTCCTTAAGGCGGAAGAACCATTAATTGGTTAACGGCATAAAGATGCAGAAGGGAAGGGGAAAACACTGCATTAAAGATTTATAAGGAGATCCCGTGAGAAACTCATGACCATGTGCGACAGTGAAGCCTCGGAAAGGCTGGCAACCGGCGCTGCCCTCCGTCCGGGGGAGGCAGTGTAAAATTGGCTACCGGCCATGGTCGGGTACATTAGGCCTTACATGGAAACTATGCTACTGATGACAAACTCAAAACTCGTCAAAAACATGGCCTGGCAACTTGAAATGTCAGGGGCTTGCTAATGGTGGGCAAATTGTATATCCTGAAAAATGAGCTGGAATGAAACAATATCTCCATCGCGGGTCTCTCTAAAATGCACTTTAGAAACGAGGGCCATTTTAGACGAAGATGAAGTAATACATACTCATGTGGGTAGATTCGGCAAAGGACTCAGAAATGAAAGGGGCCAAGGATAAGCTCAATTCTGCCTCGACAATAACCTCGCAATCGCAAACACCATGTTCGCTTAACATCCACGACGTTTATATACTTGGACTTCTCCGAACGGCCAATACCGCAACCAGATAGATTATATCTTGACGAAGCTCCGTTGGAAGTTGTCAATTACCTGTTGCAAGACTTTACCAGTATCGAACTGCAGCTCGGACTATCAGTTGCTAATATGCGAGTTTCGCCTAAAACTAAAAATATGTCCACAAGCCAAAAAATCATACTTACCGGTGATCACAGAGCCGACTTTATATCAGACCAATTGCTTCAAACTCTTTAAACACTATCCAATCAATGATATCACATGTCCAAACAAAAACGTGTTAACACACTCCTTACAAACAACACAACCGAAGCCAGCTACACAGCCTAACTCTGGATAACTGCTTATACGATGTCTGTAGTTAAAGAGAGCAGAAAACTAAAAATATTCGGCTTGAACACGGATCAGAAGAGAATCAAGTATACAGAACTCACACGCCAAATTCAAAGGCTCTTCAAAGGCGACAAAAACACTTATTATCAGAGAATAGCAGAGGAAATACAGGCTCATGTGGACACAAACGCACCAAGGGACATGTTCCTGAAAATTAAATATCTGAACCATGACCTTAAACCAAAAACATGGCCTGTTAGGAACGAGGACGGTAACGTGATTACAGACAAGGGTGACGTAATCGAGGTATGACGCAAAAACTGCGAGACACTTTATGCCGATCACAGCATTTCAACCGACTTCATAGCAAGCGATCTTGAGCCAGATATCCTGATCTCAGAAGTAAATATGGGATAAAAAAAACTAAAGGCCAATAGGGCAGCCGGTGTTGATGCGCTCACTGCTGAGGCTATTAAATGTTTGGCCAATGACGGTCACCGATTCCTTTATCAAATCTGCCAGAGGATCTGGACCACATGCAGATGGCCGGATGAATGGAAAACTTTAATATTTGTCCCGTTACATAAAAGGGGATCGCTGACGAATCCAGACAACTATCGTCTACTTTCCTTAATCTCGCACGCTAGCAAAGTAATGCTTTATATTTTGCAATCTCGCCTAGAACATTTCCTGAGCTGAAAGGTAGCTTCAGAACAATCTGGTTTTGTTAAAAGACGCGGCACACGTAAACAGGTTCTAAATCTAAGACAAATAATTGGGAAGGCTACTTCCCAGTATATATATATGCTTCGTAGACTACTCGAAAGCATTTGATAACGTACAATAGGCTAAACTATGGAATGTTCTGCATATTATGGGGGTTCCCTTTTATTTGATATTAATTACTAAACAACTCTATGAAAGCAATAGCTCATGTGCGAATAAACGGCATGCTGTCAGCCGAAACAAAAACGGAAAAAGGAGATCGTCGGGGCAGTATACTATCCCCTATGCTCTTTAATGCTTACTCTGAATTCATCATGCGACAGGTGCTAGACAACTGGGAGGAAGGTATAACTATTGGTGAAACTAGAATGTCTAACTTAAGATTCGCCGACAACACATCTCTCCTAGCAACCACAGAAGCTGAACTATTAGTTCTCCTTAATACCTTAGAACAAACTAGCGAGGCTTACGGCCTTAAAGTCAATTACAACAAGACCAAAGTGATGATTATAGACACAGAACATAGCAACCATCCTCAAAAATCCCAAGTTGGAAGCTGTCAAGTGGTGCAGAACTTTGTACACCTCGGATCGTTAATTGAAAACACAGGCAGCATCTTCTTCTTTAGGTGCCCTGTCCTCCTCGGACGTTGGCAATCATCAGCGCTATCTGAACCTTGTCTACAGCTCGGCGGAACAATGTGGTAGTGCTCACTCCATACCATTGTCTTAAGTTTTTTAGCCAGGATATCTTTCTTCTACCCGGGCCTCTTTGTCCTTCGATCTTCCCTTTTATAATAAGCTTTAAAAGTCGATACTTGTCATTTCTTAAGATGTGACCAAAATACTCCAGTTTGCGCTTTTTTAGTGTAAACAGAACTTCCAGCTGCTTGTCGAGGCGTTGAAGTACCTCGGTGTTACGCACTCTTTCTACCCAGGAGATTCTTAATAGCCTTCTGTACGTCCACATTTCAAAGGCCTCCAATTTTTTCCACATCGCATCTGTCAAAGTCCAAGCTTCCATTCCATAAAACAGTATGCTGAACACGTAACAGCGAAGCACTCGGACGCGCAGAGGCAAGCTTAAATTTCTGCTGCAAAGTACTTTACGCATTTTCAGGAACGAAGCACGAGCTTGTTCTATTCTGGCACGAATCTCCTGCATGCATAGAAAAAGAAATCCACCAGCGCATTCATCAGGCACGACTAGCCATGACAAAGCTCAATAGAATATGACATGACTCTAACATCACCAAAACAACTAAAATATTTCTGGTCCGATACCTGGTTTTTTCCATCTTTTTGTACGCGTCAGATACGTGGACTACCAAACAGGCTGATCGCCATCGTATTGATACCTTTGAGTGTAGTGCTGGAGAAAAATGCAGCGGATTCCGTGAAAGGCATAAAGAACGAAAATCTCAGTTCTAAATGGAATTAGTAATCCAAGGCGCCTATCCTTCATAGTATTAAAGCGTGCCCTGAAATTTTTTGGACACATTCACAGGAATGACAAAATGGAGAAACTAGTTTTGCAGGGCCATCCTCTCACTGGTCGATGACGTGGTCGATCTCTTACACGCTGGGAGGATCTAGCAAAGATGTATCTTTATTTAAACGCCAACGGGGCTTCCGAACTGACTTCTTATCGAATGAGATGGCGAAACTACAGAGTCATAGCAGAATTCAATGTACCGATGGGCGTTTAAAGATTTTTTTTCAGTACACTCCATTTCTTTATCATTGTCGACGCTTTTCCAACGGCAATGGTAAGGTCCAGAATCGACTGCACTTCCTCACTTTCTAACGTTGGTTATTTTCCTTTGTTGTGTACCGTTTAACATTGTCACGTGCCTATTTTTTTTTCCTTCTACCGTTCCATTAGTAATTGGGTCTCTGATAGGTCTGGTGCTCGTAAATAGTTTTGCATACCGTATTTTGTTTTAACTTAAGTATATCATTCGTTGTAAATAGTGTTGCATACCTAGTAGTGATAGGATTTATTTATTAATGGCTGTGACATTATTGCTAATCAATGGAGATGGAGTGGGGGTTTTTGTTATTAGATTTTGCCTTGATTTTTGGCCTTGATTGTCGTGTGTTGTCAGCTATATTATTGTTTGGTTTGCTTTTCTGTGTGGATGGGCTGGCTATCAACACGGACGAGCGCGATTATGAGTTTGGAACATAGATTTGCGAAGATGGTTGGCTGACGCGTGTCCAGTGTCATTTCTGATATCCGGCCTGGGAGTGAGTAGTTGGAGACAGTCGCTTGGTGTCACTCTTGGGAGTCGGTAGTGAGGATTTTAGTGTCGTCGTGTGATATTAACAAGTGTGCAAAACCTCTATGGTTTTCTCTTCATATCTGGCTGTATTTGGGCGATCTTAATTGGATTTTGAAGAAAAATCATTGGATTTTTAACTTGGCCATTCTATCTTACCTTCGTTGTTGATATTTTTGGTGTCGAGTTAAAATAACCGCATGCGGGATTTAATTGAGGGAAGCCATTGTTAATAAGCACGTGCCGTTCCATAACCATCATCCATATCGACGATAAATTTTAGTGTTATAAAGACTTGCTTGGTGTTTTTAGCAGAAATTATTATGATAATACTACTTGGTGTTTCTGTTTCTTGGATCATCGATGTAACAGTGACGTCTCTATGAAGTTTTCAATTGGTTACATAGTATTGAGTTTAATTTTATCAACTTATCAGTTATCATGTGCTTGATCTAAGTGTTTTCAATAGTTTAAAAGTAACAAATTATTTTCATTAAATTTGTACCTGCTCCAAGTTGAATCTGAACGTATATATTACTGAATATACATTATGTAATTATTGTGATGGTTTCAAATTATTATTTTTGTTGCAAGTCCATTTATTTTGTATTTTTTTTAATCTTTTGCTATCAAGAATTTTATATAAAACCAATTATTTTTGAAATTTTAAATATTGTGAACATTTTTTTTTTCTCTTTTGTACATCATTAGGTTTTTACTATTGTCTAAAGGATTGTTATAATTAATTTAAATATTATTTTAAGAAAAGTGTATTAAAATCGTTTAATCCACTTTACAAAAATACAGAATTTGTTGTAAAAAAAAAATCAGAACATCATTTTTACTTAATTAATATATTGCAGGAATTGTAAATATAGTTTTATTTATTTAGTTCACCAAAATTGTTTGTTGTTTATCGTGTGGCTCTGCTAGTGCCTACAAGACCTAGGGGTTTCCGGCTTGTACCGTCTAAGTCGGTGGCGCGGCTCACTTTTATATGTTTTTTTTCTTCTACCCTCTACGGCTGAGCTCGGGCATAATTTACCAGTAGAGAGACCGCTGGCAGAGTACTCTTTAGAGAACTAAAAGACGTGGCAACATGTTCCTTCCGAAATGTTATGCCTCCGTGCGACCACTTTTTTGCCTTTGTTACCCCGTTTCTTCCTTCTATACTCTACGACGCTCTTCGCAGGATGGACCCCATGCTTGGTGGCCCTGCATCTTTTATAGTGGGCAGTAGGGCTAGTTCCTGCACTCTTTTTGCGTGTGTCCCGGCTTGATGCAGTATATGCAGTCCTTTTTTGCTTTCAGTCTGGTGGAGTTTTTTTTTTATCCCTGGCTTCTTCCAATCTTTTCCTGTACTTTGGACACTTAGTGTTATCATTTTGATTACCAATCTCTAAGCACTCTATGCAAAACGCCTCCTTGTTGTAGTTATTTTCCTTGTGGTATGCTTCTTCATAATTCCTGCAGGTATTGGATCTGTCGACCCAATGACATTCCTTTGTTATGTGGCCAAAAGCCAGGCATCGGAAACATCTTGTGAGGGATACTCTTTTTGTAATCCTGCAGTTGAGCCATCCTATATTTAGTCTGACTATTCTTAGGATCCTGTCAGCCACATTAACTAACGCAATCACAGTCGCAATAATATTGCCATTTCTTGTGGGTCGGATAGTCCGTATCTGTGTCTCCTCACCTCGTTTTTCTCCTACCTCCTTCATAATCGCCTCTCTGATAGCTTTGTCCATGTTATGTATGTGTTGCACTTTTTTTTTCTTTGCAGCCTAACCTCTGCTCCCTGAATTTTGCTTACGATTTTCCCTTTGCCTTTTGATTTCCACCCATAACCTCTATTATAATGTTTCTTTTTTGCGTCTATCGGATGGCTTTAATCTCTACTGCCATCTTCTTGGCACTGCTTTTAAGGAGGACTGCGTTGCTTATTTGCAAGGTGTTTCTTATTTAAACTATTTAATTTACCTTTATCCTTCCAAGGCTTCCGGAAAATAAAAAGTTTAAGTTTATTTTCTCACTTTTATGCTTTTTCTGTCACACCCAAAATTCACTGCCATACATAAGTATAGGAACCAGCAATCCTCTATGCACAGCCAGTAGTGCCTTTTTTGACACGGTTTGGCTGCTCATAAAGGTATGCAGCGCCCCTTTCATTTGTTCTTCTGCTAACATTCATCGCTAAATGTCATACTTATCGTCTTTCGTAAACTTTGAACCCAAGTATACAAACTTATTCAATTATTCCACTCTTTTTTCCGCAATCAGCACCTCGCATGCTTTCTTTGCTTTAAAAAACCATTACTTTCGTTTTAAATACATTTACCTTTATCCCTTTGATTTTTAGGGCAATATGCATAATACTAACCATCACCAACCATTGAAAACAACATAAACCGCTACAATGCCACTAAACCTTTGGATACTGCAATGGAACACAAATGGACTCTTGCAACACCAGCAAGAATTATTAGTTACACTTAAAAATCAAAAGGTAAATACACATTTTTTTAAAAAACTATCATGCCATACATCCATAAAATTTAGCTAGAAATGGAGCTGCTGTCGTTATCAAAAAAAAGGAAGAAATACAAGAAGCTTGTATTACCGTTAATATTCTAAAATAAACGCTCAACATTATAGCTGCATATTTTCATTCTAGATATAACTTCAAAGGAAAAGATTATGCTAACTTTATATTAACCTTGTGTGAAAAATACAAAGTAGGTGCAGACTTAATGCAGAAAATGTTTGTTTGGGCTCCAGACTCACTAGAGCTGAAGGTAAAGAATTACAGCATGCTGTGATTCAACACAAATATAGATGGCACTCTATGGCTGTCTATGTATAAGGATTTAAACCGATAAAATGTAAAACTATAACAGAAACATATTTTTATAAATCTTTTTGTAAGGTTTCTTTTCATGCATAAGTAAAAATATTATAAAATACAGTGAAATACAATGTGGGTTAAAAATAGAACATATTTAATGAACCAACTTGATATTAAAGATTGCCTTATTTTTAAATATAAATAAATATTTTTAAATTATTTTCATGTCTATTTTAATTCCGACATCCGGGAAGCGCGCCGATGCTCTTATTAGGGGATATTTCACATCGGGGTTCAGGAGAGATACGAAACAAGGAACAAAGGTGGTCATAGCCCGACAACAATAAATAATTTCTATTATGTTTCTCTAGGATACATTATTAATTGATAACTGCAAACGTGAAATAAAAGGGCTACACGAGCTATTATATTATTCTCTGTATACGCGAGTTGTTAGGAACCCGGTGGCGATATATTTTTTTGTGTTTGTTACAATTGTTATCTCGTTTTGTGCGATTTAGTAAATGTAGGAATGCTCGATCGGCTAGTCATAAAACATAACGAGAAAATGGCGCTAATTAATGTACACACTTAGTATAATCCGATGCATATATAAAGGATAATGAAATACCATTAAAAACTTTACACAATCTTTGTGAATGGTCAACACATTTATTACGCTGAAAGAAATACATTAATTTCCAGTCAAAGAGACATTAAAATACAGTGGGTGTTTATTTGGTGTTTGAAATTGTTTCAAGCTACGGTTCTTTCATCAGTGCTCTCATACATGCTCGTTGGTTATTGGTACTCTTGACATGGCCTTTTATTATTACAATCTCGATTTGATCGAGATATATTCGTCGAGGTCGACTTCTACCGACTTGCCCATTTACACCCGTCATATAATAGTTATTTATGTACCAAGGGTATAAATAGATGTTTATGCCTTGAGGGCGACGTTTTACAAACCCGAGGGCCTCTGGCCTGAGGGTTTGTAAGTCGCCCGAGGGTATACACATCTGTTTATGCCCTTGGTACATACATAACTTTATGTCATACTAGTTCGTTATTGCAATCCAATCTCAATACAAATTAGTATTTTAAAAAATCCGGTTTGAATTAATAACATTGCCATTTTATCATAGTAGACACCATCGTTGCTAGGTGAATGTTGACAAACGTAAATGTCATAAAATCACAATAATTTTTATATGTGTCAAAGTTAGAAGTCAACATTTACGAAGATTTTGGAATTCCTGACGAAGTTATTGTAAAAGCAAAGAAAGCACTGAAAATCTGTTGCAAAAAAAATCTCAAGAAGCTTACAACATGGAAATTATTAAATTGAATGCAAGAAAACTACGTAATTTGCGATGATTTTGACCGGAAGCCTTAAATGGTTACCCTTAAAACGTCAACGTAGTTTTGGATCTTAAAAATTATTATTTATGCTAAATACCCTTAAAATTTAGTATTTTAAAGGGTTTAAAGGATTAAAAATAAAAACTTTTAGAATCCTGTGTTTTTTCTTGGATATGTGACAAATAACTATATGCATAAAACAATTTTACTTACACACATAACCAATACTACTATTTTTACTCAATTGTTTTCAGATATGTCACATAATTTTACCAGTAAACGTCAATAAGCGTCAATCTCGACTAGCAGTAATAATGCTAATAGTGAAAATAAACGTTAGATAGATATTTATGTTCATTAAACCGATGGTTAAAATTGATTAAATTTCATCTGAGAAGTTATTGTATAATCTGGTTTCAAAATAATAAAGGTGAGTTAATTTTATAGTAAAGGCTGTTAAATTAATTTGTTTTGTCTTGGAGTTGCAGGCGATGGTTAATGTTATGCATGATTCACTGAAAATCAAAGGGATGAAAATAAAAGAGAGCAAAACGAAAGTAATGGTTTTTGAAAGAGAAGAAAGCATGGCAAACCGTGGGGTTTCGATTGAGGGAGAAAGAGTGGAACAAGTTAATGAATTTGTGTACTTGGGTTCAAAATTTACTAAGAGATGGAAAGTATGACAGTGACATTGAGCAAAGGGTGTTGGCAGGAAAACAAATGAATGGGGCACTGCATAGCTTTATGAATAGCCAGAAAGTGTCAAAAAAGACACGTCTGGCGGTGCATAGAGGTGTGTTGGTTTCTACACTTATGTATGGTAGTGAATGTTGGGTTTGGCAGAAGAAGCATGAAAATAGGATTAATGCTGCGGATATGAGTAGTCTGAGAAGTATAGCCGGAGTGACTCGGTTGAATAAAGTTAAGAATAGTGAAATAAGAAAACGCTGTGGTGTAAAAGAAGATGTGGTCACAAAGATAGATAAAGGAATGCTTAGATGGTTTGAACACGTAGAAATGTTGGACGAAGGAAGATTGACGAAACAAATTTATAAGGCGAGTGTGAATGGGCAAATCGGTAGAGGTCGACCTCGTGAGAACATATCTCGATCAGATCAACATTGTTTTGAAGAAAGGCCAGGTCAAGAGTACCAACAACCGAAGAGCATGTATGAGAGCACTGATGAAAGTAGAGGAAGCAAAAGATGTGTGTACGAACCGTAGCAAGTGGAAGGAAGTGGTCTCTGCCTACCCCTATGGGAAAAAGGCGTGACTTTATGTATGTATGTATGTATGTTTTGTATTGAAAATGATTTAATTGTTTGTTTTCTAAAATCATAATGCGAGCTACTTTTATTAAGATTGCTGCATTTAAAGATGTGCAGTTTGTATCAGGAAAACGAACTCTTCTCTAACGGCCATTATATGTCGTATGCTCCAAATTCGGTAAACCATCTGATCTTTATGTTTATGCAGAAAACGGACTGCAATTAAATTAAATAATGTTCTTTTCTAACTAAATCTATATTTGTTTCAGTACTTTTATAAACTTTTCTAATAATTAGCTATCGGGTTAAGTGCCTATCAGGCGCGTCCCTGGGTGGTGGATAAGGGAGGCCAAAGAAAGGAAGGAGACGTGTGTGGTCTCTTATTTTACCAAAGGGGGATAGGCGACTCTTTTTAGACCCCGGTCTGCAGGAGCTACAGGCAATCCGGCTGGAGTAAAACCTGGTCCAGAAAGCTAAGGCCCGTGGACCAACTCCCCAAGGTGTAAGCCATCATACCGACGACTGAATGGCACTGGGGTTACAGTGTCGCAAACTATGCCCTTGGGACACCTGGCTTATCCCATTGTATATTTAATAGATTGTACGGTAAATAGACGTATTCCTGATATACTTCGTAGTTTTGTTTAATTTTTTTGTTTAGCATTTTACATTAGTAGTAATAAGTGAAAATAGTGATGGAAAAGGTGTACCGCCTATAAAAAAGTCAAACGTAGTTTTAGCGGTAAATAAAAAACCAAAAAGTCAATTTGTAAACAATCAAGATAAGGAATTAATAAATCAATTGATTATACTGGACGGTGTAAAGACTAGATCGCCAAAAAAATCCAAAATCAATAAATTTACTTTTTATACATACAGGGGCTGGTCAAATGCTTCACCAATTAGTGTTGATAAAAGTGGATTAAACAAGGATATTCAAAATAGCGATGATGAAAAGAATACTGTAAAAATGGATGAATCTGATATATTTTAACCAAGAAGCTCATTATTACACTCCCCATCCCACACACAAAATAAAAATAATAAAGAATGCCACAAAGAAAGTGGCAAAAGAAAAGAAAATCGAGTGGGATGAAGTATTATGTGACTTAAACAATTGTACATCATTATGGAACAGATTTCACTCACAACTCATTGTACCGAACGAAGAGCATACTGTAACAAACTAAAACCATGGATTAATTGGGAACTTCTACAGATGCTGAATCACAAGCGGAACTTATGGAAGAAATATAAACAATCTTCCAATCTACCTGACTTCCTGACACATAAAAAATTCTCTAACCGACTGAAAGAGCAACTATTCTGCTCTAGGCAAAACTACGAAAAAAACATTGTCAACAGTGGTAGCATCAAAAAGTTTTATAAATACATTCACACATCGCTTTCTTCAAAAGTTGCCACCACATCTTTACATGAAGATGGAAACCTGTGCTCTGGTTACGAAACCGCTAAAATTCTTGCTTTAGCTTTCGCTAACGGTTTTACAATCGAACCACCCGTTGATGCACTAGCCTTGTTAGGACCTCGTATCGAAGCATCACTTCACAATATCACCTTTCCTCAAAACCAAATTCTGGATCGCCTGCTACATCCTAAAACCGATTTCTCCCAGGTCTAGGTGGATTTACTGCATTATTTTTTTGAAAATGTGTTCACACATTATCATATCCGCTGTCCAAAATCATGAGCTCCTCATTTTTGAAAGGTTGTATTCCGCCAACATGAAAATTAGCATCACTCACTCCAATATTTAAAAAAGGCGATAAATTGGATTCTAACAATTACCGTCCCTTTTACCCTTTGTCTCCAGAGTAATGGAATCCATTGTAGCCGACCAAATTGTCGACTTTTTGTTGCGGGAAAATGTAATCCCAAACTTCCAACATGGTTTTATGAAGGGTCGATCAACCTTAACCAATTTACTACTGTACTAACGATTGGTCCAAAGAACTTGATGACAGACAACCTTTAGATATTTAACTTTTCTAAAGCCTTTGACAGGGTGCCAAAACGTAGACTTTTACTAAAGCTTGATCATCTTGGCATACTAGGTACTCTTAACAAATGGTTTTCAGCCTTCCTAACAAACCGGTTATTCAAAGTCAGAGTTGGACAAGAATTCTCCGAAGAAAGACCCGTAACTAGCGGTATTCCACAAGGTTCCGTACTTGGACCGTTACTTTTCATTGCATATTCCAGTGATCTTTGATACTGTCTGTCAAGCTCACTTTCGGGTTACGCTGACGACACGAAACTCTACGGAAATTTAAGTTGAAGAATGATGTCGATAAAATACAAGAATGGTGTTCGAATTGGTTGATGCCTCTGTACATTGATAAGTGTGTCGTGTTATAAGTCGAAAAAAATAACCCGCAAAATCCGTATTCCATCAGTGGACAGATATTAAGCACGGTCTCATCACATACTTACGTGAAGTGATCATATTTCTCATATATGTAAACGCGCAAACTCTAAATTGTTTCTAATACAAAAAACTTTCACTAAAGCTTATTTCGAAACATACTGCAAATCATCGAACAGCTGACAATAAGTTTGGACGAAAATGTAAGAACAACAAAACATTTGGTTTTTTAATATCCATAGTAAACCCAACAATCAAAATAACGACAATAATTTGTAGACACTCTTTATAAACCTACTTAATAATCAGAACACAGACGTACTTATAAAGTACCCACAAAAACTCAGATAAAAACAACATCAAAACAACATCGGATACCAAAGTAAGTTGAATTGTTTTTATTGAGATAATTAATATTTACCTCCAGTTTTTTTCAGATCGAAACTCGTGAAAGATAAAACAATTGACACTTTTCACAGTGAACAGATATATCAGTTTTAACACATAGGACTATTTTGCAGTTCCAGTAAGATCGAAAATGAAAAAGTTATGAATTAATTATTCTGAAAGTTCATCACAAAACTCATTTCCTAATATCTTTGTAGTGAACTTGTAAAATGTGAATTAATAAAATAAAAGTGTTTATTTAGTTATATTTAGTATGCAATGTTGATAAGTTTCTAATTGAACTTAGACAACCAACTATACACCTTCATGGATCATTGATAGTGGTTATCAGAGGGTGGAGTCTATATTGCTCTACTGAAAATGAACATGATAAAGTAACGAAAATTTACATGCTACACCGTTAAGGCCAAATTACAATAAAAATTAAAATTATTCTCTCCAATTATATTATACACTAAGTAACTCCAAATACATAGTACGAGGGCAGTTTGATAAGTCAGTGACTTTTTGAATTTCCCGCGCAGTTACTCCAAATGCAACAGTGCTGCCGTCAACTATAATCTATCAGTGAGCAACTTTCTAATTTTGAGCAAGCTACGTCGTGCAGTTGGTGTTTGATAGCCGTTCAAAGCAGACAACATCGTGAATTTTTACGAAAATGGAAAAAATTGAATTTCGTGTGCTAATTAAGCATTACTTTTTACGTAAAAAATCCATCACTGAAACTAAGGAAAGACTTGATAAATACTACAGGGACTCGGCACCATCAATTTCAATGGTTAAGAAGTGGTTTACAGAGTTCCTTTGTGGTCGTACCAGCACTAGTGACGCCGAACGTCCAGGTCGCCCAAAAGAAGTGATCACGCCGGAAATCGTCGATAAAATCCATGAAATGATATTGGATGATCGGAGAATAAAAGTGCGTGAAATGGCTCATGCTGTAGGTATCTCAACTGAACGGGTACATCATATTTTACACGAATATTTGGACATGAAAAAACTCTCTGCGAGATGGGTGCTGCGATTGCTCGCACTCTACCATAAGCGCAATCGTGTGACCACTTAAAAAGAGTGTTCAGCCGTAATCCGGACGAATTTTTGCGCCGTTTTGTTACTGTGGATGAAACATGGATCCTTCACAACACGCCAGAGACCAAGGAATAATCGAAACAGTGGGTTGCTCGGGGTGAACGTGGACCAAAGAAGGCGAAACAGAGTCTGTCAGCTAACAAGGTCATGGCCACAGTTTTTGGGATGTACGCGGTGTCATTCACATCGATTACCTCAAGAAAGGTAAAAAGATCACCGGCGAATATTATTCAAAGCCTTTGAATAGATTTGACGTTGATTTGAAGCAAAACGGCCGCATTTGGCTAAAAGAAGAAAGTGCTCAAGACAATGCACGTGTGCACACTTGTCTAGTCACGATGGCCAAAATCCACGAATTGGGATACGAGCTGCTACCCCATCCAGCATATTCACCAGATTTAGCCCCCTGCGACTATTTTCTGTTTCCAAACCTAAAGAAATGGCTGTGCGGTAAGAGATTTGAGTCGAATAAAGAAGTCATTACCAAAACAAACGCGTATTTTGAGATTTTTGAAAAAACCTATTATTTGGAGGGAATAAAACAATTAGAAAAACGCTGGACTAAATGTATCGAGCTAAAAGGTGATTATGTAGAAAAATAAAATGTTTATTTGCGGAAAAAAATTTGTTTTATTCAAAAAGTCGCCGACTTATCAAACCGCCCTCGTATAACTGTTCTCGACCGTTTTCGTTGTTTCACCAAACTAGCCATAAAATTCGACTGACAACACTTTAAATAAATAAATTTTATATACATTAATCGATAAAACACTTAATACCAGAACCACCTTCGAAAAATTGTTAATAACAATGGAAAGAAAAATTCCCGTTACATTGAACCAGAAAAGTTGGACTCTTCGTATTAGACTAACATTATATAATATCCTTAATTCCCAGTACTACATATAAATTTTTACACCCCAGGTCAACGAAAACCATGATACGACAATAAATTAAAACTTGTCGAAAAAACTTAAAGAGGCGTGAAGTAAAACTTTCCAACTTAAAATTGTTAGTTAAATAATAAAAAAAATCATTTAGATTAATTAAGAAAAGTACACCTAGTCGTTAATTTCATGGTTTTAAAGGCTTTATTTCTAAATACGAAATAATTGTCGGGATAATTGGCATTTAAGATTAAAGCTTACTTTTTGAGTTTTAAATTAAATCCGGGTTTGGTTATTTACTAGTTTAAAATGTGATTGTAGTACAGGGCGTTAATATAATACAATCCCATTTTTAAATAACAAATACTTTTATGTTTTGTTAAAATATTGATTTTTTATTTACAAAACAATTATTTTACCCAAATATTTGTACAATTTTATAGACCACCATATGCGTTTTATAAATGAATTTTTACATACATAAAGTAACATCTTTTTCCCATAGGTTTTGGCAGAGACTACTTCCTTTCACTTGCTACGGTTCTAACACACATCTTTTGCTTCCTCTACTTTTATCAGTGCTCTCAAACATGCTCGTCGGTTGTTGGTACTCTTGACCTGGCCTTTTTTCAAAACAATGCTGATCTGATCGAGATATGTTCTTCGAGGTTGACCTCTACCGACTTGTCCATTTACACTCGCCTTATAAATTTGTTTCGTCAATCTTCCTTCATCCATTCTTTGTACGTGTCCAAACCATCTAAGCATTCCTTTATCTATCTTTGTAACCACATCTTCTTTTACACCACAGCGTTTTCTTATCTTACTATTCTTTACTTTATCCAACCGAGTCACTCCGGCTGTACTTATCAGACTACTCATCTTTGCAGCTTTAATCCTATTTTCATGCTTCTTCTGCCAAACTTAACATTCATTACCATACATAAGTGTAGAAACCAACACACCTCTATTCACAGCCAGACGTGCCTTTTTTTGACACTTTCTGGCTATTCATAAAGCTATGCATTTTAAGGAACTTTATTTTAAAATGATGCCGATCAGGTCAATTGCTGTAAAAATTTAAATAGTGCGTACTAAAAATAAAGAGCGCTGTCTATTTTTTTTGGTACCTATATTATAACACTGAATAAAATTTAAGCGAATTTATTTTCTGTTTTTTTTTTTCGTTTTTTTTCTTTTGAACGTTGTTGATTATTCGTGTTGTGACGTTTATAGGACTTTGACGATAGCAATTATTATTTGCCTTGTAATCTTTAAATAAAAATAACTTTTTTCTAACATCGATTTAAATAAAATAAGCAAATGTACTTGTCTTTTAAATGATGTAATTTAGTTACAATTCTATAAAAAAATGTTGTTCATTTTAAAATGTTCATTGTTGAGCTATAGTCATGTCCTCTTCATGTTTAGTCTTTAGTAAACAAATTTTTGACAAAAAAATTTCTCTTGATGATGGCTTGGCGCCGAAAACGTTTGAGAATTGGCTTGTAATAATTAAAATTTTTGGTGTATTATAGCCTTTTTTAACTATTGATATCTTGTATATTACAGTACACAAAACTGTTATAAAGATATTTTATACACATAGTGTTCATGAAAGTAAGATTATTGCTTCGTTGATGAGCAGTCTGAGAAGTATAGCCGGAGTTTCCAAACCATCTAAGCATTCCATTCACTATTTTTAAATTTGGTAAAGCAAATTAAAGTCTCTTACCGTAAATTATATTTATACCTAACCAGCAAAAAATTAAGTTCATTTATAGATGCATACATACATACATATAGTTACTCCTTTTCCCCTTAGGGGTAGGCAGAGACCACTTCTTTGTACTTCCTAAGGTTCTTACACACGTCTTTTGATTCTTTTACTTTATCATTTATTTCTTATTCTGTGTCTGTGAATGAAAAAAATGAATCTTTATAAAAAATATTTAAAAGTAATTGGTCTAATCAATTACCCTGCAAAATCTTTATCAGTTCTTGTTTAGTAAGTATATTTTGTAATATTATTTTTTTATATTTTGTTCTTGACTTTAAACTGCGACTATAAAGGTAGCTTATCTTTTGTTTCAGGGGTCTGTCGAAGCTCTTTAAAGCCATACTTTGAAATTTCCACTTGCTGCTGGGTTCAAACTCCTCCTTTTAGGAACTCCATCAGGATGTCTAGTTTTGAAATCTTCGGAGTCTCATTTTGGTCATCGCGTTGCTAATCCTAACTTGTCCTTTATGCGCGAAGCAATTTTTCTAAATGTACCAAAAAAAATATCTATGTTGCTGGATTCTGCTATTCAAATTAAGACTCTTAAGCGCTTTTAGCTGGGTCTGCAGCTTTAAGTTCATCGTCGGTAAGGTTGTGGCGTCCTGATTCTGGACATTTACGATAACCATTTACAAAATTTCACTTTAATGCTTGCAGCAGTAGGTTATCTCACCTGAATCTTTCCTTAAGATCAGCAACTGCCTTGGGGTAATTAAGGAACATCTGGGAGTAGCTCTCATCAATTTGACGTGTTTTCGGCCTCTTGAAAGTAAGACCAAAAGCTTTTTACAGGGTACCTTTAAACTTGCGTTGTTATTATTTAGGAGTTCCATATGAATTATTTCTTACTTTCGAGCATATACTCACAGGTGATGTTGGCATGCGATTTTTTTTATTTTAAATAAAATAACAGCAATAAAATGTCAGATAAACTTTCAACCTGTGACAGAACTCACTCTTAACCCTTTTTTTTCTATACACATTTACCTTTACTTTCCCATTAATTGCCTTTGTTACATTAACTCAACAGCCACTTTGTTAACATTTAAAATCATAAAATTTTATGATTTAAGAATGCATTAACAATGTCCAATTTTTGAATTGTAGATTCTAGACCTCAAAATATAATAATTCTGCCCAACATGCCTTATACAAATATTTTTAGTATTCGAAATTATTATTTCTATTTTTAATCACATTCGTGTTTTTTTTTATTTTTCGTCTTAATTCTGGAAAAGAATTAATTTTTTCTTTTACCTGCTGTGGGAATAAATGTTTACATTGACTGTATTCGATATGCGAAGAATATGCGGATGATACCGTGATATCGGCGGATAGTGCAAATGATCTACAAACTCTACTAGATAAGGTCAATGAAGAAAGTCAAAGATTGAGTCTGAAAATTAACATCCTTAAAACCAAATGTATGGCCATTAGTAGAAACGATACTCCAAATACCACAATATCCATAAACGCAAAGAGCATTGGACAAGTCGCTCAATTTAAATACTTGGGATGCATGATCAACCAAAAATGGGACACAGATCAGGAAATAAAATGCAGAATCGAGCAAGCTCGAACAACGTTCTTAAGAATTAAAATATTTTTGACAGATAAAAACTGAAATCTCAGTCTCATATATAGGATGGTAAAGTGCTACGTCTGGTCCGTTCTCTTGTACGGAGTCGAAGCATGGACGTTAAAAACAGCAATTATTAACAAACTTGAGGCCTTCGAGATGTGCACCCTGCTGAGAGTATCGTGAGTTGACCATGTGACGAACGAGGACATACTGAGAAGATCTAGTTTAGTAGAACGTGAACTTTTCGGAAACATCAAAAGAAGAAAAACTGGTTATCTTGAAAACATACTACGTGAAGAACGTTATCATTTCCAACGTCTTATTCTCCAGAGTAAAATAGAAGGACCTTAAAAGGACCTTAAAAGGACCTTAAAAGAGGAGTAGGTAGAAGAAAATCCTGGCAAAGAAACATACGACAATGGACAGGAATACAGGACTTCCAGGCACTACAAAATGCTGCAATCAATGAGAGAAACGATGGACGCCTACGCGGGAATCTGCATGGCACTTTAAGAAGAAGTATTTCTTTTCATAAATGCTTTTTTTTAAATAAATTATTGTTTGCTGCTTCAAACTTAACATTCTTTTTGTAGTCATCCGTAAAATATTTTTTCTAAAATTTTAAAATATTTTACGTGTAATGCGGTAAACATAATTCAGACAATATAAAACAGTAGTCGGGATTAAAATTGTTAAAAAAGTTCTTTTAATACTTGGCTGTTTGGTGTATTTAAGACGTCAGTGGAAAAAAACAAAGGGGCACGATTTAAATTTCTGCCACGGACGTAAATTCTCTTTAATAACATACATTAAAACTTTTAGAATTCGTTTGGGAAGAGTTGAGCTCTACTAATTACATGAATTAGAGCTAACTTACATTCATTGTGATTCTTTGAGACGCAACTGCAAGAGCAGAATTTTCCACCACGACTTTTAAATTAATTTATAGTGTACTCGGACGGGGGTGGCACACCCATTTTGTTTTCGGATTGCCACTTCGCCTCTTTTTAAACATTATTGGTCGTCGTTAAATTCTCGTTCCAAGATGACGCATTACCGCACCACAAAAGTTAGCTTTTTCCAAATTTTCTTTAATAATTAACGTTAAATAAAAAATATCACCACATTTTTTTATTAGTCTTATCAATAACCAATAAACTTTATCAAAGTGTAAATTAGGAACCAATTAGCCAATCCAATTAGTTTACAACAATAATAATAACAATAATCTTTATAGCAGTGTAGCACTAAAAGCCATGTAACAGGCCAATTCCGTTCTTAGGGTTATGTTGGTTATGGACTACTTAATTGGTTGATAACCCGTCAGACTACCGGGTACTATCAGCCGAGACACTGGGGTGGTTCGTGATCTTAGAACAAAGAAATTAAGACAAAAATTTGGGCGCCAGGATTTAATTTTTACCCCTACTTGGAAGCCTTTTTCTTAATGTGCCATCTCTATCGGTGGAGGTTGGATATCATAGTCGCAAATTCTTCTCGGTCTTCGGCTGCTCTTATAAGTTCTTTTAAGTCCAGGCCAGTCCATTGTCGTATGTTTCTTAGCCATGACATTTTCTTTCTTCCGAGGCCACGTTTGCCTTTGATTTTTCCCTTAAGTGTAACGGTATTTGGAATTTCTCAGAATGTGACCTAGATACGCTGTTTTCCGTATCTTTACGATTTTAAACAGCTCACGCTCTATCCCCAGCCTGCGAAGAACCTCTTCATTTGTGGTGTGCAATGTCCATGTTATTTTGAGCATTCTACGGTACGTCCACATCTCAAAGGCTTCTAATTTATTGATAGTTTGTGCTTTAAGTGTTCATGATTCTGCTCCATATAAGAGGGTAGACCAAACGTAGCACTTCTAGAGTCTCAAGCGCAGGCCCAGGTTGTGTCGTGAGTCGCAGAGCAGATTTCTAAGTAGCATGAAGCAATTTCTGGCTTGTTATATTCTACATCTTATTTCCGCGTCCGGATCCTACTTGCAGTCTACACAACCCCGGAAGCTCGGCAGCCACACGACTTGATTTTTCACGATTTGATTCAAAACTAAAGATACATACTACAAAATTTTATTTTATTCTCGAGTCTTTTTAATGACCAATTCCAAATATTTATGAATACCTCGTACCGATTCTTTTTTTTTTAATTTTAAATAACATAAGATTATCTAAAATCCCTTGCATTAAGACGACCTATGGAGCAATAAGATGAAAACATTTTAATTAACGCTTCTCCAAGTTATACAACTTTCGTTCTCGAATAACACAGGTACTTTTTTTTTGTTTTCCTACATAAAACAAACAAGAACGAGCATTGCTATTTATTATTTAAGTTTTTCCCTGTAAGTATATCAATGAAGTAAAATTTTAATAAATTTTTTCAGTTTGAGGTTGTAGTAACAGTTAAAATTAGTGAACTAGGGCAGCTGCGTTAATGCAGCTTTGTGTAAAATTATAGATGTGTGGTAATTTTTTATAACATATGCTTTAAAGACACAATTTAAACACGTTAGAATTTCAGGTGAGATTGAGAATCAGAGTGTTAATATTCCGGGAAGACATACCCAACAAAAATGTACCTAATGCAAACTTAATTATCCATTGTTTTACAAAACATGTTTAAATAATATCATCATTTCGATTTTGTGGCATTAAAATAGTATATCTTTGTTTAAGCTTTCCTAATAATGAGAACAGAAAAAAAAAGTTCTAATTTCGTAATAAATCCTAAATTTATTCCCTAAAGCAGTAGTGTCTTATGTTTTCATCCTTTGATAAGGTTGAAATGGATAAAGTAATCGTTAAAGATATTTTATACACAGTGTGTCCATGAAAGTAAGATTAATACTGCGGTGATGAGTAGTCTGAGAAGTATAGCCAGAGCATCTTAACCATCTAAGCATTCCTTTAATGATCTTTGTAACCACATCTTCTTTCACACTACAGCATTTTCTTATCTTACTATTTTTAACTTTGGTAAAGAAACTCAAAAATTTTTAACGTAAATAATGTTTATATATCTAACCAGCAAAAAAATAAGTTCATTTATAGAGGCATAAATACATACATACATATACTTACGTCTTTTTTCCGAGGGGGTAGGCAAAGACCACTTCTTTTTCACTTCCTACGGTTATAACACAATTTTTTTGCTTCTTTTACTTTAATCTGAACTTTTATACATGCTCGTCGTTTGCTGGTACAGTTGGCCTTTCTTTAAAACAATTTCGATCTGATTAGGATACGTTAGCCTAGGTAGACCTCTACTAACTTGCCCATTTACACTAGACTTATAAATCTGTTTCGTCAATCTTTTTTTAATCATCCTCTCTAAATGTTTTATCCCTCCCAGCATTTTTTTGTTACTACATTTTTTTTTTACACCACAGCGCTTTACATCACTAGATAAAGTGACTCCAAAGTCACTCCAGCTATACTTCTCAGATTACCTTTCTTGGCATACGTCATACGTCATACGTCTTCTGGTAAACGCAACATTTACTACCATACATAAGTCTGAAGACCAGTACTCTATACGCACTGTCAGTCATCCCTTTTATGACACGCCAACAACATTTGTTTAATATCACAGTCATCGTTTTCGTCTCTTGTAAACTTTGAATCTTAGTATACAAAACTTATTTACTTATTTTACTCTTTCTTCGTTAATAAGCACAGTTTTGATTTCTTTTCTTTTCTTTTAAATACCATTACTTTATTCTTAATTACATTCACTTTCATACTTTTGATTAATTGATTGACAACTGTCAATGAATAAGTTAAAAAGTCATGGCAAATCCACACTTCCCTGTCCAACATTCTTTTCGATGGTAAACCAGTCTGTGTAAGCTCCGTTTATCCTGATACAGGTAATTGATTTTAGCACTTGGCTTAAGCTACCGCTTACCCCATACATACACAGTGTCGACAAGAATTTATTTCTTATTACTCATGGGCCTTTTTCAAGTCTACGAAAGCGCACTAGATTTTTTGATTTTGAGCCAAAAAACTTTTTACTGTTTTGTAAGGAAAAGACCTGATCCACACATTCCCTTTCTTTTCTTAATCTCGCTTGCACATCCCATACTTTCTCATCAGTTTAATTCGTCAATTTTTTTATTAAATTCTTAGCATACTGTTTGCCAACAATGCCGAGTAAGCTTATAGTTACTTACTTAAAATATTTTTTTTTTAAGTTTTAGAAATAAAGATCTGAAATTTTAACACCATTCTCATTTTTTTTTGCAAAATTTTTATCATATTATGCATTTATGCATATTACATATGTTGCATTTCAAACAACAATAAATATTTAAGCTAAACACGATTTATTTAGCATATTTTAAATACAACATTGTATATTCAAGCTACGCACGATTTATTTTACATATTCCAAAAATTAATTATATAAAATTTTAAAATTTTCGTGCCTTAGTTCGAAGTTTATTAAAACTATATGATATAACTCATTATTTATCTGGACTTTCCCATTTCTACCTGAATAACAATGAGGCAGAAGATTAGATTGCAATGTCATTAAATTTGTTTTCCAAGAAAAAAAGAGTGCGACTATACAAGTCAACCGTGATGAACATTTTATTACAGAAATTATTTGCAAAAATGTGAAAATTTTTATATTAACCCTTATTTACCAGTTTGGTACGCAGAAATTATTCATAATAATAATAATTATGATTATAATGATTTACAGAAACGGTCTTCGACCAAAAAAAATATTTTAAATTTACTTTAATGACAAACTTAATTATATTTATTTTTAATAAAACATACCTAAACTATCCTAACTCTAAAAAATAAAATAAAAATTTCGAATATTATTATTATTCTTTATTAAATTCTATTAAATTTATGTTCAAATACAAAAAGATTTATAGGTTTATTTTCATGTTTACATAATATAAGTGGTTATATTCGATTGAGGGAGAAAGAGTGGAACAAGTAAATGAATTTGTGTACTTAGGTTCAAAGTTTACTAGAGATGGAAAGTATGACAGTGACATTGAGCAAAGGGTGTTGGCAGGAAAACAAATGAATAGGGCACTGCATAGCTTTATGAATAGCCAGAAAGTGTCAAAAAAGGCACGTCTGGCGGTGCATAGAGGTGTGTTGGTTCCTACACTTATGTATGGTAGTGAATGTTGGGTTTGGCAGAAGAAGCATAAAAATAGTATTAATGCTGCGGAGATGAGTAGTCTAAGAAGTATTACCGGAGTGACTCGGTAGGATAAAGTAAAGAATAGTGAGATAAGAGAACGCTATGGTGTAAAAGAAGATGTGGTTACAAGGATAGATAAAGGAATGCTTAGATGGTTTGGACACGTAGAAAGGATGAATAAAGGAAGATTAACGAAACAAATTTATAAGGCGAGTGTGAATGGACAAGTCGGTAGAGGTTGTCCTCGGAGAACATATCTCGATCAGATCAACATTGTTTTGAAGAAAGGCCAGGTCAAGAGTACCAACAATCGAAGAGCATGTATGAAAGCACTGATGAAAGTAGAGAAATTAAAAGATGTGTGTAAGAACCGTAGCAAGTGGAAGAAAGTGGTCTCTGCCTACCCCTAAGGGAAAAAGGCGTGACTTTATGTATGTATGTATATTTGTACTATTTAAAGTTCGGGTTGAACCACGTCTAGAAATTTGTTTATTTCGACGTTTCGGCTTCGATTTTAAAGTAGAAAGAAAATTGGGGATGGGAAGTGATTTTCATACTCCTCAGGTGTAGTCACTCGGGTAAGGTTTAGGGATTTGTGACTTGACGCCGGGGTCTTAATCTGTCTACTCCCCAGGTCTCGGCACTGGTTCTCTCTAAGGTCTTATTCTGCCTACTTCTTCGAGAGAACTGAGGATTCAAGGATGGGTGTGCTGTATAAGTAGTGGTAAGAGTGGGGTTGGGGGCGTGTTTTGGTTTGGAGGGGATGCGGGAAAGTATCGGTTTCCACGTATTGGGAAGCCTTCGTTCATCATCGCGTTTGTTGAGGCAGTTTGGGCGTTTCTCAATCTCAAGTGCCTCACGAATGACTCTAGCCTGTAAAGTTTTCTTAGTGGTAATGGTTTTTGTCTTTTGAAAATCTATTATGTGGCCTGTCTCTTCGTGATGTTTAAAAAAATGCTAATGAGGGGTAAAGGTTTTAGACGGCGAGTTGATGTTCGTAGATTCTGTTGGTTATTCGTCTGTTCGTTTGTCTCATGTATGTTATATGACAATCAGAACATGGTATTTCATGTACCCCTTGGGAATTGTCAAAAAAACAGGGGTTATTTACCTCGTTGCTAAGAAAATAAACAGAAATATTTCTAGAAAACTGTCAATAACATATTATTTTATTTTGACATGCAGGTAGGCAGCTGATGACACTGGTGCACCGTAAAATTTTCCGTGTGGGCGCAAGGAAAAAGCCCACTTTCGGTGCGCTTAATAGGCATGTAAATATAGTGATTTCAGGTAGGTATAATGAAACATTGTTTATTAAAAATACTATCCAAAGAATAGGTAAGGAGCAGTTGTCACGTGCCTATTTTTTCCTTCCACAGTTCCATTATTAATTGGGTCTCTTCAGATAGTTTCGTATTCCTTAGTTACTCGTAAGTAGGGTTGCATACCTTATAGGGATAGGATTCGATTGTTTGGTTTGCATTTCTGTGTGGATGGGGCTGGCTAACAGCACGGACGAGGCGATTGTGGAGCACGGACTTGAGAAGATTGTGGGTTGACGTTTATTCTGTGTCATTTCTTGATTTCCGGCCTAGGAGTGTCAGTCGTTTGGGGATAGTCTTCGAAGTCGGGTGATGGTAAGAGTTGTTGGGACGGTGTGTTATTAGTACGTGTGCAGAACCTCTATGGGATTTCTTTCATATCTGGCTGTATTTGGGCCATCTTAATTGGATTTTGAAGAAAAACCATTTAATTTTTAACTTGACCATTTTGTCTTACCTTTGTTGTGGATATTTTGGATTTTTGGTGTCGAGTTAAAATAGCCGCTAGCGGGATTTATTGGAGGGAAGCCATTGTTAATTAGCAGGTGCCGCCCCATAATCAAACCGGCCCCAGGAGTAGGCCACAGGAGTACATGTGAATTCGTGTACCCAAAGGTTATCAGTGAATTATTTTTAAATATGTAACGCCGTGACTTATTTTGACACCACGATTAAGTTTTGTTTTAGTTTATTAAAATAGTACATTGTTGGAAACTATTTATTGCAATAAATAATATGCCAAAACTAAACTTGGATTAAAATAACCTTCTCAATAATTCTTTATGTCCAAGTAAAAATATATGTTCTTCCTACTTATTTATAAATATCCCACAATCTTGATATTTTAAAGGACAACCATTGTAAAAATATTTTTAAATAAACTCGATTGTTTTGGCAGTGAAAATCTTTATGTAAATGGTTAAAACGAGTAAATTATTAACCTTATGTAAACGTTTGAATTAGTGTTATTAATGAGTTAATTTATATATTTTTTACTTTTTTTTGTAACTTGGTAAAATCTGTTACTCTTACTTCTGTTCTGGTTATTTTATAAAGTTGTAAATTTTAAATTTTTGGTTTGTTTTAGCAAGAAAATTTTACCATAGCTGTTAATTTTGATTATATTTGTTATAATGTTGCTATTGAGCTGTGTACCTTGATTTATTGTGTGAGTTTAGTATTCAATATATTTTAGCTATAATTTTATTTATTTGGTTCACCATAATCTTAGTTGTTTATCGTGTGGCTCTGCTAGTGCCTATAAGACCTAGGGGTTTCCGGCTTGAACCGTCTAAGTCGGTGACGCGGCTCACTTTTATCTTTTTTTCTTCTACCCTCTACGGCTGAGCTCGGGCATAATTTGCCAGTAGAGAAACCGCTAGCAGAGTACTCTTTAGAGAACGAAAAGACGTGGCACAGTATGTGGCCACTTTTTGACAAATATATAGCAAATCAAGCAGTGACGTTACAAACACGTCATCCATACCATGCACGATACCCATTACCCGTTATCCATACCTTTCGGGTATAGTCAAATAATATTATAATCTGAAATTGTGTATAGACTAATCTTTTATTGATATACAATCTGACATGATATGAAGACGAGGACCTTCGTGTGCACAGACACTCCCTTACCAAATCTTGCCTCTAACAAAATATTAAATGCTTTAGCATCGTTAATACACTTTTTCAGAATTTTAATATTATCATTAATATTAAGAATAAATAGTTTGAATTTGGGTTGCGATTTTTTTTATGATTAAAAACACTCTCCTGTCGTAAAAAGTCTGAATTGGGTTTGAAGCCGCTTGAAGAACACATTTTTTAGCAGAATGGTTTTTAAAATTACAGGAAAATTTTACAATTTTGTTTGGCCCCGAATTTGATTTTTTATTAAACTTTTGAAATAGTAAAAGTGTGGTTTTGGGAAGTGGGTGAAGAGTTGAATAGGCTGCCAATTGGTTAGCAAAAAGTTTAGCTATGCTCTTTGATCTACATATTATTTAGCTCAAAGGGTATGGGAAGAAAGGAAGTTTCGAAAAAGCTTTAGTTAATTTGGTTGATTGTGTGCTTCGACGGATGTCCAATATAAAAATTTCGTCGTACATCACGACTATTTCCATGAAACTGAAAGGCGAAAGGGGAAGTTGGTTCGTAAAGTATCCAAATCTGGCTCTAAAATAGAGAATGAATTAGGTAATAGATGAATATCGGTAGCCTCATAGTTTGGTTAGGAGCGTCTTTTTGCATTGCTTTTTACGATGTGTCGTAAAAAAAATTATCACAAGTGAGTTGCGAGCGTTAGGGTGTTTACAGTGGTGTTGCTAAGCTTTATTTTTTATCTAAAATTTAAAAAAACTATTTTTTTATAAGGCAGCAAAAATTAGGATAACTGAGCATTTGTTGGCAACATTTTTAAAGTAGTAAAGAAATAATGTTGGTAAATAAAACACCTTATTCATAGCTGCTAATCATAATTATAAGCGGACTTTCAGATGACAATTGTATACGTGCTACCATTGCCTTCGCTCCACGCCTTAAAATATTTGAATAAGATTTCATTTGACTGGTAATACATCTCGGAACACAGTCTAGCGCCAATAATTAATAAAACAAAAGGCTGTAATTTTTTTACTTCATCACTCGAGAACTACGAACAACAAAAATATGAAACTATGGAGAGAGACCGGCCCAAACCAGGCTCCAGAGAATTCTACAAAGCAATTTCCTCTGAGAAAAGAGGGCATAGAGCCAATTCCATCCACACACTGAGAGACAACCAAAGCCGCATGATAATCGACGGTAAAGAAATAACTGAAGAATGGAAAAAGTATTTTAGAGACCTTCTAAACATCATACAGGAAGAACTGCACAAAGAAGAGATCTATATCACAGCGGACATGCCCGTCAAAAATCCTTCCTTTGAAGAAACCCAAAAGGCCTTAAATAAGCTGAAAAATCACAAAGCGCCGGGTACGGACGAGATACCAGCAGAACTTCTGAAATATGGGGGAGACGCACTACATCGCCAAATCCACCAGCTAATAACGCACATATGGTTAGAAGAAAGGATACCAGCACGATGGAAGGAAAACATAATAGTGCCCATCCACAAAAAAGGGGACAAAACAAAATGCGCAAATTATAGAGGAATCTCACTCCTAAACACGGCATATAAAACCCTCTCCAACATCATTCTTAGTAGACTAATCCCTTATGCTGAAAATGTCCTAGGCGAATATCAAGCCGGGTTTAGGGCAAACAGATCAACAATAGATCAACTATTCACGCTGAGACAACTTCTAGAAAAGGGATGGGAGTATAACAAACCCGTACACAATTTTTTCATAGACTTTCGACAGGCATATGATAGCGTAGAAAGAAGCCAAGTATGGAATGCCATGGCGGAGTTCTCAATACCAAAGAAACTCATTCGGATGACCAAAGTCTGTATGGAGGGTGGAATATCTAAAGTACGTATAAATAATAAACTGTCTGGCAGCTTTGAAATCAACAGTGGACTTAAACAGGGTGATGCCTTATCTCCACTACTATTTAACCTTGTATTAGAGAAAGCCATGAGGTCGGCCGAAATAAAAACAGAATTGCTATCGGTTCAAGGTCCCAAGCTGTTACTCGCATATGCAGATGACATAGATCTCGTTGGAGACTCCATTCTATCCACGAAAGACATTTTCAACAAGGTGGAAGGAGCAACAAGTGAAGTAGGGCTGAAGATTAATGAAGAGAAGACGAAATATATGTGTATAAATAGAGCGACACGAAGAGACAGAATAGGACAAAATATGACGATCAACACCTTTAATTTCGAAAGAGTACAACGTTTTAAGTATCTGGGGGCCGAAATCACAGCGGACAACGATGTTACCGAAGAAATAAAAGACAGAATCCAATCTGCAAACCGCTGTCTATTTGCACTGAATAAGCTCATAAAATCAAAAAATCTCACAAGAAGTTCAAAGATCAAAATATATAAATCCATCGTCAGACCTGTAATAACATACGGATACGAAACGTGGACCATGACCAAAGCAAACGAAGAAAAGCTCAGACGCTTTAAACGAAAAATACTTGGAGAAATTTTCAACTGATCTAATTGTACATTAACAAAACTTGCAAAAACAGGCTGTAAAAAATTTGTGTGAAACGTCAATAGTGTATTACACACCTAGGGCAGTAAAGTAAGAAATGTCTCAAAACACATGTTTGTTGGCCGAGGCGAAGCCGAGGTTATCATACATGTATTTTACACAGTCATACATGATGCCCAAAAAGTTAAAGGGATGAAAATAAATGTAAGCAAAACGAAAGTAATGGTTTAAAAAAAAAGAAAGCATGACAAACTGTGAAATTTTCATTCAGGAAAAAAGAGTGAAAAAAGTAAATAAATTTGTGTACTTGGGTTCAAAATTTACGAGAGATGAAAAGTATGACAGTAACATTGAGCAAAGGGTGTTATCAAAAAAACAAATGAAAGAGGCACTGCATAGCTTTATGAACAGCCAGAAAGTGTCAAAAAAGGCACGACTGGATGTGCATAGAGGTGTGTTGGTTTCTACACTTATGTATGGTAGTGAATGTTGGGTTTGACAAAAGAAGCATAAAAATAGAATTAATGTTGCGAAAATGAGTAGTACAGCCGAAGTGACTCGGTTGGATAAAGTACCCATAGGGGTATGCAGAGACCACTTCCTTCCACTTGCTACGGTTCTTACACACATCTTTTGCTTTCTCTACTTTCATCAGTGCACTTATACATGCACGTTGGTTGTTGGTACTCTTGACCTGGCCTTTCTTTAAAACAATGTTGATCTAATCGAGATATGTTGTCCGAGGTCGACCTCTACCGACTTGTTCATTCACACTCGCCTTATAAATTTGTTTCGTCAATCTTTCTTCAATCTTTCAATTTTTTCTACGTGCCCAAACCATCTAAGCATTTCTTTTTCTATCTTTGTAACTACATCTTTTTTTACACCACAGCTTTCTTTTACTTTATTTAACCGAGTTACTTCGTCTATGCTTCTTAGACTACTTATATTTGTAGCAATTATCCTATTTTTATGCTTCTTCTGCCAAACCCAACATTCACTACCATACATGAGTGTAGGAACCAACACAGCTCTATGCACAGCCAGACGTGCCTTTTTTTACACTTTCTGGCTATTTATAAAGCTATGCAGTGCCTCATTCATTTGTTTTCCTGCCAACACCCTTCGCTCAATGTTACTGTTATACTTTCCATCTCTTGTATTATATTTTAAAAGTATATTTTTCTTATTGGATAACCCTTTATTATCTGTAAATAGATATTCCTGATTAACTTTAAGTAAAGAATCTGTATATTAACGGAGGGGTATTTTTTAGAAATAGATTTAGTACGGTATCATTGGTGTGAATGACAACAGGATATTACACGTGGTTTTTGCCATTGGCAGAAAGGTTTTCGGTTTGAGAATACTTTTTTTGCGTATTAATTTTTTCGCATCGCTCTCGCTTATTGTTATTTTATGTATTATTTGCTTTATAATTTATACGTTTTGTTTTTGTTTACAATTCGAATTTTGAAATAAATGTTATGCTGTTACCCTCTTTCTAAAAGTACACGTGTTCTACGCGGGTTTACCTGTAAATTTAATACGATAGTAGGCTTCGTTGGAGCAATATATTCAGCCTAGTCGCAGCCTTGGTAATAAAGTTTTGTCGGAGTAACATATGTATTGGATTAAACCTATTCGTGATTAGTTTATATGTTTCGTTTATCAAGGACATCAAAGACCTAAAAGTACTTATTCAGCTACATATTTGGCCTTTTCGAGGAAATAGATATTAAGCTTACAGAAATTCGTCGCGGGTCAAGCCAAATTATTTAAATTTGTATTATCGTTTAGTTTAAAAATTAGTTAAACTTATTCACTCCCTCAACACGGAAACATACGAATCTAACCCGGCTCTTTACAATTTCAAAAATAATATCAAGGTAAGAAACATCCCCTACCATCCCCTTTATTATCAACCATTCCCAGTCTTTTACCCTTGACCTGGCCTTACTTTAAAACAATGTTAATCTGATCGAGATATGTTCTCCGAGGTCGACCTCTACCGACTTGTCCATTTACACTCGCCTTATAAATTTGTTTCGTCAAACTTCCTTCATCCATCCTTTCTACGTGTCCAAACCATCTAAGCATTCCTTTGTAACCACATCTTCTTTTACACCACAGCGTTCTCTTATTTCACTATTTTTTACTTTATCTAAACGAGTCACACCGGCTATACTTCTCAGACTACTTATCTCCGCAGCATTTATCCTATTTTTATGCTTCTTCTGCCAAATCCAACATTCACTACCATACATAAGTGTAGGAACCAACACACCTTTATGCACATATTTTTCTTTTTTACTATTATATTAGATCATTTTTTGTCACCCAAACTCCTTTGCTTCTTTTGGTTAGTTTTTGAGTATGTAGATATATATGAAGGTTTTAAAACTATGTAAATATATCTACTAAGATTACTTGGAAACCTATCGGATTTCTACCAAATAAGACAACCCAAAATTTTGATACTTTAACTCGAGATTCTAACGAAAACTTACTTTTACAAATATTAGACTTTCATTAATAATCAATTGTTTTTATTTGAATATCCTTCAAAAAAACCTAATAAGAGCCGGTAACAGTTCAATTCAATGCTCAGTCACTTTTACTAGCCCACAAAAGAACAGAACCCGCAACAAATTTAGTTTAATGGTAAAAATGTGGCAAAGCCTCAAAAATTACTTCTAGCTTTAATAACAATTAACTTAATTTATGCTAGATTTTGTAAACAGATATGATGCTCTGCTATATTCATTAATCGGAATCAATGCTTGAGGTAATGTTTGAAGTGTGTCTTGAGACGAGACTTTACCATGTTTTAGAGTTTGTTTTTTTTTTTTTTTTTGTTTTTATTTTGTGGTAGGATTAACCATAGTATTACCATATTTAAAGCAACTGATTGTAACTGGGGATTTTTGTTAAGAGCCAATACGTGTTTTTATTTACTAACATTAAAAAAAAAATTAACAAGCTTCTAAAGTTTGGAGTATTACATTTTTATTACTTCCTGAGTTACAAAAGTCTATTTAAAAGTTAGCAACAACTATTGTTAGAAAAAATAATTTAGTCCCACTCAAAGAGAAATCGCGGATTTTTCCATTTTTTACAAACACTTCCATGGAGCTCTGTCTCCTTTACTGGACTTTGATGGAAAAACATCTTGTAACTCCAAATATCCAATATGTGACCAAAAGTCCTTTACTACCAGAAAACTTGCTTCCATGTCAAGATTAATTCTAGACTAGGGCTGACTTTGCTGGGCTGAGCTTTTCTTGAGCACAATCAAATAAGGTAGTTATCAAAGTGTCAAAAAAGGCACGTCCGGCGGTGCATAGAGTTGTGTTGGTTCATACACTTATGTAAGGTAGTGAATGTTGGGTTTGGCAGAAGAAGCATGAAAATAGGATTAATGCTGCGGAGATGAGTAGTCTGAGAAGTATAGCCGAAGTGTCTCGATTGGATAAAGTAAAGAATAGTGAGATAAGAGAACGCTTTGGTGTAAAAAAAGATATGGTTACAAAGATAGATAAAGGAATGCTTAGATGGTTTGGACACGTAGAAAGGATGGATGAAGGAAGATTGACGAAACAAACTTATAAGGCAAGTTTGAATGGGCAAATCGGTAGAGGTCGACCTCGGAGAACATATCTCGATCAGATCAACATTGTTTTGAAGAAAGGCCAGGTCAAAAGTACCAACAACCGAAGAGCATGTATGAGAGCACTGATGAAAGTAGAGGAAGCAAAAGATGTGTGTACGAACCGTAGCAAGTGGAAGGAAGTGGTTTCTGCCTACCCCTATGGGAAAAAGGCGTGACTCTATGTATGTATGTATGTATCAATCGGCAACCTGCAAATTGCTATCACGGCGAGACAAAGTAGACGTTGTCTGACTTCTGTTGACGGAATTTGGTAGAAACACCCTCCAGTTTTGTATTATTCTTCTGTATACCCTGAAAAAAATAACTTACCACTCTGACTGATACCATGTTTAAGTATTTGATAAGTGTTAATCTGATAAATGTTTACTTTTAATAAAATTTTAGTTTTAAGGCACCCTAGTTAATTTTATACTCAACATAAATATTTAGTCTCCGTTCTCCTGAAAAATATTTACCAACGACTTTCTGAAAGATGCGAGGATAACGAGACGCCTATGGTTTTACATTGTTGAAGGCATTTTCTTATCTTCTCTTGGTCGAGCGTTACATTTATCTTCTTCACGGATGACTGCTGTCACTGTGTCTCACTATATCTCTCGTTCCGAATTGCGAGAAAATCGAATATACAGTGGTGTACGTAAAAAATATTAACCGATTCTGTACATTATTTTTTACGAATAAAAAAACTTACATACTACGACGCACCAAAATTTAAGGGTCACTTTTACTATTTTCCACATTTTTTGTTAATTTAAGAGGTATAAAAGGGATGTACAAAATATTCTTCGAGCCGGAAAACTGTTACAAAGAATTCGAATTTACAACCCTTCTTAGTATAGTTAACTGTCTTTAATGTTTTTATAATTGTTTTCCGGTTTATTAATAGTGTGGTCTTAAGCTTTTCAAAAACACCTGTCATTCCCAATGAAAACGGCCCCAATCATCCATCAACACATTCAGGCGCCTGGCGTTTTTTATATTTTCTTTTCAAGCGAAAATCCACAGCATTTTCCTGCCCGTCAGTTGCTTCAATTTAAATTTTCCGGACTGATTAGGCGCAGTAGGCCGAATATAACCTCGGTCTGTATCTTTTTCATTTTAAGTGGTATGGAAAGGAAAGAACGGCTGAAGGGCTGGAAAGAACTTCGTGTCATTAGAGCACAGGGATGGACTTAGCGCAAAATCGTCGAGATTTCCTCACATTAAGATTACACTTAACGGTGACTAAGATTTGTCTTTTTAGTTTTTAATAAAGTAAAATGTCGCAAAATTAAGTGACAATTATTTCAAACCAACATTCAAAGAAACTGTTTCAATCACAGTACAAATATAGCAATCATTAATGTCTTTAAAACTTAGTTAAAAATTTACTGGCTTAAAAACTTACACTGTTATATCGTCGTCTCGATTTTTTAAACTTATTAAAAAATGGTGGTTTTCATTATAATGAACGTTTTTTGTTAATTGTAACTTTAATTTTCATTATTTCTTATACAATTTAAGCTTCATTAAAAAGATGTTTATTCGCCTGGCCAAAATTTTGGGTCTAACGACAAATCTTGTGTCAACAACCTCTCGTAGAGCTTTTACAGATACATCAATAAACTGTAACATAAACAAGGGACAAAAGAAGCTATGATCGTATGCAGTTTCAAACCTGTGCGTCTCCGAACGCCAGGGCTTTTCCTACTAAAGCCTTTAGACTATGATAATAACTTTCAGATAAATGATTTTTTTATTTCTTAATTTTTACACTTCATTTGTTGAAGCTGTTGCAAACTTTTATCATTTTTTTTACCTATACATCCGTGAAGTGGGATTTTAATTAAGGAAAGTTACTAACGTATGCATAGCTAAACCTGTGAACCCCCAGACACCAAGGTCTTCCCTACTAAAGCCTTTAGATTTAAAATAGACCTGACGGTGTCTTTTGGGTCCTTCAACTTCCAAATGCTGTTGGAGGTCCTATTTTGTAGCTCTTTGGCTTAGGTTTTAGTAACTGGAACCTTACCAGTCTCTCGCAGTGGCATAGAATATGTTCTGCAGTCTCTTTTTTAAGAGAAAAACGGCATTTACTGTTTTTTTTCCAACCTATAAAGGTGCTTGCGGAATCAGCAAGGTCCTATCAGCAAGCCCGTTGTTACTCTTAGTCTAGAACAGGGGTTCTCAACCTTTTAGTAACCACGTACCACTTGAAATTTTCAGAGATTTTGACGTACCACCTTATATTTATATATATTTTTATTTATTTATTTATATATAAGATATAGTTATATATAATTTAAATTTGGTCAGGTTTAGGAAAATAAAAATGCATTCTACAACTGTATGTATGTATTTACAAAATAAAATATATCATACATTAAAAACAATCTTGAATTAGTTAATTGAACACAGTCATTTAAATATAAACAGATCCTAATGAGCTTGTTGTTGTTGTTTGTTCTTGATCAAATTTTCAATATCTGGGTCGATTGAACTTAACTTGATTCTCAAGTCCTCTTCAACACTAATGCGGTTTCGGTATTTATTTTTTATGAACAGCAGCTCTGAAAAGCCCGATTCACATAAGTACGAGGTTACGAATGGAATTAAAAAGATTATCGCTTGTTCGAACACTGATGGATATTCAGTTTTTGTCCCCATCCAAAATTCTATTAAAGATTTTTCTTTAAACGCATCTTTCATTGAGCTGTCACTTATAAGGTCGATGAAACACTCTTTTGAGTGACTAGGACCACTAGGAAATTTCCCTGAAAATGGATTTCTAATCCACTCATATTTAGAAAAATCTTGATTAAAATATTTATCAAAACTCGTTTGAAGAGCTTCCATATGACTAGTGATATCATCAGTCACTTCTGGTTTCAGAGAAATATCATTTTCTTCCAAAAATGCAGCAAGAGTAGGGAATGCAGAGAAATCCTTGTCCTGTGCTTGAGAGCGAAACAGAACCAACTTTTTCTTGAGGGATGATATTTTATCGTTGGTAGTGAACACTGTTGTACTTGGCCCTTGAAGTCCCATGTTCAAGGTATTAAGCCTATCAAAAATATCAGCCAAATACGCCAATCGTGATAGCAATTCTTCATCATTGAACAAGTGTTTCATGTCATGATTTTGTTCACTTAAAAACCTAAAGACTTCTGACCTCAGTTAAAATAGACGAGTTAGGGTCTTGCCTCGTGACAACCATCTAACCTCGGTATGTAGGAGGAGAATTTGATATTTTGCACCCATATCTTCACACATTAAAGAGAAAAGCCGTGAATTAAGAGCCCTGGCCTTAATAACATTAATGACCTTTACGCTATCCATTAAAACAGACTTAAGGTTGGCAGGCATAACATTAGAAGCCAAAGCTTCTCGGTGAATAACGCAGTGAGTACTTTTGCATTCTGGAGCAACTTTTTTTATTCTTGCTCCTAATCCACTTAAATGACCCGACATAGCTTTTGCTCCGTCCGTGCACAAACCAACACATTTAGACCATGATATTCTCGCTTTTATAATGTACTCATTTATGACATTAAATATGTCCTCAGCTTTAGTGTTTGATTCAAGAGGTTTGCAAAATAAAAATTCTTCCTTTACTTCACTTTGATAATCAAAACGTATAAATACAAGAAGCTGCGCCATATTTGTTATGTCTGTGCTCTCGTCTACTTGCAGTGCAAAATATTTACATTCGCGCAGTTGAAGTAAAAGCTGTTCTTCAATACTCGAGGACATCTCCACAATTCGCCTCTTTACTGTGTCATTCGACAACGGAATTTTCTCGATCTCCTTTGCTGCCTTTTCGCCTAATACTGCCTTGACCATATCCTTAGCGACCGGAAGTAAAAGTTTCTCGCCAATTGTATGAGGCTTCCCTTCTTTAGCTATTCTATAACTGGCAAGGTAAGATGCTTTGACTAGTTTTTTGTCTATATTTACAAATTTTGCCATGCACTGATTTTCTCTCTTACACAATTCAGATTTTCTTTAAAAAAATTCAATAGGTTTGTCAACCAAATCGGGATGCTTAGTAGTCTGGTGCCGCTTTAGTAAGGAAGGCTTCATGCTCTGATTTGAAAGTGTTTCTGAGCATACAACACATTGTGGAATAGGATTATCGTTATTTTCTGTGCCAGGTTTTACTATAAATCCTAACTGTAAATAAGTTGCATCGTACTTACGATTTGGCTGAGGTTTAATCTTCTTTTGACTGTCCTTAGAGGTGGAGGGGTTAGTCAAATATCGCTTCATTATGTCCACTAAAAACTAATGCTGAATTACTACTAAAAACTAAAACTGAACTTCACTTCATGGAACACAATAAAAAAACAGCTAACATTGGCATCTGAACGAAACTACTGGGTGAGAAAGTAACACAGCTCATGCCACTGTCAAAACAAAACTGACGGGGTGGGAGTCACTCGGGTTGTTTGTGTAGTCTCAAGGTCAGCGTCAAACTGCCACTATTCTATGTAAAACACAGATGGAGGAATTGTATTCTTAACGAGGAAATGTTGCATCGTAACTGTGAATTAATGTTATTCGCATTCAACAGTTTTTATTGTTATTATTAATATATGATTGCGTACCACCTGAAATGTCCCCGCGTACCACCGGTGGTACGCGTACCACCGGTTGAGAACCTCTGGTCTAGAATATTAAATTAACTTTCAGGTAGTTTTACTTGCTTTCACAAATTACAAACTTTCACCTCGTAGAGCTGCTACAGAAATCTATAGTTTTTACAAATACATTCATAAATTTTGCTTTAAAAAGGCTAAAAAAAGCTTTTTTGGTTCCTCACCTTTGCATTTTCAAGCACCAGAGTCTTCCTTACTAAAACCGCTAGACTATGAAGTTCACTTCTAAATTAAGTTTTTTTTTTCATTTCTCCATCTTCAAACTTTTTCTTTGTAAAGCTTTTACATACAATTATTTTTTTTACAATTACATCCATGAACTGTGCTTTAAAAAGGACCAAAAAAGGCTTTTATCGTATGCTCCCTTAAACCTCTGTATCTCCGAACATCAAGATCTTTTCTTCTGAAGCCTTTAAATTATTAAGTTTCTTTCGAAGTAAGAATTTTCCTTGCACTTACTACGGTTCTTACATACATCTTTTGCTTCCTCTACGTCGGTTGTTGGTACTCTTGACCTGGCCTTTCTTCAAAACAATGTTGATCTGATCATGATATGTTTGCCGAGGTCGACCTTTACCGACATGTTCATTTACACTTGCCTCATAAATTTGTTTTGGTCAATCTACCTTTATCCATCCTTTCTACGTGTCCAAACCATCTAAGCATTCATTTATCTATCTTTACAACCACATCTTCTTTTACACCACAGCGTTCTCTTATCTCACTATTTTTTACTTTATCCAAACTAGTGACTCCGGCTATACTTCTTAGACTACTTATTTCCACAGAATTAATGTTATTTTTAAATTTTTTTTGCCAAACCCGACATTTACCACCATACATAAATGTAGGAACCAACACACCTCTATGCACAGCCAGACGTGCCTTTTTTGACACTTTCTGGCTGTTCATAAAGTATTATATAATCATTACAAGAGTAATACAACATTAATACAACATTAATATAGTCACAAACATTTAATTTAATGTATTGTTAAGATTTTTAGTTTCTGTGTTGGTTCGGCAATTAAAAAACTTTCGATACAGTAACAGAACAATGTTTATTCTAACGCAATAAATTCTACTTTTATAAATCACTTAGATAAACAACTTTTACAATTTTTTATTTCGTAATTTCTCGAATTATCCATTGTCTTCTATGCTCATTAAATATTTACCGTAGATTCGGTCGGCGCCAATGACAGAGACGAACTTAATAAAATCGTAACAGTATACAGACCGAAACAGTTTGAAACAACTAAACATTGATATCCCAATTGCGCAACCATTCGATTGCACTCTAGGTGCACTGCGCGAAATCTTGCAAGTTTCCAGGATATAAGTGAAATGGACAGTCCGCCACTATATGCTAAATGGTCTGTCTTGAATATCGACAGTCAAAACCCGGTGATTTAGCCCTGCCCCATCGGTATAGGGAGTCCGCACATTTACCGTGTACTGAGCGAAATCGATTTAGTTTTACCCATAAAGAGTTTTGTAATCCATTTTGGTCGAAGCCAGTTGTCGGGTTAAATATTTGATGAAGTCTCGGTTGGCTTCGGGTCTCCATCTTGTGGTCCATTGTTCAATGGCATTATAATCAATGGCGATATTTTGCTGTTCGTAGTGGTGGGTGTCTGGACTTTAGACGCGGGCGCTCTTAGGTGATGTGGGAATGTCTTCATGAATTGGCAGGTATTTATTGGACTCAATTTTATTATGTTTAGCCAGAATATTTAATTACTGGCTAAATGAGGAGCAGCAAATACCGGAGTGGTTTATTGAAGGGCAAACCGTGCTTTTCCCCATGAAAGGAGATTTGTCCAATCCAAAGAATTATAGACCAATAACCTGCTTTAACGCATGCTACAAGCTGTTAACACGGATTTTGTACATGCGCATGCTCCTAGTAGTAGACCCGGTTTATCAGCGGATATATGAACAACGAGGGTCTAAGAGAGGTGTCGCTGGCTGCAGAGGGAACCTGCTGATAGATAGGTCTATTACGCAGGACTCCGTGCAGTACAAGCGGAACCTCTCTATGGCCTGGATCGATTATTGAAATGCATTTGATACAACGTCGCACGAGTTACTTATGTACCTGCTCAAGTGCCTTTTGGTACCCGAACGATTATCCATTGAACTCAGAAAAACGAAAGATTATTACTGTGGACCAACCAGTCACCGAGGGCATAAGGTCACCCACTTATTTTATGTAAATGATCTTAAACTTTATGCTTACGGCGAGAGGGACTTAAATCAATCCCTTATGGTGGTAAAGAAGTATACACAGGCTATTGGAATGGACGCGCAGCTAGTGGACGGAAGCATCCTATATCATTTGGATGACGAAGAGACGTAAACCTACCTGGGGTTGAAGGAAAGCCACATCCAGGAAACACAAATGGTGAAAGACGCTATTCCTAACAAGTATAGGCAGCGACTCCGACAGATCTGGTCTTCGGAACTGTCGGGCAAGAATAAAGTCGCTGCTACTAACATGCTTGCTGTTCCCACCCTGCTCTACTCCTTTGGAGTAATGAAGTAGACTCTAGCTGAGCTGCGCCAACTTGACATTAGTACTCGCAAGATGATGCACCTAAATAGGAGTTTGCATCCAAATTCGTCCATTTCACGGTTATATCTCCCAAGAAAGCAGGGAGGCCGTGGACTCTTAAGTTGGGAGTATCTCCACAACAGAATGGTTTTGGATGGCACCTGCGAAGTCATCAGGAGTTTGGACCCCCTCCTGCAAATGGTCAAAAGCCATAAAGTTGCAGAAGTAGGAGCATTTCTCTTCAGGGCAGCACACCGAGCAGCTGATGAACTCTCTTTGATTTTCGATTTCGAGCGAAAAGCGCTTGACTCAGTTACTGAGCTCGACCCCGCTCGGAGGAAAGCCCGCATCAAAGCCGCAGAATTTAATAAAACACTGCAGCTCCACATGGATAAGCCTCTACATTCTGTCTTCTTCAACAACATTGAAGACAGGGGCTTATCCAAAGAACTGACCTTTGCATTCTTAAGGTCAGGCGGGCTTAGGTCGGAAACAGAGGGGTTTATCATGGCATCACTCATCTCACGGTGTAAGAAGTGGTCACTGGTTTTTCTCCAGCTGGGCTCTGCGATGTATCTGAACCGCAGAGTCGTGACTGGGATTTAATAAATTAAATCAATAATAATAATAATAATAATAATAATAATAATAATAATAATAATAATAATAATAATAATAATAATAATAATAATAATAATAATAATAATAATAATAATAATAATAATAATAATAATAATAATAATAATGAAGCACAGGTAATAAATATGAATACAGAACTCCATTTTAGGGTACGAAAACAATCTGAAGACACAGAAAATGATGGCTTAACTGTTAATAAAGATTCTGAACCAGAAAGAAAACATATTTCAAAATCAAGTCAAAAAAGAAAAAAAATAGGGCTGACCTTTAGCTAAGCCTAGAAAAAAACCAAGGATCGTAAAAAGAATATAATAACATACATACATACATAAAGTCACGCCTTTCTCCCATAGGGGTAGGCAGAGAACACTTATTTCCACTTGCTACGGTTCGTACAAACATCTTTTGCTTCCTCTACTTTCATCAGTGCTTTCATACATGCTCTTCGGTTGTTGGTACTCTTGACCTGGCATTTCTTCAAAACAATGTTGATCTGATCGAGATATGTTCTCCGAGGACGACCTCTACCGATTTGCCCATTTACACTCGCCTTATAAATTTGCTTCGTCAATCTTCCTTCATTCATCCTTTCTACGTGTCCAAACCATCTAAGCATTCCTTTATCTATCTTTGTAACCACATCTTCTTTTACACCACAGCGTTTTCTTATCTCACTATACTTAAATTTCTCCAACCAAGTCACTCCGGCTATACTTCTCAGACCACTCATCTCCGCAGCATTAATCCTATTTTCATGCTTCTTCTGCCAAACCCAACATTCACTACCATACATAAGTGTAGGAACCAACACACCGCTATGCCTCGCCAGACGTGCCTTTTTTGACACTTTCTGGTTATTCATAAAGCTATGCAGTGCCCCATTCATTTGTTTTCCTGCCAATCCATCTTCATCTCTGTTCCATCTCTCGTAAACTTTGAACCCAAGTACTCAAATTCATTTACTTGTTCCACTCTTTCTCCCTCAAACGAAACTCCACAGTTTGTCATGTTTTCTTCTCTTTCAAAAACTATTACTTTCGTTTTGCTTACATTTATTTTTATCCCTTTGATTTTCAGGGCATCATGTATAACATTAACCATCGCCTGCAAATCTTCTTCAGATGACGCTAATATGACTTGATCATCGGCGTAAAGAAGGTATTTGACGATCAAATCATTCATTTTCAATCCATACACACTCTCTTTCCAATCTTTTAAACAATTGTCTATGTATAAGTTAAACAGCCATGGCGAAGCCACACATCTCTGTCTTACATCTTTTTCGAAGTTAAACTAGTCTGTGCAAGCTCCGTTTATCCTAACACATGCAGTGGAATCCTCGTAAAGTGATTTCAGTGTCCATATTAAACTACCATTCACCCCATACATTGACAATGTCGACCACAATTTACTCCTCACCACTCTGTCATAGGCCTTTTCCAAGTCTATAAAAGCGCAATAGACCTTTTGACTTTTAACCAAGAATTTTTCAACTACACCTTGTCATAAAAAGACCTGATTCATACATCTCCTTCCTATTCTAAATCCTGCTTGCACATCCCATATCATCTCAGTTATATTCGTTACTCTTTTAATCAGTATCTTTGCATACCGTTTGCTGACTATGCTGAGTAAACTAATACCTTAGTAGTTTTTATAGTCCTGCTGCGAACTTTTTGTCCTGTAAAGCGGCACTATAACGGCCTTGCACCAGTCGTCTGGTACGATACCACTTCTGCAACAAAGGTTAAAAAGTTGGTACAGCAGACTAGCTACCACGTTTTGTCTAGCCTTCAGCATTTTAACTGCTATCCTGTCGTACCCAGCAGCTTTACCCAATTTCATACTGTTCAACGCTTCCACAATATCTGTCGTACTTATTTCACTGTCAGTAATTTCACTTTTATTGCAACTTTCACTCATGTCTCCGAATGGAGCCTGTACTTGTGTATCATCTCTCTTAAATAAACTTTTGAAGTATTCCTTTCATCTCTTTAATACGCTTTCCTCTTCTTTTACCATACTAATATTTTGGTTTCTAATTTTTTTCAGTTGCGAGGTAGTAAATATTAAACTTAATATCATATTATAATAATTAAACTAAACTAAACTAAAAAAAAAATTTCGATTAAGTAAGTTCTCTACGCATACATTAAAGTGAAAATTGATGTTCTAATTAGATCCGAAAACGTTTTAACTTCGGACCTGTGCCGGTAACAAAAGTAATGAAAGAAACCGAAAAAGAAGTTGTTGGAATGGATTTTAGTCAACACAGGAAGTATATGTCAGTACTGAATGCCCAGTCGGCTCTCTTACCCCATCACGTCCCTCTTTTTCCACAGTCTCGGTAATCGCGGAAAGTCATGGAAATGATAATCGGAGACCGGAAAAAAAGGCCGTGGACCAGTGGCGTGGAATAAATCGCCATCTGTCAAGAAAACGCTAGCTGGAAACCGTTTTTCAATTCTCGATTTAATTTGGTTTTCAGATCTATCGGCTATTCTTTATCTAAAATTATAGCGTAAAGTCTGGCTTATTCAAATTAACTTTTAATTTCTTTCAGGTTTTAGAAGCAACATATTTAATTCAGTATATTGTGTATTTGAATAAAAAAGCTGATAGTTTAAATGTATCAAAGAGTTACGTAAAATAACAAAAGGTAACTATTCTATTTAAATGGAAATTACTGCACAACCCGTTCTCCTCTTTAAATCATAAAATTTGTCCTCTTTTATATCCTAATCGCGATGTAACATTATTTATTGGAGGATGTTTCTTATTCTTGTGTGTATACCCTTCTTTGTTAAGGTTGTAAATAAACCCCCTGTCTCTTGGAAAATATACTTTTGCATATTAAAACCTCCTGCATGAATTCTCCACACGAAATTTCCCTTTCGGTATTCACACTCAGATAAATAAAGGATTAAGTGTGAAATATATGGCAGTTTTTAGTACTATTTTGCGGCTTTGGATTTATACAAAATTCATACCGATTTCTGCACATTGTAACATCCAAATGAAGCCGATAAAATTTTTTTAAAAATAGTGTTTTGCAACTTTTAGGCAATTTACGTTGCGTACCAGTTAAATTCTGGTTGCAGAAACTTAATTCTTCCTAAAAATCTCTAAAAATTATATGCACCATGTCTGGATCTCCTACGTGTTGTTTTCGAGTTATTTATGTGATGTGCGAGTTGTCAGATTACTTTCTCTCTCTCTCTCTGCAGGCGGTAAGTGTAGAGAAAGAGAGATAGCGACTAACGCATTCTTGCTACGCACATTTTTTGCTTGCTACCCTTTGTCTCCACAACGTGCGATCAGAAACTTCCATTCAATTACTTAAACAATTTGCCCTGCTCCTAAAAAAACCTTAAATTTTATTTTGTAAGAACTCAAGTTTAATTTTCGGTTCCGTCTTTCCGTCCGGTCCAATCTCTTATATTTTTTAACCACGAATGTTGGCGTCTTCCTATACCTCGTCTGCCTTCTATTATGCCCACCATTATTATTTTCAGCAGCTTCATTCGATCACTCCGAATTACATGTCCTAAGTACGCGGTTTTCCTCTTCTTTATGACGACAACTAACTCTCTGTCCTACCCTATCATACCTGCGTAAAAATTTAGAATTTTGTCCCTGTTGTCCAGGGAAGAAAATGCCTTATTTTTACTAAAAAATATGCCACGTAGTTTTTTCGTTCTCTAAAGAGTACTCTGCTAGCGGTTTCTCTACTGGCAAATTATGCCCGAGCTCAGCCGTAGAGGGTAGAAAAAAAAAATAAAACAAAAGTGAGCCGCGCCACCGACTTAGACGGTTCAAGCCGGAAACCCCTAGGTCTTATAGGCACTAGCAGAGCCACACGATAAACAACTAAGATTATGGTGAACCAAATAAATAAAATTATAGCAAAAATATATCGGATACTTTACTCTTACAATAAATCAAAATACACAGCTCAATAACAAAATTATAACAAATATAGCCAAAATTAACAACCAACAATAAATCCAGGCACACAGTTCAATAATAAACTTATAACAAATATAATCAAAATAAACTGCTACAATAAATCGAAACTTCAAAATTTACAACTTTATAAGACAACAATAAATCAAAAATCCAAAGTTTACGATTCCATAAAATAATTAAAACAAAGGTAAGAATAACAAATTTTATCAAGTTACCAAAAAAAACGTAAAACGTATATAAATCAACTCATTAATAACACTAACTCAAACGTTTACATAAGGCTGCTAATTTAGTCGTTTTAACCATTTACATAAAGATTTTCACTGCCAAAACAGTTTATTTTAAAAATATTTTTACAAAGATTGTCCTTTAAAATATCAAGATTGTAGGATATTTACAAATAAGTAGGAAGAAAATATATTTTTACTTGGACATAAAGAATTATTGAGAAGGTTATTTTAATCCAAGTTTAGTTTTGACATATTATCTAATGCAATAAATAGTTTCCAACAATGTACTATATTAATAAACTAAAACAAAACTTATTCGTAGTGTCAAAATAAGTCACGGCGTTATATATTTAAAAATAAATCACTTATAACCTTTGGGTATACGAATTCACAAAGTACTATATTGATAAACTAAATCAAAACTTAATCGTGGTGTCAAAATGAGACACGGCGTTATATATTTAAAAATAAATCACTGATAACCTTTGGGTATATGATTTCACATGTACTATATTAATAAACTAAAACAAAACTTAATCGTGGTGTCAAAATAAGTCACGGCGTTATATATTTAAAAATAAATCACTTATAACCTTTGGGTATACGACTTCACTACTCCTGTGGCCTACTCCTGTGTCCTACTCCTGTGGCCGGTTCGATTATGGGACGACACCTGCTAATTAACAATGGCTTTCCTCAAATAAATCCCGCTTGCGGCTATTTTAACTAGACACCAAAATCCAAAATGTCAACAAAGGTAAGATAGAATGGTCAAGTTAAAAATTAAGTGGTTTTACTTCAAAATCCAATTAAGATGGCCCAAATACAGCCAGATATGAAAGAAATCCCATAGAGGTTCTGCACACGTGCTAATATCACACCGCATCAAAAACTCTCCCCAACACCCGACTTCGAAGACTCTCACCAAACTACTGACTCCCAGGCCGGAAATCAGGAAATGACACGGAATAAACGTCAACCCACAATCATCTCAAGTCCGTGCTCCACAATCGCCTCGTCCGTGCTGTTAGCCAGCCCCATCCACACAGAAATGCAAACCAAACAATCGAATCCTATCCCTACAAGATATGCAACACTATTTACAACGAATGATATATTTAAGTTACAACAATATACGGTATGCAACCCTACTTACGAGTACCTAAGGAATACGAAATCATCAGAGACCCAATTAATAATGAAACTGTAGAAGGAAAAAAAATAGGCATGTGACAAATAGTCCAATTTGTTAGTTACAGTTTAAATATAACTTATTAAAAAAAGATTAACTCTGACAAAATTGCTGAAGAGAGTGATAGTTACCGCTACTGCGAGAACTTTGCTAAAACTGCAAAACATTTGCTTTGCGAATGCCCAGCGCTTTTTTGCAATAGGCTCAAGTTTCTGGTAGGGGCCTTTCTAAAGCTCGTCGATGTCAGAAAACTAGCTTCCAGTAAACTGATGATTTTTGTACGAAGTCTCGGAATCTCGGGCCTCGAATAGATTAAAGGTTATGCACAAAAGATCTGATAGATTAAGGTGCTTGAGAGGATGCATAGCCTTCACGACTCCCCTTACAATCTACAATCTCTTCGTTATACGCGCAAATAGAAAAGTTAACTTTACACAAGAATTAAAATTTAGGAAGCAAAATTACTTGGCATTAATGAAAAATCATGTTTTTTCGTTATCCTGGAGACATGTAACCTTAAAATATATATTTTTGTTTTTTCAACGTAATAAATTTTGTTTTTAGATAGTTGTCATCTTCATGTTGCGTTGAAAGAAGTAGCACAATTTTGTTTACTTTTGATTTACATGAAACCATATTGGCAGTAGCTCCTGAGCAAGATGAATGCAAGTTAAAAAATTTCGCATGTGATGTTTCTTCCTGAACCCTTAGATAAATCACTAATTGCATGACAACTAATTTTATAGAATTATCTATCCAATATGATCCTTTTTTTTACCACAGTATATTTTCAAATTGGAACAGTAAAAAGTCCTTGCATTATTACACGCCCAGATTTTAATTCCATATTTATTAGGTTTGTTTTTCATGTATACCCGAAAACTGCAGCGACCTCTAAATGCAGAAAGCATTTCATTTTATGGTAACATATTGTCTTAAGTTGTAATTTTTTTGCAACACAAAACAAACTCTCCATAAATCATTAGGATTTTGATGGCTTGATCGGTGTACTCGGTATAATAGTTCCAAAAATGCTTTGATTTTAATCAGATCAGTCTCTCTATAATATTATGGTACAAATTTTTATATTTGTGTAGTTAACTACTTTTTTTAACATTTCGTTAGGGAAAAATAATTGCCACGATTCCAAGATATCCTTAGCATTTTTAACATCTCTTGATGGAGAAGAAAGATATCATGTCAAATTTTTCCTTCTTTTGCGTCTCAATTTGTTGTGTATAGCCCATACAGTAACTTTGTTTTTTTCCAAAAAAACTTGGCCCTTATTGTTAAAAGTTTTTCTCTTCACATTCATACTGTTCAGAATTTCGAACATCCGAATCTATTTGTTCAATAATATTATCGTAAGGGTCAATATAACTAACATCAGAGTCATATTCTCCTAATAAATTATTATCTATATTATCATCGTCACCAACTTCCTTAAACAAATCCAATAAATGCTGCATTTTCTGTTTATAAGAATTTCAACTTAGCTTCCTCGTATCTTTGCCGATCGTGCTGCATCATATTAAAAAAAAATGGCGTCCCAAAGCAGTTTTTTGACAATATCTCCTTTGCGACTTATTTCACGATAAAACATTTATTTACAAAATAAAGCTAAAGAAAATTTCCTACAATTTATATAATTACTTTTTTTTTCGTAAAACCAATAGTTTTGGCGTACGAGCGCCGCAAATTATTATACTTTCAGTGGCTGTGTTACATTATTTAATCAAGGAAAAATAAAATCTATTATTGAACTTTAAAAAAATCTAGATTGAAACAAGGTTATCTAGCTATTTAAAAATCCAAATTCTGATTCAGAGATCATTGCTAAAGCTGGAGAACGCTTTCTTTTTAAATTATACAGTTAGAGTAATATAAAAACAACTATAAATATTCATGCTTTACAAAATCAGCATATAAAAGTAAATTTAGTATTGCGTCGCTACTACCAACAGAAGCAGCAGCACGGCAACATTTATTCCGAATCTATCACCAGGTTCAGCAGTGGCATGGAAATGAACAAAATGCAGAGTAATAGTGATGGAAAAACACAAAAACATTTCTGTTGCCACACTTGAGCCCCCAGCTCCTGAAGCTTGTTAAAACTTAGTTCTAGGTGCAGAGTAAAGATTGATGATAACCTCTAAGATGTGTTTCAGGTGAGCACAGGTCTTAAACAGGGAGATGCACTATCAACCACGCTTTTTAATATCACATTGGAGAAAGTAGTAGGAGAAGCCAAAATCTAAACTCAGCTATTCAGGGCCAGTGGATCAAACTTGCTGCTAGCATATTTCGACGATATAGACGAGGTGAGCATAAGCGTCATAAAAGTAAAAGAAATATTTTACAAAAGAAGCGAAATATATGGGGCTTAAAGTCAACGAGGCTAAAACAAAATATATGCATGTCTCAAGACTAGGCAGAGCTAGGGTAGGAAAAAATGTGACCATGAACATATACAACTTTGAAAATGTAAAACAATTTGAATATTTAGGGTCCACAATCACATCCGACAACGATATGAGTGAAGAAATCAGAGAACGCCTAAAGTCAGCCAATTAGTGCTTATAAGCCCCAAATAATATACTAGAGTTTAAATACGTGACTAGGAAAACGAAAATCAAAACGTACTAGACCATAATAAGACCCGTGGTAAGGTACTGCTTCGAAACCTGGACTCTTACGGTACGAAATGAAGAACTCATTCAAAGATTCCAGAGAAAAGTGCTAAGGAAAATTTTCGGACCCACTAAAAACCAGGATACGTGAAGCTACCAAATCAAAACAAATGCAGAACTAAAGCAAATATGCCATTAGCCAAAACTGATTAACCTCATAAATGCACAAATGTTAAGATCGGCAGGGTACGTACGAAGACAGCCAGAGGATAAAATGGTCCACTTACTATGAAACAGAGCACCAGAAGGAAGACGACCACTTGGAAGACTGATATTAAGGTGGCGTGATAATATAACATCGGTCTAGAAATTATTGAAGACCGAGACAGATAGAGGCAAATTGCTGCCTCAGCCAAGGCCCGTCAGGGGCTGCAGCGCTACGAAGTAAGTAAGTAAAAATAGTCTACATTTGTTTCAAGATATTTTTATTTTTTTCCAGTTTCTTACTTTTGGTGTACAGAGATTTTGGCATAAGGAGATTTTAAATTTGGTGACTACCATAAACTTTATTTTTTTAGTATTGAGAGTGAGCCCATGTTTTCGGCTAATATAAATGACTTTATGACTTTTAATGTATTTAACTTTACAATAAAAGAACATTTTTTTACCAATACTATTGTCAGTACTGTATGAGGTATCCTTATATATAAAATAAAAGTATCAAAATAGTTGTAATGTTATTGGACCTAAACAAGTGTGCAATAGTCAATGGTGTACTTAATAAAAATGGAAAGTAAGTGAAAAATGGTTCGTGAAATTCTATCATCACAAGCATACAGAATATGAGTCATTTATGGTATAAAATTGATTATTTGAATAAGGATTAATCTATAAAAGGCAGATTGAGTTTGAGTCCAATCCAAGTTAAACATTTTATAAAAATTATTAACTTATCGCAAAATAGTTGGTAGTGGAGCTATGTAACCCGAGATAGATACCGATATATTGAATGGTATTATATAGCGATGTCGACTTGCTCATTGCCCTACACCCCTGGTGGATATAATATTGGAAAAATGTTAAAATATTGTTACGACTTTTAGTTCTTTCTTGTTTATTCCAATACTTTTATACAATAAATTTTACTTTTATAAATTACGTAGATATTTAACTAATTACAACTTGAACAACTATTTACATTTCATAAATCATAAACACTTATAAAACTAAAAACTGTCCCTTGTTACGACCGCTGTCCCTTTAATATTTCTAAATCACAATTCTAGATCATTCTACCTGTTTCTCGCTAGTCGGGAAGCATTCGGTGTTCTAGACTTTGCCAGACCGCGGCGGCGGCGGCCGACAAAGCGGTCATTAATATGCACCCCAGCCGCGGTAGATCCTTGATCGCCGACAGGACCGGCTTGTAAACAATATTTTTATTTGATTTGTCTAGTAATTTTTTGTTAGCATATTCAATTTTGGAATAATCTATTAAGGATTTAGTTTTGTATAGTTCGATAAAATTTCAAAAATCTTGTTCCGCAACATGCCAATTTATTTCATGCTTATTTTCTTCTAATTTTTTTTTTTTTTCTGTAGGTCCGGCTTTGTCTCCTGTTAGCTGGATAAACCGTTTATGGAAGTTTAAAATTTCCCACTTCTAATTGAAACGAGAGAGATTAAAGCGATTGAGAGTTTTTTATTGATGTATATATTGTGTTTTTTAAAATTAAAAAAATAAGCTCACTGGATGTATGTAGGGCCACTGCGCATGTGCGCCTTTGAAGATGAACGACAGAAGAGAATAAAAAACCAGGGAACGCTCTTCTACGCTTTATCCGTTAACGAAGCCACATCCAAAGAAAACAACCTTTCGTGCCAAGTGCAAAAAAACTAAAATATTTATAAGTAAAAAGTGTAACCCCAAATTTCCGCAGATGAAGCAACCAACGCTTCACGCTGTCTACCTATCAAGGTGACTCCCATTTAAACAAAGATATTTCCCGTACCATCATTACCCATTAATTTCCTATATTAATTATTTAACTCAAAAACAACAGTTGATTTCTCTAACTCTCAACACTAAATGATAATAAGTTAAAAATTCTCAGGGTGAACCTTTATGAAAACGAAACATTAAGTTTGCAGATAATTTTAAAAGAGCCCTCGTAAAAAATTAATACCTGATAAAAAAATGATAGACGAGAATGGTTTCGGCTCCCGAACCGTGAAAACTTAATTAACGCAAAGCCACGAAAAATCAGGCCATAAATTGAACCGAATTATTGAACAGTAGGAGAGAGAAAGAGATAAAAAGAGAAAATTTCATTATTTCAAATATAAATTGGTCGCCTGCTATCTTTGCGCTTAAACGTATTCCATATTTCCAAAGCATTGACAATTGAATAACGATTTTTCATGTCGGTCTATCTTCGTGCCACGTAGCCAGTAGAATGAGAGATGTTCTTTTATCGCATCGGCTTTCAAAACTTCGCCAAACAGAAACAGACACTTTATTGAAAAAAATCTTTTGCCAAATAATAATTTTAAATTAAACTTCTCCTATCTTGACATCGTCTAATCAGAACTTACCATTTGCTGGCAAGTTATTGATTTTCACAACATTTACAGAGCATGTCCAATTTTCATTTTTAATAACTACGCTTAATGGTTACTCCAATCAGCTGGGATGCCAAATTTAGCCATTGTATGCAATATTTTTACCCTTTTACACTGTCGTATGCCTGCTGGAAATCTATAAATAACTGGTGAAGGTCTTGATTAAATTCCCAACTCTTCTCTAGCAATTGCCTATGGTAAACAGCTGGTCCGTTGTTGACCTATTTGCTCTGGAACCGCACCGGTAGTCTTCCAATATTTTTTCGGTGAAGGAGATTACTCTAGGAAGAATTATGTTCGATAGGACTCTATAGGCTACATTGATTAGTGCTATGACTCTGTAATTTTTGCAGACCGTTCTATCGCCTTTTTGTGGATCGGTATCATAATACTCTCTTTCCAGTCATCAGGGATAGCTTCTTTTTCCCATATGATTTTAGTGAGGTTTTGCAGCTGTTTTATAATAGTATTGCCACCATATTTAAGAAGTTCGGCTGTTCCGCATGGGGCTTTATTATTTTTTAATTTCTTTACTGCTTTTGCAATTTCGTCTTAAAAAGGGATCTCATTGGGTTGTTCCGCAGCCAGCAGATCTAGTGCTTCCTCCTTTTTACTATTTTCTCTATTAAGCAGTTGATGAATATTAGTTTTTCCATGTTTGCAAATATTTCTACTTTGTCAATTAATAAATCTCCATTTTCCTTCTTTAAGATATTGTCGGTCCTGGGTCTGAATCCTGCTTTTGTAAAGCGTAATTTTTGGTAAAATGTTCTTGTGTTATTTTTTTCTTCTTTTTATAGTTCAATTAATTCTTTGTCCTGCCATTTTTTTTACTTTTTAACAGTTTCTTTCCTAGGATTCTTAGTAGTTTGAATATTTCCGTTTTCTCGTCTGTGGGACATTTTAGCATTTTAAGTCTAGCAGTATTTCTCTTCTCCATAGCATCTTCGCAATCTTTATTATACCAGTGGTTTTTGTGTTGCCTCCAAGGTTTATTCCTACCACTTTTCCAGCAGCTTCTGTAATTGTTCCAGGTATAGACTTCCTATGCTTATTCATATCAGTAATGTATGTGGTGTTAGTTTTTCCCATGATAAGTTGCTCTAGTTCTTCCTGATACTGTGCTCTTATCTCTGTCTGCTAAAACTTTTTTGTATTTCACTGGGGAGAGAGACGATTGGTTCGCTTGTTCTTTGCTGTAGATATTCTGACTTTGATTTTGGCTTTGACAAGAAAATGATCTGAATCGGCATCTGCCCCCCTGTAACTTCTTACTTCTAGTACATTACATCCGTGCCTTGCATAAATTAAAACGTGATTTATTTGGTTCCTGGTTACTCCTTTATAAGATACCCATGTCATCTTTATGTTCAAACATAGTGGACTTTATCAACATATTAGTTAATACTGTAAGATCTGCCACTCTTATACCGTTGTCCCACATGAGGTCTTAGTAGTGCCTCTTCTTGTCCAATTTTCGGATTAAAATCTCCCAGGATTAGGTCATGTCTTTTTTGGGAAGTTGGGCTAGTTTTATTTTCAAAACATCGTAAAACAGATCTTATATACCCTTATCTTTGTCATCTGTAAGTGTGTCAATAAAGTAAATTTTTTATAGATTTTAACAGTTTATCATTTAAAATTAGTGAGACAAGGCATTGTTGTGTGCTTTGGTGTTAATACTTAGTAGTTAGCCATTAAAGACATCCTAATAAATTGCTGGTTAACATTGTTAAATTACTGATACAATAACGACAAATATGGTTAATTATTCATCTGGTGCTTTTGACACCAAAACATAAAAGTGCTGGTGTAACATTTCATAAGTATCTAAGTTTTTTAAATGCTAAATGTTTTCAATATTTAGAAATAATAATAAGAATTGTATTTTAATGAAATATATGGGTTAGACCCACCAATCACAAAGTATGCACTGGCGTAGTTTAGGGTAAAATTATAGGATATAGGTTTTTATAGCGTGCGATAAATAAATACAAAATTGAGGATTTACAAAATTAAATTTTTTTTTATTATACATCAGATAATATTTTTCTATTGATTGCCGTGTTGGTAACTTAAATGTAGCATTTTTAGATATTTTTTTACATTTATAAGTTACTTCTTTCTTTTTATTATAATTTAAAGTCCTACGCCTACACCTCTGTCAAGACTAAAGCAGTAGTGGGCCATATGCACCCTTCATGATTCTTCTTGTATTTTATATTCAATGATGATAACTAAACTTTGCAATGGAGACGGCACTTAAAGAAGAAGAATTTTCTGTTTTATATTGCAACTAACATTACAGTATTGTTTTGGAAAACAAAAAATGGTATTGGTAACTTTTGTTTATAATATTTTTTTGTAAAATTACTTAATTTTGTCGTAATGTGTTCAAACATAGGATAATAAGTAATTGTCAAATTAACTTGTTAAGAAAACTCATTTAAAGTGTAAACCATTGAAGTTCCAAAAGGTGACGCTGTGTCCTACTTTGGCCGAAGAAAATTACTTGTGTGCTATTTTTAATAATTTTATTTTTTGATAAAATATACTTGAAAACTATCATTCTATTTGTGTGCGTATAAGTATAGATTAAAAAAAATATATTAACAGTTAAAGTATTTTTACCACCTCCAGATATCTCTTGAAAACCTTTTTGGTATTTTTCGTCGACATGCCTGACAATTTTTTTTCGATATAGATTTTTTAGAAACGTTAAGGGTGCAGCTGCCCACTGGGATTTTCAATGGCAAAAATGAGGGACAATAAGGCCGTTAGTATTCTGCGTGAGTCTTTGATTCCCGTCAGAACAGCGGCCACTTGATGATGATACGTTGAAATGACCGCAACATGGACAAATCCATTGCGGACGCATCGTGAAGAGATCGTGAAAGAGATTACAGTATGGTTTATGAGGGACTAATGATCCCCCATGCACAGTTTACATGTTCCATCGCCTCTTTTTTAAATTTATAGAACCATTATTCTTAAAGTTTTACGCAAAATATTTTCAAATAAAATTAAAAAAGTGCAAATTTTCTTACTTTTTTTAAATATTCTTTATTTCTTGAAAATATTTATTGTGTGCATACCTCTTTTAAAAAACCAATAAAAATTTATTTTAAAAGGCCTGACTCTTTTTTTTGAAAAGGTACATTTAAAAAAAATTCTAGTTAAAACCAGATATGGCAGCAAACAACTAGATCACTTTAATGTGGGTTCCAAGTCAGATAGGATTTAAAGGCAACGAGGAAGCAGACTGCCTTGCCAAGGAAGTGGCGAATACACAATTTTCCGGCCCAAATCCCTTCTATGGACTCTCCAAGTCCCACTTAAAAGAAGAGATTCGACACTGGGAAACAGATGAAATATAATCTCACTGGAATAAAGTGCCAGGACAAAGACAGGCCGAAAAGGCTTGTGAGCCTCTTACCAAGAAAAGCTAAAAAGCTTCTCGAGTTGGACAAAAAAGACTAGATACTGGTAACGAGACTTCTCACTGGACACTGCCCCCTAAAGTATTACCTGAAAAAAAAGGCAAAACAGAGAGTGATAGTTGCCGCTACTGCAAGAAATTTGCTAAAACTGCAGAATATTTGCTTTGCGAATGCACAGTGCTTTTCTGCAAGAGGGTCAAGTTCTAAAAGGAGCCTTTTTAAAGCCCTCGGATGTCAGGAGCTTGGCTCCCATTAAACTAATAAACTTTGTACAAAGTCTCGGAATCCCAGACCTCGAATAGATTAAGGGTTATGCACAAAAGTTCTGATAGGTCGAGGGGCTTGAGAGGCTGCACAGCAATCACGATCCTACCTACAATCCACAGTATTAAACTAGATAAAATGTTATTATATTTAAAAGTAGCTTTTGCCCGCCACTTCTTTTACATAGACTGCAGGCTCTGATTGTAAAAAGTATTCTACAGATCATTACTTTGAGACAAAATAGTAAGTTAAAGATAAAATAAAAAACATTGCTGTTGAAAGTAAGCTGATCATTTATTATAAAGGCTTCTGAATATCCTACTTTTGTTCTCATGGACCATGGGTACTTTTTAAACAGTTTCTTTACATAATAAATAGTGTGAGATTTTAAAAAAGAAACAAATTTTAAGTGTACCAAAATCGGTGATTTAATATCAAGGTCACCTAAATACTATACCTATCGTACTTAACCTTTTTTTGTTAAAACCTTCAATACACAGAAAGACTTTTGTTTTTTTTTATAATAGTGTTCCAAATATTAGATATTATCCAATTATAGCTAGTCAAAATAAAATCAATCAGATCCTTTGAAGTTAGGTTAATCATCAACATTTAATAAATTTTCGTAGTCTTGTAGTATACATACATATTGGGCCAAATATTTACCGATGGTAGCGCTGCTTTCACTGCATCAGCTAATCCCAAGACGCGTAATGTAATTCAGCTTCCTACGTGATTTTAAAACATACAGTATGGAAAATTCCAATGAATGTTGGAAAAAAAACAAGGCAATGTTTCTTTCCTAAAAAATTTAATAAGTATGTCCAACATCGGACCAGGAACACTGCATACAGACTAAAGTGTCAGGGGGATGGAGGATTAACGGGATTGGTCACACCAAGATCGAGGCCCTTCACAAACATCCCTTCACAATAAAATCGAACAAAATTTCGAAAAAGACCTTAATAGGGAAAAACTATAAAACAAAAATACCAACCAGAGAAGACTGGTTGAAGAAAACACCATTGACCAGCCCAGAAGTGAAACGATGGTACACTGATGGATTAGGGTACCAGAGACGCTACGGGGCAGTTGTGTTTAAAGCATTCTGCAACCACAGGAAAAGCATACCCCTGGAAAATACGCCTCGGTCTTTGACGCTGAGGTCTATGCTATACTCAGGTGCGATACGCACCTGACAGAAAACAGAGTAACCAACAGTAAGATTGATATTCTCACTGACAGTCGCGCGGCCATAGAGGCCCTCGTGAGTAACACCACAACATTATCGGTGGTGTGGGACTGCATGCAAGCCCTCACTGAGTTAGCGACGGTAAACAAAGTCACTCTTACATGGGTTTCTGGGCACACAGGGATAAACGGCAACGAGGTAGCCGATGAACTGGCAAGAAACGGGACCCTGGTGGAACCAAGAAGCCAGTTGGTCGGATTGCCAATTGCCGAAGCAAAACATTTATTGAAATCAATCCATATTGCTCAATGAAATGCAAATACTGGCTGCAGAACTTCAAAACAGCTGATGAAAAGACCTCTCCATAAGAAGGCTGACGCATTTTGAACGATGGACCGGAGTAGACTCTTTTAACTTAATCTAGTAGCCGAGAAAAACTGCCGACTATGCGGAGAGAAGAAGAAGAGCAGTATACACATTCTGTGTCACTGCCCGATGCTAGTGGGGTACAGGTATTAAACCTGGGGGCGTATGATTATGGGTCCAAGCTATTTAAAAGAGACAGGGCCAACAGAAATCCTGAGGTTTGCCAAAATCAGTGGACTGGAATTCTGATGCCCTAAAGACACAGTGTTAGTCACAGAGGATCAAAAGATCTAGGTGACATAGGTGCCGATACCAAAGGCCCAACCGCAAGATTGTAATGTAATGTAAAAATGCATTTTTCATGGCTTGGATTGTCACCAGATGCTTTAGTTACAAATAAAGGAATTCCTGTCAAGCTGATAGAAATAAAATGTCTATTTATAGGTACCTAATATTAGGTGGTAACCATATTATTAATAATTGAGATTGAAAATGCTTAATTACAGAAAAAACAAAGGCTGCAGAGTCGTTTGTCGATATTTAAATATTTAGTTGGTTTTAAATTAAATAAAAACACCCCCATTATAAATAAATTCAGCTTAGTTTATCTCTTTTATATTTAAATACATGTGATTTTATTGTTTATTCTAGTTTTTCAAAAATGTTTTTAAGATTGGAAGTACCATTTTTGCCAAAAATATTTTGGTTTGTAAAATATAATTCTCATTTTTATTTTTTTGACTCAAATTATATAACTACTACAAACTTAATATCCATTGATTTCTAGGTATTGTTACAAATCCGGTCCTGTCAGCAACCAAGAAATCGACAGCGTCGAGGGTCCGTATTCGACCGCTTCCTTTGTAACCACCGACGAGGCCTAGGAAAGTCGCGCAACCTCTCGAATCCGCGTCGAATAATGGAGAAACAGGTAGGAAGATCTGGAACTGTGATATCGGAAATATAAAAGGGGAAACGATCATAAAATTATGTGTTTACGAATTATTAAATGTAAATAGTTATATGGAGTTGTAAAAGTTGTTTAGCTAAGTGAATATCCAAGTGGTTAATGAAAATAGAATTTATTGTATTGAAATAAACATTGTTTGGTTATTAGATCGGGAGTTTTAATCGCCGAACCCAAGATGGAACTAAAAAAAATCGTATCACTATTATTGAAACACATCAAAAATAAACAATACACAGTATTCAAAAGCATTTTATTAAAAAAAATACAGTATGAGTAGCACTCAACCTACCGAAGTTGTAGTATTTGTTAATTTCGATAGGTAAACAAAACAAAGAAATGATACGTTATGTTGACCGATATATGACCGATAAGGTCACATAAAGTAATATTTTGCCCGATATGCAACGTTTTTGCTATTTTAATTCCTATGAGGCGATATGTGCCATCTATAACAAATGTAATTTGGCAAAAATTAAAACAACTACATATTTATGTATGCTATACGACCATTGAAATCTACAACAATAACATATGCGTAATCTATTAATAAATGAATATGATTCCTTAGATATGTTAGATCCTGATACATAATTTAACTGCTGACAACCAATCACTAAGATCCCGATACGTACATTATTCAACAGCTGACAATCAATCTTCTGATGAACTGTCATCTCGACTATTCGATGACGACAATAATATGGAGAATTTAACGTGTAATATTGATGGTCGTAGAGAAAGTATAGTAGTCTACTCGCGTGTAATGACTATTATTCTCTCGGATAATTCCAAAACTCGCCTGCGGCTCGTTTCGAAATTTTCATTCTCGAGAATAATGGTCATCATTAAACGCTCGTTGAAGAATATACTATTAATGTACAGATGAAATTTTTTCTATTGCAGGTTAATATTTTATAATTTAAAACTAACGTATTTCGGTTTTTTTTTATGCATAATAATTGTAATTATGAATTTTTCCATTTGGCTATTCCACTCTGTATAAACGCAGCCGATGGATGAGAACTGACATAAATCGTATTTTAATTTTTCGAGTTCTATTTTCTTATCGTATTTTAAATTTTTAATGTGACCATGATAGCATGCACCATAATAAATTAAAATAAGTAGTTTATTAAAATTATTTATATTTTTTTGGTCTATTTTCGTGTCTCTTTATTTTAACAAGATACACATCAGTGTTTTTTCTAATCGTAAGCTTTTAAACACGAAAAACGTTAAGTAGTATTTGCAGGATGCCCAAACAAACAGACAAATAAACAAATAGACGGACAGACAAAAAATAAGTGATTTGGAGTCAAGGACATTTTAACACCATATCGTAACATTTTTTTTGTAAAAACCTTTAATGTAGCAATTACATTCTATTACAGCTTAAAACATAATAGTTTACAAAAAAAAACAACATAAATATTTTGAAAAATACGTGAATAACCCAACAAAATTATTTGTATTGCATGTCCCTCGTATACGAGAGCTAATTCGAACAAAATTTTTATTTTCAATATAAAATTATTTAAATCATCATTACAAAACCTAATATAAATAAAATACTTGAAATATTATTAATTTTAATTAGTAAACAAGTTAAAACTGATTGAAATTATAGTGGAAAATCGACAAGCACGTAACGTATAAAAAGATAAACCGTCAAACATTTTCAATTAATTAGTGAATCACGAAAAAAGGGAATAACTGCTGATCAAATTAATTTCGAAAATTAAAAATATGTACGTAGTTAAATGAATTTTTTTGAAACTCCCATAAAAGTACTCATTTCCAGAAAGCTTTTTATTTTTTTAAAGTTACATTTTTTAACCTAGTCCGGAAAGTATGTATTTCCCCGACTTTGCCAGGAAGTTATCATTTCTAAAGCAACGATATAACGACTAACCAATTTAATATTAAAATAGTGGAAAATTTGTTTTTTAAAATTTTACATAATTTTGTTTGAGATTAAAGTTATAAATGATACAGCAGTTAGAGTAAGTTGAAAGGCAGCAGCTACTAAAACCGCTTAATTATTACCTGAAAAATAAAAGTGTTAGTACAAAAAAAATATATTTTGGAAATACACAAAAGTAATTATTAATCAACATTTTTATTATTGACAAAAACATTAGAAAAGTTTTTATTTTTATATGTGATAACGTTTTTTTACCATAGTGATGTATGGCCGCGGTGCTGTGTCCAATATCTTCACTACTCTTCACTGTGTTTAAGGTTACAATTAAATTTTGGCCAAGTTAAAAATCTGCTTGGTTGTCATTTAAAATAAATATACGTCGAAATTCCGCTCCCAAATCCTTAAACAGATTTTTTAGATGGGTGACTTCTTTTGCTGTTCCTGCATATTTAACAGTACCCCGAAAATTATTTATGATCAGCTGGTTGAAATCAGACCCTTAAAAACTGAAGCCTTTTGTAAGTCATCGGATAAGTGAAATATTGAATATATCCGAAGAGAGTAAATGAAAATGGATTTTAACGAAGCAGAACGAATCAGACGAAGCAACCAAAAAAAATATAGTTTATGAGTGGTCAGAATTCAGTCGTTGGAATATTGGGCCATCCTTTCTTAAACGTAAAAAAGACACGTGGTTTAAAGAAAACGAAATGGAGATTAAAAAAGAAGAAAATGTTAAAGTAGATTAATTTTTCAGGGAAATGACAACTGAAGAAGGAAACTTCATTGAAGCAGTTCCAAAAATTCTCATCTTATCTTTGACTCATAAGGTCAACTGCCTAGTTGTTAAGAGCCATTCGGGTTTTTGGAGGTACCAAAATAGCGTCCTCTGAGTTATTACCAGAAGAAGTGGATAAAGCTAAAAGACTATGGATAACATGTGTACAAGATGCATGTTTTAAGAAAGAAATTCGAAATTCAAAAAATAAAAAACGCGTAGAAAAAACAATTTGTTTATACAAATTGTCACCTTTGATGGACAGTGAGGGAACTTTGAGGATAAAAGGAAGAATAGGAGAATCGGAAGATATTGAAAAGTTTGGTGAATCCCGTGCAATAGCCTTGGATATATCTAAAGCCTTTGACCGCGTTTGGCACCAGGCATTGTTAAGTAAATTATCTGCCTACGGTCTCCCAACCAAACTGCGCCAATGGCTCTTGAGCTTCATGCAAGATCGCTCCTTACATGTGGCAGTTGACGGTATTTCTTCTGATGCGTTTTAAACCAATGCCGGGGTCCCACAGGGTTCCATCCTGTCCCCCACCTTATTTCTTTTACACATCAACGACCTCTTGAAAACCACCACGAACCCCATTTACAGTTTCGTAGACAATAGCACACTTGTCTCAATTTTCACATCCCATCGATCACTTTCGGTAAATGATACAAATAGACTCAGGCAGAAACAGGTTGATTCCATCAATAGAGATCTTAAAACAATCGTCGAGTGGGGAACCAACAATCTTATTCAATTCAACGCCCAAAAAACACAAAATGCCATGTTTTCCAAAAAAGTGAATTCCTTAAATCATCCCATCACAATGTCCGGAAATACCCTTGAACCAAGTACCTTCATCTCGATTTTGGGAGTCACGGTGTCCAATAATATGTCTTGGCATGACCATGTTGCCAACATCGCAAAGTCGGCAAGCCAGAGGCTAGGTTTTCTGTTGAAAGCCAGAAAGTTTTTCACTCCTGATCAACTGTTGACGACGTACAAGGCTTAAATCCGACCTCTACTGGAGTATTGCTCGCACATTTGGGGTTCAGCACCAAGGCATTCTCTTCGTCTTCTAGATTCCATTTAGAAAAGAGCCATTTGCTTGATAAACAGCTCAACTCTCACAGATACCCTTCACCCTCTAGAACATAGAAGAAGAGTTGCAGACCAGTCATTGCTCTACAGATATTTCCATTGGCAGATGCTCCAGAGAAATAAAAACTCTTGTACCACCATTGGCCACATTCGGCCGAAGAACTCGGCACGCTGATCAGTCTTACCCATTTACTTTCAAGATTGACACTACAAGGACCAATCTTCATCAAGAATCCTTCTTTTACAGGGCTGCTACGGAATGGAATAAGCTTCCAAAATCAGTTTTTACAGAGAACTATGACCTGCAACTTTTTAAAAAGCGTGTCCACAATCATTTTCTAATAGTCGCAGTGCGGGCCGTCCGCGGCCCACACGATAGGTCTACCATTTTTGCGACTATTTTCTTAAAAAAAAAAATCCAATATGAGACGAAGTATCCAATTATTCTTGACAGAAAATATTAATTTACTTGTCTTTTAATACTTCTAATACTTCATTATCATAACAAAGCCGGACACCAGGGTCAAGAGTATGTTCTAAATGAGTTACGACAGAAGTTCTGGATTTTATAAGCTAGTGCCGGAATGCGTGGAACTCATGCTGTAGGTGCAGGAACTTTGGAGCTAAGCCCATAGTTCCAAAAATATCTCCACTCCAAAAAAGCAAGGTATCTACTTTAATTACGACGCCGACTTTCCAAATGTTTAACTAGAGTTCAAGAACCTTTCAACCTTTCTTGATGGGAGAAGAAATTCATTTCAAATTGACCATTTAATATCCAGTCTGGAAGAATCTAAATCTTAATTTAAATATATATTTTTACTAAGCAAAAACTTATATTAAATTTGACAAGGAATATCATTGAACTGTTTAACCATTTTCTATGGTGTTTTGAGATTTCACATTTAAAACGAAAAATCAAACAAAAGAGCTAAGAATATTCACATAAAATATTCTACAAAAACTCTTGAATTAAGTAATAAAGTTAGAGAATTAAACTGGCTTTGAAAACCCTTAAATAATGTAGGATACATTTAAAATAAAAAACCATGAATAATACTCTAAACAATCAAATTCAAATGGAGAGAACCAATCACTACTCTGCCCTGATTAAAAACTCAAATAACAAACCAAAAATTCTGTGGAAGATAGCAAATAAAAAATTAAACAAAAAAAAGTATAATGACTTAATATGCATATTAAACTGAATAACGAAACTATAGATAATACTAAAAAAAATAGCTGATAAGTTTATTAAATTTTTGCTGTTAACCAGGTTTAAAGTAATATATCTGATTTAACTCCTTCTTGTTGTATAAACATGAGCCCCATTGTAAATACTATGTATTACATACATTTGGAAGTATATGAAATTGAACATACCATAAAAGACCTGAAAAACAAAAAATCTCTACAACTTCCTGCCAAAATCACTAAAAAATGAGTCCCTAAAAAGAATCAGGAATGATCTTAAAAAATTCTTACCTCAAATAGTTTCTATAGAGTGAATTTTTTCATGGAAAAAAATGTTCCAAAGAACGTTTTTTTTATAATTTTATTTATTCTTTTACCCGTTTTATTTTATTTGCAGTAAACTATTTTAATGCCTTCCAATGTGGCTGATAGGGGAAAGCCTCCTAGATATAGGTGGTACCGGGGAAATAAAATACTCGGGACGGACCAAAACCAGCAGCATCTGATCCAGAGTGGACAGCTGCAAACGACGTCTGTTAGGGGCGGTCGAAAGTGGGAAGGCAAACCTTAAATCCTTCAGAAGGAAACGGAAAACCCCTGAAGTATTTTCCCAAGAAAACCACATGAACCTATAAAAAAATAAACGGCCCTTAGTCTCCGGCAAAATGAGGGTGCTATAAATACCCGGAGTCAAAAATAAATTTAAGATTGGGACGTGGAAGTCCGTAGTCTATATTACACCATAACTAAAATGAAAAGAAGAATTTCAAAAATCCTAGGAAAATGTGACACTTGGTGGCCAGGAAACGGACAGTGTAGAACAGATGATATGACATTCTACTATGCTGGCAACCAAGAAAAAAATCATTAAAATTAAGTTGAAATTATAGTCCATAAAGACATTACCCAAAATGTGACAGATTTTGTTCCCTTTTCAGACAGAGTTATGCTACTAAAAATAAAATCAAAACCAGTTAATATAAACATTATTCAGGTATACGCTTCCACACTAGATAAATCTGATAAAAATATTGAAGTGTTTTATAAGGATATTAAGAAAACACTAAAACTTACCAAGCCACACGAATTAAATATAATACAAGGTGATTTCAATGCAAAAATAGGCATGGGTAGAACAGTGAACGGAGTAGCTCGGTTTAGGAGAAAGAAATAGTAGAGGCGATAGGCTAATACAGTTTTTCCAAGAAGAACAATTCAAAATAACCAACACATGGTTCTCATTACCACCAAGACGTTTATATACCTGGAAATCACTAGAAGATCAAGAGGATAACATAGTTTGAAACCAAATCAATTTCATATTAGTAGACAAAAGATTTAGTACAATGGTAACAAAAGCCCTCACATATCTAGGTGCTGATGTACCATCAGACCATATCCCATTAACGGTGAATATGAAGCTAAAACTTGCGATTGTCTGATTTACTAACAAAACGCAGGACTTAGATATTGCCAAATTAAAAAACTCTGAAATAAAAGCAGACCTGCAACTAAAATTGAATAACAGTTGGCAGAACTAGGGGAAAATACAGAACAAACGTTTAATAAACTATGCGAAAACGATAAAAAAGATATAAAAAACACAGCAACAAATATCCTAGGTTACCACAGACAGATAAGCAAGAAGAAATGGATGACAGAAGAAATCTTAACACTGATAGAACTCCGTAAACACAAAGAAAAGAATAACACTGAATATAAAAAAAATATATACGTTTTAGGTCTAAGATTAGAAAGGAAAAACGGAAATGGTTGGAAAAAAAAATGTGATGAAATTGAAATATTGCAAGAGATGCACGACACACTTGGAGGACACAAAAAACTAAAAGAAGCAGCTGGGGTATACAAATCTAGACCCGTAACTACATTAAGAAATGACTGAAATAAAATAACAACCTATTTTCTGATGACTCGAGACCAGAGCCCAAAAACAGCTATTTAAACTTATCTGGACCTCCAATACAAATAAATAAAATCAAAAGAAATATATCAGAAAAGAAAAATAACAAACCTGCTGGACCTGATAAAATTCCTGTAAAAATACTAAAATTAATCGATGATGATAATATTGTATTATTACCAACAATATTTAATAAAATATACGATACCGGTTGTTTCCCCGAAAAGTGGCTGACATCCACGTTTATCCCGCTCCACAAGAAGGTGAATGTAAGCAGATGTAATGATCATGGACTAATAAGACTTATGAACCATACTCTTAAGATATTTTTGAAAGTATTACATAAAAGAATATACAATAAATGTAAACGAAATATAAGCTTCAATCAACTTGGTTTCAAATCTGGAATGGTACGCGAGAAGCACCATTTGGAATCCAAGTTCTAAGGCAGAAGCGTTCAAAATGTGGACCTACAGACGTCTGCTTAAAATTTCTTGGACTGATAAGGTGACGAACAACGAAGTCTTACAAAGAATGCTTAAAGAAAGAGAATTATTTACCATAATAAAGAAGAAAAAAACTGCGTACCCTGGCCATATTTTAAGAAATAAAAAATATAATATAGTACAATTGATTTTAAAAGGCAAAATTGAGGAAAAGAGAGGAATAGGGCGAAAAAAGATGTCATGGACTCGAAATATCAGAAAATGGACCGGAATTAATTTAATTGATGAGCTTGTCCACACTGCAAGAGACAGAAATAAATTTGGAAATGTGGTCGCCAACATCCGTTAATATGATTAGGTAGTCGAAGAAGAAGAAACTATTGTAAAGATTTTGTTAAACATTTTATTTTTTTAATTGTAATAAACCTGTTATTTTATTTCTAGTTTTTTTATTACTTCCAGCAAAAAAAGGTAAAATCAGCATTAAATATTGCTCGTTCACAAGCCTTAAATTAAATAGTACATTTGGATTCATTCCAGATATCGTTTATTTTTTTTTTAAATAAATATTTGGCGCCCTTATTTTGATTCTAGATTAACTTATATTCGACTGTTCGTTCATTGGTAAAACGATTGGATTTTTGCAGACGTTTTACCAAGGTCTTACTTGGCTTAGTCACTGGCTTAGTCTTCGCTGGTCAGCTATGAATTGAGAGTTTCTGTCAATTCAAGTAATATTAAATTTATAGGTTTTGCGCCGAAGAATGTAACGGCACTTACTAGTTGGCGTTGGCTCCGCCCCCTCCGAAATTTGGTTTGGGACAGTTGTGTTTAGATGTTGTGATTTTGATTGCTTTTTAATTATGGTTTTTCATGTAGATGGTAAATGCAAAAAATCGTCTCTTTTGTTAAGGTGCCCTACCTTCGCTTTTTCAATGGCCTCGCGTATTATTCTTTTTTTGTATTTTTCGACATTGGCTATTTGTTTGCAACTGTAGAAATTAATTTTATTACCAGTTAAGTATTGATAATGGAAAACGGCAGATGTTTGTTTATTTTTAATAGCCAACTTGTATTCTTCTAACCTGGCTGATATTCTTCGGACACACATCCCTAAGTAAGAGTTAATAGTTTTTTTTTGAAATCAAATCCTTTTTGGTTATTACTTATTACTCAACGGTAAACATTCGTTACATAAGTTACTATTATATTCAAATCTTTTTGAGTTTAAGATAAAATTGCAAGCGTCTTCATCGCGTTTGTGCACCCTAATCAATCTTTTCAAGAGTACTAGAATATAAAAATTTTATCCTGTAAATAGAATTCTTTACATGAAATCCATTCTGAAAAATGTCTCGTTAATTTTGTTTCCAGTTTGAGAACGTATAGGTCACACTTTTCGTCGGGGGAATTGAGGAAGGATGACACTTTCACTTCCCACTTTTTATTTTCCCTTCCTAAAGGGGATGTTTTCGATTTCTACATTTTAAAATACATCACAACTGACATTTCCCATCATGGTAGGCTAAATAGAGCGCAGAAAATTGCGAGAAGTTCAAATTTTAATTTTTTCGTATTTAAATCTATTGCAAAAGAATACGTTTTCTAGTTACAGTAACTTTTGGAAAGCAAATATTTTACTATTACAAAGTTGTAACCGAAGTGTGTCAGTACATTAAAGATATTTACAAAAATAGGGTTGTTTTTTAGGTATCCTGTCTCCAAATAACTAATTTTTTAGATTTTTTGTCTAGATTTTTAGTCTGTTTGTTTTTTTCTTTGATTTTATTTTTGTTAAAGCATCACGGAAAACCTACCAGACTAATTTTAATGAAACTTTTTAGGTAAAGTTGGATGTATTTTGAATATGAAAATCTAATTTTAATTAGTTCTCTTAACTTATAGAATGCACATATTTTACTAAAACTTAAAGACGACTGATGTTTAAAATTATTTATAAGTGAGTTTGTTAAAATATTTTGTAATTGTTTTAAAGGAACTTTATTTCGACCGGCTATACAACAGATAATATTATTAGGGTAATAGATAATGTTATGAACCATATAACTCAAACACACACATTTAGAAGCGATTTAAATTTTTTTTTATACAATAAGTCTGATTTTTAAATACAGTTTCTATCATGGTGTAGTACAATTAAATTGTGTTTTTGTTGTTAGTTCCACATACTAAATAATTGTTGGTACGTTTTCTTTTTATTTAGTATATCTTGGTTACGTAAGTTATTGTCATTAAATTAGTTCTATATTATGAATATTATTATTTGCAAAAATACAGTAAAACATTTCCATAACGAACACCAACGGAAAAAAAAATTGTTCGTTGTATAGGGTTTATATTTGCTTGATATTTAATGATACATTTTCGTTTATGCATATACACCATTAAATACAAATATACACAAATAAAATACTTACATATTATGATGTAAAAAAGAAAGGTTGTATTACTTCTTAAAAAATTTATAAATATTTTTTTTTTTGGTTTGGACATTATTTTTCACAATTTTTGTCTCAACATTTAGAAATAAATCCGATATTTTTTGACTAACTATTGCGTCACCTTTATACATCCATAAAAAATAATTTTCATGCAAGTCTCCCAATTTTAGGTGAGCATTATTTATATTACTCACAGTTGTAGCGAAGGCTTCAGCTGCAAACTGGTAAATATTTCAATCTTTGGTTTCCTGCTGAAAACACCGGCTCCAACCATTAAACAGCCATTAAACCACAAGTACTAGAGGTTAGTCCAAGATCAACCTTATCGAGCAAGTATCCAAGTTTAAGTACGTGGTCATGGATTTATCGGACCACCACAATCCAATAAATGATCTACGAAGTCAGATCAACAAGGCAACCGCAATAGCAGGATGCTTACGACAGGTGGTATGGGCAAATAAATATATGCGTATTAACAGCAAGGTCAAGATTTGCGTTAGGACTTACGGTATTGAAGCTTGAGAAGAGACTAAAACAAAAAGCATGCTGCGTATAACAGAAATGAAAACCGTAAGAGGCATACTCGGAAAGACAAGAAGAGACCGAGTCAGGAACGGGGTTATAAAAGATGAATGTCAAGTGCAGGACGTGGTGAAAGCGGGGCGGCAAAGGAAATGACAATGGCTCGCTCATGTTACCCGAATGGCAGAAGATCGACTACCACGGATAGCTTTCCAGAGCAGACCAGCGGAAGATAGACCCCTAGGAAGACCAACTAAGAGATGAAAGGACAGCTGGCATTCGACATCCCAAGAGATCCTAATGCGACCCAATTAACAGATCGACAGATCTAATTAAAGAAGAAGAAGTTGATATTATTAAGTTTTATTATTTATTTTTATTAGGTATCCCAACCTTTTAAAACCTAACTTTTAAAATTTCTAAGGATGATATGAATAAGTTTAAATATAATACTTTTTATTTTTGTATTTAACCTTAAAGAACCATTTGTTAGTGATTCTTATTAACTATTTTTTTCCAAGTGGGAAAGGTATTTGTTATCTTTCTGTGATTCTTGCTAAGTAACAATAATTATTTATTAAAAAATATGAAATTTTTAAACATTTTAGTTAGGTATTTTTTTTAAAAATAATTTCATTTTATTTCGTATTTTTATGTGGAATGTTGGTTCATATTAAACATATTTACCAATTGTTGCCGAAATGTAAAGCAGTATGTGGGCCAGTGCAAATAACGTCATACATCGACACTATATTGAACTGGTATCGACACATTTAAAAAACAGTCAATTGTAAAGGAAATTTTTCCTCAGATTTTTAAGAATCATTTATTAAAGCCGGAGCTTGTATTAAGCCGTCCCATAAAGTGTTTTGTGGATTAACGTGGATAAAATTTATTTATTTAAAGTGGTTTAAGTCACATTGATTATTTAATTGAGACAACGGAAAGGTCGAAAATAGTTATACCATGTATTTGGAGTTTTAAGTGTATAATATAATTGCTGAAAATAATTTTAATTTTTATATTGTATTTGAACTTGCTTTCTATTGTTATTTGGCATTAACGGCTGCGTAAGGTTATTTTAATTTGCTAAATTCTTTTATGCCAGGGACCTTGTCCGTTACTGTTGAATATTTTTCTTAGTCGAAATCATGCTTAGTGACAATTTTATTTCAGTTAACGGCCTTTCTGTTGGCTAATTTTTTAAGGACTGGGCTTTCTGTTACATGCCTGTTTGTCGACTGAGATTTTGTTTGTTGACTGGCGGTTTTGTCGGCCTCCAGTTAGTTGCCACCTTATAATACTTGAGCTCTCTATTTAATGTAAATAATTTTACAGTAAAATTTAGTAATCAGCGGTTTATTAGTTTTTTGCTTCTAAGAGAAAAACAAATTAGCGGTTACGTTAAGATTTATATAAGTTTCCACCATACGCTGGATGAAGTTTGGATGATCGCCGTTGGATACTCAGCAATAACTTTCCTGTGATTGTACACTCAGACAAAGACGTTTTCATAGTAGAAAAAATAAGATTTCCTTTTATTGAAGGTATTCACCGTGGGAATCTTTCCTTATCAACATTCTTTATATAAATATATATATATATATATATATATATATATATATATATATATATATATATATATATATATATATATATATATATATATATTGGCTTATAGCGTTCTACGACGCCTTTCGACTCCTATTCGCCATTTATCTCTATCTTGCCGTAAGTTCTCCGGCAAGTCTTTTTCTTTCTTTTTTTTGTCAATGCCCTCTCTCTAGCTTCTTTTTGGTCTTCCTCTTCCTCTCTTCCCTTGAGGTGTCCATGTCAAAATTTGTTTTGGTAACCTATTGTCTGACATTCTTTGGACGTGACCATACCATATTAATTGTATTGTTCTTATATTATCAACAATCGTCGTTGTGTATCCTGTCTCTTCTTGATTTACCCGCAGATCTCATCTAGAAGTCTATCTCAGTTGTTATTAGCATTTTTTCTGTAGACTGTTTTATTTGCCATGTTTCACTACCGTAGATTATAATGAATTTAAGGATGGTATTATATATTCTTTGTTTATTAGCTTTTGATAAAGTTTGATGTCATAAGATTCCGTTCATCAAAGAGATAATATTTCTGCCTTGTGTGTTTTTTTCTTTAAATGCTGTGTCGAGTAGCCCATCGTGTGTTATCTTCATTCCCAAGTATTTATATTCTTCGCAGTGTTTAATCTTTGTATCATCATCCAAGTCAATGTCTGTCTTTTTTATGTTGACTTCGAGGCCCCATTTCTTGTACTTTTTCATAAGTTTTCGAGTCATATAGCTTAAATCATTATGATCCTGTGCTATTACGATTTGGTCGTCGACGAAACATAGGGTGTATAGGGTATATAATTATTGAGAGGTATTCCCATACCATTGCATTTCCGTTTCCATACTTTGAGGGCCTGTTCTAAATAAATTTTAAAAAGTGTCTGTGAAAGACAGCATCCCTGTTTTAAACCTTTTGTAACAGTGAACCCATTGGAGATATTTCATCCTATTTTAATTTTTGTTTCGTTTTTGTCATAGATTTTTTGGACGGTTTTTATCAATCCATTTGCGATGTTCGTTTGATCTAGACTTCTCCACAATTTTGTGAGAGGTACACTGTCATATGCTTTCTGCAGGTCCTCGTACAACAGATAAATTTCTTGCTTGATTGCGGCTTCTTCTGCTGCAGCATGTATGCATTTAATTATATGTTAATGATGTTCTTGTGTGTTGTTGAAATTTTATGTGCCTAATTTCTCGTCTAAGCGTTTTTTATATAGTTCACGAATACTGTCATGTTCCAGACTGTCCAAGTTATAGCGTATTGGTTGGCTGTATTCTATTGTTTTTGCGTGGTCTGCTTGTTGTGAATGTTGTTATTTGTTGGGGAATACGATTTTCGATTTCAACGTATAATAGTCGCTGCCGCAGGAAGGTCCTCTACATGCTTTTACGTCTTGGATTCTCATTTTTGTGTTTTGTTTTACAATGGCATAATCGAGTATGGATTTGAGATTTCGGGTTTTTTGTGTCCAGGTGTATCGGTGGATGTCACGGTGTTGGTAGAAACCGTTCAAAATTTTTAGTTTATTTTGTTCGCATACTGTTGTAGGTCGTTCTCCGTTTTTATTACGTTGTAACGTGCCTATTTTTTCCCTTCTACAGTTCCATTATAATTGTGTTTTTGATAGTTTTGTATTCCTCAGGTACTCGTAAATAGTGTCGCGTGCCGTATTTTGTTGTAACTTAAATATATCATTCGTTGTAAATAGTGTTGCATACCTTATTGTGATAGGATTCGATTGTTAATGGCTGTGGCATTTTTGTTAATCGCTGGAGATTAAGTGGGGTGTTTTCGTTATTAGATTTTGCTTTGGTTTTTGGCCTCGATTGTTGTGTGTTGTCGGTTATATTATTGTTTGGTTTGCATTTCTGTGTGGATAAAGCTGGCTATCAACACGGACGAGCGCGATTCTTGATGGGGAGCATGGACTTGCGAATATTGTTGGTTGACGTCGGTTCCGTGTCATTTTTCTTGATATCTGGCCTGGGAAGTAGCTAGTGGTGTGGTGACAGTCTTGGGAGTGGTGTGGTGAGAGTTTTCGGGGCGGTGTGATATTAACAAGTGTGCGGAGCTTCTACGGTTTTCTTTTCATATGTGGCTGTATTTGGGCCATCTTGATTGGATTTTGAAGAAAAACCATTTAATTTTTAACTTGACCATTCTATCTTACCTTCGTTGTTGATATTTTGGATTTTGGTGTCGAGTTAAAATAACCGCATGCGGAATTTATTTGAGGAAAGCCATTGTTAATTAGCAGGTGCCGTTCCATAACCAAACCGGCCACAGGAGTAGTGCATTCGTATACCCAAAGGTTACAAGTGATTTATTTTTAAATATTTAACGACGTGACTTATTTTTGACACCACGATTAAGTTTTGTTTTAATTTATTAATATAATACATTATTAAAAACTATTTATTGCATTAGATAATATGCCAAAACTGAGTACTTTGATTTATTGTTGGCTGTTGATTTTGACTATATTTGTTATAATGTTATTATTGAACTGAGTACTTTGATTTATTGTTGGCTTTTGATTTTGACTATATTTGTTATAATGTTATTATTGAACTGAGTACTTTGATTTATTGTTGGCTGTTGATTTTGACTATATTTGTTATAAGTTTATTATTAAACTGAGTACTTTGATTTATTGTTAGCTGTTGATTTTGATTATATTTGTTATAAGTTTATTATTGAACTGTGTACTTTGGTTTATTGTTAGCTGTTGATTTTGACTATATTTGTTATAATTTTGTTATTGAGCTGTGTACTTTGATTTATTGTGGGAGTAAAGTATCCAATATATTTTAGCTAAAATTTCATTTATTCGGTTCACTATAATCTCAGTTGTTTATCGTGTGGCTCTGCTAGTGCCTATAAGACCTAGGGGTTTTCGGCTTGAACCGTCTAAGTCGGTGGCGCGGCTCACTTTTATATATTTTTTTTCTTCTACCCTCTACGGCTGAGCTCGGGCATAATTTGCCAGTAGAGAGACCGCTGGCAGAGTACTCTATAGAGAACGAATAAGACGTGGCAACGTGTTTATTCTCCATATGCTCCCACAACATTGTCACTAGCTTTTCGTCCTACTCTGCAATTTAAGTCGCCAAAAATTATGATTTCCCTGGAGTTTCCTATTTTGTTAATTTTATCGTTAAGTTGTTCAAAAAATTCGTTCTTATCGTTGATTCAATAAACCTCATTAACCCCATACACTCCTAGTATAGTAACTCGGTATTCCTTTATCGTGGGGTTCATTTTTATAAATCGTTGATTAATTGCTGCCCATGAAGTAATATGTTTTCTCAGTGAATTTCGGATCAGAATGAATACTCCTTGTTGTGCAACTCCACTATAAAAGTGATCATAATACCTCCAGTTCACAGAGCCATCCAGTTTCCATAAGCACAATCACATTCACTTTGGTTTTCTTGAGTTTAGACAATATTTCGTTTGTTTTTCGATAGAGGCCTTGTAAGTTCCATGTGTTATAAATCATTGTCCTTTTCCGTAGCATATTTCGTCGTCTTTGGTTCTAATCATTAGTTCCGAGGCTTTGGTTAGGTTTTTTAACATTTCACATTTTTCTGAGTATCGAGGAGTTGGTTCGATGCCTCAACCCCCAATCTTGGAGGACCAGGGTTCATTTTTAGAGTATCCTTCTCTTAGATGAGCTGCTTTCTTCTCAGCCAAAGAGTCCCATCTGCCCTGCCTGTTGGTCCGCGGGTGGTATTTTTGTTTCCCACCTATCCGCCGGTCTAACAGGATACAGACCGGTTAGGAGATCTACTTGGGGACGCGCCCTTCATTTTATTTTTGAATAAATATGTGAATATATTAAATAAATTGACGCAACAAATTTATAAGGCGAGTGTGAATAGACAAGTCGGTAAAGGTCGACCTCGGAGAACATATCTCGATCAGATCAAAATTGTTTTGAAGAAAGGCCAGGTCAAGAATACCAACAACCGACGAGCATGTATAAGAGCACCGATAAAAGTACAGAAAGCAAAAGATGTGTGTAAGAACCGTAGCAAGTGAAAGTAAGTGGTCTCTGCCTACCCTTATGGGAAAAAGGCGTGACTTTATGTATGTATGTATTAAATAAATCAATAATTTTATTTTTATTTTTATTTGCCAATTTAACTACGCTTGTAATTGACTTATTTTGACCATAGTTTGTACTGTAATGAGGAACCATAAATTGAACAGTAGAAAAAATATTATCAATGTGTGTCTTAAATGTTACTTTGGAATTAAATATTATACCAAGATCTTAAACACTATTGGCCACTAACACTTTTTTCACTTGATTAAAGTATTTATAATTGTCGAATATGTAATCTAATAATATTTGTTTATATTTAGATGAAACATGTTTATATCGCACCAATCGGACAAATTGCTTATATCTATTTGCAGCAGTTTAGCATCACATACATTGTTAATGATCCTTTAAAGTATGAAGTATGATCTATATTAACTGAAAGATGTCAGTGTAAGAATTAATGAATATTCATGAATATTAGAATCGAACATAAATAGTTATTTAAAATTAATACGTAATAAAACGATTATCGTTTTTATTTAAAAATCAATATCAAAAATAACGTTTATAACGTAACGAAAATAGTAATTGTGGTAATTTAGTCGGTAGTTATTTTTATTGGAAAAATATTTATTTTTCTTTCATTTCAAATACTTTCCATTTAATATTTTATCTTCCTTCAAAATGTAATCCCCGTTTCTTTTTTTTTAATAACGAGTTATATACCCTAAATGTAATATAGCAGAGTTGTAAAAACTTTTTAAGGGTTTTATGGTACATCTTGAGGTAAAACTTAAAAGTAAAAGTTTATTTGATGGCTCAGTTAATGCTATCAAGACGCGAACAAAAATACGCGAAGATGCCTTAAGAAAGTAACTACTTTATGAAATTTTAAAGTTATCCTGTTATTACAATAGCCGATAATATTATCGTAAACCTACTTTGTTACTGACAAAACTCGATGGCAACCGGCTTCTTTAGTATTCCCGATTTAACATACACATACTCTTTTATTCAGGTTTTTTTTATATTTGTATTAATTTTTTTATTACTTTGTGATGTGACAATCGGTATACTTAAATCTTTAAACAAATTATCGAAAATAACTTTTTTAAAATCGTAAACGACATCAGCGCTACTATTACCAAACTATTTTGACGATTTCCGTTTGGGGACTTCGTCCATCGTCTTCGTTGAGAGAACAAGCAAGTTACATCACGTGGTAAAAATTTACAATCAATATAATTTAATAAAATCAATTAATTTAAAAAGCCACAACCAGTGAAAAAATTCTTAAAAGACAGGAGGTTTAACCGTTTACGGCGGTAAAGCCGAAAAAATTGACAGCAAATAGAATTACGAACCAGCCACACCAAGCTATCGAAGATTCTTTTAAGGAAATTGATAGTTTAATTATATCATTAAATTTCTTAATAAATAAAGGTTATTATAAAATATATATTACTTGTCTTTATTTTCTTGGTTTCTCCTTTAAACGATCACCCCGCTTTTTTGACCAACGCATGAATCTTAGAGTCGATCGTTATGGGAAGGCTCTACTGTAGTAATACTCGCCAAATGAGGCGGTGCGTTGAAAATGGGGTCAAATAAAAATTTTTTTAAAGTCAAAGCTAGTTATTAATACGAGGGCGGTTTGATAAGTCAGTGACTTTTTGAATAAAACAAATTTTTTTCCGCAAATAAACATTTTATTTTTCTACATAATCATCTTTTAGCTCGATACATTTAGTCCAGCGTTTTTCTAATTTTTTTATTCCCTCCAAATAATAGGTTTTTTCAAAGCTCTTAAAATACGCGTTTGTTTCGGTAATAACTTCTTCATTTGACTCAAATTTCTTACCGCCCAGCCATTTCTTTAGGTTTGGAAACAGAAAATAGTCGCAGGGGGCTAAATATGGAGAATATACTGGATGGGGTAGCAGTTCGTTTCCCAATTCGTGGATTTTGGCCATCGTGACTAGACAAGTGTGCACACGTGCATTGTCTTGATGGAACAGCACTTTCTTCTTCGCCAAATACGGCCGTTTTTGCATCAAATCAACGTCGAATCTGTTCAAAAGCTTTGAATAATATTCGCCTGTGATCGTTTTACCTTTCTTGAGGTAATCGATGTAAATGACACCGCGTACATCCCAAAAAACTGTGGCCATGACCTTGTTGGCTGACAGACTCTGTTTCGCCTTCTTTGGTCCACGTTCACCCCGAGCAACCCACTGTTTCGATTGTTCCTTGGTCTCTGGCGTGTTGTGATGGATCCATGTTTCATCCACAGTAACAAAACGGCGCAAAAATTCGAGATACCTACAGCATGAGCCAACTCACGCACTTTCATTCTCCGATCATCCAATATCATTTTATGGATTTTATCAACGATTTCCGGCGTGATCACTTATTTGGGCGACCTGGACGTTCGGCGTCACTAGTGCTGGTACGACCACAACGGAACTTTGTAAACCATTTCTTAACCATTGAAATTGATGGTATTTATCAAATCTTTCCTTAGTTTCAGTGATGAATTTTTTACGTAAAATGTAATGCTTAATCAGCACACGAAATTCACTTTTTTCCTTTTTCGTAAAAATTCACGAGGTTGTCTGCTTTGAACGGCTATCAAACACCAACTGCACGACGTAGCTTGCTTAAAATTAGAATGTTGACCACTGATAGATTATTGTTGACGGCAGCACTGTTGCATTTGGAGTAACTGCGCAAGAAATTCAAAAAGTCACTGACTTATCAAACTGCCCTCGTAAAAATCAATAAAAGTACAAATATTTCAACCAGTTAATCATCAGCATTTACCATTTAAAATAATAATTTTAACTCGCGGTCTAAACCGTAATACAAACGAGGAATTTTAAGTGGAAAATAAAACGAAATTTTTGCGGTTTCCGTTTGCCGACCTTAAAATAGTAAAATGAATTCAGCGTCAAAATAACTTATAGAATTACGTTTTCCGAAAGTCTCCCGCATCCTCGGGATTAGCTCGAGTAGTAGTAATAGTAGTAGTTACTGAAATTAAACTGTTGGGTTTTTATTTCGTTTTCATTTTCCGGATAATAATAATAAAACACTTCCTTACTATATTAAAAGCGCCATTCTCGCGATTATACCGGAATAATCGGTTATGAAAATATTGCTGGCGGCTTTAAGCACGTACGCTCATTCTCACAGAGTTTACATGGATGACACTGTTAACTTGTTAATAAAAATCATTTAGGATTAATTTTCAGCAAGTTAGTTGCACCAAACAGAAATTTGTGGGAATAAGAATAAGAATAAGAATAATAACATCTTTGGACTCTGTTTTAAAGTTAAAAACATTATAGACATATAATTATCATATTTTTACCAAGAGATTTGGGAGACGAAGGCATGCATGAGGTTTTTTTCCTACGAAGCATTGTCCAAAAAATTTTGACTAAAAGTGTATACCCAGAAAAAGGTTGTAAGTACTTTGTAATATTTAATTAATACGACAAATGGCACCCCAGTAATCCTAGGTTCCTCCTAGGTACTGTAGCCTTTAGCAGTTTGTCACATTCATTAAATAAAAGTGTAAAGGTCTACTGCGCTTTCGTAGATTTGGAAAAGGCCTATAACAAAGGGGTGGGGAATGAATTGTGGTCGACATTGTGTATGTATGGGGTAAGTGGTAGCCTAATACGAGCGCTGAACTCACTTTACAACGATTCCAGTGCTTGTGTCAAGATAAACGAAGGTTACAACATTTAAAATAGTCGCCATGGCTATTTAACTTATACATAAAGAGTTGTTTAAAATATTTGAAAGAGAGTACGTATGGATTGGGAATGAACGATTTGACCGTCAAATGCTTTCCTTACGATAATGATCAGGTTTATTCAAAACATCCAATTTGCAGATTTTCGGAGTGGGTCTTCTGTAACTGCCAAACTTCGTTTTCACGTCGACAACTCTTACTTGACCATATTTTTCTGGATATGTCACAGTCATTTTACCAAGAGGCCAATAATTCCGAAACAATTTATTGTCAACTATGATGACAACATCATTTACCTGTAAAACAGGTTTATGTCTTTCAAACCATTTAGTTCACTTGGTTAATATAGGTAAATATTTTTCTACCGATTCCAAAACTTCTCAGCTAGGTCTTCTGTTATCCTCCATTGTCTTCTTAAATATTGTCTTTTTGTCTCTCTCAAACCCATGCCTTTTAGGTTACTCTGCGGACCAATCAAGAAATGAATGGGTGTTATACCTTCATCATATGGACTATCAGATGACACATATGTTAATGGTTGGCTATTAAAATTTCTTTCGGCTTTACAAAAGAGGGTGCATAGAACTTCTGGTCTGGGTGCTCGTTCATTTAGAGTTACCTTCAAAGATTACTTGACTCCCATAAACGCCCCATGTGTGGACTTCTAGGTGGAATGAATTTTCACTCATTCACAGAATTTGTGAATCTCTCCATTATTAAATTTTCGTCTATTTCTTCTAAAACCTTTTTTATTTTTTTCGATGCTTCTTTGAGATTAGTTCCATTGTCACTAATCATCATGCCTTGCAAAAAATCTTCTCATTGCAAGAATGGCCAAATCTGTTGTCAGAAATTCCGCTAACTCAATGTGAATGGCTCTTATAAAGATAAGCAAGTGAATAACACTTCATACCTTTTTTCCTTCCGACGACCAATTGTGACTTCATATGGTCCATAGTAGTCCAAACCAACATATGAAAAATGACGTAGCGGTCTTCTCATGGAACCTGTCCCATTTCTGGTATAATAGGTTTTGCTCTTCGAATTCTACAATACATGCATCTTTTTGATACAGTATGTACAGCTTTTCGTCCCTGTATTATCTAAAACTTTAGCCTCAATTTATTTAACACCATCTCGGTACTTTTATGGTGGAAATAGCAATGATAATGTTATATTAAAAGTTTCGTATAAGGCTGTTTTCAATCCAAAATGATAGGCCTTTTTGTTTCACTGAGTAAACTGGAAGTTTTGTCAGCTGTACCATACAATTGTAAAACTTCATCTTGGTCTATACTTGGTGACAATTGTAATAAATGACTATTTCTTTGTACTTCTTCACCTTTCAGAAGTTTACTTAATTTATCTTCGATTTTTTCTTCTTGTGATCTTTTGATCCAAAGTTATTCAGCTTTCCTCAAATTCTGTCTCGTGAGTTTTTTAGTGTTCAAAACTTTTCTCCTGCATATCTTAATCTTACCAGAAAATCTTCCTATGTTAAGTAAATGGGAGTACTTTTTTAACTTGATGTACCAAAACACTTCGAATAGTCAAATCCAGTATATCTTCATAAATTTTTTTAAACGTTATTTCTTTTTTCGTCCAATATTTCGGTTCCAAAAATAAAAAATAAGGTCCAATATACCATCGACTAAAATAATTCAAATCTGCCTCTTTTTTTTAACCTTGTGGCATCATCCCTTACGTTCATTTTTGTTGGTACCCATTTCCATTCTTCGACTTCACTTAAATTTTACCAACCCAATGGGCTACAAAAATCTGAAAGATTCTGCTTTCTAATATTATCCAACAGAGAACAGTTTTTAAATTTGTCATCCTAAACATGATCTTTATTTCTTTTTAATTTTCCCGGTGCAACCAACTTACTTTCTGGGATTCTTGAAATATTCTCCTTCCATAACAGTCCAGTTTCCCATCGTCCATTCACTCTTCGTGTAATTTTTTGCATTATTTTTTCAGACTTTTTAGATTTTTTGAATACTATATTCTTGTCCAGAATTTAAACTCCAAAAGACTCTGTTAAGAAAAAATATTTAACTTAATTATGAACGTCATAATTCTCTTCACACCTTGTATGCTTGATATGTAACACAATATTATCGTCAACTCGACCTTGGAATTGTTGGTTATTTTCATAAATAATTCATCCTAATTTGGTTTTTAATAAAGCAGGTAAATTTTTAGGACCCTTTATTATTTTACGATAGTAATTAGATCCCAGTAGTCCTCTATTATCAATAATTTGGGTTTTGCATCGTAGATACTTTCAAAATTGACGATTTGTTATTGTGACCATTTTGATTTAAGATTTCTAGTATTTATAGTTTGTACAGGTCCATGTCTATGTCTTTGAGAGTATATACGTCTTGACCAAAAACATTGAAAGAAACCAATTTTGAAACAGATTTATTTACTGTGTTTTTATCTGCCCATTTCAAAGGAAAATTGGTACTTTTTTTTAAATTCAATTTCAAAGCAACTTGTTCATTTAATGTGACAGTAGATATATATATATATATATATATATATATATATATATATATATATATATATATATATATATATATATATATATATATATATATATATATATATCACGTTAAAACGTGCGTCGGCGTCTTGCGATTCCTAATCTCCATTCCTCTCTATTCGTCCACATGTCCTCTCTCAGATCTCTCTCTTCCATCTCTTTTTGTATGCCTTCTCTCCAGCTCTTTCGTGGTCTTCCTCTTCTTCTTCTTCCTCTGGGGTTCCACTGTAATATTTTCTTTGGGATTCTGTCTGGTGGCATTCTTTGAACATGCCCGTACCATATCAACTGTTTAGTACTTATTTCGTCTGTGATGTCGTGCTGTACTCCCATTATTTGTTTTATCCTCTCATTTGTAACTCTTTCTAGTCTTGATTTCCCCGCTGCTCGTCTCCAGTAATCCATTTCTGTGGCTCTAATTTTTCTTTCGATCTTTTCTTTCAAAGGCCATACTTCGCAACCGTACATTATTATGCTCTTCACTATCGTGTCGTAAATTCTTTTTTTGTTGTTGTTGCTTATTGTTCTATCCCACAGTACTCCGTTTAACATTGATATTGCTCTTCTTCCTTTCATATTTCTGTTCAATATTGCTTCTTCGAGTGTCCCATCCTTTGATATTCTCATTCCTAAGTAATTGTAAGCTGACGTGTGTTTGATTTTTTGTCCATTTGATAATTGTAAGTCCTGTTGCACTCCCCCAATACACATATATTCCGTTTTTTCTACATTAACCTCTAGTCCCCAAATTTTATATTCTTCTATAAGTTTTCGTGTCATATACTCTGTGTCGTCTATGTCTTGGCCGACTATAATTTGATCGTCTGCGAATGAGAGTGTGTATAATGTTGTGTCCTCATCTAAAGGTATGCCCATGTTTTGGCATTTCCGTTTCCAATTCGCTAGTGCCCGTTCCAAATATATTTTAAATAATGTTGGTGACAAGCAACACCCTTGTTTCAGCCCTTTTGTGATATTAAACCCTGTTGTTAGGTTTTGTCCAACTTTAATTCTTGATTTGGTTTTATTGTATAATGACTTTACTCCTTTTATCAGTTCAATATTAATGTTGGAAGTTTCCAGAGTTTCCCAAAGTTTAATTAAGGGTACGCTGTCGTATGCTTTCTTTAGGTCAACGTACAGTATATGGATCTCTTGATTGAATGCTAGTTTTTTTTCTATAATTTGTGTTAGTGAGAACAGATGGTCAATCGTTGATCTTCCCGCTCTAAATCCGGCTTGCTCTTTTGCTTCCATTTCCGTGTATTCCCTTTCGATTCTGTTTTTTAAGATCTTGCCATATATTCTACTGATTGTGTTTGTTACGGCAATTCCTCGATAATTGTCGCATTTGCTTTTGTCCCCCTTTTTGTGTATTGTTGACATATGTGATATTTTCCATTCTTCTGGGACTTCGGACTGATTAATACACCTTTGAAATAGATCTTGCAGCATTTTATATAATTTATCTGTTCCGTATTTAAATAATTCTCCTACAATATTTCCAGTAGAAGCCTTATTAAATAACGCATATACCTTGATTTTATTGTTTTCTGATTTCAAAGTTAAAGAAGTAATACGTAATAAAATAATAATACGTAATAAAACTTACTTACCATAAGTCATTCTGGTATGTGCCAATAATTGTTGGGTCTACGTTTTTCTGGACTACTTTCTTTCTGAACCCTTCGTTGTGGAGCAAAGGATGGTGTAAAAGTATTAATTCTATGGGAATTTTTTAAACAGGCGAAGCAAACTTCGTTTTTCTTTACGAAAGTCCACTTTTCATCTGGACTGAGCTTCTCGAAATCATCACACTCGCAGACCTCATGGTTTCCCTTGCAACAATCTACATTTTCTGTTTAGATTTTTATTCTTATCTTGTGTCGTCACCAAAGAAGTCCTATGTGTTTCTTTTAGTGAAACATTCATGGTGTGTGAACCCTTAGAAATAACCAATTAAGCGTAGTTTCTCCCTTCTGATTTTCCCCATATCCAATTTTTAAAGTCTTTCAATAAAAATTATTTCTCATTTCTCGAAACTATTTCACCCCAAAACACAGCCCATCCATGGCTCTTCTAGCATTTCGTTTTAGGCACTTTCTGAGGCGACAGATATTTTCTTCATCACACAAACCCAACAGTTTTGTAGTGAAAGTAAATTGCATATAAAAATTAGGCTATTCTTTGATATCTTCATGAAATATTGGAAGATCCTTGTTGATACTTTGTCTATACACCAACTGCCTAATTTCATAAGTTGTGTCATTTTTAGTGTAACTCAAATCTAATTTATCGTGAAAATCATTGTCATTATGTGATCTGACAGTTGATAACCAATTTTGAACTTTACTTTTTTGAGAAATCTGCTCTAAAGGCAATCCTTTTTTTAGACTTTCCTAGTCTTAAAAACTAATGCTACTGCTACCATCTCTCTCGATCTTTGCCAAAGCTAATTTGTTTAAAACCCTTTGTTTCTGATGTTCCAATATTTTTATTTTCATATCTTGTTCCTGAGCTAACAGCTTTGTCATATCTTCATCCGCTTCTATTTGCGGTTTCAAAACCATGCGAGTTGTTTTAGAAGTAGAGCTAGTTCTCTTGCTTTTTGAGCTTTGGCTTCATTTTTAATACAATTGCTTTTTATCATCATTTCAGGCTCATCTTGATAGAGTACTTTAGATTTACTTCTTGTTACGACTTTCTTAGTGGATTCTCTCTCTATAATTTGGCTTTGTTAACTGCGAAGGACCAACACAATGTTTGTAAGTGCGTCAACTTACCTAGAATAGATTACTCTTTTGAGTAATCTGGCACAAGGATCAGCGGATTATCCTTTTTTATTTTGTTTTAAAAATCTACAAATTTTACCTTCTATTTTTTTTTTAAACTTGTTAAAAGAATGCATTATTTCTGAAAAGTGACAAATCAAAAAAACATGAAAAAAAGTATACACAATTCACTCCTCACCACTCTGTCATAGGCCTTTTTCAAGTCTATAAAATCGCAATAGACCTTCTGACTTCTAGCCAAGAATTTTTCAACTATATCTCGTAATGAAAAGACCTGATTCATAAATCTCCTTCCTTTTTTAAATCCTGCTTGCACATCCCATATCACGCTAAAGGGTAACCCTTTTCGATCAATTTTAAAATTTTTGAAACATTTTTACTGATCTTATTTGCATGTGTGAGTTATGGTATACTTATTATCGTTCTTTTTACATTTTTTTCTAGATGTCTTCCATGAACAGATAAACTAAAAGAAGGTCAGGTGCTTTCTATGAAAAATAAAAAAATGAAAAATAAAAGAAATCGCTAAACAAGCAGTAGCGTTAAAAAAGTATTTCAGACAACCGGAAAAAACTAAACCCAAACAATAAGGTTTACATTACATAAATTGCGAAGTTTAATTATTATTGTTAACCATCCACATCCACCAGTACTAATGACAATACAAACAATAAATCAATGGATGTCACACCCGATGAAAGCAATAAAATGGCAAAAAATAAAGTTTTACACTCTAAATTTCATTTGCATTTTGAATAATGTTTTATTTTTTACTTTTAAGTAGATTGACAAGTTTATGACGTCAACGTTAAGTATTGGCAACAATGGGAAAAATTATCTACAGTGGCGGCACATTAGGTCTTTGAACGCGGGCGGCCGACACCCTAGGATCGGCCATGTTTGTTACTACATCTTCTCTCACATCATCATAGCGTTCCATATTCCTTATTTTATCCATCAGAGGTACTCTGCTATACTTCTTAGGCTTACTCATATCTGCAGCATTGATCTTACTTTCATGCTTCTTCTTCTGTCAAACGAAACATTTACTATAATACATAAGTTTAGAGACCAACACTTCTTTACGCACACTAGTGTTGCATTTTTTAACACGTTCTGGCTACTCAAAGTTTTCACAAAATAATTTATAAAGTTTCCCTCGGTTAAACGATAAGAAAAATTTACTAGTTACCATTTAAAAATCTTATTAAAAAGCGTCAATTCTTTGCAAATTTAAAAGACATCGTTGTTATAATAACTGATTACAAAACGACTGCATTAGCAAATTTTTTTTGTTAATTTAGTGCAAACATTTTGTTGGAAAAAGAACAAGACTACCGCAGTTTTTTTACTTTTAATATATATTTTTTCGCTTGATTCCCTAATGACTTTTTTTTTTATTTAAGCGCTTCGTCCATCTCCGCTATAAATCATTGTCCCCAATTTAATTGCATAAATTAAAAAATTAGTGTACAAGCAAAGAGGCTTTTTGACAATTTTCATCACACTCAATTTAAAATTAAAAACACTGGCAAATTGTGGAGTGTAATTAAAGAAACTCATTTACATTTCGTCTTAATTGGACGAATCTAAGGGTTGATTATTAACAAGAATAAAATGTTTCAGCTTCATTGTCCAAATTTTTAATAAAAACCGTTTAATTTTTTTTAATTTTTTGCCATTGAAATTTAAATACTTCTACTTTTTTTTTAATGAAAATAGTCGCAAAAAGGGTAGACCTATCGTGTGGGCCGCGGACGTCCAGCACTGCAACTATTAGAAGAAGAAGGGATTATAGAAAGGAAATGATTGTGGACACGCTTTTTAAAAAGTTGCAGGTCATGGTTCTCTAGAAAAACTGATTTTAGAAGCTTATTCCATTCCGTAGCAGCCCTGTAAAAGAAGGATTCTTGATGAAGATTGGTCCTAGTAGTGTCAATCTTGAGAGTAAATGGGTGAGACTGATCAGCGTGCCGAGTTCTTCGGCCGAATGTGGCCAATGGTGGTACAAGAGTTTTTATTTCTCTGGAGCATCTGCCATGGAAATATCTGTAGAGCAATGACTGGTCTGCAACTCTACTTCTATGTTCTAGAGGGTGAAGGGTATCTGTAAGAGTTGAGCTGTTTATCAACCGAATGGCCCTTTTCTGAATGGAATCTAGAAGACGAAGAGAATGCCTTGGTGCTGAACCCCAAATTTGCGAGCAATACTCCAGTAGAGGTCGGATTTGAGCATTGTACGTCGTCAACAGTTGATCAGGAGTAAAAAACTTTCTGGCTTTTCACAGAAAACCTAGCCTCTGGCTTGCCGACTTTGCGATGTTTGCAACATGTTCATGCCAAGACATATTATTGGACACCGTGACTCCCAAAATCGAGATGAAGGGGCTTGGTTCAAGGGTATTTCCGGACATTGTGATGGGATGATTTAAAGAATTCACTTTCTTTGTGTTTTTTGGGCGTTGAACTGAACAAGATTGCTGGTTCCTCACTCGACGATTGCTTTAAGATCTCTATTGATGGAATCAACCTGCTTACGAAGCATGTTCAAGTTATTTTTCCAAATTTTGCATTTTTAGTAGTAAGTTAAGTTAAATTTAAATTGTTTATTAATTGCGTTATTTAATCAGATCCTAATAACAATTATACCCTTGAGGGTTTTAATTATAAAAAATAAAAAAATGTTGCATCTCCAAACCGTCAAAAAAATAAAAATGCATTATAGCATTTTTAACATTTATTTTATTTAATGGAGCAATTCGGGAAATCTTTTAAGAATAAATAAGCTAAAAGGTACTCAAACAATGTGTAAGATATTTTAACAATATTGTAACGGACTGAATTCTCTTTTTTCTTGCACGATTTTAAGTTTATCTTAGTCGATGGCAAACCAACAGGTTAAAATTATAATTATTACCAACGATGAATCACCGTTTTAAACGAAAACAGAAATTTTATACCATTCAAAAAAGTCGCTTATCATTATATTATTCGTTTATCGACCAACCAAAAACTAAAAATATATGCCAGGACTGGCCTTAACTGCTAAAAAATTTAATCCAGTTACCAGAGTTGGCCTAATGGTTTTACCAAATGTAAAAATTCCCGTTACAGGCAGTAATAATTATTCTGAAATTGTTAAGCTTACCTTACTTTCTGTAAATGTTAGAAGATTTCTTTTCATAAAACAAATTATGGCAAAAACGAACCTTTTGACGAAATATTGAAATTAGCTAACATAGTCCAGTTATATTAGATTAGGTGAAAATAATTCCCTAAAAGGAAAAACTTTGAATGTGTAGTGAATGTGAACCGTTAGAAATACAAAAAACTTTTTTAACAAAAGTTAAAGGACACAAAAAATAAATTTTTTTAGTCTCTATAACTTTTGTCTTACCTCTAACGGTTACTAAGAAAAATTAAACTTTAAACTTGAATTTTGTTCAAATTCTGGTAGTTTTATTTATTTTTTTAAAAAATCTTACGCTGCAGTGGCCCTGCTAAGTGAAAATTTACTTGACGGCAGAGTCCAGGTATAAAGTGTATACATTAAAAAATATATTAAGATATTCTAAAAAAAATAAAACGGTAATAGTAATAACGTACATGTCAGTGGTTACACTATAGTGGTAAAATAGTGGGTTGTAAACTTAAAAACTAATTAACAATAAAGAGTGTTTATTTGTCTAAAACAGTGTTAAACATTTGTAGTAGTGATTATGTTTCAAGAGTATCAATCCTTACTCTATGACATCGACAGCTGATGCACCCGTCTCCAGCTGTGAAGCAACATGCTTGACACCACCTGGTAGGAGTGTCAAGTAACAATGTGACAACATAACATAACATCAATTAATCACAAGAGATAACTTAAATTTGTCCTCATTACTTTGTTTAATGTTTCTTAATTGCCATTTCAGGTACAAAATCTTCTCTAGTTACTGCTTTCAAAAAGAGGAGCAATTTATTATTTCTAAACAGAATTGTATTTACATCTTTAATGGATGGCCTAAACCTGCTACGTATGGTGATGTAGTAGACGCTTGCAAGTCATTTGTGAATGCACACTATGGTAAAAATATCGTAATCGTATTTGATGGTTATCTAGCCTGCCCAACTATTAAAGGACAAGCCCATATGCTCCGCTACATAAATCACCTACCAGAAGTTTAATGTAATGAACATAATTATGTTACTCATAGCCAGGCTCACAATACTTTGCTCTTCAGCCATTTAGTTTCAAATGGATACGAAATACATCAAGCAACAGATGATGCTGGTGTACTGATTACTACAGTAGCTCTGCAACGTGCTACAGTTACTAAGAAAGTAGTTGTTGTTCCTCAGGATACAGACATTTTAGTCTTACTAACATGTAGATCCACTACTAAAAACATTTGGATATTTAGGACTCAATCTAGTTCTAAAAGGGCGAGTATGTTCAACATATCCAAACAACGGGAGATCCAGTGTCTTAATTTATTGAAAAAATAATAACGGCTTAGATATACAGTAAGCGTTTTTAATGACAGAAATGCAACCAAACAACAAATTGCAGCAGCAGAAGAGACTTTTATTATTGCTTTGTATGGTCAATCAAAGAATAAAACATTGGATGAGCACAGATTTTACATGTACCCCAATATGCTGCTAAGAAAGGGATGCAAGCAAATTTCGATTTGACTACGCTACCACCACCATCAGCTGCTGCTTTCCAACACAGTTTCCGTGTATATCACTAAGTTCAAAAATGGCTTGGAAATTATTAAGATCCGTGCCATTTGGGATGGAGTTTGGCTGACAATTCACTGCAACCTATACTAACCACTTTTCCACCAGCACCCGAGAGAATCATGCATGTTATTTTTTGCAACTGTAAGCAGTGTTCTGACTACTGTGACTGCAAACGAGCAGGCCTGCTGTGTTTAGCAATGTGGGGTAAATGTAAGGGATTGTCATGTGAGAACTCGCCATAGTAATACCTATGCCTAAATGCCAAATCTTAAATATTAATTTACGTGTTAAATTAAATTTTTTACTTTCAACTGCAGAAATTCGAACAAAATTCAAGTTTGTTATAACTAATTTAAATTTTTCTCAATAACCGTTAGAGGTAGGACAAAAGTTATAAGGACTAAAAAGATGTGTTTTATAACTTTTGTTTAAAATTTTTTCTGTATTTTCAACGTTTATTGAAAATCGGCCGCCATTTTCCAAGATTGAGGCCGTAGCACAGCATGCACGAATTTTAATATGTTGTTACTGGGTGCTAGTATTAATACATATGCAAAGTTTCCCCTTTTAAGGAATTATTTCCAGGTAAAAGGGTTTTTTACCTAATATGACTGGACTTACACTCACAAAAGAATTAAACTGCTGGATATTAATTTTATTTTAAATCTTTACTTTTTGTACATCTGTGCATATGTAAATTGACTCTATTTTTTTGTGATGGTATGGATTGTATTTTTACAGATGGCTCAAAAAATAATATCAGTACAGTATGTGCATTTCTCGTTTCAAACAATAAATATTCAGAGACATACAAAATTTCACATTTATGTTCTGTTTTTACAGCAGAAGCAACGGCTATATTAAAAGCTTTAGAATGGTGTATCTTAAACAAACCTCCTAACGTAGTAATAGTGTCTGATTCCCGATCAGTTCGACAGGTTCTCCGCAGCCCTGCCATAATACATTTCAATAATGTGTTATTATGTTTAATTGAAAAATTAATATTTCAGTTACGTTTAATGAGCACGCCAATTTCATTCGTTTGGGCTAAAGCACATTCTGGTATCACGGGGAATGCATTAGTGGACACTATTGCAAAGAAAGCCTGTAACTCAGGGATGAGAATATCAATGCTAAACTGGAAAGATATTTTTAACGTTTTTCGGAAAAAGATCAGAACGAAATGGAGAAAACAATATAAAGAGTATACAAAAATATAAACAGCCAAAATTTTAATATACACCCCACGTTACCCAATAATATCCCACATATTGATTGTTGGGATTACAACAAACACAAGTCTGCCATCATCTCACGTCTGAAGATTAATTATGGTCGTTTTCCGTCACATTTATTTAAAATCGGCGTTATAAACCACCAGGGTTCCATCCTGTCCCCCACCTTATTTCTTTTACACATCAACGACCTCTTGAAAACCACCACGAACCCCATTTACAGTTTCGCAGACGATATCACACTTGTCTCAACTTTCACATCCTATCGATCACTTTCGGTGAATGATACAAATAGACTCAGGCAGGAACAGGTTGATTCCATCAATAGAGATCTTGAAGCAATCGTCGAGTGGGGAACCAACAATCTTGTTCAGTTCAACGCCCAAAAAACACAAAGTGCCACGTTTTCCAAGAAAGTGAATTCCTCAAATCATCCCATCACAATGTCCGGAAATACCCTTGAACCAAGTCCCTCCATCTCGATTTTGGGAGTCACGGTGTCCAATAACATGTCTTGGCATGACCATGTTGCTAACATCGCAAAGTCGGCAAGCCAGAGGCTAGGATTTCTGTGGAAAGCCGGAAAGTTTTTTACTCCTGATCAACTGTTGATGACGTACAAGGCTCAAATCCGACCTCTACTGGAGTATTGTTCGCACATTTGGGGTTCAGCACCAAAGCATTCTCTTCGTCTTCTAGATTCCATTCAGAAAAGAGCCATTCGCTTGATAAACAGCTCAACTCTCACAGATACCCTTCACCCTCTAGAACATAGAAGAAGAGTTGCAGACCAGTCATTGCTCTACAGATATTTCCATGGCAGATGCTCCAGAGAAATAAAAACTCTTGTACCACCATTGGCCACATTCGGCCGAAGAACTCGGCACGCTGATCAGTCTCACCCATTTACTCTTAAGATTGACTTTACAATGACCAATCTTCATCAAGAATCCTTCTTTTACAGGGATGCTACGGAATGGAATAAGCTTCCAAAATCAGTTTTTTCAGAGAACTATGACCTGCAACTTTTTAAAAAGCGTATCCACAATCATTTCCTTTCTATAATCCCTTCATCTTCTAATAGTCGCAGTGCGGGCCGTCCGCGGCCCACACGATAGGTCTACCCTTTTTGCGACTATTTTCATAAAAAAAAACTCTCCTAACTGTGTAACTTGCAACACCATAGTGGATACAAATCACATATACTTGGAGTGCTACAAAAACATCGACCATATCTCCTTCTTATATAGTGAAATTATAAATAAAACTAATTTACAACTGCCTGTAAATATACCTACATTGTGATCCCAACCCGACAAATTTATTTTTGATAGCCTGATCAATTACACATTAAACGCTAAAATAGATATATAACAATAAATATACAGAAAAAATTTTAATTAAAAATAATAAAAGAAAAAAAAGGAAAAAGAAATAATAAAACAAACTGTGGCAAAAAGTCCTGAACCAATGCCATCCCCTTCTTCAACAAAAAAAAAAGCAATGTTTGTCTTTTTTTAAAATTAAAGTAGCTTTATCGTACTAGTTTTAGTACTTTAATGTTAAACTTTGTATTTTAACAAACTTTTTGAAGTATACACACCTGAAAATGTACCATTTCAAATGTACGTATGGAATTAGCCAGTAAAATCATTGAATATATCAAGAAGGTTTGGCAAACCTAAATTTTTAATAAAATACCCAATCTCAAATTAAAAAATTTGCTTTATTTAATTACTAGGAAATATCGTTGGTGCAAAATGTAACGGTTTATATATTCAATGAATCTGATAAAACGCTGCGAATGTTTTGTATTCCGACTTCGGTCCTGCGGCTCTCAGTATAAAATTGAGAATGCATCCCAACAACCTAAGAGGTATATTCAAAATCAACTGGAGATCTCTGCTGGATGCCTTGATTGTTATTTACTATGCGTTTCACACGGCAGATATTTATCTTAGAAAGTGTTGGGAATATTTAAGGAACGTCGCGACAAGAGAAAAATTTCGTGTCTAAGAACGAAGAGATTTGTTCGTTCACCGAAACGTTAGTTGATTGGTCACAATATAAAAATTTTTCCCTCTTTTTATCGCAGTTTTACCTCGATTGTTTGATTAAGCAAAAAAAAAGAATATAACCGATTTGCTGTGAGGCTTTTATACTAAGTCTGACAATAAAATTTTTGGAATCTTTGCCTCAGAGACACTAACAATTAAATTGTTATTTATAATACGTCATATTATTTTTTGAAAAGTCAGCTTTCGACCAGGACTTTTCTTGTCGAAAAAGCCGGCAAAAGTAAACCAAGGTTGAGATTTTATCGAACTTTTGAAATTTTAGGAATCAAGAATCTGAAGCCAAATTTGTTAAATTCAAAAAAGCGGATCCATTATGGCCTATCGATAACACAAACCAAAGTTGGCATTTTATCGAACTTTTGAAATATTAGGAATCAAGAATCTGAAGTCAAATTTGCTAAATTCAAAAAAGCGGGCCTATCGATAACACAAAATGTTATTGAATTTGAGTAAAACTCCACACTATGTTTTCGAGGTCACTGATCACGAATTTAAATTAAAATTTAAAAAAATCAATACTTAAAATTGTTGACTTGTATAAACAAAAAGTTACACTTAAAGTATTCGGTTTTTCAAAGTGGTCACGAACATGAAATGAAAATGGCTAGATGAAATATTAGGCATGTATTTTAAACGATTTTTTTTATTTTAAACGCTACAACACAGTGTACTATAACAGCTCTGAGCTATGTGCATCAGTCGTTATTCTGTACTACTAATACCACGGAACCATGAGAACACAGAAACATTGCAACAGCTTCAGGTGAGAAACTTTAACCATCTCGATTTTATGTTACACAACTTCTTTTTGGCTTTATCTATCTTGAAATCTCTATCATGCGAAGTGAAATGTTTTTCCAAGATGTCAGTCTACGTGTTTAAGTCCGCTTAGGAGAATTCTCTTAAAATTTTATTTTTTGGTACACGTTATTTCTTCGGATCCTTTGTAAGAAAATAGATAAACAGTAGGAAAATTATGAATAAAAACATAATGAATGGCTTTTGCAACTATTTTTTTCATTGCCTTGATAGGCACTGAATTACAAAAATTATAACACAAAAAAAAACAAGATATGAAATATAAAGGACACAAGATATAAAATAAAATAAAATACAATACTCATGGATAATTTAATACTTCTTCTTCTTTTTTTTCTTATCCATATTTAAGATCTTTCGATCTGTTAGTTTTGCAGGTTCCTCTCTGTATGAGTTCCTGGGAGGTGGACTGCCAGCTGTCCTTTTATCTCTTAGGTGGTCTTCCGGGTGCTCTTTTCCCTATTGGTTTCCCTTCAAGTGCGATGCGTGGTAGTCTGCTCTGTTCCATTCTTCTTACGTGAGCGTACCAGCATCTTTTTCTTTATTATATATTAAGGAGAAAAAAATCATCAATACATTAGGGCTTCATATTGCATAAATATTTTCGCAGCGATCTCAGCAAGCTTCTAGAGTCATCAACGCTTTTAATTTGATTAGGAATATTATTGTAAAATTAAATGGCTTTATATAGCGGAACTTTTTTAAAAATGTATAAAAATGTATAAAATAGTTATAGTTATTTTTAACCAAGTACTGTGATCGAATAAGACTTAATGATGAACTCAAACGACTATATAATGACAGTGATATCGTCCAAGAAATAAAATCTCAACGTCTGAGATAAGCTTTCCACATACAGAGACTCTATGAAGAAAGATTGGTGAAACTGATATGGGAAGAGATTCCAGCAGGCAAAAAACCTTTAGGCCGCCCCCTGGAGAGACAACATCCAAAACGACCTGCTGAAAATGAACATTCCTCTCGACACAAACCTGATGGAGGATCGAGAATATTGGAAGAGAGTAGTAGAGTCAGCTAAGACCCACCCTGGGTTGAAGCGCTAACCAAAGAAGAAGAAGAAAAAGACTGTGACCATGAGTAATTCTTTAAATATAAACATACGGAAATTTTTCTTAACTATTGTTGCTAGTTAGCGATAGTGGCTTATACGATTGCTATAAAAAGATGCGTATCGGTAAAGTATAAGTCAATCTAGTAATCAAAAGTCAATAATTGTTATAATATAAGTTTAATGTAGTAGGTTAGGTTGGGTATCATGTGAGTGGGGCGTGGTCGCCCCTCCACTGCGACCTTTAGTAGGTCTATTGTGGCTCACCCCTAGAGGTTACAGTTCACTGCACAATCCAGCCCTTCTAACGAAGTTCATGGTGGTATGGGGTGAGATTTTTTTAAAATCGGTAAGTTCTAGGTTGGTGTGACCAAATATGTTAAACCTTATTGTTTCCAGGCCGGGGCATGAAGATAGTGTATGTTCAGCAGTTTCGTCATCCACGCAGCAAAACCGACAGTCCGTTTGTTGATTTAGACCTATTTTTCCGAGGTGGTATCTTAGACGACAGTATCCTGTAAGCAGTCCCGTTAGTATTCGCAGGTCATTTCTGCTCCATTCTAGGATCTGCTAAGTTGTGTTTCTCGAGAGTTTAGGTAGAAACGCCTTCGACCGAGTCAACCGTGGTATATCAGACTAGTACGTGAGTACTTTCCTCTGCGCTTAGTACAAAATGATTGTTTTGGCGGCAATTGCGGTAACTCCAAAAACCGGTTTTGGTCCAGTGAACGCAGATTCGGCCCCCTGTTTTGCAAGGGTGTTGGCTTTTTCGTTTTTTTCCACCCTCTGGTGCCCAGCTACCCACAGTAGGGTCACCCTGTTGTTCGCACCAAGGTACTATAAGGATTCGATGCAATTCCATACAAGTTTAGAATTTATCTTGTTGGAGCTCAGTGCTTTTAAAGCAGCCTGGCTGTCTAATATTATACTTATGCTTTGTTGGTCAGCTATCTTGCACACAATTCAATAGCGAAGACTTTACCCTGAAAGATTGTAGCATACCTGCCAAGACCGGTAGATATTTTAATATTTGGTTTCCTGCTGAAAACACCGGCCCCAAATTCATCTGGGGTTTTTGAGCCATCTGTGTACATTACTTATTCAGTCTCTGGGAAGAGGATTTATCCCCTCACCCGTTCGTTTCTCTTCGGAATAAGGACTTTGAACTACTTTTCTACCTGTATTTTTGTGGCTAGCATGTCAGGAACCATCCCGAGAATTTGGTGGTTTTTGTTTCACTCAGTATCCCGGAGTGATCCCCGAGTTGTTCTCCACGCCCAACTCAAATGATACCCAACCTAACCTAACCTGCTCTCCATTAATTTGATTTCCCAAAGACAGGAATATGTAGGAGACTATCCTGTCCTCCCTTTCTAAGAGAATATCTGGGGAAGTTAATGTAGTAGATTTGTAATATAATTGGTGGGTTGATTTTATTTAAATTATTAGATTATTTTTCCAAGAATAACAGTGATCTTTTTTTTTTTATGAAAATAGTCGCAAAAAGGGTAGACCTATCGTGTGGGCCGCGGACGGCCCGCACTGCGACTATTAGAAGGGGAAGGAATTATAGAAAGAAAATGATTGTGGACACGCTTTTTAAAAAGTTGTAGGTCATAGTTCTCTGGAAAAACTGATTTTGGAAGCTTATTTCATTCCGTAGCAGCCCTGTAAAAGAAGGATTCTTGATAAAGATTGGTCCTAGTAGTGTCAATCTTGAGAGTAAATGGGTGAGACTGATCAGCATGCCGAGTTCTTCGGCCGAATGCGGCCAATGGTGGTACAAGAGTTTTTATTTCTCTGGAGCATCTGCCATGGAAATATCTGTAGAGCAATGACTGGTTTGCAACTCTTCTTCTATGTTCTAGAGGGTGAAGGGTATCTGTAAGAGTTGAGCTGTTTATCAAGCGAATGGCTCTTTTCTGAATGGAATCTAGAAGACGAAGAGAATGCCTTGGTGCAGAACCCCAAATGTGCGAACAATACTCCAGTAGAGGTCGGATTTGAGCCTTGTACGTCGTCAACAGTTGATCAGGAGTAAAAAACTTTCTGGCTTTCCACAGAAAACCTAGCCTTTGGCTTGCCGACTTTGCGATGTTAGCAACATGGTCATGCCAAGACATATTATTGGACACCGTGACTCCCAAAATCGAGATGAAAGGACTTGGTTCAAGGGTATTTCCGGACATTGTGATGGGATGATTTGAGGAATTCACTTTCTTGAAAAACGTGGCACTTTGTGTTTTTTGGGCGTTAAACTGAACAAGATTGTTGGTTCCCCACTCGACGATTGCTTCAAGATCTCTATTGATGGAATCAACCTGTTCCTGCCTGAGTCTATTTGTATCATTCACCGAAAGTGATCGATAGAATGTGAAAGTTGAGACAAGTGTGCTATCGTCTGCGAAACTGTAAATGGGGTTCGTAGTGGTTTTCAAGAGGTCGTTGATGTGTAAAAGAAATAAGGTGGGGGACAGGATGGAACCCTGGGGGACCCCGGCATTAGTTTTAAACGCATCAGAAGAAATACCGTCAACTGCCACATGTAAGGAGCGATCTTGCATGAAACGCGGTCAAAGGCTTTAGATATATCCAAGGCTATTGCACGGGATTCACCAAACTTTTCAATAGTGTTTGTCCAGAGCTGAGTGACATAAGCCAGCAAATCTCCAGTAGACCGAAGTTGTCGAAATCCATATTGTCTGTCATGGATTATCTCAAATTTCTCTAGATATTTGATAAGTTCTGTGTTAATCGCTTTTTCCATAACTTTGGATATGTCTGAGAGCAATGTAATAGGGCGATAATTTGCAGGAATAGTCTTCTTTTTTTTTTCGGAATCGGTTGGACTTTAGCGTTTTTCCACATGGATGGAAATACTCCTTTGCTGTATGATAACTTGAAGAATCTACAGAGAACTGGGGTGAGCTCTTGAGCACAGGTCTTCAGGATAATTGTCGGAATTCCATCTGGTCCTACTGTTTTATTACTGCCTTATTGTATTATTTTCAAAACTATATGTTGTACGTTTTTCTTTGGGGAAATATTGTTTATTTTATTTTATATGTTTTTTTTTGTGTTTGTAATTTGGCATAAACAGCAAGTTTTTTGGTTTGTTTCAATTTTGTTACAATTTTTAATACCAAAAGCCTTGTTGTTAATGTCGAAGATATTATTAGCAATTATTATTATTAGTTTAATTTATTTTGGCAATCGAGTTTTTTTTTTGGTTGGTTGTCAACGATTTTTCTTTGGCTGTCGATTTTGTTTGGTTGTACACTGCTTTTGGTTTGTCACTGATGTTTTTGCGTTTAACTTTTTGGACTATTTTTGGCGTATTGGATTATTGCCGTTCAAACCTTTTGGATTTTTAGTAACGCAAACATTTGAGTTTTCGCTGCTCATCCATTGGATTTTAGCCACCCAGACGTTTTGGATTTTAGCTCCTTAGATTTTTGGATTTTTTCGCTGTTTGGACATTGAAACGTTTATCATTTACTTTTTTTTTATTTTTAGCTTTTCTCTGTTTCGGATTCTTCTATTCGATGGATTTGATTTTTCTTTTGTATTTTTAATTTTATAAATACGTCAAAGTTTTAAAAGTAATACATTAAAATAGCTCGGTTAAATTTTTTTTGAGGTTTGATTTACTTTTAGTATATATATATATATATATATACATAAATTTGTTTTAACGCGATATATACATATATATATATATATATATATATATATATATATATATATATATATATATATATATATATATCGCGTTAAAACAAATTCATTGAAACATTGCTTTTATTAAAAATATTTTAAAAAATGCAGAATCTGTCATTTCGTCGACGCTTTGACTTAAAACTTTGACGATTTAAAAATATACCTCGGTTGTTATAAAAAATATTTGGTTTCCATACCAAACCAACTAAAAAAGTTTAATTGTATTTTGAAACATGGAATGGGGAGATATATAAAAGTATACCAATTTTTATTTTATTTCCGTATAGGAAAAATAGAGAAATATATTGATACCTAAATTAGCAAGCATAGTTATAGCTACAGGTAAAATATATAAAATGTATATAATAACATTAAAATTGACATATTTTTATTTTCCTGCACTAATGCTGTAAAGTAACACTTTCTAAACTTGAATGAGTGCGTGAAAGTGTGGAAAAACGCACGGTCATAAAAAATAGGATTTTCCTTATACCTTGGTCGAAAATACGCAATTCTTGCTTCGATTTCTTCTATGCCTCGCTAAAACTACACAATAGTGCAAGCTAAAAATTGTTTATGCACGCTGACCTGTGAGACAGAGAGTTACTCCTTTCTCTCCTCGGTCCTATTAACCTCACAAGGGTTTGGTGGCACTATGTTTTTACCATTTTTATAGCAAATTTTTCACTCCTCTCTGTTCTGGGCTAGTTCTGTGGCCTTATGCAGAGAAAGTCCAGTCAAGTTTGTGATTCCGCCATCCCATCGGCTTGGAGACCTTTGTCCGTCGACTTTGCCTTGAACCACCAACTTTTCTAAAGGATCCCGTCTTCTGGAGACCGGTTAATTCTCTCGGATAGACTGTCCTCGATTTTCAGTTCTTCTAGGATCGATACATTGGAGCGGTGCTGCGTCCATGATAATCGAAGCATTCGTCGGTAAACCCACATTTCAAATGCATCTATTTTCTTTCTGTCCGATTGTCTGATCATCGACCAGGTTTCAGCCGCGTATGATGCAATTGGGAAAATTAAAGTAGAGATCAGCCTGATTTTCGTAGCTTTACTTCTTGACGGGTCCTTCCATATGCTTGTCAGTTTAGCTGTGGCCGTTCTTGCTATTGCTAGCCGTCACCTTATTTCGGCTTCGCTAGCTCCTGTGTTGGTGATAAGGGAGCCAAGATAAATAAATTTATTCACTACTTTGAAACCGGCTCCACTCGTCATTAATTGTGTTTTTTGTTTCGATCGGCTATAAAGAAATAATTTTTTTTCTACGACAGTGCGTTTTCGCCCCCCTTTCGCACCAATTTTAGTTTCGAAAATGGCACTTTTCCGCAGTAGTGAGGAAAAATAATAATATGTCAACTTAAATTCTTTTTCAGTTGGTTTGGTATGGTAACCAAAGATTTGTTATACCAACCAAGGTTTATTTTTATAACGTCAAAGTTTTAAGTCAAAGCGTCGACAATATCTTGCTTTTAATAATCTCTTTATTAAATAACCTCTTTCTTTTTTTTAATTATTTTTAATAACCCTTATTCATCAATCGATTCGTCGGAAGAAGAGCTCCCAAAAGCTATTTTAAGGCTGCAGATAAGGTGAATTCAGACCTGTTACGCAGCAAATCAAGAGGAAGATACGAACTGCAATAAATTTAATTTTTGAATTGGTACAAGGGAAAAGAAGTGAATAGCTTTAGAAAAGAAGTATTTGGCGTATTTTTTCGAGCTGAGTAAGGTAAGGAGATTTTACGGGTGCTACATCCCGCATGAAAAGGTTCGTTGGCGAAAGCAACGAATCTAGGGGTGTGACAGTCCCGCGGTTTCATAATACCGCAAGGGTAGGTTCGTTGGTAAAAGCAAAGAATTTACGGGGGTAAAATCTACCACCAAATGGTGGAATAGTAATGGATTATGCCATTTCTTGTGTTAGGTATTTATTTAAGTATAACACATTCTTTTTTTTTTTGTAAAAACTGCTATTAGACCCAAACATGCCGGATCGATAATATCAACAACTGTGTGCTAAGTAAAAAATTGAGTGGAATGACCATATCACACGTGTGACAGAAGAACAAATGGTGAAGAATGCCAGAAATTAATCATCTTCGGGGAGGCGAAGCACAGGAAGGCCTCGAAAACGTTGAAGTGACAATCTACCGCTATAAAGTAAGTTACGATGAGGAACAGGTAATATTCCTAATTAGAAGAAAAAAAAAAGAAAAAAAAGACATTAATTTTTCTTGCAATATTTTCAAAAATATAATAAACATAAACTAATGGTAACATCCTATCTCAAACTTTAGTTCTGGACCTGCCGACAGGCTGCCGTGAGGATAAACACTTTGTAATATAGAAAGTAAGGAAAAATTATCTCCGATTTTAACTATTCCTTTTTAATAAAAGAAAATATTGTTTCCCATTATGTTTTTAAAATTTTAAAGGATAAATACGAAAATTTATATAAAAACATGATTCATTAATTTTAATTGACCAAAAATTAAAGCAGCAGCTTTTTTAGTTTTACTACGAAATAAATGCAAATTGTATGAAAAGTTTACCAAAATGTAGTAGAGGCTCTCGTTGTGCGGGCCACCTTGTACGAAAAAAAGTGAAGTGGTCCGTATAGTTAAGAGGAAGGCTGATCAAGTGAGTCAAGCAGAAAAGAAAGACATACTCGTGCTCAGACAAAAGAATATGAAATTCGCTTGTTGAAGTAGTAGTCGGCTATGAAGTGCCTGACTCAGCATTATTGTACTGCCACTTGTCAAGACCTGCTTTAATTTCGAGTTGGCACCGCCACTTCGCATCGTCTACAACCCAAGAGACATAAATTTTACGATGCAACGTTGACAGATTCTTAACAAAATAATGCCGTATATTTAAATTTTTAATAAAAGGATCGTGCTTTAAACTTTAATCACAAATAATAATTTTTGTCGACATTACACCATTTTAAATCTCTTAAAGCGTCTTGCAAATCACCCAGAATATAAGAGAATTTTTTTTTATAAAATACAAACAAAAGAAATAGGTGTTCACTGAAAATTTTTTAACATTTATAAAAAATTAATAAGAATGTTTGCTGTATCCTTGATATTTCCTTTCAATTGTAAAATTTTTGTCAAGTTGATAAGTTGATTCTGAGTTATATTTGACAAAATGCCTTATGTTGTTTATCAGAAGAACAAATGAAAAAAATGATTACTTTAGTAGAGCAAGAAATGTCACAAAGAGAGGTTGCAAGAATCGTAAAAGTTGCACAAAGAATTGTTTTAAAGATTTATAGAGGTAGACACCTCAAAAAATAGGCCATAAAAAAACGCAAGAAGTTTAACATACCAATTTTTATCTTTAATAGCATAAAAAAACCGCACTTAATTCCACCCAGAGTTTGCAAGCTATATTATTTAGCAGACGAAAATTAAGTGTTTCTAAACAATTAAAACAAAATAAAACATACATACATATAATCACGCCTTTTTCCTGTAGGGGTAGGTAGAGACCACTTCCTTCCACTTGCTACGGTTCTTACACACATCTTTTGCTTCCTCTACTTTAATCAGTGCTCTCATACATGCTCGTCGGTTGTTGGTACTCTTGACCTGGCCTTTCTTTAAAACAATGTTGTTCTGATCGAGATATGTTCGACCTCTACAGACTTGTCCATTCACACTCGCCTTATAAATTTGTTTCGTCAATCTTCCTTCTTCCATCCTTTCTACGTGTCAAAACCATCTAAGCGTTTCTTTATCTATCTTGGTAACCGCATCTTCTTTTACACCACAGAAATCTCTTATCTCACTATCTTCCTCAATCGAAACTTCAAAGTTTGTCAAGCTTACTTCTCTTTCAAAAACCATTACTTTCGTTTTGCTTGCATTTATTTTTATTCCTTTAATATTAAAGGCATCGTGCATAACATTAACCATCGCCTGCAATTCCTCTTCAGATGATGCTAATATCACTTGATCATCGGCGTAAAGAAGGCATTTAACAATCAAATCATTCATTTTCAATCCATACGCACTCTCTTTCAAATATTTTAAACAATCGTCTATGTATAAGTTAAACAGCCATGGCGAAGCCACACATCCCTGTCTCACACCTTTTTCGATGTTAAACCAGTTCGTGCAAGCTCTGTTTATCCTGACACAAGCAGAGGAATCCTTATAAAATGATTTCAGTGCTCGTATTAAACTACCGCTCACCCCATACATAGACAATGTCGACCACAACTCACTTCCCACCACTCTGTCATAGGCCTTTTCCAAATCTATAAAAGCGCAATAGACCTTCTGACCTCTAGCCAAGAATTTTTTCGTAATGAAAAGACCTGATCCATACATCTCCTTTCTCTTCAAAATTTTGCTTGCACATCCCATATGATCTTCTCAGTTTCATTCGTTACTTTTTTAATCAATAGCTTTGCATACAGTTTGCCGACTATCCTAAATAAATTAATATCTCGGTAGTTCTTACAGTCCTGCAGCAAACCTTTTTTCTTGTAAAGCGGCACGATAACGGCTTTGCACCAGTCATCTGTTACGCTACCACTCCTCCAACAAAGGTTAAAAAGGCGGTACAGTAGACTAGCTACCACGTTTTGTCTAGTCTTCAGCATTTTAACTGTTATCTTGTCATACCCAGCAGCTTTACCCAATTTCATACTGTTCAACGCTTCCACAATTTCTGTCGTAGTAATTTTACTTTTATTGCAACTTTTACTCATGTCTCCGAATGGAGCCTGTACTTGTGTATCTTCTTTCTCAAATAAACTTTCAAATTATTCCATCCATCTCTTTAACATGCATTTCTCTCCTTTAACCATACTACCATCTTGGTTTCTAATTCTTTCCAATTGCGAGGTAGTATTTTTACCTCTGCCTGTTCTTATGGACTTCCAGAAGAGTTTAATATTGTTTTGGAAATCATCAGATAACCTTCTATCAAATTCATCTTTATCACTTTCCTTCTTTTTTGCCACATCCTCTTTTGCCACACCTTTTAACCTATTAAACTCATTTTTTGCCTTGTTTACATCCTCAATCGTTTGAAATGGTGTTTGGATCACCAAAACTAAACAATGCAAGACTAGCAAAATTTTAGATGAAACCAAAGTTAGTTTTTGGTCAATTGACCGGAAAATATGAGTTCTAAGAGTATGTAGAAACTAAACCAGATTTAAAGCTGCTTTATAAAAAATTTTCCCCTGCATGGGCAATCCGTTGGTTTGCCCATCGGATCTACAGATGTGACAATCCCGCGGTCTCATGGTCCCGCGTGGAAAGGCGGACCTACGGATATGACAATCCCGCGGATCCATAATCCCGAATAAGGTTTGTTGGTGAAAGCAACAAATCTACAGAAGTGACAATCACACGGTTACATAGTCTCTAAAATAAAGATTCGTTGGTAAAAGCAACGAATCTACGAGGGTGACAATCCCGCGGTCCCATAGATCCGTATGAAAAGAATCGTTGGTGCAAGCAAAGAATTTACGGGTGTCTTAATGCGGTTGTCACATGGTCCTGCATGTGAAGGTTCGTTGGTGAAAGCAACATCTACGTGTGTTACAATACCTCGGTCTTACAATCCTGCATATAAATGTTCGATGGTAAAAGCAACGGATCTGCGGGTGCAGCAATCTCTTGGTCCCACAAGTTCCTTTGTATGTATCAGGTCTTTTTATTACTAGGTAAAAATTCTTGGCTAAAAGTCAGAAGGTCTACTGCGCTTTTATAGACTTGGAAAAAGCCTAGAATAGAGTGGTAAGAAGTGAATTGTGGTCGACATTGTCTATGTATGGGGTGAGTGGTAGTTTAATACAAGCATTGAAATCACTTTACGGAGATTTCACTGCTTGTGTCAGGATAAACGGAGCTTACACGGACTAGTTTAACATCGAAAAAAGTTTGGGACAGGGATGTGTGGCATCGCAATGGCTGTTTAACTTAAACATGGACGATTTTTTAAAAGATTTGAGAGAGCGTATGGATTGAAAATGAATCGTCAAATGTCTTCTCTACGCCGATGATCAAGTCGTATTAGCGTCATCTGAAAAAGAGTTGTAGGCGATTGTTAATGTTATGCACAATGCCCTGAAAATTAAAAGGATAAAAATAAATGTAAGCAAAACTAAAGTAATGGTTTTTGAAGGAAGAGAAAGCATGACAACCTGTGAGGTTCTGATTAAGGGAGAAGGAGTTGAACAAGTAAATGAGTTTGTGTACTTGGGTAAGTGTGACTATATTTATGTTGTACTAATGTTGTATTACTATTGTAATGATTATATCATAGTTTATGAATAGCCAGAAAGTGTCGAAAAAGGCACGACTGTCTGTGTATTGAGGAGTGTTGGTTCCTACACTTATGTATGGTACTGAATGTTAATGCTGCGGAGATAAGTAGTCTGAGAAGTATAGCCGGAGTGACTCGGTTGGATAAAGTGAAGAATAGTAAGATAAGAGAACGCTGTGGTGTAAAATAAGATGTGGTTACAAAGATAGATAAAAAAATTCTTATATGGTTTAAAAACGTCAGAAAGGATGGATGAAGAAAAATTAATAAAATTTATAAGGCGAGTGTAAATGGACAAGTCGGAAGAGGTCAACCCCGGCGAACATATCTCGATCAGATCAACATTGTTTTAAAAAAAGGCCAGACCAAGAGTACCCACAACCAACGAGCATGTATGAGAGCGCTGATGAAAGAAGAGGAAGCAACAGATGTGTGTAAAAACCGTAGCAAGTGGTATTTGTCTACCCCTACGGAATAAAGCCGTGACTATATGTATGTATGTAGGTCCGTTGTTAAAAACAAAACAGATCTACAGGAGTGACAACCTCGAACAATGGTCTTTAAATTTTAAAATTCTGCCCATTACTAATTAAGAAATTAGATTTTAAATGTAAAACTATTGGGCAATTTGACTGGCGAAATGTATTTGCAATAACTGGAAGATGCTTTTGATTCTGCTTGACTAATATTTTTTAAAAATAATCTACAGTATGACGAAGATCATTTTTAATTTCAACAGGACGGTGCTCCTCCGCATTATGCAGCGATTGTTCGTCAATATTTCGACCAGCGTTTTTTACGGCATAGGATTGAGAGAAAACGATGCATTGAATGGCTTTCACGGTCGCCAGATTTATCGCCCTTCGATTTCTTTTTGTGAGGACATCTGAAAACTAAAATCTATAAACACAACCAGCGTTGTTGAAAGATTTGCGTCAAAGAATAGTTGACGAGTGCCGTCGAATTACTCCGGAAATTCTTTGAAATGTGTGTGAACGTTTTAAACAAAATCTTTATTATTGTATGGAAGCGGGCGGTCATTAGTTTGAACATTTAATTAATTAAATAGTAAGTAAGCAACCAAAATAATTGAAATTTTAACATGTTATTTTTTTTAAAGTATTGGTAGAAAATGTTTAATTTAAAGACTATTGTAAAGAAAATTGTCAAAGCTTTCAAAAGACATTTTATTCGACCCCCAATGTCATTTAATTTTTATTCTCGCTTGGGTTGAAAGTAGTGGAGTCAAAAATACCGAAAAAGAGTGTCCCCCCTTAATTAAAAATCGACAGGTCTGAGCTTTTTTCTAAAATGTTGACGAGGTTCCTGCAAATGGCTTTGTTTCCTTTTTGGTTGGCCACCCTGTATAATGTAAACTAATTTTTTTTCCACTGGCTTATTTTTGTCTTAATGTATTTAAACGGAAGGTTGTAAGGGATTTTATAAAGGTTTCATTGTGTGCTTTTTTTAAATACACAAATTAGAACCAATTGTTTGAATTGCGTTTTCTCGTATTATACCTGGTTAACCAAAACATTCATTAACGGAAACATATTTTACAATTTAAAACAAAGTTTATTAATTCACACCAACTTAAGTGTAAATTGTTGCAGAAACATTTCAGGACTTGATATGTATGTCTTCAACGAAACAGAAAAATGGACCAATAGACATAACTGTTGGGAGAACCGTCTAAAGAAGCAAAAGGATGTTTTTAAAAAAGTGTTCCTCCAACAGCTTTTTCGTGAAGTATAAATATTTTTGGAGCAACTGGCAACAGTTGTTATTTATTTTGTGTCTCCAGGCGTTTAGTTTCTTGTCAATTTAGCACACGCATCGTTGGGGATCCTTCTGGATTTTCAGGATAAAGTGGAAAAAGGGTGGAAGTGCGGAAAAGAGAGAGCGGATACTTATGTTTCTGCATATTTCGCTGATTTCAGACAAGGATATGGCATTTTAATCTTATAGACGAAGTTAATGATGGCGGTTACTAAATCAATATAGAAATTATTCATTTGATTCTTAATAAGGATTTTAGCAACTTACTTGGAAACTGTTTCAATTATAACACTACAATAATATAGACGAAAGTATCTATCTGAGGCCGCGTCGAAAATTTGGTGATGAAACTTTAAATCGGTGGTCTTACAACTTTAAATTTATTGCTAAGTTTGTAATACCTATTATTATGACTATTCCCATAAAAGTCAGAATGAGTCCATGATATTCTGGATTGTGTGCAGTATATTAAGGAGTGTTTTAACAAGAGTAACTGACTGTTTGCAAACATGTAAAATGCTTGTCTTACACATTTTTCCAATATTATCAAAACAGTTTGCGGATTTTTTAGCAGGAGATTAGATACGAGGGCGGTTTGATAAGTCAGTGACTTTTTGAATAAAACAAATTTTGTTCCACAAATAAACATTTTATTTTTCTACATAATCACCTTTTAGCTCGATACATTTAGTCCAGCGTTCTTCTAATTTTTTTATTCCCTCCAAATAATAGGTTTTTTCAAAGCTCTCTCAAAATACGCGTTTGTTTCGGTAATGACTTCTTCATTCGACTCAAATCTCTTACCGCCCAGCCATTTCTTTGGGTTTGGAAACAGAAAATAGTCGCAGGGGGCTAAATCTGGAAAATATGCTGGATGGGGTAGCAGTTCGTATCCCAATTCGTGGATTTTGGCCATCGTGACTAGACATTGTTTGATGGAACAGCACATTCTTCTTCGCCAAATGCGGCCGTTTTTGCTTCAAATCAACGTCGAATATGTCAAAAGCTTTGAATAATAATCGCCGGTGATCGTTTTACCTTTCTTGAAGTAATCGATGTGAATGACACCGCGTACATCCCAAAAAACTGTGGCCATGACCTTGTTGGCTGACAGACTCTGTTTCGCCTTCTTCGGTCCACATTCACCCCGAGCAACCCACTGTTTCGATTGTTCCTTGGTCTCTGGCGTGTTGTGATGGATCCATGTTTCATCCACAGTAACAAAACGGCGCAAAAATTCGTCCGAAATACGGCTGAACATCGCTAAACACTCTTTTGAAGTGGTCACACAATTGCGCTCATGGTCGAGTGTGAGCAATCGCGGCACCCATCTCGCAGAGAGTTTTTTCTGTCCAAATATTCGTGTAAAATATGATGTACCTGTTCAGTTGAGATACCTACAGCATGAGCCAACCTACGCACTTTCATTCTCCGATCATCCAATATTATTTCATGGATTTTATCGACGATTTCCGGCGTGATCACTTCTTTTGGGCGACCTGGACGTTCGGCGTCACTAGTGCTGGTACGACCACAACGTAACTCTGTAAACCACCTCAAACACCAACTGCACGACGTAGCTTGCTCAAAATTAGAAAGTTGCCCACTGATAGATTATAGTTGACGGCAGCACTGTTGCATTTAGAGTAACTGCGCGGGAAATTCAAAAAGTCACTGACTTATCAAATTGCCCTCGTATCAGTCGATTGTCAGACGCGTACGCAGTTCACAAAACAGTCGGTTATTTAAGATAGTGGTGAATAGTTGTTTAAAAAAGTAAAAAAGTTATGTTGCCAATTTGTTAAGCAAAAATCGTTTTTTAATAAGGCGCTTCAATGAGTTAAAATATTATTTGATAAAGCCAGTGCAAGGGTGAAAACGATGCACTAATAATATTACTTAAAAAACAGGACTGTTACTAAAGAGAACAGAGTGGCCAGGTGTCGTTTTGGTCGAAATCATCAAAATGGTCTGTGGATAATTGAAAAAAAGTTTAATTAGCAAATGAAACTAGGATTAGCTTAAAACATCCAAATGGTCGTGAACGAGTCTGGCAAAGACCAGGAAAGAGGTTTGCAACTTGCAATATATCTGCAATAATTCCATTCCACGGTGGCTCTGTTATGTTATGACGTGGTATATGCTTTGCCGCTCGAACAAAATTAGTTCCTGTCCGCACGAGTTCCATGAATGCTAATTAGGTACTATCTTGAAAGTATTGAAATAAAATATGTGATGCCTTTTGGTCCTTTTTTAAAACCCAATTTTCGATACAGAAACTGCATAAAGTCTGCAAAAACATATCCAGGTGCAGACATAAACTCAGACCATAATCCAGTTGTTGCAGCAGCAAGACTTACACTCAAAATATGTTTGCAAAGACCCAGACATAATAAGCCAGATGTGTCAAGGCTAAAGGACATAAATATAATGAGTAAACTAAAACATGAACTGAATTCCAGACTTGATGCGATACCCATAACGGAGGCAGCCGAGACTGATGAACTGTGGTCCAATATAAAAAATACCATCACAGAAAGTACCACCAAAATACTTAAACCTCAACAAAACCACAAGAAGAAACCATGTATGTCGAAAAAAATTCTTGATCTTAAGAAAAAAAGACGGACACTCAAGGGCAAGAACAACGAATACCGGGCGCAAAACCACATAATCAAAAACAAGATAAGAGAAGCAAAAGAGAAATGGTTTTTCGAGCAATGCAAAGAAATAGAAGCAATGGAAGCAAAACACGGTACCTTATACATGCACAAGAAGATAAAAGAGGCAGCAGGTATCTGCAGAAATAAAAACGCGACGACTTTACAGAACGCACAGGGCAGGCTGATACTGGATACTTCAGAAAAACTAATGGAATGGTGCGACTACATCGAGCACCTATTTCACGATACCCGGCCAGAACTTTAGAAAGAATTCTTTAATCAAGGCCAAGGCTTGGACATAACGAAGGCAGAAGTTCAATATGCACTGTCAATTTCAAAAAATGGGAAAGCTAGTGGTCCTTATGACGTCTATATAGAAGTTCTAAAAATACTGCAAAACGAAGAATCACTGAACACGGTGGTAAAGCTATTCAATCTTATTTACCGAAACGGCAGTATACCTTGGTTAAAATCTACTTTTGTCCCGCTCCCCAAAAAGGCAAAGGCCAAGAACTGCGGTGATTATCGTCTTATTAGCCTGATGAGCTATGTGCTTAAACTCTTCTTAAATATAATAAACAAAAGAATATATGCGAAGTCGAGACAATAATGGGGGACTCTCAGTTTGGTTTTCGCAATGGGTTTGGAACAAGGGAGGCACTATTTAGCATACAGGTTCTTATCCAAAGGTGCCGGGACATGTCGGTGACCGTTTACGCATGTTTTATCGATTACGAAAAAGCCTTTAATAAAGTTAAGCACGAAAAACTGATCAATATTCTTAGAGAAATAGGACTGGAACAACGAGACCTTAGAATAATAGCCAACCTTTACTGGAACCAAAGTGCTTCAATAAGAATCGATAACACCGCGTACGACGAGATCAAAATCCTGAGAAACGTTCGTTAAGGATGCATTTTATCACCACCGTTATTCAATTTGTATTCCGACAGGATATTTTAAAAGGCGTTGGATGAAAGTGACGAGGGGATATTTTTCAATGGGATTAATATCAACAATCTAAAGTATGCGGAAGACACGGTTCTTGTTGCCGACTCTCTGGAAGGACTGCAGTAACTGGTAATCCGCGTGACAGCTGCAAGCTCAGAGGCCGGACTTAGCCTAAACGTGAAAAAGACAAAGTGGCTAGCAGTTAGCAAATCAAACAACGTGGACGGACACCTGGCAATTAATGGTTAACGAATTGAGCGAGTAGAAACTTTTAAATATCTTGGTGTCAACTAAATGAAAAGTGGGACGGCATGCAGGAGATTCGTGCCAGAATAGAAAAATCTCGTGATTCGTTTCTGAAGATGCGTAAGGTACTTTGCAGCAGAAATTTAAGCTTGCCTCTGCGCGTCCAAGTGCTTTGTTGTTACGTGTTCAGCATACTGTTTTATGGAATGGAAGCTTGGATTTTGACAGATGCGTTGTGTAAAAAATTGGAGGCCTTTGAAATGGGGACGTACAGAGAGCTATTAAGAATCTCTTAGGTAGAAAGAGTGCGTAACACCGAGGTACTTCAACGCCTCGACAAGCAGCTGGAAGTTCTGTTTACACTAAAAAAGCGCAAACTGAAGTATTTTCGTCACATCTTAAGAAATGACAAGTATTGACTTTTAAAACTTATTATAGAAGGGAAGATCGAAGGACGAAGAGGTCCGGGTAGAAAAAAGATATCCTGGCTAAAAAATCTAAGACAATGGTATGGAGTGAGCACTACCACATTGTTCCGCCGAGCTGTAGACAAGGTTTAGATGGCGCTGATGATTGCCAACGTCCGAGGAGGACAGGGCGCCTAAAGAAGAAAAAGAAGAATTTCCAGTTTATGCAAGAGAACGCTTGACCTCACATAGCTGGGGAGATATTGGATTAACTTAATCAAGTTGGTATACCAGTTATGCAATGGCCACCAAAAACCCGTATCTCAATCCGATCGAGCTCCTTAAAAATATGTTTAATACCTGAAACTTGAGAAAACTTAAAAATTCTCAGCATGAAGACAAGTTTCTCAAGATTTAATTTCAAATTTAAATAAAAGCAGGAGGCACACACTCTACTAGTATTCTATTTACACCATAATTTATATTTTTCAACGTTACAATTTTGTTATTAAGTCTTGAGAATAATTTTAATTTCAATTTAAAAGAGAAATATTAAAGCTAATTGACTTTTAAAGTAACCGAATATTTTTTTCCAACTGTTAATGTAACCAATGTTTATAAAAAATTAGTATAATTAATTATTTATCAAAGCAATTTGTGTAATTTTATTCTAATATGTTGTGGCAATAATTTTGTCCAGAAGTTTGGCATTTAAATGTCACAATAATTTATGAAAAAAAAAGCACACAATGTTGATAAATCTTGCAAGTCCTGAGTAGGAAATATATATTTTGTGTAACAATTAGATAACACGTTTATTAAATAAAATTTGATTTGTGCAAAGTTGTCGTGGATTCTGGATCGTCAGCTTAAAAAAAATTAACGCTAAGGCTTTGTAATGTTTACACATTTGAAATTTTAAAGCACACGCTTTTAAAAAGTTGATGTTCTGCAACAGCTTAAAAAAAATTCTTATTTTGCTAAAAAAAATGAGCTCTTTTTCGGGATTTGATAATTTTAATTTAAATGATATAAACGACGCACTGACAGTTGCGATAATTTATTAAAATGAAACATAACAGGCAGTTCTCCTGCCGACAGAAAACCACACTAACATTTTTTATCGCTGAAAATCAGTGTGAGGCGGATTGTCAGTTGTTCCGGGGCTCAGTTCCGGTAACGTTGCCCAACATGAGTGCAGTCAAACGGAAGCTTAGATTATACAACCGGGATCTACACGCAGGATGGGATTTTACCACAGCGATACTGTAAAACCGAGATACGATATATGTACCCATAAAAAAATCCAAAAATGAAAAGAAAACATAATAAAAATATATTCTTTGTGTTTTCAACAAAAAGTATTAGGCGAAAAATCTATTTCATTTTTTATGTAGACTTTCCTTAAAAAAATTGTCATGATTTGCTTTTTTTTTTTTAATGAAAATAGTCGCAAAAAGGGTAGACCTATCGTGTGGGCCCGCACTGCGACTATTAGAAGGGAAGGGGATTATAGAAAGGAAATGATTGTGGACCCGCTTTTTGAAAAGTTGCAGGTCATAGTTCTCTGGAAAAAACTAATTTTGGAAGCTTGTTCCATTCCGTAGCAGCCCTGTAAAAGAAGGATTCTTGATGGAGATTGGTCCTTGTAGTGTCAATCTTGAAGTAAATGGGTGAGACTGATCAGCGTGTCGAGTTCTTCGGCCGAATGTGACCAATCGTACAAGAGTTTTTATTTCTCTGGAGCATTTGCTATGGAAATATCTGTAGAGTAATAACTGGTCTGCAACTCTTCTTCTATGTTCTAGAGGGTGAAGGGTATCTATGATAGTTGAGCTGTTTATCAACCGAATGGCCCTTTTCTGAATGGAATCTAGAAGACGGAGAGAATGCATTGGTGCTGAACCCCAAATGTGCGAGCAATACTCCAGTAGAGGTCGGATTTAAGCCTTGTACGTCGTCAACAGTTGATCAGGAGTTAAAAACTTTGTAGCTTTCCACAGAAAACCTAGCCTCTGGCTTGCTGACTTTGCGATGTTAGCAATATGGTCATGCCAAGACTTATTAATGGACACCGTGACTCCCAACTGCCACATTTTAATAAAAGTTTAGAAGTGTTTAAGTACCTCAAAGACAAAAATATCTACGTACAAACAAATAGCGAACATGTTAAAACATGACAGCCCCTGGATTTGACCTCATTACTGAAAGAATCTTAAAACAACTTCTGCGTAAAACGCTCGTCAAACTTACTAACCTTATTAATGCCTTATTTAAAATGATTTAAGTACCTAAGTAACAGAGTTTGTAATGATACCTAAGCAAGGTAAAGTTACATAGTATTGTCTCATCTTTTTGTTGCCTGTATTTTCAAAACTTTACAAAAAATTGCTTCTTAAAAGATTAAGAGGGGCTTAACCTTATTTGGAATTGATAGTTAAACTTTGTAAAACAAGGAATGGCAACAAACATATTACTCGAACCTCGCTGAAAAACATCGAGATTTTTTTTCACTTTCTGCTTGTAAAAGGTTGGATCTAGGCATCTCTCAGAGTACTTTTTTTATTTTTTGAAAAAATAGTACGAAATATCGGCCATATTCACTATTTTTTATCCCACAAGATATATCGTATTTCGAAAAAGTACTTCGAGAGATGCCCCAATTATACAGTTGTCTTTATTGAAAAAAAAAATTATCGCGATCCATTAATAACTACTAGGTCAAAAATGATTGAGCACTTTTACCTAGATACTATGAATTGAATGAATCGTAATTCCATTCATAAAAATTAAAAATAGCACTGAAGCTATTCCAAAAATTTCAGCACGTGTGATGATGTCAATAGAAGTTGCGAAAGGAATTAATTGCATTTTCGAATAAGACTAATTAGGTGATAAAAACGTAAACGGCGACGGCAAGGGTGATGCACAAAGAGCCGGCCAGATATGCATGTATAACAGACGACAGAAAGGTAGTTAGTTTGCAATTGCATTCAGATGGTGACACTTGTTAGTTTGTGAACTTGTGATATTGTGATCAAGCATGCCCAGTTTAAATTATCGAACAGGCGATAAACATCGTAAAAGAATTTCTGGGAAGAAATTATCAGTTAAAAAAAGAATTTTGAGATTAAATAAGGTAAGAAAAGATTTTTAAATGGGTATTGGTATATATCTGTATCTAAACAAAAGAATCAAAAAAGCCAATATTTTAACATTTCAATAGAAAATATGTTATTCATACCAATCTACTGGAAGTGTTTTATAAGAGTGAATACCCAGGTAACACCGATAACGGCCGACTATGGAAAATAAAAGTACTTCAAAATAGTGCATCAGAAGTTCTTAAGAAGCAGTGCAATCAGCACACCTTCATAAGAGGCAGTTGACCTGCATCAATCATGCACTAAAATCTGTTGCCGTTAGAGCACTTCCAAGGCACTTTCAATCGCCGGGAGAGTGTATCACGGCCGGCTGGCGGCCGCCTGGACACCTCGATGCTGGGAAAGTATTATTTGCCTGACCGGAACATGAACAAATGCTGGGCCGATGGTCGGTGTTATCTGGGTATAGTTCTTTTCATGGGAGCTTAATGACTTGATAATGATGAATATTCCATAACCAGATACTTATTATATTAACTGTTTCGAATTTTTGGAATGCTTTCCTAAAAAATTATTAAAATCGATAAACCCTTTATTAAAGAAAAAAGGCCTGATTCTATTTCCTTAATTTGGCTTTAAAGAAAAAACTACACCATAGACCCAGTTCATAGAATCACAGACATTATTCAAAAGTCCTTAGAGGAAATTAAGTCTGTTCCACAGTTTTCCTAAATGTACCCCAGTATTTTAATAAAGTTCGGTAAAAGGGCCTAAACTACATTTTAAATAATTTGTTACTATGTCAATACATAAAACTAATTCCTCTATTTATCAGACAGATATTTTGAAATAAAACACTACTACACTACTTCAAGGTAGTAAACTGGGTCCATTACCCTAATTTACTGTATTCTGATCGTTGAAAAAAACCATAAAGAAGTTAACAGAAAATTGCAAACAGATTAACACCTGGACCAAAAAAATTAGTTGAATAAAAACAAATCTGTTCATATAAATTTTATCAAAAAATAATATTGCTAACTCCGCAAAGTAGCTGGGAATGATACTCGATGCTACACTTCGCTAGTGAGTCTACGTGAAAAAAAAAACGTGAAGAGCGGGTTTAAAATATAAAAAGATGTATTGGCTGCTACAAAAAAACTCCAAGTTGTCCACACACCACAAACTGCTTCTCTATAAAAATATATTAAAACCCGTTTGGACGTATTGTAGACAGCTTTGGGGCCGTTCTAGTAAAAGTAACATTTAAATTATCCAATGTTTTCAAAATAAAGCATTAAGAAACATCATTGATGCTCCCTGGTACTGCCGCGACAGTGATCTTTATAGAGTCCTTGATATTAAAACTGTTGACAAGACCATATCCAAATTAGCTAGTAGATACGAACAACGGCTTCTCTGACATAGGAACGTTAAGGTTATCTAGCTTTTCGACAATACCAATTTAGTAAGAAGACTTAAGGGGAGAAAACGTTTTGAGTTCAAAGCAGAGTATTGTGCGAATTTTGTGCTAGAGTAACCGGTATAGTATTAAAGGTGGTAGATGGTTCACACAGATGGATTAAAGACCTTCTGGTCTTTGTCTAAGGCCATAAATAAAAATTTTACAACTTTTTCTTAACCACCACTCCAGAGGTCCGACGGCACAACAGCCGTATCTTTCAAGGAAAAAGCGGATCTGCAGGCCGGAATGTTCAATTTTAACTTAACCCTCGATACCAATGGAAAACAACCCCCAACAATACCTAGAATAAACTCATCAATGCCTAAAGTCGATATCCCCCATCGCACTATTAGGAAAATCCTACGAAATCTTGACTCTAATAAGGCAGTAGGACCAGATAGGGTTTCGGCAATTGTCCTTAAGACCTGTGCTCAAGAGATCACCCCAGTTCTCTGTAAACTCTTGAAGCTATCATACAGTAAAGGTGTATTTCCGTCCATGTGGTAAAATGCTAAAGCCCAACCCATTCCAAAAAAAAAGAAGAAGACTATTCCTGCGAATTATCGCCCTATTGCATTGCTCTCAGTCATATTCAAAGTTATGGAAAAAGCGATTAACATAGAACTCATCAAATATCTGGAAAAATTTGATATTATTCATGACAGGCAATATGGATTTCGACAACTTCGGTCTACTGGAGATTTGCTAGCTTATGTCACTCAGCTCTGGACAAACACTATTGAAAAGTTTGGTGAATCCCGTACAATAGCCTTGGATATATCTAAAGCCTTTGACCGCGTTTGGCACCAAGCATTCCTAAGCAAATTATCTGCTTACGGTCTCCCAACCAAACTGTGCCAATGGCTCATGAGCTTTATGCAAGATCGCTCCTCACAGGTAGCAGTTGACGGTATTTCTTCTGATACGTTAAAAACCAACGACGGGGTCCCCCAGGGTTTTATCCTGTCCCCCACCCCCTTTCTTTTACACATCAACGACCTCTTGAAAACCACCACGAACCCCATTTATAGTTTCGCAGACGATAGCACACTTGTCTCAACTTTCACATCCTATCGATCACTTTCGGTGAATGATACAAATAGACTCAGGTAGGAACAGGTTAATTCCATCAATAGAGATCTTAAAGCAATCGTCGAGTGGGGAACCAACAATCTTGTTCAGTTCAACGCCCAAAAAAACACAAAGTGCCACGTTTTCCAAGAAAGTGAATTCCTCAAATTATCCCATCACAATGTCCGGAAATACCCTTGAATCAAGTCCCTTCTTCTCGATTTTGGGAGTCATGGTGTCTAATAATATGTTTTGGCATGACCATGCAAAGCCACGTCTGACCGGGATTCTCTCTCTCATCCTTTTTTGCTTCTCGAACTTCAAGAAATGCAGAGCACAGAGCTTCGCATATCTTTAGCCAGGGTATAACCTCTAGCGTTCAGAGCAATACTTTAAAAAACACCACGTGGTAAAATGCACATAACTATAATCAAGTAAAATACATCAAACAAAAGCTAGTAACCAGTATAATCATTCTAAAGATACAGGAGGCTTTAAAACTGTAAGCTCTATGTATTAAAATTAACAATATATTATTGATGACAAGTGTTTGTTTTGACTGTGAAAATACCAATTTCCGGCAAAAAAAGGCAGTAAACCCGCTAGCCTACAGTATTAAAAGGACAGATCGGGCCAGCGATTACTGAGTAATCGAAGGATTCAACAACTCTACGCAGTAAAACGACGCTGTCCTAGAGCAAGGAAGTCAGCACGCAATGGAGGTTTCGGCGGGAAAGCTGTCCACACCTCATCACACAGCATACCTACAATCCCAATTACGCCTGGTGATGTCGGCGCCAACGCGCAGGTTGATAAACAGCTAGAACCTAATAGAAGAGTTGCAGACAAGACATTACTCTACAGATATTTCCATGGCAAATGCTCCAGGGAAATAAAAATTCTTATACCATCACTGGCCACATTCGGCCGAAGAACTTGGCACGCTAATCAGTCTCACCCATTTAATCTCAAGATTGACACTACAAGGACCAATCTTCATCATGAATACTTCTTTAACAGGGCTGCTATAGAATGGAACCACCTTCCAAAATAAGTTTTTCCAGATAACTATGACCTTCAACTTCAAAAAGCGGGTTCAAAAAAATATCTTTTCTATAATCCCTCCCCCTTCTAATAGTCGCAGTGCAGGCCCACGGCCCACACGATAGGTCTACCCTTTTTGCGAATATTTTCGATAAAAAAAATTATCAGAACCTATAGTAGTCTAGTGAATAGGAACTTGGTTTTTTAGAGTTTTTACTGTAAATAAGATAAGAATTGCTTTTTAATCTTGTTGATTAGATTGTAATTGTAGAGTGTATTCTTTAAAAAAAAACCACTCGACAGTGTTAACAGAACAAGCACCTAGAACTTTTAAAACAATAGACCAGTCATTTTCTTAAAGATACTTTAAATTTCATATTAAGCAGACTGTTGCAAAAAGCAAAAACCGGTGATGCCAAATCCAACAAGTAATTAGAATAGAAGAATATCGACATTGTCAGCAATAAAATATTATCTATTTTTTTTTATTAAAACAACTATTTTGCAATTACAAGATAATTATTAACAAAACACAATAAATTACATATCGCGTTGAATACTTCTCTGTTTAATTCGTACTAATAATTTATCAAAATAATACTGTCTTGATTTGCATTCCAACCAGCGTTATATACTTTTGCATTTACTTTGGAAAATTCATAGAAGTTCTTCAAAGAATTTTAATACTTTTACATATATCTCTCTTATTTCCTATCTACCTTTCTCTCAACATAAGGCAAGTAATAAGCTGCTATCTAACACTCTATCCAATGAGAACCCCTTACCAACTTTGCACTTAAAAGATTGCGGGGAGATCTGAGGATCCTGTCTTTCAAAAGGATACCATTGTTAGGGCAGACGTTATTAACTAGAAACCCAACCGAGAATGGTCGCAGTGCACAAAGCCCAATCGGTGCGAGTTACCTTTAACCAGATACTTCCTGGAATCAGTCGCCTTCTCGAATTTCCCAACCTCTAAAACAACTGCTGGATACGATCGGAGAAAAAATTCAAAATTTGTGTACAACTTGGGCCACGTAACCTTTGTACAATGGTGTTGACAAATTCCTACCTTTTAAATATGATACATTCTCTAAGACACTAAGGTTTCATAACATTATTTATTTTTGGCATTTATCATTATAAGTCTACCTGCGATGCTAACCATCCTGGATTACGAAACTTCATAGATCTTTAGAATTTATTAACCTTTATTAATCTTACCTTTGCTCCCTTGTGTCATAAGGTATCATTGTGTTATATGATTTCCACCTTACACTTGACCAAAAACAAATTTTGTTCGAGCATACAACTCTCGACCATAATACCAAACTATAAAGTAATTATAAAAAAAATTTTGATAACAGTTTTTGTTCTTACTTAAATTGCAGTGTCTTTCATCAGTAACCATTTGATGTGGGGTTCTATACCATATCAGCGATTTGAATAGTGTTATGTTATCTCAAAAGCAACCACTGTGTCTAAGGTAACATTATTAGGGCTAATAAATTTTTAACCAAGAATGGTTAAGGTGCGCTAAATCGATGGGTACAAGTAAGCTTGCAGTTTGATCGACCAGGCGGCGGCATTAACTTTTAAACAGAAATCTGGAATTAGTCTTCCTACCAGTGGTTTCAACCTCTGGAAGCGATCAGAGGAAGACTTCTTAGTCTAACGTCGAGAACGACGTGTAGTGATCACAAGTTAATGTCAGGTGTTATTATTTAGAACTCTTCTTACAGTCTCTCGCTATCTCCCACGGTCAGCAGCAGTTCTAATGGCTTCCACTAGTGGACGCTCGGTTAATTTTGATAAAATGTCTGTCCATCTAGATGGGGAGAGTCCGCGTTTCCTTTTGCCAAGGGGTTTGCCCTGGACAATCAGTCTCTTAATGTTGTCGTGACGAGTTATTTGTCCGAAGAAGTTCAGTATTCGCGCTGATGTCAAGCTACTGAGACGGTTTGATGGTCCAACCTCGTTCAGAACTAACATGAGCGGACGCCCTTTTTTATTTCAAAATCCTTAGTTGTTCCTGCATTCTGAATTCGTATTCACGCTCTTTGGTTTCAGTACAAATTACCTATAAGTCTGATATCCTTTCCATTCAGTCCCAATTTCCTAAGATATGATATGAGGAGATCGTGTTTTACATTTTAAATTCCGGTAACTTGTTTAAAGCCGAAACATCAAGGAAAAAAATAAATATCAATAGCCATCATTTTGTAGAAAGAATGGCAAAAGAAGATAAGTTTAAGTCTGAACCAAAACTATATAGGTTAAAAGTTGGATTTGTACAGTGTGTGATGATACACTTTGCAAATAAGTACTTAACACATATCTGCAATAGAAAATGTAAACCAATATCCCAGAAAGCAACTATATGACTAAAAACTGGCAGAACCCATCAAACGTTGACCTGAAAATTACAGCAAAATGAATAGCACAAAAATATTTTGTTTTTAAATATGTATGTACAGTGGGTGGCCAAATTATTGGAAACACTATAGCGTTTTTGTAATATTTAGGATTAACTTAATTTTGTGAAAAGATGAATCGGTCTTAGATAATTTATATTTCGTAATTTTATTATTGTTATCATCTGTAATGGCTTTTGAGAAGTGGCAACATTGCCAGTCTGTCATACGGCTATAAAAGTAATGTTATGTCAGATTTGAGTAAAGTAAAGTAAAGTTGACAATAACGTTTATTTTACTGAATTGATTTCTTACTTTTTTTAAGCTGTTTTTGCAAGTGTTTTCGATTAAAACTTATTAAAATGTTGGTATTATTGGATAATTAATAAGTCTTACTAATTTTAATAAATAATTATTAGTTTTGTTAAGACTTTTACTCATCACAACCTCAGATTTCTTCTTTTAGTATGGGCAAGTCTTTCGATAATATATATCCCCAGGAAATTAAAGCAGAATAGGGGCGTTACTTCTGCATTTCACGTACTCCAAAAGACAGATAGCAGCAGCTACAGGTGTTTCTAAATCAATAGTAAACCGTATAAAATTAAAAATAGACAAAAATTTGCCGTAAACCGCCAACCGCGTAGGAAAAAGCGGCATAAACTCCTCACCACTACTCGTGGTGACCGTAACCAAGGGATCAACGTCTCCAAGAGGACAGTCAGGAGAAGGTTGGTCGAGTTCAATCCTAAGGGGTGTCGGCCACTCAAGAAACCTTGCTTAACTAAAGCGATTAAGAAAAAAAATACTGCATTGGGCAAGAGAACACCGGGATATGACTGTTGAGGACTGGAGTCGGGTTAATATGATTAGTAGAAACATCGACAAATGCTTTTTTGGTAATATGGTAAGTTTTTACGGGTCTGCTTCTCAGTTGAATCCACATTTCGAATTTTGGTGGATAAAAGCATGTTTGTTCAAAGACGCCCAGGAAAGCAACACCATCCTGACTGTCTTGTTCAAAGGATGAAATATCCCCTTAGCATAATGCTATGGTCTTTAATCTCAGCCAGGGGTATGGGACGCCTCTTCATTATAGAGGGGACTATAAGGCAAGATCAGTACAAGCGAATACTAGAAAGTTGCCTTCTGCCTCAAGTGCGAGAATGGTTCCCTAATGATAAAGAGTATGTTTTTATGCATGACTTAGCACCTTGCCACAAAGCCAGAAGTGCTACTGCATTCCTGGATAATAACGACGTGACAGTTTAACCTTGGCCGGAAAATTCGCCGGACACGACCCCGATAGAAAATTTATGGGAGAGATCGCTAAAGAAGTGATAATGACCAAGCGCCAACTCATAGAAACCCTTATTAGGATATGGAATCATGACCCTAAACTCCGTTAAAATGCTCAAGAGCATGTCTAAACGCCTGGAGGCCGTTATCGCGGCGTTACATAATATTAACTTTTTTTTTAATTTTCACCAATTTTTTATGTTTTTTTTTAATTGTTTATGTAAACAATATTTGCTAAATAAAATATAATTCTAAATAAAGCTCTTTTATGAATTAAAAATAAATACAAATACAAAAACCTACATAGTAATTCAATAATTTGGCCATCCACTGTATACCAATTTCATGGCGATCCATTAAAAAGTATAAAAGTAGTCTCATTCATCTAGTGATGAGTTAAAGTAAAATGGGTTGCATAAAAAGATGTGCCAAGTTTCGTTTCGTTCAAATGATGTTGAAGTTTAGCGATCTCATGAATACATAAATATAAACATTTTTTTTTATTTATTTTTTAACAATAGGGTACGCCCTGACAAAAGCACTTGGCTCGACCTTTAGATCTATTATCACGTGCCTATTTTTTTTCCTTTCGAAAAGTTCCATTATTAATTGTCTCTGATGAGTTTCGTATTCCTTGTTGCATACCGTACTCTGTGGTAACTCAAATATATCATTCGTTGTAGATAATGTTGCATACCTTGTAGGGGTAGGATTCGATTGTTTGGTTTGCAATTTCTGTGTGGATGGGACTGGATATCCACACGGACGAGGCGATTGTGGAGCACGGACTTGAGAAGATTGCGGGTTGACGTTTATTCCGCGCCATTTTTCTTGATTTCCGGCCTAGGAGCAGCAGTCGTGTGTTGAGAGTCTTGGAAGTCAGGTGTCGGTGAAAGTCGTTGGGGACGGTGTGTTATTAGCACGTGTGCAGAACCTCTATGGGATTTCTTTCATATCTGGCTGTATTTGGGCCATCTTAATTGGATTTTAAAGAAAAACCACTTAATTTTTAACTTGACCATTCTATCTTACCTACGTTGTTGATATTTTGGATTTCTGGTGTCAAGTTAAATATCCGCAAGCGGGATCTATTTGAGGGAAGCCATTGTTAATTAGCCGGTGCCGGCTCATAATCTAACCAGCCCCAGGAGTAGGCCACAGGAGTACATGTGAATTCGTATACCCAAAGGTTATCAGTGATTTATTTTTAAATATATAACGCCGTGTCTCATTTCGACACCACGAGTAAGTTTTGTTTTAGTTTATAAATATAGTACTTTGTGAATTTGTATACCCAAAGGTTATAAGTGATTTATTTTTAAATATATAACGCAGTGACTCATTCTGACACCACGATTACGTTCTGTTTTAGTTTATTAATATAGTACATTGTTGGAAACTATTTATTGCATTAGATAATATGCCAAAACTAAACTTGGATTAAAATAACCTTCTCAATAATTCTTTATGTCCAAGTAAAAATATTTTTTCTTCCTACTTATTTGTAAATATCCTACAATCTTGATATTTTAAAGGACAACCATTGTAAAAATATTTTTAAATAAACTCGATTGTTTTGGCAGTGAAAATCTTTATGTAAACGGTTAACTAATGAATTATCAGCCTTTATGTAAATGTTTGAATTAGTGTTATTAATGAGTTAATTTATATATGTTTTACCTTTTTTTTTTCTTTGCCTTTACGTAAATGTTTGAATTAGTGTTATTAATGAGTTAATTTATATATGTTTTACCTTTTTTTTTTCTTTGCCTTTATGTAAATGTTTGAATTAGTGTTATTAATGAGTTAATTTATATATGTCTTACTTTTTTTTGGTAACTTGGTAAAGTCTGTTACTCTTACTTCTGTTATGGTTATTTTATAAAGTTGTAAATTCTAAATTTTTGGTTTGTTTTAGCAAGAAAATTTACCATAGCTGTTAATTTTGACTATATTTGTTATGATGTTGCTATTGAGTTGTGTACCTTAATTATTTATTGTGTGAGTAAAGTTTCCAACATATTTTTGCTATAATTTTTATTTATTTGGTTCACCATAATCTTAGTTGTTTATCTTGTGGCTCTGCTAGTGCCTATAAGACCTAGGGGTTTCCGGCTTATACCGTCTAAGTCGGTGGCGCGGCTCACTTTTATATTTTTTCTTCTACCCTCTACGGCTGATCTTGGGCATAATTTGCCAGTAGAGAAACCACTAGCAGAGTACTCTTTAGAGAACGAAAAAGACGTGGCATGATATCTCGAATTATAAGAGAACAAACACTGTTGATCCCTCTCTTACAGATACAATGAAAAATGATAATTGATATAGTAAAGCAATATCTTGATAAACGATTTAAAGAGCAATATTTATACGACCAAACCCGCTTCGTTAGAAGAACTAAGACAACGAATAGTACATGAATACAATCTAATAAACCCTAAAATGCTTTAAAACAATCAACGTAATTTCGAACAGAGACTATAAATACAATTGTATAAAAGTCGATGGACATCATTTTAAACATCAAATTCATTAATTCATTATTAATTTTAGTAAACTGTTTTGTGTATTATAACTTATAATTTAGTAACACTTAATAAATTTCCTATTGTTTTTACAAAATTCGTTTTGTAAAATTTTTAATGTTACAGAAAAAATTGGCACATTATCAAAACGTAGGCATTGCGTTTCAATTTTAATAGGTGTTGTACTCAATTAATTGAGACTTTTTTTGCAAAGTCGGTGTAAATATCGAAAAAAAATCATGAATAATTATATGCTTAGATACCTACTTCATCTAAATGCCTTTCTAATAATGTTCCGCACATGGTACATTCCTATTTTAAATTAAGGGGTTGGAGAATTGAAAGGGAGGGGGTTAACAGATATGACAGATATCTGTATCGTAAAAATGTGTCTCTCTTGGAACAAAAATCAACGTGTTTCAGAATTTCCTTAAATTACTTTGAATACTGCAAAATATTGGGGTGGACTATTTTTTGGGGCCCACTCTGTATACATATACAACAAAATCCATTTTTATATGCACATATAAACCTTTATTAATAATTTTGACCCTGGGGATGAATTACAATGGCTGCAGTGTGCACCAAACTTTTTTATTTTTGTTCAAAATTTTTATGTGAAAATTATCTCTAAATTCATTGCACTAAAGACAAAGATATGCATAAAGACCAGTGATCCATTTGTATAGAAAAATATGATACGTACCTTATTACAATCTTTACAGCATCTGTTTCGTCACTATAATTTAAAAATCCATTATTTTATTACTTTTTCTTTTTTAATTAAAAAATAATTTTTAAATAAAGAAAATTAAGATCTAAACAAAAAAATTACCAATTATCCATTGGCGGATATGCAAATAAAATTTAAACCACATCATAACCACAGTCTTTATCAACGTAGTGACATTATGGTGGACGAAAGTCTAAAGGTAACCTTTTTTATCAACGCCACCTAGTAACCTTAATTTCTTAACAATAATGGATATCATTACAGCAGTTATATATAACTTTTAATTGTAAAACTGCATACTCGATGTTGACAAAATTTACGAAAAAACTGTCAACAATTTTTTTAAGCTGTTAAGCACTTGCTAAATAGAAAGATTTCAATTTGGTTGTTGTTACTTCCTTACAAGAATGGCATCAATTTGTATGTGGCTGAACCACCGCTAGCAGAACTATGCTACGAGGAATTCCAGCGTGTACCCATGTGATCCTGAGCCGATCCTACCTATGCCTTGGACAACGGTTGAAGGGCAAGAACAAGTAAGACGGAATGACAAATTCTTGAAATAGTTAAAATGCGTCATGCTGGGAATGCGTCATACCAGGGCATGCTTTTAGTGGCTCTTCAGAAACAGATGATATTCCTCGGCCGCGATGTGACAAGAGCCGTCACTGTCACTATGAGCCCACAAGCGTGGCCAAGTCGACAACAACCTCAACGATTAATCTCCACTACTACTACTAAATGTTATGAATATGCTACGGGGAAAATTTTTGCTGCCTGATACTAGAAGTGGCTGTAAATTGTATACAATCAGACCCAGACTCCTAGCAGATACCTCTTAACTTGAGCGTTCAGCAGAGAACTAGGCCTTCATATTGTAAAACTACTTTAATGAGAAGAAACTACCAAAAGATCCGAAATCATTCTGATGTGTATATAAGAAAAAATATATTTAAGCAAAAACCAAAAAATTGGGGCAATGGTTGAAATTCCTACACTAAAACAACACAGGCCAATTAAACTTATAATACTATGGGGGCAACAACATTATACTTTAAAAAAAGAAATACCTAAAACAATAAGTTGGAATCACTACTCAGATAATGAACATCAAAAATAGAAAGGCAGGATGGAAAATGATTCATGCAGATTCTGCGGTGGGGACAAAGAATCTGATAATAGATGTGTAGCACTATCACAATAAAGAGTGAGATTTTCCAGTAAGGTAATTTTCACCTATGAAGATGCATAATTTAAAGAACTCAAAATAAACCCAAAATTTACACAAAAATAGCCTAAGGGATGGCACAAAAGATAATAAAATAAATGTGTTTAATGTTTTTTTCTACCCCTACTTATCATCCATGTAGTCTCCAAAAAACTTTTATAACATGGGGGACATTTTGGTTGCTATTACCTGCTTTCATCTTTTAAACAATTTTTTTCCCGAATTTTATCCAATTTTAGGCAACATAAGGAATACAACTCTGCTGCTCAAATACATACATATACTGACGCCTTTTTTCCGTAGGGGTAGGCAGATACCATTTTTTTCCACGTGGAACAGTTTCCACACACGTCTTTCGCTTTTTTTACTTTCATCAGGGATCTCATACATGCTCGTCGGTTGTTGGTACTCTTGACCTGGCCTTTCTTCAAAACAATGTCGATCTGATCGAGATATATGTTCGCCTAGGTTTACCTCTCGACTTATAAATTTCTCTATGCATAGCCAGGCGTGCCTTTTTTGACAAGTTCTGGCTGCTCATAAAGTTATGCAGAGCCCTATTCATTTTTTTCTTTGCCAACACCTTTCGCTCGATGTTACAGTCATACTTTTCGTCTGCCGTAGACTTTGAACACACAAACTCATTCACTTGTTCCACTCTTTTCCCTTTAATGGGCATCTCACAGTTTGTCTTGCTTTCTTCCCTTTCAAATGTCTTGCTACATTAACCTTTATCCCTTAAATTTTTAGGGCATCATGCATAATATTAACCATCACCTGCAACTCTTTTCCAGTTAATGCCAATATGACCTCATTCCTCAAGGAGGTATTTGGCGATCAAATCATTATTTATTCTCAATCCATACGCACTTCCTTTCATATATTTTAAACAAATTCAAATATCTTGTAATATATTTTCCGAATGCTAGAACTGCGGTGATTATCGTCTTATTAGCCTGATGAGCCATGTGCTTAAACTCTTCTTGAAAATAATACACAAAAGAATATATGCGAAGTGCGAGACAATGATGGGGGACTCTCAGTTTGGTTTTCGCAATGGCTTTGGAACAAGGGAGGCACTATTTAGCATACAGGTTCTTATCCAAAGGTGCCGGGACATGTCGGTGACCGTTTACGCATGTTTCATCGATTACGAAAAAGCCTTTGATAAAGTAAAGCACGAAAAACTGATCAACATTCTTAAAGACATAGGACTGGAACAACGAGACCTTAGAATAATAGCCAACATTTACTGGAACCAAAGTGCTCAAATAAGAATCGATAACACCGCGTCCGACGAGATCAAAATCCTGAGAGGCGTTCGTCAAGGATGCATTTTATCACCACTGTTATTTAATTTGTATTCCGACAGGATATTTCAAGAGGCGTTGGATGAATGTGACGAGGGGATATCTGTCAATGGGATTAATATCAACAATCTGAGGTATGCGGATGACACGGTTCTTGTTGCCGACTCACTGGAAGGACTGCAGGAGCTGGTAAGCCGCGTGACGGCTGCAAGCTCAGAGGCCGGACTTAGCCTGAACGTGAGAAAGACAAAGTGGCTAGCAGTTAGCAAATCAAACAACGTGGACGGTCACCTGACAATTAACGGTCAACGAATTGAGCGAGTAGAAACTTTTAAATATCTTGGGTGTCAACTAAATGAGAAGTGGGACAGCATGCAGGAGATTCGTGCCAGAATAGAACAAGCTCGTGCTTCGTTCCTGAAAATGCGTAAAGTACTTTGTAGCAGAAATTTAAGCTTGCCTCTGCGCGTCCGAGTGCTTCGCTGTTACGTGTTTAGCATACTGTTTTATGGAATGGAAGCTTGAACTTTGACAGATGCGATGTGCAAAAAATTGGAGGCCTTTGAAATGTGGACGTACAGAAGGCTATTAAGAATCTCCTGGGTAGAAAGAGTGCGTAACACCGAGGTACTTCAACGCCTCGACAAGCAGCTGGAAGTTCTGTTTACACTAAAAAAGCGCAAACTGGAGTATTTTGGACACATCTTAAGAAATGACAAGTATCGACTTTTAAAGTTTATTATAGAAGGGAAGATCGAAGGACGAAGAGGCCCGGGTAGAAGAAAGATATCCTGGCTAAAAAATTTAAGACAATGGTATGGAGTGAGCACTACCACATTGTTCCGCCGAGCTGTAGACAAGGTTCAGATAGCGCTGATGATTGCCAACGTCCGAGGAGGACAGGGCACCTAAAGAAGAAGAAGAATGCTAGATAATATTAAATGAAACAAGTAACAGTTGCAAGTACCTAATTTTGATTTTGTTTATATGCATTGATTAGCAAATATTTATATTTATGATTTTTAGTAAATTTGTTACATTTTGTGGATTAGTTTTTTTTTAAATATGAATACTGACCTAACATCACTTCAAAAGTTGAAATATTTATTGCCAACTTTGCAGTGTAGCTCCGACTATTATCATATTACGTGACGTAGGTGTTCCATTTAAGTTTTGACAAGACTATATGTGGTATTTAAAAGAGCGAGTTTTTTGGGAAGCGGAGTAAGTGATAGGGTGTAATTAAAACACAAATATTGAACAATGTCCATATTATATTATTTTATCCCACATACACACGGCACGTTGTGAACCTTGTCTTATCATTGTATTATAATTTTTATGTACATTGTAGAACGTATTTTAAGATATACATGAAGGCCCGGCTGGACAACTGCCTAACACAAATATAACTTACGAGATGACAACGCACTGTAACAAAAACCTTGAATATCCACAGAATTAACGTAAAAATTTACTGTAATTTGTGTTGTTTATCAAAGATAGTATTTTGATATTAGATGCTGATTATGTTTAGTACTTGTAAAAGATCAAACAGTTTTGTTTTGTACGAGTATATTAAAAAAGTTTTTTTAAAACACATTTTATATGATAAATAGCTATTTTTTTAACGTTCCAAAAAATTTAATACGAGAATTAAAAAACTTACACTTCAAATTATCTTCTTAGTTAATAATATACAGTCAATACCTCGTCAAACAAATATTACAGGAAAAAAGTTGGAGATGCTTTGGATTGAATTACAACATTTCGTTGTTTTAAGGTGTTTTTATGAACGAGGGAATAATTGGTCCACACAGTATTTTAAATTATTTTTATTGCCACTATTTGTAAATTTTTCTTTAATTTTGGGTTTATTTACAGTGTGGTTGGATAAAATATTGTTTAGAGAGTCAAATTCATCATCGTAAACGGTTATATTTGTGTATGGCACAACAATTTTTTTCTTATATTTTTACAAACTTCTATCTGTACATTCATCCTAACATATGACAATATTTCTGCCATTCGCCTTCATTATTATCATATCATTAATGTAAAATCTTGTTCAAAGTGTACGTACTTACAATAATTGTTATAATTCTTAATAGGTAAAATCGAAAGCGTCCATTAAAGGAGTATGGTTATTGCTTTTTTTTATATTGCAAAAAGCCCAAAATGGCTGATACAATGATTTCACATAAACATTAATTGTCTGGACCGTTTCTGAGTACAACTAAATATTTACTATGTTGTTATATTAACATCAAGTATCCGTAAATACTTAATGCATATTTTAAAGTATTTAAGCGAAAATAATTCATTAAAATTTATTATAAAAAAATAAAGCAATGCAAATAAAAAGTACGATAATATTTCTTAATTATAATATTTTTTCACAATAAATATCTACAAAACAGTAATTTTGCTGTTGTAATATTGATAAAAATTAGTAAAAAGTTTGGGGCCAAAATTGAAATTATTTTCTAATTTCCAATTTTTTAAAAAAAAAAAAATTATTTTAAAAACTTATTACCAAAGCTTTTTTTTTTTGTTAAATATGTAAAGAATACCAAAAATAACACAACACATAAAAAATTAAATAAATAAAAATACATAAAGTTTTAATATCTACTGGCAAGTGAAAATGTTTATAATTAGTCAATTTACATTTTTCTTAATGCCATTCTTGTAAATTTGGGATATAAGCGCGATTGTTATACCGTTAGGTTAAAAATGAATACTAGCACATAAACCGGACGTGTATGGCGGTCTTAACAATCTTTATATAACTCCGCTCACACAAGAACATCTCTAATGCTGTTACTTTTGGTATAAAAATGAAATGAAATGAATTTACCGGAATTTTGTTTGTATTAATGCTTTTACCAAGATTTGAATATTTTCCATTGAAGCTGTTTTATGTAAAAAATTCTTTCTAGTGAATGTAATATTAGTACTACACCTTATAATATGACATAATCATATCTATTGTTAATTACACAGAGACAATTTAGACTAAATCTTCATTTTAAAAGAATAATATTATAGTGACAGTGTTTTATATGATCAATACGTATAAAATATCCTTCAGATAGTGGCTACATTTACTATAGGAACCAAGTTATCGAATGAATACCGAACTAAAATTACCCTGTAGTTGGTTTTGACACGATTTAGCGAAGAAACGAGAAAACAAGGAGAGTTGTTTGGCGTAGAGTGTTCTCAGAATATGGCCCAGACAAGGATGGATTGGGAGTTGCAAAACACAGGGACATACAGGTGCCTAATACATTAAATGTGGCGGCACCACACCACAGTTGCTACCAAGTATGTAAATTAGAGTATATATTTATGTATACCATAATATCAATATATACAGCTTGTATACATTCAGTAAACAAACAATAATAAAAATATAACAGAGATCACGCCGCGGCGTGATTTATTTTAAGTAAGAAAAATTTATGGCGGTCTACTACCACCCATCGGAAATGTATTTTATTATACAGCGTGGTGGGAAGGGGGAAAATTACACGAATTTTTCTTTGTTTTTATTTTTTTTTCCTAAGTAACTCGAAGAATGGAAAAACATCACTCTGTATAACATCGAGGTTTAACTAAAAGAACAATAATAATGATTTTGGACAGCACGTTTTAAATTTTCAGTGTACAGTAAGGCCCACGACATACAATTTTTAACATACAACTGAAAACTTCACAGTATGAATTAATATTGTCGAAATCTTTCTTTTTTTTTACATTAAATAATACATATTTTACGAATAACTATCTTAATATCTAGCCTCTATAACACTATGGATTTGACAGATGACAAAATTTTAACGACAATTTTCCTCGGTTAATTATAAACATCTGACAGCATCTTGGACAATTTCGATTCTTTGGTAAAAATCTTACATTCTGTTTACAATAATCTTTAAGTATTCATTAATAATTCTTTTATCTTTAGTGCGCAATCTTTTTACTAATATACACAATAACATTTCCTAATGTATTGCACAATATTATTGTTTAGTTTAACACTAAAGTGTATTAATGAAAAATAAAGTTCTGCGACGATTGCATTATTAGCTACAGCCAAAAAGAAGAAAAGAGGCGCAGATGAATAAAGAAATGAACAAACTGAAGCAATATTAACCGCAGACAAAGCAATATTTACCATATTGCACAATAGAAAACAAACTTTTTTTGATTAACTTAATAAATTGTGCAATATTTCAATATGATCTTCAGATGGTCAATATATCGTTAAAAATCAATTATTGTGTTCATAATGTATTAATGAAAATAATGAGCGTCGCGTCGACAGCTAACCAGTTTACTGTATTTGTTTTGTAGTAAATTAATTGTAATTTTAAGCTACCTTTAGGCGTTTAGTATTACCATCAATATATTGTACAACATTGCCAATTTATTGTTGGACCGATCTACACGATGCAATATTTTTGTCTAATAAATTTAATTTATGGCTGATACTTCTACAATAAACAAGCGAAATAAAAAAGAAAGTTATTTTTTTTTTAAAAAAGAGAAAAAAACGAAGGTGAATAAAAAAATAGCGAAACTAAACCAATATTAACTTCGTAAAAAGCAATATTTATTGAATTGCGAAATAAAAACCAAACAATTTTTGATTGACCCAATATATTGTGCAATCTTACAATGATCTTTAGCCAGTTAATATAATATTTAATTAATTTGTAATAATTATACTGATAAGGCCGCTTAAAAGTTTACCATAATTGTTTTGAAGATGCTTCTAGATGCTCAATATTGCCCAATATATTCCACAATGTAATGATGGACTAATACGCACGATGCATTATTATTGCAAAATCAAAAAACTTTTTAACCTTTGCCTAACAAAAACCACCATACCAGGGGATTGGAACAACGTTTTGATGATACTGCTTCATAAAAAAGAAGATCCTACAGACATAGTCAACTATCGTCCCATCAGCTTACTCTCTCACTTACACAAGCTTTTTACAAAAATAATAACCAACAGACTAGAAAAAAAGCTTGATTTTTACCAATCAGTGGAACAGGCAGGATTTCGCGCAAGATTTGGAACTACAGATCATCTATTGGCCTTAAAAACATTTATTGAAAGAACAGTAGAGTATAATAGACCGTTGGTTCTTATCTTCGTGGACTTCCTGAAAGCATTTGACACTGTAGAACCAGACGCAATTCTCAAAGCTCTTAGTCAATGCCGCATATATATATATATATATATATATATATATATATATATATATATATATATATATATATATGCATGCGTGAGGTTACACAAAAACACAACTAAATTTCCACTCGAAAGAGGAGTTGGGCAAGGAGAAACGATGTCACCCAAACTTTTTATTACCGTTCTCGAATACGCGTTCAAACAGCTAAAATGGGAAAAAAGAGGCATACACATCGTCAGTAAGAGATTAAACAACTTGCGTTTTGCCGACGACATCGTGCTAATCGCTGACGATGTACAAGAAGCCCAAGAAATGCTAACAGTACTAGCAAATGCCATCACAAGAGTAGGACTACAAATAAACACACTAAAGACAAATATAATGACTAACCTAGTTCTCGGAGAAACTCTTACATTGGGAAGTCACAACATCGACGAAGTAAGAGAATATAGATAACTAGACCATGACATAAAAATACACAGAGACAACCAAACGCATGAGCTACAAAGACGAGTGGGGCTTGGATGGGCAGCCTATGGTAAGCTGAACGGAGTATTCAAGAGTGATATCCCGATCTGTTTAAAGCGTAAAGTGTTTAATCATTGTGTGCTCCCTGTCATGACTAACGGAGCAGAGACACTCACGCTAACAAGAGCGAGTGCAGAAAAATTTAGAATAACTCAACGTAAAATGGAATGCTCTATGCTGGGAATAAAACTATCAGATCGTGTTAGGAACAGAGATATCCGCAAAAGAACGAAAGTGGAAGACATAATAACAATAATTGCGAAACTAAAGTGGCAGTATGCAGGACATGTAGCTAGACGCAATGATGATAGGTGGACGAAGAGATTATTGGAGTGGCGACCGCGAAATGACAAACGAAGTGTAGGAATACCTTTCACAAGATGGCGATATGACATATAAAGAATCGAAAGTCAGTGGATAAGTGTAAATCGTAAACAATGGAAATGTAAAGGGGAGGCTTACGTCCAGCAGGGGACTACGATAGCTGGGTAAAGAAGAAGAAGAAGAAGAAGAAGATTAATATTACCCAATAAGTTTAGGTTACGGTTAATAATTTTGCAATAAACATGTGAAATAAAAATGAAGCAAGTTATGCAGTCATTGCAATATAAATTATAGCAAAAAAATTTTTCAATCTTTCTTTACCTTACATCCGGTCAATATATTGTTCAACAATTATTGTGCAATAAATTGATAAATATTGATAGTCTGGGGGTCACTTTAAATATAAATTTAACTGAAATGCGAATTGTATATAATTGTATTTGGTGATGCTGTCAAATATGTATAGCCAATTTGAAATACATTTACCGAATAAAGCACCAAAGAAAATTGTCGTGTTTATCATAGAGTTGAAGATACACACCAAAAGATTTAAGTACATAATATAAAACGACAATTCACGTAAAGTGTATTTGTACCAATAAAATTTGTTTGCAACAGATAACGACATGCTTGCATAAAAAAATTACTTCTTTCGTTTAAAAATTATTACCCTTAAATGATGACTAATAAAATTAAATTTTATAACATATATTAACCTTAATAAAATCACCCTGTATCTTTAATTATATTTATTAAATGATAGATATACTTTAAAATAAAATGAAAAGTTGGAACAGTCTAGCTTGTGCTGTAAAAACTTTCGTTCGAATAAAAATTATAATAAATAATAAGAAATTTTGCAGACATTCTTTCGAATTTTTGTGTAAAGTGTTGGAATTGACTTTTGTTTAGACTCTTATGTCGTAATTTTTTTTATACAAAAGCAGTATCGTTGCTTGCACATCATAATTATTAAAAGAAAAACCGGTACCTTTTGGCGTGTCTCTAAAATAGCTAGTCCGTGCCCGGCTCTTGATATGTTGTTATTTTCGGCTGTTTATCTACTAGTCCTAAACTTTGTTTTTCATTTAAAATTATCGCAAAGCCTTTTTACCGGGATACACGGACTATATAAAATCGATTATCAATTATTCAAATTGATCCGTTTTTATTTTTGTATGTTTTTCGAGTTGTACAAATACAGAAAATAATACATTTTCTGGGAGTTATTCTCTTTTTTTTATCATTAATTTGTAACATTGAGTTTTTAGTTTGTAAGCGTCGGCATTGTAGATCGATCCCTGAGTAAAAAGTAACCGACGAATTTTAAATTCAGTTTTTTAATAAACACTTCAATACATTTAAAATAAAAATCGTCATAATATATTAAAGGGGTTTTTGAACAAATCGAGAAAGTAGATGTTCTATAGGGATTCTAACTAGCAGACGGCAAGTGAAAAAACTACGTGGGTAAATGAAAAAATAATATAGAGCTTCTTTCTTTCAAATTACATGTTTTTCGTTTTATTTAAAAAATCTCAAGACAGTTGCAGGTGAATAATTAGTAGCCATGCGCGTAAAAGGCAGATATGGAGGTCTTTTATTTATTATCCTTTTTTTAACCGTAATGCTGTTTTCGTTGTCTACTCCACTCTCATTAATATCTCTTTAGAAATATTTTATGTGGGTAGCAATCTTTCTTTCTTTCCTTTTAAAGTAATCACTGGACCACACTTTAAGATAAAAACGAACCAATATTATGGAATTTAAAACATTTTGATTAAAATTGTCACCAAATTAAATATAATTAAAAATAATAAAAAATAGGATCGATCTACTTAGATAATATTTCGCTAACTTATACCTACCACTTAATACAAATATAACACAGTTTTGCAGATATTAAAATATATAAAAGAAACTCATACCATATTTTTTTTGTTTTGGTTAACTTTTCTGAAACTACCTACATTACCGTATTGCTCTGGATTGACATATTTATAGATACCGAAATAAAATCTCATTGACATTAGTATTGACATTTATAATCATTTGGTCATCCTCCCACCAAAACCGAAATGTTTATTTTCGGTCGTTACTTATAATCTAACCGACATCCAAATATAATGATCATATTAAATACAAGATACTTTGTAACACTAGCGAGCATCTGCAGAGATTTCCACACTTGTTACCAGCCACTACTTTCAATTCATTTAAATTCGAAAAGAAAATACCGTCAAATTCTAATTCAATACGAATTCACTCATAATTAGATTAGAAAATATGCTTTAATGAATAATTGTAATGTAACGGGGCATATTCCGTCGTCAGTGATGACACAGTATCTTGTACACCAAAGTCTGTTTACGTAATTGACATTTTTGTCCGAAACATAATTGAACTAACCGTTTTTAAAAAATTGAATATCAAAAATTGTGTTAAAACATATTCGCATACCCTCTAAACTAAATTATAACCTATCTAAATGTCATTATTTTTGTTTATCGGAAATACCCCTACACCTCATCGATTGAGATGAAAATTATTTTGTTTTTTCAACATTTCATGGAAACATTGACTAATTCTACAATTTATTCAATTAAGTCAATCGTTGCAAAATTTTCCTACGACTGAGGACCATCTAAATCCTGTGTTATTATTGATTTGTTTATATTTATTACTGTTATTCTATTAACTAATCTTTGGTAAGGTCTCGCATAATACTTTTGTAAGCTTTGGTAGTATTCGAAATGCTCGCACTGCAAACCCAATGATTCCAGTAACTTTGCCATCAGCCCCAATTTAAATCTCTGATCAAAATCACACGTAGGGAATCAAGTGTTTAAACGCTTATCCCGTTTAGAAACAACCTTTTTTTTATTCCAAACTAAGAACTTTTTTAGTCCTTGAGTATAAACTTTGTTAAGTAAAAAACATGTTTGGTTCTAAAATAGGTTCTTTTTTTTTACATGTGACCTATTGCTTGAAACCACGTCTTGTTTTATTATGGTTTGGTCTCTAGTACAAGGATGCAAAATAAGATCCTTTATAACCATACCAAGAAAGTTAGTGAGTTTTAAAACAATTTTTATTCGGGTGTCATTTAAATGAGCGTTATTTTAAATAAAATGAGCGATATTTTTTTTTAATTGATCAATAACTCTTGAGTTATAATTTTTAAGCGATATTTATTCTAAATAAGTACTATTTTTTTAGTTTAAGCGTTTTTTAATATATTATGGCTAGTATTTTATAGAAGCCAACAAATTATATTTTTATTAGAACATTAAATTACATTTTTTAAGTTATGATTTGACTGTTAGAATTTGCTTTTAAAATATTTTTTAAATGTTTTTCCTCCAATGCATAAGTGCTTTAAAACATTATAATTGCAACAATGAAACGATGTAGATCGACCTAACATAACCTAACCTCCAGCAGCAGCCGCTGTGTCGCACACATTTTCTCAGCATTCTTTTATTTTATCTACATTGCTCTCTTTTATTTGCATTTTTTTATCATGATTGTGTGCTTAACCTAAACTATGAATAACCTTTGAATGAATAAACTTGTCCTTTGAAATAATGCAATTTTATTGAATTTAAGTGTTAAAAATATAATATTTTATTAACGAAGATATCTTTCATTCTATTTTTATTCGGTTCCAAGTATTAAATCAAAATTATTTTTTAATTTATTTTTATTTTTTGCTAAGAAACATATTTGGTTTAAAATAAGCCTTCTTTGGTTTTAAATTAGAAATTATATTTTGATTTTTACATGACCTTTTGCTAAGGAGCACGTCTTGTTCGATCCAGATTTGTTTTTTAGCACAAGGATTTCTTTTTATTCTTAGAATTAAAGATGTTTGGTTCCAAAACTAATATTTTTGTATGGTTTCCAACTAATTATCAGAATTTTTTGACTTTCTAGTTTTAGTTATGAAATTAAGCTTCTTTGGTTCCAGAATTCTTACTTATAACCTATTGGTAAAGAGAGCATTTGGTTTCAATACTTTGTTTGCTCATTAGAATAATGAACCTTTATAGCATTTTAAGAAAGTTGTTTAATTTGTTAAACAATTAATATTTGGGAACCAAATAAAAATTGTTTTACTAATTAAATATTTATCAAAATTATTTTAATTAATTTAGTTCCTAGTTTCCTCTTTTCTTCCAAACTACGTTTTTTTTTTAGTTTTTACGTTATTGCTTATTTGTTATGACTATGTTTTACGAATAAAGTTTTGTTTGGTAACAGAGACAAAAATTCAGAAGATTGTCCTTGTCGTTTAGCGTTAAATAATTTCTAACGCGAGACTTTGTTGTACTGTTTAAGAATTATTGGTTTGTAGTTGCGGCAACTTATTACGTGGGGGCTAAATATATTCGAATGATTTATAACCGATGTACCAAAAAACAATTTTAAGGTATTAGTAATATTTGTTGTACTGTTTTTAGAATGTCGGATATCAAGAGTAGAAAAAAATACGCGTTAACGATAAAATTTTTCCTACTTAGTGCCGCTGTACGTGTCGGTGTGCGTAATCAAAAAATTAATACTCACATAATCATCCGATGGCCGAAACGCCTCTTGATCTAGATGGAACTCAGTAGTGTTTCCATTTCATTCCAATCACTCGAACTATTATTTAATTAGTTTATATCGTGGTGTTTTTGTACTGAGGAGACATTAATATTACAAGCATTTGCATGTTTTGTAGTCAGTCAGACAACAATAGTAATAATTATTCATATAACAAGCCTTATGTCGGCGAAAAACGTAACTAAAAACGATAATATTTAAATAATAACACACACACCTTATTAACGACATAAAAGTCATATCGTAGACAGCAAAATAGATTAATTTTTTTCCTAAAAGATCCTTAGGCTACATTTTATTTATCTCATAAGATCCGTCACCTACGCGAAATTTTGCGCATGAACTTTCATCCAGAAATTTATTATAATTGTTTATCACACTATAAAATATAAAAAAACACTTACATATCTGATACACACTCTCAATAAAACAAAACAAAAACTGATTACGTCTTGTACTTAACACAAATAATACTAGGACAACCGAATATACACAAATTTATCTTTTCTCAAAACGTTTCGTCTTTGCAGTACCACCATCTTCGATGGAGAATGTGGTACATGTTTAAAAAAATTTCTCTATCTACTGTCATTCATTAGATTTTGACGATATCTCGCGCGACAGAGAACTGGATAAACTATCTTATAGTAAATTCAAAACAAAATCTATTGCACGTCATCAACGATGTAAATGTTTCAGAGCACTAATACCACCTATTTAAATATTTAATTTAACCAGCGTGCGAACATATTTGTTAAATAAATTATTTAATGAACTTTAAACACATCATTCCATAACAGTTTGCTCTGCTTGTTCATATTAATAATAGTACAAACACGATATTTACCATGAGAAAAATTACATTTTTTACTCCCATGACGCATTTCCATGCGACTCAAGTCATACGCAGTTGGCGGCTCTATCGATTAAAATGCATCATTACCGTCTTAATTAGTATCTTTTCAGTTCTATGTTTTGATTATGATAGCAAGCTACTTGTTTCACGTTTATCTTTTAATTTGTGTATTATTGTTAAAAAACTGTTGGGTGCATTTCTAAAATGCGAGCAAATTGTGTGACGTGCATCAGAATTTGTTTTTTATTAACTATATAAGAGTAATGGGTCAATAAAAATCCGCACAAGATAACGTCAAATTCTTATTCGGACGCCGAAAGTCCGATTTTTTTGTCAACGGGATCTCTTTTGCTGTCCAACCTATAGAATATGTACGCAATAACAATAAACATTTATCATATTTATATAATATATACTTTTTTTAAATTGATCTTGCCTATTACTAACAATAAGACAGATCTAATAGGGGGTTAAGAATAGTACAATGAAGAAATACGAACATGATTTTTTCTTAATATCCTACAAGCTACACAGACCTAAGCGTGAGGGAACAAATTTTTTTTTTATTTCTTTAATCGTAGGGTATCTATCCGAAAGGTATTATCGATATTGTATAGGAAAAAATTTACGCAAAATTCTACGGCAACTATCGTTAAAGTGGATATTGGAATGTCGAATAAATATTAAATTTTATCGCGTCACTAGGCATATATAAATGCCCAGGTCGAAGAAGCCTTTTGGATCGGTTCTTGAATTTTGCAAAACACGAAGACGATTACGTTTTTCATAAAGTCGTCATGTTTTGTAAGTGATCCGAAATACCTGTAACCGCAACAATCTATTTGCTTAGATTTATTTTCGCCTTCAAATAATTTTCATCGCCGTACATTTTTCATTATTCACTCGATTACAAACAACTTTGAATAACCGGAGAGTGATCGACGAATATCTGTTTCGTAAATACAATTGTAAATTTTGTGGGAAATCTTTATCAACCAGTTAACGTCCTAATATTTATAAATGAGCCATCGACGACTCAACATTTTGGCATTCGTTTATTGTATTTGAAGTTCATTAAGGTTTTATTACTACAGGGAATTCACAACAAGTTATTGACAGTTTTCAAATTAACATAAATTCGTTCGTAAATACGGTGTTTGTTTTTGAGCGATTTTTAACCAAATGTAGAAACAGCAATCAGCTTGTCAGCGGCTCACTTCAGTAAAATGTCACTGTGTTATTTTTTCTTTTCGTGTTTGTGGGAGGACAAATTACCTACCCATTCTGTACTTGAACTTTAAATGTCAATTATACCCAAAGAATCAAACATAAAGCTTAGATTATACTAAAGAATACCATTGTACACAAACAACCTTATGAGTTTACTTTTTGTGTCCTCAGAACTCTATTAGTTAGTACCCTAAAAACCAGGGAGCAATAGAAGATATTTTACATGATTTCGCAAGAATTCCGTCATAGCAGTCGCTGGTGAGCGACAGCTAGAGCTGTTAGCTACGACAGAATTCTTGTGAAATCATATAAAATACCGACTATCGCCCTCTGGCTTTCACGGTACCAACTAACACAGTTCTAGAAGCCAAGTGGACTCAAAAGTTTCCAAGTGAATGTCTGTATTTTTTTTATTATGCCTATTATTGCTTAAAATTGTTAAAAATGGCTTATTATAGAGATTACTTGAGAAAAGTATAAATATAAATTCATTAAAAATTTTTCAGGACTAAATAAATATATATTGTTTTTTAGAAATAAAAACCATCACCCAATAAATTTACAATAATTGTTAAAAAAAAAGAAAAATTAAACCATGGAACTACAAACTAAACACTTTAAATAAATGAATTATGAACTAACTTTGTCGTCACCATGACACACCACAGACCATTTAATGAACTGCGCAAACGTCTGACAATCAACTGCTTAAAAATCCGCAAACTATTTTGATAGTTACCAAACAATTGGCAAAAGGTGTAGGAATAGCGTACTATACAAAAAGTCAGTAACTCTAATCGGAATATACTGCGCACAATCCGGGCTAAAGCCGGCCATTCAAGATCGGTTCAAGTAGATGAAATCCAATGGACGTTATCAATTTAGATGGCATCCAAAAAATTTGCCTTACTTACGGTCATTCCATGCTGGGTAATGCTCAAGAATTGACTTTTTTTATGTTAGGTTAGTTTATATTATTTTGATTTAACATCTGGTTTAATTGTCATAAAATGGATAAATATTTACTTCCCCTTTGCTGGTGTAGCCTGTATTGCAAAATAAAGAAACCAAAAAAAAGTAACGCGACAGCACTAGATTTTGGAGCGATTGGATATCCAATCATTTTGTCACTCCACATTATCCATTTGGTTTTTCCCAATCACAGTTAGGTTTTGGAGTGACACTGGAGAATAATGATTTGTTTTCAATAAGGTTTTTGATGTCTTCATTTTAGTTTTTAAATAAAAAAATTGTGTGTAAAAGGCAAAAATGAAAATTGGATGCGTGGAAATTATTCGGTTTTTCGGTACGGAAAAATTATTGGAAAATAAGTTGTCGATAACGTCATTTGTTCCGACACGCCATAAGTAACAATAATAAAAATTATAGCGATAATATATACAATATTTTTTTTAAAGGAAATGAATGATTTGTATACATTGACCACTCGATCGCAACATAAAAATTACTGAATTTGTTTCATAAATAATACAATATATCATTTTTCACTTAATAATAATAATAATAAAATTTATATAAAATAACTATAGTAAAAGAAAAAAAAATTTTTAAAACAGTAAAACAATCAACTAACCACGGCAACACCTCAACCTTTTTTTTTTAATTGTAGTCGACGCCGTTGCCAAGTTGGACCTCAATTATAATAATATATGTGAGGATAATGTATCCCATTTTAAAGATACCCTGTAATATATCATATGTAAATATAACGCAAGACGTTAACCGATAGTGCCTGTGTTTGGTGAGGAGACGTCAAATCAGTAGCCGCCTAGAAACGATATCAAAAAATTTAGTTAATTCAAATTCAAATTCAAATTTTCTTCGAAGATTATTATCATTTACGGAAAAAATTATTATTTGTGATAGGGAAAAAAATTATAAAAATTACTCGACTTTTAAAATAAAGATTTTTTAAAAAAAAACAACAAATTTCATCTTTTTAAAAAAAGTTAATAATTTTAATTAATTTTTTTACATAAAAAAAAAATTTGGTAAAATTGTGCATTTTTTTTATTTTTTTTCATTTTAGTTTATTTCGTTAGATATATGTAATATCAAACAGTATCGGATATCGGTATTTCGTAAAAAAAAAATTTTGTCTAAATTTTTCTTGGCACTTCTTAGTTCTTTTTCATTTCGTTAAATTATATTTTAAAGAGACAATTGGCCACAAATATTACGTAAATTCCAAATTAATAAATTAAAATTTTAAAAATTTGGATTTGATGTCCATGAAAAAACATCAACTGATTGCAGCACTGGCTCAAGGATAAGAAATATTTCGTTGTTAATTATCCTTATACAGTGTGGAACAGCCAAATGGAATAAATTTGATAACGAATAAATGAGAGCGTGTTGGGAAAAACGCTTGGACACGTCAATTTGTATTTTTAGATGCGCATTTTTTTTAAAGGAAAATAATTATATAGGGTGTGTCATGTGACAGTGGCCGATACCAACTTTCTTATTTTAATACAACTCCCTGTATATTATTTATTTTTTAGATTCTTCAGAAAACTCTAGACATAATTCGTGTACAATGTCCCATACTTAATTTAACTGTTTCGGAAGTATTAAGTGTTTTCAGATGTATTAGAAAAATTAACATTAAAATTATTTTATTTCACAAATTCGCTACATTACACTCAATACTTATTGCCCGTTTAGCTCTTAATATTGAGAAAATAAGCAAAAACCATTAATGCGTTCCTTTTTACTGATATGAAATAAAAAAAATACAAAAACAGTTTTGTTTATTTTCGTATAAAACTCATAGCCTTAGCAACTTGTCTGTCTGCATGACAGTAGTGATCAGTGTCAGTGCTATTGTCGTTTGAATTTCGTTAACTGCACGAAATAATAACAGAAAAATAACCATTCTACAAATGATTGGTTATGGAGATAACACACGGACACAAATGGAAGTTTCTCGCTTATTTCACGAAAAATTTACAAATTTGCCGCCTATATCCCAAGGAAAATTAGCAAAATAGAAAAACAGTTTCGCGAGCTTAGTGATGTAAGACAGACAAAAAAAGTAGTTGCCAATGAACTAAGCTATGATGCGAAATTGGATGTTATGCTTGAGTTTCAAGAAAACCCACAAAAAACTGGTCGAAAAGCAGCCTCATTGTTCAACATTAGCCACACATCAATTTTTCGAATATTAAAGGAAAGTAAAATGCATCCCTATAAAATGATGCCAACTTAGGAGCTCATGGAAGACGATATCGACAGGAGAACGTATTTTTGTAAACAAATGATGAAAATGTTAAATAACAATGTGAACCAATTAGAAGATGTTTTGTTTTCAGATGAGAGAAAATTTACACTTCACGGTTATGTTAATCGTCAAAATTGCCGCTATTGGTCTAATGAGAATCCTCACTGATGGAGCACCGCCCCATTACCAGATCAATGTCCGGCAGTACCTGAACAAAATTTTTCCAAATAGGTGGATAGGAAGGCGCGGATCGACAGAATGGCCAGCACGATCTCCTAATCTGACGCCATTAGACTTATTTTTGTGGAGATATGTCAAAAGTATCGTATACAAAACTAAATCACTCAACTTACATGACTTAAAAAGACGAATCACGCTTGCGATTAGTTCAGTCACGCCTGAGATGTTGAGTAACGTTAGAAGACATTTCTATACCAGATTTGCATGTTGCCAAGACGTTCGCAGCGAACATTTTGAACATCTCTTACATTGAAATTAATGTTTTTTTTACATTATTTGTGAAATAAAATAATTTTCTTTTTTTAATGTTAATTTTTGTAATACATCTGAAAACACTTAATATTTCCGAAACAGTTGAAGACAGGTATGGGACATTTTACATGAATTATGTCTAGAATTTTCCGAAGAATCCAAAAAATAAATAATATACAGGGGGTTGTATTTAAAATAAGAAAGTTGCTATTGGTCACTGTCACATGACACACCCTAAATAATTATTTTTTTTTGAAAAAAATGCGCATCTAAAAATACAAATCGATGTCCAAGCGTTTTTCCCAACACGCTCTCATTTATTCGTTTTTGAGTTTATTTCATTTGGCTGTTCCACACTGTATATCTCTATTTGACTAATTTTGACGCTTACGGAGTTATGTCAAAACACCGTCGATATAAGAAAACTTTTGTTAACAAAATTATTATTTGCGAAATAGTGCGTTTTGAGTTGGGCCAGTGGGTTAAGCTAATTTTTCGTAGATTTTAATATCATGTAACTAAAATCTATTATTTGCTCATTTATCATTAATAGCAGTAAATGGCGGAATTTACATAATACATTATGATGGATTATCTGGTAAAGACACACGAGTTGTCAGTACTGTATGCATACAATATCAGTATTTCGAATCATCCATAATTATAGGTAGACATTCAAAACACAAATATTAAATGCAATTATATAACAGTCCAAAAGCTATCCGTTTGCATTTTGCACATAAAAAAAAATATGTACCGATCCAATAATCAAAAATAATAAGATTCCTATTCGATATCTTTTATTTTAAAATTACAGGTGGTAAAATTTAAACTACAAAACTGCGTGTGAAAAGAGAATTAGCGGTTGTGCTTTAAATAGAATGGCGTGACGGATAGTAATGGTGATAGCGAACGTTTTCAAAAGAACCAAGAAATGTCACGACGAGATGGCGCGGTCGTCTCTTCGGCTACCGACGAACGACGAAGCTATACGCGAACACCAAACATTACAACAACAAGTGGGCCTCGCCTGGCGGAGGATGAGGGAAAGGGAGGGGGTGCTACATAATTAGATTATTAAATTTATGATACATAAAGTGAATGTACAAGTGCAGTTGTGATGCCATCACGCAGCTGCCGATCTTTGGGTCACGCAACACTAGACAGTTCTTCGACTCAATGGTAGCCGTTGGTGAACGCGGCCGGAATAAGCGGACCCTGAAAAAAATTCTACGGTTAAAGCCGCCAAATGAGACGTCAATCGATCTGTTAAAAAATTTATGGGTAGATGCATGATATTCACTGTTTTAAATCTGTTACGCTTGCGTTAAAGCCGTTTCATAAATAAATTACATTTAAGTATTTTACCATATTATTTGTTTAGTTCTGAAGTTTGTTCAACTGAAAAGCGTTTTTTGGCAATGTGTCTTTTCAGATAAATGTTTTTGTACTCTTCAGCTCGAGATTAAATAGTATCACCGTATGTGAAGTCAAAACAAAAATCTGCCAAAATACAAGCATTGTTCACATTTGAAGGGAGACCAATGTTAAATAAAGTATTGTTCCCATATTTGGATACAAAGCATCTATTACCTCTTCATCTAAAACAGGGTGTCTTACACTTATAGCCCCTATTACCCCTATTAAACTTCCTATATAACAGCGAACCCCTTTAAAAAAGAGATAGCTAGGTATGGAAGAAAGTAACGTTTTTTATTCAAATATAAGATAATACAGCTACAACAAGCAATATCTTGTTAATTACTGTGATAGGTGGACTTGTTTTTTTGTCAAAAATGAAGTCCATTTTGGAAGCAATTTTGTTTAATTTCAATTTTAATTTTGATTAAGGATCAAGTCGATTTTTATTATAACCAGGTGTGAAAACCCACTTAACAAAAAAAATTTGACACAAAAGCAAAAGGAAATTTACCCCTTTAAGTTAGAGTCTGCTTGTCATACTGACATACTTTTAAAATTAGCTTGCAGAGATCTGTGACATATTCAGCAGTAATTTCTGTTGCTTAATGATCATAAATAAATATTCAGAGTTAGTAGAACATGTAATGTACACAGATGGTTTGAGGAGTTCGTAAGTAAATTAATCGAGAAATTTGACAGTGTAGATGAAGCATATAAGGTTAATTGTATAAGCCATTCAAGGAAGGAATCGTGAATGTTGCTATTAAAGTGTGTGGTGTAAGTAAAAGAAGGAAAGGATGCAGGTTACAAAAAATATGCGTAGAGGTTCAAAAAGCAGTGTCAGAAAAGAAGAAAGCCTATCTGAATTGGCTGGCTAAAAAAGCCAATTAAAGAACGCAAAAAGCAACTATTGAGAATTTAAACAAGGTAAGAAATGAGTATAAAAGGTTGATAGGTCTGGCAAAAGAGGTTCTGGCAAGAAAGAAGGAGAGTGATAAAGATGAATTTAATAAAAGGTTATTTGACGATTTCCAGAACAATATTAAACTTTTCTGGGAGACCATAAAAACAGCCAGAGGTTAAAATACTACCTCGCAACTGAAAAAAATCAGAAACCAAGATGGTAGTGTGGTAAAAGAAGAGAAATGCGTTTTAAAGAGATAAAAGGAGTACTTTGAAATTTTATTTAAAAAAGAGAATAAACAAGAACAGGCCCCATTCGGTGAAATGAGTGAAAGTTGCAATAAAAATAAAATTAGGAAGACAGAGATTGTGGTTGCGTAAATTTATGAAATGGGGTAAAGTTGCAGGGTAAGATGGGATAACGGTTGAAATACTGAAGGCTGGACAATGCATGGTAACTAGTCTGCTTTACCGCCTTTTTTACCTTTTTTGGAGGCGTGGTAGCGTACCAGACGACTGGTGCAAGACCGTTATCGTGCCGCGTTACAAGGAAAAAGGTTCTCAGCAGGACTGTAAGAACAACCAAAGTATTAGTTTACTCAGCATCATCGCCAAACTGTATGCAAAGAGTAACAAATAAAACTAAGGAGATATGGGATGTGCAAACAGGATTTGAAAAATAATTAAAATGTATGGTTTAGGTCTTTTCTTTACAATGTGCAGTCGAAAAATCTTGGCTAAAAGTCAAAAGGTCTACTGCGCTTTCGTAGACTTCGAAAAGGCCTATGACAGAGTGAATTGTGGTCAACTTTGTGTATGTATGGGGTGAGGGTAGTTTAATACAAGCACTGATATTACTCTACGAGGATTCACCTGCTTGTGTCAAGATAAACGGACCTTATATCGGTTTAACATAAAAAAAACGTGTTGAACAGAAAAGTGTGGCTTTGCCATGGCTGTTTAACTTCTACAGAGAGGATTATTTAAAATATTTGAAAGAGTGTGCTTATGGATTGTAAATAAATGGTGAAGTATAGCCGAAGTGACTCGGTTGGATAAAGTGAACAATAGTGTAATAAGGGAACGCTGTGGTGTAAAAGAAGATGTGGTTAGAAAGATAAATAAAAAAAATGCAAAGATGGTTTGGACACGTAAAAAGAATGAATGAAAAATTTTTAACGAAACAGATTTATTAGGCAAAGGTGAATGGACAAGTCTGTAGAAGACGACTTTGACGAACAAATCTCGATCAGATCGACATTTTGTAAAGAAAGGCTAGGTGAAGAGTACCAACAACCGACGAGCATGTATGAGAGCACCGATAAAAGTAAATGAAGCAAAGGATGTGTGTAAGAAACGTAGCAAGTGAAAGAAAGTGGTCTCTCCTGCCCTTAGGAAAAAAGGAGTGACTATACGTATGTAACTGCACAGGTAAATATAAAACGTTTAAATTATTGGCCTCACATGCGTAGCTCTTGTCGTATTAAGATTTCGAGGATCTTGTGCGTAAAAAAAATTCAGGCATGTCATTATCGGTAATAAAATACAGGGTGTGCAATATCTGCATATCAAATTAAAATAAGAAAATCTAGCTTTCTTTTAATAAAACACAATGCATATTTTTATTTTTTCTAGCAAATCAACAAGAAACTTTAACTTGTGTTGGGCATGTTCTATACCCACCTTTGGCAGATTTCAAAATATTTTCCGGTTTTTTCATTCACGTAAAATGTCCACTGCAAAATTTCAAACATGATACAGATAAAAGTAACATTTTGACAGTTTGATTTAATTATATAAGTTAGATTTAAGTAAAAAAGCAACAATTTTAATGACAATTAGATTCTAATAATATAACAAAAATATTAATAAAATGTAAAAAACTTATTTGTTATGAAAAGTTAAAGAACTAGTTTTTTTTTTTAAAGTTCAAATAAAAGTCCTTCTTGCAAAGTGCATTTATTTATTTTTTTAATCAGTAACTCTTTTTTTTGACACACAATAAAATAATTGAATTTATCTTTTAATTATTAAAATATTAATAATTGTTAATTTTTCAGTGAACCTTTTTAATTAATGCATATTTTTTGGAAAAATAATTATTGACTTTTTTGAGAGTAAAAATGACAGTTAATATAACATTAGTGACATTTCTGACATTTCATTTATCCTTTTTAATATGCCCGAACTATAGCTACCATAAAAAAACTGGTAAATTAAAGAATGGTCATGGTTAAAAAAAACATGATACTGCTATGCATTTTTTGACAATTTTTACCTACTAGGTAAGAACTTACACCATACACTTCTTTTACAGTGTGGGTTATTGAAGATCTACCGTCGGTAAAATTAAGGCATACTTTGATATGATACTATGAAAAAGTTATAGTATAGTATTTTTAAAACGAAACATTTTGTAGGTCAAATATAAATGTCAATTGAACAAGCTTCACACTTCAACGAAGTTTTTTGTGATACCTACTTCAAATCCTGGAATGTCCTTAAATGCCTGCAAATTGAACTTTTCATAACTTTAAAATTTGTTACGAAAGCTTGGCTATAGCATTAAAAATTTTACTAAAAAAACTTTTGATGATATGTACCTTGTATCGTAATTGAGGGTTAAATTTATACAAACAGTTATAAGTAGGCATTTGTTGAATTTACACGTCAATTTTGACAGACATCGGAATCCTGACTGCCAATGCATCAAAATAAGTGGAAGCTAATGAGATTACATACAAAAGTACAGTGTGTGTCTCTCATCCATTCTAATGTTACCTTTAACTTTTGGATCACGCACAGACTCAAAGATAGCTATTGGTGAATGCAGTCGGGACTAGATGACCCTGAAAAAATTGCAATCAGGAAACAAGCTATCGTAAGCAATGCGTTTTCTACGATTATGAATGTATTCTGATAACGAAATAAATGTACGAGTATTACCGCGATATTACCATCACCAGTACAATTTTAACAATGTATGAGTACAAAGATTTAACCAAGAATTTTAAAACAAAGTAAAAAAAAATTAATCTTATTTTATATTATTACCAAATTTTAAAAGAAATGTGTCAAAATTTCATAACTTTTTAACTTTTTATCACTGAGCTATAGTGGTGATAGATTTGTTATTTTTAAAACAATGGAAAATAAAAAACGAAATATCGTATATTGATTAATCACTTATATTTTATGAAAAACATTTTTGTAAAGCTAATAAGAAAGCTACTTTGCACACAAAAAATCATTTTTCGTTGGTTTCCTTAATTAAAACATCGATTTCCCGCACTCGGGATTACTAAATCTGAGATCCGAGGATATATACGGGATCAAGTCAAACAAAAACAAAGAGAGCGGTAAAAAGAAGCACCACGGGAAACCATTCTTCAAAGAACCGACAATACATAGAACTAAAGAACTACTGAAGATGTAGTGAGATTTTTAAAGTGAAATTTCTTTAGTATCGTTTTGATTTAAAACTTGATAAAACAAAAAAGCGACACTTAAAAGAGACAAACAAATAAATCTGTAGGGTTAAGCCTGCGAGAGAATTAAATAAAACACAGCGTTTCCCCTATAGGAAAAAGGCGTGATTTTATGTATGTATGTATGTTTCATACTATTTGGTCTCCTTTTTGTGTGCTGCTTCGTAGCCTTCCCATTTTTGTCAACTAAGCATTGTAGATATATGTGAGCCTGTATATTGACGAGTCAAACCGAGAGAACATGGCATCGTATAGTGAGTGAGTGTGTACATAAACGCATCAATGACTGAGGTCACTATCCACCATCGCACTATCAGGAAAATCCTACGAATTCTTGACTCCAATAAGGCAGTAGGACCAGATGGAATTCCGACAATTGTCCTGAAGACCTGTGCTCAAGAGCTCACCCCAGTTCTCTGTAGACTCTTCAAGTTATCATACAGCAAAGGAGTATTTCCGTCCATGTGGAAAAACTCTAAGGTCCAACCGATTCCGAAAAAAAAAGGAAAAAAGGAAAAAAGACTATTCCTGCAAATTATCGCCCTATTGCATTGCTCTCAGTCATATCCAAAGTTAGGGAAAAAGCGATTAACACAGAACTTATCAAATATCTGGAGAAATTTGAGATAATCCATGACGGACAATATGGATTTCGACAACTTCGGTCTACTGGAGATTTGCTGGCTTATGTCACTCAGCTCTGGACAAACACTATTGAAAAGTTTGGTGAATCTAGTGCAATAGCCTTGGATATATCTAAAGCCTTTGACCGCGTTTGGCACCAGACATTGTTAAGTAAATTATCTGTCTACGGTCTTCCAACCAAACTGCGCCAATGGCTCTTGAGCTTCATGCAAGATCGCTCCTTACATGTGGCAGTTGACGGTATTTCTTTTAATGCGTTTAAAACTAATGCCGGAGTCACCCAGGGTTCCATCCTGTCCCCCACCTTATTTCTTTTACACGTCAACGACCTCTTGAAAACCACCACGAACCCCATTTACAGTTTCGCAGACGATAGCACACTTGTCTCAACTTTCACATCCTATCGATCACTTTCGGTGAATGATACAAATAGACTTAGGCAGGAATAGGTTGATTCCATCAATAGAGATCTTGAAGCAATTGTCGAGTGGGGAACCAACAATCTTTTTCAGTTCAACGCCCAAAAAACACAAACTGCCACGTTTTCCAAGAAAGTGAATTCCTCAAATCATCCCATCACAATGTCCGGAAATACTCTTAAACCAAGTCCCTCCATCTCGATTTTGGGAGTCATGGTGTCCAATAATATGTCTTGGCATGACCATGTTGCTAACATCGCAAAGTCGCCAAGCCAGAGGCTAGGTTTTCTGTGGAAAGCTAGAAAGTTTTTTACTTCTGATCAACTGTTGACGACGTACAAGGCTTAAATCCGACCTTTACTGGAGTATTGCTCGCACATTTGGGGTTCAGCACCAAGGCATTCTCTTCGTCTTCTAGATTCCATTCAGAAAAAAACCATTCGTTTGATAAACAGCTCAACTCTCACAGATACCCTTCACCCTCTAGAACATAGAAAAAGAGTTGCAGACCAGTCATTGCTCTACAGATATTTCCATGGCAGATGCTCCAGAGAAATAAAAACTCTTGTACCACCATTGGCCACATTCGGCCGAAGAACTCGGCACGCTGATCAGTCTCACCCATTTACTTTCAAGATTGACACTACAAGGACCAATCTTCATCAAGAATCCTTCTTTTACAGGGCTGCTACGGAATGGAATAAGCTTCCAAAATCAGTTTTTCCAGAGAACTATGACCTGCAACTTTTTAAAAAGCGTGTCCACAATCATTTCCTTTCTATAATTCCTTCCCCTTCTAATAGTCGCAGTGCGGGCCGTCCGCGGCCCACACGATAGGTCTACCCTTTTTGCGACTATTTTTATAAAAAAAAAAACATTCATCTCGTTCTCTCAAAGTCTAGTTTACTGAAGTGTCACTTCTATTGCGTGTGAACTGCACACACACAATTTATTTTAAATAATTATTATTTTATTCGTGGTAGGGACTTTTGGTTAACCTGGTGAATTAATAAAACATTAAACAAATTTAGTAGGTACAGAAAATGATTGTTTCATTGTTTATTTTTCAATGGATTATTTAGACTCACAACGAGAACATGTTACTGGAATTTCATTGGTTAAATCTTTTATGATACCTCGTATTATAGGTAATATTATAAAGCAACCAACTTTAGTTACCTAATGTACCTATGTATAATAGCCAAAAATATAGTCTAAAAAGTCAGTCTAAAAAGATTAGGGTTGGACACAATAGATCTATTAAGGGTCGCAAGGTAAGGGCGACCTACGCCCCACTTACATGATCCCTAACCTGGAAGATTAGGATTCGTATATTTATAGGTACATCAATTTAACACATAGTTTTAAAAGTTTTGCATTAAATTAATTCTGAAGTAATAGGTTAGGTTTATTTTAAATTTAAATAATTAATTTGATATTATCAAAAAAAAATTGGCGATTTTTAAATTAAATATGTCATCGTAAAATTTAAATAAAAAAAATATATTTGCATTTCTGGTATCAATGCAAGCTTAAAGACGCTGTGGCATGCTGCTAACAAGATAAGCCATCCGTTCTTGCCATTCTTCTGTAGCAGCTACGACAAGCTCTTGAAACAACCTGAGAGGATGTCTTCGAATACGAATTGCTTTTGAAAGCATATCCGAAGCATAACAGTTGATATCCTCCATTTCAAGCTCTTTTCCACAATCTAACGTGAGCCTGTAAAACTTCTCTAAAATACCTTTTACCAATCATTGTCCCTTCAACGTGGACTAATTCATAATGGTCATCAGACACAATTTCTGCCCAAAACATAGCAGTATGTTTTGCTTACTCTGAAGATAGGCGCAAGTGAACATAAGCGAGTTGGGAAGCTCTGGTTAATTCTCTCCTAACATGAATTCGAAAGCTATAACTTTATTAGAAAACATAATGGAATTCCAAAATCCTTCAGGTAACTGCATTGTTTTGTTTAGCATACTGCAGTCGATGAATTCGGTGCTCATATTGTAATTAGGAAACTCTTAGTGACCGTCATGATCTCAAAACGAACTATTAGCTTCGTTTGCGTAGTGTAGAGGTGGAATTTGAAGTGCACGTCTTAGTTTATTCCAAAGTTGTAGAATTTGTGGGGCGAAGACAGCAAGTATTGTATAATGGTTGTGTAACTAGATCAAATTTCAATATTTGATTTACTATACCTAAAGTGACACTCTTAGGCTAATAATCTACAAGTACAAATTGTTCGGTAAGCACTATTATTGACCTCTTTTGAAAAGTAGTAATTTATAGTAACTAAATAAAGTAGGTTCTTTACGAACCCTTAAGCCGATCAGAAGTTTTTTATTACCACCCTATTCTAGAACCTACAATGCCTAAGTTCGAGCATTACAAATCAGCATGCTGCGGTTTTTTCAAATGGTTATAGTTATACTTATAGTTATACTTATAGCAGTTCTGCTTTTGTTTAGTAACACGCCTCCTTGCACTTCTAGGTCTATCTCGCACAAAATTAGTCTTTACATAACGATTCCTTTTGCAAAAAACTACTTAGTGACGCACCAAATCTTTACGAATAACTTATTAAAGCAACAATTTTGGCGCGGTCGATTTATTGAAACGTTTCAAACTGATTTTTTAAAATGTTGTGCACCTTCCGATGTTATATCAAAAGTACAGTCAAAAAATATTTTTGTTTGCTCAAAATGTTTGTATGTTTTTCAAAATACTGTTACAATCCGGACTTGTTTATTTATCGGCATCCGAACATCGAGGGTACATATTAATGACCCCTTTGTTCGCCTTCGCCTGGTAAATTCTCGCGGAGTCCAGATGGTTCTGTCGCCTTCGCGAAAAAGGGTCGAATTATGATTTACAGGTATAAAAAAGACAGCAGCCGCGGACAGTTTAGTTTTAAAGTATTAATGATTTTTGAAATTTAAATAGGTATAAAAAGTATTAAAAGTTGTATATCTAAGTGATTTATAAAAGTAAAATTAATTGTGTAAAAGTATTGTAAAAAAAAATGTTTTGTTGCTGTATCGAGAGTTTAAAATCACTAAACCCAAGAAAGAACTAAAAATTCGTAACAATACATTTAAAACATAAGCAACATTTTACAAAAAAAATTTTAAATTATTTGAGCATGTCAGGTAATGCAAAACTTTTAAATATATGTATTTTGGAAACTGTTTTATGGGAAAAAATATATTTCATTTAAAGTGTAACAAAATTAATTAATACAACACAACAAATTATTTAGCCTACTGTAAGTATTTAAATCTGACGTGAAAAAAATGGTAATAAGTCGATAGAACTTTAGTGGTATTATTTTTATTTTTAAAAACTTTCAAAATGTTTTGGTACATAACAACAATGATTTCTTTTTGGTACTACTGAATTCAAAAATGTACGCATAAATTTTAGCAACACCTAAGGACTAGATTCTCCAAAAACGACAATTTCTAAGAGAAGTAAAAAAGGTCTAGATCTATAATAATCTTAATCTAAACCAATCAGTAACTTAGTCTGAATGATCTCAAAAAACTGTCATACCACAAGATATTTTGTGTAAAGGTGAAAGTTTTAATTTGGTAGTCATTGTTACCTGTTAGCTGCTCAAAATTGTAGGAATATTATTTGGTGCCAGGAAATATTTCTGGCCTATCAATTTAATAGCACTATGCAAAGCCCAAATTAAAACAAGCCTGAAATATTGTTTCTACTTATTTCTTCACTGACTCATCGTAGAGCGTTAATAATTTTTTCTTAACTTGATGAAAATTTATATTTATGTAAATTACAAATTAAAAAAACTAATGTTTAAAACTCTTTAATTTATTAATTAAAATACCGTGACAATTGTTTAGGCGACACAGTGCTTCTTGTTATTTGTTAATTTCTATTGCTTTTAAATATGATAATTTTTATATTTTTTTGGCAGAATCCAATATTTTAAAATTATAATTTTCAAAATTTGGGTGTACCTACTGCATAGTTAGATCGAATGTCTTTTTAACCAAGTAATGTACCTATTGTGTTCTTTGTTTCTTGTTAAAAAAGATCTATCTGTCTTATCTATATATGTGTTTGGACATGTAGACTTGAATAATTAATATTGTTAGGCACTACTTCGCGCGAAATAAGTCGGAGCAAGGTGAAACGTCAAAAAAACAGGACGGTTTTGGAATAAACCTGCTTGAAGGTAAACAAAGAATAAAATACAAATTTAAAATGGGTAGACCGATAAATAAGAACTACTTTTTGGAAACAAAAAAGGTAATTGCTAATGTAATTTAGTTTATAAAAAAGTTTCAATTGATAATTATAATGACAGGGTATTGGTTGCGACAGAAATAACAAAAAAGGTGTTTTAGTGTCCACAATGAGACTCAAAGAGTGGACAAGTAAGCAACCTTATATTTTATCTCCGAAAACATCTAAAGTATTTGTATGCAAAACACAAGTAGGTTTTGAAAAGTAATAAACTTAAAAAGTACTTTTTATATTAGGTTTTTAGTGGCAAAAAACACCCAAAAATAAAGATGTATTATTGGAAAGTTACGTAAGGTTAAAGCGTACAGAATTTTTGATTTTTTACCCCATCGCCAATTTGTTGTTTTAAGTATTTGTCGATAATATTAATAAATATTTGGGTAAATTCAATGATACACGTTTGCTCTGTCAAAGTCAATGTATATTCTAATTAATTTTATGCAACATACAATACATGTCATCAGCAGTAGTGCCAAGGTACCTAAAAGTTTAAATAAAAGTCACTAAAACTCTGATAAAAAAAATGTATTTGAACAAGAATTCACTATGGTTACCATTAGCTTTATTAATTAGAATTAGAAGAAGGCATTATGACGCCCTAACAATTGTCATGGTTTTTAATTAAAAACTTTAGAAATTATGATAAGCTTTAATAAATTCATCCAACTGTAGTATGTTTTAAATTTTTTTTATTTTTTAGACTGATATTAACAAATTTCTATTTACGGTCATTTAGCCACCGACGATATTTTGCATCTAGCCATTAGCTGTACATCATAAAAACCATCAATTTAAAAAAAGATAGTTGCATGATATTTTGGCCAAAAAACATAAAGGAACTTGGTAAGGATCATAAAACTTTTGAAATAATAGAATAATACTAACATTAGGTAAAACATGTTGGCTACTTTTTATAATGGTATAACTTTGAATAAAATTTGTCAAGTAGGAGTAATTTATGTAATTCGTTATGCAATCTAAATTTATAATTGCATCTGAATTTATATGGCGTGCTAGTAGAAAGCAAAAAATATAAAATATTTTAATATCTTATCTTATCTTTAATATCATCTTTGGCATTTTTAAACAAATGATTAACTCACAATAACCTTCCTCGTAGTAACGAATTTCTTAGCATTAACAACCCCTTAGTCACCAATTTATTAATAAGATCGTAAACGTAAAGTAAGCATCTCGAGAAAGATAGTCGCATTTGGTAGTCTTTAACTAAAATAGATACGTGAATATAATAGATACTTAAAAATGGACTTTGTTGCTTTTAATTAGATTTTCTTTACGAGGGTGATTCTTTACATAATCTTTTCATGGGATACTTACTCGACTGGCGAATATTATTCTGTTTTTACGTAAAATGGTCGTAGTGGTATTTGTAATTTTAAATTCTGCACCTGAGAAACAGTTTTTGATTGTTCGTTACCTGTTTTGGGTAAGGATATAAAAGATAAGACCTGCGATTAAGTGGTAGCGTAAAGACTTTCGATATAGCTAACGATGCAAACTTACCGGACTGTAGTTAAGCGGTGCCCTGCTAACCGCAATAGCCGGGAAGCTGCTAGGCTGTGGACTTGCGGCTTGGACATATCCGACGCTGTCAGCGCTGCTGTTGTACATATCGATCGTGGGCCCCGGAGAATTAGCGGCGGGAAATCCGGCCCTGGCGCCGGTCGTGTGCGGAGAGGCCGGTGGGCCGAATCCTTGCGCTTGCGCCTGAGCCGCCGCCGCTGCTTGGTAATTGTTCATCACTGCAAAGGAAATGGAGAAATGGTGGGGTTGTGGTGCTGCTGTGGGCGATTGCTGATGGTGATGGTCGGCTCCCGAAGGCTGAGGCTGTACCTGCCAAGGGCTGCTCGGAGATCCTGAGGGATACAATTTAGGAAATAGTCTTCTGGAGCCGACCTTTACCTAACTTTTATCGTGTGTTTCTGTGGCTTTACAACAATTCAATCGTTGATAGACTCTACTCTTCGAACAAATCTTGGAACATTAATTTATTGGTTAACAGTTTACGTAACTTTATACCATCATCTAGGATGCAACTAAAGAGTCCAATGATTATGCAAAATGAATTGTTCTAAAGCTTTTTAAAAACAATTTGCCAATGAATGGAATATTTATTAAAATAAATAGGTCTTTTCCATGAAGTAACCGTAAATTAAAAATGTATTATTTAATTAAATATCAATCTATTTGCTTATTTTAATTTTTAAATCGGTAGCATTGTAGCCCCTACGGGAAAAGGCGTGACTTTATATACATATGTATAATAACATGGCTCGAGAAATTATAGTCTTCAGTAAAATTTGACAACTTTTTTATAATTTTTTAAGTAATTACTAGGATGTTTTTACTTTTAAAGAGAATGATCATTTAAAGCGCACCAAAAAGACAAACACTTTTATGGTCATAACGACGTCTGACAATAAAGTAATAAAGCTGTTACGATGGGGTTACTTAATTTTTAAATGGTACACTGCTTATCTACAAAGCGTTGCAACATTTCTTTATTGTTCATAACAGTGGAGAGAGCCATTAGGCTCTTAGTAACCGAATCGTTTTTTTCTTAACTATTTTTAAAAAGTAAAAATGAATTCCTTTTATTGATTACGAGGGCAGTTTGATAAGTCAGTGACTTTTTGAATTTCCCGCTCAGTTACTCCAAATGCAACAGTGCTGCCGTCAACTATAATCTATCAGTGGGCAACTTTCTAATTTTGAGCAAGCTACGTCGTGCAGTTGGTGTTTGATAGCCGTTCAAAGCAGACAACCTCGTGAATTTTTACGAAAATAAAAAAAAGTTAATTTCGTGTGCTGATTAAGCATTACTTTTTACGTAAAAAATCCATCACTGAAACTAAGGAAAGACTTGATAAATACTACGGGGACTCGGCACCATCAATTTCAATGGTTAAGAAGTGGTTTACAGAGTTCTATTGTGGTCGTACCAGCACTAGTGACGCCGAACGTCCAGGTCGCCCAAAAGAAGTGATCAAGCCGGAAATCGTCGATAAAATCTATGAAATGATATTGGATGATCGGAGAATGAAAGTGCGTGAGTTGGCTCATGCTGTAGGTATCTCAACTGAACGGATACATCATATTTTACACGAATATTTGGACATGAAAAAACTCTCTGCGAGATGGGTGTCGCGATTGCTCACACTCGACCATAAGCGCAATCGTGTGACCACTTCAAAAGAGTGTTTAGCAATGTTCAGCCGTAATCCGGACGAATTTTTGCGCCGTTTTGTTACTGTGGATGAAACATGGATCCATCACAACACGCCAGAGACCAAGGAACAATCGAAACAGTGGGTTGCTCGGGGTGAACGTGGACCAAAGAAGGCGAAACAAAGTATGTCAGCCAACAAGGTCATGGCCACAGTTTTTTGGGATGTACGTGGTGTCATTCAAATCGATTACCTCAAGAAAGGTAAAACGATCACCGGCGAATATTATTTAAAGCTTTTGAACAGATTCGACGTTGATTTGAAGCAAAAACGGCCGCATTTGGCGAAGAAGAAAGTGCTGTTCCATCAAGACAATGCACGTGTGCACACTTGTCTAGTCACGATGGCCAAAATCCACGAATTGGGATACGAACTGCTACCCCATCAAGCATATTCTCCAGATTTAGCTCCCTGCGACTATTTTCTGTTTCCAAACCTAAAGAAATGGCTGGGCGGTAAGAGATTTGAGTCGAATGAAGAAGTCGTTACCGAAACAAACGCGTATTTTGAGAGCTTTGAAAAAACCAATTATTTGGAGGAATAAAAAAATTAGAAAAACGCTGTATCGAGCTAAAAGGTGATTATGGAGAAAAATAAAATGTTTATTTGCGGAAAAAAATTTGTTTTATTCAAAAAGTCATTGACTTATCAAACCGCCCTCGTATTTATGTTTAAAAATTGGAAATAGTCGCGGGGAGCTAAGTTAAATACAAGTTAGTAGTAATTAAACAAAAGAAATTGTTTTTTAGTCAAAAACTACAGGGAAGGCATTGTGTGTGAGTGCATTGTACTAATAATCAATTCAACAATCTTCTGCCACAAATCAAGTAAACGTCGCCACAGACGTTCTTGCAGTTTTCAAAAATCCTAACTAATTAATTTGATTGATATCTTGCCTTCCCGTTACCCATTTGAAGTGATTTTTGTCCCTAAAGTGGCGTTAAAAAAATAATGAACATCTTAATTTTTTATCTTTCTGGATCGCACCGAAAATTGTATTAAAAGTAATCTCATTATTTAGTAAATCAATATGCCTACCAAACAGGCAAATCTACGGTTTTAGCACTAAACAATCTAGTAGGAAAAATCGGCCATTCCACTAAACACAAGAAATTTGCGATGACAGCTTTTCTAGATATAGAAGGAGCGTTCAATAACGCCCTACCACAGTCACTCTATACATAAATTAGAGATAGAGGGATCGACAGTAAAATCTGTAACTGGATCAAAAGCATGATTGAAAATGCGAGAGGGAACAGATGTCAGTCAATCCCCGGAAAATTGTAATTATGCCTTTTGCAAAAAGGAAAAAACTAGATAAGCTTCGGCAGCCTGTCCTTTACGAAGAGAGCATTCCATTTGTGGCGGAAGTAAAATACCTGAGTGTAGTTCTGGATAAAAGACTCACCTGGAACGCCCACTTAAAAATAACAATAAACAAAGCCAGATTTTTTCTCTGAAATCTCAAAAGAGTATGTGGCAAATTTTGAGGAATGAACCTCAAACAGATTTACTGGATTTATCAAACAATGATAATAACTATGATCACGTATAGTTCAGTAGTCTGGTGGACCAATGGGTTACAACAGACAGCTAGAGCAAAGCTTGCTGGCCTTCAGCGGCTGGCATGCCTGGCCATAACTAGAGCTATGTCCAGCACTCCAACGGCAGCGATGGAACACCTCCTACATCTTCCTCCCCTAGATATTCTCTTAGAGAGGGAGGCCGGGATAGTTTTCTACAGATTCCTGTCTTTGGAAATACAAATTAATGAAGAGCAACTCGGGAATCACTCCGGGATACTGAGTGAAACAAAAAACCATCAAATTCTCGGGATGGTTCCTGACTTGCTATCCACAAAAATACACGTAGAAAATTCGTTCAAAGTCCTCTTTCCGAAGAGAGACGAATGGATGAGGGGACAAATCCTCTTCCCAGAGACTGAATACGTGATGTACACAGATGGCTCAAAACTCCAAATGGAGTTGGGGCCGGTGTTTTCAGCAGGAAACCAAAGATTGAAATATCTACCAGTCTTGGCAGGTATGCTACAATCTTTCAGGCTGAAGTCTTCGCTATCGAATTGTGAGCAAGAGAGTTGACCAACAGACCTCCAGCAAACAAAAACAGAAGTATAATATCAGACAGCCAGGCTGCTTTAAAAGCACTGAGCTTCCACAAGATAAATTCTAAACTTGTATGGAATTGCATTGAATCCTTAGAGTACCTTGGTGCGAACAACAGGGTGACCCTACTGTGGGTACCTGGGCACCAGGGGGTAGAGGGAAACGAAAAAGCCGACAGCCTTGCAAAACAGGGGGCCGAATCTGCGTTCACTGGACCAGAACCGGTTTTTGGAGTCACCACAAGTGCCGCCAAAACAATGATTTCGGACTGGGTGGAGAGAAACATACTCACGTACTGGTCCAGTATACCAGGGTGAACTAACTTGAAGGCGTTTCGACCTTAACCCTCGAGAAACACAACTAAGCAGATCCTAGAATAGAGCAGAAATGACCTGCGTATTCTAACGGGACTGCTTACAGGACACTGTCATCTAAGATACACCTTAGAAAGATAGGTCTGAAACAACAAACGGACTGTTGGTTTTGCTGCGTGGAAGACAAAACTGCTGAACATATAATTAGTTCATGCCCCGGCCTGGGAAGAATAACGTTCAACATATTTGGTTACACTAACCTAGAACCTACCGATTTGAAAAAAATCTCACCCTATACAACCATGAACTTCGCAAGAAGGGCTGGTTTGTGCCTCTAGGGGTGAGCCACAATAGACCTACTAAAGGTCGCGGTGAAGGGGATACCACGCCCCACTTACATGATACCTAACCTAACCTAGTAAATCAGTATGAATCCTTAACTTTTTAAGAATGTCTGTGCAAACTTGTAAAGGGTCGTCTATTTAATGCCGAAAAATATTTTTTGGAAACATCTTCATGTTTAAATTGTCGGGCAAAATATTTTTAACTGTTCTGTTAATTTTGACCATATTAGCTATTATTATAATTATAAATCATAAATTCTTTTTAACATATCTTGTTTAAAAGCTGACTTTTTAAAAAATAATATGACCTATGTTTGAAATTCACAGATTTCTCTAAGGCGTATTTTCAGGAATTGTTTGACACCCATTTATTTTAACCCTTTTATTAACGTGTACAATTTACATTTTCTTTGTAAATTAGTGATTCTGAGTGTACCGCGGCCAGGTAATCTCGCCCTTAAAATTACGGAAAACACACTCCTCTAGCAGTCAAGCAAGGAAGTCGCATTAAAGTGTAAAGTTCTCATTCTAACTTATCTTTTTGTAGTCGTTAAATTTTGCAAAAAAATAATCAACTAATATTAATTAATTAGTGATTTATAAATGTTACAGTGAATTTTTATCTACGTTTTTGAATCGACGTCATTTTTTTGTTTGTGTGTTGCAGTGTTGTAAAACTTAATTAATTTTCGGGAAGTGTGGTTGACATATATTTCTTAGATTGGCTAAACTTAGTATATATACAGAGTGGGCCACGGAAAACAGTCCACCCCGATATATTTGGCAGTATTCATAAGAATTTAAGGAATAGCTAAAACACCTCGATTTTTGTTTCAAGGGGGACACATTTTTACCATACAGATATCTGTCATTTGTCAACCCCTCAACCTTATTACACTTCCCCAACCCCTTAATTTAAAATAGTAATGGACAATGGGCACATCATTGGAAAGTCATTTAGATAGAGTATTTAGGCATATGATTATCTATAACGAGCTCTAGTTCTTTAGTGTCAGATCTCAAATTTTATTTGACGTCGCGTGGTCGAATTTAGTTTAACTTTTTCACAAAGGTGATTTTTATACTCCATATTAACCAAAAAGTTATAAAAGTTTAACGTTGCAATCTATTATTTTTGACGCATTCTCTTGTCAATGTAAAAACACTGTGTTATTATTTTTGAAGAAAACCTTGGAATTTATGATTTATTTGTTTTTTTTAAAGCTGTATGCTTTCAAAACAATGTTTAAAATCATAGTTATTTATAGTTATTAAAAAGTGAATCTTAGTTTATTCCTACTTTATTTATAAATAATAGCGCAATCAATATCGGTCATGACATATTGGCAAAAAATTATTATTATATTATATTACGTCAATTATTTTTAAAATAAAGTTTATATTTATATTTAAAAAAAATCCGGTTAAAATAAAAAGCCTACGTCAAATATTATTGAAACAATAAGGCAGTAATCCCAAGAAAGTAACTTTTTTTCCAAACGCTTTTTTCACAAAGACACTAAAAATAATGAACAAGGACGAAAAACAAACGTACAAGTGCGACTTATATCTTTGTGTGGGTGTATGTGTGTGTGTGTGTCTGTTATTACATGGGTTAAGCAGAATTACCTGACAAGGCCTGAGTCAACAGTGGCGTGTTATTATTCGGGGTGAGCTGTCCATTGGTTAGATCCACTGAAAGCACAGAGACAAACTAAATTAGAAACACAGAAAAAACCAAACACAATCGCGTTTATTTTTGTATTACATGTAACGAACAGTTTCAAAGGATGTGACATTCGATTTTAAGTTCAAGAGAAACGGTAATATTTTCTGGAAATTTTATCGGACTTACTTTTAGCGAAGCTACAATAAAATTAGATTTGATTAAATTATAGCAAAAACAAAATGGATCATTCTTATTACTTCATAAGTACGATAATACAGAGTACGACATAATATTATTCAAGTACTTAGTGGAATTACAGATAAAAAAATGCATTTATTAGCTACTGGAGTAACGGTGGAGAAGTATACTTCTTGAAAACCAAAATTTTCATTGATAAAGATATTACCTGCAATCATCTAGACTATTTATATAATTAATTGGTGCTTTAAAATGTCACCCTTTTATATTTTATATTCTTAAAGAATATGGATAGAGGTTTCTTTCTCTTCCTTGCAAAATCTTCTAGCTTTTCTTCTATGTACTAATCCGAGTTTCTTAAGGTGTCACCTTAACCGGCATTGCCCTTTTAAAATTTCTGTTGTTATTCTGAGCTTATTTTTACTTCTGCTAATGCAGTCATTGGATATCTTTTGATTTTAGTTTCCCATTAAAAACTTTATAAGCAGCCAGAACGTGTCTAAAAAGGCACGACTAAATAAGCATAGAAAAGTGCTGTTTCTATACTTATGTATAGTAGTGAATGTTGGGTTTGGCAAAAGAAGCATGAGAAGGTGAGATTAATGCTGTGAAGATGAGTAGTCTGAGAAGTAAACCTGGAATAACTGTAATGAAATAGTGTGATAAGGGAACGCTGTGGTGTAAAAGAAGAGGTAGTAACAAAGATAGATAAAAAAAATAATGCTTAGATGGTTCTGACAAGTAGAGAGGATAGATAAAAGAAGATTTACGAAACATATTTATAATTTATAATCGTGAATGGGCAATTCATTGAAGGTCAACCCAGGCGAACGTATCTTGATCAGATCAATATTGTTTTAAAAAAGTTTAAACCAAGAGTACCAGCCACCAACGAGCAATAATTAAAATTGAAGAACCGTAGAAAGTGGTCTCTGCCTACCTCTACGGGAAAAAGGCGTGACCATATGTATGTAGTAACTTTGCGTGCCATATTCTATTTATTATTGAAATCTTTTGTCTGTTTTTTTTTCATCCATTTTTTTGTGTAGTTTATTTGGTTTCTCTAATCACTTATAATAGACCATTTTGGAGCTGATTTCATAGGAGTTTAAAACAATAATGGCTACTTGGCTGTCTGACATGATGATAATTTCTTGCATACAAAAGTTCATTTCTAAATTGAACTGGACACATTTTCCAGTAGCATAGACTTCTGTTTAGAAAATGCTCGGATTTTCCTATGCTTTCAGAGTATTAGGTTCCAGGTATCTTGGCTATTAGAAAAGATTTGTTGGTAACAATTATTTGCAAAGAAGCTAAAATTAAGATTTTGGTTCTTTTTTAGTCATTAAATAAATTAAATAAATATTCACACAAAAAAAATAAATTGTTAAAAATCTTAAAACAAAAAAGCATATTTAATGGATTAGAACTTGAAGTTTTCCATTTTCTTGTACTATAAAGGGTACAGTTAAGGAGAACAATTTTATTTGCGAACTTTATTTAAAAAATGTCCAACAAAATGCGGTATACAAAGGTGGCGCTAGTAGACGCAAGTTTACATCTAAACTTAGTTGTTATAGATAAAGTGAAGTATGTCAAAGGCAAATAAATACGCAATAATTTTTAAATAAAACAATTATGCAAAAAAAGTTGCTCTAGTGAAGGTAAAATTAAAAAAAAATAAAAATACACAACATCCTTTGTCCCTTTTTTAAAACTTTTTTTAAAAAGGGTATTCTGCTGAGGTAATTCCATTTCAATTCAACATAGTTTTAAAGACAATTGAACACTAAGATTGTTTTCCCTATCTTTATCCTTCATAACATGTACTTAAGAACAGCCAAATCTGTCATACAGTGTGAAACAGCCAAATGGAATACATTCGATAACGAATAAATGAGAGCGTGTTGGGAAAAACGCTTGGACACATAAATTTGTATTTTTAGATGCGCATTTTTTTCAAAAAAAAATAATTATATAGGGTGTGTCATGTGACAGTGGCCGATACCAACTTTCCCATTTTAACTACAAACCCCTGTATATTAATTATTTTTTGGATTCTTCTGAAAATTCTAGACATAATTCATGTACAATGACCCATATCTATCTTTAACTGTGTCGGAAATATTAAGTGTTTTCAGATGTATACAAAAATTAACATTAAAATTATTTTATTTCACAAATTCGCTACATTACATTTAATACTTATTTTTCGAATATTAAAGGAAAGTAAATGCATCCCTATAAAATGATGCCAACTCAGGAGCTCATGGAAGACGATTTCGACAGGAGAACGTATTTTTGTGAACAAATGATGGAAATGTTAGATAACAATGTGATCTAATTAGAAGATGTTTTGTTTTCTAATGAGAGCACATTTACACTTCACGGTCATGTTAATCGTCAAAATTACCGCTATTGGTCTAATGAGAATCCTCACTGGATGAGAGAGGAACATACGCAATATCCTGAAAAAGTTAATGTTTGGGCAGGAATTGTTGGAAATCATATCGTAGGTCCTTTTTTTATTGATGGCAACTTAAATGGAGATAAATATTTAGAAGTGCTCCTGAACCAAAATTTTCCAAATCGGTGGATATGGAGGCGCGGATCGATAGAATGGCCAGCACGATCTCCTGATCTGACGCCATTAGACTTCTTTTGTGGGGATATGTCAAAGGTATTGTATACAAAACTAAACCACTTAACTTACATGACTTAAAAAGACGAATCACGCTTGCGATTAGATCAGTCACGCCTGAGATGTTGAGTAACGTTAGAAGACATTTCTATACCAGATTAGCATGTTGCCAAGACGTTCGCGGCGAACATTTTGAACATCTCTTACATTGAAGTTAATGTTTTTTGTTTTTTTTTTTTATTTGTGAAATAAAATAATTTTCTTTTTTTAATGTTAATTTTTGTAATACATCTGAAAACACTTAATATTCCCGAAACAGTTGAAGCTAGGTATAGGACATTGTACATGAATTATGTCCAGAATTTTCTGAAAAATCCAAAAAATAAATAATATACAGGGGGTTCTATTTAAAATAAGAAATTTGGTATCGGCCACTATTACATGACACACCCTATATATTTATTTTTTTTTGAAAAAAATGCGCATCTAAAAATACAAATCGACGTGTCCAAGCGTTTTTCCCAACACGCTCTCATTTATTCGTTATCGAATTTATTCCATTTGGCTGTTCCACACTGTATAGATTTTTTTGATCGTTCTTAATATTTGCACAAAGCAAGGACTGTTTTTTTATTTCATACCACACAGTAAGCTTTTGTTGTTGTACCTCGTTTATTAGTGTAGGTCCCTTAATTGCTTTTGTATTAACATTGCTAAAGTCAATAAAATTATGTCGTATTCTGTATGTATTATAGATCCTTTTTATAATATTATTTTTTTTGTAATAGTTTGTAAATTTTACAGTAAACTTATGTTTTACTTGTGCTCTTTACAGTAAGTGGGCATGATCTTCTGACTTCTGACTTTTTATGTAATATAGTATTTCATAGGAAATAATGTTAATTTAAATTTTATTAATTGCAAAGCATTTAGATTTTTACAAATATTACATTTATTATTGAATTTTTTATTGTTTAATTACAAAAACTGTACGTAAAGATATTTAAAGGCTGCAAAAATGTGTTATATTACGTTAAACATCCCAATTATTCTATAAATATTTTCCAAGACAGTTAAAATGTGTTGTTCGTTGAATAATTTAAAATATTCGCATTTTCGATAAATATATTTGTTACTGTTCACATTTTTGTTCAGTAAATCCACATATAAAAAATCAGTAAAGAGGAAAATTTGCAAATTATCAGACAAAAATATAATTATTTATTTACATTGGTATTGGATTGGATTTAGGATAAATAGTATTTAATAAAAAAAAAGAAGTTCAAATGGTAGAACTGCTAAAAATAAGTCTTAATTATTTTGACTCACGCGTGACTAAATGTCACATCGAAAGAAGATTGATACCCCTCCAATCTTTGTCTGAAAAAGTTTGATTAGAACTAAGTTTCAAAAATGTAAGAGACGTTAGTGTGTGATTTACGATCAAAGATAACATAAAAATGAAACATGGCTATCAAAGTATTTTAAAAAAAGTTATTAACATTATCGACGGAATTTCAATTTTTGATTATAATAATTGTGAAACCAACCAAAAGGCCACCATAATTTCGAACATTTTCCAATTCTTACGATATTTATATCAAAACGTAGACTAGACCATCGTGCAAAAACGAAATTCATTTATTTATTCGTCAGAATCATTACTCTTTAGATTTAAAAATGTTGATATGGGGTCGTAATGCAAAATTCTTAACACATTTTTTACTATTGTATACTTTTTATTAAAAGATTAGGAGATCATTAGGGCAGTTGAGCTACTTAATTAACAATTATTAATGTTTTTGTTCCTTCATAATATTCCATCCACTCACTGAAATTTTTTATGTATAAGTCAATAAAAAAAGTTATATAGGGTGTTCAAATTTTTGATCGATACAGCCCTTAACACATTATAAACAATAAGGTAAAAACATAAACCCTTTTAGTATTTAGTTCACGAAATACAGATAGTTAAAGTTGGTAAACTAAAATCATTTTTCAATTCCGTATTTAACAAGTTATTAAAAATTAAAAAATATAAATGTTTAATAACGTTTAATGGTTATTAAAAGCATTATTATACTGGAAATAAAAATTATCGTATAATTATAAAAAGTTTGAAATAATAAAATAAATCTTAACAAACAATATTAATTTACATGCGCCTTACTTGACAAAAAACCTAAATTTTGACGTTTTCATTTAACGAAAAAAAAAAAGAAAAATGCGATAAATGTTCGTTCTGTTATTTCTGTGTAAAAGTCAGTTGGTGTGGATATTTGTTGATAGTGTCATAAAAAAAGGACATTTGATTAAAAATTAGTAATTTGACGCCAGAACAAGCAGCCAAAATTGTGACATTAAGTGAAGATTAAATATTGCAGCAGTATAAAGCCAAAGTAATTGGTTTAAACCAAACGAGCGTATCTAGAACATTAAAACGGTTAAGAAAAATGAGGGTTACAGTAAAAGAACAATTCCAGGACATCCGAGGTATACCATCCTAGCATATGACCGTCATTTCCGTTTGCAAGCACTGCGAAAACGTCAAATAACAGCACGGTAACTGCAAAATGATCTCTGCTGAGTTCGTAATATCAAAAGAGTATTGGTTTTTTTTGGGAATGGGTTAAGAGAAGTTGATATAAGAGCCAAAATCACTGTTCATATAAAATTGTTATTCAGGGCACACCGTGTGGTACGTCACACCGTGTGGTACGTTTAAGATTTGCAAGAGAACATGCTAATTGGAAGTAAACGACTGGAATAGTATGGTATCGGATCCAATAGACGTATTCCAGTCTACAGAAGCAAAAGTGAGCAATTTGTACAGTACACCATAAGACCAGCTAGAAATACAGGTTCCGAGGCGAAGGCAGGCGAAAAGATTCAAGAGAGCACTACGGCAAAGTGCTACGTTACTCAGTAAACGTTCCATGACAGGCGAAGGTGCATTAGGTGAATGTTCTATATCCGGAGAAGCACTGGGCGGTGGCTCTGAAGACGAAGATGCATTAAGTAATTGATTAATATACTAGTGAATTGGTGTTCTGGCGAAGTGCTGCTACTAAAAAGACAGGCTCTGGCGCTAATAGCTTTTTTGGCCAGCCAATCCAGCCAGGTTTTTTTTCTTCTTTTACACTATCATTTGAACTACTACGCACATTTTCTTTTCTTGTTTAACTTACACCTAACACTTCAATAGCAACCTTTACAATTCGATCTTTAACTGACCCCCACAATTCTTTAACCTCACATGCTTTATCTTAGCTGTAAATGTTTTCGATGAATTTAGGAATTTAGGAAATTTTTTATCCACAATCAATAATTTATACTTCTTCTTGTATACAAGTGGATCTTTTTATAGTTGAACATTGTGTTTGTTACCATAAGATTCCACACTTCCATTACCGTATATTTCCAGAACACTGCCATATCCATTACGCTTCACTCCTACACAACCAATTAAATTCTCTAGCATTACTATTCATTTACTTTGGTTATACCCTCATAATTTTGTTAATTTCTTAAATTTTATTGTACATTCAAACCACATCACCGTTTGTTTAAAGTCAAGTATTTTAAAATCGGTTGATTTAAGCATATTAAAAGTATGACTTTTTTAAATAAATAAACATAGATTTATATGGTTAAAGTAGAATGTGATTTAATTTTTGTCGTAAAAACTGGTGAGGTTGAAGGTACAACATTGTATCATATAATGTACTACACGGTATTCACAGAGTGGTTTTCATTTAACTGTTAAGTCTGTGAAAAAAAACCAAGTGTAAAGTTTCAAAGAAATATTTAAAACGGTGTGCAAAATACTTTTCAACTTTAACTAGCTGTATGTCATTTTTTAATTAATAAGGGCTGTTATCTGTAAGCGTTGTCGGTCGAATATCAGAACACTCGATACGTAGAATTTATAGGAAATTCAATAAGTAAGTAAGAAGGTACGTTATAAGTAGATTGATTCTAAAGAAAAAAAGATTTGCGACACTCGACAAGGTGAAATTAAAGAAAGTTTTAAATGGAAAGAATGGGAAATACTTAACGACAAAAAAGTTTTTTTTCCTTAAGTCAGTAGTTTTTAAAATATAACAGAAAACCCGTTTTTCATGATGGCGACTTTCACCAGAAAGGTGTGGCCGCAGATTTTTTATGTTAAGCTCCTTACCTGTGAATAAAACGCATGCAACATTAAAAAATTTTAATAAAAATTTTGCAATATGATTCGTTGACGTCTACGACTCGCAAAATAGGTAGGTCAAAAAACTGTATAAGAAATTATTCCCAATGATATTTCAGATGACTTTAAAACTTAAAAATTTGATTTAAATATTAAATTTTTCGACTACAAATGTTTTAAACGTAAATTTTAAAATTTCAATAAAAATATAGTCAAAAACTTGTCCGTACATAAGAAATATCATGTTTGCTGAGACAGAGTGCTAGAGTAAGGTTGAAAACGAAAAAAAACCCAAACCGAGTTTTTCGCGCAAACACATTATCATGGACAGTAACATATGTTTATACATTTTTTTTAGCTCCAAAGCATACGACGTTCGATTGGAGAGGCTGAAATAAGGAAAATGATGAATTCGTAAGGAATATTAGTTTAAAAAAATGAATAAGCAGCTCATATTTACTGTTTTTTTTTGCTCTACTATAACCTACCAATCGGGTTTAATATTCCAATTGACAAAAGAAAATATTTGCATAATACTAATGACATTCAAATAATTTATTGTCGGTGCCATATTCTCATACCACTTTCGCACTAGCCATGACGAATCGTTCATAATGCATCGATTGCTAAGCAATAAATGCAATACGAATCGCAATATGTCAGCAATGTGATATTCTTTGCAAAATATAGCTGATTATAAATGAATTAACAAAAAATATGTTATGCAATAACTGCAGGTATTACGGAACACCCGTAATACTTATTAACATCATTTATTTTTTTATAGTAATTATAAAATAAAGAACGAGTCTTCGTGTAATTTACGGAGAAATAATGGTACAGTGTGAGCCGAAACTATAATAAAAATATGAGAAACTTTTTCATTTTTAAAAGAATTTGTGTATGTAAAGTTTTGTTGGTAAGTGTCTCGTGTAGAATGTAAATAAAAACTAAACTATGTATAATATTGCATGTTCTAATAATTGTTTAGTACCTATATTATAAATAAACAAAAAAAAATTTAGAACATACGATTCTGGGAAAAGATACTAATCCAGTAAACGTCATGAGATTTGAAAAATTGCTTGCTACATTGAAGATTAATAAAAGCAAAATTCATAGTATTTTTCCCCATCTACACACTGACTATGTCTATCACACTTCTGCCAAATTTTATGTTATAATAAATTTATTTCTATATTAATCCGAATCTAGAGGCGTTTACATAAAGTAAGTAATATTTGTTTCTACTCTAAAAATGTTTCTAGGAACTACTCACTAAGTTTTTTTTCTATTCTAGACTTGTTATCACAATTTTTAATAGTTATTATTTACTAAAATAACAGATGTATTGTTTCTTAACAATACATCAGCATTAAACATAAGTAAAACGTCTACACTGTGCATCACAAAACTAAATCTCCAATTGACAATATAATTTCAAGTTTTTTTTTAACAAAGAAGCGATTAATTATCTAAAAAAATTTGTCGAGGATACACTGAACCAGATACGAATTTTTCAACTATTTTCAGTAAACAAATTTTGATCAGTATATTTAGATATTTGCTAATAGACTAAAATTAGGATTTTAATTAATTTTTTGGCCATTAAAAAATATACAAAAATAAAAAGTTAAGGCTTTAAATATTCCACCCTTTTGTACTAAACAAAAGCCAAATCTTTCATACGGATTTCTCCTCACATACATATCTGTGTTGATGGAATGAAATGTTTGAACAGAACTGGATTATTTTTCCCCTAATTTATGCAACACATTAAACTTTTATCGTTACTCCTCGCATAGAGGTGGAATCGGCACTTCACTAGCCATTAAATTTACATTGTTATGGTCGGTAAAATTATGTCGTATTCCGTATACAAAATATTGCGAATTTAGAACAGAATACGCTGTATCATTATTGAAGTAAAACTACTAGTTTTTTGTATCTGCTACAATTCTTTTTAATTAAATAAATTGTTAATAGGTATCAATAGTATCAATAGTATCTGCATTAGATTTATTTTGACAAAAGCAACTACATTTCAGTATTTGATAGGACTTTACTCATACCCAATTGGTATTTAAAAAACGTGTAAAAAATTGTTTTTATAAATAAAAATATTAGATCACCAGTACAATAAATATCAATATCACTATTAAATGAAATATGTTTCAAATTTCCACAAAATGATGTAACGATCGTTTCGACACAACTGTCTTCTTTAGAAGAATAAATTGAACTAATTTTTTTTTCTAAATACAGGTAGGTACATAATAGGGATTTTAATCATTAACAGAGCCATAAACAAAACAATGGGGTATCTTTCCCTAATGGCTATATAGGTAATATATAATTTTGTGGAAATTTAAAATAGTGTTTCGTTTAATAGTGATAATATGTATTTTCATCAAGTAACGGCTACATCAGTACAGTGACTGTCAGAAGTAACTGTCTAGTACAATATAATATCAATATCACTATTAAATGAAATATGTTTCAAATTTCCACAAAATTATGTATTAAAACTTAACGATCGTTTCGACACAACTGTGTCTTCTTTAGAAGTATAAATTGAACTAATTTTTTTTTCTAAATACAGGTAGGTACATAATAGGGATTTAAATCATTAACAGAGCCATAAACAAAACAATAGGGTATCTTTCCCTAATGGCTATATAGGTAATATATAATTTTGTGGAAATTTAAAACAGTGTTTCGTTTAATAGTGATAATATGTATTTTCATCAAGTAATGGCTACATCAGTACAGTGACTGTCAGAAGTAACTGTCTAGTACAATATAATATCAATATCACTATTAAATGAAATATGTTTCAAATTTCCACAAAATGATGTATTAAAACTTAACGATCGTTTCGACACAACTGTCTTCTTTAGAAGAATAAATTGAACTCATTTTTTTTTCTAAATACAGGTAGGTACATAATAGGGATTTTAATCATTAACAGAGCCATAAACAAAACAATGGGGTATCTTTCCCTAATGGCTATATAGGTAATATATAATTTTGTGGAAATTTAAAATAGTGTTTCGTTTAATAGTGATAATATGTATTTTCATCAAGTAACGGCTACATCAGTACAGTGACTGTCAGAAGTAACTGTCTAGTACAATATAATATCAATATCACTATTAAATGAAATATGTTTCAAATTTCCACAAAATTATGTATTAAAACTTAACGATCGTTTCGACACAACTGTGTCTTCTTTAGAAGTATAAATTGAACTAATTTTTTTTTCTAAATACAGGTAGGTACATAATAGGGATTTAAATCATTAACAGAGCCATAAACAAAACAATAGGGTATCTTTCCCTAATGGCTATATAGGTAATATAAAATTTTGTGGAAATTTAAAACAGTGTTTCGTTTAATAGTGATAATATGTATTTTCATCAAGTAACGGCTACATCAGTACAGTGACTGTCAGAAGTAACTGTCTAGTACAATATAATATCAATATCACTATTAAATGAAATATGTTTCAAATTTCCACAAAATGATGTATTAAAACTTAACGATCGTTTCGACACAACTGTCTTCTTTAGAAGAATAAATTGAACTCATTTTTTTTTCTAAATACAGGTAGGTACATAATAGGGATTTTAATCATTAACAGAGCCATAAACAAAACAATGGGGTATCTTTCCCTAATGGCTATATAGGTAATATATAATTTTGTGGAAATTTAAAATAGTGTTTCGTTTAATAGTGATAATATGTATTTTCATCAAGTAACGGCTACATCAGTACAGTGACTGTCAGAAGTAACTGTCTAGTACAATATAATATCAATATCACTATTAAATGAAATATGTTTCAAATTTCCACAAAATTATGTAATAAAACTTAACGATCGTTTCGACACAACTGTGTCTTCTTTAGAAGTATAAATTGAACTAATTTTTTTTTCTAAATACAGGTAGGTACATAATAGGGATTTAAATCATTAACAGAGCCATAAACAAAACAATGGGGTATCTGTCCCTAATGGCTATATAGGTAATATATAATTTTGTGGAAATTTAAAACAGTGTTTCGTTTAATAGTGATAATATGTATTTCCATCAAGTAACGGCTACATCAGTGCAGTATAATATCAATGCATGACTGTCAGAAGTAACTGTTTTATTTTTGGGTTTGTTGGGTTTGGCAAAAGAACAATAAAAATAGAAAAATGCTGTGGAGATGAGTGGTCTAAGAAGTATAGCCGGAGTGACTATGATGAATAAAGTGAGAAATAGTAAAAAAGGATGGATAATAGAAGATTGATGAAACATATTTATAAGGTGAGTGTGAATGGGCAAGTCAGTATAGTTCGACCCCGGCGAACATATCTCGATCAGATCAACATTATTTTAAAGAAAGGCCAGGTCAAGAGTACCAAAAACCGACGAGCATGTATAAGAACACTGATGAAAGTAAAATAAGTGTAAGGACCATAGCAAGTGGAAGGAAGTGGTCTCTGCCTACCCCTATAGGAAAAAGGCATGACTATTTACGTATGCATGTACGTATGTCAAAGCCGTTATGATAAAAATAAGCACTTAGTTTGTGAAGAAAAATTATTTGAGATCTTGCATACGTCATACGTCTCTTTCTCGATAAGCCAGACGTACACTCTGTTGCTAACATTTTTATACTGACTGGTAACGGCGCCAACACGTATCGTTGAATGCAGTGCTCTTAAGGTAAGAGTATCCACCTAAATTAAATTTTAAAGAACTGATTTTTACGAAAAAAAAACTAATATTTAAAGTTAAAGATAGAATGCCATTTTTGGACTTGCTAGAAAAGTCCATGTCACCCCTGCTACCATTTATTAAATATTTTTAAATAAATTTTATTTATTTTTGGATTCTTTTTGATTAACTAATTTTAAAAGTACCCATATAAAAAATGCAATTAAATTATTTGGCTACTCTGAATAATAAATGTTTTTTCGGTGTATGAGTTCGATCAATTTTTCATAAAAAGGTTCTGGTTCAGTTGCATTCCTTAAAACCTTTAAAAATATTGCGTTGTTACTGTGATTGTTCATGTAGCAATGAACAAAAATCGCATTAATTTTATAAAAAAAAAAAGTACAAACAATGCGGAGTTCAGTTTTATGTTGCTTCCTAAACTAATAATGTAATAATATCGCTTCTACGTTGTGTCTACATCTATTGTTAAAACACAGATAAAATATATTTCTATTCTGGTTAAATCACATGACTGCTATTTTGTCACATATCTATATTAGTAGATTACTCGCCCCTTGTTAGAAATGGTGTACAGTTCCAATATGGCGTCCTTTTCTGCACCTCACGCACTATTTAACACCTCGATAGTGATCTATCCTTCTCGAATTTCTAATAATATTTGTACCTTTTTCTGACGAAACCACACCTGGATATCGCGGATATGGGTTTATTCATTCGTTTAAGGCAAATGGCAAAGTTTTGTTTAAATTATTCTTTTTTTCGGTAATAATAATTATAAATAGTCCAAACATTTTATTTACCGTTATATACACCTGAAATTATTTACGAATACCTTATTTACCTTATTTCATCTAGCAAAACATCCCCGATTAAGTAATAAATTATAAGAGAGACGCATAAACTATTGTGTAAAGGAGACGAAAATATTCAATAGTCTTTGCCTTGTAGTATTTGAAATAATATTAACAATAATAAAAAAATAAATGTTGTTATAAAGGTAGTCTTTATGAATATTTACGTTGTCAATAATAGGACAAAACGTAATAAATAAAATGATAGAAGGGTAAACTTGTCCCCGTCAACTTTTTACGCTTCTTCTACCCCTTTAAACACTGATATAGTAATAAAAATAGTGCAAGAGATAAACAACCATAAAGATAACATAAATAAATATAGTAAAAACATCTTTTTATGACCGGATTAAAAAAAGGTGACATTATCAATAAAAAAACATCTGGTGGATTTATGTTAACTGCTCTTTAGACTAATAACATTATTGTGTTCGTTTTGACAACGAAACCTTTGAGCCAAACCTAACGGATTGCCGAAGCCGTTCGAAATAGCCAGGAGTGTTGCAAATAACATTACAGCCATGTACGATGCAATTTTAAAGATCTTCTAAATTTATAATGTAAGTTGTGTGAATGAGTAAGTTTAAATAAACCCGGATACTATAAAATCCAGAGGATTTTGTTCGGGGGACCTTAAGGTCCATTATGAGAAAATCCCCGTCCTATCAATTGCGCTGGAAAAACGTTATTTTTAAACTTCCGTACTTTAACTGCAAAATGTGGAGCAGCACTATCATGCATGAACCACACACGCCTTCTAATAATGGAAGGTACATTTTCTAGAGAAATTAGAAGAAGACGTGTCTTAGCAAATAATTGTTACTAAGCCCTCAGGGAACACGTCACATCCAGGATACTTATTCAAACATCCAAGGTAGCTCTACACAAAACATTCATTATACCAGTTCTGAAATACGGTTCGGGAGCGTGAGTGATAACAAAGAACGATGAAAAACCAATTTGCACCCCAGAAAGAAAAATATTACGAAGAATTTACGGAGCCATAAATGTTGACAACCAATGGAGAAGAAGATACAACGCAGAAATATACGAGTTATATGGAGACAACGACATCATAACAAAAATTAAAGTGAGTAGACTACAATAGGCTGGACACGTAATAAGGGCAGATGAAAAAAAGACCATTAAAAAAATATACACAAGCAAACCAGAAGGGTGGGGAAAGCAGGGAAGACCCAGACTCAGATGAAACGATGGGATAGACCAAGATGCACAAGCAATTATGGTGGCAAACTGGAGAACAGGCGCCAGAGACCGAGACCGGTGGAGAAAAATACTAGAGGAGGCCAAGACCCATCCCGAGTTGTTGTGCTAATGATGATGACATTTTCTTAAAGAGCAGGAAATTCATTTTTTTTAAAATGAAGAAAAGAAATGGTGCTAATAAATAATAAACGAAAATCGCAACCAAAATGTTGACAAAAAAGGTTTTTTGGAATCGTACTTTAAATGTGGCATGTGGATTTTCATCTGCCCATACCTATGTAGTTATGAATGAACACGTTGAGTATAACATGAATACAATATTGTTTTTTTGTAGATATAATATTTTAAACGGTTTTGTGACTAACATTTATTTGTTTAGCAATATTTTTTAAATTCTGATTTTTCAGTGGTAACCAACTTGATTTAGCTTTATGTCTCAAATCGGATGGAATTGTGGAGCGTGTCGCGTTGGACACACAAAAAACAGTCACAGCCAAGAGGTACACTGAACAGTGCCTTCCTAAAGTCATCGACTCTCTGAAAAACTTTGGACCACCAAATTCAAGCTTGGACACCTGGACACCTTTCATCATGACAACGCTCCAGCTCACCGCGCGAAAGCCTGCACCGAATATTTGACCACTACAGGACTGAAACTGCTTGAGCAACTTTCTTACAGTCCAGACCTTGCACCCTGCGATTTTGCACTGTTCCCTAACGTGAAAATGAAGCTAAAAGGAAGACGTTTTTTCAGTGAGGACTTTTTAAAGGCTTGGGACAACGAGTACGCCATACTTCCTAGGGGGACGTGGTATATGTGGTTTAAGGATTGGTTTCGGATGATGGAGTGATGAATTGCCTGCGGTGAAAATTATTTAAAAAAAAAGTATAAAAATAGAGCTGTATTGCGTCATCAATTAATTTTACCTACAGTCGCTTATTATAAAAAACTTCAACACCCTTTATCTCAATAACGGCAAAACATAAAAGGTTTAAAAGAGAGAACTTTTAGTCTTAAATTTGAATATCGAATCGACCAGAATATTATTTAATATTACTTTGAAAACACCCTATATATCCAATGAAATAATGTGGGCTGTATATTTAACCACTTTAATAATATGTAAATAGATCTTGGTTTAACATAATTTAGTTATTTAATTTATAATCAAGAAATTTACCTGAAAGGATAATGTTTTTTTAACGGCTTAAAGCAATAGGAGCAATCTAATCTACTCATGGAATGGAAAAGCAACATACAATTATGAGTGTAATGTGGCGTCTAAAGTAAAGAGGAAATTAATCCAAGATTTCTGCGTGTGGTGTTTGTGAAATGGGTAATTATTCATAAAATCGGGAATTATAGATGTTGGCGTTGGAGCTTTTAATGAATCACTCTCTAATTAAAATAGTTAAATGACGCTAACTAATAGTCTCAATTAGGGGAAGACAATGTAACTAACCGTGCATGTGACTAATTGTTTGATGACAAAATACAAGAACGCAGAATTAATTGATTATATCTTCGGCGGTGGAAATTTATTTATTAGAGAAATATATCGCAATCACCGGAGACCTTTGAAATGTACGCAAATTAAAGTCTATTATAACGGTTTATCGATAACCGGCTGTTTGCTCGTTAAAATGTTACTACAGAAAGTAGAGTTGCTTATTGTAATTACAGCAAAAAAGGACTTCTTTCATTGTAAACTTAATACAACAAAAATTTGTTGCAAAATTTTTACGATAGTTCACGATCAATCTCATACACATGTAAGAAGCATTCCTCATGGTCAATTTATGTATGTAAGTGGATCTCAAGTCTTCTTTATTTAATTTTATAAATTCGCAAAAACATTACGTCAGTCACATATTGGAAAACCTCTCTTTAATTAGCAACATTTCATTTTAAAATATTTTTAAATTAATTCCATGGAAAACCAGTAACTTGGTCATATTCAATAACCAAAAAAAAACCACCATTAATACATGCAGGTAATTTTCAATGTAAGTTTGTGTTTGCAGCTTTGTACATTGTACAGCCAAATTTTTGTAAGTCGATTTTAGGCTTTCTAAATCCAATCTAATAAATTTGCAAGTACCATTAGCTTTGTACTATCACAAATAAGAAAGACTCTCCTCAATAAGCAACATCTTTTACAATTAACCTATAAAAAAGCACTTAGTTGGTACAATTTAATGGCCTACAAAAGAACCACCATCAATTTATTAAAATTTTGCAAATATTATTACCTCTGCACTGTCATAAATGCGAAATACTCTCGTCAATGAGCAGCATCCTTTCATTACATATTTTTAACAAAATATTTATACGAAAGCAGTAGCTTGGTCCAATTTAATGTCCACAAAAGAACATCCAACAATTTATACAAACTCTGTCCAATAATTCGTTTGGCGTGCCCATAATGATCACTAAGATCTGTGACCGTTCGCACTTACACATAATTTAACTATTTATGAAAGTAAAAAAAATTTAAAGCTCCTTTAATCCCATGTAATAAATTTGCAAGTTACATTACATGTGTACTATCATAAATAAGAAAAACCTTTCTTAATGAGTACCTAACATCTTATCCTTAAATCGTTTTTAAATAACCCTATAGAATACCAGTAACTTCGTCCAGTTTAATGTCAAATAAAAGAGCTACCAACAATTTGAATGACTAGACCTTTTAATTGGAACAGGCTTTTAGATTATGAAACCCAATTCCCGATGAAATTTTTTTCACTTTCATTAATTTTCAACTCGTCAAGGACAAACTTTTACTAGTCATTTATTGTAATGGAAATTGTAAGTGGTCATTAGTCAGAAACTGGAAGAGACCCAGGTATTTGTTTTTATTATTAAATTTTATTAACTTTCCAGTGGGAAGTTGTAGTAATGGGTCCGATTTTGCGAATTCCGAATTTTGACATATCTCCACATTTAAAGGTCCCCTTAGTCGAATACAATAGTTTTTAAGTGGACGTCTGTGTGTGTGTAAATGATATCGACGTGGAACAATTCGACGCATAATTATGAAACTTAGAACTGATTAGATTCTTAGCAAAATCGGCCGAGCTGTTTTTTATGGAGAATCAAAAAACTGAAAAAAAATGGTAAACTACCTGAATTTTGCACTTTATATATTATACTATTTTTAATACAGAATTTTAAGATCTTTTGAATAATATGATTATTGCATGTTAAGAATATTTGTATAAAAAATATAATGACAATATTTCATAAAAAGAAATAGTTTTAAAAAACAAAAATAGGAATTGGAGAATTTTAAACTTGTGTCAGTATTAAGAGAATAGCCTTGAGGACTTTTTTTTTAGAAAATTGACAGAGTTTTTGTTGCAATTTTTAACTAAATAATAACAAAATTTAAATTTAGATTTTTACATCAAAAGAATACATTTTTTCTAAAACAAATTTACTGCCAGCAAGGGAAACTAATAAATAAAAATTATCAATTTAACAATGAAATTAAAATGTTATTTATTATAGAATTAAAATACTTAATACAATTAATTTATTTTTCATCAAATTGATTAATTATGAACTATTATCATTTCTAATTCAATTTACACTTCTATGTTGCTTTTTAAAATTTAGTAATAATTCTGTTTATATTTCTATTAAAATAATACAATGTAAAATTAATTTAAAGACCACTGATATTTAGTAAATTGGTATTATAATCAATAAATGAGTAATAACAAAATGATATTGAAGTTTTTATACGAAAGTACTCTTCTCGATAAGCAACATCTTATCTTTAAAACTTTTCAAATAAACCCAATAGAAAAGCACTGACTTGGTCCCTTTTTGAACAGTGTAATATTTTTACTTTTTTGGATTACTCACTAGGATCTGTGACCGAATGCACCCATATAATGTGCAGCTTTGGATAACTAAAACATTTCAAATAAAACGGTGTTGTTAGATTATAAAACTCAATTCCTTATGGGATTTTTCCTACCTTTATTAATTGTTTAATCTTAAAAAACAGACCAACACTGACCATTTATTTTAAAAAGAATTGTAGATGGTTATCAGCCAAAAATTATAAAAGTATTGGGTATTTGTTTTTTCTTAATAAGTTTAAATAACTGGATAATCGGTCAAAAGCATTGGTAAATCGGTCAATTCCAAAATCAGTTTTTCCAGAGAACTATGACCTGCAACATTTTAAAAAGCGTGTCCACAATCCCTTCCCCTTCTAATAGTCGCAGTGCGGGCCGTCCGCGGCACACACGATAGGTCTACCTTTTTTGCAACTATTTTCATAAAAAAAAAAGAAATTTTTTTATTAAAACACACCGATATCGTGAATTTAATACTGTTGCAGTCCTAAAACGAATAGTTAAAATAAAATCAAATGATTGTGGGATTATCTCCGGCTCTGGTTTAACATGAACTTCGCCATCTGCCGCGTCAACTTACGGAAGCTCTTTTAACGAACTTACGAAAAAGTTATTTGAAAATTGAGACCAGGTACCATTTTCAAGTAATGAGATTAGAGCAAGCGAAAAGACTACATCCAGGTGCCCTTTTCGCACAGATTAAAGGACAAATGCAAAACTTGCTACGTATATACGAATCAAGTTTCAGAAAGAAATGTTTATAAATACGTTTCTTTTTTCTTGTTTTGTTTGACGCCCAAAAAAGCGAAGAAGTTTTAACAAAAGTTTGTCACGATTTAAGCAAAAGCTTAAGTTGGCGAAACTGTGTTCTGTTGTGATAACGAATAAACAAGAACTATTATCCAATTACTTCTTTGGTTTTATGACCATAATCAAGATAATTAAAAACCATAATGCGTAATTAAAAACGAATTTTTTTTTTTAAGAATATTTGCTAAAACCTCTTTTGTTTTGTTGTGAATGTTTTTTACTGAAAGGAAACTCAGTTGGACAGAAATTATTGAAAAAATGAAATACGTATTATCTCTTTCTGATTCGTTCGCATAACGAAATAAAAGCCGAAAAAAATATAATCCAGTTTTTTTACATAATGAGATTCTGAAGGGATATATTATCCACATATCCCCATATAATTCCGAATTCTGAAAACAATCTGATGCTGAATATTTTTCAGTTTTCCGACATAAAGTTGGAATAATATAATAAAAATGAAATATATGCCGTAAATTTACATCTCGGGTTATTGTATTTACCAAAAAATATATTAAAAACTTTCCAAAAAAAAAACATATTCCTTTTTGAAACAAATCTAATTTCGATCATTTTTGTTTACTTATTTCAGTAAAAGGTCTAAATGATTGCCAGTACTTTATCTGGCATTTGGATAGTTTTATTATGTTTTTTTAAAAATCCTGGATTGTATATTTTTCCTTTTGTAATCTATTTACTAAAAACTAAACCCCAGAGGCAAAACGATTTAAAAATAATCTTATTTTTTTTTATCAATTTAAAATATTGAAATATTCTAATTAAATGAAAATACTTTGTACGATATTAATTCAAATTATATGAAATTTTAGTAGACTTGTAGTTAAAACCTAAGTAACTTTTATTATCTATTTATGAGCTCTATCAAGGTTACGGTAAAATGTCAGCAAAAGTAGTAGCAACACAAACATTTTTTGCTAATTAGTTGCCAAAAAATCAATTTTGTTGCTAGAGGTTGCAGGAATTTTTGAAAACAAAATTATAACCGGGTCGATGATTGTACAGAAATTTTTTACTAATTCATTGCTGCAAAAACACTATAAATATTGAAGAAAAAAAAAATTGGATCATTATTTTTTAACCAATCTGGATACTGTCCTTTTCAGATTAATACGAAATGATCATTTTGGTTTTTTTACTGCTTGCTTGATAAAGCTCGTCACCTGAATAACCTTTTTTGAACTCGAAACATATAGCGGATTAAAAGCGCGGATGTACGAGTGGTGATTAAAAAGTAATTAAGGCTCTGGGGATGATAGTTGTGCGCTAAAAAAATACAATAACCTCGCTCAGAGTATACATTTTTTTATTTTCACATATTGCTCAAAATTTTTTTGCGACATAGCAGCAGTCTCATAACATTGAATTAGTTATAATAAATTTCTTATCAGTAATATATACACGCACGCACCCTTACATACATGTATTATAATCAATTAGCATGTAATTGAGCTTTCGCAAATAAAAAATATCAACATTGATTATTCCAAAAAAAACATCTTGCGCGATAAAAAAATTTCTAGGTACAATTACAATTTAATAATTTGGTAACATATTTTTTAAAAATGGATTCAAACATTTTGAGTAGTACCAGTAAAGTCATCAGTGATATCATGAGTAATTGAATGTGATTATACCCATTTTAACAAGGAACAACCTGAAGTGTAAAGTTATTTCTACTTCGTCGCTAACTGGATCTAATAAAACGTGAAAGATGTATTCTATAATACATTTCCTCTTTGGCCAGTCATCATTATCATCATCGTCAACTCATACGCGTCCACTGCTGGACATAGGTCTCCCTCAGTCTTTTCCATTTGTCCCTATTCTGTGCGTCATGCATCCAATTGCTACTAACACGTTTCAGGTCGTCAGTCCATCTGGTAGGTGGGGGCCTTTGTACTGCGGAACGCTTCTTGCCTTGGCCTCCACTCGATGATACGTCTTGTCCATCGGTTGTCAGATAATCTGGCAACGTGTCCTGCCCAGTTCCATTTTAAAGTAGCAATTCTTTCTATAGCGTCGATTGTCCCTGTTCTATGACGTATTTCTTCGTTTGGGATCCGGTCTCTAAGAGAGACGCCCAACATCCGGCGCTCCATAGTCCTCTGTGTTACTCGGATTTTGTCTACGACCTTTCTTGTTAGTGTCAATGTTTCCGCGCCATAGGTAAGAACGGGCAGCACACATTAATTAAAGGTTTTTCTTTCGAGGCATACTGGCAAGTGCGACTTAAATATGTAATTAAATTTTCTAAAGGCTGCCCAGGTTGGCCAGTACCAAAAGGTTATTTTTTGCTTGAGCGGTCCCTGTTTGATTTGTATTAAGAATAACCGGAAACATTTTCTCGGCTATTAGTGTCCACTATGATCACCTCTTTGTACCCTTTCTCGATCAATAACCTTAAATGTCGACGAAAGAGGCAGCGGACGAAATAATTAGTGCGAAAGTAGCCTTCTGCATCGTGTGTCTTATACCAACTGTTTTCTTTATTTTGTCTTTTATTTGGCGTTTTTATTTTAATTTTTATGGTCATTGTCACTTGGAGATTTTTCCTGCAAAATATGTCAGCTAGTGACACCTAGTTACTAACTAACTGTTAAGTGGATATTATTTAATAAATAAAAGTAGTAAGTTAATACTTTTGTTAACTGAAATATATATTAATTGATCTGCTATCTGCTTGGCTAATTTATTTATCAATATTTCTTGAAAGAATATAAACAATATTAAAAGTCACAAATTTCAGGTTATTTGTGTTATTTTTGAGAGTACCAATACTGAAAACATATCACCAAAAATCCATTTAAAATAAACTTCATTGTTTAAAGATTTTGTGTGCGAGAATATAACATTCTTACAACAGAATCGAGAAATGCTACTAATTTAGCACCAATAAATATAGTACCTACCCCTGTGTAGAGTTTCTAATGGTATTTTTAACTTAACTTGCTAATACCACATCTGATTAACCAAAATACTTTGAAAATATATACACTTAAAGGTGCGTAAATACAAAAACTATTTTTATTCAAAACAAATTAGCATAACGTCACTGATGGCCACATTCACTCATCCATTGTTTAAAAAATTTGGTACATGTGATAAACTACATATTATTACTGAGAAATAAAAATATCCTAACAGTCACTAAATATTGTTTGATTTTATATTGTTCGTTTTTCTTTTTAAAATATATAAAACGTACCTTTTTACAAGTTCAGAATAGGATAAATCTGTACCTAGCGTTTTTTAAGTTATAATGTAATCGCGTGATGTTTTTTTTAAAATAAATTTTTGAACCATGCAATACACTCAATTATTTTAGGCTATATATTATTATTATATTAAATGAGATCCTGCGCAACACGAAAACCATTTAAAAATAGAAAAAAAATAAGAAACGATTTAACAATGGTGTCAAATTCGTAATGGACATCAATATTTCAGTATATTATTTATTTTTTACGAACATCTGATTGCAGTCGAATGCTTAGCAGATGCTTTTGTAACACTTTTTCGTAAAAACCCAAAATAATTAAACTTCACTAATTGATAAGGACAAAATATTCTTTTTAAGAATATTATTAACGGGTTGATTTTTAGAATAATTAAAAAAATATTTATGTTAATATTTGTTTTGCTAGAATGCTAATGATATTTCGGAAGGAAAAATTAATTGTATGCCAACAAGTATTTTAAATAGGAAACAATGTGCTTTTACGGTGTATACAGTGCCCAAAAATGCTATTGACAGAAAAATTGCAAAATCTCATTTCATGTCGATTTGAGGTAAATCACCACATCCAAAAATGCTTACTAAGGGAGCTATTGATCTTAAAAGATTGCACTTTAATATTGGTTCAATTTAAATAACTTCAAAACGGATTCCTGTTACATGATACTACTTTTTACATTTACTTTTTAAAATATACCCAATTATAAAAGTTTAAATCGATTTTTAACAAAAAAGGTTTGTCATAAACGCATAATTTTTTTTAAACAAGTATTATGTCAAAATAGTGACATTAAAAGAGACAAACAAATTATAAATAAAAAAACTGGTGCGTGGAGTTTCTACGCGCAGATGAAGTAAAACTTTACTCTATGAAATTCAAAAGCGATGATTATTTTTAAAAATGAGCGTCGCATATGATGTGTAACATTTGACATCTCACGTTAGTATTAGGCAATTTTAAGATTATATTCTGAAAAAAATGGTTCGGGTATTATTTGAAATGATTTTTCATAAGAAGCTATAATTTTTTTTTTAATGAAAATTGTATTTTATTTTATTGACACTGACACTGACAGAAATCAATCTCAAAATTTAAAAAGCTAAATAATGAAATATTTTATTTGATTAATTATTTATTATTACTTACTTGAATTTTTTATCAATGATCTCCACTTTACTGAGACTTATTATTAACAGTAAATATTTATTTATATAGTTTACGCATATAACAGCAAACTTTATACACACTTTAACTTAGGTGCACAGCTGATGGCTGACAGTATCGACAAATTGATTGACGTCTATCTGACGGCCAACCCTAACCGCGCGCTCATTCGTCAAATCAGATAGCGCGTACTTCCGCGACATCCTGTTATGTTACGTTACACATTTTACGAATCACCCCTACAAACTGCGAGAAAGCGAGAGAAAAAATGTTACATGTTAAAAAATGTTTACAAAACACATAATTATTGTTGCAGTTACTTTATATTTATTTATAAAAACACTTCTACCTGTCGCTGTAAAAGTAGGGGAAAATATTTATTAATTTACTAATAGCAAGAAAGTCTTTATTTATTGTTTATAAACTTACAACCAACATTTTAAAAAATATGGAGTTTTTAAAGTGCTCTAGCTCCTTTAAAATGAGACATATTTTGCAATTTTTTTTCAAAGAGCGTTTATTTGTGTTAACAAAATCAAAACAGGCATTAATATGATATACCTAAGTAATTTTAATTGAGACACAAAGTTAGTTATATAAATATGAATGTTTTTCGGGAATTTTTTCTTTGCAATCACATTTTGCAAATTATTTTATTTCAAAAATTTTACTTATTCTTTTTTCTTTTAAAATACGAGACAGCGAGGAATGGACAAAGGGACGGGCCCTTGGACATGGTGACATCTGGTTCCCGGATGGATCCAAGACGGACAAGCGCACAGGGTATGGAATCTGTGGTCCTAAGCACACAGACTCAAGCCTTACTCTAAGGAGGTACAACACAGTGTTTCAAGCGGAAGTGGCCGCAATACGAACATGTGCTAGGAACTTGACACGGAACAAGGTCGAAGGCAGAGTCATTAGTATCTGCACTGACAGCCAGGCTGCTATAAAAGCTCTGCAAAGTCCGGTCACGATGTCAAGGCTAGTCAAAGATACCAAGCGGAGTCTCAATGAACTAGCGCTGAGGAACACAGTTACTCCAAACCGGATACCAGGACACTTTGGGTATAAAGGGAATGAGATGGCGGATAAACTCGCAAAAAGGAGAGCTGATAAGCCAGAAGACGCGCAACCACAAAGGGAGGTTGGTGTATCACTCCAGGAAGGTTGCAATGTCATTAAAAAGATACTGGAAAAAGAAAAATGGACGACCTGAACTGATTCCCAGTACTACAGATGGTCCAAAGAACTACTTGGAACACATATCAACAAGTGGGCCAAAGAGATAATGAAATTAAATAGACTCCAAGCTCGAATGGTCCCGGGACTTTTTACTGGACACAGCGAGCTAAGATGTTACACCCACAAAACACAGGGACATAGTAACCTGTGCAGGTGGTGTGAGAAAATGAAGGAAACTCCACGACACTTTTTCTGCGAATGCCCGGCCCTAATGGTAAAACGCCAGAAGTGGTTGGGCGCAGGGATTCTAGACATAGAGCTCTTTAAAGCGGTGAACCTAAATAACCTACTGTCTTTTTGCAATGCGGTAGAGTACAAGACACGCCTTAAGGATAGCCGGGGGGGATAGGGATACAATGGTGACAACTAAGTGTCCCTGAGCTTTTCACCCGGGCACGATTCTAATATTAATAATAAAAATATTTCTTTTAAATGTTTATCGAGTAAACAACAATGATGAATTACAGGTGTTCGGGACTTCAAAAGATAGTATTAAAAAAAATTAGACGTGCAAACAAAAAAAAACGACCTGAATCGATTTGAAAATACCCTTTTTACGTTTATTCGTGGAGAGTTGGTACTTAGAAAAGACAATTGACAGTTATCAACCGTGTATGTCAAAATTTCAATGAATAATCACAAGCCCTTTTTTCCGTTGCGAAAAAGAAAAAACCTCGCCGGCGAGTCGTCCAGTTCCGATAACACGAAACCTGTTTTAAAACCGAGGCAAAAAAAACCGAGAGCGTACGAACCGGGAGACACTTCGAGCACCGACGAATCGGGTCAAGATGAGGAACCGTTGGATTTTTCTTTTAAGACAATTTGCTCGGTTTGTGAGCCGCACTTCGTAGACTCGGTGTTAACATTGGAAAAATCTTTCAAAAAGGTAAGAGGCGATTATTATTTGTGCATAAATAAAATCATTCTTCTTCTTAACGTGCCGTCTTTACCGAAGGTTGGCTACAATTTCGGCAAATCTCTCTCTGTCTTGTGCTGCTCTTATAGTAGTGACTCTGAATTCAGACCAGTCCAATCCCTAACATTCTTTAACCACGAATTCTGCCCCCTGCCCGGTCCTCTTTTACCTTCAATCCTACCCTCCATTATCAATTGTAGGAAGTCCTCGTATCTCTTGCCTCTGTATATGTGTCCTAGATAGCTTGTCTTGCGTCCTTTGACCATTCCCAAGATTTATTTGTCCACTTTCATCCTTCCTAGAACGGTTTCATTGGAGACAGTTTGAGCATTCTACGCATTACCCACATTTCGAAGGCTTTTATTCTACGAATCGATCGTATTCCCAGCGATAATGTAGGGTTTGTTAAGAGTCTCTTCATTTTAAGGAATGCGCTTCTTGCGTTTTCTATACGGCATTTGATTTCTGTTTCCGGGTTTAAATCTCGTGTTATCCAGCATTCCAGATATTTGAACTTGTCGACCTGCTCTATTTGTTTGTTATATATGTTTATATAGATGTTCGCATTTGCTTTTTTGGAGGATAGTCATCAGTTTTTGTTTTTTCTGTATTTATTTTAAGTCCGAAAGTGTCGCCTTCCCTTACTACTGCGTCAATAAGGTTTTGAAGTCCTTCTTGACTATTGGCTATTGACTATTGGCTATTATTACTGTGTCAATAAAATCATTAGATTCTTTAAATTATTTGATTAAGTTACAAGAACAATATATAATTAAAAAAAAAAACGACGGGTTGCACTCTGGGAGTGCCGGCAGAAGTGAAAACAGCCGGCGCAGGCATACATTTTCGCCGCGCCGTAGAAAGAGAGGGGGATACTCCCTCTCCTACGCCACGCCAGCTGTCTACTCTCCATCCGTCTTACGAATTTTCGATCAGGTCACGTGTCCTGACGCGAGTTTAACATTTTTTACCCATTACAAAAAAAGTGTACAACGCCGCTAAAGAAGTTTTCACTTCAAAAAATATTATTTTTAATCTGAAAAATATTTTCTCCAGATTTTCATAGTTTATGAATAATGCATTATTTTTATTAACGCTTTATTATAAATCATATATTAAACATCAGTACCAGATTTGAATGTTTTCGATTTTTTTCTTCCGCTTTTTGTTTGATCTTCTTTCAATATGGCGCTTTTCTTCCTACCTCGACTTTTTCGTTTTCGGCTACCTTGTTTTCGGTTTTGTCGCTTTTGGCTACGTCGTCTACGGCTTCTGCTTCTATTTTTTCTTCGTCTTCGAGCCTCCGTTATCGGCAAACCAAAACCTAATTTAAACCTTCCCCCGTTCTCTTTGATCAAACCAGCTTTCAGTCCAGTTTTTAATGCTTTTTTAACACAAATTGATGCATTTTTTAACGGCTTCTTGCACTGATAAATTATTTGATCTAAAATTTTGTCGGGGGGAGAACCATTAGAGTCATTAAGACACGCTATGGTGTCCATAACATCTGCTAAAAACGACACCTCTCCTTTGACCATTTTAATGCAGCAAAAGCAGAACTTAATCAAGAAACTAATGAAAGGCACTTAAATTTTGAATTTAGCTACTAAATTAATTTGTCAAAATGACATAAAAAATGTACTTGAATTTGTCAGTTTGTTGAATAAGGTTGCCAAGTTACCAGTCAAGAAAAGTCGCATTTTATATTGCTCCAGTGAAAAACATCCGTCTTACGAATTTTCGATCAGGTCACGTGTCCTGACGCGAGTTTAACATTTTTTACCCATTACAAAAAAAGTGTACAACGCCGCTAAAGAAGTTTTCACTTCAAAAATTATTGATATTAATAAATAGACGATAGACGAAAAAAATAAATAAGAGGGTAACAAGCACAATATTGGAATCTATCATAAAAACAAAGCAAGCCTAAAAGATTGGGTCAAATACACCCTCAGCTTATGTAAAGTTCCTTCTGAACCTCCTTTTCTGGTATTGATAATACAGACAAAGACAGCAATAGGTTTAAACAGATTAAATTATAACCTGGCAAACAGGCAATTTAATCTAGGTAAAAAAGATTAATGACACTCAGTTGGTGGCGTAATAAAGTCAAGAATCATTTCTATAAAATTTAAACAAAATGCACCACAAAGCAAATATACCTTTAGCTGACGTAAAGTTCTTTTTGGACTACGTTTCATAGCATCGATAATACAATAAAAGGCAAGAATATCGAACTGACTCACTAGTATTTAATTCAAAGTACAAAAATGTTATTGAAATTAAGGTGATGGAGTAAAAAAGATATAAAAAAATTATATTTAAAACGTGCCACAAAGAAAGGGTTGATCATATCCTTTGTTGATGTAAGGTTCCTTTTATACCTCCTTTTCTGACAATAATTATACAAAGAAGGACAAAAATAAACTTGGACAGACTAAATTACAATCTGACGAACTAGCAATTTAATTTGGGTACAAAAATAAAGAAGAGGAAAACCGCGTACTTAGGACATGTAATTCGGAGTGATCGAATGAAGCTGCTGAAAATAATAATGGGGGGCAAAATAGAAGGCAGACGAGGTATAGGAAATTGCCAACATGACCGGACTAGACTCAAATTCCTTATTCCGAGCTGCTTAAGATCGGACCCATTTCGCCGAGATTGTTGCCAACCTTCAATAAGTGAAGACGGAACCGAAAGAAGAAGACAAAAATATTATTAAAACTAGTGAATTATTAGCGCAATGAAGATACACAATATTTTTTAAAATATTTAAAAAACGCCACCAAGCAAGGGAGTAATCATACCTTTAGCTGACGTAAAGTCCATTCTGACAAAATGGCATTCAAATCGGCATACAAAAATATTAATGAAATTATACTTGTAATGCGCTTGCGTGTACTAATTGACTAAAGAAAAAATGACGCCAAACCAACCTTTCAAAGTTGGTACAGTTTTGTAATAGAATGAGCTAACAAAGCTGTAAAATGTGATGAGATTTGACCACAATATTGGTTAAGTTTGGTGAACATTCCACAAAGAAGATGCCCCAGTCGCAGAATTGGTATGAATACCGGTTTAATTATAAGTGTTAAATGTTGATCAAAAAAATAAAAAAAATGTTGGTCTATTGACAAACGACTGCTTTAGTTGGGAAGTAGTAGTTGTGAGGAGTGCATAGAATCGAAGCTTTTTGTTGCAGAACCAAAGAACTACGAATGACAATATGTTGAGGTAAAGCCAATACAATTGCGTGTAAAATAGAGAACAACTATTTACTAAAACAATGCTGGAAGAAGTTTAACTAAAACTTTACTTGACAGCAGCTGTCACCTGCTGTATAACGGGATAAGAATTCTTGATGGAGTAAAAACGTTACGGAAGAAATGAATAAAGTTAATAAATGGTAAAAAAATTTCTTTAATTTATCGACAAATAATGGGCACGATTGTATTACAACATAAAACAGTAAATTTATATTTAATAAACATACTTGTTCCAATAACCTTATTAGACTCTTTCTTTTAGATTGTCGGTAAACACCAATCGCAATTGAAGAAAGATTTATCGTCGTTATTCGAACATAAAAAATGTTCGGCGTGCTGCACGGCTTGCCAACCGATTTTGGAAAACGAAATGAAAATTATCGAGCGACAGTATCGCAGATTGATAGCAGACAATTTTATGCACCTGTTGCACAAAACAACCAAGATATGCAATACAAATTTGAACAAGAAGTATCGTTTGAAGATGTTTAAAAGGAAGTAATTATTATCGCTTGGCCAATGTAGCGCTTAATCTAAATTTTATAGAATTACGGATTTTTGATAGTTTACAATTTTAAAATGATTAGAGAAACTGAAACCGCAAAAGCACTGTATTTCATATTAAGTATGTTTACAAAACATCGGCGAAGGATTTGTTGTAAGAATAATTAAAAGTGAAGTAATTTAATATTGTCAAAGATCGATTATTCCGTATAAAATCTTATATATTGGATTTTTTTCTTTTATTAATAATACAATGACGTGAAGAAAAAAAAATTGTGAGTTTTTACTAAATGTTAATAAATAATTTTAAGGTATATTATAATGGTTGGACAATGATATCGCGTCGAGTTTGGGTACGCCTAGTTCGGACATAGAAATGTACACTTAATAAAAAATATCACCTTCCATGTGTGATATGCCTAGTGATACCATGCTCATGTGAACGAGGCACAGTCAACACAAAAATACTTTTTTCTTTTAAAAAGAAACACACTGTACACATACGTAACATTTATAGGTATTAGGTGTACGGTTTTTTAATCGCAAATATCTCGAGAGTCCACAATAAGGTTAATATGTTATCTCGAAGCACAGCTGTGACAAAAGTATTCAACCAATACATTTCTAAAATTTCTAGGACCTAACAAGACATTGGGTGTAAATTAAATATGCATATAAAGAAACCAAAACAGATTTAAATGAACGTCATTAATGAAGTATTTAAACCTACTTGACACAGTTGCCATATCGTGAATTGGCGAATCTGGAAATTATTTTTTTATGGTATTTTAAAAATGTCATTTTAACGAGCTGGATTATAATAGACATTGTCTGAAAGAAGTAGTCTATCTGTTACAGGGTGTTAAAAATGATTCATTTATTACATTTTTATTATTTAATTTACATCAGATTCATTGCTTATTTAATATTTTTGTTAAAAATATGTATTCTTGCTTCTCATCAAGTGATAAAAAAGGACAACACATTATTCCTTATGCTCTTTATATTGTATTAAAATGATATTGAGCTGTTCGTTGACTGTAATCGTTTTTCGGATGATACTCTGTTAGCGATGAAAGTCTGGCGTGTGCAATCGAATGATCTCATTTTTGAGTGTTGTACATGAATATTTAACAAGAAATTAACTCAAATTAAATGTTTTCAAAACTAAAAGAATTCTTTTAAAAACAAAATTTTATATATATATATATATATATATATATATATATATATATATATATATATATATATATATATATATATATATTGTTATGATATGATATTTTAATAAAAATTTCATAAATCTGTAAAGAATAAAAATTCAAAAATAGTTGACACCTGAATATTAATTTGGTTATAAAAACATTAAAAAGAATTTGATGGATAACTATAAAGAATGACGGATGTGTTTAGGATAAAACAGGGAGTTCAGTTAGAAAAACTTATAAATTATTTTTATCTAAGAGTGTATAAAAATTTAAAACAGTGTAGAAACTAATTTCCAAGGTTTTTTGTTGATTATAAAAAAAAAAAATAATTGTTAGTATGTTAAGAATATTAAAGGAGAGCAGACGTGTTTTTTGAAGATAGTAAGAAATCAGTTTTAAAAAAGAGAGTAGATATTTTTTTTGATAAAATATATTGTATTGTAAAAGTTGTTAAAAGTATAAAGAAGATAATAATAATTTAAAATAGCAATAAAAAATAAAAGTGAAGGGCAATTTCCCGAAAACAGTCAACAAGTTTGGAGTTCCTGGTGAGATCAACTGAGCTGGAGGGTGTCGACCGACAGAGAAACAAGTAGTGAGTTTGTTTTTAAAAAAAAAAACATTATTTGGAAGGGAAAAACATGTATTTAAATATTTTGGACATAAAATTGATAAATTTAAATTTTGTAATAATATTTGGTTTATATATTTAGTAATTATATATTTTTGAATTTGTATAAATTAAACAAAAATTTTGTAAAGTTTATAAATTTTTTTTAACTGAACCACTCTGAGAGAAAGGGAAATTTAATAACGGGCAGAGAAGTAAGAATTAAAATCAATAATAATAATAAAGTCACATTAATCGCATCATTAAAATATATATATATATATATATATATATATATATATATATATATATATATATATATATATATATGGTTTTCAGTCTCAAAGGATTTACTATTTTTTTATTATTTTTGTCTACAAAATACTAAATAATCTGGCACCAATTTATTTCCAAAATTACTTGTTTTTTAATAAAAATATTTATACCAACTTTAACAAAATCAGGATAATTTATATATTACTAGAACTAATCGTGAAAGCACGATGTATTTGGTTTTTCAGAGAATTTCCTAAATTTAACCAATTGCTTGCATCATTAACAAACAGTTTTTTTCCTTTTAGTTTTAAAAAAAATCTCAAAAGCTTTATTATTAATCAGTGATTTTTTTTTACTGCTATATCGGTAATTGGTCAATTTTTCTTTCTATTTATGTTTATAAAGATATCTAGTTTTAGGTGAACAAATGTGATGCAATAATCAATTATGGTTAAGTTTATGCGGATTTTTTGTTTCTAAAAATGCTGTTTTTTTTAATATATTGTATATTAGGATTTCTTATTAAATAAAGATCTATCTATCTATCTTTGGGTGACGTGCACTACGTGGCCACTTTTAGATATCGCTAGAAATGATTACGTACCAGTGACATTACTGTTTGAGGTGGGTAACGTGCACGAGATATAACACGGTCAGGTCAGCTCTCCGTTTAGTATAATAAATTGACCTTTACTCTGACGTCACTAACAATAAACAGTAGTAAACACAAAATTTATGTACCTCATCATTTTCGACTGACAGTAGAAACACATGCAATATATACACTTGTCTTTCAAGCAATGACATACATTCTTTTGTATCTCTAATTATGACCTCTAAATGTTGAAAAAAAATAGCGTCAATAACATTCAATCGGTTTTATTCATAAGAATTTATTTTGACCTCTTATGACAACTGTCGAGTTTTGTTGAAATAGTTTTATCATTTGCATTCAGATAAATTCTATAAAATCGGTTTTTTTCAAAACCTTTAATTTGTTATTTTGATTTTACGGTAAGTTCAAAATTCCCTGTTTTGCATTGAATAAATATTTTTAACATAACCTTACTTCTTGGACGGTGGCTTAACTTTCGTGAAACAGAAACATTATTTATGGTAGATTTATAAAGTCAACTAAAGTAAGAATTAAGTTAACAACCAAGAAGTAAGAAAGATAAATGCATGGAAACACTCTTCAAAGTCTGACGATGATTTCTAAAATACTTAATATATATTGTATTGTAAATTTCGGAATGATAATAAATGTATGAATACCTTCATTACCAATGATTTGATATTTTTTATTATGCTAGCCAATTGTTTTTGTTAGCCCTAAATTATGTGCTGTTTTAAATTTAAATAAATTTATTTAAATGAAAGATTTATAGAAATTTCCACTTTCGTTAATGGTTACAGAATTTTTTTTTGTGTATTAGTAGCAGACAAAATAATTATTAGCGAATATTATAGGACTCTTATCTTAATTTTCGACTATTTTAAAATAATAATATGGAATTAATTAAATTAACTTTAACCAACAGCAATATTTAGTTATTATAACGCAAAAAAATACTGCTAAGATAAACAAACAAAGGAAATATTTAGGTACACGACAAAGTAACAGTAGCCATTTTTGACTCATTGATTCATTTCGCGAGGTTTGTAGGTATGACGTCAGGGTAAAGGTCAATTTGTTCTACTGTAATGTGCACAATCCAAATAATATGTGTAAGATAATGAGCGTTCGTGTTGGTTCGTTAAATCGTCGGCTTTGTCTCGGTTGAATGCTTTTAATTGTACTGTTTCCTGCATCCAAACAAACATGAACGAGAAAAATATTTATTCACCATATATATACTTTTTATTCACCAAAGTACAGATTACTTATTTACCATTTTACGCCAGTGATTAGACCAAAATACACAGGGCAGCACCATTTTTCTGAAACATAACGATGTATGGGAGATATACGCCATTGGGTGGCACTAATGCTGTTTAATTATTACGTCATAAATGACATACGTCGGAATCTGTTTTGGTTAACCTATAGACATTGTTTCAATAGCAAATGGGACAAATACGTCATGTAAAAGTTGCAAAAATCAAATTTCGACAGGTGTTACTTAGCAATGATTGTCTCGGTTATAACTACAATTAAAGGTAGAATGTAAAAATACTTGGAGGTTCTGGTTGTATGTTTAGAAGCATTTATTCGTATTATTTTGTAATTTTCGTCGTAAGTATTGGTTTTTTCGTTTAATTTAAATAAGTTTTATCAAACTAACTTTGTGCGTAAAACTAACGTCACTAATGCAAACTTGTGATTGTGACGAATCTGACGAACATTGTGTTACATTTATTATTAAAACAGACTCTAAGATTGTTTGTTCGTGGACAAATAAAAACACAAAATTTGCTTACGCTTCACAAAGTAGGGTATTTAAAGCAATATTTTACTCACCCATCAAGCGAATGACTCTTAAGAATTGATAAATTTTTGATGACTGTTTTAAATCCGTTTTATATGGAACATTTCCGTTTGGGATATAACATGTTAAACCTTGTCGGGAGTTTGTATACAAGATTGTATTTTTGTTCAAATGTAAATATCACGCTGTGCTCGGTTGGACAATAACTCGTGGGGGCGTCCATTCGCGATGGGACACCATTTTGGAGGGTAAAGGGACGGCGTTACGCTCTTACTTTTTGTTTTGGTTTTAGGCATCGAGGTGAAAAAGTGAAAAATAAAATATCTCGAACAAGCGGCTCGTAACAGGTAATTATATTATCTTATGTATAAATACGAAAATAAACAATTAACAATAACAAGTTTATTTAGATTTCTTTACGGCATTTGATCCAGTACAGTTTTTTCTCTTTAAATAATGCACTCAATAAGTTTTCAATCTTAAAATTTTAAAATGTTTTCGGAGCTAAATAATCATTGACGATTTTAACACAATTAAACTATAACAAACAGTGCTTGAAAACGACCAATATCTATTAAATTTCGAATAACTTATGTTCAGAAAAATGCACTCCATTATCTTTGATTGTATTAATTGTTAAATTTTTTTCGATAAACTATTGATTAAGGATTTCTTAATAAACGAATCTTATTTTTTTCTCTGTATAATTAAGTTATCCTTAGATTTCGCATTTCCGCTGGATATCAGGTGTCAAAAATAATTCAGATTTTATCGTTTTCAAGTGAAAGCACTGTATTTTACTTAAAACAATTTTTAAATAAGTCGTTTAAGACACATATTGAGTAAAATCTTTTAAAAAACTGTACTGGGATTTTTCCAAATTTGTACTTGCGACAGCAGTTTTTGGAAAAAGGAATGTTACCGATCACAAAATTACAATAAATGTGCCGAAATTGGAGTGCATAATAATTATAGATATTGTTTGCATGCGAATATTCTTAGGTTACTTTTTTATATTTATAGCTTAAAATGAACTATTTGATTGAAAATCGGTAAAATAAATTTGTGACTCGTGAGTTTTAAATTTATTGAAAATGGTGTTCTTGCACAAAACAGGGTAAGGTCATAAGTCAGTAGTACTAAAAAATGTTCTTTTTCCTGGCGCAGTAGTAGTTAGTTATGAACTTGAATTGTGTGAAGTACCCATAAGTCAGTTGACACTAGCAGTTCCAAGCCTACAAAGTAATCAGAAAAGTCTGCATTTCAGACCATACTTTACTTTAAGGCCTAAATGAGGTGCCAGGACACAAGAGTATTAAAGGCAACGAAAGGGCAGACGCACCTGCAAGAAAGGGTTCTGTAAACCTTTGGCTGGAGCTGTGGGCATAACCAAAATATGCTGTCAGGAAGAAGATCAATTCTTGGCTTACCTGGCAGCAAAAACGAAGCTGGCTGGAAACCGATAGCCTAAAGCATAACAAGAGAATAATGGGGCGACCAAACCTTGCGCTTGCTAGTCAGGCCTTGGAGCTGGACAGAACAAATCTCGTGCTGATAACGAGGTTAATTAGAAAGCAGTGTTGTCTGAGAAAGCGTGTGCATCTTTTTAAAGAACCCAGCATAAACAAGATGGAGAGAAAACAGCTTCCTACCTTTTATTTGACTGTGATGATACAACGCAGACTGAAAAGGCACGGGCCCAAGGCCTGTTACATTTAAGTGTAAAGTTTAACCTTGATCAAGATTAGCCAGAAGACAATACCAACTAGGCCAACAAGTGGCAGCAGCGAAACACAATAAACTCACAATCTCCAGACAAGAAGTTAAATCCAAATTTGACAAAACTATTCTTTAAAGCGACAAAGCGATTTTTAAGGTGAATGACAGAGTAAAAAGACACAGCTGCGACAATCGTTTAGTGATGAAGACAAAGTTAAACTCTCCTGGCGTAAGTGTATGGACAGGTATTTTGTTAATTCTGTAAAATGTTATAATATGGAGTATTTTCAAGATACTAAGACACAAATCGAATCGAAATTTAAAAATCTAGAGTCCTAGAGGGCAACATTTGGATCAAACAATAATATAAATATTTCAAAATAGAAAGCGAAATTTTGCCGATATTCGAAAAGTGACAAAGGAAGCAAGAAAAACACTTAAAGCTACTTTTGTAGGTTCATTGAACTGTACTAAGATTTGTTTGCGATAGTCAATTTGTATTTTTGACAAATTACTTATGACTCACCTTGTACTGTAACAAAATTCGTAGGTTTTATAAAAAAGTACTAAAAAACCAAAAGAACACCCCTTACAAAAATAATTAAAATTTTAGATGTTCTTGTTTTAACTTGAGTTTTTTGAAAAATTTCTCAACAATTGCATTGTTTTAAAAAAGCAATAAATAATACCAAAGTACAATGTGATATTTTTTAAAACATCGCAACCATTATTCTTGTGTAGCTTCATTAGGATTTATAATTAAGAGCAGTGCTATTATTTTTAAAATCACTTTTTTTATTAACAATTTCTATGAAGAAAAGTTATTTTTAATTTACAAATATTTTCAAAGTTATTGTTAGTTTAAGTATATATTTGTCGTGTAACTTTTAATATTGCAAACAATAATATCCTAATTTTTTTAATAGCGGCACATTTTCGCTGGAATGACGTTGCAAATTTTAATTTACAATAAAGAGCCAGAACTAAACTTAACCACTAATTACTTAATAGAACGGCTGGGAGGGGGGGGATTTGCTAACGTATACAACTTTCAACTTTTACCTATCCTATTAAGTATTACTTTTTTACTTATTAATACCTATGCTAATCTATACCTAAACGTGTATTATTTTTCTAGCTAGAGAAGTTTCAGTTTCAGCTAATTATGGGAAAGAACAAAGCGTTTCTAGTTCATTTAGGTCTAAAAACTATAAACAATCACTCGTTTTTATTTTAATAAATATACAAACCATTAGTTTCCCTGCAACAAAATATAATAACCTAATTCTTGTTTAATTGTTAAATTTTTTAAATTATAATTAATATTATTTTAGTATAAATAACCTAACAACATGTTAGTCCAATTTCTTATTTAAAATAAATAGAACCATGGTTGCTTTTAAGAATACAGCAGACCTTGTAATGGACCAGAAACACTAATTATATATTACCAAACATCTATAGACCAGAAAAGAGAACAGAGAGACCTATAACTGACAGCGCATGTAGTAAATTTTACTGTTCGGGACCAAACAATAAAAATAGTTTAAAATAGAAAGCGACATTTTGCCGATACGCACGGTAACTAGTAAATTAACAAGCGACAAGTGACAAGTGACAAGTGAAGTGTGCGCGTTTGCCACGCTATCGTGTCGCATTGCCGAACGTTCACAAGGGCATGGCATGCAGACTGGCGGTTGCAGCGTTGCCGTACACGCTTAGAGGGTGATCTAGCGGGTAAGACAACAGCTGTAGCGGGTGGTGGTGGTGGTGATGCAAACTGGTTAAAGCATTACCTGCTGGGTACGGCAGTCCGAAACTAGGGTAGCCCGAATAACCTCGACCGGCCGCATAGGCAGCATATGCTGCTGCGGGAAAACCTGCAACAGAAAACGTACACTATAATATACAATATAAATAATTAAAATTATTATTTTGGTTAAAGTAAGTAATTCAATTCTAGATGTTGTAGCAATGTACTTATAGATGGAAAAAATGAATAACTGATTTTTAAAAAATCAGCTAATTTTGCTGTATGTCACCTATAGTATGGGTTCATGTAGGTCGATTATGTATAAAAAAACAACTACTTCTCTCGCTGTATGCCGCGACAGGCATTGAATTACATTTGATACATAATCGTGTAAAATACCCCATTTCGGGTAACTATATGTAGATGATTGTTAAGTTAGAGAAGAAACTATTAGATTTATCCATCCGAAGTAACCACATATGGACCGGTTTCGGGGTGTGTTGCCCCTCATTAGCATAGGGTAGGTCTATCTCGACTGGACACATCATCAGCTTTGACTTCTACCAAGTAAACATGAAGTGCTACACGAAAAGCGCCAGTCACGACTCTATATTTTTTAAAAATAGCTGCATCTTCAAAAAAAATTTACATTTACATTTATAAACATGTAGAGAAAATATTCGCCAGGAGATAGAGCAGTTGACACCCGCGAATACCAGGAAATCGAAATCAAGCGTTTGGAGGCAGTTTACAAACTTTTGCGCAGAAAAATCGTATAATTTCAATAGAGCGGATATACCTGTGGAAGAATTGGTGCTTATTCTCGAAGACTATGGGTTCATGAATAGCCAAAAAGTGACAAAAAAGGCACGTCTGGCGGTGCATAGAGGTATGTTGGATCCTACACTTATGTATGGTAGTAAATGTTGAGTTTGGCAGAAAAAGCATAAAAATAGTATTAATGCTGTGTAGATGAGTAGTCTGAGAAGTATAGCCGGAGTGACTCGGTTGGATAAAATAAAGAATAGTGAAATAATAGAACGCTGTGGTGTAAAAGAAGATGTGGTCACAAAGATAGATGAAGAAATGCTTAGATGGTTTTGATACGTAGAAAGGATGGATAAAGGAAGATTGACGAAACAAATTTATAAGGCGAGTGTAAATGGACAAGTCGGTAGAAGTCGACCCCGGGGAACATATCTTGATCAGATCAACATTGTTTTGAAAAAAGGTCAGGTCAAGAGTACCAACAACCGACGAGCATGTATAAGAGCACTGATGAAAGTAGAGAAAGTAAAAGATGTGTGTAAGAGCCGTAGCAAGTGGAAGGAAGTGGTCACTGCCTACCCCTATGGAAAAAAGGCTTGACTTTGTGTATGTATGTATGTATGCATATTTTTTTTAAAAAAATTTAGCAAAAGAATTGCTTTTACATTTTTTGTAAAATATATTAAGTAATTTCTGATTGGACCCAGCTTTTTCCTGATATCCAAATTGCTAACACTTTAGACCGCAAAATATGGTTTCAATAGAATGGCTCATAAAAGCTGGGGTACCACAAGATAGCGTGCTAGGACCTATACTATATTTACTATATACCGCTGATATACCGATTAATAAACACACCATTCTAGCTACCTTTGTAGACGACACCGGCATACTAGCTTCACATAGCAACCCAATTACCGCCTCCAGAAACCTACAAATACACCTCAGTGAGATCGAGCTGTGAACAGGTTGATTCCATCAATAGAGATCTTAAAGCAATCGTCGAGTGGTAAACCAACAATCTTGTTCAGTTCAACGCCCAGAAAACACAAAGTGTCACGTTTTCCAAGAAAGTGAACTCCTCAAATCATCCCATCACAATGTCCGGAAATACCCTTGAACCAAGTCCCTCCATCTCGATTTTGGGAGTCACGGTGTCCAATAATATGTCTTGGCATGACCATGTTGCTAACATCGCAAAGTCGGCAAGCCAGAGGCTAGGTTTTCTGTGGAAAGCCAGAAAGTTTTTTACTCCTGATCAACTGTTGACGACGTATAAGGCTCAAATTCGACCTCTACTGGAGTATTGCTCGCACATTTGGGGTTCAGCTCCAAGGCATTCTCTTCGTCTTCTAGATTCCATTCAGAAAAGAGCCATTCGCTTGATAAACAGCTCAACTCTCACAGATACCCTTCACCCTCTAGAACATAGAAGAAGAGTTGCAGACCAGTCTTTGCTCTACAGATATTTCCATGGCAGATGCTCCAGAGATATAAAAACTCTTGTACCACCATTGGCCACATTCGGCCAAAGAACTCGGCACGCTGATCAGTCTCACCCATTTACTCTCAAGATTGACACTACTAGGACCAATCTTCATCAAGAATCCTTCTTTTACAGGGCTGCTACGGAATGGAATAAGCTTCCAAAATCAGTTTTTCCAGAGAACTATGACCTACAACTTTTTAAAAAGCGTGTCCACAATCATTTCTTATCTATAATTCCTTCCCCTTCTAATAGTCGCAGTGCGGGCCGTCCGCGGCCCACACGATAGGTCTACCCTTTTTGCGACTATTTTCATAAAAAAAAAACTGGCATATTAAAGCCAATGCGACAAAATCCGTGCACATCACATTTACACTTAAAAGAGAAACGTGTCCAGCAGTATTGTTGGACGGTAACATCCTGCCCTAAAAGAATGAGGTAAAATGCTTGGGAATTCATCTAGAAAGACGTCTGTCTCACTTGGGCAAAACATATTTGGTACAAAAGATTACAACTTAAGTTGTTGTGCAGAAAAAATTTACTGGCTAATAGGTCGCTCGTCTTAACTATCAGTACCCAACAAAGTTTTGGTATATAAGTCCATAACAAAACCCGTATGGTCATATGGAGTACAACTCTAGGGATCAGTCAGCAATTCAAACATTAAGAAAATTCAACGTTTCCAATCTAAACTACTCAGAACCGCAACATACGCCCCCTGGTTTATACTAAATTATGTGCTCTACCATCCCTACTATGCCCTACCATCTACATATCCCAACAGTTATTAAAGAATGTCCTAAATCAGCCCTGCAATATCAAGAAAGACTTAGTGTTGACCCAAACATGTTGGCTACGGATCTGCTTATTCAACAGCCGCGAAAAAGACTGAAACGGTACGACCCACTAGACCTTCCTCAACGTCGCTAGAAAGTTTTTGTGCACCAATTCCTGGTCTGCAGTGTGTATTGTGACTTCGTTCTAGATCATAGTTCTTAAGTTTCCGTTGACAGTACTCAGTTATATGTAAACAAAACTATTGCAACGTACGCATTACTCGCTAGGAAAGATATCAATGGATACCTCTTCTCTATGTCATTTTGCATTTGTTAACCTAATAACTTATTGTTTTGTAAAAGACAGATTGTATATTTCATAAAAGTTAATTATATATAGATATAATATATAGATATAATACACTAAAAATAAAGACAGATAAAAAATAATACTACACAGAGTAAAAAAGTGTAGTAAAATACAGATCATTGCTCGCTCGACGTTATTACTCTTCTGGTTTTCTTTTAAATCTATTTTCCACTATCCTAATATTAAGTCGAGTGTGAATATTACTGGAGATTTTCTTAACGCCAGCTGCCCACTTTTATTGCCCAATTACCAAAATTTGGGGCTTATTATTCGGCAATTTGGCATAGATTTCTTTTGGAGTAAAAAGGATACAGACCCTAGAGGCGTTCAGCCATGGTCTCAGGGATAGTTGATTTCGCATCATTAATCGCATGAATAACTCTCTCCGAATAGACTATTCAGACCTTTTTTTTTCATTAACATTAGCCTAGTTAAATGTAAGGTTTTGTACAAACATTCGACTAGAAACTGTATGTTTTTGATATCTGCGATTTTTTTCTCGTTAATTGGAATATGCTCTTTATATGCCTTACTGTTGGAAAAATGTGCTTAGTAATTTAATGGTACTAAAGCGTAAACCATCCTTAAATTTTCACGTTTTCTTACATCCAGAATTTTAACTTTCATTTGCTCTACACGTTTTTTTATAGCGCTTGGTCCACTAATTTTTAAAATATAAAATACCACTCTATCAGATTTGCTTTACAGTAAATAATGGTTGTGTTTTTCTGGAACTTAATATCAAGCCTTCAAATTCTTCTGTAGCACAGATTTATTTTTTTTTTTTAAATTCTGTTTGCAGGGCTAAAACGAATGGCCTTTTATCGAAAAGTAATGATATTTTTTGTTAAATCTCTTGGTTGTCTAAATTGCTTAAAAAAACGAACCATGGTTTGGTTTTGGTTTTGATTTGCACATCCATCGGAAAATAAGTGTATTTCGGTGATATAAGGAAATAAATGATTCATTACGTAGTCATTAAGGAATGTGCACACTTCATTTCGTCCTTTATTACCTTGGTCCTTATGGTATGTGTAAAAATGACCAGTGGGTATTCACCTAAGATTGTGTATTTGGGATGCTTGTACCCAGAGCTGGCTTGAATAAAAAATCTCCTGAACTGGAATAAGCTTGTAAACAGAAGTAAACAATCATTTACAGTTATGACAGTTATCTTTAGGTTGTACTTATGTCTACGAGGGCGGTTTGATAAGTCAGTGACTTTTTGAATAAAACAAATTTTTTTCCGCAAATAAACATTTTATTTTTCTACATAATTACCTTTTAGCTCGATACATTTAGTCCAGCGTTTTTCTAATTTTTTTAATCCCTCCAAATAATAGGTTTTTTCAAAGCTCTCATAATACGCGTTTGTTTCGGTAATGACTTCTTCATTCGACTCAGATCTCTTACGGCCCAGCCATTTCTTTAGGTTTGGAAACAGAAAATAGTCGCAGGGGTCTAAATCTGAAGAATATGCTGGATGGGGTAGCAGTTCGTATCCCAATTCGTGGATTTTGGCCATCGTGACTAGACAAGTGTGCACACGTGCATTGTCTTGATGGAACAGCACTTTCTTCTTCGCCAAATGCGGCCGTTTTTGCTTCAAATCAACGTCGAATCCGTTCAAAAGCTTTGAATAATATTCGCCGGTGATCGTTTTACCTTTCTTGAGGTAATCGATGTGAATAACACCGCGTACCTCCCAAAAAACTGTGGCCATGACCTTGTTGGCTGACAGACTCTGTTTCGCCTTCTTTGGTCCACGTTTACCCCGAGCAACCCACTGTTTCGATTGTTTCTTGGTCTCTGGCGTGTTGTGATAGATCCATGTTTTATCCACAGTAACAAAACGGCGCAAAAATTAGTCCGGATTACGGCTGAACATCGCTAAACACTCTTTTGAAGTGGTCACACGATTGCGCTTATGGTCGAGTGTGAGCAATCGCGGCACCCATCTCGCAGAGAGTTTTTTCATGTCCAAATATTCGTGTAAAATATGATGTACCTGTTTAGTTGAGATACCTACAGCATGAGCCAACTCACGCACTTTCATTCTCCGATCATCCAATATCATTTCATGGATTTTATAGACGATTTCCGGTGTGATCACTTCTTTTGGGCGACCTGGACGTTCGGCGTCACTATTGCTGGTACGACCACAACGGAACTCTGCAAACCACTTCTTAACCATTGAAATTGATGGTGCCGAGTCCCCGTAGTATTTATCAAGTCTTTCCTTAGTTTCAGAGATGGATTTTTTACGTAAAAAGTAATGCTTAATCTGCACACGACATTTACTTTTCTCCATTTTCGTAAAAATTCACGAGGTTGTCTGCTTTGAACGGCTATCAAACACCAACTGCACGGCGTAGCTTGCTCAAAATTAGAAAGTTGTTCACTGATAGATTATAGTTGACGGCAGCACTGTTGCATTTGGAGTAACTGCGCGGGAAATTCAAAAAGTCACTGACTTATCAAACTGCCCTCGTATTTCGTCTAATTAAGAGAATCCATGAGGTATATTTTTTACAATCAACCACTACAGTCCATAATAAAGGAGTCGTGAGAAATAGCTGGTTGGTAATAAAACATTAGGATCACTTTAAAATTTCCCTTCGCAATATTTATCTTACACTTCATCCTGACGGTACTGCAAACGCTGGAACGGCCATTTTCGTATTAAAATATGATGACGATTTTGTGCCAGTAAATCAAGCATTGCCGTGATACAAAGGTTACAGTCAGTGGGTAATATGCATAAAGTTAAGTGGCCACTTTTTACTCACATTTTTAAAGAAGCTTCTCCATTTGATATGTATAAAAATGTAGGTATAAGCTCCAACTTGTGAGTGTATACTCTTTTTGTGAGGATGTCTTCCCTCATTAAAAACCGACTTTTATTTTTGTATGCAAAAATGCGAGCGTCCACTCTGTTCACTGAGTATCTCCTTTTAAAATTGAAAGGCTCCTTAGTAGCAGACTCAGCTTCATCAGAAGTAGATATCTGTACGTGATGGCTGAATTTATACCAATTAATCAGCCTACCAAGGTGTTTAAGGTTCGTAGGGAATCAAAAGAAGTAGAGTAGCGTGCCTTATATCGGTTTAGCAGAGTTATTGTTCAGTTGATAACTAACCATTTTTTTGGAGATACTAAAGAATATAGGGGCGGAGCCTTGGGTAATGAAGAAAGAATGAGGGTTTTTTTACGTTATGTTGGTTATCAAGGATTTCAAATTGGCGTAGCAGAAGATATTGGTGCTTATCAATCAACGGTATCCCGAACCGTTACCAAAGTCATAACACGTATTGTGCAGAAATCAAATGTTTGGATTAAATTTCCATCCTCACATAAAGATCTACAAAATGCTAAAAATAAGTGGCAAGAAAAGTTCAATTTTCCTTTAGCTACTGGTGCTATAGACTGTTCTCATGTTCCTATACCGAAACCGTGTATTCACGGAGACAAATATATTAACAGAAATGTTTTTGCTAGTATAAATGTGCAGGCAACGTGCCATTCAAATGAAAAGTTCACATGTGTGGATGCTTCTTGCTCAGGATCTGTACACGACTCTAGTATATAAAAAAATTCGGTCATGCAATGGAACCAAGCTAGTGCTGTTTTGTTGGAAGACTCTGGGTATGGTATAGCTTCGTGGCTCATGACTCCTTTTCGGGATGCAGATACCTGGTTTTATTTTTGTCTGTCTTCGCTTTTAGTCTGGTTTTTAATCTGCTTTCAAATTTGCCCTTTATTATATTTTACTCATAATTCAGCTTCTAACTTTTCTTTTATTTCTTGAACCGCTTTATGTCATTTCTTTTTTACTTCTATGATGTTAGATTTCTCTAACAAAACAGGATATCGTTTAATTACCTTCACAAATACGGCTTGATTTTTAAAAGATTCCTCTCCAGAACAGCTCGACATCTTGTAGTCACATACATACCGACGTGAAAATTTAAACTGATTGAATGACAGGGATATTCGGGGAGACCCACAAAGACAAGCCGAAACCTGAAAATCAGAGTGACCACTCGACATTTCCGATAACCATCTCCGTTTTTCGTTATATGTTTTATGCATACCAAAACGGTGTACGCGCTCAATAAGAGGAGTAGTTACTTACTCCAATGTGGAGTCGCTACTTCTAAGAGTCCACTTAAGTTTATATATCTAATAATACATTTTAGACATCATTGATGCTCGTTAGTATGTTATCAACCAAATGTTACATAACGACCTGGGAATATCCTTCGTTCAAGATGTTATCCGTGACAAAAGCACCAACCACCACAAAAGACTAGAATACCATCCGAATACACTTCTTCTCCTTACAGTGCCTATCCGTTTCGGATGTTGGCGACCATCATCGCAATCTGTATCTTGTTTGCAGCTGCTCTGAACAGACCCACAGCTGTTGTGTTGAAACATGTGCGTAGATTTTTTAGCCATAAAATTCTTCGTCTTCCAGGACCCCGCTTACCGTTTATCTTTCCTGTAAAATCAAATGTAAGATTCCATATATTTGGCTATTCCTCATTATGTGTTCAAAGTATTCAATTTTGGATGTTTCCTCAAAATTCGTCGATATAGCCACATCTCAAAAGCATCGATTTTTTTACATGCAGCATCCGTGAGAGTCCATGATTCCATTCCATATAACAATACAGAAAAAAACATAACACCTCAATAATCTTATTTTTAAGGGCATAGATAAATCATGACATCTGAAGAGTCTAGCCATTTTCTGAAATGCGGCTCTTGCTTTTTCTATCATGCACCTAATTTCCAGCGTGTGTTCCCAGTCTTCATTAATAGTTGTTCCAAGATAGGTATATGTCTTTACTCTTTCTATTCGTTGATCGTGTACGATGAGTCCTTCCGTTTGGATTTTATTTTTGGAAATTATCATGCATTTTGTATTCTTAGTGTTTAGTAACAACCCGTATTTCTGACTGGTTTCGGCAACTCTGACTAATATCTACCGAAGTTCCTCCAAACTGCTTGCAAAAACCACCGTATATTCTGCGTATCTTATGTTATTGATACATTCTCCATTTACTTTGATTTCGGCATTAATATCTTCCAGAGCCTCTTTAAAAGTTCTCTCTGAATACACGTTAAACAGCAGAGGCGACAATACACATCCTTGTCTGACCCCACGTTTAATTTTGATTTCATCCAAATCTCCTGCTTGGGTATGTATAGAGACCGTTTGATTCCAATACAGGTTACTAATAATCCTCATATTGCAGGTATGTAGCCCAATGTCTGCTAAAACTTCCATAAGCTTGTCTTACTGTACTGTGTCGAATGCCTTTTGATAGTCAATAAAACAGGCATATACATCGCAATTTACATCCCTGCATCTCTGAATGAGCACCTGTATACTGAAGAGGGCCTCTCTTATATACACTACTTCGACCTTTTTTAGACAACATAGTCAAGGGACTAAAAATATGTTTGCTAGTTGATCCTATATAAGGTGGAAGAAGTTCTTCTAAAAAAATCTTCATCAGGACAATGTAAAATCCATTAAATTAATTTTATGCTAACTGTATACTGTATAGCTCATAGGATGTATAATTTTCATTCTTTATAATAACATTATTTGAAATATTTCCAATAAAGGTTCTTACTCTAATTCTTAATTGCAGTATTTATTATTGAATTTAGGGTTCTCTAAAAGAGATTTGTTGGGAGTTACGTTTCTTAAAAAGTTTAATATCTTATTTTAAAACTGTGCCTTAAGTTAACTTAAAAAACTTTATTTAAACTAGTAAATAGATTACTTACCGTCAGGAAGGGCTCCCAGCGACCACATAAAATCTACAAAAACGAAAAAAACACCATTAGTATATACGAAAAAAAAAAACAACAAGGAGTTAAACAATAAACAACAACGAAAAATCTAGTTAAAATTAATAATAATTGTTAACATTCATGAAATTTCAACTACGTGTCTAAGCTACGGAGAATCTGACGCGTTAAAAGCTGGAGAAGAAACTAAAAATTTAAGAAATGTCGTTGCTGAGTTAGCACAAACTTTTAGTGAGTTCCACAACTGCGTTAAACATTCGACTAAGTCTACCATTGACGATAATACGTATTTAAAACATTTTCAGGGCTTACACATTACCACAAAAGCATATACGTCAAGTATAATAAAATAATTAACGTTTAATTCCTTATAACGACATTAAAGCCATCTTTTCTTGAAATTATTTTTTTTTTTAATAATTTTAGGAAATTCCAATTATAACTTTATAAATGCAAAAAAATAATCGATTAGTTTTCGTAAAGAATCTGCAAGCTGAAAATGTTAAATATTGTTTTTCGTGTATACTTCGCGTATTTACTAAATACTACTATTTCATTTTGTTTTAAAGTTTGTTTTTTTATAAACATGATAACTACAAACTAAATATTTTTGGTAATACAACCCACAAAAAATCTCAAAACACATGCTGTACAAGTATTAAATATTCTTTTAATTTATTCAATTCAAATTACATTTAAAAAATGTCTGATTATATTTTTTTTGTACAGTTACAAAATCTCATACTTCTCTAAGCAGAATTAAAAAAAATTATCAATAATTTAAATTTAAAATTGCCACCACCGTATCTTAAAGTTTTTTGTTTGCCACTTTTTTTCCTTAGGTAGTATGTGGGCCACATCACTTTTCTAGTTCTTGATAAGCCACATCACTTCTCTTGAGTTATTTGTGTACCACTTTATTTTACCTCTTTAAGCGCCACTTTATTGTAGCTCGAGTTCTTTGAGCACCACTTCATTTTATTTTTTCTCTATGCGCTACATAACTTCACTCGAGTTCTCTGTGCACCACTTGATTTAACCCAAATTCCTCATGCATCACATTACTTTCTCCAAGTTTTATGTGCGCCACTTCATTTTATCTATGTGCCACATATTCTATGTGCCACATTACTTTTCTCGAGTTTTCTGTGTACCACTTTATTTTAACTTGAGTTCTTTATGGACCTCCTGATTTAAACTCAAGTCTTTTTTGCACCGCATCACTTCCTTTGAGTTCTATGTGCACCACTTTATTTTTACCCCGATTTCTTTATGTGCCGCTTTACTTTTTTCGAGTTCTATGTGCACAACTTTATTTTTACCCCGATTTCTTTATGTGCCGCTTTAATTTTTTAGAGTTCTATGTGCACCACTTTATTTTTACGCCGATTTCTTTATGTGCCGCTTTACTTTTTTCGAGTATTATGTGAGCCACTTTTCTTCGGTTTTCTTGCGAAATAAATCTTGTGCTTTTTATTACAAAGGAGTTCTTTGTAACAAATAACAGGAAGTAATTTTGCGCACATTTTGTTTTGTCCTGTACAAGCAGACTAAAATAGTGAGCGGTATTTGAGATTTTTTGCAAAAAAATGTTTTATGACTAATTAAAACTTCTCTGTTTGATGCAACTAAAAAAAAATTGGACTAAGGTATAAAATTTACAAAATAGACTATAAACTTGTATACTTGTAACTTTTTTGCTACTATAAACAATAAGTATTACAGTTATTAAACGTTAAAATGTTACCTAGTTACAGAGTTATTGTTGAAAACTTTGCTAATAACTATCTTTTGCTAAGCTAAATTACATTTTGTTAATGTTTCTATGCTAAATTTTCTGGTAACCCCATGCAACAACACCAAAAACTAGAATTTTCGATTACTGAGTAAATATGTTTGTTGTCTCACTTTGAACAGTGAAAAAAAGTTACAATAACAAATGATTTTTCGGACTGGTGAATATTTTTTGAGCTACTTCATAGTTCTTGTAGATTTTAACACATTTTATTAAATTAAATGTAATTATTTTTTTATTATTTTTTAGTTAAATGACTCGACAAAAAAACAATTAAAATCTCAAAGTTTATGGTGTTGTGCATTAGTAAACAATAAAAATTGAAAAGTAAAAGTACCAAAACGATACCTTATGGTACTGATAAAATTAAACGCATAATCGTATTCTAAAGTCTATAATCAGGATTAGATCGCACCTTCAGGAGGCTATATAGCGTAAAGGATACCAGGACGACATCTCACGAAGGACCAGTAAGGAATCCTTCCAGGACCTGAAAAGGATAACTACTGCCCCCACTTGCGTGTAATATTTAAGTATCTATACGAAAAAATTGCCTAGCTAAACCTAAAACCTAGCTTTACAGAGAAACGATTACGGAAAAATCGAAACGAAAAATAATTAGACCAGTCATCGGAGTAAATCATTTTGAGAAAAAATTGGCGGTAATTTTTTGGGTTGTTAAAAAAATTGATGTTTCTTTTAATTGCAAGTCCGATGATTGTTTTTATTTGATAAAAAAAATATTTTTCGTGTTGATTTTGAACAATTAGCTTAACACACGGATGAAATTTCATGACCTATTTAAGATTCTATTACTTTTTAAAAATTCTATGCACTAATTTAAAATACATCTCCAAACATCGATTATGCCGTACACGGGCTATCAAAGAGAAGGTAATTTTACTAAAAAATCCAACTACAGTTTCTAGATTTTATTTTAAACGAATCTCTGCCTCTTTTAGACTTGCAATAACTATTTTAAAAACAAAAAAAGACAATCTGAATGCAGCTAGCGGCAATATTGAGTAACTAATAAAAAAAGTAATTTTTAGAGATCCCCAAAGTTTAATCCCTGATCCACAGTATGGTCCAAATGAACGAAATAAATTCATTATTTGGTCATGAATAAATAGAAAATCTGAAAAAACGCACGTTTACAAATAAATACAATAATTATAAAACTATATTTTTTAATGAAATAGTTTCTCTATACTTGAAATGTATGCAAAAAATTTGCTTCCCAAACTTAACCTTGGAACTTGACGTAACCTAACCAAACCTAAATAATGTATGGCTTCGATAAGATGCTACATTATGCTTTTTTAGTGAGACACTGCTTGGGCCACACTTTTCCAGTTTGTTCGATGGGGCGAAGAGAATAGCCAATTAGGTCGCCATATTTAACTACTCTCGATTACTTTTTTTGGAAATAGTTATAAAGTAAAGTTTACCAAAATAGACTAAACATTTTTGATGAATTCAAGCAATGCATACGCTTTGAGAAGTAATAAAAGAGTTAGTTGCTCATCTTTCTCTCTGCATTATAGCCAGGTTGTCAATTTAACCATTTAGTTTAAATTATGGTGTATTTAATAATTAAAAATATTGTTATAGTAAAAATGTGACAGACGTAAAATAAAATCTAATGAAAAGCGCATTTACAAACAAAAATCGACGGTTTTCAGGATTTTATTACAAATTTCCCGATTCAGGATAAAATGAATTTATTTCTTTTAAATGGACCATAATTTATGTCCATTATTATTATTAATAAAATTAATGGGAAACAAAAATATTGTTTTGACAAGCGATTGCGAGATATTTTAAAACGGTATTTTTCAACAGCTCTTTTACGTTTTCATGAAATTATCTGATCATAAAAAACTAATTTAAATTTATGATTTGATATGGCGGTGGTAAAATTTAAATTAATTTTATTTATAATAAAAAGGACTTTTTACAATCGCATATTTGTTTTATGTTTTAATTACGTTCCACAATGATTTATGCAAAAATGTTTTTAATCGTACACATCAGTTGTGAGCAACACCATAGCGGAACACTAAATTTAATTTTAACTTAACAATACTTCTTTTGTAGTTTGTTTTAAAAATATAAATTCCTTAAAAATTAAAATATTTATGAAAATTTGGAAAAAAACTGCTTTAAAAAAAACTATAAATGTAGTGATCGCTACACGCGCTAGAAGTGAAAATTCCCCGTGCTCAGAATATAAGCGAATCTAAGAGTAGGTGACTTAATTAATTAATTATTTACCTACGGACATTTTAGTAACATATTAGCAAATAATTCTGCTACAAAATTAAAAACAAAGTACAGGGTAGGCCAAAAGTCAGTTTTAACTTAAAATCCTTAGACTTTCTCTTGCCTAGGGTTAGTTGAGAACTTGACAAGTTTGAAGTGCCATTAGTAAGTTGACACTAGCAGTCTTAGGTTTTGTAGTTAGATAGACCAAAGTATCTTACTACAAAAGAAAATTTTAATGTTGTTGCGCAATGTTTAAAGCAATTATTGACTAAATCTCAAGGAAAATCTATTAAAGAGTATGGAATATCAAAAACAAGTTTACAAAGAATTTAGAAGATTTTTTTTTTTTTTTATGTTTTGGTTCCCACGAAAAGGGATATCCTGTAATGTTCAGAGAACATCGTGGGAACCAAGGGAAAGAAGGTAGGAGTTGGTGTTCTTCTTAAATTTCTGGAGGTTGTATGCCTCGGGGAACACCTCCCTAGGCAATGAGTTCCAAAGCCTCGCAATTCGTTGGATGAATGAGTCTTTGGAAAGTGATGTTCTGCAGGTCTCCAAAGTGACCACGAAGGGGTGTGAAGACTGAACTTGACGGGTTAATCTCGAAGAGACTGCCAAAGGAGGAACGATTGTTGATATTTCAGAAGAGCATCGCCCATGAAAATATCTATAAAATAGAGACAAATCGCCAACTTTTCTACGGTGTTCCAGACAAGTGAGCGAGTTTGTAAGCGAGGCATCACCGACGAGACGAATTGCCCTTTTTTGGACAGAATCCAGTAGCTTCAGGATATGTTTAGGTGCTGGACTCCAAATATGGGAACAGTACTCCAGTACAGGTCGGATCTGTGCCTTATAGATCATAAGCAGCTGACTGGAGGTGAAATAGCTCTTGGCACGAAACAAAAAACCAAGTTTTTGGGATGCACTTTTGGCAATGGACCTCACGTGATTTTCTCAGGAAAGGTTATTGCTGATAGTAATACCAAGCATCGATATGGATGACTTCAGTGGTATGGTTACTCCTGACAAAGTTATGTTAGGCACAGTGAGATCGGCTTTTCTAGAGAAAAGACATGCTTGTGTTTTGTTTGCATTGAATTCTACCAGGTTATTGGATCCCCATTCGAGAATTGTTGCTAGATAAAGAAGTTTGCAATAGAGAACTTATAGGACTATTTTACGAGTACTGCAAGGGCTAAATAAAGATGATACGACAGGACACATATTTATATTCTGTTGTCATGATTGTATGGGCAGGGATTTTAAACGGTAGGCTAATCAGGTCTTATTTTTTTAATTAGTCTGCTGTACTACTTTTTTAACCTTTGTTGGAGGAGTGGTGACGTACCAGACGACTGGTTTAACAGGACCGAACTACATAACAAATGAGCTTTTAAAATACGGAGGTCCCACTCTCATTAAAGAACTTAAAAAACTAATGCAAAAGATATTAACATAACACAACTATACAATACCCTAAAGCTTACAAACAAAATATTAACTCATAAAGTAAATACACATATCACTTAATCAGACGAACAGCAAGGATTTAGAAAAGACATGTCATGTACAGACACCATTTTTATCATGAGCCGAAAAATTAGATAAATATGGCAAACCAGCGTTTATATGTTTCATCGATCTCCAAAAGGCGTTTGACCAAGTTCTACTTGAGAATACAATAGAATTAATCTCCAATAAGGAAATCCCGCAAGATATTATCGAGAAAACCACAAAAATTTATATTTAGAACACAATTTAAGCGAGAGCAAATGAAGAACTAACAGAACCAATACCGGTGTACATTATAAATGAAATTATTACAGAAGTACGCAAAGGCTTAGGTTAGGCAAATTAGGGGACTAAGAAATCAATATTTTATGCTATGCAGACGATGCAGAAACTATAAAGACATCTTACAAACACTTTAATTTTTAATAGAACGGTCAAAAAGCTAAATATAATTATTTCCACGCAAAAATCAAAATGCTGAACAACTTCAAAAGAACCACTATGATGTAATTTAAAATAACATAGTAAGATTAAATACCAGGTTATGACTTTTAACTATTTGGAAATAAATATATATAGCTAATGACGTCAACAGGTAATAAAAACAAATAAGATCGTCGCATGTTTCAATGACACGATATAAAGAAATAAGCACCTAAACGTAGAAACAAAAGTAAGAATATACAAAGCAAAAGTACTTCGTAAAATATCTAATAAAACACTTAACGATAGGGAAAGGAGTGACAACATTAGCGAAATATGCCAGGTAGAACCAATCAACGAATCGGTGCAAAAACGAAGAGTAGTATGGAACCAACAACCAGAAAAGATATATATCTTTGAAACAGTGATTGCTCCCAAAGAAAAAAATTTGACTTGATCTGTTTGAAGTTTTAACTGTTATTTTGATCTCTAGTAGTACTGTTCTAAAAAGTTTATGATGTTCTCTGACGAGTTATTTTAAGTACGCCTTAGGCTATAGCTGGTACGAATTAAATGAAAAGGCGCCCTAACCGTCTCGAAGGTCCTTTTTTGAAAAGGGTGCAAGTACCTGTTTCGATAAAAGATTTTTAAATATTTATTAAGACAAATTGTTTAAAAAAGGAGACAAAAAGATACCCGCAAACTACCGAGACATAAAACTTCTAAATACAACCTTAAAGCTAGTAACAAAGATTATAACAAATAAAATAAATGAACTCACCACATTGGGCGATGAACAACAAGGATTCAGATCAGGAAGATCTTGTACTGATGCGATATTTGTCCTGCGACAAACAACTGAAAAATCCATCGAGTATAACAAACCAGCCTTCATGTGTTTTATAGACCTGGAAAAGGCGTTTGACCGAATACAACTGGAGGACGTGGTACACCTCTTATACAACAGGCAAATCCCATACAACATCATAAAAACCATCGAAAATATTTACCAGAGAAACAAAATACAAGCCAAAATTAATGGCACAACTACCGAAGAAATTTCTGTATATAGTGTTATTCGACAAGGAAATTTCCTTAGCCCCTTACTGTTCAACATTGTTATGGACGAAATAATAAAAAGCACTCGTAACCTGAAAGGGTATAAAATGGGGAACAAAACGTCAAAATCCTATGCTATGCCGATAATGCTGTTCTGATTGCAGAAAACGAAGATGACCTACAGAGATTACTATTCAAATTTAACACAACGGCAAAAAGTCTAAAAATGAAGATATCTGCAGCAAAGACGAAATGCATGACAACTTCAAAAACACCTATCAGATGCAAACTGGTTGTGGATGATAAAATTATACAACAGGAGATGAAATTTAAATATATAGGCATAGAAATATCAGGATACGTTGACATGGAGGCGGAAGTAAGAAACCAAGCGGCAAAAGCAGCACGAACCTCAGCTTACCTGAACGATACAATCCTCCGAAACAAATATATCGGAATCGAGACCAAATCTCGAATCTACAAGGCGGTCACCGACCTATATTAACATACACAGCGGAAACTAGACCAGATACATCGAACACAAAGAGAATATTAGAAACCACCGAAATGAAAATAGTGCGCAGGATCGCTGGAAAAACATTTTTGGACAGGGAGAGAAGCGAGGACATTAGAAGAACATGTAAAATAGACAATGTAAATGAATGGATTCTGAGAAGGAAGAGAAAGTGAAACGAACACATAGACCGGATGAATGACGACAGAATGGTCAAAATAACTAGAGACAAGTCGCCCTTAGGGCGCCGAAGCGTTGGAAGACTCCGCAAGAGATGGAGCGACAACCTTTCCAATAATTGAACGGCAGAGGATACGAAGAAAAACAAGCAAAATTGCTTACATTAAAGAAAGAAGAAGAAGAAGAAGACAAATTGATACATAATAAATGACAAATAATAAAGATTCAGTTGACGTTAAAGATTTTGATTACTTTAAATTACCTTAAATATAACATTGGTTTTTCCTTACGGGATAGGACTTACACAACCTTAACCCATTAATTGGTTTTCGTATGGTTTAAAACAGATTTATATTTATTATTTTTTTTTTATTTTAAAATATGTGAACGCGTTTTTTTAAAACAATAAAAAATAATTAGACAAACGTAATCCTTTCATTCTTTAAATAAGAATTAAGCTAAAAAAACAAATATTATTATCGGTTAACTTAGCTTCTAAAAGGTCAAATATTTTTAAATTTAAAAAAATATAATTTAATGTAATTTTCTACCTGCAAGTCAGAACTGAATAGTTTCTATCAAAACAGTGACTGGAAAAGTGTCCTGTTTTAAAATAAAGTAGACATTTTATTTCTCTTATCACCTGTCCCCCATTTACTTAACCACTGAAAGCGTATAAGAAGTGGGGTGACCAGTGCAATTCACGCCAATGTTCCCCGACGCACTTCTCTTCTTCCTACAGCACCGTTCAAAAAGAAGTTTCACTTCAAAAAGCGTGGATTAACATTGGGGTTCTTTAAGGAGCTGTGGGTGGGTCAGCCTTGTTTTTGATAAAACTAAACGATAGAAATATTGCTATTGCTAAAGAATTTTAGAAAAGTTTGTCCTCTTGTTTTGCTCAATGTTCAACATATAACCTCTGTTATCGTGTATAATAAATGATGAGTGAGTTAAAGAAATAAGTTTTGCCTCTTATAAACAAATATATTGATCCTTGGATGCTTCGTGAATTCAGATTGAAATTGTTTGTGTAAATAATAGTGTTATTTCGTGATCAAATAGGAGGATCCGTGCGTAAAAAAATATTCACTACCTTTTTTTATATTCATAAAACCAAATAAGATTCTACGAAATTTTGACTAGCAGTCGTTAAATTTAATTTCTTTTAACGGAATTCGGGCCATTTTCAGGAATATTCCATCACAAGCTGCTTCCTGAATCCGCCCCATTAGACATAATTTATAGGGGTAACTTAGGGTTTATCTTTTCTGATAAAAATAGTGATATCAACATACATTATTATTTTATGAAGGGCTGCAAGAGCTAAACATACTCAACAGCTGGATTTGATTAGCTGAATGAAACAAAATTTTACATATACTGAGCGACTAGTGTATAGCAAAGCTTTATATCTTTTTTTATAAATAAAATATTTGTACGACTACACTGTATTTGTTAATGTCTTTTTTTACTAAATAAGTTTCATTCTTAGTGTCTTTTTTTTGCTCACAGAGCTGATATTAATGATGCGATCATAGAAAAATGAAATCCAATTGATAATAGTCCGCTATATTGTCGAGAGACATTTGAACGGCACAAAAAAACGACCAACAAAGTTAATTACTTTCATTTGTATTAAATAAAAATTGCAAAAATCTGTTTGGGACATTGTCAGGTGGACTTGATTGTTCTGTTCACATTTCATGTAACTACGAGGGCAGTTTGATAAGTCAGTGACTTTTTGAATTTCCCGCGCAGTTACTCCAAATGCAACTTTCTAATTTTGAGCAAGCTACGTCGTGCAATTGGTGTTTGATAGCCGTTCAAAGCAGACAACCTCGTGAATTTTTACGAAAATGAAAAAAGGGAATTTCGCGTGCTGATTAAGCATTACTTTTTACGTAAAAAATCCATCGCTGAAACTAAGGAAAGACTTGATAAATACTACGGGGACTCGGTACCAGCAATTTCAATGGTTAAGAAGTGGTTTAGAGTTCCGTTGTGGTCGCGTACCAGCACTAGTGACGCCGAACGTCCAAGTCGCCCAAAAGAAGTGATCACGCCGGAAATCGTCGATAAAATCTATGAAATGATATTGGATGATCGGAGAATGAAAGTGCGTGAGTTGGCTCATGCTGTAGGTATCTCAACTAAACGGGTACATCATATTTTACACGAATATTTGGACATGAAAAAACTCTCTGCGAGATGGGTGCCGCGATTGCTCACACTCGACCATAAGCGCAATCGTGTGACCACTTCAAAAGAGTGTTTAGCGATGTTCAGCCGTAATCCGGACAAATTTTTGCGCCGTTTTGTTACTGTGGATAAAACATGGATCTATCACAACACGCCAGAGACCAAGAAACAATCGAAACAGTGGGTTGCTCGGGGTGAACGTTGACCAAAGAAGGCGAAACAGAGTCTGTCAGCCAACAAGGTCATGGCCACAGTTTTTTGGGAGGTACGCCGTGTCATTCACATCGATTACCTCAAGAAAGGAAAAACGATCACCGGCGAATATTATTTAAAGCTTTTGAACAGATTCGACGTTGCTTTGAAGCAAAAACGGTAGCATTTGGCGAAGAAGAAAGTGCTGTTCCATCAAGACAATGCACGTGTGCACACATTTCTAGTCACGATGGCCAAAATCCACGAATTGGGATACGAACTGCTACCCCATCCAGCATATTCTCCAGATTTAGCCCCCTGCGACTATTTTCTGTTTCCAAACCTAAAGAAATGGCTGGGCCGTAGGAGATTTGAGTCGAATGAAGAAGTCATTACCGAAACAAACGCGTATTATGAGAGCTTTGAAAAAACCTATTATTTGGAGGGAATAAAAAAATTAGAAAAACGCTGGACTAAATGTATCGAGCTAAAAGGTGATTATGTAGAAAAATAAAATGTTTATTTGCGGAAAAAAATTTGTTTTATTCAAAAAGTCACTGACTTATCAAACCGCCCTCGTATCTTTAACGCATTTAAATCTAGAACTATTATTTTGATTGTAAGAGGACTATTGACTATTCTACTTATTGTCAAGATTTTGATTTTTATCTGAATATTATACTACATCTAACCAACGGAATATATCTAAATATTTTGATATGTTTTAGCTTGTGATGCGATCTTTATAAAATATTATTTCTTGATTACTTTGTATATTTTATTTTATTATTATTTTTACCACATAGTTGCGAAAAAACTATATTTTAGAGGGTTGGCAAAATGTCACTGTAAGTAGCGCGCGAGCGCAAAACTGTAGTCTATAATGCGTGCCTTCCCTAAATAGGTAATAATTAAACTGTATAAGTTACACGACCTATCTAGCTATGACTAGTTTATCTATTTCATCTACGTATACACATTAAAAGCATATTTGACGGTAATTCCAAAAAAAAACAACGCATTCAGTCATAAAAATTGATTATTTTTTCTTAAATTAGGCAATATTAAAAATATTGGTAATTATTTGCAAAGGTGGTCCAATACATCGAAAAAGTAACATTTTTTATTTTTTTTTTAAATGGGTTTATTTCACGGTTGATTAATGAAAGACATTTTAAAAAAGATGGTTTGTTGAATGGTTTTTTTTTTAAGTATTCACTATAAAAAAACATGTCGACATGTCTTTCGTAAACTACATAAAAAACCAACAATTTAAAAAAAAAATAATATTGTAATAAAAAAAATGAATTTTTTAATAAATAAAAAAAGGTTCTTACATTAAAATTAAAGTAAAATAACAATAATAATTAGGATTAATACTACAAACAAAATACGATTTATTATTATTTTTGAAGTTAAATTAATTAGTAGTTAAATAATAATAATTAATATGATTTATGATTTTTTTATACTAAAATTTTAACGATACTGAGAAGATTAGCATGGCCCCTGGGCAAAGATGACACGCAAAATCTTAAAGCGTTTTAAATTTTCTTTATATAAAAACACCTATAATAAAATGAAATATATTTTTAAATTATAGTACCTATGTATCGTTTTTGCGCAGGAGCTATGTTATCTTCTCTGTATCGTTCCAAGTGTAGTAATAAAAATTACCCTAAAAAATCACCCCAAAAAACCATAAATCATAATACTAATTATTATTATGCTTTCAATTTTGTCGATAATTATGTTTAAAAAATTTTTTTTAAAATCGTTTAAAATATGGTATTAAACATTTTTTTTTCAGTTTGCTTGCTTTTTTAATTATGTAGTGTTCAATTTTTTTTTAATCAATCAATCAATGGTAAACGACCCAGAGGAAGGTCTCTGACGCGCTGGGTGGATCAAACCAAAGAAATCATTGGTCACGTTCTGCAAGAAGCTTCTCTTGCAGCTCAAGACAGAGAAGGATGGAGAACTACGATCCTAGCAATCAAAACATGATGTCACCATACTCTGTCGAGAGTAAAAGTACAAGAGAGAGAGTTTTCAAAATGAAATTAGTTTTAAAATAAATAACATTTAAATATGTTAATATTCCAGATTTACGAAAAACATGTCAAAATGGTTGTTTTGTACTTTTAAAACAAAAAAAAAAAAACAATTTATTTAATCATTTTTTTTTTGAAATCTTTAAAATCCGATGTGAAATACACCATTTAGAAAAAAAACTGAAATTTTTAATTTTTCGGTGTTTTATGGCCAAAAATATGGGGAAACCTTTTTCCAAATAATAACCAGAATATTTTTTTAAAATGTCAGGAATGTTTATTAGGTTTTAGTTTTTAAATTCACGTAGAAACCTTTCCAACCGTCATACGTCACTGCTCTCTCTTCCACCACATTAAATTATGACATATCAATGTTAGCAGTGTGTTTAACATTTTTTCTACAAGCGTGCGTGATTCACCCTCTACCCGCACGCAATTCAGTTTGGAAAGTGTCATTTTCCCACAGTTGTGCGGGAAAAGTTTTCCCACACTAGTGCGGGAAAAACATTTATATGATATCCTCGTAAAATATAAGTGGTGGGTGACAAAATATGAAAGTTCAAGCTTTTTTGTTGCAATACTAAGTGAGTTTGTTCAAAATCATCCATCATTTTGCACTATTTATTGAAAAAATGAACAAATATTGATAAATAAAAATGTATTGTTATGAAAATCACCCTATATATAGGCTTTGATTGATCTGATAACGAGTAGGTAACAATTGATGCTGTCATGCCGATCAATACACAAATTTGTTTGTAATTGTCGGAGTGACAGACAAATCGTTACTTATATAAAATTTTCGATTCAGTGAAATTGCCACAATGGATTATTCATCTGATGAAGAACTTCCACAAGAAATCGTGCAAGCAGCTACAGATGCGAACTTAGAGTTATTGCCAACGAAATCTAAACAAAGGTATGAGAAGCAATACACGAGTTTTATTGAATGGTGCAACAATAAAAAAGTGAAAACACCAAATAAAGAAGAAGTATTCTTGGCTTATTTTCTAGAAATGTCTAAAACATGGAAGCCGAACATTTTATGGGCAAGATATTCAATGTTGAAGAGTGTATTCAAAGTAAAGCAAAATTTGGATATTAGCAAATTTTACAAAACAACTGCATTCATTAAAAGACAGAATGTCGGTTTTCGACCGAAAAAGGCCAAAATCTTCACTCAAGAAGACGTTTCAAAGTTTATGACTGAAGGACCCGATGACATATACCTCATGATTAAGTTAGTAGCAATTATTGGATTAGCTGGTGCTTGCAGACGAGAAGAGCTGACAAAACTCACCATTGACGACATAGACGACAAAGAAAACCTGATAATTGTTAATATCAAGGATTCCAAAAATCATTCCTCTAGATCCTTCGTGATATCTGAAGAAGCAAATGATGGTTATTTTTTGAACGTATACAGAAAGTATGTACATTTACGTCCAAAAGAGACTCCTCACCGTCGTTTATTCTTGTATTACAAAAGTGGAAAATGTACTGTGCAATGTGTAGGAATCAATACCATAGGAAAGATACCCTCCGAAATAGCAGTATATCTGCGCCTTTAAAATCCAGAGCTTTACACTGGTCACAGCTTCAGGCGTTCCTCAGCCACTTTACTTGCTGACTGTGGTGTGGGTATAACTAATATCAAACGCCTAGGAGGATGGAAATCGACTTCAGTTGCAGAGGGGTATTTAGAAGACTCCACCAATCGAAAAAAAGAAATGTCCAACAAAATTCTCAATTTGAACACTACATCGTCTTCCGGGTGCATTTTAGAACCATCCACGTCTATATCGATCGGCGACGATTTGATGCCTGTGCCTGCACATTCGATTTCTTTCGATAATGTATTGCCCGAGTTACCTTCTTCTTCAGGAAATCAGCCATCTTCAAAAAATATGCTGGCTTCCGCTATAAATTTACATAATGCATCAAATTGTACATTTACAATAAATATTACGAATAATTAGTGGATAGAAAATGTTACTCTTGTTAGTTGTTTCCATTTGCATGAATAAATAATTGAAAAAATGAATTTGTTTCCTACGCTTGTAGAAAAAGTATTGTTCCTAACTAATGCGGAAAGTGTCTTTCCCGCACTAGACTGCTTACCCGAACTCCGCTCCGCGTCGTTCGGGTTAACGGCAGTCGCGTGCGGGAAAGCATCACTTTCCGCACTTGTTAGGAAAATTACTATTCTCAATAAAAAAAGTTAAATTATTGATACTTTTCTTATTAAATTGATTTATACATAGGTAGTTGACTAGCAATTGGAAAGGCAAAGTATGTGTTATGAAAAACTGTGTATATATATATATGTGGGTAATCATGTCGTCTAATCGTTCTTTGTATTTGAAATTACCAACAAATAAATAACTCGATGAGAATAATTAGAGATCATTAAGAAAGTCGCGTTTACAACCCCAGGCCTGCAGGCAACGTACTATAAACTGTAGTCGGAATTTCTAGCCCCTGCACCCCCAGCAGATCGCTGACTGAATACGCCAGGGTCGGCGCCGCCCTAGCGGCAGCGATCGGCCTGATCGGCGCGAAAACTCTTTTGCAACCCGCTACGTCATAAAGGGAATAATGGAGGGGCGCGGGCGCGACGGCGATGGCCGTCAACGGAATGGTGGGGGTGGTGTTAATGGGAAGCGGGTAAGGAGCGTAACGTAAGGCCGATACAGATGTCGCGTTTGATGTCGCTGTTACAGGGCCGGGGTTGAGCATTAGTAACTCACCGTAGGCTCCCCGACCGGCCGCACGAGTTTTGGCCAAATTGGCGGGAAGCATCACTTCCTTGGGTTGTGCCTTTTTGCACTCAACCTGAAACAATACCAAAAAACAGGTTATTCTTACAAATTTATTTTTTTTTTTTTAAGATCACAGTAAAAATTGTTTAAGATTATCCAGTAATACCAATGGTACAAAAAAATCTTACACTTTTTTTTAGCATTGGGACAAAAATAAATTATATAAGTATGCAATAATTTGTATAATGTTGAAATTATATTTTCTAAAAAAACACTATTAAGACTAAACAAAAAATGGTGAATTAGATGAAACACTTGTTTTTAGCACCTGAATCCCAAAATGATCCCATTTTTTGTATATTACGTCAATTTTTTAACTGCAGTAGGTACACTCTGTTGGATCCAGAAGTAATACAAAATATGGGTACGAGTACATACTTGGAAAAATAGAGGTAACAAAAACCAAATAAAGAAACTAAAATATAGATAATACCATTATAAATATAAAGACTATAAATAATCTAAGGATATTATTTTATATTAAACTATTATTAGGGTGATTCATTATATATATGGTATTTTTAATCTGAATTGTACGTCACCGAATTTTCCGATGTTTGCACTTTGGTACAAAAGTTTAAAAAAAAAGGAATTTTTTGTTTTGTTTTGGGGTTTCTATCTTTATGGATTCCAAGATATTTGGCATCTTCTGACTGAGGTATTTCTTGACCATTTAAAGTAACAGGGGGACAGTTTCCTCGTCTATTTGTGAAGGTAACATGATTAGATTTGCCTTCGTTGACTTTGATACGCCAAATTTTTAACCATTCATGTAAATTGTCAAGATTTGTTTGAAGAATTTGCGATGCCATTTGGGGGTCTGAGTGTGAGGCTAGTAAAGCGGTATCGTCGGCGTAGGTTGCAGTGAGTGTATTGGTTGATGTGGGTAGATCAGATGTAAATAATAAATATAAAAGCGGACCCAGAACGATTCCTTGAGGTCTTGATGATAATAGCATTGAAATATTGCCGTGGCTTGTGCAACCACCGGACTTAAATCGGAATAAATTTTTGGAACTGCCAGCAATTATTTAATGTTTTGCAAGGAACATGGATAGCTTTACCTGAACATTAAAAAAAACTTGATTCTATCCATGAAAATATATACGATGTGGAGCTTTTATAATTAATCAATGATAACGCATCACTTGTTAATTGTTTTATTTTCGAACAAAATTAAATTTAAATTTTTTTTTCAGGTTATTTTTAAGTTTATCCATACTTTTATTAGGTACAAATTATATATATTTTTTAATTAGCATGTGGTTGGAAAAAAACTTGTTTACTATTGACTGCAAAATCTTATGCTAAAAATTTCTATAATATCCTTAGATTATTTCAAAGTATGTAGTTACTGTAAATACGCAAAAGTTAACCATCATTAAAGTAAGTTTTTTTTTTTTAAGAAAATTGTCGCAAAAAGGGTAGACCTATCGATCAATTTTGTCCAGAAGTTTATTTGAATTGTTTTCCTAACTTTAAATTATTCTAATTTTTTTTATATAAAAAGTGTCATTAATTAAACGCTATAGTTGTCATTATGGTAGTCTAATAAAAATTTTTTTCAAATATTTCTTGTATTTCCTAAAATCTTCTCGTTACAGAAGGTACTTTTGGTAGAGTTTTATTAAAGTTTAGTCACATCCACATAACATTTATTTACAACTTTTATTTAATGGGTAATAATATTGATGATAGCTGGTTAATAATTTAAAGTAAAAGAATTTGTGGTAATAGTAAAAAAAAATTGAAATATAAAAACATATTTTTTTTTTTTGGTTGTTTGAATAAAAACCGCATCTAAAATCAAACATTATTTATTTTTCGGTTATGCTTTAGAGAGTATCAAAGAGTTAAAATTAAAAATTTACAAAGCGATTTTATGAAAATGTTACGAAGCCTACAAACGGCTCATTAAATTAATTGCTGTAGACCCAGCTGCGGGGTGGCAAGAAAAAACAGATTACGTAAATAATAAAGGAATCTACACTTACAGCAAAAATTTGCACAAACTGGTTTATAGGGTGAGTGTTTTTTGCTTTATGATTTTTGATAAATGAATGAAAATGAGAATTTGCAAAAAGTCACTGGAAAGTCAATTTAATAAAAAATGACCGTTTTGGTTAAACAACTAGACTAGACTACAACTAGACTAGAGCTACAAGGTTTAAAATTACAAATTCCCTTGTGTCAGTTTTATTGATACGGTCAATAAGAAAACCATCCTCAAATAATAAATCCATAGTTGTATCTGTAAAAAGTTTTCCGTTGAAAACTGACCAATTTAGTCAATGCGCTTGGTGATAAAAAAAACTAATTATAAGTTGCAAAAGCCGAGTTAGTATATAATGGTTACATTGATATTTAATTTTATTAAATTAGTTAAGGTTAAATTAAATACTTTCACTACGTCAAAAATCAAAAAGTCTTTTGTATCTTGTCTTTTTTGTGGTAGACGGCTGTCAAAGTGAAATTAGTGTAAAGACAAAAATGTTAGATACACACATAAAGCCTCATAAGTTCAATTTTTGTGTCCCTAGAGCTTTGTTAGTTAGTAACCTGAAAAGAGGGGGCGATAGTAGGCACTTTACATCTTTGAATACAAAACATCAAGAGGAGGAGCATAGTTTCAGATTAGTGTTGACCGGAATAGAGGGTGCAAATGGCCGACTACTGCTTCCGTTTTAACAGTGGCGTAGAGCTTTAAGTTAAAATAAAACGAACAAAAAAGTCGTAAATCATCTAGCCGATAGATATTATGCTAGTTAGGTACGACTTCGAAATGCAGTTTGAAGTGGTCATAAACAACCACCAAGTTTGCTCGGAGAACTGAGCTTAACTAGGAAGGAGTGCTTTAGTGTGGTACACTGATGGATCCAAGATGGATGAAAGGGTTGGAGTGGGCGTAACAGGGCCGAATTTCAGGCTCTCAAAACCCCTTGGTAACACCCCAACCATCTTTTAAGCAGAATTACATGCCATAGAGATATGCGCCAGGGAGTGCATCGAGAGGAACACCCGAAGTGCGGATATCTATATTTTATCAGGTAGCCAAGCAGCACTAAAAGCTCTAAAGTCATAAACTTGTAAGTCTAAGCTAAATTGCGACTATAAACAATCCCTAAGACAACTGGCAACAAACAATCAGGTTACTCTGATGTGGGTTCCAGGTCATTGTCACGTGCCTATTTTTTCCTTCTACGGTTCTCAGATGGTTTCGTATTCGTTAGTTACTCGTAAGTAGGGTTGCATACCGTACTCTGTGGTAACTCAAATATATCATTCGTTGTAGATAATGTTGCATACCTTGTAGGGGTAGGATTCGATAGTTTGGTTTGCAATTTCTGTGTGGATGGGACTGGATATCCACACGGACGAGGCGATTGTAGAGCACGGATTTAAGAAAATTGTGGGTTGACGTTTATTCCGCGCCATTTTTATTGATTTCCGGCCTTGGAGCGGGAGTCGTGTGTAGAGAGTCTTCGAAGTCGGAGGTGTTGGTGAAAGTCGTTGGGGACGGTGTGTTATTAGCACGTGTGCAAAACCTCTATGGGATTTCATATCTGGCTGTATTTGGGCCATCTTAATTGGATTTTGAAGAAAAACCCCTTAATTTTTAACTTGACCATTCTATCTTACCTACGTCGTTGATATTTTGGATTTCTGGTGTCGAGTTAAATAGCCGTTATCGGGATTTATTTGAGGGAAGCCATTGTTAATTAGCCGGTGCCGCCCCATAATCTAACCAGCCCCAGGAGTAGGCCACAGGAGTACATGTGAATTCGTATACCCAAAGGTTATCAGAGATTTATTTTTGAATATATAACGCCGTGTCTCAGTTCGACACCACGAGTAAGTTCTGTTTTAGTTTATAAATATAGTACTTTGTGAATTCGTATACCCAAAGGTTATAAGTGATTTATTTTTAAATATATAACGCAGTGACTCATTCTGACACCACGATTACGTTCTGTTTTAGTTTATTAATATAGTACATTGTTGGAAACTATTTATTGCATTAGATAATATGCCAAAACTAAACTTGAATTAAAATAACCTTCTCAATAATTCTTTATGTCCAATTAAAAATATATTTTCTTCCTACTTATTTGTAAATATCCTACAATCTTGATATTTTAAAGGACAACCATTGTAAAAATATTTTTAAATAAACTCGATTTTTTTGGCAGTAAAAATCTTTATGTAAACGGTTAACTAGTGGATTATCAGCCTTTATGTAAATGTTTGAATTAGTGTTATTAATAAGTTAATTTATATATATTTTACCTTTTTTTTCTCTTTGCCTTTATGTAAATGTTTGAATTAGTGTTATTAATGAGTTAATTTATATATGTCTTACTTTTTTTTGTAACTTGGTAAAGTCTGTTACTCTTACTTCTATTCTGGTTATTTCATAAAGTTGTAAATTTTAAATTTTTGGTTTGTTTTAGCAAGAAAATTTTACCATAGGTGTTAGTTTTGACTATATTTGTTATGATGTTGCTATTGAGTTGTATACCTTAAATATTTTTTGTGTGAGTAAAGTATCCATCATATTTTTGCTATAATTTTATTTATTTGGTTCACCATAATCTTAGTTGTTTATCTTGTGGCTCTGCTAGTGCCTATAAGACCTAGGGGTTTCCGGCTTATACCGTCTAAGTCGGTGGCGCGGCTCACTTTTATATTTTTTTCTTCTACCCTCTACGGCTGAGCTCGGGCATAATTTGCCAGTAGAGAAACCGCTAGCAGAGTACTCTTTAGAGAACGAAAAGACGTGGCATCATAAGGGAGTTAAAGGCAACAAAAAAGCAGACTGCCTTGTCAAAGAATGGGCAAATACACAATTTTCCGGCACAGAACCCTTCTGTGGACTCTCCAAAGCACACTTAAAAGAAGAGGTTCGACGCCGGGAAACGGATGAAATAAAATTTCACTGGCATAAAGTGCCAGGAAAAAAAGCTTCTCGAGTTGGACAAGAAAGACTTGAAACTGGTGACGGGACTTCTCACTGGACACAGCCCTCTGAGGTATTACCTTAAAAAGATGAACAAAACAGAGAGTAATAGTTGCCGCTACTGCGAGAACTTCGCTGAAACTGCAAAATTTTTGCTTTGCAAATGCCCAGTGCTTTTTTGCAAGAGGCTAAGGTTTCTAAAAGGGGCCTTCTTATTGCCCTCGGATGTCAGGAACTTAGCTTCCAGGAAACTGATAAACTTTGTACGAAGTCTTGGAATCCCGGGCCTCGAATAGATTAAGGGTTAAAAAGATCTGGTAGGTCAAAGTGCTTGAAAGTCAGCATAGCCTTCACGACCCCCCCTACAATCTACAATCTACTAATATATTTTTCTCCGTTTGTTGGTAAACTTAGTTTAATTCCCCAGCGTCTCGTATAAGTATTGATTTGTTTAATGAAAATTTGCAATTTATTTGCTGCTTTATCATTTTTTTTCCGACTGCAAAAATAGCTGTATCGTCTGCGAACGTTGCTATAGTATTGTATTTAAAAATTGGAATATCTCTGGTGTATAATAGCTTTGCTTCCAACACACTTCTCTTAAGCACATCGGATTTGATTTTTTTAAGCTCTGTAGGTTATGTATGCTTCCTTATGTTTCACCTGGAAATATACTATCAGTAATGTAGCATTCTAATAGTTAAAAATGTTTTGTCAAGTAGCATTTCATTTTATGTATAAATCCTTTATGCTAAGACTTTATCGAAGACCTGAGGTACATCAAAGAAGATTGCAGAGCAGACTTTTCTTTTTTTTTAGAGTTTTTTCAATTATATAAGTTATTCTGTGAACTTAATCTATAGTTAAATAGTTCTGTTTTCAACCCAAACGAATAATAAGGAATTAGATTTCTTTCTTTAATTATAAGTTTTATTTTTTTAAAAATAATTTTTCCAACAGCTTTGACAGGGCAGTTAGTAATGAAATTGACCTGTATGACGTGATGGTATTATCCTAATTTCGGCTACTTTCCACAACTTTGGGACATACTTTAAACTAAAGGAAGCATTTACAAGATGTGTCAGTTTATATAAACATTTTTTTGTTTCAATATTTCTTCAGTGATGAGATCAAACCCTGGAGCTTTTTTTGGGTCGATGTTTTATTTTACTTCGGTAGAGACATCTTTTGAAATTATAATTTTTATTTCCTCTTGAGTAGGTTGTTCCTAATTTAGTATTTAGTTTTCCTCGTTAAGTTAAACGTATTTTCTTGATGGTCAGCAAACCTGTTGGCTTTTTGTATACTGTTTCTTGCCCAGCTACCGTATACATTTTTAATCGGTGGATTCTGTATAATAGGTCTTTTTTGTCGCTTAATAGCCTTCCACGGGAAATAAAAAGTACTACTTTTATTTGTTAGTTCTCTTGGACAGCCAGAAATTGATTTATTTTTAATATTTTGGATTTCTCTGTATTTTTTTGTAGCACTATTTAATCCAGTATTGTTAATTGGATCGATGCCATTTGCGCCTCTAGCAACTTTAGACTAAAACAATCATTTTAAAGACCCGCATTAACACTGTCATCTAATTTTGTGTACTGAGAAATTGTTCCGGTGAATTGTTCATTAGTTTATTAAAATTCTGTTAGCGGGGTGCATCACAAAAGCTCTATTTACTTATAATTCGCGAATTCAAGGGTATGCGACTCCCGACCATTGCATTCCAATTAAGCTGGGTGTTTATGAAGGGCACTTCTAACTTGTTAATTCTCATTTTCATCGTCTAATTAAAAGCCCCGGCTTAATACGGTGACAAGGATTACTGCATTCGTTAGGTGTTTATTACTGAAGCGGAATGCAGTTACAGCTACGGCTCCTTGGACGAGAAATTACACGTCTACCTGTCTCCAGATGGGATGCTATATAATTTTCTTTGGTAATATCTTGTTTCCTCTTCAGTCGCGCTCGAGTTAAAGTCACTGTTATTGATCTTTGTACGATTTTGAAAAAGGGCGAACCATTTTATTCACGTTATATTAGGTTTTTGATACGAATCTTCTTTAAGTATGAAAATAACTTGTTAATTTGTTACAAAGTTTACCGAACAACGACATCTACTTACTAAAATAACGTTGATACAAAAAACTTACCATTTTGTTGTTGATCTCGTGAAAATGAATTTCGCAAACTTTATCTACGACGTCTTCACTTTGAAATGTAACGAATCCAAATCCTGAAACAAAAACGATATACTTTAAGCATTGATTGACACCAACACGGAAATACTATTTGAATTTAAAACACTACTTGCCAGCTTTCCAGATAGAATAAAAAGCTGCTTTAATGTTTTGGGAGAAACCTCGATTTTATAAAATTTATTAATTGATAAAAATTTCAAAAATATAACACATAAAAGTTGCTGGATGGTTATGGTGCAAACTTATTAAAAGTTAAACGACTAATTAGATTTCATCTCAACTCTTTTTATAATTCAATGTCATACATATTATATCACAATTGATATTATGTCAGCACTCGATCCAATCAAGCACTCATGGAAAATCAATCTTAAGGAATTAAATAATAGTAGAAGTATTACAAACGTTCTATCAATGCACAAGTTTTTCATTTTACCTAATATCAAAACGTTCGAGGTGGCATTGTGTTTCTGATGAAAATTTAAATGTCGTAATTTAATTCCTTCTGCAAAACAACATCAGACAAGCGGAAATTCCGCATCTGTGTCTAATAATTTACAGTCGTGTCAATACGCCAAGTTCCCAACGGTGGCGCTTCCCACAGGAAAGCGGTGTCTGTAGATATTTCGTAACTAAAGAACCCGAAGTCATAAATTACACCTGATTCATGACCCGAAAGACATACAGACAGTTCGATCCTGGTAACTGACACACTACTGTATTAATTAAAGAACATCTAACTAACGACAACACCTGTACGATAATAAATGTTTGGTATTATCAAAATCCAATCTGAGAAGTATTGAAACCTTGGATTTTTGTTAATTATATTGCACTTATAACAAAGACGAAAACATTTAAAGCATTCTCGAAAATTATAATTTTATATTCCTACCTAGAAGACTTAAAACATCATCCTTAGATTCTAATAATATAGTTATGCTACATTAAGACAAACTTTACTTTAATGGCAGCCTGTCCTATACAGAGAGAGCATTCCATTTGCGGCGGAAGTGAAATACCTGGGTGTAGTTCTGGATAAAAGACTCACCTGGAACGCCCACTTAAAAAAAATAATAAACAAAGCCAGGTTTTCTCTCTGGAATCTCAGAAGAGTATGTGGCAAATCTTGGGGAATAAACCCCAAACAGATTTACTGGATTTATCAAACAATGATAATATGTATGGTCACGTATGGTTCAGTAGTCTGGTGGACCAAAGGGTTACAACAGACAGCTAGAGCAAAGCTTGCTGGCCTTCAGAGGCTGGCATGCCTGGCCATAACTGGAGCTATGTCCAGCTCACCAACGGCAGCGATGGAAAACCTCCTACATCTTCCTCCCCTACATATTCTTTTAGAGATGAAGGCCTTCAGTCTCCTACAGATTCCTGTCTTTGGAAAGGCAAATCAATGGAGTGCAACTCGGGGTCACTCCGGAATACTGAGTAAAACAAAAATCCACTAAATTCTCGGGATGATTCCCGACTTGCTAGCCACAAAAATACACGTAGAAAAGTCGTTCAAAGTCCTCTTTCCGAAGAGAGAGAAATCTTCTTCCCAGAGACTGAATACGTAATGTACACAGATGGCTCAAAAACCCCTGATGGAGTTGGCGCCGGTGTTTTCAGCAGGAAACCAAAGATTGAAATATCTACCAGTTTTGGCAGGTATGCTACAATCTTTCAGGCTGAACTCTTCGCTATCGAATTGTGTGCAAGAAAGTTGAACAACAGACCTCTAGCAAACAAAAACATAAGTATAATATCGGACAGCCAGGCTTCTTTAAAAGCACTGAGCTTCAACAAGATAAATTCTAAACTTGTATGGAATTGCATCGAATCCCTAGAGTACCTTGGTGCGAACAACAGGGTGACCCTACTGTGGGTACCTGGGTACCAGGGGGTGGAGGGAAACGAAAAAGCCGACACCTTTGCAAAACAGGGGGCCGAATCTGCGTTCACGGTACCAGAACCGGTTTTTGGAGTCACCAAAAGTGCCGCCAAAACAATGATTTCGGACTGGGCGGAGAGGAAAATACTCACGTTCTGGTTCGATATACCAGGGTTAACATACTCGAAGGCGATTCTACCTAAACCCTCGAGAAACACAACTAAGCAGATCCTAGAATGGAGCAGAAATAACCTGCGTATTCTAACGAGACTGCTTACAGGACACTGTCGCCTAAGATACCACCTCAGAAAGATAGATCTGAACCAACAAACGGACTGTCGGTTCTGCTGCGTGGAAGACGAAACTGCTGAAAATATACTATGTTCATGCCCCGGCCTGGGAAGAATAAGGTTCAACATATTTGGTTACACTAACCTAGAACCTACCGATTTTAAAAAAATCTCACCCTATACAACCATGAACTTCGTAAGAAGGGCTGGATTGTGCGGTGAACTGTAGCCTCTATGGGTGAGCCACAATAGACCTACTAAGGGTCGCGGTGAAGGGGCGACCACGCCCCACTCACATGATACCTAACCTAACCTAACCTACTTTAACGTTGATACGTTAAAAGATTAGCTGTTCATCACTACTAGCAATATTTAGTATACACTAAGGCAAATTATGCTTTGTTTTATTACATTATTGTGTTAACTTAAATAATTGTATTCCGAGTCTGCTTGTTAAACTAAACCTTAACTTTGACGCGTTAAAAGTGTAGCGGTTCTTGACTTTTGACAATTTGAATCTGACGTATACACTAAGACGAAAGGTGCTCTACTTTTGTCACGTCACTAAACCAGCTTAATTGGTATGCTTCCTTCGAGTCTTTCTGTTAAACTTCACTTTGATATTGTTACGTTAAAAAAGTAGCTCTTTATGACTCCTTGTAAACTTGGATTTGATTTATAAACTAAAGCGAACGATGCTATACTTGTTAATATTTTAAAAAAGTAGCTATTCATGACTCCAGACAATTTGGATCTGACTTATACACTAAGAAGAAGAATGTTATACTTTTGTTACATTACTTAACTAACAAAAATGGGTAAATTTTTAAAGTCTACCTGTCGAGAACTTCACCTTAACGTTAATACTTTAAAAAAATATTTATTTATGACTCCTGACAATTTGGATCTGATTTTCAAACTAAGGAGAACGATGCTATACTTTTGTAACATTTAAAACTAACCTAAATGCTTAATTCTTATCAAAATTCTTCTTGTCAAAATTTACCTCAACCTTGGGTAATACTTTGAAAAAGTAGCTATTTATGACTCCTGACAATTTGAATCTGACTTATACACTAAGGAGAACGATGCTATACTTTTATTACATTACTTAACTAACTGAAATGACTTGGTACTTAAAAATATTTTTGTTAAACTTTACCTTAACGTTAATACTTTAAAAAAATATTTATTCATGACTCCTGACAATTTGGATCTAGTTTGTTTAACTGTAACAATATTTAGATCCAAATAAAGGTTACTGATTAGAATATACCAAGGTTCATTTGGGATGTTCTTTAGTACATATCATTTTAATTCTTCGAATTTTAAATAAACCTTTTTTATTAAAATATTATAGAGCAAAAGCAGATTTTTTTATTTTTCCACCCCCCAATTTTTTTAAAACTTTATACTTCTGTACTTTGTCCTTTTTTGTAAATCATCATCATCATCATCATCATGCAGCCGTTTGCGTCCACTGCTGGACATAGGCCTCCCTTAAATTGTTCCAGGTTCTCCTGTTCTGAGCAACTTGCATCCAGTTTTTAGTCACCCTTCTTAGATCGTCCGCCCATCTAGTTGTAAATCGTTCATAATCAAATAAATATATTATATATGTTCTCTTTTATAAGTGTGCTTAAAAGTTGTACGAAAGTTTGTTCATTTTATATTCCAAAACTCAAATTGTGTAACTTTTTTTTAAAACATTTGTCTTTAACTTTCCTAGATTTTTAAAACCCAAATGGACAAGCTAACATTTATATTCTTAAAAATCGCTACGGTATGTTTACCTAGCATTCGTTAAGGGACCAGTTAATAAAAAACAATTAATAATATACTGTCGGAGGTAAAAGTAACTGCAAAAAAAAAAGTCTGTTGTTAAATTGTTTTTCTTTAAATAAGTTTTCTTTAATCTCTTTTAAGGTTGGATTGTTTTAAATAATTATCGCTACTGTGGATTAAAATCATTACTTTGTCCTTGTTTTAATGGTTAAGTAACGGCTTTTAACTCTGGTGTAACAATGGCCCACGTTTCTATTAAAAACCGCCTTTACCAGGTCTATAAAGACGGGAAAAGTATGGACCGTGAAGTTTTTGTCGTCGTTTTCATTCCGCTTATTCTGACCAAATTGAATTGTTTTAATACCTTACTCAATTTCTCGGAAACCGAATTGCTACGGGTGATAAATGATTTAATCAAAGCGATGTTGCCGCTGCGAGCCTATTGTGAGATTATTGGATTGTACTGATATACCTTTTGATAAATAGACACATCCATTCAGAGACTGCGCCATTTTAGGAAGCTTCATCCTGGCAAGCTCGCAATGAAAATAGACACCAAGGTAATTTCGAAACATTAATAGCATTTAATCCGTGAATGCACGTGAAATCGCAATAATTATTTAATAGGCTGCGGTGTGGATCCAAGATTATGCACTAAGGGGTTAAATATTTTAGTCAAAATATATTTTATCTTTATTTTAAATTAACTATTTTTTTTCCTGAACGCAATAAAAAAAAATAATACTAATTTCATTTAATCTTTACAGATGTTAAGGATAAAAAGAGAAACGAAAAACTTTATTTCCACAGCTACCAGTAACACGTAGATCGCTATTCCAACACATTTTCCTAATATTATGGTAACTGTTAAAACAGTTGATGTCATGATTAGAGTCAAAATTAGTAACTACGTAAAGCTGCACCAGCATTTGTAGCCCACACAAAAAAAAATCAAGCAAGAATTTCTTACACATTAATTACAATTTATTACAACAAAACTCGATTTTTTTTACAGGCGTGGATTTCTGAAAAATGGGGCGTGGTGCAATACATAGACTAATGCTACACCACACCTCTGAAAAAAGATAAGCATCTCATTAGCAACAAGAATTCTTACAAAGTAATTACAAACATTTTATGTGAAAATCAACCTGAAAAAATACACCGAAGTATTATATTGGATGACAAAATTGTATTCTAATGAATACAAGAAAGAATACTAAGAAAAATTACTTCTAGTAATGAAATGAATCATATTTCAGATATCTTATCTGCTCCCGAAATTATTACACTGCACAACACAGTTCAAAATCATAATTTTTCGGTTTAACCACGCGATTTATGTTTTTTAATTCAAGTACCAATTTCTTACACCACCATGCACCACTCCGCACTACGAAAAATAACTTCTAGTGATGAAATAATTCATATTTTAGATATCTCATCTACTTCCGAATTTATTACACTGCTCAACACAGCTCAAAATCATAATTTTTCGGTCGAAACTCGCACTTTCTGAGTTTTAAAGAAAATGCGAATTTCTTACACCACCTTACACTATGAGAAATTACTGCTAGTGATGTAATGAATCATATTTTAGGTATCTCATCCACTTCCAAATTTATTACACTGAACAACACGGTTGAACATTACACAACCCCACACTATGCGAAATGACGAATTATATTTAAAATTTCTCATCTACTTCCGAATTTTTTACACTGCACAACATAGTTAAAATTATATTCTTTCTGATTAAAACACTTCTTCTCTAGGTGCCGTCTTCGCTTCGAAGGTTGGCAATCATCATAGCAGATCTTATTTTTGAGACCGCAGCTCTAAATACGAGGGCGGTTTGATAAGTCAGTGACTTTTTGAATAAAACAAATTTGTTTCCGCAAATAAACATTTTATATTTCTACATAATCACCTTTTAGCTCGATACATTTAGTCTAGCGTTTTTCTAATTTTTTTATTCCCTCCAAATAATAGGTTTTTTTAAAGCTCTCAAAATACGCGTTTGTTTCGGTAATGACTTCTTCGTTCGACTCAAATCTCTTACGGCCCAGCCATTTCTTTAGGTTTGGAAACATAAAATAGTCGCAGGGGGCTAAATCTGGAGAATATGCTGGATGGGGTAGCAGTTCGTATCCCTATTCGTGGATTTTGGCCATCGTGACTAGACAAGTGTGCACACGTGCATTGTCTTGATGGAACAGCACTTTCTTCTTCGCCAAATGCTAACGTTTTTGCTTCAAATCAACGTCGAATCTGTTCAAAAGCTTTGAATAATATTCGCCGGTGATCGTTTTTCCTTTCTTGAGGTAATCGATGTGAATGACACCGCGTACCTCCCAAAAAACTGTGGCCATGACCTTGTTGGCTGACAGACTCTGTTTCATGTTCTTTGGTCCACGTTTACCCCGAGCAACCCACTGTTTCGATTGTTCTTTGGTCTCTGGCGTGTTGTGATGGATCCATGTTTCATCGACAGTAACAAAACAGCGCAAAAATTCGTCCGGATTACGGCTGAACATCGCTAAACACTCTTTTGAAGTGGACACACGATTGCGCTTATGGTCGAGTGTGAGCAATCGCTGCACCCATCTCGCAGAGAGTTTTTTCATGTCCAAATATTCGTGTTAAATATGATGTACCTGTTCAGTTAAGATACCTACAGCATGAGCCAACTCACGCACTTTCATTCTCCGATCATCCAATATCATTTCATGGATTTTATCGACGATTTCCGGCGTGATCACTTCTTTTGGGCGAACTGGACGTTTGGCTTCACTAGTGCTGGTACGACCACAACGAAACTCTGTAAACCACTTCTTAACCATTGAAATTGATAGTGCCGAGTTCCCGTAGTATTTATCAAGTCTTTCCTTAGTTTCAGTGATGGATTTTTTACGTAAAAAGTAATGCTTAATCAGCACACGAAATTCACTTTTTTCCATTTTCGTAAAAATTCACGAGGTTGTCTGCTTTGAACGGCTATCAAACACCAACTGCACGACGTAGCTTGCTCAAAATTAGAAAGTTGCCCACTGATAGATTATAGTTGACGGCAGCACTGTTGCATTTGGAGTAACTGCGCGGGAAATTCAAAAAGTCACTGACTTATCAAACTGCCCTTTTGTTCAATATTACTGCATCCAAACCAATCCCTAAGGTTCTTCAGCCATGAATTTCCTCTTCTTCCTATAGATCTCTTGCCTTGGATTTTTCCCTGGATAATTATTTGAATAATTTGATATTTTTCTCCCCTCATGACATGTCCAGCATACAGCAGTTTTATTCTCTTAATTCTCGAATTTACTTTTCTCTCCTTTTGCATACGACTCATTTTTTTTCTCTACCCATGAGATCCTATATGACATTATAGACAGAAAGCCTGATGGTTTTGTAAAGAGGTCTTTGCTACTGCTTAGAACTTTTGGTTGGTAGACAAAGGCACTTCGGAAAACCAGAATTGGAACCTGAAATGCTTAGCAACACCACCATTGTTAAAATTCTGGACATTTTCAAAGCTGTGAGGCTTTAATTCATAGTGGATAAAAGAGATTTTGTTGGTCGCAGTGAAACTGACGTTTAATGCTAGCCCGGAAAAATTTTTTTAAGTTTTATTTTTTATTTGGAATGACTTCAAACAACGATTTCATGCAAGAAATGGCACCCCATTTCTCGTTAGTTGCGTCTTATGTCAATTTTTATTTAATTATATATCGTTGAACAGCAACGCCCTTTACGCTCTACTAAAAGGTTGTCATAATTTTGCTCTTTTAGTCATCATTTTCAACCATCCATCCGTTCTTCCGTACGGCGTACGTCAGCATTCGAGTTTACGTCGTTTGATTGATCACTGATAAAATCTTGACTCATTAAGCTGCCTCTTTTATCAGCTTTAAATATAAAATAATATCCAGTAGCGTTCCGAACGAATTTTGTCAAAAAAGAGGTCGACATTTTAGTCGGTTAACACGCCTTAAATCAAGCACAGATATACCTTGGTGCCCTTGATGCCCTTGGTAATTTATAAAAAACTTATTTTTTACTTGAATATATCAGTAAAACACTTATTTGGTAACTAAACTTCATATATCTAATTGTACTAAACGAAAGGTAAACGAACCTGTATATCTTCTAAAATCAGGATGATATTTTCAACATTTATATTTTATTTGTAATGGGGTAAGCTCGTGTCAGAATTTGTAAGGATAAGGTGTGTTTTTTATAATTTAAAAAATTGTGTAAATTATTTTCGTAAGGGATTTGCCGGTTCCATTATATTTTTTTATAATTTGGACTTTGATTTTTACGTTTTAGATAGCTAACTTCCCTTAAGACAATTGTCTTGCGAGATAGAAAAAGAAAGAAAATAAATTTAATGTATTTATATTATTGCTTGCGTATGGTAAATGTTAAATATAATTCTGTAAATAATAAGTAATATGTCATCATATTAATACCCAGATCAGTGGTATCAGTGGATACCACATCAAACTCTTATTGTCTTAAAAAAGAAAAATTGCATTTACCTTGGAAGTTAAAAAAAAAAGTGTATTACTTTATACTTTTTTTTTCTACTTCAGTATTATAAATCCGGGAATTAAATATCTAATACCGATTTATTAATGGGGTGCCCTATAACAAATGTAACAAATTTTAACCAAGAAATACACGTACTTTGTAATATGCAACATATTGTTAGCCTATAGAAACATGTATCTATAAATAAATCAAATAAAACAAGGACACACACCCCCTTTGAATAATGTGTACGATTGAGCAGCTGAAGCTTGTGAAGTTTATGTCACTACGGTAAAATATGAAGTTAAAGAGGCAAATAGAAAAACACCTAGTAGTCCATTAAGGTCACCATGAAAACCCATAGAGAAACACTGATCTTTTAAGGAAGCAGTTAATAATTTTAAGGAAAAAATAACATTAAAAATAGCAGCTATTTATGAAAAAAAGTCTACAGCAAAAACGTAAAAAAACAGTTAAAACTAAAGAGGGAATAAATTTTACAAGAAAAATAAATTTCTTTAGAAGAATGGTAAAAAATTTGGATTTGGGTGAAAAAAAACTAAAGATAACAAAAAAAATTTGGTTGAAAAATATAACATTTAAGACAAAGAAACAAAATATTTAAAAAATATAAAAAGAAAGGACGTATCATTTTATATTGCAATGAAACATACATCCACAGTTCCCATAACGTAACTAAGGTATAAGACGATGCCAACAATAAATGTTTAACATCACTAGTGTTACCAGTGTTTAAGGTTTTTAACCTTAAATCACTTCTTTTCGTTATTTCCGTTTATCCACTACTTCTCCGGCGTGAAAAGTATTTGTTAACTTTACGTTGTACTTGCTGAGTAACAATATCAGAGCCAAGAAACTTCAACTAGTAATAAAAACGTGGCAAATCATCGGGTAAATTAACAGTAAGTCCCAGTTATCACTTAAAAATAAACTTATGGTATACAAATTAATCCTTAAACCCATAAGAACTCTGGGGCTTGAAAAACCTTCAAATATAAATATCATGCAAAGATATTCTAAAACCCCCAGGATAATTACAAATGCCCCATAGTATATATTACATAAAACTTTATATGAAGATTTAAAAATTCAATTCGTCAACGAAATCATTGGAAGGCATGCTAACAAATACAGAAAACAAAATCTCCTCCGTAACAATCCACTAGTACAACAACTGAACGATCAACCAGATGCCACCAGAAGATTGAAGAAAACCTGGCCAGAAGATTTACTTACGGAAGGTGTGCCGCCACTGGGTGGTACCACCTACAAAGCCGAACTGATCATCTTATTTACTTATTACTCACTGTATAGAGTAAATCGTAAGTTTACCTAAAAAAAATCTCAATTTCTCAAATAAGAAATAATAACTAGTAGCACTTATCGTACGACCTAGACGAATAGACCAATGTTTTTCAGTGTCAAATCTTGTAACGATGCCATTTAAACAGATTCGCGCAGTGTTATAAGCCCCAAAGTCCATGGTATTTTTCATTACTTTTGAGAGTCCCATCCACTCTTGTCATACTATTACAACTGGTTTCACCAATAGCAAGAAACCGTGGCAAAAAAAACATCTGCTGAAAAAACTAGAAATCGATACAATTCGGACGTTAAGCAATCGGGATTGCTTAAAATAATCACTTTGTGCTAAAATCTTCGATTTCAATTGAACCAATTTACATCGGATACAAATAAAAAATGTTTGTTTTTCGCCTTTTTTTTTATCTGTGACATTTTATTAACGCCATTCACTGGCACGCGAATTTCCATATTTCATGAAAGTTTAAAATACGATATATCTAAACCGAGATTTGAACGATTTAGTTACACAAATCTTTACATAATCCAATAAATAAACAATGAATGTCTAAAGACGCTTATCCGCGAATAAGCCACTCTTTGGTGCGGCATTATATTCGCGAAGTTTAGATCTAGGTAGTCAATTACGTTGCGTCGTCTCGAAACCATAATCCTAGATACAGAAAATACTTTAAACACGTAGGTATCGTCACAGGAAATTTCAGTAATTCGATTACCGTCTTAAACGTTTCCGAAAGACAGACGCCAAAATCGACTTATCTTAACTTTATTATGTCATAAAACGTAACGTTAATAGTTTTCGTATAAATACAATTTTTTTTTATTTACTTTGTTTCAATTTTGTCGGCATAATTAATACAATTTGGAATGAAATCAAACTCCGGAGGTTTGAGTGGGTTTGAACGGAATTCGTGGGTAATTATAGGTAGTTTAAAATGCTCACGTGGCTGATAATGATGATAAAATCCCACACACATACTCACACACACGTATACCACAACAAATCTTGGTGGTATTATAAAAACTGCCAAGTGGGAATGAAGTACAAAACGCTCGGCAATTATCCGTCTAAATCGTTGATGAGTGTGATAAAATCAACACGCACTGACTTTGTTGATATGTTAATGCTCACGCAATGTACAAGGGTTACGATGATTATAAATATATATCAAGAATTTTATCTTTACACAACACTACACATTTTTTATAATTTTAAATGCAAACTTATTATGTACAATTCTGATAAATGACAGGTAACACCTTTTGACATAACGCTTGACTAACCCTATAGCTAAAGAAAACCACTTTCAACACTGCACCCTAAAACTGCGGAAAAAAATCTGAGGACCCTGACCCTCAAAGTACCATTGTAAGGGCTAAATGAGAATCTTTATAGTTGGTAAAGTGTTATGAGTGCGATTTTAATGACCATTTTGGTCGACCAGACCGTAACATTACCTTTGACCAGAGGTTCGACCATCCGTTAAAGTTAATTTACCTGAATTAAACAAAATCTTGCAAAATTACTTTTGATATACATACAAAGAAAGGATAAAACAGCAGTACATAGATACTTGCAATAGTAACAATCTTTAAAAGACCTTTTTACTAAATAAAATATTTAACATTTAGCAGGTGCAGTTATATTGTTACAACGCCATAATTAAATCGTTTTAATAAATGTAAATTCATAATTTTAAGAGTTTTATGCATACCTAATCTTCTCTAAAAAAAGCATAATAACAATATTCAACCACTTTCAGTTTGACTGGAACTGGAAACAAACGATTTTTTAAAATTAATTGAATATTTAAATTCGACACATCGTTTTTAATGAGTTACTAACTACACTTTGTATTGTGGTTAAATAACAATACAAAAATCAAATTAAAAAAAATATCCAAATACTTTTTTTAACGTGTCATAAAATAAAAATGAAACAGTTCAAACGAAACACTAAAACCCTACATTATAAAGAAAATGTTTAATATGTTTTCGTTCCAGGAAACATACATCTTGAGGCAAAAGCTCATAGGGTATTACTTTTTAAGATACTTCAGCAGCAGAATTAAGTGCTTTAATTTCATTTTTTATTCCATTTTAAGATAAGCTAAATCCACAAAAAAAGTTTTATAAATTTTTTCTTTAAACAAAAATAATCAAAAGGTGTAAGATCGGGCCACCTTACTGCTTTATATGTGCTGATCCACCAATTAGAAAATAAATGACCAGCTAATACTGCAGAATTGTAAGTAAGTGCTTCATCGTTCTAAAAGTAGAAGCATATTTAGTAGCAGATCTTTCAACAGAATAGACAAAAGTTGTAAATAATTATTTCCAGTTATGAAGTATCTTTATAGAATTTAGTTTTAATTATAAATAATAAATTCTTAAAAATTTAGTCCCCTGTATTTAGGTTAGGTAATGTTAAAATGGTGGTTCGGAGGAAACCTACTAAGGTCTTTTGGCCCGTTGTGATACCGTGTTGGACGGCGGTGCCTTCCCCCTCTGCCGGGAGAACCAGATACAACTTTTAATTAAAAGTGTAAGGTATTTTATGCTAACTGAACTGAGATGAGAAAAGTCATCAAAGTTCGGTTGCCCTAGCATAGAAAGCCGTTTTCTGCCTAGGACAGGAAAGATAAACCATTGTTTTCTTCTTTTCCTCATCGTGGCAGCTTCTACAAAAGTCGTGTCGTATCTCTGCAATTTCCATGCACCATGCATGGGATCCACCTGCCCAGTGTCCTATTATGGCTTGATCGCATTTCCAATGGACTCCCTGGATAGAGTTAAAACATCATTAGTTCGACGTAGATCTAGTTTAGGCCAAATCTGTTTCGATGATATGCATGTGGGTTCATTTTGCCACTTCAAGTTGGCTTTTTTAACTACTTTGCTGGGCAGGAGGAGCCAGCAATTTGCAGCCTTGCTGAAATGAGACAGATACAGCTGGGAGGGTGGTACCCTCTTTTGCTAGCTCGTCCGCCTTACAGTTGCCTGATATGTCCCTGTGTTTGGGTACCCAGACAATGTGAACTTAGTTGCTAGCTCATTCAGGGCGGCTCGGCATTGCACCGCTGCCCTAGAGGTCAAGTAGACTGAGTTCAGTGATTTGATAGCAGCCTGGTTGTCGCAAAGAATGGATATCTCGCTAAATTTTTGTTCATTGCATAGTGTCCAGACAGCTGCATCGATAATGGCTGTCATTTTGGCTTGAACACACTACAGTAGTCAAGAAGATGAAACGACAGACTAAGTGAGGGGTCTTCTGAGAATACACCGTAACCTACTCTCCCCTCTAGTTTGGAGCCGACCGTATAAAATACTGTGCCCTGTATTTAATGCAAATTATTTTAAGGCAAGTAACTACTGTCCCGTTGTTATTAAATCGGGCTCTCATGTGAACATGGGATTTAATTAATAATACAATTTTCATATGTCGTCGTTAACCAAGTAGAACCTGTCACAATCTCTTTCTTCAAGTCCTTGTTCCAGTTGAATTTTATATGGCATAAATTTGTAAAATTCGTTAAATAAAAGAACGAGATATATGTCAATATTTTTTAATTCGTCTAATAAAAATATGTGGATCAATAAGGACTCTTCCCAAAATATATTCTATGAGCATCATCAGTAGCGTACTTTCTTTTAAAAGAAGTTTGTTTTTTAAAGAAGGCATGCATCTTTCGAACTAATCTATAACATTTTATGCGTTACAGTGTTTTTTTATATTTCCCCTAAAAAAGGGTCTAATCTAATTTATTTTTTTATTCAAAAACTGCGAGGAAGATCCAGGGTCCTATCTTCTAAGGTACTATTGCGAATGGTAACGGTGCGCAAGGCTCTATGGGTATAAGTTTGTGAGCAGTTTGGATCAACAGGACAGTAGCGTTACCTTTGACCAGAGAAACGTTAAAGGTTATTTACCCAAATTAAAGAAAATCTCTTAAAAAAATTCCTGACAGCAGTACACATAGACTAACAGTAATATTAATCTTAAGAAGACCTTTGTGCTAAACAAACGATCGGGTATAGAGACGAGGTTAGGTAATAGTATATTACACACCGAGGCGGAAAGAGATTCATTCCTGTCGTGAGATTAGTTAGTTAACCGAGGCGCAAAGCGTCGAGTTTAGCTATAATCTCAAAACAGGAATGAAACTTCCTACCGAGGTTTGTATACTATTTTATTTACAACCATTATATTTCAATCAAAATTATTAAATTTCTGTTTCGTTCTGAACATACCTAAAATATTACATTTAACGACAAATTACCAAGAACGCGGTTTTCTCAGTAATAATATAACAAAAGAGTGAGAATAAATTGAAAATAATTTGACAGATTTTTTGAAAACTTGTTGCCAGGGCTCGAGTGGCTATTTCCAAATGGCAACAAGTTTGAACAAAATCTGTCAAATTATCTGTCAAATGATCAATAAAATTATTGAAAAATTTAATTTAAATAATTATTACAATATACGAAAATATAGTTGACACATTGTGAATATATTATAAGCCCAATCTTTCAAAATCATTGCAAGAGTAGCTGTTGTAGTAGATTGATCCAGAATATAATTTCTTTCTTTGGTGAAGGTCTTAAATTGTCTCCATATAAACTGATTACTTATTAGAGTATTTTTCGAAGTAGTTTCTAAAATCTTTTTTGTTATTTCTGCATCAGAAAAGGTACTAAACCGAGAATTTTCACCCATTTTATATATCGAGTTGACACAATTTTTTTTTTTTTTTTATGAAAATGGTCACAAAAAGGGTAGTCCTATCGTGTGGGCCGCGGACGGCCCGCACTGCGACTATTAGAAGGGGAAGGGATTATAAAAAGGAAATGATTGTGGACACGCTTTTTAAAAAGTTGCAGGTCATAGTTCTCTGGAAAAACTAATTTTGGAAGCTTATTCCATTCCGTAGCAGCCCTGTAAAAGAAGGATTCTTGATGAAGATTGGTCCTTGTCGTGTAAATGGGTGAGACTGATCATCGTGCCGAGTTCTTCGGTCGAATGTGGCCAATGGTGGTACAAGAGTTTTTATTTCTCTGGAGCATCTGCCATGGAAATATCTGTAGAGCAATGACTGGTCTGCACTTCTTTTTCTATGTTCTAGAGGGTAAAGGGTATCTGTGAGAGTTGAGCTGTTTATCAAGCGAATGTATCTTTTCTGAATGGAATATAGAAGACGAAGAGAATGCCTTGGTGCTGAACCCCAAATGTGCGAGCAATACTCCAGTAGAGGTCGGATTTGAGCCTTGTACGTCGTCAACAGTTGATCAGGAGTAAAAAACTTTTTGGCTTTCCACAGAAAACCTAGCCTCTGGCTTGCCGACTTTGCGATGTTAGCAACATGGTCATGCCAAGACATATTATTGGACACCGTGACTCCCAAAATCGAGATGGAGGGACTTGGTTCAAGGGTATTTCCGGACATTGTGATGGGATGATTTGAGGAATTCACTTTCTTGGAAAACGTGGCAATTTGTGTTTTTTGGGCGTCGAACTGAACAAGATTGTTGGTTCCCCACTCGACGATTGCTTTAAGATCTCTATTGATGGAATCAACCTGTTCCTGCCTGAGTCTATTTGTATCATTCACCGAAAGTGATCGATAGAATGTGAAAGTTGAGACAAGTGTGCTATCGTCTGCGAAACTGTAAATGGGGTTCGTGGTGTTTTTCAAGAGGTCGTTGATGTGTAAAAGAAATAAGGTGGGGGACAGGATGGAACCCTGGGGGACCCCGGCAGTAGTTTTAAACGCATCAGAAGAAATACCGTCAACTGCCACATGTAAGGAGCGATCTTGCATGAAGCTCAAGAGCCATTGGCGCAGTTTGGATGGGAGACCGTAGGCAGATAATTTACTTAACAATGCCTGGTGCCAAACGCGGTCAAAGGCATTGCATTGGTTTTAAGAAACGTCAAAAAATAATCAGAATAATCAAGTAGATATATTGTTACCGTGACTACGGGGTATACAATTGTCACCAATATAAATAAATGTCAGATAAAATCAATAAATGTCAGATAAAGTCAGATATTAATTTCGCGAATAATAAATTAAAAAACATGTCTTCCGACGAAGAATTTATGGATTGTACCCCACCAGAAGTACTTCAGGTTGCTCACGCAGCAAAGCAGGGTTTGATGCCAGAGAAAAGTAAGCATCGGTAACTAAAAGCCATTGAATTATATAGGAAGTGGTGCGAGGAAAAAAAGTTAAAAATATCGATTCCGAAAGTGTACTCTTGGCTTATTTTGGAGAACATACCAGACAAAAGAAGCCGGGCGGGAAGTGAGGTTGGGAAGTAGAGGTGTGTAATGTGACTCTTCCCAACCTTTATTGACGTTAATAATGACAGCATTACATATAGTTGTAAATAAAAAAATTAACCAGTTACTGTATAGCATCTAACATAATAACGTGACAGTTGTTGGTTGAGTATGGTTTCGCATCAATTGAATAATAAATCGACTTCGGGATTTGTTCCCTTATGAATTTACCAATTAAAACAAAATTAACACTAATTGCTGAATAATGTCAGAATAATGCTTGAGTAGTTGGGTATTATATAATTAGTATTACATATTTACCGGCGTATCTATATCATTGAGTATTTTGTTACGGTCATTATTATCGTCTTCTATTGTAATTATCGAGACAAACTATCTGCGAATCTATACACTTCTACACGAAATAATAATTAGTTGAATTTGACATGATTTTGCTATTCTGTTTGTCAAACAATAGATACGCTCATATTGCTTTTATATAATTCAAGTGATATTGCATTACACGGAATGCAAAATTCACGATAACAACACATCTATGAACCCAATGTTCATATTTCCAATGATGAAAAACAAATTATTGCGCAAAACCGCAACGTTTCTGTTTAAAATATTAGTTTGGAAGACGAATAATATATTTGATTTTACTATCGCAGTACAAACAAAAATAATATGGCAAGTACTTGATGCGATACCCATAACGGAGGCAGCCGAGACTGATGAACTGTGGTCCAATATAAAAAATACCATCACAGAAAGTACCACCAAAATACTTAAACCTCAACAAAACCACAAGAAGAAACCATTGATGTCGGAGGAAATCCTTGATCTTATGGAAAAAAAACGGACACTCGAGGGCAAGAACAACGAATACCGGGCGCAAAACCGTATTATCAAAAACAAGATAAGCGAAATAGTTTTCCGAGCAATGCCAAGAAATAGAAGCAATGAAAGCAAAACACGATACCTTAAACATGCACAAGAAGATAAAAAAGGCAGCAGGTATCTGCAGAAATAGAAACGCGACGACTTTACAGAACGCACAGGGCAGGCTGATACTGGATACTTCAGAAAAACTGACGAAATGGCGCGACTACATCGAGTACCTATTTCACGATACCCGGCCAGAACTTCAAGAAGAATTCTTTAATCAAGGCCAAGGCTTGGACATAACGAAGGCAGAAGTTCAATATGCGCTTTTAATTTAAAAAAATGGGAAAGCTAGTGGTCCTGATAACGTCTACATAGAAGTTCTAAAAATACTACTGCAAAACGAAGAATCACTGAACACGCTGGTAAAGCTATTCAATCTTATTTACCGAAACGGCAGTATACCTTCTGATTGGTTAAAATCTACTTTTGTCCCGCTTCCCTAAAACGCGAAGGCCAAGAACTACAGTGATTATCGTCTCATTAGCCTGATGAGTCATGTGCTTAGACTCTTCTTGAAAATAATACACAAAAAAATAAATGCGAAGTGCGAGACAATGATGGGGGACTCTCAGTTTGGTTTTCGCAATGGCTTTGGAACAAGGTAGGCACTATTTAGCATACAGGTTCTTATCCAAAGGTGCCGGGACATGTCGGTGAGTGTTTACGCATGTTTCATCGATTACGAAAAACCCTTTGATAAAGTTAAGCACGAAAAACTGATCAACATTCTTAGAGATTAGAGAAATAGGACTGGAACAACGAGACCTTAGAATAATAGCCAACCTTTACTGGAACCAAAGTGTTTAAATAAGAATCGATAACACCGCGTCCGGCGAGATCAAAATCATGAGAGGCGTTCGTCAAGGATGCATTTTATCACCACTGTTATTCAATTTGTATTCCGACAGGATATTTCAAAAGGCATTGGATGAATGTGACGAGGGGATATCTGTCAATGGAATTAATATCAACAATCTGAGGTATGCGAATGACACGGTTCTTGTTGCCGACTCACTGGAAGGACTGCAGGAACTGGTAAGCCGCGTGACGGCTGCATGCTCAGAGGCCGGACTTAGCCTGAACGTGAGAAAGACAAAGTGGCTAGCAGTTAGCAAATCAAACAACGTGGACGGACACCTGACAATTAACGGTCAACGAATTGAGCGAGTAGAAACTTTTAAATATCTTGGGTGTCAACTAAATGGGACGGCATGTAAGAGATTCGTGCCAGAATAGAACAAGCTCGTGCTTCGTTCCTGAAGATGCGTAAGGTACTTTGCAGCAGAAATTTAAGCTTGCCTCTGCGCGTCCGAGTGCTTCGCTGTTACGTGTTCAGCATACTGTTTTATGGAATGGAAGCTTGGACTTTGACAGATGCGATGTGCAAAAAATTGGAGGCCTTTGAAATGTGAACGTACAGAAGGCTATTAAGAATCTCCTGGGTAGAAAGATTGCGTAACACCGAGGTACTTCAACGCCTCGACAAGCATCTGGAAGTTCTGTTTACTCTAAAAAAGCGCAAACTGGAGTTATTTGGTCACATCTTAAGAAATGACAAGTATCGTCTTTTAAAGCTTATTATAGAAGGGAAGATCAAAATACGAAAAGGCCCGGGTAGAAGAAAGATATCCTGGCTAAAAAACTTAAGACAATGGTATGGAGTGAGCACTACCACATTGTTCCGCCGAGCTGTAGACAAGGGTCAGATAGCGCTGATGATTGCCAACGTCCGAGGCGGACAGGGCACCCAAAGAAGAAGAAGTACTTGTATTAGCTGAGCTTCCATAATATCTGTTAACCAGTACTGATAAAGTATTTTTCTTCTTGCCAAATTTACCGACCTGATAGACCTTTTATTTTTAACAATGCAATGAGGAAGCTGTCTTATTTGAAAGTGTCAAAAAGAACTACAGGGTCTCTGTCTATATGCACCGTTAAACAATGAAGTTTACTAGACCTGTGACTTTTTAAAAAGAGCAATAATTTACCAACAATATTTATGGCATGTTCAACCTTTTTTAATTTAACGTTTTTTTTTTTAATTTACAACTTCAAGTAATATTTGTAAATATAGTCTTTATATTTTATTTAAAAGTTTTTCCTTTTTCTTTTAAACCTAGCGCAGTTTGCCAATTAAAATGGTTATTTGCTAGCGTGGTCTCACTAACATCTAAAGCCATATTCTTCTTTTGTTATTTTTAAACAGTTTACAAACTTAAATAGCAAGCATAATGTCTACAATGTATAACACTCTTTCATCTCTATTTTTCTTCTATTTTGTCATCTTCAGCTCAACCTTTCAACTAAAACAGTTGTTCGAAAGAATGATCTCTACCTTTGGTAACTTTTTAAATTTTTTGATTTTATCTTTAGTGCAGTTTCCCCAAAAACTCTTATTTTTAACTATTTTTCTTCTGTTACATTGTAATGCCCGAATTTAGGGCATTAAAGATTCTAAAATAGGGTAGTAATGAAATACTTTATGTCGAACTTATTTTATTTAATAATCCTAAAAATTACTACACTTCTAATGAGGTCAATAATAGTGATTACTGCATCGTTTGTACCTGCAGATTTTTACCAAAAGATGTAAAGTTTCATAATTATGTACAGTTAATAAAATATTGAACTTAAATCTGGTTACACAACCGAATTTAAAATAATTTCTGTACTTTCGCACTACAATTTCCAGAGCAGCTTCGCAACTGAAACATGTAAGCACATTGTGTAATTAGTAAGTAGCTTTTCAACTAAAACGGTATGCATGAACTCTATAATGTGCAACTCACTTTCGTCTAAATTTTTTTTCTTCCAACTTTAGCAAAGATTCCCAACTAAAGAGTTAGTTGCTAGCATTATCTTTTTATTCTGTTAAGCACTTTTATCTCAAATTTATTCTTTTTTTGTTATTTCCCGAGCAGATGTTTAACTAAAATGGTTAAAAGTGTTTTCCAACTTAAACAGTTCTAAGCATGGCCTTTATAATTTTTAAATCACTTCCATCCAAAATTTATCTTTCTTCTGTTACATCCAAAATAGCGTAAACTGTTTTTCACTGTTTTTTACTCTTGACCTGGCCTTTCTTCAAAAAAATGTTGATCTGATCGAGATATGTTCTCCGAGGTCGACCTCTACCGATTTGCCCATTCACACTCGCCTTATAAATTTGTTTCGTCAATCTTTCTACGTGTCCAAACCATCTAAGCATTCCTTTATCTATCTTTGTGACCACATCTTCTTTTACACCACAGCGTTTTCTTATCTCACTATTCTTAACTTTATCCAACCGAGTCACTCCGGCTATACTTCTCAGACTACTCATCTCCGCAGCATTAATCCTATTTTCATGCTTCTTCTACCAAACCCAATATATCAGCTTATAGCGTTTTACGACGCCTTCCGACTGCTAACCGCCATTCATCTCTATATTACCATAAGTTTTCCTTCAAGTCTCTTTTTTTCATCTCTTTGTCAATGCCCTTTCTCCAGCTTCTTCTTGGTCTTCCTCTTCCTCTCTTCACTTGTGGTGTCCATGTCAAAATTTGTTTTGGTAACCTATCGTCTGACATTCTTTGGTGTGACCATAACATATTAACTGTTTTGTTCTTATATTGTCAACAATCGTGTGTCTGGCACCCATTATATCTCTTATTCTGTCGTTGTGTATCTTGTCTCTTGATTTACCCACAGATCTCCTCCGGAAGTCCATCTCAGTTGTTCCAGAAGTCCATCTTAGTTGTTATTAGCATTTTTTCTGTAGACTGTTTCATTTGCCATGTTTTATTACCGTAGGTTATAATGCTTTTAAGGACGGTATAATATGTTCTTTGATTATTAGTTTTCGATATAGTTTTTTTTTATATGTTCTGGTTCCCACGAAAAGGGATATCCTGTAATGTTCAGAGAACATCGTGGGAACCAAGAAAAAGAAGGTAGGAGTTGGTGTTCTTCTTAAATTTCTGGAGGTTGTATGCCTCGGGGAACACCTCCCTAGGCAATGAGTTCCAAAGCTTCGCAATTCGTTGGATAAATGAGTCTTTGGAAAGTGATGTTCTGCAGGTCTCCAAAGTGACCACGAAGGGGTGTGAAGACTGAACTTGACGGGTTAATCTCGAAGAGACTGCCAAAGAAGGAACGATTGTTGATATTTCAAAAGAGCATCGCCCATGAAAATATCTATAAAATAGAGACAAATCGCTAACTTTTCTACGGTGTTCCAGACAAGTGAGCGAGTTTGTAAGCGAGGCATCACCGACGAGACAAATTGCCCTTTTATGGACAGAATCCAATAGCTTCAGGATATGTTTAGGTGCCGCACTCCAAATATGGGAACAGTATTCCAGTACAGGTCGGATCTGTGCCTTATAGATCATAAGCAGCTGACTGGAGGTGATAAAGCTCCTGGCATGAAACAAAAAACCAAGTTTTTGGGATGCACTTTTGGCAATGGACCTCACGTGATTTTCTCAGGAAAGGTTATTGCTGATAGTAATACCAAGCATCGATATGGATGACTTCAGTGGTATGGTTACTCCTGACAAAGTTATGTTAGGCACAGTGAGATCGGCTTTTCTAGAGAAAATACTTGCTTGTGTTTTGTTTGCATTGAATTCTACCAAGTTATTGGATCCCCATTTGAGAGTTGTTGCTAAGTCCAGATTTATATTGTTAACATTTCTTTCTCGTTCATTTCTGGTTTCACGGGCTGATATAGGGGCCCTGGAAGAGAAAGCGGTATGGAGGGTACTATCATCGGCAAAGCTGTGTACGGGACATGAAGTTGCTTTCAACAGGTCGTTGATGTGAAGTAAAAAAAGTGTTGGTGCTAGAATGGATCCTTGCGGAACACCAGCATTTATGAGTAGAGTGTCAGATGAAACTCTATCGACCACTACATGGAGAGACCTGTTTGAGAGAAAACTAGCAAGCAGAGAACACAGCTGAGGAGGCAAGCCATAAGATAGAAGCTTGGCGAGGAGTCCCTGGTGCCAAACTCGATCGAACGCCTTGGAGATATTTAATGCCACAGCTAAAGTTTCTCCATACTTTTCAATAGATAGCTGCCATATATGTGAGACGTATGCGAGCAGGTCACCAGTTGATCTCTGATGGCGGAAGCCATATTGCCTATCATTGATAATTCCTGAGTCTTCCAGATATTTCATGAGCTCGATGTTGATGGCTTTTTCCATGACCCCATAAGATTCCGTTCATCATAGAGATAACTTTTCTGCCTTGTGTGTTTCGTTCTTTGATTGCTGTGTCGAGTAGCCCATCGTGTGTTATCTTTATGATAGGTTATAATACTACAAAAAAAACTATAAAAATGATATGATAAAAAATTCCACATTGACACCCATTTGATAAAGCCCAAAGATCAATTTGCGCACAATGATAACTTGCGATAAGCCCGTCGACGAAAATAGCCTCCAAAAATAAACTAAAAAGGCTTTAATTTTATGGTTAGATGTTTTCGTAGGTTTGGGGTATGCCCTTATCGCAAAGGACAAAACCCATTAAGCCGATTATGCATCAATTTGTTTTGAGATAAAGCCCACAGAGTTAGCTGCACGGGTTCTTCCGACGTATTTTTATCCGTTTTCTCTTGACCGCTCCACTTGTAAATCACCCTGTATCAGCGATTAACCCCCCTGCCCCCGCATTCCACCGATAAGATCCCCAAACAGCCCATAAACAACTCCCATAATTCGGTGAGTGAAAGTAGTCCTTTTATCTTTGCGATCGCGGGTCCCGCATTAGAAAATACCGGACGTTATGTGTAAAGGGCGGGCAGAAAATAGGGCAAACGGAAATAAAAGAACCGTTTTTCCCGATACAGCATGGACTGTTTTACTCTACGGACAACAAATATACGTTCGTTCAAACTATTACTCAGCTATAAACAGGATAAGGGCAAATTATTTATGTTAATGATTTGTGAAATAAAAAACATGATTGAGTTTTGGATGAAATTTAAATACCCAGACATAGAAATTTTAGGATACGGTGACATCAAGGCGGAAGTAAGAAATCAAGCGGCAAAAGCAGCACGAACCTCAGCTTACCTGAACGATACAATCCTCCGAAACAAATATATCGGAATCGAGACCAAATCTCGAATCTACAAGGCGGTCATCCGAACTATATTAACATACACAGCGGAAACTAGACCAGATACATCGAACACAAAGAGAATATTAGAAACCACCGAAATGAAAATAGTGCGCAGGATCGCTGGAAAAACACTTTTTGACAGGGAAAGAAGCGAGGACATTAAAAGAACATGTAAAATAGACAATGTAAATAAATGGATACTGGGAAGAAAGAGAGAGTGGAACGAACACATAGACCTAATGAATGACGACAGAATGGTCAAAATAACTAGAGACAAGTCGCCCCTAGGGCGCCGAAGCGTTGGAAGACCCCGCAAGAGATGGAGCGACAACCTTTCCAATAATTGAACGGCAGAGGATACAAAGAAAAACAAGCAAATTGCTTACATTAAAGAAAGAAGAAGAGTTTTGGATACGTTAGATTAGAGAAACTCCTCTTTTGTTCTTCGTAAGGTCGTTCTGAGCGTTCTGATTATCGGGAAACTAAAAGCAAATAATAAAAAACATAAACATTTTCGTTGGTATTGATAGAAAATGTATTTGTTTTGCAACAGTAATACTAGTAGGTACCTAATACAAGTACAAACCCGTAATTCCAATATAGTGTGGTTATTTTATGCTAAAAGTTTGGCTCCTGATACCAATAGACTTATACTGGAATAATAATTTTTGGTTTACTTAAGAGTGTTTTAAAATTCGGAACAGGGTAGAGGAGGGGTAGACACAATGGACGGGGTTAAATAACAATAAATTATATCGGTTGTTGAACCAAGTAGTTTTAATGTGATGCTTAGTCCTGCAGAAAAGCATAAAAATTGTAACAATACAATTATTATTTACCTTGGCAATAAAGTTTTATGCGTATCATAAGAAAATAGGTAATGGATAATTTTTAGGAGATATAGGTGTAAGAAAAGAATGTTGATAGCATTCCTGAACAAGGTTCGTCTTTGACTTCTTCTCGATCTTTACCAAATTATTTGTGCCATTTAAAAATTTGTAATTTTGATAAACAATCATTTTATAAAACTTTTAATGTAACAAAACAAGAAACTTTATTTATTTGACAGAATTTAATAATAATTCTTATTTTGCATTTTAAAAATGGCTGCCAAAAATTTTCTTTAAACATGAGAAACGCTGTAATTTCTAAACTATTAAGTCATGTTAGCTGTTCACAACAATCATACCAACCTTCAAATAAATATACACATCGATATTTATAGCGCACGTATTTTTACAGTCGAATTACTTTTTGTCTATGGCAGATATGCTTGTTTTCAACTGCACTTACTCCGTACATTTGCAAACCGTTTGGAACTGCTGCTATGTATAATGGTCAGAACACACCTATTTTATCCGTCTTTGATCATATAGTCGGTGTAACGTGCCTATTTTTTCCCTTCTACAGTTCCATTATAATTGTGTCTCTGATAGTTTTGTTTTCCTCAGGTACCGTATTTTGTTGTAACTTAAATATATCATTCGTTGTAAATAGTGTTGCATACCTTGTAGTGATAGGATTCGATTGTTAATGGCTGTGGCATTTTTCGTTAATCGATGGAGATTAAGTGGGGGTTTTCGTTATTAGATTTTGCTTTGGTTTTTGGCCTCGATTGTTGTGTGCTGTCGGTTATATTATTGTTTGGTTTGCATTTCTGTGTGGATGGGGCTGGCTATCAACACGGACGAGCGCGATTCTGAGTTTGGAACATAGATAGAAAAAATGGCGGGTACAAAACCAAAGAAATTATCCAGTACTGATGACCAGACCATAGAGCTGTAAAATTCAAGTTTACTTAATAATGTTTCCTCTTCTTCTTCTGCACTTCAAGGATTAGGCTTGCAGCCTGTTCCGTCTTCATTTTAGCCATCTTCTTCTGGGTCTACCAATGTCTCTTCTTTCTCGTGGTCTGTAGTTTACCACTTGTTTGACCAATCTGTCTTCGTTCATTCTTTCAATGTGTTGTCTCTATTTTAATGAGTTTTGGTGTATTTTGTCTTTCATTGAAAATATCTTCATTTCTTATATGGTCTCTCAGTGTGCAACCTTTTGTTCTTAGAAATTTTATTTCGGCAGACTGTATTCTTTGTCTATCTTGTTTACGGAGTACCCAGGTTTCGCTTTCGTATGTTAATACAGGTGTTGTCATCACTTTTTAGAATTTTATTTTTGTTTTTATATTTGTCTTGTTTTGTAGTCTTTTTTGTAGTATGGTGCCACATATCATTTGAAATTTATGTAGTTTGTTTGTTAGATTTTTGTCATTTTCGTATCTTATGTCACATCCCAATTAATAATTTTTATGATCATTAATTTCTTTTATACACAAATATTGTAAAAAAATTCAGTTATATATTATACATTTATTAATCGAATTTAAAATACCAGACTTTACTTAGCTTTTAAGATATCACCCCCGTGCGAAACGATAACGACTATGTGTGTATAAATAAAAGGTTTCTCTGATCCTAAATAAAAAATAAATAATAATAAAAATATCTAAGACAGAACACAAATTTCAAAAAATAAATTTATAATAAAAATACCAAAAAATAACACATTATTTTTTTAAATTATTTATTTTTATTATTGATTTAAATTTACATTCTTAACCTTGCTCGAGTATAATTAAACATTTCTGGTTACATATTGAGTAAAAAACTTTTTTTTATTTCAAGAAATGATCACACAATATTTTTTGTAATAAATAATTTAAATGAGGTAAAAGTGTCTCTTGCAGATGTTATTGATGTGAAACATCTAATGGCGCGCTTCGCGATGTCGTGATGCGAAAGCTTCGGGCAGCTCCGTAACTACTCGACTCGCTCCGTCGCTTAGGCTAGCAGATACGACGCTTTCTTTTCGTACAGTGTTTATTTCGTTACGGTTATCCGAACTGTTTATTTTACAAATCAGTGACAATGATAGTGAAAATAACAAAATGCTATATTTATAACATTGTTTTAATAAAAGAAAACTAAAAAACTTTTTTAATCCAGTCAAATTACGGCTAAAAGTGGGTTAAATAAACATGAACGAACATAGTTTTGGGATTTTAAGGATCGATAGGGGGGTGTATTCTGAGCATAAATTCCAATTTGAGGGGTTCTACTGAACAAAAAAAAGTAAATGAATTATTGAAACTGTTTTACACATTTATTGTTAAAAAAATTGTTTATAAAATTCGTAAAATTAAGCACCCGAGGTCGATTGAAGTGATTCGTTAATATCGAAGGCCCTGACGGTATCGGGGCATACGTCTGTGTCTGTGAATACACGTTGCGACAATGACGCGGATTTCGCTCGGTAAAGTAATATATAAGTCCGAAGGTATTGGCATTACAGAAAAAAGTTTAAGAAAAAATTGTTCATAATTAAAAGATCTACACTTTGATGATCGGTAAAATTTAATAAAATTGAATAGTTGGAGAGAAAATGACGAAAAATAGAAAAAAAAGTAAAATTTTTGCCTTGCGGGAGTAATAAGTTGAAAAATATTAATGTTAATAAAAGAAATTTAAAATAAAAAAGTTAGTAAATTTTGTTAAAAAAAGAAAAGGTCTCTACAATTTTTTGCCTAACACTAACCATTCTCGAGATATCGAATTAAACGCGTATCCATCGAAATGACCTTGAGCTGACCTCAGTAGAACCCCTCAAATTGGAATTTATGCTCAGAATACACCCCCCTATCGATCCTTAAAATCCCAAAACTATATTCGTTTATGTTTATTTATTTCGTAATTTGAATGGACTATTTTCATTATTTTACCTTTGTTCAATATTTCTGTATTTCCCCATAATAACATTTTTTCTCATAAAACTCGATTAATTATTGTTCAATAACATTTAAGTTCCATGTTTCACATCTGCGTTTTTTATCGTTTTTCTCTGTCATCCATAAATAATCTCCTATTGCATTCTTCTTCTTATTCTTTTAAATAAAGTACCATGGCTATATTTCAGTTGCTAAAATTTTGCGTGCAGGACCTTCCGCGAGAATGTGAATAGAAACTGGCGAGTGGTGAGTATATCGAGGTAAAATCGGAAATCGGAAAGAAGCCGGAAGCGTGTAGTGTGCTCACCCCTTTCCAAATTATATAGCAACATTTGATCGGTGTCGGATCGAAAGGATGCATGATAGGTGTGTCCCGGCTAATAGTCAATGGGTATGCCACGTTATTATCCTGCACTAACTGTACATTTGACGGTTTAGTAAAGATTTCGGGACTTTGTATTATTACTGAATAAAACTGTTACAATTTGCGAGCAGCGGCCGGTCGACCACAGCGCGAGGAATACAAAAATACGATTAAAAAAAAAGATTGCACGATTCCAGAAATGCATCTAATAATCCCGAGAAGTTTAAAAGACTATTCGGGCTCTATCTAGTAATTTTTTTAAGGGAAATATAAAGACAGCGGCCGCGGAAGTTGGTTAAGTTTAAAGCCAAGTATTTGAAGTAATTATAGGTACAGTTGTAAATATCTAAGTGATTTGTAAAGTAAAATTTATTGCGTAAAAATATTAGAATAAAAATTGTTTAGTTATTGTACTGAGTATTTAGAATCACCGAACCCAAAGAATAAATATCGTACGTAACACAATTTACTTAACAAGAGAATTTTTTTTTGGTTAGATGCATTTTCAGGTATACAAAAAGAATGAAAGCGATTTTTTTGGAAAATTTTCGGAAATCCTTTTGCTCAATACTGTTTCTAAACGTACAGTGATGAATCGTCGGCGCGTCTTTCACCTTCACCTGTTCTAATCTAGAGGTACTTTTCGAAAATAATGCCCGTCCATTTTTCAACCTTTATCCAATTTCCTAAAGCGGTTGCGGGCTAGGGAGTTTCCGCCATGGATAGAACCGTTAGGGAGTAGAGAAAAATCAAGGAAAATCAAGGAAATGAGAGTAAGTTAACGTGTTTGTGCAGTTTCCCAACAGATTCGAATAGAAGTTAGGCAACTAAAGGATCCTCGGATCGCAGTTGATGTATTGCGCGTCAGAACGACGCCGAAACACTTCGAATTTCCACCGAGACGTTTGATGTGGAAAATTTTCGCTACCAATTTTTTTTCAAGCGGCAACGTTTTTCTCCGCTCAGATATTCACCGGTGTGTGTGAAAAACATTTCCATATAAAATATTTAAAGCTGACATATGTTAAAACAAAATAATGTATTATTTTTAAAAAAATTTTTCCATGAACGGACTATTGTTTGCAATTAATATGAGGGTCGCCTGTTATTTTTAACTTTATAAAAAATATAGAGAACAACAATTCTATAATACCAGCAGAGGGCAGCAAATTATGAAGTTGTATTTCGTGATTGACATAACGATTAAACAAAAAGTAGTTATGATAAAAGGAAAAAAAAAATTAACATTGTTAGAGATCTAAAACTTAATTTGTGAAGTGAGGTTTAAAGGACATTGTTGAGTTATATTCAGTTGCAGCGAATTTATTCCTCACCATCGTACAAAATTAGATAAATAATAAGGTATCAATTAACTTACTGGTGTGTCGCAGATAACTTTAAACATCTTTAAAGACAGAAAAAAAATTACTACAGAAAATAAAATAAGGTCCTAAATAAGATCACTGTGGTACACCAGATGTAACTGTGATTGGGAAAGTTACTGAGTCACCATATTTTACATATTGGACTTTACGAGTCAATTTCCAGTTAATAATTTTTTTCTATTTACACAAACCATTTAGTTTGGGCAACAGCAATTGATGATTAACTCGGTTAAATGCTTTGGACAAATCTGTGTAAATAAAATCAACCCTTTCAAAAGTATTTCTCATAAAATGTTGGTAAATAAGCAGATTTGTACTGGTAGATTTAACAAGACTGAATCCCTGTCTCTGATTTATTATTATGTGTTTACAGCCCTTTGGTAGCTTCTTTCCTATTAGGTTATCCAACAATTTAAGTAATTCAGATTGATTGTAAGCGGCTCGATAACGTTTTGTTACAATATGTGATCCACTCTTGTGAATTGGTTTTAAGAAACTATTTTAAAGATGGCAGTTTTTAAAAATTTATTAAATATCACATGAATGGGTTTGGCAGCAGTGAAAACGTATTTTTATTAGGTTTTGTAGGTCTTCTTTCTTCTTCATGTACCGTCTCCATTACGGAGGTTGGCTATCATCATTGCTATTCTGACTTTGGAGGCTGCGGCCTTAAACAAGTCGGATGACGTGACATTAATACATTTTCGCAGATTTCTAAGCCAGGATATTCTTCTCCTTCCAATAGATCTTCTTCCCACAATTTTCCCTTGTATTATGAGGTGCAGAATCTCATATTTTGGGCCTCTCATGACGTGGCCGAGATATTGCAGTTTTCTTCTTTTCACTTCGTGTAGGATCTCTATGTCCTTCTTCATTCTTCTGAGAACCTCCAAATTGGTTATATGTTCCGTCCATGATATTCTCAACATCCTACGGTATGCCCACATCTCGAAGGCTTCAAGTTTTCGCTCGCAATATACGTTGAGGGTCCAAGCTTCCACACCATACAGAAGGACTGGAAACACATAACATTTGAGCATCCGAGTTCTTAGGTCCAGGCTCAGATCGCGACTACAGAGCAGTTTCTTAATTCTCACAAAGGATGCACGGGCTTTCTCAATGCGAATCTTTATTTCCGAACAATAATCCACGGTGCAGTTGACACTTGTACCTAGGTAATCATACCTCTCGACTCTTTCCAGCTCTTCATTTTCAGCATATAGATGTTTATTAGGCACTTCAGTTTTAGTGACAATCATGTATTTGGTCTTCTTAATATTCAGTGTCAGACCATATTCTCGACTAGTAGTGATGACCTTATTCAACATATTCTGAAGGTCTTGTATGTTTTCGGCGAGAAGTACTGTATCGTCTGCATAACGTAGATTGTTCAAGGCAATGCCGTTAACTCGTATTCCACCGGTATATGGACCATATAGAGCGTCAGCATAATTAAACACCGATAAAATCAAAGTCTCACACAGTGTTTTTTTTACGCCAAATGGCAAAAAATGTCTGATGCCAAAAACTGTTTTCAAAGACATGTATGCTTTTTGAAGTACCGCGTTAATTTGCTTCTCAAACCTCAAATTAGTGTCCAGAATCACACCTAAATTTTTAGCTTCCAAGACCGTAGCTAGTTTTTCATTATTAATTTTAACATCAATTTCACTGGAAATCTTTTAACGATTTAGTTTGAAGCCAAATAGGAGAGTTTTTGATTTAGTGGAATTGATTACAAGGCAATGATTTTTAGCAGCTTCTACAAATGCATTAAGGTCAGCATTAATCGTATTACAAGCATGTTCAATTGCCTGCGGAAAAAAACTATAGTAGAGTTGGGTGTCATCTGCGTATATATGTGTACTACAATTTATATGTTTTGCAAAAGTTGAAACGTATAAATTAAGAAGAATAACTGACCCAATATTGAGCCCTTGTGTAGAAAAAGCAGTTGCTAATAAAATATATAATACAACAAATTGGATATTATGCTTGAGTTTGAGAAAAACTCACATACTTCTAGTCGACTGGCAGCCCCAATATTCGATTTAAGCCATTTATCGATTAGTCGAACAAAAAAAAAAAAAATAAAATGCATCCCTACAATATAATACCAACTCAGGAGCTCATGTAAGACGATTTTGATAGAAGAAAGTATTTTTGTAAACAAATGATTGCAATGTTAGATAACAACGTGATGTTTTGCTTTCTGATGAGTGCACCTTTACTTATTATGATCGTGTTAATCGTTAAAATTGCCGGTATTGGTATAGGAAAAGTCCTTACTGAAACACCTAAACTTTTTTTTTGAGACTTAGTCGGCACATAATAATAGTACAGCCAAGTCTCGTCACCTGTAACGATCTTGTTTACATACCCTTGTTAAACATTTTGCTGCAGCTGTCTCGAAAACAAAATTTTCGGTATGATTTATTAAATCGAAAATACCACTTTACACAAATCGTACCGAAAATATCTATTTTTCTGCAGCCGTCTCGAAAACAAAATTTTCGGTATGATTTATTGAATTGAAAATACCACTTTATACAAATCGTACCAAAAATATTTATTTTTGGTACGATTTTTTTCACTTTCGGAACGATTTTGGATATCTATGTGGGCGGTTTTGACAATAACATGAACTTGTATTTTATTATAACAGCGATATTATTTATTGAATTGAAAATACCACTTTATACAAATCGTACCAAAAATATTTATTTTTGGTACGATTTTTTTCACTTTCGGAACGATTTTGGATATCTATGTAGGCGGTTTTGACAATAACATGAACTTGTATTTTATTATAACAGCGATTGTCACGTAACATTGGTTTATGTTTTTTCAAATTTTAAATCCAAAAAAGGAAATCAGTAGTGAAAGTGAGGCTGAAATGATCCCACATGAGATAAGTAAATCTGCTAAAGAAGCTACTTACCAATTATTGCCGGTAAAGTCAAGAGAGAGGTATAAATTGGTTTACAATTTATTTAAAAAATGGAGTAATGATAAAAATGTGCATATTATAAATGAACAAGTGATTCTTACATTAATAATGCAAAAATCTAAAATATTAAAGCCAACTAGCTTTTGGAGCAATTACTCGATGCTTAAGTCCACAGTTAATATTAAAAATAATATAAATATAAGCAGCTATCCCAAAGTTATTGTTTTCCTTAAAAAAAATCTATTGGCTTTAAACCAAAAAAATCAAGAGTATTGAATAAAGAAGAAATAGATCACTTCTTATCAGAAGCTAAAGATAATATCTACCTAATGACAAAGGTAATATAATTAAATCTAATTCCTCTTCTTCAATATGATTAATTTTTTTATTTAAGGTTGCATTAATAATTGGTTTGGCAGGCGCTTGTCGTCGTGAAGAGCTTTGTAAAATGAATCAACACTGCCACTTCGGTTAATATTCCTAATAATATTAATATAAGTAATTGTCATAATTGTGTAATTAATATTTATAAGTACTGTATTTATAAGAGTTATTGTTTTATGCAATTGTGTATATGGAGTTATTATCCATCGATATTCTTTTTACCGTACAAAACGCCTACAGAAGTAATATTGTAAGTAACACAATCCAAAAGTGATTTTATGGGACTCGCAAGATTCCAGTACGAGCCGTAGGTGAGTCCCGGAAACTTCCTACTTATTCCGTAAAATATCACTTTCGGAACTTAAATTACAATTTTAGCGTCTCCTGGCACCATTTTACTCGTCGTGTCATCTAGTCTTTAGTCAGACCATGCGGCATCCAGAGAGAACAAACTTTCGTCTTGTGGAAATGATCGTTTAGAATCGAGCAAATTGCTGCTTCATTTGGGCCTAAGGTTTCCTCAATAAATTTTATGTTTAAACCACGAGCGAAGCTATACCCCAAAACCACCCAAATATCATTTCGTGACCAAGATGCCACGACATTCAGTTTAAACTATCACTGTTGACAAACCACTGAGCGTACCTACTTTGCGTAGCGGGCTAATACCAAAAAATCTGAGGCAAGTATTGTCATTTTTTTATGTCAAAACATTTTTACTCCAACATTTTTCAGTAGGAGAAAATTAACGAAGAAATACATAGGTTGTCATGGGAACGTTAAGAAATGCCTACATTTTATTGGTTAACATATGTTGTCGTGAAATTTTTAAAATAATTTCCATCACGTTCGCGTTTCGAGTTTTCAAAAAATTATTCAATTCCGTACAAAAAACCACCGGAACAGTAAAAAATCCTTCGGGGTCGTAAATAACTCATTCAGGAAAACAACAAACTGTTTTAGCATGAACTGTGCATGACATTAAAATCATTTATCTTTATTACGCCATCTTACCCGAAATTTATTTAACTTTGAGCTAATCACGAATGTATAGGGAGCAACCCTACCGAGTTCACATGTATCGATTTGTCTAATTACCAGCCCGAATTTTCGTATCATAGATGTTCTGTGAAGGATATTTTTAAAGGGTTTAACCTTTTTTAGGCTTTTTTTTATTTCATAGAAATACCAAACATATGCAAATCCAAGCAAAACCATTTCTTAATACTTAAGAAAAGCATTGTCAAACTTATCACAAAATTTATATACCTTGCATAAATTTTGATACATCCCTTAATTTAATCAAATTAATTTTTAATTTCTTTTTGTTACTTTGTATATGTTTAAGAAAAATTAAATATTTTTTTTACAGTTTTTATTTATGTGAAATGTGTATTAATAAATCTTTCAATAAATTTTAAAAATTTGTTGAGATTAACATTTTTGCTTTTACCCTATTTTAAAATTATTGCGTGAACGTCAATGGTAAGCACGGAATAGTGGAGAGAACCGAAATGTGGATAGTGGTTGGATCTTGGAATGTGTTCTACAATTTTAATGGGGTAAGGAACGACCTTCGTAGGAGTTCTTGTTTTGATATGGCTCTCTCCCACTATTATCCAACTTTTTAGTTAACACAAGTATAGTTAGGGAGTTAAATTATTATTTTCCAACTTGCACATACTATGGATTGTAAGTAGTTCTCGTGGTAATGAAATTTACAAACATTTTGTGAGATAACAAGGTTTGGATTCTTTAAAGTTTGTTCACAAATTATTCAATTTAAAAAAGTTTTCTTAAGCGGTTCTTTATATTTGCGATGAATAATTTAAGCTTTAATTAATTTCTGTAATAATTATTATTTTAAAGGCTTATTAACTTATTAATGTAGAGAATTTTGTGTTTTAATAATACACAGGGTAATTCTAAAGTAATGGATGGCAAACTTATTGTGTAAAAATAATAAAATTACTTTGTATAGAAAAATCAATCGAATTTAATACACCAGCATACATCTGCTTCATCGATCTGACCAAGGCATTCGACAGAGTTCGCCTCTCTGACATCGTGAATATACTGATAGAGAAAGAAATGCCAGACACCAACGTAAAAGCAGTTCGTAGCCTTAATAAAAACAACACGACTAGAGTAAAGGCAGGAGACACTTACACGGAAGATACCGACACCAGGAGGCATCAGGCAAGGCGTCAGCCCTAGCCCATATCTGTTTAACCTTTTAATGGACAGAATAATAAAGCAAGTATCATAACTAAATATGGGATATAGAATGGGACAGAACAAAAGAATCAGCATGGTATGCTACGCAGATGATGCCGCTATTTTCGCGGAAACGGAGGACGATCTACAAAGACAACTACACAAATTCTACCAGGTCAACCAAGCGATGAACATGACTATATCTTTAGAAGAAACGAAAAGCATAACCTTTGCTAAAGATCCCGAAAGATGTAAGCTGGTATTTCAGGACAAAATCATCGAGAAAATTTTACAATTCAAATATCCGGGTATGGATCTGTCGAGCTATCACGACCCAGTGAAGGACCTAGGAAGCCAGATCAACAAAGCGACCGCCGTATCAGGCTGTTTAAGGCAGATAATATGGGCGAACGAATACATGCGAAAAGATAGCAAGGTCAGGATCTAGAAGACTTGTATCAGGCCAATCATGGCATACGGAATAGAAACCAGAGAAGAAACCAACAAAACAAAAATCATGCTTCGAGAAGCAGAAATGAAAACGCTTAGGACTATAATGGAAAAAACAAGGGGAGGCCGATTTAGGAACACTGACATCAGGGAACAGTGCGGAGTGCAAGACATCGTAAGATGGGGAAGACAAATAAAATGATGCTGGTACGCTCACGTGAAAAGAATGGAACAGAGCAGACTACCACGCATCGCACTTGAAGGGAAACCAATCGGAAAAAGAGCACCCGGAAGACCACCTAAGAGATGGAAGGACAGCTGGCAGTCCACCTCCCAGGAACTGATACAGAGAAACTTGCAAAACTAACAGATCGAAAGATCTTAAATATGGATAAGAAGAAGGAGAAGACTTTGTATAAATTTTTTTAATTTAAATCCTTTGTTTTTTAATTAAAGCTATTTAAAGATGAAATTTTAACGTGGTACTTTTAATAACTATTGAATCCTAATTAATGACTTTCTCATATTGTGTTCCAACGAAATTGTTGTTTTAATAAACCGGTTTGTTTATGTTCTTTACCTTATGCTTTATTTACTATTGAAACATTCTTTGTTATTAAACAACAATACTTTTAACTTCTTTTAAGAAATTAAAATGGCTCCCTTTAAACATTCCTTTATTTTTGGAAATAAAAGTAACCAGGACTTAAATAATATGAATATGGGGGATGGTCAAGCATGGAGATTTATTTTTCTGTCAAAAATTGCTTTACAGAGTACTGTGGTCGGGTGGTTTGTCCTGATAAAGAAAAAATTCAAGTTTTCTCTTGTCACAAATCGGATTGACGTGTCGTGTGTTTTTAAAACCTAAAAGTAGTAAAGGTTTAATTAATATTGTGCCTCTCAGGCACCCATTTGAAGTAAATTATTATGTTTACGTCAAAAAACAAAAGGCATTGCATTTATTTTTGATTTTCTAACCCAACTTCTCAAAAATGTCCGAGAATGTTTGTTGAAAGTCGTTTTTTGATACATAGAAATAGTTTTATGGAACAATCTTTGCGCAAACCTTTTTTATGTTTAAATCTTCGAGTAAATTCTTTCTAACCGTTTCCCCGAAAATTTCCATATCTGCTATAGTTTTGATACTTAAACGTCGATCCTTTTTACCGATTTTTTCGATTATCTTCATACTGTTGTTAATTTTTATAGATGATGGACGGTCCTAACGTTTATCGTCTCTTACAGATAATTTTTAACCTACCAAAAAAATTGCTGACCAGGATAAAAAATTCTCTCTGTACACAGATGACATTTAAGTTGTTTTTATTAAGTTTTACTAGGAATTGTAAATTGACAATTTTTTTACTTCGCTTTTTTCTAGGTGACTCTTGTACCGGGTTTTTTTTGGAACGGAGTTGCTTAACGCAGCTTACGGGTAGTGCGATTTAGTAGAAATCGTCACGTAACGAAATGCATCGGTGGTTCAGTGGTAGAATACTCGCCTGCCACGCGGACGGCCCGAGTTCGATTCCCATCCGATGCATTTTTTTGTGATTTTACCATTTAATACTAAATTCTTTTAATGAACAAATCGAACTAAAAGGCAAAAAATAAATTATAGTTTAAATAAAAAAAACACTCTTTTAGAGTTAGTCAAACTAAGAAGCAAGAAATAATTCTTAACATAGGAATAAAATTACTGTCGAGAAAATGAATGTCACCGTCACAAAAAAAATGTCAATCAATGTCACTGATTTGCATTTTTAAACTAACTCTGCGTTTCGAAATAAAAGCACCCCACGCTTTTGGAATAGTGATATTAATTTTCTCGTCAGTAATTTTATTCCTATGTTAAGAATTATTTTTAACTTTTTAGTTTGATTAACTCTTAAAGCGTTTTTTTTAGTTTTTTTAAACTATAATTTATTGTGTTAGATCATACGTGAATATTGTTTTATTATTGCAATTAAGTTTTGAAAAATGGAAACTGCAGCAAATGTGTAAAATAAGGATCTAGAAAAGTAAGTTGATAAAATTGTCTAACTTGACACAAATATTTACTGTTTACATTCGTTAATTGTACATGTGATTTGAGTGTTAACTATTTATTCTACTATTTAAATTATAGGGAGACAATAGTAAAATCATGTGTTCAGAGTCCATAAGAGTATGGAAAGCGCAAACGTCAGAGTGCAAAAAAAATACCGAAAACCAATGCTCAATGCTTTTTGAGACTCATCAACAGTAAATATTTTTTTATATAGTTTACGCTTATAAAAAGCAAACTTTATACACAACACCTCTCGGGAAATTGGTCGTCAAATCAAATAACGCGTGCTTTCGCTACTTCCTGTTACACACTTCCTGTTTCATTTCACGAAATCACTCCCACAAATTGCAAGAAAGCGAGAGGAAAGATGTTACACATCTGTTACACGCTTACGTTCTATTTCACGAAATCACTTCCATAAATTGCAATATTGAATGAAATATACAGATTTCATTTCGAACTACATTCGAATTACATTCGGTCGGGTTCCCCAACCGCACAATTTTTTTTATTTATTCACTTTACGCGATAACTTAGCGTAACGAGACAAGTATTGTACAAAAGTTGACTTTTTTAAGAAAAATACGATCTAGCATAATGGAGGCGTTCAGCAAAAAGGTGTGCTTATTTTAAACCATTAAGAGTCCAAATTAAAGAACGTGCAGGTATTTTTTGCACGTTTTCTGGTCATGAAAAACTTTAACATTTATTTTTTTTTTATGAAAATAGTCGCAAAAAGGGTAGGCCTATCGTGTTGGCCGCGGACGGCCCGCACTTCGAATATTAGAAGGGAAAGGGATTATAGAAAGGAAATGATCGTGGACACGCTTTTTAAAAAGTTGCAGGACATAGTTCTCTGGAAAAACTGATTTTGGAAGCTTATTTCATTCCGTAGCAGCCCTGTAAAAGAAGGATTCTTGATGAAGATTGGTCCTTGTAGTGTCAAGCTTGAGAGTAAATGTGTGAGACTGATCAGCGTGCCGAGTTCTTCGACCAATGGTTGTACAACAGTTTTAATTTCTCTGGAGCATCTGCCATGGAAATATCTGTAGAGCAATGACTGGTTTGCAACTCTTCTTCTATGTTCTAGAGGGTGAAGGGTATCTGTAAGAGTTGAGCTGTTTATCAAGCGAATGGCTCTTTTCTGAATGGAATCTAGAAGACGAAGAGAATGCCTTGGTGCAGAACCCCAAATGTGCGAGCAATACTCCAGTAGAGGTCGGATTTGAGCCTTGTACGTCGTCAACAGTTGATCAGGAGTAAAAAACTTTCTGGCTTTCCTCAGCCTCTAGCCTAACTCTGGCTTGCCGACTTTGCGATGTTAGCAACATGGTCATGCCAAGACATATTATTGGACACCGTGACTCCCAAAATCGAGATAAAGGGACTTGGTTCAAGGGTATTTCCGGACATTGTGATTGGATGATTTGAGGAATTCACTTTCTTGGAAAACGTTTCACTTTGTGTTTTTTGGGCGTTGAACTGAACAAGATTGTTGGTTCCCCACTCTACGATTGCTTTAAGATCTCTATTGATGAAATCAATCTGTTCCTGCCTGAGTCTATTTGTATCATTCACCGAAAGTGATCGATAGGATGTGAAAGTTGAGACAAGTGTGCTATCGTCTGCGAAACTGTAAATGGGGTTTGTGGTGGTTTTCAAGAGGTCGTTGATGTGTAAAAGAAATAAGGTGGGGGACAGGATGGAACCCTGGGGTACCCCGGCAGTAGTTTTAAACGCATCAGAAGAAATACCGTCAACTGCCACATGTAAGGAGCGATTTTGCATGAAGCTCAAGAGCCATTGGCACAGTTTGGTTGGGAGACCGTAGGCAGATAATTTACTTAACAATGCCTGGTGCCAAACGCGGTCAAAGGCTGTCATGGATTATCTCAATTGCTGCGCCTATTTACATAACCTGACATAAAAATAATATTCGTTTCTGTACCCTGTGTTACTGATCATATCGTATTGCAAAGCAAAGATTTTAGCGCAGTGTTCATTAAATTTGGCAACATAATCACCTATATTTAATTTTTGGGTCGTTGACAATTAAAAAATATATACAAAATATTCGTTGATTTGACTTCGTATTTTACAAGAATTCTTTAAAAATCATTGAAAATGTATCGGTCGTACTGGAGGACTAATTAAAATTCTATATAATTTATCACAAAACAATTAAAAATTAAGAAAATAATATACATGTCAACGTAAGTTTCCTGATTTAACAATATGACAGTGCAAAGACGTTGAAATCACGGATCAAAAAGCAAACTTATATTTATGTGGTCCGGCTCTGTGTTAAGGTCACCTGTTCCCAAGAGATAGCGCTATTGTATGTAGGTAAGTTGGCGTTGAGTGGTGACATTTTCAGGCGTCCCATGGGGACCATCTAATTCCGTGACTCTATGCCGACATTTCGACACTTGGCCTATGAGGGGAAGTAGCACGGGACAACGAATATACGTATTTCTTTAAATGGGACTACGCGAAATTTGCTATTTATTTATTAATAGTATTTTTGAAATAACATTTCGTTGGGATTAAAATGGCTTGGCTGCTGACTCGGATCTTTTCGAAATATCGTCTGCTGGAAGCGAGTAATCCTGACCGGGTACTAAGAAATTTATATTAAGATCTGGTGGTAAATTAAACTTTATGACATCATACACAGGGAAAGTAAATGTGATGAGAGGGTTATTGTTTGTTATTTAAAGTAGTTAGTATTTAAATATGATTTAAAATATTTTTGCCAGGAATTTAGAATTTCTGGAATTTATTATTACGGAACTCTGATTGTCAAAAATAGTTACAATCTACGACAACACTGTTGTAATAAATTGCGTTTATTTTGACGTAGATTTAATGTTATTATTATTATTTATTTTCTTGGGGATTATTAAAGAATGACATAATTCACATTCACACTATATAATAAATAAAACTATAATCGATTTACTTCATCGTTAGTCCCACCGTTAAAGACCCAAAGGATTCTTACACATTTCCTCCATATTTATTAATACCGAAAATTGGCTAATATCCCGCTGAAAAAAAAAAATAAAAGAAAAATACAGGCGGCAGAAGAAACTTTATTAATATTTAACCACAACGGCATTAAATATACGCCGAAAAAAGTCAGCAATTTTTTTTCTAGTAAGATGAAAATGGCCCACTTTCTGGCTTATCTTTTGCTGGAACACTTCTCACATATTTCCAGCTGGTAAATAATTCTACTTTTTTAGATTTGCTCTTTTACGTTTGCAAGTATACAGTTACAGGGAGGCTTTAACCAAACATTTTTACCAAACATTGGCTAAATTTTCTGTTACCGAAATTCTTATTTATTTTTAAACATTAAAATAATTTACTGCCTTTTTTTGCAATACCAAGTACAGAAAATCTTTGCCTAAAAAAGTACTCAGCAGTGGCTAATTATACATACAGTTTTTTCCTTTATTCTCCTGATTGCCTGAAAGGAGTTTTATCTCTTTACGAGGAGTCTTTATTTTTAATTTTTGCCCCTGTTTTAGCTAAACTTATGATCTATAATAATATATTTAATTAGGCCTGCCTGATTTGGCTTTTCTACGCCAAAGTTTTAAACATCGGTTTTAATCAATTAGCTGAAGATTACCTAAAAATTTTAAAATCTACAAACGTGGTACTCGAAAATTGCAGAAAAAAATAGTTTTTTATCTAATACAGTAAAAGTATAAAAGGTTTTAAAAAGAATATTTTGGAGAGTATTAAAATTATTGTCGGCCCAAAGATGAATTACAATATGACTATTAATTTACAGTACTAAAAGGGTAGGCCACTTTGTGCTTAAGTTTTTAACAATTAACACTGTTACTTAATATAAACATTAAAGTTTGGTATTGATTGGATTTACTGATTTGTTTGCAAGATCGTAAATATTAATATATACTAAAGAAAAAGTATTTAGTCAAGCAATATTTTCACTCATACGGTTACATACACACATATAGTCACGCCTTTTTCCGTAGGGGTAGGCAGAGACCACTTCCTTTCACCTGCTACGATTCTTACAAACATCTTTTGCTTCCTTTACTTTCGTCAGTGCTCTCATACATGCTCGTCGATTGTTGGTACTCTTGACCTGGCCTTTCCTCAAAACAATGTTGATCTGTTTGAGATATGTTCGCCGAAGTCGACCTATACCGACTTGTCCATTCACACTCGCATTATAAATTTGCTTTGTCAAGTTTTCTTTATCCATCGTTTTTACATGTACAAAGCATCTAAGCATTCCTTTATCTATTTTTGGAAGCACATCTTCTTTTACACTTTGAACCCAAGTATACACACTCTTTAATTTGTTTCACACTTTCTCACTTAATCAAAATCTCACAGTTTGTCATGCTTTTTTCTCGTTTAAAAACCATTACTTTTGTTATGCTTACATTTATTTTTATCCCTTTGATTTTTAGGGCATCGTGCATAATATTAACTATCGCCTGCAACTTCTCTTTAGATGACGCTAATATGACTTGATCATCGGAGTAAAGAAGGCATTTGACGATCAAATCATTCATTTTCAATCCATCCAGGTATTAGTTAAACAGCCACCTTTTTCGATGTTAAACCGATTTTAGAGCTCGTATTAAACTACCGGTTACAATAATTTACTTTTTACCATTCTGTTATAGGCCTTTTTCAAATCTTTATAAGCGCACTAGACCTTCTGACTTCTAGCCAAGAATTTGTTTATATGGTTTAGGTAGACAAAATTGTCCAAACGTTAAATTTATACGTAAACAATATTGGGAGCATTTTAATGGGCAGGCACCAAGTAATACTGTTGTACTAAACATTATAACTGAATGTAGAAGAACTGAAAGTGTGCTACACCAAGAAAAAGGTAAAGCTGTACGAAAAAAAAACTATCCAATAGATATGATAAAGGATTTGATACCAAAAACAATAAAAAGTTTCCCGTAACTGCCAGTTGCTTAACTTTTGAAGACATATTTCCAATTGAGTTGAATTCTAAAAAACGGTGTTGGTTCAAACAAATATTTTGTATAAAGTAACACGTCCCCTTAGTTAAGAAAAAAAACAAGAAATCGATGGCGAGCGAATATTATGAGTAAAAAAAGTCTTCCGGTAGTCTTCGCAGGGTTTCTAGTATAAAGGATTGTATTCGATTAAAACATATCACAGAAAAGCGTTTTTTTAGTAAATAAGTATATAGAATGTTTGTTTAATTTTTAAAAGCCACTCTGTAAAGCGTATACGTAAAGAGTACAACGTAGTCTTTAATAGAAAGATTCGATTTATATGATTCACGTTTATATAAATCTTTTAATCCGACAAAAATCTGAACTAATTTTTGCAAAATTGGCTTTTAATTATGTAATCATTTAATTCGATTTCAGTACGTGAAATATTTGCTCACATATTCTCGCTTTTCTTAAAATACGACACTGCGGTGTTGCAGTTATTATTAAAAAACATCTGCGATAAAGCTTTAAATCAAGATCAACCACTTTTAAAATTTTAAAACAACTACTACGAAAAAAACCTTTTTTCACGGTTTTTCTCTTTCCTACAATATAAACGCAGCTTTTCCCAACCATAAGAATTTTTTCAAAACAAAGTTAACCGTTCTTACACGCAAATATTTATGCTATGACAACATAAAACACTTTTAGCACAATCTCGTAAATAAAAAGAAAAAAAACAACAACAAAATGGGGGAAAGAATATTGGATGACTCTGTTTTAAAAGCAATTTACATAGAAGCTCGTAGAATATATTTAATTTTAGAAAAATTCTTGTATGACATAAATTTACTCTGGCAATCTCTTTAATAACCTAATGAATACGGGATCGCGTGACATCGCTGAGTATTCTTATTGCGAGCGAAATCCACAACGCTATTTTCGTCCTCAATCCGAACGAATGGGAATAATAGTTTATCGCTCGGTCTCGTTCTCCATCGTTTTATAACATTCATTCGGTACATTAAGGGATCAAGGGAACGAAATCATTTTTTTTTGTGCATATTTTACGACACGATATTAAATTATATGTAATGAAGATAATTTAACGCTTGATATTGTTTTCTAATATTTTCCAAAATATCAAATGATCATGGAAATGAAATCTTTCATTTTTGCTTCTTCGTACAACAACGACACAATTATTATTACATTATTTGTAATGAAGATAATTTATCTTTAATCTTGTTTTTCTTTTGTTCTGTCTTATCCATCAGAATATTAAAGAATCGACGAAAAACTCTTATCAAAAACATAAATTTGAAATAAAAGCCAAGTTTAATATTATGATAAACGCCTTGGTTATTGTCTTCAACGACAAAGGCAGTGAGATCTAAATGAGTGCCAAGTTCAATGGTCAAATATTTTACAACAACTTAACATATAATTTCTTCTAATAGTTTAGGATAATATATTGAAGCCTTAGGTCTGACTTGGCTAGTTTGAATATACGAATTATATTATAGCCTTTGCAAGTTCTAAAACTGTAAGTTCTTATTTTAATCCTCCGAAAATTTGGCTTGCTGGTAGAAACTAGCCATCGAACATAGGGCTCTTCCATGTACCAATCGATCAAGAAGAAAGAAGACCAAACCCTTTTTTTGCTGCATTTTACTAGCATAACACAATTGTTATTTCATCATTTGTTATGTGTATTTTGTATTGTTTTGTCATATTCATAACAACACCAGAAGATTATGCAAACAAACCTCTTTTTCTTGCTGTATTTTACAAAGAGTCATTAATTTATAGATGGGTTTTGTAACAACTATCAACACATTAAAAGATTATCATGAGTGCAAAATATTTTTTACATGTTTTTTTTTTATGTAAGTTTGACAGCATTTTACTGCAAAATTTTTATTGGAAATAGTTTATTGTTAGGTCTTGCTTTTCGTGATTTTATTATTCGGTCTCGCTTGCCAACATTTTGTTACATGTTTCTCTTAAAAAAGTTAGTCAGGTACTTTTTATGAAACACACAAGATATCCTAAACAATCTTAACTAATCAGGCACTGCGCATTTTATAACTTTTTTTTAATAATGCTACAATTTGGTTGGCGACCAATTTGCGATTATACGACCTTGATAGCTGCCTCCCAGAGAAAAATTCTGAAACTCTCGAGGAGACTTAAAGATCTCAGTGCTCTTTACAGCCTAAACATAAATTATAAATATTCAGCTTGCTAGGTCAGCAATGACACGGTTAAATAAAGTATGAAGGGATCGGAATGTCACAAAACAAACTAAAATTAATGAAGTGAGCACCTTGGTCTTTTCGGTCTTTCTATATGCTTCAGAATCTTGGACTGTCAAAGAAGTAGATCGTCGTCGGATTGATGCATTTAAGATGTGGGCGTGACTACGAATGTTGAGAGTGTACTGGACCACACATAGAATAAATGCATCGGTTTTACAAGAAATACGTCTGTCAAAACGTTTGTCCAGTATCGTGTACTCTCGAATTCTTACATTTTTTAGACACATCAGTCGGAGTGAGCATATAGAAAGGCTTATTGTACAGTGAAAATCTAAAGGAAACGTAAGGCGTGGCCGATCACTAAATCGATGGGTGGATGTTACCAAAAAATATTAGATGCTATTTTCGCACACGCGGTTCACATGTCATCTAATCGAGATAAATGGCGAGATGCAGTCAAAAGAGCCATCCAAAACATTGAACCTCGTTAATATGCGTCACAACACATCTTTAAAGATGTTATGATAAGTAATGGGGGTCCTAATTACGGATATACCAAGGTTCGATAACTACGCCCCTTAATATTTTGTTTTGAAATAATTGTATTAATTTCATACACTTTCATAGTTGTATACCGTACGTTCATACTGGTTTTATAATTTGCTTATATATGAGAATGCGTTGACAACCCCGAGTATCTTTTTAGGAACCAGTACATTTTTTGTTTTTTTTTACGTGTGCTTTTCAGCAAAGCTTCGTATCTACGTATCACTGAGAGTAACAGTGAGCCTGCTGACAGGACATTGTCAAATCCGCAACAAACCCTTGTAGATAAGGAGGGGCTAACAAGGGCTTAAAGAAAAAGAGACGGTGGAACACGTCCTATGTCACTGCGAGGGACTGGCAAAGTCCCAGTTCCTGTACTTTAACAAAGAAAAACCTGAGGCTGAGAGCTACAACAGGATCCTCAACATCCTCTCAATGTTGGTAAATAACTAGGGCTAGAGGAGGAGCTCTAACTATGGGGAGGCACAATATACCTCATCAGGTCAAAGTGCATGCTTACAAAAAACCTCATATCTAATTTTATCCAATCTAAGCCGTGTTAGCATATTTATTGTTACTTTTAAAAGGTGTGGCAAAAGAGGTTGTGGCCAAAAAAAGGAGAGTGATAAAAATAAATTTGAAGGTTATCTGACGATTTCCAAAACAAAATTAAACTCTTCTGGAAGTCCATAAGGACAGCCAGAGGTAGAAATACTACCTCGCAATTGAAAAGAATCAGAAACCAAGATGGTAGTATGGTTAAAGGAGAGGAATGCGTATTAAAAAAATGAAAGAAATACTTCAAAAGTTTATTTGAAAAAGAGGATACACAAGTACAGGCCTCATTCGAAAACATGAGTAAAAGTTGCAATGAAAGTGAAATTAGTACGACATAAATTGTGGAAGCGTTGAGCAATATAAAATTGGGTAAAGCTGCTGGGTACGACAGAATAACAGTTGAAATGCTACAGGCTGGACAAAACGTGGTATCTAGTCTACTGAAACGCCTTTTTAACCTTTGTTGGAAAAGTGATGCAAGACCATTATCGTGCCGCTTTACAAGGTAAAAGGTTCGCAGCAGGACTGTAAGAACTACAGAGGTATTAGTTTAGTCAGTATAGTCGGCAAACTTTATGCAAAGATATTGATTAAAATAGTAACGAATGAAACTGGGAAGATGATATGGGATGTGCAAGCAGGATTTAGAAGAGAAAGGAGATGTATGGATCAGGTCTTTTTATTACGAGGTATAGTCGAAAAATTTTTGGCTAGAAGTCAGAAGGTCTATTGCGATTTTATAGACTTGGAAAAGGCCTATAACAGAGTGGTGAGGAGTGTATTGTGGTCTACATTGTCTATGTATGGGGTGAGTGGTAGTTTTATACGAGCTTTGAAATCACTTTACAAGGATTCCACTGCTTGTGTCAGGATAAACGGAGCTTGCACGGACTGGTTTAACATCAAAAAAGGTGTGAGACAAGGATGTGTGGCTTCGCCATGGCTGTTTAACTTATACATAGACAATTGTTTAAAAGATCTGAAAGAGAGTGCGTATGGATTAAAAATGAATGAATTGATCGTAAAATACCTTTAACGCCGATAATCAAGTCACATTAGCGTTATCTGAAAAGGAGTTGCAGGCGATGGTTAATGTTATGCATGATGCCCTAAAAATCAAAGGGATGAAATTGAGCGAAGGGTGTTGGCAGAAAAACAAATGAATAGGGCACTGCATAGCTTTATGAATAGCCAGAAAGTGTCAAAAAAGGTACGTCTGGCGGTGCATAGAGGTATGTTGGTTCCTACACTTATGTATGGTAGTGAATGTTGAGTTTGGCAGAAGAAGCATGAAAATAGGATTCATGCTGCGGAGATGGGTAGTCTGAGAAGTATAGCTGTGACTAGGTTGGATAAAGTAAAAAATAATGAGATAAGAGAATGCTGTGGTGTAAAAGAAGATGTGGTTACAAAGATAGATAAAGGAATGCTTAGATGGTTTAGACACGTAGAAAGGATGGATGAAGGAAAATTGACGAAACAAATTTATAAGGAGAGTGTGAATGGACAAGTTGGTAGAGGTCGACCTCGGAGAACATATCCCGATCAGATCAATATTGTTTTGAAGAAAGGTCAGGTCAAGAGTACCAACAACCGACGACCATGCATAAGAGCCCGGATAAAAGTAGAGGAGGCGAAGGATGTGTATGAGAACCGTAGCAAGTGGAAGGAAGTGGTCTCTGCCTACCCCTACGGGAAAAAGGCGTGACTATAAGTATGTATGCAAAGAAAATTGGCTTAAACAAAGTGAGGTTGACATAAAGCATGACAGCGAGCATAGAACATGGAAAATTTAAAAGTGACAGTTACCTTTAAAGATGACAGATAACAAAAAACATGAAAAATACCACATTATTAACAAAATTTAAGGAGTGTCAGTAGTAAATAGTGAAGATTGTTTAGTTTAATTTTTATGGGTTTTATGTGCTAACCAATGATTCGAAATACTTTAATAATGTATTTGGTAAACTAAATTTAAAGTTCCAATAAATAGTACAATATTAACGGGATCATTGGGTAAAATTTGACGTTATATAGTTAAAGCTATGGTTAAAAAAAATTACCAAAAACGGTGTGAGTTTTGATTGAGGGAGAAAGAGTGGAAAAAGTAAATGAATTTGTGTACTTGGGTTCAAAGTTTACGAGAGATGGAAAGTATGACAGTGACATTGAGCGAAGGGTGTTGGCAGGAAAACAGACGAATGGGGGAGATAAAGAAATGCTTAGATGGTTTGGACACGTAGAAAGGATTAATGAAGGAAGATTTACGAAACAAATTTATAAGGCGAGTGTGAATGGACAAGTCGGTAGAGGTCGACCTCGGAGAACATATTTCGATCAGATCAACATTGTTTTGAAGAAAGGCCAGGTCAAGAGTACCAATAACCGACGAGCATGTATGAGAGCACTGATGAAAGTAAAGGAAGCAAAAGATGTGTGTAAGAATCGTAGCAAGTGGAAGGAAGTGGTCTCTGCCTACCCTTATGGGAAAAAGGCGTGACTTTATGTATGTATGTATTGTTACTTTTTGTAATTTCTTATTAGCGAAAACAGTGTGTACTGATGAATCAATTTAATTTTTCATTTCTCAGTTCATTTTTGAAATTTATTCATGGCATTTCGTAGTCCAATATTTGTTTTTATTTCATAACTAATGTTTATCATAAAATGCTACTTAATTCGATATCAAAGAAAATATCCTCAAAAAAGATTCAAGAGTCGTAACTACTGTTAACGCTTTAGTTCAAACTGCTCTTTTTTAATTTTTATCTCAAATACCTTTATCTCATTAAGATGTTTACACATCGAATCTGCGCTTTATTTCTTTTCCAGAACTCTCGGTAGCGCAGCGCTATTTATTCAATTTCAGTAATACGGTTTCTCCTTTACGACGAACTAAATCTGATTCCTTGTTGTTTCTGTGTTTGACATTTCCTTTAGTGGTAGCTGATAGCTACGAGGGGTCTATTCTTAGTCGACGCACAAATTTTTTGACATTACCTTTTAAAATTAATCTTTAAATATTCCTCGTAATTAGTTTTAAACGACAAGATTATTCGTTAACAACAAAGAAATATTATGTAGACAGCTCTATACGTTAACCAAAATATTACATTTTGATTTGATAAATGATCCAAAGGTTACAAAATTTATGTATCCATTTATTAGGCTCGGCCTACACTAGCGATTTCTAGTTGCCGCAGAAAAAATACAAGGTGCACACGATACGATATGAAAATCGTTAAATAAATGTCCTTGATAATAGCCGTGTTATCACTCTTTTGCTTTGAGCGAAAAGTAAACATTCTTATTGGGTACATTCTCTAACAAAAGTAAGTCAAAATGTTATAAATGGTCTGCTTTACGTGTCGGAAAATCTTAATCTAGACATTTTTGTTAAACAAAAACAAAAAATCCCACAAAAAAAAAGAAAAATGCATACATTTTCGTTATATTGTTTCTGTTTCATAGATAATCTTTTTTTTATACATCCAACATCAAACAGTAACCTCCATAAGGATCTGGATATGGATACTGTTGACCAAACTATAGTCAAATTTTCCACGAGTCATAAACTACGACTTCATCATCATACCAATGTTGAGGTAATTCAGCTTCTTGATACTGCAGGAATAGCGAGAAGACTCAAGAGAATTAAACCTTACGAGTTGGTGAAGTGATTGTCAAAAGCAGAGTTTTTTTTTTTTTTTTTTATGTTCTGGTTCCCACGAAAAGGGATATCCTGTAATGTTCAGAGAACATCGTGGGAACCAAGGGAAAGAAGGTAGGAGTTGGTGTTCTTTTTAAATTTCTGGAGGTTGTATGCCTCGGGGAACACCTCCCTAGGCAATGAGTTCCAAAGCCTCGCAATTCGTTGGATGAATGAGTCTTTGGAAAGTGATGTTCTGCAGGTCTCCAAAGTGACCACGAAGGGGTGTGAAGACTGAACTTGACGGGTTAATCTCGAAGAGACTGCCAATGGAGGAACAATTGTTGATATTTCAGAAGAGCATCGCCCATGAAAATATCTATAAAATAGAGACAAATCGCCAACTTTTCTACGGTGTTCCAGACAAGTGAGCGAGTTTGTAAGCAAGGCATCACCGACGAGACGAATTGCCCTTTTTTGGACAGAATCCAGTAGCTTCAGGATATGTTAAGGTGCTGCACTCCAAATATGGGAACAGTACTCCAGTACAGGTCGGATCTGTGCCTTATAGATCATAAGCAGCTGACTGGAGGTGAAATAGCTCTTGGCACGAAACAAAAAACCAAGTTTTTGGGATGCACTTTTGGCAATGGACCTCACGTGATTTTCTCAGGAAAGGTTATTGCTGATAGTAATACCAAGCATCGATATGGATGACTTCAGTGGTATGGTTACTCCTGACAAAGTTATGTTAGGCACAGTGAGATCGGCTTTTCTAGAGAAAAGACATGCTTGTGTTTTGTTTGCATTGAATTCTACCAAGTTATTGGATCCCCATTCGAGAATTGTTGCTAAGTCCATATTTATATTGTTAACATTTCTTCCTCGTTCATTTCTGGTTTCACGGGCTGATATAGTGTGCGTGTTGAAGTGTACGTTAATAAGTGCACAAAATGTATTAGAAATCTAAGGATGATGTTGAGTAAGACCTCAGATAGATACAGAGTAGTAATTTAAGTTAGCTGTAAGTTGCTGATTGATCTTATGATCAGATTTAATCCTAACACAATGCCGCACAAGGGTAATTGTTAATAAAAAAAAAATCCAACATCGTGGCCGATTTGTGGTGAACTTTACCCGTCGTCCATGTTAGTTTCGCACGTTGCAGTTTTCAGCCTCATATTCGTGAGCTTGGAAATTATATTGGTCCATTTGGTTGGCGAACGTCCGCGACTACGCTTCTCTATATTATCATTTCTATTGATGTGGCCAAAAAATTTCAAGATCCGGCCACATGTCATGGAATACAGTTGCTATTGTGGACGGATTAAATTTAAGATTAAGATATTGGTTCTTCTAGCCATCCAAGGTAAACAAAGCATCCTACGCCAATATCACATCTCAAAGGCATCTATGCGTCTTCTGTCAGCAGTACGTATTACTCATGTCTTTGGAGAAGACAGATACATCAATGCTTTTACCAGCTGGACTTTCGTAGTTTTTGTAAGATTTTTGTCCTTTTACTACTTTGTTAGTTAAGTCATTGCGGCGTTTCCCAACTGAATACGTCTCAGATTTACAGCTGTCAGAACTGTGCAGGGTGGAACCAAGGAATGTAAACAGCTCTACAACTTCGCATTCGCCAATCCTTAAAAGTTGCCTCCTATTCTCATTTTCACGATCAACTATCATTATTTTGGTTTTGCTATAATTTATTTTGAGACCGTAATCTGCACCAATATTTTCAAGTATATTTAGCAGTTCCAGAAGTTCTACTTCATTTTTCGCTTTGAGAACAGTTTCGTTTAAAAGAAATGCACAAAATAACAATTCTACAGATAATTGGTTATGGAGATAACACACGGACACAAATGAAATCGTAAAATAGAAAAGCAGTTTCGCTAGCTTAGACATGTAAGGCAGATAAAAAAAACAGCTACCAATGCAATAAGTAATGATACCAAATTGGATATTTTGCTTGAGTTTAAGAAAAATCCACATACTTCTATTCAGCTGGCAGCCCCAATCTTTGATGTAATCCATTTATCGATTAATGGAACATTAAAAGAAAATAAAATGCATCCCTATAATATTATAATAACTTAGGTGCTCACGAAAGACGATTTTGATAGGAGAATGTATTTTTGTAAACCAATAATGGCAATGTTAGATAACAATGTAATCCAATAAAAAGAACATCTTTTGTTTTCTGATAAGTCCACTTTTACACTTTACGGTAATGCTAATCGTCAAAATTTTAGCTACTGGTATAGGAAAAGTTCTCACTGGATAAAAAATGAACTAACTCAATACCCTGAAAAGATAAATGTTTGGACAGGAATCATAGGAGATCATATAATATGTCCCTTTTTATTGATGGCAATTTTAATAGCAATAATTATTTAGCACTGCTCCAAAATATTGTCATTCCCACTTTGACAAAATTATATCCAGATCCAGCAAACCTACAAGATCCAGCGAATACGATATGGTTTCAGCAAGTTGAAGCACTGCCCCATTACCAAATCAATGTCTGACAGTACCTCAACCGAATATTTCCAATTCGGTGGATAGGATGGCGAGGAGCGATGGAATGGCCAGCACGATCCCCTGATCTGACGTCATTATACTTCTTATGGGGTAATGTCAAAAGTATTGTATACAAAACTAAACCACTTGATCTCTCTGTCTTAAAAGGAATAATAACGCTTGCGATAAGATCGGTCACGCCTGCGTAACGTCAGAAGAAATTTTTATTTAAAATAAGGATGCTACCAAAACGTTCGCGACGAGAATTTTAAACATTTTCTGCATTAACATTATTGTTTTTTTTTTATAATAATAATTTTATAATAATTTTCTTTGTTAACCGACTTCAAAAAAGAAGGAGGTTCTCAATTTGAGTGTATTTTTTTTATGTTTGTTACCTCAGAACTTTTGACTGGGTAAACCGATTTTAATGATTTTCTTTTTATTTAAAAGCTGGTGCTTTCCGTGTGGTCTCATTTTAATTTGGTTTAGTTTTGACAATGGAATCCATGGGAAAATCATATAAGTCTTTAAAGAATTTAATGAAAACTACACACGCCAAAGGCTTCCACGCGACCTGTTAATTAGATTCTAGTAGTAGAATTTTTTATCAAGCAGCTAAAACCTGTCTAAGTTAATATATTAGTATTAGCAACATTGTTTTAAAGAAAGGCCAGGTCAAGAGTACCAACAACCCTCGAGCTTGTATGAGAGCACTGATGAAAGTAGAGGAAGCAAAAGATGTGTGTAAGAACCGTAGCAAGTGGAAGAAAGTGGTCTCTGCCTACCCCTATGGAAAAAAAGCGTGACTTTATGTATGTATGTATGTATGTATGTATGAGTAAGTGAAGTTTCGCAAATGGTTCAGTACCATCGACCACTTACAGTCTATAAGAAAATTAATAGATAATAGATAATAGATAATAGATAAAACAACAGAGTACAACGTACCTCTGGCATTTATAGACTTTCATAAGGCGATCGATTCAATTGAGACGTGGGCGTTCACCCAAGCAATGGACGATGCGATAATAGACTCTCGTTATACAAACCTATTGAAAAATACATACAAAAATGCCACTATTCATGTTAAAATTAACGAGGACTTAATAACAGATAATATCAAAATAAATGGGGGAGTACGTCAGGGGGATACCATATCTCCAAAATTATTTACCTTAGCGCTGGAGAATATCTTTAAATTATTACGTTAGGAAACTAAAGGTATAAACATTAACGGGTCATACTTGAACCATCTCCGATTCGCCGATGATATCGTCATAATAAGCAGCAACAAGGATGAACTGAGCGATATGTTAAAACAATTTAATGATGCCTCGAAGAATGTCAGGTTAAAAATAAACATTTCAAAAACCAAAATAATTAGTAACACCTAAGAACACTTGTATAGGGACGATATGAAACTGGAAAACGTAGAGGAATATATTTATTTGGGACATACAATAACGATAGGCAAGGAAAATCAAACAGCGGAGATAATACTAAGAATAAGACTAACTTGGATGGCTTTCGGGAAAATGAAGTATACATTTAAAAATGGTAAAATTCCTTTAAACCTCAAGATAAAGGTTTTTGACACTTGCATATTGCCAGTAGCGACATTTGGCCTAGAAATAATGGCACTAACAAAAAAGACCACCAATCAGCTAAGGGTAATGCAAAAAGCGATGAAACGGACGATGCCTAACATCAGTCTTGGGACAGAAGAAGGAACGAAGACAGCACAAGACAAAACAGCATGGAGAAACATGAAAGAAGCCTACGTCCAGTAGGGGACGAAAAAAAGAAAGATATAGGGGATTGCTAATGAGCAACTTTCCCCTTCGTCAACTGTAATATATTTACAACATTCATTTATTGTAACTTGTTTTACAGTAAATAATATTGAAAAATTAAATAAAAAAAATTAGATGCACCAAAGGGCCAAAGATTTAATGGATAAATCATTTAATTTATTCCTCGCCAGATCATTTTACAACTTCCTTTGTTATTTTAAAAGAGATTATTTAAATTTTACTTACTAGTTTAATAACAATATGATAAAACCAAAACGTTTTCATCAATTACCTTCTTTACAATTAATTGTTGACATCATATTTGTTAGCCAACATCAAAACAACAGTACGGAAAAAATAATATTTAATATTGTACAGCAAAAATATCCCGTCACAAAAGTAACTATCGATTATCCTGAGAAGAATAAGTCCTGGGAAACAGAGGCACGAATCAATGTGATGGCGCCACTGCGGCGACCCTAACCAAAATCATCCCTGCGGCCCTATCCGATACTCTTAAGGTATCTTTGCAGAATGACAAAGGATAACGCGCGTATTCGAATTCCACCGGAGGATGATAACAATCATAACGGCGCCACTAGTCGGAAACGTATTTATCCAACTCGAAAACATTTTTTGTAGGATTAACGAAAACAACATCTATGAATTCCATGTTACCAAAACAATTCTACAATAATGAGAAAACAGCTTCATTGTTTTAAGAACATTTAAAATTATAAATTGTAAATAATGCATGTTGCATTGCATGTTGAATTGCATGTTGGATGCTTTTTTTGATGAGTGTTATTGTTTATCCCAATTAAATATATATATATATATATATATATATATATATATATATATATATATATATATATATATATATATATATATATATATACATATATATATATATATATCTACTTTGGTCTACATTGTCTATGTATGGGGTGAGTGGTAGTTTAATACGAGCACTAAAATCCCTTAACGAGGATTCCACTGCTTGTGTCAGGATAAACGGAGCTTTATATTATTATATATATAAATATATATATATATATATATATATATATATATATAAATATACAAAATTAAAACACAAAAAATGTGCACCAATAAGAAGCAATTTAGTTTATAGTATACCTTGCAGTTCTTGCAACAACAAAAAAACTACATTGGACAAACAAGTCAAACTTTGAAATCTCGAATCACTGGTCATAAAAGTGACTGTAGACTCCAGAAACTTGCTTGCGCACTCTCTGATCATGTAGTTAACCAGGATCATATAATAAATTATGATGATACAATAATTTTATATGAAGAGCAAAATTTGACAAAAAGAATTTTTTTAGAAATGGTTGCAATTAACAGCGATAACAACAATATTAATAAGAGATCTGACATTGACGAACTCAGCAAAATTTATTCGTAAATACTTACAAAATGAATTTTGATGCTAAATAAATATAAATATAAAAATTGTGTTTTCTGTACATCCTATTAAAATAACATCATTATGCTCATGAAATTTTTATCAGTATGACAAAGAAATATTTTTTGAGGTTTTTTTTTTTTTTATGAAAATAGTCGCAAAAAGGGTAGACCTATCGTGTGGGCCGCGGACGGCCCGCATTGCAACTTTTAGAAGGGGAAGGGATTATAAAAAGGAGATGATTGTGGACACGCTTTTTAAAAAGTTGCAGGTCATAGTTCTCTGGAAAAACTGATTTTGGAAGCTTATTTCATTCCGTAGCAGCCCTGTAAAAGAAGGATTCTTGATGAAGATTGGTCCTTGTAGTGTCAATCTTGAGAGTAAATGGGTGAGACTGATCAGCGTGCCGAGTTCTTCGGCCGAATGTGGCGAATGGTGGTACAATAGTTTTTATTTCTCTGGAGCATCTGCCATGGTAATATCTGTAGAGCAATGACTGGTCTGCAACTCTTCTTCTATGTTCTAGAGGGTAAAGGGTATCTGTGAGAGTTGAGCTGTTCATCAAGCGAATGGCTCTTTTCTGAATGGAATCTAGAAGACGAAGAGAATGCCTTGGTGCTGAACCCCAAATGTGCGAGCAATACTCCAGTAGAGGTCTGATTTGAGCCTTTTACGTCGTCAACAGTTAATCAGGAGTAAAAAACTTTCTGGCTTTTCACAGAAAACCCAGCCTCTGGCTTGCCGACTTTGCGATGTTAGCAACATGGTCATGCCAAGACATATTATTGGACACCGTGACTTCCAAAATCGAGATGGAGGGACTTGGTTCAAGGGTATTTCCGGACATTGTGATGGGATGATTTGAGGAATTTACTTTCTTGGAAAACGTGGCACTTTGTGTTTTTTGGGCGTTGAACTGAACAAGATTGTTGGTTCCTCACTCGACGATTGCTTTAAGATCTCTATTAATGGAATCAACCTGTTCCTGCCTGAGTCTATTTGTATCATTCACCGAAAGTGATCGATAGGATGTGAAAGTTGAGACAAGTGTGCTATCGTCTGCGAAACTATAAATGGGGTTCGTGGTGGTTTTCAAGAGGTCATTGATGTGTAAAAGAAATAAGGTGGGGGACAGGATGGAATCCTTTGGGACCTTGGCATTAGTTTTAAACACATCAGAAGAAATACCGTCAACTGCCACATGTAAGGAGTGATCTTGCATGAAGCTCAAGAGCCATTGGCGCAGTTTGGTTGGGAGACCGTAGGCAGATAATTTATTTAACAATGCCTGGTGCCAAACGCGGTCAAAGGCTTTAGATATATCCAGGGCTATTGCACGGGATTCACCAAACTTTTTAATAGTGTTTGTCCAGAGCTGAGTGACATAAGCCAGCAAATCTCCAGTAGACCGAAGTTGTCGAAATCCATATTGTCTGTCATGGATTATCTTAAATTTCTCCAGATATTTGATAAGTTCTGTGTTAATCGCTTTTTCCATAACTTTGGATATGACTGAGAGCAATGCAATGGGGCGATAATTTGCAGGAATAGTCTTTTTTTCTTTTTTCGGAATCGTTTGGACTTTAGCGTTTTTCCACCTGTCAATGTATGTTATATACTCATATTATTCGTGAATTTTACTCATTTTACATGTAAGGTTATACCATTTATTTATATTCGATGTTTTTTAACCATTTTTAATTTTTAGCCTTGAAAAAGAAAATAAATTTTTCGAAAGTTTGGCAAAGTAAAAGAAAAGAATATTTCTTTATAACTTAGACTGAATACCCGTGAATATATATATATATCTATATATACAAAATATATATATATATATATACCAAAATTTAAAAAAAATATTATAATATAATAAATTTGGTTCATTTGACAATATTTATAACTATTAAATAGGTGACTGGTTCTGGTGTATAAAAAAAGTGAAAGTTGAATATAAATTTTTACTATTTCAGGTAGGTACCACGACTCACTTCTCCTCACCTATCTATTGTTATATAAAATTAACTTACATATTTGTCGTTTCTGTTAGGTGTCCAATGACACCAAATGACTGGTTTGTTTTAATTGCTACAAAATCTCAAGATCTCAGAATAATGTATAGTTATTCTATAACTTTTCTTTGGAGTCGAGCAATTTTGTGACCCTCATAACCTTCAACATTTTGACAAGAACCTCACAAATCTGTTTTTTGAGACGATACTCTGTTGGGTTCTTTTATTTGATAAACCTAATAATAAAAAACATTTCGCTGTTAAACGCTCTAAAACTTTCTGAAGGTATTTACAGTCCAAACTATTAATGGAACAAATTTTAAAGTTTATAAAATATTTTTGTGGCTCGAAGTTGCATCGACGCAACTAAAGTTGTAAGTGCAAATCTAGTACAGGAGAAGCAACTGTACAAAATGCGAGCAAATATTTAAGTTGTTTAAGTACTAGACATTTAATTATTTGCGTTGGCTTGGTTTCGGGAAATGTTAAAATTAATATTGAGTTTTGCGAGTCGCGATTTAAAGTTTTAAATTTAATTAGGTTTCATTGGAAGTTTTATCGTTGAAAATATACATGAAAAGTATGAAAAATATTTAATGAGCACGCGGATGAAAATTCAAATATAAAATACTATTTACTTACGAAACTGCAGAATAAAATGCTTTCACGTACCTGCAACAAATAAAAATTATATTTTAAAATGCCTACAATTTTCAGTACTAATAATTTTACCGAGGAATGTCTCTTTAGTTGCAAATAATATTGCTTTTTACAGAAAACATGATAAATTAATATAAATAAAAGTTAAATTAAACGTAAATTCAATTTCATTGCGACCAATATACGAGGGCAGTTTGATAAGTTAGTGACTTTTTGAATTTCCCGCGCAGTTACTCCAAATGCAACAGTGCTGCCGTCAACTATAATCTATCAGTGGGCAACTTTCTAATTTTGAGCAAGCTACGTCGTGCAGTTGGTGTTTGATAGCCGTTCAAAGCAGACAACCTCGTGAATTTTTACGAAAATGGAAAAAAGTGAATTTCGTGTGCTAATTAAGCATTACTTTTTACGTAAAAAATCCATCACTAAAACTAAGGAAAGACTTGATAAATACTACGGGGACTCGGCACCATCAATTTCAATGGTTAAGAAGTGGTTTACAGAGTTCCGTTGTGGTGGTACCAGCACTAGTGACGCCGAACGTCCAGGTCGCCCAAAAGAAGTGATTACGCCGGAAATCGTCGATAAAATCCACGAAATGATATTGGATGATCGGAGAATGAAAGTGCGTGAGTTGGCTCATGCTGTAGGTGTATCTCAACTAAACGGGTACATCATATTTTACACGAATATTTGGACATGAAAAAACTCTCTGCGAGATGGGTGCCGCGATTGCTCACACTCGACCATAAGCGCAATCGTGTGACCACTTCAAAAGAGTGTTTAGCGATGTTCAGCCGTAATCCGGACGAATTTTTGCGCCGTTTTGTTACTGTGGATGAAACATGGATCCATCACAACACGCCAGAGACCAAGGAACAATCGAAACAGTGGGTTGCTCGGGGTGAACGTGGACCAAAGAAGGAGAAACAGAGTCTGTCAGCCAACAAGGTCATGGCCACAGTTTTTTGGGGTGTACGCGGTGTCATTCACATCGATTATTTCAAGAAAGGTAAAACGATCACTGGCGAATATTATTCAAAGCTTTTGAACAGATTCGACGTTGATTTGAAGCAAAAACGGCCGCATTTGGCGAAGAAGAAAGTGCTGTTCCATCAAGACAATGCACGTGTGCACACTTGTCTAGTCACGATGGCCAAAATCCACGAATTGGGATACTAACTGCTACCCCATCCAGCAATTTCTCCAGATTTAGCCCCCTGCGACTATTTTCTGTTTCCAAACCTAAAGAAATGGCCAGGCGGTAAGAGATTTGAGTCGAATGAAGAAGTCATTACCGAAACCAACGCGTATTTTGAGAGCTTTGAAAAAACCTATTATTTGGAGGAATACAAAAATTAGAAAAACGCTGGACTAAATGTATCGAGCTAAAAGGTGATTATGTAGAAAAATAAAATGTTTATTTGCGGAAAAAATTTGTTTTATTCAAAAAAGTCACTGACTTATCAAACCGCCCTCGTATGTTCAACAATTATTAAAAATAATTTCTTGTTTCTTATTACAATAAACCATCATAAACGTATTCGCCCTATTTTAAATACAAGGATAATTCACGAATTGTTTTCACTAACATTGTTCGCGTTGAATGACAAATTCATATAAAGTGTCAGGCAAAAGCTTATTGTATGACATTAATGTGTGCCAATTAGCATCAGAGCATCAGTTCGTATAGGTTAAATATTAATTTTTTTTCAATGATATTAAATGTAATTTTTTAAAACCGGACAAAATTGAAATAAAAGGTACGATAAAGTAGCTCTGTAAAAAGGGGTTATAACCACAAGAAATTTATAAGGACATGGTAGAAGTATTGGGTGACAGGTAATCAAAAATCACGAGATTCAAACTGGGAAGAAAGTACTGTCAACATGCACCAGGTGCAGGTGCTCCCAAAACTGTGGTGACCAAAGAAAATAGCAGAGACATGTAGGTTTTGTGTTTAAAGCGTTGAAAAAATTTTACTCCAGGTATTGGGTCTCAAAAAACTCTGCACATTGGGTTCCATGAATGCTGATGGCAGACCAGAAGCGTGTTTACCATGTTGCAGCGGAGACAAATTTTAAATTTATTAACACGAATCCCGATTAATTTATGCAAACATTTCTTACGGTCGACGAAACATGGGTTCATTACTTTGATTTAGAATCCAAAAAACAAAGCATGAAATCTCGACATAGGGGTTCCCCACCCCCTCGAAAATTTCGTGTTGTCCCATCAGCTGGTAAGATCATAGCTACAGTTTTTTGGGATTTTGCAGGTGTTATTTTCGTGGAGTATTTACCGCGTAGGCGCACCATAACAGGTGAATATTATACGAATTTAATACCAAAAGTACGCGAAGAACTCGAAGAAAGGAGAAGAGGACAATTGAATCGAGATGTGCTCTTCCATCAGGACAACGTTCCGGCCCACAAAAGTTGTGTTGCAATGGCTGCCATTTACAATGCGGGATGTATAATTTTTAAACAACTCCCTTATTCTTTAGATTTAGCCCCTAGCAACTACCATCTATTCCCAAAATTAAAAGAACATCTTCGTGAAATCTGCTTTGCTGTTTACTAAATGATGTCAGCGGTAAATGAATTGCTGAACACTAAAAGTTCTGAATTTTTTTTAAAAGGATCTGAAACACTTCAACACCAATATACCAAGTTTTTAAACGTTGGAGGCGACTATAAAAAATAAATTAGTTTCATTCTTCTTATGTATTTGTTTCTATGTTAGGGACAACAATTCGTGAACTATCCTCGTACATATAGTCATGCTTAACAGAGACCACCTCCTTTCACTTGTTACGGTTCTTACACACATTTTTTAATTCTTCTTTCATCGGTGCTATTATATATGCAAGTCGGTTGTTGGTACTCTTGACCTGACTTTTTTTCAAAACAATATTGATCTGATTCAGATATGTTCGCCGAGGTTGACCTTTACCGATTTGCCATCTACACTCGCCTTATATACCTACCTGTTTCGTTAATCTTCCATTTTTTATCCTCTTTACATCTCCAAACCATTTAGGCATTTTTTTATCTATCTTTGCAACCACATCTTTTTTCACAACAGAGCGTTTCCTTATTTCACTATTCCTTAATTTATTTAACCTATACTTCTTAGACTACTCATATCCGCAGCATTAATCTTATTTTCTACCAAACCCAACATTCGCTACCATACATAAGTATAGGGACCAGCACTTCTCTATTTACAGCCAGACGTGCCTTTTTTGACACGTTCTGGCTGCTCATAAAGTTAAACAGGGCCCCATTTATTTGTTTCTTTGCCAACATCCTTCGCTTAATGTCACAGTCACACTTTCTGTCTCCCGTAAACCTTAAACCTAAGTATTCAAAATTATTAACTTGCTCCACTCTTTCTCCTTCAATCAGTACCTTGCAGTTTGTCATGCTCTTTTTTTAAACCATTACTTTCGTTTTGCTTACATTAACTTTTATTTCTTTGATTGTTATCGTGCGAATAATCATATCAGTAAAAAAAATGAATTAATTTTAAAATCAGACATTTTAATTTTATTTATTATTTTAAATTACATTTATTGGGAATTATGTGTCAATAAACCGTATCGTCAAAATAAATTACTTTTTTTCCTTCACATACATACTTATAACCGAAATCAGTTAAATAAAATGTCTTGCATACATACTCATTAACAGGGACAATTGTGACTAAAAGTTTTAGCTAAGGATAATACGAGTTGTTACACCCCAAAATCCAATACAGGTCATGTATGACGTAGATGTGTTAGAGCAGCGTTTCTCAAACTGTGGGGCGCGCCCCCTAAGGGGGGCGCGTTTACATGATTGGGGGGGGGCGCAGTACAGATTTAAAATAAAATTGTAATGATAAAATGCTACAGATAGGTTTTTAAAAATCTTTATTGAAATTTTACTTACTTAATAATGACAAAGAAACATTCTAAGGACTAATGGCTAACATGAGCTTGTTTTAAGGCGCACAACTTCTCTAAATTTGGTTCTATGTTAGAGATGGCCACTCTGAGTTCATTTTCTACTTGAAGTTTTTTTCTGTATTTAGATTTTACGACAGCAAGTGCAGAAAATCCAGTTTCACAAAGGTAGGACGTTGGAAAAGGCAACAGAATTCTAAGCGCTTTGGCTTTTATAACGGAGTAGTCGTTCGGAAGTTCAGTCCAGAAGTTTGTTAAAGATTTGTTAACAAAGTTTGATTTTTGTAAGGGATTTGTTGAAATATCTATCAGTTGTTCTTCTTCTTGCAGTGATAGTCCGACAGGTCTATTTTCGAATGGATTTAAAACCCAGTTCCAGTCTGACAAATTGATATCTTTCTCTGCAAAGAAGTATCGCTTGAAATTCTCAGTTAAGTTTTCTAAATGGCTTCCTATGGTTTTTAGCATCACAGCTTTATGAATATCTTTCAATGGGGAATCTTGCACAAAATCGCAAAATGTGGGAAACATTTCCAAACTGTTTTCTTTCAATTTGTTATGCCATAACTGCAATTTCTTACAAAAAGCATCAATCTTTTGACTTAAATCAAATATATTTACGTCTTTTCCTTGCAGCTGAAGATTAAGTATATTAAGTTTTTCAAAAATATCTACTAAATAAGAAAGCTTCAGTAAAAATAATTTGTCGAAAAAATCTGTTGAATGCTTGTGACCTTCCTCGCTTAAAAATATCGCTATTTCCCTTCTTAATTCAAAGACACGCTTAACCGTCTTACCGCGTGACAACCAACTGGATGAGGAATAAAACAACAAAGATTGATGCTCAGCTCCCATATCTTCACACAGAACAGAGAACATCCTTGTTTTTAGTGGTCTGGTTTTTATAAAGTTAACAACTTCAATAACTACTGTCAAAATCATGTTTAGTCCAGGGCTTAGCTTAGATTTTGATGCTAACGCTTCCCGATGTATCATGCAGTGCGTCCAGATAATTTCTGAGAATTCCTTTTTTACTAGCGCTTGTAAACTGTTGTATTTACCAGACATGGCTTGAGCTCCATCGGTGCAAATCGCAACACAATTTTTCCATTGCAAATTCATTTTAGTAATAGAATAATTTGTAATCTTGAACAACTCGGTGGCTGTAGTTCTTCCTTCAATCTGTTTACAAAACAATAAATCTTCACATATTTTAGAACATTGACAGAATCTAATGTAGAAAATTAAATGGGAATCATTACTAGAGTCAGTTGCTTCGTCAAGTTGTATAGCAAACAAGTTTCCAGTAAGCTCAGATTCAAGCTGCTGCTGCATATCAACTGATATATCGTTAATTCGTCGACAGATTGTATCATTTGACAGAGGAATATTGTTAAGTTGTGAAGTAAAATTTTCACCAAACATTATTTCTACAATGTCTTTGCAAGCGGGTAAAATAAGTTGCTCTGCAATAGTGCAATAGTTTTTTGCATTTAGCTTCTTTGTATGCCACTTTATATGATGCCAAGAGAGCCTTCTCATTTACTGCCAGTACTCTATGGAAGCTGGATTTTTGTTATTTAAACAATCTGAGTTTCTCCACAAAAAAATCTCGCGGTTTATTGACATATTCTCTGTGCAGCGTTTCTAGATGCCTCTGTAATTTATTTGGTTTCATGCTATCTGCAGCCAATACTTTTAAACAGATAACGCATTGTGGTTTTTCTTCGCCACCTACTTCAAGGCTAGTAAAGCCCAAATTTAGGGTCATATTTTCTTGTTTTAGATTTTGGACGATTTCCACCTGAACCTGTCGATGTACAAGCCCCGTCATCCTCAAGTTTTCGTTTTAAAAATTTATCCATACTACATCTACTTATACACTCACACTTCACAATAATGCTTGCTTAGTGTTAAAACACCTTCACTGAGAGACTGAGAATACCGTATGTGCGCTTCTGTATTTATAGTCGCGTTTAGACAGTTCGAGAAAGATCAGGAAGCTTGAATACGTGGCACGAACGCCGCGAACTTTCCGACAGCATCTTTGGCGCTCTCGACGAGACAATGTTGCCTATTTTAGTCCAAATTCCTAGGTCTACGGATTGGGGGGCGCAACATTTTTTAAATTAAAACAGGGGGGCGTGAATAACAAAAGTTTGAGAACCGCTGTGTTATAGTTATTATATCACTAATTAAAACATTTAGTTTAGCCCAAGTTTATCGACAAATTTAAACAAACCGTTTGTTAACAACTTATGTTAATGTATTAATTAAGTAGGATAAAATAATGAAATGAAGTTTGTATGTACATGCAGGATAAAAAAGATTTAAGGAATATAAAAATAAAGCAAAGAAATAAATCATTTTTAAAATTTAAAATAACAAGACTTTTAAATATAAACATAACCTTAAATTATCTACGACTGATAGATTCTATAATTCTAACAAGTTTGTGTCGTATTTGCTAAAAAGGTAAACCATACTTATTTAAAACGTTAATTATTAAAAATTGTTTAAAACTAAATGAATTTTTTTAAATCTTTAATAAGCGAAACACAATTATCATTGTATGTAAAATTTAATAAAATAAATATTAAAAAATTTAAATTTTGCAAATTTATATAAATTTTGTACCACCAAATCAAATATGTATATCATTAAAAGTAAAAGTATCTGATTTACTTACTGGAAATGTTATGTGTACATCCAAAATTAATTTAAACAGTTTTTTATATAAATATATACTTAAAAATAAATTTTTTTTGTACGTGAAAATTTAACCCTTGCATAGCATATTAATAAATTTTCAATTTTGTTCATTGCGTCAGGAAAACAATTTCTTGTTACTATCTTTTCTACTTTGGTTAATTTTTGGGAAAGGGAAAGTTTAAGGAGGCTCTCGTTATAAAAGTAAAATTAAATCCTGGCGCCCAAAACAATTTTCTCTTTATAATTAGTTCCAGTACAGCTGAGATTAGCCGAAAGCCTTTCGGATTGCTATCGAACAAGGTCACCCCTAAATCGTGTAACGGAAAATGAAAATTAGCTCAGTACAACATTTAATAAAGGATACCTATTTATTTTGTTTTAGTTGGGTAAATTTTTAAAGAAAAAGTTCTAGAGTTGTTTCTGATCGTAAATGTTACTATTTTCTCACTGTAACTTTTTATCGAACTAATCCCCAAGAAAGGTAATACATATTTAAAAACTCTTTATTTATATAATCATCTGTAAGTGCTTGCATTCGTTTCTAAACGCCCTAAGTTTAGCAAAGCAAGAGATAAGTGAAGGTGTGGCAATAAATGTGATAAAGCATTTTCGTGATCTACGTCGTCGTTAGTCTGTATCAAGCATCGGCAATTTACTCAAAGGCAGCGGCGTATACTCAATAGATTTCATAATTTAATCTATATTTTTCCCCCAATCTAAACAGCTAAAACGCTTTTAGTTTGCCAATGTAGTAAACGAAACAGAAATAAGTAAAAAGTATTTGATAGAGTAAGATGCGAAGACTTTAAAAAAAAAGTTTACTAGAAAGTGGACCAATTGTCACTAGGAATCATTAGACTTTGTTTTGTCTAAAGTAGTAATGGTCAGTTATGAATTTAACTAGTATTCCAGTCTTGGTAGATGACGATGGGCCAGACTCGGTTGCCAAGACTAGGCCATGTTTAAATGCCAGGACTGGGCCAAGCTTGGTTCTCAAGACTAGGCCATGTTTGATTGCCAATACTGGCTCATAATAAACGCCAAGTATTTTTCATTAATTGAACAATGGGATTAATAATTATATACATATATTATTTTAATTATATTAATTTCTTATTTTATATAAATATTTTTACTTATCTTATCACACGTAATTTTAAAAACATATATCATATTTCAATTATTATGACACATAGCCTCTTATAAAAAATGTAACTTGAAAATACACTGACTGATTTTAAAGATCGTATTGACTGGACACGTAATGAAAACAAGTATGGCTGGCGATGGGGCGTTGAACGAAAATACTTGAATCACTCCGTATGTAACCAAACGGCTTCAGCTTGGGTCCCCAGTAAACCGCGAGGTGACCCAGGCCTGGCCCAAGTTTGGGTAATCATTGGCACGGCCAAGGCTGGGTTATTCTGTCTTGGCCCAAGCTTGGGATCCCAACAAATGGCCAAGGCTGGGTTACCCAGGTCTGGCGCAAGCTTGGGTAATCATTGGCATGGCCAAGGCTGGGTTATCCAGTCTTGGTTCAAACATAGGTCCCCAATGAATGGTTAAGGCTGGGTTACCCAGGCCTGGCCCAAGTTTGGGTAATCATTGGCCTGGCCAAGGCTGTGTTATCCTGTCTTGGCCCAAGCTTGGGTCTCAGGTTTTCTCCATGGGATGTAGTACCTATAAGTTAGTTGACACTAGCAGTTTATGTTCTTTGCTGTTTCTGAGAGTAATAAATAAAAAGTTTACCAAAATACAGCATGTATTGCAAACTTGGTTTTAATATTACCATAATAACAGTGATAATTTTGATTTGTTTGCAAACCTCTATCTCGACCAGGTATTCGCAAATTATATTAAAGATTTAAAGAGACTAGATCGGTAGCAAAGCTTCCTCGTTTAGGAAGGCCAAAGTTTGTTCCCTTAGAAGAGAATCTTAATATTGTTGTGCAATGTTTTATGCAATCACTGACTTTATCTTAAAGCAAAGCGTTTAAGAAATATAGAATAGCAAGAACAAGCCTACAAATAATTTAAAAGATAAAGATGTCTGCAATGAAGACCTTATAAAACTATTTTATTTTAAGGAGATTAATAAAAAATACAGACAGACGTGTGAAATTTTGTGACTTCTACAAAATCGGACAAACAACCAATTCCAACTTTTATTTGGAGTGATAAAACCTACTTTTAAGGTAAAATGCAGAGTTAACAGACACAACTACATCTACAAATACAATTGTGGCGATGGAGACAGGATTAATTCTACTGGCTTAAGTGATTGGGCTCTACCCATTCACTGACTTTAAGCGGTCGGTTATTTGGGTTTTCTTTTAATGATAGGTACTGTAAACCGAGATATGCTTTAAGAAGTGTAAAAAATGAAAAAAGGGTTATAGGAAGAGGACTTCCAAATGAAAACCTTTATTAATGTATCGGGAAAAGGGTTACCATAAAATGACCTCTACGAACCCCATATATCAGATTTTCAGTGTGGATTTATTCTGTCAATATTTATAATGTCAAGCATTTAAAGACACGAATCTAATTAAAAAACCTTCTGTCCCGGAAGATTTGCGATAAAATTTGTAATTCAGTGTTTAAAAGATACAATGTCCGCTAAAAAAAGCACGAAAGCCAATTTAAGCACTTAAGCATAGCTAAAAGTCGTTGTTAGTAAATATGAATATGACACTTTAACCAAGTTTAAAGATTGTTTGTGTCCAATAAACCAGGGTTCACGTTTTTTCCATATTTACAACGCTGTCTAGCATTTTTTTTATACTTCCTTAATTTATTTAGAAGACGTTTACGACCAATGACAGAGTTTTTTAAAATAAATCCCCATTAGCAAATTAAAGAGCAATATCAAAGTTTTTTTTTAATTTAATGAAGGATCAGTCTTAGAACAGTCCATAGATTCTTACTTAGTTAACGCATCAGAAGAAATACCGTCAACTGCCACATGTAAGGAGTGATCTTGCATGAAGCTTATGAGCCATTGGCGCAGTTTGGTTGGGAGACCGTAGGCAGATAATTTGCTTAACAATGCCTGGTGCCAAACGCGGTTAAAGGCTTTGGATATATCCAAGGCTATTGCACGGGATTCGTGATTCGTGAACAGAGCCCCCGTATGATGAAACTTATGTCCATGTGGGTATTTTTCCTGTTTTAATCTGTAATTCTTTAAGAGTTTTATTAATTAACCAACTTTCCTTGCTTATTTGGACATCCAAAGTACTTTTGTGTACTTAATTATGGACTTGGTGTGTTTCTACCAAAAAACATAAAAACAGGATAAAGGATAAATAATTAAATAATTTGTAAGGAACAATTCGAATAATTAAAGATAAAAATTCTTCAGCTTGAAATATCCAGGTTTAGTTAGTGTAGGAGATAAGATATTTTCGGTGGAAAAAAATTCGTAGCAAGTGCGCCACTGTTTTGAATCCGTTTTATTCGCACCGGTTTTTTGGAATTATGTTTTAGCCTCGCTCTTCAGAAAATGTGTACATAAAGTATGACAGATACCGAAGTGTTGCAGTTTTCGCTTAACGAGCAAGAAACATCGAAATTTAGAACGTGTTTTAGGGAGTTTTGCTGAACGGGGAGATGCGTTTTTAATTGATTTATTACAAAATAATCGGTTGATGCTTTACTAAAGTTTATGTGTGATATAATAATAAATGCTGAAACAAGATACTACTATAAAGCTGAGACAGTTACTTTATTTTGCAATACCAGCAACTGATTTATCTATATTTTCGAACACTTAAATTAATCGAGTATTTTAGGTAGTAAATACAGTGTGTAAATAAATATTTTCGAACAAAATTATTACATCATGAAACTCTAAAAGACGCCATTAAATACTGAAACAGGGAAAGAAACCTGCATCTATTCTAAACGAACTAATACGGGATAACAGTGTCAATAAATATATTTAAAAAATAATATTAAATATCAACCTTATAATCGTCTACATCTGCATCTTAAAAGTGTGACTAATAAAAAAAAGAATACAAAAGATGTTAAGAGCAGCAAAAATACGCCTGCAAAGTTTCCCAGCACAAGAACTTTTTTTTTTTGTATAAAACGTTTTGTGGAATATTCTAAAATGTTCGATCTTATTCAAAACATTGAGCCATCATAAAAAGTTTTGGAAATTTGTGAAAAGATCTAGAATGATCTGGAAATGTCTTGAATTTATTAGAACATTCTACAATCGTAGATGAGAAGTAAGCCCGATTAAAGAATAAGAGGGCTACAGCATTTAGAAACTCCGGGCAACACTGGGGAAAGCAGCTAGTAGATGATATAAAAATCCACAACTAATATAACTTAGGGCATCTACATGTATTTAGTGACAAGAAATCCAGATAAAAAAAAAGACAAGAACGACCAAAAAGAAAATAAAGAGGCAGTAATGACACAGAAATAAGAGACAGAGAATTAGAACGATTTCTGATATGACAAAGAGAACTGAAGAGTTGGAATCAAAAGACGTAAAACTTATATTAGCTGATTACCCGTGCTTTGCTACGGATATAAATAATATATAGTCTAATAACGTATATAAATTTTTGTAATAAATTATAATATATAAAACCAAAAAATCTATAAAACAACAACTATTTCAAGGCTTTCAGTGCTTGGTAAAGGGAAAGCTATTTTCAGTTTACGTAGGAGAATGAATGTGATAAAAAATGGCATGTTTAAATTTGGCAACCATAATAGACAGGCTGTAAAATTACCTCATTATTAAAATAAAGTAACAGAGATGTTAAAAATATAGCTTAAATTTTATGTATATATGTTGTATAAAGGGCCACATGACCTTATTATACAGGGTGTAACAAAAATTAAACCACATATTCTGGGGTTAAAAATTACTCGAGTAAACATGACTTACCTTAATGCAAATGTGCACACAAAAAAGTTACAGCCCCTGGAAAGTACAAAATGAAAATCATTTCTTTTCAATATTTTATGAACTGTTTAACATTTTGTAATCAAAATGGATACATGGCTTTCTTATCGTAAAAGCATCTTTTTCATATTAAATCCACGAAATCTGTACAGCTTATAAACATTTTACGGTGGTTTTGAACCACTTAAATCCCCCAAACTTTTCTATGTATTATAATTAAATTAGTATTGTGACAACAGGCACAATATGGTGGGGTACCCTGTCTCCATCAATTAAAATTTATTTCAATTTTTAATTGACAAAGGTATTTGAAAATATTTTTCAAGATTAAAATACAATCCATAAAAAAAACAGTGTTGATAGATAAAATAACAACGATGATAGAATAGAAACCCCATTAACTCGGTAAAGTTTTTTAAAATATTTTACTTAAAAAACTAACTATCTAGGAGTAAACATATCTAGTAACCGGGATCTAAAAATGGAAACACAAACACAGACCACAAAAGCAGTACAGGTGGCGGGAGCATTGAGAACAATGGTTTGGAGAAACAGATTCATGAACATCGAAAATAAAACAAGAATTTATAAGGCAATGATAAGACCGATATTAACCTATGCAAATGAAACGCAAACTGAAACCAAAGCCACCAAACACAAAATGCGAGTAACATAGATGAAAATATTACGGTCAATTGCAGGAGTAACACTACGAGACAGAAAGAGAAACGCAGAAATCAGAAAAAAATGTAAGATCGAAGACTTAGTAAAATGGATGAAGAAGAGAAAGAAAGGATGGCATGACCATGTTCAACGAATGGACGAGAATGGGCTAGTCAAAATATGTAAGAATAAAAGACCAGCCGGAAATCGACCACGAGGGAGACCACCAAAAAGGTGGTTTGAAAGTTGGAAATCGTCCTCCATGGAAGATTAGAACATGCAACAGGACTAAGTCCTAGTCTATAAAAGGAAGAAGAAGAAGAAGACTTAAAAAATATTTATACCAAATTAAAATTTAAAATCTGTCAATTCGTTGACATATACTAAAAAATAAAAACATATAATCAACAATCAGATCCCCACAGATATTCTTTTGATAAAGGGATAAAACCCCCTTTAATATAGAATTTTGTTGAACCTTGCCCTACTGCACGTCTATAGAAAATCGCCATAAAAATAATTACCTTGTTGCTTGTGAGATACAGTAATCACTTAGTGAGAGAGAGTGATTGAATGATATTTAGCAAAAGTATTACATATAGATACCTAGAAGTAATATTAATTAAACAGTGTTCGTTATTTTTTCTACGCTGCTTTCAAATACCGTATATAAAATGTAATAGCGTTAGCAGAAAAAAACGCGACTCAAAATTCATCCGGTCCACATTTTAGCTTTAAACAGTTTATAAGCCATTCTAACAACTTCTCAGACAGCTTTAGTTCGATGGTGCACTGCAGGCAGTGTCAGATAATGCACTAATCTTATTGCAGGTGGATAAATTGATTAGGTGCGGCTAGATTTTGTTCCGACTGTGGCGGGATATCCTTTGGGAATTGTGAGCCGTACAATCTAGTCATGTTCCGGATAAAAATTTCCAGTAGCGATACAACGAATGTCATACTATGTTGTTTTTAATGAAAATTTCCTTTATTTTATTCCACCGATTTACAAATAGCATGAAAAATCCAAACAAAATGACTATTTTTACGATGTTTGCGACCGATGCTCTCTTAAAAATTAAAGAAATCATTTAAAGGTGTTTGGAATCTGCAAATGCTTCAATTTAGACGATCAAATTTTTTTTTATTTGATGTCACTTTGTTAAACTCATAAATTTATAAGGGGAAAACGATTACATACATACATATAGTTACGCGTTTTTTCCGTAGGGGTAAGCAGAGACCACTTCTTTTCACTTGCTACGGTTCTACTTTTATAAGCGTTTTCATCATATTTGTTGATTCCTGGTACTCTTGACCTTTAAAACAATTTTTATACGGTGGAGATTTTACCTAGGTCGACCTTTACCGAGTTGTTCATTCACACTCGCCTTACAAACGCCTTCGTGTTTACACATGCTAGTTTATTAGAACAATTTTTGTGTGTGTAAGTTCAATTTAAAATGTAGCAGCTTCCTCCTAGATCGATCTTGAAAGCCAGTGCTCTGGTACTGTCGGACCCTCACTTTGTACTAGCAGAAAAAAGAACTATACAGTGTGGAACAGCCAAATGGAATGAATTCGATAACGAATAAATGAGAGCGTGTTGGGAAAAACGCTTGGACACGTCGATTTGTATTTTTAGATGCGCATTTTTTTCAAAAAAAATAATTATATAGGGTGTGTCATGTGACAGGGGCCGATACCAACTTTCTTATTTTAAATACAACCCCCTGTATATTATTTATGTTTTAAATTTTTCAGAAAATTCTAGACATAATTTATGTACAATGTCCCATACCTATCTTCAACTGTTTCGGAAATATTAAGTGTTTTCAGATGTATTACAAAAATTAACATTAAAAAAAGAAAATTATTTTATTTCACAAATAATGTAAAAAAAATAAAAAACATTAATTTCAATGCAAGAGATGTTCAAAATATTCGCCGCGAACGTTTTGGCAACATGCTAATCTGGTATAGAAATGTCTTCTAACGTTACTCAACATCTCAGGCGTGACTGATCTAATCGCAAGCGTGATTCGTCTTTTTAAGTCATGTTAGTTGAGTGGTTTATTTTTGTTTACAATACTTTTGACATATCCCCACAAAAAGAAGTCTAATGGCGTCAGATCAGGAGATCGTGCTGGCCATTCTATCGATCCGCGCCTCCCTATCCACCGATTTGGAAAATTTTGGTTCAGGTACTGCCGGACATTGATTTGGTAATGGGGCGGTGCTCCGTCTTGCTGAAACCATAGTAAATTGGCAGGAACTTGTGGGTTTGCTGGATCAGGATATAAGTTTGTCAAAGTTGGCACGACATTATTTTGGAGCAGTTTTAAATATTTATCTCCATTCAAGTTGCCATCAATGAAAAATGAACCTACGATAAGATTTCCAACAATTCCTGCCCAAACATTAACTTTTTCAGGATATTGCGTATGTTCCTCTCTCATCCAGTGAGGATTCATTAGACCAATAGCGGCCATTTTGACGATTAACATGACCGTGAAATCAGTAAAAAGAAACGCATTAATGGTTTTTGCTTATTTTCTCAATATTAAGAGCTAAACGGGCAATAAGTATTGAGTGTAATGTAGCGAATTTGTGAAATAAAATACATTTCTTTTTTTATTGTTAATTTTTGTAATACATCTGAAAACACTTAATATTTCCGAAACAGTTGAAGATAGGTATGGGACATTGTACATGAATTATGTCTAGAATTTTCTGAAGAATTTAAAAAATAAATGATATACAGGGAGTTGTATTTAAATAAGAAAGTTGGTATTGGCCACTGTCACATGACACACCCTATATAATTATTTTTTTTTGAAAAAAATGCGCATTCAAAAATACAAATCGACGTGTCCAAGTGTTTTTCCCAACACGCTCTCATTTATTCGTTATCGAATTTATTCCATTTGGCTGTTCCACACTGTATATGTCCGAGTGCACTTGCAAGCAAGAGCGCTGGCACCAATGACTGTTCACACATTGTTTGAACTCAAGTGGCTTGCTAGTAGAGTACTTGGCCAAGTACAAAGCTTGTGTAAATAAGCCAAGTATCTAACATAAATTTTTATTTACACTTTTATCTAGATCGTTAATCTTCTTTCATTTATTCTCTGTAGAAGTCCAAACCATTTAAGCATTTCTTTATCTATCTTTGTTATTACATCTTATTTCACACCACAGCATTACCTTAACTTACAATTCTTTATTTTATCCATCAGAGTCACTCTAGCTATACTTCTCAGGCTACTCATCTCCGCAGCAATAATCTTAATTGCATGCTTGTTCGGCCAAACTCAACATTTAATAGCTTACATGGGACCAGCACTTATCTATTTACAGCCAGTAGTACCTTTTGTAACACGTTATAGATGCTTATAAAGTTCTACAGAGCTTCATTTATTTGTTTTTCTGCCAACACCCTTTGCTTAATGACACAGTTATACTTTCCGTCTCTCGTAAACATTTACCCCAAGTGTACAAGCTCATTCACTTGTTTCACTTTCTGTCTCCTTCAATCAACACCTCGCAGTTTGTCAGGATTTTTTCCCTTCCAAAAACCATTACTTTCGTCTTGCTTACATTTACTTTTATTCCTTTAATTTTTAGGGCATCATTGCTTCATAAATCTGTTTCATTATTCTTCCTTAATCTATTCTCTCTACGTGTCCAAACCATTTAAACATTTTTTTATCTAACTTCGTAGCTACATATTCTTTTACACCACAGCGATTCCTTATTTCACTATTCTTTACTTTATTTAACCGAGTTATGCAGGGCCCAATTCATTGGTGTCCCTACTAACACCCATTGCTCAATATCAAAGTCATACTTTTTGTCTTTCGAAAACTTTGAACCCAAGTTTACAAACTCATTCACTTGTTTTAATCTCTCTCTCTTCTTTAATCAACACCTGGCAGTTTGTCGTGCTTTCTTTCCTTTTAAAAACGCTTACTTTTCTCTGGCTTAGGTTAGGTTAAAGCGGTGGTTCAGAAGGAACTCACTTAGAACTTTTGGCCCGTTGTGATACCGTGATGGACGGCGGAACTTTCCCCTCTACCGTGAGAACCAGTTGGAACTTTTAATAAAAAGTGTAAGGTTTTTGATGCTAACTGAGTTAAGATCAGATAAATCATCAAAGTTCGGTTGCCCTAGTATAGAAAGCCGTTTTCTGTCTAGGGCAGGGCAGTGGCAGAGAAGATGTACCATTGTTACCTCCTTTTCCTCATCATTTCAGTGTCTGTCTTGTTATAGCCACGATCATATTTTCAATGAACTCCCTGGATGGAGATTTTCTTATATTTACTACTTTTTTTTCTCTGATTTTTAGGTTATCAATCATAGTACTCGTATTAACTAAAAATCCACGTTAATAGACCTTAGTATCTTTAAATGTCTTTTATGTTGCAATGACACTAAAATATTTACAGATGATGTCCAAAATTCTAGTTTTATTGATAAAATTACTAAATTTGTTTAAGAACCTTCGGTTTATACAAGGAGAATTAGACAGTGCAGCAAGCAAACCCTTAGTTTTGTTGGATAATATGGTATATTGGATCAGAAATGTAATCGTTAGGCTGCATCCTGATTGGGCAGTGTCTGGCACAATCAATCATCATACATTTGTATAATAGACGTCAACGATATTTCGTGACGTCTGTCAGGAGTCAGTTATGGTTATAAAACTTTAGAACGTGGTTTTATGTGAGTACAACTGAGTTGTTCCAGACTGCAGTAAACAAAGATAAGATAACATGTATGATAGCCAACATCCGAAACGGATAGGAATTATAAGAAAAAGAAGAATATTAAAGGAAACGATATTAGAGTACGGCATCAAAGAGTGTTAATAATAAGTCAATTTTTCATGACATATTAGGCTGTTTGAGCTAATCCTTTAATTATGTACAATGCAATTAGATCGTCTTTCTAAATGTTAGTAAACGTCATCCACAAGTACGTTAATTCTAACCCTCGCATCCGTTCCTACCCTTGTCGTTTTCATCAATTTCTCTGACACCACTATCTAGTGAAGAGGGTTTCCATTAGGAGAGTAATATTCCAGCCCACGAAAGAACTCGCGATGGGACCAACTTTTTACACGAAAACGACTGCAATACATTGCATTTAAAACGGTCGATAATTTTAACAAACTACCAGTTATTTTTGACAAACTTTAAGTTTATAAAACTATTAGGAATACAGTGGTGTAGTAAACAAATGGCAATGCTATTAAAAAAAAAACAGTTCTTTATTAACGTTTCCAGACAAACGGATATAACTCTATAAGAAAATCAATGCGGAATGACAAAAAACATGGCAACGCATTAAATCCGTAGAACGGGAGAAATGGAATACATTTCGAGGTTAGAAAATTCGGGAGATTGTTTCTTGCTTGATATAAATCTAATATGGCATGACATGTGTCGTTTTCCTGATGATATAATTTTGTGTTTTTCTTTTTCGATCGATAAAATAATAAAATATTTGTTAACCGGCAAAAGCTGCACACAAAGTTTCACTAAACGTGTTTTATTTTTTTTAACGCTCCTTTGGTTTAAACCAAATAATTTTTTGCACTTGGACGCTCCGCTCATATATTCTATTAATTTGTACACTTACACCTAAAAACTTATTAAAATAAGAAAAGTTTGATTTGAATGTTGACTTTTAAAAGAGTAATATGACAAGCAACGAGTCCTATAACTTTATTGTCAAACTTCGTATATAACATTTGTGGAACAAAGACATTTTAATGCGATTGAGTGATCTGGACTCTAGCCAGTTGACCAGCGCGAAATATAACAAATAATCAAGGTAATAACTACACCACTTTAATTTGATTAGTCCCCACTTCGGCGACATGAATTTGCGTCGTTAACAGTCGGTATGAAAATGTTAGCGACAGAGTGTACGTCTTTTAGGATACTATATTATAAGTTTGCCACGTCTTGTTCGTTTTCTATAGAGTACTCTGCCAGCGGTCTCTCTACTGGCAAATTATGCCCGAGCTCAGCCGTAGAGGGTAGAAGAAAAAAAATATATAAAAGTGAGCCGCGCCACCGACTTAGACGGTTCAAGCCGGAAACCCCTAGGTCTTATAGGCACTAGCAGAGCCACACGATAAACAACTGGAATTATGGTGAACTAAATAAATGAAATTATAGCTAAAATATATTGGATACTTTACTCCTACAATAAATCAAAGTACACAGTTCAATAATAAAATTATAACGAATATAGTCAAAATTAACAGCTAACAATAAATCAAAGTACACAGTTTAATAATAAAATTATAACAAATATATTCAAAATTAACAGCTATGGTAAATTTTTTTCGCTTTGGGTATACGAATGCACTACCCCTGTGGCCGGTTTGGTTATGAAACGGCACCTGCTAATTAACAATGGCTTCCTTCAAATAAATCCCGCATGCGGTTATTTTAACTCGACACCAAAATCCAAAATATCAACAACGGAGGTAAGATAGAATGGTCAAGTTAAAAATTAAATTAGCATTCATTCATTCATTAAATCGACTTTTAGGGAATAATGTGTATTGTCTAAAACCAGGCGTAATTTGGTCGTCGGATTTTAATGTGATGAAAATTGAAAGCCTTAAAAACAATATGGCAAAATCGTATGTAAAAATAATTAAATTTATGTATATCTACATTGGTCTACATTGTCTATGTATGGGGTAAGTGGTAGTTTAATACGAGCACTAAAATCCCTTAACGAGGATTCCACTGCTTGTGTCAGGATAAACGGAGCTTGCACGGACTAGTTTAACATCAAAAAAGTTGTGGGACAGGGATGTGTGGCTTCGCCATGGCTGTTTAACTTATACATAGACAATTGTTTAAAAGATCTGAAAGAGAGTGCGTTAAATGACTTTTTTACGCCGATGATCAAGTCATATTAGCGGTATCTGAAGAGGAGTTGCAGGCGATGGTAAATGCATAATGCCCTAAAAATCCAAGGGATGAAAATAAATGTGAGCAAAACGAAAGTAATGGTTTTTGAAACAGAAGAAAGCATAACAAACTGTAGAGTTTTGATTGAGGAAGAAAGAGTGGAACAAGTAAATGAATTTGTGTACTTGGGTTCAAAATTTACTAGAGATGGAAAGTATGACAGTGACATTGAGCAAAGGGTGTTGGCAGGAAAACAAATGAATGGGGCACTGCATAGCTTTATGAATAGCCAGAAAATGTCAAAAAAGGCACGTCTGGCGGTGCATAGAGGTGTGTTGGTTTCTACACTTATGTATGGTAGTGAATGTTGGGTTCGGCAGAAGAAGCATGAAAATAGGATTTATGCTGCGGAGATAAGTCTAAAAAGGATAGCCAGAGTGACTCGGTTGGATAAAGTAAAGAATAGTGAGATAAGAGAACGCTGTGGTGTAAAAGAAGATGTGGTTACAAAGATAGATAAAGAAATTCTTAGATGGTTTGGACACGTAAAAAGGATGGATTAAAAAAGATTGACGAAACAAATTAATATGACCTCAGAGAACATATCTAGATCAGATCAACATTGTTTTGAAGAAAGGCTAGGCCAAGAGTACCAACAACCGACGAGCATGTATGAGAGCACTGATAAAAGTAGAGGAAGCAAAAGATGTGTGTAAGAACCGTAGCAAGTGGAAGGAAGTGGCCTATATATATATATATATATATATATATATATATATATATATATATATATATATATATATATATATATATCAGAAAACAACTTATTTTATAGCAATATGCCATTATTTAGATGCGGAGATTATAATTAGCCCCATAAAACTGCTAGTTGGAATTATATAAAAAATATGGCCAAAGATGGCCAAGGTGATGAATGATTCCTGCAGATGCTGCGGCAGGGACAAATAATCTGTAGGTACACCATATTCTAAAAACATTTAAAATATTTACACAAAAAGGGGTAAGACCGTTTGGTAAGACAACTCCTATCCCTTAAGATCTTAAAAATTGTTACGCAATATTACTAATCTCGTACTTTAAATGGCTTAAATTGGACTCAGAAGATACACAATAAATAACCCAAACAGTGGTACAAAAGATATTAAGGTAAAGGTGCCAAAGGACTTTTGTCATGCCCGACCCTATTGTTAAATAATAAATAAAAAATACAATTAGCCCCAAAAGCCAGTTTTTCTATTCGAAGACAATCCGATAGACTTTTGGCAAATCTTAATCAATAGGATCAATAGTGGTAGTGTAGGTGGTTTTTTAACCATTACACCAGCTACCCTTCTTTCTATTATACATATATGCCTTTAGGAATACTCGATCAATACTTTGGAAAGAAAGAAAAATAATAAAGTATGTAACAGCGACTAAATTTTAAATTGAGCTGACTACAAAAAAGAATTAAATTGGAATAAAAAACCTCCATATGCTTGGCTAAACTTTAATTTTCAAGACCTGTATTAACAACTTAAAAATTACATCTGTACTTCTATATACTTAGTTTTCTTCGAGCCCATATTAACCAAGAAAACACTGTTGCTTTTTTAGTGTAATGCTGTCCAAAATTGATTGACAAGGTTGCGGGTTTCAATAAACAAACATGGGCTACAAGATCCATCAAAGAGCTTAACAGTTGATTGGTTAAAAAAAATGTGTTTTTCCAAAAAAAAAATTAACACCGAAATTTAACGAAAGACAAAAATCGCTAGCTACCAGTGGCGCAAGCGTCTGTCTAAGCCCACAAAATGATAATTGGTGCAACATTAGCATTCATTAAATCGACTTTCAGGGAATAATGTGTTTTGTCTAAAACCAGGCGTAATTTGGTCGTCAGATTTTAATGTGATGAAAATTAAAAGCCTAAAAAACAATATGGTTAAAAAGTACAGATGTCGCGACTGGTACTATTCGCGCGGTTCTTCATGTGTACTTGATAGAAGCGAGAGCCATGAATTTATTTAATTGCAGATCTTACCTGCCCTACGCTGATGATGGACAAACATACTGAAACCGGTACATAGGTGGTAACTGCGATTAAATAAATTTAATGGCCCTTTCTCTTACTTAACAAGCATCTGTATACCTTGCTTCCTGTGATGGGGTAGTATACACGATTATACGTCGGATGTAATTCAATACCCGTCGCGACATATAGTCAGAGAAGTAGTTGTTATTTGATGTAGTGTGGTAGTGGTGGTGTGGGTGGTTTTTTAACCATTACACCAGCTACCATTCTTCCTATTATACTTGTATGCCTCTAGGAATACTCGGACAATACTTTGGAAAGGGGAAAAATAATAAAGTATATAACACCGATTAAATTTTAAATTGAGTTCATTACAAAAAAGAATTAAATTAGAATAAAAAACCTCGATATGCTTAACTTAACTTTAATTTTACAAGACCTGTATTAACAACTTCAAACTTGCATCCCCTGTACTTTTATATACTTTGCTTTCTTCAAGCTTATATAAACCAAAAAAACACTGTTGCTTTTTTAGTGTAATGCTGTCCAAAATTGATTGACAAGGTTGCGCGTTTCAATAAACAAACATGGGCTACAAGATCCATCAAAGAGCTTGACAGTTGATTGGTTAAAAAAAAATGTGCTTTTCCAAAAAAAAGACTTAACACCGAAATCGGCAATTAATTTTTTTCTATCTGTAAATTGAAATTCGTATCGGGGCATTTGTAAAATGATGTTCGTGTATATAGAGAGACAAGTATCGATACTCTCTCTGCCCATTTATCAACGCAACGACGTTATGTTTGGATATTGAACACACATTTATTCAAACGATTTTTCTGTCACTAAAAATTGAAACGGGATCGTAACCCCCTTTATATCACACGCGCAGATATAATTTAATAAAATGTCGCTAACTGAGCGAAACAACATTTTCGAACTATCAGCCAATTTTGAAATTGAACACCGAACCTCGTGCATTAATATTACGCTCATCAATTTTCGACCATTTTCAACCGTTATGGAGTCCAACGTATGCCAAGAACCGGCTGTTTTTTTTATACCCTAACAGGCACCGAAAGTTATAGTCTAATATCGCTAATGCAAACTTAGTCTTTATTGCATTTATACATTTTATTACTAAAGGTAGTTTATTATTTTACCTATGCCAGCTGCATGCTAACCAACGATTTTCAATGTCTGTCCCGAAGTCAATATTTATTAGATTATTAGATGGTATTGGGTTTTAATATATATGGTCTTTAATATATACTCAGAAAGGATTTTCCAGAAAGCGCTAGAAAACAACCAAGAAGGCATAAAAGTGAACGGGAGACTCGTGAATAATATACGGTATGCAGACGACACAGTAATAATAGCCAATAGTCAAGAAGGACTTCAAAACCTTATTGACGCAGTAGTAAGGGAAGGCGACACTTTCGGACTCAAAATAAATACAGAAAAAACAAAAACAATGACTATCTCCAAAAAGGCAAATGTAAACACCTATATAAGTATATATAACAAACACATAGAGCAGGTCGACAAGTTCAAATATCTGGGATGCTGGATAATACGAGATTTAAACCCGGAAACAGAAATCAAATGCCATATAGAAAACGCAAGAAGCGCATTCCTTAAAATTAAGAGTCTCTTAACAAACCCTACATAATCGCTAAACACCAGATACAGATTCGTAAAAGCTTATATCTACTTAATCCTCTTATATGATAGCGAATCATGGACGATGGAAATACGATCGATGCGTAGAATAAAAGCCTTCGAAATATGCTCAAACTATCATGGACAGAGCATGTCTCCAATGAAACCGTTCTAGAAAGGATGAAAGTGGACAAAGAAATCTTGGGAATGGTCAAAAGACGCAGGACAAGCTATCTGGGATACATATACAGAGGCAAGAGATACGAGTTCCTACAACCGATAATGGAGGGCAAGATTGAAGGTAAAAGAGGACCGGGCAGGAGACAGAATTCGTGGTTAAAGAATGTTAGAGATTGGACTGGCCTGAATTCAGAGTCACGACTAAGAGCAGCACAGGACAGAGAGAGTTTGCCGAAATTGTAGCCAACCTTCAGTAAAGACGGCACGTTAAGAAAAAGATTGGGTTTTATGCAAGAGAAAATTTAGTAACAATACTACAAGGATAGGTCAGTCAGTGCTTAAAAAATTCATCAGAGGGCACTCGCAGTCTAATGTGGCATTACTTTTTAACAAGTAGTATCTTTCAAATGTGTTTTGTCAAATTCTAAGCAAAATTTATTGTGTGGTTTTATTTCTAAAGAATATTAAATAAACAACCTTTGTATTTTTTGCAAAATGGAGTAAATATAATTTCGTAATCAAACATATGAAAGGTTAATTGCCAAAAAAAAAATAAAAACCGAAGTGGTTTATGTGGATGCTACGCCAGATATTATCGATAAAGTCCACGATATTGTTTTAAATAACCGACCGATGAAAGTGCGCTAAAAGAACAGTGATTGAAAGTACTCTCTTGAAAGAAGTCGTTAATGTTTTACTTTCGAAGGTGAACATTTTTAAGTTGTCTGTCTTGAAACTTATAAGAAATAAAATACTTTTAGTCTTAATATAAAATACACTATTATGTAAGAATTAAGTAAATAAATCTCGTTATCTCGATTAGTTTGTACTGTTTGTACTGCCCTTGTACTTAATCTTTAACCGAAAAATACATTGGCAATTTTAAATCCAATTATTAAGTCATAATACTCGTTTTTGCTCCTTACTTTGCTATCTTCAACTGTTTTATTTTCCTTACACATTTGCAACATTTTTGGCTTCTTTATTTTTTCCCAATAGGCGGCGAAATCACTTCGATGCAGTAAAATAATTTCTGTCTGTTTCTACAGCAGAATTTCACTCTTCACGAAAGTAGGTGGTTCGGCATCCACATACTTAAAAAAATTTTTAGGCACAGATAGTCTAATCATCTATTGTTTTTTTTTATGTTCTGGTTTTCACGAAAAGGGATATCCTGTAATGTTTAGAGAACATCGTAAGAACCAGGTGAAAAAGGTAGGAATTGGTGTTCTTCTTAAATTTCTGGAAGTTTTTATGCCTCAGGGAACATCTCATAATGTGTTTCAAAGCCTTGCTGTCGAGTCTTTAAAAAGAGATGTTCTTCAGGTCTCCAAAGTGACCATCAAGAGGTGCGAAGTCTGAACTTGACGGGTTAATCTCGAAGAAACGGCTAAAGGAGAAACGATTGTTGATATTTCAAGGGAGCATCGCCCATGAAAATATCTATAAAATAGAAACAAATTGCTAACTTTTTTACGGTGTTCCAGAGAAATGAGCAAGTTGTAAGCAAGACATCACCGACCATACGAATTGTCCTTTCTTTGGACGGAATCCAATAGTTTCAGGATATGTTTAGGTGCCACACTCCAAATATGGGAACAGTATTCCAGTACAGGTCAGATCTGTGCCTTATAGATCATAAGAAGCTGACTGAAGGTGAAATAGCTCTTGGCACGAAACAGAAAGCCAAGTTTTTGGAATGCACATTTGGCAATGAACCTCACGTGATTTTTCCAATAAAGGTTGTTGCTGATAGTAATACCAAGCATCGAGATGGATGACTTCAATGGTATGGTTATTCCTGACAATATTGTGTTGGAAACAGTGAGATCGGCTTTTCTGGTTCAAATATAACAAAACCTTTAAATTTATTCTTATGATTGTTACTATCATACAATGTCTACAACGTATTAAAAAGAACTAATTACGAGTTATTCTGATCGTTTCCTCAGTTCTGCTTTCAACACTAGTACATTTTAACTTTTGTGATTGGGGTCTCCAAATTGTATAACCCACGACCAGGTAAAGTTATTTTTTCTAGACATTATTTGTCTCAGTGACAAAATCAGTTGTTTCAGTTTTATGATTCTACTCCATTGTAATCCGGGACCCATGGGAGAGTAGGTGCATTATCCTTGCTTAGTTATTTAGTTTCTTTAAGCACTTCCATCTTAGAGCTAATTATTTGGGAGTTCAAAACGTTATTGACTTTGCTTATACAATGATAATAACCTTTTGTCAAAATTTCTTTCCTAGCCATAAATATAGACCAAAATCACAGACAAATGTTAAATAGTCAATTGTTTAAAGTGAATTGTTGTGTTATGTGTCACGAACGATAAAATTAAAGTATAAAATTAAAGTAATAAAATGAATCACTGTAATAAAATGTTTAAAGTGCTATTATATTAGGTAAATTGTCTAAATATTTGTGGCTTTCACTATATATCGGAATATAAAGTGTAAATTAACAAAAACTAATAATTACAATTACATGAAAGGTCATGAGTTGACTGACAAAACTTTTGACCTATATTTTAAAATGTATCGGTTACATTTTTTGAACGCCATCCTTCTAATACATAAAAAGAGAATGTTATTTATGAGTTTATTGTAAAAATTACGAAAATGTGTTTCATGACTTCATAATATTAAAGCTGAATCATCATTTCATTCGGATACAATAATCATCAAAAACTTTTAGAAACGGCTTTGCGTGATATACATGTATTAAGCAATTGCTTTTGTATTTATGATAAAAGAGAATTGGTAATTCTGGTATTTCCTCGATTACGTTTTTATCAAACGATGTTCCAAATACACAAAAGTAACTAAACCAAAAAAAAAATCTTGTTAAAACTTCATTACCATGGAAGATATGTACAACTCACACCGTTTTTGGTAATTTTTTTCAACCATAGTACCATTGTACTATTTATTGGAACTTTAAATTTAGTTTACCAAATACATTATTAAAGTATTTCGAATCATTGGTTAGCACATAAAACGCATAAAAATTCAACTAAACAATCTACACTATTTACTCCTGACACTCCTTAAATTTTGTTAATTATGAGACCATCCAGTAATGTGGTATTTTTCATGTTTTTTGTTATCTGTCATCTTTAAAGGTAACTGTCACTTTTAAATTTTCCATGTTCTATGCTCGCTGTCATGCTTTATGTCAACCTCACTTTGTTTAAGCCAATTTTCTTTGCATACATACATACATATAGTCACGCCTTTTTCCCATAGGGGTAGGCAGAGACCACTTTCTTCCACTTGCTACGGTTCTCATACACATTCTTCGTTTTCTCTACTTTCATCAGGGCTCTTATGCATGGTCGTCGGTTGTTGGTACTCTTGACCTGGCCTTTCTTCGAAACAATGTTGATCTGATCAAAATATGTTCGCCGAGGTCGACCTCTACCGACTTGTCCATTCACACTCGCCTTATAAATTTGTTTCGTAAATCTTCCTTCATTAATCCTTTCTACGTGTCCAAACCATCTAAGCATTTCTTTATCTCTCCCATTCATCTGTTTTCCTGCCAACACCCTTCGCTCAATGTCACTGTCATGCTTTCCATCTCTCTTAAACTTTGAACCCAAGTACACAAATTCATTTACTTGTTCCACTCTTTCTCCCTCAATCAAAACTTTACAGTTTGTCATGCTTTCTTCTCTTTTAAAAACCATAACTTTCGTTTTGCTTGCATTTATTTTCATCCCTTTGATTTTTAGGGCATCATGCATAACATTAACCATTGCCTGCAACTCCTCTTCAGATGACGCTAATATTACTTGATCATTGGCGTAAAGAAGGCATTTGACAATCAAATCAATTATGTTCAATCGTTTATCGTTTATCGTTTATCCTCACACAAGCAAAGAAATCCTCATAAAGTGATTTCAGTGCTCGTATTAAACAACCGCAGACCCCATGCATAGACAATGTCGACCACAATTTACTCGTCACCACTCTGTCATAGGCCTTTTCCAAGTCTATAAAAGCGTAATAGACCTTCTCACTTCTAGCCAAGAATTTATTTGCAACACTCTCGTTTTTGTCAATAATTATCTGTAGCGCGAGAGTTGGAGTTTAGATATTGAAAGCGGTTGAGCATATGGAATGATATAAAAATATCATTTTCTTTGCAGAATTTAACATTAAAAATCGGATTTTACAAATCTGCCAGTCTAGAAAATCTAACGATCGAGTCGAATCCCTATTCGCACAGCTCAATTAAAATTTCGTTCTATAAATTGAAGTTTAAATCTTTCATGCGCTATTACGTCAGCTTCCGCCAATAATTTTAGTTTTAACTACTTTCCGGAGATTAGGTGCGATTAAAATTTTTTCAAACGGTCTCTACCGTATTTTCAACGAATTCCGCATACGAAACTTATCAATGAAGTTTCGAAAAATGCGGTCTACCATATTCAGGTTGCATTAGATTTATTAAACCGTACATATATAACTAGTAAATATCGATATAACTTCTAAAAAATATTTAAAAACTCCGTTTTTAGCAACAGCTAACGCTAAAATAGACTCGTGCAATATTTATAATTTTAATTAATCGGAAAATGTACCAACGAACATGTGATTAAATTATTAGGTAAAATCCTGGGGTTAAAAGGAAACGAAAAGGCAGATACACTGGCCAAAACGGGCTCTGGGACTGTCTTCATCGGACTTGAACCTCACTGTGTGGTTTCAAAAAGCCTTATAAGAACATAGTCGACTCCTCAAACCATTGTAAGTTAGGAGGAGCTAAGAACAGTGAAACATTTTTGTTTTGTAAAACTGGGACAGAGCAATACGGGCTATGCAACTACGAGATTTTCCATACTTAGACAACGAAAAACCTGAGCCAGAGAGCTACATCTAGACCCCCAGTAGCCTCTGAAAGTTAGTAAAACAACTAGGGCTTCAAGAGGAGCTCTAATCACAGGAAGGGCATAATAGACCTTACCCGGAAAAGTTCATACTTACAAAAAGCCTCTCATTAAATCTAATCTAATCTAGGAAGTTAAGAGATTTAAATTAAAAGAATCAATTCGGACATTGTTACGACAAAATATTTCTTAAACTTTTGTAAACTTGCGTACATAATGATAAACAAATATTTTGAAATAATATTAATATTAAAATTTTAAATACGGCTATAAATAGTGAAGTAAAGTGAAAGGTCCCCAAATAAAGCTAGTTGGGTCGCTGAACAGGTACCAGAAAAAAATTTCGAGCTGGTACAAATCACCGACAGAGATCACTTCAAACACGAATAGCGTCAGGAAATCTAGCATAAGTCGATGGAGAGATTAATGTCGAGTGTGTCATTGGTGGCGACAAATTCCAACATCAATCTCTGGTGGCACTAATAGCAGACCTCAAAGAGACCTTGAAAAGGATGAGAATTTCATTTTAAGGGCCGAATCCTGCGCGAAAACAATGATTAGGAGGTGATGAAAACGTAAAGAGGATATAAAACATTTAGTACAATTTTTTTTGGTTTTATGTGTAGACATACTACATCAATCCATTCATTGTTGACTGTTTTATGATTTTCTTTTGAGAGTTTGAAAGATTCGGTATGCTCGTAATTTTAGCGATGTAACGCAGCCGGGCTACACTCGTTAATTCTACGCTGGGACAAGTCAGTAGGCTTAGTCCTTTTGAGTCGACTTAGCTGTCCTATGACGTCTAGCTAACGTACAGAACCAATTGAAACCATTCTAAATAATATGTGCAACAGCAAAGATGTTTTGGAAACAATAAATTAGACAAATGACTGGTTTTCTGTTCGGTGGTAAGCATTTTTACCTACAAAAATGCTTCGCATCCGAGTGCTAGTTAAAAATTTAAGATCGGTAGTAGAAGTGTGGTTTTTCATTTTGTTTCATTTAAAAAAAAAAGTCTTGAACCAAAAGATCGCGACCTTTTATATCTAGTTTTTTTTGTATTAAAATTTTAATTAAATTTTGACACAATTTGAAGTTTAAATTTAAACAATTTCCAAAGATTTAAAACGGTTATAATTATTTAACAAATATAATCCAAAATCGATAAAAAGACGGAAAATACAACTACGAATTCGAAAATTTGAAATGAACAAAGATTAGATGCTATTTAATCAAAGTTCGGAATTAAATGCCAACATTTTTATTCGAAAACGGATTTTAAAGTACTTAATGGTAGATCTTTTAAGACGTTTGTACAAAGTAACGAAACAGCCATTATTTTTGAGCGAAAGTTTAAACACTCGGAGGCATTTTTAATCCGCATTTTTTTTTATTCAAATCGACAGTTAATTATCTAGCGATCACTTTTAAGTACTATACGAATCGGTAAAAGAAAAACGATATACTCATGCAGGAAACCCCCAGAGTTGATAAAGGGTTAAGCCTGGGCCAGTACTGGAAAACCTAGCTTTGGCGTACCTGTATTGGCCCATGCGTGGGCCAGGCTGCTTAACCCAGCTTAAGCCGTGTCAAGCTTAGGCCAAGACTTAGACACATCCAATTACGTGTGGTAAGATAAGTAAAAGTAATTATACAAAATAAAAAATCAATATAATTAAAATAATATGTGCATATAATTATTAATCCCATTGTTCAATTAATGGAAAATACACGGCGGTTATTATGAGCCAGTATTGGCAATCAAGCAAGGCCTAGTCTTGAGAACCAAGTCCTGGCATTTACGCATTGCCCAGTCTTGGCAATTAGGCATGGCCCAGTCTTAGCATTTAAGCATGGCCCAGTCCTGGCATTTAAGCATGGCCCAGTCTTAGCAACCCAGTCTGGCCTATAGTTATCACTCCAGACTTCTACCAAGACTGTACCAAGCCTGGCTTACAAGCTTGGCCCAGAGTTCTACATATTTGGGCCAAGCCTGGGCCAATCTCGAGCTCGTGGTACTTTTCTCTATTGTTAACTCCAAAAATGTGATAACGAGATAATAACAAAAAACTGTTTTATATAAAAACCATTTGTCCTACAAAAATGTATTAATAATAATCATTATTATGAACTAATGCAGCCTTAATCTGACATATGCCTAGGATATGAAGGCTGATTATTTTCTTTTCGCTTAATTAACAATTACAGGGGTTGGTGGCATCAGATTGTGCATGTGGTATCCAAGAGTACAATGACCTATAAATATGTGTACTATTTATTTGGCATCCCTCCTACTTAGTGGCGCAATGCTTCTAGGTAAGTCCTCTCGAAAACAATCTCCTATGAGGGCCCTTGCCTACACTTTTCGCTATTTTCTGTTTTCCAATGCAGTAAGTTCTAGTCCCTGAGCCAGCCTTAGATTGACCTTTTGCCTAGATAAAAGGGAATTCATAAGGCCAGCTTTGTGCTTATGAACTAAGTCTCCGATTTAGCTTTACCAGTTTATTAGCCTTCTCGTTTCCTAGTGACCAGGAACCCAGACAAAAGTATCTTTTTTATATTTCGCCAATGCCTTCAGGGTCTGTCTGCATTTTACTCGTACAGTCAGTTGTGAAGTAAAAGTCGGAGCTCCTAGCACTTTAATTGCTGACACTAATTTGAATCAATGCAAATTTGTAGATAATCGAGTCCTCTAAAAGAATGTGCAGTAATACATCAAAATTTGTTTTTAATTATTTATACGAGACAAAATGGCGCTGGTTAATTAATAAATTGAGCTGTAAATTAGTAACTTGTTAATTATTTACACGGTAACAAGTGTACATCAACCAAAAAGCCCCAAAAAAATATATGTTTAAGTTTTCATGACGTACGAGTACAAAGAACACCAAAATTTAGATAACGTTACACGTATCTCTACAAGTTGTGCCTACCCCACGACATTAGAACCACCAAGGATAAACAAAAAAAAGACGTATTCACCACAAAGACAGTTGCTGCAATGGAAAAAGGACTTCTCGGAATAATCCTGTCAGAAAGGCAGCAGATAAGTTTTTTTGTCATGTTTTTATGATTAAGTCATATTAACCTAACCATTAATCTGCTGGTCGCCCCTACATTAATGCGTTATGGACTCGTTCTTTCCTTCTTTAGTTACCTGTTTGTTAGATAAGCTGCACAGCAATTTACTGTTTTAACCATCTTTATTCAACGTCTGGAAGTCGTACAGCTCCGATATTTTGGTAATTTACCAGGTGCAGTATATAATTCCTGGTTATTTCTGCTTTAACAAAAGTAATGTTGAGTATTAATGTCTCGCAGTACTTTGTTTCAAAATATATGTATCTTCTGATACTTTGTGTTGGCAGGAAAACAAATAAATGTCGACCTGTATAAACTTATGAGCAGCCAGAACTTATCAAAAAAAAGCAATACTGGCTGTGCATAGAGAAGTGTTGCTTTCTACACTTATGTATGGTAGTAGATGCTGCAGAGATGAGTAGTCTAAGAAAAATAGTCGTAGTAACAATAGGGGAAGGGATTATAGAAAGAAAATGATTGTGAGCACGCTTTTTAAAAAGTTGCAGGTCATAGTTCTCTGGAAAAACTGATTTTGGAAGCTTATTCCATTCCGTAGCAGCCCTGTAAAAAAAGGATTCTTGATGAAGATTGGTCCTTGTAGTGTCAAGCTTGAGAGTAAATGTGTGAGACTGATCAGCGTGCCGAGTTCTTTGGCCGAATGTGGCCAATAGTGGTACAAGAGTTTTTATTTCTCTGGAGCATCTGCCATGGAAATATCTGTAAAGCAATGACTGGTCTGCAACTCTTCTTCTATGTTATAGAGGGTGAAGGGTATCTGTGAGAGTTGAGCTGTTTATCAAGCGAATGGCCATTTATGAACGGAATCTAGAAGACGAAGAGAATACCTTGGTGCTGAACCCCAAATGTGCGAGCAATACTCCAGTAGAGGTCGGATTTGAGCCTTGTACGTCGTCAACAGTTGATCAGGAGTAAAAAACTTTCTGGCTTTTCCCAGAAAACCTAGCCTCTGGCTTGCCGACTTTGCGATGTTAGCAACATGGTCATGCCAAGACATATTATTGGACACCGTGACTCCCAAAATCGAGATGAAGGGACTTGGTTCAAGGGTATTTCCGGACATTGTAAAGGGATGATTTGAGGAAATCACTTTCTTGGAAAACGTGGCACTTTGTGTTTTTTGGGCGTTGAACTAAACAAGATTGTTGGTTCCCCACTCGACGATTGCTTTAAGATCTCTATTGATGGAATCAACCTGTTCCTGCCTGAGTCTATTTGTATCATTCACCGAAAGTGATCGATAGGATGTGAAAGTTGAGACAAGTGTGCTATCGTCTGCGAAACTGTAAATGGGGTTCGTGGTGGTTTTTAAGAGGTCGTTGATGTGTAAAAGAAATAAGGTGGGGGACAGGATGGAACCCTGGGGGACCCCGGCATTGGTTTTAAATGCATTTTAAACGCATATATTTAGTTTTTTCGCTCGCTGATTGTTAGTAAGTAGAAAAAAACTTTATTATCACTGTAAATCAAACGTAGATTGCGAGGTTGTTACAGCGACGTTTTGTATCTTATGTCCATCTCCATATTACCAATAATAGAGTTAGAGTTGTGCGCGCGTGCGACAGGAACATAGAAAACCACCCGTCATTAAATTGGATGAAAGCATTATTATTCATGGTATTATTAACAGTTAAATTATCCCGAATGCGCGTACATTCGAAGCAATTCACAATATTATATAACGAACAGCAGCAAAACAGCGACAGGACTAATTGGATTTCGGAATAAAGGTGACATCATAACATTCACTCGAATTATCATCATTAATGTTGATTTTAAAACCAGTATGATGCTTTGCGGGCTTTGCTTGCGTAGATTTTGTTTACGCTTCCGTTCAAGAGTCGTTCGATGGCTCTCGTTTCCGTAAATATGTTAAGAGGGCAGCGGCATAGTCTATTTAACACTGTAATTGTCAAAGACTTCACGATTTACATTTTTTTGTTTTGTTTGTAAACACTTAAAGTACTGAGATAAAATCGATTTCCGGGAGTGTTATTTTCAAGATAAATACTTCACATTCGTAAACTTCTTCCTCCGATTACTGAAAATTACGTCGTCGCCGATCGGTTCGTTATTCGAATGTGCGCAGATTTTGTGATCTCTCGCCCGTCAAGCTACTTCTGTTGCAATGTAACTTAACGTGCAAAAATAATTTTTTATTTTATACACATAAAAATAATTTTACAATATTAATTTACAAGTATATATTAATAAGTTGGTTTAATTATTATGTTATATTTTTAACCTGCATTTTTGTCACTGTATTTTCTGATATTTTTACACAAAAAAAATTATAAAAACCGTTTTTTTTGTTATGGCTTCAAAATAAAGTTTTTTTTTGTACTTTGCTAATAGAGCCCGCTAAATTAAAAATGCAGCTGTTGCAAATACCTGGAACAAAGTGTGTATGAAACTTAGGATCAAAAAGACTGCTGGTATGTCAATTATTAACGAAGTGTTATCGCGTATAACTTGCATAACTTTTGACTAGGAAACACTTATTATAGCATAATGTCAAATGAAATCATATTTGTGCTTCAGATGAGTCAAGATTTGGGATACATCTTGACTCAATACATGTAAAACTTGCTACAGACTATTCGCAATTCGTAATGCGTGATTCATCCAGTTTGTTAAAGTTCGTAGCAATTCGCAAAGAGAGTATACAGATTGTGCGCTTTTTAGGACTCTTGATGCGCGTTGCGTGATTTATTCATGTTTGCAGTTAGTTCGCGGAACAAGTAGGTACATATATTATTATTATTATTATTATTATTATTGTATGTACATATTGTGGTCAAATAAAACTTTATCAAAGTTAACTTGTTTTAATTAATCCACTGCAAAACATTAATTTAGTTAAAAAAATTTCAGCTCCGAATAGAATAATCTTAGATTATTATCAGGTGTGTATTTAGCTTATTAAGCGTTACTGAAGATATTTCAAAAAATTAATTACAAACCACATTAAGGAAAATTTACAATCCACGTTTCCTCCTTCCAAATATTCTTTTCATATTGCCCAAACCAGGACGATAGTGCTAAACCTTATGAACATAAATAATTTTAATGTGTTGTGGTTTTATTTTTTATATTAAGCAATAGCTACATATGCCAATAATTTAAAAGATCTTAGCAGAATGGGATGTGTCTACCATTTTATACTTTTGGTCCTTGTGAACTACGAAGTCTAACAATATAGATCTATAAAAAAAAGCATAGCAATAGTATCCTCGAGACGTACTTACAATTAAAATGTTACTTTATAAGTTGTTATATTGTTCTTTAAAAAGTTAGCTTTTCAACAAGTGTTAACGTTTATGAGAGGTAATGAAACAAAAGAGTCTCTGTACAAGCGTCGCGTCAAAAAATGCAGAATGGAAAAATGAAGCAAAGCTTCAACTTAAAATTTTCAATAAAACTTAATAAAGAACCGCTCGAAGGTCAACAAATATTGACAAAGTTGTACAGAGAGAATCGAATGTTTCTTTTGGTAATTCTTATGTAGTAAGTACAAGAAATTTTGAAAGGTCCAAGAATCATTAGAGGAAGACGATTAACGTAAGGAACGTCTCTCTTCTTTATGTTTATAAAATGACAACAGCGTAAAGAAAATTAGAGAAATTTAAAAAAAATCGACTTTTAAGTATTAGAATGATAGCAAATATAGACATAAACAAAAAAGGACCGAAAAAAATTTCTCTCAAAGATATAAAAATGACAAAGGTTTGTGTTAAGATGGAAAAATGTTTCCAAAGCACTTTCCTCGGGATAAAAAAGACTGCTAACAATTTGCTCTGACATTATTAAAAAAAGAAAAACTTATCCAATCCAATTTATTAAAAAATGTGATCGCCTGCTATGAAACTTTCAGTATCATCCAGAAATAAAAAGAGCCTAAGGTTTGGTTTATAAAGTCTAGTAATAAGGACGGGTCTAAACAAGGAACTTAACATAAAGGTACACACGATAGATCTGCAAAGGTCACAATGAAGAGACTCCTATACACATAAGCTTTATGCAAATACATATAATCTAATTTAATGTTCCAGAAACCAAAAAGCAATCCATTTTTTGAAAGTCACTATTAACACTTAAAATTAAATGATCCAAGATGAACAAATCAAAAATGACGACATAGCTCATTATTTTATTTGACGCGACGTAAGAGGCATTTTCGACTTCAAATCAGTGCCTGAAAGGCAGAATATCAATTAAACTTAGTTGTTACAAGTTTTTGGAAGACTGTAAAAATTAAAGAGGCGGCGTAGACCAGATTTTTGACAGAAGTAAACTTGGATTCTTCATCAGGATAACCGCTCACAAGTACTTGTCTGTAAAACAGTTTTGGTTAAAAACGATTTCTTGCTCTTTTATTTATTGTCTGGCTTAGTCTAAAGGCACTGATTGCTTATTCTTTCATTACACATAAGTGCAATGGTGGAAGGTGGAGCATTAGCTCTACAGCTGCAGAAGATCACGTGAATGTTGCCACTGTGATTCCCAGACAAGCTAGCCGCTGTACTTTTTGCAGCTTGACTTGTGCCGAAATTTGTTGCATTTTTGGCCACCATATCAATAAAGCATAGATGACCATTGGTTTAATGATCATTTGATATGACTAGTAGATTATTTTTGATTTCAGACCCCATGTCTTGCCATTGACTCTGCGGCATGTCCAGCTTGCCGCTATAGCTCTGGAAAGAATGTGGTTGAGTTGGCTGTTCCATGCAATACTACGTAAATGAGTAGATAGTTTGAAAAGAATAGCTGGAGTGTACCCAAAAAAAAAGTGAGAAATAGTGAGATAAGGAAGAAGTAATATATATATATATATATATATATATACTGTTGTTACTGAGGAGTAGGCAGATTAAGACCTCAGAGACAACTGTCCGGTGCAGTACGACCAGTGGAGCAGGCAGTTTGAGAACACAAAAACGTACTGAACCTTACCCTTCCTAACCCTAACCGAAGCCTAGCCGAATTGTCGAGAAAACAAATTTTCTGAACGCGGTTTATCCAGAATATATATATATATATATATATATATATATATATATATATATATATATATATATATATATATATTAAATTCTTTTAATAAATGTTAAAATTTGTTACTGAAAGGTTAGCTTCTTGTTTTAACTGTTTAAACGTCCCGTTTGTGATTAGTTTTTACAGTTGGGAAAGTTAGTTATTATTTAAATAAAATTATTACCGACTTAATATTTGCAATACGAGTAAAAATGTTAATAAGAAATATTGTGAAGTAGACTAGGTTTTATTTTTAACCAGTTCAGTTTACCTGGTAATTCGATAGTTATCGATTAACTTATTGCATTTGTCTCTTTCTGGATGAACTACCGTTCGAGCGAGAGAGACGGAGAATGAACACAAACTCGGCATCTGTGAGCCGAGTTACCGGCCCAGTCCCTTGCGATTACGATGTTCAACCGTCAATAACGATACGACAAACAAATTGAATCTAGTGGTCTACGGAATAGCATGTTATGTCACTTTGACTGCCGATATAGGCCCATCGCTGTTACTCGAATTGAATTAGCGACATGAGCCGGCGGACGTACATTTATACACGCCCCTAACGCCCTCTAGCAAACGGGTTGCGCGATATGTCGGTGGGGATCACGCGGGGCGCGACCAACGAACTATACTAATTTGATGCATGCTAGACTTACTTTGTTCAGATACACGTTTATCTTAGATTTTGTTACATTTAATGGCTAAGAACAATACAAGTGCGAAAGCTGCCAATAATGCGGATCCCGATTGGAACCAAACAATAAGGTCAAATCATATCGCAATGCTTTGTCTTAAAAATAAACATAAAAAATATTTACCCAAATGAACTAAATACATAAAACACATTAATAAAGTTAAAAGTTAATCAGGCTCTTTTTGCTTATTGTTTTATACTACAGAACTGTGAATATAGCTACTGATAGCGCATATATTTAAGTATTGACTATAAATAATAAAAGCAGTAAAGTAAACCATACTTAAAGAGCCACAATAGACCTATATAGACTTGACTTTTGATAAACCTTTTTATAGATTTGACAGGATAGGCGTCTACAGATAAAGAACACAGAATAATTTTTTTTTACTGAAAATAGTCGCAAAAAGGGTAGACTTATCGTGTGGGCTGCGCACGGCCCGCACTGCGACTACTAAAAGGGGGAGGAATTATAGAAAGATGATGATTTTGGACCCGCTTTTTAAAAAGTTGCAGGTCATAGTTCTCTAAAAAACTGATTTTAGAAGCTTGTTACATTCCGTCGCAGCCCTGTGAAAAAAGGATTCTTGATGGAAATTGGTCCTAGTAGTGTCAATCTTGAGAGTAAATGGGTTAGACTGATCAGCGTGCCGAGTTCTTCGGCCGAATGTGGCCAATGGTGGTACAAGAGTTTTAATTTCTCTGGAGCATCTGCCATGGAAATATCTGTAGAGTAATGACTGGTCTGCAACTCTTCTTCTATGTTCTAGTGGAGAAGGGTATCTGTGAGAAATGAGTTGTTTATTAACCGAATGGCCCTTTTCTGAATGAAATCTAGAAGATGAAGAGAATGCCTTGGTGCTGAACCCCAAATGTGCGAGCAATAATCCAGTAGAGGTTGGATTTGAGCCTTGTACGTCGTCAATAGTTGATCAGGAGTAACAAACTTTTTCCACAGAAAACCTAGCTTCTGTATTGCTGACTTTGCGATGTTAGCAACATGGTCTTGCCAAGACATATTATTAGACACCGTTACTTCCAAAATCGAGATGGAGGGACTTGATTCAAGGGTATATCCGGACATTGTAATGGAATGATTTGAAGAAATCACTTTTTTGGAAAACGTGGCGCTTTGTGTTTTCTGGGCGATGAACTGAACAAGATTATTGGTTCCCCACTTGACGATTGCTTTAAGATCTTTATTGATGGAATTAACCTGTTCCTGTCTGAGTCTATTTGTATCATTCACCGAAAGTGATCGATAGGATGTGAAAGTTGATACAAGTGTGCTGTCGTCTGCAAAATTGTAAATAGGGTTTGTGGTGGTTTTCAAGAGGTCGTTATTGTGTAAAAAAAATAGGGTGGGGGATAGGATGGAATCCTGGGTAATCCCGGCATTGGTTTTTAAGGCATCAGAAGAAATAACGTCTTACAGATCATCGCATTGAGACAGAGTGCAAAAAATTTTAAAAATACTAGTACATTTTGAATTTTCAAAAGTTGGTCAGAGTTTTTCACGCCATTCTTAACTAAAAAAAAGAAACAAACCAAAACTGTCGACGCCAACCCTAGCATTTTAATCAAAAAAATGTTCAAGTTTATTACTATCATTTCAAATAAAAATTGCAGTTACAAGAGGCATAAGCGCCCTTGCTTTTATCCGGCATGTGAAAAAGAGAAAAAATCTCCTAAAGTAGCCCTCTCAAACGTTTTAATACTCTATAAAGATGGTTTTCGGGGATTTTCCTTTTCAAAGTTTCTTTTAAGACTTTCCGGAATATTCAGCGCCAAAACTTAGATCGATTCGAAAATCTAACCTAGATACTCACACATGTTAGTCTTATGGGATTAAATCAAACACGTATGACATTACTGAAGTTTTATAATTTATAAATGAAAATAAAACAAATTTATGCGACAAAATTAGCATTCGCATATGCTTTGACAGTCTTATTCATTGGGACGTTTAACATTGTAACTACATAGTGAATTTTGGTGAAGTTTTGGAAACAACTTTACGCAAGTCTGGAATCGATTTGTAAATTAAACGACACAACTTTACGCTGATCATGCCACCTAACCGTAAATTAGCTATTTAATAATTGGGTTTTAAAACTCTTATAATACTGCATAGAGTAGCTGCAAAGAAATATCAAAAGGAAACGTACACAATAAACGGTAAAGAAATGTTTTGATTACAAGATCTTTGGACATTAAAAAGTGTTAGATCTCTTGAAGAGTTCAAGATAACAGAAGAAATTCAAAAATTTTACCAGAAAATAAGTGCCATCATTTAAAGGTTATAGAAGCAGTAACACTTTTTACTGATAATTACCATTATTTACGTGATAATATACCTACTAAAAAAGTATTTGTAAAATTTTTTTCACCGTTCGTAACGTGTACCTAGAATTATCTACTATGTAGTTTTTAATAACCGTTTCTCTCTAATACACATTTACTTGTGCAAGTTAAGTTTTTTATGCTTAAGTGTAATAAACACATTAATCATAGGAGTCAAGAAAACACTCGCAGTTTTATTGCATAGGTTTTGCCTTTGACTACTGTTTTCGTTTTAATAGAGGCGTAGGGTTTAAAATTATAATAAAAGAAACAAACAACTAATAAATGTTAGAAAAAATATAAAATTTGCTACATTTTAGTAAACAATTCTGCAATTAATAGAAAATTATTATCGGATGTATAATTAAAAATCTTTTATTTTTAAATTTTTAATTTTTTTAATTTACTATTTCGTATTTTTATGCACGCTATAATAACCTATAACTTTTAATAATTTTTCCCTAAGCTACGCCAATGCATACTTTGTGATTAGTTGGTTTAACCTATAAATTTTATTATTATACAATTTGTTTTTAAATATTTGCCAAATTAAGCATTAAACACATTTACCTGTGAAATGTTACACAAGTACTTTTATCTTTTGGTGTCAGTGAACACCCACAAGATACAAAACTTACCATATTTGTCGTTATTATCTTAGTAATATAACAATGTTTTACCAGTAATTTATTTAGATGTCTATAATGGTTAACTATTAAGTATTAACACCAAAGCATACAACAATGCCAACTTTAACCGTTATTAAAACTTTAAACTGCCGTGGAGGGTCATGGAGTCCTTTTTTGTCTAAATTGAAGCATCCATACAGAGTATCAAATTCTCGTTTCTGTTTGTTTTATATTTAAAGGTTTTTTTCGTGAAGGGACTGCACACAAAAACTTTTCAGTTATGGAAAGGTTCATCGCAATAACCATTTCACCAAGACATCGACTTAACGGGCACAATGTGTTGAGAGGTACATTAGTACATTTTCTTAAGAAGTAAACCCGAAAATTTATTGTTTATTATTATGCTTTATTGTGAACAGTAATCGTTGATGTAGCTCCCGATGAGTTTTTTGGTTAGAAATACATACATAGGCAGAGACCACTTACTTTTACTTGGTACGGTTCTCACACTCTTGACCTGGCCTTACTTCAAAACAATGTTGATCTGATCGAGATATGTTCGCCGAGGTCGACCTCTACCGACTTGTCCATTCACACTCGCCTTATAAATTTGTTTCGTCATTCTTCCTTTATCCATCCTTTCTACGTGTCCAAACCATCTTAACATTCCTTTATCTATCTTTCTAACCACATCTTCTACACCACAGCGTTCTCTTATCTTACTATTTTTTACTTTATCCAACTGAGTCACTCCGACTATATTTCTCAGACTACTTAACTTCGCAGCATTAATCCTATTTTTATGCTTCTTTTGTCAAACCAAACATTCACTACCATACATAAGTGTAGGAACCAACACACCTCTATGCACCGCCAGACGTGCTTTTTTTTACGCTTTCTGGCTATTCATAAAGCTATACAGTGCCCCATTCATTTGTTTTCCTCCCAACACCCTTTGCTCGATGTCACTGTCATACTTTCCATCTGTAGTAAACTTTGAACCCAAGTACACAAATTCATTTACTTGTTCCACTCTTTCTCTCTCAATCGAAACTCCGCAGTTTGTCATGCTTTCTTTTCTTTCAAAAACCATTACTTTCGTTTTGCTCACATTTATTTTTATCCTTTTGATTTTCAGGGCATCAAGCATAACATTAACCATCACCTGCAACTCCTCCTCAGATAACTCTAATATTACTTGATCATCGGCGTAAAGAAGGCATTTGACGATCAAATTATTCATTCATACGAACTCTCTTTCAGATCTTTTAAACAATTGTCTATGTATAAGTTAAACAGCCATGGCGAAGCCAGACATCCCTGTCTAACACCTTTTTCGATGTTAAACCAGTCCGTGCAAGCTCCGTTTATCCTGACAAAAGAGTGGAATCCTCGTAAAGTGATTTCAGTGCTCGTATTAAACTACCACTCACCCCATACATAGACAATGTAGACCACAATTCACTCCTCACCACTCAGGTTTAGACCTTTTCCAAGTCTATAAAAGCGCAATAGACCTTCTGACTTTTAGTCAAGAATTTTTCGACTAGAGAAATATAGAATATAGAAATCGGCACATATTTAATTATGTTAAAAGGAAACAAAAATTATTATTATCGGCACAAATTTAATAAATATGTTAAATCATGTAATACTTACGGTAATCAAGCATTAGATTTATTGTCATTATAATCGGAATTACTGTCAGCGCCATCCTTATTCGGATTGTAAATGATAGCAAGATTAACTGCTTCGATGCGGTTTTTACAAACCCACCATTCCTCTATTAAATTTTCACATTTTTCCCAAATTTAAGTAGTGGCAGTATTAACTGCTCGTTACCAGGTTTCTAAAACAGTCTTATTACTGTTACCATTAGATCCAATGTGATTGTCATAATAAGTTTTTTATATTTCCCAAATAATATCAATGGGATTAAATTGGCAATGATAAGGCAAAAGTCTAAGCACACGATGTCCATTACTGAGTATAATTTGATCCACTTTGAATATTTTTTCTCATTCATGCCTTTTAGCTATCGATAATAATTCTGGTTTAAAGCAATACTGTGAAAATAAAATATTTTTGTTCGTTATCTATTTTTGAAGTGATAACTTCTTATGGCACGCTGTGAACTTTTTTTGTAATGGGTAAAAAATGTTAAACTCGCGTCAGGACACGTGGCCTGATCGAAAATTCGTAAGACGGATGTATTTCACTGGAGCAATATAAAATGCGACTTTTCTTGACTGGTAACTTGGCAACCTTATTTAACAAACTGACAAATTCAAGTACATTTTTTATGTCATTTTGAGAAATTAATTTAGTAGCTAAATTCAAAATTTAAGTGCTTTTCACTAGTTTATTGATTAAGTTCTGCTTTTGCTGCATTAAAATAGTCCAAGGAGAGGTGTCGTTTTTAGCAGATGTTATGGACACCATAGCGTGTCTTAATGACTCTAATGGTTCTCCCCCCTACAAAATTTTAGATCAAATAATTTATAAGTGCAAGAAGCCGTTAAAAAATGCATCAATTTGTGTTAAAAAATCATTAAAAACTGCACTGAAAGCTGGTTTAATCAAAGAGAACGGGGGAAGGTTTAAATTAGGTTTTGGTTTGCCGATAACGGAGGCTCGAAGACGAAGAAAAAATAGAAGCAGAAGCCGTAGACGACGTAGCCAAAAGCGACAAAACCGAAACCGAGGTAACCGAAAACGAAAAAGTCGAGGTAGGAAGAAAAGCGCCATATTGAAAGAAGATCAAACAAAAAGCGGAAGAAAGAAATCGAAAACATTCAAATCTGGTACTGATGTTTAATATATTATTTATAATAAAGCGTTAATAAATATAATGCATTATTCATAAACTATGGAAATCTGGAGACAATATTTTTCAGATTAAAAATAATATTTTTTAAAGTGAAAACTTCTTTAGCGGCGTTGTACACTTTTTTTGTAATGGGTAAAAAATGTTAAACTCGCGTCAGGACACGTGACCTGATCGAAAATTCGTAAGACGGATGGAGAGTAGACAGCTGGCGTGGCGTAGGAGAGGGAGTATCTCCCTCTCTTTCTACGGCGCGGCGAAAATGTATGCCTGCGCTGGTTGTTTCGTTTAGGCGGCGCAGGGCGCACAACGTTAATACTTAAGTTTTCACTTCTGCCGGCACTCCCAGAGTGCAACCCGTAAAATTTTTTTCCCCCTTTTTTTTACACAATGTCGCGAATTTCAAATTTGTAAGCTTCAGGAAAGTCTTCAGTCTTCAGATATCGGCGGGGTTTATATTTTTTAATTTTTTTTTACTATTTGTTTCCATCTTGTTTCCATCGCATCACACGCTTACGTAAAGATAAAACTGGTGGCAACGGACCTCCATTGTCTTTTTCCGCAGTAAAATAGGCGTGTACATTCAATATAAATGCATTTACATCTAAAACACGTCACGACATTTTCGCGGTTTATTAAGTATACATAAACAACTTGAAATTACAATCGGTACTAAGAAGTATATTTGGTGGAATTCGTAAAAATGGTGTGTGGAGGCGTCGGTACAACTTTGAACTGTACAATCTTTATGAGCGCTTCGAAGAAAAAGATGTTGTTTTGGTCATCAAAATTGGTCGACTAAGGTGGGCAGGACATGTTATCAGAATGGACGAAGACAGAATGCCAAAGAAAATACTGTATACAAAGCCGAAGGTTCGAAGAAGACGAGGACAGCCGAGGCTCAGATGGGAGGACAGCGTCAAGAACAATGCAACTAGTATTGGTCTACCTAACTGGAAAGATGCTGCTAACGGATAGGACAAAATGGAGGCTCAAAATTGCGACAGCCAAGGCCCAAAAGGAGCTGTTGAACTAATGATGATGACTATACGATTTTAATGTAAGTACCCACTACAATAATTACGGAGAATTATTAATTACTTTTCTAAAAATCTAACAAAAATGAATCAACAAGCCAAATTAAAGCTTAATAGCTTAGTTAATTAGTGAAGTTTGTTTGGATTACTAACCTAGTCATTAGGAACAAATTTGTTTGCAAAATTTAACGTGCTAACAAATAAAAATATTGACCCTTAAGTTTCAAACAAGAAGTCTCTCATAAAATAAAATTCGTTACCTACGAAATTTGTTTAAAAATATTGGGGTAATTTACATTCGTACTTCTTAAATGAACAGTTGAATACAAGTTTCTAATCCGTTACCACCGTATATTCGTGAAATATGCTTTATGTTTACTCACGCATGATTATTTCACATCGTTCCAAATCGAAGCTTCTTGTACGCCCCATTTTAGATTATAAATATATAATGCGATTTCGAATTATTCAGATTTGGTATTTATTCCATCATGTTTGGAATTCAGAAATTAGGTGAAAGGATGTGTTCCACTAATTGCTATATAATGTCGTGCGATTTTGTATTAAACAATTATTAGTACTTGTTTACCGGTGAATTTCTGTCAATATTGATTTCGAAATTGCTATTATTATCATCGTCTTCTATTCAAACAATCAAGACGAGTTATGCGAATTTGTGTAGCCGTTTACATGAATTTACAATTACCTGCATAAGCTATAAAACAATTGATATGTTTTGTAGTATTAAGGGTCTGTATTTACTGACGTAATATTTGAACATACATTTTAAAGTAATAAATAATTTAAAAAAAATATTTAATTTGTATTTAAAAAAAAAAGTTTTTCACTTTAAACTTTGTGCGTTTCGAAGCAGATTTTTGAAAAAAAAACAATAATTAAATATTGGTTCCTAATGAAGGATTAAGCTGTGTATTAAGCTATGAATATTGATGTGTATATTTATTTGGTAGGTTGGTATGACTGACAAAATTTTACATTTGCTACATTTGCTTTACTAGGTTAGAAATTGTTTTTAAAAAGAATTACTAGCGATTTTTAAACAGAAAAATCTGTGGAATTTGCATAAAATGTCAACCAAATTAAATTTCTTGTTCTAAAGCACTAAAAATGTTACAAAAGTGTTACAGTAATGAATGTTTATTAGAATCACAGGTCTTAAAGTGGTTCAAATCATTTGGTGAGGTCATATACGTAGTTAAAGACAAACCTCGTTCAGGAAGGCAATCAACCGTACCTACTGATGAAATCATTTATTAAAACAAGGAGCTTATACTTTTTAATATTAGATTAAATTTAATATTCAGAATTAATAAAATCTTATATATCGGACAGATATTTTAGAATAAAACAGGAAAAAGCATACTTTCATCTAAAAGAAATCAAAGCAGGAGTACCTCAAGGTAGGGTACTAGGCCCTGCACTCTACTTACTGTACACCAGCGATATACCAAATCCTGAACATGATACTATTGCAACGTTTGCGAATGATACTGCCATTTTGGCCGTTGGAAAAAACCACGAAGAAGCCAATATAAAATTACAAACATCCATAGACCAGATTAACACTTGGACTAATAGATGGCGTACCAAGCTAAACGAACACAAATCTGCTCATGTTAACTTTACCAACAAACGAAAACGAAATATCCAAGTAACAATCAACAATGCTCAAATTTCTTATGCTGACACTGCAAAGTATTTGGGAATCACACTTGACGCTAGTCTTCGCTGAAGAGTCCACGTTAAAAAGAAACGCGAAGAGCTTGATATAAAATATAAAATGATGTATTGGCTGCTAGAAAGAAACTCCAAATTGTCCATACACAACAAACTGCTTCTCTAGAAACAGATATTGAAACCTGTCTGGACATATGGTATACAGCTTTGGGGCTGTGCCAGTAAAAGTAATATTCAAGTAATACAACGTTTTCAGAATAAAGTATTAAGGAACATCGTTAATGCACCTTGGTACTGCCGTAACAGTGATCTGCATAGGGACCTCGATGTAGAAACTGTTGACCAGACCATAGCCAAATTCGCCTGTAGCCACAAACAACGGTTACTACAATATGGGAACGTTGAGGTTATCCAGCTCCTCGACAATACCAATCTTGTGAGAAGACACTCAACAGGATCAAACCGTTTGAGTTAGTGAAGTAGTTTAAGTGACTGTGTTAGTTAAAGGCAGAGTATTGTGCAAATCTTACAAAACACGTTAACGGTAGTGTTGCTAAAAATATTAGACACTAAGGTATACTAATGAGTAGGACCTTAGAATTTAAATTTTTTTTCACCTTAGTTAAGTTGGGTTTGAAAAAAATTGCTTATTGATCTTCATAATCAGATTGTAATTACAGAAAAATACCCTGATTGGGTGTTTTCTTAAAAAAAAAGATTTATTTAAAAACACCTTGTTAATAATGTTGGTACATTTAAAGAATCAATACAAACCATTTTAAAATAAAATTTGGGCTTGTTTCGTGTTTCTATTCGTCTTGTTCCAAAATATTTAAATTTAGTTAAAAAACAACATCGTGTCAAAAGTGGTTAAAAAGATGCTTTCTGTTATTGATAATGATCTGAAAAACATAATTACTGGTGGTAAGACTTTGATCTATGCTTATGACCCGAAGACAGCTCTACAATTAAGTAAATATCGTGCTGTAGGTTACCGTGGCGTTGCCACAAAGAGTACCGGTCAACAAAGAATATTATTTAGGCCTTTTTTGTGAGTCAATTTGTAAAACCGACCAGAAATATGGCAAGACAATCGTTTTTGCATAACGATATACACCATTGCATAATGTCATTATATTTATCATTATTTCACTAAAAATCAAATAAAATTATATCTTTATGGAAATCGTTTCGAGTTAATAGAAGCTAAAGAAGAGAACACGCTGGTAAGCTATGAAGGTTATAGGTACCGGAAACTAAGTATAATAACTGAAAGTCGATAGTCAAAAACTGAAAAAACGTTGAAGGAAAGGAGATTACTTGGAAAAAAAACAATAAATTTAAATAAAAAAAATATTTTTTTTTAATAATTTTGATTACTTTTTGTCCATTACATATTTTGGGACACCCTGTAGGTACGCACATTCCCCGATTCCCAATAGAAAAATACTTTTTATGAAATATTCGCGCATTTATACGACGAAAATTTACAGTCAATTAAAAGAGATTGAGCTGGTTCTCACTCAGTGATGCGCTAATGCGGGAAAGAGACCGAGAACCTAATCTCGGTTTATTATTCAGAAGAAATGAATGTAAAAAAATAAAATCGCATAAAAGGAAAAATATATCGAGGAAACCCTTAAATGGATGAATGAATTTCGCATCTTTTTGCTTATTTTGATGATGGAAATAAGAAAATAGGGATATTGTACAGTGATGCTCAAAATGTTTAAGGCTTGCTATAAAATATACAAACTAAGTAATGGAAGTTTAATATACTATATTTGCAAAAATTATGACCCTTCAGAAAAGATATAAACTATAGCATTCATTGCTATCGTCCTGCTAAACAATGTTTTGAAGATTTCTTTTGGTATATATTTAAACAAATTACTTAGTTTTTGCACACAAAATCATGCAGTGATTATGGAAAAAACATAACCTATCATTATCATTTAAATTGCTTTCTTAACAAACATAATTGTAGGTACTGGGGTGACAAAAATCCTCACGTGTTTCGACAGAATAATACTCAGTTTCCAGTAAATATCAATGTATGAGCTGGTATTCTGGGAAATAAAATAATAGCACCACTATCGACCAAAAATTGTACCTTTAATTGCAACAAAATTAGATTAATCCACTTATTACTCAGTCACTAGAAAGACAAGTTAATAAACAGGGAAATATGGTGCTAGATAAACATAATATATACCCTCAACAAAACGAAGCTATACACTAGCTGTAAGACCATGACTAGACAAACGGTTATCAAGACATTGGATTGATAGAAGGGGTTTTATAGAATGGCCGGCAAGATCTCCAGATATAACACCACCTGACTTTTTTCTGTGGGGCTATTTAAATACATTGGTTTACAAAACTTTTCCCAAAATTATTGAAAAACTAGCTTAAAATAACTATAAAATGTAGACGAATTACTAACAAAACTTTGTAAAGAGTTGAAGTAGAATTTAAAAATAAGTTATATTATTGCTTACAAAATAACGGAGCACACTTTTAACAGTTACTGTAAATACTGTTTGTAAATTCGCCATGTTTAATGTTATCTGCAAAATAAATCAATAGAATAAATTATTGTTTATATGGCTGATTTGCATTTTTCTTGGGTTTTAATTTAATGTATCACAAGGAGAGGATTGCTATTTTACATTTTAAAAAAGGAATGGGGGATGTTAAAGGGGTACTACTTGAAAACAGCAAAATAACATTTTACAACTTCACCCTAATTTAAAATTCGATGTTTTTTTTTGTTTTTCTTACATTTACGCAAAATCCAAAGTTATTTGGACTGTGTTGTGTTGAAATAAAAGCACTGTATATTTACACACATTCAGTATACATTTTATTTAAATTATTTATCTTTTACTGATTTTTCGGGTTTTTAGAAGATAAAACATTACAAGGAATTGCATAGTTTTATTTCTGCTAACAATACTTTTTTCTTTAATGAAATGAATTTTACATCTTTACCGGTTTATACCGGAATATCAGCTTTAAGGTGAAGATTTTATTACTTCAAAAAAAGTTGCTAAATATTCACGAACCTTTAAAAACCAATATTTTAAAAGTTTTAACCACTAAGTGTCTTTAATAATTAAAACAGTGACTTTATTTAAGAAACAAAATGTCTCGGTTTATTTATAATTTTGCAATAAAAAAAATCCTTTCCTACACGGTAAAAGGGCATTTAGGTCGGAGCGATAGATAGTCTTAACCTGTCTTAACTATAAACCGTGAGCTTTTTATTTCAATCCCTCTGCCCCAAATTCCGGAATGGAAAGATATATGGCTGGATTATGGGCGCCAGGATGATTGTAATTTTTTATTTTGAGCCTGGTCCGGCCTTTGTGCCCGGTCGGCCGAGCTGGCCGCTCCATTGCATTTTTCATTTTCATTACAAACAGTGCGGTTTTTATTCTGTTTTTTCTTTATACTACAATCTTTATAGGATATAAATCGGGAAAAAAAGCAGCCCAAAGTTTATTGTGTCATTAGAGAATGCGAATCGAATGTATTATGACTCCCCATCATTTACTACTAGACCGTAAATAATAGTTTTTATTTGACATTTAGTCGCAGTGATTTGATAATTTAATTTGAACATAAAATATAATAGCAGTACTAAATAAAATGTAAATTATATTTTTTATACCAATAAGTCTTATTGTCTTTTATGAACGGTGGGTTAGATTAGGTTAGGTATCATGTGAGTGGGGCGTGGTCGCCCCTCCACCGCGACCCTTAGCAGGTCTATTGTGGCTCACCCCTAGAGGTTACAGTTCACCGCAAAATCCAGCTCTTCTCACAAAGTTCATGGTTGTATAGGATGAGATTTTTTTGAAAGCGGTAGGTTCTAGGTTGGTGAAACTAAATATGTTAAACCTTATACTTCCCAGGCCGGGGAATGATTATAGTATATGTTTAGCAGTTTCGTCTTCCACGCAGCAAAAGCGACAGTCCGTTTGTTGGTTCAGACCTATCTTTCTGAGGTGGTATCTTAGACGACAGTGTCCTGTAAGCAGTCCCATAAATTAACTTAAATTAAAAATTTGTTTTTATTGGATTAAGAGACAAAATATACTATTGAAAAGAACAAGAATTATAGAGTTTAAGTAGCTAATATAATAATAATAGAGTTTTTTTGTAATAACACTTTGTACCTTATAATTAACAAATAAAATCCATTTTTGATGCAACAAATATTTACGATATAATACTAATAAAGTTTGCTTTTCTATATACTACCATCTATAAAAAATACAATCCTTTCATTCTTAAGTACTGACCAAACGAAACAGTTGGTCTGATTCACACGAATATTAAATATTACATAAAAATATTTTTCCACGTCGAACTGAATGTCAACAAAAATAAGAATCTAGTTTAACGTAAGCATTAAATATGTTAAAACACAAAAAATATAAAAGACACAAAAAATTGTTTTTTGCTGTTTTTTACCTATAATAAGCAAATTGTATTTTCGTTTTAGAATAAATGTTAAAAAGGTAATTAAAAAATGCTATAATTATGTACTGATCAGAACTCTTGGAAGCCGAAAACGATCTTTACTCGAAAAAAATTTACAAGAGACTTACTAAAAAATTTAATTCAATAAGTTACAGTAATTTGCCCCACCAAAATTTTTCCATACCAATACTAAATATGGCTTGCGAATGTTATAAAGGTTTTTAATGAATTATTTGCCCTAAGACTAAGTCACATGCTTTATTTCGCTTTTTAAAAAACAACAATTTTTTCTGTCCTCTATTTAAGGTACAATATCTCAAACCTGAAGAATGGAGCACTTTTCTATTAGTATTATTGGATTTTTATGAAAAAACCGGTACCAACTTGATTTTAATCATTTTTAATCATATGAAAGACTAAACAATGTTATCAGAATAAAAATTAGATACATTTTTCTAATATTCTCTATCATACAGTGGTCAATCCTGATCAAAATTTTTTAATCTACTTATTTCTTGGTAGACATTCTTCGCTTATAATTACTTTCTTTAATGGATAGATTAGAAATTGTTGTCAAAACTTTTCACTACAGCCTAATTAGATCCACTATTTTCTAATTTTGGTTGTAGATACATTATAGATCTTCATATTAATAATACTGATATATAATTTTAAAAATAATAAATAAATGTGACTTTAACTAAATGCGTAAGATAGTTAAACTTCAACACTGTTTTGGCGAGTTTTTTTCTCCGATTTTAAAAAACGATATATTAAAGCCGGCCCTTGTATTAAGCCGTCCCATCGAGTGTTTTGTCAATCGATGTAGATAAAATTATTTATTTACACAAAAATCGGAGTTAAAAATTTTTAGTTAAACCCAAAAAGGCCGAAAATATTGTTACGATATTTACTCCTTGTGTTTGATAATTATAAGTTCTCAGTACAGTAACTAAACAATTTTTATTCTAATATTTTTACACAATAAATTATATTTTACAAATCACTTAAAAAGTCACAACAGTATAACACTTCAAATACTTGACTTTAAAAATAAACTTAAACTTTTTCGCGACCGCTGCATTTTTTATATTTATCCAAACTGTTTCTAGAAGATACGCGAGTTTTCGACAAATCGATACCTCTCTGGACACTTTTGGACTTCTCGAGAATCATCCAATGTCTTCTAATATGCTTATTATGCATTTCTCCTAATTGTGGTCGATGCGCTGTCGCCTCAAGGCAAGATCGACAGAGATGGACTCAAAAAAAATCGTAACAATAATTATATTGTAAGCTCGGGTCGGGTGATTGGTATAATTGTTATCAGCCTTTTTAGTACTTTTCAGTTATGACGCCCGTTTTCTTTTGGTGCCCTCATTTTTTTTGGTCGACCTCCTTTTTAATGTTGATTTTTGTTGACTGAGCCTTTTGTCAATTGCCCTCAGTTATGATACTTGGAATTTTTAATAACCTCTTTTTTTGATGCATATAAATTAGCTGTTACAACAATATTAATGAGTTTTGGATATAAGTTTTCACTATAAGTTGGATAAATTTGGATATTTTTCAAAGCAGAAAAGATTGGATCTTTTCCTGTTAAAGAATCATGTTCACCATTGAATTTTTTCTTTTTTTTCTCTTAACATTTTTGTTAACGTTTAATTTTCAATTTTAATTTATTTATTTTTATAACGTTTTCTCTCTTTAAGATTCTTGTGAACATTTTTTTAATTGTAATAAACCTGTATTTATACTTGTAGGTTTTTATTAATTATTTCTAGATGATAAAAAATTTAGATTTAGTAATTTTCTTATAAAATCACGTGGCGCCCTAACGTGGTTTAGTTTCCAGTTTTTCAGATTAAATTGTTATATTAGAAAAAAGGGTGTATAGGACCCCGAACTGATCTATCCATCCTCTCAAATTTAATTCAAGCGAGAAATCAAGAAGTCACGGAACCCCGAGTAAAATACTTTGGTAAATTTTCTGAGATTAAATTAGTTTTGGTTAATAGTAGGTTAAACAATTAAATTTAATTTTAAATACATTAAATTTTTATTTTATACCTAGTCTTAGTTTTTGATTTCTAATTATAGCAGTAATTTTAAATATTTTATTTTTCTTAACACAGTTAAAATAATTAAATATTTTTTTCCTAGATACTAAAAACTTTAAACAGTTTTAATAAAGTTAATTTTAATTAGTAACGAAAATTTGAATAATAATAATTTGAAATAATTTTTGTAAATGTTTTATTAGTTTGATTTCCAGTATTAGTATTATTAGAGTAATAAAGTATGACAGTGACATTGAGCGAAGGGTGTTGGCAGGAAAACAAATGAATGGGGCACTGCATAGCTTTATGAATAACCAGAAAGTGTCAAAAAAGGCACGTCTGGCGGTGCATAGAGGTGTGTTGGTTCCCACACTTATGTATGGTAGTGAATGATGGGTTTGGCAGAAGAAGCATGAAAATAGGATTAATGCTGCGAAGATGAGTAGTCTGAGAAGTATAGCCGGAGTGACTCGGTTGGATAAAGTTAAGAATAGTGAGATAAGAAAACGCTGTGATTTAAAGGAAGATGTGGTCACAAAGATATATAAAGGAATGCTTAGATGGTTTGGACACGTAGAAAGGATGGATGAAGGAAAATTGACGAAACAAATTTATAAGGCGAGTGTGAATGGGCAAATCGGAAGAGGTCGACCTCGGAGAACATATCTCGATCAGATCAACATTGTTTTGAAGAAAGGCCAGGTCAAAAGTACCAACAACCGAAGAGCATGTATGAGAGCACTGATGAAAGTAGAAGAAGTAAAAGATGTGTGTACGAACCGTAGCAAGTGGAAGGAAGTGGTCTCTGCCTACCACTATGGGAAAAAGGCGTGACTTTATGTATGTATGTATGAGTTATAATTTCGTTAAATATAATTGGCGCCCAACATTTGGGGCTAAAGATTTTTTTTCGTATCAGTTTGACCGATCACCCCGAATCTTGGCACATCTAAGAAGTTTTTTTTTATGAAGAAGGTTTTTATGCAACCCATTTAACTTTAACTCGCTACATGATGGCGCAGTGGCGCATCATCTTTTATACCGTTCAACCGATAGCCTTAAAAATTGGTACCTACACATAAATATTTGAATACGGAGAAGATTTACGCGCTACCTACTTTGCTGTAATTGGAAAGACAACGTCTGCCGGGTATTCCTCTAGTGAAATATAAAGTATAACATTGTATTTCATTTTATTTAAAAGTTATTTAAAAAACATTGACCTGGACTAAAAAAAGCACAATATTTAACATGTTAGCAATGGTTTTCTTTTATTTTATGTAGTGTAGGAGACGTACTTCATGGTATTTAAAGCGGATTTTTTTCTTTTTAAATAAACTTTTTGTTACTGGTTTAACAATGGATCATGTTTTATTGCTGAAAAATTGTTTAAATTTGTTTTATTTAGACATTTAAGCAACCAAAATCTTATAAATTTGCACAATTATCTATTTAAAATAGGAAAAACTCTGCTTTAGCTCTTTTGACAACACTCTCTTAAGGTGGTTTATTAATTAAAAAAGTGTTATTGAAGTTTAATTTAGTAAGAGTCAAGTTAAGCGGTAATTTAAAGTTGTAACAACAAAATTCACAAACAAATATATTTTTTTAAATTAAACCATGCATATAACGTATTTTGGTTGATATATGCCAAAAAATAATAGTTTTATCCAATTTAAATATAAATTATTAAATCGGTAACGAGTGAGTTTTTCGTACCAAATAAAAATAGGAAAAACTCTGCTTCAGCTCCTTTGACAACACTCTCTTAAGGTGGTTTATTAGTTAAAAAAGTGTTATTTGCAATCGACGGATATATCCAGTTGTTCTTTTACACTGAATACATTCAGAATACTTTTTGAAGACCTTCATAAAAAAATAATTAGTCCTATATATCCAAGAATTAAAGTTTTATTTATGACACGAACTGATGGCCCATTTTTCACTTATGCCATTGGCTGTTAAGGCATCGTGAAGTTTAATTCAGTAAGAGTCAAGTTAAGCGGTAATTCAAAGTTGTAAACAACAAAATTCACAAACAAATATATTTTTTAAAATTAAACCATGCATATAACGTATTTTGGTTGAAATATGCCAAAAAATAATAGTTTTATCCAATTTAAATATAAATTATTAAATCGGTAACGAGAGAGTTTTAAAAATAGGAAAAACTCTGCTTTAGCTCCTTTGACAACACTTTCTTAAGGTGGTTTATTAGTTAAAAAAGTATTATTTGCAATCGACGAAGATATCCAGTTGTTCTTTTACACTGAATACATTCAGAATCCTTTTTAAAAACCTTCATAAAAAAAATAATTAGTCCTATATATCCAAGAATTTAAGTTTTATTTATGACACGAACTGATGGCCCATTTTTCACTTATGCCATTGGCTGTTAAGGCATCGTGAAGTTTAATTCAGTAAGAGTCAAGTTAAGCGGTAATTTAAAATTGTAAACAACAAAGTTTACAAACAAATATATTTTTTAAATTTAAACCATGCATATAACGTATTTTGGTTGAAATATGCCCAAAAATAATAGTTTAATCCAATTTAAACATAAATTATTAAATCGGTAACGAGTGAGTTTTTCGTACCAAATAAAATTTTTATAAAGTGCATTAGGCAGAGACCCGAACAAAACGTGAGTTAATGGTTTGAAAATTTAATGGCAAATTATTTTGTTTATGTAACTGTCCCGTGCAGTCACTCCTCTATCCACTAATCATTAATTTTATCACGGGCCAACAGAAACAACTCCAGCTAGATATCAATATAAATATATATTTGTTCTAATGGTATACATTATGAATAATAATATTGCTGCGTTTTGCCACGATAAATTAATATTATCTAATTGTTCGAATATTGCCATCAATTAAATTTACTGCATTTTATTTGTCTAATTTATACCACCGCATAAATAATTTAAAAAATAATTTAGATTAAAACACAAAGCAGTTTTCATTATAATTAAAGAGTAAATATTTTTAGTAAACAATGATGGAATATTGCTCTTTTAGAAAAATATTGCGTCTTTTACAACCGATATAAACACATAAAAATAATAAAAGTATTACATGTTTGGTTGTGGAAAAATATTTGTGGAACATAGAAATTTCAATGCAAAACAGAAAGCTGGACTTAACCACAACATTCTAATTTAATTTGTTTCCAGTCCGTTAAAATGTGTTTGTAACGTTACTAATCAGTATGAATCATAGCTCATTTCACCAATATACGACGGTATACTACGGGCGCACTGTGTTGAGAGGTACATTAGTAAATTAAACTAAGATATAAACCTGAAAATGTTTTGTTTATTATTGTGCTTCTGTTTAGAGGTTTTATTTTTATTTTTGCTTTATTGTAAACAGAAATCGTTGATGTAGGTCTCGATGAGTTTTTTTTTTTCAGAAATAGGCACATATTTTAAATTATGTTAAAAGGAAAGGCACCAAAAATAAATTATCGGTACCAATTTAATAAATATGTATGCATTTAGCACTTACAATATTATTAAGCATCAGATAGTCATAATAATCGGAATCACTGTCGTCGCTATCCTCATTCGGATTGTAAATGATAACAGGAGTAACTGCTTCGATGCCGTTTTACCGAACCCACCATTCCTCTATTAAATTTTCACATTTTGTGACACATTTTTCCCAAATTTTAGGAGTGGCAGTATTAAGTGCTCGTTGCTAGGTTTCCAAAACAGCCTTATCACTGTAACCATTAGATCCAATGTGATTGTCATATTCCCCAAATATACTCAATGGGATTAAATTGGCAATGATAATGCGGAAGTCTTAGCACACGATGTCCATAACTGAGTATAATTTGATTCACTTTGTAAATTTCTTCTCTTTCGTGCCTTTTAGCTTTCGATAATAATTTCGGTTTGAAGCAATACTGTGGAAATAAACTATTTTTGTTTGTTAACCATTATTTTCTTTTCTGTACCGTCCAGGAGTTTATTAATTGCTTTTTTAAAATTTTCAAGTAGTACGGAGTATTTCTAATACAATGACAGATGGTTCATGAAAAAATGGTAACAAAAATATCTGTATTTATATTGTAATGATAATCAGCCGATTTTAATTTTAAAGAAAATAAGAGATCCGCCCCATTAACAAAACCATGCTTTCCACCTGAATGCACAATAATGTGTCTTTTTTTCTTCTACCATTTACCATTTTATAAATAATTTTTTTAAGTAAGTAAAACAAATCAAACTAAAAAGTGAAAAATAAATTATATTTTCTTCTTTCTTCTTTAGGTGCCCTGTCCTTCTCGGACGTTGGCAATCATCAGCGCTATCTGAACCTTGTCTACAGCTCGGCGGAACAATGTGGTAGTGCTCACTCCATACCATTGTCTTAAGTTTTTTAGCCAGGATATCTTTCTTCTACCCGCGCCTCTTCGTCCTTTGATCTTCCCTTCTATAATCAGCTTTAAAAGTCGAGTTATTCCTTAAGATGTGACCAAAATATTCCAGTTTGCGCTTTTTTAGTGTAAACAGAACTTCCAGCTGCTTGTCGAGGCGTTGAAGTACATCGGTGTTACGCACTCTTTCTACCCAGGTGATTCTTAATAGCCTTCTGTACGTCCACATTTCAAAGGCCTCCAATTTTTTGCACATCGCATGTTTAAAGTCTAATTTTCCATTCCATAAAACAGTATGCTGAAACCGTAACAGCGAAGCATTCGGACGCACAGAGGCATGCTTAAATTTTTGCTGCAAAGTACCTTACGCATCTTCAGGAACGAAGCACGAGCTTGTTCTATTCTGGCACGAATCTCCTGCATGCCGTCCCACTTCTCATTTAGTTAACACCCAAGATATTTAAAAGTTTCTACTTGCTCAATTCGTTGACCGTTAATTGCCAGGTGTCCGTCTACGTTGTTTGATTTGCTAACTGCTAGCCACTTTGTCTTTCTCACTTCAGGCTGAGTCCGGCCTCTGAGCCTGCAGCCGTCACGCAGCTTACCAGTTCCTGCAGTCCTTCCAGTGAGTCGGCAACAAGAACCGTGTCATCCGCATACCTCAGATTGTTGATATTAATCCCATTGATAGATATCCCCTCGCCACATTCATCCAAAGCTTCTTGAAATATCCTGTTGGAATACAAATTAAATAACAGTGGTGATAAAATGCATCCTTGACGAACGCCTCTCAGGATTTTGATCTCGTCGGACGCGGTGTTATCGATTCTTATGTGAGCACTTTGGTTCCAGTAAAGGTTGGCTATTATTCTAAGGTCTCGTTGTTCCAGTCCTATTTCTCTAAGAATGTTGATTAGTTTTTCGTGTTTAACTTTATCAAAGGCTTTTTCGTAATCGATGAAACATGCGTAAACGGTCACCGACATGTCCCGGCACCTTTGGATAAGAACCTGTATGCTAAATAGTGCCTCCCTTGTTCCAAAGCCATTGCGAAAACCAATTATATCTAGTTTAAAAAAACTAAATAACACGCTTTTAGAGTAAATGAAAGTAAAAAATAATTCTTAACACAAAATAATAAAATTACTAACGAGAAAATAATTTCACTCAAAAAAAAATTAATGTTACTGCTTTGTATGACATTTTTAAACTAACTCTGCGTTTCGGAATGAAAGCACCCCACGATTGTGGCATCAATTTTCTCGTCAGCAATTTTATTTCTATGTTATTTCTTACTTTTTAGTTTGATTAACTGTAAAAGCTGTTTTAGTTTTTTTAAACTATAATTGATGGTATTATAAGTGAATAGTGTTTTATTATTGCAATTAAGTTTTGAAAAATGGAAACTGCAGCAAATGTGTATAACACAGATTAAGAAAAGTAAATTAATAAAATTGTACAACTTAATACAAGTATTTACTATTTACATTTGTTTATTGTACATGAGATTTGAGTGTTAACTAATTATTTTACTTTTTAAATTATAGGGAGACAATAGTGAAATCATGTGTTCAGAGTCCAGAAGAGTATGGAAAGCGCAAACGTCAGAGTGCAAACAAAAACCGAAAACCAATTCTCAACACCAACAACAATTCCGGCAGAATCAAAATAAAACGAGCGAGCCTTACATTAGTCGCATATGATGTATATTATTTGACATCTTACCTTAGTAATAAGCAATTTTATTCTGTAAAAAATGGGTCAGGTATTATAAACTTCAAAATTTAAAAAATCTAAATACTGAAATATTTTATTCGAATAATATTTTTATTATTACTTGCTTGAATTTTTTATCAATGATATGCACTTTGTTGAGACAAATTATTAACAGTAAATATTTATTTATATAGTTCACGTATATAACAGCAAACTTTATACACAACACTGTAACTTAAGTGCACAGCTGATGGTTGACAGTAACGACCTCTCGGAAAAATGGTTAACGGCTATCTGACGGCCAACTCTACCACCGCGCGCTTATTCGTCATATCAAATAACGCGTGCTTCCGCGACTTCCTATTACACACTACCTGTTACATTTACGAAATAACTCCCACAAATTGCAAGAAAGCGAGATGAAAGATGTTACACATCTGTTACACAGTCCGTCCCATTTCATGAAATTACTCCTACAAATTGTAATATTAAATGAAACTTTCTCATGTTATTCGTTTCTTTAGATTATTTGCCTTGAAACAATAATATAAAATAAAAATTGAAACGTACAGATTTCATTTTGAATTACATTCAGAGTTGAAGAAACTTCGTTCCTTAGGGGAGTCCCCCGACCACACAGCTTTTTTAGAAGTTATTGTTGTTCTTTAATTTTTATATTTATTTTATTTTTAAAGCCGTTATGGTTAAAATAAAAAAAATTTTATGAAATAAATTATTTGATCTCTTTTAGAAGTCGTAGTCTCTTTCCTGATTTATTTTTTAGAAGTTAATGTGATGTTTTTAATTCGTGGAATATTAATTTTATGTTCAAAGCTGTTACGGTAAAAATAAACACATTTTTAAAAGAGAAATGGATACGTCGTAGTCTTTTCACTGATAAGTCAGACGTACACACCGTCGTAACAGTTTCATACTGATTGGTAACTTCGACGAAGTGGGGACAATTTAAATTAGAGTGTTGCATTTAATTACTAAATTATTAATCGCAAAAATTAAATATATTTTATACTGGTCGACTCCGTTCAGCTCTCTGTTTTGTATTGAAATTTTCATATTTGACAAATATTTTTCCCCATCTGTTTAAATAATATTAATTTGTTTTAAGTTAACCTGAGTACTGTTTATTAAATAATAATTTTAGGATGGTTAAGGCGATATATTTCGTACATTTTTAAAGAGTTAGGAGTTTGAAAAAGTCGTCTTTCACGCCGCTGTTTTATTTTAATCCGACCCCACAAAATCCACTAAAGCCCCCCAAACAAAGAGTAGAAAGTTAGTCGAAAGGGTCCTCTCTCTCTCTCTTTATATGTGTATGTGTGTGTTTGTATATCTTTCTAGGACACAAACCCTTATCTGTCTATGTCCATTCGGTGATCTTTTGATAGTACATGAAAATATATTCGGCCAAAGCCTTACAGTGGTCGGCGATCCGGAAAAACTATGTCTCGCTGCGGGAAAAGTTTTCACTTTGCGACAGCGACAAAAGGATAATCAGGATCACTACCAAACTTATAATCCTCGTGAAACGGGATTAAATCCGACGATATTTTAATTCGATTTGATGGAATTGTTTCGTTTATATTTTAGGTCCAACTTAATTTTTGTGAAGGGGTTCTGACCCGATGTGAGCATTGCGGAAAAGTTACTCATCTCCGGGGGCAAAATACAGGTACGAAAAGCTTCCGGACTGGATTAAATAAACTTTTGACTGGATTTTCCAGCTTTATTTATCAATACCTGCAGCAAATTAAACGTTTAAATATTAGTTTATAAAATATAATGTGCATTATGTATTAGTTAAAACAATTGTAACTTTAAAATTAATACAAGGTGCATTAATTTTGTCGGTTCTCTGCGAAAATTTTGGTTAGTGTTAAGGATTAATTGCTGTAGAGGGAAAGAATAGCAATCTTTACAGATGATATTTAAAACAGAAAATAAAAGAGACATAGTAAATTGTCGAGCCTTTCTTTTATAACGTAGACAGCAATGGTATTGTTGTGCAAGCTTTTTCTTAATTTGGGCTTAACCGATTCAATACAAAATTCCCAAATCTCCTTACTAATTTGGCACACAAGACTTCTACTCCTACGTCGCTGACTATGTTCTTCATCGACAACAAGCTTTTAAAGTTGCTTTTTCGATCGCGACCAAGCTCGAAGATTTTTAAAGAGTCGACAATGCAGAAATTTTATGGGAAACTGCCAGAATTTACTATATGAAAGTGGCTAACCATTTAGAAGGGGTTGCTGAGTCAGTCAGTTAGTGAATGAGATAGGTTTTCGAACCGTGAAAGTCATAAGCGCGGTGTGAATTTATTTACATATATAAATGTGTTAAATAAATAAGTAAATAGTTATACATTAAAAGTGTATATTTTAGTAATTGAAGAATGTAGTTAATTTAAGTTGAAACATTACCAGAAAAAACGTTTTATTTTTTGCCACAGCAGCAGGAAATTGTACCACCCTGTGAGTTTATTAAAATTTTAATTCCGGAAAAGAGAAGTTGTCGTCTAGAGCAAAAGGTAACAGGAACGAGGTTGTGTATGAGTTAACACAATAGCGATTAATTGTAGAACAAAAAGCTATGAGTTTGTTCCGAATTTCCATAGAAAGCCAAACCTTGTAGGACCAAAAGTGGAAAATTATTCATTCTTGACTGTTACCGCCGCTGCCGGGGGGTAGGTGAGGAGGGTTGAAATAGAGGGCAAAACAAAAGTAAAACGGAACCTCGTTTATATCAAAATGCCATATAGGGTAGATTTACGAGGCCGGGGAACGACCCACCGAATTTTTTCCCATCGATAATAGCGGATTTTTTCGGTATCATTCTACTCGATTTAACGTTATGGCTTCTAAACGCCCATCGTCCTCGCGGAATGTTTATATGTTTAATTCTTACGCTACCATGTTTTTTTAACTGGCTTAAGTATTTTTTTTCGTTTAATCTATTATTGGACATTAAAAAATAACACAAATTAAAAAAAATTCTTTTTAAATTTCATAGCTGAAGAGTGTACAAATAAAAAGTACGTTTTTTACAATTAAAAAAAGGGTTTTTCTAAAGGTAAATAATAATAATTTAATAATGAAAAGTATCAAAACTACTAATTTATATTAATTACCGGTTGAGGAGCCATGCAATAGTGTTTAAAAAAGGGCCATAATAGAAAGAAGTACTGCGGGTTCGTACAGAGAGCTGATTTTTAAATATTAAGTTTAAATTATAAATATAAGTATAAGGAATTAGCTAAACGTATATCAAGAGATTCTTTAAAAAAGAATAGCCACTCACCTGGTTTTCGTAGTTGACTCTTGGACGTTTTGGTACCTAGAATACTATACTACTATACCTTTGTTTGCGATTATTTGTAATAAATAATTAATTCTTTGTCAGTTATAACGATAAATCTTAGAATGTTTACAAATGTGTCTTAACGAAACAAAAAAATAAATCATTAGAAAGTGTTCCTCGGTTTGTCTTTTTTCATTCCCCGGGAGTCTGGTAAGACACAAATGCGTCCTTTTTAATCACATATGTGCTTTAAATCGGCATACTCCTGTAGTGTCAAGTGACCCAAAGAGATCTATTTTTTTACGCGTCAAATATTATTACACCATATTATTATTTAGCAATAATAAATTAGGGCAACTCCCAGGAAAGATTTCACAATAATATTTCTCAAAGGTGTTTGTTTTTGTGCACATGAAATATCTCCCTTAATTCCGTATTAGAATTAATGTTTGATAAGCCATTTTAAACATTATTTTTCCCTCCAATAACGGAAAATAAATTTAATAAGTTTTAGTTTATTTCCAGTAAAAAAAAACAAATTTGTCATTTAAAAAAATTACTTTTTTTATAAATAAGTCCGTATGTTTAAAAATATCTTTGTTTGTGTTAAATTTATAAGGGCAAAAATTAAACGATGATCATGCTATAACCTCCCACATTATTTTTAAAAAAGTATAGAAAAATATTTCTTATACAAAGGGAACTGGGAAAGTTTTGCAATATGACTTAACCATGTGGCGCAGGAGTCTGAGTGTTGGTGCATGTTCAGACGTGTTCATACTTGCACACTATCCGCTGCACATTTTCATTATCGATTAAAAATATATTATTTAAAACATGGCAAATTTTTTGTTACCACTCCAACTACTATTTTTTGGTTAATTTTTGGGGAACGGAAACTTCAATGTGGCATTCGTTTAACACTTAACGTCCAAATAATTGTTTTTTTTTAGTTCTAAAATTCAAACCACGCCGGTTAAGATTAGCCAGAAACCTTATGGGTTGCCATAAAATAGGGCAACACTTTTATCGTGTAATGTCAATGCAAAAATAAACCTGTTACGTTATAGTACGACTATTAAATAGTCATATTTTATTTTACGTTAAAAAAAATCCCTTCGTTTTTGTATTTATATTTGTTCATCCACCGAATTTCCCGAGTGAAAAAAAAAACAAACTCATTAACAACTTTCGATCTGACCATCGAGGGCTGGTTACGATTAAGGATCCGCCTTCATTCATTCGTGGATAAGTTATTGGATCTGCCAGGGAAAATTATCCGCTTTTCTTTTCCTACACATTATTCTTTTTGATACGCTCCATATCAGACGATTTCTACAAATTTTCTGCCACTTACTCGTATTTTCAATCAGCGAAATTTCCGCTACTTTTTTTTTAACAAGATATTCTTCTTGGTTTATTTTCTCCCGATGTTACCAATTTTGTAAGGTATGCATAAAATGGAAAAAATGCATTTTTGTCTTGAAAAAACAAATATACTTGTAGGATTTTGATATTAATTATAATAAGCCGCGTTCTAAAACTTTTTAAAAATATTGTATACCTGCGCAGAAACCATTCTAGAATTAGTTTCATAAGACGGGCGGTACCAAATGGGCGGAAATTAAAAACAAAAGTTGCTAAATTTGTTGCTAATTTGTTGCTGAAAAACCATACTAAAGTAAATAGATTTTTTTTTAAAGTTACACTGAACATGATAACTTAAATTGCAATTTTTGCCTTATAAATAAACTATTTATTTATTTAATTTTGTTGCTCGTCGCAGAAAAGATTGTTAAGGTCCCTAGAGTCATCAACAAAATGGAAAACTGGAAATCGGATGAGTTTTCGACTGGTGTACTCAAAACCCGTCCATACCAGCTTAAATCAGTATTTTTATCATTAAAATAATCGAATTAATTTTTGCTCAATGGCTTGATAATCGCTGATGCCTGAACAGTCAACAACAAAATCGATAACCTAAGATATAATGGTTTTTAAATTAGTTGCTGACTGTTCAGGCATTAACAATAATCATTTTAATTTGTTTGTTGGTATACCGGTCAAAAACTCATCCGATCTTGGGTTCTCAAATTTGTTACCAGCTTTTGAGACATCACCGATCATTACTCTAATGAGCAACAAAATGACATTTGTTATTTAAATAACGAAAATAGCAAAGTAAGCTGCCGTGAACGGTTTCTGAGTATACCGGTCAAAAAAACCTAAGATCTCAGGTTTTTTCATTGATCCATCGTAGAAGACAACTAATGAACTTTGTAATAAAAAATTGCCCCTAACAAATCGTTTACAGCTGTGACTGTGCTACAACAGATTTGACTACATGCATTTTTCCAGGATACAATTGGATATGGCATTCACCATATACAGATATGGAAAAAAACGTTATGACGTTAGCAATCAATATGAAACTGTTAGCGACGGTATGTACGTCTGACTTATCAGCGAAAAGATTACGACGTATGCAATAGATCTCTTTTAAAAATGTGTTTATTTTTACCACAACAGCTTTGAACATAAAATTAATATTCCACAAATTAAAAACATCACATTAACTTCTAAAAGTTGTGCAAAGCAATAGCCAAATCAGTAAAACATGGAATTTTGTGAAACCATGATGAAAAAGCAAAAAGAAAATTACGTTTATTCACAAAACATATTATTTACAATGTACACAAGATCGAATTATTTTAAAAAGTTTCCATTAATTTTGGTGACATTTGTTTTTAAAAAGGTAGTTGTTCAAGTTACAATGCCAAAAAGTGACACAATTTCCCCAAATCACGTTTCCTGATTATTTAATATACACGTGGTACGATTACGTGGCCTCCTAGATCATCAGATTAACCTAGAAATGATTTTTTTCGACACGAATTTAAGTAAAATAAACATCTTAGTAGATTAAAAAAAATGTATCCAACGTTGTGCTAACCAACCATTTTAAAAAGAAAAATTATTTAATCTCTTGTATACGTCGTAGTCTTTTTCCAAGTTAGACGTACACACCGTCGCTAATAGTGTTATAATGATAAGTAAGGTCGCAAATACATGTTGACGAAGTGGGAACAATTCGTGTAGTTAATTACTTGATCATTTATTGCAAATATTTATTAAATTTTGTGCTGGTCGATTGGATACCACACACGTTTTGTATTGAAATTGCCAATTTCTTTTTTTGCTTCATTCTTGATTTTGGGCGAATCGCCTGTTTATTCTTCGTCAACTTGCCTATTGCTCTGCATTCAGGTTGTAACTTTATCTCTTTCGAGGAAGCCCTAAGGTCCTGCGCCTCCGTTGTGATTTATCCTATTTATGTGTTCATTTCACTCTTTTTTTTTTGTTTGATACCCAGCATGAATGTCTTGTAATTCTCATGTACTTCTTATACTTTCACTTCTTTGCCTGTTAAAAAGTGTTTTACCAGTAATTCTGCTGAGTATTTTCATTTCGGTTGTTTTTAATAGTCGTTTAGTTTTCGATGTTTCTGGTCTAATTTCTGCTGTATATGTTATGATAGGTCCTACTGTTGTTTTGTAGATTCTAGTCTTGACCTTAATCTATGTGTTTATTGCTATGTTTTTTAAATATTTCATCATATCTGTTTATTTGTATACCAGTTAAATTGGTTCACTATTAGATATTTTACTTTCGAGAATTCGGAAGTTTATTAAAATGTTTAAAATACTTATTCGATGTTATTTCCTAACAAGAACCTAAAAATGGTAAATTTCACATACGGCATAAAGTTTTTTTATCCAAACTTAACTATCTACTTTTGACCCAACAGATGCTTCCGAGATTATTTCAATTGTATACTATCATTGGTCCATATTTTGGTTGGCCATTCATAGCTACATACTTTCGTAAGAGGTAAGAAATTAAGCGGCAAAAGCAGCACGAACCTCAGCTTACCTGAACGATACAATCCTCCGAAACAAATATATCGGAATCGAAACCTAATCCCAAATCTACAAGGCGGTCATCCGACCTATATTAACATACACAGCGGAAACTAGACCAGATACATCGAACACAAAGAGAATATAAGAAACCACCGAAATGAAAATAGTGCGCAGGATCGCTGGATAAACACTTTTTGACAGGGAGAGAGGCGAGGACACTAGGAGAACATGTAAAATAAACAATGTAAATGAATGGATACTGGAAAGAAAGAGAGAGTGGAACGAACACATAGACCGGATGAATGACGACAAAATAGTCAAAATAACTAAAGACAAGTCACCCTTAGGGCGCCGAGGCGTTGGAAGACCCCGCAAGAGATGGAGCGACAACCTTTCTAATAATTGAACGGCAGAGGATACGAAGAAAGAAGAAGAAGATACTTTCGTATAAAGTTTTTTTAACCAACCTCAACTATTCACTTTTTTACAAGAATTTTAAACGAAAAGATGCTTTCGTATTGAATAAAATTGTGAAATCTCATTGGTCGATTCTTTGGTTAGAAATTTATAGCCATACTTACATGCATTCAGGACAATTCGTTTAGAAAGTTTGTTTACCCGTTTACTCTTTATCGTTTTATATCATTCAAGAACTTTAATTGTTTACGGATATCTTAAAAAATAATACAGTTGGCATTTTCCTAACAACGCTTTACAGTAAGAGGATAATTTATCCAACGCAAGTGCCTCAAATAATAAAATAGTCAGTAATGCTTTATTGCGTTGACCATCATATTACAAATTTGCTCATTACTCCGTTTTGGAAAATGTAATTACGTTGTAAACTACAGACAGCATCCTGTTGTCTGATTTTGTGGTATGTTGTGTATTTGTTCAAATAAATTGGCTTTTGCACACGCGATGTAAATTTAATTGACCATTTATGTCTATTTTATGCGATTTGAGCCGGTTGGTGAGTACTTTTCAAACAACACTTTAAATATCATAAACTCCGGAATATGTATAATAAAATATACTTATTATTGTTTCTAAGTAGCAATAACTAACGCTAAGAATCATAAGCATCCAAGCAATATGTTTCAAAAATAATCACTAAAACATATTAATTACTATGCTAAAAAAATATGCAGTAGTTGAAATACACACATGAAAATAATTTGGAAATTTTCAACTTAAGTTTTGCAGTTAATAAATTAAAACAAGCTAATTTTGTTAAAGTTTATTTAAACCACAACCTATATCTTCCAAAAATTATTATTTTTGCATCGTCTTTGCATAAATAGAACCAACTTAATCATTTTTTGTGGAGGTATAGCTGTAAAATTTTAAATATTTCTTGAAGGTCTTGAACACCACTTAAAAGTTTTCGTTGAAGCATATCTCGTACATCCTTTATTGGATTTAGGTACGGTGATTGTGTAGCCTAAGAAAATACTTCAATAATGTTATTATCAAAAAAACTAGTCACTGTTGTAGCAAAATATGGTCGTGAATTATCATGCAGTAGTAAGAAATTTTCTTTGGTGGTTGCAACATATGGAGGCATAACTGGTCAAAGTATTACATCAATGCAATGCAAAAAGCAGTGCGATTAAGACTAATATCTCAGAGGACTTTTTGTCCATTTCACACTTTCAAAAATGCCAATAGTTCCTAGCATTTGTTTTAAATGGTATTTTTATATGGTTAGTTGAAAATACAATATTATGTAATACCTATACCCTTGTATTAATATTTATATATAAACTATTATACACTGCGCGTAAGAGAAAACGTGCCACCCCAAAAATTTGTGAAATTTTTACTTATTTCTTATTTTTTAAATAAGGGGAATGGGTTATTATGTATACCGAGAGGGCATACCGACCCTGTATAGAGGATGAACAAATTTTTGAAACCTTAGAAACGATACAACAGTCAATTACTTGTCAAGCACTAATCGCCTGATTGAAAATTTCGAAAACTGCATGTACGTTTATAATTATTTAAAAAGTTTTCTTTGTAACATTTATGGTGGTTTAAAGTTTGAGACGTATCTTTGTAATACAGTAGCCTTCACAGAGTTAAGTTTAAATCTTAACAATGGATGAAAATTATCGAAGGGCTGTTGAGATTGAAACTTTGCTGGCAATTGAAACAAGTCAACGGGATAAAGCGAAACGTTTGAATGTTGGTCGTTTCACTGTACAAATAAAACACCAGCAGATTTAAAGACTGGTTCTTACCAACTGCAGCCCGGTACGGGTGCAAAGCGAAAAACAACAGCTCAAGAAGATCGCTCTCTTAAGATTGCTGCACTGCGAGACCAAAAGCAAACCACTAGAATGCTCCAAAGCGGCCTTTAGCAAGCTCATAGAACAGCAGTCAGCATGTCTACTGTTTCAAGACGGTTAAAAGCAAATGGTTTAACAGCTTGCAGTCCAGCTAAAGGACCCTTGCTTACTAGAGCTCACAGAAGACGCAGACTTGAGTTTGCCCGTGAATACATGAATTGGACAATTGATGATTAGAAAAAGTTATTGTTCACGGATGAGTCTAGAATGTGCCTTTATGGTTAATATGAAATAAATAAGGTGAACAGAAGAGCCAGAGAACGGTATGCTGCCTGTACGCGGTTACCAAGGGTTGCTTATGGGGGTGGCTTAGTAATGTTTTAGGCAGGTATTTCTTTTAAGGCGCACACGGGTCTCTTCGTGATTGACATTGATATATTGTAGAGATCCTAGAAGACTATGTGCTAACATTTGCTGGGTTTGTTGGTAATGGTTTTCTGCTAATGCAAGATAACGCGCGACCGAACACGGTAGATTGGTAACGAAGTACCTTGAAGAGATTGGTATTGTTAAAATGAAATTGCCCGCGCAAAACCCAGATATAAATCTTATTAAGCATATGTGGGATCAGCTCAAAAGGCGTGTAAGACGTCGTATACCTGCTCCAGCAGCACGTGAAGAGCTCCGATTGGTCCTTTTTGAGGAATGGACCGATTCCGTTCTATGCCCACTCGTATAAGAAGTGTCATCCAGAATCAAGGTGGTAGCACACCTTATTGAAGAGTGAGCCCCGTTATTTCTTGTCTCCAGTTCAATTATTGTTGTGTAAACTGAATGTATTATTTTATTTTTTAATAAACTAATAAATTTTTAAATATTTGCTTACTTTCTGTGTGCAACCCTTATAAACATTATATGACATGCTAACTGCTATATTGAATAAATACACAATACATTTATTACAACAAAAATAGGCTAAATTTCAAAAATTGGATAATTTCAAAACATTTTGGGGTGAACCGTTTTCTTTGACGCGTATATTTATATTTTTTTCATGTGGTTATTAGAACAATAAATTTACAAATACCAACTAATCTCTGCAACTTGCGATTCTAAGAAATGCTTTACTATATCTTGACAGACAATTGTTTTGCATCCTATTGCTTTTTGCAAGCTCTGCTACACAGCGATTTGTAATATTTTTCCAGCTAACCCAAAAACTTAATTTCAAAAGACGAAAAAAAAATATTTTTTGGGTTAAGATTTTTTAAAAACGTTTAAATTTATTTAAATTTTGCCCGACGCTTCGTATCAAAATGTAAACGCAAAGCAAAAATTCTCCATTGCATCCCCGTCATTTAAATAATCCGCAGCAGCTGAAGGTCATTAAAAAACCCGCTTTTTTACGTTCGCATTCAGGAAAAACTCCAAATGAAATACGTTTGACACAAACAACGCAATGAATGAAGATTAAAAATGTAAAGAGTCATTTGAAAGGAGGCAGGTCGCCATCTGGTGTCTATTGAATCGGAAATTGCTTATTTGGCAGGACACTGTACGTGTCGCAGATTATGAAAACGAATAATTGGTAGTGCTCTGGTAAAAAGTGTGTTTGGAACAGGCTTTTTTATTATTTTTTTTATTATTTTAAAGTACATTTATATTTAAAAAGATTTCAATTTCAATAAATCAAACGAGATATTTAAAATTAAATTTTTTGGATAATTTTAAAATCGATAATAACATCATTAAAATCAGTATTTAGGATAAATAAAGTTTATGGATTTAAAATTCTTATTTATTTGTTTAAATCACACAGAGTGCGACCTCTGGTGTCAAGTATTTGAACCGTTTATTAAGCGAACAAAAAAAAGCATTATCAAAGTTCTCCACCAGGAGCTGTTGGTTTTAGGTTAGGACCTAAGGTCTAAGAAAAGTGAGTGTTAATAAAAATTCCCGTACCGAACAATGGTTTACACCGGAAGTGAAAGCTCTAGCCAAGGAGAAACGTGAAGCATACCTAAGATATAGGACTAAACAAACACCGGAAGGAGAGAACCAGTACATCCAAACAAGAAACAGAGTCAACACAGAAATCAGAACCATAAAACGAAACTTCTGGGCAAAGTTTACCTCCGAAATGAAGCACGACCTATACGGAGCACAAAGAAAGGTATGGGGAATGCTAAAAAAAAAGAAACTCAAAATCGTGAAATGTACACGAACACTACAAATTGATGAAAAATGAAAAACCTACTTTAAACAACTGTACACAGATATACCCAAAAATAAAAACAGAAAAGAGATTAATGAAGAAGGCGAAGAAGCTAAAGAACGACAGAATGACACAATGAAAGAATGACAATGAAACAGACAAAGAAGATTAAAAACAAGAAAACACCCGGACTAGATGAGATACCAAACGAGTTATTAAAATATGGGGGACACCAGCTATCTAACGAAAGAACTTACAAAGTCCCAAATGATTAAAAAAAAGAAAATAACCATTCCCATATTCAAAAAGGGGGTAAAAATCCCTAGAAAACCATAAAGGCATAACCTTACATCGCTAAAAATGAAAGTTCATGGACAAGACGCCACTCCGAAAGACCTCCAAAGAGATGGATGGATTCATGGATCTCAACATCTCAAGAGAATTAAGTTGGAAAATACAGGCCTAAGGCCTACAATATGAAGAATAAAAAAGAAAAAGAGCTTAGGTTGGGTTAGGCTAATAATATTCGTTATTAATTAAGGTAGCAAAAGTAAAAGAATAAGCCCAACCTAACACCAACAGTACCTGGTGAACATTGATAATGCGAAGACGTATTAGAAAAGACCCCAAGTGAGTTTTGATTATCTCATTGGGCTTATTTCATACCTGTACGCTAGTTATTAATTTTTTTTTAAACATGCAGCGAGTTACCAAAGCTATTCATGTAAAGTCCTATTTATTTTTCAAGTGCACTTCTTATTGTGAAGGCAGTGTTTTTTTAAACCAATTAAAAAATTCTTTGAGACAAAAAAAAGTATACATATATACATAAAGTCACGCCTTTTCCCATAGTGGTAGGCAGAGACCACTTCCTTCCACTTGCTACGGTTCTTACACACATCTTTTGCTTCCTCTACTTTCATCAGTGCTCTCATACATGCTCTTCGGTTGTTGGTACTCTTGACCTGAGCTTTCTTTAAAACAAGGTCGACCTCGACCGACTTGTCCATTCACACTCGCCTCATAAATTTGTTTCGTCAATCTTCCTTCATCCATCCTTTCTACGTGTCCAAACCATCTAAGCATTCCTTTATCTATCTTTGTAACCACATCTTCTTTTACACCACAGCGTTTTTTTATCTCACTATTCTTAACTTTATTCAACCGAGTCACTCCGGCTATACTTCTCAGACTACTCATCTCCGCAGCATTAATCCTATTTTTATGCTTCTTCTTCCAAGCCCAACATTCACCACCATACATAAATGTAAGAACCAACACACCTCTATGCACCGCCATACGTGCCTTTTTTGACACTTTCTGGCTATTCATAAAGCCTCATTTATTTGTTTTCCTGCCAACACCCTTCGCTCAATGTCACTGTCATAATTTCTATCTTTAGTTAATTTTGAACCCAAGTACACAAATTCATTAACTTGTTCCACTCTTTCTCCCTCAATCAAAACTCCACAGTTTGTCATACTTTTTTCTCTTTCAAAAACCATTACTTTCGTTTTGCTCACATTTATTTTCATCCTTTTGATTTTTAGGGAATCATGCATAACATTAACCATCGCCTGCAACTCCTCTTCAGATAACGCTAATATGACTTGATCATCGGCGTAAAGAAGTCATTTGACGATCAAATCATTCATTTTTAATCCATACGCACTCTCTTTCAGATCTTTTAAACAACGTATGTATAAGTTAAACAGCCATGGCGAAATCACACATTTCTTTTTCACACCTTTTTCGATGTTAAACCAGTCCGTGCAAGCTCCGTTTATCCTAGCAGTGGAATCCTCGTAAAAAAAATTTTAATAGTTTATTTACAATCTGCTCAATAATACAACAGTATTAAGAAAATTTGTTGGATGAACTGTGATTTGCATGGATACCGTCGATCAACGATTCTCAATGTCTTTACCTAGTACCTAGGTCTTCCTGTTAAGGCAACTGGCATTTAATGGTCGTTATTACAGTTCTTTTATGATTTGACTAACGTGTGCAGAGTTTCTTTTTTTAATTCAAGTGTAAGTTAATGTCATCTCTGACAAATGAATTTTCAAGGCGGTATGTATGGTTAGGTTTGAAATATACCAGGGAGCTACTTCTATAATTTAAATGGTTAAAGAGTTAAAGTTACGGAGAATTTTGATGTGAAAGGGGTTTGCAGTAGGCTTTAAAAATATCTTGTAGAGAAGTGTTTTAATACTAAATAATTGCTGTAATTTGAAAAAACCAAGATAATGGTGGTTACAAAATTCCCACAAAATCAAAACCATGTAAACGTGACAGGAGCAAACACCGCAATAAAAAATATGCAAAAATATAAATATCTAAAATCCTGAACAGAGCAATCAAGTGAAGTCGAAACTTGGACTCTTAAGTAGAATAACAAGGACAAACTACAAGCTTTTGAAATAAGACTTTTAAAGCTTCTAATGGTTGGTTTGACAAGTTTTGTTCGAGTGTCCAATATTTTTGACAAAGAGAGTGACAATGAATTAAAACTTACTACAGCTACGAGTAATATGAATGAAGTGTAAATGTGCTCTCATCAGAAAACAAAACATTTCTATCATTTGTTCACAAAAATACGTTTTGCTGTCCTAATCGTCTTTTATGAGCTCCTTAGTTGGCATTTTTTTATAGGGATGCATTTTACTTTCCTTTAATATTCGAAAAATTGATGTGTGGCTAATGTTGAACAGTGAGGCTGCTTTTCGACCAGAATTATGTGGGTTTTCTTGAAACTTAAGCATAACATCCAATAGGTATGGGACATTGTACATGAATTATGTCTAGAATTATTTAAAGAATCCAAAAAATAAATAATATACAGGGGGTTGTATTTAAAATAAGAATGTTGGTATCGGCCACTGTTACATGCAACACCCTATATAATTATTATTTTTTTGAAAAAAATGCGCATCTAAAAATACAAATCGACGTATCCAAGCGTTTTTCTCAACACGCTCTCATTTATTCGTTATCGAATTTATTCCATTTGGTTGTTCCACACTGTATACGATAATTAACTTTAACTTATTTAGCGACAACTCTACACGACGGACAATTTTTTTTGCATTGGTGTCCATTATGTAATGTATTACACTGTACTTCTCTCAATCTTGGGCATTATTGTAAATTGGCCACATTCGGCCGAAGAACTCGGCACGCAGATCAGTCTCACCCATTTACTCTCAAGATTGACACTACAAGGACCAATCTTCATCAAGAATCCTTCTTTTACAGGGTTGCTACGGAATGGAATAAGCTTCCAAAATCAGTTTTTCCAGAGAACTATGACCTGCAATTTTTTAAAAAACGTGTCCACAATCATTTCCTTTCTATAACCCCTTCCCCTTCTAATAGTCGCAGTGCGGGCCGTCCGCGACACACACGATAGGTCTACCCTTTTTGCGACTATTTTCATAAAAAAAAAAATATGCCAAAAGAGTTTAAAGTAATAACAAATAATTGGGTACATAAATCCTTTTATCTGGTATGGGTGGTGCAAAAACCAAGTGCTGCAGAGATTTTAATCTGATAAATTTTTTTGCCTGGTATAGAAGTTAAAATAAATATCAGCACAAATAAATTTCTTAAAATTATTATTTTGTTTTGGATACTTTGATTTTAGAATAATCAACTTATATTGATATTTTGTTGATACGTGATATTTGAAAATATTTTGACGTTTTAAATTTACCCCCTTATCCTTCCGTATTTTAGACCAATTGTTACAAAATTTCAAACACCATTATCCATGAAAAATCACATTCTTTCGTTCGCAAATACGTTTTGGTCTCAATATCTCGCCAAACTATTTTTAATTTTTGTCTAATTAATCATCATCCGGATGAAAGAAATGATCATTTATCAAACTCTTTATAGAAGCTGTTATTTTTTATTAACACTTCTAATCCCCTTTGCCAGCCCCCTTTAATGCCCGACCCAGAATTCAGCTGCGTTGATGTCAATCCGATGATTAAATTTTCGTGCAAAAAATTCTCGGCGTGCCGGAAAACACCAGCGACGTACGCGCTTGTATCAACAATATTGTTACTTGTTTGTCAATATAGGTGCCAACAGAGCACAAACATTTAATAAGACCAATCTCAGGGTAAATTCCGTTTAGGTCACTTCGTTTAAACCATCTCTTTAAACTGCTAAACTTTATTCTTCTTCTTACAGTGTATTGCTTTCTCAAGCGTTGACAACTCCCATATTGACTACTTCTTTGTATCTATCTCTATCTTGAGCTGCGTGAAAAAGTTCCTTGCAATTAAACCTATCCATTGTCGAAGATTTCGAAGCCAGGATAGCTTTTTGCGGCCTATCCATTTTCCCCCCCGATCTTGCCATTTAGAATAAGCCGAAGCAGACTATAACGTGGTCCACGCATCACATGTCCCAAGTATTCCAGCTTGCGACGCTTGATGGTAGTTAAAAGCTTTTTATCGTGCCTTATTCTGATGAGTACATTCTCGTTGGTAGTTCGGATTGTCCACAAAATTTTGAGCATTCTTCTGTACAGCCACATCTCAAATGCACCAATGCGGTCATTAATTTTTTGGTGAAGCGTCCATGTTTCGCAAGAGTACACCAGAATAGACCATACATAACACTTGGTAAACCTTTTCCGCAGATGAATGTTAAGTTGCTTGGCACAGAGTAGTGGCTTGAGATTCAGAAATGCTCTTCTAGCTATTTCTATTCTAGCCTTGATTTCTTTGTCTGGATCCATCGACTGATTGATCCAGCTTCCAAGATATTTAGGGTGCTGAACTCTTTCTATATTCTCGCCATCAAGTGTTATTCTTTTCGGGCCAATATTCATTTTGCTAACAACCCTAAATTTAGTTTTTTTGACATTGATTTTCAGTCCCCATCTATTACTTTCTTTGTTTATTTTGTCTAACATGCATTGTAATTCTTTCAATGATTCAGCTAGGAGCACAGTATCATCTGCGTATCGAATGTTACTAATGGTTTCGCCTCCAATCTTTATTCCTTCACCAGATTGTGTTGCCCCTTTAAATATATTCTCCGTGCAGAGGTTGAAAAGTGTAGGAGACAAAACAAAACCCTGTCTCACACCTCTCTTTATAGGTATGTGAGTGGTCTCCTCTTCATCTAATGTTACCGTGGCCGATTGATTCCAGTAGAGATAAAATAACAAACGTATATCATTATTATCGAGGGGTATATTCTGCAGAGTTTCTAGGAGTTTGTTATGTTGTACGCGATCAAAAGCCTTTTCATAGTCGTTAAAGCATAGGTACACTGGCTATATAGAGAGCCATTTAATTCTCATCGACCAAGACCTGCACATAATCTCTTGTCGTTGGACCATCACAAAGTTATTATGGTATTTTTGACAAATACTCCTGTGAATAAGGCTATAAAAAAACGTTTTTCGTAGTACTTTTTCTGGCTGCATTAAGAACCAAAAGGATCGTATGCGCACTGTACATCTCCAGATACTTAAAACCAACTAAAACGGTTTATTTGTGAATTGAGTCCTTAAATTGTTAAACCTACTTTTATATAGACAATATTAATAAAACTGTATTAAAAAAACGTTTATCACGCTTAAAGATATTCTTCAACAGCAAAAGTTTAAAAAAAAGATGGTTCTGGTCGTCTGGCGTAAATGAATAAGGTACTGCTATGTCGTAAAACAATGATAATACGATATTGAGTGGCTGAAAGAAAAATCTTGGAAATTAAAATTCACCGTACAAATGATTAATTGATAAATTGTCTGGTGTTTTTTTTTTCGTGCGCTAAAGGCTCGATTCGTTTTTGATTGGAATTAATTGATTGCAGATTACGCGGTGATTTTTAGGTAAACGCTGAGAAATAGAAAACGAATCCACATTTGATTAAGATAAATATTTTCATTAAAAATGGATAAATGCTGATATGTTTGTTTGCAAAATATGATGGAGCAGAAAATGCTAAAAATGGCGTTTGCAGAAACACAACGCAAAAACTTGACAATCACAAAAAACCCATACATTAAAAACAAACGGTTAAAAGATCGGTATTTTTGTAATATTGTTGGCAAAATTCCGAAACAAATGTTTTACTGTCGGCTAGTGATTGTTAATCTATATTTTTATAAAACTAAAGCAAAAGATATCTACAAAAAAGGGTTACGATATGGTGTTTGTGCCCCCTGACTTCAAATCACCGATTTTTAGATTGTTTTTTGTCTATTTGTTTGAAACGTCACGCAAAAATTACTGGACCGATTTTGATTTGTTAAAGCTTTAAATAATACTTAAAAACTAATTCATATTTTTTCTCGATCATCAAGCACGAACTAACAAACCAATTTTAAAAAACTTTTTATGTTTAAAAGCTTGTGATTAAAATTGAAAACCGTTATATATTTTATTTCACAACGATGAAAAAAGCCGGAGACATACCAACAAAAACATATTTTTTTACCAAGTAAAATCAAGATAATGTTATGATATTTTCTTTTTGGGTTCGATGATTTAAAACACTTAGTATTTCTACACAATAATTTTTATTTGACAAATCACTTACATATTCACAGCTGTACACAATCTTTTATAACTTTTTATATTTACTACGAGGGCAGTTTAATAAATCAGTGACTTTTTGAATTTCCCGCGCAGTGACTCCAAATGCAACAGTGCTGCCGTCAACTATAATCTATCAGTGGGCAACTTTCTAATTTTGAGCAAGCTTAGTCGTGCAGTTGGTGTTTAATAGCAGTTCAAAGCAGACAACCTCTTGAATTTTTACGAAAATGGAAAAAAGTGAATTTCGTGTGCTGATTAAGCATTACTTTTTACGTAAAAAATCCATCACTGAAACTAAGGAAAGACTTGATAAATACTACGGGGACTCAGCACCATCAATTTCAATGGTTAAGAAGTGGTTTACAGAGTTCCGTTGTGGTCGTACCAGCACCAGTGACGCCGAACGTCCAGGTCGCCCAAAAGAAGTGATCACGCCGGAAATCGTCAATAAAATCCATAAAATGATATTGGATGATCGTAGAATAAAAGTGCGTGAGTTGGCTCATGCTGTAGGTATCTCAACTGAACGGGTACATCATATTTTACACGAATATTTGGACATGAAAAAACTCTCTGCGAGATGGGTGCCGCGATTGCTCGCACTCGACCATAAGCGCAATCGTGTGACCACTTCAAAAGAGTGTTTAGCGTTGTTTAGCCGTAATCCGGACGAATTTTTGCGCCGTTTTGTTACTGTGAATGAAACATGGATCCATCACAACACGCCAGAGACCAAGGAACAATCAAAACAGTGGGTTGCTCGGGGTGAATGTGGACCAAAGAAGGCGAAACAGAGTTTGTCAGCCAACAAGGTCATGGCCACAGTTTTTTGGGATGTACGCGGTGTCATTCACATCGATTACCTTAAGAAAGGTAAAACGATCACCGGCGAATATTATTCAAAGCTTTTAAACAGATTCGACGTTGATTTGACGCAAAAACGGCCGCATTTGGCCAAGAAGAAGAAAGTGCTGTTTCATCAAGACAATGCACGTGTGCACACTTGTCTAGTCACGATGGCCAAAATCTACGAATTGGGATAAGAACTGCTACCCCATCCAGCATATTCTCCAGATTTAGCCCCCTGCGACTATTTTCTGTTTCCAAACCTAAAGAAATGGCTGGGCGGTAAGAGATTTGAGTTGAATGAAGAAGTCATTACCGAAACAAACGCGTATTTTGAGAGCTTTAAAAAAACCTATTATTTGGAGGGAATAAAAAAATTAGAAAAACGCTGGACTAAATGTATCGATCTAAAAGGTGATTATGTAGAAAAATTAAATGTTTATTTGCGGAAAAAATTTGTTTTATTCAAAAAGTCACTGACTTATCAAACCGCCCTCGTAATATACTGTTAAGTAACTCTTTTGTAAATAAAAAATTGTAAACACATTGCATTACCAACTTTTTAGTAAATATTGTATCTTTGCAAGGAATAAATATTTTTAGCGTAGATTGTGTTAAAATAAAAAAATACCATTTCAACCAATGCAATTTTAAACAACTTTGCAAAGCGTAATAGAACTTTTAAATTTATAAATTTAAACAAATAAATGCATTTATTATTACATTAATCTAACATTAAAACTAAACATTAATAATTTATTTAGGGTTTTATTATTTATACAATGTATGTGTACATGTGCCGTTACTAAATTTAAACAAAATCGCTTTGCTGATTAAATTTTATAAATGTTTGATAAAAAAATCGATGTATTATTTTGCTATGTGTGCCAGGTATTTTACACTCTCTACCATTTTACTTGGTTTTACCATGTGACTTTATAGAAAATTGGTGATATTTTTTAAAATAAATACATATTGTATATTTTAAACAATAACAAGCTAAAATACTTTCAAAAAGGTAGATTGTATATAGAGCTTTTTTTTAGATAATTTTTTGTTAGGAAATATTGAACTCTTACACAATTTGGCACCAGCTCCAGCGTCAAAACTCACTTTCGTGTGACTTTTTTTCTTAAATCTTTAACTCCATCCATACTAACAAATTTATACCCACATGTACGGTTTTTATGCGTGAAGTGATACATAATTGTGCCACGTAATCTGTTTCATTTTTTCATTGGTTTCTGGAAACACAGTTTTTTAAAACCTATTTATAAGAATGGTATTTGTAATTAATTAGTGAACAACATGGCTTCTGCAGAGGAAACCCTACTATCATAAATTTGTTGCTTTACCAAAAGTATATCATCAACGCTTTTGAGAATAAACCGCAGGTGGACTATATTCACACAAGTTCTCCAAAACCTTTAATAAAGTTAATTACATTAACTAACAGCAAAATTTAAATCTCTGGAATTTAAAAAAAAATTTAAAATGGATTAAATCCAATCTTAGCAGTGGATTATAAATAAATATTTTAGTATTAGTTTTAATAAAAGTTTCTTTAGGTGTACCCCAGTGACTTAACATTTAATATTTTTGTTAATGATCTTTCTAAAGTTATTATTTATGGTTTTTCCTATTATTTTCCAATAATTTAAATGTTCAAAATTGTTCAATCTATGCCTGACAGTAAAAGCTTACAATTTGACCTAAACAATCTTTTTAGGTAATTTACTATAACTGAACTCGGATAAATTTCAAAAAATAACTTTTTTACGAATTAACTAGGCTACCAATTATATTTAACAGATTAACGACACACAGACACTAACAATATTCAAGATTTAGTTGTTGTATTCGATACAAAAATGACTTTTAAGTATCACAAAATAGAAACCCCATTTTGTGCACGATAAACGTTGGGATTTGCTTTTCGTTCAGCAAGTAAACCAATGCTGTTAGGATTATATATTGTGTTTAAGGGTGAAGTCCAAACTTAAATACAATTTTATTATTTGGTCACCATTCTACTTAGTTGTTGAATAGTATTAAAGATACTATGACTTTATTTCAAACGTACTATACGACTTATGTCAAACAAATTGGCAACATGACTTTGACAATATCCATTAGCCAATAAAACTAAGACCCGCACTCCTTTTTTTGATTAAATTTTTTGATTGATTTATATTTTTAATTTTTCGATGTCAAAATTTAAAGAGTTTATTACAAAGCTGGATTATGGATCCATTGTTTACTCAACAGCGACAGCATCCCATTTAAAATCTCTAGATATCAATCAGAATACAGCCGTAAGAATTGCTATGGGAGCATTTTGTACCAGCCCGGTTGAAAGTTTATTAGTCGAAGCAGGAGAGCCACCTCTCGAACTTCGTCAATTTAATCTGGCCTTAACATACGCAGCAAAAATATCAGCCAATAAAAACAACCCCTGCTATCAAAACACATTTTCCAATCGTTTTTCAGAAATATTTGAGCAACACCATAATTCCCAACTTCCTTTTTATGCCAGAATTTCCAAAATACCAAACAACCCTATACATAATCAAAACATTCTTGCTCTAAATATAAAGATACCTCCCCCATGGACAATAGCCCTTCCCAAATGTGATATGCATCTTACTCATTATCCCAAAAGTGATACTCCAGCAGCACTCATAAGAGGAGCTTTTTCCGAAGTGGTCTCCAAATACGTGGACTACTGCCACATATATACGGATGCATCGAAAACTAGTGAAAGTGTAGGAGCTGCCGTAATTACAGACGAAGCTAATTACAGTTATCGACTACCACCAGAAGCAAGTGTTTACACGGAAGAACTGTACGCCATTTCCAAAGCTCTTGCTCGCTGCCATGAATATGAACAAGACGTTGTCATCTTAACCGACTCACTAAGTACTGTGCAAGGTCTTCAACAGCTTTACCCCCGTAATGCCCTTCTTCTGCGAATCAAATCTGAACTAGGAAAACTATCTGAAATAGGCAAAATTGTTTGGGTTCCCTCGCATGTAGGGATAGTTGGTAATGAAACCGCTGACACACTAGCCATAGAGACCAGCTCAAATCCTCTCAGTCAATTTATTCGCCGTGTGCCACACGAAGATTTAAATCACAGTATTCGTCAACTCATAGTAAATACATGGAGGGAAAGGTGGCAAGTTCTTGAGAATAACAAACTCAAAGCAATCAATCCTAACTTAAGCCACCAGAATTACGAATCAATCTCTCAATCTCTCAATCGTGTATGCTTGGTTGGGAACCTTTGTACTATACAAAATACTTATTCTTAATGTAAATCTTGCAATTGTACATTTATGTTTAATTTTTTTTATTCATTTTCTGTATTAGTATCAATACCATCTGAATCATCAGAGCCATAATCTGCATCCATGTTTTCTTCTATGTCTTGTTGGTGTTCATCTTAAGTGAATTCTTTTGATTTTTTGAAAGCATGGCAACCTCTGCTTGCGGTCATTTTTTAACTGGCAACCATGAATTATCGTAAATAGGAAATATAAAACTGTAATTTTATATTTAAATTTTAAAAAAAACAGATAACTGTAAATAATTAACAATAATATACCAGTTAACACCTGGCAATCCTAACGTTGCGGCTGACTGAAAGCTGGCAACCATTTTTTTTCTATTCTTTATATCATTTACTTTATAATGACAAAAAATTAATTAAAAAACATATAGCTGCAACTAATTAATTACAGGTAATTGTGGCAAAATTTTTTATGGGAAACATATTGCTAATGCATTAAATACTTTCTCATTATTCATTTAAATTAATTTTATACAAAAACATAAAGCTGCAGAATCGAGCAGTGGGATCTTATACTATTAACAACGAGACAAAATATGCATAGCCTACTATTCGGATATTCGATAAACGTTAAAACAGATTTTGTGGATAATTTCATTGGTAAGTTTGTCTAGGAGTTTAAATAAATAAATACCTAGTTGTTATCGATTGACCATAAACGATTCTTTTTTTAATGTTTATATTAAAAGAGTTGTATGAAACAAGTAGTCTGATAGTTGTGGTGGTCTAGCATATAAAGAAACAAGTACGCAGCGTATACAGTGGCCATAAATCAAGTTCTTCACGTAAATATAATAGAGAACAAAGGAAACTGTTTAGTAAGCGACAGAAGTGAATTAAGTTTGCCATTGTTATCTGCTGTGTAATGGATGTGGATATATCTGTGTATAGTGTAGTTTCCGAAACGGCGAGCAGGCCACGACCAGAAACACTATTTCACAGATATTGCGCAGGCTAATGTTTAAATTTGGACAGTTAGTTTCGCGTGGATTGCAGTCGAGCAGATAGTCGGCTTTGACTAAAGAAAATATTACATCCAGTTACATATGCTAGCGATCACTAAGTCCGGAATTTCGGTTTTATGTCAAGAGCTAACGCTGATAAAATGGCTCTTTATAGGTATAGAAAAAACTACGAAATAGTACGGCTACAACACGTTTTATTAAACTAGCTATTTGGAATGGTCGATTTTTAATAAACAGAAGCTCTTGTTTGGCTCGATGACGGTTATTAACATAACGGAAGTAGTGGCCTATTCTAAACACGAGGGCTAATTCATATAAATTATTAAAAATACATCCATACTACTTTTATTATAACATAATATAAAATAGGACGTACGAAAAGCTTCGATTTGGATTTTCTTAGCTGAAAATTTTTATTGAGCATTTTCGCTATATTTTTCGGGCACTTTATTATTATTATTATTACGATGTTCCACTTAGCGCTTGTGCTAAGGATGTGTTAGGAGATTGTGTTTTTTAGGAACTTCTTTTATTGATCCTGCGGTGAGGCCTATTGCTCCTATGATAATAGGGATAACTTTGGTTTTTAAAATCCACTTATTCTTATTAAAAGGCGTGAATGTATTTATGTATGTATGTTTTTATTATTATTACTATTTAAATTTACCAATAGGGTCGGGCCTGACACTTAGTTTCTTTTTTGTGTCTTCTGGGTCCAATTTGAACCCTTTGAAGTACGAGATTAGTAATTTGGCGTTAGAATTTATAAGATTTTCGTAGGTCTTTTCTCTAGAAAAGCCAATCTCACTGTGCCCAACATAATATTATCATGAGTAACCATACCATTAAAGTTATCCATCTTGATGCTTGGTTTCCCTTTCAGCAACAACCTTTCTTGTGAAAATCACGTAAGGTCCATTGCCAAATGTGCATCCCAAAAACTTGGCTTTCTGTTTCGTGCCAAGAACTATTTTACTTCCAGTTAACTGCTTATGATCTATAAGGCACAGTTCCGACCTTTTCTGGAATACTGTTCCCTTATTTGGAGTGCGGCACCTAAACATATCCTGAAACTTTTGGAATTCGTCTGGTCGGTGATGCCTCGCTTACAAACTCGCTCACCTCTCTGGGACACCGTAGAAAAGTTAGCAATTGGTCTCTATTTTATAGATATTTTCATAGGCAATGCGCTTCTGAAATATCAGCAATTTTACCTCCTGCTGTTTTTTTGAGATTAACCCTTCAAGTTTAGACTTTACAACCCTTCGTGGTCACTTTGAAGACCTGCAAAACATCTCTTTTTAAAGACTCGTTTATCCAACGAACAACGACGCTTTGGAACATATTGCCTAGGGAGGTGTTGCCTGAGGCATACTACCTCCAAAAAAAAATGGTAGGACTTGCTTTGCCAAACGATCTTACTCTTTTTGTGATAGTTTTTACTAACCTTCTCCGGCGAAGCTGATTTTTCTTTTTTCAGAAAGTAGGACAAGGCCAGATGAGCTATTAACTTGCGACTCATTCCTTAGGTCCATCATTAGGTACTGTAACTAGGTCCCTCGTGATGAATTACGTTACAAAAATAATCTTTACATTTTTGCTTAGGATTATACTAGATTTGGGTCAGTTTAAAAGGACCGAACTAAGTTTTTTTAAATAATTTGTTAGTTTTTTTTTATTTAAACGTAATATTAAAAGGTGGGCTGGCTGTAAGTAAATGTTAAAGAATTACCAGATGTTTCAAATTAATTTTGATTTTAAAAATATGTCAAAGTATTTTGTGAGTTTTTTAATTTATTTCGTTTTCTTTTATTTTGACTGGCTAATTTTGTATGGTAATGATTTTAAACTTCTGTAAATAAACAAAAAAATAAGGTAATTGTCTAAAAGCGTCACTTTACAAGAAAAAAGCAAAACATATATTTTTCCGTTGTTGGAAAGCCGATTTTTTTATAAATTGTCACTGATTACACAAATCAGTGACACACAGTCCAATTTCGGAAAATTTGAATTGATTCCAGCAAATTTCAAGTGAATAGCATGAAAAAAAGTTAATACACTTAACCGAAGTAATTTTAAGGTGACTTTGATACTTTATAATGCCGTTAAATTCTAAAAATGTTTATGAAAAAAAGAAAAAAGTTAACGAAATAAGTAAAAATGTTTAATGTTTGATTGTTCTTAGTTGTCATAGGTAGCAGAAGGATGGATAATCTCCGCTACGCTGATGACACCACAGTTATCGACAAAGATGACCAGGAAATGTCGAGTCTTATTGAACGAGTAGAGAGAGTGAGCTTGAAGTTCGGTCTACAACTGAACCGCCAGAAAACGAAACTTATGTTAATAGATCGAAAGCACAGCGTGGAAGAAATGCCTACTATTAAAGATGTCTAAAACGTAGAGGAAATAACTTATTTAGGTGCCTACATCAGCAGCAATGGCGGATCAAGTCAGGAAATCAAAAGAAGGATAGCTCTTGCCAAAACGGCCATGACCAAACTCAACAAAATTTAGAAAGATGGGCATATAACAACCACAACAAAATGCAAATTATTAAACACCCTCGTTTTTCCAATTGCGCTATAAGCAGTAGAATCCTGGACCTTAAAAGCCACAGACATCGCCAAGTTGAAAGCGTTTGAGATGTGGGTCTGGAGAAGACTACTGAGGATTTCCTGGACAGACCGCAGAACCAACGTATCCATACTCGAAGAACTTAACATCCAAGTCAGATTGTCAACTAAAATCAAACAACTGATTCTCAAGTATATTGGACATGTCAGCAGGAAGAAAGATGACAATCTCGAAAAACTTATGGTCCAAGGGATGGTAAAGGGAACAGGACCTAGAGGACGTTTCCCAAAACGATGTCTGGACCAGGTAAAGCAGTTTACAGGAAAATCTTTCCAAGACATCATTAGAAGCACGTCAGATAGAAAGGAATAAAAGGGAAACTGCTAAAAACACAAAATGAGACTAACATAGGATCACGACGCTTTAAACATGAAGCTAACAACTAGAGAGAGAGTTCTTAGTTGACAGTACTGACTATGAAATGCATTCTTCAATGAATATTGATACTCATTATTTAAAAATTAAACACTGCACAAGTCAACAGGTTTTAGGTTGGAACATTAGGTTGGGTTAGGTAAACTTTTTATCATCGATCGATAAACAGTCAAATCAATTTCATAAAATATACTTTTTGGTTTAAATGTTTAATCGTTCTTAGTCGAATATAGTGTTGCAGAATTAATAACACTTAACCTTACTTATATCATCAACTTTTTTTTTTCATAACTAAATTGCGCATTTAAGGGCATTAAAAAATATCAGAGTCAATTTAAAAATTATTTTGGATAATTATATTACCTTTTTTTCATGCGGATCAGTCAAAATTTTCTGGAATTGAACATACTTATCAGTAACTGTCAAAGACCAAATTTTTCTGAATTAAATAATTATATATATATATATATATATATATATATATATATATATATATATATATACAGTGTGGAACAGCAAAATGGAATAAATTTGATAACTAATAAATGAAAGCCTGTTGGGAAAAATGCTTGGACACATCGATTTGTAGTTTTAGATGCGCATTTTTTTCAAAAAAAAAATTATATAGGGTGTGTCATGTGACAGTGGCTGATACCAACTTTCTTATTTTAAATATAACCCCCTGTATATTATTTATTTTTTGGATTCTTCAGAAAATTCCAGACATAATTCATTAACAATGCCCCATACCTATCTTCAACTGTTTCGGAAATATTAAGTGTTTTCAGAAATAATTTAAAAAAAAAAACAAAAAAACATTAACTTGAATGTAAAAGATGTTTAAAATGTTCGCTGCGAAAGTCTTGGCAACATGCTAATCTGGTATATAAATGTCTTCTAACGTTACTCAACATCTCAGGCGTGACTGATCTAATCGCAAGCGTGATTCGTCTTTTTAAGTCATGTAAGTTGAGTTGTTTAGTTTTGTATACAATACTTTTGACATATACCCACAAAAAGAAGTCTAATGGCGTCAAATCAGGAGATCGTGCTGGCCATTCTATCGATCCGCGCCTTCCTATCCACCGATTTGGAAAATTTTGGTTCAGGTACTGCCGGACATTGATTTGGTAATGGGGCGGTGCTCCATCTTGCTAAAACCATAGTATATTTGCAGGAACTTGTGGGTTTGCCGGATCAGGATATAAGTTTGTCAAAGTTGGCACGACATTATTTTGGAGCAGTTCTAAATATTTATCTTTATTCAAGTTGCCATCAATGAAAAAGGGACCTACGATATGATTTCCAACAATTCCTGCCCAAACATTAACTTTTTCAGGATATTGCGTATGTTCCTCTCTCATCCAGTGAGGATTCTCATTAGACCAATAGCTGCAATTTTGACGATTAACGTGACCGTGAAATCAGTAAAAAGGAACGCAATAATGGTTTTTGCTTATTTTCTCAATATTAAGAGCTAAATGGGAAATAAGTATTGAGTGTAATGAAGCGAATTTGTGGAATAAAATCATTTTCATTTTTTAATGTTAATTTTTAATTTTTTTAATTTTTAATCTGAAAACACTTAATATTTCCAAAACAGTTGAAGAAAGGTATGGAACATTGTACATGAATTATGTTTAGAATTTTCTGAAGAATCCAAAAAATAAATAATATGCAGGGGGTTGTATTTAAAATAAAAAAGTTGGTATCGGCCACTGGCACATGACACACCCTATATAATTAATTTTTTTTGAAAAAAATGCGCATCTAAAAATACAAATCGACGTGTCCAAGCGTTTTTCCCAACACGCTCTTATTTATTTGTTAAATATATATATATATATATATATATATATATATATATATATATATATATATATATATATATATATATATATATATATATATATTTAACAAATAAATAAGAGCGTGTTGGGAAAAACGCTTGGACACGTCGATTTGTATTTTTAGATGCGCATTTTTTTCAAAAAAAATTATATATATATATATATATATATATATATATATATATATATATATATATATATATATATATATATATATATAGTTTATAGTTTGAACTTATATTAATAAAATGAAAAGCAATGATTTTTATTTTATTATTTCCTATTTCGTCTTAATGTGATGACTCATATTTCTTTACAATTAAAGTCCATGAGAACAAAGTCGCAGGCAAAATCCAGTCAAAAATAAATTATTTTGTTTAACATTAAAGTACCTCCAATTCGGAAGATAGTAGAGCGAAAGTTGGTAATACACTAAAATATACGTAAAGAAAAACCAACCCCGCTTTTAGCCGTTCCAGCATTTCCCTTCTGTCAAATTCCGTACATTCGAAATTTCATTATTTTTAATTCGGTTTTCCTGGCGGTTGCACTCTTGCTTTTACCGATAGAAAATTATTCAAATTTTTTTCTCTCGTACAAAAAAAGAATTGCGGCACTTTTATCCCCATGTATCGGGTAACGCATATTCTATTAAGCTGTGAAAAAAAAATAACGAAAATGAAAATATTTGCCTTTATTATTCACCTACACACTGAGAAACGGTATATTTTCACAGCTGTGGCATCTACGAACGAAACAATCTTGATAACATAAATAACCTGAAATAATGCAACAAAAACCTACAAGTCAGACTATAAAGAGGCAGTCATTTTTTACCCAATTTTTTATTATTTTTAACAAATGAAATTTAAGAACAATATTAGAAGTTACGTTTATATGTGAGTGTATAACTACACCATTGAGTAAAAATATTGATCAAATAAAGTAGTGGTTAACAGGTTAGGTAAGAATAATAAAACTTACTTTTAAATATACAATCCATTATCATTTTAGCACATATTAATGGTCCTTCGAGCCGGATTAATCAATTTTACACAATTTCATTGCATTTAAATTCAGTGATATACCAGATTGCCTATCATTTTTCTGGAATTAAATTTAGAAAAACAATAACAGCAATAACGTTTATTCGCAAGTGTATTATTGTATAAAAAATTAAAGATTTAGAAAAACCTCGTCGTAAAAAAGTTAGAGGTTGACAAATAAAGTACGGGATTATTTTGTAATTGTCGAAAATTAAACTGACTCTCAGATATACACTCCATCGTCATTTCTCTCCCATACTAATAGTGCTACTATTAAATATAACAGAACCAGGTTCAGTGGTTTAAATAAAAATAGAAAAATTTCATTTAACAGGGTTTGACTAAGGTAATGATCAAAAACAAAATGTTGCTTGCGTGGAAGTAATGCAATAATCTTTAAGTATTATTTAGCGCTTTTGTTTTGGAGGTAAAGGTTTTCAAAGTTGAAACGAAGATCTTTGATTAAGTTTTCAAGTAACTGGCATCGAAGCAAACATTAAATAAAAACCCTCCCCGCATAATGTTATGGTAAGTGGGTATATTGAGGAATATTTGGCAAAGCGATTTCGTTTGCAGAAGCGCGCACCAATTATCAAGTTCGATTAAATAATCCAACATATATCTCGAAGTTAGCAACTAATAATAACACCCTTTGTAGTAATACACAATCGGATAATTGAAAACTGTCTGTGTAGCTGACCAAAACTACTATATTAATCTGAAACTGAATATAACCCAACTTTGCAGTGTTAGTTGTCAAAATCAATAAAGTTAATAGTACTCGGTCTAATTCGGAGGCAGCCAAAGTCGAATATTTGTTTAGAGGTGGTGTTATGCCACAATCACAGCTGCCGGAAATAACGTATTTATTTTAATTTACATACGGTAATTTGTATATTATAGTCCAATTAAAAATTAATTTATAAATTTAACATATAAAATAAATTTCTTAATAAAATACAAAGGGTGTCGTTTTATATAATTACACTACGAAATACCATAGATTTGCAAACTATACCTCAGAGCAAAAAAAAAAACATACACTTTAGCACGTTTCTGCGTTTAACAAGGTATGGCACCAGGCACAAACTAAACAGATTACCTGAACAAATCTTTTTTTATTCTAAAAATCTACCTTAATAATACATACATACATAGGGGTAGACAGAGACTACTTTCTTTCACTTGCTACGGTTCTTACACACATCTTTTGCTTCCTCTACTTTCATCAGTGCTCTCATACATGCTCGTCGGTTGTTGGTACTCTTGACCTGGCCTTTCTTCAAAACAATGTTGATCTGATCGAGATATATTCTCAGAGGTCGACCTCTACCGACTTGTCCATTCACATTCGCATTATAAATTTGTTTTGTTAATCTTTCTTTATTCATCCTTTCTACGTATCCAAACCATCTAAGCATTTTTTTATCTATCTTTGTGACCACATCTTATTTTACACCACAGCGTTCTCTTATCTTACTATTCTTCACTTTATCCAACCGAGTCACTCCGGCTATACTTCTTATACTACTCATATCCGCAGCATTAATCCTATTTTCATGCTTCTTCTGCCAAACCCAACAATCACTATAATACAACAGTGAAGGAACCAACACACCTCTATACACAGCCAAACGTGCTTTTTTTGACACTTTCTGGATATTCATGCAGTGCCCTATTCATTTGTTTTCCTGCCAACACCCTTCGCTCAATATTACTGGCATACTTTTCATCTCTCGTTAACTTTAAATCCAAGTACATTCTGCTGTACCCAGCAGCTTTACATAATTTCATACTGTTCAACGCTTCCACAATTTCTGTTGTACTAATTTCACTTTTATTAAAATTTTCACTCATGTCTCTGAATGGGGCCTGTACTTGTGTATCTTTTTTTTCAAATAAACTTTCGAAGTATTTCTTTCATCTCTTTTAAACGCATTCCTTTTCTTTTACTATATCACCATCTTGTTTTTTGATTCTTTTTAGTTGCGAGGTAGTATTTTTACCTCTGGCTGTTCTTATGGACTTTCAGAAGAGTTTAATGTTGATTTGAAAATCGTCAAATAACCTTTTATTAAATTCATATTTATCGCTCTTCTTTTTTCTTGCCACAACCTCTTTTGCCACACATCTCAACCTTTTATACTCATTTTTTGCCTTGTTTACATCCTTAATCGTTGCCTTTTGCGTTCTTTTATTGGCTTTTGTAGCTAGCCAATCCAGTCAGGCTTTTTTCTTTTTTGACACTGCATTTTAAACCTCTACGCACATTTTTTGTAACTGGCATTCTTTCTTTTTTTACTTACACCACATACTTCAATAACAATATTCACGATTCCTTTCTTGAATGGCTTCCACAATTCTTCAACCTCACATGCTTTATCTAAACTGTCAAATTTCTCGGTCAATCTACTAACAAACTCCTTTGTTATACCTTCTAGCAAATTCTTAACTTTTATACGCTCTAGTACACTACTTGATTCCTGCACACAATGGCGCCACCGCTTAAAAAGACCTTTTATTCGGCTCATTACTAAGAAGTGGTTTGTGTCAATACCTGCACCGCGGTATGCCCGAGTGTCCATTTCTTTCTTTTTCAATCTTTCATTCACAATGACGAAATCAATTATATTTCTCTGGTATCCTTCTTGTCTGGTGTACAAGTGGATCTTTTCATGATAAAACATTGTGTTTGTTACCACAAGATTTCACTTCAAACATACTTTAAGTAGACTTTTTTCGTTTTTATTTACTCTTTTGTCATCGTACATTCCCAAAACACTCATATTTATCACGATTTACTCCTACCCAACTATTAAAATCACACATTACAATTCGTTTATTCTGGTTACACTTATTTAGAATATCTGTCACAGTATTCCAAAACTCCCGCTTTTTTTTTTGAGCTTTTAAAGATTGGTTTCACTGCGCATCTGGTGGGGCACCCCTAGCAAAAAGATACGAGTAACACCAACCTTCAGCCTCACCCAGAGGAGTCTTAGGCTTACACATTTAAAGTCAGTCAGACATTTATTTATTCTAGTAGAGAGTATCACACCAATGCCCTGAGAACCTCTGCTGGTTTTCGGAACTCCTGACCACTAGGCTCTATAAGGTCCATGTGTTGTGGTTTCTCATTCTTTTCGCTTAGTTTCATTCACACAAAGAACATCAATCCGTCTTTCTTCTATCATCGTGTAAATTTCATCAATTTTATCATTCAATCCTCCCCTTACATTTAAAGTAGCAAAGTGACTACTTGCAGTCCACGTTTCGCCCCCATAGGAAGCATGACATGACAGGTGGCGATTCCTATCTTTTAAACAAGAGTCGTGACTTCGTTATGCAACTAACAACCTATAAATTTAGGTTTATCACAAGGAAGCATTTTAGGTCGCTTGCTGAACCTTCTGTATACTAATTACGTCCCTACTATCGACTACCACAGGAGTGACGTTCACCACAAATATGTCTGCAAGTTATCAACAATATTACACCTTTACCAAAAAAACCCAAGCAAAATATTTGGGACTACATTTAGACCAAACACTGACCCAAATATTATAAATCATAATGAAATGACAACAACTTCAACTTTAAACTCAAAAGATAAACTGGCTATTTGTTAGTCACTTACCGCTATCATAACAAAATAAAGTACTTCCATATAAAACCATACTAATTTTAATTTGAACAGAGGATATAGAGCTGTGGGGTTGTAGTAAGCTATTAAATATACAAATTCTGTAAACATTCCGGTTAAAAACACTGCGTACAAGAACCAACGACTTATAGTTTGTAAGCAAAAACTCTTGGTACTTCATTCGTGAACAACGTAATAAACACTTCTGCCAGGTAAAACAGAGACCGCAATAAAAGCCACCAACTGATCGCTGACCTACGAGGGCGGTTTAATAAGTCAGTGACTTTTTGAATAAAACAAAATTTTTTCCGTAAATAAATATTTTTTTTTCTACATAATCACCTTTTACCTCAATACATTTAGTCCAGCGTTTTTTTAATTTTTTTATTCCCTTCAAATAATAGGTTTTTTCAAAGCTCTCAAAATACGCGTTTGTTTCGGTAATGACTTCTTCATTCGACTCAAATCTCTTACCGCCCAGCCATTTCTTTAGGTTTGGAAACAGAAAATAGTCGCAGGGGGCTAAATCTGGAGAATATGCTTGATGGAGTAGCATTCGTATCCCAATTCGTGGATTTTGGCCATCGTGACTAGACAAGTGTGCACACGTGCGTTTTTGCTTCAAATCAACGTCGAATCTGTTCAAAAGCTTTGAATAATATTCGCTGCTGATCGTTTTACCTTTCTTAAGGTAATCAATGTGAATGACACCGCGTACATCCCAAAAAACTGTGGCCATGACCTTGTTGGCTGACAGACTCTGTTTCGCCTTCTTTGGTCCACGTTTACCCCGTGCAACCCACTGATTCGATTGTTCCTTGGTCTCTGGCGTGTTGTGATGGATCCATGTTTCATCCACAGTAACAAAACGGCGCAAAAATTCGTACAGATTACGGCTGAACATCGCTAAACACTCTTTTGAAGTGGTCACACGATTGCGCTTATGGTCGAGTGTGAGCAATCGCGGCACCCATCTCGCAGAGAGTTTTTTCATGTCCAAATATTCGTGTAAAATATGATGTACCCGTTCAGTTGAGATACACCTACAGCATGAGCCAACTCACGCACTTTCATTCTCCGATCATCCAATATCATTTCATGGATTTTATCGACGATTTCCGGCGTGATCACTTCTTTTGGGCGACCTGGACGTTCGGCGTCACCAGTGCTGGTACGACCACAACGGAACTTTGTAAACCACTTCTTAACCATTGAAATTGATGGTGCCGAGTCCCCGTAGTATTTATCAAGTCTTTCCTTAGTTTCAGTGATGGATTTTTTACGTAAAAAGTAATGCTTAATCAGCACACGAAATTTACCTTTTTCCATTTTCGTAAAAATTCACGAAGTTGTCTGCTTTAAACGGCTATTAAACACCAACTGCACGACGTAGCTTACTCAAAATTAGAAAGTTGCCCACTGATAGATTATAGCTGACGGCAGCACGGTTGCGCGGGAAATTCAAAAAGTCACTGACTTATCAAACTGCCCTCGTATATCAATCCAACTAAATTATTACTTAAGTCATTTAAAGTAGATTATAAATTTAAAAAGTAAATTATTAAGTAGTTACTGCCTCCTGGTGGTTTAGGTTTTTCCTGTCACAGTAGTTCCGCCCACATTATAGCACTTGGAGAGGTACTAATTTAGTCATTAGCGTTCCAAACGCCATCAAGACAGAACGTCCCATTTTTTTTTTTTTTTTGATCGCGTGTTAATTCGACTGTTTACGATTTTTATCTTTTATTACATGTGTTGTTTTAGTTAGACTTTAATTGTGTTTCGTTACTGCTAAAAGTGAAATACAAACTATCATTCTTCTCGCAAAATAGTAATATTTTAAAAATAAGCGAATTTAAATCAAATTTTGTGTCCATTTGGACAAGCACGAAATTTTAAAATTGACGTTAAATAAATCGATTAAAGAGATTTAAAGTAAAAAAACCTTTCAGCTGCAAATCTAAATTTAAGAATTTACGGAAATTTATCATATGGTAAGTAGCTTTTCATCACAAGTTGTCTGTTATGTTTTTAAATCGTTTACTTTTAATTTCAAGCCTCGAGTCAATTAACAGATACAGTTCGATTTTCAAAAAATTAATTGATGTTGGATATATTCACAATTTATTTATGTTTTTTAATTTATTAATTTGGCCCACAAGCCAACAAAAACAAATATATAAAAAAATGACATTGCATTTAATGAATACAACGTGATATAAGCTCCCAATTTTTTGCTTTGATTTGGTATGAATGTAATTTGGATTGTAACAACATATTTTATTTTATAAATTGCAAATTACATTTTTAGAAATATTAGACGTTACAAAATATAAACTCTTAAAATCAACTAAAACTTATCTGTTACATTGGGCTTTCAAAAGTAAAAAATATTAATTATAATACAACCAAACACGTATCACCTTTCCCATTACAGACCCTAGACCCTACATCGTGGGGAATCCAGCGTTTATCCTAGATACCACCTTCATCAAAATGTCAATGCAAGATTGTAGATTAGGTTAAAGCTTGATTTTGGAAAGCGGAGCTATAAAAGCATTTGCCATCCAACCATGTTAAAATTAAATATATATTGAAACGTTTTCCAAACTAGGCCAATCTAGAGAGCTTACATAGTGCAAGTAAATACTTTTCCATCTTTACTGGCAACTTAAAAATATTCATGATTACTGACATTACAAAAAGATCGTTTCTTTTTTATCTGTTATTAATTATTTGTGTATTTTATTGTTTGGATAGACAACCTACAGAAAAAAATTTACCGTTTAAAAAACTTAAACATACATACATATAGTCACGCCTTTATCCCGTATAAGTAGACAGAGACCTCTTTGTTGCACTTGCTACGGTTCTTACACACGTCTTTGGTTTCTTCTGCTTTCATCAGCGCTTTCTTATATGCTAATCGCATGCTGGTATACTCAACACTGCCTTTCTTTAAAACTATTTAACCTAGGCTAACCTTTACCGTTTTGCCCATTTACACTCGCCTTATAAGTCTGTTTCGTCTGTTTCTTTTATCTATCCTTTATGTGTGATTAATTTATTTAAGCATTCCTTTATTTATCTTTGTTACTGCATCTTCTTTCACACCACATTGTTTCCTTATCACACTATTCGTTACTGTATTCATCACTCCAGCTAGACTACTCGTCTTCGCAGCAATGATCTTACTTTAATGCTTCTTCTGTGAAACCCAACATTTACTACCATACATAAGTGTAGGAATCAGCATTACTTTATGCATAGTTTTGGCTGCTTATGAAGTTATGCAGAGCTCCATTAATTTTTTTTTCTGCCAAAACCATTCGCTTAATATCAGTCAAATTTTTCATCTCTTTTAATAACTAAACGAGGTATTTGACAATGAAACCATTTATTCTTAATCCATACACATTTTTTTAAATGTTTTACAAGATAAAAGAGTCGCATCAGGACTGTAAGAACTACCGAGGTATTAGTTTACTCAGCATAGTCGGCAAACTTTATGCAAAGATATTGATTTAAAGAGTAACGAAAACGAAAAAGATTATAGGGGATGTGCAAGCAGGATATAGAAAAGGACGAAGAAATATGGATCATCCTCATCATGTCTTTTCATTACGAGGTATAGTTAAAAATGTTTTGACTAAAAGTCAGAAGGTCTATTGCGCTTTCATGGACTTAAAAAAGGCATATTACAGAGTGGTAAGGAGTGAATTTTGGTGAGCGGTAGTTTAATATGAGCACTGAAATCACTTTACAAGGATTGTTTAAAATATTTGAAAAAAAGTGCGTTTGGATTGATAATAAACGATTTGATCGTCAAATGCCTTCTTAACGCCTATGATCAAGTCATATTAGCGTCATCTGAAGAGGAGTTTTGGGCGATGGTTAATGTTATGCATGATGCCCTGAAAATTAAAGGGATGAAAATAAATGTAAGCAAAACGAAAGTAATGGTTTTTAAAAGAGAAGAAAGCATGAAAAACTGGAGAAAGAAAAAAAGGGAGAAAGAGTGAAACAAGTAAATGAATTTGTGTACTTGGGTTCAAAGTTTACGAGTGTCAAAAAAGGCACGTCTGGCTGTGCATAGAGGTGTGTTAGTTCCTATACTTATGTATGTTGGTAAATGTTGGGTTTGGCAAAAGAAGCATAAAAACAGGATTAATGCTGCGAAGATAAGTAGTCTAAGAAGTATATCCGAAGTGATTCGGTTAAATAAAGTAAATAATAGTGAGATTAAAGAACGCTGTGGTGTAAAATATGTGGTTACAAAGATAGATAAAGTAATGCTCAGATGGTTTGGACACGTAGAAAGAATGGATAAAGGATGATTAACGAAACAAATTTATAAGGCGAGTGTGAATGGACAAAAGTTGGTAGAGGTCGACCTCGGCGAACATATCTCGATCAGATCAACATTGTTTTGAAGAAAAGCCAGGTCAAGATTACCAACAACCGACAAGCATTTATGAGAGCACTGATGAAAGTAGAGGAAGCAAAAGAGGGCTGTAATAATCGTAGCAAGAGTAAGGAAGTGGTCTCTGCCTACTCCTACGGAAAAAAGGCGGGACTATATGTATGTATGTATGTTTTAAACAACCATCTACGAATAAGCTAAACAGCCATGGCGAACCACACATACCTGTCTAATACCTTTTTTAATAATTAACCAGTCCGAGTAAGCTTCATTTATTTAGACGCTGGCAGTGGAATCCTTGTAAAGTGATTTCAGTGCTTACCCCATACATAAACAATGTCGTGCTTTTTCCTTCCTCACCACTCTGTCCTAGTCCTCCAAGTCTACGAAAACTTGTAATTTACTAAATAAATAAGCGTTTTTTTTTAAGTCTTAATAGATATTAAATGAATTTCTTTTTGCAAAACAAGCCAAAGAGACAGAAAGTTTCCTAGAGACAGATGGTCAGCAAAGAGTCCAAGTATTTATTGGAATAAAATAAATCTTAACAAAACAAACTACTTCTTTAATCCCTAGACAATTATATTAACCCATAATTTTTGGTATAATTAAATTGATACTGGCCTATGGATATCCGTATTTATTGTCTAGGTCGAAACGTTCAGTTACTAATGGGTAGGGTCACTTATCAACTTAATGAGGAAAACTAAATTGCTAAATTTTCATTTCAACCCATTCTAGATACACAGACAGGATAATTGATCGAATCATTTAAAGTAAAAAAAAAGACTCAATTGGATTGCCTAAAAAAGTGTAATTTAACAGGAGCGAAGTAAATAAAGAATGCAAAGATTTTTTTTAGGTTTATTGATGAAAAAAAAATATGCATCTTACTCACTCTGTTAAAAACCAGTGAGTTAGGAAAATCGACGACTGTAAATCTGGGTAAGACTATTTCTGAGACACTTTTCTAAAATTATTCCCATCTCTTTCAAAGTTTTGCATATATTCGTCGTAAAGGTGATTGAAAAAGTTTTCATTCCGGGCACATATAAACTTTCGTCTGCACTTAACAAAAATCGTCTCAAAGGCGATACATTCTATTCTTCTGTGAGATTTCATTATTTAGACAGAAAGAGATTTGCAATTCTTATGTCTCTATTGAAACGTTTAAACATAAAAACGATTTTTAGGTACATATACACATGGAATTAATCCAAGGATATTCTATTTTAAACTAAGGTTTTACAGTTGATAAATACATATAAGTTAATTTTAACAGAGCTTATTTAAACCACAACCTACTAAAGAAATAATTTTAACAAGTATTTAAAAACTTGAAAATAATTTTAAATAGTTAAAAATAAGCTTGTCACGTGCCTATTTTTTTCCTTCTACAGTTCCATTATTAATTGTGTCTCTGATGAGTTTCATATTCCTTAGGTACTCGTGAGTAGGGTTGCATACCGTATTTTGTTGTAACTTAAATATATCATTCGTTGTAAATAGTGTTGCATACCTAGTAGTGATAGGATTCGATTATTAATGGATGGGGCTGGCTAACAGCACGGACGAGGCGATTGTGGAGCACCGACTTGAGAAGATTGTGAGTTGACGTTTATTCCGTGTCATTTCTTGATTTCCGGCCTAGGAGTGCGAGTCGTTGGGTGAGAGTCGTCGAAGTCGGGTGAGAGTTTTTGGAACGATTTGATATTAACACGTGAGCAGAATCTCTACGGTTTTTTCTTTCATATCTGGCTGTATTTGGGCCATCCCAATTGGATTTTGAAGAAAAACCATCTTACCTTCGTTTTTGATATTTTGGATTTTCCATAACCAAACCGGCCACAGGAGTAGTGAATTCGTATACCCAAAGGTTACAAGTGATTTATTTTTAAATATTTAATGACATGACTTATTTTTGACACCACGATTAAGTTTTGTTTTAATTTATTAATATAGTACATTGTTGGAAACTATTTATTGCATTAGATAATATGCCAAAACTGAGTACTTTGATTTATTGTTAGCTGTTGATTTTGATTTTATTTGTTATAAGTTTATTATTGAACTGAGTACTTTGATTTATTGTTGGCTGTTGATTTTGACTATATTTGTTATAAGTTTATTATTGAACTGAGTACTTTGATTTATTGTTGGCTGTTGATTTTGACTATATTTGTTATAAGTTTATTATTGAACTAAGTACTTTGATTTATTGTTGGCTGTTGATTTTGACTATATTTGTTATAATTTTGCTATTGAGCTGTGTACTTTGATTTATTGTAGGAGTAAAGTATCCAATATATTTTTGCTATAATTTCATTTATTTGGTTCACCATAATCTTAGTTGTTTATCGTGTGGCTCTGCTAGTGCCTATAAGACCTAGGGGTTTCCGGCTTGAACCGTCTAAGTCGGTGGCGCGGCTCACTTTTATTTTCCCTTTTTTTTTCTTCTACCCTATACGGCTGAGCTCGGGCATAATTTGCCAGTAGAGAGACCGCTGGCAGAGTACTCTATAGAGAACGAAAAAGACGTGGCAAGCTTTTTGCAGAAATTTATAATTATCTTGGAAAAAACCTGTGCTGCATGTGTTAATAATAGCTTTATTTGTAAATCAAATAACATTAGCTTAGTATTTCTTGTATCGTAACTATAACAAATAATATAAGAAAAAAACTCTATATACTCTATTTCAGGGATGTCATCTTAACTTCCGAAATAAATAATTTTTTGTTAGGAACTTATTCTGCATTTTCAGTATATTAAGTTATTTCATTATTTGCTAATCCGTTATATAATTCGTTGGCCTGTTATTCGTTGGTAACAATTAAATTTTTAACATAACCACAAACAAACAGTACACAAATGTATTAAATCAAAATTTCAATTATTGCTTACGAAGAATTGCCGTTTTGAACGAAACCAGAAATTTTATATCATTTAAAAAGTCGCTTACCAGTATGTACGTTTATCAACCCAGAAAAACTAAACAAATAATGCAGTACCGGCTTTTACAATTTAATAATATAATTTAATTACCAGAGTTGGCCTGATGGCTTTGTCAAGAAAAAAATTTCCGTTACAGATAATATCTTTATTACGGGGTATAGATATCGTGCGTCCTATATACCTTTCAGTAACAGTGCAACAGAAATAGCTTGGCGGGCGACTAGCCTCTAAAATAATAAATATTCGGCTGAATATACTTCACATTTGTAAACTTCTTCCTCCGATTGTACTTGAGTGAGTCTCAATTAAGTTAAGCAGAAAATATAATTTGTATATTTAAACTAGCCAAGTTGGACCTTAGGCTTCAATATATTATCTCAAGTTATTAAAAGAAATAATATTTTAAGTTGTTATAAAATATTTTATTTTGCTATAAATAAATTTCAGGACTGACCATTCCACTTGGCACCCATTTAGATCTTACTTCTCTTGTCGTTGAAGTCAACAACCAAGGCATATACGATAATATTGAACTTGGCTCTCATTTCACATTTATGTTTTTGATAGGATTAACAGTTTTACAAAATTTCATCCTTGGGTGAGTCCATTTTCTGTTTACAAATCGGTTGTTATTTTTCTGAATCGTTTTTTTATAATTGCAAGTCTCGAGTCTATTCCCAGATACAGTTTGATTTTTAGAAAATTAATTGATGATAAGCAAATTTACATCACGTTTAAAATTAATTTATGTATTACTTAATACATAAAAAAATACGGGAGAAAAAAATTACAACATTAATAAATTATTTTTTTAAAAGATTGTAAAAATTTAAACATTAATTAGTAAATGTTGCAATCTTGTGGGAAGTAAAGTAATAAATAGTAGTAGTAGTAGTTTTAAATCATGGTCGTAACCCTAATTATTGGTTTGATGTTTACTTTTAATCGACTAAACATCATTACAAATTCTTGTCAATTGTTTTAACAAATTGTTCTCCATAAAAAAAATGTAAGATTGGGACATATTTGGAGATGGTCTTTTGTGAAAAATTCGTAAACACCATATTTCATCGTTATGAAAAGGGGGAATTTGTTGAGATATACGTTATTTTTTTCTGTCACTATACTACATCCGCATTCCTTTCTGATACCATCAACACATTGCTTAAATGTGTTTACACAATAGCTGGGGCTTTTGAATCCCAGCGAGTATTTTGTCTCGCATTATATTGCCCGTTTGGTATCTTTAACGTAAGAAATCATAAAATTACAAAAAGAATCGGGGCTTCGTAATAGGAATTGTACTTTTTCTATAGAAAATGAAAAATGAAATATGATCTAGCGTTTTTTCTCGAAACAAGAAAGGGTGTGTGTGGAAGGAAGAGAGAGGAAAAAAACGATATTGAAATTTATTACCAAGGCAATAAGATATTGGAAAGTTTGAAAGTTTAAAAATAATCCGATTTAAGGGTGCACAATAAATCGTTGATTTTTTCGCTGTTCGTCGTTTTAAAAAAAAATAAAAAAGAAGAAAAGGTTGTTTCGCGAGATGCAGCCAAGGATAACCATAAACGGGAATGTTTCTATTAAAAATACTAAACCGAAATGACAAAAGCAGTAATTTTGCCAAGAAATGATCCGAGAAAAATCTAATATCAATTATTCCTACAGTCTAAACTTTCCACTTGTCAGTTTTCTCAAATAAATGGTTTAGATTTTTAGCAAACGTTTTTACCATTGTTTTGTTTTATTAAAAACTATTAAAAGTTTTAACCAATAATAATATTTTACTTTAAAAATATTCAAAGATAGAAAACACAATTTTAAATAAAAGGTAACATGTTGCGTGTTTACTTTAAATTCGTGAGTGCTATAAAATAATAACAAATTAGAGCCGTTTATTATTGTTAAAGAACATTAAAAGTAAACCTATATAAAAAAAAAGTTTTAATTTAAAATTTGAACGAACAGCAAATATGCCTGTAAGATCAAGTAAAATATTAAGTGCGTTTATAACTTAATACCAATACGAAAACATTAAACATTTTATAAATAAACTACTTAAATGAAATATAAAAAAAATGTAAAATTTTGACGAATGATCAGGCGCGTTCACCAAATTAAAAGGCATAATTAAAGGTATAATTTTTTTTACTTACATAAAATAACAAATTGTGGCTTTTTTCCATTTTAAAATAAATTAGGTATAGGCAAATACTAAAACTTTAATTTTAAAATTAAACAAACAGCAAAAATATTTACGTCTTTTATTGTAACCGAAACATTAGGTGTTTTTATGTCCAAATAATAAAGTAGTTTTAAAAAAAAAATACATATTTTTTTAACTACTAAATACGTCATACAAAATTTAAAACTTTGACGAAGGATTTTTCGCATTCGCCAAAATTAAAAATTTTTAGCTATACATTTGAATTATTTACGTTAAATTCGTGGTGCTGCAGAGTATCATTCCTACTTAAATAATAATTAATTAAATATTTAAATAATTTAAAGAAAAATTAAATTATAAAACCTAAATGGAAAAGTGTACAGTAAAAACGATCGCGTCTGTGAGAGCCAGTAAAACATAGAAGGCTTTTATTGCTAACTACAGAAACTAGTTTTATTTAAACAATATATTTTTTATAAAAAACTCACATATAAAAATTTTAAACGGGCAAAAAGTTATAAGCATTTACCAAAATTGAAAAGCCAAATTTTTTATCGTGGATTTTCTTAAAGTATGCAAGTATTATATTTAAAATATTAATTTTGGCAGCAAACAATTAAAAATATAAAAATAAGAAAGTATCACTCATTTTCTTTTATTAAAATTAAAAACTTACCTCTATGCCTGTTAGTTTGTTTGTCAAACATTAGCATTGCATCTTCAATCTAAAATTAAAAATAAAGTGTTAATAAATTATTTTTTAAACAATTTAATAGTAAGAATACGTTGGTGTTTAGATATTTAGTACGTAAAATAAAACAATATTCTGTTTATAATAAGATAAAGATTAGTTGTAAATGTTTTAATTGCTGGTATATTTAGGAGAAGAGAAAAATGGTCTGTAATAAAAATATTGTTTTTTATATCCAGCGCGTTTATAAATAATAAATGCCGATATATCATTGGGATCAGTTAAATTTGGAAGCTATTTAATTAAAATAAAAGCACGCTAATTTTTCTCACTCGATGAAATCTGTTTTTCAATATACAAATACGTCCAAATGCAAAAGCCGAAACAATGATTAATGCGAATGGAGTGATTTCTGAAAATCTATTTTACATATTATTAATTTGACACCTAGACAATAAATCAGTGTCAAATGTTTAGCCACCGTGACATTTCATGTGCATACGCCATGCTAAATTTACAATAGCACCGAAAATATTTTATAATGTATCCCTTTAGTAGGGCATTATTGCTACCGGACCATGTGATTGATTTTTTCATTAAATGTTGCAAATCAAGCCATCGTGATTTAGCCACCTATGAAATTAACGTACGCTAAATTTGCTAAATAGTTATATATATATATATATATATATATATATATATATATATATATATATATATATATATATATATATATATATATATATATATATATATAGTTATGCTAAATACTTTATATTAAATCGTCTAAACATTGGCTTTACCAAAAACCAAGTAACTAACAGGGGTGAAGCAAATGTTAAAAAATAAAAAGTCTTAATCTTTTTGTGGATTAGGACTAAATAAACAAGTGCTTTATTGTTAGAACTAGGTATATAATTTTATTTACTATAGCAATGTAGATGTAACAGCTAGCTAAAGACAAAAGTTTCAGTTAGTTTCATTAAAAATGTGACGATATTTAAGGCCCAAGTTGCAGCAATAAGTATCTGCTCACAGCTAGGCTGCTTTAAAAGCACTCAGCTCCAACAAGATAAATTCTAAACTTGTATGGAATTGCATCGAATTCCTAGAGTACCTTGGTGCGAACAAAAGAGTGACACTACTGTGGATACTAGGGCACCAGGGGGTGAAGGGAAACGAAAAAGCCGGCTCCCTTGCAAAACAGGGGGCCGAATCTGCGTTCACTGGACCAGAACCGGTTTTTGGAGTCACCACAAGTGCCGCCAAAACAATTATTTCGGACTGAGCGGAGAGGAAAATACTCACGTACTGGTCCAATATACCAGGGTTAACCCACTCGAAGGCGTTTCTACCCAAACCCTTGAGAAACACAACTAAGCAGATCCTAGAACGGAGCAAAAATGACCTGCGAATACTTACGGGACTGCTTACAGGATACTTTTGTCTAAGATACCACCTCAGGAGGATAGGTCTGAAACAACAAACGGACTGTCGATTTTGCTGCGTGGAAGACGAAACTGCTGAACATATACTTTGTTTATGCCCCGGCCTGGGAAGAATAAGGTTTAACATATTTGGTTACACTAACCTAGAACCTACCGATCTTAAAAAAATTTCACCCTATACAACCATGAACTTCGTAAGAAGGGCTGGATTGTGCGCTAAACTGTAGCCTCTAGGGGTGAGACAAAATAGACCTACTAAGGGAATTGTAGGTTTTGAAATTAAGTAGTAATAAAACACTTTTGATCGCCTTGGAGGTTCGTGGAAAACTTACTTAATTTAACAAATCTATAATTATAAAAAAAGTTTGACAAAAGATAAAAATTTCTAGGCAATATCTTAAAATGCACAAATAGCCAACCAGCAATCTCTCTTTAGTCGTTAGCTTTATTTTTAAAGCGTCGTGATCCTATGTTAGTCTTATGTTGTGTTTTTAGCAGTTTTTCTTCCATTCCCCTTTATCTGACGTGCTTCAAATGCTGTCTTGGAAAGATTTTCCTGTAAACTGCTTTAACTGGTCCAGCCATCGTTTTGGGAAACGTCCTCTAGGTCGTGTTCCATTTACCTTCCCTTGGACCATAAGTTTTTCGAGATTGTCATCTTTCCTTCTGCTGACATGTCCAAAATACTTGAGAATCAGTTGTTTGATTTTAGTTGACCATCTGACTTGGATATTAAGTTCTTCAAGTATGGATACGTTGGTTCTGCGGTCTGTCCAGGAAATTCTCAGTATTTTTTTTCAGACCCAGACTTGGCGATGTCTGTGGCTTTTAAGGTCCAGGATTTTGCTGCGTTTTGCACCTAACCAACCAGCAAAAAATTATAATAAAAACTCGCGAAAAACACCTAGGTAATTAATAACACGACTCTAATTTAATCCTTCTCCACCTTGTCCACATTTTCTATGTCGCTATAAATTAAAGAAATCTCTCAGCATGAAACTTTAAGCGCATGGGACCTATCAGAAAAGAGACTACGACACATAAAGGATCAAACAATTGCTCTTCTTAAAATGTGTTTACTACAACGGCCACAAAAATAAAATATATATTATAAAAATTATAAAGTTACGGATGGATGAAGAAAGATTGAAGAAACAAATTTATAAAGCGAGTGTGAATGGACAAGTCGGTATAGGTCGACTTCGGAGATCATATCTTGATCAGATCAACATTGTTTTGAAGAAAGGCTAGGTCAAGAGTACCAACAACCGACGAGCATGTATGAGAGCACTAATGAAAGTAGAGGAAGCAAAAGATGTGTGTCAGAACCGTAGCAAGTGGAAAGAAGTAATTTTTGCCTACCCCTATGGAAAAAGGCGTGACTTTATGTATGTATGTATGTATAAACATAACATTAACATCTAAAAAATAAACTAAAAATTTCGACCCAAAAAAAAACGTTATAAATTCAAAATAATAAAGGGTAATATAAAACGTTAAAAAAACATCATTTTTATTTTGATTTTCTTTTATATTTTCACTAATTTCATGTTTTACAGATTTGGTTATTGTTTGGAACAATAAAGTGGTAGGTAACCTTTATTGCGTTGGATTTGTTATTTTTTTTTAGAATTCAAATTTTTAGATTAATTTTAAAAGGTTAATTTTATGTTTTTTAATGTAAAGTTTCATACTGAAAGATTTTATTGATTTCTAGCGAAGTGGACAATGTCGACAAGGTGTGAACAGATTAAATTAGAGTCGTTTAATTAATTACTTGAGTGTGTGTCGCAAATATTTATTATATTATATGCTGGTCAACTGTTTGTTATGCACTTTAATATGTTTTATTGAAATTTCCACATTTCGCCAAACTTTTTTCATAACTGAATATTATTGACCTAAAAATGTTGAGTATTATCAAGTGTACAGTAAATAAAATATTGAACTTTAATCTAGTTACAACCGGATACACAATATTTGGTGTGGCTCTATACCTTTCCCAAAAATTAAAAAAAAATATTTTAATAATTTTTTTAAAACATATTACTACAAATAATAAACTAATTCAAATATACAAAAATATCATCTACAGAATTTATTTTACTTTCTACTTTTTTTAAATGTAACAATTCCCATTTATTCTAAATTATCTAAAATTTTAAATTTTTGTTTTAAAATGAACTTTCCAGAACCTTTAACTTCTTTTCAGAAAACATTAAAATCGCTAAAAAAAAACCTTTTACCCATAAATTTTATTTTTAAAAATTATAACACAAGACCCCGTCCTATGCAACAACTGTTCAGATGTAGTTTATTGTATACAAATAACAACATAGTAATAAAAAATACATAGGACAGTTGAAGACAGTTAAAGGACCGTATCACCGCACACTAAAGCAAAAGTAGGCTACACCCTGAGAGATGTGAGCATGTCTATAAGGAGAAACACTGTATGAACTATAACTCAGTTAAAATTTTATTCGACGAAAAAAACACTGTCAAAACTTTTTTTTTTTAGAAATGGCTTACATTTCACAATCAGAAAACTCTCTAAATAAAAAACCGATTTAAATCACTTGAGTAAGATTTACTCTTATTTAATTTCTGTGGACAAACCTTAAGGTAGGGTGATTTAACAGAGTACCTTTATGAATACAATTTAACATAAGCTGTTTTAACCCACATTATTTTACATTCACTTAACTAAACTATTTAACCATTATTGTTACAAGTATTACTGTAACATTGCAATGTACCATGATGATATTTTATACCATTACCAAGTTCACGTGGCAATACTGAGTGATTCAAGGTGTTTTAGGTCATCTGTTACGTCAAACTTTTTGAGACGGTTTATATGTTCATTGGATATCTAACTTCTTTATTCAGAAACACATGTTTCAAGATATAATAAAGTTAAACAAATATTATTTTTCCCTTCTGTAATGTAGATAAGTGCCGAATAACATAAGCACCTGAATTCCTGGGATTGGTACATGTAGTTCTATCTCCAGTTTGTCCATATATCATAATTGTTTTTAACATGAACGCCACATAACCTTACAAACACTGTAAGTTTAATCGGTTTGGTTTTTATTATTTTAAAATAATAATAATGTTATGTGTCTTATCTAATTGTCTTATTTAATAAGTATATTAAGACATCTTCTATAAGAATATCTTCTATTAGAAAGTCTATAAAAGCAAATTGACTTCAAATTTTTATGGGATTACTTGAAAAACCAGCAAGAGTTGGGCGGTCAAAATATTTTGAATTTAACATGAGTACCCGGCCAGACATGCAACAAGGCTAACACATAGTATGAATCGCTAGCTTAAAAAGGAAAACGATGTGTCCAATTGTTATAGCGAAAGAATAGCAAAAAACGTGTAATAGTACTTGGATAAAAAATTTAAAAAGGCTTCCCGAATGAGACAGGCTAGGAAGTTCATTAAGAAACCATCGCCAAAATTTAAGAAATACCTAATAAGTCTGAATAGATGATAAACCAGGAGATCCAAAGATGGTATGTTGAGGGCTGTTTTTAGTCGCTCTGTAGGGGCGGTGCTCATTGTCCATGTTGCAGCCTGCAAAAAATTTCCTTGCAGGCTTCCCGGACTATTTCACCCTTGGCCACCAGAATACTGCAGCGTACGTTAGTGACGGCCTGATATAACCACAGGCTTACCCTCAGTTTTTCCCATGGCTTTCTTGCATGCCCACAGCAAGGCATACATTTTATTCCTTTTTGCCTTGAGGTGTACGTTCCACTTTTGCATCCAGGTGTAAGCCTAGGTACTTCACTGAAGCGGAGTATTTCAGTTCCTGATTTTATAGCACTAAAAAGGGCTAATGAGTTCAGGTTTTTGTAATTTCTGGTAGAGAAAAAATAATAGCTTTTGCACAAAATTTTTTGGGAGAAATCTGTATAATAAATTTTGCTACTATTTAGTATAAGGGTTGATATATTTAAACCCCTAATACATTAAATTTTCAGTTTGTTATGTTTTGTTCATTTTTTTTAGAACTTAATAGGTGTATGAATACATACTATCTTTATGTTTTAATATAATTGTGACTAAAACTGGACCAAAACATAAATTTTAGGCTAGTAGCATATATCTGTTAATAACAAAACGTTTCCAATAGCCAAAATTTAAAGACAATGTCGTAAACAAATACAAATTTTTGTTTTACAAAATGTACACTCTTTTTACAACTACTACTATATTAAAGTTGAAGTTTAGGATGGTAGGTTTAACAATGAACATCTAATAAACAAAAATAATGACCTCAGAAGAAGAAAACATATACATGAAAGACCAAATTGTTCCAAAAGAACAAGAATACATTTATTAAGGACACGAAATACAACTAGAAAAAAACAAACAGCAGAAATATCAAAAAAAATTTGATTAACTAGGGCACCAGTAGGAAAACTAAATACCATAATAAATAACAACGATATACCAATCAATCTCAAAAATAAAGTATTTAATACGTGCATCCTGCCAGTCATGACCTATGGTATGGAAACGATACCAATGACGATAAACTCGGCGAATAGATTAAGATAAACACAGAGATCCATAGAGAGAAAAATTCTAAAAATAAGTCTTAGGGATCATATAAGAAACGAAGTCAGACAAGAGAATGCAAGGTTAACAAAAGAACTGTTACAATGGAGACCAAGGAAAAACAAGAAGTGTGGGGCGACCGCAACAAAGATGGATTGATGACATCAAAAAAAAAGCAGGAAAGAGGTGGTATCAAGTGGCACAGTGTAGAGGTGAATGGCAAAAAATAGGGGAGGCTTACGTCCAGGAATGGATGGAAAAAGGCTGACGAAGAAAGAGAGAAACACTATATTAAATTCACTCTGCCAACTGCATTCCTGCTGTAACCAATTAATTTAGAATTAAAGAATAGAGATAAAATTAACTGTGGTTAGTATGAACATGTAATAAATATTTATTTAAAACATTATAATTTTGTGTACTTTTATTTAACGAAAAAGACCTGTTTTTTTAATACCTTAACTCCGGAAGTTTAGTTAAGTAAATCTATAGCAGCATAAGCGTACTTGATCGTGATATTATCTTATTATGTGTAAATCATCACATCATGATATTTCAATGTTTTTATATTTATATTGTGTTTTAAATGCATAGATCGTTTCGGTAAAAAAATTAGGAAAAGGTAATTATACGTTCAACTACTAGTGCAATTATGACAAAAATAAATTTAGAATGTCTTCGGTATTTTGTTTATAATTTGTAAACAAAAGTTCTGTAATATATATTCCTACAAGTAATGCATTAAACATTATTGTGTTGGCGTTGGCGCAGCAGTAATCTATTGAATAAATAACATAATCTAACCAATTTAAATCTGCATAATTAGGTATTTTTTTTGTCGAAAATATTGGACAGTGCAGTTGATTTATCCAATAATTTAATAATGCTTTGTTAAGTTCATATGTGTCCGGTATATCCCGTATAGATTTAAATAAAAAATATTTGCCAGATTGGCCTACATTGTCAAGAGTTAATTAGAAGATTAGGGTATCCCATTGGCCACTGTATTTATAAATATGCGAATTAATCATTCAATAACAAACTAGTTCAACCGTAAATTCGACCAAATTGATTAAATAAACAATGCTATTGATTTATTGTTTGTTATTTACGTTGGTATATTTTCGTCATTATGTTTTATTTTAGGTTTGTAGTTAATGTATAAATGGGCTTTAAGTCAAGATTTTATATTAACAATAGATAAGTTAACTAATAAACGTGTAGGTATCTTATAAAATGTTCGGCATATACAAACTGAATTGTGAGTCTTATCCACATATAAAGGGTGATTCATTTAGAGGTATTTTTTTTAATACAAAAATTTATAAGAACAATTTTATTTTATAATCTTTATAAGTTTACAAAATAACCGTTCCTGACAATTATTTTTTAAAAATAATTTCTTTTAAATGTTGCATGTAGACTTTGAACTTTACATAGCCCCAAAGAAAAAGTTACATGATCTAGCCGGCCAATTTACTGCTCCAAAGCGTGAAATAATCTGTTCGCTGAATTGTTCACGCAGTAAAGCCATAGTTTCACGGGCTTTTTGGAAAGTGGCGCCATCTTGTTGGAACCAAATTTTGTCGAGGCCACGGGCTTCAATTTTGGGAATCAGATAGTTATTATGGCGCGATAACGTTCACAGTAACATTGCGGCTGGCCTCCGTTTTGAAAAAATATGAACCGATATTTCCACCGACCCATAAACCACAACAAACAGTTGTTTTGTCCAGATTTAATGGCAGCTCTTGAACCTCTTCGGGTTGTTTATCGTCCCAAATACGGGCATTTTGTTTATTTACGAACCCATGATGGACCATTTTTGAAAATGGACCTCATCGATGAACAATTTTTTTTTCGAAAACAGTGGATCTTCTGCAAGCTTGTCAAGAGCCCAACGACTAAATTGGAAACGATTCGGAAGGTCGGTTAGCTTCAGTTCTTGCACCAATTAAATTTTGTATGTTTTCAAAGAAAGATCCTTACGTAAAATACGTCAAGTTGTTGAGTACGACGGTCTTCGCGTACACTCTCCGCTACCGCCCCTATATTCTCTTCACTGCGTGCTGAATGTGGTCTATTTGGCCGAGTATTATCCAATAATGAAAATTGGGTCTCAAACTTACTGATGGTAGAGCAAATTGTGCGTTCGGTAGGCCGGTTATGTTGACCATAAGACCATAAGACCATAAGCGCGCGATACACATTCCTTTGAAAACGCCCATTTTTATAATAAAATTGAACAATTTGTAGACGCTGTGCCGGGCTGAGTCTTTTTATTATGAAATGTCAAACACTACTAAACAAGAATGCCCCTCCACAAAAAGTACCTCTAAATAAATCACCGTTTATTATGAGTCAGACAGGTAGATCTTTTTAAAAAAGATTAAAAAGATTACAAAATTTTAAAAATGATATCACATACGAGAATAATTTTATTAAAAATAATCATTAGTAAATTCGAAATTAAATATTGCGAAAGAAAAGATTATAAACTACCAGCCTTCCATTGTTATTTCATCGTTGTTTAAAATTGGCTTTCTTTAAATTTTATTTATGCCCCTGTATCATGTTAATAATTAAAAGTCATAGTAACAGTGACAAAAACAATAATGACAATTAAAAAAGTTATAGTAATAATGACAATAACATGATTCAGTTTTGTGGGGCATGTGAAAAGTTTAAAGAGAGCCAATTTTAAACAACGATTAAATAACAATAAAGGGCTAGTATTAAAGGCGAAATAATATAATTGAATAGAAGTTTACCAGACTTTTTAAATAAGGTATAACTTGATACCTTACGCCATTTGAAAAACCTAAAGGGGTATCTCCAGTAGGGAGGGGGTGAATCTGACGTTTATGACATTAGCGCTAAAAAGTGTACCACTTAAGTTAAAATTTGAAGTGTTTCGGCATTTTATTCCAATATGTCGCATTTCTTAAATATTAAGGGCGTGTCCTTTTTAAATAAACAAGTTTAAACAACAATTAAATAACAATGAAAGGCTGGTATCAAAAGCAAAACAATATGATTAAATAGAGATTAACCAGACCTTTTAAATGAGGTATGACCTGATACCTAATGCCATTTAAAAAAATTTAAGTGATATCTCCAGTAGGGAGGGGGTGAATCTGACGTTTATGACATAAACGTTAAAAAGTGACCCCCTCAAAATAAAATTTGACGTGTTTTAGCATTTCATTCTAAAATGTCGCATTTTTGAAATATTAAGGGGGTTCCTTTAAAAATGTACATACATACATACATACAATTAGTCACGCCTTTTTTCTATAGAGGTAGGCACTTCCTTCCACTTGCTGCGGTTCTTACACACATCTTTTGCTTCCTCTACTTTCATCAGTGCTCTCATACATGTTCGTCGGTTGTTGGTACTCTTGACCTGGCCTTTCTTCAAAACAATGTTAATCTGATCGAGATATGTACGCCGAGGTCGACCTTTACCGACTTGTCCATTCACACTCCGAGTCACTGTGGCTATACTTCTCAGACTACTTATCTCCGCAGCATTAATCCTATTTTTATGTTTTTTTGCCAAACCCAACATGTACTACTATACATAAATGTAGGAACCAACACACCCCAGTACTAAGTAGAAAATTTGCATCAAATTGTAATGTTTGCGTATACGAGCAATTGGAAGCGAATATTAAATTTTAAAAATTGTAGTGAATTCGTTTTCAATTTATAATGACGTTTATTGCGCCGTTTTGCTACTAAACGGAATATTTGTTGCCCTTTGTAAAATGCGAAGTTGGGGTACTCAATCGATACGTAAGTGTGTCACAAAAAAGAGTGACTCAACATAAAAGCTTTCTTAACATCATCGTGCCCCGCTGATTTAAAATCCAAAGTTTATTTTTTATGACACAAACAATGATAATAACCTTTTTAAAATAATAATCTAACTTATATTCAAACGACTGACTGGAGAGTAATAAAAGGGTGACTACATTCTTGGCTTTCTTTAGAATTTTTCTATAATAAGGAATCCCACCTTGGTAGTTATTTTCCAGTCGGATGCACTGCTATCGTTTTTTAGAAGCTTTACCCTTTGACAAATTACCTTAAACGACAACAGTGGCAGGTGATTCACTTTTATACACACAAAATAAAAGCTACCCTGTCTATCCTTCTTCTCCTCTATAATATCCATTACTTGCAAGATCTGATAAAGCAGAATCTGAAACGCCTTATTAAAAGTGTGATTTTTTGACACTTTATTTAAGAAGTATTTTAAATTATAATAAGAGAAAACAACAATGATCGGCAGAGGATATTAACACTAATGCCTGTATCATATTGCTACGACTTAGTGAGATTGTATCTACAGGATAAATATTGTACTAAATTTTAGTAATACACAAAAATTTTATTAAACGATAAACAGGATGTTCTCAAAATAAACTGAAATATTGTTGTAGTTGATTTGCCATTAAATTGTAAGACTTAGAGTTTCTATTAACATGTGTAAAAAGGTTTGTCGTTATTGAGAATACAGGTTGTTATTTATTTGTTATATATAAGCTTTGACTGTGAAATTTAATGGTAACGCCACTGGTTTCCAAAACTAATAAAAAAGAACAGGTATGTTACTGGTGGCCACTAGAATTTTGACAGTTATTGTGTTATTATTGCTTTCGTTTTATTTAATTTTAGTTTTTTGATAACTACTTTAACTATTGTTAAAATGGCTAATATGTACTTTTTGTATTAATTAGTGATTGGAAATGCTTTAGAGACTAGACGTATGGATACCCAGCGTTATCCAGATAACAGTTTATAGTTGAAGTCAGAAATAATCTTTGCTGTTCTACGAAATACGTTATTCCAAAAAATTTAGCCGACGGCAGGTCCAGGACCAAACTTTATTTGGATGTAACGAACACCTCAAAATATTCTTTGCCAAAAATAGCAAACAATTTGGTACAAAACCGTTTTTATTACCGGCATGTATTATTATAATACGTTTTTCCCTATTTAGGAAAGTATTTACAAAACATTTAGCATATTGATTACTTCATCCTCCTTTTACAATACATCACAATGAGCACTTTTTTATTATTATAATTGGATTATTATGGAAAACCTGGTACCAACCTGATTTTATTTTTAAATCATAAAAAAAGACGTAGCAATGTTATGAGAAAAAAAATAATACACAGTTTTACCAATATTATTTATTATACCATGAACTACACCAATCAAAAGTCTCTTGTTCTGCTTGTTTCTTGAATGACATTATTTTTCAAAAGCGTTTTAAAATTTTTGTCAAAACGTATTTTTTTTTCACTACACCCTAATTAAATTAATTATTTTTAAATTTTAGCTGGTGGTACATACTTTTATAACTGTTTAAGCGGAGTGTGACATTCACATAAAAATACCTAATTATTGTTGCATCCGTTTCCTCCTATTCTTTGTTTCTTCCAGAAGAAATTTATTTCGGATGAAAGTATATACAAGTTTATTTAAAAAAGGGGTCAATATAAATTATAAATTAAATAAAAACTTTTTAAGACTACCTACATAATTTTTATCACTCTTAAAAATCTTACAAAGAGCCAATTTAAAAACAATATAATCCAAATGTAACACTGGATTAAGAAAAAATCACATTAACACTATGATGCGTGCCAGAACAAGAATAAAATTGAATATTAAGGAAAAAGAAAATAAATAAATTCAACCAACAGCCACTATAATTGGTCACTTATTACTTGGATTATTATTCTAATCAGAATTAAGTGACATTGCCAGTCATAATTTATTTCTAAGGTATCTGGTATCAGTATAATAATTGCGTCAAAACTCCATTGGCATAGGAGTTACAAATTGGAACGCATTACTTGTTTTGCAGATTGACAACTGTGAGTTTGGGAGTTTGAATTAAGCAATGAATAAATTTAGATATAATTTAATTTTGTCGCGTTTAGCATTTAATTCCACATTTACGTTATTTTTCAGTTTTGTTCTTTCTCAGAGGAGAGGTAACCGTTCCCATCTTTCTATCTTCTTTGCTTAATCGCTATATACTTAGGGGGTATTAGCCCCACCTTTGTAATTAGGTTTAAACCACTGTACGCTTGTGCAATTACATTTGTGTTTACTCTTATACGATATTACTGTGTTCGCAAAAATATAAATACAAAAGATATTAAAATCGACTTAATATTATATCCAAAAAGGCAGGAGTTCATACTTGACTCAAAAAAGGTCGATCGTGGAAACTCGCAGTAGGAATTCCTATAACCTTTATTAAAACCAACAAGCAATGGTATTATGGGAAGTCTATTTTTATTAAAGCCGGTTACATTCTTTCTAGTCGATTACCGCTAATCACAACTTACCCTCAATTATACAGTGCACGATTAATCTCGGTGGTTACGGTATTCTTGGATTAACAACTCTTAAGAATTATCTAATAACCCTTTCAAGCTACGGCGCTTACATAAATGCAGTGTCTTTGTTAATATAAACAGTGTGGCCAACCGAAAATAGAACAGAGCTATTTGCAGGAACTGCGTCAACATTTTAGCAAAACGCTCAGTCCTGTCGATTTTTAATTAAAGGGGGACACCCTTTTCTGATATTTTTTACTCCACTACTTTTTACCTCAAGCGAAGGTAAGAACTACCCCAAAATTTTTAAATGGCATTGGGGATTAAATAAGATGTCTTTTAAAAGCTCTGACAATTCTCTTTATAATAGTCTTTAAATTTTACATTTTCTCCCAAAAGTTTTAAAAAAATTACATGTTAAAATTTCAATTATTTTAGTTGCCTACTTACTACTTAATTAATTTAATGTTTAAACTGATGACTCCCGTTTCCATAAAATAAAGATGTTGTTTAAAATGTTCAAGCACATTCCGAAAAATTTCTGGTGTAATTCGACGGCACTCGTCTTTGACGTAAGTCTTTCAACGACGTTGGTTGTGTTTTAAAGATTTTACTTTTTAGATGTCCTCACAAACAGAAATCAAGCGGCGATAAATCTGGCGATCGTGGAGGCCATTTAATACTGCCTTTTCTCTTAATCCAATGCCGTGGAAAACGTTGGTCTAAATAGTGGAGTTAAAAATACCAAAAAAAATGTCACCCTTAAATCAAAAATCGACGGGTCTGAGCGTTTTTTCAAAATGTTAACGAGGTTCCTGCAAATGCATCTGATTCGTTTTCGATTTGCTACCCGTATAGATATATCAATAATACTGATACATAATTATAAAGTGAAAAAAATTAAATCTGACTTTAACCATACTATGTTCTAAATAGTTGAATAAACTGTATCTTCGTTTACAAGTAGCTAAAAATTTTGCAAAATTAAGTATTATTAGTCGACCTAGAACTGTGGGACATCCACAACTTGAAGATCAAGTTCTTCAAATTATTGAAGATCATCCAGAAACAAGTACCCAACAAAGTAAACCATTTGGATTTTTCTAAAAGAAAATGTATTGTCTTCATATTAAATTCAAAGTGTTTAGGCTTTACTACACAATAACTATCCGCTTTGTAGCAATATTGCCAATAGATTTTAGAAACAATTACAAACAATCCCAATTTTACTGCCACTGTATTTTTTACCGATAAAGTCAACATCTCAAGAAATGGTATTATGAATTTTCCTAATCACCATATATGGGCTGATATAAATCTACACGCCACAGTTGAAGCACGATTTCCAACAAACCTTTTCTGCCAAAATTTGGGTTGGGATTATCTACGATTATTTATTGGTACTATTTTTCTTTACCAAACAATTAAACGGTAATACGTATTTTCCATTTTGTAAAAAAAAATTTTCAGTTTCTTTTATAATAACAAGGATTATGTAGTTCATGCATGACGGTACTTCTCTACATTTTGCAGTAATAATACAAACGGTTTTTAAATCAAGTTTTTCCAGATCGTTGAATAGGATGGGGATCTCCATACGCATGGCCCCCAAGGTCACTTTAACAAAATCTTCTGGATTTTAGTGCCGGAGATTTTTAAAATCACTCTTTTACACAACTACGATTGTAAATTTTTAAAATCACATCGTAACGGGTCATAATATAATTCGCAACACTTCTCGCTATTTAGAAAAGATTTGGCGTCGATTGGAAGATTGAATTTAAGCTATAGATGCAGATTTTAAACATCTTTTATTAATTAATTAATACACCTTTTTTCGATGTTGCACAGACTCGTTTAACATCGAAAAAGGTGTAAGACAGGGATGTGTGGCTTCGCCATGGCTGTTTAACTTATACATAGACAATTGTTTAAAAGATTTAAAGGAGAGTGCGTATGGATTGAAAATGAATGATTTGATCGTCAAATGCCCTCTTTACGCCGATGATCAAGTCATATTAGCGTCATCTGAAGAGGAGTTGCAGGCGATGGTTAATGTTATGCGTGATGCCCTGAAAATTAAAGGAATAAAAATAAATGTAAGCATAACGAAAGTAAATGTTTTTGAAAGAGAAGAAAGCATGACAAACTGTGGAGTTTCGATTGAGGGAGAAAGAGTGGAACATGTAAATAAATTTGTAAACTTGGGTTCAAAGTTTACGAGAGATGGATAGTATGACAGTTACATTGAGCGAAGCGTGTTGGCAGGAAAACAAATAAATGGGGCACTGCATAGCTTTATGAATAGCTAGAAAGTGTCAAAAAAGGCACGACTGGCTGTGCAAAGAGGTGTGTTGGTTCCTACACTTATGTATGGTAGTTAATGTTGGGTTTGGCAGAAGAAGCATGAAAATAGGATTTATGTTGTTGTAGAGATGAGTAGTCTGAGAAGTATAGCCTGAGTGACTCGGTTGGATAAAGTAAAGAATAGTGAGGTAAGAAAACGCTGTGGTGTAAAAGAAGATGTGGTTACAAAGATAAATGAAGGAATGCTTTGATGTTTTGGACACGTAGAAAGGATGGATAAAGGAAGATTAACTAAACAAATTTATAAGGCGAGTGTGAAAAAGCAAGTCGGTAGAGGTCGACTTTGGAGAACATATCTCGATCAAAACAACATTGTTTTGAAGAAAGGCCAGGTCAAGAGTACCAACAACCTAAGAGCATGTATGAAAGCACTGATAAAAGTAGAGGAAGCAAAAGATGTGTGTAAGAACCGTAGCAAGTGAAAGGAAGTGGTCTCTACCTATCCCTATGGGAAAAAGGCATGACCTTATGTATGTATTATTACAATGTTATTATTTTCATTAAAATAATTAAACAAATTTAACTCCCTGTATTCTTAATAACAACAAACCTTATAACAGATGTTTATAGAAACCTTTGGTCCCAGTAATAATTAATAAATCGCCCACAACAATATCTCAAATAACTTTGGAAACACATTGTACATACAGATTACAAACTAGCAACAAACATTTTTTATGGAAAAATTCGAATCACGAACGTATTATATTTCTAGTATAAGAAATTCCAACTAGCTGCAAGTATTTTGAAAATTTCTGGCCGTAGGTTATTAAAATCGTCATCGTTGGCAAAATTTTCTTACAACTTTAGCGAATATTCTACGTCCTTCCTTTCATCCACCCCGTTCCCCGAAGAATTTCGCTATTCTTCTCGCTAGTGTTTGCTCAGCTCGAATCACATATACTTCTGCCACATAATGGCAGTAATCGAAAGAAAATTGCTTTGAACTTTTAGGTCACTTAGTATAACTACGATTTACTTTATGAGAAGTATTCTTTTTTCTTTTCTCGCGGGTTATTCGATAGCGGAAGTTTCGGAAGTTTAACATCGACAATAATGTCTTCGTAATTCGTTATAACTGAGCTAAATTATCCCTTCACTTGAAAAAATATTTTCTTAACTTGTCCTTCCTCCTCACCATTTTAAATGCGCTATTATTTCGCCCCATATTCTTAACAATATTTTTCTCCATTATTTCTTCAAAAATAATAAGAGACACTATTAGCAAAATACAGCAAGTATCGGCATGTTACCGCTAAGATTCATAACCAAACTTTTTACTATTTTACTTTAATAAAATTTAAAAAAAAAACAATATTAAGTATACGTTTATTTGCAAGCGTATAATTGCACCTATAAAAAAGAAGATGGTCGTCCAGGAAAAGCCCTTTAATGGTAGTCTACAGATAAGGTTAGGAGTTATTTTGTTATTATTATTATTTTGCATAGCTTTATGTATAGCCAGAAAGTGTCAAAAAAGGCACGTCTGGCAGTGCATAGAGGTGTGTTGGTTCCTACACTTACGTATGGTAGTGAATGTTGGGTTTGGCAGAAGAAGCCTGAAAATAGGATTTATGTTGTAGAGATGAGTAGTCTAAGAAGTATAGCTGGAGTGACTCGGTTGGATAAAGTAAAGAATAGTGAGATACGAGAACGCTGTGGTGTAAAAGAAGATGTGGTCACAAAGATAGATAAAGAAATGTTTAGATGGTTTGGACACGTTGAAATGATGGATAAAGGAAGATTGACGAAACAAATTTATAAGGCGAGTGTGAATAGACAAGTCGGTAGACCTTGGAGAACATATCTCGATCAAAACAACATTGTTTTAAAGAAAGGGCAGGTCAAGAGTACCAACAACCGAAGAGCATTTATGAAAGCACTGATGAAAGAAGAGGAAGCAAAAGATGTGTGTAAGAACCGTAGCATGTGGAAGAAAGTGGTCTCTGCCTACCTGTATGGGAAAAAGGCGTGACCTTATGTATGTATGTATGTTATTTTACCGTTATCAAAAATTAAATTGCATCTCAGATATACAGTCCATTGTCATTCTTGCCCATATTATTTTTTTTAAATGTATGTGGAATAATTGGAGATTTTAAACCTTTTTCTAAATGCAAAATGAAAAAAAAAATTAAAATAAGGCAAATAATATGTTTCGTCCTGGCAATAAGAAATATTCTTGTGCTTTTGTATTTATAGCAGATGGACATTGTTATTGTCAATACATGTAAATTGGTTATGGACTTATGTTACTGTGATTTATTAAATAATTATCCTAAAATAATTACATAAATCGTTTTATGCATTAACATTTTTTAAGAAATTAGAAATCTGTTTGTTTCATTATCAAAGTAACTAAAAATTTTCCACAAATTTATGTTCTTGTGGCAGCAGTACGTAATTACAGAGACATTTTTATAGAAGGACGCTTGATAAAACTCCCACAAGATTATTAATTATTATGTCTCATTAATCCTAATAAATATTTACGATATTTACCTTTGGGTTTATTGAATTTTTAAACACTAAGTTTAATAATTAAACAGTTTATTTTAATATTTCCAAACAGTAAATATAACACTTTATAAATAACTGACTTTAAAAACTTTAACTTGTCGTCAACGAGTCCAACGATCCTAAAAAAGAAATCGTGTCTAGGATCAAACACGCCAGGAAAATCTTTACATCCATGAAAACTCTCCTCACTAGTAGAGACTTAAACCTGCAAATCCGTATGCGCATACTACGTTGCTATATATTCCCAGTCCTCTATAGTTCTGAGAGCACCAACCAATGAAGAACCGAATCAACGCCTTTGAGATGTACCTGTACCGTCGTATGCTGCGTGTGTCCTGGGTACATATGGTCATTAATAAGGATATACTCAGACGAATGGATAAAGGCAGAGAGCTTATGTTGGCCATCATAGAGCGTAAGCTACAATACATCGGACACATAATGAGAGGAAAGCGTTATGGGACCCTTAGACCCATCATTGAGGGAAAAATCAAGGACAAAAGATCGGTAGGAAGGTGACAAAGTTCATGGCTCAGAGACTTACGTTAATGGTTCGGAAGAACATCAATAGAAATATTTAGAGGTGCAGTTTTGCACACCAAAACGAAGAAAAACTAACTTACTTCAAACTAAAACTCGACCGACGACATTCCTTATTATAATTAATTATTTATTTTTTGTAATTAAAATAATTATTTTTTCCATCTTCATTATAAGAATAAAATAATGACAAAACACAAAATGGGCTATAAATGTCAAATTAGCTTCGAGATTACCAGTGACTTTTTTACAACGTTTACCAATGTTGCAAAACCTTAAAACTATATTTTTTAAAAAGGTAGCATAACTTATACAATTTTTTGTAGATTTGGCATTATGTTTAAAAATAAATAGATGCTTGGGATTTTTATAATTTATAACATTTTTTTCTCATAAAATCAAAAGGAATGGGTATTGAAATAAATAATAAATCTATTTACACTCTTCAATTTGCGGACGATCAAGTTATTATAGCTAACGACAAGGACGACATGGAGTAACTGATGCAAAAACTTATTGAGGAGTACAGAGAATAGGGTTTAACAGTAAATACAAATAAAACAAAATATTTATGTACAGGGAATCAACCCACTCATCTAGAACTTGAAGATAATCAGAAGATTTTGACCCGCCGGGAATATGTGTACTTGGGTGTTACCTTTGATGATAGCGGTACTGATGTAATGGAAATCGAAAAACGGCTCATTCAAGCAAAAAGAATTATCAGATGCCTCAATAGAATACAATGGAGTAAAGAAATAACAAAGAAAAGAAAAATTAACATCTATGAAACCATGATAGAAAATACTCTATTATATGGAGCAGAAACCTGGAGGATTACGGAAAAAACAAAAAGAAAGTTGAAGCTGTTGAGATGGATGTTTTCAGAAGGTCCTTGCGCATCTATATATATATATATATATATATATATATATATATATATATATATATATATATATATATATATATATATATATATATATTCCATTCCGTGTTCACAATGTGAAAAAAAAAAAAGTATATTGGCCAAACTAAAGGTAAACTTAAAGATAGAATTTCTTCCCACAAAAGCAATATTAGAAATTCCAAACATTCTAGTACATTAGCTATACATGCTATAACTGAAGTTCACATCCCAGATTATGCTAATGTAAGCATATTAGATAATGAATCTAATTTATCCAAAAGACTTTTTCTTGAAATGACCAACATTGTCAAAGAACCAAACTCTATGAATGCTAGAACTGACATTGACAATCTTAGCATTATTTATTCCTATTTACTTAGTCTTCCTTCCCACTTATCAAATCATAATACAAATAACAATTTTTGAATTTCTAATCAAAAATCCCGTTTTCAAGTTTGTCAACCTGTTGTTTCAATCTGAAATATTTTTGAATGACATTGTTTTCTATGATTCCAGGTCATGAATTGTCAACTTGTCAATTAATCTTTCATTTTCTTTCCCGCCAGAATTTTTTCACATGGTTGTTTTTAAGGTTATAATTTATTAATAATGAGAATAATTTTTCGAAACCTACAGCAAAAAAATTTTTTTAATGTTTTTACAACTTCTGTCCTACGATTGTTTGTCTATATAATGATAAATAAGTAAGAGATGTTTCACTTAAATAAAAGTTTTATATAATTGTGATAATGAACAATGCTTCTTTCAAATCTCAGTACTGTTTGCTTTTATGGATTTCCAATGAATTGTATCAATGTTATTTGTAGAGTTCCTGATGAAGAGCCAATAAAGACTCGAAAGCTTGAACAGAAAAAAGAGTTACACTTTTTCTAGCCAAAGACTGCATACCCTAATTAATCTTTTCTTAACTCAGACAGTCGTTCTAATCCTTTCCTCTCCTATATATATATATATATATATATATATATATATATATATATATATATATATATATATATATATATATACATAATCGACCCTAATGAACCTATGATATAAGTGACATACAGCAGAATTAGCTGATTTTAAAAAATCAGTTATACATTTGTTTCATATACATATCAAAAGTTGTACTGAACCATTTTGTTAATTATATTATACCAAAAAATATACTTAGTTAATTTTTTTAAAAACGTTTTTTTAAACCTATATTTTTGTTTACAATTAAAATAATTTACAGTGACAAAATGGCTTTAGAAATTGTTCAAAGAATAATATTACAGTCTAAATATCGCAGAACTCTCTGCAAATTGTATGTTAATGTCTATTTTCGTCATCGTAAGGTAATAAATGTTAGCCATCAATCACAAACTATTTTATTGTTCGCACGAGTACGAATAAAATATTTGAATTGTGTCATATTATTTGCACAGCTACTATATATCAGCAATAAAGCTGAACTAACAATCATAATTTACAGTCGCGCCGAGTTATGTTTATGAGCATAAGATTCATGCATCTCCTTGTTTATGTTAAAGCGATTACTCCACATATATATTTACCCCCGTGGAGGTAATATATCATTTTAGGGATGCTTTCAGCGTTTTGTTGTTAACTAGACAATTTTATTTATATGCGCTTGCATCGTTGCACAATATTTTTTTGCTGCCATTTTAAGGAAACATTACCAGCTTAAAATATTCAAATGATTTGCTGTTTTTGTAAGCTTTGTTTAATTTTTAATTCTCTTGGAACTGTCATTAATTCTGTTTGGTTTCATACAAAATTTGAAGGTGTTTCCATAAAAAGTTCTTTCTAATTACTGGGCCTTATCTCGAAGAAGACTTACTATAACTGATCCTACTTTTTATACAGATACCAGACGTTTAAGCTTTTTATTTTAAAAAATTCCCTCCATGATTTCTTCTTTATTAAATTTGTTGCAGACGGCAACATATTATTTAAATGCGATACATTTTGTTCTGTTTCTTTAAACATGTTACGTAATCTTTGTCAAGTTGACTGTCATGAAAAGTCGCATTTTATATCACTTTAGTAAAAAAAAGCAAATTTTTAAGAAAATTGTAAAAAAATATCATTATTTTGGTTAATAGCTGTTAGTTGTTGAGTTATTATATTATTTTGTTTTTAATTGTGATAAATTCGTTTAGAAATTTTTTTTTTATTTTCTAAATACGAAGTCAGGTAATGACATTTTTGTGAATTTTAGATATTTTGTTTTATAATTTTCTTGAAAATAAAAAGTTAGATAAGAGTATTTTTATCAAGAGATTAACTAGAATTTCCGTAGGTACATTTAATATTTTCCTTTAAGTGCCATACATTTAAATTTAATTTTGTAATATCCATTAAGTATTTATTTTTAATAGAGATTATATTTATCTTTTGGGGGAGATATGAGTTCTACTTGTATTAACTATAGCCAAAACGACGGTAATAAGACCCGCCACCCACCACGCCTTGCTCCTCGTGAGGGCGAAACGTAGACTGCGGATAGTTAGTTACAGAATATGTACGTAGAGGTTCAAAATGCAGTGTCAGATAAGAAAAAAGCCTGGCTATATTGTCTGGCTACAAAAACATATCAAAAAAAGTAAAAAGCAAGGATTAAAAATGTAAACAAGGCAAGAAATGAGTATAAAAGGTTGACAGGTGTGGCAAAAGAGTTTGTGGTGAAAGAAAAGTGATAAAAATAAATTTAATAGAAGGTTATCTAACGATTTTCAAAACAATATTTAACTTTTCTGAAAGTCCTTAAGAACAGCTAGTGGTAAAAATACTACCTCGAAACTGGAAAAAATTAAAAACCAAGATAAAAGTATGGTGAAAGAAGAGGAATGCGTTTTAAAAAGATGAAAGGAATACTTCGAAAGTTGATTTGAGAAAAAGGGGACACAAGCACAGGCCCCACTTGAAGACATGAGTGAAAGTTGCAATGAAAGTGAAATTTTATCAGAGATTATGGAAGTGTTTTACAGTATAAAATTGAGCAAGGCTGCAGGGTACTGTATGCAAAGATATTGATTAAAAGAGTGACAATTGTAACTGGGTAGATGATATGGGATTTGCAAGCAGGATTTAGAAAAGGAAGTAAATATATGGATCAGGTCTTTTCATAGTCGAAAAATTCTTGGCTTAACGTTAAAAAGTCTACTGCTCTTTTGTAGAATTAGAAAAGGCCTATGACAGAGTGGTAAGAAATGAATTGTGGTCAACATTATCTATTTATGGGGTAAGTGGTAGTTTAATACGATCACTGAAAACATTTACGAGAATTCCACTGTTTGTGTCAAGATAAACGAAGCTTATACGTATGTTGGTGAATATTGGGTTTGGCAAAAGAAGCATGAAAGATCAATGCTGCGAAGATGAGTAGTCCAAAAAATATGGCCAGATTGACTCGGTTAGATAAAGTAAAGTATATTAAGATAGGGATATGGTGTGAAAGAAGATGTGGTTACAATGTTACATAAAGAGACACCATAAAGGACACGTAGAGAGGATGAATAAAAAAAGATTGACGACACAGATAAGTGTGAGGTAGAGGTCGACCTTGGCGAACATATCTCGATCAGATCGACATTGTTTAAAAAAAAACGCCAGGTCAAGTGTCAACAATGGACAAGCATGTATTAGAGCACTGATGAAAGTAGGAGAAGCGAAAGATGTGTTTAAGAATCGTAGTAAGGGTAAGAGAGTGGTCTCTGCCAACCCCTTCGGAAAAAAGGCGTAACTATATGTTTATATGTAATCTTTGGGTAATTTATTGTTAGAGGCCTCGTCTGTCATCTTTGTCTGTTATCTTGCAGTGTATAGCAGTGATTTGTTTGTTATTTATTTTAATTGACAGCAGACCATATTTTATAAAAATAATGCAGAAAGTTAATTTATTTTAGTTACTGTAAGTGTAATACTGAGCATCACATCTGTGTTACTTTAAATTACTCATTGGTGTTGCCTTTGTTGTTGGCTTGTTTTGAGGATTTGGTAAATGGCGACCTTTTTGCATCTGATGGGCAAAGATGTTTAGGAATGTAATATAGCAAAAAAGCGCTGCGAAAAAACAGCTGAAGGAAAAAAGTAATCTTGAGAAATGCAAGGCGCTGAAAGTGAGATAAGCTCAGGAGTTCAATAGAGAAAATAGTTAAAGTATTGGAACTTACTAAGCCAGAATAGGCGATATAGGCGAATAGGATCATGGTAAAGCTCTTGACAAAGCACTAAAGAATCAACAATATCAGACTTGCAGACACAATCGTATATAGGTTTTGCAAGAAGATAAAGAAATCTCTGCAAACATTCTGTGCTACTGTAAAGGTCCAACAAGGCTTAAGTTTTTGACGATAGAAGAGCAAAAACCACTACCTTATGTGTAATATTAAAGATCTAAAACTTAGCTTATAAAATTTTAACTCAACATAAGGGCATACACAGTAGATCTACAAATGTCGCAGTGGAGGGAAAATAAATTCCATAAAATTGGAATATTTTCTTTACTTTGACCCAAATCCCTTTGATTCAGTTTGCAATAAAATTATCGTCAACCTAAGCGATAATTTTTAAAGTGGTTACATTGTAGCATTATTTCGAAAGCAATTATGTTTTAATAAAGTCCCTACGAAATTTTCGCTTGGAAAATCTAACTTTAAACTCCCCACAGTAAAAAGACGGGGCCCTTGGAAGTTGTGTTAAATATCGCCTTTCGGATGATAAACGAATTGAGAGCGTCAGTCTGCCTTATCAGCGCGATAAAACTCGAAAATATAAAGACGTTGATTAAAATATTTTATCAACTGAAGCCAGGCAAAACGAAAGTTTTTTCTTTCCGTCGAGTTGCGGCACGAACGAACGGAGAAAATATTATTTCTTTAAAACGATATCGCTTTGAACTGCTTTGGCTTTGTACTCACTTTTACATAAACACATCCACACATATAATTTACTAGAGTGACAAAAAAATTGAAAAACTTTTCAGTTTAAGTTGAGAAACGTCGCTCAACAGCACGCAAATTTTAAAAGATATTTTTTACTTTATTGTCCAAAACAAATAGTATATAAAAACTTACGCTTTATACGAGACTAGGTCGATAAGTGTTTTAGAACATCCAGCCGCAATGTGATGCCACATAACTTTTTGACAACTAGCAACTTCATGTACAGTCCAATTTTAAGTATTATAGTTTTTTAAAACAAACAACCTGTTTTGCAAAATGAAAATAACGAGGAGCAGTAATATCCGAACACTGTGTGTAACAATTACTATTTGGACTAGGGCATGGTAAGTGATGGACCAACATCCGAGGCAACAAAAATCTTCTCTATTATCTCTGTGGCTGTGGGATCCTGGCCAGCTATATATTTTTTCATTTGATCATTATAAAATGGTAACAAACCATTAATGTATTATTGTTTTAGTAACATTTATGAATTATGCTTTGATAAGCTGTCTTTCATATTTCCTTCTAACGAGGACTTTTATATCAAGACTTTTTTTAAGCTTATTTTAGGACAAATAAAACTTTTAAATACATTAAAAATGTTGACTATATAGTGCAGTTTTTCTTACATTTATTATATTTTTTCTTTGTTTGCGACTTTATTTTGCCACGATTTCTCCATCGACTATCGTAACTAGTTAAGGAAATATTTTCTCAACAATAATCGCAAATGTAGATTTCTTTCTTCGCTACGAATTGCTTCTTTATCAAACATATTTGCCAGATTTGGTCCCCTGCAACTATTTTCTATTTTAAAACATAAAGAAATGCTTGACAGGATAGAGATTTACTACCAGAGAGCAGCTCATCTAAGACATAAAGGCTTGTTCTGCGGAGTTGGACAAATAATATTGTTTGGACGATTTAAAATGTAGAAAACTGCCGCGTATTTTTGTTTCGGTAAAGGAACTGCGCGCTTGCGTAGCTCACGCACTAGTTCTATCTCTCTTACTCTCATGCAAAGAATCCCTGAAGAAATTTTTGAATCCTGGCGAAACTAATCAGGATTATCGGATATTTTGATTGTTGTTGGTCTCTAATAAGTGTGCGAAGTTTAAATTAAATCTGATCGCTTAAAGTAGTGCAAAATCCAGGCCAAAGAGTCAATTACAAACATACAAAAAACATACAGGTGAAACTAATATAAGCGTGTTAAAAAAGAAAATATTTATACTCTTCCAAATATAATTTAAACAGCAAATGAAGCTACAGCAGATTTATTACATGATAAATCTAAAAAAGAAGCATATTTGCTGCTCTCAGCATAATTGCAGTTCTCGATCATAATATACACTTTTTGCACTGGTTACACAATAACTATTTTGAACTAGCCGGCGATATAATGAAGAAAGAATAAAGAAAACATAAATAGACAATAATACAAGATAGAATTTTCATAAATTTACGCAAAATAAACATCAACTTAAAAAAAAATACTTGAATTTTAAATAATACAAATCTTGTTACTAACCAAAGCATTATAGTTACCTATGAATGGCGTCGAACAGTAAAAATTTCCGTAATCAGTTTCATGTTGACAGTTTAAAATTTTAATATTTTGTTAAAAATGTATAAAGTTTGGATAGTGAGAAAGTATTTGTACTCCTCCAGAACATAAGTTTATACAAAATAAAGATTGTAATAACGTGTGGTGTTTATTGGATCGGTAATTGAGTATCACTTTTCCCGGTTGATTCCTCAGTTCCTAGGAGGTTGGTATCCCAAGTAGAAATATGATCTTCGCCGACACAGTGAAAGTCTCCGCTCTGCCCCTCTGACCAGGTCAATTCACCGGCAGTCGATAATTGATCTGCTCTCGCAGTGTTTTTCCGATATCTTGGCCCGCCAAATCCCAAGACGGCCATTCGACTTATATTCTCAGAAAGACGTGCATGAGGGAACTTTAACGGCTCACCAGAGGGCGCGCGGATAAATAAACTATTAAAAGTTTTATTTGAATTCTTGTGATGGGATATACCCTGCCCGCGCGTTACTCGTCTTTGCCTTTTTGGATTGATATTGATTGCGATTGAATGTTAGATCTGAACGAAAACCTAAAAGATTTTGGGATTTAATGCGAAATACAAATATCTTGATTTTTCTTTGATTTAGAATGGAATAGCATATGACGTTGAAATCTCGGGGGTGCGAAAGGCGTTTTGTTAGCTGCTACATTTTATTTATTTCTTATAGGTAGGTACCTAAATTACATTGATACATCCGCTACACCAAAGAAATTCCAGTTAAGGGAAAACATATTTTTATCCGAAATATCATAAAATTGTAACCAAAGTTTGTTATTGTTATTAAAATATTTACAAAAAATTGTATAAATTATGGTATCTTTGACCTGACTAATTTTGGATCTTTTTGTTTGTTTGTTTGTTTGTTCGAGCATCACGCACAAACCAATGGACCAATTTGGAATTAACCTTTATTTATTTAAAACTTATGATTAAATTAAAAAAATAATATATATTTTATTAAAAGCAGCAGCGGTTTTCCTAACTACGCTAATAGTTGGCGCTGCACATAGTTTAAAATACAGTATTTAAGTTTTCGTAAAGTTATAATGGTAGTAGTGGATTTGACGGCTTATTTTATCCTCTAGAACTAAAAACAGTACTAATACGAGACTACGAGATTGATTAAACGTTGGCCATTGACTAGGATAAAAGGACCTCAAGAGGTTTTATTTAAACTGACTACAGTTAAATAACGGCTAATGGTAAAAACACTATAATAAATAATAATGTTTTTTCACATTAAATATATTTACAAAAAAAACCTTATTTCATAAATAGTTAATCTACATATTCTTAACAGCAATATTTTTAATTGTATTTTTTCTTATTTCATTTAAATGCGATAATCTATAAAGCAATTAAAGACTACAGTCTTTACAAACAAAGTCGCGTTTAAAAGCTAATTCACTATTGTGTAACGTGCCTTTTTTTCCCTTCTACAGTTCCATTATAATTGGGTCTCATAGTTTTGTATTCCTCAGGTACTCGTAAATAGTGTCGCGTACCGTATTTTGTTGTAACTTAAATATATTATTCGTTGTAAATAGTGTTGCATACCTTGTTGTGATAGGATTCGATTGTTAATGGCTGTGGCATTTTTGTTAATCGATGGAGATTGAGTGGGGGTTTTCGTTATTAGATTTTGCTTTGGTTTTTGGCCTCGATTGTTGTGTATTGTCGGTTATATTATTGTTTGGTTTGCATTTCTGTGTGGATGGGGCTGGCTATTAACACGGACGAGCGCGATTCTGAGTGTGGAACATAGATTTGCGAATATTGTTGGTTGACGTCGGTTCCGTGTCATTTTTCTTGATATCCAGCCTGGGAAGTAGTCAGTCGTTTGGTGGCAGTCTTGGGAGTGTTGTGGTGAGAATTTTTGGGACGGTGTGATATTGGCAAGTGTGCAGAACCTCTACGGTTTTTCTTTCATATCTAGCTGTATTTGGGCCATCTTAATTGGATTTTGAAGAAAAGCCATTTAATTTTTAACTTAACCATTCTATCTTACCTTTGTTGTTGATATTTTGGATTTTGGTGTCGAGTTAAAATAACCGCATGCGGGATTTGATTTAGCGAAGCCATTGTTAATTAGCAGGTGCCGTTCCATAACCAAACCGGCCACAGGAGTAGTAAATTCGTATACCCAAAGGTTACAAGTGATTTATTTTAGAATATTTAACGACGTGATTTGTTTTTGACACTACAATTAAGTTTTGTTTTAATTTATTAATATGGTACATTGTTGAAAACTATTTATTGCATTGGATAATATGCCAAGGCTGAACTTTGATTAAAGTAATCTTCTCAATAGTTCTTTTTGTCCAAGTAAAAATGTTTTCTTCATACTTATTTGTAAATATCCTACAATATTGATATTTTGAAGGACAGCCATTGTAAAAAGAAATATTTTTAAATAAGCTCGATTGTTTTAACAGTGTAAATCTTTATGTAAATGGTAAAAACATGAGTAAATTAGCAGCCTTATGTGAACGTTTGATTAAGTATTATTAAAAAGTTGACCTGTATACGTTTTTTTTGGTAACTTGGTAAAGTTTGTTACTCTTACTTTTGTTTTGGTTATTTTATGGAATCGTAAACTTTGAATTTTTAATTTATTGTTAGCTGTTGATTTTGACTATATTTGTTATAAGTTTATTATTGAACTGTGTACTTTGATTTATTGTTGGCTGTTAATTCTGACTATATTTGTTATAATTTTATTATTAAACTGTGTACTTTGATTTATTGTAGGAGTAAAGTATCTAATATATTTTAGCTGTAATTTTATTTATTTGGTTCACCATAATCTTAGTTATTTATCGTGTGGCTCTGCTAGTGCCTATAAGACCTAGGGGTTTCCGGCTTGAACCGTCTAAGTCGGTGACGCGGCTCTCTTTTATATATTTTTTTTTCTTCTACCCTCTACGGCTGAGCTCGGGCATAATTTGCCAGTAGAGAGACCGCTGGCAGAGTACTCTATAGAAAACGAAAAAAGACGTGGCAATTGTTTAAATAATAATTTTTTTTTAAGATTTTGTAGCCATTTTTTACTTATTTAAAGCGTCAGGTTAAAACCATCATAAATTAACACATGCACGACGTATCAGTTTTAAAAGTATTCTCTCTCTGTAGAGTTGATTATACCACAAACTATCTTACAATGGTGTTAATGGATATATTCATGACATTCCAAGTGAAGTTATGGTTATCTTTAACAAGTTTAACTACTTTGCTTTCGTACTGGGATAAATATTATGTCGAAATTTACTACATGCGTAAAGCAAACTATTAATGAAGTACGGAGCAGTTAACGATATCATTTTTTAAAGTCTCACTTTTAGTAGTTTTTATGAACACTCAAGTTTTTTTCAAAGAAATTTTTAAAGTTCAAAAGGGAAAAGCCTTATAAGAGCGAGGTGTAAGACAAAAACTTTTTATTGCTGTAAACAAAGTTTTTAATAAATTGGATAAGGCTTTAGAAGAGAAAGTAAAAGATAAAGAAATGTTGCATTCTTTAAGATAACAGTACGCTTGGTTTTATTCAAGCGTTGCAAAAGTGTAGGTAGTTGAAATGGCAAAAAGTACTATCTGTTGTATTTTATGTATTTTAAATGACATAAAAAAACATTTTTTAAATAAAATGTTAAAAAAAAAATCCTATTTGCTGGGCCGGTCAAAGAAAACGCTTATACTAATAGACCGATTACCGAACAATGAAAATTTCCCCAAAGTTCTTCATTTGAAAATTGGATTTTTAGTTGACGAATGTAAAAAATCCGATCTATCAAATGATTTCCCTAGATAAGCCTTTTTAAGGATAATCAGGAGTTTGTAACTTGTTTGTCTCCATCCCGGGGGACTCTCTTGCAGTTCTCCGACGAGTTTTGATACAACGGCAGACCGAATTCTGCTCTTTTTTTCTCAGATTCTTCACCGGCCAGATGTTTTGCCGATTGTTATTTCTAATTAAAGAAAAAAAAAGAACTTTCATACATTACACGCCTAATTATTTTCTAATTACATCGTCGCCCAGGGAATAATTTTATCTTTTTTTAAAACAGTTCAATTTCATTTGGGAGAGCTTAATTCAAATGTTTTTTTTTATAATGACACTGTCCGAGTGCGTGCTATAAAAATTTACCAGAGGAGTAACAATAATGAAACGTTTGTCTTGCTTCCTTTGTCATCGCAACATTTCTGTTGTAGCCGTTATGACATACCGCTACACTTGAATTCCAGGGATTTTCATTAGATTCGGTACGTAGACATCGCCATGGACAATAATTCACACGACACTCCATTCTCTTCCCCCATAATTGATACATCTAGCCAGTCGGTGTATGTGTATTCGGACCATACCTTGGATAATGAACCATTTATACAGTTGGGGTGCCTATTGCCGGCCATTAAGGATTAATTTGCCATAATTTTGGGCGCTAGACTAGATTCGAAGGGTTACATAATGTGTCAAAGGATTATTGAGTTTTTGGTTTTTGGATATTTATATCGTGCGGTCGGAATAAAGGCTTTATTAAAACCACTAGCTGTTTATTAGCATTTACGAGCAACGCAATCCTACCGACTACGCCAAATAATTTCCAATAAAAAAATCACCATACACACCCACTTCACTTTAATAAATCAAATACTGTCACTATTTACGTGTTAAATAACGATAATATTTATCACCTTTTAAATCACATTGTAAAACATAAAAAATTTCATTAGACACATTGCGATTTGAAAACATTATTGAAAAAAAAGGTAGCAACGAATAATTAATTTTTTTTTAACCATTACCATATTAAACCAAATTATATGCTTTATTTCTTAGTTAATATATTGTTTTTAGAAATAGCAACGGTTCATTAACAATACTAATGTTGCTCGTTAGGTTTGTTAGTTTTAATTATGCCATTATTAAAATTACCGTATCAAATAAACTAACTGGATTAAAATGTGTTATTAGCTAAATGCAATTTTAATTTATTATTAAATTAAAATGGTATGAAGTTATTTACAAATGCATATAAGTCATTTTTTGACCAAGAGATAGTAAAAATAAGACAAAAATATAAAAAATTTAATTTAAAATAGTTAAATTATTAAATAAACCTTTGAATAAAATTAAAGCAACAATACGAGTATTTTAAATAATACAAATTGTTATAATGAATTAATTTTAATATTTTTTATGGACTTTGGTTACATTTAAAGTAAGAGAAAACGTATTTGGATACTTTAAAAGTAAATAAGCTTTAACATTTCCCCATAAAATTATTCTTAATGCTTGATAACAAAATTGTAATGTTTAATAAATAGGACACTAGCAAAATTAATGGTTAGGTTAGTGCGACACCAGTAGCAAGTATTGCCTCCACCACTTTAAATCACAGCATTTATGTGTTTAGGTATGCTTTTAATTAAATTTTGGATGAAATCTTGAGCAATTTGTTCCCATGCTCTGATAACTGCATTTTTAAGTTTCGTCAGGTTTCTTGGTGCAGATACTTAACGCTTAACATTTTTTTTTGATGTGATAAATGCTCGATAGGATTCAGATTCGGAATTTTTGGTGATCACTGCATAATTGGTAAACCAACTTGATTAAGATAATTAAGTACCTTTTTAGCTATGTAAAGTATTTTCGTATTTTCCAATAAAACGTTTATCTTGGTCTTTAGTGGATCGTTTACGCCCTTGCCCTGGCCTTCTAGAATAATTTTCTTTTTCATTAGTGTCTTACCATACGACTTATTGTGGAACAATTTTTGCCCAACAAATTGCCAACATAACTTTGACAATAACTCTCATCCAATAAAACTGAAGCCCGCACTACCTCTTGATCCTTGCTCGATTCATTTTTATAATTTTTCTGGGTCAAAAACTAAAAGGTTTTTCACAAAAAACGTCATTTCATTTCATCTGTTTCCCAGCGTCAAACCTCTTCTTTCAAGTAGGCTTTGGAAAGTCCACAGAAGGGTTCTGGGCCGGAAAATTTTGTATTTGCCCCTTCTTTGGCAGTGCAATCTACTTCTTCGTTGCATTTAACTCCCTTGTGACCTGAAACCCTCAGCAAAATAACCTGATTGTTTGCTGCCAGTTGTCTCAGGGACTGTTTACAGTCCCAAGTCAGCTTAGACTCACGAGTGTATGACTTCAGAGCTTTTAGTGCTGCTTGGTTATCTGATAAAATAATTTATAAGCTTACTTTTAACAACAATCCATCGCAAGTACTGCTCAAAATCGTTTATCTTTTTACAAACTCTTTAAAACTGTTTTTTGGATAACTGCTATTAACAACAGAACAAAACATTCTATTTAAGTACTTAATAAACTTTAATATTGTTTAATATTGACAATAGCAATGATTTAAAACATAAAAATGCTGCAAATCTACTAGTCACGAGCCACTGTGACACATGTCATAAAAACGTGAATCTTTAAATACTTCACTTTCTTGTTTAACTAATTTTTTATAATCTGTGCTATACCGTCGTCTTCAGTTGTCAAGTCCATTTTACAAAACCCCTGCAACAGCACTCCCTCTTAATGTCTAAAATGTTTTTGAGGCAATCAGAACAATTACTTTTCTTACCCCTTCTGCTTAAACTCGCTCGAAATCGACTAACCTTCCTTGTGAATAATTACTGAAGGTTTTACTTGGAAGTTAGAAATGTAAGGGAGAAACGATGGTGTAGAACGGTAAAGTAATTGTTTTGACATGTAAACGTTCACTATTATAAATTTTTTTAAATTGTCGTGTTTTTCAAAAAAAATTTAATTTAAGTCGCTAAGTACATTAAAATATTTCGGGTGTCCTTAACAATTTTAAACTAGAAAAATTACATAACTTTATGATTGTAAAATTAAAAGCTGCTTTAAAAATTAATGTAAAAGCTACTTAACCTAATGAAATAGTCTAATAAAGTAATACGACTAAATGTACTTACGATGTATTTAAGTGGATAATTTGTAAAAATGCTGCTGTTTTAGGTTTAAGCATACGAAAGAAAATGTTTACCAAAAAAGAGGCCGTGGAAAAAGTTTACCTCAAGTGTTTATAACTGTTAAGCTTCTCAGGCAGCTGTTAAAGGTAGGAGCCTAAAAACAACTTAACCGTACTACTACCATACACAGACAGAGATTGTTTTGGGTATTTGGAGTTATATAATTTGTCAGACAGGTGTATATTAAAGGATGAAGCATAGATAGCTAAAAAGAAAATTGTCATAGATTTTGCACAGGTATTTAAAAGCATGTAGTAAAAAAATACTAAAGAAAAAGTTCTACCATCTTTAGACACAGTTTGTCTTAGGTGTTTAAAATTTTATAACGTGTCAGACAAATATCTATTAAAGGTTAAAGTAGGTAAAAGGCATTACTATTTATAAATAGAGTTTGATTTATGTTTTTAGAGCTATAAACCTTGTCAGACAAGTATGTATTGTAGGTTAGATTATAAAAGAACAACTCTTCTACAGAAAAAATAATACTTTCTTTAGACAGAATTTGTCTCAAGTATTCGGAGATGTAAAATTTCTCAAAAGAGCATCTGTTAATGGTTAGAGCAGATAGAAAAAGTACTTTTTTTTTAAAGATACCATTGTTATAGGTTTTTGATGCTGTAAAACTTGTCAGACAAGTATCTGTTGAATGTTAGAGCATAAAAGAACAACTTTTTTTTTAAAAATTACTAAGATCTACAGACAAAGTTTGTCGCAGAAGTTTGGAACTGTAAAACTTGTCATACAAGTATTTGTTAAACAAATATAAAAGGTTCTTTTTAAGGGTAGAATTTGTTTCAGGTTTTTGGAGCCGTAAAATAGACAAATATCTATTGCAAGTTAAAGCATAAAAAAAAACAATTTAAAAAAAAAATTCCAAGTATTTATGGGCAGAGTTTGTCTCAGGTTGTTGGAAGTTGTATAACTAGTCAGACGATAATCCATTACAAGTTGAAGAAAATAAAAAGGTATTACTATCCATAGACACAGTTTATTTTGGGTTTTTATAGCAAAAAAACTTGCCAGACAGGTATCTATGCGGAAAAAGTACTACTATCTACAGACATAGTTTGTCTCGGATGTTTAATGTTGTTTAACTTGTCAGGCAAGTATCTGGTAAATATATTTGTAGAAAAATTTACCAATAAAAATCCAGATATTTTAAGTTAAATAAAAAATAAGAAGTTACTGCAAAAGAAAATTTTTTAAACCTAAAGCCATAAAACAAAAATCTGTCCAATAGGTAAAAAAAGGAAAGGTTATTACATAAGGAACCTAATAATGATCTAGATTTAGCAAAACTTCTTATAGTAAACACATTATTAAAGAAAACATATTTACTTAGTTTTCTGCTTTTTGGCAAAGAGATGGGGTTTTGGATTTGTAGTTTAGCCGGCCACGTTATTAATAAATAATTTGTTAAATCGTCCTTATAATTTTATTAAAGTATAACAGGCAATAAGAAAATAAAAATGGTTATTGATCCATTACAATTTCGGCGATCGTGCGCTATAATAGTATTATAACTCCTTCCAAACTTCTTCCGGTTAAATCTACTCTCGTTACGTTAAGAAATTGTGAAATTGAACATAATAAGCAACGCTATTTGCATGTGCAATACACCTTTAAAAAGCTTTAAGCTAAAAGTATAAACACCGTGATTTCGCTGAAATATTGTCTCGGGGCGCTAGTAATGCACTTAGCAGACATTTAAACAGAATTACACCAGAAGAATATTCGTTAAGAAAGGAAATGAATTTTAAATAGACTTACGAAAAGTGTCTTTGCTACAGCTCGTTTGGCAGAGCTGTTGCTGACAAATAAAACGATATGACAATCGTTTTACTATTTTACACACTTTTGGTACTTTTATATAAATTGTCATTTGAAACTAATAAACACGAATGAAGTCTTTTACTGTTAAAAAAATTTACTTTACGAATAAAAAAAAAAAAATAAAAAATAATACTGCTAAAAGTTAGTTGATAATTTATTAATAAAGGCTTCTCCATAACCAACTTTCGTGCACGTGGAATGTAGGTATACAGTTTATTAATTTGGTTAAATGATGAATTGTGTGGGATTCTAAAAATTGTATACATAAAGCAGATCGAAATTGGCGATTTGGAGTCACGAACACCTGAACTCCACATTTTAACATGTCTTTTGTAAGAGGTTTCAATGTTACGGTTTTGTAATATTTTAGATGTGGATGCAAAATATATTCAACAACAAATAATCCTGTTTAGTTATTAAACCTCCTTTGAGAATGCGTTAATAGATAAAAAATAAATACATACAGTGTAACAAAAGTAGCTTGGCGGGCGACTAGCCTCTAAAATAACAAATATTCGGCTGAATATACTTCACATTCGTAAACTTCTTCCTCCGATTGTACTTGAGACTGACGATTACTGAAAATTTCGTCATCGCCGATCGGATCGTTATTCGAATGTTTTCGTTGTTCGCAGATTTTGTGATCTTTCGTCCGCCAAGCTACTTCTGTTGCACTGTACATACATACATACATATGGTCACGCATTTTTCCCGTAGGGGTAGGCAGAGACCACTTCCTTCCACTTGCTACGGTTCTTACACACATCTTTTGCTTCCTCTACTTTCATCAGTGCTCTCATGCATGCTCGTCGGTTGTTGGTACTCTTGACCTGGCCTTTTTTTAAAACAATGTTAATTTGATCTATATATGTTCGCCGAGGTCGACCTCTACCGACTTGTCCATAAATAATAGAAGAAAAAATAAATCTGATCAGGTACGTACAACTTCAAGTAAATACTGTTACGATTTGCGGAGTCCTTTTCCGTCGATTGTTGTCTTGAGGTGACAGCGCGTCGAACATAATGAAAAAAAAATGTGTTTTGTTTTGTAACAACAAACGCCCGATATTTAAAAAAAGAGTCTTCTCGTTGGTTCCTCGTTCTTGCAGAATGAACCTCCCCATTCTCGAATAGTTTGTTTGCCCATATAAAAGGAATTTCGCAAATGAAATTTTTAGTTTTAAGTTTTAAAGTAATTATAAGGAATTATTAAGAGATTGTTATTATCTAAGTGAACTAACAAGTTAGAAGATATTGTATGGAAATTATTAGAAAAAATTGTTTAGTTATTCTACTGATTGTTTAAAATCATCGCCACAATACATTAAATTTAATCTTTATCGATATTAATTATAAAAGTAATTTTTTTCCAGTGCTTCCTTTTTGTATATATTTTCTTTTAAATTAGTTTTGATTTTCGACAAATTCTCTCGTTTTCATTTTAAAAAAAGTGTGATTTAAACGGCAACCATAACACTTTACTTTGCGAATTATTAACGGCAAGTGAAAATCCATTTATCCGCCCTAGGGTATTTTAACCAAGGCCAACTTTGTTGTATCCGTTTTGCCGACCCCTTTTATTTTTATAAAATCCAGACTAACTCGCAAAAATCCCTTTTAACATTCAGAACAGATCACTTGTCGGTTTATGTACCTAGTTTTTCTTGTCTTTAACCGACAAAGGGCGTGTCGAAGTTAACTGTTTAGCTAAAAAATTGATTTTATATAAATAGTGCCCGAAAAAAAAAACAAAATTTGCAGCGTAGAAGAGGGATAAATAAATATGCTTTGTATTCTAATAAATTAATAAAAAATATTAATAAATTTTTGCTGCATGTTTTTTTTTTCTTTTTTGCGTTCTTAATGAGCCATCCAGAATTACTTATTTAAGCGTTTTATTAACAAAAAGCATCACCCGAAATCGATCCACCTGCAATTTTCCCCATAAAGCTATAAGGAAAATTGGAAAACATTTTTAGTCGTTTCCTTCTCGGGTCCCTTTCGAGGGCCACTCCTTAAGGTCTTGACACCTCCGTGTTGTAATTATTGAAGCTTTTATCGTTCGGCAGAAAATACGGTGGTAGACACAATGATAGCGACACGTAATGGCTTACTTCCGGTCCATCATTCACCCTTCACTTCAGGGAAGGAGCGATCGGGAAAATCGTAAGGTTACTTCCTTCATATCCATCCGACAGACATAGTTTCACATAAAAAGAGAAATCTACACGGTGATTATTTTGATTTTTTTATTATCGTTCTATGATTAATTAATACAGATCACAAAGTTTCGGTTTAAGTCAGATAATTGTTTAAAAAAAACCATCGTGAGACTTTCCATTTGTTCCCTATAATTTGATATCTAACATTTGAATTGTACCCTTTTTTGTTAATAAGTCACTCTGGTTATTTTAAAAGCTTTAACATACTACTAAAATAATTTTTCTTTAGAATAACTCCAAACTAGGATGATTTTTTTTTCTATTTGATGCTTCCATTGGTTCTTGTTGAAGAAACATTTATAATGAATTTAATTATTTTTAACAATATTTCTAGTTTTTGTTGTTAAGGTATCCGTGATTTTTATTGGCATTAGATGGCGCTGCTATGCCATTAAGTAATAGTAAAACATTGCTAACTTACCCACTTTATTATAAAATATATTGTTTTAAAACTTATTTGTTAAAATATATTACCCTCTTTAAAAATAGTAAAAGTAACAATAAGTAGTTAATATAATATAATACATTAATTACAGACATATGCCACTTAAAAAAGTTCTGTAATTATTACAGCTAGTAACTTTTTTTTTTTTATGAAAATAGTCGCAAAAAGGGTAGACCTATCGTGTGGGCCGCGGACGGCCCGCACTGCGACTATTAGAAGGGGAAGGGATAATAGAAAGGAGATGATTGTGGACACGCTTATTAAAAAGTTGCAGGACATAGTTCTCTGAAAAAACTGATTTTGGAAGCTTATTCCATTCCGTAGCAGCCCTGTAAAAAAAGGATTCTTGATAAAGATTGGTTCTTGTAGTGTCAATCTTGAGAGTAAATGGGTGAGACTTATCGGCGTGCCGAGTTCTTCGGCCGAATGTGGCCAATGGCGGTACAAAAGTTTTTATTTCTCTGGAGCATCTGCCATGGAAATATCTGTAGAGCATTGACTGGTCTGCAACTCTTCTTCTGTGTTCTAGAGGGTATCTGTGAGAGTTGAGCTGTTTATCAAGCGAATGGCCCTTTTCTGAATGGAATCTAGAAGACGAAGAGAATGCTTGGTGCTGAACCCCAAATGTGCGAGCAATACTCCAGTAGAGGTCGGATTTGAGCCTTGTACGTCGTCAACAGTTGATCAGGAGTAAAAAACTTTCTGGCTTTCCACAGAAAACCTAGCCTCTGGCTTGCCGACTTTGCGATGTTAGCAACATGGTCATGTCAACGACTTAAATATCTAAATATAACAAAATACTACATGTGGACACAACAAAGTTTTCCTGTTGGTGTATTAACATTCGAATGTCTAGTACTGCAGGATTTAATTGTAAATTTCAAAACTTAAATACTTTAAATAAATAACAAAATACCACTTTGCCTTGAACCACCAGCTTTTTTAAAGCATCCGGTCTTCTGAAGACGTGCCCTTCTCTTGGACAGTCTTTCCTCGATTTTCACTTCTTTTAGGATCGATACATTGATGCGGTGCTGCGTCCATGATATTCAGAGCATTTGTCGGTAAACCCACATTTTACATGCTTCTATTTTTCTTTTGTCCGATTGTCTGATCGACCAGACTTACCATCCGGATAATCAGTGTTGCAAACATAATGTAGAAATAATTTACCAGTTAATTAAAGAACATAAACTCTTCAACTAATTATTAAAATACAGCATTTGAATTTCCCAATATTTCCTTTATTAGTATGGTATCATCGATATAATCAATGTTACAAGAATAATGTAAAAATAATTATGCAGTAAAATAGGAAACTTAACACTTAAGTTAATAACAAAATACCAAACGTTTTCCTTATCAGGGTAGGCGTGAAAATTGCCAATAATAACAGTTGGAATTTAAAGTATCCGGTGCATCTTAAATCACAATTTAAAATGACTTGACTATTTCACTGTTTGGTAAGTTTTATGTCAGTTTTGTTGGGATACACGCCTCTGTTTAATGCGATGATAAATTTTTGGTGGAACTCATTATATGCCATCCTCGATTTATAAAACTCGAGAACGAATAGACGGCGGGTCCTTCCTTTTTATTTAACTAACGCATACTTATTGGAAATTTTCGCGAGGAAAATTTGATGGGGCGCCGGGTCATTTATTATTATACTTAATGGAATCGGCGGTTATTAATATTATCCACGAAGGGAATTTATTAAACATACGCTACAGTTGCAAGTATTAATTGAATTTTTTGAACAGTCAATTTTTTCATTGTAAAATATTATCGACGACGTTAGCGTGCCGATTTTCGAGCATTCTGGTTGCAGCTACTTTAGGCTCGGTTTCCACTGGAGATTTATAGTCGCATGATTTTTAAATTAAAATTTAACTCGTTGTTGCAAAATGCCATATTTTTGCCAGAAATCGGTGCGCAAACCAGAGCGATAGCAGGCGCGGTGGCGAACGCGATAGCGGTGCGGTCAACCGCGGTACATGTAACTAAATTGAAGAGTGCGTGATCTGGTAGACGCACCCGCCTCTTTCTGCAGCGAAGTATAGCGTACCACAGCACCTAGAGAATAGAACACTGCATGCACCATTTGCCTGTCGGTTCGCAAAATTTGCAACACGTTGATCATTCCAGTTACAGACAAAATTATTGAAAAGGTGCGGAAGGAACCCACTCTGTATGATTTTTCTCACACTTAATATAAAAATATAACAAAAGACAAAATATGGGACGTAATTGCAATGCCCTTTGGTGAAGTAACAAATAAGTAAAAATACATAATTAAAAACTGCTTTTCAATAAAAATTGTTCATCACTCATCTTCGTCCATTAATAAGTGAAAATGTTTTTTCTTTATTAATCATTGATTAAAAAAATTTAATAAATTTTTATAAGTGGTAACTGACACTGAACGCGTTGGTGTGCGAATGTGTTTGTTCGCTTTTCAATATTCGTCCAAGATAACTAAAAATTAGTCAAAACTTCTTTATATCATTTGGTAATAATGATGGAAAAACTACTTAAAATGTTTACATATATTTTCGTGGAAGACGAAACTGCTAAACATATACTATGTTCATGCTCTGGTCTGGGAAAAATAAGATTCAACATATTTGGTTATACCAACCTAGAACCTACCGATTTCAAAAAAATCTCACCCCATACAACCATAAACTTTGTGAGAAGGACTGGATTGTGCCGCAAACTGTAACCTCTAGGAGTGAGTCACAATAGACCTAAAACTAATAAACTTTACTTAAATTTTTCCCAATCTTTGGGATGTCTCAACAACTACAGCAGTTCCTCCAATTTTATGGGTCTTCAGGATGTTCAGGATGTCAAATGTTTTAAGATTAGGTTCATTTGCCTCTTTTATTTGATATTCTCACGCGTAATGGATAATGCATTTCAAGAGTAGGGATAGAGATTTCGTTTTTTTCCTCGCAAAATCTGCATTCTTTTTTCTCTTCTTAACCAAATTTCTTAAGGTGCCACATCAACCAGCAGTGCCTGCCCTTAAGATGATCTTTAACTTGTTATTAAATGTACTCAATAGCGACGTTTGCGTTTGCGTCGTTTGTTTACCGCTTGAACTAAAAGAGCGATTATTCAAGAAGTTTAAATGATATTCATTAACTATTAACAAATGTAGATTTTCTGTGACAGCGATTTTTTTTCGCAGCGACTAACAATCGTTAGTGGATGCCGAGCCTAAGTGGCAGCTTCGCTTCAGTAGGACTATTAAACGTTCGGAGCAGTTTGTAGTGAAATTGTTAAGGTAATTAGTGGTGACCGCTTGTAGTGTGTCATCGACAGGCGTTACAAGCTACTTCCGATGTTATACGAGCCGGGTCGACCCCTCTTCCTGCCCCACCGTCGGACATTTTTCAATTAAAACTTACACGTATTATTGCAGACTCGGCTGCGTTACGACATAACTGACAAACGCACGCACGCACATATTTCATCGCAATTTGCTGCGGACGATCGTAAAAAACAGATTTGACGGTTGGCGAACAGTTTTTTTGTACCGGGAAAAAGGAAAAACCTTCTGGATTTTAAATGTTTATCAATTAGAACTAAGCAGAGCTACCGAATCGCTTAAAGTATTTGCTTATTAAATCTGGACGATATTTAAAAAATAATTTATAGGATTAGTTTGTTAGTACGAAATCATATTAAACAAAGTAAATGATAATTATTTTTAAAATTTTAAGAGTTTCTCTGCTATAGACTTTAATAAATAATGATATTTTTTTAGTAATAACGGTGATAAATTTTACAGGACTTATTTTTTACTCGCTGGTTTAAATATTAAAAATATAATAAATAATATATGTATCTTGATTTCTTAATTGTCACTTACGAGTGCTATACTATCATCTGAGGCACTCGTACGGTATTAATAAAACTCCAGTGCTGCCCTATGCTCCGGGGGATATTGAGTCCGTTGTGTCGAATTTATTGGAACTTCTCATTCTCCACCCTCAGGCAGATACAAGCCAATAAGCCTGACATATTCCTTCTCGATCACCTAACTAAGACGATGTTCGTGATCGAATTTTCGGCACCAGCCGAACCGAACATCGCCTTAAAAGAAGAGGAAAAACAGACCTTCTCTTCGAGCTCCGCAGACTTTATCTAGACCATTCTGTTGAACTATGCATCCTGATAATAGGCTCCCTCGGTGGTAAACGCTCTCGGAACTCCATAAAATACCAGCTTGCCGTCAAAAGGCACACGTTTTAACTGGGGCAATGCAGAAGGCTGTCATCCTGGGATCATTGCGTGTGCTTAAGGCACACGATATTCGGTCCCAGTGATCACTCACCTCACGTGAGGAGTGGTCACTGGTTTCTCTCTAGCTCGGCTCTGCGAGGTTTTGGAACCGCAGAGTCGTGACTGGGATTTAATAAATAATATAAATCAATAATAATAATAATAATTATATTAACAATAAAGATGTTATTTGTGTTAAAAACAATTCAAGACATTTTTAATATAAAAATAAGCAATACACCTACCTGGATAAGTTACACAAATGTATAACAGTTATAAACTGTTATATTATTTGTTCGTGACTTTGGCTATCAATATTGTATATTTTAATAGAAATTGTGGTTTGCCAGTTTTCAGTATCCACATTTTAACTCTTTTTTTGCATTTGTTTTCTTGAAGAAATCACTTTTGAAATGTGGTACCTCATTGTACAAACGAGGTACTAGATAAGTCGCATTACGTTGACCTATGGTTTTATTACAATGAGGTTGCCACGTCTTTTTTTTCGTTCTCTATAGAGTACTCTGCCAGCGGTCTCTCTACTGGCAAATTATGCCCGAGCTCAGCCGTAGAGGGTAGAAGAAAAAAAAATACAAAAGTGAGCCGCGCCACCGACTTAGACGGTTCAAGCCGGAAACCCCTAGGTCTTATAGGCACTAGCAGAGCCACACGATCAACAACTGAGATTATGGTGAACTAAATAAATGAAATTATAGCTAAAATATATTGGATACTTTACTCCTACAATAAATCAAAGTACACAGTTCAATAATAAAGTTATAACAAATATAGTCAAAATTAACAGCTAACAATAAATCAAAGTACACAGTTCAATAATAAACTTATAACAAATATAGTCAAAATCAACAGCTAACAATAAATCAAAGTACCCAGTTCAATAATAAACTTATAACAAATATAGTCAAAATCAACAGCTAACAATCTCCAGCGATCAACAAAAATGCCACAGCCATTAACAATCGAATCCTATCCCAACAAGGTATGCAACACTATTTACAACGAATGATATATTTAAGTTACAACAAAATACGGTACGCGACACTATTTACGAGTACCTGAGGAATACAAAACTATCAAAGACACAATTATAATGGAACTGTAGAAGGGAAAAAAAAGGCACGTTACAAGGTGTTGTCTCTTTTTCTTGTATAATTATTGTAATTTGTTGATAGTAATAAGATATTTTTTTAATATTTTTTAAAATACTAATAGAATAGTTGTCTTATATCAAGAAGATGGGAATATCAGAACAAATCGTCTCTTAGATACGAACGGTTTCTATGATCAATAATTTTAATTAAATTCCAAACTACATAAAATATTATTTGTACCAAGCAGCATGCAACAAATAATTAAAAGTAATAATTGTACATGAAGAAGAGCTGGCATGAAGGTAAGATCAATGTGCGGAAAAGACAGGTCCTGGAAGTACAGCTAGAGTAACTCATAAATAAAGTAAGGAATATAGTCATAAGGAAACAATGTGGCGTAAAAGAAAATTTAGTAACAAATAGAGAATGGATAAAAGAAAATTAATGAAACAGATTTACCAGTCAAATCAGATCGAAAGGCTAGGTTAAGGATACCAGCAAACGACGAGTATGCATAAAAGCGTTGATAAAAGTAAAATAAACACAAGGCGTGTAAAAGAACCGTAGCAAGTTAAAAAAAGTGGTCTCTGCCTTTCCTATAGAAAAAAGCGTGACTATATGTATGTTTGTGTTATAGGACACATAGGAATATATTGCAAAAAAATTTGAAATGAGCTTGATATAAAGTAAAACAAAGCCATTTCTAACTGCACCAGGTGAGCTTAGCTCTACTTGCTGAAATTTTTAAAAATCGGCATTTATGTATGGTAGATTTTTGTTTTTCCTAAAGATTTAAAACATGTAACGATGGTATAATAATTCAGTTATTACCAACAAATGGACATTTTATTTCCAGCAACCTAAAGTATCTATAAAAAAATTTTACGGGTTGCACTCTGGGAGTGCCGGCAGAAGTGAAAACTTAAGTATTAACGTTGTGCGCCCTGCGCCGCCTAAACGAAACAGCCGGCGCAGGCATACATTTTCGCCGCGCCATAGAAAGAGAGAGGGATACTCCCTCTCCTACGCCACGCCAGCTGTCTACTCTCCATCCGTCTTACGAATTTTCGATCAGGTCACGTGTCCTGACGCGAGTTTAACATTTTTTACCCATTACAAAAAATTGTACAACGCCGCTAAAAAAATTTCACCTCAAAAAATATTATTTTTAAACTGAAAAATATTGTCTCCAGATTTCCATAGTTTATAAATAATGCATTATTTTTATTACCGCTTTATTATAAATCATATATTAAACATCAGTACCAGATTTGAATGTTTTCTATTTCTTTCTTCCGCTTTTTACTTGATCTTCTTTCAATATGGCGCTTTTCTTCCTACCTCGACTTTTTCGTTTTCGGCTACCTCGTTTTCGGTTTTGTCGCTTTTGGCTACGTCGTCTACGGCTTCTGCTTCTATTTTTTCTTCGTCTTCGAGCCTCCGTTATCGGCAAACCAAAACCTAATTTAAACCTTTCCCCGTTCTCTTTGATCAAACCAGCTTTCAGTCCAGTTTTTATTGCTTTTTTAACACAAATTGATGCATTTTTAACGGCTTCTTGCAGTGATAAATTATTTGATCTAAAATTTTGTCGGGGGGAGAACCATTAGAGTCATTAAGACACGCTATGGTGTCCATAACATCTGCTAAAAACGACACCTCTCCTTGTACCATTTTAATGCAGCAAAAGCAGGACTTAATCAATAAACTAATAAAAAGCACTTAAATTTTAAATTTAGCTACTAAATTAATTTGTCAAAATGACATAAAAAATGTATTTGAATTTGTCAGTTTGTTAAATAAGGTTGCCAAGTTACCAGTCAAGAAAAGTCGCATTTTATTTTGCTCCAGTGAAATACATCCGTCTTACGAATTTTCGATCAGGCCACGTGTCCTGACGCGAGTTTAACATTTTTTACCCATTACAAAAAAAGTTCACAGCATGCCATAAGAAGTTATCACTTTAAAAAATCGCCAAACAACATAGCTTAAACACAAGGAGATAAAACTAAAACAAACTCTGCCAATGACATTACTTATAGTCCTCCACATTTGTGAAACGTCTTGCAGCGCCCTCAATGGTACATGAAAACGCGAAAGGCGTCGACAAACTATGCACCACAACAGTTATTTTAAAATTGATTGCAAATCCATTATTTAAATGGGCCAGATCGTAGAAGGAATTTCGTGTTCCGTTGAATTCGATACTGTTCGCGGGAGAAGACAAAGAGAAGACAATAGGTTTCGAGTGGGAAGTAAATTTCCCCTTCGCTGGGGTAGTAATTTCTTAAATCAAGGATGATAAGTGACTCATTTCTTAGTTTCGTAGACACGATTGGAAAATAAAATGAGAAAGATGTCGCACCTGATACGACGCGACACCGATAACATTTTATTCCCAAATTAAACTTTAAATTTGAATATTAATTAACATTTTAATAGAAAAGAGATATCAGATTTTCGATGTCAAAGTGGTTACGGAATTTTTTTCGTAAGTGGAGATCAATTGACACTTTAAGTGTAATATAAATATCGTACTTGAAAATTTCTGGTAATCCCAGTTTTATTAATATTTTATTTATTTTAGCAATAATCATTATCTGTACGGCGTTACGGTCCCTGTGCAGTGCCCATCTTCTCCAGGCCCTTATTCCAACATTTTTTAAATCGGCCTCTACGCTATCTAATAGCCTCATCCGAGGTCTTCCCCTTCTTCGTGGTCCTACGGGCTTATCTAGTAAGACTTTTCGAGTGGGATCATCTCACTTCATCCTCATAATATAACCTATCCATTGCAGCCGGTCAAACTTTATTTCCCTGAAACAGGCTATACAGTTTAAAGTTGTACCTTTTCCTCCATATCTCATTTTCCTCAATGGCCCCGTAAATTTTTCTCAGTACTTTCCTCTTAAAGCACCCCACGATGGTCTCGTCACTCTAAGTGAGTGTCCATGTTTTGGCGCCGTACATTAAAACTGGTCCTATCAGTGTTTTGTAGAGTTTACACTTTGTGCTGCTGGAGATGTTATGGGATTTAAGTTGGGGGGCGAGTTCAAAGTAACATTTGTTGGCAATGAGAACTTTACGTTTAATTTCTGCTGTTGTGCCATTATGAGTAGTTATCAGGGAGCTAAGGTATACAAACTCGTTAACCGATTCTAGATCTTCAGGTTTCTGCGGGGTTTACTTCTCTTCGTATTTCCGGTGTTGCTAGCATGTACTTGGTTTTATTGATGTTAATTACTAAAAAACCTTGTACAATCCGACCAAAAAAATATTTTCTGGCATCCATTAGATTATTTATAGTTTTACAATTGGATTCACTTTGCCATTTAAAATACGAGATCAGTAAACTTGCATCACAATTTTCAAGATCTTAATACTTAGGCAGTGATTGCCTAATCTAGTGGTCTTATTTTTAAATGTTAGAACTTTACATTCTATTAAAGATGATTAACAGATTCTTTGTCCTTTGCTTAGTTAAAATTTTTGTAACAAAGAGTTTTTATATCATTGAAACATCGCAGTATACGTGCTTTTGGGCTTTGTTTGTATAGACCAGGGCTTCTTAAACTATGGGGAACGACCCCGAATGGGGTAGCCTAACGAAATCTTAAGGTCGCGAGATTTTAATGTAAAATATTTAAATACATTTGTGAAAGTTTTAAAATGGCGTGCTTTGTGTCACAGGTTTCGAAAAGTTGTGCATTGTGTCACTTCTGGTGCAGCGAGACAATGATTAAGCAACACTGACTGTAATGTGAATTAGTGTAGTGTTGTCACTTTTCCAAAGTAATGAGTTGTCTCTGTTTCATTGTAACACAAGAGTGTTATTATGCAATTTGTTTTTCTATATATTTATTGGTCTTTTTAATCGACTTCAAAAAAGGAGGAGGTTCTTTATTTAACTGTATTTTGTTTAAGTTTGTTACCCCAGAACTTTCGACTGGGTAAACCGATTTTGATGATTCTTTTTTTATTTAAAAGCTGGTGCTTCTCATTTGATCCCATTTTAATTTGGTTCAGTTCTAATCATGGCATCTATGAGAAAACCATATAAGTCTTTAAAGTCGGCTAATCTTAAGTAAGAAAGGTAATGATGCAGAAGATCTAATGTACGTCTTTTCTTCAATTTGGGTTTGCATTTAAAAATTGTAATGGCAATAAACAACCCCTTTATTTCACCTGCAATGAATTATTGAATACGAAAAGTATGAAACCATTAAAATTTAAAATTCATCGATAAATTATCACACAATATTTATATATCTTTATTTTATATTTTTTGAGTTGGGAAAAAAATCACAATCATAAATGGGTTCGTAAATGTAAAAAGTTTAAGAAGCCCTGGTATAGACCATTTTTATGTTTCCCATTGACTTCTTGACATCGTGCTGCTTGGTTTGAGTAGTGTAATGGCAGATCAAATTGGGTTGGTGAATGAAATCAAGTTGTGTTCTCTGACGCTTTCTGATTTTGTCGTTGCGTTTACGATGGTCGCTAATGATTAAGACGGAAGAATGCAAAAATTTATAATTTACTGTAAAACGGCCCTTACAAGTGGGTGATGGTATGGAGTGCGATAATATATGGTACCAGGTCATCTCTAGCTTTTATTAACAGACATTTGGATATAAATGATTACATACGAAAAGTTCCTACTGCCTGTTACATCGCCATACCTACGAATATTAATTTCGCCACTTTTTCAACTTTCATGGCTTTCTCGCTTTTCAGACTTTTTACCAAAGCATGTGTGAAATATATCAGTCGGCAATTGACCGGGTAATTTATTCCAACTACCAAATAACCCAGTTGACCTATGTCGCCAAATTAAAGAAGCCTGAAATAACAATTCTCAAAATACCTTATCGTTTAATTTTAAACATGACCTGATCCGTTAAGGATAACGAAGCAAAGAAAAATGTATTGATTAAAATCAGATTTTTGGTCAAAATGCGTGTAGGAGTAGATTTTGCAGCACATAAATTATGATAAATTTTCCATAGTTTAATTTATTCAACAATCACTTGGCCTTAATCATCATTAGGAGCTCTAGTCCGGTTTTTCAACGCATAGAAAAATATGTGCCAGCGTGTTGGTGTACCTAAGTGTTTGTTTGCAGCACTCATAAGTTAAAACTATTTATTAAAAAAATTTACACAAATTATAAAAAAATTTCGTCTTAATCTATAAAATCACCAATTTTTAAAACTCCAGAAACACTTTCCAGACAAATTCCTTTTTAAACGCTAAATGACTGTAGTACAAAACAATGAAAGAATCCGTGATATAATCACGCCGGCTGCGTATAAGAGGAATGAGTATTGCTAAGAACTAGCTAGATTTCTCGCCATTTTAATAATAAAGTATAGAATTTAAAACTTTCGGGGTCATCATCTTATACTGCTGGACTTTTATCGTAGAGACCATTGCAGAGCTATGCTCTATAAAAAGGTCTTTCTAGGTATGTTCTTTTCCCGAATGTTTAGCTTTAGAAAGATACCCAATCTTCGTAGAGACCGTTGCAGAGCTATGCTCCATAAAAGGTCTTTCTAGATATGTTCTTTTCCTGAATGTTTAGCTTTAGAAAGATACCCAATCTTCGTAGAGACCATTGCAGAACTATGCTCCATAAAAAGGTCTTTCTAGGTATGTTCTTTTCCTGAATGTTTAGCTTTAGAAAGATACCCAATCTTCGTAAAGACCATTGCAGAACTATGCTCCATAAAAAGGTCTTTCTAGGTATGTTCTTTTCCTGAACGTTTAGCTTTAGAAAGATACCCAATCTTTGTAGTCTCAACGATGTCTTGTAAAAGAGAATTAACCTTTTAGCTAATCTTTTTTTTTCTCGTAACCTTATCTCTCATTAAATAACATAATAACGCTTAAAATTAAAATTAAGAAGGTAGGTAAGTCTTTATTAAGTGTAAAATTTAATTGTAATCAAATATGAATTTTGGCAAAAAGAAAGTTTTCAATGTTAGGTTTTAATGTTGTTTTATTTGTTACATAAATATCAGGTTTACTTATACATATTTTTTTAAATGTCTAAACAATTATTTATGTCGCTGTTTTTACGCTGGGAAACTTCATAATTTTTATTTATCGCAAACAATGTATATTTAAATGATAAAACAAGCAATAATAATAATATTAAAAAAAAAGACAATCACAAATAATTTTATTCTGCAAATCCGAAGAAAACAAAAGCACTTTGATTAAGTATAGCTCCCCTTTGTCCATTATGTCAACGCGATTAAAACTTTTAAGCAAGTCTTTGTCGCACTCGAATAATCTGGTGATCTATTTCATTGTTTTAAAATGGATTAATAACTTTTTCAAGTGAAGATCACCCAAAAATTTTCAGTTCAGTTGCTCGCATAATTTGGGCCAGCGAATTAATGGATGAGCAATTTTAGTTAATAGAATGGTGCACGTTTTGCAAAAAATGCTGCACACACACAAACTTAAAATTTATTGCCCCCGTTATTAATATTTGATTTATTGGAATTTGTATTTACCAATATTGTCTTTTAATTTATTATCTGCATTGTTTAAAAAATTAAAAAAAAACCTTAACATCAACAAAATGGGCAAAAGAGCACAAAATTTTGTACATTGGCTTTATTATAGTCCAATTTTATGGCTGTTTCAATAAGAATAAAAAAAAATAATGCTAATAATCAAAACATATTAAAAACGATTAATATATTACACAATTTTTAAAAGAAAAAAAATTTCATGTAGGTGACGGAAGAAGATCTTGCTCTATTTTACCGGAGTGAGCTTTATTACAGTCTCATTTTATAGCTTTATAGCTATAAGAACCACAAAAGAATATTTAAGAGATTTTTTTTTTTTTTATGAAAAAAGTCGCAAAAAAGGTAGACCTATCGTGTGGGCCGCGGACGGCCCGCACTGCGACTATTAGAAGGGAAAGGGATTATAGAAAGGAAATGATTGTAGACACGCTTTTTTTAAAAAGTTGCAGGTCATAGTTCTCTGAAAAAACTAATTTTGAAAGCTTATTCCATTCCGTAGCAGCCCTGTAAAAGAAGGATTTTTGATGAAGATTGGTCCTTGTAGTGTCAATCTTAAGAGTAAATGGGTGAGACTGATCAGTGTGCCGAGTTCTTCGGCCAAATGTGGCCAATGATGGTACAAGAGTTTTTATTTCTCTGGAGCATCTGACATGGAAATATCTGTAGAGCATTGACTGGTCTGCAACTCTTCTTCTATGTTCTAGAGGGTGAAAGTTATCTGTGAGAGTTGAACTGTTTATCAAGCGAATGGCTCTTTTCTGAATGGAATCTAGAAGACGAAGAGAATGCCTTGGTGCTGAACCCCAAATGTGCAAGCAATACTCCAGTAGAGGTCGGATTTGAGCCTTGTACGTCGTCAACAGTTGATCAGAAGAAAAAAACTTTCTGGCTTTCCACAGAAAATCTAGCCTCTGGCTTGCTGACTTTGCGATGTTAGCAACATGGTCATGCCAGGACATGTTATTAGACACCGTGACTCCCAAAATCGAGATGGAGGTACTTGGTTCAAGGGTATTTCCGGACATTGTGATGGGATGATTTAAAGAATTCACTTTCTTGGAAAAAGTGGCACTTTGAGTTTTTTGGGCGTTAAACTGAACAAGATTGTTGGTTCCCCACTCGACGATTGCTTTAAGATCCCTATTGATGGAATCAACCTGTTCCCGCCTGAGTCTATTTGTATCATTCACCGAAAGTGATCGATAGGATGTGAAAGTTGAGACAAGTGTGCTATCGTCTGCGAAACTGTAAATGGGGTTCGTGGTGGTTTTTAAGAGGTCGTTGATGTGTAAAAGAAATAAGGTGGGGGACAGTATGGAACCCTGGGGGACCCCGGCATTAGTTTTGAACGCATCAGAAGAAATACCGTCAACTGCCACAGGTAAGGAGCATCTTGCATGAAGCTCAAGAGCCATTGGCGCAGTTTGGTTGGGAGACCGTAGGCATATAATTTATTTAACAATGCCTGGTGCCAAACGCGGTCAAAGGCTTTAGATATATCCAAGGCTATTGCACGGGATTCACCAAACTTTTCAATAGTGTTTGTCCAGAGCTGAGTGACATAAGCCAGCAAATCTCCAGTAGACCGAAGTTGTCGAAATCCATATTGTCTGTCATGGATTATCTCAAATTTCTCCAGATATTTGATAAGGTCTGTGTTAATCGCTTTTTCCATAACTTTGGATATGACTGAGAGCAATGCAATAGGGCGATGATTTGCAGGAATAGTCTTCTTTCCTTTTTTTGGAATCGGTTGGACTTTAGCGTTTTTTCACATGGACGGAAATACTCCTTTGCTGTATGATAACTTGAAGAGTCTACAGAGATATAGCTTATAGTAGAAAAAATACAAAGAACAATTATTTTATTGGAGAGGACACAAGAGAACAAAATATCGTGCAGTGTTAGGGATATTGCTCCATTTTACCTTATTAGGCTTTATTATAGCCTCATTTTATAGCTGTGCTAATTACAAAAAGAAGTATATATTTTAGAACATTTGTCAATGGTAAAAAAATACATAAAACGATTATATTATTGCAGGATTAATAAACAAACAAAATTTCGTGTGATAATACCGGACCAGCTCTATTTTACGAAATTAAGCATTATTACAGTCCCATTTCATGGCGGTGCTAATAACAGTTGAAAGTAAATATTTAAGAACTATTGAAAATGGTAAAAATTACGTAAAATGATTAAATTAGTGCCAAAATCATAGGAGTACAAATTTTCGTGAAGTGGTAAAGTACCTTTTTATATATTAAACGACTAAGCTTTATTATAGTCCAATTTTTATGGCAGTACTAATAAGTAGATATTAAAGAATTAGTAGAATAGTAGAAAAACACAAAAAATGATTATTTTATAGCAAAAGTCCAGTGATAAAACGTCTTGCTCTATTTTACCAAATAAGGATTTATTATGGTCCCATGTTTTTTGGCGATGCTAATAAAAAAGTATATATTAAAGAACTATTGCCAATAGTAGAAAAATATATAAATTGATTATATCATTTCAAAAGTCTAGTGGTAAAAGATCTTGCTCTATTTTACCGAATTAAGCTTTATTATAGTCCCATTTTATGGCTGTGTTAATAAAAATTACGAGAGTATATTTTAAAACTATTGCCAATAGCGATTAAATTTATGTCTTTACAGAACACAATTTCGTGTAGTGGTAGAGGACCTTGGTCTATTTGATTAAACCAAGCATTATTATAGTTCCATTTTATAATTGTGCTAGAAAGATTACTCTGTAAACTAATTTTTTCAAGTTGCAGTAACAAATTCAAAGCTTAAACGTACGTAAAATAATAAAAACTATACACCGAATACGGTTCCTGTAAAAAAACAATTCCGATACTGTCAGAGTATAAGTGATTTTCCGGCTTCCTATGTTGCTGATTAATTCAACAGACTTTGTCGTTGTTCGAGTAAAATGCAAGTGCTTCTGCGATGTACAAGTTAGCTTTATTGAAAAATCCCCAAATCCGAGAAACGAGCAAAAGTTCCTCATGGTGGAAAATTGAACCGAGTATCAAGAACTCGATGAATTTTTAAATTAATCACTTAAACCAGTTGAAGCTTATTTTAATCCTATTGAATAGAACTATTTTAGTAAATACAACGCACAAAATTATTCATCAGTTAAGATTTTAGGTCGGTATAATATTTAAAGTCGAATTTATACTAAACTTCGTTTCAATATCAAACTTTAACTACATACATACATACACGCCTTTTTTACTTAGGGGTAGGCATAAACCACTTCTTTTCACTTGCTACGGTCCTTACCCACAGCTTCTTCTACTTTCATTAGCGCTTTCATACATTTTCGTCGGTTGCTAGCACTTTTGACCTGGCTTTTAAATAAACTCCTGGACAAAATTCACGCACCACTCATACTTTTTCAATACTATTTATTTATTTATAATTTACTGTACGACAAGTAGGTCGTGGATCTTGTTTGAAAGTGACAGTTGTTATTTAAGCTAACTTTAGGATCACATAATCTTGTTTTAACAATAATTCATATTAAACTTGGTTTTAGACTAAAACTGTGTTAAAATTTTCATAAAAAAGGCCGATTAAAGCAAAGTGTCTGTGGGAAACAAGCATACACCAAATACCGCATTTAGCAAATTTTTGTCAAGTATCTATTTCTGGCAGTTCCTTCTGTGGCGTACCATTTAAAAGGTATAAAAAACTAATTAAGAATATTCATGTTAATGATAATACCAAGGCTGTACCGGAGAGACACCTCATAGGCGGTTTCACTTTTAGGAAACGCCGAAATAGACCAGTGCTCTTTCTATCGAATAAGCGTACTGTTTCAGATGAAGTTCAGTTATCTGACGTTGGTAAAAACCTTCCTAATCAACAATCAAAATACAAAAAAAGCAGGCTCCGCAGCACGAAAGCGAATGAGCAAAGAACAAGGTATATGTGTTCGTTTTGTCAAGTACCCTTGTGTATCCAGCCGTGTTTCAACATATTACACGGAAAATAGCAGAAGATTTACCATTGAAACCAAGTGTAAAATAGTTTTATTAGCATTATTATCATCACTTGCGTAAAAATAATGTTTTATAAATATAAAGATGTTTTTTTTGCAATACATTTGTAAAAAATCTACAAATCCATGCGGGCGGTGAGAAAAATACTTTCCACAACGAATGAAAATGAGAGGGATTATTTTTTACAAACTTTGATGAGTAGTTTATTAAAAAGACATAGCTAAATGTGTATTCCTACAAAAAAAATTACATGTCAAAATGATTTTGCTCGCGCCCACGAAAGGGTTAAAATTTCATTAAACCATTGAATAAATTTATGTTTTTTGAATATATGTGCAGATCAAGGCGAAAATTAAAACGCGAATTGTTTTCCTAGGCGTCGGCAGTCAAAGATAAGGAAATTCCTTGGTGATTACAATTAATTAAATAAATAAAACATAAATCAAGTTAAATAAACAGTTTTCCATTTAAACTTTTCGAAAGTCGCGACCGAGGTTGCAAGCAATTGTTGGCGCGCGAGTGAATTTTCTCGTTTTCCCGAAAGGAGTATAATTAATATGACGATATACCGAACAAGAAAGAGTAAGTCGAGAAAGGAATGAAGACATTTGAATATTTCCATCAAAAGAAAGTTAAACTTCGCCAAATTGAATCGGAAAATTTTCGGTATTTTCCTCCATTGCTGGCTTTAATATCTTTCAGGAAGATTTTTGTGGATTAACTATGTAAAATATGTTGCTTTAATTGGTCCGTTAATCTTTTTTTGTTATAAATATTTTTTACTTTTTATTGATTAGTATCTTATTTTGATCAAAGTAGTACTGTTTAATAATAATATATTTAACACCTAATTTTTCCGTCGATTTTTTGATCTTTCCCCAAAATTTCTATATTTTCATTTTAAATTTTAAACCGAAGTTATTACAAAAGAAAATTAAACCTGCCCAAATCCATTGATTATCCATCGCGACTAACTGTTATATTTTGTGCTGGTCAACTGGCTAGAGTAAAAATTACTAAAATTCGTTGTAAAAACCTACATTTCGCAATTATGTTTTCCCTTTGTACGTAAACTTTTATAAATTTACATCTTATATTAAGGGATTACTTAGTAAACTGCTTAATGTATTTATAATCATTTTATTACACTTTTTGATTCTGTCAATAGCCTAAAAAAATAATGATGTATTTTTTAGGATCAACTAGCGAAGATAGGGATCTTTTACCAATATATTTACCTTTGTTTTTTGATTTATTTTTGGCCTTTTTGTAGTCAAAATAATTAGGATCCGCTGGTAACAAATGATATTTATGTAAATTATAATAGAAACAATTTAGAGGTTATTTTAAAATAGTTTTTTTGTTAATATTAGTTGTAACTAATTTGACACTTGCACTAAATTAAAGATCCTCGAAAGTCAAGCTTACGGAGCGTAAATTTTTAGTAATTTTTTTTGTAAGATAATGGTATTAATAGTTATTTAGTACCAAGGGTAGAAATAGATGTTTATGCCCTGAGGGCGAGGTTTTACATGGCCTGAGGGTTGGTAAGTCGCCCGAGGGTATACACATCTGTTTATGCCCGCGGTACATACATAACTTTATGTCATACTAGTTCGTTATTGCAATCCAATCTCAATACAAATCAGCATTTTAAAAAATCCGGTTTGAATTAATAACATTGCCATTTTATCATAGTAGACACCATCGTTGCTAGGTGAATGTTGACAAACGTAAATGTCATAAAATCACAATAATGTTTATGTATCAAAGTTAGAAATCAACATGTACGAAGATTTTGGAATTCCTGACAAAATTATTGAAAAAGCAAAGAAAGCAACTGAAAATCTGCTGCCAAAAAAGTCTAAAGAAGCTTACAGCATGGAATACGAAAAATTATTAAATTGGATGCAAGAAAACTACGTAAAAGATGATAATGAAACAGTGTTGCTTGGATACTTCGGCGATCTCGCTAAAACATTTTCTCCGAGTTCCTTGTGGACCAAATATTCCATGGTAAAGAAGACTTTAATAGTAAATAAAAATACTAACATTGCTTATTACTATAAGTTAATGGAATATTTGAAGCAAACTTCGAAAGGCTACAAACCAAAGAAGTCTAAAATTCTGTCTAGAGAAGATGTTTTAAAATTTATTCATAAGGCACCGAACGAGACGTTTTTAATGAACAAAGTTGCATAAATATTTGGAATATTTGGTGGATGTCGACGGCAAGAACTTGTGAACATGTTAGTTACTCATGTAGAAGATAGAAAATCGGTTTTTGTGGTAAATGTACCAGAGACAAAGACCGATAAAAAACGCATTTTTACCATTATAGATGATGGTGAAATGAACAGTTTAAAGCTAATAAGAGATTATATGTCACTACGGCCACGTGGTTGCTCAGAAAAAAGGCTTTTTCTGACCTATAGACAAGGTTGATGTACTGTACAGCCACTAGGACAAAACACGTTTGGAAAAATCCCGTCCAATATTGCGAAATATCTGGGTTTTAGTGATCCTGAGAAATATACAGATCATTGTATGTGTCGAACGTCAGCAACTCTTCTTGTAGAGGCTAGAGCCAGTATGACCACGTTGAAGCGCCATGGTGGCTGGAAGAGTATGTCTGTTGCTGAAGGATATTTAGAGGATAGTTTATTTTCAAAAAATGAAGTTTCAAGAATGCTGGCAGGTGTACCTTCTTGGTCTGGCGTTTCGGTACAGAAATTTGAAACTCAAACTATGAAACATGAATCGTTTGCTGCAGGCAACTTAACTATCACCGGATCATTTCAGAACTGCCAATTTTATGTTAATTCGTCAAAATAATGTTCATCGAATATTTACATATATTACTATATTCCGTTTGTAATTTCAATAATAAAGGTTATTAAATAAGTTAAACAAAAAAGTTTTTCTCTTTATGCCCGCACGGGCATAAAGTACGACATTAGATAGTTGGTAACTAAGAAATAAAAACATAATAATGAACTAGTATGACATAAAAAATTTAAATATTTTAATTATTTAATATAAATTTGCCTATAATCTTGAACAAGTAAGTCAAATAAATTCTAAAGGTATTTTCTTACGATTTTCAATACTAATCAATCAAAAACTTTTATCGGTACTCTCTGAACTAAAGTTATCTTGAAAATTAATGAAATTTTTTTGAGTTAAATTAGTCGATTTCCGAACAAAAGTCTGAATTGAATTACCAAAGAGCAGTTATCAATCTGAAGAGTAAGTTTCCAGTCTGCGATATCCTTTTTCTGGATCAATTTTCAAATGCACTTTCTTTATTAAAACTTTTTCACACTTTTCAGTTATCAATTAAGTTAAAATTAAATCTGATCGTCCCCGCTATTTCCAGCCAACTGAAATTTATGATGTTGCAGAAATTTTAAAGAAAACAAGCCAGTCTGTAAAGTATTGGGAAAGAATATCAACTTTGTAAAAAAACTCAAAATAAAAAGTTTTCTGAATTTCACACACACACAACGGATTAGGTACAGAAAGTTTTTTATTTACAAGATTGCTTTTTGGCCAATAGTTGCTATTATTTATTTTATTAGCTTGCTTCTTTATTAAATGGGTCAACAGATTTTATTTGTCAAGATTGAGCAATAAAATAGCCTGTTTTTGTCATTCTTTTGGTTAATTACTGGTGAGGGAGGAACTATTACCTAATGCTACTATTATTACCAGTCACGCCATTTCCTTTGGGTCAGGGTATAATAAAATTATTTAACAACTGTGAAAAATGGACCATTGATAAATAAATTTAAAAAATAGATTATTTATTTTTAATTTTTGTGCAGACATGAAAAATCGATATTGTCTAAAACGTAAAGAATCGGGTTTTTAAATGAAAAAACGTAAAATAATACTTCGTATTGTTTTATCTATTTTTTATTCCAAACATAAAAGTTATTAAATTATAAAAATATCAGGTTTGTGTCGAGAGGAACGTTTATTTTCAGCAGGTCGTTTTGGATGTTGTCTCTCCATCGCATGCGGTGGCAGTCTAAAGGTCTTTTGCCTGCTGGAATCTCTTCCCATATCAGTTTCACCAATCTTTTTTCATGGAGTCTCTGTACGTCTCAGACGTTGAGATTTTATTTCTTGGACGCTATCACTGTCATTATATAGTCGTTTGAGTTCATCATTAGTTCTAATTCGATATTGAGTTGAATCTGGGGCGTAGTGAGGTCCGAAGATTTTCCTCAGTGTTTTGCGTTTGAAACGTCTGAGTTTTTCTTCGTTCGCCTTAGTCATTGTCCATGTTTCACTTCCATAGGTCTAATAATACTCTTATATATTTTTATTTTGGATGTCCGTGTCAGGTTTTTTTATTTAAGGACGTTGTTTAGGAAGTATATACATCGGTTTATGGCTTGGATTCTTCCTTGTATTTCCTCAGTGATATCATTATAGACTGTGATTGTTGCGCCTAGATATTTAAAACGTTCCACTCTTTCAAAGTTATACGTGTTTATTGATACATTTTGTCCTATTCTGTCTCTTCTTCCGAGTCGGTTTACACACATATATTTAATTTTTTCCCATTTCACTAGTTGTTCCTTTTATTTTTTTGAATATGTCTTTCATTGTCAAGATAGTGTTACCGACTAGGTCAATGTCATCTGCATAAGCCAGTATTAGTTTGGGGCCTTTAGTAGATAGGAGTTCAGTTTTTATGTCTGCCCGTCTTATGGCTCTTTCTAGGACGATATTAAACAATAAGGGTGACAAGGCATCTCACTGTTTAAGCCTGTTCAAACAAAACGCTGCCTACTCGTACCTTAGATACATAGTTTTGTCAACTGGATGAGTTTCTTTGGAAATGAGAGTTCTGCCATTGCGTTCCACACTTGGGTTCTTTCCACACTGTCATACGCTTGTCTGAAGTCTATAAAAAGGTTATGTATTGTTCTATTAAACTCCCATCCTTTCTCTAGAAGTTGTCTTAAGGCAAAAAGCTGATCGATAGTTGATCTTTCTCTTCTAAAACCCGCTTGGTATTCCCCCAGACTGTTTTCTGTGAATGGTGTTAATTTCTCCGACAGGATATTTCCCAATACCTTATAGGCAGTATTTATCAGTGAGATACCTCTGTAGTTTGCTCACTTCGACTTGTCTCCCTTTTTATGAATGGGAACTCTAGCCATTTAGTCGGCATTCTCTCCTCTTTCCATATGTTCATTATCATCTTATATATTTCCTGGTGTAGTGCGTTTCCTTCATATTTGAGTAGTTCTGATGGTATATTATCGGAGCCAGGTGCTTTGGAGTTTTTTAGTTTATTTATGGTTTTTTGTACTTCCTCGTAACTTGGTTCTTCTACTGGTAGGTCTGCAGTTAGGTATATGTTTTCTATGTGCTGTTCTTCCCGTTCAATATTCAGAAGATTACTGAAATATTTGTTTCAGGTTTTTAATATTTTACCTTCGCTGACTACAGTGTCTCCTTTTTCATCTTTGAGAAGCATAACGGATCTGGGATTAAAACCTTTTCTTTCCTTAGATACTATATTGTAGAACTCTTTGGAGCCTGGTTTTGGTCTGCTTCTTTCCATCATTTCATATTTTTGACGTTCCTTTTCCCTTTACTTTCTCTTTATCAGCTTTCTCTTTATTTAATGAACTGTTTTGTTAAAATGCCTTTAACATAAAGTGAGAAAATAAAATTTTTAATGATTGTTAGCGATAGGATGCGGGCTCAACAAGAGGCATGCACATTATTTCATAAAATGCAGGATGTAATTTCGTCGGCAGTCGACAAAATTATCTGAAATCTGCGGAAATTATCTAGTAATTTGGATATTAAAAGTACGTCTCATCCATGAGTTGGATGAAGATGACTGTGATCGCACAACTGAATTCTGCAAATACGTGATGAATCAAAACGTAAATAAATTTAATAAAGATTTCATTGATAACGGTTTATTTTCAGATAAGGCAACGTTTTATTTGAATGGGCATGTTAACCGGAAAAAATCCCGATATTGGTATAAAAAAAATTCAAATTGGATGCAAGAATGTCCCATACACAAAGATCGCAAAAAATCAACTTATGGGCTGGTATTGGGAGAAATACAAATTATTGGTCCAATTTTTTTTAATAAAAATTTAACAGAAGAATTTTATCTGGATTTTCTGCGAAATATATTAGTTCCTGATTTGACACAGCTTTTTCCAAATTGCCAATACTTTACACCGCTGTAGCTGTAGCTGTACGTTAGTTTTTATACAGAAAATTTTCGGATCGATGAATTGGAAAAAGTGAAACAGTAAAATGGCAAGCTAGATCACCCGATCTTACCCCATCGAACTTTTTTTTTAAAGTTATTTAAAATATAAAGTCTACACCAACAGATCTGACGATATCCGTGACTTCAAAGCACGAAACAGGCAGGAAATGCAGAACGTAACACCCGCTATGCTACAAAATGTTCCATACGAAATTGTTACAAGGTTAGGTTAGCTCATTGTTTAGTGGTTAATGTAAAACAATTTAATCATTTGGTGTGAATGTTGTTTGGTTTGTTTTTGTTAAAGTAAACGATTAGCCTTCAATAATTATTTTGTAAATAAATTGTCGTAAACAACCTTTGCATTTTTGTCCACCCTGTAACAATTTGAATCAACTTGTGATACATTTTTGGAATCAGCTCAGCAAGGTTAATTCACAAATTAAAGGGAGGGGGTGTTTTATTTAAAAAAATGGCGCTGACGTCATCACTCAAAGGATATTCTCACCCTGTATGATAAATTATTTCTTAAAAATTAGTAAATTACTTTTATTAGTCGGCGTTTTTTTTATCAGTCTTCAGAGTCGACCAGAGCTGTCACCATTTAATTTGACACCAAAATCGTAGTAGTTAGTGTAAAAGAGTAGCCTTGAATCTAGGGTCTTCAAGTAACGATTAAAATTGTTCAATTATCAACTGGTGTCATTCTTTGTTTTTAAAAAGAAGATAGAGATTGTAAATTGTTAAATTGTAGATTGTAGGGTGGGTCGTGAAGGTCATGCTGCCTCTCAAGCACTTTGACCTATCAGATCTTTTGTGCATCACCCTTAATCTATTCAAGGCCCGGGATTTTGAGATTTCGAGTAAAGTTTATCAGTTTCCTAGGGGCTAAGTTTCTGATATCCAAGGGCTTTAGGAAGGCCCCTTCCAGAAACTTGAGCCTCTTGCAGAAAAGCGCTGGGCATTCGCAAAGCAAATGTTCTGCAGTTTAAGCGAAGTTCTCGCAGTAGCGGCAACTATCACTCTCTGTTTTGCCCATCTTTTTCAGGTGGTACCTGAGAGGGCAGTGTCCAGTGAAGCAGATAGTGACAACCTGTACCAAAAAATTGGGATTTTATTTGCAGAGACGATAATAATAATAATAATAATAATATTCTTTATTTCATATAAACATTTCTATATACAACACAATATATACATATGTATGGTACATACAAACATTGAAAGAAAAGACGTCAAATAAAAAACAATAATTTTAGTGATTTGTTTCAAAATATTCTTTCAAATCATATGGTTCCAGATTCAACAGAAGTTGTTTCACTTTATTCTTGAAGATACTATGTGTCGTGATAGACTTAAGACTGTTCGGTAATTTATTAAATATTCTGATGCACATATATGAGGGATTTCTTTCTGTGAGTGTTAGTCTGTGTATAGGAAAGTTAATATTAAGTGTTCGTGTATTATAGTTGGGATTCATGTAATTTTCTGTGAAAACCTCCTTGTGCTTTTGTAAAAATGTTAGAAATTCGAATAAATATAGTGCAGAGACTGTTAAAATTTGTTTTTCTTTTAATAAACCTCTACAGGATTGTCTGAAGGGCATTTTATAGATAGTTCTCAAAACTCTTTTTTGTGCAATGAATATTTTTTGTAGATTAGGTTCTGTTCCCCAGAACATAATTCCGTATCTCAACACTGACTCAAAATTTGCATGGTACAGAATTTTTACAGTTTTTTCATTCATGTTTTTTGATGTCATTCTGATTGCATAAATGACCTTGTTCAGTTTTTGATAAACGGAATCGGTTTGCCTATTCCATTTCAGGAAATTATCTTTGTATACTCCTAAAAATTTTGTGTATTCATTGATTTTTGTTTTATCGCTCTGCCAGCTTATACTCAACGGTTTCTCTTTTCTACACCTGTCGGTACTAAAAATCATTAAAATTGTTTTATTTGCATTCAACAGTAATTTATTTCTATCGAACCAATTCTTCGCTCTTGAGAAAAAAACATCTCCCTGGCTTATAAGGTCTTCGCTTTCTTCAGCACCAATTATTAAATTTGTGTCATCTGCGTAATTTACTACAGTTTCCTCTACGTTCTGGGCAATGGTGCATAAATCATTCAAGTAAATTATGAATAAAATCGGCCCTATTACACTCCCCTGTGCAATTCCTGTTGTGTTAATCAATAAATCTGATATTTTTGAAACCCCACCCTTTGTGATTGTTACCCTTTAGGCTCTTGAGGATAGGTACGATCGAAACCAGTTGTGTGCTTTTCCTCAGATTCCATAAGTTTCAAGTTTTTCCAACAGATACTCTTGATTCAATTAGTCATATGCCTTTGATAAATCTGGGAAAATGGCTAGTGCTAGGTTGTTATTCTCAATTAAATCTAGAATACTTTTGGTGAACTGGAAAATGGCGGTTTGGGTCGACCTACCCTTCAAATATGCATGCTGGGTGTTTGTAAAGAAATTTGTAACATTCAAAAAGTAAGTCAGTCTAGAGCACATCGCTAACTCAAATAATTTTGAGAAGCCTGGTAGCAGATTGATGGGCCTGTAGTTTTCTATTAGCTGAGGATCCCCTCTTTTGAGGAGAGGTTAAATAAGAGCTTGTTTCAATTTTTTGGGAAATACGCTTTGTCTGAATGAGCTGTTGATGAGAAATGAGAGAATTTCACAAATTTTTGACACCGCCAACTTAACAATACTCAATGGGATCTCGTCATCTCCACTGCTGTGTTTGTTCCTGAGAGATCTGGCGAGTTCAATGATCTCTTCAGGTGTTGTCGGTCTGAGAAGCATTGACCTGTCATTTCTCATCAGCAAACTCACATCAAATGGGACGTTTTCCAGGCTTTCAAGCATTTCTGGAACTATTTCATTAAAATATATATTAAATTCATTAGCTATAGTTTCAGGTTCTCCATCAATACGATAAAACTATCATATTTTTTTAGAATTGACAAATCAGGAGTTATCTGGGATTTAATAAGATCTATAACACCGGTCAGTACCCCACCCAATAGCTGTCAGCTACATTTATCAATTATCTAAGAAGAACATACTAAAATACAATACATATAGTTACGCCTTTTTCTAGTATAGGAAGACAGATACCACCTCCTTTTACTTACTTTTACTTTCTTTTGCTTCTTTTACTTTTAGTAGTGCTCTTATACATGCTCGTCGATTGGTACTCTTGACCTGGTCTTTCTTTAAAACAATGTTGATCTGATTAAAATATGTTCGCCCAGGTTGACTTCTACCGACTAGCCCATTCAAACTCGCCTTATAATTCTGTTTCTTTAATCTTTCCTTATCCATCCTATTTACGTATACAAACCATTCAAGCATTCCTTTATCTATCTTTGTAACACCTTCTTTCACATCACAGCGTTCACTTATATTACTATTCTTCACTTTACCCAACCGAGTCACTCCTGTTATACTTCTTAAACTACTCATCTCCGCAGCACTAATCTTATTTTTATGCTTCTTTTGCCATATTAAACATTCACTTGCATACATAAGTTTATGGACTAGCACTGCTGTATGCATAGCCAGACGTATCTTTTTTTTGCATGTTTTGGCTGCTCATAAAAATATGCATAAAAGCGCAAAAAATGTAAAAAACATAGACTTATTGGTGTTATGAGTTAAACGTTACAATTGTTGATAAAAATATTTCATTTAAGATTATATAGTAAATGCGAGGCCACACTAAGCGAGACACAATTTAGGTTTAGGCAGTCGCAACTCAAGTGCTAGTACAAAACTGTTGTGATCAAAGGAAAACCGTATATAGCTTTGGTTTATCGATTATTTAAAAGCGCTAGACAAACTAAAACAACCCATGTCGAAATACTTAAAAAATTAGACATTGATCAAAAGGACAAAAAATGCATAAAAAATTTGTACTGCAATCAAACTGTAAGTACTGTATGTACTTAATAGGAGTCTGAGAGTGAATGTAGTTGTTCGAGAAAACCTGCTCTCCCTGTACTAATGAGGAGTTATAATTCTCACATATATATATATATATATATATATATATATATATATATATATATATATATATATATATATATATGCAATTGTGAAATATTGAAAAACAAAGTGCCCCAAAGGTAAATATTTAGACCAAAACACCACCTGAAACTCTATTTTGTATACTGATTACATAGTACTCTTAGCGAAAACAAAAGACGACCTGCAGAGAGAAATATATACTTTACAAAAAATCTGTTAAAAAACATTAAAATATCAGCAATTAAAAAAAAACCATCGCTTTCTCAGGTTAAAATCCAGTCAGGACAAAGTCGTAAATGATATAGTACTGGAACGGGTAAAGCACTTTCAATATTTAGGCTGCCATATATCGTAAGACCGAAGTAAAGACACAGAAGAAAAACTTATTAAATTCACACATATCTGCGATACTATCAGCAGAACATTAAAGAATAAAACAAGAAAAGATAAAAAAATAAAATTTAACAAGACGATAGCTGTACCAATCTTCTTATACGGTAGTGGAACATGGACAACAACGAAAAAAAAAGAAAGTAGAATGAAAGCACAAGAAATGAAAATTCTAAGAAGAGTGAAAGATTGCACAAAAGTGGATAGACTAAAAAAAGAGATAAATGAACGGAAATAAACATATTTAACATAAACGAGAAGATAAGGGAAAATGGAAATAACACGTAGAAGTCAGATTTTATCAATACCGTGGAAGAAGAGATATTGGAAGGCCAAAAAAAAGATGGGTACAGGCAAAGTGCCTAAAACCCGAAGTAAAAAAGACGAAGAAATGGTTTTATTAAAAAAATGAAGTTAGTTGTGATTTCAGTCATACTCGTAATATAAATTTTTACCGCACTATTGGGATATGCAGATGTAGAAAAAAATTAACGAATCAAAGTATAAGTATTTAACTAGACCTCTTCACATTTGTCTTCACTTTTAGTTACATAGCTGAAGCGTATTTAAAAAAATCCCGACACACATTTATTTAAGATTATGAAATGACATCCTTTCACCAAAAATTTCATTCTTACATCAAACTACATTATTTAAAAGGTCTTTTTATTGCCTATTAAAAAAATAAGTAATACCATTCAGTGTTTGATAGTGAAAAAAAAATATTAATGCAGAAAATATTTAAAATACTGGCCCCAAACATATTGGCAACATTTTAATCTTAAATGAAACTGTCTTCAGTCGTTATTTAATATCGATAGTGAGACCAAACTAATCGCAAGCGTTATTCTTCTTTTTAAATCAGCTAAAACCATGTACAATAATTATCAATTCTTATTTTTAAAATCAATTTAAACAAAGTGATACTCAAATTCTTTCGCGTAGTTTTTTTTATGGTGCATATTGTTTACTAAATCATTAAAGTAGAACGTGAATGTTAACGCTTTTCCGACATTGATGGCAATTATGAATCGAAGTAATAAAACCAAACTCATGGGGTAGATATTTTTCACGTCACGTCGGTCAATGACAACAAGCAGTTGTTGTTTTAAACACTTGCAATAAAGTTACCCCCGGCGGGATCCCCAACAAGGCGATCCAACCGCAATAGCGTTCAAATATGTTTTCTACCATAAGTAAATGTTTGTAATTATTTTTTCTCCTATGAGTTTTCTAATAAGTGGTTCATCAATTACCATAAATTACAGTTCACTGGACTAAAACACTAATTACTGTCAACAATCTAATACTATTCATTTCACAATTATTCCAAACTGGACTTACTAACCGAAAGTTAAAGTTAAAGAAAATCAACTGATGTAGTTGAAATAAAAAAATTAAAAAGGTATTTATTTTTTAAGTTTAATAAAACACACATTCTGTATAAATTTTGCTTAAATTGGTCAACTTCGGGCACTCCAGTCTTTGTTTGGTTTTTTTTTTGTCAAGTAAGATTTCTAGCAAATGCGCAGTTTGATTGGGAAAACAATGCAGAAAAGCGTTCTTATACTCGTAAATGTCTGTTAAGAAAAACTGGCATTCGACGGTAATTGTTAACTATGTTGCCACATTTAAACTTCTGCGTAACATCAAATAACGTTAATGTAAAACGAAGCGTAAGTTTAAGCGTAAATAAAAAAAACATTAGATATCACTTTAGCCCACTTCTGATGTAATACGTAAATAAAACGCTGACGTTCGTTTTTCCTTGTGAATATGCAAGTTAATTGAGGATTCGCATAATCCCGGTCAGGGTTTGTGAACGTAGACAGCCACTTGTTTAATGAAAGTCCCAAGAGAGAGACGAAATTAGCATGCCAGAGGCAGCTCGTCTCCTCCAACATCCAGAACTATCTATGTTTTAAAGCTGGAATTTAATGCGACCATCTAGGACGTTTTGAATCCTAATTTATTGGGTGTGGTTTTAATGCTGCACATCTCTGGAAAAATGCTTTTCTTTTTCTGCACCTCGTACATATATATATATATATATATATATATATATATATATATATATATATATATATATATATATATATATATATATATATGGATAAACATGTACTCGTGTAATTTCGGGGAAAATAAATTTAAAGTTTTTAAGTTTATCGAGTATTTAAATAGTCTTCTTCTTTTTCTAGGTGCCATGACCGTTTAACGATCGTTGGCGATCATTCTGGCTATCATGTTTGCAATCATTATTTTGTTGGTAGCCGCTCGGAAAAATTGTATAGTGGTGAGACTAAACCACTGTCTAAAATTTTTGAGCCAGGAAGTTTTTCGTCTGCCGGGGCGTCTCTTACTATTAATCTTACCTTGTATTATAAGATGTAGAATGTCATACTTTTCTGGGTGTCTCATGATATGTCCGAAATATTTAAGTTTTCGTTGCTTTACAATATTGACCACTTCTGTATCTTTATGCATTCTTCTTCTTTAAATAGTAGTTTATGCATATTTGGTCTTGTAGTTGATGACAGTTATTAAAACAATTTGATAACATTTCCAGATATTGGAAAAATGAATCGAGCAAGGAATTAAACTGAAAAAGAGGTAGTACGGGCCTTAGTTTTATTGGGTGAGGGATATTGTCAAAGTTATGTTGCCAATGTGATAGGCAAAATAGTTTCACAATAAATCCTATGGTAAGATGCTTGAATGAGGTACAAAATTATTCCTGAAGACCGGGCAAAGACCAGAAAATATCTTTGCAATGATTTTATTCGGCGGTGGCTCTATTATGTTCTGAGATGTCGCTAGCTTTGACACTCGCACAGAATTAGTTTCTGTCCGTACAAAATCCATGAATGCTAATTACTATCTTGAGAATATTGTAATAAAACATGTGACAATTTCCAGTTTATGCAAGACAACTGTTTATGCAAGACAATCTCACAATTGCTCGATCGGATTCACATTCGGGATTTTTGGTGGCCACTGCATAACTAGTATACCAACTTGATTGAGGTAATCAAATGAAATAAAATAAAGAATTTTATCTCTTCTCTATCACAATTAAACACTTTAGACTTGTGTTATATTATGTTAAACAATACCAATTCTTATAACAGTCACGCTTTTGTTACATATTTATAATTGTACAGACATATGTAGATTTTTTTTTTTTTTATGTTCTGGTTCCCACGAAAAGGGATATCCTGTAATGTTCAGAAAACATCGTAGGAACCAAGGGAGAAAAGGTAGGAGTTGGTGTTCTTCTTAAATTTCTGGAGGTTGTATGCCTTGGGGAACACCTCCCTAGGCAATGAGTTCCAAAGCCTCCCAATGTCAGTATGACTATTTTTAATAGCAGAATATCGAATTAAAAAAGAGGGTGTGATAAAATCAGTATATTAGCAAAAACGGGTTAGTATATATTTTCATTTGGTCGATACAAGCCAACAGTCTTCATGAATTGTAAATTCTTTACAACAAAGTGTGTTCTCCACAGTATTTAAAAAAAGAAATCGAACCCTAAACGTTAGTGATAGTAAAAAAATAATTAAATGGCCAATAATTCCTTGTGTTAACTAAACATATAAATAGATATTTTTTTTTTATTAACACCGCGATTTTTAGATAGTTTACGACATAGATCACAAACTTTTAAGATAGTGAGTGAGACTACTTTACATACATAAAGTCACGCCTTTTTCCCATGGGGGTAGGCAAAGACCATTTCCTTCCATTTGCTACGGTTCTTACACACATCTTTTGCTTCCTCTACTTTCATCAGTGCTCTCATACATGCTCGTCGGTTGTTGGTACTCTTGACCTGGCCTTTCCTCAAAACAATGTTGATCTGATCAAGATATGTTCTCCGAGGTCGACCTCTACCGACTTGTCCATTCAAACTCGCTTTATAAATTTGTTTCATCAATCTTCTTTTATCCATCCTTTTAACGTGTCCAAACCATCTAAGCATTCCTTTATCTACTTTATGTGATACTATTTAAATATTTTTCTTTTTTTTTATTCCAATAAATATTTGACTCATTTAATTTGTCCGTGTCAGTTTAATTGTGATAAATTACTTTGTTTAAATCAATACAATTCGATTTTATCGAGCTTTTGGTTTAAAACACTATAAAATATCTAAAAATTCCATAAAAACTTATTTTTTTACAAAATCAATTTTTTTATTTTTTATTCTACGGTTATTTTTTAAATCTAATAAATATTGTTTATAAATGCGAAATTACATCCCAGCGCCCAAAACATTTTTTTTCTGTATTTCTTTTACTTTTAAAATTTGATCCATACCCTTGTCTGTCGACCACCAAATAAATAGCCCTTAAATCACATACCGAAAAAAAAATCCAGTCCGTTACAAAGGATAAAGATAAATGGTTTTTAGAATAAATATAGCTACAAAGAAAGGTTTAAAGATTTGGCAACGCTGTGTATAAATACATTTTAAATCTTTAAACATACTTCCGAATAACATAGCAATGGAGAACATCGTTACTAAACTTTTAAAACACTTAGTATTTCCAAGAGTACCACCGCCAGTAAAAAATGTTTTAAAAGCGATACTTTGTGAGTGAACTACTTTAAAACTATGAGTCATTTTAACTTACATTCAGTTATCTAATAAGGACAAAAAATATATTAATTTTTTTAATTTTACGAAAACTTTAACCACCGAACATTTTTCCGATGTATACCAAGGCGTAACATGTACCTGTACATGTTCCCATTCATTCGCGTTTGGCAAAAGTTTCAGTGTTTTGTCAACTGTGGAAATATTTTCCAGTACAACGACGGAAAAACTCCGCACTGGGTTTTTAATCCCAGTGATGTAGAGGGCCTTCATACAAACTTTTTCGAGCGTGAATCATGTTCATTTTTATATCAATACTCTATACACACTCTTTGGATAAATATGAATGTGTGTAAACAAATTTTTTGGCGTTTCTATTTCTTTTTTTTTCTACATTTTAGAAGAAAAAATTCTAAAAAATAACAGAACGATGCAACGCTTTTTTATCAATACCAAATGCGCATTGATTAATATTAGCTTTCACAATATTTTAAAGGTAGCGCCTTTTTTTTAAATCTATGTCTTTAATAAACATCAAAAGCACTTCCGAAACAAACATCGCCAAACAAGTCAATAACCATTTATTCCGTTCATAGATAATGCCATTAAAGTAAATCATGCGATTGCAAAAAATTTGCACTTTTTATTACTAAAAATTTCACATTTTTCGAAAATGTTTCTGCCACTTACGCAAGTGATTACAAAGTAAAATTTTTAACAGTGGCCTATTTTAATGTGTAGAAAAATATTAAAAATAGTTTAAGGATAGCAATTTATATTTAAATATTATCAAGTAGGTTTATTCTATTTTTATTCCTTTTTGTATGTCACTGTATGTTTCAATGTTTTTATTAACCACAAAAAAACTTTAAACAAAAATGTTATTTTATTGTTATATATTTTCAAAAAAAAAACGAAAAATGAGGTGTTACAATTGCTTTAAAATTAAATCATGCATTTTTAAAGAAAACATGGAAATACACCATTTAAACCACGAACCATTGGGATACTAGAAAATAACGCTTGACAAAAAGATTTACTGTGAGAGTTTGACACATTTCACAGCATAATTTTATGCTCAAATGCCCTTTATGTAGGAATTGAATATGTATACCATTTGTACATAAAGTTACGTAACTTGATAATATTACAATTTCTGTTAGGTTTACAAAAAAATGTTAAATATAAGTTGTTTTAAATCATTCAGGCCATTTGCATAAGTAGATTAGAAGTATACTCCAAAATAATTTATTGACATAATTTTTAAATAGTACACTCTCTATATATTTACAGTTTTTATAATTTATTAAATTACAACCGTCCAAACTGCATAATTCTAACCTTATTTATTCTACAATTATTGAGAAAAAGAATTTATGGGAACGTTTTTATTAAAAAAATAATTAACAGAAACAAATAACCTATTAATCTTATTTAATTAGATGTTCAAATGGTATTTCTTCTACTAATTAACAGTATCCAAGTCTATTATAAAAAGCTGGTATGGTACTAAGCAATTGCTGATTAGTTATTTGAAAGGCTGTTATCAGTATTTTATTTCTTAGTTATTCACAAATATCAGGTTTTGTCTTTAACACAATGTTTTTTAGATATCTTTAGAACATAGTCTTAAGGCAATAAATCGGGAGATCTGACTGGCCACTTAATTGTGCTCCTTTTTTTAATCCACCTAATTTGGAAAACTTCATACAAGTAATTTCAAACAGCAACACTAAAATGTGGTAATGCACCATCCTGCTAAAACCAATTGTCAATAAAATTGTTACCAACTGCTTTTTTTATTACAAAAATTATTTGATTTTTTAACAATTTTAAATACTTTGATCCGTTTAAATCGCCTTCTACAAAGAATGGTCCAATAACAGTGGTGCAAATAATACCTGCCCAAACATTACTTTTAAAGGCGTTGGTGTGTTATGTTCCCGCATTCATCTAGGATTAGTATCACCTCAATATGTACAGTTGGTTCGATTTACTGTACCATTTAATATAAACTGGGCTTTATCAAAAAAGACTATCTTATTTGTAAAATTAGGGTCTGCATCTACCTTTTGCATTATAGTTTTACAAAATTCCATTCTGCATCATGTTCTTAGGCAGTTTTCCAAACGGATGCAAAAGAATTTTCTGTACAACTTTGCATAACGTTCAAGGATTTTTATTTTTAGTTACGGTTTTTGGTCGGCCAGTTTTGGGGCGATTTTTAGTTGAACCCACTTTTTTAAAAAGTTTGACAATTCTTTAAACTGTAGTTTTGGTAATTTAAATGCAATTTGGATACGTATCATTAAATAAGTAAGCTACCTTATTACAAGTTCTTTTACGATCACCGTAACCTATCCTCATAAAAAACATTATTCTTTCCTGTTCGGTAAACATACTCAAATTTTAAAAGTAACTAATTACAATAAACACCTTTCACTCATGACAATAAACAATAATTCATAACATTTAAAAACAACTAATGGTAGAAAAACCTACTACTTTTTTGACAAAAATAATTTTTTTAAAATTTTAGTTTCAAACCACTGTAAATTGGGAAATATTAAACGAGACGTGCGAAATCTACAACGCATAATAAAGATCGTTTTTTGCAATAAGCTGCAAGAAGAAACCCAACGGTAACGCACTTGAGTTACAAATGCAGCTGTTGCAAACACCTAAAAGACAGTTTTTTTTCAGGATTTAAAATCCAATTGTGCAGAGGTTTTTTGTCTGTAAAATTTAAAAATTGACAGTTATAAATAAATAAAAAGAGTTTTTTAACGAATTATAATGATTTATTTTCTATTATTCTTACGGAAATATTAACTGCATCGTTGGTTTTCATTTAGAATTTAAAGGAATAGTATATGTGTTTATTATTTATTAAAAAGTAAAAGTTGGAATTTCAAATTAGATCCATATGAAGTATCCCGAAAAACCAGAATAAACGAAGAATAGGAAAACAGAGAAGGGTTTAAAGTTCAAAAGATTTTAAATATTCGCCTTCTTGGATACTCGGAGCTTGCACGGACTGGTTTAACATCGAAAAAGGTGTTAAACAGAGATGTGTAACATCTCCATAGCTGTTCGACTTATGCATAAACGATTGTTTAAAAGTTATAATCAAGGAAGAAAGAGTGGAACAAGTAAATGAGTTTGTGTATTTGGGTTCAAAGTTTACAAAAGATCAAAAATATGACAGTGACATTAAGCGAAGGGTATTGGCAGGAAAACAAATGAATAGAGCACTGCATAGCTTTATGAACAGCCATAAAGTGTCAAAAAAGGCACGTCTGGCTGTGCATAGAGGTGTGTTGGTTACTACACTTATGTATGGTAGTGAATGTTGGGTTTGACAGAAGCATGAAAATAGAATTAATGCTGCAGAGATAAGTGGTCTAAAAAGTATAGCCGAAGTGACTCAGTTGGATAAAGTAAAGAAAAGTAAGTTAAGAGAACGCTGTGGTGTAAAAAAAGATGTGGTTACAAAGATAAAAAAAGGAATGCTTAGATGGTTTGGACACGTAGAAAGTATGGATGAAAGAAAAATGATGAAACAAATTTATACTGCGAGTTTGAATGGACAAGTCGGGAGAGGTCGACCTCGGCTAACATATCTCGATAAGATCAACATTGTTTAAAAGAAAGGCCAGGTCAAGAGTACCAACAACCGACGAGCATGTATGAGAGCACTGATGAAATTAGAGGAAGCAAAAGATGTGTGTAAGAACCGTAGCAAGTGGAAGTCTCTGCCCACCCCTAAAGGAAAAAGGCGTGACTATATGTAAGTATGTATGTATGTATGCCTTCTTGGAAAATTAAAAAAAAATAACTGCATAAAAAATACAATTTTTTTTTCAAAGCTTACTGGTTTTTTCGTTAATTTTATTTATTTTTGAAATTTTTAAAATTATTGTTGCCAAAATAATAAAGTAATATTTTTTTTAAGATACTAAAAACAGAAAAAAACACTTAAACTATGCGTTCTAATACCCTTTAATGAACTGAAATTATTAAGCAACCAAAATAACAGATATAATAAAATTTTCACACACATGTTGGCATATTAATGCTAACACTTTCAACTCGACAAAACAACAAAGATCGCGGAAATATTCAAGCCTTTTTGTAATCAAATATTTTGACAAAAAGTTCAGATTTTTCGTAAGCTAATTGAGGCAAAAGTTGTCAAAAGCTCTGTTTTTACAAAAATGTATTACTGTAGTTAAAAACCACCAAACCTCAAACGAATCACCTAAACAAAGGTTGTCGTCTTTGGGCTCTTCGTCCAGGCGAGACAAGAGAGTGTGGTTCAAATTCAACACAAAAAAAAACAAAGAAAAAAATAGTTAAGGGCGCTAGGATTAAGTTTATGTTTCCGGCAAAAACAAACGATTTGGTTTTTGAAACCCATTTAACTAACAAAATGGGAAGGAGAATTAAATAAAACCTTTTCAGTGACAAAAACAGATTATGGAATGGAGTAGCTGCGAATTTTCATGGGTTTGCTTACAGGACTCTCTCTTTCTAGTCGTTAGCTTCATGTTTGAAGCGTCGTGATTCTATGTTAGTCTTACGTTGTGTTTTAAGCAGTTTCCCTCCATTCCTCTCTATCTGACGTGCTTCTAATGCTGTCTTGGAAAGATTTTCCTGTAAACTGCTTCACCTGGTCCAGCCATCGTTTTGGGGAACGTCCTCTAGGTCGTTTCCCTCTACCTTCCCTTGGACCATAAGTTTTTCGAGATTGTCTTCTTTCCTTCTGCTGACATGTCCAAAATACTTGAGAATCAGTTGTTTGATTTTAGTTGACAAGCTGACTTGGATGTTGTCACGTGCCCATTTTTTTTTCCTTCTACAAGTTCCATTATTAATTGTCTCTGATGAGTTTCGTATTCCTTGTTATCTTCTTAATAATTCTTTATGTCCAAGTAAAAATATATTTTCTTCCTACTTATTTGTAAATATCCTACAATCTTGATATTTTAAAGGACAACCATTGTAAAAATATTTTTAAATAAACTCGATTGTTTTGGCAGTGAAAATCTTTATGTAAACGGTTAACTAGTGAATTATCAGCCTTTATGTAAATGTTTGAATTAGTGTTATTAATGAGTTACTTTATATATGTTTTAACTTTTTTTTTCTTTGCCTTTATGTAAATGTTTGAATTAGTGTTATTAATGAGTTAATTTATATATGTCTTACTTTTTTCTGTAACTTGGTAAAGTCTGTTACTCTTACTTCTGTTCTGGTTATTTTATAAAGTTGTAAATTTTAAATTTTTGGTTTGTTTTAGCAAGAAAATTTTACCATAGCTGTTAATTTTGACTATATTTGTTATGATGTTGCTATTGAGCTGTGTACCTTAATTATTTATTGTGTGAGTAAAGTATCCAACATATTTTTGCTATAATTTCATTTATTTGGTTCACCATAATCATATTTGTTTATCTTGTGGCTCTGCTAGTGCCTATAAGATCTAGGAGTTTCCGGCTTATACCGTCTAAGTCGGTGGCGCGGCTCACTTTTATATTTTTTTCTTCTACCCTCTACGGCTGAGCTCGGGCATAATTTGCCAGTAGAGAAACCGCTAGCAGAGTACTCTTTAGAGAACGAAAAGACGTGGCAATGTTAAGTTCTTCGAGTATGGATACGTTGGTTCTGCGATCTGTCCAGGGAACAACAAACAACAAACGGACTGTTGGTTTTTCTGCGTGAAAGACGAAACAGCTGAGCTCATACTATGTTTATGCCACTGCTTGATAAGATTAAAGTTCAATATATTTGATTACACCAACTTGGAACACGATTTTAGGAAAATCTCACCTTAAGGAACCATAAACTTTTCGAGAAAAACTGTGTGGACCCATCAAGGATCGCGGTGAAGGGACGGCCTCACAATACCCAAGCTAAACTAACTATGAACTTTGCGGGAAGAACTGGATTATGTGATGAACTGTAACCTTAAAGGTCGCTGTGAAAGAGTGGCATTCTTACGCCCCACTCGCATGAAACCTAACCTTTCCAGTGACAAATTTATTCTGCATTTTGGCCTAATGTCTTACGAACACTTTGTTTTCTGTAGTATTCTTTAACGTAAAATCAGTTTTGTGTTTCTCTGTAGGTACCTTTAATTAATTTATAAAATAAAAATGATTTCTACAAAATTTGGAGTTTTTTAATTTTCCATTAACAAAAACAGCTCTTTTCCATTTCATTTTAAATCCCTTTTATTTCATTTTAATCCTAAAAATCCTAAAATTTCAATTTTTCTGTATGTGATAGCTGTTATTTAAAACAAAGTATTGATTTGTGTTCGACAAAAAAATTGAAGATCGACCTTCCACGCAAAACTAGGCCCGTTCGCCATGCAGGTGTTCAAGATAAATGTTTTACATGCGATATTATTTATCCGGGGTGAACGTAAGGCTTGGGTGAGATATTGATTTACCCCTAAAAACATACATTTCCTAATCAGGGTAGGACTTTGACAAAACTCTATTACGTACCTATTAACTTTGATATATCCCAGTTTGGTTTAGTTTTTTATGGATTATTAAATTATTCACATTTTCCAGCTTTATAATTATTTATTTATTAACTTATTTTCTCAGAATTTAATAATTATTATTTGAATTATGTATATCGTAGCCTATTACAAAAGCCTTTTTTTATATTTTTTAAGTAATATCATTTTTTGGATCATTGAAAAATGGCAGCAGGTATTTTTTAAGAAATCTTTTTAAATAACCAATAAAAACTAGAGAAAGCTCTGCTTAAAAGATTACTTTAGCGATTATACAAATAACTGTCAAATTAAGTACAAATATAAGGCTGTTTTTAAAAAATTAAGATTGTTTTTATTTCACGCTATTTAAAATATTTAATTATCTTTGACTCCCAAGGCGATAGGAATATTACCTTTACTAATATTTTAACCGCTGAGAAAAGAACACAGGTACGTTCCAAAATATAAATCAGTATGCTGGCCAGTTTTAATGACGTCATGAATAGACCCATACTGTTGATTCGTTACGAAATATAGATACTGTCTAGTCCGTTGAGAATATTGATTATTTGTTTAACACGTTGGTTCTCTAAAAATTATAAAAAAAATTGTAGCATCACATTGTGTTTTATTTCTTTTTCTAATAAATGACAATAGTAGCAATTACAAAAATAAGGCATCGATTTATGACGTCATTTGCACTGACCAGCATACTGCTTTATATTTTGAAATGCACCTTAGAAGGGTTGGGTAACAGTTCTTTGAATTGGCATTTTGACTCAAAACATTTTAAAATTAAAATTGTGTTTCGTTGTTAGCGCCGGGTACCTGCAAAAGATCAGATTTGAAAGACAGGAACGGCCTTAATAAAGCATAACAACATTTTTTTTAAATAAAAATTACAGTTAACAATCTAATACATAGATGTGTGCCAAAACTAAAAATAGAATCAGGGGCTTTTAATAAACATATTTTTAAGATAAAAATAATTTTATAATTGTTTTAAATTTAATTTGCTTCAAATATAGTATCATATTTATATATTATTTCTCCAAGGTGTTTTTTGTAATGTGAAATGTCTTCTTTAATACCATATCAAAATTAATGTTTGATACGCCATTTTAAAGATTATTTTTCCCTCTAATGACAAAAAATAAGTTAAAAAAAGTTTTAGTTTATTTTCGTTAAAATATCACATTTTAAAATTTACATTTTAAAAAGTTTAAACCACAATCAGTCTATCATACACTTTTATGGTAGACGTCAACGATATTACATAACGTTCGTTAACAGTTTAGTAGGTTTTTAATATCTGTTTGTGTAACATCGTGGTATTACTTTTTTACAATTATTTTTACAACAAAATCTCTATATATTATTTCTCAAAAGTGTTTTTTTTGTAGATATGAAATATCAATTCCGTATCCAAATTAATGTTTAGTACGCCATTTTAAAGACTATTTTTACATCCAATAACGAAAAATAAATTTAAATAAGTTTATGTTTAATTCCCATTAAAAATTAAATTTTAAAATTTACATTTTAAAAAGTAAGTTTAGTCGCCATCTGTTGGCAAAAACCTGTACGTGGCTTTTTCACGAGTCTGTATGTTTAAAGATATCTTTGTTTGTGAAGATTCATACGGGCAAAAAGTAAACGATGACCATGTCATAACCTTCAACATTGTTTTTAAAAAAGTATTGTAAAATTAATTAAAAAATTTAAAATATGTGTATGTCATAATGATACATATAATGATTATATAATACATAATGATAATATAAGACTAACTTTGTTACTATTTTGTAAATTAAAATATTTAAAATTAATAAATATTTACATTTACCTACGTTTACTTTATTATATATTTTTTTTTTATGTTCTAATTCCCACGAAAAGGGATATCCTGTAATGTTCAAAGAACATCGTGGGAACCAAGGGAAAGAAGGTAGGAGTTGGTGTTCTTCTTAAATTTCTGGAGGTTGTATGCCTCGGGGAACACCTCCCTAAGCAATGAGTTCCAAAGCCTTGCAATTCGTTGGATGAATGAGTCTTTGGAAAGTGATGTTCTGCAGGTCTCCAAAGTGACCACGAAGGGGTGTGAAGACTGAACTTGACGGGTTAATCTCGAAGAGACTGCCAAAGGAGGAACGATTGTTGATATTTCAGAAGAGCATCGCCCATGAAAATATCTATAAAATAGAGACAAATCGCCAACTTTTCTACGGTGTTCCAGACAAGTGAGCGAGTTTGTAAGCGAGGCATCACCGACGAGACGAATTGCCCTTTTTTGGACAGAATCCAGTAGCTTCAGGATATGTTTAGGTGCTGCACTCCAAATATGGGAACAGTACTCCAGTACAGGTCGGATATGTGCCTTATAGATCATAAGCAGCTGACTGGAGGTGAAATAGCTCTTGGCACGAAACAAAAAACCAAGTTTTTGGGATGCACTTTTGGCAATGGACCTCACGTGATTTTCTCAGGAAAGGTTATTGCTGATAGTAATACCAAGCATCGATATGGATGACTTCAGTGGTATGGTTACTCCTGACAAAGTTATGTTAGGCACAGTGAGATCGGCTTTTCTAGAGAAAAGACATGCTTGTGTTTTGTTTGCATTGAATTCTACCAAGTTATTGGATCCCCATTCGAGAATTGTTTACCTAACTGACCACTAACGGTGCGAAATACTCGCACGGGTCACCTCTAGTTATTTTTTAAATAACTATAGTGAAAATATTGCATATTAAAAGCAAACTTATTAAATTCTTTAAAATAAAATTAAATGTAGATTCAAACATATTTTTAAACTTTCTGTTGTGTGTTTTTAAGTGTAAAAACTTAAAAATTTAATTAAAAATGGATGGGTGACCCAAAATTTAAAAGATTGGGAATGTAATGAAGACAATAAATATTTTTGTAAGTTTGCTATACCTATGTACATTATATGTGCATATGTCGTTTACGAGGCCTTTGTTTAATGTTTCTTGGCATGATTGGCTTAAATAACAATAAGGAAAACATTTGATTTAATATCTACGTTAATTAAATTATTTTAATTTATTTTTTGTTGATAGCATTATAGAAAAAAACTAATACGTTTTTTTATAAATAAATACAAACTGATACCTACATAATGAAATAATGTATTTTACAGTTATCGACTTGAATACTGTACTAATGCACCATTATTAGATAATCACAAAATTAGTTAATAATATTAATTACAACCACGACAATAGTTATAACTACCTTTTCTATATGATACTATTAACTCATTCATCCACCCTAAAGGCATCATCAAAATGCTACAACACAGAGTTAAAAAATGCAAAAACTGTCAAATTTAGTATTAAGAAAAAGATAACTGTTTACTAAAAAAAATTTTGCAATTTTAAATAAATGTTTGTGTTAACAGTTTTTGATATTGTCAAAAATAAAAGTATTTTATTGTTAAGTTAAATTTATATTTTCCAACAGACTAAAAAGCCTTAATATCAGAAGGTTTTATATTAGGTTTTAGACCCTGTACAACTGTTTATAAAATATAACTTTTTTCCGTACAAAAATTAATAAAAAAGTTTTCCATATTATGCTGCTAACTGAAGTACACGATTTATACTTTTTATGGAATTCTAGGATCTTTTTATTTTGAATATTACATAAATTTAAATGTTAACTAAATTTAAATTGAATAGACGACTTTGTTATTATTTTTTAACGCTAAAACTTTCGAAGCAACATTTTTTATCAGAAAATTACCTTTTTTACGCTGATTTCTTAAAAATTGTTGCCACGAAATTTTTATTTTAAATCGTATTAAATTCCAACCTACAACAACTCGTATAAAATTTCATGTGCAGCGAAATAATGATCCATTCAGTATAATCAAGTTGCAAAATTTGTTTTCGTCAATTATGTAAAGTTTCAAATAACCACAAAAAATTTAAAAACATGAAATAATGAGATACGTGTAACAAAAACTATTTAAAGAAATAAAGACTGCCTAGAATATGTCTATTTAAATATATTGCAATTATTTTTAAGAAATTATTATATTTATTATTTAAGATTTTTATATGTTGAAAAAATATTGTATAAAAATTGTACACCTTCATACTAAAACCAAATATATGTTTGCATCCTCCTCGCTTAAATAAACTGTGAAAATCCTCAACAGCAAATGGACAGAACGCTATAACCCTTTTTCTAAATTATATTTTTCTATTAAATATTAAAAACAGCAAAGAAGGTGAAGAAAAGGGTTTCATTTATATATTTTTTCCAACACCAACACAAGTACATTACGTACATTACGATTTATTATCGTCAGACAAATTAATCACAAGCAAAAAATTGATAATAGAGCCATTTTTAAGTTAATATTAATTTATTTATTTTTTTAAAATTAGAGAACTTTAAAACGGAGTAAAAACATGATATTTTGGAGGTTTTATTTTTAATTAAGTAAAATTAGACATTTAACTAGTACGTTTAAAACTTATTTAAATTCCATATTATGTGGGGTGTTTCTAACCTGTACTGCTTTTAATTTTTCGAAATAGTTATTCTTGTACAAATACTTGCAGTTTACTATACTACAAAACAAAAATGCAATATCTTTAAAAATAGATCTTGTACCATCTTGTTTTAAAAGAAGCAACGTACCATAATTGTGACGTGTAGCAATGGAAATTCGGGGTTAGAAATTATTGGTTACGATGAAACAGGGAGGAAAACAGCCGAGGGTTGACTTTCAAGCATCATTTCCAATTAAAGTTGCTGTTGTCAACTTCAGTTTAAGAAGTTGTATTTACCTCTGAACGTAATAAAGTAAATTTAGATGTTAATACAACTACTAGCCAATCGTTTTAGCAAAAGTCTACTGCCTACTATTTCATTTAAGCATGGACGGCACATGCGTAGGAATCGGAAAAAAATGGATTTTTTTAAATAATAATTAAAATGTACGCTCTTCACAATAAAAAATCGCGCTTTTGTTTTACCATTTTTTCGACAGTGGAATAAAAGTAATGTTTTAAAGTAAAAATGCAGCTATTAACAATAATAAATAGATTTCGGTAAAACCGTTAATGATTAGAAAGGTTTTAAAACTTTATTTGACTTTATTTGTTTACGTATTTATTTAACGGATATTTTTGTCGCCCATTTGTCCGACGCGTTAGATAACGACGACGGCACTGATTTTCGACCACAAATTGGGAACGCACCTCGGGCCAAAGTCTACTGTAATAAGCATAATTTGTAAGCCTATGGCACTAGAATTTCTCCACGATTTACTTCTCATTAGTGGCACGTATACCAGGAGTTTCTGCTACCCACCTTTGACATCAACTCCTTCTGCAGTCGGAACAGAAACTCATTTGCATTCAGTAAGTTTGCGGCAAGTTAATAGATATCAATTTAATTACAAACGCGGTAACAGAATGTGACGCGAGATGAGGCAGGAGAGAGTTTGCGAGCCTACGAAATAGACAGAGATGGATGGCTAATCGCACCTTACTCTATCAGACACTGTCATATAGAGCGGTGCAAAGAAACACGGCGTAACTGATGGGCACAGTGTACGCGTTTTACTCAAAAAATTAACTACAACTGGCAACTTAACTTAACGACGATATATTACAAATCAAGTCAATTGGACAGATAGCATTTAAAAAATCTTCTTTAACTTTTATTTAAAATGGACTCCTATTAGAAATTAAAATACACAATCTAGGAAATCTAAGACGTTTAAAAATTCACACAAAAACCACCAAAACTCTGTTCTTAAAATGGAAAAGTTTACTCTAGATGAATTATTAAGAGATAAATTCATTAATATTTTAGTATAATGTTTTAGCTTTTTAGATAAATAGTTAAAACCGTTCACAACTATTTTATTTTTGAAATAAAAAAATTTATTATGTATAAGAAAAAAAAACTATGACGTATCCTTCATTATCATTACTTACTAATCGCCTTTTTAATTACCGTTGAAAGCAATGCAAAAAGCAAAAAAATATCGAAGACTCTAAGTAGCAGACTATTTAAGTTTTACTTAAAAGTTACTTTCTTTGTAATTTGTAGTGATTCAGTTTTAATGTTTGGTGATTTTACAAAAAAAATGTGTCAATGCCCCATTTCTTAAAGCATGAAAATAGAAAATTTTCATATATTCTGTGCATGAAAGCAGCTTCTTAGAGATATCTGCAAATAAGACTTATAAGGTATATAGTCACGTGTAGGTGGGAATGGTCCTCTTTAACTTGGCAGAGTATTGTTTGATTTATATTCACCTTATTGATGTGTAACATCTTTGCTCTCGCTTTCTTGAAATTTGTGGGAGTGATTTCGTGAAATGGGACGGAAGTGTGTAAGTATAACAGTCGCCGCGCGCTATTCAAATTCAGTCAGATAGCCGACAACCAATTTTCAGAGACTGCAACAATAATTATGTGTTTTGTAAACATTTTTTAACGGTAACATTTTTCCTCTCGCTTTCTCGCAATTTGTAGGGGTGATTCGTAAAATGTGTAACGTAACGTAACAGGATGTCGCCGAAGTACGCGCTATCTGATTTGACGAATGAGCGCGCGGTTAGGGTTGGCCGTCATATAGACGTCAATCAATTTGTCGGTAGTGTCAGTCATCAGCTGTGCACTTAAGTTACAGTTTTGTGTATAAAGTTTGCTGTTTTATGCGTTAACTATATAAATAAATATTTACTGTTGATAATAAGTCTCAATAAAGTGCAAATTATTGAAAAAAATTCAAGGAAGTAATAATAAATAATTATTCGAATAAAATATTACAGTATTTAGCTTTTTTAAATTTTACGGTTGATTTCTGTCACTCCTAGTGTCAATTAAATAAAATTTAATTTTCATTAAAAAGAATTTTTGTTTATTATGAAAAATCATTTCAAATATTACCTGACCCATTTTTTCAGAATATAATTTTAAAATTGCTTATTACTAAGGTGAGATGTCAAATGTTACACATCATATGCGACTACTGTAAGGGTCGTTCATTTTTTTCCACATATTTTTTAAAGAAACATTTGATAAAGATTTTATAAGGCAGTTAAAGTAAGAAATAAATTAATATTGTGGTGTAGCACTCTGAAAGGAAATAAAAGTAATCCCCTTATTTGTAAGGCTTTTGACCATGCCTTTTTTCGATACATCTCTATAAGTATGCCAAAAGTATTGGTAACAAAAACCATTATTAGAAAAGGCACAACAATGTAAAATCTTGTTGTTATTTTTCCTGGAGGAACCGTCAAAACAGCAGTTAGTATTGCGTAATGTATTTTGTCTAGTACTTTGTTTATTTATTTTAATTTTGTTTTTCTTACTTAAAATTATAAAATTTAATATTAAAAGTACATTTTTATTTTACTAAATAGGTACCATTACCAACTTAAGATATTTAAAAATATTTTAACAACAATATGCATTTCAATAACTTTAAATTTAAGATCAATTATTTCTTTTAAGATACGTTCTTACCTTTTATTACCTTTTTACGAATCCGAAATGATTTGAGATTTCATCATCAAACAATCCCACTTCTACAGTTTTACAAAAACTAACAAACAGGGTACAGTTTTATTTACCAAATTAAGACTTCATACAAACTAGCTGTATAATTTATCCGTCAGATGAAAAAGCAAAATGACGGTTTATCTTTCAAACTAAAAACAAACACAAGATGATTGAGTAAACGAAACCTTACAAAAGAATTATTACAAGGATTGTTATATATACCCTTATTAAACGGTTACCTTTGCGCTGTTGTCATACACAAAATTGAAATAATTTATGGTAGTGTATGTTGGGTTTTGCAAAAGAAGCATGAAAGTAAGATCAATGCTGCGGAGATGAGTAGTCTGAGAAGTATAGCCGGAGTAAGGAATAGTGAGATAAGAAATCGCTGTGGTGTGAAAGAAGATGTTGTAACAAAGATAAATAAAGAAGTGCTTAAATGGTTAGGACTCCTAGAAAGAATGAATAAAACAAGATTTACAAAACAGATTTATCAGGCGACAGTAAATGGACAAGTCGTTGGAGATAGACCCGGGCGAATGTTTCTCGATCAGATCGATTGTTTTAAAAAGGTCAGGTCAAAAGTACCAGCAACCGACGAGCATGTATAAGAACTGTAGCAAGTAAGAAGAATTGGTCTCTGCCTACCCTTACGGGAAAAAGGTGTGAGTATATGTACAAAGAAAACTAAAAAAGTTTTGCAATACAGCTCTATTTATTTAATTTTTTAAAAATAATTTTCACTATGTCTTAATATCCTACAAAAACAATCCTTAAACCACATCTGCAACGAGTATGGCGCACTCGTTATCTTAAGCCCACAAAAGGTTCTCATTACTGAAAAACCGTCTCTCTTTCAGCTTTATTTTTACATCGGGGAACAGTGAAAATTTGCAGCGTGCAATGTCTGGTTTGTATGAAGGCTGCTCAAGCAGTTTTAGTCCTGTAGTGGTCAAATTTTTTGTGCAGGCTTTCGCGAGGTGATTTGGAGCGTAGTCATCATAAAAGAACCAGGTGTCCTTTTTTAAAAAGTCTTTAGAGAGTCAATGACTTTGGGACGGCACTGTTTAGTGTACCACTTTGCTGTAACTGGATTTTGTGGGTCTTACACAATACACTTCACAATTTTACTTTATTTAAAAAATACAATTATCATTTGATCGGTGTTTTTTTACTGCTCGTCAAGAAAGACCCAATTTTTGTTTTAAGACTTGGTCGGCACATCATAATAGTCATCTGTCAAGATGTTGTTCACATACCGAGATTGTCCCTTATCAAACATTTTCAGCGTCTTTCGGCACCATTTCACACGTCGTGTCAGCTGGTTTTTAGTCAAAATTCTTTAAACGAATTGAATACAGTCGTACGATGTGGACAATCATCACCTAGTGCAGGAGTAATTTTTTTTTAAGCATTGGTCTATGTCTTAAAAACGACCGAAGTTATATCGCAAAACCATCCGAATATCATTTTGTGACCAAAATGCTATATCACACACTTTAAACTATCACTGCTAACAAACAAGTAAGCCCACTGGCTTGGCGCAGCGGAAAGTGTGAAAGTTTAAACACGTCTCAACATGCACCAACATTTGGACACTTTCCTAGTTCCCTTTTTATGTATTTATTAATAGTGACTGAAAAATAACGATTTTGTTAGATATCGTGCAAGTGCCTTCACAAGCATTTATTGTAAAATAAGTTAAAATGCCAAGTTTTACCATTTTCTTGGTTAAACCACCATCTAAGGCAGGGAACACGCGAGCATTATAGAAACGTCTGTTACAACGCATGTTTTTAAAAATATATCGTATCAAATAAGCTTCTTCTTCTTCTTCTTCTTACGTTAGGACTACGTCCTGTGTTTGCCTTAAAGGTTGCCCAAAAACAATTGGGACGATGAAGACCAGCTATCATACCATCTTTTTGGTGGGCGTCCAGTTGGGCGTGGTGTGTTGGGCCGCTTCTCTCTCACAATTTTTGCCAGCCGGTCGTTTGGCATTCTGCTAACATGGTCTCTCCATTCTCTTCTTCGGTTTCTTGCCCATCTTACTATGTCTTGGACTTCACATATTTCCCTTATCTCTTCGCTTCTTTTATGGTCAAGTAAGGTATAGCCAGTTATCGATCTAAGAATTCGCATTTTCGTTGATCTAAGCAGTCGCTTTGTAGTCGTGTTCTCCGCTTTGGTCTCTATCGCGTATGTCATAATCGGTCTTACACATGTCTTATATATTCTGACCTTACTTCTGGTACTCATGTGTTTATTTCTCTAGATTATGTCTCTCAAGAATCCTGAGATTAGAGATGCCTTTGTTGTTTAAGCTTTTACTTCCTCCTTAATATTTCTAGTGCTAGTTATATTAGCTCCTAAATATTTAAAGGACATCACTTGTTCTACACTCTGCTCATAGATTGCGAGTTTACATCTTCTCGGTTCTTTGGATATTGTTAGCGATTTGGTTTTCTTGACGGATATTTGCATATTGAATTCTTCAACTGTTTTTTGGAACTTGTGTAAGAGTCTCTGTAGGTTGTCCTCGTCTTCCGATACGATTACTGCATCATCAGCGTAGCATATGATTTTTATTTCTTTATCTCCCAGTCGATATCCTCTCCCAGTTACTTTGACTTCATTTATAATTTCATCCATGATAATATTAAATAGGATTGGGCTTAGGCTATCTCCTTGCCTGATTCCGGTTGTCATAGGTATTTTATTGCTAAGCTTATTTGCAGTTCTTACATATGTGTAGTTGTTTTTGTTCAATTCTTCGATGGTCTTTATTACATTCGGATGAATTCTTCTCTTTTGTAGTAGGGCCAAGACGTCTGTTAACCGTACTCTATCGAATGCCTGGGTTAGGTCAATAAAATACGTAAAGGCTACTTTATTGAACTCAATACCCAAATAAGCTTATTTCATATATAACAAAGTACGAAGTGACGGACGTTTTTTAACGCCCGTGTGTCGCCGGCCTTAATTTGCCAGGTGTTCTTTTATTAACGTTGATACAACAAAACGTTAGTTATAACGCCGAAAATTATTGAACGTCATTCTTTCTCCCCAACATTATTATCGACCCTATTTTCCAAACGCTCGGCTGAGAAATAATTTATCATTTTCGGGAAAGGAAATGAAAACGAAAAGCTCTTATGTAACACTAACAAACATTTTTTTTTGTGTGTATACGAAACATTTGAACGGATCCATATATCAACGTTATTAAATTTTTCGATCCACCAAATTTGCCGAGAACAACAAAATCAGTAACTGCACACACGTAGCATTAACTTTTTTGACTATTTTTCGCCTATTTTTAAGACGATAATATAAAAACCGTTAATTTTGCACATTTAAATTTAAAGCTAGCCGATTGCTAGCCCTGGAAATGGATTTCTGGCGAAGATCTGCTGGCATATCACGTCTCGATAGGGTTACAAATGACCGAATTCGACAAATTGTAAAGACCGACACAACTATAATAGATGAAATCCAAAGAAGACAACTTATATGGTACGGCCATGTTGAACGTATGACAGATGAAAGGCTACCCAAACTAGTGCTTAAATGGACCCCAACAGAACGAAGGAAAAGAGGTAGACCAAAACCAACATGGATAGGGGGCATTCAGAAAGCGATGTCCGAAAGAAATCTAGCCCCAGGAGATTGGACTGACCGAAGAGGCTGGCAACTGGGAACCGGAAGGCGAAAGACGCTATAAACCGGATTAATTAATTAATTAATTAAAATTTAAAAATATTAACAGTTTTAGATGTTCTGCTATTTTAAAACTAAAATTTTTTTATCGTCATGCTGAGGCATTCGCAAGGAGACCATTATCCGATAAGCCCTGGTTTAGCAGAAATTTTTTCAGCTCTGTCGCTTCCAAACAGGCAGCATACCATAAATGGCTAAAATATCCAGGCTCCGAGACTAAAACAGCATATGTCGAGGCTAGAGGCATATGTAATGAGACAATAAAATCTTCAAAAGATGCTTACAATGCCGAAATAAAATCAAAACTTGTCGAATGTCCCAATGGATCCCGTTCATTTAAATCTTTTTTCAAAGCTGTGGAAAGGAACTTTACTTTTAGCTTATTTCTTTCTTTAACCAAGGAAGATGGAACACTAGCCACGACTGCCCAGGAAAAAGCTAATATTTTTACGAACTTATTTGTTGAAAATTCCACTCTAAATTCATCGGGAAAAAACCCCCAAACATAGCACGTATTAACAGTCAGATGCACGAGATCACCTTTCGCCAACGTACTGTCAAAAAGATTTTGTTGGGTCTCGACACCAACAAAGCCTGTGGATCTGACGAAATCCCACCGATTGTTTTTAAGAAATGTGCCCCCGAACTAACACCTGTTTTTTGCAAGTTGTTTAACTACTCTTACAATTTGGGGGGTTTTTTCGTCCAACTGGAAATTTACAAGAGTACAACCAGTCCCTGAAAAAGGCAAAAAGACCCTACCTAGCAACTACAGACCTATCGAACTGCTATCTATTATTTTAAAAGTCATGAAAAAATCCATCAACATAAAGCTCATAAAATATCATAAACACTCAGGAATTGTCAACGATAGGCAATATGGTTTTCGTTATCAGAGATCAACTGGTGCTCTGTTCGCTTACGTCTCACATATATGGCTTCTATCTTTTGAAAAATTTGGTAAAACTTTAGCCGTGGCATTAGATTTCTCCAAGGCATTCGATTAAGTTTGGCACCAAAGTCTCCTCGCTAAGCTTCCATCTTATGGCTTACCTCCTCAGCTGTGTTCACTGCTAGCTAGCTTTCTTTCAAACAGGTTTTTTCATGTGGTGGTTGATGAAATTTCATCTAAATCTCTACCAACAAATGCTGGTGTTTCGCAGGGATCAATTCTAGATCCAACACTATTTCTACTTCACATCAACGACTTGTTTAAAACAACTTTATGTCCAGTACACATCTTCGCAGATAATAGTACCCTCCATACCATTTTTTTTTCCAGAGTTCCTATATCTGCCCGTGAAACCAGAATTAAACAAGAAAAAAATGTCAACAACATAAATGGACTTGTCAACAATTTTCGAATAGGGATCCAATAACTTAGTAGAATTCAATGCAAATAAAACACAAGCATGTCTGTGCCCAACATAATATTGTCAGGAGTAACCATACCACTGAAGTCATACATCTGAATGTTTTGTATTACTATCAGCAATAACCTTTCTTGGAAAAAGTCCATTGCCAAATGTGCATCCCAAAAACTTGATTTTCTGTTTTGTGCCAAAAGCTATTTCACCTACAGTCAGCTGCTTATGGTCTAAATGGCATAGATCCGACCTGTCCTGTAATACTGTTCCCATATTTGGAGTTCGGCACCTGAACATATCCTAAAACTATTGGATTCCATCAAAAATGGGGCAATTCGTCTCATCGGTGATGCCTCGCTTACAAACTCGCTTACTTTATTAGAACACCGTAGAAAAGTTAACGATTTGTCTCTATATTATAGATATTTTCATGGGCGATGCTCTTCTGAAATATTAACAATCGTACTTCCTTTAGCTGTTTTTTCGTAATTAACCCGTCAAGTTCAGACTTCACACCCCTTCGTGGTCACTTTGGAGACCTGCAGAACATCTCTTTTCAAAGACTCAATCATACATCGAATAGCGAGGCTTTAAAAGACATTGCCTAGGAAGGTGTTCCCCAAAGCATACAACCTCCAAAAATTTAAAAAGAGCACCAATTTCTACCTTTTTTCCCTTGGTTCTCACAATGTTGTCTGAGCATTACAGGATATTGCTTTTTGTGGGAACCAGAACGTAAAAAAAAAATTTGAAAGATATAAGCAACGAAGTCCATTTTTCATTTTATTAAATAGTGTAAAAGGGTATTTCAAAAATAAAATTATGTATTAAAATAAAAAGAAAATCAATAATGTCGCATCCACCAAAATAATTTCTGGCGCATTCGCCAAAATTTGTGGTAAGGTATTTGCCATGAAAAAACATCCCCGCACATTGTTCTAATAACATTTTTTGTTTATTAAACTTTTACGATTTGTTTTTGTTTTAGTTGACAATCGCATGCACGTTCCACCATTCGTATTTTAGCTCGAATGTGACCGGACTACCTCTTTGATATTGGTTTCGTGTAAACCGGTCCAGATGACGCGGACACCGCCGATGCAAATCGTTTGCTTTTCAGCACAGCTGCTCCTAACGATACCTGTCCATTCAGCAACCGAATTGGAACTTTGTGACATTTCACCTGAAATTTTGAGATGATGTTCGTGTTCGTAATGAAGGTCGGAGATTACAAATTGCACAACTTTTAAATACGCTTTGTTGACGAGTACTCTTTGTTACAGCCACAGGAAAATTAATTCTTTGTTTCGGTATTTTCATTTTAAATAGTAAAAAAAGAACAAACGAAAAGACCATAAAAATTTTTTTGTAGATCGCGATTTTTGGGCACAAAAATATAAAATAAGAAAAAATTCGTTTTTTGTATAGAGCTTTACATATTTATAATCTGTAATCCCTTGTACCATAATATAGTGTAGAGAGTATTTGCTATAATTTTTTTACAATTTTTTTTTATTTATTCATTTTTTTTTGTTAATTTCATTTTTTTTTTATTTTGTTCCCCATGTTGTTATTGGTTTTTCTTGTTTTATCTCCACAATAATAGTTGTGTTTATATGAATTCAAGTGTAGTTTTTATGATTACTTTTATCCTTATTTTTTTATCCCATCTTTTTTAATAACTCATGTAACTTTTTTTACGTATATATGTAAGTTTTTTGTCGCTCTTTTGTTTTGCTGTTAAAACTTTTGTTACTTTTAAATGTTTAAACCAGTCTAAACATAGATTAAACTTTATTTTTATTTTGTTTCTTTGGATTTTCTTTTTTTAATTTTAAAAATAATATTCATAGCTTAGTAAAAATAGATTGTTTTTTGTATTCTTCTTTTAACATATTCTTCTTGTGTTTTTTTTTCTATCTATTTAAGGTTCTTAATATTGAACGTATTTTATTTGCTCTATTTTTTTGTTTACCTATTCCGTGTTTTCTTGTACAACCTATTTTTGTCCGATTTTGTTAACTACAGATAAAACTAAAACAATTTTTTTTTATTCTAGATAAATTAACAAACTACTCTATATACAGTGAGTAATACGTTACTGAGATATTCAGTTCAGCTTTAAAAGTGGTACCACCCAGTGACGGCGCATCTTAGGTAAGTTGATCTTATGATCTGGTGGCATCTTGTTGATTGTTGAGTGGTTGTACTAGTGAATTGTTATGTTGTTTTCTGTACTTGTTAGCATACTGTCCAAAGATTTTGTTAATGAATTGTATTTAATATTTATGTAAAGTTTTATTTAATATGTACCTTGTGGCATTTTCATCATTATAAAAGTGTAAGATTAATATTTATATCCGAAGTTTTTGCACAGCCCAAGAGTTCAATATTATATGTCCATATGGATTGTAGGATTACTTTGTATAAGTTTATTTTTAAGTGAAAACTGTGACTTTTTGTTAATTAACCAGTTCATTGGCCTATTTTTTATTACTAGTGGTAGTTTATTAGTTTTAATGTGGTTTCTGCATGTTAATTTTTCGTCTAGATGTAGGCCTTAGTATTTTACTTTATTTTTAATCGAGATGGATTAATTATTTATTGTTACCTTGTCACGTGCCTATTTTTTCCCTTCTACAGTTTCATTATAATTGTGTCTCTGATAGTTTTGTATTCCTCAGGTACCGTATATTGTTGTAACTTAAATATATCATTCGTTGTAAATAGTGTTGCATACCTTGTAGTGATAGGATTCGATTGTTAATGGCTGTTTGGAACATAGATTTGCGAATATTGTTGGTTGACGGCGGTTCCGTGTCATTTTTCTTGATATCCGGCCTGGGAAGTAGTCAGTCGTTTGGTGGCAGTCGTTTGGTGACAGTCTTGGGAGTGGTGTGGTGAGAGATTTTGGGGCGATTTGATATTAACACGTGTTAAGAACCTCTACGGTTTTTCTTTCATATCTGGCTGTATTTGGGTCATCTTAATTGGATTTTAAAGAAAAACCATTTAATTTTTAACTTGACCATTCTATCTTACCTTTGTTGTTGATATTTTGGATTTTGGTGTCGAGTTAAAATAACCGCATGAGGGATTTGATTAAGGGAAGCCATCGTTAATTAGCAGTTGCCGTTCCATAATCAAACCGGCCACAGGAGTAGTGAATTCGTATACCCAAAGGTTACAAGAGATTTATTTTAGAATATTTAACGACGTGACTTATTTTTGACACCACGATTAAGTTTTGTTTTAATTTATTAATATGGTACATTGTTGAAAACTATTTATTGCATTGGATAATATGCCAAGGCTGAAATTTGATTAAAGTAATCTTCTCAATAGTTCTTTGTGTCCAAGTAAAAATGTTTTCTTTATACTTATTTGTAAATATCCTACAATATTGATATTTTGAAGGACAGCCATTGTAAAAAGAAATATTTTTAAATAAGCTCGATTGTTTTAACAGTGTAAATCTTTATGTAAATAGTAAAAACATGAGTAAATAGGAAGCCTTATGTGAATGTTTGATTAAGTATTATTAAAAAGTTGCTTTGTATACGTTTTTTTTTGGTAACTTGGTAAAGTTTGTTACTCTTACTGAAATTTTTGGTTGTTTTATAAAGTTGAAAATTTTGAATTTTTGATTTATTGTTAGCTTTTAATTTTGATTATATTTGTTATAAGTTTATTACTGAACTGGGTACTTCGATTTATTGTTGGCTGTTGATTTTGACTATATTTGTTACAATGTTATTATTGAACTGTGTATTTTGATTTATTGTTGGCTGTTAAGTTTGACTATATTTGTTATAATTTTGCTATTAAGCTGTATACTTTAATTTATTGTAGGAGTAAAGTATCTAATATATTTTAGCTATAATTTTATTTTTTTGGTTCACCATAATCTTAGTTGTTTATTGTGTGGCTCTGCTAGTGCCTATAAGACCTAGGGGTTTCCGGCTTGAACCGTCTAAGTCGGTGGCGCAGCTCACTTTTATTTTCTTTTTTTTTTTTACCCTCTACGGCTGAGCTCGGGCATAATTTGCCAGTACAGAGACCGCTGGCAGAGTGCACTATATCTTGTCGTAAATGTGATCTATGTAGATTTTGGGCTGTTGCTCAGATATAATTGTAATATTAAAAATATTTAAGCTGGAGGAGCGTTTTTTTATTAAAACTTAAGTTTTTGATGTTATATTTTGTCAAATACTTATCCAGGAAGACTGATGAACACATTTTCTTCCTGTCCAAATTTTTCCTTATTGGGTTAATTTAAAGATGATTTTTTTAAAAAAATAAACCCAATATTTTATTATTTTTATAATTAATTTTTCACAACATTTGGCTAATTAAATGAAAATGACAACGTAGGTTTAAAATAATTCCATGGGTAAAACCTTTTGTGGTCCTAATTATTACAACTAGAAAATAGACTATAAAATATAGTTCTTTTATGGCAAACTTTTTGTAAAGTATCTGCTTGTTATAAGTACCTATACGATAAATTGAAAAATAAATCTATATTTGGTTTTTTCGTTAAACGCATTATGATAACTTCTGTTTACAAAAAAAATGTTGAAAGTGTAAGACTTAGAATTTAAGTCAACACAGAATCCACAACAAGTAACTGATGGTGTCCAAATCTATACGCAAAATTAAATGTCGGTTTTTGGCCGATTTTAAACCAAAAATATGAACAACAGTCTTACTTAAGTGAATTGTCACCTACCAATTCTGCACTGAAACCAAAAATGTTAATTATAACCAAAGAACATTAAAATAAAAAAACGAATTAATTATTTCTACTATTGCTTAAAATTAATATCAAATCACATAAAAAAATTAAAATATCTTATTTATTATAAATTTTTTTAAAGACCATACTGTATTCCTAAGTAGAAAACTACGACCCAAAAATTTCATAATAATTTTAAGATAAAATAAGTAAAGATTAAGCATAAAAATAAAAATAACAAAGCGCTGTAAATAAAAAAATTATGAGCTAATTTTGACTCTAATCACATTAACAAGACTAATAACAAACCGTTTTCTATGGTGCACAAGCGTCTGACAAAATCCACAATTGCCAAACTATAAGCAAAATGTGTAATAACAGTGCAATACATGTTTGCAAACAGTCAATAACTCTTCTTGGAATGCTGTTGAATATACTGCGCACTATCACGCACTGTTGCTGACTTTTGTGGGGACAAACATTTAATCCAGCGTTTCTCAAACTGTGGGGCGCGCCCCCTAAGGGGGACGCGTTTACATGATTGGGGGGGCGCAGTACAGAATAAAAATAAAATGGTAATGATAAAATGCTACAGATAGATTTTTAAAAAATCTTTATTGAAATTTTACTTACTTAATGATGACAAAGAAACATTCTAAGGACTAATGGCTAACATGAGCTTGTTTTAAGGCGCACAACTTCTCTAAATTTGGTTCTATGTTAGAGATGGCCACTCTGAGTTCATTTTCTACTTGAAGTTTATTTCTGTATTTAGATTTCACGACAGCAAGTGCAGAAAATCCAGTTTCACAAAGGTAGGACGTTGGAAAAGGCAACAGAATTCTAAGCGCTTTGGCTTTTATAACGGAGTAGTCGTTCGGAAGTTCAGTCCAGAAGTTTGTTAAAGATTTGTTAACAAAGTTTGATTTTTGTAAGGGATTTGTTGAAATATCTATCAGTTGTTCTTCTTCTTGCAGTGATAGTCCGACAGGTCTATTTTCGAATGGATTTAAAACCCAGCTCCAGTCTGACAAATTGATATCTTTCTCTGCAAAGAAGTATCGCTTGAAATTCTCAGTTAAGTTTTCTAAATGGCTTCCTATGGTTTTTAGCATCACAGCTTTATGAATATCTTCCAATGGGGAATCTTGCACAAAATCGCAAAATGTGGAAAACATTTCCAAACTGTTTTCTTTCAATTTGTTATGCCATAACTGCAATTTCTTACAAAAAGCATCAATCTTTTGACTTAAATCAAATATATTTACGTCTTTTCCTTGCAGCTGAAGATTAAGTATATTAAGTTTTTCGAAAATATCTACTAAATAAGAAAGCTTCAGTAAAAATAATTTGTCGAAAAAATCTGTTGAATGCTTGTGACCTTCCTCGCTTAAAAATATCGCTATTTCCCTTCTTAATTCAAAGACACGCTTAACCGTCTTACCGCGTGACAACCATCTGGATGAGGAATAAAACAACAAAGATTGATGCTCAGCTCCCATATCTTCACACAGAACAGAGAACATCCTTGTTTTTAGTGGTCTGGTTTTTATAAAGTTAACAACTGGAATAACTACTGTCAAAATCATGTTTAGTCCAGGGCTTAGCGATTTTGATGCTAACGCTTCCCGATGTATCATGCAGTGCGTCCAGATAATTTCTGAGGATTCCTTTTTTACTAGCGCTTGTAAACTGTTGTATTTACCAGACATGGCTTGAGCTCCATCGGTGCAAATCGCAACACAATTTTTTCATTGCAAATTCATTTTAGTAATAGAATCATTTGTAATCTTGAACAACTCGGTGGCTGTAGTTCTTCCTTAAATTTGTTTACAAAACAATAAATCTTCACATATTTTAGAACATTGACAGAATCTAATGTAGCAAATCAAATGGGAATCATTACTAGATTCAGTTGCTTCGTCAAGTTGTATAGCAAATAAGTTTCCAGTAAGATCAGATTCAAGCTGCTGCTGCATATCAACTGATATATCGTTAATTCGTCGACAGATTGTATCATTTGACAGAGGAATATTGTTAAGTTGTGAAGTAAAATTTTCACCAAACATTATTTCTACAATGTCTTTGCAAGCGGGTAAAATAAGTTGCTCTGCAATAGTGTGCGGTTTTTTGCATTTAGCTACTTTGTATGCCACTTTATATGATGCCAAGAGAGCCTTCTCATTTACTGCCAGTACTCTATGGAAGCTGGATTTTTGTTTTTTAAACAATCTGAGTTTCTCCACAAAAAAATCTCGCGGTTTATTGACATATTCTCTGTGCAGCGTTTCTAGATGCCTCTGTAATTTATCTGGTTTTATGCTATCTGCAGCCAATACTTTTAAACAGATAACGCTTTGTGGTTTTTCTTCGCCACCTACTTCAAGGCTAGTAAAGCCCAAATTTAGGTATGATGGGTCATATTTTCTTGTTTTAGATTTCGGACGATTTCCACCTGAACCTGTCGATATACAAGCCCCGTCATCCTCAAGTTTTCGTTTTAAAAATTTATACATACTACATCTACTTATACACTCACACTTCACAATAATGCTTGCTTAGTGTTAAAACACCTTCACTGAGAGACTGAGAATACCGTATGTGCGCTTCTGTATTTATAGTCGCGTTCAGACAGTTCGAGAAAGATCAGGAAACTTGAATACGTGGCACGAACGCCGCGAACTTTCCGACAGCATCTTTGGCGCTCTCGACGAGACAATGTTGCCTATTTTAGTCCAAATTCCTAGGTCTACGGATTGGGGGGCGCAACATTTTTTAAATTAAAACAGGGGGGCGTGAATAACAAAAGTTTGAGAACCGCTGATTTAATCGAAGCTTCGTTGAAATATTTTGTAAAGGTCTAAGATTAAACACTCTGCTGTTTGTAGCAGTGACATTTGTAAGAGTTGAAGGGGTAAATGTGCTTTCTTTTATGTATTTGTTTATTAAATTATTCCTTAACCTTAACGGATTTTAACTTATCATTATAGACATTTTTATCCATCTAAAATATTTTAATTTGGCGTTTACCTTTAGTGGTAATTCATTTTTTTTTACGAGATATACGACCTTTAGTCAACGAGATTAAATACACAGCTGCCCGCTTCTTTAATGACCAATTTTAATTCGAAATCGATTTACCAACATGATGTCGATTCGAAAATGCCATTGTCCGTCGGGGTGTTTATCGTTTATAGTTGGACGAGTCAATTGATCGGCAACCTCAACTGTTATTCGAAACTAAATACATTAGATCCTCGGTAATTGTACTCATCATTGTAGCACAGTCTGTGCGGCGCGTTTTATTCTGGAAATACTGCAACATATTAAAAGCTCATTCTCTCGTCCAAATTCCTGTTAATTACGCCATTATGTTGGTCTTCTTTTCAGCATCACTAACGTAACAATTTTACAAAGCTATTTTTATTAAATTAAAGTAATAAATCGGGTTCATATGGTTAACTTGTAGAAAAACCACCATTTCAAATTTACAAGCCCATGTTTTGAAATTTTTAACTTCAGCTTCTAGATCATTTAAAGAAAAGTCTTAATGTAAGTTTATTATAAAGATATCCCAACCAAGCTTAAAAAATTAATATAAAAGGCCTACACATTAACATTGTTAGGGGTTCTTTTGTTGGTAAGCAGGGTTGACTTTGCTTACATTTCTAATGGAAGAAATTAGATCAATTACCTTAACTATTATTTTACTTAAACAAAAGTTTGTCAATGCATTGAAGTTATTTACAACAACAAAAAATATATAATGTTAAGTGTCCCAAACCACCAAATTTTTGAATTTTTGTTTGTCTGTTTAATTGTTCGAGCATCACGCAAAAACTTTTTGACGGATTTTAATAACACTTTAGTTTAAATAGTAAACAGTACATTTTTATTTAAATAGCAATTCTAATATAAAGAAATTAAGAAAATAAGAAAAGAATTATGACAATACATAATAGAGAATACATACAAACATTACATATTAGAGAAAATAGAGCTAAAAAAGAATAACTTACAGTATACAGCAGTAAAGACCAGAGAAATTAATAGACGTTGAAAGTATTGTTTGATAGTTAGTTGTATGACTTTAAAAGTTTTATTGCATAATTTTAAATCTGTTTTACACTATCTATAAGCTAATAACTGGACTTAAATACTTGTATACTCCTATTAACAGTAGCAGCGCAAAGTTAGTAAAAATAGCATTCATTGAATGTTAACCATTGGTTTAGACTAAATGACTTTGACTGCTTTTATTTTAAATACTTATTATTTAATATTGGCAATTGTTAAGACAAAACTATAAAAATGTAATACAAATGTATTTGTACATTTAAGCTTTTTACAAAAAAAGTAAAAAAGCATGGTATTTGGGTGTTCTTGAGTCATAAACAGTTTAACATACATATACATATAGTCACGCCTTTTTCCCGTAGGAGTCTCTTCCTTCCACTTGCTACGGTTCTTACACACATCTTTTGCTTCCTTTACTTTTATAAGTGCTCTCATACATACTTGTCGGTTGTAGGTTGACGGTTGACCTGGCCTTTCTTCAAAACAATGTTGATCTGATCGAGATATGTTTGCCAAGGTCGACTTCTACCGACTTTCTTCATCGCAATCTTTCTTCAACCATTCTTTCTACGTATCCAAACCATCCAAGCATTCCTTTATCTATCTTTGTAACAACATCTTCTTTTACACAACAGCGATCTTTTATCTCACTTTTCTTTATTTTATCCAACCGAGTCACTCTAGCTATACTTTTTAGACTACTTATCTCCGCAGCATTAATCATGTCTTATGCTTCTTTTGCCAACATTTACCACCTTACCTAAGTGTAGGAAATAACACACTTCTATGCACAGCCAGACGTGCCTTTTTTGACACTGTTTTACATAAAGCTATGCAGTGCCCCATTCATTTAAATTCTTGCCATCACCCTTCGTTCAATATCATTGTCATACTTTTCATCTCTCGTAAACTTTGAACCCAAATACACAAATTCATTTACTTGTTCCACTCTTTCTCCCTTAATCAGAACTTCACAGTTTGTCATGTTTTTTTCTCTTTCAAAAACCATTACTTTCGTTTTGCTTACATTTATTTTCATCCCTTTGATTTTTAGGGCATTATGCATAACATTAACCATCGCCTGCAACTTCTTTTCAGAAGTTGCAATACGACTTGATCATCGGCGTAAAGAAGGCATTTGACAATAAAATCATTTATTTTCAATCCATACGCACTCTTTTTCATATCTTTTAAACAATCGATTATGTATAAGTTAAACAGTCATGGCGAAGTCACCCTTTTTTTAAATTTAAACCAGTCCATGCAAGCTCCGTTTATCCTGACACAAGCAGTGGAATCCTCGTAAAGTGATTTTAGTGATCGTATTAAACTATCGCTTACCCCATACATAGAAAATGTCGACCAAAATTTTCACCAAGAATTTTTCAAATATACCTCTTAGTGAAAAGAACTGATCCATACATCTCCTTTTTCTTCTAAATTCTGCTAGCACATTCCATATCATCTTTTCAGTTTTTTTCGTTACTCTTTCTATTTACTTTCTATATACGTTTTTCTCAAGACCCTACGTAATTTATTAATTAACAAGAATCTGTATAAATTTGTCCACGAGGACAAGAGAATAGCCTTAAGGTTAAATGATCAACTAATTCCCAATAGCAATATTTCGTCTCAATACGATGATCTTAGGACACACTTATTTACAATTTAAAAATATAGACCATGCAGAACAAGACAATGAAAAAAGCTAGTTGTAGTATGGTGGTTACTGGTTTAAAAAATTTATTGAACTTATTGAAATAAAGCTTGCTGCAAATAAAAAAATTAATAATTGAATTATCTGTGAGGAAATGGAATCTATTAATAAGGAACGCGAGTACTTTGAAAAATTTAGCATTTATGTGGTAGAGCATCATTAATTTATCCTTAACAAGTCAATTACATACTTCAATTGGTGACAAAGCACCATTAACGGTTTTTTTCCCCATAATACATGGAAAAATAGGTATCTGATGCTAAAGTAACCTAGATGAAACCCAATTTGCTTTTAGGAACACACTTGGCATCCGTAAGGAATTTTTTGCCTCAAATATACTTCTTTAAAAGTAAAGATAATTATAAAAAAACTTTTGATAGGGCTAAGCATGGAACGCTTTAACATATTGGGAACCTTAGAAATTAATGGTAGAGATGTGCGTATCACAAAAACTTGTATTCAAAGCAGAAAACAGTTGTTGGAATCAATGAAAGTTTAACCGATGAATGTTGCATTAAACAAGGCGTCAGACAAGGATGCCATTCTATCCCCGCTATTATTAAACATCTACTCGTTTATAATCTTTAAACAGGCTTTGCAAGATAAAGATTTTGATGTGATAGTATCCAGGGCTTTTAAAAATTAGATTATGTAACAAGACAGAACGAAAAGTGGGTCTAGGAATGAATGCCACTGAGATAAAATTGATGATATTTAGTCACCAACCGTACGCCAATGCTTTCTTTGCAAATGGATCAACAAAACATTAAAAGTGTTAACCAATTCAAATATTTTGGATGCTACACCACAAAACAGCAAGACTCACCAGACAGAATAAAATCATTTTTATGTAACAACAACCAAAACCTTAAATTGCATTAAAGAATGATCATTTGCTATATTTTATCTGTATTGTTAAATGGAGCTAAGATCTGGACACTAATAGCTACTGCGATTAATCGCCCCGAAGCGTTTGTGATGTGGTTGCATCTAAAAATGCTCCGAAATCCCTGGACAGCTATGCAGACCAACGAGTTATATAGAGTAAATGCCGTTCGTGAAATATTTAATACTATAAAAATAATAAAGATATCGTAACTAGGGCATACACTTAAAGAAAATCGATATACAGTCTTTAAGCTTGTAATGAACTGAAGTAAAGCAGAGGTCATGGCTAAAGAACTCTCGCTATTGGACTGGAATACGCAGTACCGAAAAACTATTTAGATTAGCCAAAAACCGCGAACAACTCGACAATGTACAACTCGCGCTTTGGTAAACGTTGAGTTGAGGTATTAAAAAAATATATAATTAGTGCTATTTAAAGGGAGATGAAATTGTTTTGTTATCGCATCATGGAAATAGAACGTACATAAACTCATGCAAGAGTAAAAGCGACGATTATTCAGCCGTGGGTGGTTTTAAATATGCAGAATTTGGAAGTGTCAATTTAAAATTTTGCGTTTGGAATTCCGACATCGACCGGACTACGGGAGCATCTGTAATTGTGCCAGCAAATACGAATTGCCGTTGCTTTGTCGAATTCGCTTCCTGTTTTATCATTAATTCATGCCTTCGCTTCTAATTTTGTTATGTCAATAGATTGTATGAGTTTGTTAAGCAATTACGAACCATTGAGTTAAAGTTGACGAAAGTCCGTGCGGCCGATCCTGTAATGGGACTATAGTATGTGACAGGATTGGTAAATAAATCTGGCATACACACAGTCTAGGTATGCATCGATTTTGGCGACCGGCGTAAAACTATTTATAGATCGTCGCGAACCTATAGTAAACTTACCGGTCTTTTTATTAAACGAGATATTTTTTAAAAACCTTAAAACACAATTAGTTGAGCAGTAAAAATCGACTGACGATTGTCTGAACACCATAATGGGTTAATTTAAACATTCCTGACAACTCGAAAAAACTTGTACGAAAATGACTGACTTTTCACTCCTATTTTTTAAGTTTTAAGACACAATATATCTGCAGAAAAAGCTTGCATGGTTAAAAATTGTAAAAGACATGCAAACTTCTGGATATATTATCGAATAAATGAAGTCTAAGAATTGTTTAAAAACTGATCTCAGTTACTTTTTATCTTAGGCCGACTAGATCCCAAACAAGTACCCTTGATAATTTAGCCCAAAAGGCTAACATCTTTTATACATAAATATATAAACACGTCACTACGCCGCTAACTATATTTTTAAAGCAACTAGCTATTTGGAAAGGGGTCGCCGAGTCAGTTACTTAGTTAATAATGAGATAAATAAAATTTAATTAATTTTTATTGAGTGGTTCATTAAATATAGTCTATTTTTAATACAGATTATATATGCGTCACTGTATTTTTTGATGTTTTTACTCCGCAAAAACTGCTTTCAAGCAAGCCGTGTGGTGTCATTAGACACCCAATAGGAAAAAAGTTCCTAATGATTTTCGACAAATATGTAAGTAAATGTTAAATAACAATAAATAGATGAGGTGAGCCGTGGTACCTAACTGATATGTTAAAAGTTAAGATTGACTTTTGTTCTTTTTTCTTTTGTCTTCTAAGGGGATCATGTATATCCGGTTTTAACTGTTTGTCTGTTGTAAGTGGAGTTATAAATTTATGCTGATTACATCTTTAAAGAAGGGGATCCCAAGGTCATTATGAAAAGTTTTATTTGACATGTGATATGATGCGTTGGCCACCATGCGAAGCGTTTTGGATTGAAACGTTTGTAATATTTCTGTGTTGCTAGGTTTTCTGCAGCCCCAGAGTTATATTTCATACGTCCAGATGGGTCGGAGTATGATTTTGTACATTAAAATTGTTTTTCTCTCTTTATACTAACTAGAATATTTGCTTCATTGTAAAATTGTGTCTTTTTCAATTTTATATGATGTTTCCTAGTGAGTTTTTGGGCTAATTACTTGTTATTGACGGTAATTTTCCATCGTTTAAGCCATTGTTGAAAGATGTTCAAATGATTTTGTAATTTAATAAAAGCCGTTCACAGATCTGGATCTGCCGTTAAGATTGCGGTGTCGTCAGCGAACAATATAAATATAGGTGCATAATACACTGCGGTTTTGAGAAAACGGTCCACCCCAAAAATTTGTGTAATTAGCAATTTTTACTTGAGTATTTCTTATTTTTTAAGTTAAGTTAAGTTAAAATGTATATTTAGAAGGCATACCAGCCTTGTACAAAAAAGAACAAATTTTTAAAACCATGGAAAAGATACAATAGTCAGTTACTTGTCAAGCACCGATCGCCTGATTGAAAATTTTGACAACTGCATGTACGTTTATAGTGACTTAATAGTTATTTATGTACCAAGGGCATAAATAGATGTTTATGCCCTGAGGGCGACGTTTTACAAACCCGAGGGCCTCTGGCCTGAGGGTTTGTAAGTCGCCCGAGGGTATACACATCTGTTTATGCCCGCGGTACATACATAACTTTATGTCATACTAGTTCGTTATTGCAATCCAATCTCAATACAGTATTTTAGTATTCAGTATTCAGTATTCAGTATTTTAAAAAATTCGATTTGAATAAATAACATTGCCATTTTATCACAGTAGACACCATCGTTGCTAGGTAAATGTTGACAAACGTAAATGTCATAAAATCACAATAATTCTTATATGTGTCAAAGTTAGAAGTCAACATGTACGAAGATTTTGGAATTCCTGACGAAATTATTGAAAAAGCAAAGAAAGCAACTGAAAATCTGTTGCCAAAAAAGTCTAAAGAAGCTTACAACATGGAATACGAAAAATTATTAAATTGGATGCAAGAAAACTACGTAAAAGATGTTAATGAAACAGTGTTGCTTGGATACTTCAGCGATCTCGCCAAAACATTTCTTCAGAGTTCCTTGTGGTCCAAATATTCCATGGTAAAGAAGACTTTAATAGTGAATAAAAATATTAACATTGCTAATTACTATAAGTTAATGGAATATTTGAAGCAAACTTCGAAAGGCTACAAACCAAAGAAGTCTAAAATTCTGTCTAGAGAAGATGTTTTAAAATTTATTCATAAGGCACCGAACGAGACGTTTTTAATAAAAAAAGTTGCATTAATATTTGGAATATTTGGTGAATGTCGACGGCAAGAACTTGTGAACATATTAGTTACTCATGTAGAAGATGGAAAATCGGTTTTTGTGGTAAATGTACCAGAGACAAAGACCGATAAAAAACGCATTTTTACCATTATAGATGAGGGTGAAATGAACAGTTTAAAGCTAATAAGAGATTATATGTCACTACGGCCACGTGGTTGCTCAGAAAAAAGGCTTTTTCTGACCCATAGACAAGGTCGATGTACTGTACAGCCAGTAGGAAAAAACACGTTTGGAAAAATCTCGTCCATTATAGCGGAATATCTGGGTTTGAGTGATCCTGAGAAATATACAGGTCATTGTATGCGTCGAACGTCAGCAACTCTTCTTCTTCTTGTTCTTCCGGGTCTGGCGTTTCGGTGCAGAAATTTTAAACTCAAACTATGAAACATGAATCGTTTGCTGCAGGCAACTTAACTATCACCGGATCATTTCAGAACTGCCAATTATATGTTAATTCGTAAAAATAATGTTCATCGAATATTTACATATATTACTATATTCTGTTTGTAATTGCATTAATAAAGATTATTAAATAAGTTAACCAAAAAAGTATTTCTCTTTATGCCCGCGCGGGCATAAAGTAGACATTAGATAGTTGGTAACTAAGTAATAAAAACGCAATAATGAACTAGTATGACATAAAAAAATTTCTTTGTAACATTTATATTTATTTAATGTTTGAGACGTATATTTGTACTCAAGTAGCCTTCATAGAGTAAAGTTTAAATCTTAACAGTGGATAAAAATTATCAGAGAGGTGTTGAAATTGAAACATTGCTGGTAATTGAAACAAGTCAACGAGATATAGCGAGACTTTTGAATGTTGGTCGTTTAACAGTACAAAGAACACACCAGCGGTTTATGGAGACATGCTCTTAAAAACAGCGGACAGCGAAACAAAAAACAACAGCTCGGGAGGATCGCTTTCTCAAGATCCAGCTAAAGGATCCTTGCTTACTGCAGCTTAAAGGAGACGCAGACTTAAGTTTGCCCGTGAACACATGAATTGGACAATTGATGACTGGAAAAAGCTTTTGTTTACGGATGAGTCTAGAATGTGTCTTTATGGTACGAGGGCAGTTTGATAAGTCAGTGACTTTTTGAATTTCCCGCGCAGTTACTCCAAATGCAACAGTGCTGCCGTAAACTATAATCTATCAGTGGGCAACTTTCTAATTTTGAGCAAGCTACGTCGTGCAGTTGGTGTTTGATAGCCGTTCAAAGCAGACAACCTCGTGAATTTTTACGAAAATGGAAAAAAGTGAATTTCGTGTGCTGATTAAGCATTACTTTTTACGTAAAAAATCCATCACTGAAACTAAGGAAAGACTTGATAAATACTACGGGGACTCGGCACCATCAATTTCAATGGTTAAGAAGTGGTTTACAGAGTTCCGTTGTGGTCGTACCAGCACTAGTGACGCCGAACGTCCAGGTCGCCCAAAAGAATTGATCACGCCGGAAATCTTCGATAAAATCCATGAAATGATATTTGGACATGAAAAAACTCTCTGCGAGATGGGTGCCGCGATTGCTCACACTCGACCATAAGCGCAATCGTGTGACCACTTCAAAAGAGTGTTTAGCGATGTTCAGCCGTAATCCGGACAAATTTTTGCGCCGTTTTGTTACTGTGGATGAAACATGGAACCATCACAACACGCCAGGGACCAAGGAACAATCGAAACAGTGGGTGCTCGGGGTGAACGTGGACCAAAGAAGGCGAAACAGAGTCTGTCAGCCAACAAGGTAATGGCCACAGTTTTTTGGGATGTACGCGGTGTCATTCACATCGATTACCTCAAGAAAGGTAAAACGATCACCGGCGAATATTATTTAAAGCTTTTGAACAGATTCGACGTTGATTTGAAGCAAAAACGGTCGCATTTGGCGAAGAAGAAAGTGCTGTTTCATCAAGACAATGCACGTGAACACACTTGTCTAGTCAAGATGGCCAAAATCCACGAATTGGGATATGAACTGCTACCCCATCCAGCATATTCTCCAGATTTAGCCCTCCGCGACCATTTTCTGTTTCCAAACCTAAAGAAATGGCTGGGCGGTAAGAGATTTGAGTCGAATGAAGAAGTCATTACCGCAACAAACGCGTATTTTGAAAGCTTTGAAAAAACCTATTATTTGGAGGGAATAAAAAAATTAGAAAAACGCTGGACTAAATGTATCGAGCTAAAAGGTGATTATGTTAAAAATAAAATGCCCTCGTAAATATGGAAGAAATAAGGTGTAAAGAAGAGCCGGAGAACGGTATGCTGCCTGTACTCGGTTACCACGGGTTACTTATGGGGGTTACTCAGTAATTTTTTGGGCAGGTATTTCTTTTGAGGTGCACACGTATCTCGTTGCAAGTGACGCGCGCTAACAGCACGACGATAAATTGCAATGATCCTAGAAGATTTTGTGCTACCATATGCTGGGTTTGTTGGGAATGGTTTTCTGCTAATGCAGGATAACGCGCGACCGCACACGGCAAGAATAGTAACGGAGTACTTCGAAAAGATTGGTTTTGCAAAAATGATCTGGCCCGCTAAAATACCAGATCTAAATGTTATGTTTTCATTTTCCATGTTTTAAGACGTTGAGCTTTCCTCTGTATATTTGGAAATATTCGGATACACAAGTGTGTGAGTATATTGTCATGGAGTTTCTTTAGAAATGAAAATTGTCATGTATTATCAAAAATATGAATAGTTTAAGTTATCTGTATATATATATATCGCGTTAAAACGTGCGTCGGCGTCTTGCGATTCCTAATCTCCATTTCTCTCTATTTGTCCACATGTCCTCTCTCAGATCTCTCTCTTCCATCTCTTTTTGTATGCCTTCTCTCCAGCTCTTTCGTGGTCTTCCTCTTCTTCTTCTTCCTCTGGGGTTCCACTGTAATATTTTCTTTGAGATTCTGTCTGGTGGCATTCTTTGAACATGCCCGTACCATATCAACTGTTTAGTTCTTATTTCGTCTGTGATGTCGTGCTGTACTCCCATTATTTGTTTTATCCTCTCATTTGTAACTCTTTCTAGTCTTGATTTCCCCGCTGCTCGTCTCCAGTAATCCATTTCTGTGGCTCTAATTTTTCTTTCGTTTTTTTCTTTCAAAGGCCATACTTCGCAACCGTACATTATTATGCTCTTCACTATCGTGTCGTAAATTCTTTTTTTGTTGTTGTTACTTATTGTTCTATCCCACAGTACTCCGTTTAACATTGATATTGCTCTTCTTCCTTTCATATTTCTGTCCAATATTGCTTCTTCGAGTGTCCCATCCTTTGATATTCTCATTCCTAAGTAATTGTAAGCTGACGTGTGTTTGATTTTTTGTCCATTTGATAATTGTAAGTCCTGTTGCACTCCCCCAATACACATATATTCCGTTTTTTCTACATTAACCTCTAGTCCCCAAATTTTATATTCTTCTATAAGTTTTCGTGTCATATACTCTGTGTCGTCTATGTCTTGGCCGACTATAATTTGATCGTCTGCGAATGAGAGTGTGTATAATGTTGTGTCCTCATCTAAAGGTATGCCCATGTTTTGGCATTTCCGTTTCCAATTCGCTAGTGCCCGTTCCAAATATATTTTAAATAATGTTGGTGACAAGCAACACCCTTGTTTCAGCCCTTGTTTAAGTTATCTGAATAATTGTAAATTAAATAAAATAAAGAAATATAAAACTAAATCCTATTGAGCATATTTGGGACCAGCTCAAAAGGCGTGTAAGACGTCGTATATCTGCTCCAGTAGAACGTGAAGAGCTTCGATTGGTCCTTATTGAGGAACGGACCAATTTTCCTCAAGCATATATTTAGAATGTGCTGCGTTCTATACTCACTCGCATGAGAAGTGTCATCCAGAATCGAGGTGGTAATACGCCTTATTAAAGAGTAAATCCCGTTATTTCTTGTCTCATGAATTCAATTATTGTTGTGTCAACTGAATGTGTTATTTCTCAATAAATTAATAAATTTTCAAATTCTTGCTTATTTTCTGTTTGTAACCCGTATAAACTTCATATGACATGCTTAATGCATTATTGAATAAATGCACAATACATTTATTACAACTAAATAAGCTAAATTTGATCATTTTGAAAATTAATGGGGTGGCCCGTTTTTTTTGACGAGCAGTGCAGTAAATCAAAAAGTACCAACGTACCTACATATAAAATGTGAAAGTACCAACGTACCTACATATAAAATGTGAAAGTACCAACGTACCTACATATAAAATGTGAAAGTACCAACGTACCTACATATAAAATGTGAAAGTATTATGCGCACTGTAAAATTATTTAGATTTAAGAGTAAAGTTGTTAAATAATTTAGCGAAAAAGTTATAAATTAAACTTGTACCTACATTTTGGGTAAAAATTATATAAACGTTACAATAATTTTGTATGCCTGTAAATTTCAAGAGAATAATATAAAGAGAAGCGTTGAAAACCTACTTTTTTTAATTAAAGCAAAGTTGCGAAGACGTGATCATTAGCATTAATCCTAATGGCGTTCCAAAATAAATATATTTTTTTTTTGGTATTTCCGGCCAACGATGCCCGTTAATTTATTTTTACAGTACCGGAGGACTAACAGCGTGTATATGTGGGTCCTTTAAAGACACTTTCCGAAATTAATTATAGGGGAGCCGCCGAAAAAAAATTACCAGTAATTTTATGAAAACAAAAAACGCTTCAGCGATTCAGGATTAATGGCACTTTGGTGGAATTTATGAATCATTTAAATGGGTCGGTTGCTTAATATAAAAGATGGAGAGATACTTTCTCTCCTTAAATGGAATATTTTCTTAAAAAGTGAGGAAAAGTCGGATAAATTTTATCGCTCTGTAAACGGAGAATGGTAAATTTACGTTAATGATGATTGGTAATTTTTTTTTGCTGTTTTTTCGCTCTAATCGAGTTCAGGACCGAACTAATTTCGGAAGCACATTTGGGTTTAAGAAAAATGTATTAACCTTTAATGCAATAGCAACTTAAACAAATAAGAACTTTGATCTAGGTAAGCCAAATTTATGTGAAATTTTAGACTAAGCGAATGCTTCTGACACCGGTAACCTTGAGAAATAACTAAAGGCCATACATCACATAGGAATTAAGGGAGTAATGTTAAACTTATTTAAGAATTATTTAGGAAATCGCAGACATGTTGTAAAGATTGACGATGTCGTCAGCAATGAAAAAACTGTAACACAAGGTACAGTTTTTGAAACATTACTGTGTTTTCAGGTCATTAATTTAACCTACTTTTACTAAAATAATGTCAAAATTAATTGTACTAATTCTTGAAAATACTTGGGAGGTTACAATCGATGGAATTTTCAGTGGAATTTTTATGTTGCAAATTTAACCAAAGTGATTAAAAACTTATTATATAAATTCAAATACTTAAAGAAAACATTTTAAGTACTACTCATTTAAAAATGGTCTGTTATGCTTTAGTTAAATTAAGACTACAGTATGACATTTTTGCTTGGGGTGCTGCTGGTAAAATACATTTTACCACGCTTCAAAAAATAAAATTAAAAATTACAAATAGTAAGAAAGAAACATACTCGTCAAATTTATTATTTTAAATATTAAGAATTTTGGGCGTTTATCTGTTATATACTTACTAAGCTATGATTCATTTATATAAAAATAAAAAACTAATATAGAAACTAAAATATAACTACTCGACAAAAAATGAGTGTCCCTCTTATGCTTTTACTTACTAGTATGCGCACTTGAAACCCTTAATAACATGGCTCTTAATTTAGAAGGAACCCTGAAAAAGCTTATATTTTTAAAATAAAAAAAAACAGGTCAGAGACCTTCGTCAACATCATCGATTTAAAAATAATAATCTATATTTTAGATATTTGAAAAATAAAGATGAGATGAATGTAACGAAAAAAAATTATTAAAAAATGTTTTTCATAGGTTAACATACTTGCACAATAGGGACCTGTAACTGTCAAATTAAAAAGACGCCATAAGTGAATTGTTACCACAATATTAATATTATTTTCAAGTGTTAAATTAAAATGTTGAGCCCATGCTCAACCAGTAAGATATACTTTAGTTAATTTATAACAGTTACATCATACATAATCTAAAATTAAACGAAGATTGTATTGTGATTTTATTTATTATATTTTAGCAAATCTTGTGTTGTATCTTTAAGAAAGTATTGTGAATGCTCATTATTATTATTAAAGGGACCAAGCAATATCGAAATTTGCATATCGTAATAATTTTACAAATTGTAGATACGACGAAGTTGTTTGCATACAAAATACGACAGTTGCCGAATAACCCTGCTTGACGATAAACAAAGTCGCACGAATATTTTTAGCGGGCATGTGTAATAAAAAATATATTAAAATTAGTGGTAGTGAATGTGGGGTTTGGCAGAAGAAGCATAAAAATAGGATTAATGCTGTGGAGATGGGTAGTCTGACAAGTATAGCCGGAGTGACTCGGTTGGATAAAGTTAAAAATAGTGAGATAAGAAAACGCTGTGGTGTAAAAGAAGATGTGGTCACAAAGATAGATAAAGGAATGGTTTGGACACGTAGAAAGGATGGATGAAGGAAGATTGACGAAACAAATTTATAAGGCGAGTGTGAATGGACAAATCGGTAAAGGTCGACCTCGGAGAACATATCTCGATTAGATCAACATTGTTTTGAAGAAAGGCCAGGTCAAGAGTACCAACAACCGAAGAGCATATATGAGAGCACTGATGAAAGTGAAGGAAGCAAAAGATGTGTGTAAGAACCGTAGCAAGTGGAAGGAAGTGGTCTCTGCCTATCCCTATGGGAAAAAGGCTTGACTTTATGTATGTATGTATGTAAAATTACTGTAAAGTAGTGGTAACGTTTATGCAAAGGTGCTTAAAAATATAAGACTAAGATTACTAAAAAAAAAATTTACTAGATGAAGGAGATAAAGAAAAGGACCAGGGTTAGCGTGTTATTTTTACAGTAAATACTGAAGACTATAACGAAAACTCAAAGAAAGATTTATCGGATAATGAATTTTTCCGTAAAACAAACTTATTGTCCAATAACAACAAAAGTATATCTAATGTACAATTATCCTTTTATTAGTTCACAAAGGTACTTCTACATGAGGTTTGCAGAAAAATTATCAAAATGAATAATTCTCTTGTTTTAATTTATAGTTAAAGTAGAATTTAAATTTTCAAACTTGCTCCTTTTACCCGGTTTCGTTTTTCGGAATTTATTTTATTTCGGATTTGTATTTTAGTTTTTTAGAATTATTTTTTTGGTTGGAGTTTTTTAGAATGTTTACTTAAGTTTAACATTGGAGAAAATTTTTTCTTTATTTGTCTGGGATTAAATTTTTATTTCTGTGATATTTTTAAAATTCAAACATTTTTGTACTACCATAACATTCCTTATCCCATTTTTCATTGCATCCTGTGGTATTTTTTGAGCAGTGACGATATAAATATAAATTATTGAGAAAATAAGGGTTAAAACATAAAAAATGTTTTCATTACTATCCTCTAAAATTGTTCCATACCTCTTTTTTACTAAGTAATAATTATTTTACAAATTGAACTAAAAGTTCTGTTAATTTTTTGTCACCGGTCAAAAGGGCAACCCCTAATGATTTGGAAAGTATCCATTTTTTTATTAATCTTTAATTCCAATACTTTTTTTGATAAATTAATATTCGATAACCGTTACAAAAATTTACCATACGTTTGGTAACCAATTCTGTTTAAATCGGGATTCGGAGTCTGCGTATTTAAAGAAAAAGTGGGGTTGTTTAACGTATAACAGTGTATACAGCATATGGAAGGTGTCGACAAATAAATAGCGTTAGATGGCGCGTCAATGCGCGTTCGCAGGGCTGGGCTTTGTTCTGGGTATAGAGCAGCACAATTTGCCTTATATTTGCCTTATATTTAAAAGGTTTTTAAATTTTTAAGGAGCTACAAATTCAATACACACATACAAACATACATAAAGTCACGCCTTTTTCCCATAGGGGTCGGCAGAGACTACTTCCTTCCAATTGCTACGGTTCTTACACACATCTTTTGCTTCCTCTACTTTCATTAGTGCTCTCATACATGCTCGTCGGTTGTTGGTACTTTTGACCTGGCCTTTCTTTAAAACAATGTTGATCTTATCAAGATATGTTCGCCGAGGTCGACCTCTACCGACTTGTCTATTCACACTCGCCTTATAAATTTGTTTTGTCAATCTTTCTTCATTTATCCATTCTACGTGAACAAAGAACATTAATCCGTCTTTCTTCTATCATCGTGTACATTTCATCAATTTTATCATTCGATCCTTTCCTCACATTCAAAGTAGCAAAATGACTGTCCGCAGTCCACGTTTCGCCCCCCTAGGAAGCATGACATGACAGGTGGCGACGCCTATCGCTACCGTTTTTGTTATAGTCAATACGACTATTATTTATAGCTTTCCATGAAATAAATACAATTTATACTAAAATAAATACATAACAAATTAAAATTAAAGTTAAATAAATGTCAAAGAAAATCTTATTCTGTCAGAACTAATAAAATTTTAAATCTTTTAGGATTAAAATTCAATGATAATTTTTTATATGAACTACATATGACAAACAATTTTATTGCCTCCATTCCTAATGTGACCATCTACAAGACAATTAAAAGTTTAGGACTTTTATAACCACGTTAAAATAATAAGTATTAAATACCTAAAATTTAAATTATCTAACAAAAAGTGAAAAAAAAAGTTTAAAAGTAAAGTGTTTTAGCCTTTCCTAATAACAAGAAGTAGCTAGAAATAAATACTTACGCAGACATTTTAATCAATAGACAATATTCTAAACATACCAATTTACATTGATAACATTTTAGTACGGTACTGTCTAAAGTTTAAATTACGCGCTAGGTCCTCAATCAATCGGCGATCAGTTATACCAGCGCCACTGCGTTGCTGGGTGCAAAAGCTTAAATCCAGCTTGAGAAATTTTCTGCAAACTTTTTAACGTAGCAATATTGTTCTATGTATATGAGTCGTTGATTGTAGCTGCTTAGAATAATTCTCTATAGAACAAGAGCGTATTCTTTCTTGTAATCTTTCTTGGACATGACGGTCAAGAGGGAGGTAGGAAACAAACGACCAAATTTATGATGATAAATTTGGAATTAAAGCGGAAGTTGCCAGTTATCTGGGATTGAATTTATTTTTCACGGGGTGTGTTATTAAATTAATTTGAATTTTTAGTTTTATCATAAATAAAAGAAAATTCTGTGAAAACCTGAATATTATTAATTGATTGTAAAATTTTAATAAGGCTTTTTTAAATATAATAAAAAAAAACGAATCTTGTTTGTATGCAACTGGAAATAGAATCGTTGATTTTTATGTTGTTAGACTCTCCTCACCCTCTTTTCAACGGTTTATTTAAAAAAAAAATTCGTCAGTCAGACAGACACAATTAGAGTATGTAGTATATTTGGGTGATTGTTATTACTTACATACTTCATGTATCCAATAGAAAAAATATCTACCGAATATAAAACCGAAAAAAAATAAGAGAATTAGATTAAAAGGCTGTAACAACATGAATAAACAAGTACACACACTCCATGTCCAGCCGTCCGTCAGGACTTGTTTCTTTTATTACAAACGACAAATAGACCGCGAAATAAAAGGTATATACAACATATATATATATATATATATATATATATATATATATATATATATATATATATACATATATATATATATATATATATATATATATATATTTAATGGTATTAGATATACTGCAGTTTAAATCTTAAATCTGGTAATATGCTGATAATTTTGCCACATCAAATCTTTAAAAAAACGGACCATTTTCCGCAGAATATATACCAAAACATTTTTTCGCGAGTCAGTAAATTTTATTAAGTAAAGACTTTTAAACTAAATTTAAAGAAAAGATAAAAAATTTAACATAAAAATTGTGATAGAATAAATTTTCTTAATATAACAGTTTTACTACTATAATACTAGATTATAATATTCAAGGAATAATCGCAATAAGGCGATTTTGAAAATTTATTCACCAAAGCACGATGGAGTAAGTAAATAACACTTCGCAATGATTAAGTTTTATATCCGGATAAAATTGCAAGTAGATTGAGATAAAGTTATAAACGAAGATGATTCTATTATAAAATGGGTATTTCCATGAAATATTTATCGAGCAAAGTTACGTTAAAACAGTCATGAACAACACAAGGCCCGTCACGTTTAACTCTTGTTCTTCGTTGTGTATATACAGTGTGTCAAAAAAAGCTCTTTTACCTTCCTAAGACTAACCTTAAAAAATTGCAAATATGACTGGGGCAACCCACTTTATTTTAAATTGAGTTTGTTGTTTTGTTAACTGTAATATATTAGTAAATTTAATTTAATTATTTAGAGCAAAACAAAAAAATTATTAAAAATGTGGGTAAAAAAACAAATATTTTATTTTGAGTAAAATCAAAAAAATAAAGAGATACAGAAAACATGTGAAAAATCTTAAAATCATAAACAAAAAGTAAAAAACTTTAAATACTATACATTGCAGGTATGTCATACTATGTGAAATTCAGAATGTTTCTGACTGACTGCCAAATGTACATACTAACATACATATAGTCACGCATTTTTCCCGTAGGGGTAATCAGAGACCACTTCCTTCTACTTGCTACGGTTCTAACACACATATTTTCCTTCATCTACTTTTATTAGGGCTCTCATGCATGCTCGTCTGTTGTTGGTACTCTTGACCTGGCCTTTCTTCAAAACAATGTTGATCTGATCGAGATATGTTTGCCGAGGTCGACCTTTTCCGACTTGTCCATTTACACTCGCCTTATAAATCTGTTTCGTTAATCTTCTTTATTCATTCTTTCTACGTGTCCAAACTATCTAATCATTCCATTATCTTTCTTTGTAACCTTATTTTCTTTTACACCACAGCGTCCCCTTATCTTATTATTCGTCACTTTATCCAACCAAGTCACTCCGGCTATACTTCGCAGACTACTCCTATTTTTATGATTCTTCTCCCAAACCCAAAATTCACTACCATACGTAAGTGTGGAAACCAGCAAAACATGCCTTTTTTGACACATTTGTGCAGTTCATAAAGTTACGCAGTGCCCCATTTATTTGTTTTTCTGCCTTCGCTCAATGTCACTGTCATACGTTCCGTTTTTCGTAAACTTTAAACTCAAGTATGCAAACTTATTTACTTGTTTTATTTTTTCTCCCTTAATTAGCACCTCGCAGTTTGCTTACATTTATTTATATTCCTTTGACGATCTTTTCATTTTCAATCCATACACACTCTTTTTAAATCTTTTAAACAATCGTTTATGCATAAGTTAAACAGCCATGAAGAAGCCACACATCTATATCTAACACCTTTTTCGATGTTAAACCAGTCGGTGTTTATCCTGATACAAGCAGTGGAATCCTCGTTAAGTGATTTTAGTGCTCGTATTAAACTATCGCTTACCCCATACATAGACAATGTCAACCACAATTCACTCCTTACCACTCTGTCATAGGCCTTTTCCAAGGCTATAAAAGCGCAGTAGACTTTTTGACAATTGTATTGCAATGAATACAAGTAGACTTATTGGGGTACAAATGGTTTTAAACAGAAAATATTAAGTATTATAAAAAAATATTACCGATTATAATTAAGTAATACCTTTATAATATGTCAGAAATATTACCATGAAGTCACTAGGTGGTATTTTTATGTATAAAAATTTAGCTTCCGTATGTTTGTTTTCGCAAAATTGGATAAGTAGTCAAGGAATTAACTTGACATTTTTACACAACGTTGCATTTTTGTAGGAAAGTGTGTTAAAAATTTAATTCATAACTATATTGTTACGAATTATGGTGAACGGGTCCGCCTCTATCGCATTGTCTGTTTGGAGGGCGCGGCGCGGATGTTTGATTCTTTTTGGTAGTACAAACGCCCGATATTTATAGCCGCGGGCGATAATAACAGACCGCAATATATCTAGAAATGTTTACAAATCACGACAATTTTCAGAAATATAATTTCTTATTACAAAACCTCAACAAAGGATTGTACAGACACGTGGAAATTTTTCATTTGTTATTTGTGTTTTTGTGTTAGATCATACGTGAATATTGTTTTATTATTGAAATTAAGTTTTAAATAATGGAAACTGCAGCAAATGTGTGTAATACAGATTAAGAAAAGTAATTTGATAAAATTGTATAACTTGATACACGTATTTACTGTTTACATTCGTTTATTGTAAATGCGATTTATTTTACTACTTAAATTATAGGGAGACAATAGTGAAATCATGTGTTCAGAGTCCAAAAGAGTATGGAAAGCGCAAACGTCAGAGTGCAAACAAAATACCCGAAACCAATGCTCAACTCCAACAACAATTCCGGCAGAATAAAAAAAGATACAAAAAAGTGAAACCTTGAATTTGAATCTTGCCAGGTATTATATATCTTTTGTAAGAGAATCAATAACAATTATATTTGTTTTAGTGTAGATTTGTACATTACTGTATGATAAAAAATATTTAAAAAAAGGTTTATAGTTTTTATTTACCTAACGATGTTTTGTCCGTTCATATAATTAAAAATAAAATTAAGTTAGTACCGGGTTTTCCATAAAAATCCAATTATAAAAGTGCTTTATTCTTTGGATTTGAGACATCGTACCTTAAATAGAAGGTAGACTATTATGAAACTTTTTAAAATAAATATTTTATTTAATAAATAAATGAAATTTATGGGCAAAGTAAATTCGTAGTTTATCTTGATTAACGTAACTCATTATATTGTAAAAAAGAATGAGTTTCGTGAATGCTTTTTTAAATATAGGATAACATATTACAAGCCGGTAATAAGAACAGTTTTTGTGTCGAATTGTTTGCTATTATCGACAAAGAATATTTCTTTACAGAAAATTAAAATCCGGTCCTGGAAATGCCGTGGGCTAAATTCTTTTAAGTTCCCGAATTCGTGAAATAAGAAATATTACACAGCTCAACAAAAAATTATTTTTTTTTTTGTGGCCCTGAATATTTCTGCAGATTTCTATAAATTCAAGTACACGGTTTACAAATATATTCATGAAAGTACTGAATTGGCTCTGGTTTTTACGATTTTGTTGTATTTATAATATTAATAATAATAAACAATTTACGCCGACTCCTCTGAACACGAGTTATCAAAAGTGTTTGGGTTCTGCTTAAAATTCGCATTTCTGCTCATTTCTTTCGCGCATACAAACATATAAAGGTTTTATACGAAATAAACCGTAGCTTTGCAGTCTACAAATTATCCTATCTTGAACAATAAAGACCCTTTTCGGCCTATTTATTCCTCAAACGCGGTTCGATTGTCCTCAGAAACTATCAGCTCCACTGTTGTTTCTTAAAATGAACTCAACGATTTAATACGAAATCTAAATTTATCAAAACAAGCATCAGAACTTCTTGCATCAAGACTTAAAGAAAAGAATTTATTAGAACCAAAAGTAACAATACAAAAGTAACAGCATACAGAACAAGGAAAGTAAAATAATACCATTTTTTAGCGAAAATAAAATACTTATCTTCTGTAATAATATCGCAAAATTACTTTTAGACATGGGTTTAAAAAAATACAAATCTACTGATTGACGACTCTTTATTGAAAGCTGCAAAAACAGTTTAAAATGGAGAGGTTAAAAGCTGGAATATTCGATGGCACTCAAATTCGGACATTATTGAAAGATAAAAACTTTATAAAAATTATTACAACTTTTGAAAGTAGGTTTAGGTTTAGGTTTTATGTGAGTGGGGCGTGGTCGCCCCTCCACCGCGACCCTTAGTAGGTCTATTGTGGCTCACCCCTAGAGGCTACAGTTCACCGCACAATCCAGCCCTTCTTACGAAGTTCATGGTTGTATAGGGTGAGATTTTTTTAAAATCGGTAGGTTCTAGGTTAGTGTAACCAAATATGTTGAACCTTATTCTTCTCAGGCCGGGGCATGAACATAGTATATGTTCAGCAGTTTCGTCTTCCACGCAGCAGAACCGACAGTCCGTTTGTTGGTTCAGATCTATCTTTCTGAGGTGGTATCTTAGACGACAGTGTCCCGTAAGCAGTCCTGTTAGAATACGCAGGTCATTTCTGCTCCATTCTAGGATCTGCTTAGTTGTGTTTCTCGAGGGTTGTAACGGTAAAAACGCCTTCGAGTGGGTTAGCCCTGGTATGTCGGACCAGTACGTGAGTATTTATCTCTCCACCCAGTCCGAAAGCATTGTTTTGGCGGCACTTGGGGTGACTCCAAAAACCGGTTCTGGTCCGTTTATACTTATTTTTTCTTTTTTCTACTTACTGCCTTTTTATAGTATAATATGACAAATAAGATTTAAAAAAAACCAGAGCTAATATTCCAAAATCATTCATAGTTTTATAAATTGTTGGCATTAGTACTAGTTACTAAAAATTATTTTTAGATCAAGGGTAACAAAACCACTGTTGACAGTGTTATTTCTGAATGTAAGCGCAGTGGCTTAGAATGGGTTGTTACATAATTCTTAAGGGTTGTTAATCCAAGAATTACATAACCACCGAGATTAATCGTGGACTGTATATTTTGAGGGGGTGTGCAGTTAGCATAAATCGATAGAAATATTGTAAACAGTTTTAATAAAAAAAGGAAAAAAATGATGCTTGTTGGTTTTAATGCAAATAATAGGAATCCCTACTGTGAGTTTCCACGATCAACCATTTCCGCTCCAAGTATGAACGCTTGCCCTTTTGCATGTAACATAAAGTCGATTGCAATATCTTTCGTTTTAATATCTTCGCAAACAAAGTAATAACGTATAAGAGTAAACACAAATGGAATTGCACAATCGTACAGCAGTTTTAACTTATTTAATTACGAAGGTATGGCTTATACCTACTTCTGAAAACACGAGCACAAAAAGAGAGCGACCGTAAAAGTAAAGTGTTTTAACTCAAAGTCTTAATACGTTCAAAGCTCAAGTCGTTCTGTACTATTCTTCTAGTAACTGCAAAATGTATAATTAAACCAGTTATTTAAATGGTAAGAACTGGATAAAAACTAAACGTTATTTTCGTTTTATTCGTAGAAATAAAGAGAGTGACGTGAACACTGAGTAATATAAGGAACCTAAAATTACTACTATTTTTAATATATGAAGCCTATCTAAAGTCTGTGCAAGTTTAAGATACATGTAAAAGTTTTTTATAAACGTAAAATATTTTAAAATGGTCACAAATGTGTCTAAGCTATTATTAAAATGTAAGTCTGAATTTTATAAAAATAAACTAAAAAACGTGGAGGAATCATTTATTTCCAATTTTTTAAAAAATAATACATTCATAGGTACTCATGTAGGTAATTTTAAAATCTTGCTGGTCTTTTGGTTAAAGGTGTATTTTTTTAAGAAAATTAATTATTTTATTTTGTCATCAAATATAAAGATTATAAAATACCTATTACTCAGTTGTCTTAAATTTCCTAGTTCTTCTATAAACAAACCCCCTGTTTAACGATTAACAAATAATTTCCTAAAATCTATATCGGTTCATTTAAAGGTGTGTAAATTTTAAAATGATAAATGTTTTCCAGATAGATATTTTACACAATTTTTTTATGATTTTAGTAAATGCCTTATTCAACAAATAACAATTTTACTAATGAGTCTTGATATTATCACAGTAAAAACTATTTAAAAATTGAGATGATAAGACAACGAACAAAAACATCGGGAATTGTTTGTTGTTACTTCTGCAGGAGCGAGAGAAATGTAATCCCTTTGTGCTAAAACTACGCAGCTCCTCTTTAATAATAGTCAAAACAAAACACTACCTCGATTCATTCGCAATATTCGTCATCCTCATTCTAAAAGCCTTGCATTTGACAAGCATAAATTTAATGAAGAAATATATTGGAACGATTTGAAGGCGCATCGAATGGATATCCTGGGGCTAAACGTTTGTTTGTGTCATCATATTGGCAAGCCTGCTTCGAAAACCGATCACCAGGGGCGGGGATTTTTCCGGAAAATCTCACGGATAACAAGAAAAGTCAACGGGAAGAATGATTTCCGCTTTAAGCGAAAAAATTGCTGCTATTCGTTATTTAAAAAACAAAAAGATCTCTCTACTATCGACTCCAAAATTTTCTAAAAATTAAAATAGTGTGTTATAAATATAAAATAAGTGGCTCATTTTGTGAATGTTGCATACTTTACTATTTCTACGACAACCTACTACTAGCATTCAGTACATTGATAGAAATATTGATGACATATTTCACTTTAGCTGCCGCACTTGCCACAGGATGCCGCCCCCTTACAAATACCTTCTTTACGCCGATGATCGAGTCATATTAGCGTCATCTGAAGAAGAGTTGTAGGCAATGGTTAATGTTATACATGATGCCCTAAAAATCAAAAGGATAAAAATAAATGTAAGCAAAACAAAAGTAATGGTTTTTGAAAAAGAAGAAAGCATGACAATCTGTGAAGTTCTGATTAAGGAAGTAAGAGTAAAACAAGTAAATGAGTTGGTTACTTGGGTTTAAAATTTACGAAAGATGGAAAGTAGACAGTGACATTGAGTGAAGGGTGTTGGCAGGAAAACAAATGAACAGGGCACTGTATAGCTTTATGTACAGCCAAAAAGTGTCGGTAGAGGTCGACCTCGGCGAACCGACGAGCAAGTATGAGAGCACTGAAAGTAAATGAAGCAAAAGATGTGTGTAAGAACCGTAGCAAGTGGTCTCTGCCTACCCCTACGGGAAGGCGTGACTATATGTATGTATGTTAAACTTATTTACTTTAAATGCTTTATGGACTTTTGAACTCTTCTAAACTTATTAAGAGCTATGTTTGCAATAATCGTTTGGCTGGTTAGTAACAATTCCTTTGGCAGTAGTTTATAAAAAATATCAAAAAAACTTTCAGAGATAATAATGTGTAATCATAGCGTTCAATAATTAATTAATACTTATATTTTTTTTCCAATGTTTATATTAGTATAAAGCCGATTGGCATTAAAAAAATAAATGCAAATTAAAGATAATCAAGAAATAAAGAAATCTTTAATATTTTTTTATCGTGCTAATTATGATCACAATAAATTCATACGTAGAATCTTAAGATTGGCATACACATACAAGATGGCCAAAAATTAATGATTCAATGTTCTTTGGCTATATCTTTTAAAAGAATGGATAGAAAATGGTGTTGTTTATTTAAAATATTTATTTGGACATTAAAATTCTGTAACAATATGTTTTAAAGATAATATTAGTTTGGTGTCCACCTCCATTATAAATGACCATTTGGGCCCAATTTGTGGCACTTTTTCATAGTTTTTTGCAACACTTCTGACGATAAATTTTAGATTTTTTAATTGCCTTATTGGCTTTAACAGCCTAAGCTTTATATACATAAAACTTCAAAAAATCTCTTGAAAAGAAATCTGGGATGGTTAAATCAGGATGCACATTGTGTCGCGTGCTCTGTATGCAGTTACAACGTCCTGCTAAAACCACGTGTTCTTCAGTCCCAATTCATTCAATTAAGGCATAAGAAACTTATTAATCATAGCTATGTACCGCTCTTCATTCACTGTAATTGTTTGGTTTGCGCAAAAAATAATACACCGATGACACCTGCAGAGTAAACTCCACATCATACAGTAAATTTAAGTAAAAAGAATGGCTCTTTATAAATACGGGAGCTCTCAGTGTATAAAAAAAAATTTTATTTACAAAGATGAAAATGAGCCTTGTCACTCATGATAAATTTTTATAAAAAATTGGGTGTTATTAAGACTCAAAATGACATGAGCATAGGTCAAACGCGTTACGGTCAACTAAAAAGAATTGATTGACTGTCTGTACTTTGTAAGATAAAATCTTAAAATCTTCATTCAAAACCCACTTTAGGGACGATCGTAAAAGGGGTCGCACGTCATCTGATTAATGTTGTCGGTTCTTCCACCACATCTTGAGTCTGCGCTGCGCCAAAATCACAAACGAATTATTCGTTAAAAAAATGGACACAATTATACCGCGTTCTTGAGGAGTATACTTTGATCTACTGGAGATTTGCTGGCTTATGTCACTCAGCTCTGGACAAACACCATTGAGAATTTTGCTGAATCCCGTGCAAAAGCCTTGGATCTATCTTAAGCCTTTGACCGCGATTGGCACCAGGCATTGTTAAGCAAATTATCCGCCTACGGTCTCCCAACCAAACTGCGCCAATGGCTCATGAGCTTCATGCAAGATCGCTCCTTACATGTGGCAGTTGACGGTATTTCTTCCGATGCGTTAAAAAATCAATGCTGGGGTCACCCAGGGTTCCATCCTGTCCCCCACCCCATTTTTTTACACATCAACGACCTCTTGAAATCCACCACGAACCCCATTTACAGTTTCGCAGATGACAGCACACTTGTCTTTACTTTCACATCCTATTGATTACTTTCGGTGAATGATACAAATAAACTCAGACAGGAACAGGTTGACTCCATCAAAAGAGATCTTAAAGCAATCTTGTTCAGTTCAATTCCTGATCAACTGTTGACGACGTACAAGGCTCAAATCTGACCTTTACTGAAGTATTACTCGCACATTTGGGGTTCAGCACCAAGACATTCTCTTCGTCTTCTAGATTCCATTCAGAAAAGGGCCATTCGGTTGATAAACAGCTCAATTCTCACAGATACCCTTCACCCACAAGAACATAGAAGCAAAGTTGCAGACCAGACATTACTCTACAGATATTTTCATGGCAGATGCACCAGAGAAATAAAAACTCTTGTACAACCACTGGCCACATTCGGCCGAAGAACTCGGCACGCTGATTAGTCTCACCCATTAAATTTCAAGATTGACACTACATGGACGGGCTGCGACAGAATGAAACAAGCTTCCAAAATTAGTTTTTCCAGAGAAATATGACCTGTTACTTTTTAAAAAGCGGGTTCACAATCATCTCCTTTCTATAATCCCTTCCCCTTCTAATAGTCGCAGTGCGGGCCGTCCGCGGCCCACACGATAGGACTACGCTTTTTGCAACTATATTCAGTAAAAAAAAAACCGTTCCATAGTTTCTTTACACACATTCTAATAATTATTTTTAATTTATAAACGTCATAAATAAACTAATATTCGACGCCATTTGCAAAGGTTATTCAATTTTCCAATAGGGTCATTTATTTTGGGCCACCTGTTATTTTGTAAAATCTTTTTAGTTCATTTTTAAAATCGTTTAAAAACTTGTGATTGTGCTTATAGATGATAGTTATAGCACACAAGTATGTGAGTGAAATATTTTTTATTAAAATTGCTGTGCCGTTAAGAAATAAATCGAAATTCTGATGCTTTTGTAGAAATATTTCCTACAATTTTAAAATGTCCCCAAAACAAATATAAAGTGCTTCGACGGCAGCAACAAGCGATCCGGTAGTGTCATTAATTTTTGCGTCCCTTCTTGCCAATTCATCTCTTGCAGAAGTGGATGGCGAAGGCACTGGCATCATTAGCACCATGAGTTATGGATTGTTTGTTCTACTTAGTACTTTCTGCCCTTCGATGTATCAAACCTCGCTACGTACGTGCGTGATGCCGACTGTTTCAAGAACACGCTCCAGCCCCCCTCGTTTCGCTGATTTATCGTCTGCTTTTCACTCAGACTGCGATTACTGGATACATTTGAATAAGAAAATAATATAAAATAGTTGAAATTTTACTTCCTTTTTTTATGGATCACGATTTTTAATCATACAGGAAGCTTTCAAGACAAGATAATAACTAAACGATTTAAAAAAATTGTAAATTGTGTTTAAAGCCGAGAAAAACAAACTAACGAGAAACAACAGCTTTGTTGTTTGATGTTAATGGAGTAAATTTTCGGTGATCTTGAAACACCTTATAAAACACTGCATGATAAAAAATAGGAATCGGGTCGAAGTGTAACGTGCTACTTCTTCTTCTTCTGGTGCCGTACGATTTTATTTGTAGCGCGTTGGCGATCACGTGTTCATTGAGTAATGTGAAGCGTGCCCTCTTCGGCTCTTCTAAATATCGTGGCGGCATCCGCGATGTTACACTAGTTTCAAATATTGAGAAGCCATGAATGTTGTTTTCGGCCAGGTCCCCTTTTTTCCTCGATTTTTCCCATAAGTATAGTTTTGAGCAGAATATACCTAGGACCTCTTAAAATATGTCCCAAATAGGATGTTTTTCTTTCTTTTACAATGTCCAGTAGTTGCCGATGTGTTCTTGCTCTTTGTAAGACTTGCTCATTTGATATATGATCTACCCAGGGAATCTTGAGTAACCTTCTCAGGATCCACATTTCAAAGGCCTCGATTCTGTTAAGGGATTTGGCCTTTAGTGACCAGGTTTCTGCTCCGTATAGTAGTATTGGCCATATTTAGCACTTGACAACTCGCAGCCGGAGATTCAAGGGTATATCTTGTCGTAGGAGGTAGGTATTGAACCTGACAAATGTGCTTTGAGCGATAGCCACACGTATTTTGACCTCATCATCATTATCCCACTTATCGTTCAGCGTTGTGCCAAGATACTTAAACTTGTTTACTCTCTCGATCTGAATATTATCGATGTAGAGGTGAGCGTTCTCATGAGGCTGCCGACTCACTATCATTAGTTTGGTTTTACTTATATTGACATTGAGACCAAAATCTTTTCCTATGGTGTTTATAACATTTATGGTTGCTTGTAAATCCTCTATGTTATCTGCTAATATAGCTGTGTCATCGGCATAACGCAAATTGTTAATGGGAATGCCGTTCACCTTGATGCCTCTTGGGTTTCCTTCCAGTGCCAGTTGAAAAATCATTTCCACGTAAACATTGAACAGCATTGGAGATAGTAAGCAACCCTGTCGGACCCCTTTAGCAATAGTTATGTTCTTTGTGTGCTGTGAGTCATGAAGTCGCAGCTTTGCTGTTTGGTTCCAATATAGTTTGTGTATTATTTGTATATCTTTTTCATCAATTCCTGTCTCTCGTAAGATAGGTAGGAGCATATCATGTCGTACGTTGTCAAATGCTTTTTAGTAGTCGATGAAACATACAAATACGTCCTTTCGTTGGTCATAGTATTTCTGTACTAGCAATTGCATGCAGTATAGGGCTTCTCGTGTGCCTAGGCCATTTTTAAAGCCAAACTGGGTTTCGCCAGATTTTTCTTCGCACTTTTGGTATATTCTTTTGTGGATAATTTTCAGGAATGCCTTTAGTGCATGGCTCATAAGGCTGATGAGTCGGTGGTCTTCGCATGTTTTAGCGTTTGGTTTTTTAGGGATTGCGACAAAGGTGGAAGTTAGCCAATCGATTGGGATCTCTCCAGTGTCATATATGTCATTAAAGAATTTGCATAACCTTTTGGTGTTTACCAGTTTTAATACTTCCGTATGTATGTTATCCTGACCAGGCGCTTTTTTGTTTCTTAGCTTTGAAAGTGCATATATGACTTCCGTGCTACTGCATTACTAAATTACCGATACTTTATTGGTACGAGGTTGGTGTCAAATGTATAACCAACATTCGGTAATATGATTTTTGTATCTATTAATTGCGTTGATATTTTTTTAGTTATTTTTAAACAGAAAACGCAAAACATCGGCATTTGTGTGTTGTAAGATTAGTGTTTAAGCAAAGTTTTTGTTTATTATTATTTAGTAAACCTAAATTAAAGCAATTTGAAATGCAAATTACTTAATTTTTTTATGCTCTTTTGTGTTATTGTTATTTTTTAATTTACCATTGGTCACTTTTAAGAGGTTATTAAATTAATATTATGGTAACAAATAGTAAAATGTTAAGTAAGTAAATATTAAATTTTTAAAAATTGGATTGGATTCTAAGACGTTATCTTATCTTTTTATCACTTTTTGTGTACATACAAGTGTATGTTATAATATTGATACGATTTTTAGTTCTTTCTTGGGTTCGGCGATTAAAACTCTCGATCCAATAATTAAACAATGTTTATTTCAACACAATAAATTCTACTTTTATTACGCACTTAGATATTCACTTAGCTATACAACTTTTACAACTCTATATAACTATTTACATTTAATAATTCGTAAACACATAAGCTAATACTACTAATCGTTATTATCGTTTCCCTTTTATATTTCCGATATCACAATTCCAGATCTTTCTACCTGTTTCTTCATTATTCGACGCGGATTCGAGACAATGCGCGACTTTCCTAGGCCCCGTCGGCAGCTGCAAAGGAGAGCGGTCGAACACGGACCCTCGACGCCATCAACCTTTCGGTTGCTGACAGGACCGGATTTGTAACAATATATACATTTTTTAATCCTACAAATAATTTTACAAATATTCTTTTGGAAAATTATGACGAATAATTAATGGCTGTGTTTTTTAAAAGCTTTTAAAAATATGTAAGTCAGAAAATACCTTTGATTATACTTCTGTTTTGGATTAAGTGTACTGCTTAAACAACACCTTTTAGCCATATGACAATATTCCTAATATTCTCATTTTTGCACATTAAATACAACTAAATATTTTAATAGACATAAATCAAAAATGGTTTTTTAGCATAAATATTTATGCATTAGTAAAGTAAATTGTATAAAAAATATCTAATTTTTTTGGTTTCTTTTGTTAGATGAACAAACTTTAAGATTTGAAGTATTGCATCTTAAATATAAATAAATATTTAAATAGGTAATAATAATATTAGATAAAAAATAATATAAACAAATTAATAGTATATACAGTGCTTTCATTTCAAAAAGAGCCAGTTCAAATAACTTTTAATATTTCGTAAATGTAAGAAAACAAAAACGTCGAATTTTTAATCAAGATGGAGGTTTTAAAATATTATTTTTCTTTTTCCAAGTGACAGTGTCACCCTTTTAACAATAGCCAGCCTTTCTTTAATATTTTAAATACAACTCCTACCTTGTAATACATCAATTGAAAACACAAGAAAAATGCAAATCGGCCATTTAAACAACAATTTATTTTGCTAATAACAACGAATTTTGTCACCATTTGTAGCGTTAAATTAGCCATTATTTATAGCTGTAGGATATTAAGTTATTTTTAAATGATGTATTCCTTACTAGAACAAATAGAAATAATTTTTATTGACAGTCATTAAAAGAAGTGCGCTCGAGAAATAGCTCAAGTTTATAATGAAAGTCATCCTGATAGAAATATAGGCCACCAGACCAAAACTCCTCCCGAAGACATTGAAGAACTAGAGATAAAAATAGCTGAAGAACTAGAAATAGGAATAACTGAAGAACTAGAGATAAAAATAACAAAAGAACTAGAGATAAGAATAACTGAAGAACCTGACTAAGAAGAGAAACCTGTCGTTAATTCAAATGTTTTTGCTTTTGGGGGTTTCTGTGGCTGCGAGATTTATAGACGGGCTTGCTTTAAACATCAAATTTTTGTTCATGTGCATTTAAAAATCGTGGACAAAACCAACGTATCCGTATTACAAGAAATTGGTCCACGTTCAAGGCTGTTAACCAGAATAAACCGCATGTATCTGCAGTACTTTGTGCATATAGCTAGAAGATCAGGAACAATGAAGCGACTAATCATAGAATTGAAAGTAGGATGTAAACGCTCAAGAGATAGATCTACAACTGGATGAGTCGACTAAACAAAACCCTTAATAAACATGATGCCGAAAGGATTGCACAGGATAAGCAAGCATGGAATCAACTGCTGAATCAAATATAAAAGGTGTCACTACATCCTTTGGAGGATAATGGAAAGAGGAGGGGGCATTTAAAAAAGTTGGCTCCAAACAGGCTTTTGTTGCTTCTCGGTGGTTTATTATTCTCAGGTCTAAAACTGTAGGGTAAAAAAAAGGCGTAAAATTATCTGCAAAAAATTAAAAAAGAGCACATTGGTAGTAAATTATTATCATTAAAAAAAATATTATAATTTTTAACACTGATTATAAGCCCGAAAATAATAACAATCAGCAACATTTTTAAAAATTCTATTCAAAAGATTACGAGCTCACTAAACGGATGAAATATTGAGGTTTTTTTTTGTGAATACCTCAATACATTCGTTGAAAAAGAATAAAAAAAAACCAGTGGTTTAATCGCAGCTATTAACTGTTAATGACGGTCCAATTTATATGAAAATCATCCTTTTGTCTTTGAAAACTTCAAAGACGAAGGACAATTAAATAGATTTTCAATCACAGATCAGAACGTTCGATCTCGGTTAAATTGTTTTTCAATCTGTTTCATCGCTCAGTAATTTTTCTTCTCCTCGTTTGATTATAATAAAGGGAAGAAAAAAATTTTCAATTTAACTTTCCAACCATTTTACACAAAACAATGCGAAATAATATCCCAAACTTTCGATAAACCAACACAACAAGAAATCAAAACTCGCAATATTGTTTTTGCGAAACTGTTTCCAAAACTAATTAGGATGTAATCCACTTTTTTGGAAGAATGGAGGATAGTCGATGGAGAAACCATCGCAAAGCGAAGTCGTAAAAAAAGAAAAAAGATAATAAGTGTAAGAGCAACTAAACTTTATAGTTAAAAAACATATTGGTACTTTCCATATGTTACACTAAATCCTGAGTTTTTTTTATGAAAATAGTCGCAAAAAGGGTAGACCTATCGTGTGGGCCGCGGACAGCCCGCACTGCGACTATTAAAAGGGGAAGTGATTATAGAAAGGAAATGATTGTGGACACGCTTTTTAAAAAGTTGCAGGTCATAGTTCTCTGAAAAAACTGATTTTGGAAGCTTATTCCATTCCGTAGCAGCCCTGTAAAAGAAGGATTCTTGATGAAGATTGGTCCTTGTAGTGTCAAGCTTCGGCCGAATGTAGCCAATGGTGGTACAAGAGTTTTTATTTCTCTGGAGCATCTGCCATAAAAATATCTGTAGAGCAATGACTGGTCTGCAACTTTTCTTTCTATGTTCTAGAGGGTGAAGGGTATCTGTGAGAGTTGAGCTGTTTATCAAGCGAATGGCTCTTTTCTGAATGGAATCTAGAAGACGAAGAAAATGCCTTGGTGCTAGACCCCAAATATGCGAGCAATACTCCAGTAGAGGTCGGATTTGAGCCTTGTACGTCGTCAACAGTTGATCAGGAGTAAAAAACTTTCTGGCTTTCCACAGAAAACCTAGCCTCTGGCTTGCCGACTTTGCGATGTTAGCAACATGGTCATGCCAAGACATGTTATTGGTTCAAGGGTATTTCCGGACATTGTGATGGGATGATTTGAGGAATTCACTTTCTTGGAAAACATGGCACTTTGTGTTTTTTGGGCGTTGAACTGAACAAGATTGTTGGTTCCCCACTCGACGATTTCCCACTCGATCTCTATTGATGGAATCAACCTGTTCCTTCCTGAGTCTGTTTGTATCATTCACCGGAAGTGATCGATAGGATGTGAAAGTTGAGACAAGTGTGCTATCGTCTGCGAAACTGTAAATGGGGTTCGTGGTGGTTTTCAAGAGGTCGTTGATGTGTAAAAGAAATAAGGTGGGGGATAGGATGAAACCCTGGGGGACCCCGGCATTGGTTTTAAACTCATCAGAAGAAATACCGTCAACTGCCACGTGTAAGAAGCGATCTTGCATGAAGCTTAAGAGCCATTGGCACAGTTTGGTTGGGAGACCGTAGGCAGATAATTTACTTAACAATGCCTGGTGCCAAACGCGGTCAAAGGCTTTAGATATATCCAAGGCTATTGCACGGGATTCACCAAACTTTTCAATAGTGTTTGTCCAGAGCTAAGTGACATAAGCCAGCAAATCTCCAGTAGACCGAAGTTGTCGAAATCCATATTGTCTGTCATGAATTATCTCAAATTTCTCCAGATATTTGATGAGTTCTGTGTTAATCGCTTTTTCCATAACTTTGGATATAACTGAGAGCAATGCAATAGATCGATAATTCGCAGGAATAGTCTTCTTCCTTTTTTTCGGAATCGGTTGGACGTTTTTCCACATGGACGAAAATACTCCTTTGCTGTATGATAACTTGAAGAGTCCCTAGAGAACTGGGGTGAGCTCTTGAGCACAGGTCTTCAGGACAATTGTCGAAATTCCATCTGGTCCTACTGCCTTATTAGAGTCAAGATTTCGTAGGATTTTCCTGATATTGCGATGGCGGATAGCGACCTCAGGCATTGATGCGTTTATTCTAGGTATCGTTGGGGGTTGTTTTCCATTGGTATCGAGGGTTGAGTTAGAGCTGAACATTTCGGCCAGCAGTTTCGCTTTTTCTTTGGAAGACCAGAAGGTCTTTGATCCAGGAGGGGCATTGACAAGCTTGTTGCATATTCTCGTGTCGTAGGATTCTTTGGCAAGATCGATCGTTCTTTTGCAGGCGTTCCTCGCGTGGACAAAGGCTTCTTGTTGGGCAATTGTCGTGACTTCGCACCAGAGTCGATGTGCTTGATTTTTATTACGCACCGCACGGTTGCATTCTTGGTTGAAGTTATAAAGGTAATATAAAACTACAACATTTGCTGTAGGTTTAACACAACAGGTAAAAATTACCCTACTTCCATAAGAACTTGCTTAAGTATAATGGAACAAATTTGTTTTAAATTTAAACCTCGAACATTGCCTTTATGGAAATCTATAATAGGACTTTTTCCCCTAAAAATGTTGTTGACACGATTAGGTGAGACTGCTTAGTAAACCCCATTGATCGTTTAGTTTAGCGAAGGGCAATCAATATGAACTTTACCGTGTGCATCCTAAAAAACTGTGACCATTACCTTTTTGGCTGACTTCACGATTTTCGCCTTCTTCGGAGCTGATTCACCGAGAGAAATCTATTGTTTTGACTATTCTTTTTTTTCGATTAAATAGCATTGGATTCATATTTTCTTTACAGTCATAAATCAAAGAAACATTCATATAATCATTACGTTTATGGTCCACTGTAAGCAAAAGCGGGACCCATCTTGCTGATACCTATTTCGTACAAAGATTGATGACTTTAATATTCTACAAAAAAAAAACCAAGAAACGAATTTTACTGAAAATTCGACAACACACAGCAGAAAGATGTTTCTTTTTAAAAAGTAATGTCACATAACACTGCGAATGCCCTCTGATGGATTGTATAAGCACTTATTGATCCAACCTCGTAGCCTCCGTAAAGTAAAAGAAACAAGTCAATCCTTTAAATAGGGGTTGTCAATCCTTCAAATAGGGGTTACTTGGCCTTTTTCTACTTACACAAAGCAATCACTTGTGAGCAGTAAAAGAGAAAGGGAGAGACGGGGATAGATAGAAAGGGAAAATCTGCCGCTAGAACTTTTAATCAGTGTTGTTCGCCCGAAAAGTTTGCGCAAAAAGTTCCGTGAACAATAAATTATTGTATTGACAAATAATAAAGCTGAAGTTCGATCAAATTGGCTTCATAAAAAAAGTTTTGATGTGCTTAATGGCAATGTATTAGCCCTCTATTGCTGGATGTCTTTTTCTTTTATTTTTTTTTTGAGCTTATATTTTATATTTTTTTTATTTTATTTATTTTGCGAAAGATTTTTTAAAACTAAGCATATTGAGTAGCCTTACTGTTGTTATTAAAATGCAAACAACAAATATATCAAATATTTAAGTATTAAAAACGACGCTAAAAGTCTCATGTCAAGAAAAAACGAGAAGAAATGGTTTAAAAAAAGGTACGGAGTACTAAGACGTAATATCAAAACCAGTGTAGTCCTACGGTATTCAGCTTTATGACTAAACCAGAGAGAGCATTATACAGATTAAAAAACGTTTTCAAAACAAAGTTCTAAGAAATATAGTCAATGCCTCTTGGTATTTCCGAAATAGTGACCTACATCAGGACCTGAAAATTGTATTATCATCAAAAAAAGCTAGCCACTGTTGCCGCAACTTATGGTCATACATAATCAGGCATCAGTAAGAAATTTTCTTCCATGACTGCGGTATATAGGAGCACAATTGGTAAAAGTATTTCATCAATGTGCCCATTGAATTAAAAACAATTTGCAGCAAAACGAGACCAGGCAGGAAATTATTCATTGATATGTGCAAAATACTCGCGCTACTTTAGTTTGTCGAGTGCCATTTTCCAGCATGCCAATGGCTGTATTTTTATGTTTAATTTAAAAATTCATGTAATATAACTTCAAATTTTAACAAATACACATTTTCTTGTATTTAAAGCCGACATTACCTATATAGAACAATAACAAAAACTTGTTTTTTTTAGTTCTTTTTGTGCTAAAGTAAAAATGTCTAAAAACACAGTGACTTATGTGACAATGTTTATTTGATGTACTATATTATATATATATATATATATATATATATATATATATATATATATATATATATATATATATATATATATATATATATATATATATATATATATATATATAATCCAGGATATCTACAGCTGTCGCTGCCTTCCTGCTTTCAGCCCTTGTCTCCAGTTGTCCTTGTCCTGCCAGTCTCCGTCCTGCAGGTTTCTTAATTCCATCGCCTCATCCACTTCGTCTCTCCATGATCGCCTTGGTCGACCTCTCTTTCGTCTGCCTAATGGACTCCACTCAGTTACCCGGTGTATCCAGCGATACTCCGGAGTTCTTCTAACATGTCCGTACCACGTTAGTTTCTTTTCCTCTATGTGTTCTAGTATGTCTTTTTTTACCTCCATTCTTCTCCTGATCTCCTCATTTCTTATTCGATCTAATCTGTTCACTCCACAACTCCTTCTCCAAAAGTCCATTTCTGTGGCTACAATCTTCCCTTTGTTTTTTTTGTTGATCACCCACATTTCAGCTCCATAAGTCATTATGCTGCGAACTATTGAATTGAATATTCTCGTTTTATTAGTATTGGTTATGTGTGGCGGTCCCATAATATTGGGTTTAATTGATTAATACATGCCCTCGTTTGACCTAGTCTATTTTTTATTTCTTCCTCTGTTGTTCCACTTTTGATATTATAAACCCTAGGTACTTAAATTTGTCTGTTCCTGAGATCTGTCGGTTATCATCTATTTCTAGGTGATATATCCTGTCTTGTGTCGTTGACATATATTGGGTCTTTTCGAGGTTGATTTCCACTCCATTTTTCCCATATTCCTCCTCTAGTTTCCGCATCATAAAACCTAAATCCTCCTCATCTTGAGCTATGATTACTTGATCATCGGCAAAGCTTAGAGTATACAGATGATCATTCCTAATTGGTATTCCCATTCCTGCACATTTTCTCTTCCATGGTCTTAGTGTCTGTTGTAGAAATATTTTGAATAGTGTGGGTGATGTTGAGCAGCCTTGGAGGAGACCCTTAGTTCTTTTGAAGGCATTTGATAGTTTATTTCCCTCTTTAATCCTTACGGTATTTTTTTTGTACATATTTTGGACGGTTCTGATAATTCTCTGCGTTATACCCATTTCTAAAATGGCTTCCCAGATTTTAGACCGAGGGACAGAATCATAGGCCTTTCGGATATCCACAAATGCAAAATGTACCTCTCTGTTCTTGGCCATTTTTTTTTCTATGAGTTGTTGAATTGTATATATATGGTCCATACATGATCTTCCAGCCGTAAATCCTGCCTGATCTTCATCAACCTTTCCTTGTATCTGTTCTTCTAATGTACTATATTAATGATATTTAAATTTAAAATAATTATATTTATTTAAATTTAAATAAATATAATTATTTTCAACTGTATAGTTGTGTTTGAACAATAAATAGCATAAAGGTGAACGTCGCCGTCGGTAAAAAATGTTTCCGATAATGAAAAAATTTGTGTGTTAAAATTTTTAAAATAATTTGTTGCCACACATCATCAGATATGAAAATAATTGGATGCAGGTACTGTTCTATCGGATATCCGGAACTCGAGTGGTTGTCGAAGCTTTGCAGACGAGACCGTATGCCACGTCACGTGCGTCACCTTCTTCGAGGGCTCTTCGTTCTTTTTTTCAAAAGTGTCTTTATGCTCTAGTTGTCCACAATGCCGTGTCGCGTATTGTTTCTCCCGTATCTAGGAGTGGCCCTTCAGAGGACACACACATACACACAAATACCGCTATATGCTTGTAGTTTTAATTATTACCGAGAGCATGTATGGGACATTCGCTAATTAATCCGACGAAGGAGTGTGAGAGCAGAGGTGCACACTTTAAAATCGTAAAAGATTTTTAACACAACAAACAAATAAGAAACAAGAATGAAGGTATCTTATTAATGTAAAATATTACCTAAGAATTAAAAAAAATAAAGTTTTTAGGAAATCAAAAATATTTGATACTATCATAACTGAATTGCTAATTGCAAAAAGGGGACCTGTACCGAAAAGCTGCCTGTTGGCAAAAAAAAAGACTTACATATTAAACACAATAAAATTTATTCCCGAGAAATATCTGGAATTCTGAAGAAAAAGTACAATGTGTCCAACTGCTGAGAAGGAAAGCCAAATCGAATACATTTTTTTATGATCATCCATTTTTAGTTTTTGCTTAAAAACAACGATGTAAATAAAATAAGTCAAAATTATCAAAAAAAAGAATTTGTTCTCGTTAATTAATTAATGGTTTTTTAAAGAACACACTGCAAAAAAATGGATGGAATATGAGTTTCACTTCCTGAAAATTTTTAAAAATGTGTCATGCCCCCTTTCTGCAAAAAGCAATTTAACTATTAACCATTTTTTTATATAAATGTTATTTACTTTCTTAAGCTTTTTTAAAATCTTCTTTCTTCTTTGGGGACCATAGACACTTTTTGGAAGACTTAAGTTAAAAAAGGTCGTCGTTTAATACTAACCTATATCGGGAGTAAAAAAGGTTCTTTTTGTACATGGTGGTTTGCTTAAATTTGTATTAAAGTCTACCAAAGATTACCACGAAAAAATAAATTCACTTGTTTTTGAAGACTATCTTCTTAAATATAGATCTAACTTTCATTAATTCGGTCAGTTTTAGATATCATTCAAGATTAAAAGAATCATTACACGCAGCTTAATGGAGAAAGTCCAATTAATTAAAAAATAATTAGTGGTAACAATGATATGTTAAATAAAAAACCTTTATGGATTTATTGAGGACCATGAGTGAATTTAAAATACCAAAAAATTAATAAAACTTTGTAAGATATATGTCCTGAACTCCAAAGCAAAGGTACACTGAAACTTTTCACATCAATTAAGGTGTTAAGAAGAATGATGGATTCTCTCTTTTACCTTAAATATAGTCCTAAATAAAACTCTAAAAATAACTCAAGAAATAGATAAAAGTTAGACCCACTATAGACATGCTAGCTTTTGCTAATGACAATAAACTACTGGCAGAAGACCTAATACTCTTCTAAATGAACTATAAAAAGTTGGACTTAATGTTAGCATTGAAAAAATCATATAAAAATAAGGGGTAAAACATAGCAGAAAACCTGCAAGTAAGAGATAACCCTTTCTATTCATGCAATATTTTCAAGTATCTGGAGATAACAATTATTGAAACACAATACTCCAAATTTGTAAGACAATCATCCTATTGGTTCTGCTTTATTGTTCAGAAGAGTGAATATTATCTAAAGCATCCAAAAAAAAATTAATGACCTTTGAAAATAAAATACTAAGAAAAGTGTTTGGACCAATGTAGGAAAACGAAATTTAAAGGTTCAGAAAAAACAATAAAATTAAAAATTTATTCAATAAGCCAAACAATATTGTCATTTTTAAAAGTCGCAAAATGAGGTGGACAAAACATGTATTGAAAAAAAATATTGAGAACTTATTTAACAGTATCTGTTGAGCCCAAATCACAGGATCACGAAGAAAAGGTCGCACTAAACTAAGATGGAAAGACGGAAAATATAAACCAAATTAACACCACTAAAGAAGAAGCAGAGAACAGGAAACTTAAAAAAAAATGGCAAGCAAAAAGGTCTACTACGCCTTAAATGGCTTGGGAGTAAAGGTAATAAATAATTGTTAATATATCCAAAAAGATACAGGCTTTTAGGGAATCAAGGTAATTAAACTAAAATAAAACTATATAAATTTATTTTACATAGCATCACTCCGTTAAAAATAAATTTATACACTATATATAAATAGTGACAACTATAAAAATAAAGAATTACAATATCAATTAAAAGCGCTATTAGGCGCTTCTGTTTCGAAGAAAATTTATCAGTTCAAGGGCTTCTGGCAGAGAAAATGTACGGCACATTGTGATAATAAGTAAATTAAGAAGGTCCGCCGCGCCGTCATAAATAAGGGCTCTAGCAAGCCCATTATTGGTCGAATTCGCGTCTGGTGTTTGTCGATATCGGAACATTAAATTTCTCCACAAATAAAAATAGACATTGTACGGTGGAAACAGCGCCATTCTGTGTTTTGCTATGATTAAACTATTCGATGCTCGACATTAAAACAACTAGTCTAAGATCCGAAGTAAAATCGACCTTCACCCATCTGTTTAATGGATAAAAAGTATTTTATAAGTCATTAAGCATGTTAAAAATTATAAAAAAATAGGTTGCCCAAAAAAATCCTGGCCAGGCTATAATTAAAGGAAAATTAAAAAAAAGTGCAACGAAAAATTTTTACGCCAACTGTATGTAAAAATCCTATAGAATATGCAAACGTAGGGTTGTCTATATTTTTCCTGGACCAACTATTGAGTTGCCAGGTATAAACAGTTATTTGAGTCCTAGTTATTTTTACCCACTTGTTTAATTTATAAATTAAACATAAAAATAAGCGCTGTTTTATTGCGAACACAATGACAAAGAGGTCCGAGACAAATATTTCGTGCGATAGACGAAGACACGGAGTTTAAAGCGAAAATTTATGGCGTGAATAACTGCAACAGACTAAATAACGCAAGTAATCGAATTTTTATAATAAATTATGCTGCGGAAGAAGACAACGAGCAGTTTAAAAAAAAATTTAATTCATAATAATTATTTTGTCTGATTTATATGAAATACATTTTTGATTATTGATTTTGGTAGATTAATTTTATCATCTTCCGTCATTTCAATAGTCTTGTACTGTCAAAGGCGTTTGATCCCCAATAAGTCCTGTTGGTCATCTAAATGCCAACCACAGTTTTTAGGCTGGAGTTTAATACATGTAGACTAAGTTGCATTAAGCCACATAGAATCAACAAATATTATTCTCAACATTTTTTGTTGCAGCGATATTTTTTTCAAAAACTATTCCTTGTGTTCTTTTGCAGCATAATTTTTTATAAAAATTCCATTTACTTTGTTGCAGTTATTTACGCCATAAATGTTTGCTGTAAACTTTTGAACAACTCTGTGTCTTCGTCTATCGCACGAGATATTTGTCTGGGACCTCTTGGGTGTCAACTAAATGAGAAGTGGGACGGCATGCAGGAGATTCGTGCCAGAATAGAACAAACTCGTGCTTCGTTCCTGAAGATGCGTAAGGTACTTTGCAGCAGAAATTTAAGCTTGCCTCTGCGCGTCTGAGTGCTTCGCTGTTACGTGTTCAGCATACTGTTTTATGGAATGGAAGCTTGGACTTTGACAGATGCGATGTGCAAAAAATTGGAGGCCTTTGAAATGTGGACGTACAGAAGGCTATTAAGAATCTCATGGGTAGAAAAAGTGCGTAACACCGAGGTACTTCAACGCCTCGACAAGCAGCTGGAAGTTTTGTTTACACTAAAAAAGCGCAAACTGGAGTATTTTGGTCACATCTTAAGAAATGACAAGTATCGACTTTTAAAGCTTATTATAGAAGGGAAGATCGAAGGACGAAGAGGCCCGGGTAGAAGAAAGATATCCTGGCTAAAAAACTTAAGACAATGGTATGGAGTGAGCACTACCACATTGTTCCGCCGAGCTATAGACAAGGTTCAGATAGCGCTGATGATTGCCAACGTCCGAGGAGGACAGGGCACTTAAAGAAGTAGAAAAGCTCTTTGTCGCACGTTTACAGTCGCATTGAAATCTTAATTTTTAAAATTCGACAACCATAATTCAGGACAGACTTTTTGCGTGCAACCCTATATCATTGTGTTCGCAATAAAACAGCGCTTATTTTAATGTTTAATATATGGATTAAATAAAAAGGTGAAAATAACTAGAATCAAAATACCTGTTTATACCTTGCAACCCAATAGTTAGTCCTGGAAAACTATTGACAATCCTACGTTTGCAAATTCTATTGGCTTTGTACTTACGGTTGGCGAATAAATTTTTCGTTAAACTTATCGGTGGGAATAAAAATTTATAATTAATTACAGCCTGGCCAGGATTTTTTCAGGCAACCCATTTTTTTTATAATTTTTAACAAACTAAATTACTTATAAAATAATTTTTATCCATTAAACAGATGGGTGAAGGTCGATTTTACTTTGGATCTTAGACTAGTTGTTTCCTTTATTTCCTTTCCTTTATTAAACATTCCATTCTTACATAAATAATGGATACCGTTTCAATGAGACTGTTACGTCATTAATGACAAGAGTCGCACAAACCACCTTTTAATGTATTTGTCTGCGTCTCCTAGCAACGACCGGGCCGGTGGCTAGTCACGCTTAAAAGTTCTAGTTTCCTACGACAATTATTCTTGTTAATTTTAAAATTAAGTTTATTTTTTTTATCTTTGAGGTTGTGGCTGTGTGTGTTTGACATTACTGTTAGTTGCACTAATTTGTGAATTAATTTTTAACACACCAACTTAATCTCGAAAGTTTCACAATTCTATTTTCAAATTTAAATTTTTGGACGTTCGGCATCATTTTTTTTATCACCCCAATAAAATTACAGTCAGTCCAATAGCAGGACAATAAGCAATTTGAATGTTTGAAAAAGACGCGTAGAGGTATCTTGCAATGAAGAGACTCCTTTGTATATTTAGCAAGTACCATACTGCTAATCAATACATGGCAAAAAATATAAACAAAACAGGCCAAATAACACTGTTGATGTAAATCTGTCTATCAGGTCGCTGAGTTTAAAGCGTTTTAGTCGACGTTAGTGAACAGTTGTTTTGCTAGGTGAATAGAGTGTGACTTATTAGATTATTGTACTTTACACTGTGGCGTTTGATCTCTTCTTTAACTGATGGCACTTGTAAGTTCATTTCCATTGATGAGATGTTACTTACCACAATGCAATAACTATGGATCGTAGTGCCTTTGTTTAATTGCTGACTGATCCCCACAACTGGATACCATAGGTCCATACTGGCTTAAGAATCGTCCTATACACAAGTAGCTTGTTTTCGAAGCTTAGTTCTGAGTTTCGACCAATTATCCAGTAAATTTGCCTGAATGTAAATACAAGTTGTTTTCTTTTAGCAAATAGATGTGTTTGCCAGGTTAAACGTTTCTCGAGGTTTGTGCCTAGGTATTTTATACGAATTATCTGGTTTAAATGAGTTTCATTAATTGTAACTTTTTTCTCTTATTACTGTAAAAGTTATATTGCTGACTTGGATTGGTTCGCTTTGATTCTCCAATTTTTTAACCAGATTTTTATTTTATTTTAAGTTGTCTCGAAGATTTTCTAATGTTAGTTCAAGTCCGTAAAAGTTACAACTTTTTTTGTTTGTTTGTTTACTGAAAAGAAGATCTGCGGTATAGAGTAGATAATGTAAAGGTCCGAGTACACTTTCTTGTGGTACACCGGATTTATTCAAATGCACTTACGTGAATCGATTTCCTTGCTTAACTTAAAAAGTAGGCCCTCGTGCCAGACTTTATCAAACGCCTGACTGATATCTAAGAAGGCTGCTAAGAGGAATGATTTTTTTACGAGTGCATAAAATTTTTTTTGACAATTCTGGCTCGTCAAATTAACTTGGGTATTTATTTTTATCCATTGTTTTTTTGTAATTAAATTAGGGTTACGTTTAAAAAATGTACAGCAGAAGTTAAGCGTAAAGTATACGCATAAAAAATGGGGAATTTACAAGCCGAATTCAATCAAAAAACACTATGTCGAAGGTGAATTTAAAAGTCGTGAAATGAAACTACAATGTAAAAAAGTAATTACAGTTATTTATTGACAGTGTATAAAGCACCTTTCTCTCTTTCTCGGCATTCCAAATGTGTGTTAAGATTTTATAAAAACCGCCTTAAAGCATCGAGATATCATTCTCTATTGGTTTTCTCCTTTTTTTTATGCTTTGCGTGCGTGCGCCCTTCGCAACCCTATAAAGGGAAAAGTAATAAAATACGTATTGTCTTTTGATATTTTCCGAATATGAATTTTCCTTTCGTTTATTATTTTTTTTGTAAGTGATTTATTTCAGAATGAAATACTTTATGTTTTTATGAGTACTCGACAGCGCCGGGACTGTAAAAGAAGCCTTAGGAACTGCATGTTTATTCTAGTAATTACAGGGCGTCGAATGTTTTAACAAATGATTTTATACCGTTTTATTTGTTTATTTACTTACATAACTCTGCCAATAGCCATTTTAATTTTTCCCCATTTAATATCACAACACAAATTTACGATAATGTTACCATTTACAACACGCAGTTTTTGAGACAAAATAAAAGTGTAAAATTTATTTACAAGAATACTCGATCGGAGTTTCTTATAAGAGAAATATTAGCTTTATAAAACTAGCAGCAAAAATTAGAAAAAGTAACACGAAAATTCTTTAAAATCAACGATTAAATCATTATTAGTTTATTCAAATTTTCCTGCTGCTTTAAGCAAGCAGTAATTACGATATTTAGAAAACGTTTTGGAAAATAAAACTTATTGTTTTGGCAACTTAATAGCAATAAACTTTCACGTTTTTTTTTAAATTAATGCTTACTTTTTACTGTTAACTTGATGAAGCTCCGATATTTTACGTATAAAAATAGATTTTAACGCATTAATGTTCCAAAAAAACAGGTCAACAATCATTATTTATGCAGTTTAAAATTGTAATTCCAATCGTACTTTGTGACAAGTTATAGAATAAAAAAATATTGATTAAATGCATCCTGATAAAAGGCAAGTACAAAGTGTTTACAGGGAAAAATCCACTGCAATGTGATAAAACATATTTAATAGATAAGTCTTTATACTGAGGTAACAAATCTCTATGAATAATTTGTAGCCTCATACTTTTGTTCGAAAAGCGATAAAAAAGAAATACAACTTTTTTGTTTCAAACAGCGGAAAATTTTTTTTACCTTTAACAGTACAGATCCATCGAAGTTAGAGTCGAGAAAACAAACAAGCCCTTAAAACTTTTCAAACACTTTCGGGACAATCGAAATTGTAATACAAACTTTTATCATTTTAAAGAAAAGAATTCGATACATTTTCGTATGCCCATTTTAAATGTGACAAAGTGACAAATCACCTGAAAATAAAAAAGAAAATAGTGAAAATCAGCAGTAAAGCGATTTGCGGAAGTTTGCAAACAAGCAAATAATTAGTTATTTACCGACAAAAGCTTTCTCTTTGTTCCTTACTGTTGTTTGACTTAAAATAATGTTTTGTTTATTTATTAAGTGATATAAACTAATGACACATTTTTAAATTACAAGCTTTAAGGCAATTTTAAATATAAAAAATGTTCAGTTTCAACGGAAAAACCATTTAGGAAAGTCCTCTTTTATAGACAAGAACCCTCTAACTCCACATTTAAGAGGATGCTGTAGAAAGTTTTGCGGAGTTCTCATGGTAAAGGTGGGCTGTTTGATCCCGGAGATCTAACGCGGCATTCAATTACCTAAAAATTTCCTCTCGAGTGGGGAGAATTGAAAAACGAGTGTAAAAAAGGGCGATACAACGAAATATGCCAAAATAAACATTTTCAGAGTTTTGACTCTGTAACGGTAAAAGTATTATGACTGTAAAAATAAAAATTTTAATTACTTTTATACCTAGTTATAAAACATTTTTAAAAATATTCATTAAATCAGGATTATTTAAATGCCGTTTTTTATTTGGATGACAAAGAAACTAATCTTAAACATAAAATAGGTATTATTTTGTAACAAGACTATTTCTAAATTTCAAATAAATACCATAACTTTATAAGCAGACAGCAGACAGCATAGAAAGGTCCCTACACTTAAGTATGGTAGTGAATGTTGGGTTTGGCAGAAAAAGTATGGTCAGATAAAAGACTATAAACGTACTGATAAGAGGATTTATCCACTTTGTACTTTAAATATAAAACAAACAGGAACAAGTATTGCTACTTTGTACGGATGCTTGAAATGCGACAAAATGGACTTCATTAACCTTCACGTATGACTTTAAATTAAATTTAAATGTTTTCCTGTAAGTATGTAAATAAAGTAAATTTTTAATAGATTTTAGCAGTTTAAAGTTTTAATAACGGTAAAAATTGGTGAAACAAGGCATTGTTGTATGCTTTGGTGTAAATTCTTGGTATAAACCATAAACATTCAAATAAATTTCTGGTAAAACATTGTTATAATACTATGACAATAACGACAAATATGGTTAGTTGTTTATCTTGTGGTGTTCCCTGACACCAAAACATAAAAGTGCTTTGGTAATAATTTACAAGTAAGTGTATTTAATGCTAAATTTGTTAAATATTTAGAAATAAATAAGAATTGTAATTAAATGACATTTAAAGTTAAATCTTCCAATCACAAAGTATACATTGGCGGATCTTGGAGTAACATTATAGGTTAGAGCATACAAAAAAAATGCGAAATTGTATTGTATAAACAAAATTAAAAAAATTTTAAAAAAGTTTTTAATTGTACATTGATAATAATTTTTTCACACGTTAAAAGTACAGTTTTTCCGGTCGCATTGCAGTCCTGAAAGAAAGACTTTTGTGGCTTGATTAACTTTAGCGGACAGTTTAAAGTACAACCCGCTCTCAATACAGTGGGCTACTTTGCATGGTTCGTACGATGAAAATCCAAAGCGTGTGTTTGTGTATTCGTTCAGCCTGCGTAATCATACATCTTAATAAAATCAACAATGGCTCACAGCTACATTGTTATTAGTAAACAAAATGATTTTATAAATAGAAAAATAAAGATTAATTAATTAAAAATGGAGCGCGCTACACTCGAAAATATGGCCAGGTTGTGATCTAAAGCAAGTGAGATCATACGCTATTTTAATTAGGTTAATATATACTTATGTATGGTAGTGAATGTTGGGTTTGATAGAAGAGGCATAAAAATAAGATTAATGCTGCGGAGATGAGTAGTCTGAGAAGTATAGCCAGAGTGACTCGGTTCGATAAAGTGAAGAAATAAGGCAACGCTGTGGTTTAAAAGAAGATGTGGTTACAAAGATTAATAAAATAATGCTTAGATGGTTTAGACACATAGAGAGGATGAATAAAGGGCATTGTTTTGAAGAAAGGCCATTCAAGAGTACCAACAATCGACGAGCATATATGACAGCACTGATAAAAGTTAAAGAAGCAAAAAATGTGTTTAGGAACCGTAGCAAGTGAAAGGTAGTGTTACGTCACACGGCAAGGATGTTAGATCCCCTGTCGTATCTAATATAAAAGCCGATAAAATCGAACTTTCGGCATAAGGTCGTAATATACTGTGTAATTGCGGAATTGTTTACTAAAATTTAGCATTTTTTATATTTTGTCTAATATTTATAAGTTTTTGATCTTCTTATTATAATTTAAAGCCCTACGCCTCTGTCAAAACGGAAGCAGTAGTCGGCCATATGCACCCTTCATTCCGGTCAACACTTATCTGAGATTATGCTTTTTCCTGATGTGTTATATTTTTTTTTTATTATTTTTAAAGGGCGTCTACTGCTATGGTCATTAGCCCATTAGTCTATTAATATTTTTGTTCTGTTTTTTCTTTTTTTTTTCCTATATCTGATTGTAAATATTGACTTCTTTTAAAAATTGTATGAGTTTTCTTTCGACATCTCGGTTTCCGTTAAGGCATTGTTGCAATTTTGCTGGTATTCCTATTCGTTGTCTTTTCACTTCTTTATACGGGCATCGTGTGATATGTTGTACTGTTAACCTGTGTCCACATTGTTCACACCTAGGTTGTCTTACCTCCAAGAGAATAAATGAGTTTGTAAGGCGAGTGTGGCCTATTCTTAATCTACATAATACAACTTGCTCTCTTCTGTTACAGGCAAGAGGATGTGTATTTTTCTTGATACTTGGTTTCACACTTTCAATTTGGCTTCTGTTCTATCCCATTCCATTTGCCACATTTAAGTAGTTTCATTTTTTAAGTATGATTTTATGTCGTCGTGTCTGAGTGATATATTGTCAAAGTTTCCTTGTGAAGCGGCCATTCTAGCTGACTGGTCCACCATTTCATTGCCTGCAATTCCTTGATGACTGGGAATCCAACAAAATATTACTATTTTATTCTGGCTCTTTAGCCAATTAAGTCTTGATAAAACAATTTTCACCATGGTGTCTTTAGTGAAGGGGTTTTTCAGTGCCTGTAGAGAGCTGAGTGAATCACAACATATGAGGTATGATTGGTGGATAATAAATTCAATATAAAGTAGTGCCTGTAGAATTTCGTGAAGCTCTGAGCAATTAATGCGAAATTTCGTACTTTTAAAAAATTTGTGCATATTTACGCGAAGCATTTCTTTCGGAAAATTTATTATCGGCATTTCGCAAGTAGTTCTTCTGCAGATTTTGCTCGTCGAACTCTCTGGTTGCGCGACTAAATCAATTGTTATTTAGAAGGGTGCGATTGTTACAATAACGTGGACTTAAAACTCTCGCATGCCCCGCAGCAGCTCGACTTTTAAGCAAAACTCATCATTAATTCAAGCCGCTGAAAGAACCGTTTTTTATCGCTCGACTTTAACGTTTTAAAACTAAATTACAACCGTGTAAAAACGTAAAAAGAGATAAAAAAACCACGAGCAGCAAAACGAGAGGATGAGAAAACCGCGCCGAAAACATCAGCCAACGTAATTACTAAGTTCATATCTTTTGCCAACATTTCCGGGTAATTCTTCAAAGTATATTAAAAATTAATTTTAAATAAACCCTTAAATAAATCAGCGTTAAGTTTGTTAAACATATTTAAATGTTGAATTTGATTTACATATTCTTAATCTTCGTTTGCAACGATCTATTTCAAATTCGTTGGTATTCTATTTAAGCAAATGTAACTACTTAAAAAAAAAGTCAAACGTCCAGTAAGATTTTTAATAAAATTATTACGAAATGGGTGGTACATATGACTTAAAAATAAATAAACTTTTAAACTAAAATGCTAAAAAACAACGAAGTTATTCAATAATAAATAGGTCTGCCGTGGTTTCTTATGTACTCTTTGAAGCATACTTAAAGTCAAATTATTTATGGTATCCAGTCATTCTAGGCTTCAAAAAATCGTAACTAGATTATTTGATGGTTAAGAAAAATTGCCCAATCGTTTGTCGATCATATAGCACACATGTTCTTCTTCTTCTTCTAGTGCCTATTCGTTTCGAATATTGGCGATCATCCTAGCTATGATGACTTTGTTGACTGCTGCTTTAAACAGTTCTGTGATTGTTTTTAATTACCATGTCCTTAGGTTCTTGAGCAATGATATCCTTCTTCTTCCAGGCCCTCTCTTTTCAAACACTTTTCTTAGGAGGATGGATTTTAAGAGTTTGTATTTGTTGTCATTTCTCATTATATGTCCAATATATACCAAATTTTCTTCTCTTAGTCGTTTTCATCACCTCTTTTTCCTTCCCCATTCTTTCCAGTATTGTTTCGTTGGTCACTCTATCTACCCATGATATTCTAAGGATCCTTTTGTACAGCCACATCTCGAAGGCTTCGAGCTTCCTTTGTGTCGCTTCGATCAATGTCCAGGATTCCATGCCATAGTACAATATGGAGTACACATAGCAGCGCAGGAGTTTTACTTTGATATCTAATTTAAGGTTATGGCTTTTAAAGAGCTTAGACATTTTAATGAAGGCATCTCTTGCTTTTTCTATTCTACATCTGATCTCTCGTGAGTGGTCCCACTGTTCGTTTATTAAGGTTCCCAGGTAGACAAGTTTGGATACCCGTTCTATTGGTATATTTTTAATAAATAGTTGGCATTTTCTTTCTTCTCTTTACTTATGACCAAAAATTTCGTTTCGTTGATGTTCATTTTTAGCCCATATCTTTCACTTACTTCATTCACTTTGTTCTTTAGTTGTTGTAGACCTTCTATACTATCTGCAAATATGACGGTATCATCTGCATATTATTCATCCGTTCACCGTTGACAAGAATACCATTATCATCGTTTTCCAGAGCCTCTCTAAATATCTCTTCTGAATACAGATTGAATATCAGAGTTGAGATGATACACTATTGTCGTACGCCCCACAGAATGTTAACTGCCTCTGTTGTTTCATCTCAAGAGTTGATTTTTATGGTGGCTGTCTGGTTCCAGTACAGGTTTTGTATAATTCTGAGATCTTTATCATCCATTACGGTGCCTTTCAGCACTTGTATCATCTTCTGGTGTTGGACTTTGCCAAAAGCCTTTTGGTAGTCCACAAAGCAGGTATAAATGTCGCAATTTATGTTCCTACACCGTTGAAATAATACTTGTATACTGAACAAGTTTAATAGTGACATTTCCAATAATGTAAGCACATATACAAAAGAGGAGGAAGGGAGATGAAATATAAAAACTATTAAAAACACCGATATTAGTGTCGAATTCATAGTTTTTGGGGTTGCTAAGTTTGATAGTTACATTCCCAATTTTGTTAGCACCCCTACGAAAGAAGTGGTAAAGAAATCAAATATAAAAACTATTAAGAACGCAGATATAAGTGTCGAATTTATAAATATCGGGGTCGCTAAGTTTGATAGCGATATTTTACAGAGCAGTCAAGCCAAAGTTCGGGCAGGACAACGTCTGCCGTGTCTGCTAGTTTAATATATGTCAATAATAACACAAAACTTAAATTTTTACCAAACTAATTAAATGTTCGAATTCACCTCCGCTAAACTCTACACAATGATACAATCTATTTTCAAAGACTTTTTGAACATTTGCAAATACCTATGGTATCACTTTCCAGGGCGTTGGATTGACAGAAGGGGTATAATAGAGTGGCCGGCCAGATCACTGAATCTCTCGCCATTGGATTTCTTTTTGTAGGGACACCTAAAATCAAAAATATATTTCACTCCGCCCGTAGATCTTGCAGAGTTGCGACAGAGAATGGAGACAGAATTCCGATTACTGGCAACGGAGTTTTTTTGCAAATGTTGGAAAAGTCTTTGAAAATAGATTGTGTCATTGTATGGATGTCAGCGAAGGTCATTTAATTCGTAAATTTGGTAAAAGTTTTTGTGTTATTACTGATATGCAACTAATAAATTAGTTAAATCCAAAATATCTTCAGTTATTTTAAAAATTAAAAAAAGAATACGACGTTGTGCGGAGAATTGAATTAGCTTGCAAATGATGTGTCACTCGACCACACTTGCAAGATAAAAAAAATTGCGTATTGATGCGGGACTGCAGGGGGTTGCATATTTGAGCATAAACTATGTAAAACTCTTGGTTTTGGAGTTTCTGGAGGGCGTCAAGTTTTCGTTGGATCACTTATAAACTTTTTTGTATTTAAAAGTATGTAAAAGATAGTGATAAGTTTTTGTTTAAATCAAGCTTAAATATCGTGTGTATGATTCGCTATATTTTTCATTTTAACAATTTTTGCTATATTTTGAGTTAGTAAAATTTTCGTATTATTTTGAGTAAGTGAAATGCTGCTGCGCTACTTTATATTAGTTTTTATAATGAAAAAAAACTATTTCTGTTGTAATATTAATTTAAAATAATGCATTTAAATTGATTGGCGATAAAATGTGAACATAAAATCTTTGTACAGTAATGGTCGAGTATATAGAAGCAATTTGCTTAAGTGACAATAATTTTGTTATTATATTTAAACTTTTAATATTAATTTGTTAGTAAAGCAATGTTAAAGTTTTTAACAAAGCAACATTGAAATTAGTTTATGTAGGAAAACTTTGTCCAATTTCACCTCGACACACTTTCCAAACTTACAAAAGTTATTTCTTTTCGTTACAAATGTTTTTTTTAGTAAAATAAAAAAATAAATTAGTTTTAAAATTTATATAAAATAAATGTCATTTCTGAGAACATTAAAAAATTGTTTATTGAGAGAAATAGAAATAGAAATAGAAATAGAAAAGCAAATTAATGGAGAGCAACTCGAGAATCACTCCGGGATACTGAGTGAAACAAAAAACCACCAAATTCTCGGGATGATTCCTGACTTGCTAGCCACAAAAATACAAGTAGAAAAGTCGTTTAAAGTCCTCTCCGAAGAGGGACGAATGGGTGAGGGGACAAATCCTCTAACCCAAAGACTGCATACGTAATATACATAGGTGGCTCAAAAACCCCAGATGAAGTTGGGGCCGGTGTTTTCAGCAGGAAACCAAAGATTGAAATATCTACCAGTCTTGGCTAGTATGCTACAATCTTTCAGGCTGAAATATTCGCTATCGAATTGTATGCAAGAGAGTTGACCAACAGACCTCTAGCAAACAAAAACATAAGTATAATATCAGACATTCAGGCTGCTTTAAAAGTACTGAGCTCCAACAATATAAATTCTAAACTTGTATTGAATTGCAACGAATCCTTAGAGTACCTTGGTGCGAACAACAGGGGACTCTACTGTGGGTACCTGGGCACCAGAGGGTGGAAGAAAACGAAAAAGCCGACACCCTTGCAAAACATTGGGCCGAATCTGCGTTCACTGGACCAGAACCGGTTTTTGGAGTCACCACAAGTGCCGCCAAATCAATGATTTCGGACTGGGTGGAGAGAAAAATACTCACGTACTGGTCCGACATAACAGGGTTAACCCACTTGAAGGCGTTTCTACCGCTTTAACCTTTGAGAAACACAACTAAGCAGATCCTAGAATGGAGCAGAAATGACTTGCTTATTCTAACAGGACTGCTTACAGGACACTGTCGTCTAAGATACCACCTCAGAAAGATAGGTCTAAACCAACAAACGGACTGTCGGTTCTGCTGCGTGGAAGACGAAACTGCTGAACATATACTATGGTTATGCCCCGGCCTGGGAAGAATAAGGTTCAACATATTTAGATACACCAACCTAGAACCTACCGATTTGAAAAAAATCTCACCCTATACAACTATGAACTTTGTGAGAAGGGCTGGATTGTGCGGTGAACTGTGACCTCTAGGGGTGAGCCACAAAAGACCTACTTAGGGTCGCGGTGGAAGGGCGACCACGCCCCACTCACATTATACCTAACCTAACCTAACCTAATGGTCGAGAATATAGGAGCAAGTTGCTTAAGTTACAATAATTTTGTTATTAATATATTTAAATTTTTAATATAAATTTGTTAGTAAAGCAATGTTAAATAAGTTCTTAACAAAGCAACATTTAAATTAGTTTATGTAGGAAAACTTTGTCAAATTTCACCTCGACACACTCTCTAAACTTACAAAAATTATTTTTTTTCGTTACAAATGTTTTTTTTAGTTTAATGACAAAATAAATTAGTTTTAAAATTTATTTAAAATAAATGTCATTTTTGAGAACATTAAAAAATTGTTTATTAGGAAAAATAGTTTGTCTTTAACTTATTTTTAATGATATTTGACTAAATATATTAATTAGGAATATTTAAAATTTCATTAATTTCTGATTTACGTTTCAGAAATTAAAAACGATTTAAATAATTGAACTTAAAAGGCCCATAACGAATACTTTAAATAAAAAAATTAATGTTTTAAGTTTTACTTTAATTGAAAAGTTGTGAACATTTTAAAATGCAGCACTTAATCCGATTCTGTTCTTATTCCTTTTCATCGTTTTTGGTTTTTCAGAGCAACGATTAATTTTAATTACTTACCGGTCCAAATTGCTCGAAATAACTTTTCACATCTTCTAATGTTGTAGGTGCGGATAAACCGCCTACGAAAATTTTTTTCGTCCTGGTTACCATCTGAAACAAAAACAATGCGTTAACGTTTATGATAATTGCTTATTATTAAGTTTAAATACCTAAATAAATATGTTTCTATATTTGTTGGCATTTGAATGGTTTTTTATTGTGAATTTAATATTGATGCACTGTTGGAATTTTTCACTTGACATTTTTCAACGCCACGCTTGTCTTTGTCTTTTTTTATTTCTTACCTTAATCATTAAAACTTTTGTTTTGTTCAAAATCTGACTCATTAAAAAATATTACAACAAATCTTTATTGACAAATCTCGTACTTCAAAAAATATATAGATCAATACAACTTGTTTAAGGTTAAAATTGGCAATGTTTCGTTAAAAAATATTTATTTTAAAAAAAGTTAAGGCAAGAAAATTTGTCTTATAATTAACTTACTTGCAACTGATGATTTTTTAATATTGATATCAAACCTAGAGTTTCTTTTTAATAGGAGAAGTCTACCATAAACGTATGTCCGACGAATTCTAAAAGACCCAGTATATATCGTGTATATAAACGTGAGGATTAGTATTTTATAATATTACACAGACTTGTGAAATTTTTTTTGGTAATTATTTTAAATTGGGGGGTCCACCATGGTGAACTTTTAATGTTAATATTTTTTTTCTAATACTAGCGGACTTGGCAGACGTTGTTTTGCCCGAACGTAGACTTGCCTGCTTTGGGAATATCACTATCAAACTCAGCGACCCCAAAACTATTAATTCGACTCCAATATTAGCGGTTTTAATAGTTTTAGTTATTTTTTTTACTAAAACCACCCCTGTTATGTATAAAGCAACTTCTAAAAATTTCATCCCAATTAGTCCAGCCGTTTGGGAGTTTTTAAAAGACATACATAGATACAAATTTTTTTTCATTTATATATATATATATATATATATATATATATATATATATATATATATATATATATATATGGGAATAATGTATTACTGATTTTTTAAAATCAGCTAATTCTGCTGTATGTCACCTATATTACATCTGATACATAATCGTGTATAATACCCCATTTCGGATAACAATATGCAGATGCGTGTTAAGTAAGAAAAGGAACTATTAGATTTATCCATCCGAAGCAACCACCTATGGACCGGTTTCTGGGTATGGTGCCCCTCATTAGCATGGGGTAGGTCTGCCTCGACTGGACACATCAACAGCTTCGACTCCTACCAAGTATACACGAAGTGCTACGTGAAAAGCGCCTATGATGTATTTTTTAAATGCTACGTGACTAAACAAGCAAATTAAAAATAAAATTTCAATATTATTATGTCGATAAATTTTTAAATTTATATATCTGTTTTTATTAATCAAAAAAAAGTATTTAGGTATTTTAATAATTTTTTGAATTATAATTAAAAAGTAATAATAATAGTTATTATGAATATTATGGTATTTTGGGGTGGTTTTTTTATACTAAAATTGGAACGATACGAAGAGATAAGCATGTCCCCAGCGCAAGGATGACACATTAAAATAAACTGCTAGAAACGCAACAACATATTAAATCACTCGAATTGCTAAAATAAATTAATTTTGATAATTTTTTATGGGCATTGGTTTTATAAAAAGAAGAAACACGTTCGGATACTTTAAATGTAAATAAGCTTTAATATTTTTTTAAAAGTTAAAAATTAAAATTATTTCTAAGAGTTACTAACAAAATTGTATTGTTGAAAAAAAAATGTTGCGCGTGTTGTTTTTTCTAATTTGGATCATAGCATTTATGCGCGTAGGCATACATCTAATAAAATTTTGAATAAAATCTTGAAGGAATTGGTCCCACGCTGTGACAATTGTATTTTTAAGTTCCCTCAGGTTTCTAGGTGCTGGTATTTAATGTTTAACATTTTTCTTAAGGTGATCTTAATTATGCTTGATCAGATTCAGATTCGGGCTTTTTTATCGCAACTGCATAACATGTATACCAACTTGATTAAAATAATTAAGTACCTCCCCAGCTATGTGAAGTCGAGCTTTGTCTTGCTTAAACAGGAAATTTGTTTCCAACAAAGGACTGAAAGGAATCACAAGTTCTATTACAATATTCTTAAGATAGTAATTAGCATTAATGGATCTTGTACGGATAGATACTAGTTCTGTAATAGCGTCAAAGCATATATTACCCCAGAATATAACAGAGCCACCGCCGAATGAAATATTTCTTCTTCTTCTTCTTTAGGTGCCCTGTCCTCCTCGGACGTTGGCAATCATCAGCGCTATCTGAACCTTGTCTACAGCTCGGCGGAACAATGTGGTAGTGCTCACTCCATACCATTGTCTTAAGTTTTTTAGCCAGGATATCTTTCTTCTACCCGGGCCTCTTCGTCCTTCGATCTTCCCTTCTATAATAAGCTTTAAAAGTCGATACTTGTCATTTCTTAAGATGTGACCAAAATACTCCAGTTTGCGCTTTTTTAGTGTAAACAGAACTTCCAGCTGCTTGTCGAGTCGTTGAAGTACCTCGGTGTTACGCACTCTTTCTACCCAGGAGATTCTTAATAGCCTTCTGTACGTCCACATTTCAAAGGCCTCCAATTTTTTGCACATCGCATCTGTCAAAGTCCAAGCTTCCATTCCATAAAACAGTATGCTAAACACGTAACAGCGAAGCACTCGGACGCGCAGAGGCAAGCTTAAATTTCTGCTGCAAAGTACTTTACGCATTTTCAGGAACGAAGCACGAGCTTGTTCTATTCTGGCACGAATCTCCTGCATGCTGTCCCACTTCTCATTTAGTTGACACCCAAGATATTTAAAAGTTTCTACTCGCTCAATTCGTTGACCGTTAATTGTCAGGTGTCCGTCCACGTTGTTTGATTTGCTAACTGCTAGCCACTTTGTCTTTCTCACGTTCAGGCTAAGTCCGGCCTCTGAACTTGCAGCCGTCACGCGGCTTACCAGCTCCTGCAGTCCTTCCAGTGAGTCGGCAACAAGAACCGTGTCATCCGCATACCTCAGATTGTTGATATTAATCCCATTGACAGATATCCCCTCGTCACATTCATCCAACGCCTCTTGAAATATCCTGTCGGAATACAAATTAAATAACAGTGGTGATAAAATGCATCCTTGACGAACGCCTCTCAGGATTTTGATCTCGTCGGACGCGGTGTTATCGATTCTTATTTGAGCACTTTGGTTCCAGTAAATGTTGGCTATTATTCTAAGGTCTCGTTGTTCCAGTCCTATTTCTTTAAGAATGTTGATCAGTTTTTCGTGCTTTACTTTATCAAAGGCTTTTTCGTAATCGATGAAACATGCGTAAACGGTCACCGACATGTCCCGGCACCTTTGGATAAGAACCTGTATGCTAAATAGTGCCTCCCTTGTTCCAAAGCCATTGCGAAAACCAAACTGAGAGTCCCCCATCATTGTCTCGCACTTCGCATATATTCTTTTGTGTATTATTTTCAAGAAGAGTTTAAGCACATGGTTTATCAGGCTAATAAGACGATAATCACCGCAGTTCTTGGTCTTCGCGTTTTTGGGGAGCGGGACAAAAGTAGATTTTAACCAATCAGAAGGTATACTGCCGTTTCGGTAAATAAGATTGAATAGCTTTACCAGCGTGTTCAGTGATTCTTCGTTTTGCAGTATTTTTAGAACTTCTATATAGACGTCATCAGGACCACTAGCTTTCCCATTTTTTTAAATTGACAGCGCATTCTGAACTTCTGCCTTCGTTATGTCCAAGCCTTGGCCTTGATTAAAGAATTCTTTCTGAAGTTCTGGCCGGGTATCGTGAAATAGGTGCTCGATGTAGTCGCACCATTCCGTCAGTTTTTCTGAAGTATCCAGTATCAGCCTGCCCTGTGCGTTCTGTAAAGTCGTCGCGTTTCTATTTCTGCAGATACCTGCTGCCTCTTTTATCTTCTTGTGCATGTTGAAGGTATCGTGTTTTGCTTCCATTGCTTCTATCTCTTGGCATTGCTCGTAAAACCATTTCTCTTTTGCTTCTCTTATCTTGTTTTTGATTATGCGGTTTTGCGCCCGGTATTCGTTGCTCTTGCCTTTGAGTGTCCGTCTTTTTTCCATAAGATCAAGGATTTCCTCTGACATCCATGGTTTCTTCTTGTGGTTTTGTTGAGGTTTAAGTATTTTGGTGGTACTTTCTGTGATGGTATTTTTTATATTGGACCACAATTCATCAGTCTCGGCTGCCTCCGTTATGGGTATCGCATCAAGTCTGGAATTCAGTTCATGTTTCAGTTTACTCATTATATTTATGTCCTTTAGCCTTGAAACATCTGGCTTATTATGTCTGGGTCTTTGCAAACATCTTTTGAGTGTAAGTCTTGCTGCTGCAACAACTGGATTTTGGTCTGAAATAAAATATTTACAAAAGATATTACAGGGAGCAAACCTCTCTTCTGGTCTTTACCAGACGACCATCTGGATGTTTTAGGTTAACCCTAGTTTCATCTATAAATATTTTTTTTTGCAAGAGAGGCCTTTAGAAACGATTTTAGCCTTTCCGCGTTTTTTATGAAGTTAATGATAAAGGGATGCTTTTTTTTTAATATTGTGGTATTTTAAAGTATCATTTTATAAAAAAAATGGTTTTTGTTACGTAATGAAATTCGACGTCATTTACATATTTGCATTATACCAATTGCATCGACTGAAATGTTTCGAGTTTTCCGTTTTTTTTATGGCAGCAATCTAAATAGGTAATGTAACGGCGCTCTCATGAATTTTGACAGCGTTTAGCGTATTTATTATGTTACGAATTAATTCAGTTGTTTTGTTTTTATTGGCAAATACAGTATCCCATTTGCACTCACCAATCATAATAGTTTTTTTCGTTTTTTTGTAACAAACGCGTGTTATAGACCAGTCGTTGAAATAACAATTTCTAGATAATGTTGGAAAGGTAATGTAGGAAACCTACTTTAATTATAAATACTAGGATTTTAATGTTACAATAGTTTTATTTAACTAAAACGAACTCTTGGAAGGTGGGCAAGATCTTTACCCGATACAAAACTAACTAAAAATTATTTACAGAAAATATTCTAATATAAATATAAAGCATAGCTTGCAGATATTGTGAAGAATTTTAATAAATTCTTTTCCGTTAGCAATTGCATGTTTTACTACTTTGTTAAAAATTTCAAAAAAAAATTTACTAGACATATTTAAACTTTTGGTTTGGATTAAGTGAATTGTTTGTTTAAACATTATTTTTTAGTCACATATATTATCCCCATTAGTTAATTAATAAATATGAATAAATATTTTAATTCATACCGTGACAATTAACTAAGTGCAATGATATTTTTATGTGATTGAGTAAAATGATTTAAACGCCAAAAATTCATAAAGGAATTTACAGATTAATTGTTTTGAAATTTTATTTTTATGTGAATACATCTTTTATTTTAAACACCATTACAAAAGAGAAAATGGATAAAAATAATAATCTTAGGCTATTTGCAAAATATGTTGCTGACAAATATTTTCCAATATCCAAAATTTTTTACAAACAATGTTGTAAACAATTAACAAATTTTGTTTTGCAATACGCACAACTCTACATAATTGTAGATTGTAGATTTTAGGGTGGGTCGTGAAGGCCATGCTGCCTCTCAAGCACTTCGACCTATCAGATTTTTTGTGCATAACCCTTAATCTATTCGAGGACCAGGATTCCGAAACTTCGAGTTAAGTTTATCAGTTTCCTGGGGGCTAAGTTTCTGATATCGAATGGCTTTAGGTAGGCCCCTTCCAGAAACTTGAGCCTCTTGCAGAAAAGCGCTGGGCATTCGCAAAGCAAATGTTCTGCAGTTTCAGCGAAGTTCTCGCAGTAGCGGCAACTATCACTCTCTGTTTTGCCCATCTTTTTCAGGTGGTACCTTAGAGGGTAGTGTCTAGTAAGGAGTCCCGTCACCAGTTTAAAGTCTTTTTTGTCCAACTCGAGAAGCTGTTTAGCTTTCCTTGGCGAAAGACTTACTAGCCTTTTCGCTTGCCTTTGTCCTGGCACTTTATGCCAGTGAGATTTCATTTCATCTGTTTTGCAACGTCGAACCTTTTTTTTTAAGTGGGCTTTGGAAAGTCCACAAAAGGGTTCTGGGCTGGAAAATTTTGTATTTGCCCCTTCTATGGCAAGGCAATCTGCTTCTTCGTTGCCTTTAACTCCCTTGTGACCTGGAACCCACATCAAAGTAACCTGATTGTTTGCTGCCAGTTGTCTTAGGGACTGTTTACAGTCCCAGGTTAGCTTAGACTAATAAGTGTATGACACAAGAGCTTTTAGTGCTGCTTGGCTATCTGATAAAATATAGATTTCTACCCTTCGGGAGTTTCTTTCGATGTACTCCTGGGCACATGTCTCTATGGCATGTAATTCTGCCTGAAAGATGGTTGGGGTGTATTCTCATTGTAAGTACTCACTGTAAAATCGGAGAGCTAGAGATAAAGTTACCAAATCCCTATAGTTGCAAAAATTATATCATACTTAGTGTATATATTAACAATTTAAAAAAAGCATATCATATAACATTTAATCCAAAAAAGTTCAGCTAAGAATCAATTAAAACTGCTGTAAAACACAGTTTAAAAATTTGGCTTTTTCAATTTTTTTTGCGATAAAGAAAAGCACCAGTAAATGTTAGCGGATTATATAAATGTAAAACCTCAAGTTCAATTTTACTGGAAGAAGAAGACAGATTCTAAAAAAATGAAAAATGACGTGGATACTTTGGATGCCAAATATTTTTGTGTTGCCTTGTTTAATATCTTTTGCGTGGTACTATAATAAAATTTAAGATGCACTAACCATTTATTTTCCTTTTTCTAATTAATAAAAACTTTGTTTAAAAAAAAGGTACTTTTATGTACAGGTTGGGCCATAAATCAATTGTCACTAGAAATCCTAGTGCTTTGTTTTTGTCAAGCATAGTGGTAGACAGCTGACACTAAAAGTTTATGGTTATGTTGTTTGTTATTAGCTAAGAACAATCAATAATTCAGCGAAGCAAGAAATAAGTAAAGGTGTCGCAATTAATGTAGTCAGTTGTAACTAGTAGGCAGTTACCATAAGTAAGTTGACACTAGCAGTCTAAAGTTGTTATTAAAGGGTAATAAAAAAAAGTTAACTACATAATAGTGTGTGTTTGCTTTAAAAACATAAAGAAAACATGTCTGTCCATAAATACAGTAATGTTTGTGATTTGTACGCGTAACGTTTTCTAACATCGGAGTTTTATCTCAACAAGAAATTTACAAATATAAAATTAAAAAAGACTGAGTCAGTGGTGAATTTACTTGCAAGGATTCTAAAGTCTGTTTAAAGGAGAGAATCATAAAATTGCCGCGCAATCTTTTGTGCAATCACCGACTAAATCTTAAGGAAAAGCGCCCAAGAAGTATAAAATAGCAAGAACAAGCCTACAAAGTATTTAGAATAGTCTGTAATTGAGACCATATAGGTCGACTTTACTTCAAAGTCTAAATGAAGATGATACGGACAAAAGCCTGTACCAACTATTACAAAACCATTTCCACACCCTCCTGGCGTGGGTAAATGGTTGGGGTGTATTCTCATTGTAAGTACTCACTGTAAAATCGGAGAGCTAGAGATGAAGTTACCAAATCCCTATACAGATTTTATCAGATACAGATTCTCCCCTAGACAGATTTTAAAAAAATGAAAAATGACGGATGCCAAATATTTTTGTGTTGCCTTGTTTAATATCTTTTGCGTGGGTAAACGAAGGACTAATCAGGTCTCATTTTTAAACAGTTGTGTCAATTATTTAAGGAACCATATGCTTCAAGAAGTGTTGTTAGAAGAAAGAGTCAATATGGCAACAGGACAGCACCTCGGAAATATAAAGGTAATGCAAAAGACGTTCTTAATGAAAACTAACATTAATGGACACGGAGAAGTGGTACCATTAATTGGCCTCCACGATCCTCGGATATCACACCCATATACTTTTGTAGTCTGAAGTATCTCAAAAAAATTATTTCGTCAAGATTCGGATATTGACCATACACAAATCCAATCAGAATTTGAAGACCCGCAGTCCCGAAAGATTTGCGACAAAATTTGTAAATCAGCATGGACAACATTTTTATCATCCTTTTTAGGTTTATTAATCTCTATTCTATTTGTGTGTTAATAATAAAATTGTTGACAGCAAATTTGTATTTTTGACAACTGACTGACACCCTGTATTGAGACTTTGTAAAATATTCATCGTAAAAAATATAAAAAACTATATTATATTAAATAAAAATTAGCCATTAATAAATGTAAGCGTATTAACAAAAAAAGTTCTTTAATATTTTTTGTATGATTATAAAGCTTGCTCGAACTGGTCTAACGCCATAAACGTTTTTCGGTTTTTGTATTCAACACGGATCGTTTGATCGGTAACAATTTGTCATAAAATGTACACAATGAATGCTATAAACACATTACACAATAAAGGTTTGGAATATTGTTGCATTTTAATGAAACCACTTTGATGTAGTCCTATATTGAAAATATTCGATGGACGTTGGTTTCTGAAAAAATATTATTAAACCAGTCGAACATTAAGGAATAATTAATAATATACAAAATGTGAGGTTTAGTTTGTAAAATGAAAAGTGTTTGGCAAGGGAAATGTATTTTTTTTAAATTTAAATTATTTTATCATAACTAATATAATCTCCTGTACTTTAGACAGCTTAAATCCTGCAAACATAGAATTGGTAGGAAGAGCTGTTGTAGCCTAATCTCACTCTGGAATTAAAGAACATAAACTCACTCTGTTCCTTTTGTCCTATTCTCTGCAAATAACTCTGACAATATAAGATCTGAAGTCTACCATCTTTATAATCGTACCAAAACTCCATTTATTGTTGGTTTAAAGATGAAGCTGAGTAATCACCTTTTGGTTTACTTATAATTCTGGGCAATACATTATTAGAAGCTCCATTACCTGACACTTAATCGTTGAACTTACCCTAATGCCTTAACCTTTAAGAATAAAATACCTTTTGAAACCGGGGGTAAGCTAAGAACAAACACCTAACTACAAGCAATACTAAACATTAGATTAGATCAGATTAGATGGGAGGCTTTTTGTAAGGTTAACGGGGTGAACATCAACAGCATCAGATACGCCGACGATACTGTCTTGATAGCAGACTCGGATCTGGGCTAACAGCGACTCCTCAATGGTGTCCACATGGCTTTCGAAGCATCCGGCATAAAAATAAACATAAAGAAACCAAGGTTATGACCATCAAAAGATCTAAGAATGTCTCACTGCCAATATAGTTAAACGGCGACGTCCTGGAACAGGTGGATAGGTTTCGATATTTGGGATGTTGGATGGACTGCAAGTTGGACCCGAACACGGAAATAAGATGTAGAATAGAACAAGCCAGAAATTGCTTCGTGCGACTTAAAAAGCTGCCATGCGACTCACGACTCAACCCGGGCCTGCACTTGAGACTCTCAAAGTGCTACGTTTGGTCTACCCTCTTATATGGAGCAGAAACATGGACACTTAAAGCACAAACCATCAATAAATTAAAAGCCTTTGAGATGTGGACGTACCGTAAAATGCTCAAAATAACATTGACATCGCACACCACAAATGAAAAGGTTCTTCGCAGGCTGGGGATAGAGCGTGAGATGTTTAAACTCGTAAAGATAAGGAAAACAGCGTATCTAGGTTACATTCTGAGAAATTCCAAATACCGTTACACCTAACGGAAAAATCAAAGGCAAACGTAGATGAGAAACATACGTCAATGGACTGGCCTGGACTTAGAAGAACTTATAAGAGCAGCCGAAGACCGAGAAGAGTTTGCGACTGTGATATCCAACCTCCACTGATGGATATGGCACATTAAGAAGACACTTCGACTTAATGCAGTCTATTGTGTCCTTCCTGTGGTTAAAGCTCCCTCTTTAGCCCCAGTTGTTTTACAATCAATCGGGGGTCTTGATATAGCTCTTTGGCTCAGGTTTTTCTATTCCTTATCAGTCCCTCGTAGTGGCATATAATACGTGCTTTGTCGTATCTTATTCCTTAAGTCAGAAACGGCATTCACTGTTATCAGCCCCTCCTAACAAAAAGGTATTGCAGATTTGACAATGTCCTGTTAGCAGATTCACTAAAACTGTTAGTCCAGTACGGCTAAGATAAAAGCTTGGTCGGTTGCGAGTGTTCTTTTTTAAAAAATTTCAAGTGCCTTTAACATTACCTAAATCCTACCACTCCTAATACAAATATTCCTAATTGAAATAAACATTTGAATTTGTAAGCATGAAGCATGCCTTGGCTTGCAATTAAAAAAACTCTCGTTTCACTGTTTCAACAGAAATGGTATCAATGATCTCTTGTACATCTTCGATACTTTTTAGCAACGTTTTCGTAACGAATGTTAAAGACAAACTTATCGTTTTACCCCTTCGGTCGTAAAAATGTTTAAGTTCGTAAATTTTTAGAATTTTGTATTTTAAAAAAGATAAACTCGACCCTCGTTAAGTCTTTCTATAATCCTTGAATTGCAATTTTGAATGGTAGCGCCCCCTTAAAGTTTCCCAAATATTCTGACCTCCGTGCGCAACTTACTGGTCCCGAAAATTTTCTTGAAAGTTTCTAAAAGCATTGTTGATTGATTTGTTGTGGGGATGTCAATATACTACGACCTAAAATATTTGTTGCGTGATCTTTTGCTGCACAGCCGTTCGGGATGTCTTAAACGAAACAGTTCCTCCGATTCTGGTTTTTGGGAAGTTCACGATATTAAATGGCTTCAGGTTAGATTAAACTTCCACTTTTATGTAATATGTCTCAAGTAACGCGTCTTCGGTTTTGCAAGGTCTTCTTCTCTAGGTGCCGTCTCCGCTTCGAAGGTTGGCAATCATCATAGCAATTCTTATTTTTGAGACCGCAACTCTAAATAGTTCATTATTACTGCATCCAAACCAATTCCTAAGGTTCTTCATACATGAATTTCGTCTTCTTCCTATAGATCTCTTGCCTTGGATTTTTCACTGCATAATTATTTGTAGCATTTGATATTTTTCTCATGACATGTCCCATGTCTCTCTTCCTCGCAAAATCTGCATTCTTTTTCCTCTACCAATCCAAATTTTTAAAGGTGCCACTCTAACCAGCAGTGCATTGTTGGCACTCCCGTTAGTATCCTGTGCAAATTTTTGATTTTGCTGGTGCTGGTGAACTCTGCTGGTTATAGTTTCTCATTAGTATAATTTTTTGTAAATTTATGCACATAATGTAGTATTATTAAAAATCTAATAAGTTAATATTACTAAAATTTGGGGGAAATTTTTTAAATCAATGTTACATATAATAAAAAATAAACAAAATTGGCAGTTTTTTTAACTGCCGACAAAAGTAAAAATTTAAAGCATGAACCTGTTTTTTTTTGGATATTCAAATTAATTATAAATAGTATTAAAAATTTAAATTTCATAATTTGTAAATTAAAATCATTGAATCATATATAACCTAACAAGGGTAGGCTTTCAGCTGTCAGACAGTTTTTTAATATTATTTTGACCTATGAAGGGTAGAGATTAAAACATTCTCTGTTTCAAAATGTCCCTAAAAGTGTATTAAATAAAGATGGCGTTACTGTATCAGAATACAGTTTTTAAAAAGAGCGCTCAAAGTTTTAAGCAAAAGGACAAAGAATGTAAATCATTCTTTATTTCTTATATATTTTTACGTTCACTTAAGCAAATTTTGACTGCATATTTATTGTTTTATTTAAAAATTATTACCTTTGATAAACTTCACTTCATTTAAAACAGCTAAGTTCAGATCTAACCTCACTTCTACCAGCGCCACCTTATATATTACATTTTTGTGGTAACTTTTTAAATAAAAGTCTCCTATAAGATTTTTCTTCCTATTTAGTTTACCATTCATATTAAAATCATTAAATAGCTAGTTAAATAAACCGAAGCTCCACAAATATTTTTAATCACGATCTTCCATGATCGTAATTTTTTTATAAATACACTACCGGTCTTTCCAAATAAATTATATAACATTACATTCTTGCGGTTGGGCCATTGTTATGGGCAACTATGTCACCTAGATCTTTTGATCCTCTGTGTTTTCAGGACATCAGAATTTCAGTCCACTGGTTTTGGTAAACCGCAGGATTTCTGTTGGCCCTGTCTCATTTAGATCACTTGGATTGATTATCATGCGGCCCTAGGTTTAATACCTGTACACCGCTAGCATCGGGCAGCAACACAGAAAATGTATGCTGCTCTCTTCCTCTTCGCCGCATAGTCGGCAGTTTTTCTCAGCTGCCAGCTTAAGTTTGAAGAGGTGCGCCCTTAGTGTGATGTGGCCAGCGAGCAGCAAGCGTGCTGCTTAGCCAACTTCGGTTTATCGTCCAGAGTGCGTCTGCCCTCTTCTGGAGAGGTTTTTTCATCAGATGTCTTGATTTTCTGCAGCCTGTATTTGCATTCCACTGAGCAATAAGTTCTTGCTCAAGGATTAGTTTCAATTCATGTTTCGATTTGGCAATTGGCAATCCGACCTGGTTTCAGCAAGGTCCCATTTTTTGCCAGTTCATCAGCTACCTCGTTGCCATTTATCCATGTGTGCCTAGGCACCCGTGTGCGAGTGACCTTATTTGCGGTCGCTAACTGAGTGAGGGCCTGCATGCTGTCCCACACCACTGATGATGTGTAGTGCAGCTCACTAGGGCCCTAATGGCCGCGCGACTGTCAGTAAGAATATCAATCTAACTGTTGGTCACTCTGTTCTCTGTCAGGTGCGTAGTACACCTGAGTGTGGCATAGAACTCTGCCTGAAAGACTAAGGCGTATTTACCCAGAGGTATGCTTTGTAGTTGCAGGATACTTCAAACACACCTTCCCCGTAGCGTCCCTGGTACCCTGATCCGTCAGTGAACAATCGTTTTACTCCTGGGCTGGTCAATGGTGTTTTTTTTAATCAATCTCTGGTTAGTATTTTTATTTTGTAATTTTTTCCTTTCAAGGTATTTTTCGGAATCTTGTCCGATTTTATTGTGAAGTGTGTTTGTGGAGGGCATTGATCTTGGTGTGACCAATCCCGTTTCTCCTCCACTCACCCTGACACTTTGGTCTATATGCAGTGTTGCTGGCTTCCAATAATATATAGTATATTAATATATAATAAGTTACTATTCTATTTTTTTCCCAAACAATATCTAAACGCGAAATTAAATACAATGCTTTTTAAATTCGACCAATGGATTATTATCTAATTAACTTGATTTTTTACTTATTTTATATAAATATGACTGGGTTGTAAAATTTTCATTCTGTGCTGTTGCTATTTTTACTATACACCAAGTTCTATTAAAAAAAATTTATAATGGTTAGGTAAAAATTCTTAGTGCGTTATGTAAAAAAATATTTTTTTTTTGGTGTGCGCATGTTGAATTTTTTTTTTACGAGATGTCGTCATCCTTGTTACTGCATTAATTATTGTTAACTTAAACAAAATCCAATGCACGTCATTGTTGATGTAGATGTTTTAAAGCAGTAATACCAACTACTAAAATATTCAGTTTGACCAACATACATCGTCGTGCGCATATTTTTGCAGTATATTTATATTTTTTGAGGCTATTATACAAAATTGCTTTTTTTACTGTTTTTAATTAAACAATAAAATACATTGCATGTTTTTAATTGTATTTCCTTACCTGATAAAGTAATAAAGTAATCGTGTTTGTCATTAAATTACAGCTCACTTGGAAAGCAATTAAAACAAACTCAGTTCCATCAATACTTGTCAAAGCTAAAAGTTTTGATGAGCAGTGACAGTGACTAACCAACTCCTCTTGACATTATTTTTAGCCGTGAATCAGGCATGTTTAAGTTTGATTTTGAAAATATCGAAAAAAAAAGTCTACTATCCTTCACACATTGGCAAAAGGAAAAGATCACTGCGTCAACTCCAGAATGAATATTGTGAATAAGTAAATATTCTGATTTGTTTTAGAATATTGTTCAGTGTAAACGTTTAACCTGTAATTTGTGTATTATTTTAAAATATTTTTTTTATATAGATATTTGTGTTAATAGGAAAAAAAGTGCCATTTTTTTTTCACAGGATGTAGTTTAGCGAAGGGTAATAAACATCCAAAGAAGGAAAAGGTACTTTACTTTCGTGTAATACATATAATTTTTCCTCCTACCCACTTATTAAACCTTTTATTTAGGAAATTTATTCACGGCACAAATAACGAATTTATTTATATATGCGATATAACTAAATATTAAAGTATTGTTTATTTACCAAATTTATCAATATATGCTATATAGTATTTGGAAATTCTAAATCACTCGAATCACTTTTTATACCTTATTCAAAAATTTAATTAAGTAGCGACTTTACACTTTTAAAGTCAATTGCAGTGTTTACTATCACTGAATCACAGCATACTATGATAGTTTTATTCTTAAGTCAAAAAACATGTAAGAATTTTAAATTTATAATCCTCATATTTACTGTCAGTGAGCCATTGAATACTATGATTTTCTTATTCCTAACTCAAAAAACGTATCTAAGAAATTAAATTTTTTATTTAAAAGCCTAATTTATAAGTAACATTTATGTTTTATTTTTACCAGAATACAGGATATACAAGATGTTTTAGAAATTACAGAAACAATAATAACATAATAGATTTACAGGTTTTATCATTTACAACAAACTTAAAATGAGGGGGACAAAAAAAACTTTCCTCCCTGAGAGAGAAAGAAAAATGTTTACTTTCCATGGGGGTAGGAGAAAAAATTATTTTCATATTTAAAATGGAAAGATTTTAAGAAAAAACGTTACTTTAAATTTTTTTATATGTAGCTGAGACGCTAGCAAATTGTGTAATGTGCACCAAATTTTGTTCTGTATTATAATATTACAGTAACCCTATACGTTAGTTTGACCTTATGTTTAAACTACTGCTATATTTCTAAAAGCTTGATTTGCTGCAAATGTAATGATTAAAAGGGTGACGAATAAACTGATGGACAGATATGAAATGTGCAAGCAAGATTAAAGAGAGGAAGGGGATGCATGAATCAGGTCTTTTCCTTATAAAGCATAGTCCAAGAATTCAAAGGGTCTACTGCGCTTTCGTGGACTTGCAAAAGGCCTATGACAGAGTGGTGAAAAATGAATTGTCAACATTATTTATGTATGGGGTAAGTGGTAGCTTAATACGACCGTTAAAATCACTTTACAAGGATTTCAGTGCTTGTCTCGGGATAAATGGAGCTTACACAAACTTTCTCAAATGCCTTCCTTGCGCCGATGATCTGGTCATATCAGCATTAAATTTGAAGGATTTGCAGACGATGGTTAATATTAGGCATGATGCCCTAAAAATCAAAGGTCTGAAAGTAAATGTAAGCAAGACGAAAGTAATGGTTTTTGAACGAAAAGAAAGCATATCTGCGAGGTGCTGTTTGAAAAAAGAAAAGTGGAATAAGTGAATAAGTTTGTATGCTTGGGTTCAAAGTTTGCTAGAGAAGAAAAGTATTAGGTAATAGAGCGAAGGTTAATAGCAGGTCAACAAAAGAATGGGTGGAGTACTGGTCTCTGCCCTCATGTATAGTAATAAATGTTGGTTTTGGCAAAAGAAGCATGAAAGTAAGATCAATGCTGCAAAGATGAGTAGTCTGAGAAGTTACTCCGATGAAAAAAGTAAAGTAAGAATAGTGTGCTAAGAGAACGCTGTGGTTTGGAAGAAGATAGAAATATATATAAAGAATTCCTTGGATGGTTTAAACATGTAGAGAATGAATGAAAGAAGATTGACGAAACAGATTTATAAGGCGAGTTAATGAAAACGTCGGTAGAGGCGGGCATTTCTTAATTGGCGAAATTTTTTTGAAAAAAGGCCTGGTCAAAAAACCAGCAACCAACAAGCTTGTATGAAAACGCTGATGAAAGTGAGCGAAGCAAAAGACGTATAAGTACCGTAGCAGGAGGATAGAGGTGGTCTCTAGTATTAGATTTTAAAATTTATTTTTTAGTACACCTATAGCTGTTACTTGTAATTTATTATTTTCTTGACTCATTAAATTTAGTTGTTTAATTTTTAATTTAACAAAATAAAAACAAGAGATTGTCAATTAACAAAAAACTTTGGCCAAGCCAACAGAGCCATTGAATTGTAAAGTAAATATTAAAACTCTTTCGCGCATAACTTAAATTTGTAAATTTTGGAACTAAATTATTATAAATTTTTAATATCTATGTTTCAAGAGCTTTTAAACGTTGTGTCGCATAATGTACTTTCTTATTTAAAAAAATTGAAGGAATTATTGTCCTATGAAGAGAGATCAACTACAGTTCAAAACTGGGTATACCGTAGCATGTTATGATTATTTTAAGAATCGACCTCTTCAAGTTTTTTTTTTTTAATTTATAAAATAGAGAAATTATTTCAAATTTATTATTGTTAAACAACTTGTGTCATTGGATTATAAATTTCTTATAGCAATTCAATCGATACAAGTTACACATCTCGAATAACAATTTTTATTTTCTCGTCAACGCGTCGGTCTCTTCGAGAAACTCTTAAGCTTTTGTCTTTCCAATACTGAAGCACGATTTATTTAAATACCAGTTTTATTTCAATGAATTACCTTTACACATTCCAATCAAGCAGGAGTATTTGCTTTTTTTAAACCGGGTTCTCTTTAATAATTACGTCAACGTCAGTTCTATCCTTTAATCAGCTTAAACAAGTTCGTAGCACGAAAGAATAGAGATAGAAAAAGAGAGAAATATAAAGAGAGAGAGAGAGAAATAGAAAACACTTTAAAAAAATATGTACAGGGTTATTTCCTATAAATTACCAATCTCTCATTAGGTATATTATTTATTATTGCGTGAGTCAAAAAAAGGTTTTACATAAAAATTATGTGATCAGGAATAAATTTTGTTAAAATGCTATTAAAAGTACAGTAGCGTGAAGAATTCAGGGACCTTATATTTTAAACTTAGAAGTCCGAGAATTATTGCCGGAGTGACTCGGTTAGATAAAGTGAAGAATAGTGAGATGAGGGAACGCTGTTGTGTAAAAGAAGATATGGTTACAAAGATAAATAAATAAATGCTTAGATGGTTTGGACACGTAAAAAGGATGGATAAGGGAAGATTGACAAAACAAATTTATAAGGCGAGTGTAAATGGACAAGTCGGTAGAGGTCGACCTCGGCGAACATATCTCGATCAGATCAACATTGTTTTGAAGAAAGGAAAGGTCAAGAGTACCAACAACCGACGAGCATGTATGAAAGCAATATTGAAATTGAAGGAAGCAAAAGATGTGTGTAAAAACCAACCAAATGTAAGGAAGTGGTCTCTGCCTACCCCTACGGGAAAAAGGCGTGACTATAAGTATGTATGTATGTAGTTTAATTGACCAAAATTTTTACCTATCCCCATAAAAAATCTAATAGTTTAGGATTAAGTGATCGCGCTGGTCTTTCTATCGATCTTTGCCTTCCTATTTACCGGTTTGATTGAGACGGTGCTCCATCATATTTGCTGGAACTTGAGGGTTTGGTGGATTAGGATATAAGATTGCCAAATTTTGCACGACAATATTTTAGAGCAATGCTAAATAATTATATTTATTTAAATTTACATCAATATAAAAGGGATCAATAACAGTTTTTAACTGTACCTGCCTAAAAATAAACCTTTTTAGGGTATTGCATATATTCTCTTTTATCCATTATTTTTTTTTAATTAATACTTTCCAAAAAGAACACTTAATTAATTTATGCTTACTTTCTCATCATTAAGAAACTGTATTAGTTGTAGTTTTTAGTGTGTTGTAGTAAATTAATTTATAAATAATAAAAGTTTTAATTTAGTAGAAAATATAAAGACCCTTAAATTAATGTATCTTAACTTTTCGTACAAAAATTTGAGCTTTTTAACTGTTATCCGAAGGTGGTTCAAAGTAGGGATGACATTTTTTCGTTGCAGAATGTCATTTCATAATCTTAAATAAACGTTCTATGGGTTTTTTTAATAAATATGCACAATAGTTAAAATCATAAATGTATTTTATTTGACTGTATATTGTAGAAGTCAAATCAAAAGAATTTTATACTGGTACGGCAAAAGTCACAAAAACCGATTTTTTTCACTGAGCATTTTTTTTCCTCTTCACAAGGCCGTGAAAGGCCTAAATGGCGTCGACCCCGATGGATTCTTTGCCACTGTGTTTGTCCGATGTCCCATCTGGTGCTGCCTACTAGACTGACTAATCTTCTAGTGGTGCTTATGGGGTTCATTAAAAAAAAAAAATGTGCTTAGCTGTTTCATCTTCCATGTCACACCATCGACACAGCCGGCTGTCTTGGTGGATTCCGATTCTGTGTAGGTTTTGACGTAGGTGACAGTGTCCATTAAAAAAAATCAAAATTTGTCTCATCTATTGTCTGCTTAATGATAGCAGATCGGAGGTGAGTTTTTTGTTCCATCCTGTTCCCCACCTTATTTCTTTTACACATCAACGACCTTTTGAAAACCACCACGAACCCCATTTACAGTTTCGCAGACGATAGCACACTTGTCTCAACTTTCACATACTATCGATCACTTTCGGTGAATGATACAAATAGACTCAGGCAGGAACAGGTTGATTCCATCAATGGAGATCTTAAAGCAATCGAGTGGGGAACCAACAATCTTGTTCAGTTCAACGCCCAAAAAACACAAAGTGCCACGTTTTCGAAGAAAGTAAATTTCTCAAATCATCCCATCACAATGTCCGGAAATACCCTTGAACCAAGTCCCTCCATCTCGATTTTGGAAGTCACGGTGTCCAATAATATGTCTTGGCATGACCATGTTGCTAACATCGCAAAGTCGGCAAGCCAGAGGCTAGGTTTTCTGTGGAAAGCCAGAAAGTTTTGTACTCCTGATCAACTGTTGACGACGTACAAGGCTCAAATCCGACCTCTACTGGAGTATTGCTCGCACATTTGGGGTTCAGCACCAAGGCATTCTCTTCGTCTTCTAGATTTCATTCAGAAAAGAGCCATTCGCTTGATAAACAGCTCAACTCTCACAGATACCCTTCACCCTCTAGAACATAGAAGAAGAGTTGCAGACCAGTCATTGCTCTACAGATATTTCCATGGCAGATGCTCCAGAGAAATAAAAACTCTTGTACCACCATTGGCCACATTTGGCCGAAGAACTCGGCACGCTGATCAGTCTCACCCATTTACTCTCAAAATTGACACTACTAGGACCAATCTTCATCAAGAATTCTTTTTTTACAGGGCTGCTACGGAATGGAATAAGCTTCCAAAATCAGTTTTTCCAGAGAACTATGACCTACAACTTTTAAAAAAGCGTGTCCACAATCATTTCCTTTCTATAATCCCTTCCCCTTCTAATAGTCGCAGTGCGGGCCGTCCGCGGCCCACACGATAGGTCTACATTTTTTGCGAGTATTTTCATAAAAAAAAAACTTTAGTGCGGACACTCCCGTAGGAAATGCCGCAGGCAGGTTCTGGTCCTAGAAGAGTGGCCGGGTACCCACTGAGTATGATCATTCCTAAATTTTCACGATTTTATGTTTCAAATATCAAACATTTTATACGAAAACAAGCATAAAATAATATTTACAAAGATAGCCAGCAACTGTAGAAAATTAAATACATACAGTGCACACAAGTCAATAATGAATAAAAATTATTAATCTGATGTGATCAAAATTTAAGTTTTATTTTTATGCGAACACAGCACGAAGTAATAAGTCGTAAGATTTTTAAGTATTTGTTAATTTTCTCATTGCTAATTTAACATGGTGCATTCGAAAACTTCATAAGCCTGCTCATAAGCTTTTAACAATAACACCCAGTACAATTATCGAGTATAAAATTTCATACAAAAATATCTTTTGAGTTTATACACTAATTAATTTATAAATGTTGGATGTACACTATTGATATAGAAATAACTATTAATCTCGAAAGTATTCTTGCGTTTTCCAGTTTAAATGCAAATAAAATACCATTTCCAGTGTAGACAGGTAGTTCCATTCAAAGTCTAGTCGAAGTTTAAGTGCACGCATTAATATACAACAATGGTATAATGAAAAATTGTATTCCAGGCATTTGAAATGGTCGGGTTGCCTCGTCTATATCAATAAATCAGTGAGTGCAAAGGTAGGCAGAGGCAGACTACATTCAGAGGCAATTAAAAATTTACTAGGGTTGCAAGCTAGAAAATACGGTTCTCCCGCATTATCCAACTCGATCAAACAAAGTTCAAGTTTACACTGACTTTGCATTTCCAGATGAGAATGGGAACTTTTTTTTTTGGTTTCAGGGATGTATCCAGAAAAGTTATATTGAATTATTTCAAAAACAAAACTTAGCACATTAGTCAAACTATTTGTCTTTTTTTTCTTTTGTTTCGGTCAGTAAAAAATTTATTTGCGCGTTGTCATGACTAAACAAAATATTATTTAACAACAAAAAAATGTTGCGTCTCAGTTTCGACGCGCAAATTGATTTTACTTCCTGTTTTATAATAAATACAAGAGTCAAAATGGGTAAATAAATGCAAATACTAAAATATGGAAAGCATATATATACTTTTTTTATATGAAAACTATTTATATTGATTTAATAAAATTTATTAAATAAATAAGTATTTCTTTATATCTTATAATATTTTGTTAACTTAATTTACTTTACTGCCTCAAATTAAAATATACTAAGATTACTACAATGTGTAACGGAAACAAGGTATTTTGGGTCAAACGGAAGACATACCGGATGCGCGATAATGCGTGGAGGGGCAATATACTGACTTCACTTTTTGTTAACAATCGATTTTACTTTATATCCAATTTGTGTACCGCAGGCTATGTATAAAAATCGATTCTTAAGGAGCAAAAATCTTTAGCGTTTGGTTATAGCAATTAAAAAAGAAATAAATAATGCACATACCGATTTTAAACTTTTATGTCTGGCAACAATAAAAAAAACACAGAATGCACTGTGATATACTGAACTTAAACTCGTGTATGTGGTAACAAAAAGAGAAACACCAAAATACTATGATAAAACAATTTCAAAATATATTGTAAAAGGCTTTCGCGGCCATCGTTTAACTTAATAATAATGATCACAGAATTAAACTCGAGGACACCCAAGTTTTATTAACCACATCTGCATATTACCCGAGGCTCTATAGAGAAGCGATTAAAAAACATAAACACCAGAAGAACTTTAATAGGTCTGAGGAAATATTTAAAATCAATAGAACATAGGTATATATAAATATATCGCGTTAAAACGTGCGTCGGCGTCTTGCGATTCCTAATCTCCTTTCCTCTCTATTCGTCCACATGTCCTCTCTCAGATCTCTCTCTTCCATCTCTTTTTGTATGCCTTCTCTCCAGCTCTTTCGTGGTCTTCCTCTTCTTCTTCTTCCTCTGGGGTTCCACTGTAATATTTTCTTTGGGATTCTGTCTGGTGGCATTCTTTGAACATGCCCGTACCATATCAACTGTTTAGTTCTTATTTCGTCTGTGATGTCGTGCTGTACTCCCATTATTTGTTTTATCCTCTCATTTGTAACTCTTTCTAGTCTTGATTTCCCCGCTGCTCGTCTCCAGTAATCCATTTCTGTGGCTCTAATTTTTCTTTCGATCTTTTCTTTCAAAGGCCATACTTCGCAACCGTACATTATTATGCTCTTCACTATCGTGTCGTAAATTCTTTTTTTGTTGTTGTTGCTTATTGTTCTAGTACTCTAGTACTCCGTTTAACATTGATATTGCTCTTCTTCCTTTCATATTTCTGTCCAATATTGCTTCTTCGAGTGTCCCATCCTTTGATATTCTCATTCCTAAGTAATTGTAAGCTGACGTGTGTTTGATTTTTTGTCCATTTGATAATTGTAAGTCCTTTTGCACTCCCCCAATACACATATATTCCGTTTTTTCTACATTAACCTCTAGTCCCCAAATTTTATATTCTTCTATAAGTTTTCGTGTCATATACTCTGTGTCGTCTATGTCTTGGCCGACTATAATTTGATCGTCTGCGAATGAGAGTGTGTATAATGTTGTGTCCTCATCTAAAGGTATGCCCATGTTTTGGCATTTCCGTTTTCAATTCGCTAGTGCCCGTTCCAAATATATTTTAAATAATGTTGGTGACAAGCAACACCCTTGTTTCAGCCCTTTTGTGATATTAAACCCTGTTGTTAGGTTTTGTCCAACTTTAATTCTTGATTTGGTTTTATTGTATAATGACTTTACTCCTTTTATCAGTTCAATATTAATGTTGGAAGTTTCCAGAGTTTCCCAAAGTTTAATTAAGGGTACGCTGTCGTATGCTTTCTTTAGGTCAACGTACAGTATATGGATCTCTTGATTGAATGCTAGTTTTTTTTCTATAATTTGTGTTAGTGAGAACAGATGGTCAATCGTTGATCTTCCCGCTCTAAATCCGGCTTGCTCTTCTGCTTCCATTTCCGTGTATTCCCTTTCGATTCTGTTTTTTAAGATCTTGCCATATATTCTACTGATTGTGTTTGTTACGGCAATTCCTCGATAATTGTCGCATTTGCTTTTGTCCCCCTTTTTGTGTATTGTTGACATATGTGATATTTTCCATTCTTCTGGGACTTCGGACTGATTAATACACCTTTGAAATAGATCTTGCAGCATTTTATATAATTTATCTGTTCCGTATTTAAATAATTCTCCTACAATATTTCCTGGACCCGGGGCTTTGTTATTTTTTAAAGATTTACATACTTCCTTCACTTCTTTTGTATTAATTCTAATAGGGGATCCTTGCGTATTAATTCTACATAGGTACCTGTACTTAAAAATACAACGCTGCTTCCTTACAACGATATACCAGTGTTGACTCACTTGAAGGCGATCTTATCTAAACCTTCGACAAACACAACTAAGCAGATCCTAGAATGAAGCAGAAATGACCTGCAAATTCTAAGGGACACTGTCGTCCAAAATACAATTTCCGAAGGATGGGTCTGAATCAACAAACGGACTGTCGGTTTTGCTACGCGGAAGAAGAAACTGCTGAACATATACTATGTTCATGCCCCGGCTTGGGAAGAATAAGGTTCAACATATTTGGTTACACCAACCTAGAACCTACAGATTTCAAAAAAATTTCACCCCAAACAACCATGAACTTCGTGAAAAGGGCTGGATTGTGCAATTAACTGTAACCTCTAGGGGTGAGACACAATAGACCTACTAAAGGTCGCAGTGGAGGGGCGACTACGCCCCACTCACATGATACCTAACCTAGAAACATAAGAATGACATACAAATGTTACAAACCGTCAGCCTTAAAAAGCAGACAATATTACATCTCCCGAAGATGCCATCAACGCGATGGCGATGACCTACGAAAGCCTATAAACCCGAAAAACTATTCACCAATTATTTCAAAATGTTGGTATAGCGTATGTCTGCTGGAATTAAAACAATACAAGCATAATCGACAACAGCGCACTGTCTTTGCTTTGGTTTGTTTAAGCTACGCGGCGTAGTAGGGCGAAAATGAATTTGTTACTATTGCTAATACTATCGTGTAAATATAAATATGTTCACGAATAAATTTTAGACAAAAAATTAATCTATCACCATACAAACAAAACATTAAATACCAGTGAAAAATTAGGTATTAGCAGTTGGAAATAGAAACCAAACTTTTCATATTAAAAACAAAACTGGTCTACCAACAAGACCTGAAACTATTATATGATGAAATTACTATATTCAACTATCAAACTAAACACAGAAATTATAATTTATTCCAAGTATCCCAGAGCTAAGTAGTAAATAAATTTATTTAATTTGTAAAATAAAGTCTAAACTAAAGATATTTATTGGGATCTGTAAGTAAAGATAAAAAATTAATAAATTTGGGGGGAGGAATCTCGAATATTTAAGCGTTAAAATGCGTAAATTCCTAGATTATTAATACCTAGTGTAATAGTCAAAAAAACACTTTTAACTTTGAAAAACAGTGTAAATTGTTAGAAAAAAGCAGAGTATAAAGCAGCCACAGCAATAAAGTGTGAAAGAATATTTAAAAATTAACATAAATCGTTATTAGTATCCTGTTTTAACTGTAGAAATCAAGGTAATATTTAAAATAAATAATAATCATAAGATAAGTTACAATAATATATTATGTAACAAGTGTTATAAACGTCCCTTTAGTAACGAGGGTTTAATAAACGTGTGTATAAAGGATTTTATAAACGAGTAACATACTATACTTTTTCTACGGACTCATATCAAAACCACAAAACTGTATTTTTTATTAAATAACTATTAACTTATAATAAATGGTAAAAACAATTCTATTTGGACAGATAAACATTCATGGTTATATATGAAACATTTTTGCAGCTACCCCTTGGAACATCTTCCATTTTACTTTCATCTGATGCAATCATTTTCAACTAAGATTTTTAAAAATTTGCTGGACAGAAGAGTTGCAAAGTTATTTTAAGACTTTGGTTTGAATCTAGAATAGTAATGATTACTGCAAGGTTTTGAAGTGGCACTGTTCGAAATTTGTATTTAAATTTCATTGCGATGCCATGTGGATAGAGTATTTCGTAAAAATATTCGAATCCATCTCTGTCGGAAGCTTTTTTTCATAAAGTTCGTCGTATACATGCGAAGAAGGGAGCTGACGTTCGGTAATGATGATTCAGCGAAAAATCGTAGTAATAGAAGGATGATAGCGGTCGGTCGGTCGGTGGTTCCTCTTCGTTTTCTTTTTCTTCATCTTCTTCTATCCAACGATGGCAATGGGTTGATTTTTTATCGATTACGTACATGGAGTCGGTGGATGTAATTTATTTTCTTGTTACACTTTTCCGAGGGAATGAAATTTTTATGGCATTTTATTTGGGATGGTTCAATACGTTGATTCTTTATAAGCACGCACCTTTTTATATCCAAAATCGATTTTTTTCGATCAAACTTATTATACCCCCCGATCGCAGCACTATTTCAATCATACACGATAAGATTTATCATTTTTAAAGTTTATCGTACACAAACCATTTGCATTATTCATTTATTTCAATTTTTTATTTAATTTAACCAAAGCACGAGTTTCCATTGTTAACTAACCGAAAACACCAAATTCGGGATTATTTGTAATTGAAAAAAGCATGTCCATTTCTTCCGTTCGTTAAATTAAAAATGTCGATTCACAACAGCTGCACCTGTTTATTTTTCCTAAAACTGGCTAGGGAGTTTCTTGCAGCGTTAAATTTACGATTTAATTATTCAGAGGGCGTCTTATGCGTGCCAACTTCCTTCAGGTAGTCTTCACAAAATTAGTCCAACTCGACGCATTTATTTTTCCCCACTTTCCCAACTTAACCGCTACTAGAAACGACGTGAGTTGGATAACTTTTTTCAGATACCGTAAACAAACAGTCGACAAGGGTGATACTAGGTTTGTTCCAACTCCACGAAAAAAATCCGTACAATGAACGGTCATGCGCAATAAATAAAACCAGTTCTTGAGAACGTTCGTAAATTAGTAAATAATAATAAGTTGGAGGGCGGTTCCTTCACGCTTCCAACTGCACTTAGACAATGTCCATTGTGTCTCCCATAGGGTGGGACAATAAATCAAGTATTTTTTTTTTGGATCTGACACATAAAAACTAGTTGCTAGATGGCTCTAGAAAATACTTACCAAGTATGAGCTCTTAATATTAACGAAAAAAATATCCTCATCATAGTTTTTTCAATTTAGTTTCATATAAAAATGCCCATACCTTCTCACCAATAGATTGTTAAACCAGTTGCATCGTCAATGTTCATAGAAAATTGAACGCTCTACAAAAATGGTATCTCGTACTTTTTCATTTATCTAACCATTTAAAAGATATTCAAGGTCGAATATTAACTTTTTAACTTTTTTTTTAACTTTTTGTTTTGAATTTTGTAACTTACTAAAAAATAATAAATGTCAAATAAATTTTAATTATTTTTATGGGAAATTGAACGCTATACAAAAAAGTTTTCTTGTGGTTAATCCATTTCACTAACCATTTAGAAGATATTCGCATTGGAACCCAAATGCGTACTGATTTTAATAGTTTTTTGATAACTATTTTTAATTTATAAATTTTGAGATAATTTATGATTTATTTTAGAAAAAGAAGGTTTTTATTTAAGAAATATTAAATATATGAGCAAATAAAAAAATTCTATTTCGCCCTATAAAATTTTATAATTTAAAACAGTATTGATAAAAAAATATATATTTTTTTTGATTTAAGACAAAAAAAAATGACCTTTATTACAATTCGGAAATTTTGCTTGATGTTCCTTGACACTAAATAAAGTAAATACCAGCGCTACTCCACGCTCTGCTTCGTCATTTACAACTTTTAAAATATTCTTCATTTTTCACAATTCAATGTCAACATCAAGAAAATCATATGGTTGGTCGAATATTTTAAACAAATTCAATGATTTCTAAAAAACAAAGTCACTCAAATCCTTTAGAATGATTTGATCGACTCAAATCCTTTAGAATGATTTGATCGATTTCAAATCTTTTAACATTAGAATTTATACTATCTCTAATTTTTACAGCTTTTTTTCTTTTTCATATCGAGTGGAACAGTATTATCAAACAGTGATAAAATCAAAATAAACTCAAATTTTGATGAATATTGTCAAAATTCATAAATTAAATGAAGAAATTGAAAATATTTTTTTAAAAACTATTGAAATCAATACGCATTTGGGTTTCTATGCAAATATCTTCTAAATGGTTGATATAATCCATTAACCACAGCAGACTTTTTTTGACGATCATTATTATTAAGTGAGTTGAAAAATTCAAAACAAAAAGATTATTTTCCTTAAAATACTTTAATCTTTGATCTTGAATATCTTTTAAATTGTTAGATTAATGAAAAAAATATAAGAGTTCAATTTCCTATGAGCATTGACGATGCAACTGGTTTAACAATTTATTGGTGATGAGATATGACAATTTTTCATGAAACTAAATTGAAAATGGAAAACTATGATGAGGAATATCTTCTCGTTAATACTTCGGCCACGTGATGAGGCATCCAGAGATATATTATCTCCTTCATTTAGTGATGCAGGGTATGATTGCCGGAAGTAAAGGTCCAGGACGAAGAAGAACATCTTGGCTCCGAAATCCAAAAGAGTGATATCGCAAATCATCCGTTAAACTATTCCGAGCTGCGATTAACAAAGTTATTATAGCCAATATGATTGCCAACGTTTGGTAATCGGACAGGGTACCGGAAGAAGAAGAGTCTCCCTGTCATAGCAATTGGCTATCTGCTTTACCTGTCTTCGGTGTAAATTTGAATGTAATGTTTGTAATGACATGCGTGTTTGATATATCATCAGCTGGTCAATGAGAAGTGGGTTGTTAGTCCGTTAACTAAAACGGTCACAAAATCGTTTTATATACAGATTTTTAAGTATCATTCAAGGAAGTTAATGCATGCACATGAATCCAATACAGAAGCTGTAGGATAAAATAAACAGATACACCATTTTTGTTTTACAACCAAATAGGTAAAATGTTTGTTTCTACAGCAATTAGTAACAGTCCGCGATGGTCCATATTGTACACAGCATTTCAACAAGAGCTACTGTCTATTTGCAAGTATGTGATTCGCTCACATATGTTGTAGCTAGTTTAGTAACTGTCAAAACAGTTTGGGAATTTTTTAACAGTCGGATACTTGTGCAGAGTAAAACACGCTATGTTGTATGTGCTATTAACGTGATTAGAGTCAAACTTGGTTAATAACCTGTATATTAAGTGTTGTGTTGTGTTTTTGGTACCACGGTCTAGTACTGCTTACTTTAGTTAATAATTATTGTGGATATAATGGGTCGTGGTTTTTGACGTTTAAACACAATAACTTTATCTTGTTTTTAAAAAAAAATTAATTTAAAATAAATAATTTGTCTCGTGTTACGACAATAACTTAAATATTTATATTTTACCTTTGCTATAATTATTTATTTTTTAGAAACAATTTATTTTAAACAATAATAAAAATGATCTAGGCTTTATGTTTAATTTAATGTTTTTCTTTAGGTATAATTTTTATTAAAGTTTTAATTACAGAATAAGTGGGTTATATGTCTCCGAAATATAGCCAAACAACACAAAAAGAAGAATAAGAAAATGAAAATAATTTACTATAGCAAACAGCTGCATTTGATTTACAATCGGTCAAAAACAGACATTTGCATTTACATCAATTTGAAAACTAATAGTTACTTGCTGCGGAATTTCTTGTTTTGATTGTCACATTAATTAGTAACGTCATAGTCTTAATGTTTTAACAACTAGAACAACATTTTAAAATTCAATTATGCTAGATTGTGGTTAATTAGTTAAAAAAGACTATACAACAATAAATATAATCTTTTTTTAACAAAATATTAAATAATAGAGAAGAAAAGGAAATGGAAGATTAGATGTGTATGCATTAAATGCTAAATACAGTGACGACTTTTGACGCTAAGTTTCTGTAAAAGAAGAAGGCGAAATAGGAAATAGCTGAGCTTAATTTTAAACAAAACAAATTATTGGCTCATAGGAATGCGCTATGGTACATTTTAAGATACCAACTGGTGACAAAAATCAAAGGCAATCCCGAAATCAGTCTTTACCTGCATATTAACGCAGAAGCTCTTCAACTACTGGACAATTAAGTGATAAAGAGACCCAAACCTCAAGACCCATTGTAGAGTGTTGTGTATAAAAGCAGAACATAATTCGTGACTAGGTAAATATTAAAGTATGTATGTATTTATTGACCACCGACCAGACATTAAATTAAGACTCAAGATGACCAAAAGTTATGTGTTATACATTTTTCACATCCATTCACGCTGTCGAAAAATGTTTATAGTTTACTATAATAATATTATAGTTTTCCATAAATTTTGCAGATTACAATACTACTTCGCAGAAGCTATTCACCGGGTGGTACTTGTTAAAAAGTATAGATGTCGTGACTGGCGCTTTTCGCGTAGCACTTCATGTATACTTGGTAGGAGTCGAAGCTGATGTGTCCAGTCGAGGTAGATCTGCCCTATGCTGATGAGGGGCAACACACCCCGAAATCGGTCCATAGGTAATTACTTTGGATGGATAAATCTAAAAGTTCCTTCTCTTACTTAACAAGCATCTGAATATTGTTACCCGAAATGGGGTATTATACACGATTATGTGTCAGATGTAATTCAATGCCTGTCGCGGCATATAGCCAGAGAAGTAGTTGTTTTTTTATACGTAATCGACCCACATGAACCTATATATTTATATACATATATATTCTTTTTCTTCTTCATTCTTGATTTTAGGCGAGTCGCCTGTTCAATTATCGTCCACTTGCGTGAGGCTGTCGCTCCATCGTTTCCTAGGGCACCCAACGTCTTTTTGTCCCAATGTCGCGAGCAATTCTCACAAGTCTGCGGTTGTCCATTCTGCCTATATGTTCGTTCCATTCCTTCTTTCTGTTTGCTACCCAGTCATTAATGTTTTTGACCTTACAGGCTGTTCTGATATTCTTGCTTCCTTCTCTATCCAGCAGTGTCTTTCCAGTGATTCTACGGAGTATCTTCATCTCAGCTGCCTCTAGGAGTCTTTTGGTTTTCGCTGTTTCTGGCATGGTTTCTGTGGTATATGTCATCACTGGCCTCACGACGGTTTTGTAGATCCTCGATTTAGTGTCCGTTTCCATACTCTTATTGCACCATATTGTATTCAGGCAGCCAGCTATTCTAATTGCTTTTATTGTTTGATCTCTTATCTTTTCTTTAATATCACCAAAGCCGGAAAGTTCTATGCCAAGGTATTTAAATTTCATTTTCTGCTCGATTACTTTACCGTTAAGCTTAAGTTTGTATCTTAGAGGAATTTTTGATGTTGTTAAGCACTTTGTTTTGTTCGGTAATATTTCCATGTTTAGAGACTTGGCTGTTGGGTTAAACAAGTGTAATAACCTTTGTAAGTCATCTTCACTTTCTGCAATGAGAGCGGCATCGTGAGCATAACACACCATTTTGATTTCTGCAACCCCCATTTTGTATCGCTTTAGTCCTCGAATATTTCGATTAATTTTTTTTATTATTAAATATATATATATATATATATATATATATATATATATATATACTTGTTTTAGGTACAGATAGAAAATGTACGCGTTTCTAGTAAAAATGGAAAATGAAAAAAAATTTGTTTTCACGAACGTTCTGTGTACGCACTTGGAAAAGTCTTTAGTGCACAGAGGGAGCAGCGATAAGAAATACTCCATTTTAGCTGACGGCGTTGAAAGTCTTGCGAGAATTGTGCCCAGAACGGGCTTTCCTGAAAATTTACTGAAGCAGCCATTCTTTTATTTTAAAACATTCGTTTTCTTTATTGCGGACCGGGGCGCTTACGAAGCTTTGTTTTATTCATTTTCTTAGAAATTATGCATTAACTAAAATCGGGATGAATTATAAGTGGCAATCTTTGTACTATTTCTTTACGAACAATAATAATTCACTTTTTCTGCGCGCTAAGCAAGCAATTTTGAAAGTGAATATACAAAACACAAACCTGATGCTACAAACGTTCTTTTTAATAACATTTTAAATGAAAATCCAACACAACTAATGCGGGTAATTGTTTATACGACTGTGAACGAAAAAACCATTAGTTTAAAGCTTCAAATTGGGATTCTCCTGTCACTTTAGAAAGAGATTAAACTAAAAGAAGTGGTAGCTTACCAACTATAGCAGAAAACCAGCACATGTAGACAATGAAGAGACTGATTTACTAACACGAGAAGAAGAAAATGAACCGGAAAAAGATTACAAGATTAATAAAATCTTACACACAATGTCTGAGAATATTTCAGTTTTTGGCTTATTTTTTTGTATTTAAGGATAAATTCTTTGCTATATATGAAAACACCACTACTTTATCACAATTTTAGGCTTTTTGCAACCGACTTTAAACATTTTTAATTTTTTTTTTGCAGCAGTAAAATTTGGCTTTTAAATTTTAGGCGTGCAAGTCAGTAAAGTGTTTGTGGATCACATAGCGAAGAAATTTTACTGAAAAAGAAATGATAAAAGAAGTGGGTCAATTGGACGGTGGCAAGAGGCAAAATCAGATTGCTGAGCAAATGGGTACTTCTCAAAGCGTAATTTCACGACTTTATGCAAGTTATCAAAAAAAGAAAGATAGAGCTGAAAGGCATAGTGGTCGGGCACGTATTACAACCTCTCTGTACAACTGGTTTTTACAAATATACACTCGTAGAGACCCTTCTTTGACGTTACCAGAACCACAAATCATACTTCAGCAAGTACATAATGTTGAAGTTTTGACCACTCCTATCGGTAATTGATTGCATGAAAACAGCCTTCGTAGCCGTCAGTCTTTAAGGGTTTAAAAGTTATCTTGGGGCAACGACTTTTGTGGGCAGAGGTACATTCTTCATAGCTAAAGTAAATTTGCAAATGTGCTTAGAGGGAGTTCTTCTTCTTTTTCTTCTTTTTTTTAAGACATTTGTCTTGTTTTTTCTCATATATTAGCACTCATAGCAGCCGCAACTGGGATTCTGATGTCCAGCTCTCGTGCCACCTCTTGGGCGGTCGTCCTGGTGGTCTGTTACCTTCAGGCTTGTTGTGCTTAGCAGCTCTTACGAGGCGGTTTCCAGGCATTCTGTCCACATGATTCCTCCAAGCTCTCTTTCGGACTCTGGACCATCTTACTACATCTTGAATGCCGCAGGTAGCTCTGATGTGTTCGCTCCTCTGCCTGTCGAGTAAATTATGTCCTATTATGGTCCTTAGGGTTCTCATTTCGGCTGCTCTTAAAATTCTCTTTGTTGCTGCTGTTTCTGCCCTCGTTTCAGTAGCGTAGGTCATTACCGGTCTTACGCAGGTCTTATAGATTCTTGTTTTGCTCGCTATAGACATGTGCTTGTTCCTCCATATCACATCTCGTAGAAATCCCGATAGTCTTGCTGCTTTGATTGTTTGCGACTTGACTTTCGACTTAAGATCTTAGAGGGAGTGTGGGGAGAAATCCGTTGCCACGTCTTTTTTTGGTTCTCTAAAGAGTACTCTGCTAGTGGTCTCTCTACTGGCAAATTATGCCCGAGCTCAGCCGTAAAGGGTAGAAGAAAAAAATCTAAAAGTGAGCCGCGCCACCGACTTAAAACGGTACTAGCCGGAAACCCCTAGGTCTTGTAGGCACCAGCAGAGCCACGCGAAAAACAACAAACAATTATGGTGAACTAGATAAATAAAACTATATTTACAATTACTGCAATATATTAATTAAGTAAAAATGATGTTCTGATTTTTTACAATAAATTCTGTATTTTCGTAAAGTGGTTTAAACGAATTTAATACACTTTCTTAAAATAATAGTTAAATCAATTATAACAATCTTCCAGACAGTAATAAAAACCTAATGAGGTACAAAAGAGAATTAAAATAACAAATAAAAACAACAACAAGAAAATGTTCACAATATTTAAAATTTCGAAAATAATTGGTTTTATATAAAATTCCTGATAGCAAAAGATTAAAACAACAAAAAAAAGGAAAAACCAAATAAATGGACTTGCTACAAAAATATTTTAAAACCCTTACAATATCCACATAAATTATATTCAGTGATATATAAATTCAGATTCAGCTTGGAGCCGGTACAAATTTAACGAAAAATAATTTGGTTACTTTTAAACTATTGAAAACTTTATTGGGACGTCACTGGGATCAGGTACAAATTAAATGAGAATAACTTGTTACTTTTAAATTATTGAAAACACTTAGATCAAGCACATAACTGATAAGTTGATAAAATTAAATTCCATACCATGTAACCAATTGAAAACCTCACTGAGACGTCACGGTAACATCGATGATCCAAGAACCGAAAAACCAAATAGTATTATCAATAATTTGTGCTAAAATTACCAGGCAAGTCTTTATAACGCTGAAATTTATCGTCGATGTGGATGGAACGGCACGTGGTACTTCACGATGGCTTCACTTCATCAAATCCCACAAGTGGTGATATTAACTCGACACCAATATCCAAAAATATTCACCACATAGGCACGACAGAATGGTCAAGTTAAGAACTAAATGGTTTATCTTCCTAATCCAATAAAGATGGCCCCAAATTCAGCCAGATATGGAAGAAGAAACCGTAGAAGTTCCGCTACCGTGTTAATATTCAACCGTTCCAAAAACTCTCAACCGACTTCCACCACAGCCACCAAACCAATCATCAATCCTCCTCGCTCTCAGACCGGACATCAAGAAAAATGTCCCGGGACACGCGTCAGCCAACCTTTCCATGTATAAGTCCCTAGTTCATAAACGCGCTCGTTCGCATCAGTTGCTAGCCCAAGCAAACCAACAATAATATATCTAACAAAACACTACAATCGAGGCCAATAATCAAGGCGAAGTCCAATAAGAGAGACAAAAATGTCACAGCTATCAATAATCGAATTCTATCACTACTACATAGGCAACACTACATACAACGAACCCAAATGCAGACTATTATAATAATGAAACGGCAGATAGGAGAAGAAAATAATAGGCACGTGACACCGACCTTATTATGTTTATTTCAAGATATATATTGGTCCATATTGATTCGAATTTTGTTTATATGCATTATAAGTCAGCCCCACAAATGTCAAAGATTGCAACGGGGTTTTTAAAGAACAACATCGTTGCCACAACAGTGGCCAGACCTTAATTCTGTAAAGCACCTGTGAAATATGCTTAATAAAAGAGTTTTTTTTACGGAAAGACCAAAAGACAATAGAATAACCCTTTTAGCTTTCCGAGACGCTTTTAATGCAATACCCAACAGAACATCAATCACCTTATTTGAGCATGCCTAGACGATGTCAAAAGGTTGTAAATATTTAAGGTGGTTATACACATTAATAAATCACACTTATGTTGTATTTTAGTTGTCTCTAGTCGAAATGTATTTTTTAGTATTTGTACATTTTTAAATTTTTTATTTTTTTGGAACAATAAAATTGTTGCATGCACGTTTTTTCATTGCTTTACAAACTAAATTTGTATATTTATATTAAAAAATAGAGCTTGAGTAAAAAAAATTACGGCAATATTTTTAAAATAATTTTAAACCTTCGATTAATTTTTTAAGCCTACGTTTAAAACAATCTGTGTAATAAAAATTCATGACTTACTGTTGTTGATTTTTTAACGAAATAGTTAATTTCTGCTTATGATATTATTATAATTCTTTAAAAATCACTGAATTGTTTCCAAACTGTTTTTTCAAATAATTTATTCGCTGCTTAGACGTTTCAGTCCAAACCTGTTCATTCTCGAAGTCGAAGTCCGACTTTTTATGTGTAAAATACACGCACTATCAAAATAAATGTCTTTCTGACACTACTACACATTGATCAATAGTTTCTTTTAACTGGTTTCCAAGACGACCAACACCTTTGCCAATTTCCAGTGACTTGACCTTCGACGACATTCGTTTGATACTACTGCGAGGAAAACAGTTTGTCGTGGAGAAATATTTACATGCAATATTTATTAGTGTATCCGAAATAAAACAACTGACTCTTTTATACAGTGGGAACAAAAAAAATTTCCAAATAATGACCATCTTTTGTTGTTCGTAGTGATTTTTTGATTCATAATCATAATTAATGTTGTTAATTATTATATTACCGCTCAATATTTTTAAACTTATCCTCTTGGCTTTTAAAACTATACCTTTACAACTTCAAAATGAGACTAATTAATATTAAAAGCACAATTAATCTAAAAATCAATAAGTTTATAACAGGAATAACCACACAAAAATTTAAATAATCAATTTAAACTAGGAAACTCTTTAATTTACATGTTATAAAATTATTAAGCAATCTATATATATATATATATATATATATATATATATATATATATATATATATATATATATATATATATATATATAAATATGTGCGAAAATTATAGAAAATTGCTTAGCTGCAATGAACTATAAAAGTATAAGTAAAGCCCGACAGCGAAAAAATTTGGTGTGAGGACTATAACTGCTGTATGTACCTACATATTTTTAATACATAGGTATAAGTGAGTCGATTATATATCAGAAAACAAAATACTCCTCTGGCTATATGCCAACGCCAGGCATTGGATTACATCTGATATATAACCGTGTATACTACCCCATAAGAAAAAGGGTTAGATTGATAAGGGATGGGAGAGGGATGATATATAAAAACTATTAGAAACGCCGATATTAGTGTCAAATTCATTGTTTTTTGGTGGCTGAGTTTAATGGTAACATTCCCAGGTTTGTTAATACCCCTACGATAGGGGTGGGTAGGGTATAAAATATAAAAACTGTTAAAAACGGCTGATATTAGTGTCAAATTTATAGCTTTCTGCATCGCTAATTTTAATAGTGATATTCCCAATAAATAAGACAGAAGAAAATAGACTACTCATTTTTGAAAGGAAGATACTTCGATCAATTTTTGGAGCAGTCAAAGAAAATAACACTTGGAGAAGTCTTTATAATCACGAAGTATATAACAAGTACAAAGAACCTGACATACTGAGAGTTATCAAATCCTGCAGGATTGATGGCTGGGACATGTTTTTCGACGAGAAGATTCCGACCCTGCTAAAAAATTGACATTTTCAAAGGTAGAGGGTACAAGGAGAAGAGGGAGACCGAATACAAAGTGGTTGGACAGTGTGGAGAAGGACTTGAAGGAATTGGGAGTGCAAAGATGGAGAAATCTGGCTGCAAATCGTCCTGCCTGGAGGAGCCTAATTGGGAAAGCCTTGGCCTGTACTAAGCTGTAGAGCTGATGAAGAAGAAGATATTCCCAAAGCAGGCAAGCCAACGTTCGGGCAGGACAACGTCTGCCGTGTCAGCTAGTAGCAAATAAGTTGTACTTAAAGTAAAATATCAATATATTTAAAGTGTCAGAAATGTATCTTTGAATTTTAACGATATTTCTTGCACAATTGTTTGCGTTTGTAGCATATATATTATTATTTATAAAATTTTCTAGTTGCTGAAGGCAAAACTCAGTTTGTGCCAAATTTGCTCTGCCTTTTTTTTGGTAATTGGACGGCCAAATTTCGCTTAACAGCAACTTTAAGAACTTTAAATGTAAGAGTAGAAGTTGCGCCAGAATTTATTAGTATGAGGTATCTTAAAAGATCCTCCTCTGATGTAATAGTATATTTATTTATCCTAAATTTTTTATGCATCCGATCACATGGATGTTAGTACCACGGCTACCAGCAGAAATGTGTCTGCAGCGGGTTTATTTTAGTGACCATCCTTGTTCCCTTAAGACAAATAAATTAAGATTAGTCTCATACAAGTATATTATTGTCATGTTATCTGCTTGATAATTCAATCGATGTTGTACATAATCACGTCGTCTTATTTTATCTTCGCCGTTTGCTTTTACTGACTTTTACCTGATGTCTTTAAGAGTATACATTAAACCGTGGTTGTTTTCTGAAACACCCTGTGAAGACCATCAGTTTATGCTCTTGTTGTGCTTAATCTCTTTCAATGTCAGTCTTGGATTATCCTTAATACATCCAACGATATATTCACGATGGTTTTCACCGCTCTACTTCGGTCCTGCATTAGTATGTTTTACCCACCGATATGCAGTTGACTTTTTTATACTTGGAATATCTGCTGGGTAATTCCAATATCCATTGCAACTCTATTATGCACCAATTTTCATTCTTACATTTTTAGCATTTTTTGGTTAACATACATACATTTAGTCACGCCTTTTTCCCGTAGGGGTGGGCAAAGACCACTTTTTCCCACTTGCTACGGTTCTTACACAGATTTTTTGCTTCCTCTACTTTCATCAGTGCTCTTATGCTTGCTCGTCGGTGGTTGGTTTTCTTGACCTGGCCTTTTTTCAAAACAATGTTGATCTGATCGAGATATTTTCGCCGAAGTTGACCTCTACGGACTTGTCCATTAACACTCGCCTTATAAATTTGTTTCATTAATCTTCCTTAATCCATCCTTTCTACGTGTCCATACCAACTAAGCATTCCTTTATCTATCTTTGTAACCACATCTTATTTTACACCACAGCGTTCTCTTATCTCACTATTTTTTACTTTATCCAACCGAGTCACTCCGGCTATACTTCTCAAACTACTTATTTCCGCAGCATTAATCCTATTTTTATGCTTCTTCTGCCAAACCCAACATTCACTACCATACATAAGTGTAGGAACTAACACACCTCTATGCACTGCCAGACGTGCTTTTTTTGACACTTTATGGCTGTTCATAAAGGTATGCAGTGCCCCATTCATCTGTTTTCCTACCAACACCCTTCGCTTAATGTCACTGTCATACTTTCCATCTCTCGTAAACTTTGAACCCAAGTACACAAATTTATTTACTTGTTCCACTCTTTCACCCTCAATCAAAACTTTACAGTTTGTCATGCTTTCTTCTCTTTTAAAAACCATTATTACTTTCGTTTTGCTTACATTTATGTTTGACACTGATGATAAAAGTAAAAGAAGCAAAAGATGTGTGTAAAAACCTTAGCAAGTGAAAGGAAGTGGTCTCCGCCAACTCTACTGTAAAAACACGTCCGATTTTATTGTACCCGACTAAAAGGGAATATGTTACCATCAGGCAAATAGAGCGTTCATGTTAAAAATATGTTAATTATAAAATTCTTTAAAAAAGTACGTTTCCAACTAAGAACTTTATGCTATTAACATTAATTAAACTGCGCTTTTTTTACTTTAGTAATTACTCTATTTATGAGTTTATTTGATGAGTGCGTCCATCAAGTTTGTTAGTTTACAGAGAAATATCAAACAGCATGGCATGCAATTAACTGTCAGTTAAATTAATACGAAAATAAGCAATAAACACGGTAAAACTGAATCCCTAATTATAATTACCCGTTGTTTAAATATAAATGTAGCATACACTGTAGGGTAAACTTCTTTCACGACTTTATAAACATTTAAAATAATATATTTTTACTTCAGTCACATCAAATTAAATTTTTTTTAAAGTATTATTATTGGAAAAAATTTATTTATAAGGTAATATTCTTCTTCTTACAGTGTTTTGCTTTCTCAAGCGTTGACGACTTCCATATTGACTACTTCTTTGTATCTATCTCTATCTTGAGCTGCGTGGAGAAGTTCCTCAGCAGTTAAACCTGTCCATTGTCGAAGATTTCGAAGCCAGGATAGCTTTTTGCGGCCTATCCATTTTTTCATCTCGATCTTGCCATTCAGAATAAGCCAAATCAAACTATAACGTGGTCCACGCATCACATGTCCCAAGTATTCCAGTTTGCGGCGCTTGATGGTAGTTAAGAGCTCTCTATCGTGCCTTATTCTGATGAGTACATTCTCGTTTGTAGTTCGGCTTGTCCACGAAATTTTGAGCATCCTTCTGTACAGCCACATCTCGAATGCACCAATGCGGTCAATAATTTTTTGGTGAAGCGTCCATGTTTCGCTAGAGAACAACAGAATAGACCATACATAACACTTGGTAAACCTTTTCCGCAGATGAATGTTAAGTTGCTTAGCACAGAGTAGCGGCTTGAGATTCAGAAATGCTCTTCTAGCTATTTCTATTCTAGCCTTGATTTCTTCGTCTGGATCCATCGACTGATTAATCCAGCTTCCAAGATATTTAAAGTGCTGAACTCTTTCTATATTCTTGCCATCAAGTGTTATTTTTTCCGGGCCAACATTCATTTTGCTAACAGTCATAAATTTATTTTTTTTGACATTGATTTTTCGTCCCCATCTATTACTTTCTTTGTTTATCTTGTCTAACATACATTGTAATTCTTTCAATGATTCAGCCAGGAGCACTGTATCATCTGCGTATCGAATGTAACCAATGGTTTTGCCTCCAATCTTTATTCCTTCACCAGATTGTGTTGCCCCTTAAAATATATTTTCCGTGTAGAGGTTAAAAAGTGTAGGAGACAAAATACAATCCTGTCTCACACCTCTCTTTACAGGTATCTGAGTGGTCTTCTCTCCATCTAGTGTTACCGTGACAGATTAATCCCAGTAGAGAGAAAATAAGAAACGTATATCATTATTATCAAGGGGTTTATTCTGCAGAGTTTGTAAGAGTTTATGTTGTACTCAATCAAAAGCCTTTTCATAGTCGATAAAACATAGGTACACCGGCTTTCTTACCTCCCAACATCTTTGAAGTGCAAAATAGCGCTTATCTGGTACCTAAGCCGCCTCGAAAGCCGAATTGTTCTTCACTTCACTTCATAAAGATCAGGTAATTTTGCTGAGTTTTTAAACTATGAAAAGTATAGGTTGTAGAAAAGAAATACAGAATGGGCCATAAGTTAGTTGAAATCCTTAAAATTTGTTTTATCTAGCGTAGTGGTAGTAAGTTGTTAACTTAAATGGTGTGTATTTTCTATAATTTAGTCAATACTTGCAGTTTAAGGTAAGGTTGTTTGTTGCTATCTGAGAACAAGGAACAGATAGTTAATTACAAAACAATGTGTATTTGTTTTGCAAACATGTTGGTAAATTGACCAAAATTACAGAAATATTTGTAATTTATTGGTTTTTGCTTATTTTGTTAATATTAAGAGCTAAATGGGAAAATAAGTATTGGGTGTAATGTAGCGAATTTGTGAAATAAAATAATTTTTTTTAATGTTAATTTTTGTAATACATCTGAAAACACTTAATATTTCCGAAACAGTTGAAGATAGGTATGGAACATTGTACATGAATTATGTCTAGAATTTTCTGAAGAATCCAAAACATAAATAGTACACGGGGGTTGTATTTAAAATAAGAAAGTTGGTATTGGCCACTGTCACATGACACACCCTATATAATTGTTTTTATTTGAAAAAAATGCGCATCTAAAAATACAAATCGACGTGTCCAAGAGTTTTTTTCAACACGCTCTCATTTATTCGTTATCGAATTTATTCCATGTGGCTGTTCCACACTGTATATAAAAAAAGTTATCTCTTGTGCGTATTTTCAAGATTAAAATGTATGTGGCAATTAACTTGCGTATGTTTTTTTCAAAAGAAATATTATTGTAGCAATTCTTTGTGTTCCTTATTTGGGGATTAGGTTTATTTGAAGAGTATTACGGACGGAAAGACTTTGTTTGTTTTAAATTATTGAGGTATCCCACTACGGTTACCGTCGCTTTCTCACTGTAATTGCTGAAATAATCAAATATTTGCGTTGCCTACAAGTCAATTCGATGTTAACCTACTTTTGTGGCTCGACGAAAAATTGTTGAATATTTGATTCCCGAATAATCGATCGTTAGAAAACATATCGGTGATTCATAAGAAATAAATGACATAAATTGCAGTGTTATGTAGCCTTTAGAGAGACACTGTACGTACTTATAGCGGTCGCGATAACCGATCTTTTATTTCCTCGACAAAAATCGATACGTGTAACGAATGTCGTTTTTTTTTTACTTTATTTATCCACATAAAACTTACCACTAAAATATATATTTTTTTTTAAATTTTACGGTCTTTTGCATTCATCTTAATCTATTGGTCAGCAATAGACGTAGACAAACAATTTGGTGGATCTATCGGTAACTAAAACCATGCACTTTTTTGATTGTGTTAAAAACGTTGATACTGTAAGAATTTGATATGGTTTTGTAGAACTTTATTTTACTAATGCGAACTATTGGAAGGTAAACACGAAAAATTTAATACAATCAGGTACAGTTATTTAAGCCATCCATTTTCAGAACAAAACTTAATATGACTAAAAGACAACCACGTAGCCAGGGAGGGGGCTGAAGCCCCCTCCCAAAATTCTGGAAAATTTGAAAAATCTTGCACAGCGCAAAACAGTACATTTAAAACAAAATAGTAAAACAATACTGATATTTACAAGTATCCACCATCATCAACATCGAAAAAATTAACACCACTACGTAGAAGTTCTTCAACACGGAACATCAGTAGTTCGAGGAAGAAGCATGTCGATGCTATGAACGTTAAATATTTCAACGATCAAATGAAAGCTAAAAATCTGGAAATTCGATTGCCTGATGATTTATTTAATAAAAACGCTTATAAATATAGATGAGTCCTTAATTTTTCAGAAATACACGAAACCATTTTGACTGTTAAAAAGTTTTATTCCAAACATGCAAACGTCAATATTCGAATTATCGTACTTTCAGTACAATACCCTTTTTGTTTAAAAAAAATTACTTTTTGTATTTTAAAACATTAAGCTTACCAATTTTTATAAAACTATCTATATAAATAAAAAACAATTGCCGCATGTATAAAAGATCATCACTTTTTTTAAAAATCCACCAAAAAAGTCGAAAACTTGGATGGTATTTTTGTATGAAAATTTAAAAAACAAAATTTAACGTTTATTTTAACAGTTCTACTGTCACATGTTGTTATAACAACAAAAAATTCCGCATATAATAATTATTGATATTTTGCGAAAAGGAAGAAAAAACAAGAGCTAAGGTTCAGTACAAAAAAAAATTGTTAAGTATAATACCAAAAAAAACCCAACCAAACTGCGCCAATAGCTCTTGAGCTTCATGTAAGATCGCTCCTTACATGTGGCAGTTGACGTTATTTCTTCTGATGCGTTTAAAACCAATGCCGGGGTCCCCCAGTGTTCCATCCTGTCCCCCACCTTATTTCTTTTATACATCAACAACCTCTTGAAAACCACTACGAACCCCATTTACAGTTTCGCAGACGTTAGCACACTTGTCTCAACTTTCACATCCCATCGATCAGTTTCGGTGAATGATACAAATAGATTCAGGCAGGAACATGTTGATTCCATCAATAGAGATCTTGAGGCAATCGTCAAAGTGTTCAAAGTTCCAAGAAAGTGAATTACTCAAATCATTCCATCACAATGTCCGAAAATACCCTTGAATCAAGTCCCTTCATCTCGATTTTGGGAGTCACGGTGTCCAATAATATGTTTTGGCATGACCATGCTGCTAACATCGCAAAGTCAGCAAATCAGAGGCTAGGTTTTCTGTGGAAAGCTAGAAAGTTTTTTACTCCTGATCAACTATTGACGACGTACAAGGCTTAAATCCGACCTCTACTTGAGTATTGCTCGCACATTTGGGGTTCAGCACCAAGGCATTCTTGTCGTCTTCTAGATTCCATTCAGAAAAGGGCCATTCGGTCGATAAACAGCTCAACTCTCACAGATTTCCTTCACCCTCTAGAACATAGAAGAAGAGTTGCAATCCAGTCATTACTCTACAGATATTTCCATGGCAGATGCTACAAAAAAATAAAAACTCTTGTACCACCATTGGTTTCATGCGACCAAAGAAATCGGCACGCTGATTAGTCTCACCCATTTACTCTCAAGATTGACACTACAAGGACCAATCTTCATCAAGACTTCGTTTTTTACAGCGCTGCTACGGAATGGAACAAGCTTCCAAAATCAGTTTTTCCAGAGAACTATGACCTGCAACTTTTCAAAAAGCGGGTCCACAATAATTTCTTTTCTATAATCCCTTCCCCTTCTAATAGTCGCGGCCCACACGATAGGTCTACCCTTTTTGCGACTATTTTCATTAAAAAAAAAACTAAAAAAAATATGAATAGTGTAATCGGATAGGTAAAGAATAAATGGGATAACAAATACAATAAAAAAAAAATAAATGATATACATACAAATAGTCACGCCTTTTTTCCGAAAAGGTAGGCAAAGACAAATTATTTCGACTTGCTACGGTTCTTACACACGTATTTCGCTTCTGCTACTTTCATCGGCGCTTTTATACGTGATTGTCGGTTGTTGCTAGTCTTAACCTGACCTTTTTTTTTAAACAAGTTCAAGATACGTTCACCAAAGTCGACCTCTACCGACTTGCCTATTCACCTTATAAATCTGTTTCGTCAATCTTCTTGCATTCATTCTGTCTACGTGTGCAAACCACTTAAGCATTTATTTATATATTTTTGTTACATCTTTTCACACCACAGCGTTCCCTTTTATTACTATTCCTTACTTTACCCACCAGAATCACTTCAGATATACTTCTCAGATTACTTATCTCCGCAGCATTAATCTTACTTTTATGCTTCTGTCAAACCCAACATTTACTTTAATACATAAGTGTAGGGACCAGCAAGACTAATGAATATGGTTTAAGCCGATAATAACAAACCATCTACATACAACAGCTTTGTCTGTACGTTTGATTTTAATGGGGTCGATTTATGACGACCTTCATACATCTTAAATACTGTATAAGAAAAAAGGATAAATCAAAATCTAGTCAGTATATAACGTGTTAATGAATACTTCTGAGCTATTAATACTTTAATATTACGAGGTCAAATTTGTGATCAGGTATTTTTATTTTTGCATATATTGTTTGTTTCAAAGAAAAATAGTGAAAAAGCGGATTTTTTTAATAGACAGATTTTCTTTGCAAATCATATTTTTTTCATGCGCCTTCCAAAAAAGGTTTGCTTGAAACATGCCTTTGTCACTTTTCGTTGGTTTGTAATTATTTGTTTCGAGCATGTAAAAAAACATTTTAGCAATACCAAAACAAGTAGCAAAACAGGTAAAAAAAAAATAATTTGGAAACAGAAGATAGTCGCAGGGGCTAAATCTGGAGAATATGCTGGATGGGGTAGCAGTTCGTATCCCAATTCGTGGATTTTGGCTATCATGACTAGACAAGTGTGCACACGTGCATTGTCTTGATGGAACAGCACTTTTTTCTTCATAGCCAAATGCGGCCGTTTTTGCTTTAAATCAACGTCGAATCTGTTCAAAAGCTTTGAATAGTATTCGCCGGTGATTGTTTTACCTTTCTTGAGGTAACCGATGTGAATGACACCGCGTACATCCCAAAAAACTGTGGCCATGACCTTGTTGGCTGACAAACTCTGTTTCGCCTTCTTTGGTCCACGTTTACCCCGTGCAACCCACTGATTCGATTGTTCCTTGGACTCTGGCGTGTTGTGATGGATCCATGTTTCATCCACAGTAACAAAACGGCGCAAAAATTCGTCCGGATTACGGCTGAACATCGCTAAACACTCTTTTGAAGTGGTCACACGATTGCGCTTATAGTCGAGTGTGAGCAATCGCGGCACCCATCTCGCAGAGAGTTTTTTCATGTCCAAATATTCGTGTAAAATATGATGTACCCGTTCAGTTGAGATACACCTACAGCATGAGCCAACTCACGCACTTTCATTCTCCGATCATCCAATATCATTTCATGAATTTTATCGACGATTTCCGGCGTGATCACTTCTTTTGGGCGACCTGGACGTTCGGCGTCACTAGTGCTGGTACGATCACAACGGAACTCTGTAAACCACTTTTTAACCATTGAAATTGATGGTGCCGAGTCCTCGTAGTATTTATCAAGTCTTTCCTTAGTTTCAGCGATGGATTTTTTACGTAAAAAGTAATGCTTAATCAGCACACGAAATTCACTTTTTCCATTTTCGTAAAAATTCACGAGGTTGTCTGCTTTGAACGGCTATCAAACACCAACTGCACGACGTAGCTTGCTCAAAATTAGAAAGTTGCCCACTGATAGATTATAGTTGACGGCAGCGTTGTTGCATTTGGAGTAACTGCGCGGGAAATTCAAAAAGTCACTGACTTATCAAACTGCCCTCTTAATATAAGCTTGTTAAAAAAGTGTGGTCCGTCTTCGTGATGCCATTTAAACCTAACCACCAAAATAAAGAACTCGGAAAATTATCTCGATCGGAAATTTATATTTCCATTAGGTTTTAAAACGTATCATCAAGTTTAAAGTTTATTACGATCGTCCATAATCCTCACAAAGTTTACTGCAAACTTTATACAAACCTTGTCTCTAAATTACGTACCATAATTTTCAAACATTTCTGCGTTATATATCAAATAATCTATAATTTCCTACGGTTTCATCCTATCCCAATTCCGGGTACTGAAACCGGGTCTCAGATACGAATTCCGGGATTAAAATTTGTGTATATATCTAAATCAGATAGAGCAAAGGTAAGAACTTACATTTCGTAGTTTGTTTCTGACTAAATTAGAGCAGTAGACAGTGCGCAAATTTTCTTCGATAAAAAGGGTTAATTCTAAACTTCAAACTTAGCTTTAAACTAATCCTATCGACTGCACTAATATATTTACGTTTACAAAAATAATAACAACGTAATAATAATCTTTAGTTTTCAATTAATTGAATAGCTGGTTACTTTAATTTTATATTAGAACAGTAATATTAGTTTTTTTAATAATATTTTAAAAGCAACACACCGGAATATTTCGAATAATAAGACAATAAATTTTATATTTATCACATTATTTCATTAATGCTAATCGGTTACTCTTTGAATCACACATCTCGCCAATACGATGGTGAACAAGAAGTAAAAGAAATTCAGTTTTTAAAATTTTTAAAACTTCTTCTAGTTCGGGTCAATAATTGAGAGCGTTTTAGAAGTGGATTACCAATTGCGTCGTGTAATGGAGCTTCGAATTCGAAGGCGTGAGGAATGAATCTGCGATAAATATTTAGCATACAAAGATGAAGGCGAAGACCTTAAGCAGTTTTTAGCACCAGTTGTTCTTGAATCGCCCAACCACCCGGGGCTTTAATTAAGTGATTATGGCAGCTTAGCAAATGTCTTCTTTAGCAATGCGTTTCTTTTTGGGGTCACCAATATCCCATTTCAAAGATAACATTTATTGATACAAATACAAAGAATAACTTTAATGCACATAAAATAGACGTATAAAAGTATATGGACGAAGTCATGAAGGAGTTAGCAGAGGAAGATGGCAGAGCTCAATTTGTTGAAATGAAATAGGATCGGAAAGTAACGATGATAGTAATGTGGACAATGTAAAAGCGAGTAATCATAAAACGGACAGTGACCAAAGTGCAGATAATTTCAATGAAGATGCAGCGAGAGCTTTAGAAGAAGACGGAAACGATGAAGATGCAACAGACAAATTAGAGGAAAACTCAACCAGCTCCAGTGACGATAGATCAAATCAGTTGATACCTAGAGGTAAACCTACAATCAAAAATAAATATTTACTAAGATCACAAAACAAAGTAAATGAAAACAGTTCCAATGTGCAAACGGGGTGGCACAATATTGTTTTACACTTGCCTGGTCCTAAGGGAGCTGCTGCAAAGGTAAAGTCTTCCTAAAACAAATTGCTCCATTAAAACTTCCGAGATTAAGAAGGCAACAGCACCGCTCAGAGTGTCATCGAGTTAAAGACCGCAAAACCAAGTATAGCTGTAGGAGGTGCCATAAATCGTTATGTTTAGATCGTGCAGTACATGCTGGATTAAAGAAACGGAAAGCACTGCATAGCTTTATGAATAGCCAGAAAGTGTCAAAAAAGGCACGTCTGGTGGTGCATAGAGGTGTGTTGGTTCCCACACTTATGTATGGTAGTTAATGTTGGGTTTGTCGGAAGAAGCATAAAAATAAGATTAATGCTGCGGAGATGAGTAGTCTGAGAAGTATAGCCGGAGTGACTCGGTTGGATAAAGTTAAGAATAGTGAGAAAAGAAAACGCTGTGGTGTAAAAGAAGATGTGGTTACAAAGATAGATAAAGGAATGCTTAGATGGTTTGGACATATAGAGAGGATGGATGAAGGAAGATTGACGAAACAAATTTATAAGGCGAGTGTGAATGGACAAGTCGGTAGAGGTCGACCTCGGAGAACATATCTCGATCAGATCAACATTGTTTTGAAGAGAGGCCAGGTCAAGAGTACCAAAAACCAAAGAGCATGTATGAGAGCACTGATGAAAGTAGAGGAAGCAAAAGATGTGTGTAAAAACCGTAGCAAGTGGAAGGAAGGGGTCTCTGCCTACCCCTATAGGAAAAAGGCGTGACTTTATGTATGTATGTATTTTTTTCAAAGGATTGGCATTTTTTTATGTTATAACAAAATATGTGTAATCAAGCGTTAGTTGTAAAAATATTTTTTGTTCATAAGTTTTTTATTTAAATTTTATTTTAGATTTAATAAATATAATTTGTAAACAACAGTCCTCAATTATTTGGTGATATTTTTGTCATTGACTACATTTAACGAAAAAAAAAGGCTGGGGTGTGGTACACCCCATAGCACTAACCATGTTACAATTACATACCGCCCTAAGGGAGAGTTTAAGTCCCAATATTGTGGAGAGCACCAACAAATTCGAATTGCTTGCTTGATGGTTTCAGCAATGGAATTTTTTAAATTTCTTGTGCAACAATAAAACAGGGTTATAAAAAAATTGTTTTTAATTTATTGAAGATTTACCACAAAATGGGAGAAAATGTATTTCTAACAATTTTTATTTATACTCGCAGTTAGATTTATAAATTGTCCGTCAGGTGGCGTCCAAACTTTTGCAAGCAAGAGTGATAAATCGGATAGTGATTGTCTACTATTAATCATTGTTGCTATTATCAGTCAGTGTTGTTGAAAAACACTTTTGGTTGCCATTGTTTTTGGTTGTTTATTATCTGACATCGCTACTGGTTGTCTACGTCTCTGTATGTCGTTTATTATCTCTACAATTCAATGCACTCAATACCACTAACCAAATATTACGAATGGTTTATCTCCATGTAGTCGCAACAAAGCCCTGTTGGATATTAAGTATTCAATTAAATCTCACTTGACTTGTTTATCGGATTGTTCGACTAAGATATTACGTCTATCTTGTTTTCACCATTTCAAACCGTAATGTCTTGGATTTGTCGAGATGAAAAATCGTTCATACGTAAATTTCTTTTAGGTCAATCACTTATTATGGTACCTACAGTATGTATCCAAATTTAGCGCTGGCAACTATTGTTGCGACTTTTTAATGTCAGTTATTTTTCCTGTTAAATAAGAAAATAAATGTTTCTAATCTGGCCCAATAGTTTCGGTCGTGGTAACTATGATGTGGGAAGCCTAGGAACTCGTTTTTCTACACGAACAAATATAGATAAAGAATTGGATACAAGGTATAGAAAGGACTAAACTTGCATAAGTATAATTGCATGTAATAACAATGTAAACAAAGTCGTAAAAAATCTTTATTTTTTTACCATCCAGTATACGACTCGCGATACTAGAAAATAGTTTACAGTTCGTACAAAACTAATACTCAAATTCTGTACAAACCATATCAATTATTTTTTTGTTTATAATTAACATTACTGTATGCACTGTAGAAATTTAGCACTGTAACTTTATTAATTTCAAGTAGAGTTACTTAAATGTGTAAAAAAGCCTAATAAACAGTTTTATAGCAATAAAACACCATTTTTTTATGTACCCATGACAGATATTTATTGAAAAAATATTAACAACCAAAATAATTTTGATACTATTACACGAATCTAAAGATTCCTGCCATGGGCAAGACAAATGTAGACTTAAATTTTTAATGAAAGAGGCATGTCAACGGTGTTCACCATATTTTTAAAGTCAGTGCCCATTTATACCGATTTGGGTAACAGTGGCGTATCGTTAATATTTTGTTATGGTTACTAAATATTTTTGTAGCAGAAAATGTATTAAAATTAAAAGTAAATTAAAAAATATATATACCTATTAATAGTTTCGAGATCATAAGGGGTTGCTCTTTTTGCCAGTGGCAAAATCAAAAATTACTTTCTTTTTCTAAACGCTTTAATATTACATTATAAATTTCTATTATATCTCTATTATCGAATGGTTTTTGCTACCGAAACACTAATTTAAAAAGTAATTTTCTTAAAGTTGACTGCCCACCTACAGGACCTACTTATTTATCGCGTACTTCATGTACAACTGCTTTTTTGGCCGTTGCTTCTCTATTATATGAAAACCATTCATTTAATTTTTTACCACTGTCTTTACAGTATAGAACTACGGGAGCAATGCTTTTTGTTGGATGTTTTCGGAGATAAAATACAAGGTTGCTAATTTGTCTTTACTCTTTTGACCTCATTGTGGACACTGTAAAACACCTTTCTCGATATTTCTGTCGCAACCAATACCCTGTGAACATAATTATTAATTGCAAATTGTAAGCTATGTTTTGCCTGGTTTTTTATAAATTTAATTACATTAGGCATAACCTCTTTTGTGTTCGCTGAGTGGTTCTTTTTATTTTTTGTTCTACCAATTTTAAATAGAAAAATATAACAGTAACAAAAAATATTCGTCACCCACGCACTCACACAACTACTAACAATAAATTACAGCTATAATCCCAATCTACATGATTTTTATTCCCGCTTTAAATTTTTGCGCGTACTTCTTTGTTAACCTTCAAGCAGGGTTATTCGAAACCTGTCGTGTGTTTTTGACGTTTTAACCTACTCCGACTGATTTCACCGGAAGCTGTCTCTAACAATAATAATTCAACTTTATCAGAAGCAGCATTTGACAAAACTTTATTTATGTTGTTAAAGAAAATGATAGTCCCCTATTTGGTTGAGACTGGATATTGGCATTTAGTTTAAATTTCTTAAAGTTTTAGGAAAGATATTTTGGAAACATTGTCTATGTATGGGGTAAGCGGTAGTTTAATACGAGCACTGAAATCACTCTACGAAGATTCCACTGCTTGTGTTAAAATAAACGAATCTTACACTGTCTGGCTTAACATAAAAAAAGGTGTTAGACAAGGATGAGTGGCTTCGCCATGGCTGTTAATTAATACATAGACGATTATTTAAAATATTTATGAGTCATATTAGCGTCATTTAAAGAGGAGTTGCACGCGATGATTAATGTTATGCATGATGCATTTTAAATCATAGGAATGAAAATAAATGTAAGCAAAACAAAAGTATTGTTTTTTGAAAGAGAAGAAATCATAACAAACTGCGAGGTGCTGATTAAGGGATAAAGAGAGAGACAGGTAAATGAGTTTGTATACTTGGGTTCAAACTTTACGAGAGACGGAAAGTATGCCACATCAAGCGAAGGGTGTTGGTAGGAGAACAAATGAATAGAGCACTGCATAACTTTATGAACAGCCGAAACGTGTTAAAAAAGGCACGTCTGGCGGTGCATAGAGGTGTGTTGGTTCCTACACTTATGTATGGTAGTAAATGTTGGGTTTGGCAGAAAAAGAATAAACATAAGATTAATGCTGCGGGACTAAGTAGTCTAAGAAGTATGCCGGATTGACTTGGTTGTATAAAGTGGGGAATAGTGAGATAAAGGAACGCTGTGGTGTGAAAGAGGAAGTGGTTACAAAGATAAATAAAGGAAAGCTTAGATGGTTTGGACACGTAGACAGGATGGATGAAGAAAAACCAGGACATGTCAAGAGTACCAATAACCAACGAGCATGTATAAAGACACTAATAAAAGTAGATAAAGCAAAAGATGTGTGTAAGAACCGTAGCAAGTAGAAGTAAGTGGCTTTTGCCTACTCCTACGAGAAAAAAGCGCTATTATACGTATGAATGTATGAAGCAGCGATTAAAGAAAATTATTCAATAAAAATTTAGAAGAAAATGTAGTTATTTTCTAGTTAAAACGTAACAACTTGTAAAACACCTTCGGGCAGAGTAGACAAACGTAAACAAACGGGTCAGAATTGCATACTGTCACAAAACAAACTAAAAACTAAAAAAACCAGGCTGATATTTTAGGTAATGATAAGAAAAACTGGTGTTAAACAAAAATACTAAATTAAAAATAAATTAATTAATGCGGCGTCTGACTAATCAAATTAAAAAAGGCACTATTTAACCCATATATGTACGTTTTAGTATTGACGTTATTATGTTTAGAAATTTGGATCATTTCACTCAAAATTGATAAAGCTTTACGTAAAAAAAATAAGCATAAAAATAAGATAGATTTATAAGGCAAGTATCCTGAACAAATTGACACTATTCCATAGAAATGCCAGGTTAAGAGTACCAACGACCGACGAGCATGTATAAGAGCGCTGATGAGAGTAGTGTGAGTGAAAGATGTGTGTATGAACCGTAGCAAGTGGAAATAAATGGTCTCTGCCTACCCCTGTAGGAAAAAAGCAGACTAAATCTTTGTATGTATTTATGTAAGCTATGTTCTGATATTTTTCTCTGTTTTCTGTAAATATTTTACTGTTTATCTCACATAGCATTTATTAAAATTAATAACTTGTTAATTTTGTAGGCAAATTTGAATTGTTTTTTATTATAAAAGAAACCGTTGTTCGGCAGTGTTGATCGGCATTAACAACCGCTGCAATTATCCGAAAGATTTTTAACACAAAGTATTTTATTACATTTTTTTTTGATGCTACTACGTTACCCGTTCTGATAAATGTTTTCTTTTTCCGATTAATTTTGTAAAATTAAAATAACGGATAATTATTCTTTACTTTCTACTATTTTATTATTACAATTTTTTTCGATATTTTGCATTGAAAATGCTCGTTTTTAAATTTCCTTTGTTATTACGTTAGGGGGGAAGTACATCATCATCCTTACCTACAAAACAAATAAACAATCTTCTCAATAATTTAAATATGAAACCCGTTTATTGTAATTGCCACAAGACTTTTTCAGTATATTTTTTATATCCGAAATAAACTAGTTCCCAACAATGAGGATCTCGAAGCAAATTCAGATATTCAGCTGAAGCAGAAACACCAAAAGGGTCTAACAACAACACCAGATGTCAAGGCACTTTCGACTCCGGAATTGAGAAGTTTAAGGGAAGCGAGTTGAGTTTATCTTATTCTCGGATTGTTGGAACTTCCCTTAAAGATAAACATGCAAGAATGACCGTTCGCTAACTGCGCCCTCTGCAGCTTCCTTTTTTTTTTTGTTATACCAGAAATAAATAAAGCTCAGGAAAATTTTCAGCGCTGTATAATATCGGATCGTTTTCGATGATTAAATAAAATGTTTAAAACCTTATGTACACAATTTTTCCCTTCGTCTCAGATAATTAACCTCTTTATGTTGTTCGCCTGGAAAAACTCGCGTTTAATAATAAATTCTGTGCACGACGTGAAAATTAATGATGGCAATGAATTTTTCATTGTTGGCACTTCTATAAAAAAAAACGGGGATACTCTAGAAAGAACTTCCAATATATCGACAGAAAAGGACTTTTGTAAGTTTAAGAGAGCTTAATGGAAAAATACCTATACGAATATATGGTTTGGTTTAGTTGTAAAAAAACCATTTAACCATTGATCGGGTGCATCGCATTACTGATGTAACTGGATGAGCTCTTGAAGAAAAACAAGTCTGATACTCAGACATTGATCCTTCAATTCTACATTTTTCAATTCTCCACTGTCATTTTTTAAGGGACGTTCCTACGATCGTCTTATTTCCCATAACCTTCTTTGCCACATAAAAACTGCTAAAGGGGACATGCAATTCTCTTTGAACACCTGTGTCAATGGAGGGTGCATATGGCTGACTGCTGCTTTCGTTTTCACAAAGGCTTAGGGCTTTAAATTATTATAAAAATAACAAAAAACACATAAATATTGGAAAAAATAGTACATTTTAGTAAACAATTCTGCAATCAATAGAAAATTATTATCTGATTAGCAAACTATAATTCTAAAACTTTTAAAATTTGTAAATCTACAATTTCGTATTTTTTTCGCACGCTCTAAAAACCTATAACCTTTAATTTTACCCCATGCTACGCTAATCCATACTTTGTCATTGCTCGGGTTAACCTAAAATTTTTATAAAAATATATTTCCAAATATTTATTTAACAAATTTAGCATCAAAAATACTTATTTGTAAAATGTTTTACCAGTACTTTTATGTATTGGTGCCAGGAAACACCCACAAGGTGAACAACTAACCATATTTGTCGTTATTGTCTCAGTTATATAACAATGTTTTACCACCAATTTATTTAGAGGTCTATAATGGTTAACTTGTCAAGTATTGATACCAAAGTATGCAACCATACCTAATCACATTCATTTTAACCGTTATTCAAACTGTAAAACACAGAGTAGCAAATCTCGTTAATGTTTTGTTTCGACAACGAGTCCCAAATTTTTATTTTAAGACCCATGAGTAAGTCGTTGCATGAAAAAATTGGATGAACAAAGATATGTTATGCAAAAAAATTAAATATAATTTAAGATTATGTTCATGTAACGTCATTATATCGGCTGTTAACGTTTTTTAATCACGCCTTGAAAAATAAAATAAAGAGTGGTAATATAATTTAGTGATAGAACATTATTTCTGAGAAAATCTTTATTGATTGTTTTAACCGGTATTAAAATGCTTTAGCAGGTAATTTTAAAAAAATAAGTAAAGAAATACAGTTTGGAAACAGCCAAATGATATAAATTCACTATTTTAATTATTGTTTCAAATCCAGTCTTCATGAAGAGAAAGCAGCTCGGCTTAATGTTGCCCAAACACTACTGGCTAATCGGTCCGAAATCAGAGCTATCCTTGGTAAACAAACTATTAACCTATAAATTTATTTTAAAACCCGTTTGGACCTATGGATTAGAACTCTGGGGTTCAGCTTCCAACTCTAACCTAGAAATCCTGGAAAGGTTCCAAGCTAAGATGTTCAGAATTATCTCACCAGGGCCATGGTTTGTTTCTAACAGCTTAATTGAACGAGACCTCAAAGTACCAACAGTAAAAGATGAAATCAAACAACAATACCTGAAATATTCTACGAGGCTAGAAGCTCATCCAAACCCTATCGTGACGGACTTAACGCAATTAGTGCCATATAGACGTCTGAAACGTCACTACCCAAGTGACTCACTGTACCGTTTTTAGCAGACTCTTAATACACGTTCACTGTAGTTATATTATAATATAACTAATGTAAATATAGGAACTAATTGATGAACTGATTTCTACAAGTTTCTTCATATGAACACACAATATACTTATTGTTATATGTACATCGTAACTGATTGTAAATAAAGCTGGAATTAAAAAAAAAATAATAATTGTGCATAGTTAAAAAAAGTCATGAAACACGTCAATATTAAATAATGAAATAACATCCTGAAACAAAAAAAATTTATCCCTTCATTGATATTAAGCCTACTTTGAGTGACAGCTATATATCACAAATTTTTAAAAAGAAAGTAGGGGCTTGTGACACATCATTCAAAAAGTCTCTCTATTTTTAATTTAAAAATATTGTTTTTTTAAAATTGATACAAAAATTAATCATAAAACAAAATATTAACTAGTTATAAATCTAATCACAAGCTTGCAAACAGAAATTTTTTATCAAAGTTGGTCAAATGGTTTTTGCTTGATGTTTAAACAAACAAACAAAACAGACTAACACAAAATTTAAAAATCAGTGATTTAAAGTCAGAGACACCTTCTAACCATTCTTACCACAACCTTTTTTGAAGTGAAACTTCTATACGCGTGCTGGGAGTAAAAATTCAAGACCGCGTCACACTAGCTAGAGAGACAAAAATTCGTAACAATTTATTTAAAACCTCTTTTACTAACTGGAGACTTCAATGTAAATTTTGCATCGAACACTTTCATACAATTAATAAACTTTCTACGCCAGCAACAAATAAACGACTATATATGCTGCATTTTCTTGTTACCTCGATACAATCAAATCAAAAATATGTGTATCGTTTTTAGCTACCATAAACCATTTGTATCGACTGTAGCTATTGCACCAACTACACAAGATGTACAGGCTATTGAAGCATCAAGTAATGTACAGATTACAGAAATAAATTAAAAATAATATTCACATGCAAACAGTAGTATATGTCATTTTATAAATACTTTATTTCAATCCTTATAATATTCCTTATATATTTAGTATCATTTAATTTAAACCTAGCCGTTTAAACGTTAGAAGTTTTACTACTAATATACGCTCGTAGTACACACATCTTTTTTTGTTAAAACAGTAAAACTGCTGTTAACAGATACCTCTACAAAACTGAAACCTCTCCTAAACAGACAATTTTCAGAGTACCACACATTTATATGTGTGTAAATAGGCCAACATACCCCAAACAACGGACCCTCCTCAGATCGACTTTGGATAAAATTTACACACATTTTTTCTATGTAATGTATGTAATGTAGGTACTTGTAGTTATAAAACAGAATAGGTGAGTAGGTACTATAAATTGATTTGGAGAAACCTATTTTAAAATTTAGTCATCCTTTGTATATTCTAATTTAGTTTTTACAATTTGATCATAGTGTAACAATGTTTTCGGATAGGGGGAAGTTTTTATGTTTGGACGAAAAAATATTGGTAATATATGGTCTGAAAAAATAATTATAGTGTTTGAGTTTTGGTCAATGAGATCAGATGTGATCAAAAAAATATCCAGATTTAAATGAAAATGGGCAGGCCATATAGCACGACTCAAGGATAATAGATGAACGAAGAGAGTATTACAATGGCGACCGAGATCACACAAGCCTCCACAAGGAAGACCACCTATGAGATGGGTGGATGACATTAAGAATACCGATGGTAGAGAAAAATATAAGACTTATTCGATAGATTTAAAAAAGTATTAAAGGCAACAATGTTCTTCGTTAAACAGTTGCAAGTTTAAATGTTTTTTAATCGTGAAAAAACGCTACCGATAAAAATAAAAGATGTATTTAAGCATATCGATTGTCAGATCCTTAAACCTTTCCTCGTAAAAAATGTGTTACTTTCAAATTAGCAAAATTATCACATTCCTCCCATTTATTTGTCAATTATTTTTGGCATGGTTTAAAAACTATTTATCCTTGCCTTTTTTATACGACAAAAAATATTCAACAGACGTTTTCAATAAAAACGGAACGCATAAAAATATGACTTTGTTATTAATTAAATGAATAATGGCTGTAGAAAAATAACTTGAAAAATGAATTACCTTACTAAAAACTACAAAACACGATGGATTAAAAGTCGAAAAAAGCAAATTAAAAAAGATTATACTAAAATGAAAAATAAGAACGAACAAAAAGCACCACTATGTAAGCTTCCCTATCGTCTACACATTTTCCAAGTTTATGAAAATTGTTTTGTGCGCCTGAAATCACAATCGCGGTTTATTTTTTTTAATAGTGTTGAGGCGAAAAACAATGTCGCTTATTAATACCTGCTTTGTTTAAGCAGGAGTTAATTATACAATTATTCAGATGCTCTAATTGACCTGCAGGGCAATAATAAAATAAAAAAAATATCCAACCCAACTTTTTTATTGAATTTGTTAGTGGAACGTTTGGGGAAGCTAAAGACTGTTTTTAAAATTTAAACTTTGAAGTCATATAACTTAAAAATAAAGAACGCAGTGAATCAAAAGTTTTATAGTGTTAGTCCAGGTGGTCTAAACAAGGAAATGATTCGGACGACCTCGATCAACTTAGCACGAATTACAAGACAGAAGTTTTATAACACGATAGATTGAAAATGTTTAATTGGAAATTTTACAACTAAGGATCTTTATAGCATATACAGATATGGAAAAATATTTGCAAAATATAAAATTTTAAATGCAAAACAGCAATCTAGACGATAGCCAATCAACCAGCATAAAATATAATAAATATTCGCGAGGATTAATCAAGTTATTACCTACACCACTCTAAATTGAATTGTCTTCACTTCGGTGACATGTGTTTGCGACGTTATCAGTCAGTATAAAAATGTTAGCCGTGTGTACGTCTGACTAATCAGGAAAGAGACTACGACGTATGAAAGAGATCAAATAATTTCTCTTCTAAAAATGTGTTTATAAAGTCTTTGAAAATAAAGTATACTATTGCCACTTCTAAGAGCCAAAAAACAATTTCCTCTACCACTTTAGTGACTTTCTTACAAATCCATAACTTAATATATAGTGATGAGCACGGTCCACTGCTTTTATATTCTTGGTGTAATCGATAATAGCAAGGTATAAAAATTACTTTAATCTGTTCAGTTCTAGTTTTTCTCTAAACTGGTTGTGTTTTTGCGGCGTGACAAGCGAATAGTATCTGAACATTTTTTTTATCATTCCATGTCAACACCAATATTTTTTCGTCTTTCCTGTATGTAATTGTTTCGTGTACTGATAACCTAATTCGTTTTTTTTTTAATATAAATAAACAGTTCTTTTGTTAGGTCTAATCCTGTATAGAACCTGTCGGTATATGAATGAAACCCACTTTTATTAAACGCCTCCAGCAATTTGTTACATAAATGTAATGTTTATCTCGATGTGAAAGTCAGATCTGGACGAATAAGACCTTTTGCTAAACTAGCTTCATAATGTGGCCATAATACACTAATAAACCCTGTAGTTGAATCTGCTAAAGCATACACTCTTAGACCCCATTTAGAAGTCTTTTTGGGACTGTACATTTTATAAACTATTCCCCCTTGAATTCTACTGTACTCTCGGTAACAGCAATTTTTGGTCCAGGAATATAATACTCTCGAAATTTGATGTCAATATAGTCTACAACATTTTTAAATTTTATTCCTCTGGTTGATATAATTGGCATGGAATGGGCTGAAGGTAAATTAACATGAAAAACGAAGCCGACATCTAGAAAAAAAGTTTGTAAAATCTTCACTTAAGTTTGCTTTCACAGGTGATTTGTCGTATAATGCCATTTTCATAATAAATACATTTTGCCAGATTGAGTGCTTTTGTAATAGTGTCGCTATTTGTACTTTCTTAGTACCAAATCTATTAGTTTTTGTTACGATTTCTTGTAGCAGAGTATCGGTAAAAAACAACTGAAATAATTTTAATTGTGTTTTTGGCCGGTTTGCTGGGGGTTTGTAGTCACTATTAGCGGTAATAGGCAATCTTCTAAAATGTTTATCATTTGGCTTTCTCAGTCTCCAGTCCAAACGTGCATTCTCATTATTTTCTATTTTAAGTTCCTACTTACTACCACTGTCTTCTCCGATTTCAGTTCCTGTTTCCTCGCTATCTTCATCTTCATTATCACTTTTTTCTTTATAATCGCTTGATTCAAATGGATCCCCCTTCCCTACTATTAACTACGTAACGCAAGCGTAGGCTTTATGCTTAGCGAAACAACGAAATCTTGTATCGGAGCTGACCCGACAAAGGAACGCAAAGAGTGACAGTGCAACAGAAGTAGCTTGGCGGGCGAGAGATCACAAAATCTGCGCACAACGAAAACATTCGAATAACAATCCGATCGGCGACGACGAAATTTTCAGAAATCGTGAGTCTCAAGTACAATCGGAGGAAGAAGTTAACGAATGTGAAGTATATTCAGCCGAATATTTGTTATCTTAGATGCTAGTCGCCCGCCAAGCTACTTCTGTTGCACTATAAATGTTTACACGTGGTACGATCACGTAGCCTCCCAGATCATCAATCATCTCTAAATTATTTTTTTTATATGGGGATATCTTAAGGAATTCGCTTATCGATACCAATTCGAGAAAGACAAAAATCTTAACGAGAAAAATTATCCAACTTTGTGCCAACATTACACCAAATTTACTCAGTAATATGAGATTATCTCTGTTTCACAGATATGGTTATTGTTTCGTACTACAAGGTGGTTTATTTAAACCTTTATTACATTAGATTTGTAAATTTATTTTTTAAAAGTTTAAATTCTTAGTTTATTTTTTAGTAATTAGTGTTATGATTTTAAATTTGCTGAAAATTTGTTATATTTTTAAAGCCGTTATGGTAAATATGAACCACTTTTTAAAAGGAAAAATTATTTGATCTTTTGCATATTTTGTAGTCTCTTTCCTGATAAGTCAGACGTACACACTGTGGCTGACATTTTCATACTGACTGGTAAGGTCGCAAACACATTTCACCAAAATGGGGATAATTTAAATAAGAGTGGTGTAATTTAGTGATTAAATATTAATCGCGAATATTTATTATATTTTTTGCTGGTCGACTGGCTTTTCAGATCGCTGTTTTTCATTAAAATTTCTATGTTCCGCAAATTTTTTTCATATCTGTATATTTCAGAATACGCACCTTTGGGCTTTATTTGTACAAACCATTATTATATTTTCCATTATCACTTCGACATCGTGTTGATGCTCCACTTGAATGGTGTAACGGTAGATTAAATGGGGGAGGTAAAAGGAATCTTATTATGTTCTTAAATGAATCCCGATTCTGTCGTTGTGTCCGCGATGGTCGTAGAAAGGTAATTTTTTTTTTGGATTTATGGAACAGTATACAGCACTTACAAGGAAAATTATGGTATAGGGGTAGGATAACAAATGGTAGCAGGTCACCACTAGTTTTTATTGAAAAAATTTTGAATGCAAATAATTCCATACTGCAGTCTGTTTTACTGTCATGCCTACATATGTTAATTCAGCCCCTTTTTTAACAAGAAAACGCACATCATTACAGAAAAAGAAAGGAAGGTTCTAACAAGAAAATAATGTCCTTAGACTTTTCAGCAATCGAACATTATGTGGAATACAATCAACGCCAACGAATGGGTAATAAACCTCATCCACCAAAAAACCCAGTTGACTTTTGTTACAGAATTTAAGAAGCCTAGAATGACATTTGTTTTAATAGGTTATTTAAAAATTAATTCTTTCTTATAATTTTTTTTAATTATTTTTTACTTAGTATGTAAAAAATTACGATAAAATACTTTTACTACTTTAACCCAAATTTTTGAATTTTGCTACAGGTTGGCTCTATATGCATAGATTTGTAATTCAAAGTAAACTTCTATAACAAGTTACTTAAATAGTTTTAAAGTTTTTTTTTAGACTTTGACTGTATTTTTATCGTATTTTGTACAGATATATTCAACTACATCGCAATCTCATATCTTCACCTTAATGTTCTCATGTCAATACTAATCCGCTGCAAAAGCTGGATGTTGTGCAAATGTGAAAGAAGACGTTAATATCATAAAATAAACAAAATCAATATCTAACCCATCTTCTTTCGATTACGACACAACAAAATATATCTTTGCTAAAACAGTGGCGTACCTCGCTAATATTAAAAAAAAAACATTAAAAATAGAGGAAAACCTGTTATTCTTAGGACCCTAATTGTACGAGGGCAGTTTGATAAGTCGGTGACTTTTTAAATTTCCCGCGCAGTTACTCCAAATGCAACAGTGCTGCCGTCAACTATAATCTTTCAGTGGGCAACTTTTTAATTTTGAGCAAGCTACGTCGTGTTTGATAGCCGTTCAAAGCAGACAACCTCGTGAATTTTTACGAAAATGGAAAAAAGTGAATTTCGTGTGCTGATTACTTTTTACATAAAAAAAAATCCATCACTGAAACTAAGGAAAGACTTGATAAATACTACGGGGACTCGGCACCATCAATTTCAATGGTTAAGAAGTGGTTTACAGAGTTCCGTTGTGGTCGTACCAGCACTAGTGACGCCAAACGTCCAGGTCGCCCAAAAGAAGTGATCACGCCGGAAATCGTCGATAAAATCCATGAAATGATATTGGATGATCGGAGAATGAAAGTGCGTGAGTTGGCTCATGCTGTAGGTGTATCTTAACTGAACGGGTACATCATATTTTACACGAATATTTGGACATGAAAAAACTCTCTGCCAGATGGGTGCCGCGATTGCTCACACTCGAGCATAAGCGCAATCGTGTGACCACTTCAAAAGAGTGTTTAGCGATGTTCAGCCGTAATCCGGACGAATTTTTGCGCCGTTTTGTTACTGTGGATGAAACATGGATCCATCACAACACGCCAGAGACCAAAGAACAATCGAAACAGTGGGTTGCTCGAGGTGAACGTGGACCAAAGAAGGCGAAACAGAGTCTGTCAGCAAACAAGGTCATGGCCACAGTTTTTTGGGATGTACGCGGTGTCATTCACATCGATTACCTCAAGAAAGGTAAAACGATCACCGGCGAATATTATTCAAAGCTTTTGAACAGATTCGACGTTGATTTGAAGCAAAAACTGCCGAATTTGGCGAAGAAGAAAGTGCTGTTCCATCAAGATAATGCACGTGTGCACACTTGTCTAGTCACGATGGCCAAAATCCACGAATTGGGATACGAACTGCTACCTTATCCAGCATATTCTCCAGATTTAGCCCCCTGTGACTATTTTCTGTTTCCAAACCCAAAGAAATGGCTGTGCGGTAAGAGATTTGAGTCGAATGAAGAAGTTATTACCGAAAAAAAACGCGTATTTTAAGAGCTTTAAAAAAACCTATTATTTGGAGGTAATAAAAAAATTAGAAAAACGCTGGACTAAATGTATCGAGCTAAAAGGTGATTATGTAGAAAAATAAAATGTTTATTTGCGGAAAAAAATTTGTTTTATTCAAAAAGTCACTGACTTATCAAACCACCCTCGTAATTCATAGAAAACTTTCACGATTTAAAATATTATTGTCATATGGCAGTCGAAGCATTATACACGAGCACAGGGAGCACGCACTGTTCATAAACCTTTCTTTTCAGGCATATATTGCTTTTAAATACTTCCTTTCTTAGCTTGCCGAATGCCACCCATGCTAGAGTTAAGCGTCTTTGAATTTCGCAGGTTTGGTTATCTCGGTTTATTCTTAGTTCATGGTCTAAATATTTATAAGATGTTACATACTCGATTTTAGATTTGTTTAGGGAAATGATGCCACTTGAAACCAAGTTTGTCATATATTGAGTTTTTGTACGGTTAATTTTTATACCTACCTCATCTGACGCTGCCTTTAGTATCCTTAGTAACTCTTGGGCTTCTTTGAGGTTGTCCGAAATTAACACGATATCGTCAGCAAAACGTAAGTGGTTTAGTCGTTCACCATCTATATTAATTCCCATGTTCTCCTAACCTATTTTCTTAAACATGTATTCTAGCAGCATTGTAAATAGTTTTGGTGATATGTTATCACCTTGTTGTGCTCCACGTTTCATTATAAATGTAGGTATTATTTTGGAATGGACTTTAACACTTGCTGTTGCACTATTACATATGTTCTTAATTAAAGCAGCATATCTGTGGTCGACTCTACAATCAGCTAGTGCAGCAAATATTTTGTTTTGGTCAACTGAATCGAACGCTTTCTTGTAGTCCACAAATATTAAAACCAATGGTTTGTTGTACTCCACTGTTTTTTCTATGAGCGTTTTCATAAATAGTAAGTGGTCGTTTGTACCATAACCAGATCTTAAACCTGCTTTTTATAAATAACATGTACAGTTAGTGGTGAGTGGGGTCGCCTTTCTTATGCATGATTGTCATTATTCCATAAAGTTGGGATTTGTCCGGTCTCTAAACATCTATTAAATAGGACTTAAGGAGCATTTATTAAATTTTTCCCCTTTTGCTTTTATACTTTCAATAACAATACTATCGTCTCCTGGGGCTTTGTTTTTCTTTATTTGTTGTAAGGCCACTTCAATTTCTGATGATGAAATTTCTGGTATATCTTATGAGCCTTGATTGCAGACCTTTGGAATGTTTGTCAATGGTGTACTTTTTGTATAACGTGCTGTAGAAATCTTCCACTATTTGGAATATTTCTTTCGGGTAGTGTGGTTAAAATAAAACTCTCAGATTGGCAAAACCTGTTTTTGTAGGGTTATATTTATAAACTGTGTAAATTTTTTTTTCTTTTATGTTTTAATTACCGTTAAACACCGCTCTTTTTTTTCAATTAAAAGTAAAGAAGAAATATATGTCTTACCTTTTGCCATTCCCGCTTTTCAGAGTCATCTGGTGGTCTTATCTTTCCTCTTAAGATTTTTGTCTTTATTGACGTAGATAGTTTATGCGTAAAATTAGTTTTATTTTGTTGCAATCTTTAAACCAGTAATTTGTAACGTGCCTTTTTTTCCCTTCTACAGTTCCATTATAATTATATCTCTGATAATTTTATTTTCCTCAAGTAATCGTAAATAGTGTCGCGTAGTACCGTATTTTGTTGTAACTTAAATATATCATTCGTTGTAAATAGTGTTGCATAGCCTCGATTATTGTGTATTATCGATTATATTATTGTTTGGTTTACATTTCTGTGTAGATGAGGCTAGCTATCAACACGGACGAACGCAATTCTTAGTGTGGAACATAGACTTGCGAATATTCTTGTTTGACGTCAATTCCGTGTCATTTCTTGATATCCGGCTTGGGAAGGAGTCAGAGTCGTGTGTTGAGAGTCTTGGGAGTGATGTGGTGAGAATTGTTGGGCGGTGTGATATTAACAAGTGTGCAAAACCTCTACGGTTTTCTTTTCATATCTGGCTGTATGTGGGCCATCTTAATTGGATTTTGAAAAAAAACCATTTAATTTTTAACTAGACCATTCTATCTTACCTTCGTTGTTGATATTTTGGATTTTGGTGTCGAGTTAAAATAACCGCATGCGGGATTTATTTGAGGGAAGCCATTGTTAATTGGCAGGTGCCGTTCCATAACCAAATTCGTATACCCAAAGGTTACAAATGATTTATTGTTAAATATTTAACGACGTGACTTATTTTTGATACCACGATTAAGTTTTGTTTTAATTTATTAATATAATACATTAATAAAAACTATTTATTGCATTAGATAATATGCCAAAACTAAGTACTTTGATTTATTGTTAGCTGTTAATTTTGACTATATTTGTTATAATGTTATTATTGAACTGAGTACTTTGATTTATTGTTAGCTGTTTATTTTGACTATATTTGTTATAATGTTATTATTATACTGAGTACTTTGATTTATTGTTAGCTGTTAATTTTGACTATATTTGTTATAATGTTATTATTGAACTGAGTACTTTGATTTATTGTAAGCTCTTAATTTTGACTATATTTGTTATAATTTTATTATTGAACTGTGTACTTTGATTTATTGTAGTAGTAAAGTATCCAATATATTTTAGCTATAATTTCATTTATTTAGTTCACCATAATCTCAGTTGTTTATCGTGTGGCTCTGCTAGTGCCTATAAGACCTAGGGGTTTCCGGCTTGAACCGTGGCACGGCTCACTTTTATATATATATATATATATTTTTTCTTCTACCCTCTACGGCTGAGCTCGGGCATAATTTGCCAGTAGAGAGACCGCTGGCAGAGTACTCTATAGAGAACGAATAAGACGTGGCAAATTTTTATTTAAATTCGAAGAGTTCACTAGCGGTTTTGACAGATTTAAAAACACCGGAAATATTTCTTCTACTTTCTTCTTTACTTCTAATGTATCAGATAGAAAAACGTTTTTTGCAATTTTCCAAGTTCCACAGTTGCAGATTTTAAGACATTTTGGTAATCTTTAGCTGATCATTTAAAACCAGTGTAAAACTTTTACTAAAAATGTCCAAAATTTTATTAAAGAAACCAATATGACCTATTAATTTTTTTTTCCCTTTTTTTTTAAACCATTATCTTTTCAACAACCACTAACAATCCTTGTAAAGAAAACCCAAAGTATCTCTAAATTGTTATAAAGATATTACAACAAATATTAATTTACTTAAAGAAATGCCAGTGATGCCCAAAAATAATGAGAAAGGTCCAAATTTAGAACACTTTCAATACATAATATTTATTTTATGGCAGCAAAACCTTCCTCTCGAGTCGTTACTATTCCGAATGCATTTCTTTAACCAAATCACTTAGAAACGAAAAGTATGTGGAGATTCAGCAGCGAATGTTCCGATTTAAAAAATTGTTTTATTTATTTCTTGCCGTCTTTATTTTCGTTCATCTCGAAAATGGCTCACTCGAAGAACCCAACTTAACAGCTCAGGCGAAATACCGAAAGGAAAAATTGATTAACTTAAAGGAATTGCTATTAGTTTATTGTTTAGGTTTTACATTTACTAAAAAATCCTTTGTTTTCTATAATAATATTTAAAAAATATATGCGTTAATATTTAAAACACCAATAAATTAAATAAACTAATAAATAATTAGGAAACAATATTTGTTTTAATATATTACCAAGTTGGTTTACTAAATAAATTGTATTTTTAAACCACATTGTGTGTTAATACAGTTATTAATGTTCTTACTTTAGCATAAAAATAGCTCAGCAAAACATATTAAAAACCAAAGGAGTAGATTTGATAACCCCGGTGATCATGGACCGTTAAGCCATACTGGCGCACACTTCTCAGCAGCTGAGAATACGAGATTAGACGAGTACACCATAACATCTTGTTGATAAGAAGTAAGCTGCTTCTCTTGATCTCTCTCTCCTTGGTCCTATTACCCTCACAAGGGTTTGGTGGCACTATGCTTTTGCCATTTTTATAGAAATTTTCTCTGTTCTGGGCTAGTTATGTGGCCTCGTGCAGAGAAATTCCAGTCAAGCTTGTGATTCCGTCTACCCATCGGGTTGGAGATCTTTCTCGTGGCCTTCGTCTTAAAGCACTAGCTTTTTTAAAGCATCCGGTCTTTTAGATACGTACCCGAAATACTACACTTAGTTCCGGTTAATTCTCTTGGACAGCCTGTCCTCGATTTTCAGTTTTCCTAGGATCAATACACTGGTGCGGTGCTGCGTCCATAATATTCGAAGCATTCGTCGGTAAATCCACATTTCAAATGCTTTTATTTTTCTTCTGTCCGCTTGTCTGATCGCCCAGGTTTCAGTCGTGTATGATGCAATTGGGAAAATTAAAGTAGAGACCAGCCTGATTTTCGTAGCTTTACTAATTGAAGTGTTTTTTCATATGCGTGTCAGTTTAGTTGTGGCCGTTCTTGCTATTGCTAGCTGTCGCCTTATTTCGGCTTCGCTAATGTTGGTGATCAGAAAGCCAAGATAAATAAATTTATCTCCTACTTTGCAACCGGCTACCTTTTTTTTTTTTTTATTAAAATAGTCGCAAAAATGGTAGTACTATACGGCCCGCACTGCGACTATTAGAAGGGGAAGGGATTATAGAAAGGAAATGATTGTGGACACGCTTTTTTAAAAGTTGTAGGTCATAGTTATCTGAAAAAACTGATTTTGGAAGCTTATTCCATTCCGTAGCAGCCCTGTAAAAAAAGAATTCTTGATGAAGATTGGTCCTAGTAGTGTCAATTTTGAGAGTAAATGGGTGAGACTGATCAGCGTGCCGAGTTCTTCGGCCAAATGTGGCCAATGGTGGTACAAGAGTTTTTATTTCTCTGGAGCATCTGCCATGGAAATATCTGTAGAGCAATGACTGGTCTGCAACTCTTCTTCTATGTTCTAGAGGGTGAAAGGTATCTGTGAGAGTTGAGCTGTTTATCAAGCGAATGGCTCTTTTCTGAATAGAATCTAGAAGACGAAGAGAATGCCTTGGTGCTGAATCCCAAATGTGCGAGCAATACTCCAGTAGAGGTCGGATTTGAGCCTTGTACGTCGTCAACAGTTGATCAAGAGTAAAAAACTTTCTGGCTTTCCACAGAAAACCTAGCCTCTGACTTGCCGACCTTGCGATGTTAGCAACATGGTCATGCCAAGACATATTATTGGACACCGTGACTCCCAAAATCGAGATAAAGGGACTTGGTTCAAGGGTATTTCCGGACATTGTGATGGGATGATTTGAGGAATTCACTTTCTTGGAAAACGTGGCACTTCGTGTTTTTTGAGCGTTAAACTGAACAAGATTGTTGGTTCCCCTCTCGACGATTGCTTTAAAATCTCTATTGATGGAATCAACCTGTTCCTGCCTGAGTCTATTTGTATCATTCACCGAAAGTGATCGATAGGATGTGAAAGTTGAGACAAGTGTGCTATCGTCTGCGAAACTGTAAATGGGGTTCGTGGTGGTTTTCAAGAGGTCGTTGATGTGTAAAAGAAATAAGGTGGGGGACAGGATGGAACCCTGGGGGACCCCGGCATTAGTTTTAAACGCATCAGAAGAAATACCGTCAACTGCCACATGTAAGGAGCGATCTTGCATGAAGCTTAAGAGCCATTGGCGCAGTTTGGTTGGGAGACCGTAGGCAGATAATTTACTTAACAATGCCTGGTGCCAAACGCGGTCAAAGGCTTTAGATATATCCAAGGCTATTGCACGGGATTCACCAAACTTTTTAATGGTGTTTGTCCAGAGCTGAGTGACATAAGCCAGCAAATCTTCAGTAGACCGAAGTTGTCGAAATCCATATTGTCTGTCATGGATTTCTCTAGATATTTGATAAGTTCTGTGTTAATCGCTTTTTCCATAACTTTGGATATGACTGAGAGCAATGCAATAGGGCGATAATTTGCAGGAATGGTCTTTTTTTCTTTTTTCGGAATCGGTTGGACTTTAGCGTTTTTCCACATGGACGGAAATACTCCTTTGCTGTATGATAACTTGAAGAGTCTACAGAGAACTGGGGTGAGCTCTTGAGCACAGGTCTTCAGGACAATTGTCGGAATTCCATCTGGTCCTACTGCCTTATTAAAGTCAAGATTTCGTAGCATTTTCCTGATAGTGCGATGGCGGATAGTGACCTCAGGCATTGATGCGTTTATTCTAGGTATCGTTGGGGGTTGTTTTTCATTGGTATCGAATGTCGGATATGCGGAGAGTTGTTCGTTTTCCGGTCTACTATCATGACTTTGGTTTACTGATGTTTAGTTTAAGCCGTACTCTTTGCCTATATTTTCCAGCCTTGTCATGATCATTTTCAGCTCGAGTTATTCTGCCGCCAATATAAGAGTATCATCTTAGATTACTTATGCGCCTTGATCTATTGCCTGTAAAATCAAAAGAAGATTTTTTCTGCGCTATTAGTCTTAAATTATCTTATTTTGAGTAAATAAAAACATTTAAATTATCACTTTCAATACAGATAATAGAAAAAATATAGTGTGTGGCACGGGATAAGAGGATTTTAGACTGCGAAAAATTTCAGCCCTCGCCCACGGCGAAAGCAGTACAAGCTCTTCCTTGTCTAAAATCGTCTTATTTCATTCCTTTTCATATAATAAACTATTGTTGTACTTAAACAATATCCTTGATTTTATCATATATTGTAACTCTGAGCTGTACAGTTAGCACTGGATAAGGATAACCGTTTTTCATTATTTTTCCCCCTGTTTTTTACAGGTTTGAGAAAAAAGTAATTATACTTTGGAGGGTAAAAAACCAAATTCCGGCATCTAAATTGATTTACCTTTTGTAATTTCCTTAAAATTTTCCGCTGTGCGGAATTTCGCGAATAAATTTTAACGTAGTTTTTCAAGTTCGTTCGTAGTTTTTTTTTTAAATTTCTTCGGTCTCTTCAGCAGAAACTACTAAACCTTAAACTTCAATAAATGGTAGGAATCGTAATGGCGAGTATTGCTTTTTTTTATTGTGTAGGATTGTTAGATTTAATCCTGCTATTAATTTTATTTTGGTTCATGTTAGAATGCCAGTTGTAAATTGATATCTTAATTTGTCGCGTCGTTTTGTCTTAACTTTTTCCAAGGGCAGAAATGCGTCTGTTTTAAAAATTCGCGTATTTGTTAAAACAAAAAAATCACAGGATGCTAAATCGGGTAAATTTGGAAAATTGTCGAAAATGGGGATTTGTTTTTTTGTCCCAAAACTGCTTCACAGAGAATGCATCGCGGGCGGGTGCCACAAATCGGGTCGACGTTAACTCGTGCAGGTTTTCTACACGTTTCAAGTAGTAAGTGTTATTGAGAGGGCATCAATTCGAAGCAAATTATGCCCCTTCATATTCAATCGATTGGCTCATTTTATTTTTTCATTCTGGGTGATGCTGGTAGCTTCCAATGCATGATTTGCCTACTGATTTTTAGATCATACTAGAATATTCAGATTTTATCGTAAATTATTACAAGTTTTAGTTAATCCAAAACGTCATAATAAAAAATTGCATAATTTTATGAATTGAATTAAATTATTATCACTAAATCATCATTATTTTGTATAAAACAAAGAAGGAGTTAATTGAAATTAACATTTATTTGCACTCGTTAATTTAAATATTTTTTACTTAAATTATACAGATTAATTACTAGTAACAATGTGCTATTAACAATTTATTTACAATTTCAATTTATAAATCTGCGTTATTCTGTTAAGGATAAGACGATGATAGGAAAATCAAGGGGAGTGTTTCAAGTGTAATGTGCCTTGAAAAAGTCAAATCAATGGTGGTTCCTCTCAACGTTGTTGACGTATTAACATCTCACACGTATATTTCATGTATTTGAGAAATTTGTCATAATTTTTCACGTTTGTGTTGAAGTTGCCGCAATTGTTGTTGTAAATAAACAATGGAAACCACATTAACTTTTCACTTTACTTTATAAACAGTTGACAAAACAGTTCACGTATAGGTTGTGTGCTGCCGCTGTTTCTCTTCTACTCGGACGCATCGGCCGATGAAGTGGAAGAGAGATAGATGCGTCAGAAGCCGAACGCTTATACCGATCGTGCCTCTCTATCGCTTGTTCCGCGCTCTCGCTTGAACGCTCGGCTTAGGCAGAACGTGACAATGAGTCATGCTTTTTCGTGGGTGCAGCAGACGTTCATCGATTTATAAGACGTTCTTCTTCTTACAGTGTCTTGCTTTTTTAAGCGTTGACGACTCCCATATTGACTACTTTTTTGTATCTATCTCTATCTTGAGCTGCGTGGAGAAGTTCCTCAGCAGTTAAACCTGTCCATTGTCGGAGATTTCGAAGCCAGGATAGCTTTTTGCGACCTATCCATTTTTTTCCCTCGATCTTGCCATTCAGAATAAGCCGAAGCAGACTATAACGTGGTCCACGCATCACATGTCCCAAGTATTTCAGTTTGCGGCGCTTGATGGTAGTTAAGAGCTCTCTATCGTGCCCTATTCTGATGAGTACATTCTCGTTGGTAGTTCGGCTTGTCCTCGGAATTTTAAGCATCCGTCTGTACAGCCACATCTCGAATGCAGCAATTACTTTCTTTGTTTATCTTGTCTAACATACATTGTAATTCTTTTAATGATTCATCTAGGAGCACAGTATCATCTGCGTATCGAATGTTAAAAATGGTTTCGCCTCCAATCTTTATTTCTTCACCAGATTGTGTTTTAAATATATTTTTCGAGTAAAGGTTGAAAAGTGTAAGAGACAAAATACAACCCTGTCTCACACCTTTCTTTATAGGTATCTGGTCTCCTCTCCATCTAGTGTTACTGTGGCAGATTGATTCCAGTAGAGAGAAAATAACAAACGTATATCATTATTATCGAGGGGTATATTCTGAAGAGTTTGTAAGAGTTTGTTATGCTGTACGCGATCAAAAGCCTTTTCATAGTCGATAAAACATAGGTACACCGGCTTTCTTACCTTCCAACATCTTTGAAGTAGCGTGTTTATGCAAAATTTAGCGCTTCTCTGGTACCTAAGCCGCCTCGAGATCCGAATTGTTCTTCACTCATGCTTTCTTCGCATTTGTTGTGTACACGGTTTTGGATAACACGAAGTAAAACTTTTAGAGGGTGGCTTATAAGACTTATTAGTCGAAAATCATTACAAGACGTGGCATTTCTTTTCTTTGGCAAGGGAATGAACGTGGATTTCTGCCAGCTCTCTGGAAGTTGATTGGATTCATAAATATTATTGAAGATACGAGTTATTACTGTAAAGTTTTCATCGTCCAGTAGTTTGAGCCACTCTCCTGGTATTTGATCTGGACCCGGAGTTTTTCTGGATTTTAGTTGCCTGATTGCTTGTTCAACTTCGGACCGTATGATGTTTGGGCCCTGTTCAGCTTCATTTTCGTAGACCAGCGTTTTTCAAACAGTGGGGCGCGTTTACATGATTGGGGGGGGGGGGCGCAGTACAGATTAAAAATAAAATGGTAATGATAAAATGCTACAGATAGATTTTCAAAAAACCTTTATTAAAATTTTACTTACTTAATGATGACAAAGAAACATTCTAAGGACTAATGGCTAACATGAGCTTGTTTTAAGGCGCACAACTTCTCTAAATTTGGTTCTATGTTAGAGATGGCCACTTTGAGTTCATTTTCTACTTGAAGTTTATTTCTGTATTTAGATTTCACGACAGCAAGTGCAGAAAATCCAGTTTCACAAAGGTAGGACGTTGGAAAAGGCAACAGAATTCTAAGCACTTTGGCTTTTATAACGGAGTAGTCGTTCGGAAGTTCAGTCCAGAAGTTTGTTAAAGATTTGTTAACAAAGTTTGATTTTTGTAAGGGATTTGTTGAAATATCTATCAGTTGTTCTTCTTCTTGCAGTGATAGTCCGACAGGTCTATTTTTGAATGGATTTAAAACCCAGCTCCAGTCTGACAACTTGATATCTTTCTCTGCAAAGAATTATCGCTTGAAATTCTCAGTTAAGTTTTCTAAATGGCTTCCTATGGTTTTTAGCATTACAGCTTTATGAATATCTTCCAATGGGGAATCTTGCACAAAATCGCAAAATGTGGGAAACATTTCCAAACTGTTTTCTTTCAATTTGTTATGCCATAACTGTAATTTCTTACAAAAAGCATCAATCTTTTGACTTAAATCAAATATATTTACGTCTTTTCCTTGCAGCTGAAGATTAAGTATATTAAGTTTTTCAAAAATATCTACTAAATAAGAAAGCTTCAGTAAAAATAATTTGACGAAAAAATCTGTTGAATGCTTGTGACCTTCCTCGCTTAAAAATATCGCTATTTCCCTTCTTAATTCAAAGACACGCTTAACCGTCTTACCGCGTGACAACCATCTGGATGAGGAATAAAACAACAAAGGTTGATGCTCAGCTTCCATATCTTCACACAGAACAGAGAACATCCTTGTTTTTAGTGGTCTGGTTTCTATAAAGTTAACAACTTCAATAACTACTGTCAAAATCATGTTTAGTCCAGGGCTTAGCGATTTTGATGCTAACGCTTCCCGATGTATTATGCAGTGCGTCCAGATAATTTCTGAGGATTCCTTTTTTACTAGCTGTTACTGTTGTATTTACCAGACATGGCTTGAACTCCATCGGTGCAAATCGCAACACAATTTTTCCATTGCAAATTCATTTTAGTAATAGAATCATTTGTAATCTTAAACAACTCGGTGGCTGTAGTTCTTCATTTAATCTGTTTACAAAACAATAAATCTTTACATATTCTAGAACATTGACAGAATCTAATGTAGAAAATCAAATGGGAATCATTACTAGAGTCAGTTGCTTCGTCAAGTTGTATAGCAAACAAGTTTCCAATAAGCTCAGATTCAAGCTGCTGCTGCATATCAACTGATATATCGTTAATTTGTCAACAGATTGTATCATTTGACAGAGGAATATTGTTAAGTTGTGAAGTAAAATTTTCACCAAACATTATTTCTACAATGTCTTTGCAAGCGGGTAAAATAAGTTGCTCTGCAATAGTGTGCGGTTTTTTGCATTTAGCTACTTTGTATGCCACTATATATGATGCCAAGAGAGCCTTCTCATTTACTGCCAGTACTCTATGGAAGCTGGATTTTTGTTTTTTAAACAATCTGAGTTTCTCCACAAAAAAATCTCGCGGTTTATTGACATATTCTCTGTGCAGCGTTTCTAGATGCCTCTGTAATTTATTTGGTTTCATGCTATCTGCAGCCAATACTTTTAAACAGATAACGCATTGTGGTTTTTCTTCGCCACCTACTTCCAGGCTAGTAAAGCCCAAATTTAGGTATGATGGGTCATATTTTCTTGTTTTAGATTTCGGACGATTTCCACCTGAACCTGTCGATGTACAAGCCCCGTCATCCTCAAGTTTTCGTTTTAAAAATTTATCCATACTACATCTACTTATACACTCACACTTCACAATAATGCTTGCTTAGTGTTAAAACACCTTCACTGAGAGACTGAGAATACCGTATGTGCGCTTCTGTATTTATAGTCGCGTTCAGACAGTTCGAGAAAGATCAGGAAGCTTGAATACGTGGCACGAACGCCGCGAACTTTCCGACAGCATCTTTGGCGCTCTCGATGAGACAATGTTGCCTATTTTAGTCCAAATTCCTAGGTCTACGGATAGGGGGGCGCAACATTTTTTAAATTAAAACAGGGGGGCGTGAATAACAAAAGTTTGAGAACCGCTGTCGTAGACTATGTTATCTTCCCGATTATCTTCAAATAGTTGACAGATGTATTGAGTCCATTTCTCTTTAATTTCATCTGGGTTTAGAATAAGTTTTCCATCAGCTTTCCTTAGAATGTAGGGTATCTTCTTGCGTTGTATGCCAGTGATTTCTTTGGCTTTTTTGTGAATATTAAATTCATCATGTTTCTGTTGTAGCTCTTCCATTTATTTACATCGAGCTTCCATCCAATTTTCCTTAGCCTCCTTGATCTTTCTTCGGCTCAGCTGATGTATTGCATTGTATTTATTCTGGTTCTTGTTTTTTAGCTGTCTTCGCTTGCCCATTAGGTCTAATATATCGTCATCCATTCGTGCTTTTTTACTTCTTTGTTAGCTTGTAGAATTTTGCCTGCCTCTAGCATTGCTTCTTTCATGGCTTTCCACTGAAGATCAATATTATCGGCATTTCCTTCGGGTGTTACATCAGCTAGAATTGCATGAGACTCACGGGAGATATTTCGGTTGAGAGTGGAGGTGAATCTTTCTTTAACTTCATCATTTTTAAACAGTTGGAGGTAGTAATTTAAATTGTCTTGGCCGGGTTCTCCTAATTTTTTTTAGCTTTACGCATATTTTTGCCCTAAGTAGAGTATGATCCGAGGCATTATCTGCGCTCGAGTACGTTTTTGCATTTTTGATTGCGTTTTTGAATCGACTGTTTATCAAGATATAGTCAATCTGGTGTCTAACTATGTTATTTTTTTATCGGCGGGCGATTTCCAGGTATATAACATTCTATTCGGCTGTTTAAACCATGTATTAGTAACAACGAAGGTCATGAAAGGTTTTTAGGACCATGTTCCACAAATCTTTTGTACGTTTAAATTGTAGTGTTAATGCTAACTATTTTTTTATCATTCTGATACTTAAACGCCGATTTTTTTGTTTTTTTTTTATTTTCCTTGCAATGTCATTATTTTTTTAAAATGAGTAACATTCCTCACGTTCATCGTCTTCTGCCGATGATATTTGGCCCACCAAAAACATCTTGTGCTACATACAAATTGCTGAACGGGAGGAACATGCAATTAATTCGTTTTGTTTGCATGTCTTAACATTTTTGGCATGGAGCAGTTTTTAATGCTAGTTTTACTGTGTATTTTAAATGGATGCCATGCTTTAATTTTGCTTATGCATTTTTCGAAGCGATGTTTGTACGCGAGTTTTTTTTATTTATTCTCACACCAAAATGTTTAAGCTTATCAAAACAATAATCGTATTTGAATATTGCCTTTTCAAAAGAAAAATTGATTTTTGTGATACTTAAATTATCAGTGTGTTTCTAAGGCAACAAGTCGTTAATGTGAGACCTCGTATACATATAGCAAATAAAATAATTCTGATTGAATTAGTAAGTCGATTAGATACGTTAATGGAATCAATAAAATTTGTATAGGCGGCTGTGATGCGCCACCTGCGCTTACGGGTCACGTGCTCGCTGCCTTGGCTGACTAGATTGATGGATTGGATTTGTTCGGTCAGCCTGAAATGAACGAGAAACTTTTTTATATTTTGTCGGCTTTTGTTTATGGACACATTTGTTTTGTGTTATCAGGGATTTTATTCTCGGTTTTTCTCTCGTTTATTTTTTTATATACAACTTCGAATGTTCGCTTAAACATGTTTTGATTTAAAAATGCCGGGTTCGTCCAATAAAGGCCGACGAAAAGTTTGACTTTTTTTGATTCAATAAAAACGATATTATTTTAAATTAGAAAATGCTTTTTATGGTGCGCTTAAGTGCATTCTTATACACTTCAGTAAGTAATCAATTCGTAATTGAATTTGTTGATTTCGTGGTAATCTTCTTGTCGAATAAATTATAAAATAGAATACTAAACCGAATAAAAATCATTTTTAAATAACTACCTTGCAACTGGAAAAAATCAGAAACCAAAATAATAGTATGGTAAAAGGAGAGGAATGCGTATTAAAGAGATGAAAGGAATACTTCAAAAGTTTATTTAAAAAAGATGACACACAAGTACAAGCCCCATTCGGAGACATACGTGAAAATTGCAATAAAAGTGAAATTATTACGACAGAAATTATGGAAGCGTTGAACAGTAATAAATTGGGCAAAACTGCTGGGTACGACAGGATAACAGTTGAAATGCTAAAGGCTGGACAAAGCATGGTAACTAGTCTGCTGTACCTTTGTTGAAGAAATGGTAGCGTACCAGACGACTGGTGCAAAGCCGTTATTGTGCCGCTTTACAAGGAAAAAGGTTCGCAAAGGACTGTAAGAACTACCGAGGTATTAGTTTACTTAGCATAGTCGGCAAACTGCATGCAAGGATATTGATTAAAAGAGTGACGAATAAAACTGAGAAGATGATATGGGAAGTGCAAGCAGGATTTAGAAGAGGAAGGAGATATATGGACCCGGTCTTTTTATTACGAGGTATAGTCGAAAATTTTTTGGCTAGACGTCAGAAGGTCTATTGCGCTTTTATAGACTTGGAAAAGGCCTATGATAGAGTGGTAAGGAGTTAATTGTGGTTGACATTGTCTATGTATGGGGTGAACGGTAGTTTAATACGAGCACTGAAATCACTTTACGAGGATTTCACTGCTTGTGTCAGGATAAACGGAGCTTGCACGAAATGGTTTATAAATAGACGATTGTTTAAAAAATTTGAAAGAGAGTGCGAATGAATTAAAAATGAATGATTAGATCGTCAAATGCCTTCTTTACGCCGATGATCAAGTCATATTAGCGTCATCTGAAGAGGAGTTGCAGGCGATGGTTAATGTTATGCATGATGCCCTAAAAATCAAAGGAAAGAAATTAAGTGTAAGTAAAACGAAAGTAATGGTTTTTGAAAGAGAAAAAAACATAAAAAACTGTTAAGTTCTGATTATGGGAGAAAGAGTGGAACAAGTAAATGAATTTGTGTACTTGGGTTCAAAGTTTACGAGAGATGGAAAGTATGATAGTGACACTGAGCAGGGTGTTGGCAGGAAATCAAATTAATGGGGCACTGCAGCCAGAAAGTGTCAAAAAAGGCACGTCTGGCTGTGCATAGAGGTGTGTTGGTTGCTACACTTATGTATGGTTTGATCCATCTTTTCAAGTATGCCAAAAGTATTGGTAACATAAACCATTAATGCATCTTTATTGAAAAAGGCACAATAGTGTAATATCCTGTTGTTATATTTTTCAGAGGAACATTTGTAGACACAGTTGTACGAAATAGGGTTGTAAATTCCTTTTTCTGCACACGGAGAAACTATACTTTACTTCGATAACAGTGAACTGGTTTAAATCATTGGTTGCTAGATTTTAAATTTTTATTTGACACTGGATGTGTTGAAACAATAACAACGCCAAAATAATGTCAACGCCATGAATTATATTAGAAAAATCAATCGTGCGATCGATTGAATGAAAGAATTAATAACCGTCTCTTATGGCCTCTTGGAAGATACTGTTAATTGTGGCGGAGCTATCGGAGAATGGCGCGAAAATGAAGAGGGCCGAAGGGTTCTCAGAATTCCCCACAGACGTTGGCATTTAAAATAAAGAAATGAAGTCTGAGGGTGCTCAGGGACGGTTTAAGACTAATTTAATTAGAACCAAAGAAAAATTAATAGATTGTCGAAAGCGAAATTTTAACAATAGCAATTAGTATTGCATCATGTCTTTTCCTAGTAGTTTGTTTATTAATTTTTCTTAAGGTTTTCTTACCTAAAGTTTAAAATATCGATACTTAGCCCATTCTCTTCCATCAGATATCATACCAACCTAAATTATTTAAGAATTTCACAACAATCCTATTTTTGCAATTTAATAACAAGACCCAATTTTTTTACTTTAAATTTAAGATTAATAAATGGTCTTTTAAAAAAGTTTAAACCTTTAATTATATTTTTACGAGATACCATCACCGTAAACGTGGAAAAAAAATATCTGTTGAACATTTTTCCTTAACTAAACGAATTTGTTTTTTGTAGCGACAATTTTGATCGATATTAAATTGATCCCAAAAGTAATACACATTTTTAACGATTATTTTAAAGAGAAAACTATTAAATTTTAAATTTGACTTACTCCCCATAAACGTATTTAATATAAATCCAAACATAAATGTGGAAAGTTATAATATCTAATAAGATATTATTGTTTAGTTTAATATGTAACCATATTCGTTTTCAGGTAATTCTAGGAAAGCTTCCTTTCACAGACTTACCAAAGCAAAAACTAAAGGGGTGGATTTGGTGTTGAATTCATTAGCGGAAGTTTTAATTTAAGTGACAATAAGTTGCTTGGCTGATTACGGAAGGTTTTTGGAAATTGGCTTAATGGATGTAGCTAAGGGATCCAAAAAAGGCACTTCCATTTTCTTACGGAGTTGTAGCTTTTACCGTATTATGCCGGAAAATATATTAAGGAAACTCAAACAAAAGTTTACAAGTAACTAACAGGAGTAACTTATAAGAGATATTATTGCAGAAAAACATAAGTTAAACAAAGAGATTTTTATTCCCCAGCCTCTGCTGCTTTTAGTGTAAGAAATATAACCAAGAACGTGTGAACATTCCATAAAGATATTTAGTGTATTATGTACCATGGATGTTATCCATTAATATTGGCTAATATGGGTCTTAGAAGATTAAAGGTTAGGAGTGTTAAGAAGTAATTCTTATCGACACAATAAAAAAAACCAAGCAAGACATTTTCTCAAAGATTTGCCCAAAGAAGTATTTAAAGTTTTGTCACATCATAGAGCCAAGCAGTTAACGAAATAATGAAAGCCCCAAACATAAAAACAAGACTCTTAAGTTTTAATCAGATAAAAGTTTCGATTTTTAGATTACTTATTAATGCGAATGTATATCATCTTATGTAAACACAAAACCAAATTAAAATTTAAACTGTTGGGCACTGCTTGATCTTTACACAAGAATTATTAGTGGTTCTTTTATAGGTACGAATAAGTATTTTATTCAACTCTTTTAAGATTCGTTTTAACAAATAATTGCAATTTTAATAGCCATCGTATTTATAAAATGCTTGTCACAAAAAAACTTATTAAAACCAAGACAAGATACTTAGACGAGATAGAGAGCGTGGGTTATAATTTTAAGTACCCAATGTATGTAATACATACATACATATAGTAATGCTTTTTCCCATAAGGGTAGGCAAAGACCCCTTCTTTTACTTGCTACAGTTCTTATACACATCTTGCGCTTCTTTTACGTTTATCAGCACTCTTATAGACGCTCTTCGGTTGTTGGTACTGTTTTCTTTTACGTTTATCAGCACTCTCATACACACTCGTCGGTTGTTGGTACTGTTGACCTAGCATTTTTTCCAAACATTGTCGATCTGATTAAGATACGTTCACTGAGGTCGACTTTTACCGACTTGCCCTTTCACTCTCGCCTTATAAAAATGTCTCCTTAATCTTTTTTCATTTATCCTCTCTACGTGTCCAAACCGTTTAAGCATTTCTTTATCCATCTTTGTAACCACATCTTCGTTTACATGCCAGCGTTTTCTTACCAAACTATTCTTTACTTTATCCATCAGAATAATTTCGGCTATACTTCTTAGACTACTCATTTCTACAGCATTAAACCTACTTTCATGCTGCTTCTGCCAAACACAACATTTACTACCATACAAAAGTGTGGGAAATAAAATAAATAATAAAAAATTAATTAAAAGTACAACTAGAGTTTTCTTCAAAAACAAAATGGCCACTTATATTAGTTTTCCTTTAAATGTAGTTTGGAGAGGTTGGTTAGGAGACTCATCTGTCAGACACGGTCACAATAATGGTTGTAGTTTAACAGGTGTATATTTGTGATAAGTGCAAAAAAAAGTGTATCCCTTTTCTTAACCAAAATTGTTACTTTTTGCTAAGCTGTAATTACGAGTATCTATGTCTTTACGAGACGAGGGTTAAATTGAGTCTTTTCAAATTAGATTCGTGTTATTGTCACGGGTGTGGAGTTTTATACGTTGCTCTTTATCCCGTGTATGTAAGACGCGAATGCACACTTGTTAGTCACACATGCGTGTTGCGTCGTCGTGGTGTCTCTCGTTTTTATCACGCGGCGAATGTGATAATAAAATAAGAAACTCTAAGGATAAACTTGTATGGTAACGAAACAATATTGTTTTTTACAAATTATAAACGTTACTATAAATTCCATTCATAAAACCAGTAGTTTCCACCGCCACGATGTCGATGTCCTTCACCATTGTCAGAACTCCCACTCCGGATGCGCAAGATGAATCAATGGTAGAAGGAGACCACCACGACAGATATAAAAAGGGATGCTCCGAGGTTACTGACTTCGACCTTAAACGCTTTTCTCCGTCACCTGCCGAGTGTTGTCTAAAGTCGAAGTACTGATGTTGCTTTGTCTATTACTCATTAAAACCGCCCTAAGTTTTTGGTATTGACAAAAACATAAACGATTGTTCTAACTATTGGAATAATTTCGGTGTGGTTTTAACATACTGAAATACCTGCAGAACTTCTACAAGGAAAAATCGTTAAACCGGGTTTTAACTAGCTTTGAACGATATCGCCGTATCCTAAGACTAAAACCGATGGAGTGCTGATCCGCTGGTTGCTCAAATCCCTGTCTAGCTGAACGCCCCGTAGGATACAAAGAGTCACGTCTACCGATCAACACACCGTCGAAGTCGGAGTGCCACGCACGATCCAATTGGAAGTAAAGCTAATTTTATAATAATTTATTTTTACTTTTTGTCAAAAAAAAGTCTTGTTATGAATTTACAAAGCAGGCATTACTTTTCGAGGAAGTGATTGGCTTATGCAAGAATTCTAGCATGATTTTTAGTTAGAAAAGCACTTTCAGAGGTAAGTATACAAAAAAGGTAATTAAAACTGTATTAAAAAAAACATTGAAACGTACTGATTAACAGACTTATTTTAGGAAAAATTCATTTTAAAAGGACGTTATTTGGTTGTCGACTAAATCGGTATTGACCTTTTAATAAACTTGTTATAGTCGGACATTGCTATGTGTTCAGCGAGAAGATCTTTTGCTGATCTTGGTAAATTTCTCCTTAATAAAGATCGCATCGTCGCTGTGGTTCGCCAGTAGTAACTCCACAATTGGATTTCCAGTATTTGTTCTCGCAGTTTCTAACCGACCACCACAGGTGGTATGTCCATAATATCACTATTAAAATGAGTATATCGTAGCCGTAATTCGCTTGGGCATTTCGTTTGTAATCCAAAATCGGTAATTTATAAAAGATTTTGCAGCTTTATTCTTCTTCTTCTTTGCGCCGTATCCGCTCAGCGAACATTGGCTATCATCATAGCAATCGAGACCTTGTTAACAGCCGCTCGGAAGAGCTCACTACACGTTTTGCCGTACCACTGTCATAGGTTTTTTAACCATGATACTCTTCGCCTCCCTGGTCCTCTTCTACTGTTCACCTTACCCTGGATAATAAGTTGGAGTAATGCATATTTCTCATTTCGCATAATGTGCATAATGTGTCCAACTAATTTTAAGGATTCGCCACATTTTAAATGCTTCAATTTTCTTGCTAGCAGCTTCCGAGAGTGTCCATGCCTCTACGCCGTACAGTTATACTGAGAACACATAGCATCTAATTATTCTCATGCGAAGATGTAAACTTAAAGTATTGCTTGAGAGCACATCTTTTATTTAAAAAAAAAATGTTCTTGCTTTTTCTATTCGTTGTTTAATCTCTTTGCTGCTAAGCATCCAAGGTAAGTGAGGCTTTCTACTCTTACCAATGCCACAACGTTCGCATACAGTCTTATAATTTCGTTGGCGTCCATACTATTCTTGGTAATTACCATAAATTTCGTTTTATTGGTATTAAGGCTTATTCCATACTCATTTCCCATATCAATGACTTTATTTAGCAGTTGTTGTAAATCCTCAAGGAAGTCAGCTATAAGGATGGTATCATCGGCATACCTTAGAGTTTTAATCAGATGTCCATTAATGTTTATTCCAATCGGCATGTCATCAAGTGCTTCATTGAAAATATCCGCAGAGTAAATATTAAATAACATTGGAGATACCCCCTTTCGAATGTTCACCTGTTTTGTCAGTTGCCCTTCCACTATTACCGATGCTCTCTGTCCATGATAAAGATTTTGTATAATTCTAATAAACTAATCTAATCTAATAAACTATCAAATGCCTTCAAAACAACTAAGGGTCTCCTCCAAGGCTGCTCAACATCACCCACACTATTCAAAATATTTCTACAACAGACACTAAGACCATGGAAGAGAAAATGTGCAGGAATGGGAATACCAATTAGGAATGATCATCTGTATACTCTAAGCTTTGCCGATGATCAAGTAATCATAGCTCAAGATGAGGAGGATTTAGGTTTTATGATGCGGAAACTAGAGGAGGAATATGGGAAAAATGAAGTGGAAATCAACCTCGAAAAGACCCAATATATGTCAACGGCACAAGACAGGATATATCACCTAGAAATAGATGATAACCGACAGATCTCAGGAACAGACAAATTTAAGTACCCAGGGTTTATAATATCAAAAAGTGGAACAACAGAGGAAGAAATAAAAAATAGACTAGGTCAAACGAGGGCATGTATTAATCAATTAAACCCAATATTATGGGACCGCCACATAACCAAGACTAATAAAACGAGAATATTCAATAATAATGACTTATGGAGCTGAAATGTGGGTGATCAACAAAAAAAACAAAGCGAAGATTGTAGCCACAGAAATGGACTTTTGGAGAAGGAGTTGTGGAGTGAACAGATTAGATCGAATAAGAAATGAGGAGATCAGGAGAAGAATGGAGGTAAAAAAAGACATACTAGAACACATAGAGGAAAAGAAACTAACGTGGTACGGACATGTTAGAAGAACTCTGGAGGATCGCTGGATATACCGGGTAACTGAGTGGAGTCCATTAGGTAGACGAAGAGAGGTCGACCAAGGCGATCATGGAGAGACGAAGTGGATGAGGCGATGGAATTAAGAAACCTGCAGGACGGAGACTGGCAGGACAAGGACAACTGGAGACAAGGGCTGAAAGCAGGAAGGCAGTGACAGCTGTAAATATCCTGGATTATATATATATATATATATATATATATATATATATATATATATATATATATATATATATATATATACATATCTAATATCCGCTTCATCTATGCCTGTTGATCTAAGGATGTTAATAAGTTTGTCATGTTTCACCTGATCAAAAGCCTTGTTAAAGTCTATAAAACATGCATACATACCGGCATTGACATCTCTACATCGCTGTATTAGAATTTGAAGAGCATAAAGTGCTTCACGTGTTCCCATACCATTCCTAAATCCAAATTGCGTGTTTCTAATTTGAGCTTTTAGCTTTCTGTATATTCTTTTATGTAATATCTTCAGGAACAGTTTTAAGACGTGGCTCATAAGGCTAATTGTACGGTAGTCTTCGCATTTTGTTGAATTTCGTTTTTTAGGCCATGCGAGGAATATAGATTTTAGCCAATCTTGAGGTATTGTACCGGACTCATAAATTTTGTTGATCAGTGTCACCAGACTCTTCAATCCAACTTCCCCAAACAGTGTCAACACTTCAGCTGGTATCTCATCAGGTCCACATGCTCTTCCCTTCTTTAGTTTATTGATAGCTTTTTCCATTTCTTCTTGAAGTATAGGTGGCTCAAAAGCATTTGAGATGTATTCACCCGAGATGTATTTAAAAAGTTGTACTGGAGCCGCAATCAGTTAGTTAGAAAGTAATATATTTTTTAAAAGATTGTTTTAAAAAGTCTAAATGAAAGTACAAAGATTTGTGAAGTAAATCTTAGTGATTTTCAAGAATTTAAAAAAAATTGTTTGGTTTTTGTACTGAGTGTTTTTGAATTAACAAACCCAAGACTAAATATCGTAACAATATTTTAATTATTTTATGCAGCCTTTTTGTTAAGTTATTGTTTTATTTATTTTTAAATATCAAAACCTGCTGATTACCATGTAACAAATGATGCTTTTAAATCTAATTTTGTTAATTTTTTTTTCAGTAACTTGGTAGTCCATTTGAATAAAATAAAAAAATTTTTTTCGTTGCATAAAAATACATTTTACTTACTGTTTTCTCAAGATTTCTTCAACAATTAACGATTTCTTACCTGCAAAAAACATGAATACATTATAATAAATTACATTAAATCGATTTTTATATCAGAGTTATTTTTGGTGGTTCCGAAAATATTATAAACGCATTTATTTACGATTATTCACTATGCAAGGACTGCTTGAGATATAAAACAAAAAATGGACATTTTCTCACTTTTAGAATTTAAAAAAAAAAGGCACAATAGGACGGTATATAAAGCATATTTCACGAATATACGGCGGTTTCGGATTATCGTTAGAAACTTGATAACCAGTATTTAACTGTACATTTAAGAAGTAAGAAAGTACATTCCCCTAATATTTTCAAACAAATTTCGTGGGTAACTAATTTTATATTAAGAGGGACTTTTTATTTAAAAATTAAGAGTTAATATCTTTATTAGTGAACGCGGGTAATTTTTCAACCAATTTGTTGTTAATGACTTTTTTTATTGTACATAATAAGAGGTAACTAAGCTATTAAGCTCTAATTTGGCTTGTTGATTTATTTTTGTGTTTTTATGTTTATCATCCCAAACCAATCCCACAACTATTAGATTTCTAGAAATTTCTAGTAATCCTGGGTTTTCTTTTTTTTTTACTGAAAATAGTCGTAAAAATGGTAGACCTATCGTGTGGGCCGCAAACGGCCCGCACTGCTATTATTAGAAGGGGGAAGGGATTATAGAAAGAGGATGATTGTGAACCCGCTTTTTAAAAAGTTGCAGGTCATAGTTCTCTGCAAAAACTGATTTTGGAAGCTTGTTCCATTCTATCGCAGCCCTGTAAAAGTAGGATTTTTAATGAAGGTTGGTCCTTGTAGTGTCAACCTTAAAAGTAAATGGGTGAGATTGATCAGCGTGCCAAGTTCTTCGGCCAAATGTGGCCAGTGGTGGTACAAGAGTTTTTATTTCTCTGGAGCATCTGCCATTGAAATATCTGTAGAGTAATGTATGGTCTGCAACTCTTCTTCTATGTTCTAGTCGATGAAGGGTATCTGTGAGAGTTGTGCTGTTTATTAATCAAATGGCCCTTTTCTGAATGGAATCTAGAAGACAAAGAGAATGCCTTGGTGCCGAACCCCAAATGTGCGAGCAATACTCCAGTAGAGGTCGGATTTGAGCCTTATACGTCGTCAACAGTTGATAAGATGTTAAAAACTTTCTAGCTTTTCACAGAAAACCTAGCCTCTGGCTTGCAGACTTTGCGATTTTAGCAACATGGTCATGCCAAGACATATTATTAGACACCGTGCCTTCCAAAATCGAGATGAAGGGACTTGATTCAAGGGTATTTCCGGACATTGTAATGGAGTGATTTAAGAAATTTTCTTTCTGGGAAAACGTGGCGCTTTGTGTTTTCTGGGCGTTGAACTGAAAAAAATTCTTGGTTTCCCACCCGACGATTGTTTCAAGATCTCTATTGATGGAGTCAACCTGTTCCTGCCTGAGTCTATTTGTATAATTCACCGAAAGTGATCGATGGGATGTGAAAGTTGAGGCAAGTGTGCTGACGTCTGCAAAACTGTAAATGGGGTTCGTGGTTGTTTTCAAGAGGTCGTTAATGTGTAAAAGAAATAGGGTGGTAGATAGGATGAAACCCTGGGGGATCCCCAGCATTGGTTTTAAACGCATCAGAAGAAATACCGTCAACTGTCACATGTAAGGAGCGATCCCGCATGAAGCTCATGAGCAATTGACGCAGTTTGGTTGGGAGACCGTAGACAGATAATTTGCTCAACAATGCTTGGTGCCAAACGTGGTCAAACCAAACCAACAAACTCTTGAACGGTATAGAAAATAAAAGAATGGTTAACGAACGAATATATTTGATTTTTGCAGTTATGTTGATAACTAAAATGCACGACAGAGAAAAAAATTACAAAGTGGATTAAGTTATACTTAGTTATGGACATCATGTGCTAAGACTATCGCCTTATCATTGCCAATTTAATCACATTAACCATATTTGGAGAATATGCAAAAAAATTTATAACAATTACATTGGATCTAATAGTTACAGTGATAGGGCTGTATAGAAAACCTGGCAATAAGCACTTAATGCTGCCACTTTTAAAATTTAGGAAAAATGTTTCACAAAATGTAAAAATTTAATAAAGAAATGGTGGGTTCGTGAAAACCGCATCGAAGCAGTTAATCCTGTTATCATTTACAATCCGAATGAGGATAGCGACGACAATGATTTTGATAGTACTACATGATTAAACATATTTATTAAATTTGTACCGATAAATTATTTTTGTTGCAATCCCTTTTAACATAATTAAAAATGTGCCTATTTCTAACCAAAAAATTCATCGAGAGCTACATAAACGAATTCTATTCACAATAAAGCAAAAAATAAAAATAAAACTTTTCAAAAGCATTATAATAAATAATAAATTTTTGGGTTTAAATCTTAGGGGAATTTACTTACGTGCCTTTCAACACAGTACGCCCGTTAAGTTAATGCCTTGGTGACTAATCCGAAACCGTCGTACATTGATGAAATGAGCTGTAAAAATGTATACATGTACAGTGCAATAAAAGTAGCTTGGCGGGCGACTAGCCTCTAAAATAACAAATATTCGGCTGAATATATTTCACATTCGTAAACTTCTTCCTCCGATTGTACTTGAGACTCACGATAACTAAAAATTTTGTCGTCGCCGATCGGATCGTTATTCGAATGTTTTCGTTGTGCGCAGATTTTGTGATCTCTCGTCCGCCAAGCTACTTCTGTTGCACTGTAACTGTGTATATAGCTGTAGAAGGTATTTTAATATTGTTATTTTACCAAATATAGCTTTGTTAAGTTTACGCATTGGAAGGAATGTTTTATTTTTATTTTAAATAGTATAATGGGTATTTAAAATAGGTCACCTTTATCGCTCATCCAATTACAATTTCTACAAATTTAGCAAATTGGACATTCTGTCAATATATTTCTTCTTGGTATGTTAAATAAACACAAAATCAATTCCTGCTGTTCAAACGAGGTATGTACAAACTGAAATAATAACTCCGAAGGATAAATTAGGTAGTTTGTAAGTTTATAAGTAAATATGCAAGAGTGGTAAGTTTTACGATATGTTAACGATAGCAGCGAAAATCTGTTTAAAAATAAATTATTTTCTATACCTTGTTTGAGATAGATTTCATTTATTCTTTATATAGTATACTTTATAAATTTCTATTAAATAGATTTTGAGCAAACGAAAGTGATTCAAATCAACTAAATCAATGAGCCATATTCTAAGTGTGTTTTAATATTATGAGGAAAAAAAACATTGAGGTGTTATAAGTTTTTTATGTCTTTGTAATTTCCAAAAATCAGGCCAAACTGCTGATGCAGTTTTGATATTGTTAGGAAACCTTATTTTAAATAATAGGTCGATCATTTTTTTAGCTGTTAATAAAGTTTTGATACTGTTAAAAAACCTTATTTTGAATTAAAATTATTGCCAAGAGTACATAAAACAAACAATAACTATTATTTACTAAATATCAACTGATTTAAAATTGAATTTGAAATTAAAGGGGCAGAAATGAATAAGTATTGAAAGAGTTTGGAAATTACTAAATTTGTCAGAGTGGGATGAAACGTCAACAAAACAAGACGGTTGCGGAATAAACCTGCTCGACGATAAACAAAGAAGTTCGCACGAATATTTTAAAACATAATTATGTAAAGGCCATCCGCGTCTTTGGGAATAAAATGGAGACCTATGACATATCCCTTTCATTGGTAATTTATCTTTACACCATGTTATCAGTGTCGGACTTCACGATTAATCGTAAGGTTTGGCATTACTTCTTTTATTAATGTGAATAAATTTATAATCTGCTAGCGTGGAATTCTGTTACTTTTACAGTTTAAAATAAGATGTGGAGGATGTTTAAAAACATAGCTGATCCACTGTTTAAGATAATTTTGTAATGTATTCGTTGTTAATAATGTTTAAATGCATTTTTGTCTATGGGGTAGTCAAGCACTTTTTAAACTGTGTAATAAACATCAATACGTATTGATCAATTTTCACAAGAACCAATCATTCTTCAAATGCAAAATTGATTATCAGCTAGTGGGAAAACAGTTTAATAAATTCTATTTAGGTTTTCTTATAATTTATAACAGAATCGTTTCTGGTTATTGATAATACTATAATAATTAAAAGCACCAATCGTTTTAATAATTTAATACCAATGAATATTTCTTTCATCAATTACTAGTAACACCGTATTTAGATAAAAGAGTTTTACTAAGAATTTGCTATAAAACGATATATGTACGATGAATTATTTTAAAGAGTTTTGGAATATTATTACAAAGTTACCAAAGCAAAACTTGCTTTTTTGCAACTAAAATTAACAGATATTAATGAATATTTTTTAACTTTTTTTTGCAAGTAAATATTAATCGTTAATTTATTACTTCTTTAGGAATTTTATAACTTATTCTTTTTAAAAAAAATTAAGGGATAATTGTGATTTTTTTAAATCAACAATAACTTTTTAAACCTACAAGAATATGGACCCTAACGTGGGAAAGAGAAATAAAACGGATCAAGGAATAACGTCTGGATTACTTGGGCACTATACTTCCCTCGTAGAACGAGGTAATTCCTGTAGTGAATACGATGACTTGACCTGTAAAGCTTAAGGCTGAGAGGACATTTTCAAGATTACTCCACACCCTTCATTGTACTTGAACATTAATTAGCGTGATTAATATTTGTATATTAGACATTCTTTTTTAAATAAGGACAAAATGAAAACTTTTGTGTTGCTTCGTGTAAAATATTTAGTTTATTTTTTTTTCTGCATAACAAAATTCACTTAACTTTTCTTACTTTTAAATATAACAAACATTTTACAATCATCGTAATGAATAAAAATAACATTTAATTAACTGGAAATACAAATAAGTTAAAATATGAATATTGCCTCCGTATTGTATGCCCCATAATGTTACATGTTTAGAAGTGTTCTACTAACTTTTTATGATAGCAAAACAACTCGTATGATTTAAAAAATGAGCATTCAGAGAATAAATATTGTTGATTTAAGAAAATCACAATAGCCACCTTTAATTCTCTTTCAATGATGAAATAATATTCCTGATATGGTAATAAATTAGCGATAAATATGTGCTTACCAAAAACGTTTTTAAATTTAAGACGTCGATGTAGTGTGCTAGCTTAACTAACAGGCTAATATAATTATATATAATTTTTAAATTTTAAAAAGATTTAACAAAGGTGCGTATGGATTAAATATGAATGATTTAATAATTTTTTACGAACGAGAAACTCGATAACAAAAAAGATTGTCACAACATTTTTAAGTAAAAAAAGGTAAAAAAACTGTGAAAATTAAATGATAACATTTTAGTTGATTTTTAACAAAAAATTTAAGTTATTTTAATATGGCGTAGCATCCCCTCAAGCTTTGATTACGGCTTTTATACGGAAAGGCATTGTTTCCGCAAGCTCTTGTCATTCTTTAGCAAAAAATGAGTCCCAAATTTCTTGAAGTTTCATACGTAGATCCGAAATAGTGCGTTGGGATTATTTCTAAGGCACTGCTCGAAGACCAGTCTGAGGTGTTAATCTCATTATCTGCAAGCCATGTTTTTGTTGATTTAGAAGTACGTGAAGATGTACCATCTTGTTGAAAAAATATATTATCTTTATTAGGATGTTACTCTTGAATGCTTGGTAATAAATATTTTGTTAGAATATTTTGATATTTTTGCAAATTTACCGTACCATCTATAAAATGTAATTTCCCCAGACCCTATGCTGACATGCATACCCAAACCATAATTTCTTAAGAAAACTGTGCGCTTTAGACAATCTTTATGAAATGCCTCTGCTTTGCTTCTAATTACACGCATCATACAATTACCGAAACTGATATTAAATTTTGACTCATCACTAAATATCACTTTATTCCAGTCCTCATTAGTCCAAAAAAGACGTTTCTTTTTTGCTTTTGAGTTAAAAAAAGTTTTGCTTTCACCTGCAAACAAATACTCAAATGTCAAGAATTACTTAAGCAACCTTTAAGTATATCATACCTTATAAAAGCTAAGCCCAAATTTATGAATCCACTTCCGACAACACTCTCTTCCAAAATTTAACCCAGTTTGCAGATTCCAAGAAGCGATAATTTCGCGCAGTGTTGATCTTCTTTGAGCCTTGCAAATTTTTACTAAAAGTCTTCTATTTATTTCAGTTACTTATTGTCGACATCCAGTACTTTTACTTCTCTCTCTCTTGTCCTTTTATTTTTGAGAGAGTATGGTAACATCATCATCAATTGCTCGGATCATAGTTCTCCATTCTTCTCAGTCTTGAGCTGCAAGAGAAGCTTCCTGGAAACCGTGACCAATGATTTCTTAGGTTTGATCCGCCCAGCGCGTCGAAAACCTTTCTTCTCAATCCTTCTTAATCTTGAGCTGCAAGAGAAGCTTTCTGGAGACCGTGACCAATGATTTCTTTGGTTTGATCCACCCAGCGCGTCGGAGACCTTCCTCTAGGTCCTTTACCATTCTTTTTGCAATGTGTCCAAAATACCGTAGGTATGATTGGTTTATCCTGGTTGATAGCCGTGTGGTGATTTTTACTTTTTTAAGAATTGACACGTTAGTATGGTGTTTTGTGTATTATATTCGCAGCATTCTTTTGTAGGCCCACATTTCAAAAGCATCTATTATTCTTCGATTAGCCATTTTTAAAGTCCAGGTCTCAAAGGCATATGTGGCAATAGGAAAGATAAAGGAGTTTCATAATTTCAGATTGTTGCGTTGAGATAATGCAGAGTCTTTTTATATTCGAGTTAGTTTTATTGTTGAGTTACGTGCTATGGCCAGTCTGCATTTGATTTCTCCGACACAGCCGCCTTTGTTTGTGATAAGTGATCCTAAATAGTTAAATTTGTCAATTACTTTAAAACCATCGATCTGTCTAACATTGGCAGGGTTGCGATCTATTATCATAATTTTCGTCTTTTTTTGTTCAACGTAAGACCATGTTTTCTGCTGATCCTGTCCAACTTTCTCATGATTTCCTTGAGTTCTTCTTTCGAACGAGCTAGTATTAAGGTGTCATCTACATATCTAAGGTTAGTAATTCTTCTTTTACTTTTACAGCGAACAGTTAAATTACAAGTTTCCCTGTGTTTCTTAATGATGTCTCCAATTGCTGATTTTGATATTTCAAGATCAGAAACAACTTGAGACATTTACTTGCCTTCTTTATTTTTTTTAAAAATCATTTCTAGATTTCTTAACGGTGTAATCCCCGGCCCCTTTTTACTTTAAAAAATGACAAATGTTAATTAGCTAACAAATTCACTTAAAATTTTGGTTATATCTTACAGTCTACTTTTAAAATATTTAAATATATTTTTACATTGTCTAGCTTTCCGAAGGTCAATAAACTGTGACAGTTTGAAACTATTGTTTATTCTTATTAAAAATAAAAATTTCAAAACACCTATACTAAAGATATATTTATTTACCTAGTTGATAAAAAAAATTGTTTGATAGAATAAAATAATAATCAAAAAATTTGTCCGTCAAAACATATAGAGGTTAGGGCTCGTATTGGCATCATCCGCTTAATATTATGCTTGATGCCCTACAAATTAAAGGGATAAGAGTAAATGTAAGCAAAACAAAAGTTATAAAAGATATCATGACGAACTGATTGAGAAGAGAGTGCCACGTCTTTTTCGTTCTCTAAAGAGTACTCTGCTAGCGGTTTCTCTACTGGCAAATTATGCCCGAGCTCAGCCGTAGAGGGTAGAAGAAAAAAATATAAAAGTGAGCTGCGCCACCGGCTTGACGGTATAAGCCGGAAACCCCTAGATCTTATAGGCACTAGCAGGGCTACAAGATAAACAACTATGATTATGGTGAACCAAATAAATAAAATTATAGCAAAAATATGTTGAATACTTTACTCACACAATAGATAATTAAGGTACACAGTTCAATAGCAACATCATAACAAATATAGTCAAAGTTAACAGCTATGGTAAAATTTTCTTGCTAAAACAAACCAAAAATGTAAAATTTACAACTTTATAAAATAACCAAAACAGAAGTAAGAGTAACAGACTTTACCAAGTTACAACAAAAAGTAAGACATATATAAATTAACTCATTAATAACACTAATTGAAACATTTACATAAAGGCAAGGAACAAACGGTAAAACAAATATATAAGTTAACTTATTAATAACACTAATTCAAACATTTACATAAAGGCAAAGAAGATTCACTAGTTAACCGTTTACATAAAGATTTTCACTGTACTATATTAATAAACTAAAACAGAACGTAATAGTGGTGTCAGCATGAGTCACTGCGTTATATATTTAAAAATAAATCACTTATAACCTTTGGGTATACGAATTCACAAAGTACTATATTTATAACTAAAGCAAAACTTACACGTGGTGTCGAATGAGACAAGGCGTTATATATTTAAAAATAAATCACTGATAACCTTTGGGTATGCGAATTCACATGTACTCCTGTGGCCTACTCCTGTGCTACTCCTGAACTACTCTGGGGGCTGGTTAGATTATGGGGCGGCACCAGTTAGTGAACAATGGCTTCCCTCAAATAAATCCCGATAACGGCTATTCAACTCGACACCAACTCCAAAATATCCACAACAAAGGCAAGACAAAATAGTCAAATTGAAAATCAAATGGTTTTTCTTCAAAATCCAATTAAGATGGCCCAAATACAGCCAGATATGAAAGAAATCCCATGGAGGTTCTGCACACGTGCTAATAACACACCGTCCCCAACAACTTTTACCGACACCTGGCCTCCAAGACTCTCAAAACACGACTGACGCTCCTTTATCGGAAATAAAGAAAAATGACTCGGAATAAACGTCAACCCAATAATTGCAAACCAACTATCGAATCTTACCCCTACAATTTATGCAACATTATCTACAACGAATGATATTTTCGAGTTACCACCGAGTACTGTATGCAACACCACTTACGAGTAAGGCACAATTATTATGAACCGTAGAAGGGAAAAAATAGGCACGTGACAAGAGAGTAAAACTAGTGAATGCGTTTGTATACTTGGGTTTCAAAGTTTACGAGCAAGTATGACTGTGATATTAAGTGAAGGGTATTGGCAGAAAAACAAATTGGTGACGCACTGCATAACTTTATCAACAGCCAGAACGTGTAAAAAAATCCACGACTGACTTTGCATAGAGGAGTGCTGATCCTTTTTGATCCCCAAACGTATGTATAATAGTGAATGTTGGGCTTGGCAGAGGAAGCATAAAAGTAGGATCAACCCTGCGGGGATGAGTAGTCTAAGAAGTATAGCTGGAGTGACTTTGATGAATAAAGTAAGGAATAGTGAGAGAAAAGAATGCTGTGCTGTGAAAGAAAATGTGGTTACAAAAAAAAATAAAGAAATAATTAGATGGTTTGGATACGTAGAGAGGATGGATAAAAAAAGCACTAAAAAGCAAATAATAAAACACTGGTATTTCCAGTACTACCATATGGTTCCGAATCATGGACAATTAAATAACAGGATATGGTGCTGGATGCGAATACTACGTGTCTCATGGACAACTCACACAACTAACGAATCTATTGATAAAGAAATAAATGAACCCCAGCGACTGTCACAGATTGTCTTTACTAAAATCCTAAAAATTTTCGTCATCAATAGAAGAGATAATAACAACCTAGAAAAACTGGTGATATAGGGGAAAAGAAAGGAAAAAGACCAAGAGGAAGATCGCCGATGAGGTGGATCGACACTATCAAGGCAACAACCACGATAACGATAACGATAACACAAGCAACAAGGGAATCCGGGAATAGGGAAAGATGGCGGGATATTGTACGAAGAGCCACAGTAAAAGAGTAAACCATAATCACGACCTCTCTGAAAAGAGAAAAAACGAAGAAGAAGTAAAACTTTACAATTTTGTTTTTAAGTCTAAAGAATAATTTTAATTTAAAAAAATTTAAGCTAATTCACTTGTAAAGTATTCGATTACGTTTTTTCTAACTTTTAATACAACCAATCTTTGTAAATTGTAAAAATTTATTAAAATTAATTCGTTACAGCAATTTATAGAATTTAATATTTTGTTACATTAATTATTTCTAGTAGGGTAAAATAAGGGTAATTATTATACAGACTTTTGTTGATGCAAGACTGTCAAAATTGATTTTTTGGCAAATAAGTAATAAGCAACGATTTCTCGTATTATTTTATTATTTTTGCTTGCTTGATAGAGGCGCTAAGTTACCGGGTTTTTTAGTTGAATGGGGTAAGGTAAGATATGCTGATTTTTTTTTCATGACAGAATTGTTTCAAAATTTAGCAAAGAAATATTTTTTTTTATATGTTTTATGACCTACTACATCAAAAGGTAAATTCATGTTAGAAATCCATAAAAAGACTTAAGAATGATATTTGAAGAAAACCATTACATACATTTTAAGTTTTTTACGAGCTAAATTTTACTGCTAAACTATTTTAAGGAATTTGTACCGACTAAAAAAATTCGATCTTAAGATTTTTGAAAGACAATAAAAATAATGTGACTAGTGTCAAAATTTTGAGCTATTTAAGTGGTCATTTTAAACTCGTCAGAATAGTAATTTTTAAAAAATAAAAAAATAACAAATTAACTATCTCAAATAGGACCCAGTTATAAGTAGCTTGCTTTCCAGACTTAAAATCTGACTGATTTTAAAAAGAGGTATGGTTATTTTGTAGCAACATACCGTATAGTTGTAGATGAAATTATTATAATTAAAAAGGTTTAACAGTGCAAACAATTATTGAAGCGTTTTATAATCTTTCTGAAATTTTACATAAAGCCATTATTTTCGAAATCCAAATTTTCCCTTTAATTTGTTTGCCTCGTGTTTTCCATCCAAATTTCAAGCCCGCTTAATGTGTTGCCCGTCAAATATATATTTTATAAAGGGGTTCCCGATAATGACCTCATTAAAATCCATTAGAGCAGTAATCCAAGAATCAAACCCCACTATAATTAATAAAAATAATAACGAGGCGATGCCGCATTTATACAAGATGCCTGCAATCGTGAAATAACCGGATTTATTTAATTAAGGAGGTTTGGGTGGTTAATGACGGGTGTGAGGCAGGTGAAGGGGGAAGGGGGTGCCTGTACTTAACACTTTTGTGCGTGCAAATAATTGACGAAAAAAAAACTCATTCTACATTCGACAGCATTTTTGACTAAAATGTGTTTTTTAGTACATTCACAATACTAATTAAAGTTAGTTATAAATAGCTAAGTCATCCACATTTTTTATGTATCTATGTATTAAATAAATAATTGAAATGTACTTTTTGACGTGATAACGTCTTATAAATCGATGAACGTCGGCTGCACGCACTAAAAAGCATGACATATTGTCACTCTTTCACTCCATTGGCCGATACGTCCGAGTAGAGGAGAGATAGAAAATATTTGAATTAGTGCAAATAAATGTTAATTTATCGAAAAAATTGTAATTTTCAATTAACTCCTTCTCTGTATTATACAAAATTTTGATAATTTAGTAATAATCATTCAATTCAATTTATAAAAGTATGCAATTTTTGATCAATGTTCATTTATGACGTTATCACGTAAAATTAATGTCCGTAAACCAAATTACTTAACGAGGATTCCACTAAGCTTGCACGGACTGGTTTAACATCAAAAAAGGTGTGAGACAGGGATGTGTGGCTTCGCCATGGCTGTTTAACTTATACATAGACAATTGTTTAAAAGATCTGAAAGAGAGTGCCTAGGAATTAAAAATGAATGATTTGATCGTCAAATGCCTTCTTTACGCCGATGATTAAGTCATATTAGCGTCATCTGAAAAAGAGTTGCAGGCGATGGTTAATGTTATGCATAATACCCTAAAAATCAAAGGGATAAAAATAAATGTGAGCAAAACGAAAGTAATGGTTTTTGAAAGAGAAAAGAGCATGACAAACTGTGGAGTTTCGATTGAGGGAGAAAGAGTGAAACAAGTAAATGAATTTGTGTACTTGGCTTCAAAGTTTACTACAGATAGAAAGTATGACGGTGACATTGAGCAAAGGGTGTTGGCAGGAAAGAGGTGTGTTGGTTTCTACACTTATGTATGGTAGTGAATGTTGGGTTTGGCAAAAGAAGCATAAAAATAGGATTAATGCTGCGGAGATGAGTAGTCTGAGAAATACAGCCGGAGTGACTCGGTTGGATAAAGTTAAGAATAGTGAGATAAGAGAACGCTGTGGTGTAAAAGAAGATGTGGTTAGAAAAATAGATAAAGGAATGCTTAAATTGTTTATACATGTAGAAAGGATGGATGAAAGAAGATTGACGAAACAAATTTATAAGGCGAATGTGAATGGACAAGTCGGTAGAGGTCGACCTCGGAGAACATATCTCGATCAGATCAACAAGAAAGGCCAGGTCAAGAGTACCAACAACCGACGAGCATGTATGAGAGCACTGATGAAAGTAAAGGAAGCAAAAGATGTGTGTAAGAATCGTAGCAAGTGAAATGAAGTGGTCTCTGCCTACCCCTTTGGGAAAAAGGCGTGACTTTATGTATGTATGTAAACCAAATTTACAGACAACCAATTTTTTTTACTAAATTTTCTGCAATAAACTTTACGTATTTGTTAGATATTTATATACGTGAGTTTTTTGTATTATTCATAAAAGAATAATATTTGTATAGTAATGTATCTAAATGGTACAAATTACCGTAACGCTTATTATTTATTATAAAGGGTGTGTGACCTTTAATGTTCACCGCACCCGTTTTTCAATAAAATTGAGACATTAACAAATATGGAGTTATATTAAAGGCAGAGTATTTTTTTGTTTTATTTACAAGAAAATGTTTTGACAGTTCTAACAACCATTTAAGTTTTTTCATTTTGTGTCATATGAAACAATTCCAATCAATTATGTTAACATTACACTAATAATTTCATTCAGTGCAATTTTCAATTACTATAACCAACACGATTGAGTTTGAAGCTTCTTTCCAAATAAATTTCAAAATGTCACGTTTTGGCAAAGTATAAATCAAAGAAAAATTCCCAGAAATACAACCTGCAGTCACAAATATATTTGGGGAATATTTATGGAATTTTGCTGCGAACGAGATTGTGAATTAAATAAACATGGAAGCTTAGAAGAATTAGCGTTGATACTAAAAGATTGGGCGGTGATTATGAGAAAGAAAGACGGGACCAAATTTAAAGAAGCAACGGTGAAGACAATGTGAAAAGTTTCGTGTAAACTTTTGCACGAAAAGTACTATAATGACTATATTATCATGATTGGCCCGTTTAACAATTCTTCTTAAGTACCATGTCCTTCTAGAACGTTGGTCACCAACAAGGCTATCCTTACTCTGTCGACGGCAAGTCTGAACAGAGAGCTTGAGTTGAGTTTATACCAGTCACGTAGATTCTTGAGCCATGATGCTTCTCTGCGGCCCGGCTTTCTTTTACCATATATTTTTCCCTGTATGATGTTATGCAATAATCGGTATTTTTTGCCTCTCATAACACTCCCGAAATATTGCAGATTCCTTCTTTTGATGGTGGTAAGAATTTTGGTGGATTTAATCAGACGTTGGAGTATTACCAAGTTGGATACTTTTTCCGTCCATAAATCTTTTAATATTTTCCTGTAAGCCCACATCTCAAAGGCTTCAGATCGTCTTTCTTCGTACTTGTTTATAGTCCAGGCTTCCATACCGTATAGCAGGGTGGAGAAGACATAACATCTGAGAAGTCGGATTCTTAGAGTTAACTTTAGATCTCTACTGCTTGAGCCTGCTCAATCTTTGGTTTAACTTCAGTTTGACTATCCGCGCTGTTAGTTATTATGCTGCCTAGATATTTTATTTGGTTTACTTGCTTCAATAGTTCACCCACAACTGTTATGTTAGCTATGGTATTAGGTTGCTTTAACAATATAGTATTTAAACGAGCTCGAGATGCCCGCGATGCAATCAGGAAGAAACTACAAGCAGATCCATGTAAATGTAATTCCAGTTCAGTTTTGTTAAATTTGTCTGAAGTTAACAAAATAATATTGCTATGGGATGAAAATACTCCTGAAGGTCTTATTCGTAAATTTTACCATATTGCTGCTCTATAATTAGCGTGGCAAGGAGGAGTGGCAGTTGTTCGTCTGGTGGATTTTTTTCAAATCGAGAAAAATAACGATGACTCTCCAACAAATTCCATTGAATACAAACCGGTGTTTAGTAGAACGTGTCAAGGTGGTTTTAAAAGCTGTAGTAGTAAGTGGTTGTTTTTTAATAGTGAAAGACAAAGCTGCCTGTACGTCTATTTCATAAATTGATATCAAAACCAGGCGGTAATAATACCTCACCACTACTGTTCTTAAAACCAAATCGACAAACTGACAAATGGTACAATAATGTACCTTTTGTTGTTTCTGACACCTGGATTTGTGTTGTTCTGGTAATTTTGTTGTAAGATTTGTAGCATTTTTCCGTTGATTTTTTTTCCGCTGGTATTTTTCAAAGTTGATTATGTCTAACTACATTACCGTAAGCTTTATTTTATTATTATTTTAAAAAAAAATTTATTAATAAAAATAGGAGAGCCCTGTTAATTTTTGTTTTTATTTTTGTTAGCAGAAACATGATATTGTGTATTTTTATTTCTTTTTATTTACCTCTTATTCCTTTTTTGAATATTTTTTTTCTATATTTATATTTAAAAAACCCAGTTAAGTGTCTTTTCTTTTTTGCTTTATTTTTTTGAACAGTATAATTATATAAAAATGAATTTTGATATATATAAGATCGCTAAATTTAGCACATCCAAGTGTTTTTTCACGAAGATGGTTTTTATGCAATCCACTTTACTTAAATTTGCCACTAGATGGTGCTACAGAGTATCAAATTTTATACCGTTTAATATATCGTCATAAAAATTGGCATACATAACTATTTTAATACTATCCAACAATCTTGTTCAGTTCAACGCCCAAAAAACACAAAGTGCCACGTTTTCCAAGAAAGTGAATTCCTCAAATCATCCCATCACAATGTCTGGAAATACCCTTGAACCAAGTCCCTCTATCTCGATTTTGGGAGTCACGGTGTCCAATAATATGTCTTGGCATGACCATGTTGCTAACATCGCAAAGTCAGCAAGCCAGAGGCTAGGTTTTTTGTGGAAAGCCAGAAAGTTTTTTACTCCTGATCAACTGTTGACGACGTACAAGGCTCAAATCCGACCTCTACTGAAGTATTGCTCGCACATTTGGGGTTCAGCACCAAGGCATTCTCTTCGTCTTCTAGATTTCATTCAGAAAAGAGCCATTCGCTTGATAAACAGCTCAACTCTCACAGATACCCTTCACCCTCTAGAACATAGAAGAAGAGTTGCAGACCAGTCATTGCTCTGCAGATATTTCCATGGCAGATGCTTCAGAGAAATAAAAACTCTTGTACCAACATTGGCCACATTCGGCCGAAGAACTCGGCACGCTGACCAGTCTCACCCATTTACTCTCAAGATTGACACTACAAGGACCAATCTTCATTAAGAATTCTTCTTTTACAGGGCTGCCACGGAATGGAATAAGCTTCCAAAATCAGTTTTTCCAGAGAACTATGACCCGAAACTTTTTAAAAAGCGTGTCCACAATCATTTCCTTTCTATAATCCCTTCCCCTTCTAATAGTCGCAGTGCGGGACGTCCGCGGCCGACACGATAGGTCTACCCTTTTTGCGACTATTTTCATATAAAAAAAAAATCCATTTCGTTATAATTGGTAGAACCACGTTTACCGGGATCTGCTAGTCATTCCTGTTGTTATTTTATAACACTTACGATTAATTATTTCATTTTTTTAATAAATGTCCTAGTTTCTTGTACTTACACACCTTTTTTGGCTTTCAATTTGCGCTAGTTTTTTATCTAATGGTTCATTGAGCAGTTCTTGGTAATATTATTTTCAGCTTTGCAATATTTCATTTTTCCCTTATAATTTCACCTCGTTTGTTGCAAAAACAATTATAACCAGGTTTTATTTTAAATGTATTAAAAGTTGTTTTTTAATTGAAAATGAGAGTAACCAAAGGATTAGGCTGCTTGTAACTTTTAGTACCTCTGATGGATCGGAGCAACAATTAGTTGGATGAAAACATAAATAGGGGTTGTTTTTAACAAAATAACGGTTTTAAAATTACAATTTATTCTACTATATTTTATTTCATTGTAGATCTAAAACATTGGAAAGTGGGAGTATTGTTGAAAGGTCCTTCAAAACTTTATTATTAAAGATGTCACTGTGAGTGTTAGCGTTGTACTTCGACTTTAAAAAGAAAAACCACTAATCAATAATATTGTTCAAATATTTGGAATAAGAAACATTGTTAAGTAGTAATTTTATTCAAATATTCAAATAAAAGAATGCATGGCCAACATATAAATATTTAAATACGAGGACGAATCCTGAGTATACATACAATTTGGCATAAATAAAATATTCCTTAAGGGTTATGTTGCTTTTGACTCAACGGTATTATTGAGACGTACACATACTTAAGGAGAATAAAATAGAGATAAATTAGTTGCCCAAAATAATTTATTATGAATTCCAAATGAAGCTAAATATATATACATTTTAGGAAAATTATATTTCGTTTGCATGTTGATACAGTTTAATATTTTTTCTTTTTAATATGGTAGTAAGTAGTTTGCAACTCACCTTTTATTAGCAACTTGTAGTAAGGAATGAAAATGCTTACCTGTAAAAAAATAAATGTATTAATATTGTATTTGTTTTAATATAACTTTAACAATTAACATTATTAATTACAGGTTTAAAATAATAAATAAAAATATTAAAATATATTTTACAGGAGGCCACATACTCTCACACAATTTCGTAATTTAACCCCGAATGACTAAGAAGCGAGTGTACGAAAAAATGTGGCATTAATAAAAAAGTCATAATGCCTAAAATTATTGTCAAATTTCACAAGTTAAAAGATGCTAAACAATACTTTGCTTACCACATTCGTCGGCTGCTTATTTAGTAAATGGATGTGGTGATTTAATTACGCTTCAACGACATGGAGGTTGGAATAGTTCATTTGTAGCAGAAGGTTACGTAGAAAAGAATTAAGGTGGCAAATTTATAAAGATGTTGAAACAACTTGTAATATAATACGAATAAAAGGAAGTAAAGAAAACATTAATAATTAAAATTGGTTGCAAACTCTACCCATAATATTAATCGATGCTGGGGACAAAGTTTATAATAATTGCACTAGTAAATTTTTTTAAGTATTTTTGTCTTTAAGGTTTGTAATATTTTTTATAAAACATAATATGGTTGACCAGAAAGTCACGAATTTTAGGTTTTAAAACAGTTTGAAATTTTTAAGGGGACCAATACTAGAAAACTAAATGTCACCAAAAATCGTTTAAGAATAAGCTTTAACGAATTTGCTTGTAAAAAAATGATATTCTTGCACGAAAATCAATGTTTAACAATTTATTTTAAAAAAAAATATAATATTATTAAATATACATTTATTTACTTTATCTACCCCCCACAACAGTCATGGAGAGGGACTCCACAATCATCCAAAGCGAGAATTATATACATACATACAGATAGTCACGCCTTTTTCCCGTAAAAATGGGCAGACTTCCATACACTTGCTACGATTCTTACACACATATTTCGCTTCTACCTTCATCAGTGCTCTTATACATGCTTATCAGTTGTTGGTACTCTTGACCTGTTCTTTTCTAAACAATGTGTATCTGATCGACACATGTATGCCAAGGTAGACCTGTACCGGCTTGCCCATTCACACTTATAAATCTGTTTCGTCAAACTTCCTTCATTCATTTTCTTTACCATCCAAGTATTGCTTTATCTAACTTTGTTACCTATTTTAAACTATTTTTTTTTCTGCTATTTTTTTCTGTTGTTTTGTTTTATATTTATCCTTTCTTTATTTTATTTTGTCTTTGGATATGCAACATTTACTTTTTAGGAATAGATTATTATTATTATTATAGATTTCTGTTGTTGTTGTTGTTATTGTTATTTTAATATATTAGTAAACACAATCCATTAATCAAATGCTGTAATTTCTAATTTGAAACAAGTGAGTACTCACTTATCGAGAGCAAATTTATTCATTTTATCTATTTTAGAATATTAACCAATTGTATTTATATATTGTATTTTAATGAATAAATTATTATTATTATTATTATTGTCTTTCACACCACAGCGTTCCCTTATCTTACTATTCTTTACTTTATCTAACCGAGTCACTTCGACTATACTTTTAGACTACTCATCCCCGCAGCATTAATTTTCTATTTATGCTTTTTTTGCCAAACTCTATGCACAGCCAGACGTGCCTTTTTTGACACGTTTGACTGCTCAGAAAATTATACAGGGCCCATTAATTTTTTTCCCTGCAAACACCCTTTGCTCAATGTCACAATCATACTTTTCGTCTCTCGTAAATTTTGAACCCAAGTATTTAAACTCATTCACTCTTTCTTCTTTAATCAGCACCTCGCAGTGTATCCTTCTTCTCAAATAAACTTTCGAAGTATTTCTTACATCCCTTCAAAACGCATTCCTCTCCTTTTACCATAATAATAGCTTGGTTTCTGATTTTTTTAGTTAAGGGGTAGTATTTTTATACCTCTGGAAAGGTAGAATTGCTCTAACTTTAAGTTATTCAACACCTGGTGCAATGACTTCGGAAGATAAAACTTTTTGAGCTTGCTTAATAGTGTAAATGATTGGCAAAAAGCAGTGTATATATTAATCAAGATTATTTTGAGACCAGTAATATAAGTTATGCCGATTCACTATCCAGTTGTTATTAGAACGGCTCTTATATGATTATAAAATTAAATTAATAATCTTCATGTGCCTTCGTTTATCACGTAAAAAAAGATTATTTTAATTTAATATCTTTTTTCTAGTGTTTGGTGCAGATGAATTTAATATGGTCTAAATTTTAAAATGTCGTTGTTAAAAAGCTTGCAATTCTTACAAAATTTGTTCAGTGGAAATATGTGGATCAATAAGGATCCTTCTTAAAATATCAGTACTAAGACCCCCCTGAAAAGTAGACCTTTTTTAAAAGTAGTTTGTTTGGTAAAGACAAATTAGATGCTTGTATAATTCATACCGCTTGGCATGCATCGGATAAATATTGGTGATGGTCTTGCCTAAATGCGTACTACTTGGGACGAGTGACATTAAAAAATATCGATTTTGATTTAAAATTTTTGTTGGTTTTAATTTTCTGTCCCTTCCTAGTGATGAGATATATTTAAAAACAGCATTGTCGAATTAATACTTCTTTTAACATTACTTTCCTGGCTCTTTCTTAGTACATACTTTTAGTAATAAGCGACATTACAAAAACATTGATGAAAATTTCGGTCAGCCTTAATTTCCTGGTCTTTCCTAAGCACCTACTACTAGAGATAAGCGATATACGAAAACATTAATATTAATGTTGAATTAAAATTCGCACTATGGCGATTTTTTCGACATTTCCTATACTAATATCAAATCTAGTTTTCCTTGATTTCTAAAGCATAATTATTCATTTTTGTTTCTCCAACATATCTTTAAATTATGTTTGTGTTAAGTGTGGAGACTTACATAGTACCAACTAACAGTTGCAAAAAAATTGGGGGCACTATAACTATGTTTGCCCTACATAAAGGCTCACATCCGACTATTTACAAATGTACAAATGCTGTGAGTATTACCGTAGTCTTTATAAGACTAAGAAAAACAATATCAAACTCAAGTGACACAAAATCATAACAATTTTCTATTACAAAACATACATGGACCGTAATTACAAACAAACAGTAACCAAGTTACCTTTAGGTTTTAAGAAATCAGGTATATAATGCAAGTGACACCAGTGCCATGCTCAGCAAATTTTAAGAATAATACAAGATGATGTTTAACCCGTTACTTAAACAAATCATTATGATGCTAAACATACTTACTATGTTAAACAGCAAATTAAAATAATTACACTCCTTTAAGCACTTCTATACAACAAAAACAAGAGACTAAAAAGATGTTAACCAGTTGACCTTATTTGAGGTGAAAAAGATTCCTTTCTGGGTAAATCTCATCAGGATATTTGAGAATCCATCTACTGGATTTTATGCTACAGAATGTATTTTTTAATGGCTGTTAAGAAAATATAAAAAACTTACTTCAAAGCTTACTTAGTGTTTGGCTTGAACAGCTTTAATATTATTATTTTTTAAATGGGCTATTTAATATTTTTTGTTCAACTTACAAGGTATAATACTTCATTAAAAAGACAATCGTGAGTAGAATTAAAAATTAAATTAAATATACAGTGTGTCGTTTAAAGTCAAGTTTAAAGACCGTTTCCGGTTAAGACGGAAGTGACTATTGTGAATGTTGTTATTAAGCTTCTTCTGGGTGTGTATAAAACGTTTAATATTTTAAATTAAAATTAAATAAAACAACCGAAATAGGGCGTTAAAACAATACAACTTTGACACTCGGTATATACAAAATAATTCGTCTTCTAAAGTTCCATTGTTTTTAAAATTGGAAGTTATACAGCATTCGTCGAAGGCATATTGCGTTTAGCGTTTCTTGAAACGGATTTCTCCCTTCTTCTAATCAGATTTACATAAATGTGTGCTTATTTACATTTCGCTTTGAAGTCATACCGCCCAGATATTATGGATATTCAATTTCAACGAACGCAAAAAAAAGTTTGGCGTAATATACGGTTTTGGAGTCTGGCTTTTTCATTTGATTAAAATTCAAATGTTGTCATCGATGTTTATAAGAATTTTTACGATTGTTCCACAGTTTCCGACGAGGATATTGGAATTTTAGTGGATCACAAACCCGGTCAATATTCCCGCATTTTCGAACATGAAATCCAACATGTTTTTAAAGTTTTTCCCTTTTTTTGTTGTAATGTAAACAAAACCCTCCAACATGCGACGATATACTAACTTACTATACTCGATTGACTACTCCACGAATACTCCTTAGAAATTAATAATTTATTTAAAAAAATACTTTGCTCTTATTCTAATCGTAGACCAATAATTTCGCTTTAAATAAACTTAATAAAACACCAAAAATGACTGTCACGTTAGAAACCTAACTAAATGATCTGTATATGTCATCATCATCATCGGCCTTGACGCGTCCACTGCTGAACATAGGCCTCCCGTAATCTGTGCTACTCCTTCCTGCACAGCGCCGCCTGCATCCAGCTATGAATAATGCGTTATATATCATTAATCCATCTCGTTGGTGGTCGTCCTTTATTTCGGTAAGCCTCATGTCTCGGCCTCCATTCAAGGATTTTCTTGGTCCATCTGTCGTCAGTTATTCTTGCAATGTGTCCTGCCCAATTCCATTTTAATGTTGTTATTCTCCTGACGACTTCCGCTGCACATGTTCCTCTTCTTATTTCGTTGTTCTGAATTCTATCTTTTAGAGAAATGCCCAAAATGGCTCTCTCCATAGCTCCATAGCTCGTTGTGTTACTTGTAATTTATTGATGGATTTTCTTGTCAGAGTAATTGTTTCTCCTCCGTATGTCGTAGCAGGCAGGACACACTGATTAAACACTTTTCTCTTTAAACATACCGGGATGTCGGACCGGAATACCTCCTTTAGATTCCCAAAAGCTGCCCAGGTGAGTCCTATCCTTTTTTAAAACTCAACAGATTGTCTATACCCATACGAATTTCATGACCAAGATATTTGTGGGACGATACTTGTTGCACTTCGTGCCCACTCAAGGAAATATAACCACTCATCACCAGATTTGTCATAGATTGTGTTTGTATAGAATTGATCTTTAATCCGGCTTTTTTTATGCTTTTTCCAGATCGTATAGCATCTGTGTGGCTTTGTCAATCCGAAATCAGGACAATATTATCGGTAAGCCTAAGGTGGTTCAAGTCTTTTCCATTTATATTAATTCCCAAGTTAATCCAATTTATCTACTTCAGCATGTACTCGAGTAAATTTATAAATAGTTTTGGTGATATGGTGTCACCTTGGCGAACTTGCCTGTATCTTCATGCAGCCAAACATATGATGTTGCGGTTTCATAGATATTTTTTATTTTTTTTATATCTATGAAAACGAAAAAAAATCTGTATAGGTAATGACCCCTAATTAATTCGCTGGAATACGAGGGAGGTTTGATAAGTCAGTGACTTTTTGAATAAAACGAATTTTTTTCCGCAAATAAACATTTTATTGAAGTGATAATTTCTTATGGCACGCTGTGAACTTTTTTTGTAATGGGTAAAAAATGTTAAACTCGCGTCAGGACACGTGGCCTGATCGAAAATTCGTAAGACGGATGTATTTCACTGGAGCAATATAAAATGCGACTTTTCTTGACTGGTAACTTGGCAACCTTATTCAACAAACTGATAAATTTAAGTACATTTTTTATGTCATTTTGACAAATTAATTTAGTAGCTTAATTCAAAATTTAAGTGCTTTTCATTAGTTTATTGATTAAGTTCTGCTTTTGCTGCATTAAAATGGTCCAAGGAGAGGTGTCGTTTTTAGCAGATGTTATGGACACCATAGCGTGTCTTAATGACTCTAATGGTTCTCCCCCCGACAAAATTTTAGATCAAATAATTTATCAGTGCAAGAAGCCGTTAAAAAATGCATCAATTTGTGTTAAAAAAGCAATAAAAACTGGACTGAAAGCTGGTTTGATCAAAGAGAACGGGGGAAGGTTTAAATTAGGTTTTGGTTTGCCGATAACGGAGGCTCGAAGACGAAGAAAAAATAGAAGCAGAAGCCGTAGACGACGTAGCCAAAAGCGACAAAACCGAAAACGAGGTAGCCGAAAACGAAAAAGTCGAGGTAGGAAGAAAAGCGCCATATTGAAAGAAGATCAAACAAAAAGCGGAGGAAAGAAATCGAAAACATTCAAATCTGGTACTGATGTTTAATATATGATTTATAATAAAGCGTTAATAAAAATAATGCATTATTCATAAACCATGGAAATCTTGACCCAATATTTTTCAGATTAAAAATAATATTTTCACGCGCGTTAATACTTAAGTTTTCACTTTTGCCGGCACTCCCAGAGTGCAACCCGTAAAATTTTTTTTTCTACATAATCACCTTTTATTTTATTTTAGGTTTGGAAACAGAAAATAGTCGCAGGGGGCTAAATCTGGAGAATATGCTGGATGGGGTAGCAGTTCGTATCCCAATTCCTGGATTTTGGCCATCGTGACTAGACAAGTGTGCACACGTGCATTGTCTTGATGGAACAGCACTTTCTTCTTCTTAGCCAAATGCGGCCGTTTTTGCTTCAAATCAACGTCGAATCTGTTCAAAAGCTTTGAATAATATTCGCCGGTGATCGTTTTACTTTTCTTGAGGTAATCGATGTGAATGACACCGCGTACATCCCAAAAAACTGTGGCCATGACCTTGTTGCCTGACAGACTCTGTTTCGCCTTCTTTGGTCCACGTTCACCCCGAGCAACCCACTTTTTCGATTGTTTCTTGGTCTCTGGCGTATTGTGATAGATCCATGTTTTATTCACAGTAACAAAACGGCGCAAAAATTCGTCCGGATTACGGCTGAACATCGCTAAACACTCTTTTGAAGTGGTCACACGATTGCGCTTATGGTCGAGTGTGAGCAATCGCGGCACCCATCTCGCAGAGAGTTTTTTCATGTCCAAATATTCGTGTAAAATATGATGTACCCGTTCAGTTGAAATACACCTACAGCATGAGCCAACTCACGCACTTTCATTTTCCGATCATCCAATATCATTTCATGGATTTTATCGAAGATTTCCGGCGTGATCACTTCTTTTGGGCGACCTGGACGTTCGGCGTCACTAGTGCTGGTACGACCACAACGGAACTTTGTAAACCACTTCTTTACCATTGAAATTGATGATGCCGAGTCCCCGTAGTATTTATCAAGTCTTTCCTAAGTTTCAGTGATGGATTTTTGACGTAAAAAGTAATGCTTAATCAGCACACGACATTCACTTTTTCCATTTTCGTAAAAATTCACGAGGTTGTCTGCTTTGAACGGCTATCAAACACCAACTGCACGACGTAGCTTGCTCAAAATTAGAAAGTTGCCCACTGATAGATTATAGTTGACGGCAGCACTGTTGCATTTGAAGTTACTGCGCGGGAAATTAAAAAAGTCACTGACTTATTAAACTGCCCTCGTAATATAAAGAGAACCAAAAAGTGGTCTGTGAATCAATCTATGCGTCGGTAAATTATAGTTCCAATTTACCTTCGTTACTAATTATTGATTATCATTACACTATAAAAAAATAAAATAATTCAACGGCATATTAATTCGCCTCATAATAGCAGATAGTATCGAGTTAAAGCTCAGTAGGTCGGTGTGGTACGACAGCTCGTTAACATGTTTTCTCGAGTTGCTGCTACTTCATAAAACCCCCTTAAAAAACTGCGTTAAAATGTTTTTGTTTCTATCAGCATCGTCCAAAACGATAATGGTTTACTCTGTCCACCGGACAAAGACAAATTTAAATAAATCATCAAGCAACATGCGGTAGTGCTACTGGTACACCTATTTACCCTTAATCCGTTGTTATGTTGAAAAAATTTAACCTACTGTTTGTGTATGCATTTTTTAATTGTTATACCAGTATATAATTCGGTCGTGTCTATTCAAGCGGAAAATTACAATCCGAGGCGCCAAATACTCGCACTACATTTGTTTATCGAGCGCAAAATTTTGACATACCCGTGGCTCTCAGCATTTACACGCGGTTTTAATGGCGTCTTTCCATTTTTAATTTAAAAATTCATGAGATTTACTTCAAACTCAAACCAATACTTAAACATCCTCTTTAGTGTTTTTAGCCGGTAAAATATAGAACAATAACAAAAACATGTTTTTTTCAATGTTTATGTTAAGCTTTTTTTGTGTCTTAGTAAAAAGCAGTTACATATAATGGGAGTTAAAATAAATCAACTTAATAATATTTAAATATAAGATCATAAAAAAAAATTATTTTCATTTAATTTGACATTGGCGCGTAAATTAATTGATTGGAAGAGAAAAATCATATTAAATTTGTCTTTATTTATCTTCATTTATATGTTTCTGAATGTTAATAAAGCGATTTGTAACAAAAGCTGTTTTTTGGTATAAAAATTGTTTTCATAATGTATATTCTTTGTTTCAAAAGAGTCTGTACATTTTGTTTTATTTATTAGTTCGAAAAGGAGCTTAAGGTTTATACATATATTTTAAATTAGTATATGTTTGCTACAATAAGCGCGCTACAGAAATTTCAAAGATTCCACTCAAATCGGAATCCTTTTTAAATCCTTTAATATTGTTCTTTTAGTTGCCCCGTTTACCTATTTTGTATACGTCTATAAAGAAGCAATCGTTTAGAAGCAATAGCCCGCAGCTAGAAATACATTCGACTTGGACGTCTTTGATAAATTTTGCATTAGCCTCGAGTCTGGTTACCACAATCTCTCTTTGGTTTCAACACTTTTTTTCGTTTTTCGATATTAGCATAATTTCGTGGGCCGCGTTCCTGGTCTGCCGCGTTCCTGGTCTCTTTGACATTGAAATTGGACTTGAATAATTTATCTTTGGTGAAAAATCTGGATGGGATCAAAAAGTGTCAAACATGAATAAAGCGTATTTTACTTGATAAGCCTCAGACTATCATTCGGTCGGTAAAACAATATTTAGCTCGTTATTTTTTTCTCCAAGGTGTGCATACAATTTTTCTGTAAAAATAAATTACTATTGAAAGGGACCGCACGTGACTAAATTTGATGAAGAATGAAATGAAAGAATCTGCTTGACGAAAAACAAAGAAGTACGCGTAACAGTAGTACTGTAACAAAAATTAATAAAATTACTGTAGTTGAGTGGTAACGTGTATATAAAGGTGCTTAAAAATATAGGAAAAAGTTGGTTGTGAAAGAACATGTACTAGATAAAAAAGATGACCAGGGCGGGCATGTTATTTTTACAGATTCTGACAAAAACTTAGAGAAAGAATTTTTAAATGATGAATTATCCTGTGGAGAAGACAAATTGTCCAATAACAATATAAGTGTATCTAATGTACAATTGACCTTCTTTTATCCAGCTGACTTGCCAAGTGACTTCTCTATGAGTTTTGCAGAGTTAGCGGAACAAATGATTCTCTTGTTAACGGTTACTTACGCCAAATCACAGAGCGAACTGAACTATCGGCCGACTAAACAATCGTCATGTATGCGCAGGCGTGTATGCGCCAATACTGATTAAACAGTCGGCCGATAGTTGGCCGACAGATTAGTTTGAATGTAATCGAGTAGCCCATCAAACTTTTTTATCGGCCGATACTGAATCGCTGTAGTGTGCGCATATGCATTCCTCTCCATACTGATTAAGAAGCCGACCAAACTATCGGCCGATAAAATGTCTGCAGTCTGCGGGGGCTCTAATTTTTATATTTAATCTTTCAAAATAGCTCGTTTTACCGGTTTTCGAATTTGTTTTTTGGAATTTATTTATTTTTTGAGTTAATTGTTTTTCCAGTAAGAGAATGAACGTGCGTCATTAATACATGATTGTACAAAACACATCCCATTTGTCAATTTGTCTTTTTCTATCAGCTTCAAAGAGTGCATATAATTAGTAAAAAAGCTTGTCTTTTAATCAAAAATGTATGTTGTTTCATGGTTGATAAGACCCGCAATATACTAAAAAGAGATGAAATACAAATAATACTACTTTTCCGATTTAGTTCGCTTGACAGTGCTTCTTCATTGTTTTCAATGTAACCTATGATCGTTATTGTGGTTTTGTGCTATTAAGTTGTATCGTGTTTCGCTGTCGTATTTATTTTTAAATCAGTTTTTTTTTGAAAACTAGAATCTTGTTTAAATTTTACAGTAAATAAATATTTTAATATTAAAATAATCCTAACCTTCCATTGACATTTCATCAAAAAATCTACAAAAGCGTGTGTCTAAGAATCCGCATAACGGGATTGTTTGACTTGGCAAATTTTAGTATTTAAATCTAGTTATTGTAATGAATTTCTTCCACATCAAAGTTTATTAATCACAAGAACTTGACATATACATGACAATAGTATTTGATAATTTCAAACAATAAAATTAGAATAAATATGAATGTAATACAGAATGTATTACTACATTTTCCCCCTGTATTATTTCAAAACATAGTCTACGACAAAATCTATAGGTTCTGTCTTCAGCTATATTTTTGTTTTATGTTTGATTCCCAGTTACTTGATTATTCATGGAATTTTGAATTTCTACCGTTTGAGTTGTGATAGTTTGGTTTCATTGAAAAATGTTTTTCTGGAACAATTGTTTGAGTTTCATTATCACATTGCATTTCTGGACTGCTACTTTTAGTCGGACCATTAAGCTGTTCTTTTGCTGACTGTGAATAAAGAGTTTCATCACAAATTTGTTGATTTTCCCGAGCAGCCAAATGTTTTATCGACACGTTGATTTCTCAACCGTTTTTTTTTTTTTATGAAAATAGTCGCAAAAAGGGTAGACCTATCGTGTGGACGACTATATATATATACATATATATATATATATATATATATATATATATATATATATATATATATATATATCAGTGGCGACTATTAGAAGGGGAGGGGATTATAGAAAGGAGATGTTTGTGAACCCGCTTTTTAAAAAGTTGCAGGTCATAGTTCTCTAAAAAAACTGATTTTGGAAGCTTGTTCCATTCTGTCGCAGCCCTGTAAAAGAAGGATTCTTGATGAAGATTGGTCCTTGTAGTGTCAATCTTGAGAGTAAATGGGTGAGACTGATCAGCGTGCCGAGTTCTTCGGCCGAATGTTTCCAGTGGTGGTACAATAGTTTTATTTTTCTGGAGCATCTGCCATGGAAATATCTGTAGAGCAATGACTGGTCTGCAACTCTTCTTCTATGTTCTAGAGGGTAAAGGGTATCTGTGAGAGTTGAGCTGTTTATCAAGCGAATGGCTCTTTTCTGAATGGAATCTAGAAGACGAAGAGAATGCCTTGGAGCTGAACCCCAAATGTGCGAGCAATACTCCAGTAGAGGTCGTATTTGAGCCTTGTACGTCGTCAACAGTTGATCAGGAGTAAAAAACTTTCTGGCTTTTCACAGAAAACCTAGCCTCTGGCTTGCCGACTTTGCGATGTTAGCAACATGGTCATGCCAAGACATATTATTGGACACCGTGACTCCCAAAATCGAGATGGAGGGACTTGGTTCAAGGGTATTTCCGGACATTGTAATGGGATGATTTGAGAAATTCACTTTCTTGGAAAACGTGGCACTTTGTGTTTTTGGGCGTTGAACTGAACAAGATTGTTGGTTCCCCACTCGACGATTGCTTTAAGATCTCTATTGATGGAATCAACCTGTTCCTGCCTGAGTCTATTAATATCAATCACCGAAAGTGATCGATAGGATGTGAAAGTTGAAACAAGTGTGCTATAGTCTGCGAAACTGTAAATGGGGTTTGTGGTGATTTTCAAGAGGTCGTTGATGTGTAAAAGAAATAAGGTGGGGGACACCCTGGGGGACCCCGGCATTAGTTTTAAACGCATCAGAAGAAATACCGTCAACTGCCACATGTAAGGAGCGATCTTGCATGAAGCTCAAGAGCCATTGGCACAGTTTGGTTGGGAGACTGTAGGCAGATAATTTACTTAACAATGCCTGGTGCCAAACGCGGTCAAAGGCTTTAAATATATCCAAGGCTATTGCACGGGATTCACCAAACTTTTCAATAGTTTTTGTCCAGAGCTGAGTGACATAAGCCAGCAAATCTCCAGTACACCGAAGTTGTCGAAATCCATATTGTCTGTCATGGATTATCTCAAATTTCTCCAGATATTTGATAAGTTCTGTGTTAATCGCTTTTTCCATAACTTTGGATATGACTGAGAGCAATGCAATAGGGCGATAATTTGCAGAAAAGTCTTCTTTCCTTTTTTCGGAATCGGTTGGACTTGGCGTTTTTCCACATGGACGGAAATACTCCTTTGCTGTATGATAACTTGAAGAGTCTACAGAGAACTGGGGTGAGCTCTTGAGCACAGGTCTTCAGGACAATTGTCGGAATTCCATCTGGTCCTACTGCCTTATTAGAGTCAAGATTTCGTACGATTTTCCTGATAGTGCGATGGCGGATAGTGACCTCAGGCATTGATGCGTTTGTTTTCCATTGGTATCGAGTGTTGAGTTGCTAATCGTACTAATGCATATTCAGGGTTTGCATCGATTAGGTTTGCTTCTTTTACTAGAGGTTCATATTTGTTTTTCCTTACATGTTTTCTAAATCAGACCGGTCCAGAATTTGCAAGCCAACTAGGTAGTGCAGTTCCAAATGATGATTTTCTAGTATGGAGAAACATTCTTTGGTGTGGATTACAATTGATGGTAGAACAAAGCAATGACTGTATTGAATGCAGAGCTTCGGCTAGTACTTTCTCCCATTGATCAATTTCAAGACATTGTTTTCAGAGCCAAAGATATAGTCTTTTAAATTATACCATTGTAGCGTTCTATTTGACCGTTACCTTTTGGGTTATATGGAGAACTAGCCTTAAAGCCTTAAAATGCATCCTCTGCCTACGCTTCTTTTCCTTTGTATTATTAGTTGTAGAGTGAATTCGCGAATAATGTGACACAGGTAAGCAAGTTTTTTGTTTTTATAGTGTCCACTATCTCTGTTTCCTTATTCGTTCTTATTAATATCTCCGCATTTGTTACTCTTTCCGTCCGTGGAGTCTTCTTAAGTCATCTTTGTTCGTTGTCTACGACTCCATTTCAAAGAGAAGGATTAAGAAAACATAATATTTGGCCAATCCGATTTTAAGTTTAATGTTAAAATCACTAGAGCAGAATATTTTCCTCATGCTCGTAAATGCAGCTCTAGCTTGGCCTATTCTGGATCTTATTTCTCACGAGTGGCTTTCATTCTTATTCAACATGGTACCCAGATATTTGTACTCTTACTTCTTTGATCCCCTCATTGCGAATACATAATTTTCCCTGGACATTTGCTTAGCTGATAATCATGAATTTTATCTTTTTGATATTGTTACATGAGTGAAAGTTGCAATAAAAGTGAAATTAGTACGACAGAAATCGTGGAAGCGTTGAACAGTATGAAATTGGGTTAAGCTGCTGGGTACGACAGAATAACATTTGAAATGCTAAAGGCTGGACAAAGTGTGGAAACTAGTCTGCTGTACCGCTTTTTTAATCTTTGTTGGAGCAGTGTTAGCGTACCAGACGACTGGTGCCAGGACGTTATCGTGCCGCTTTACAAGGGAAAAGGTTCGCAGCAGGACTGTTAGAACTATCAAGGTATTAGTTTACTCAGCATAGTCGGCAAACTGTATGCAAAGATATTGATTAAAAGAGTGACGATTAAAACTGGGAAGATGATATGGGATGTGCAAGCAGGATTTAGAAGAGGAAGGAGATGTATGGATCAGGTCTTTTAATTACTAAGTATAGTCGAAAAATTCTTAGCTAGAAGTGCAAGGAAATGCAAATGGAAATCTCTAAATTTTCTCGATAATCGTCAGAAGATAAATAATTTGTGACCCGGATGGTAAAGAGCATTTAAAGTCCATGTTCAATCTTTCGAATACTTGGGTAGCCTTAAAAAAAGAGAATGGTAATAGATTATTCACAAACAATAAATAGATTCACTTATCTAGATGCATACCCTTTACCGAATATTGAAATTACAAAAAAAAACAAAAAACTTTAACCCTTACAGGGCAATATTTTAATAAGGCATACTTGGTACAGCCCTTATAATTTGGGTCAAACAATCTGAGCTTACTTTATTTTGCAATAGTTGTGACTTACTTTGTATATTAAGTATTTTTATTGCGTTGTTAAATTTACAAGGTCCCACATAGTTGCGATCACGTTTAAATAGTAGCACTATATTAGATCAAATTATCAGATCTCTTAGACACTCGCAAAGTATATTTTGAAGCACACATTAGACCCAAAACCCTTGACAAAATTAATCACGATAAAATACATTTTCTGTAGCCGATATAAAATACTTTTGTCCCGCGGCAATTCAGCCCGTGTCTTTTTATTTTCAACCAATCGAACACCCCCATTTCTCACGACTAATAACCCAAAATCACAGAAAATGAGTTTTATCCCTGGCAATCACGAAGAAGCCACGAACAATCAACGGCAACAATTCGAGTATTTGTTTTGAATTGACGCAGTTGATATTCTGTGGCCAATTTTTATTTGTTGACTGGACATTTACGGACGCAATGACTTCACTTTTTAAAACAAATAAAAATCCAGATTGTTTTAAAAAAAAAAATTAATATCAAATTGATACGCCATTTTTTCTGATGGTTATTTAAAATTCTTCTAAAAATTAATATTCTATTCGACTGCGCCACGCAGAGCGATGACTGGCAGGTTATTTGTATCGATGACGGCCTAAATACAAATATAACTTTCAAATCTGCAACAAAACGAATACGTACATTAGCTCCAACGAAGTTATTAGAGAAATTCGCTCATGTAGAATTTTGCTGATATCAGGCAACCATACATATTTACTTAGTCCTTGCCTAATGCCAGTTTGGTGTTACTCACATGAGTATGAGTTAAGCCAAAACTAAACAAACATCATTCTCTATCCATTCTCTTGAATTTTCAACCATCTACACTGCGTGATATTATTTCGGTATATTTTAACTTTAATAAAATTTACAGAATGCAACAGTAATCAACTACATTAGTTATGTCTAAATTAAAGGATAATGACCAATTTAGTTGGACAATATCCCAACAATTTCTAATCAGAATTCTTGTTTCGCTTTTCAACTCACTTGTTTTTCGCCTACCTAACAAAACTTTATCACATATAGTAGTAATATTAATTGCTATTTTAAAAAAACGGTTAAAGCAACAAAAATCTTTATATTTGTTAAATTTGTGCTGACTTTGCACTACTAGCTTAATAAAGACCCAATAGAGAAGTTTATAGGAACTAGGATGGACCAGTTAGAAAATTCGGACTCTAATAAATATAGTAGCCAAAACGCCACTGGTGAAGCTAAGCTGTTTTTGCTCCCCAGATCCGTTTTTTCGGTTTTTGGTTGGATCAATCACAGACTCCTTTATTACCTTCGTCGTTACAATGTCTTTCCATTTCCCCCCACCGTAAACCTTTTCTTGCCAATTAATTACTTCTGCCCTGCGTAGATCTTATGTCACTTCCTTCATTAATTTTTAACCTATTCTCAGACTATTGTTTAAAAGATTTAAAAGAAAGTGCGTATGGATTAAGAATAAATGATTTGATCGTCAGACGGAGGAGGAGTTGCAAGCGATGGTTAATATTATGCATGATGCCTTGAAAAGGGATGAAAGTAAATGTAAGCTTGCAAGACGAAAGTAATGGTTTTTGAATGAGAAGAAAGAAAAAAAAGCGAGGTGCTGATTAAAGAAAAAAGAGTGAAACAAGTGAATGAGGTTGTATACTTGGGTTCAAAGTTTACGAGAGACGAAAAGTATGATTGTGAAATTGAGAGAAGGGTATTAGTAGGGAAACAAAGGCCCCGCATAACTTTAAGAGCATCCAGAACGTGTCAAAAAAGACACGTATGGCCTGTGCAAAGAGAAGAGCTGGTCCCTACACTTATTATGATACCAAATGTTTGGTTTCGCAAAAGAAGCATAAAAATAAGATAAGTAGTCTAAGAAGTATAGCCGGAGAGAATCGGTTAGATAAAAGAAAGAATAGTGAGATAAGCGAAGATGTAGTTACAAAGATGGATAAAGAAATGATTAGGTGGTTTAAACACGTAACGAGGATGTACAAGGGACTATTGACGAAATAGTTTTATAAAGCGAGTGTAAATGGGCAAGTCGGTAGAGGCCGACCTTGGCGAACATATCTCGATCAGATCGACATTGAAAAAAGGATAGGTCAAGAGTACCAACAACCGACGAACATGTATGAGAGCACTGATTAAACTAGTAAAAGTAAACGACATGTTTGAAAACCGTAGCAAGTGGTCTCTGCCTACCATTACGGGAAAAAGGCGTGAGTATATAGGGCTTTTCACGATGAGCGTTAATTAGACGTTTCTGGCAAACTAGACAATAGATTAATCGAATAATTTAATGGTATGCATAAACTTATATGATCTACACGCCTAAAATAGTGTAGACCATGCGGCGTTGCCGCTTATACAATAAAGTGGCGGCTACTTTTTATGATTTTTCATCACTTTTCCAACAACTTTATGTTCTATTTTCATATACCTATTTATTACCGTTCGGGAGATAAAAATTAATTTTAAGTTTTTTTCCAACCAAAAATGTACTTTAATAAACGCTGTAGAACTCTTTGGTACTGAGACAATAAAATTTAAAATGAAGTGGAGTAATACCATAAGGATCCTTACTTAAGGGCCATATTTTTATTTGCTTCATACAGGGTGGTTAAAAAATGCAGATACTTTGTTCACATGTAATAATGACGTGGTTTCCTTGTATTCATTACTTATTTTTTTAAGATTTAACATCTATTTTATGCTACGTAATATTTATTTTTAATTAAGTTTTTTAACCGTCACAAATTAATCAATTCCATTAGTTGAAATGTTCTTTGGGAAAAGTTACAACCTATATGCATTAAGGTTTTGAGTGTCTCCACCATACAACATTACAAATTATTATGTTCAATTTAATGTTTTTAGTTATATAAATAATAATTTAATTTTTTATATCGAGTTTTATGATAATAATTTGAATGCAACAAAATATAAAGATTCACTGAGAAATCGAATTCAGTTGATTCTAAATAAAAGGCCAGGCAGAAAATGTGTAGGGTAACAAATGGATAGTGCTTCACCCCATAATTCTCGTTCAGTAGGTAATGCTTTAACTGAAATCTTCGAAGACAGAGGAATGGGTAATAAAGGACCTTTTTGTTGGCCATTAAATTATTTTGTTTGGGGTTTTATTAAAAATATGGTTTACTCCAACCAAATAACAACAATGGAAGATATGAAATCGAGAGTTAGAACTGCTTTAAATAGTTTAACTTCAGAATCAATCGGAAGCGCTTCACATAAAAATCTTTTGAAAAGATTACATGTTTGTTTAAGTAGAGGTGGGGAAGGGTTCGAACATATTCTAAAATACCCTGATAATTGAATTACGAGGGCAGTTTGATAAGTCAGTGACTTTTTGAATTTCCCGCGCAGTAATTCCAAATGCAACAGTGCTGCCGTCAACTATAATCTATCAGTGGGCAACTTTCTAATTTTGAGCAAGCTACATCGTGCAGTTGGTGTTTGATAGCCGTTCAAAGCAGACAACCTCGTAAATTTTTACGAAAATGGAAAAAAGTGAATGTCGTGTGCTGATTAAGCATTACTTTTTACGTAAAAAATCCATCACTGAAACTAAGTAAAGACTTGATAAATACTACGGGGACTCGGCACCATCAATTTCAATGGTTAAGAAGTGGTTTACAGAGTTCCGTTGTGGTCGTACCAGCACTAGTGACGCCGAACGTCCAGGTCGCCCAAAAGAAGTGATCACGCCGGAAATCTTCGATAAAATCCATGAAATGATATTGGATGATCGGAAAATGAAAGTGCGTGAGTTGGCTCATGCTGTAGGTGTATTTCAACTGAACGGGTACATCATATTTTACACGAATATTTGGACATGAAAAAACTCTCTGCGAGATGGGTGCCGCGATTGCTCACACTCGACCATAAGCGCAATCGTGTGACCACTTCAAAAGAGTATTTAGCGATGTTCAGCCGTAATCCGGACGAATTTTGCGCCGTTTTGTTACTGTGGATGAAACATGGATCCATCACAACACGCCAGAGACCAAGGAACAATCGAAACAGTGGGTTGCTCGGGGTGAACGTGGACCAAAGAAGGCGAAACAGAGTCTATCAGCCAACAAGGTCATGGCCACAGTTTTTTGGGACGTACGCGGTGTCATTCACATCGATTACCTCAAGAAAGGTAAAACGATCACCGGCTAATATTATTCAAAGCTTTTGAACAGATTCGACGTTGATTTGAAGCAAAAACGGCCGCATTTGGCTAAGAAGAAGAAAGTGCTGTTCCATCAAGACAATGCACGTGTGCACACTTGTCTAGTCACGATGGCCAAAATCCACGAATTAGGATACGAACTGCTACCCCATTCAGTATATTCTCCAGATTAAGCCCCCTACGACTATTTTCTGTTTCCAAACCTAAAATAAAGGCTGGGCGGTAAGAGATTTGAGTCGAATGAAAAAGTCATTACCGAAACAAACGCGTATTTTGAAAACTTTGAAAAAACCTATTATTTGGAGGGAATAAAAAAATTAAAAAAACGCTGGACTAAATGTATTGAGCTAAAAGGTGATTATGTAGAAAAATAAAATGTTTATTTGCGGAAAAAAATTTGTTTTATTCAAAAAGTCACTGACTTATCAAACCGCCCTCGTAACTTACTACTTCATGAATTTATTTTCAGTTTGTGTGTCAGCGTTACTAAAACTATTTTTTTATGTGATATTTAAAGATTAATTTGATGATTATTTAATTATTTTATTATCAATGACCGATGAAGGATCATCGATTGGAATCTGTTAAATTTTAAAAATATGTAGGAAATACAAGGAAACCACGTTAGTTTTTTTTTAAACAGATTATCTCGAAAACGGTTCGATATCAAGATTTGGTCCATTTGGTTCCATTTGAAAACTTGATTTTCACTAATTTTTTTATGTGAACCCCATATGAGGCAAATAAAAATATGGCTTTGAAGTGAGTATCCTCCAGTATAACTACACTCCATTTCGAATTTGATCGTCTCAGAACCAGATAATTTAAGATTATCAGCTTTTATTGAAGTACATGTTTGGTATAAAAAAAATCGAAATTAATCTGTATCTCCTAAATGGTAACAGATGAAATAAAAAAATACTACATGAGGCTGTTAAAAAAGGGATAAAAATTATAAAATGATTTTTTATACGGGGTGTTTTATTTGAAAATTCAAAGTAGCAGCTACTTTACAGTAGAAGCGGCAACGCCGCATCGTCTAAAATATTTTAGGCGTATAGAGTGTGAACGGACAAGTCGGTAGAAGTCGACCTCGGCGAACATATCTTGCTCAGATCAACATTGTTTTGAAGAAAAGCCTTGGCAGGAGTACCAACAACCGACGAGCATGTATGAGAGCACTGATGAAAGTAGAGGAAGCAAAAGTTGTGTGTAAGAACCGTAGCAAATAGAGGGAAGTGGTCTCTGCCTACCCCTACAGGAAAGAGGCGTGACTATATGTATGTATGTATGTTTTTAAAATTTACAATTTTAAAGTTTAGTTATAGAAACTTCAGGTTCATCACATTTGATTACTGTAATAATTGGTTTGTGGTAACTGTAATGTGACACGTAACTTTTTGAATCTATATTACTGATAAATCTGGAAAACACAGCATCTATAACAGATCCAACCTTAGTTGTTGGTTCAGTTGATTTGTTAATGATTTGTAATAGTAACTGTTCGTTTAAAAAAGAACAGAATGGGAGCGGAAGATTTCTCGTAAGATTTCAAAGTAATGACGTGACGTTTTTGCCGATTCATTGCCTGTATTTATTTTGCGAGCGGTGCGCGTACAGAAGTTTCACTACAAAAATAATGAATAATAATGTAAATAACCAAAAAACAACATAATTCTTGTAAATGTTCAAAATGCTCGCCTCTAACGTCTTGGTAATATCTTAGTCTCAACAAAACTGCCTTCTTACGTTATTCAACATATGTGATGAGACCGACTTAATCGCAAGCTTTATTTTTTTCATGTCAGCTAAATCTAGTAGTTTAGTTTTGTTTACCACATTTTTCACATATTTCTAGAAAAATGAATCTAATAGCTTAAGATCAGGCGATCATGCCATTCCAACAATCCTCGGCTCTTTATCCACCGATTAGGAAATATAAGGTCATGGTACTACCGCACATGTACTAGCGCACATTATTTAAGTAATGTGAAGGTTTTTAACTTGCTGGAGTATAAAGTCAAGCAGTTATAATCACACAAAAATTCTCTAAGGCGTCATAAACAAAACTAACATTGCCATGGTAACTTTTTATCCCTTTTTTTTTAAATGATGCCGTCTAAAAAGAACACAGAAGTGGTTTTTGCTTACTTTTTTATTATCAAGAAACTGTAGTGGTTTTTAGTGTGTTGTAGTGATTTCGTAAATGAGACGATTTTATTTTTTTTAAAATAAATTTAACTTAAGCTAACCTAACCTAACCTAAGCTAACCTAACCTAACCTAACCTAACCTAACCTAACCTTTTTAAATAAAGAATGAAGCGACCTTTTAAATGATGTACAAGCATTTATTTTCCACTTAAAGATTTAGAGGCTCTAACTGTCATTCAAGGGAGAATTAATAAAGGGATGAAATTTTTTCGTTGCAGGATGTTATTTCACAATCTAAAACTGATTTGTTTTGAGTCTAAGGCTTGTTTAAAGTCGGTAAAAAGCATTTCTAATTTTATTTTGTGCTCATACGTCTTTTCCAATATTTTTTTTATTACATGGATTGCATTGGGGCAATCGATCCATTGCTAAACCAAAAGTCAACATCCTGCATCCTGCAAGACAACTGACGATGCTCTGGTGACCGAGTCACAGCGGTATAACTGTCCGAAGCTAAGGAAATGTGGTTTCGAGAAAAATCTCCCCTATTAACCCGCAATGGCCAGCGTGATAGGGAATATTTACTAAAATCCCCCGCAGTATATGAAAGGACAAACTCAGCAAGTTGTTAAAAGTATTATAGAGAAATGCACAAAATATAACAAGCACCTATTCCTTATCTTTGTCGATTATGAGAAAGCGTTCGACACGATAAATCAAGAACAAATGCTCTATGCACTAACAAAATGCCGTGTAGACTACAGATACATTAATATTATAAAAATTTATGTAAGAGTGCCAAGGCTTGTGTAAAACTGCAGACTATACGAAGAATTTTCCAATTGAAAAAGGTGTAAGACAGGTAGACGTGATATCTCTAAAACTTTTTACGTTACTCCTGGAACGCATGGGTTTATATTAAATTTAATTTATTTGGCTGTATGAACAAAAACTGTCAAATATTTTGAAAATCTTATTGCGATAAAGTAAATAGTTTTTAAGTTATTCGTGTTTAAATGTTGAGTTCTTAAATAATTTTCCAAGTAATTTTTTACTAGAATTAATCCATTTTATGACCAAATTGGTAACATTATTATTGAAACTTTTGATAAATACAATAATAATGGAGATGAGCTTCGTAATAATTTAATCTTAATTATAACTTTTGTTAAAAATTTCACTAATTTGAAATTAAAATTTATAAATTTTAGTAGTAAATTACGTTTGAAACTTTGGTGCTATTGGACAATATTTACGAGTATTATAATGCAGAATATACTGTGGGTACCCGGGCACCAGGGGGTGGAAGGAAACGAAAAAGCCGACACCCTTGCAAAACAGGGAGCCGAATCTGCGTTCACTGGACCAGAACCGGTTTTTGGAGTCACCACAAGTGCCGCCAAAACAATTATTTCGGAAAATACTCACGTACTGGTCCGACATACCAGGGCTAACCCACTCGAAGGCGTTTTTACCGTTACAACCCTCGAGAAACACAACTAAGCAGATCCTAGGGAGTTGAAATGACCTGCGTATTCTAACAGGACTGCTCACGGGACACTGTCTTCTAAGATACCACCTCAGAAAGATAGATCTGAACCAACAAACGGACTGTCGGTTCTGCTGCGTGGAAGACGAAACTGCTGAACATATACTATGTTCATGCCCCGGCCTGGAAAGAATAAGGTTCAACATATTTGGTTACACTAACCTAGAACCTACCGATTTTAAAAAAATCTCACCCTATACAACCATGAACTTCGTAAGAAGGGCTGGATTGTGCGGTAAACTGTAGCCTCTAGGGTTGAGCCACAATACACCTACTAAGGGTCGCGGTGGAGGGGCATAACACAAAAAAAAATGGATAAAGGTATTGATTATCGCGAATTATCATACACCCAATTGGCAATTTAAAACGTATGAACTAACAAAAAATAATGCCGCTTTATCTTATCTAAAGTTACTGATTTAATGATATATTAAACTGATTAGTGTTATAGTGTCTAACGACAGTCGGATGTGTTGTGTTGATAAAATATTTCGCAATTTTTCGTGCATCGAATGAAGACGGTCGCTTGTTGGAGAGTGTTTTAAAACCGTTTCCGATGAGAAGATCTTATCGACTAAGACAGCCCGTCAGGTTGTCCATAAAAGGAATATACCCAAGAAGGCATTCCGATTATCCCAGATATCCTTTTACCAGGTACATGTACGCAATAACAAACATCATTTTACAATGCAGCTATAAATGAACCGGAAGAGATTCTTAAATTTAATTTAAACTTTTACCACGCCCCACTCACATGAAACCTAACCTAACCTAACCTATGCAGAATAAACATGCTAAAATGTGTATAAATACAGTGGCGTAGATTGTGGGAAAGAATACGAGCGTCGTTATCCCTACCGCACGTCTCTGGTAATAGTAAAAAACTATCTTTCACCACTATTTAAAGTATTCTTCTTTTTATTGCACCGCCTTTCTGCGGCGGTACTGTAATTTTCGTTCTTTAATGGTTCTCATCAGCCCCTAAGATTTGCTCATCGTATTAAGCACTTTGATATTTGTCTTTCTTTTCATTCATGAGATGCGTACTTAGTATTTCTTGGTATAAGTTTATTTTATAAGGAAAAATGTAAAAGCGCAGTATTCGTACTCAAATCTCGTACAACAAATAGTTCACACGCTAGTGAAAGCATTGCGGGCCTGCTCAATTCGCATTTTAATCTTGATTGTCGGGTCATTTTGTTCGTTTACAATAGCTTCCAGATGTCGATATGTTTTCACTTGTTTAATGAGTCGAACAAACCTTTTTGTTTGTTTAAAAAAACCAGGAGTTTAATTCAAAAAGAGTCCAAAACATTGACTGTGTTCTACAATAACCTTCACAGTATTTTGCAGGTTCGGGAGGTTGTCGGTTATTACTACAGTATTATCTGCGTAACGAAGGTCGTTAACTATTTATCTTAATGAATGTGTTTGGTTCCTCAGACGAGTTAAGTAAAAAACAGAGAAAAAATAAACCGAAAATCAAACTTCCTCAAAGTAGAACCCTTGCTGAATTTCATCCAGACGTTACAATTTCACTGGTTTGGCCATATGATAAAATTTGAGACGAAATATTTCCGAAACAATTCTATTTATTCAAAATCGACGGTAAAAGACCCGGAAAACGACCAAGATGTTCATGGAAAGACAACGTGAGGGAAGCATTGAGTGAAAAAAAAGCTACCTGGAGAAGCACAACGAGCTCTCTGCTAACTTCTACACCCACGGTAAAAGGAGCCAGATAAGAAGAAGAGGAAAGACGATGTATTCATACTCTCAAGTGCTTTTCCAAATAGACATTTGGAATAAAGATGATATAGAGGAACATGTACTAAGCACACTGCACTGGCGTACACTTTATGCATGGATATCTGTTTTAACATTGAATTTTTAACTTTATTTTTGCGTTTTTGGTCAGTAAAATTCCATAATTATTTAATTAATAAAGTATTATAGCATATGATTAAATAAAACAAATTGGGAAACAATGAACTACAATTTTTAATAAAACACTGTCACGCGCCGATTTTTTTCCATAGTTTCGTATTCATGGTTGCATAACTTTCGATAGTTGTTTTGCAATTTCTGTGTGGATGGGACTGGATATCCACACGAACGAGGCACGGATTTGAGAAGATGGTGGGTTGACGTTTATTCCGCGCCATTTTTCTTGATTTCCGGGATAGGAGCGGCAGTCGTGTTTGGAGAGTCTTGGAGGCCAGGTGTCGGTGAAGGTTGTTGGGGATGGTGCGTTATTAGCACGTGTGCGGAACCTCTATGGGATTTCTTTCATATCTGGCTGTATTTGGGCCATCTTAATTGGATTTTAAAGAAAAACCATTTGATTTTCAACTTGACCATTTTGTCTTGCCATTGTTGTGGATATTGTTAGAGTTGGTGTCAAGTTGAATAGCCGTTATCGGGATTTATTTGAGGGAAGCCATCGTTAATCAGTGCCACCCCCATAATCTAACCAGCCCCCGGAGTAGTTCAGGAGTAGCACCGAAGCAGGCCACAGGAGTACATGTGAATTCGCATACTCAAAGGTTATCAGTGATTTATTTTTAAATATATAACGCAGTGTCTCACATCGGCACCACGAGTAAGTCTTGCTTCAGTTTATAAGTATAGTACATGTGAATTCGTTTACCCAAAGGTTATAAGTGATTTATTTTTAAATATATAACGCAGTGACTCATGCTGACACCACTATTATGTTCTGTTTTGTTTATTAGTATAGTACATTGTTGGAAACCATTTATTGCATTAGATAATATGCCAAAACTATTGGATTAAAATAACCTTCTCAATAATTCTTTATGTCCAAGTAAAAACATATTTTCTTTCTACTTATTTGTAAATATCCAACAATCTTGATATTTTAAAGGACAACCATTGTAAAGGTATTTTTAAATGAACTTGATTGTTTTGGCAGTAAAAATCTTTATGTAATGAGTTAACTGATATATATGTTTTACCTTTTGTTCTTTGCCTTCATGTAAATGTTTGAGTTAATGTTATTAATGAGTTAATTTATATATGTCTTACTTTTTGTTGTAACTTGGTAAAGACTGTTACTCTTACTTCTGTTCTGGTTATTTTATAAAGCTGTAAATTTTACATTTTTGGTTTGTTCTAGCAAGGAAATTTTACCATAGCTGTTAACTTTGACTATATTTGTTATGATGTTGCTATTGAACTGTGTACCTTAATTATCTATTGTGTGAGTAAAGTATCCAACATATTTTTGCTATAATTTTATTTATTTGGTTCACCATAATCATAGTTGTTTATCTTGTAGCCCTGCTAGTGCCTATAAGATCTAGGGGTTTCCGGCTTATACCGTCAAGCCGGTGGCGCAGCTCACTTTTATATTTTTTTCTTCTACCCTCTACGGCTGAGCTCGGGCATAATTTGCCAGTAGAGAAACCGCTAGCAGAGTACTCGTTAGAGAACGAAAAAGACGTGGCAACACCACTTAAAAAGGAATGTTTTGTTTAAGTGTATCGTGCAGAATAATCTTTGCTTTATAAAAAAAATCCTAATAAAACACCACCCTGTATAAAATGTTCAAAAATCAGCTTGACTAAAAGTATTTAAGTAAAATTTGGGGATTTGTCAGTCAATAAAGAAACACAAACTGCGACAAAGCGTATCAATCTTCGTATTTGAACATAAAACAATAACTTCTTTGCAAAAACTTTTCCAAACATATCTACTTTCTTAATGGGAAAAATTTTCTCGCAAACTCTTTTTCTGCGTTATTCGGGAGTAAACAAAAAAGTTTTAGAAAAAAAAAAATGTGATATCAGCTAATTAATGAAGCCAGTAGAGAAGCTTTAAGTGAACTGAGGTAAAAGCAATTTTGTATCGAGAGACTGCCAAAAAATCAACTGGATTTAAAAAAGTTGGGCTCCTTTTATTTTTGCAAGTATTACTCCCTAAAGGATATTGTAAATTAAGGAAACTTTCACGACAGTGCCTGCAGGAATATGTCGCATAAGATGTAAATGTCGTTTTCAGGTTTTCAGAATGTAGAAGCTAATCAAGTTAACAAAAAATTGGCAATTGAGACAAACAAGATCTTGCAAAAAATCTATTTTTTACAAAGCTTTTATGGTATTTATTAAAAACAATTTCTATATAGTCACATATTAACAAACGCGCAGATGCGAAACCCGGCGAAAGATCAAAGGATTTTCTAATTTATGTATGGACATTTAAATGGGTTTAATTGCATTGTTGCCACTATCGTTGCTTAAATTATTTAATACCGTTTCTATGTGTTTAAGGGTTACGTCTGAACATCCCGAATGCACACGAAAGCTCTTTAAAGACACACGAGGGCATTTAAATTGGATAAATGTTTATACGAGGTCTTTTTAAGCGGTGACGGCATCGTGTGTAGGAATCAAGTAGTGTAACTAAAGCGTATAAAAGTTGAGGATTTGCAAGAAGAAAGTATGAAAGAGAAGTTCGTTAGTAAATTGATCAAGAAATTTGACAGTTTAGATAAAGCAAGTACGGTTAAAGAGAAGAAAAGGATGCAAGTTAAATAAAATGTGCCAAGCCAATCAAAGAACGCAAAAGGCAACGATTGAGGATGTAAACAAGGCAAAGAATTAGTATAAAAGGCTAAAATGTGTGGCAAAAAAGGTTGTAGTAAGAAAAAAGGAGAGTGATAAAGATGAAGTTGCTAGGTCATCTGACGATTTCCAAAAAAATATAAAAACTTTCTGGAAGTCCATAAAAACAGCCAGAGGTAATAATACTACCAAGAAAAAATAAGAAACCAAGAAGGTAGTATGGTTAAAGGAGAGAAATGCATTTTTAAAAGATGGAAGAAATAAAAGAAAATACACAAGTACAGGCTCCATTCAAAGACATACGTGAAAGTTGCAATAAAAATGAAATCAGGTCTTTTCATTAAAAGGTATAGTCAAAAAATTCTTGACTAGAAGTCAGAAGGTCTATTGCGCTTTTATAGACTTGGAAAAGGCCTATGACAGAGTAGTGAGGAGTGAATTGTGGTCGAAATTGTCTATGTATGGAGGTGAGCAGTGGTTTAATAAGAGCACTAAAATCACTTTACGATAATTCCACTGCTTTTGTCAGGATAAACGCAGCTTACATGCTGTAACATTAAAAAATGTGTGAGATAGGGATGTGTGGCTTTGCCATGGCTGTTTAACTTATACATAGACGGTTGTTTAAAAGGTTTAAAAGAGAGTGCGTATGGATTAAAAATGAATGATTTGATAGTCAAATGCCTTCTTTACGCCGATGATCAAGTCATATTAGCGTCATCTAAAGTGGAGTTGCAGGCGATGGTTAATGTTATGAATGATGCCCTGAAAATTAAATAAATGAAAATAAATGTAAGCAAAACGAAAGAAATGGTTTTTGAAAGGGAAAAAACCATAACAATTTGTAAAGTTTTGATTAAGGGAGAAAGAGTGGAACATATAAATAAGTTTGTATACTTGTGTTCAAAGTTTACGAAAGATGAAAAGTATGACGGCGACATTAAGCAGAATGTTAGCAGAAAAACAAATGAATGAGGCACTGCATAGCTTTATAAACAGCCAAAAAGTGTCAAAAAAGGCACATCTGGCTGTGCCTAGAGGAGTGTTGGTTCCTACAATTATGTATGGAAGTGAATGTTGGGTTTGGCAGAAGAGGCATGAACATAGGATGATGTCTGCGGAGATAAGTAGTCTAAGGAGTATAGCCGGAGTGACTCGGTTGGATAAAGTAAAGAATAGTGAGATAAGAGAACGTTGTGGTATAAAAAAAGATGTGGTTAAAAAGATAGATAAGGGAATGCTTAGATGGTTTGGAACCGTAGAAAGGATGAAAGAACGAAGATTGACGAAACAAATTTATAAGGCAAGTGTGAATGGACAAGTCGGTAGAGGTCGACCTCGGCGAACATATCTCGATCAGATCAACATTGTTTTGAGGAAAGGCCAGGTCCAGAGTACCAACAACCGACGAGCATGTATGAGAGCACTGATGAAAGTAGAGGAAGCAAAAGATGTGTGTAAGAACCGTAGCAAGTGGTCTTAGCCTACCCCTACGGGAAAAAGACGTGACTATACATATGTATGTATTTTCCTTAAATTTCGCATCTGTTTGGCCTTAATCTGTGACATAGCCCTATTTATGCACTGCCGTACATCTCTTGAAACATTTAAACGTCCACGGCGCTTATATTTGGACATTTTTAATAAATTATCTATATAAAAAAACGTTATCTTAGATTTAAGATTCCGATCCTTTTTTGTATATCCCCCAAATTGATTTCCAAATGCTTGACATCAAAAATAGAGTCCGCTTCTTATGGCCGATTTGTTTTTGATTTGCAGTATTGATTTATTTAAATTAGCACCTGAATGGGGTTATATCACTTCGCGATCCGAAGGGCTTTTGTATTATTTACCGAATTAGTAGGGTTGACGATGGAGGGTCGCCTCGTTTGGTACCAACCAAATTGATTGTGCAAAAGAGATTGATTTTGACGAACTCGATTGCATAGAAAATATTCGATGGGAAAATGTTCCAATTGTCCGATCAATAAGCTAAGTGCATTTATTAAGCTTGCGAGGTTACCACTAAAGAGGGACATTTTTTAAACTAATCTACTTATAGTCTCAGCTATATATTCACCGCTATCAACGAGTAATTAATAGCATGTTTATAATTAAATAGGCTTATACTTATTATGCAGGTTATAATTTTTAGTATTATTGTTTAAAAAATCTTCCGATAATAGTATTTTTTATGTATTGATTGATTTTTAACGCACAGACGCTTCAAAATTCACTTTGAATTGGGTTTTACATATTTATTTCCAAAAAGGTTGCAGATACACTTTTTAACTTAAATTAATTCTCGTCAAAATCTATTTAGATGATTAGATTTCTCGATTGAAAAAGCGACAAGCGAAACTTAGCATCAAGATTTAATTTGGTAATCTGAACTAATTTTAGATGATATTTTAATAGCTTAATTTAACGAATTTCCTGCGGTGGGAGATAGATCAAACCATAGAAATGCGAAAATTGTCTAATAAAAGTTATAACTACGCGAGAACTGGTTGAGACGCCAGTTAAAAACATTATTTTCCTAGATTCTTCCAAGTTTAAAGGGATAAACATTGTTTATAATAAAAAAAAATTATGCTAAGCGAAATCTCTTAGTCATAAGGATCCAAATCAAAACTAAATTACTAATTTTTTGTTCCAAAGAATATTGCTCAATTGCTAAATAAAAACTTTGGTGGCTGCATCAGGATTTTCTATTAAGTGTTTATTAAATATAAATGTTTTTTTTACATTTATATCGCAACTAAATTGATAAATATTTTTAAAATAATTATTAAAATGTGTAGGCAAAGGGATTAAAAAAAAACAAAGTTTATTAAAAGAATCCAAGCACTGTCTAAAAAAATATCTACAGCAAAGTATTGATAGTCGTCTTAGGCAATTATTTACCCATTTCCAGGATAATAAAAAATAAAAATGTTAATTTTTTTTTGGAAGTCCTTATTTATAAAAAACTTATTGTCGGGCAAAATACTTTGTAATCGGATTTTGTAAAAGTGCACTAAACCATGCGATGATAAAATTTAAAATAATAGATAGCGTGTGTCGTTCGTGAAAATGATGGATTTCGAGACTTACTTCTTATCGTCCGTCCTAGCAAAGGATATACGCGTTCTGCCCACTGTGTTACTTCACACGTACTGCTTAGGCCCTTCGCCCGGGTGCTACGAAATCAAGAGATCGACTCTCTCTTGCGTTTACGGGGTTTGGGAGAGCGATTTCGCACGCGCCGATATCTCTCTGAAAAGTGTGCTCTGAATGCCACGTGACCGGTGAGAGCGACTCCGCTTGTTTTTACTGCGAGAATGGCGGGAATTCGACTGAAGCTTCGCTCCGAAACGACCGTGCAAGTTCGGACTTGATCCGGTTCGTTGCCATGACGACGGAGCGGCGATGGCGTATCATAGCAGTGGCGCACGTCTTTGTTTGCGCGTGCGCCCCGCCCGCTTTCGAGGAGGCAGCTACGAAGGCCGAATTGTCACATTGATCACGGTTTACTGACAGTATAAGACCAAACAACCGAAAAGTTTAGTGTGTCGAAAACAACAACATCAGCCCCAGTTCTCATCGTTGCAGTTCAATTAGTACTAATCACGAATCATCTTTCGTAGCTACACCCCGGCTGTGTCGTTGTTGACTTTTACGAAAACTATGCATCTACAGACCCCTTTGGACGATCTTTTTGTTCAGTGTTCGGTCACGATATCCATCCACAAAGCACGTAATCGTTATTCTGGTCTATTTAACGAAGCATTCGTTTTTGACTTCTGATTTATTCATCGACTGATATATATTATTTTTCATTTATTTCAACAAAACACCTATCTATTTGGATCTAAAAAATACAAGAAGCTGTTAAGTTGAGAATATAAATTTGGTGGGATGTTGCCAACGTATAGTCTATTTGTCCGCGTTTGTATTTTTCCCCTTGACGTGGATGAATCCCGTTAAAATGAGTTTTTTCCGGGATTGCGTGCCCGGCTATCAAAATAATAAATAGAAAACGATAGACGTCTTTATTTCAGCTGCCTACGTTTCGTTCCCTTAACCGGCAATATTTTTACAAAGTCAGTTGCACAACAACTTCGTGACAAGGAACGTTTTGCAGCTGCTTATCAATTCGATTTAAAATTACGCGATTTGTTTGTCCATTCAATAATCCTTCAATCTCCTTTGGGGAGACTTTAGATTTTAAGATTTTAAGATTAAAACTTGGATGGCATTTATTTGACAAAAAGTTTCTGTGCGAAAATTTCTTAATAAAACTTTAAAATCAAAAGTTTGTTCGGGTGGAGGAAACACCAAATGAATTATCTAAAGACGTACTCGTAGATCTCTGGAGACTCCTTTAAATTAACTAAATATATTTTGTAGTAAGGCACCCGTAAATTATATCCAGCACCTTCTGGAGACAATATTTTAAGACTGGAAAACATCTAAATTACATACAAAAGGGTTGCTGACTAAACAAGAGCGTATTTCACAGTTCCTTTTTTGGCCGTGTCAATAAAAATCACAAGAAATTCTTAAAATTACATTTGGGAGAGTTTTTTAAAAATTTTCTTGGTACTTTTGTTTTTTTTAATAATTGATTTAATAGGTATTTAAAAAATTCATTCCAGCGAGTTGGAACTAGGTTAGGTTAGGTTAGGTATTATGCGAGTGGGGCGTAATAAGGCTGCTCCCTAACTGCGACCTTTGGTGGGTCTATAGAGGCTCACCCCTACAGGTTAGGTTCACCGCGTAATTCAGTTTTTCTCGAGAAATTCATGATTGTATGAGGTGAGATTTTCCTAAAATCGGTAGGTTTTAAGTTGGTGAAACAAAATGTGTTAAACCTTATTCTGTATTTTGCCTAAGCAAGGACATAAAAATAAGTATGTGTTTAGCTGTTTTGTCTTTCAGGCAGTAAAACCGACAGTCCGTTTGTTGATATAGACCTATCCTTCCATAGACGACAATGTCCTGTAAGCAGTCCCATCCAAAATCGAAGCGTCGTACAATTTACAATTTCCTTGGTAGGGTTTCCTTAAGGGGTTTAGGTAAAAACACCTTCGAATGTGTCAACCCTTGGAGATGAGACCAGTACCTAAGTTTTTTTTCCGCCCAGTCCAAAATAATGGTTTTGTCAGCACTTGTGGTGACTCAAAAGACTGGTTCTCTTCATATGAATGTGGATTCAGCATCCTGCGAGGATGTCGGTTTTCCCGTTGCTTTCCACCCACTATTTTCCAAAACTCAAAACAAAGCTACTCTGTTGTGCAACGAAGGCACTCTGGGGATTCGATACAGTTCCAAACAAGCTTAGAGTTTATTTTGTTGGATCTCAATACTTTTCGAGCAGCCTGGCTGTCTGAAATATTCTTTTTAATAAATTAAATAAGATCTTTTCCTTATAAACAACAAGCGATAACAATCCTTAGTTTATACAGAAGAGAGCTGTGAATGTGTTAATGACTATACGTTTGTTGATAATAGTTTTAAATAGTAAAATATTCGGCAAAGAAAAAAAATAACTTTTAAGTAAATTTCACAATCTAGAATTCCTACTTCAGTTAAAATTCTCGTATCTGGTTAATGACATGATGCTTGTAGACAGAGCCACTTTTGGTCATTTTTTGCACAGTTATAAAGGGAACTATAAAATACTGTTTTGTTAAAAAAGTGTGTTAAAAAAGAATAACTATAAAGATACACCACGTGGGTAATTTTAATGAAGTAAAATAAGAACGTCCACAAAACACCCTTCTTGATGATAACAAAGGTAATACACGTCTTAGTTTTAGCAGGTAGGTGTCATATTGTAAAGATTAAAATTAAGTGTGGTTGTGTGGTTGTTTTGCTGTGTGTTTTATAAATCTTGTATTTTTATTCAATAATTTATATTATTTTAAAATTAGCAGTAAAAGAAAAAGGAAAATAAAGATATCGTTAATCAATTCCCTATAATTCTAAAACAATAACCGATTTCAAAAGCAGTTTTACAAAAAGCAAGTGGTGAACAAGTTGATTTTAAGAATGGGCAACTAAAAACAGTACTCTTTTATATTTTTTTCTGAAACGCGATAAGATACTTGAATATATTTTTATTTAATTAATAAAATCTTTTATTTCAATATTAAAATTGTTTTATTAGTCAAATCCATTTAATTTAATTTGTAAAAATGTTACTTTTATTGCTAAAATATTTAAAAATTGACTGTAAGAAGTTTTGCGAGAATGATAAAAGAAAAAAATGATAATATACAAGTCTCATTTAAAACAGCGAGATTATGGTATTGAAGTTTCTTAGGATTAGTTGCAGTTATTGTATACCTACCCTGTTTCTTAAATTTTGAATGTTACATAAAAGATGCCTTTATTTAGGCTTTTACTTTTCCGAAACCGAATATCTGTTTTGAATTGAGTGTGTTATCTGCCAGTAATAACATGTCTTAATAATTTGTACACACAAGACCCTCAATATTTAAAAAACAACAAGAGCTGCGCATATAAGTCCAAGAATAAAACCATTTTTTTATTTACATGTAGTATCCAATAAATAACTTAAGGGTATTCCACACAAAAAAAATAAACTTTATAATGCTTTGCTTTATTGGAACAGTAGACTTTTTGTCTTGTTCATTTTTCTCTTTCAAAGTATTCTATATTTTGCCTATTCTTCAGTGATGATAATTTGGTTTATATCTTTACAAATCTAATCTTTATATCTTAGAGTTTAGGACGACCTATTTTTCGTGTTGCCGTGATTTGTGCTTCGCAAAGACTCTTGATTAAATTCTTACTTATTCTTCTTATTACATGTACTGTCTATCTCATTCTACGAATTCTGAAATTGGCGATAATGTCTGGCTAATTAAATAAATCTCCGATTTTCTTGTTTTTCATAATACTTTAAACTTCTATCCCACATACTGCTCCAAACACCTTTCTTGGTATATTTTTATCGAAAGTCTTATATTTCTTCTCGGACGCTTTGGATAATGTCCACACTTCTGAAGCATACAGCAGGAGCGATAAGATGGTTGTTTTATAAATTTAGATATTTGTGGTTCTAGATAATATTTGACATTAATTTCTGTAGCGATGAGAAACAGAAACATCTATTAGCTGCTGCAAGTCCGTTTTTGATTTCGATTTGTTTTGTCATAGCATTCGTGATTGTTACCCCCAGGTACTTAAAATCATTGCATGAATGGAAGTATTGTTGTTCTACTTGTAGGTTATTGTACCTCCTATTTTCTACTTGTAGGTTTCTTGCTGTAAGTGTGGTACCTCCTATTTTTATTTATTTGGATTTTTTAATTCAGGAATTTGGTTGTAATTTTTTTCCTTTATTTGAACGAGTTTCTGCCAATAGTATTAGGTATTCCCTGCTATTTGTTAGTAAAACAATTTCATCAGCGAAAGCTTTATGGTGTGTCCAATACTTTTGACTATTTCTTCGGCACATTTTGAAATCATATCATAGGACAAATAAAGTATTTTGACCATTCTTATTTACTATGCAAAACTTACTAACCCTGTACATGTTTGAATAAATTTTATAAGTTTAGGTACGTATAATACAAACGAAAAATGGTTGATATATTAATAATTAAGGCGTATGGCTTAATCCAGTAAATAATAAAGCAAAAAACATATTTGTAAAAAGATTTTTTGCATAACACTTAATACGCTTTTTGAAAACTAACAAACATAAATAAAAGTAGAGTTTTTAATTGAAAATATTTTGAAAATCGTACAGTAATAACTGAAACGTGCTATCCCCTTAAACAATTTTTTGCGACATTTCTTAAGAAGCAACTAAGATGTTGGCTCACATTTCCATTTCATTTTTACTTTCGTTAAGAAAAGTGACAATCCTCCATTCATTGCAAACTTCCCGCTAGACCCTTGGGAACCCTTAAAAGTCGATACACTTATTAGGCACAGAAAGCAGTAAATGTTACACCAGGCTACAGGGGCGTCGCGTGATCACCTTCGTTTAAAACCATTTTCCGAGTGCACCCAAACGGCCAATCATTTTCGTCAGCTCCATACCGATAAAATTAGCCGTGTCCTGGCGAAGGACATAAAATGTTGTGTTAAAGACGAGCAATGAAGTGAATAAAAAAAGAGGGAAAGTCGGCCGAGGATGCCGCCGCGCCGCTCCTGCGAGCACTTGTACATTTCATTCTCAAATAAGGGAGTAGTGATTCGTGAAAAGTATAGGCCTACAAAAAATATTCTTTATGGCTTTTAGGAAAAGGGCTCGTAAAACTTTTTGAAACAATATCGGGGTGTAATGTAAAAAGTTGGAATTTTATTTTCGATTTCTCCCGCTGATTTATCGAATTGCTTGGCGGGGGATTTATGCGTTTTAAATGTCTGCGCAGGGTGACACATAAAAAAAGATCTACTTGATTTAAGAAGGGATTTGGGTCGCACCGACAAAAATAAAAAAGCGAAAAAATTATAATTCTCGTTCGAAGGAAAAACGTTTGGCTTTGAGTTATTTTTGTTTATGAGACGAGAGAATACTTTGATGCAGTAAATATTATTGTCATTTTAGGATTTTTTGCTTGAAAAATTTGGTACGTACACAGTTTTGTGCAATGCTTTGAGCGGGTAAAATTCCAATTTTGTAAGACGGATAATTTACAAATACCACTGGCAAAAGTAAATCATAGCTTACACCAGTGCGCAATATTATTCTCACAAAGTACAGGAATTCTTGTACATGTACAATTTTAGAAATGCCAAAATTCATCATACACAAGCAATGCTTTAAGCAAACTAACTTTTGATATCGCAAGACGGATAATTCAAAAATACCAATTAATTTTACCACTTGCAAAACTAAATATATGGTTTGCTAGTGCGTTTTTTCTTTTTACAAGCTATAGGAATCCTTGTACATATACTGTTTTAAAAAAAATACCTAATTGTATTATGCACAAGTAATGCTTTAAGCAAAATAACTTCTGATATTGCAGGACGAAAAATTTACATACATATAGTCACGCCTTTTTCCCGTAGGGGTAGACAGAGGCCACTTGCTACGGTTCTAACACACATCTTTTGCTTCCTCCACTTTTATCAGTGCTCTTATACATCCTCGTCGGTTGTTGGTACTCTTGACCTGTCCTTTCTTTAAAACAATGATGATCTGATCGAGATATGTTCTCAGAGGTCTACCTCTACCGACTTGTCCATTCACACTCGCCTTATAAGTTTGTTTCGTCAATCTTCCTTTATCCATCTTTTCTACATGTTTAAACCATCTTAGAATTCCTTTATCTATCTTTGTTACCACATCTTCTTTCTCACCACAGCGTTTCCTTATCTTACCATTCTTCACTTTATCCAATCGAGTTACTTCGGCTATCTCTGCAGCATAAATCCAATTTTCATGCTTCTGCTGCCAAACGCAACATTTACTACCATACATAAGTGTAGAAACCAACAATCCTCTATACACAGCCAGACGTGCCTTTTTTGACACTTTCTACTTGTTTATAAAGCTATACAGTGCCCCATTCATTTGTTTTTCTGCCAACACCCTTCATCTAATGTCACTGTCATACTTTCCATCTCTAGTAAACTTTGAACCCAAGTACACAAATTCATTAACTTGTTCCACTCTTTCTCCCTCAATCGAAACCCCACAGTTTGTCATCCTTTTTTTTTAATACCATTACTTTTGTTTTGCTTAAATTTATTTTAATCCCTTTGGTTGTCGAGGCATTATGCTTAATATTTACCATTCCCTACAACTTCTCTTCAGATGACGCTAATATACTTGATCATCGTCGTAAAGAAGGCATTTGACGATTGAATCATTTATTTTCAATACATTAGCACTCTCTTTTAAATCATTTAAACAATTTTCCATGGATAAGTAAAACAGCCATGGCGAAGCCACACATCTCTGTCTCACACCTTTTTTTATGTTAAACCAGTCCGTGCAAGTTGCGTTTATCCTGACACAAGCAGCAGAATACTCGTAAAGTGATTTCAGTGCTCGTATTAATTTAAAAATACCATTTAATCTCACGACTTGAAAAACTAAATTTAATTTTAAAATTCTGAACATATCGGACCGACTATTTTGCGTTTATAAATGACTTCGGTGTGTGAACTATTTCTCTTCAGTTATACAGAGCAGTTTAGACATTAGGTTTTAATAGTATGTTCAAAACAAAGTTTAAGTAATTTTCCACTATTGCAAACAGAAAGTCGTGCTATTCATAAACTTTAAAAAACGGTAAGTCGAATGATTCGTGAAGAATTTAAAAAAAATTTCGTAATAAAAGTTGATAATCGTTCCTGTCAGAGTAAGCATCGCAAAGCAGCATATTTTTTGTTCATCTAGAGATATATTTTAAGATTGGTCCATTATTCGATAAATATTCAATAGGTAAGAAAATCGCAGACTCTACCCGGAATCATAACTGCCAACTTCGCACAATAATTCCGGAAATGCGGGGGCCACAGTGAAATACTCAACCGTTGCTTCTTTCATATTTTAAGAGACAGAGGCTGCGAAAGTCGGTGCACTTCACGTATCAAATGTCTGATCAAAAATTCAGACTCCATACAATATTCTGCAGTTAAGATTTTTCTTTCTTTTCTAGGTGTGATTTTCTTGTTAACCGAAAAGACACTGATGGTTCGGAATATTTTATCAAATATATTTATACAAGGTGTTTAACGATTTCCTTTAAAAGAATCATAGCAATTTTTTTACACAATTATTGGTAACTGAATTTGTATAATAGAAAATGGTAAAATATTTTATAAGAGATTTTATTGCTTCGACAGTAGGGGAAAAATAAAGTATTAGGTGGCTAAAGTGCTATTTCGCTGCAACCTTTTAAGGTCTACTATACTCCTTAAAATGATTTAGATTACATTCTCTAGCTTGGAAATTTTTTTAAAGCATTCCAAATTAAAGATGAAATTTTTATGTATAATTGTGGTGGTATTGGAACATTTACCTAAACTTGATGACCTATTGACCTATTGACCTATTGACCTATTGACCTATTGACCTATTATTTGTATAAACATTTTTATTATTGCTGAATTGTTATTTATATTATTTATATAACCGTGTCGTGGTCAGCATTGCGGTATCAGCAGATAGTTGCTGACGCAACCGAAAATGTTATGCTAATGTTACTTGCTAACTCACGTAGTGACCAACTTCTCACGTGCCTATTTTTTTTTCCCTTCTACAGTTCCCTTATTAATTAATTTCGTATTCCTTAGGTACTCGTAAGTAGGGTTGCATACCGTATTTTGTTGTAACTTAAATATATTATTCGTTGTAAATAGTGTTGCATACCTAGTAGTGATAGAATTCGACATTTTTGTTAATCGATGGAGATGGAGTGGAGGTTTTTGTTATTAGATTTGCTTTGATCTTTAGCCTCGATTGTCGTGTGTTGTCAGTTATATTATTGTTTGGTTTGCATTTCTGTGTGGATGATGCTGGATATCCGCACGGACAAGTGCGATTCTGGGTTGACGTTTATTCCGTGTCATTTCTGGATTTCCGGCCTGGTAGTCTGGTCAGTCGCTTGGTGTCAGTCGTCGAGTTCGGGTGGTGGTGAGAGTTTTTGGAACGATTTGATATTAACACGTGAGCAGAACCTCTACGGTTTTTTCTTTCATATCTGGCTGTATTCGGGCCATCTTAATTGGATTTTGAAGAAAAACCATTTAATTTTTAACTTGACCATTCTATCTTACCTTTGTTGTTGATATTTTGGATTTTGGTGTCAAGTTAAAATAACCGCATGCGGGATCTGATGAAGGGAAGCCATTGTTAAGTAGCAGGTGCTGTTCCATAATTCAAACAGGCCACAGGAGTAGGCCACAGAAGTAGGCCCCAGGAGTAGGCCACAGGATTAGTGAATTCGTATACCCAAAGGTTACAAGTGATTTATTTTAGAATATTTAAACGACGTGAATTGTTTTTGACACCACGATTAAGTTTTGTTTTAATTTATTAATATGGTACACTGTTGAAAACTATTTATTGCATTGGATAATATGCCAAGGCTGAACTTTGATTAAAGTAATATTCTCAATAGTTCTTTGTGTCCAAGTAAATATATTTTCTTCTTACTTATTTGTAAATATCCTACAATTTTGATATTTTAAAGGACAACCATTGTAAAAAAATTTTTAAATAAGCTCGATTGTTTTAACAGTGTAAATTTTTATGTAACCGGTAAAAACGTGAGTAAATTAGCAGCCGTACGTGAACGTTAATGAAGTATTGTTAAAAAGTTGACTTGTATACGTTTTTTTTGGTAACCTGATAAGGTTTGTTATTCTTACCTTTGTTTTAATTATTTTATGGAATCGTAAACTTTCGATTTTTGATTTATTGTTGTCTCATAAAGTTGTTAATTTTAAAGTTTCGATTTATTGTTGGCTGTTAATTTTGATTATATGTGTTATAATTTTGTTATTGAGCTGTGTATTTTAATTTATTGTGTGAGTAAAGTATCCAATATATTTTTACTATAATTTTATTTATTTGGTTTACCATAATCTTAGTTGTTTATCGTGTGGCTCTGCTAGTGCCTATAAGACCTAGGGGTTTCCGGCTTGAACCGTTGGTGGCGTGGCTCACTTTTATTTTCTTTTTTTCTTCTACCCTCTACGGCTGAGCTCGGGCATAATTTGCCAGTAGAGAGACCGCTGGCAGAGTACTCAATAGAGAACGAAAAAGACGTGACAAACTTCAACTAAATATATACCTACAAGCCCTCAAGAGTAATAAAAAGCAGTCACTTAGTCAGATAGCAGTAGTAACAATGAAACCTTTTTCGTTAAATATATGTATGTTTCGTTTAATATTTATAAATAAAGGCTTAGTTAACAAGGTGTTTTGCTAAAATATTTATCAAGAGATTCCAATGCTTTGACAGTAAAAGGTAAATGTAGATAAGGTTTAAAGTCACATCCTACCGATCACTTTCGGTGAATAATACAAATAGACTCAGGCGGGAACAGGTTCACTCCATCAATAGAGATCTTGAAGCAATTGTCAAATGAGGAACCAAGAACCTTGTTCGGATCAACGCCCAGAAAACACAAAGCGCCACGTTCTCCAAGAAAGTCAATTCCTCAAATCATCTCATTTCAATGTCCGTAAAAACCCTTGAATCAAGTCCCTCCATCTCGATTTTGAGGTCACGGTGTCTAATAATATGTCTAGGCATGACCGTGTTGCTAACATTGCAAAGTCAGCAAGCCAGAGGCTAGGTTTTCTGTGGAAAGCTAAAAAGTTTTTTACTCCTGATTAACTGTTGACGACGTATAAGGCTTAAATCCGACCTTTACTGGAGTATTGCTCGCACATATGGGGTTCAGCACCAAGGCATTCTCTTCGTCTTCTAGATTTTATTGAGAAAAGAGCCATTTGCTTGATAAATAGCTCAACACCCACAGATACCCTTCACCCTCTAGAACATAGAAGAAGAGTTGCAGACCAGTCATTGCTCTACAGATATTTCCATGGCAGATGCTTCAGAGAAATAAAAACTCTTGTCTTCCAGATTTTATTTAGAAAAGGGCTATTCGGTTGATAAACAGCTCAACTCTCACTTTACCCACTAAAACAAAGAAGAAGAATGCAGACCAGACATATATTTCCATGGCAGATGCTCCAGAGAAATAAAAACTCCTATTTTACCACTGGCCACATTCAGCCGAAGAACTCGGCACGCTGATCAGTTTTACCCATTGACACTTCAATCTTTATTAAGAATCCTTCTCTTACAGGGCTGCTACGGAATGGAACAAGCTTTCAAAATCAGTGTTTCCAGAGAACTGTGACCTGAAATTTTTCAAAAAGCGTGTCCACAATTATCTCCTTTCTATAATCGCTCCCTCCTCTAATAGTCGCAGTGCGGGCTGTCCGCGGCCCACACGATAGGTCTACACTTTTTGAGACTATTTTTAGTAAAAAAAAAAGTAGCTTTTTGCTATTTATTTTTCTAAAGTGAAACACCGCATAAGAATAGGATGTATTCTATAGTTTCGTTAAGCAATAAAAGTGGCGATGTCTTTACCACATAATTTTTAAATGCCACTTAAGCTTACAATGCTAACTACGCTTGCTAACTACGGCTTAAACAATTTCCCTGCTCATTAGATTTGTTGTAAATTTTGCAAATAGTTTCGTTATTAATTGTTGCGCCTTCATTTGTCAGCTTATCCTTCCTCTCCTAAGGCTTTTGGATACGTTTTGTTTTTAAATTTTTTTATTGTTTTTGCCAATTAAGGTTTTACATTTACTAATGATGGGCAGTCTTAGAAGTTTCTATATCATTTTCACACAGAAAACCATCTTTTGTAAATTTTAAATGTTATTAATGCTTAAAGTGTTGTAGGTATATTTAAAATCTTTTCTCTTTTCTTTTGACTTACAGATACAAATTCTATATATATACCATTTCGTAAAGAAGGTAAATGCTTATTTCATAATTTTACGTAAGAATGTATCGAAAAAGCAAATTTATATAGCTGCGCTTCAATGAAGCGGACAATTACCTAAAAATGTTTCCCAAATCAAGAAAATGTTCGTAGTGAATTACTTTATGTGGGATTATTATATTGGAATTATCCTGAACGTAAAATTTTTAAACGTTAGATGACTCTACCAATGTATTTTTCAAAAGAATAAAAGCGCGGGGGATGATATTTAATTATTAAAATATCAGTGGTCTGGGTCCGACCGGAGAGGTTAACATGACACTAACCCAGTGGAAAGAATGAAAAAATACCACATGTTTTGTTATTATTATTATTTATAAAATTATTTTAACGATTTAAAATTATTTATAACAAATTGTAATTGTCATTCTGTTTATGTCAAACGTATTCCTTTAAACTTTTTCTTATCATTTCATAAGCGGGAGCTTATAACGGGAGTTAATAAAAATTTAAATTTCTTTTTTAGTTATTATGATCAATAATCATTTGTTGATAACAATATTTAGTTGTTTTAAACAATGTTTGATTATAACTAACAATAATCGTTCAATTTTTTAGCGTCTTCAATGCTATTCTCTCAATACTGACACAAGTTTAAAATTCTCCAATTCCTGTTTTTGTTTTCTATAACTATTTCTTTTTATGAAATATTGTCATCATATTTTTCATACAAATATTCCTTACATGCAATAATCATATTATTTAAAAGATATTAAAATTCTGTATTAAAAATATTATAATTTATAAATTGCAAAATTCAGGTAGTTTACCAGTTTTTTTAGTTTTTTTATTCTCCATAAAAAACAGCCTCACCGATTTTGCTGAAAATCTAATCAGTTCTAAGTTGCGTGATTATGCGTCGAATGGTCCCACGTCGATATAATTTTTTGTTCTCGAGATAATCGAGACGAAAAATTATTACGAACGCACATACGAACATACGCACATACACACACAGACGTCTACTTAAAAACTATTGTATTCGACTCTGGAGACCTTAAAATATGGGGATATGTCAAAATTCGGGATTCGCAAAATCTGACGCATTACTACACATTCCCATTGGAAAATTAAAAATGTAAAATATGATGTATCTAAATAATTATGATTGCTACTAAGAAAATACTTAGTTTTAGGAATAGCATCAACAGCAAAAATATTCTTATTACGTGTTATACTAGTAAATCGGTTGTATGATTATTTACATAATCCTCCGTTGGTGTGTTTGCTTTTTCTATTTGGAACCGTGATAACGCTTTAAGAATAATATAAACGTAATGAATTGTATAACCGTTGGTATCGAAAAAGGTAATAAACAAATGGAATATTCAAAACATCCGCTATAAAATCAGTTCATCTTCATTCTGGGACCGTGAAAGTACCAGAAAAAGGCAATAAAATAGCTAGTAAACACAAGAATATAAAAGCTGCCACACTTAAACTTTTCCTGAAGCGACAACAGAAACAAACATATTGTAATTTTCTTATCCGGTCGCTTTTATATTGTGCGACGAAATAATGTACACATAGATTTAAAATTTTGCTTGATATTTACATGTTTAATCATTTTACAAAAAAATAAATTTTTTTGTATCAAGTAAAATAAGTAAGAGAAACAGGCACAAAAATTTCCATCAAATATAACCATTTAAGGTTGTACTCATAAAATAAAAAGGTGTGTTTTTTTTTGTTGACGCATATCATTTTAAATAATTATTCGGTAACGTTCACGTGACGTATCAGCTTAATAATGGACGAAATAGTGACGTTACAATTTGAGATTCTTTCATCTTTAAGAAAACGGCCTCGGCAACAGTTAACATAAACCCTACATTTTTACATTTAAGTATTAATGTTTAGTCTTTAAAAATCACTAATACATACATATAATTAAGCCTTTTTCCCGTAGGGGTAGGCAGAGACCACTTTGTGCCACTTGCTATGGTTTTTTCGCTTCTTCTATTTTCATCAGCACTCTCATCGGTTGTTGTTACTCTTGACATGAATTTTCTTCAAAACAATGTCCATCTGATCTATATGATTTCGCCGGGGTCGACTTTTACCGACTTGCCCTTTCACACTTGACTTATAAATCTGTTTCGTCAATCTTCCTTGATTTATCCTCTCAACGTATTCAGACCATCCAATTATTTCTTTATTTATTTTTGTAACCACATCTTCTTCTACACCACAACGTTCCCTTATCTCAATATTCTTTACTTTATTAAACCAAGTCACTTTGGCTTTACTTCTCAGACTACTTATCTCCTCAGCATTGATCTTACTTTTATGCTTCTTCTGCCAAACCCAACATTCACTACCATACATATTTTTGGGAATGGTTAACATCACAATATTGTTCTTTAATCCCAAATCTTTAATCCCAAATAACTTAAAAAAGCTCATAAAAGCAAAATCGTTAGCCAAACACCTGTAACCTTTTGATTCATTTGTTGTACAACGTACACCTTACCAATCGCAAACAGTGACGTACTGTGACGATGGCTGCTTATCAAGTTGTGTAGAGCCCCATATATTTGTTAAAAACAAGTTCGGCATAAAACATAAATGTGACATAAAGGTTCATAAAAGACGTTGACACAGACACAAAGAAACATACAAACTCACTTTATTTTATCTCTGTAAAGTTGGAGCGACTTTTGAAGATAAAACAATAGTTTTAAAACGTAGATTTTTTAACAATTGGTTTTTTCATTATCCTGACCTTGTCCCAATGAAGAATCCGAATTTTTATACCACAAAAAATATGTAATTTTTATTTAAAACAATATAAAAAAATACATCTGGGTATTGAATAACAGTATGTTGTGGCACCGATTTTTGGAACGAAGTTTTTTAACGCGACTTACTGGTAGTGCGATTTACTAAAAATAGTCACGTAACGAAATGCATCGGTGGTTCAGTGGTAGAATGCTTGCCTGCCACGCGGGCGACCCAAGTTCGATTCCCGGCCGATACATTCTTTTTGTGCTTTTACCATTTAATACATAATTTTTTTAGTAAGTAAAACAAATCAAACTAAAAATCAAAAAATAAATTATAGTTTAAAAAAACTGAAAAACACGGTTTTAGAGTTATTCAAACTAAAAAGTAAAAAAATGATTCTTACCATAGGAATTAAATTACTGACGAGAAAATTATTGTCACTGTCAAAAAAAATTAATGTTAATTACTGTCACTGCTTTGTATGACATTTTTAAACTAAGTTTGCGTTTCGGAATGGAAGCACCCCGCGCTTTTAGAACATACATACATATAGTCACGTCTTTTTCCCGTAAGGGTAGGCAAAGACAACTTCCTTCCACTTGCTACGGTTCCTACACTCATCTTTTGCTTCCACTACATTCATCAGTTGCCACGTCTTTTTCGTTCTCTAAAGAGTACTCTGCCAGTGGTCTCTTTACTGGCAAATTATGCCCGAGCTCAGCCGTAGAGGGTAGAAGAAAAAAAATATATAAAAGTGAGCCGCGCCACCGACTTAAACGGTTCAAGCCGGAAACCCCTAGGTCTTATAGGCACTAGCAGAGCCACACGATAAACAACTAAGATTATGGTGAACCAAATAAATAAAATTATAGCAAAAATATATTGGATACTTTACTCACACAATAAATTAAAATACACAGCTCAATAACAAAATTATAACACATATAATCAAAATTAACAGCCAACAATAAATCGAAACTTCAAAATTTACAACTTTATGAGACAACAATAAATCAAAAATCCAAAGTTTACGATTCCATAAAATAATTAAAACAAAGGTAAGAATAACAAACCTTATCAGATTACCAAAAAAACGTATACAAGTCAACTTTTTAACAATACTTCATCAACGTTCACGTACGGCTGCTAATTTACTCACGTTTTTTTTTTCATTTACATAAAGATTTACACTGTTAAAACAATCAAGCTTATTTAAAAATATTTCTTTTTACGATGGCTGTCCTTCAAAATAGCAATATTATAGGATATTTACAAATAAGTATGAAGAAAATGTTTTTACTTGGACACAAGGAACTATTGAGAATATTACTTTAATCAAAGTTCAGCCTTGGCATATTATCCAATGCAATAAATAGTTTTCAACAGTGTACCATATTAATAAATTAAAACAAAACTTAATCGTGGTGTCAAAAACAAATCACGTCGTTTAAATATTCTAAAATAAATCACTTGTAACCTTTTACAACTCGACACCAAAATCCAAAATATCAACAACAAAGGTAAGATAGAATGGTCAAGTTAAAAATTAAATGGTTTTTCTTCAAAATCCAATTAAGATGGCCCAAATACAGCCAGATATGAAAGAAAAAACCGTAGAGGTTCTGCTCAAAAACTCTCGCCACCACCCGACTTCGACGACTGACACCAAGCGACTCACTAAACTACTGACTCCCAGGCCGGATATCAGAAATGACACGGGATACGCGTCAGCCAACAATCTTCGAAAATTTATGTTCCAAACTCATAATCGCACTCGTCCGTGTTGATAGCCAGCCCATCCACACAGAAATGCAAACCAAACAATAATATAGCTGACAACACACGACAATCAAGGCCAAAAATCAAAGCAAAAATCTAATAACAAAAACCGCCACTCCATCTCCATCGATTAACAAAAATGTCACAGCCATTAATAATTGAATCCTATCACTACAAGGTATGCAACACTATTTACAACGAACGATATATTTAAATTACAACAAAATACATTAAGCGAAACTATTTACGAGTACCTGAGGAATACAAAAACTATCAGAGATCCAATTAATAATGGAACTGTAGAAGGGAAAAAATAGGCACGTGACAACATACATATAGTTACGCCTTTTTTCCGTAAGGGTAGGCAAAGACAACTTCCTTCCACTTACTACACCTCCTACACACATCTTAGGCTTCCTCTACATTCATCAGTGTTCTCATGCATGCTTGTTTGTTGTTGGTAATCTTGACCTGGCCTTTCTTACGTGTTTTTTTTCCATAACTCAACTAGCGAAGATATAAACTCGGCATACCTTAAAATGGAAGTAGAAATCCCGACCTACTGTAGATAGAAGAAATAAATCATAATGATTTTTATTCTGAATACCAACTTCTCCAGTGAAACACTGTTCAGTTTATTGGATTAAAATTAATTACTTGTGCTTTTTCTTCTATGGAATTAAAAACCGACTTTTGCTCTGCTCTTAACATTATCCATTCCCTTTCCCATAGACATTATAATTTACAAATGTTAGTACAGTTAAAAGCTCCCTTTAATGAGAAATTTTTTTTCCTAAAAATACTTCTGAGCATTAAATAAGGGTATGGCGCGGTACAGATTTTTTATCTGAATGCGTACGGGGGACGTTTTGTTAAAATTAAAGTCGAACATTACGTTTATTCTACGATTGTGTGCTGAAAGAAAAAGTCCAAATAATTCTCAACGTTAATCCAGAATAATTGAAGGGGAAATCCATCTGGGACGAAAACAAAATTTTTCATTTTTCATATACAAGGCATTGTGTTGTCGGTAGTGTATAGTCTACGGAATCTATTCACGCATTTTGTGTGAAATTGGCAAATGCAGGCGAGCTGAATATACCTACTCTCGAGTTTTCAAGTATTTCATTGTGAATAATCGCGAAGAGCAGCCATTATACAGGCCCAGATTGTGCATTAGGGTTAAACATGACTAGAAACAAAAGAACTTGCGCCATATTGTCTTTTGAATTTATGAACGACGAGACAGAGGAGACTTTTGATGTAACTGCGATGATGTGATGACTCATCTTTTAGAATGTCGCTAAAAAAAACTGAAGTAGTTGTTTGCGAGAGAAGGCCAATCGTCAGGTGGATTCAATGAGAGAGATCGTATCACTTTACAGGAAAAAAAACAATCAGAAATTTAATGCAGTGGGGACTGGATATTCCAAAATCAAGGGATATTTAATTTTGAAAAAATAGCAAAAAGTACAATAATTAAATGTTTTAGAAAAAATGGGATACTAAACAATTTTTTTTTTAATTTTAAACATTAAATATTTATATCTCGCTATAGTAAGGGGGCTAACAAACAAAATTTTTATTTAATTTGCTTATAATAAATATATATCCTAAGAAACATTAACAACCACCTCTGCCACCCTAATAACGTTACGTTGTCAATTCATAGCACTTTTGAATTTGTTGGAATACTTTAAATTTATAGAGAAGCATTTTTTAGAGTTTAATTTAAGTTAAATTAGTAAAGTGTTATAGAAGAGTAAGTGTATTTTGGACAAAAGATTTACTGGATTGTTCCGTAGAGTAAGTGTAAATATTTGCCAGAATTACCCGTAAGTACATTTAATTCATTTCTCTAGAAGATTTTTTGAAATTTATATTGTTTGTCGACTTGAATTTTTTTGACGTTTTAATTTATTTATGACTTAATTAAATCTTGTAGACATTTTTTTTAGTATACATTTTATTTTATTTCATTGCTGGAGTTTCCCGTGAAAGCGCTTGATATATTTAAGGTGGATTTTAAATTTTTTTATAATTCCATATTTTCTGTCAGATTAAGAATTTTTTTGGCATTTATTTAAGTTTAATTTGTTATGCATTTTAATTTAGTATAAATTATTTATTTATCTCATTGAAAGCTATTAGTAATAGTCGTATTGACTTTAACTAAAAATATAGCGATAGTGGTCGCCACTTGTCATGTCATGCTCCCTGTAAGGGCGACTTTGCTACTTTGAATGTAAGATGAGGATTGAATGATAAATTAATGAAACTTACACAATGATAGAAGAAAGACGGATTAATGTTTTTCTGTGAATAAAACCAAGCGAAAAGGATGTGAAACCACAACACATGGACCTTATACAGCCTACTGGTCAGGAGTTCCGGAAACCAGCAAAGTTTCTCAGTGCGTTGATGTAATACTCTCTGCTAGAATGAATGAATGTGTGACTGACTTCGAATGTGTAAGCCCAAGACTCCTCTGGGTGAGGCTAAAGGTTGGTCTTACTTGTATATTTTTGCTAGGGGTTTATGCCCCACAAGATGCGCAGTGAAACCAATCTTTAAAAGCCAAAAAAGAGAGGGTGTGTTGGGATATTGTAACAGATATTCTGAATAAGTGTAATCAGAATGAAATATTTTTAATGTAGGGTAATTTTAATAGTTGGGTAGAAATAAAGCGTGATGGATATGACAGTGTTCTAGAAATGTACGGTTACGGCAGAGTAAATAAAAACGGAGAAAGTATTGTTAAAGTATGTTTGGAGTGGAACCTTATGTAACAAACACAATGTTTAACCATAAAGGAATCCACTTGTACACAACACAAGAACGATACCAGAGAAGTATAATTGATTTCGTAATTGTAAATGAAAAATTAAAAAATAAAGTAATGGACACTCAGGCATACCGCGGTGCAGGTATTAACACAGACCACTTCTTAGTAATGAGCCGAATAAGAGGTCTCTTCAAGCGGTGGCGCCATCGTGTGCAGGAATCAAGTAGTGTTCTAGAGCGAATAAAAGTTGAGAATTTGCAAAAAGAAGGTATAAAAAAAGAGTTTGTTAAAAAATTGATCGAGAAATTTGACAGTTTAGATAAAGCATGTGAGGTTAAAGAATTGTGGAAGCCATTTAAGAAAGGAATCGTGTATATTGCTATTGAAGTATGCGGTGTAAGTAAAAGAACGAAAGGATGCAGGTTACAAAAAACGTGCGTAGAGGTTCAAAATGCAGTGTCAGAAAAGAAGAAAGCCTGGCTGGATTGGCTAGCTACAAAATCCAATCAAAGAACGTAAAAGGCAACGATTGAGGATGTAAACAAGGCAAAAAATAAGTATAAAAGGTAAAGGTAAGTAAAAGGCCTATGAGGGAGTGGTGAGCAGTTAATTGTGGTCGTCATTATCTAAGTATGAGGTGAGCGGTAGTTTAATACGAGCAATGAAATAACTGTACGAGGATTCCACTGCTTGTGTCAGGATAAACGGAGCTTACAAGGACTGATTTAACATTAAAAAAGGTTTGAGACAGGAATGTGTGACTTCACCATGAATGATTTAATCGTCAAATGCCTTTTTTACGCCGATGATCAAGTCATATTAGCGTCATTGAAGAGGAGTTGCAGGCGATGGTTAATGTTATGCACGATGCTTTCAAAATCAAAGGAATAAAAATAAGTGTAACCAAAACAAAAGTAATGATTTTCGAAAGAGAAGAAAGCATGACAAACTGTAAAGGTCTGATTAAGGGAGAAAGAGTGAAACAAATAAATGAGTTTGTTAACCTAGATTAGGTTATGACTGTGACATTGAGCGAAAGGTGTTGACAGGGAAACAAATAAGCAGCCAGAACGTGTCAAAAAAAGACACGTCTGTCTGTAGATACGAAAGTGCTGGTCCTCACACTTATTTATGGTAGTGAATGTTGGGTTTGGCAGAAAAAGCATGAAAATAAGATTAATGCTGTGAAAATGACTAGTCTCAAAAGTAAAGCCGAAGTGACAAGGTTGGATAAAGTAAAAAATAGTGAGATAAAGGAACGCTGTGGTGTAAAAGAAGTTGTGATTACAAAGATAAATAAAGAAATGCATAGATGGTTTGGACAGGTAGAGAGGATGAATAAAGAAGTATTGACGGTACAGATTTATAAGGCGAGTGTAAATGGGCAAGTCAGTATAGGTCGACTTTGGCGAACATATCCCGATCAAACTATAACAACTTCCCGTGATAACGCAGAGTCCCGGATGTGTGCCCCACGGATTTTTTTTGTTTTCAGGATGTTTTTGACCTTTAGTTAAAAAAACGGACCTAAGCAAATAATTAAGTACCCCTTTTTACAATTTTAAAACGATGTAACTCAAAAACGCAGACTAGACTAGACCAATTCGTTTTGGAATGGACCTGAACTTCAATCTCTATTCAAATAAAACTTGAGCAAATCATGCACCAAAATTGTCGCTAGCTTCTTCTACTTTTAAACATTGTTTTCGTAGGTCATAAAAAGTGTTGGCAAAATTGTATAAAATAATTTAAAACCAAAGTCAAAGCCACTGAAAATTGTGCGAATAGTTATTGATTTTTTTTCAGCGGCATTGTAAGGGTTTGTTAATACACATACACACATATACTCCCATCATTTCATGGCGGAACATAGGGCCTCAACAAAGTTTCTCCATCGGACTCTATTTCTGGCAAGCATTTTGACTTCTTGCCATGATTTATTTATTTTTCGTATTTCACTTAATATCGTTCTCCTCCAGGTTGTCTTTGGGCGGCCTCTAGCGCGGCTACCTTGGGGATTTCACTCCAGGGCCATTCGGGCTATATTATTTTCAGGTTTTCTAAGGGTGTGACCCAGCCATACCCATTTGCGCTTCCGTATCTCTGTGTCGGTCGGATTCTGGTTTGTTCTTCTCCAGAGCTCTTCATTTGAAATGCGGACCGGCCAGAAAATATGTAATATCCTGCGTAGACATTTGTTCACAATAACTTGCAGAGCCCTGGATGAGCTTTTAGTGGTTTTCCATGTTTCGCATCCGTACAGAAGAACAGATTTTACGTTTGTGTTGAAGATACGTAGTTTTGTGTTGGTAGTGTATGCTCTCGGGTTTGTTAATAGTGTAATCTTATTTACAGTTAATGAAAGTTTCTAATTAAAAAGAGCCGAAGAAAAATCATCATGTTTTAATGAACCGCCCTCTAGTAGCACGTTCTGAATCCTCGCAATAGGAAAGTTGTAGCAAAACCATTTCTGCTCATAAAGTCGGTTAGTTTCTTGGAAACGTAAACGGGAAAGGTATGTGTGTCGGGGAGGGCTAATCTTAGTAGCCATCTGTTGAGAGACTCCATGTTTCTCGCGGGCTTAATTTCCACTTATTCGTTTTCGTCTTTCGCTATTGACACACTTCTTGCACGCATCATTAACATATTATGTGCCGAGCATGTGAAATGAAGCATATTAACTGCGTAAGGCGAATCACTATTTGCAGGGCTTATTCTTCCAATTTCCGACAGCCGGTGCCTGATTGCCTGCTACTATCTGAAAAAAATGCACCATTTCTGGCAGAACAATTTTTTTACTATCTTTGCCTCTGCATACACCCAAGTTGCTTTTTTTAATAAAGTAAATCTCCCACTTTGAGTAATTTGATTTATTAAAAATATTGCATCATTCAGTATGATCATGTAATATTTTACGTCAATAGACTGATTTTATGGAAAAATTGCATTTTCTATAAAGGAAACTCTTTAGGATATAATCTTACGACATAAAAAACACTAAACAATTTTAAGTTTAAAAGTTAGTCTTAATTTTAAAAGAAAATGTAATATTTCTGGGGCTAGTTTAATTGTGAAACTGTACACAAAAAGTGCAACACAGTTGGCACAGTTAAATCAGTATTACAGTTATTATGGAGGGGTATATGCCTCGTAAAACAAAATTTGCAATTGTCTGCTACATAATCTATAACAAATACAATGTTAAACGATTAATAGGGATCGCTTAGATGTTTAAATTTATTTGGCGGTAAATGCATTAGTATTTTTAATTTTATTCTTTTGTATTTTCCACAGAACATTTTAAAGGTATTTTTTAATATAGAGATCAAAACTAATACAAAGAATGAAACAGAAACAGAATAGCAGCAGCATAACCAGTTTAGCATAAGTTTGGATAAATCTTTTCTTGAAACAAGGTCCGCAATATTTTTGAATATTAATAATGCCTAGTAGACGTTTACATTCCATACAACAAGAACAAATTGTGCGGTGGCTACAAGAAGGGTTGTCGCAGCGTGAAGTGGATGAATCTATCGCGTATAAGTCGTGGTTAAAGTCGGTATCTGGTCAACAACACAGTGGCGTATGTACATAGCAGAGGCTGCCAAAGAAATACTTCCCAACGGGAAGACCAATTTGTTCAGCTAATGGTTAGACGAATAATAACTTACTGCGGAATGTTTCTGGTAATAATATTCCAAATCAAACCGTAAGACGAAAAGTGCATGGGAAAAGTTTTAAAGCGATAAGACGTGCTATCCATTCACAGTTTATTAGAGAAGTTAGAGTAGCCAGGTGTCAATGAACAGAAAAAACATTGAAATTTGTCATTTCGTTAATGGAGTAGGTACTTGCCTATTTTTTTATGAGTCCCCAGTTAGTTTATTTATCTCAGACGGCCAAGTTTCAGTCAAATATTTTGAATAACACAACAATAGCAGCTTTAAAGTATCGTTATATGATTGTTGAATAAACTGTTGTTCTATTTGCTGCTATTATTAAAAAAACATTTGTACTGATTGATGATAATGCACGTCTGTATCTTACCGAAATTGTCAATTAAGCACTTTAATTCTAGAATGGACTGGCTGGCTTGTTCTGTGACCATAAACTACATTGAGCATGTTTGAACTGGAGCAAACTCAATGTAGTTTCTAAAGTTAAACAAATATTTAAAAATTTTTTAGCCATAATGACATAAAAAGTAGATATATATTTACAGAATAATAAAATATTAAAAACTACAATAAAACTCAAAGAAAATGTAACCAAAAAACCAGTCAAATAAATTTTGGATTTAAATATTATATCTTTTTTAATCTGTCATATATTTCTCCTCATTTATGAATTGATCATGCGTAATGTTTGCACAAAAATGGATTAATAATTCTCTTAATTTATGCAACGTAATAAACTTTTATTTTTACCCCTTGTTCATAGGTATGGAGGTGGGATGGTAAAATTTTTCTAGTATATTTGGTCTTGATTGTTGTAACTTTGATACCAGGTTTTTACACAATGTTAATTTATTCGTTTATTTATTTTTCACCTTCACCTGCTGTGCCAGTCGGGATTGACTTCGTTATACCGCAGCCTTTGGTGTTCCTACACTGGAGAATAAACTGCAACAGGGTAAAATTCTTGGCGAAGGCCAGCAGCCTGCTAAGCGTTATCAGGTATTTTGTCAGGCAGGGGTTCAGCGGAGATATCATTAGCTTACTAAGCCTAAATAATGTTATCTCTCGACATTTCCTTTTTCATTTCTTCTGGGCCCACACTTGGACTTCACTGCGGGCAGTAGCCTTGCACATTTCATTGATTGGTGGCGGTCCCTTATGGGTTAAAAAATATTCTCTTTTTGCTAAACATTTCGTTGCCAGCAATCCCTTTGTGTCCGGGGACCTAGACTTGGGCCTTGTTGTTGTTAGATTGGGTGTTGCAGGAAATTCCAAACCAGCTTGTGGTAAACACAGATCGTGTTTATTATTTTTAATATAAATTGCACAAAAAATTGTTTTTAATCTTAACTAGAATTATTAACAAAGAAGTGAAAACATTTACAAACAAAGAATGTCATCCAAATCCGATAATGCTACTTCATTTGGTATTTTTAAATAATGGTGATTGAACATAAATACCGATAGTGTTATTGTAATAAATGTTTGTGTTATTTTGATGAAATAAATGTATCAATGTATCATTTTTTTTTCGCAAAAATCAATTAACTAATAACAAATAGTGTTCAAATGCAAACTCTTTAATTCCATTCATTTAAAAACTTTTACTATTACTAATCATTATTTGAACTGCTCGCCTGAGTTGTGCTGCCACAAAAAAAATCCATTATTTATTTGTTTAGGAGCTTTGCAACTTCACAAAAGTTGCAAAATACTTTGGGTCAAAGTTTACCCTATACTTTTACGAAATGTTTACGTTCATTCTTTTAGGCTACAAAAATTTTTTTGTTTTGACCAAGCAAATAACAATTCTTTATTATAATAAAGAGTTAAATGATCGATGATGCCTTTAAAAAAAAATTAAAAAAATAACAGTATACCTTTAGATTAAACAATAGTAACAACGAATTCATACATACATACGTATAGTCACGCCTTTTTCCAGTAGGGGCAGAGGCCACTTCCTTTCACTTGCTACGGTTCTTGCACACTTTTTTTTTGCTTTATCTACTTTCATCAGTGCTCTCATACATGCTTGTCGGTTGTTGGTACTCTTGACCTGGCCTTTCTGCAAAACAATGTTGATCTGATCGAGATATGTTCGCCGAGGTCGACCTTTACCGACTTGTCCATTCACACTTGCCTATAAATTTGTTTAGTCAATCTTTCTTCATCCATCCTTTCTACGTGTCCAAACTATCTAAGCATTCCTTTATCTATCTTTGTAACCACATCTTCTTTTACACCACAGCGTTTCCTTTTCTCACTATTCTTCACTTTATCCAACCGAGTCACTCCTGCTATACTTCTTAGACTACTTATCTCCGCAACATTAATTCTATTTTTATGCTTCTTTTGTCAAACCCAACATTCACTACCATACATAAATGTGGGAACTAGCACTTCTCTATGCACAGCCAGACGTGCCTTTTTTGACACTTTCTGGGTGTTCATAAAGCTATACAGTGCCCCATTCATTTGTTTTCCTGCCAACACCCTTTGCTCAATGTCACTGTCATACTTTCAGTCTTTAGTAAACTTTGAACCCAAGTAAAACTCATTTACTTGTTTCACTCTTTCTTCTTTAATCAGCACCTCGAAGTTTGTCTTGGTTTCTTCTTTTTCAAAAACCATTTTAACCATTTTTTTTAATGTCAAACCAGTCTGTGTAAGCTCTGTTTAACCTGATACAAGCAGTGGAATCCTCGTAAAGTGATTTTATTGCTCGTATTAAACTACCAACCCCATACATAGATAATGTCGACCACAATTTACTCCTTACCATTCTGTCATAGGCCTTTTTCAAGTCTACAAAAGCGCAGTAGACCTTTTGAACAAATTCATTTTAAATTTATTCAACATTTTATCCAAAAAAAAATGTTTATTAAGTTTTTTACCAAATGAATTGATATGGTTATTAAGTTCTCAGAATTCTACCATATAAATCTTAATTTTTTTGTTTTAGTTCCCTATTACATTAAAATAAAGTTAAATCCCGTAAAACTAAGGCAACCGTGTTTTTACCCATAAAGTCAACAAGCGAAAAAATAAACTTGGCATAATTAAAAAAGAAGTACAAATCCTAAACTATTGTAAATGTAGGAAACACATAACGATTTTTTTTCCAAGTACCAACTTTGCTAATAAAACACAGATTTTCGGATAAAAATTAATTACTTGAACTGCCTCTGGTATTAAATTAAAAACTGTTCATTACTTTACTTTTTCTTAACATCATCCACCTTTCTTGCTTTTTAGTGGGCAACTTTTTTTTAAAATCATTTAAAAAGATTCTTATAAAGTTTAAAAATACAGTCTTTATTTCTTACTTTAAACAACTTATTTGCAAATATTTACGCAAAATGTGTTTTTTTAATTTAACTTAAAAAATAAATACAATTTTAATCCAAAATATTAAAAAATAATAAAGTTTCTTATTCATTTATTAACCGTTCAAATGCTTAAAATTAAATGATCTATTTTTTTTAAAGAAATGTCATTCCAGGCTTCTTTAATTTGGTAACAAAAATCAACTAAATTATTTGGTAGGTGGTATAAATTACCCAGTCAATTATCGATCATATCCCTGCAACATAACAATGGGACCAAATGTTTCCTATTTTAAATTTTTTGATTTCTCTTTAAACCATGGTAATCATTTGCTTGACAACAACTCTGATAAAAAAATTTCTTTACAAGTAGTTTTAAAGATTGCCAATAAGCATCATACGAGGCTTTAATCTTTATACAAAGACCCAGTATTTTTCACCTACAGGGGTCATTTGTGAAAATGGTAACCAAACTGTGAAAGACGCCAATAAAAATTGTTGCTCTATCTTCTTATATTTTACCATAGCTTGGGTGAAAGCCCATGCTGGCATTCCAGACAATGAGATAGAGGATGAACTGGCAAAGAAAGCAGCTAGTTATGGGAATAATATAAATATTAAAATTCCAGTTACAGACTACAATAATATCTTTAAGAAGCAAAAAGTAAAAGCATGGCAACAAAAATATATACAAGGAGAAAGTGAAAAATTCTATAAATGGATTTAGTCTAGGGGGCGACAAAAACCATGGTTCCATCAAGAACCTAACAGATCCTTTATAAGGTCGATTTGTCGAATGCGGAGCAATCATTCAATGTATCCTGTATATAAGAACAAAATTGGTCTAATAAATGATAATAAATGTGTTATAAAATTTCCGATTTACAACACACTTTACTAGGGTATATTCTGAAAAAGCTAGAAATAGACAAATTATACCAAACTTTCTTATGACATAATATTAAGTTGCCCATAAATTTAAAAAATCTACTGACATTGAAGGACAATAGTATTTATAATATATTATATCGTTATGTTAAAACTAATAACATAAATATGTAAGTAGTAGTGCTACCCCAAAACAAACTATTGTAAGCCTGAAATAAAAAAATTATACATTATTTGGAATATATATATATATATATATATATATATATATATATATATATATATATATATATATATATATATATATTAAAATAAATAAATAAATAAATAAAAAAAAAACCAAAAAAAAATTAATATCCATTTAAAAATAAAAAAAATAAAAATAAAAAACAAAAACTGTATCAGGCAAATACTAACGATATCTATCTAACACAAAATTTTATCTGTAAAGTTGACAAAACAACCTAAAATATAACTGGCCTGTTGGCTTTGCCAGAGCCAAAATATAAGAAAAAAAATATATATATATTTTACCATTTACGACTTATATTTATATATCAAAACAATCACAATTTTGGACAAATAATTTTGTTCCAGATATCATTATCGTGAAATATTTAGCCAAAAAAAACAGAATGTTATAAACAGGTATCATAGTTGAGTAACTAAAAAGGACTACTTCGCCATTCAGAAAAATATACATGTGATGTGTTATTGGTAACATGTCAGTCCAATATATAGATAAAATAATATATTCGGTTTTGCAAAATATTGATAACTCAATTCTCTGGAGGAGTAGAAACCAATAGAGCTCGCTGTCACCGATCGACGTGTCCTTCGCTTGTTTCCCATTTTATTACTTTTGATTCTTTTTTTTCTTATTGCTATCTCTTTCTGCCTCACAAAATGTTACAATGATACGAAAAATATCTTATACATCTCTGTGGTTGTTTGATTTCATACGATGGTTGCCGAGAGAGATTTGACTCAAATTTATATTTTATACGAGTATCCCCTTCATTATCAGAATTTTAAAGATATTAAAAAATGGATTCAAAAATATCAAATTTCGCGGTAGCTCTATATTGTTATGGACTTTTTGTGTTTGTGCACAATTATGCAGAAAATAAATGTATGTTATGATATAATAATATATATAATATGATATAATAAATGAGTGTTATTGTCGAAATTTTCGTGAACCTGCAGAAGTTAAGAACCGCAAAACTGTTGCAAGAACAATTAACAAAACAACTCGAAAGCAATTACGCGACCAACAAGGTCCGACAAAACCCCATACCGAATTATCCCGCTCGGAATTCTTATTTATAATGTCACAAAATCGTATAAAGTGGATTGTATTTAATATGAATGTATGGAATACAATCCTAAGCTAGATAAGCGTTCCGTAAAGAGGGAATTAATAGGAAATACCCACCAGTAATCTCTAGCTTGTTCATTTTCATCGAAATCAAATAAATATTAAATTATCTTCGGAATAATAATATTACTCTAAGTGGATTGTGCGGTGGCCCTGGGGAATTTTAAATATTCAGGATCGGTGGTATGGCTGTAGATTTCGACTACGGGAGCCTCTTAAACCTACCGAAGGCTCGGCTATTTTATTAAACTGATTAATTTGCTGCTGAATAAGATACCTCCGAAAATGGACCCTTTAAGAATTGAAATTCTGCTCTTCAATTAAAATGTATACCTACTTGCGGACTGGATAAAGTAATAAAATAACAAAGCCAACAATCCCAATCCCCAACAACAATAATTGTTATTGGAAACCTCTTCTTAATTTAACGAAAGCTGCAATTAAATTAGTTAATTATATCTGTGAGTAACTTTCTAAATACACTTTTAAAAAATGTATTATTATTATTAATAAGTGTATTATTACTAAATATATTAGTAAGTTCATTTAATACATTGTATTTTTAACCCACATGACAAAGTCACTGTATTTTCTAATGTTTTAACTTTAACACAAAGAAAGCCTAACAAAAACAACTTATATGTAAATTTTACGTTTCATTGGTTTTATATAAAAAAGAAAATGTATTTATTCATTGGAGTTCACAGTAAATTATAAGAGTTTTTAGCGGAGTTTACGATATTGGGGTGTTTAATTTTTTTTGTAGAAAGGAGTAATTAGGTAACGTTAGGTTAGGTATTACATATTATGATCTTTTAAATAGGTATAAAAATAAACATGTGCTCTGAGCATTTGTTACTTTACTGCCCTAGGTGTGTAATATACTATACATTTCAGGCATTTGTGTATCATAAATGTATGACTACGTTGGCCGACTTTTTTTATAACTTCTTTTCTGGTAAGTTTATAGCTGAGAAACATTAAAAATTCTTGCTATTTGAAATAATAAATTTGGCAGGTATGTTGCTTTTTTACCATAGATGATTTTTAATATTCTTTTTTTGGAGCGTAATTGCAGGTGTGAGATGTATTTTACCAGCAGCACCCCAAGCAAAAATGCCATACTGAAGTCTTAATTCAACTAAAGCATAATAAATTATTTTTAATTAAGTGGTATTTAAAATGTATTTGAATTTATATAGTTAACTTCTAATTACTCTGGTTAGATTTGCAACATAAAGATTCCACCGTAAATGGATATCGATTGTAACTCCTAAATATTTTAAAGAATTAGCACAATTTATTTTGATACTATAAAAGTGATTATTTATTTATAAAGTTTTACATTTACGTAAAGTGGCACAAAAAAGTCTTGTCAAAAATTATGGTAATAATTTTATTATTAAACCACTGTATTATTGTTTTTAAATAATTTTCCGTTTTTGTTTTTAGTTTTTCTCAGGTTTCTGCTAAATAAAAAATAGCTGTATCATCAGCAAAATTTAATATTTTATTATTTAGTAAAAGTAGGTCGTTTAAATAAACTGAAAATAGTAATGGTCCAAGAACTGTACCTTGTGGTACTCCAAACTTTACAGTTTCTTCATCGCTAAAAACAACAACTTGTCTTTACTTGTGTAGTTTCAGGTACATACAAATTTTGGGACCGAAGTTGTCAGTTTTTTTCACCCTATCTTTCTTAGGAGTGACTATGTCTATTACCATGTTTACCTTTATAACTATAACCTTAAATAAGATTTTATAACATAAGTGACGTCACTAGCTACTGATTGGTGGATTAAAAAAAGTTCTGTTTCAGGTTATTTTTTATTCGTAGTTATTGTTAAGAATCAATATTAATTAAAATAAAAATGTTGCAACAGTCCTTAATTAACATTTTTTTAATATTTTATTCACAAAATATCGATACATATATTTGCATCTTTCCTATTAATGCAAACATATTACTTTTCTTAAGATTAGTGTAAAATGTTGCCAACGTTTTCTCACTGAACCAGAATAAAATAGATGCCAATTTATAATTCATATTACTTTAAATATATGATGCATAAATAATATTCTTTGCAAGTTTGTTATTTTTACGGGGCTTTTGGTATGAACTCGGTCATTATTTCACGAAGTAGGTTAAAATCATTTTTCCTTGGTTTTACTATTCTGTATAACCTCTGTTACTGTGTCGACGTACAACCACGATGATGCGGTACGTGATCTGCATTTCCTATTAAGAATTCTACGACCTTGGGATACATAAAAAGCAAAAATGTGCTTTTCGGTTATTTTATAGATTTTTTTAAATTTTGGAAGTTTCTCGAGCCATTAAGAAGATTCTAAACAAACTTTTATGCAAACAATTTAAAAAATATTTTGATAATTTAAAACGCATTAAAGATATTTATGTACCTTATATTTTATTTTTACGAAAAAATGGGGAATTTTTTAATTATTTTAATGTTGAGTCATTTTTATTTAAATAATGACATTATTAATCGTGCTTTAATAATTATTTTACAGTTTTCTACACAACTAATGTTTTACAGTCCCCACGCGGTATTATTTTATGCGTTATCATTGACAAGATTCTCTCCCGACCCCTTTAAAACAGTGAAAGTTATTATTAACCGATAAAAAAAACGTACCATCGAGATGCAGTGATATTGTATGTTATTGTACCAAATTCTCTGTTAGTCTTTCTCGAATAAAGTTTTAAGAGGCACAAACCAGATCAATTAACTTAAATGGTGGTCTATAGATGGGGTAAGGAGTAACATATTTATTGCCGAAAATAAAACTGCGATTTACTTTCAGATATACAGTTCATTAACACTTACTTTCAAATATAATAAGGCATAATATCCCATTAAAAACATAATTGTTTTACAATGTTAACAACGTATAAAACGAGTAAAAAATCCAATGTGATCCCCAAATAAATTTCTTGCGGTACGCCGCTGCCTGACGTATCTTGTTGTAGCACAAGGGATTCAGCCGACACTCCACAGACATTTATATTTCACTTAGATTTCATTGGATTATCCATGATGGGAAAAGTGGAGATTTGTGGACGATTTTTTCTTTTTTGTTTTTTTTTAACTTCGCGCGAGTGTGGGAAATTGTGGATTTACTTTCACGTTGCATATTGCGTAATTTTATTAAAGGTATTTAAGATTTTTTTCACAAATATTGTTGGTTTTAACGGTCTGCCTGCGGAGAGGTTTGTGTAATGGCAGAACGTTTTTTATTTTATATATATATATATATATATATATATATATATATAACAATTCTTTTTGTAGCTGAATACAATTGTAAATGTAAAATTTTCTGGGGATGCAGCTATTTTTTAATAAAACTCTTCTTTCACTTTTTTGTAAAAGCTTTCGAAATAATTTTTATTTCTTCATCAGTTACTCTAAAATCATAGTATAATAATGGACAATTTTTAAAAAAAAAAATATACTTACAGTATATACGTTAAATATAAATTAACATTAACAAACCCGTACGGGGTTGCTAGTCCCCCATCGGGCGCGTCCCCAGGTGGCGGATAGGGGAAGGCCTCCCAGATATGGGTGGTACCGGGGAAATGAAATACTCGGCGCGGACCAAAACCTAGCACGCAACGTCTGACCCAGAATGGGCGGTTGCAGACAGCGTCTGACCCAGAATGGGCGGCTGAAAAAAAGTGCAGAAGGACCAGGGGCCCCACTGCACTAAAGTATGCCCCAAGAAAAACCATCATGATAGTTAAACAGAAAGATAACGATGTGCCGAGCGATCCGGGTAGCAACCGGCGCTTCGGGGTTTCCGGGCTTCGAAGTGTGAAATGGGCTACCGGCCTTGATGAGGTAGGAACCAGGCCTCACTTGGAAAGTATGCGACTGGCCAATACACGCAATAAACGTAAACCTCTTAAAATAGCTACGTGGAATGTACGAACTTTGTTTCAAGCCGGAAAATTAAAAAACGCAACAACAGAGATGAAAAGAATGAACTTGGACATCATGGGAATGTGCGAAATACGGTGGTCGGGTAATGGTCAGCTGAAAACAGATGAGGCAACAATTTACTATTTTGGAAGCCGTGAAGATGATCCTAACCACAGACATGGAGTGGCAATCCTCGTGTCGGAGCGACTGGTTAAATATGTTGCCAATTTTGTACCGATATCCGAGCGATGCATGCTTCTCCAACTGAAAGGACACCCGAAAAACATTAACATAATTCAAATTTATGCACCAACCCTTGACAAATCGCAAGAGGAAGTAGATAAATTCTATGAACAGATAGAAGAGTTAATGAAAACGCTTAAAGGACATGATATAAACATCGTCATGGGCGATCTCAACGCCAAAATAGGACAAGGACGGGTCGATTCGATAGTAGGCCCATATGGCTTATGCCAAAGAAATGAGCGTGGAGATACACTGCTGCAGTTTTGCCAAGTTGGCCATTATGAACACTTGGTTTCAACTCCCGTCTCGCCGTCTATACACCTGGCGATCACCACTAGAAGCGGGTCGAGATAATTCTATCATAAGAAATCAGATCGATTATTTCATGATCAATAAGCGTTTCCGCAATTGTGTCCAGAGTGTAAAGACGTATCCGGGTGCTGATATTGATTCAGATCATAATCCAGTTGTTGCCAAAATATTCATAAAACTCAAGAAACAAAAGAAGAAGCATCAAGTACGAAGGTTTGACATACATGAGCTGAAAAATGAGAGTATCAAACACACTTTGGCAGAAAAACTTAATTCCAAGCTCTCTAAGCTTCATGTACAAACAAACTTGGAGTGGGATGAAGAAAATCTTAACGGAAACAGCGGAGGAGCAACTTGGACTCCCGGAGAGACAGAAAAGGAAAGAATGGATGACTAAAGAAATCTTGGACTTAATGGAACAGCGGAGAACCCTCAAGAACGATGAAATCGCATACAGAAGTGTCAACCAATGCATACGAAGGAAGATTAGAGACGCAAAGGAATCGTGGTTGAATGGGAAATGCCAAGAAATAGAAGAACTGGGAAAGAAACACGGCAGTTTCAACCTTCATAAGAAAATCAAAGAAGCAACAAGTACAGTGCGAAAGCGAAAGATCGCGAAATTGAGAGGGAACGACAATAAACTTGTTGTGGATAGTGAAGATCAGTTGAAGGTATGGCAAAACTACATTACTGAACTCTTCCAAGATGACCGTTCAATATCGGATAGCGTTTGTGTAGAACTGGATGGACCAGAGATTATCAAAGATGAACTCAGAAAAGCCTTAAATCAATCAAAAAGTGGAAAAGCAGCAGGACCAGATGAAGTAAACGCGGAAATGCTAAAACTGATTGATCTAGACAAAAACGACACGCTCTTGAAAATGTTTAAACCATATATAATACAGGGAATATCCCTATGGATTGGCTGAAATCCACCTTTATCAGCTTGCCGAAGAAAGCGAACGCCAGTCGTTGCAGTGAATACAGACTAATCAGTCTAATGAGTCATGCCTTGAAAATATTCTTAAGAATCCTACACACTCGGTTGTGGAAAAAGATAGAAGAGCATATTGGGGAAACTCAGTTCGGATTCAGAAGTGGCCTTGGAACGAGCGATGCCTTGTTCTCCATTCAAGTTCTGGTGCAGAAATGCATGGATCAACAAAGAGATGTGTTTGCCTGCTTTGTTGATTATGAAAAGGCCTTTGACAACGTTAGGCACGACATCCTTATTAAACAACTCCAGCGTATAGGCCTAGACAGTAAAGATATTAACATAATTAAGAAGCTTTATTGGAATCAAACAGCTAATATTAAAGTCGGGGATTACACAACTGAAGATATAAGGATATTGAAAGGTGTAAGACAGGGATGTATTCTCTCACCAACGCTCTTCAACCTCTATTCCGAAACTATTTTCCAGAATGCCCTAGAAGAAGTTGACAAAGGAATTAAAATCAATGGCAAACAAATCAACAACATCCGATATGCTGATGATACCGTGGTTTTAGCCGATAATCAAGAAGACCTCCAATTCCTAATGAACCGCATAAACGAACAGAGCCAAGAATTCGGATTAAAGATAAATATTCAGAAAACAAAAAGTATGGTTATAAGCAGACAAAGAGCTGATAATTTTGTGCTGAAACTGGACGGACAGGAGGTGGAGAGAGTGCAGCGGTTCAAGTATCTTGGTTGTTGGTTGAATGAAGAATGGAATCCCGATACTGAAATAAGAACAAGAATAGAGATGGCCAGAGCAACATTCCTAAAACTGAAGAAGCTAACTTGCGGCAGGGGTCTCCGAATAGAAACACGTTGGCGTATCATAAAATGCTACGTGCTATCAGTGCTGCTTTATGGTGTTGAGGGCTGGACACTAAAGATATCTTTAATGAACAGGCTGGAAGCATTTGAATGTGGATGTACCGTCGAATGATGAGAATACCTTATGTAGATTATGTTACAAACATCGAAGTGCTACGTCGAGTTGGGAAAACACGCGAACTCTTGACCAGTGTGAAACGAAGGAAAGCTGCTTACTTCGGATACATATTCCGCAATACCAAATATAATCTCATGCAGTTGATCATTGAAGGCAAGATAGAAGGAAAACGGGGCTTAGGAAGGAAGAAATTTTCCTGGGCGAGGAATCTCCGACAATGGTTCAACGTCAGAGACGTAGGCACATTAATCCGGTGTGCACAAAATAAAGAGGAATACGCCATGATGGTCGCCAACCTTCTGTAAGGAGACGGCACCGCAAGAAGAAGATTAACAAAATGAAAAAAAAATTTTGACAGTAATTAATTAAAAGTCAGTATTTAGTTGTTTATTGGAAGATATAAGTATAAAGGATGTAGTAGAATAGTAAATATAAATTATTTTTATAAAAGGTTGAAACAAGTTATTGCTGAAATATTGAGTATATGGTTTTTTTACCCAATTTCATTATAATATCCAAAATATTGTCCCAAGTATTTAAATTTCCGACTTTTGACTGTACTCATAATCTCCATTTCCTTGTTTAAAATGTCTTTTGTTTGTAACATCCAAGAGATTCTTAGTATACGTCGATACGACTTAAATGTGTCCAACCTATTACTGGCTGTTGTATCTGTTATAGTCCATAACTCAACTTCATATAGGAGCACAGAAAACATAATCATCGAAGAAGTCGTATTTTAGTTGTTGAGTTCATAAAATAGCATAAAGTGGAACAAGTAAATAAATTTGTGTACTTGAGTTCAAAGTTTACGAGAGAGTAGTCTGACCAGTATAGCCGGAGTGACTAGAAAGGATAGATGAAGCAAGATTGACGGAACAAATTTATAAGGCGAGTGTGAATGGACAAGTCGGTAGAGGTCGACCTCGGAGAACATATCTCGATCAGATCAACAAGAAAATCCAGGTCAAGAGTACCAACAACCGACGAGCATGTATGAGAGCACTGATGAAAGTAGAGGAAGCAAAAGATGTGTGTAAGAATCGTAGAAAGTGGAAGGAAGTTGTCTCTGCCTACCCCTTTGGGAAAAAGGCGTGACTATATGTTTGTATATATGTAAATTAATAAACAAGGACTTAATAACTACATACATCTTTTATTTTATCAGAGTAAACATTTATAAAGGTTAATATAGTGTTAATAGCATGTTTTATATTTAAAAATAGTTATACAAAAAAATGTTGGCAATATTTAAATTTTTGTTTCCGTTTCCATGGTACAATTCAAATAAAATTTTTAATAGGCTTAACGAAAGATTCTTTTTGTTGTTACTTAAACTTCTTTCCTTATTTTGCTTGAAGGGAAAATTGGATCGTAAGGGATTTTGAGAAAAATAAAATTAAATACTTGCGCTCAATATAATAAATTGTGCGGCAAGGAAGAAAACTATATCTGGTGAAAAACAAATCTAATCTTTTTAAGGGATCCTTAATATTACTAGGGATACTACATACTTGTGGTAAAGAACGATACAAAAAAATTTGGAGCACTTTTGAGTTGGAGCCATGATTCGAAAAATTTACCTGGTTTATTGCAAATATCTCGATGTCTATTACAAATATGCCAAAAGTAATATTGACCAATTTTATAGGCATTTTTAATATCTACATTTTTTGTTTTAGATTTTTTCTGTATTTTATTTCGTTTTTAGTATATTTTTAAAAATGTAACTAGGGGTAGTTTATAATTTTTTAAGGGGTCCCAAGACTTTTCCTCTTGTCAATATTATTTTTTATTGATTAAAAACATGCCATAAAAACATCAACATATTTTTTGTTTTCTGATAACAATAATGTCAACGATTTCGTAGGTTAATTGGACTACTAAGGAAAATGTTGTGGGTCTGGTTGCTGCTGCCGCTTGGATTGCGTTGCTTGTTAGGTTATGTTAGGTCATGCTCGTGAGCGTTTGAAGAAGTTCAGGAGAAATCTGGGCCATTGCATCGTTGAAAACCGCTTTTGACATCACTTTTAAATCTCGTTTATACTCTCCGAAATTAAAATACACACTATGTGCAGCGTTCTCGAAAGCGTGTCTCTGATTGGCTGAGGAGAAAAAGTAAAAGTGTAAACAAAAATACAGGGCACAACATTGGTAAAAAATTATATCTTTTTCTTCTAAATCTGCAAATGTTTTTAACAATTTTAACTTTGACATAAAACTAACTGGCTCAACAATATAGATATACTGGCGGCTTTGCGATCGCTACTAGAGGCTTTGTTAAATTAAAATCAATGAAACTGGTATAGAAACAAAAACTGACTTTTATTTACCTAAAATACGAGGGCAGTTTGATAAGTCAGTGACTTTTTGAATTTCCCGCGCAGTTACTCCAAATGCAACAGTGCTGCCGTCAACTATAATCTATCAGTGGGCAACTTTCTAATTTTGAGCAAGCTACGTCATGCAGTTGGTGTTTGATAGCCTTTCAAAGAGACAACGACAACCTCGTGAATTTTTACGAAAATGGAAAAAAGTGAATTTCGTGTGCTGATTAAGCATTACTTTTTACGTAAAATATCCATCACTGAAACTAAGGAAAGACTTGATAAATACTACGGGGACTCGGCACCATCAATTTCAATGGTTAAGAAGTGGTTTACAGAGTTCCGTTGTGGTCGTACCAGCACTAGTGACGCCGAACGTCCAGGTCGCCCAAAAGAAGTGATCACGCCGGAAATCGTCGATAAAATCCATAAAATGATATTGGATGATCGGAGAATGAAAGTGCGTGAGTTGGTTTATGCTGTAGGTGTACATCATATTTTACACGAATATTTGGACATGAAAAAACTCTCTGCGAGATGGGTGACGCGATTGCTCACACTCGACCATAAGCGCAATCGTGTGACCACTTTAAAAGAGTGTTTAGCGATGTTCAGCCGTAATCCGGACGAATTTTTGCGCCGTTTTGTTACTGTGGATAAAACATGGATCCATCACAACACGCCAGAGACCAAGGAACAATCGAAACAGTGGGTGCTCGGGGTGAACGTGGACCAAAGAAGGCGAAACAGAGTCTGTCAGCCAACAAGGTCATGGCCACAGTTTTTTGGGATGTACGCGGTGTCATTCACATCGATTACCTTAAGAAAGGTAAAACGATCACCGGCGAAAATTATTCAAAGCTTTTAAACGAATTCGACGTTGATTTGAAGCAAAAACGGCCGCATTTGGCTAAGAAGAAGAAAGTGCTGTTTCATCAAGACAATGCACGTGTGCACACTTGTCTAGTCACGATGGCCAAAATCCACGAATTGGGATACGAACTGTTACCCCATCCAGCATATTCTTCAGATTTAGCCCCCTGCGACTATTTTCTGTTTCCAAACCTAAAGAAATGGCTGGGCGGTAAGAGATTTGAGTCGAATGAAGAAGTCATTACCGAAACAAACGCGTATTTTGAGAGCTTTGAAAAAACCTATTATTTGGAGGGAATAAAAAAATTAGAAAAACGCTGGACTACATGTATCGAGCTGAAAGGTGATAATGTAGAAAAATCAAATTTTTATTTGCGGAAAAAAATTTGTTTTATTCAAAAAGTCACTGACTTTTCAAACAGCCCTCGTATATTCGAAAAATAAGATTAAGTACCGTACTGCTTTTTTTTTTTAATGAAAATAGTCGCAAAAAGGGTGGACCTATCGTGAAGGCCGCATACGACCCGCACTGCGACTATTAGAAGGGGAGGGGATTATAGAAAGGAGATGTTTGTGAACCCGCTTTTTAAAAAGTTGCAGGTCATAGTTCTCTAAAAAAACTGATTTTGGAAGCTTGTTCCATTCTGTCGCAGCCCTGTAAAAGAAGGATTCTTGATGAAGATTGGTCCTTGTAGTGTCAATCTTGAGAGTAAATGGGTGAGACTGATCAGCGTGCCGAGTTCTTCGGCCGAATGTTTCCAGTGGTGGTACAATAGTTTTATTTTTCTGGAGCATCTGCCGTGGAAATATCTGTAGAGTAATGTCTGGTCTGCAACTATTCTTCTATGTTCTAGTTAGTGAAGGGTATCTGTAAGAATAAAACTGTTTATCAACCAAATGACCCTTTTCTGAATGGAATCTAGAAGACGAAGTGAATGCTTTGGTGCTGAACCCCAAATGTGCAAGCAATACTCCAGTAGAGGTCGGATTTGAGCCTTGTAAGTCGTCAACAGTTGATTGGGAGTAAAAAACATTCTAGCTTTCTACAAAAAACCTAGCCTCGGGTTTGCTGACTTTGCGATGTTAGCAACATGGTCATGCCAAGACTTGATTCAGGGGTATTTCCGGACATTGTAATGAAGTGATTTGAGGAATTTACTTTTTTGGAAAACGTAGCGCTTTGTGTTTTCTGAGCGTTAAACTGAACAAGATTGTTGGTTCTCCACTGCATACAAAATTAAGTAACCTCCATTAAAGTTTAAATAGACTACTCATATAATCGAACAGCTATTATCGGTTATCCTTTAAATTACTTTGGACTTATACCGAATGTTAAACTACCGATTGTCTTACCCAATTTCGCCGGTTTTATTGTACTGGGTGTTTTTATTATTACTGCAAACACATCTCTCGGATCTACTTATGTATGTAAAGTTTTTATCGGCAAACATTAGTGATGTTGGCATTTAAAACGTCGATAAATCCGTCACTACAACGCTCCTCGAGGTAGTCTAAGCTGCAAATTAGCCGTCGGATAAATCCGGCCGTTAACAGAAAGAATTCGATAAACAAGAAAGGTCTCTCGTTCTTAAGTACTTCTAAAAGGAAAAAAAAAAGGAAAAACCCGACCCTCTCCGGGACGAAAATCCCCTAACGCCCGTGTCGGATAACGAGTGAGAATTAAAGATGGCATCCCGTCCTACGCACTCTCGACTACAATTTAATGAGCATGAAATCCAAATGATAATTTGATTTGGACTTAATTAACGTTGTACTCGCGGAATGGCACGGAGTCGAGCAACAGCCCAACAAAAGAATTAGTACCGAAATGGAGGGCCATGCTTTCCATTTTCGAAGCTGAATTACGAGGGAATTACCAAAACTCGTTATGTTAAAACGTTGTTTATACAATGTGACTTATAGCGAGATTTACGCGACTCTTTGTCAAATTAATATACGAGGTATGTAATTAAGCTTTATTCTCCGGAAGCCATCTTATAAAATTAGCATAGAGGGTGAGGCCAATAAAAAGCCATTAAGACATCAACCTTAACGACTTATTACCATTACAACACTTCGGATGGTCTAACTGCTGCAATGATGGCAGTTTTGTGTATTTATTTATTGCAACTAAATTTGCCTCATTTGGTCACCAGGCATTTAAGCCTTCCGGGTAATGAAAAAGCCAATAAATTGGCAAAAAGATTCAAAGAACTACCAATAGGTTCAGAATCATTCTGCGGATTTTCAAAACAACACATTAAAGTAGAAATTAAAAAATGGAAGCAAGAACTGATATCAGCACACTGGTATGACCTAGAAAAGGATTCCAAGACTTCGTACAAAGTTTATCAATTTCCTGGGAGCTAAGTTTCTGTCATCCTAGGGCTTTAAGACGGCCTCTTCCAGAAACTTGAGCGCTGGGCATTCGCAAAGCAAATGTTTTGCAGTTTTAGCAAAGTTCTCACAGTAGCGGCAACTATCACTTTCTGTTTTGCCCATATTTTTCAGATGATACCACAGAGGGCACTGAGGTATAGTGAGGAGTACCGTTACCAGTTTCAAGTATTTCTTGTTCAACTCAAAAAGCTGACTAGCCTTTTGTCCTGGCACTGAGCTGACTTCAGAGCTTTTAATGCTTCTTGGCTATCTGATAGAATATAGCCCTTTGGATGACCCTTTTGGGACACTCTTGGGCACATATTTCTATAGCATGAACTTTTGCTTGAAACATGGTAGGGGTGTTACCAAGGGGTTTTCGGAGCATGAAATTCGCCCTGTAATGCCCACTCCAACCCTTTTATTCATCTTGGATCCATCTGTGTACCATACTAAAGCATCCCTTCCTAGTTAAGGTCCGTTCTCTTTGCAAACTTGGTGGTTGTTTATGATCACTTTAAACTGCATTTCGAAGTCGTACCTACCTGGCATAATATCTTTTGGCCAAGACATGGATTCTAAGAAAATCTTTTCTAAAATCTTTAAATTTCCAATTCGATTTAATGCTTTAAGATTTATTGACTGGCTTAGTCTAAAGGCACTGATTGCTGCTTCTTTCATTACACATTAGTGCAATGGTGAAAAGTTTAGCATTACCTCTTTGACTGCAGTAGGGCAGGTGAATGTTGCCATTGTGATTTCCAGACCTAGCCACTGCCCTATCTGCAAATTGACCTGCCGAAATTTGTTGCATTTTTGGTCATCATATTAATGAGACGTAGGTAATAGGTTTAATGATCATTTGGTATGACCAGTAGATCATTTTTGGTTTCAGACGCCATGTCTCGCCAAAAACTCTGCGGCATGTATAGCTTGCCACTACAGCTCTGGAAAAAATATAGGGTAACAATTAATTTAAAACTATTCTAAAACTATTTGGAAACATTACAAGACACAGGAAATAGTCTGTTTGTTTAGATTTTTGGTTTTGAAAAGTAGAAATTAAGTACCTGCTACAAATCTGATTTAAAAACGATTTTAAAACGATCAAAACCTTATCTTATCTTAAAACTCGTAATACCAATAGAACAAAAGCTCCTTAACAGGAAGTGGCAATTAATTTAAAGAATTGTGTGAGATTTTTTTTACAACTTTTCTTAGCTTAAGTGTGGAAACGCCACAACCATCAAGTAAGGGGATCCCAGTTTACCTGCAGGCAATCTTTATAATAAATAAAGCCAAAAGCGCACCGAGCTACTGATAGAAAAAAAGAATAAGAAATTAGTAGGGAGGGCAGTGGTTTTATTGACGTATACCATCGATTTAAAAAAAAATTCCTCATTAAAAATAGGCAACTGCCCTGCGCTGATGGTGAGGTAGTGCACTTAGAAAAAACCTAAAATTGGGGCTCATTTCGAAGCTTGGGCTTACCATGTAAGTTTGCACATTGATGTGTGATATAATAGGTGCAAAAATTTTTTGCTTTAAATACTTATAATTGGAGATAAATCCCAACTGTTTCTCGAGAATGAGGTATTGGTTTACAAAGTCGTATTCAAGCCCATCTGGACATATGGAATTCAGCTATGGGGATCAGCATCTTTCTCAAATATTGACATCATTGAGAGGTTCCAATCCAAAGTATTAAGGATGATAACAAATGCACCCTGGTTTGTGCCCAATAATATAATTAAACGTTATATTCAAGTTCCCTTGGCCAAAGAAAAAATTAAAGTGTTTAGTGGAAAATACATCAAAAGACTAAAGTCTTATCCCAATAACCTCGCCAAAAATCTAGTTACTGAACCAATTATTAGACGCAGACTTAACAGGTTCACCCTGTATAACTTCACAAACAGGTTCTAGTGTAGATATTTTAAACCTTATGTTTTAGTTATACCTTTTAAACAACTATATTTAACTTTACAATTTTAACCTATATGTTTTTTATTTACTTGTTATAAGTAATTAAACTGTCTATGTAACTCATATCTTGTCCTAGGCCAGCGGTTCTCAAACTTTTGTTATTCACGCCCCCCTGTTTTAATTTAAAAAATGTTGCGCCCCCCAATCCGTAGACCTAGATATTTGGACTAAAATAGGCAACATTGTCTCGTCGAGAGCGCCAAAGATGCTGTCGGAAAGTTCGCGGCGTTCGTGCCACGTATTCAAGCTTCCTGATCTTTCTCGAACTGTCTAAACGCGACTATAAATACAGAAGCGCACATACGGTATTCTCAGTCTCTCAGTGAAGGTGTTTTAACACTAAGCAAGCATTATTGTGAAGTGTGAGTGTATAAGTAGATGTAGTATGGATAAATTTTTAAAACGAAAACTTGAGGATGACGGGGCTTGTACATCGACAGGTTCAGGTGGAAATCGTCCGAAATCTAAAACAAAAAAATATGACCCATCATACCTAAATTTAGGCTTTACTAGCCTTGAAGTAGGTGGCGAAGAAAAACCACTATGCGTTATCTGTTTAAAAGTATTGGCTGCAGATAGCATGAAACCAAATAAATTACAGAGGCATCTAGAAACGCTGCACAGAGAATATGTCAATAAACCGCGAGATTTTTTTGTGGAGAAACTCAGATTGTTTAAAAAACAAAAATACAGCTTCCATAGAGTACTGGCAGTAAATGAGAAGGCTCTCTTGGCATCATATAAAGTGGCATACAAAGTAGCTAAATGCAAAAAACCGCACACTATTGCAGAGCAACTTATTTTACTCGCTTGCAAAGACATTGTAGAAATAATGTTTGGTGAAAATTTTACTTCACAATTTAACAATATTCCTCTGTCAAATGATACAATCTGTCGACGAATTAACGATATATCAGTTGATATGCAGCAGCAGCTTGAATCTGAGCTTACTGGAAACTTGTTTGCTATACAACTTGACGAAGCAACTGACTCTAGTAATGATTCCCATTTGATTTGCTACATTAGATTCTGTCAATGTTCTAAAATATGTGAAGATTTATTGTTTTGTAAACAGATTAAAGAAAGAACTACAGCCACCGAGTTGTTCAAGATTACAAATGATTCTATTACCAAAATGAATTTGCAATGGAAAAATTGTGTTGCGATTTGCACCGATGGAACTCAAGCCATGTCTGGTAAATACAACAGTTTACAAGCGCTAGTAAAAAAGGAATCCTCAGAAATTATCTGGACGCACTGCATGATACATCGGGAAGCGTTAGCATCAAAATCTAAGCTAAGCCCTGGACTAAACATGATTTTGACAGTAGTTATTGAAGTTGTTAACTTTATAAAAACCAGACCACTAAAAACAAGGATGTTCTCTGTTCTGTGTGAAGATATGGGAGCTGAGCATCAATCTTTGTTGTTTTATTCCTCATCCAGATGGTTGTCACGCGGTAAGACGGTTAAGCGTGTCTTTGAATTAAGAAGGGAAATAGCGATATTTTTAAGCGAGGAAGGTCACAAGCATTCAACAGATTTTTTCGACAAATTATTTTTACTGAAGCTTTCTTATTTAGTAGATATTTTTGAAAAACTTAATATACTTAAACTTCAGCTGCAAGGAAAAGACGTAAATATATTTGATTTAAGTCAAAAGATTGATGCTTTTTGTAAGAAATTGCAGTTATGGCATAACAAATTGAAAGAAAACAGTTTGGAAATGTTTCCCACATTTTGCGATTTTGTGCAAGATTCCCCATGGAAGATATTCATAAAGCTGTGATGCTAAAAACCATAGGAAGCCATTTAGAAAACTTAACTGAGAATTTCAAGCGATACTTCTTTGCAGAGAAAGATATCAAGTTGTCAGACTGGAGCTGGGTTTTAAATCCATTCGAAAATAGACCTGTCGGACTATCACTGCAAGAAGAAGAATAACTGATAGATATTTCAACAAATCCCTTACAAAAATCAAACTTTGTTAACAAATCTATAACAAACTTCTGGACTGAACTTCCGAACGACTACTCCGTTATAAAAGCCAAAGCGCTTAGAATTCTGTTGCCTTTTCCAACGTCCTACCTTTGTGAAACTGGATTTTCTGCACTTGCTGTCGTGAAATCTAAATACAGAAATAAACTTCAAGTAGAAAATGAACTCAGAGTGGCCATCTCTAACATAGAACCAAATTTAGAGAAGTTGTGCGCCTTAAAACAAGCTCATGTTAGCCATTAGTCCTTAGAATGTTTCTTTGTCATCAATAAGTATGTAAAATTTCAATAAAGATTTTTTAAAAATCTATCTGTAGCATTTTATCATTACCATTTTATTTTTAATCTGTACTGCGCCCCCCCCAATCATGTAAACGCGCCCCCCTTAGGGGGCGCGCCCCACAGTTTGAGAAACGCTGTCCTACAACAAATAAAAAAAGATACTATGTACCACCAAGAGGACCTGTCGTGGTTTATAATTTTAATTCCCATTTAAAAAAAAATTATCGATAAATGTCGAATTAATTTTGCTCATATTTTAAGAGATTACTTATGGTATCATAAAGAACGGATTTTACAAGACAAAAAAGATCATTCGGGTTTAAATAGTTTACTTCTTTGTATATAAAAAAAAATGGAATAGCCCTGATTCACGCCATCAAGCCCCGGTATACAATAATGTACTTCCGGTAATCTTGTGAAAAGCAATAAACAAAAATGTTCATTGTGTCCCTTAATTTGCATAAGCTTTCCTCTTCTCTGACCATGACTTTTTGAACCATGAATCTTTGTTGTGGGTGGACTAAGTGTATCCATGGGATCCTCCCATTACGTGTTTTTACTTCATTTAAATAATGGAGGTGAATCTGCTTCTATTCTCCCATTGTTTCTTGTCGTTATATAAAAAAAAATTTACAAAACGGCTTACGAGAAATCCTTTATTTACCACTAAACATGTAGCGGAATTTTTTTATCCTGAAAATTTTCTGAAGATTAAGCATATTACAATGTAGCAACGATTTTTTTTTTAGTTTATAGCAGCACCTAAAAGATAATTACGCAGTTTACTATGATTTAATAGCAAACACTTATTTAAAAAAAAAGTATAGTGCGTTTACGTTAATAACAAATTGACGTCAGAATGTTTGTTTCCACAGCAGTCAAAAACATTCCAGATTGTGCGTAGTTTATTCAGGAGCTTTTTAACAAGAGTTCCTCACTATTTTCAAATATGTAGTTTGCTGTTTCTAAACATTTTGCTAATAGTTTGCTAACTGTCAAAGAAGTTTGTGGATATTTTAGCAGTCGATTGTCAGCCGCTTGCGCAGTTCATAAAGTCGTTTGTTGTCAGTGATTGTAACGTGATTAGAAACAAAATTAGTTGGTAACCTGTTTATTTTAAGTGTTTTATGATTTATGTAAAGCTCTCTGGTTAAAATTTGCTTATTTTACAAATATATATATATATATATATATATATATATATATATATATATATATATATATATATATATATATATATATATATATATATATATATATATATATATATAGTCACGCCTTTTTTCAGTGGGGGTAGGCATAGACCACTTCCTTTCACTTGCTATGGTTCTTACACACATATTTCGCTTCTTCTACTTTCATTAGTGCTTATTTTAGTGAACAAATATTGCGGATTTATTGCTTTGTAGTTTTTTATTTTGGAACAGAATAAGTTCATTTGGTTAATAACAAAACAAATAAGATTTTTTTATTTTTTTAGGACTATTGCATTAATTTAAATAGTTAACCTTTTAATTACGTTCTATATAATTTTAACTTTTTAACAAACCATTAATAATGAGTATAAGCGGTGATTTAACATTTTTTTGGATATTATTGACATTTAGAGGTCGAACCCAAAACAAGTGGGTATTTGTTTTGGAAATGTAGCCCACAAATACAAGAAAAGAATTAAAAAGAAAAAGAAAAAAAAGAGAGTAACAATTCACTTGAGTAAGTCGCTAATAAGCTGTTCATCCATTTGGTTTGAAATCGGCCAAAGACACACATGCGTTTGAAGTAACTTGTTTTCTGTGGGTATAAATCTTATGCCTTCTACTTTTAATTTTTTTTGTTTACATAGTAGCGATCAAACACTTATTTACAAATAAGATTTAAATAACATTTGCAAAATGACAATTCACTAAAGTAAACAGCTGAAAATCCTTTATTGTTCGTACATTTGATTAAAAATTTATTTTACAAACATATATAAAGTCACGCCTTTTTTCAGTGGGGGTAGGCATAGACCACTTTCTTTCACTTGCTATGGTTCTTACACACATCTTTCGGTTCTTCTACTTTCATTAGTGCTTATTTTATTGAACAAATATTGCGGATTTATTGCTTTGTAGTTTTTTACTTTGGAACAAAATAAGTTTATCTGGTTAAAAACAAAATAAATAAGATATATTATTGTTTTTAGACTATTGCATTAATTTAAATAATTACCTTTTATATAATTTTATAATTTAAACAAACAATTAATAATAACTATAAGCGGTGATTTAATATTCTTTTTTGGGTATTATTGACATTTAGAGGTCGAACAGAACAGAATGAGTAGGTATTTGTCTCGGAAATGCAGCCCATTCGTGACGTTAAATTAGCCATTACTAAAAATCAAAGGGATGAAAATAAATGTGAGCAAAGTTAAAGTAATGGTTTTTAAAAGAGAAAAAAGCATGACAAACTGTGGAGTTTCGATTAAGGTAGAAAAAATGGAAAAAGTAAATGAATTTGTGTACTTGGGTTCAAAGTTTACGAAAGATGGAAAGAATGACAGTGACATTGAGCGAAGGGTGTTGGCAGGAAAACAAATGAATGATGCACTGGATAGCTTTATGAATAGCCAGAAAGTGTCAAAAAAGGTACGTCTGGCGGTGTATAGAGGTGTGTTGGTTCCTACACTTATAGATGGTAGTGAATGTTGGGTTTGGCAGAAGAAGCATGAAAATAGGATTAATGCTGCGGAGATAAGTAGTCTGAGAAGTATAGCCGGAATAACTCGGTTGGATAAAGTAAATAATAGTGAGATAAGAGAACGATTTGGTGGAAAAGAAGATGTGGTTACAAAGATAAATAAAGAAATGCTTAGATTGTTTGGACACGTAGAAAGGATGGATAAAGAGTGATTGACGAAACAAATTTATAAGGCAAGCATGAATGGACAAGTCGGTAGAGGTCGACCTCGGAGAACATATCTCGATCAGATCAACATTGTTTTGAAGAAAGGCCAGGTCAAGAGTACCAACAACAGACGAGCATGTATGAGAACACTGATGAAAGTAGAGAAAGCAAAAGATGTGTGTAAGAACCGTAGCAAGTGGAAGGAAGTGGTCTCTGCCTACCCCTATGGAAAAAAGGCGTGTATGTATGTATTTAATTAAAAATTGGTCAAAAATAGACATGCGCATTAACGTTGATTCGACTATAAGTAACTTGTTATGGATTCTCTGAAAGAACGATGAAGAGTGTAAAAGACCTAAAATAACGTTAATCTGAAATAATTTAAATTTTGCCTTTAAACAATTTTGTATATTCGTTGTTATTGAAAATGAAAATTCACCGTTGAGAATGATGACACAAAGTTTTGCAATGCATATTATGCGAGAGTTTTTAAACAAACGAACCTTTGGCGAGGGTTCTCGAGTATTTATAAATTTTGCCACGTTTTCACGAAAATCCAACATTGTAGTCAATAAAGGCGATATATCAACGGCACTCTTAAAGGGCCGCAGCCGTTACAATGCGAATTACTAGCCCTAATAAAACACCGCCTGCTCTGATTACAAAATGTAATAAAGATGGAGCAGCTGGTCCGCCGGTGTTTTGCCATAGAAAATTTTCAGTTCCGGAAAAGTGGAGAACAATGCACCGACAAAAGGAGTGATCGAGCGTTGGAAAAGGTACCGGGAAAAGTTCGAGAAACCTTTGTACAGGGGATTCCTCAAAACGGTCACGTATTTATCCGACAATACCGGATGAGAATGTATGACGGCTGATTCGAAAGTAACAAAAAAAAAATAGGAAATAAATTATTAATAAAAAAAAGTTTAAACATTTAAAAACCAATAAAAATGACCAACACCTTTAATAGCCAATTGTAAAATATAAATTTTATCAATTCGTTAAAAAGAAATATTACTATTGTCTCTTTTTTGTCAGTTACAATGCAAATTTTGGATAATGTTTAACTACAGCTTCTCCAGCAAACTTCCTAAATCGCACAAAAGCATAATTCAAGCTTCGCATAGGATTCAACGCAGTTTCCTTAATATGTAGTGTCAAAATAGGGGGAACCTTTTCGAGGTAGCTTCCTACGCAAATCCTGATGAATATAAGTACACAGCTCGGTTGTAAGGTATACAATGGCACCGCAATGATCCTAACAAGGCCTTATTCGCCAGGAAATTAATCGTGAATAAGCACTGGACCGGTCTTAGTCTAAAAAAACTTTAAAAAACAGTAAACGCTACTGAAAAAACTTCGTGACAGTAACTACGAAGCATTAATTATATAAAAATCAATAAAGATAAGAGGATGGTCGAATATTTTATTAACAACAACAATAAGCCGCAATTATATTCATAAAATCACCAGAAAATACTGACGACGAATAATAATACAGAGAGAAATAGTGGAACGAAAAAACCCGAAGCAGACTTTTCAAGGAACTACAAAGATACCCAACAAAGAATAGTATATTCTTCAACGAGCGTATATTTATTATCGATGATGAAAATTTCGAAACGAGCCGCAGGCGAGTTTTGAAGAATAATAGCCCTTATACAAGAGTAAAAGACTATACTTTCTCTACGACCATCGCAGACCATCACTATCACTCGTTAAATTCTTCATCTTATTGTCGTAATCGAATAGTCGAGATGACAGTTTATTAGAATTAACATGACATTCGCGATATTGATTAAAAGGATCAGAGGCTTAGAAATATAATAAATACTAGAACGCCAATCAGTAATGCATGATTTGGCACCCCATAAGGCGACAGATCAACTCGAGCTGGAAATGATAATGACAAGAGTGGGAAATATTTTTTTTTTTTTATGAAAATAGTCTCAAAAAGGGTAGACCTATCGTGTGGGACGCGGACGGCCCGCACTGCGGCTATTTGAAGGGGAAGGGATTATAGAAAGGAAATGATTGTGGACACGCTTTTTAAAAAGTTGCAGGTCATAGTTCTCTGAAAAAACTGATTTTGGAAGCTTATTCCATTCCGTAGCAGCCCTGTAAAAGAAGGATTCTTGATGAAGATTGGTCCTTGTAGTGTCAATCTTGAGAGTAAATGGGTGAGACTGATCAGCGTGCCGAGTTCTTCGGCCGAATGTGGCCAATGGTGGTACAAGAGTTTTTATTTCTCTGGAGCATCTGCCATGGAAATATCTGTAGAGCAATGACTGGTCTGCAACTCTTCTACTATGTTCTAGAGGGTGAAGGGTATCTGTGAGAGTTGAGCTGTTTATCTAACGAATGGCTCTTTTCTAAATGGAATCTAGAAGACGAAGAGAATGCCTTGGTGCTGAACCCCAAATGTGCGAGCAATACTCCAGTAGAGGTCGGATTTGAGCCTTGTACGTCGTCAACAGTTGATCAGGAGTAAAAAACTTTCTAGCTTTCCACAGAAAACCTAGCCTCTGGCTTGCCGACTTTGCGATGTTAGCAACATGGTCATGCCAAGACATATTATTGGACACCGTGACTCCCAAAATCGAGATGGAGGGACTTGGTTCAAGAGTTTTTCCGGACATTGTGATGGGATGATTTGGGGAATTCACTTTCTTGGAAAACGTGGCACTTTGTGTTTTTTGGGCGTTGAACTGAACAAGATTGTTTGTTTCCCACTCGACGATTGCTTTAAGATCTCTATTGATGAAATCAACCCGTTCCTGCCTGAGTCTATTTGTATCATTCACCGAAAGTGATCGATAGGATGTGAAAGTTGAGACAAGTGTGCTATCGTCTGCGAAACTGTAAATGGGGTTCGTGGTGGTTTTCAAGAGGTCGTTGATGTGTAAAAGAAATAAGGTGGGGGACAGGATGGAACCCTGGGGGACCCCGGCATTAGTTTTAAACGCATCAGATGAAATACCGTCAACTGCCACATGTAAGGAGCGATCTTGCATGAAGCTCAAAAGCCATTGGCGCAGTTTGGTTGGGAGACCATAGGCATATAATTTACTTAACAATGCCTGGTGCCAAACGCGGTAAAAGGCTTTAGATATATCCAAGGCTATTGCACGGGATTCACCAAACTTTGTTTGTCCAGAGCTGAGTGACATAAGCTAGCAAATCGCAGTAGACCGAAGTTGTCGAAATCCATATTGTCTGTTATGGATTATCTCAAATTTTTCCAGATATTTGATGAGTTTTGTGTTAATCGCTTTTTCCATAACTTTGGATATGACTTAATATGAAAGGCCCCCAAATAAATAAAAAAAAAATTTCAAGAATTCTTCAGCTAGAATACAATACTTATTCGAGCGATAGCTAGATCATACGCGATCTGGATGTAAGGAATTTGACATTCACCCTCATTGTTATAGTTTTTAAAACAGTCGAATTATTGGTGGGAGAATCGTTTAAGCGTAAGTTAAAAAAATTGTTGGACCGGTGAATCGTCAAACAAAATCTTACTGTGATATCCTACCTACATTGGAACATCTGATTTACTATGCATAAGCAACATCTAATTGTTTTGACATCATAAAACTGTCTGGAGTTTGATTAAGTTCGGAGATGTCTATCTAGTTGATTTTGGCTGCAATTTTTAGTATTTTGTATGTGGATGCATAATAATTTTATCAAAGGCTCTGCGTTTTTGTTTTCTCTTAGATCATTCCGAAAAATTGCCATGTACCGGGTGGCCAGATAAGATTTCAAAGTGCTCTCAAAAACTATTTGTCGTAGAAACTTGCAGTAAAAAATGTTACTACTAAAGTGGTCAAAAGAAAATGCTGAAAATTATTTTCAGGTGTCCAAGATGACCACCACCTAAAAATTTTAAAGTTATTTTTTACTGAAATACACCTTGTAAATGTACCAAAAAATATATATGTTTAAAAAAACTAAGTTTTATTCAAGTAATTTTTGTTTTACACTTTTTGTCGTATCTATTTAAATAAATTGTTGAGGGTGATTCAATGTTATTTAAATAAACAACTGCAACTTCTAAACGACTTAACGAATTTGAACAAACTTGGTCTCGTTGGAAAAAAACATTTATTGCTAAATTAAAAAGAAAAAAATATATAACTTATTTTTAAAGACAACATAAAGTTATTTCCATACTATTCAGTAAATATTGGCTTAGTTTATCCCAAGTTTGTAATATTTAAATCTTCCAATGTCGTATGAGAGCAACAGTGTCTATATTTGGACAGTATATTGATGATTTTCTTGCTATTACACAAGCTCTTTACTGCAAAAAAGTAGTGTGAGGATGGTACGAAAGAGTAAGGGATAGAGTAAAAGTGAAAGGTAGAGAAAGACTAGAAGTGAAGAATACATGTTTATTGACGATTTGTGCTACTTCAGCTTGTGGAAATCGGCAGATTATAATTAACTTTTTAGTGGAAGTTATAGTAATGGGTCCGATTTTGCGAATCACGAATTTTGACATATCTCTACATTTCAAGGTCCCAGAGTCGATACAATAGTTTTTAAATGGACGTCTGTGTGAATGTGTGTATGTACGTATGTTCATATGTTTGTATGTTCGTATATTTGTATGGTCCTATGTTCGTATGTTCGTTTGGAATTATTTTTCGTTTCGATTATCTCGAGAGCAATAAATAATATCGACGTAGGACCAATTGAATTCAACGCATCTGGTTTATTTGTACCAATGATAGTTTCTTGCCATGTGCGATAAGTATTGGTAGTAGAAATGTAGTAAAAGAGCGAAAAAGCAGTACTAATATCTTCTAGTATTTAAGCTTTAATAAGAGAGTCCAAATAAGAAATGAAAATGGAAATTTCGAAAGATTGTTTAGCTGTCTTAAATTTAGTATTTGATTTATGCATCTGAATCGATGTTTTATGTAAGTTTATGTAAGCTACGTTTATCCTGACGCATGCTGTGGAATCCTTAAGTCCAGAATATTATAGGTCTCGTCAGTCAGAATGGAAAATGCATAGAAATCGTTAACATTATTTACAAATGTCCCTTTGTCTTTCCTAAACAGTTAGTACATTATGTTGTAACATAAAATGTAAAAGTGAGGAAAAAAATAAACAATATTGTATTTGAAGTATCCAGTTATCTTATTTATTCAATTTGAATCGCAAACACGTTTGAAGATTATCCCGTCCTTTTATTCTATAATCCGGATAATAAATAGATTTACCAAAGGGGTTTTCAATCGCGTGGAAATATTCAATTTACTTAAACCACAGGATCTTTTTGAAAAATATTTATCAAATTTGGATTTACCGGACGGTATACATTTTTTATTTTTTATGGCACTTTTTTGAGTACGTTATACGTATGTTTTCAGTGACTAAAATGCACTTTTATTCACATGAGAATAATAATCATTAAACATGAAAAGAAATTTTATGTTTACAACTAAGACAAAAAAATAATGCTTAAACTCGATGCTGACTTAAACGTTTAAATAAACAAGGTAACCTACAGCTACAATAACAAAAAATACAGGTTTCTATCCAAATATACGTTTTCTTTTTTCCAAGCTTTAAATAAAGGGTGTTCTTTTGATCTCGACGAAAGTAACAACAAAGCTGCGGATTCGGCTTCTTAACAAATGCTTTCTGGCAACAAATCCATAAAGCTTTACATGTGTCGCAAAATAATACCAAAATCTGATCAAAATTTTGGACCAAAATTAACTAAAATAAACAAATGTTATTAATCAACAACCCATAGCCATGTCAACAGAAAATGTTCCTATAGATAGATTTGTATTATCTTGTCGAGTAACAAATATCAATCTCATACCATTTTGATCTGTTTTTGTTGCATGAGTATATATATAATTAATCAGATTTAACAGTAAGTACTTCTACCCGACCTGGTTTCAAAACAGAACTATTTAAACTACCATTTAGTTACAACTTATGCTAATAATAAACCTGTTACCAAAAAAAATAAAAAATGCAAATATTTCTGTTTTGGAATTTTTGTTGTTAAAAAATTTTTAATTATTTTTTATTTATATTATTTATTATATTATTATTTTTTAATTATTAACTACCTTATACATTCTTATTATTAAGTGATCAAACAAAATAAGTCTTAGTTATGTTCGTCTCTTTTTCTTTCTTGTATCATGTTAATTATACAATTTCCACTTCCTAATTTTTTTCCTACTTTATTCTGTGTTGTCTTGATTTAGGCGAAATATTTTTAGGTTAAATAAAAGAGCAACTTAGTCGTACTTGTTCTATCTAAGTTGAACTTTGCCTTTTGAATTTCTGCTATCTACCACCTTTTTAAGTTTGAATCAAATTATATGTAACTGAGGATAAAAAACAATTGTTGTAATTATTATATCCACATGTGAGCAAAATTACACGCTCGTAAGAATTGTTAGCGCGCGAGTGTTATGACTTATTTCACTTTCTAATAACACTGTTACGGATTGTGGGTCCGCCTCTGTTCTATTATTATCTGGTACTAGGGTACGTCTAACCAAGTGCGTGGGGGGATCTAGTATTATGCTTAGAGTTGGAAATGTCTTGTCATCCCCATTTTTTATAAACACCGGACTTAAACAGGGAGATGATATGTCACCACTACTGTTTAACATTGCTCTGGAAAAGGCAGTGCGATTAGCCTGCATAGATATGCAAATGTTTACAGCAGATGGGCCCAAATTACTGCTTGCCTTTACGGACGACATTGATATAGTAGGGAAAAGCACCATAAAAGTAAAATAACAATTCATTAAAATACAAAAAGAAATTAAAAAAATGGGTCTTAATATCAATGAAGTAAAAACAAAGTACATGTGTGTCACCAATGATTTATCAAGTAAGATTTTATTTTACCAAAGTAAATGCTACAGTAGTTGATATCATAAGCATTATTTTTTATTAATTTTCAAAGATATTTCCAAACTCTCTGTACAATATAATGAAACGGTTATTGGACGACAAAATAAAATTACTTAATAAGATGAAAGTAAGGCATTGTTTGTAACGTGCCTTTTTTTTCCCTTCTACAGTTCCATTATAATTATATCTCTGATAATTTTATATTCCTCAAGTACTCGTAAATAGTGTCGCGTACCGTATTTTGTTGTAACTTAAATATATCATTCGTTGTAAATAGTGTTGCATACCTTATTGTGATAAGATTCAGTTGTTAATGGCTATCAACACGGACGAACGCGATTCTTAGTGTGGAACATAGACTTGCGAATATTCTTGGTTGACGTCAATTCCGTGTCATTTCTTGATATCCGGCTTGGGAAGTAGTCGTCGTCGTGTGGTGAGTGTCTTGGAAGTGGTGTGGTGAGAATTTTTGGGGCGGTGTAATATTAACAAGTGTGCAAAACCTCTACGGTTTTCCTTTTATATCTGGCTGTATTTGGGCCATCTTAATTGGATTTTGAAGGAAAACCATTTAATTTTTAACTTGACCATTCTATCTTACCTCCGTTGTTGATATTTTGGATTTTGGTGTCGAGTTAAAATGACCACATGCGGGATTTATTTGAGGAAAGCCATTGTTAATTAGCAGGTGCCGTTACATAACCAAACCGGCCACGGGAGTATTGGTTTAGTATCATCCAGATTGCACATTTTAATTATTAATGAAAAAAAATGCTTTTGTTAATTTGTTACTTCAATACTGTTTAACCGTTTTGCTTTTTACATTTTAAGTTTTGGTACGTAACCAATTAATGGTTACGTTGTTTTTATTCGTAATTATTTTGCTATTTTAGTATTAAATGTTTATGTATTTTTTTTATTTTAATGCCAAAAAAATAGGTTCCGATACATTTATTTTGTAATTAATAAGTTTGCTGCTAGCAGATTTAAAGTACCATTAACTAAGAAATAATTTTTATGTGTAAGTTTTTCATGGTGGTAAAATTAGTGTTTGTAAATTTTTTTATTTATAGTATCTATAAAAATTTTTTTTTTTGATGTTTCAAAAAAATTTTTGGTCAGTGTTAGTGTCCATTCATTTTAATTTAATAATGTTGATAAAATTATCGTGTTTATAAACGTTTTTAAATTATTATTTTTTTTGGTGAAAATCTATTTTTTTTATACTAAAAGGACGCATATCAAATCTTTAAATAGTGAACTTGTTAAAAAGGGAATGACAAAATATTGACAAAGATTAAATATTTGATACAAAGAACTTTTTAAATTGTTAAAAATGTAAAATAGTGTATATTTGTAAATTACAAGAAGAAAATGTAAGCAATATATTTTGTAAAATTTATTTTATGTACGGAAAAAATTTACCATAGCTGTTAATTTGACTATATTTGTTATAATTTTATTATTGAACTGTGTACTTTGATTAATTGTAGGAGTAAAGTATCTAATATATTTTAGCTATAATTTCATTTATTTAGTTCACCATAATCTCAGTTGTTTATCGTGTGGCTCTGCTAGTGCCTATAAGACCTAGGGGTTCCCGGCTTGAACCGTCTAAGTCGGTGGCGCGGCTCACTTTTATATATATTTTTTTCTTCTACCCTCTATGGCTGAGCTCGGGCATAATTTGCCAGTAGAGAGAGCGCTGGCAAAGTACTCTATAGAGAACGAACAAGACGTGGCATGTTTTTTAAAAACATTTTAATTCCTAACCAATTTTGATCCAGCGGTTTGCATCTAAAATATTGACTTGCTCCTGTATTGGCAGATAGTGGTTCCTATAAATGGCATCTGATTTTAAGGCTACCTAAACAAGTAATCTACCCATCAAAATCTAGTGGTTGGTTAAATTCGCATCTCAGCCGTTTACCAGGAAAGTGTAACTTTTGTACCACGTAATCAGGTTTTATGATTTTAACATTTTCTTCATTTAGCCTGAACATTGTTTTTTCTGTATTAATGCAAACAAGCGCTACTACTTTCAATTCTGTGTCAGAACACAATTCCTGAATGATACATACAAATTTGTAAACACGTTTTTTACCTGTGAATGCTAATCACTTTCTTTTAACCTATCTTCTGTACTATTTTTACATTGCGTTTCACAATCTACTGTTTTTTCCTGTCCTCCCGGTTATTTTTAAATGGATTATTTTTATTTAGCTCTTTTACCAGGAGTTGTACGCTGTCCAAAAGACTTTTCTTTTCAATAGGAAATCCTGCATCAGCCATATGAATAACCCACATAGTAAGCGTTGTTTCTTCTTCGGAAGCTAAAATAGATGCTGTCCCCATTTTACGTGTAAGGAAGCTTTTGCCACATATTTAATTTTAAAGGGTAGCTCTGGATACTCCATGATGCTTGGCTGCTGTAAAAATTGCTTGACCGTGGCAAACTAATTCTACAGCTGCTCTTATTTGGTCTTCGGTGTATGTATGTTGAATGTTCCAGTATATGACAGAGTGTCATATACTGAACCTTATGGGTTTAAATCGTTTAAAATTAACTTCCAACCCCACGAGAAAACTGCCAAGTTTATATGAATAAAATATGCAAATTTAACCGAATTCCAGTAGATGGCACATCTGCCAACTGCAAGTATTTATGGTTATTCTGAGTTTCAGTAGTTGGCATACGACAATAACCACCATTTTAAAGTTTTAAGCAAGTGTTGATGGGATGCAAAATATTACTTAATTACACTACAAACTATTAAAGGCATTCTCTTCGACTTCTAGATTCCATTCAGAAAAGGGCCATTCGGTTGATAAACAGCTCAACTTTCACAGATACCCTTCACCCTCTAGAACATAGAAAAAGAGTTGCAGACCAGTTATTGCTCTACAGATATTTCCATGGCAGATGCTCCAGAGAAATAAAAACTCTTGTACCACCATTGGCCACATTCGGCCGAAGAACTCGGCACGCTTATCAGTCTCACCCATTTACTCTTAAGATTGACACTACAAGGACCAATCTTTAACAAGAATCCTTCTTTTACAGGGCTGCTACGGAATGGAAGAAGCTTGCAAAATCAGTTTTTCCAGAGAACTATGACCTGCAACTTTTCAAAAAGCGGGTCCACAATCATTTCCCTTTTATAATCCTTTCCCCTTCTAATAGTCGCGGCCCACACGATAGGTCTACCCTTTTTGCGACTATTTTCAGTAAAAAAAAAATCTTACAGCAGCTTAAAGTTCAATTGTGTTTAAAATAAAACGTGATAATACATCTTAACAGCTTACCTTCTTGACAATTTTACTAAAAAAACTGACAAGTACATGCATTATTTCACAAAATAATTCGCCATATTGAAAATATTACCTTCTGTCGTTTTTACTCTGACTAACGAGTGTAGATGGCATTAGGTGTACCGACAAAAAAAATTCTAAAGCAGTGCATTTTGGATTTTAATTTTATTACCACATTATTAAAAATCAAATGCCCATTACTGGTGCATTTACCTGACTTTGAAGAAAGATTAAAATAAATTGTTTACTCTTTGCACTAAGTATTTAAAATTAATGAACCCAAGAATAATTATCGTATCAGTGGTGTCAACAGTAAAGATTTTTATGACAAAATATTAAAGGTAAATACAAGGAAGTTGTACGAAGGTGTTAAATAGATGCAAATATTAGTCCCAAAAGAGTTGCTGGTCAGGAGAGGAAGGACAAAACTGTGGTAGTATAAAGTTCTCTATGCACATGACCATTTTCAATGGGAAGTCCTACATATCCGGAACTGTACGGTGTAAAGACGCAAGCAGAACCCCTGGAGATTTTTATTGGCTCAGTAAAGGAAAGAGACTATGTCGTTGATTTGGCTTTTTATTTGCGTCTAGCAATTTAACAGATACAGCGCACCGAATACGGAAGAAATACTTGGTCGTATTTTTGTTTCATGCCCAGTGTCGAAAAATTCTTAGTAGAAATCAAGTTACAAGCGTTAATGTTGTGCTATTTTGACGCGTTTTTTTTTTCAAAACTGCTTTTTGAGGATGAGACTTCGCATATTACAGGCAAGCAAAACTTGTAGGAATATTACACGCTTCTAATGATTTATTTTACTCACTTTTAATATAACGTACTAATATATTACTTAACACGCCCAGTTCCACTACAGAACTATGTCAGAGCTAATACTTATCGTAGAATTTTTGGAATAAAATTTAAATAATCAATAAAATTACGAATCGTAAAGAACATCTTCAAGTAAATCATCCGTATAATAATAATAATATTTATTCATCATTGAAAATTCTACAACTGTAGTACATACATTTATAAAATTTTATCAGACTAGTCAGAACACACAAACAGTTTAAAACATATTTAAAATTTGATTATTGATAATACCAAATATAGATAAAAATATAAAATTGATCATATAAAATACTCCAGGAAATGGGTATTTTAAGAAATTATTGGGATAGTAGAAATTCCTCAACAGAGTAAAAAGCATTTTGTATGAGATGATTATATAGAGCTGATTTGAAGCTTCTCAAGCTAAATGTGTATCCAAATAGTTTGAGTGCATGGTTGTAGCAGATGATACCTTGATAACTCGCAGAGTCCTGTCCCAGAGTCAGACGGGAATAGGGTAACCGTAGTTCATTACCTCTTCTGGTATAGTAGTTGTGAATCAAATTATTTTTGGTATAGTGTGTTTCATTTTTTTTAATATTCATGGTGATTATGTAGATGTACAGGCTGGGTAAGGTCATTATGGCTAACTCAATGAATGTACTCTTACATGATTCTTTATAATGTAGTCCAGCTAGACATCTTATTACTTTTTTTTGTTGTTTAATAACTTTTATTGTATGGGCTGAGTTTCCCCAGAAAGGTAGGCCATAGGATAGAATGGATTGTACAAGTCCATAGTAGGTCAGCTTAAGAACATGTAGTGAAACTGTTCCACGTAATTGCTTTATTACAAAACACAGACAGCTCATTTTTGAGACAAGGTTTTCTATGTGTACCTCCCATGTTAATTTCTGATCTATAGTTAGGTCTAGATACTTGAACAGATTCACTTGCTCTATGGATTTGTGATTAACTTTTATTAGGGGACAGTAGTCATAAGAAATGTTTTTTTGTTGGAAAACCATGAAGACTGTTTTACTGATGTTAATAACTAAACCACTATTTTTACACCATCTGGCGAATTCATCTGCAGCTGAATTTATATAACGAATGATTAATGTTGGCGAATGCTCCAAAATGTTCTCGGAGCTTTGATTTGTGTATTATTTGAAAATTTGGGGAATGCTCTATGGCAATAAATAATAACGTGTATCGGCTCATGAAATTAGTTGGTTATTTGATGAATACTAGTTGAGAAAGAATTAGTTGGATATAATGAGTTAAAAATAAAAAAAAAATAGTTGGTGGAAAATAGAAAGTCAGTTGGAATTATTTAAAAAAAAACATCTGTTATTTTTGAGTGTGTACTACTTACCATCGGTGTAACAAAAGGCACAAATCAAAACTGACAACGATGTAATATCCTGATATTAAATATTTCTGATAAATTTGATAACTACCCAAATATGACTAACGAAATATACGTCGTAATAATGGTCGATTCGGTCCATAACAACCAAAAGGAATCTTCGACTAGAACCAGAAATGACATACACTTATTCACGCACCAAGAATATTTAACGCTAATTTCATCGGAACGCTGAACTAGGTAATCCAAGTTATATTCCATGAAATTGCCGCGGGATTCTATGATTATTACATTCAATATTTATTAGTTTAAAGTAGAGTTGTTTGCATATTCTGGAATTAGTGTTCTGTGCAGTTTGGGAAACGTGGCTGTACGCATTTTCCTACATTAAAAACCAAAATTTAACTTTGGTGTTTTACTGCAAACCGTGAAGATCCCAAAATAAACGTCACAAAGATGTTTGGTAAGTTTGCTGATCCGTTACCACTTAAATTAACATTTGAGTTGAAATAAATTTTTAATCAGTATTTGAAGAAAAAAAACTATTGTTACCTATTTTGCCAACGATTCAAATTTCATTAAATTCATCCTATGGGTTCTGTAACAATGAATTCTTGGTTGAATTTTTTTTTATTTTAACGATGTTGTTCGTTCATGTTGTGACGCATATAAGACTTTCTTAATGGAAATTATTATTTGCCTTAAAACTTCTCAGGCCAAAAAGATCTTTAAATAGAATTTATTTTTTTAACATTTGATTTAATAAAATCATATATTCTGCTCCCAAGCACTAACTATACGCGAAAACTGCATTAAAATCCGACAGAAAGATAGACAGATAAACAAAAATTTAAAAAAAATGTTTGTTTATGTGTTGGTAACGTGTGAATAATTATGTAAGTTTTAAAAATGGATTTATTTTAATATCAAAAACAGACTAGATTATATATAAATGTTTTTTAAAAATTTTTAAGTTTAATCTAGAAAAGAACGTTTTAAACATTTTTTATTTTTTATTAATTATGATAATAATACATCGTGGCAAGTACAAGCTACTTCGATTTTATCAGTAAATTCATTGTTTTAATGCTTTAAAGATACATTTAATATAACTCGAAACGTTGGTAAAAAGAAACTTAGTTTTGATCCCCACTTATCAAAATCCCAACTAACCTCTTAAGTTAGAAGAAAGACAGTTGACACAATCGGTGGCAAACCCAATAGAATGATAATCATTGAATGTCAAGTGTTGAAAATTCGTAATTTCAACACTAGAATTTCTCTCCAAGAAATTCCTTAATTTCAACCCCCTTAATACGGCACAGACACGCCAAAAAACTATTATCCGTTTTGCACGTGCTAGCAAACAGCTATAAAAGCCGTGCGCAAAAGACCGTTATAATCGTGGACCAACCGCGCTTGACCCTTCCGCTCTCGTTTGCCTTCCGACCGCCGAGCGATTAGCACCTCTGGTTTCCGACCCACCGCGAAGAATACCGCGCTGGGAACCACGTGTTGAAATGTAGCACAGTATATTATTTTTTTTACTCAGATTTTTATAACCGCGTTTAAACAATAACAAGTGAATCTGATTATGGGTTTCATTCAATTAAGGCGACAACCAATAAAAGAAATCTGATGCTACACAAGTCCTTAAATTGTAATAAATCATGTTTCAATAGAGATTGCAAGAGAGATGGCAATTGTATGATGTTTTATTTTATTAAAAACAAATCCACGTCTAATAATCAAGTTTACCACGGCGATAACCCAATGAAAACACTCGGCAACTTATAGCAGGTAGAAACAATTGAATCAGCGACCTTCAGCTATCGAAGTACTTCAATAACTCATCAAAGCGGACGGCAACATCTCCAGGAGGCTGACGGCACTATGTCCGTAAGCCATTTCTTCTTTTCGTTGCTCGCCCCGGCGTCGACATCAAGATAACTTCTTGTTTATATAAAAATCTTAATTTGTGTCATATATAGCAATGAATATCATCTAGTTTGGTTAAATAATAAATAACATTTATTATTTTTGAGAAATAAAATATATTTGTTTTGCTTCTGCCTAATATTTCAACATAAATTGGGCGCCAGGATCATGTTCACTCTTTTCTATTTCCCAGTATCCTAAAATTAACAAAAAAAAGGAACAGTAAGAATAAAACAGCGAACCTTAATTAGTGTCATGATATCGATAATGTATACAAAATTCTTCTTGATTACATAACAAGTTATTTTATTAACTTTAAGCTACTTGTATTGTAAGAGGCAAATACGATAATAATTTTAAAACAACTAATTTGCTGCTGTCTGTTTACGATCGTATTTTTTCAATTTTTATTTTCAAATTTTATTTATTTCCATATAAAAGTACAATTCATTGTTATAATAATAATTGTAGTAATATAATTATAAGACACCTAACTAAGCATTTAACCTAGACATTTTTGCCTGTTTTGTTACTACTCAATTAGGTTATCTTTACTCCGTACCTTTAATCTTTAATAGATAATATTAAATACGTAGGTATAAAAAAATATGAATTAACCAAGTTACAATGAAAACAAGGTTAAGAGACAAAGAAACTTGGACAATTAATAAAACTAAAAATAAAAAGAGGACCATGCATTACGCAAGGAATAGCAGACAGAAATGACGATGAACAAGAAGCTTGCAGGTTATTATGCCATTACATCAAAAATTTTATTTTATTTAGTTGTTAAATATTTTTTAATCTCAATTTGGAATATTTAAAAAAAATTTATCTGTCTAAGGTGTAACGGGATTGTATTTAAAAATTTTGGACCAAAGAAAGATAAAATAATATTTGACTGACCGATTTTTTAAAAAATTATAGAGAAATCTCCATATTAGTAACTGATTAGTTAAACGGGTGTTTTTGTTGTTAAATTTTTCAGCATCTTTGTGTATTCTTATTATACATTGATAAGCAAAAAGTAGTTTAATGTTTAGTACCTTCGATTCATCATACATTTTTGTTCGTCAAAAATAGCCTTCTTTTAGGATTATTTTTAAAATACAGTTTTGTGTTTTCTCTAAAATTTTAATAGTGATGTTAAATGCTCCACCCCAGGCCACTATACATTATCTCAATAAAGATTTCACTAGGAAATTATAAAGTATTAGTAAATTTTCCTTTGAAAGGATTTCCCTAAAAATATAGAATTTATGCATTAGAGCTCTCAGTCTATTGTTAACTTGGACAATGTGATGTGACCAACTTATATGTTGGTCACCTAAATATTTTATTTGGGAAACTTTATGTATTAAGGGGCGGTTACAATCGATTTTTTGACAGTCCTAAGTGTGCAGTTTTATTTCAAAGTTATCAGGTTGTTTTACAATATTTGAACTAAATGTAAAACATTTTGATTTCAATACAAGGCTGCTCCAAAGCTGCTTCTGCGGTGAGTTTAACCTCCTGCCATTCTTTTCCAGTAAAAATAATTACAGTGTCATCCACATAGCATATGATTTTACCAGTAAAGTTATCAATGTGTGTAATGGTAATCATGTAAATAAAAAAAAGAATTGGACCAAGCACTGTCTCTTGTGAAACACCCACCTTAACTATGGAGTTAGAGCTTCCGTCTTTACCGATTTTTACACGCTGGGTACTGTTTGATAAATAATTCGTTAGGAGTTCCAGTACTACACCCCTTAAGCTTTATGTCTTTTCCACTAAATCAATTACTGCATTTTCATCGCTTGAGTTTTGTATAAAGCCGTACTGACATTCTGCATTGTTAATATTAAAAAAATCAATTAATCTGGTATTTACCACATTTTCAAAAATGTTGGCCAAGTTATTGATTACTGGAATCGGCCTCTAATTGGTTAGTTATCCAGGATCGCCGGATTTACAAACAGGGGTGACAACTGATTCCTTCCATTGACTTAGAACTTGTCCTGATTGGAATCAGAGATTAATGATATACGTTAATGGATGAGTAATATATACATGTGTGTTTTTTATTGTAGTTACTGTTAAATTATTTGGGCCAGGTGCAGAGTTATAAAGAACCAAACAAGGTCAAAGTTATCAGGAAAAATTCGTAGCAATATTTTTAAATTTTTCACGAAGCACGATAGTATCTTATTTGTGTTTGTTTATCTATACTTTAAACCAAAAAAGAACAGTGTTGGATCATATGGAAGAGAAAAATGGTTGCTTATTAGTAATAGTTTGGTTTATGACTTTGGATGTTTTAAAGTAAAAATTTACGGTAATATTGTCAAAAACAACGAGTTTGGAAAAAACAACGTTTTGATAAGAAGAATAACATTAAACAGAAAGAGTATTTCTCCAAAACGGAATTTAGGAGTAAATAATGTGCAATCCGTTTTCCTAGCATCGTAAACAAAACTTTAATGCAGTTAATATCGACTGTAGAATCATCTCTTAGCGTATTTACATTTTACATGTCTCATAAGGACGAGCTCGAGAGCTCGATGGTTTTTGGAATATCGCCAGCCCTGCGGCCGAGACTTCATTATTTCGACAATAACTATTCAATTATTAGACGTTTGTGGGTGTCGAGCAATTACGTTTCTGCAGCGTTTTCATTCCGGTCTGTTGTCAGCGAAAAATAAAAACGGGATAATCTAACCAGAATGCAAAAGCACGAGACACAATTTATGCGATTTAATCATGGGAAATGGCGGAAAAATAAAAAGAAAGTCTTGATTTATCGCCGGATATAACCTAAGGACCTAATCATCCTTAGTGGGGTTTAAACTTGACCTCGTTTTAATATAAACGTAATGAAACAAATCAGTTTTTTAAAAAAACCTTACGCAGCCATTCTTTTTACGAGGCGGTACTTTAATCTTTTTAATTATATTAATAAACAAATTTAATATTTTGGAGGCTGCTGCTGTCTGCAAAAAAACTATCTGCTAAAGTTTGTCATGTTACGAAATATTATAAAGAGTAAGCGAAACAAATATTTTTTTTACCTCCAATGTGCGTGTGTTCGTAATTCTTTTTTTTTCTAAACAGCTTGACCGATTTTAATATTTTTAAAGTAAACCTTTTACTACGAAGATTGGATTGGGGTAATTTTAAAGCATCCTGTAACGTCAGCGTCACCGACAGATGTGTATTTTCGTTGTAGAACGTTACAGCGGCTGTCAGCAATGAAAAAAATAATCTTAAAATAAAAAAGGGCTGCCGACAGAATTAAAACTTAAAACTATGATATAACTGTGAGCATTTGTTTAATAAATTTTCATCCGGTGTCTTTTTAATTTTTTTTTATTTGCCAAAACTTGCCTACACAATTTTTCGCAAATCACTCGCGAAACTCCTTCGATAAAAGAAGGGTTAGCTTGACGTCCTAAAAATATTTATACAATTTTTCGCGAAAAAAATGTACACTGTCTCTTTGACAAATAAAATATAGAAATACAATAACAATAAATATCTACAGAATAGTTCAATGTTACTTTTATTTTAAATCAACGACCTCTTGAAAACCACCACGAACCCCATTTACAGTTTCGCAGACGATAGCACACTTGTCTCAACTTTCACATCCTATCGATCACTTTCGGTGAATGATACAAATAGACTCAGGCAGGAACAGGTTGATTCCATCAATAGAGATCTTAAAGCAATCGTCGAGTGGGGAACCAACAATCTTGTTCAGTTCAACGTCCAAAAAACACAAAGTGCCACGTTTTCCAAGAAAGTGAATTCCTCAAATCATCCCATCACAATGTCCCTTTATCTCGATTTTGGGAGTCACGGTGTCCAATAATATGTCTTGGCATGACCATGTTGCTAACATCGCAAAGTCGGCAAGCCAGAGGCTAGGTTTTCTATGGAAAGCCAGAAAGTTTTTTACTCCTGATCAACTGTTGATGACGTACAAGGCTCAAATCCGACCTCTACTGGAGTATTGCATTTGGGATTCAGCACCAAGGCATTCTTTTCGTCTTCTAGATTCCATTCAGAAAAGAGCCATTCGCTTGATAAACAGCTCAACTCTTACAAATACTCTTCACCCTCTAGAACATAGAAAAAGAGTTGCAGACCAGTCATTGCTCTACAGATATTTCCATGGCAGATGCTCCAGAGAAATAAAAACTCTTGTACCACCATTGGGCACATTCGGCCGAAGAACTCGGCACGCTGATCAGTCTCACCCATTTACCCTCAAGATTGACACTACAAGGACCAATTTTTATCAAGAATCCTTCTTTTACATCCTTCTTTTTAAAAAGCGTGTCCACAATCATTTCCTTTCTATAATCCCTTCCCTTTCTAATAGTAGCAGTGCGGGCCGCCCACACGATAGGTCTAACCTTTTTGCGACTATTTTCATAAAAAAAATTAATATTATGTTGACCAATGTCACATTCTACGTTAAAAATACCCCTGTCGCTGACGTCAGCGTCTTAATTATTAAATGACATCTTATTAATAAATTTTTAGCCTTTAGGGAGTAGGCGACATCTATTATTGATCGTATGAACTTTTTGAGGTGTGAACAACAAACTAACCACCATTTTTTTACATGAGTGAAAAGTGAACTTCTATATTACTAGAGGACACGGCAGACGTTGTCCTGCCCGAACTTTTTTAATTTATTTTAATAGCCAGCGGCTAGACCGATTTTGATGAAATTTTTAGCCAATCTTAAGATTAGCCCAGCGAATGATCGTGTGAAGTTTGGTAGCAAGCCCGCATTTTTAATTTGAAAGTAAATCTAACTTATTTAATTAATTTCTTAAATATAACAATCATGATAATTATTATAATTTATTGTTTTGTGATTTTTTTTATACTAAAAAATTGGATTTTCAAACTTGACCAGTTACTGTTGGTTTTAGGTTAGGACGTTGGGCTGGGTGAGGCTAATTTTTTTACTTTAACTGCCTTAATTAATACCGACTATTATTAGCCTAACCTATCCTAACGTCCTAATCTAACACCAACAGTACCTGGTGAAGAACTTTAAAAATACAGGGATGTATTAGAAAAAACCCAAAAACTGAAAATGCCACCCGCCAGAATAATCTAAAGATTGGCTGACAATTTCATCAAGCCGTTATATTTTAATTTGTGTCATTCTTGCGCAGGGCTATTTAAATCTATTCTGTATCGTTCTAATTTAAGCATAAAAAAAACCATAAATCATAAAAATAATAATTATCATTATTGCTAAATTTGGCGAAGTTAAATTCACGTTTCGGGGTTAAAAATGCGGGGTTAAAACTGCGGGGTTGCTATCAAACTTCACACAATCATTTGTCGTGCTAATCTAAAGCTTGGCCAAAAATTTCTTTAAAATCGGTCCAGACGTTGGCTACAGAGAAAAAATTAAAATAGCAGGGACGCATCATAAAAGACCCATAACTTCTACTAAACCAATCTTTAACCCGACCAGAGTGAACTTTGACTGGACTATTACAATTTTACAAATCGATTAATTGAGTCAATGTTTTTGAATTTTACCTAATAGTTTTGTTACTTTTGCGCTACGCGCACATATTTTCAAGGTAAGAAAATCCACAAGCTCTATAAAAAAAGTAGGATACCAAAAATGTGTAAAGTAAGTCATGTTTTTAACGTAGACCTTTGCTGGTCCAAGGGGTAAGGAAATCGACGAGTCAGAGGCGTGCGGTAACAATAATTATCAAATAAGTTTAATACGAAAAAAATGTTACATATTATGTATTCCTATTATTTATGTTACCAAATAGCATATAGGACAAAACAAATTTGAACAATTTTATATCTTGCTTATTACCTCTGACAAGATTTAAAAAAAAAATATTACACGTTTATAGTTTGAAATTAGGTACATTCAAATGTATAATTTATTTATTGTATACCCCTGTTATAAACTGTAATAGTCTTTTGAGATGAAAGTAATAGTAATTAATAGTTAAACATAATTGAATACTTCTCTCTATTAAATATATAAAATATGAGCAGATAAAAGTTACCATTATTCCAATTTGGGTCTCTATGTCATCTTTAGATTCATTAGTAGTATCTTTGCCTAGATCCACATCTACGGCTTCGATGGTAATTTCAATGCAATTATCAAGATTCCACATATTTTGCTCTTCTTTCACTACATTTTATTCATGACTGTGAGGTTACATTGTTGACGGCACTACTAAGCAGATTTTTTACGTCATTTAATTTGAAAGTAACATTGTTTCTTGCTACTTCATGTTATATTTAAGCCCATATAAGTTCTATTGGGTTTAACTTACAGTGGTAGGGTGGTAATCGAAGTACAGTTACGTCTCGTTCTCGCGCCATTTTATCTACTACATATTTCATATATTTATCTTTATGACATTGTGCTAAGTTTAGTATTTTGATTTTCAAAATTGGTTCATTGAATTTAATATTTTTCTCAGCAAGCCAATTTGCAATATGGGCTTTTCTCCATTGGGTGGTTGGTAAGTATTCTACACGCCGGTTGTGGTATGGAGCGTTATCCATAACAATAACAGATCCTGGTTCGATTTTTTAGAGAATATCTGAAAACCATCTACAAAAGCTTGATGATTGCTCTTTACATTTAAATCCTGCCGAATTTTTGTCATGGTATGTCCTTCATTTAACCAGGTTTTTTCTGTATAATAAAATTTTTTATCGTCTCTTCGAAAATCTTCTAATTTTTTAAGATACTTTTTGCAATCTGCGCCATAAAATGATTTTTTTTCAATAATGGGACTATTCCTCTTTTTTTTTAAATACCTAAAGTTTATCTCAGGCAAAGTACGTAATAAAACACGTCTTGATATTTTTGGAAGATTTTCCTTAGATTTAAGAAAGAAAACAATTTTCTTTACACTTGGTAATTCCTTTTTAATAAAAAATTTATGTACTGTACGACGAATAATCTGTTTGGTTGTATAATCCAATTTAATTTTTTTTTTTTTTCTCTAGTCTCAGCCTTCGAAGTATTAATATCGTTTGTTTCATCCCTTGTTTTAATTATTTTATACACACTAGCTTTGGAAACTTTTTTCAAAATACTACATACTGTAACTACCTCACAAACAGAGAAAGATATAACTACAGCCATGCCGGTACCTTTAAGTTGAATCTTACACGCTAACAACGTTTCATTTTGTATCGAACCATTTATCGCTTAGAATAAATTTGAACATTTTAAAAATAAATCAGTCAAATTAACGAAAATATTTCAACAAAATAAAACCTGTTCGGGAAGTAAATAATAAACAATTAAATTAGTTATACAAAAAAAATATATAAAGATAGCGATTTTCTCAATTTTTATTAAACTACCTAAACGTATAGTCTTTGGAGAGAGTAAAAGAAAAAGGTTTTTGTAAATTTGTAAATGATTATACAGTATTTGTTATAACCCACTTAGTTTTTTATTAACTAATACTGAATCTTTCTCTTTATGTCGGTATTCAAAAATTCAACAACTTAAAAAAAAACTTTTTGGTACAGGGTAAACGTCTAATTTGATTGGCCTATAAAATCGCTCTGCAAAATCAGTCACTTTTCACAATTTTGGAATTTAACTATACAAATAATATTAAATTTTAAATGGTATCATTTTAACACCCAAAGATTTAAATCGCACACAACACCTCCTACATATTAAAGCAATTTGTTGGATGGCAAATAATAGCCGTTTTGAGAGCCAAACAATTTATTTGAAGTCAAAATTAGTTACCGTTATTTTGGGTTTTGTTTCCCACCTAACCTGACGCATCTATTTAAATTGGAAATAATGGTAACGCCATTTTATTTACTAAAATGTATCAGAAATCGTAACCGCTAAAACCTCAAATAGTTTATGTGGTTCGAATACGAATTACGGTAATTTGCAAGCTAGGTAATACACATAAAATTAATTTCTGAATTAGACGTATTTGAAACCAACGCTGTTTATGCTATTAATAGTTTTGCTAGTTGCGTTAAAAGTAGCTTTTATTATTTACATATCATTACGTTGGTTTTTAATTATTTTTTTGTTTAAATTTATTAATTGGTGTTAAAAAAGTAATTATTGCCATTAAAAGCAATCAGTAAATTTAAATTTTTCTGGAAATGTATGGGAATATTACAAGCCTGTTTCCCAATTAATTTAGTTTGTGGTAAAAATATTATAACATGTATACATAAAATTAATTTTTTAATTTACAGTAATAAAAATCAACGTTGTTTATGCTATTTAAAATTTCGTCAAGTTATTATTGGCATTTAAAGAAACCAGTTAATTAAAAACTTCTTTGGGAATGTCTAAGAATCTTACAAGATATTTAACATGGCTTGCTTTCCAAGATATTTGGTTTAGGAGGTTTTTTTTTTACGAAAATAGTCGCAAAAAGGGTAGACTTATCGTGTGGGCCGCGAAAGGGGAAGGGATTATAGAAAGGACATGATTGTGGACACGCTTTTTAAAAAGTTGCAGGTCATAGTTCTCTGGAAAAACTGATTTTGGAAGCTTGTTTTATTCCGTAGCAGCCCTATAAAAGAAAGATTTTTGCTGAAGATTGGTCCTAGTTTATATATACATATCTATCTACTTAAGGGTAAAAATAATGTACCTAATACACATAAAATGTACGTGAAGAATTAAAGAAAATAGAAAATTATAATTAAAGAAGACATTTAATAAAACCAACCAAACTTAAAATTTGTAATACCAATAGCACAATAGCTCTTACACAAAAAAGTTATCAAGAAAAACTTTCTTTACTAAAACTGTCAAAATTGTAAAAAGATTTTTTATTTGTTTAATTATTAGTAACTCGAATTATTTTTGTTTTAACAATGATTTTGACAAACAGAATAAGTCCAGGCCCAGACGGTATTCCAAATAAACTTCTTAACAGCCATAATTCGCAAAATTCTTTAACATAAAAAAATTTACGGACGAATGGCGCCTAGGTACCACAATCTGACTGTTTAAAAAAAAATACAAAAAAATACTCGCAAACTACCAAGGAGTAAACCTTTTACGTACAACCTTAAAGCTAGATGAACAAGGATTCAGATCAGGAAGATCTTGTACTGTTGCGATATTTGTCCTGCGACAAAGAACTGAAATATCCATCGAGTATAACAAACTAGCCTTCGTGTGTTTTATAGACCTGGAAAAGGCGTTTGACAGAATACAACTAGAAGACGTGGTACACCCTCTATACAACAGGCAAATCCCATATAACATCATAAAAACCATCGATAATATTTACCAGAAAAGCAAAATAAAAGCCAAAATTAATCGCACAGCTACCGAAGAAATTTCTGTAAATGGTGGTATTCGACAAAGCGAAGAGGAAAGAGATGTATGGATCAGGTCTTTTCATTACGAGGTATAGTCGAAAACTTCTTGGCTAGAAGTTAAAAGGTCTATTGCGCTTTTATAGACTTGGAAAAGGCCTATGACAGAGTGGTGAGGAGTGAACTGTGGTCGACATCGTCTGTGTATGAGGTGAGTGGTAGTTTAATACGAGCACTGAAATCACTTTACGAGGATTCCTGCTTGTGTCAGGATAAACGGAGCTTGCACGGACTGGCTTCGCCATGGCTGTTTGATGATCAAGTCATATTAGCGTCATCTGAAGAGGAGTTGCAGGCGATGGTTAATGTCATGCATAATGCCCTGAATATCACAGGGACGAAAATAAATGTAAGCAAAAAGAAAGTAATTGTTTTTGAAAGAGAAGAAAGCATGACAAACTGTGACGTTCTGGTTAAGAGAGAAAGAGTGGAACAATTAAATGAAGAATTTGTGTACTTGGGTTCAAAGTTCACAAGAGATGAAAAGTATGACAGTGACATTAAGCGAAGGGTGTTTGCAGGAAAACAAATGAATGAAGCACTGCATAGCTTTATGAACAGCCAGATAGTGTTAAAATAGAACGCCTGGCTGTGCATAGAGGTGTGTTGGTTTCTACACTTATGTATGGTAGTGAATGTTGGGAAACATGAAAATAGGATTAATGCTGCGGAGATGAGTAGTCTGAGAAGTATAGCTGGAGTGACTCGGTTGGATAAAGTAAAGAATAATAAGATAAGAGAACGCTGTGGTGTAAAAGAAGATGTGGTTACAAAGATAGATAACGGGAATGCTTAGATGGGTTGGACACGTAAAAAGGATGAAAGAACAAAGATTGACGAAACAAATTTATAATGCAAGTGTGAATGGACAAGTCGGTAGAGGTCGACCTCGGCGAACATATCTCGATCAGATCAACATTGTTTTGAAAAAAGGCCAGGTCAAGAGTACCAAAAACCGACGAGCATGTATGAGAGCACTGATGAAAGTAGAGGAAGCGAAAGATGTGTGTAAGAACCATAGCAATTGAAGGGAGGTGGTCTCTCCCTACCCCTATGGCAAATAGGCGTGACTGTATATGTATGTGTAAATGGAGCTTAATAAACAGTGCTACTTCCGAGCGAAGTTGTTTAAAATGTAAACTGCTGTAGTATATTATAAACGTTAATAAAGTTATGTATATTATACAATGAAATATTATTTACAGAATGGCTTTAAAACATATACTCTAGGTTTCATAACGAGTTTTTAGACGACAATAAAATAACAAAAAGAAGAGGAAAATGCCTTAGAATTGTGTCAGAATTTCATTTAAAAATTCCTTCTATGTAAACGAACCCTGTGTCTAAAAGTCAGTTAAGAATTCCCCTTGTGTAAATGGAGCTTAACGAACAGTGCCTTATCCGCGACGAAGCGCGCGCTGGATCAGAAAACAGTCGGAATAATGTATTAAAATAGGGAACACGACTAAATCTCGAGCGAAGTTGTTCAAAATGTAAACTGGTATAGTAAATTATAAACGTAAATAAAGTTATGTATATTATACAATATCAAATTATTTACAAAATGGCTTCAAAACATGTACCTACTTAAGGTTTCATAACGAGTTTTTAGACGACAATAAAATAACTAAAAGAAGGGGAAAATGCCTTGAAATTAAACCGTGTATTTGGATGCAACAAGATTCAGAGTTTTTAAATATTAGTGCAGCTCATGGTATCATGTAAGATAGAATTTATTATAAAGAGGCAATTTAAATTATTATCACTAGTTGTAAAGCAAATATTAACATAATAATTGTCCCATTAGTGGTGGAAGGGAACGAATACCTAAGAAGACAAACTGACACCAGTGATATCGAAAGATGGTGCAGAGCTCGACGAAGATACTGGAACGCTCACGTCAGCAGGATGAATGAAGACAGATTACAACGAATCTTCAAGGACAACATACCAACAGAAAGAAGTCCCCTGGGCAGACCATCAAAAAGTTGCAGAGACAGCTGGCAGTCTAACTCACAGGAAAAAATCAGTGAACTAAAGGCGGTACGCTTTCTACAAGTGGAAGAAGAAGAAGAAATTTTTTTTTTAAAACCTTATGAAATTTTTAATGCAATTTATTTTTGTTTGGAAACCTCCTAAAAAACCGCGCATTGCGTGACATATGCACTTAGATGCCAGCTCCTATACAGCACACATTAAACGATTGATGATTTAATAGAATTAATTGAGTGATTGGTGTTATCACACTGTGACTTGCAAAATATATTGTTTTCCCTGCTATTGCCCTGCATTTTAGTATATTTCGACAACTAAAGCAGTTCCTTCTAGTCTAAGATACGGTATAAGAAATATATTTACCCTCATCTGTTATTTAATGATAATTAAGACAATATGCTAGATAATGTATAACTTGATTCATCGCAAATAGGTTGCCTAGCTAAATCAAGTGCCGATGATGATAAGCAAAAAAATGTTAGATTAAATTTTTTTGATTTTTTGATCAACTTCTCCGATTAATTAGTCATGAAAGTTGAGCATTTGCTGAGAAAATATACCCTGAGGAATTGAAAAAATAAAAGTTGCTTACTTCTCCATATGCGCAACTATGGAATTGCATGTATAAACAGGTACGTAAGCGTTATTAATATACCCTTATACGTTATTTAATCCAATTACATATCAAATATTCTGTTTCCAATCCATTGTATTGAGAGTTTGTAAATCAATGGTTGCCTAGATTAAAGATACTAAATTTTTTGACTAGCGTTGAGAGTGAACATCCATTGAACATCGCCAAATAGGTCTTTAAGGAGGCAAGTTTGCATCTAATTGTTTTATCCTACCGATCTTTGATTTTTTTGTGTAAAATACTTTGGTTAACCTACCAAATTTAATTTTGGGAAGCATGTACTAAGCGTGAGAAAGTGCTTGGAGTCCTTTCAAATTACAGCTAGAGAAAAGACCAAATACAATGGTCACCTATTACCGTTTTTTTTTCAAACAAATTAACAATTAAAATTAACTTGTTTTGTTATAGATGTACATCGTTTAGTTGCTTCCAGCTTAATATGCAAGATAGAATCCAAAACTTTACAGAAACCTTCTCGCATTAATACCACAGTAAAGCAGAGACAAGTAATTTGCGTCGAGTACACTTTCTTGGCACTCGTCCTTGATACGATCCTTTCCTTTGCCAAATCACCTCAACTATAACCATCTATTTGGATCTCGAATCCACTGTATCACTGTTAGAGATGATTTCCTTCAAATTACATGCTTGCTTTAATCTCATTAACAAAGCATGTCGTAATGTCTCTTCATAAGCCTTTGCTTATTTCAATGAAACAACAAATTCGTGTGACCCAGCAGCGCACAAATCAAGTTTGACTTTGGGGATAAACGACGCTATTAAAGCTTTGCAATAAGGTATAAGTTTCACAATACGCAACAATATATATCATGGCATACATCTTAAACCTTAACAATGTATATCCAATAAGTCATTACAAAAAGGACTGCAGTTTATTGCTACAAAAAATTATGGCAGCATTTAAAATTATTTTCGCCAAAAGATCCAATGACCTGTTTTAATGCAAAAATTATTGATTTATATTGGCTTGTCTGAATTAGCAAAAAATTTATCTTCAGCTTGATCAAAATATCTTTTACAAATAGTTCTTGAAACTTTTTTGTCGCTATTTCTTTAACAGTCCTTGCATTCTTAAAAAGTATTTAATACTCTTTTCACAGAATAAATATTCGAAAAAGGACCTAATAATGTTTATGTTTGCTAGTACATGATAATTATCTTAATCCAGCAAAAACTTTATCTTTATCAAACTTTTTTATAAATATTTCCCTTAATTTTTTTACCACCATTTCTTTATTAATTATTTTATTTTTTAAATTATGTTTTATTAGTAAAGTTTTTATGAATAAGGGCTGTAGGAATAAGGGCTGTAGGAATAAGGGCTTTGGAAATGAGGGCCAAAGGATCTTATGGCTCGTATAAATGCAAAAGTTATTGATTTTTGTGTGCTAGTACATGACATTTTGTTACAAAAACAGTTAGATTAAGCTTACCCAAGTGACGGAATTATTTTCTTATTTTGTAACCGTTTGAAGTTTGTAGAATAATTATTTCTCTAGAGGGGTTGATCCGATTCTGCGTTAGGGGTTCTCATTAGTATCTGCACAACCCGTATACCTACGTGTACAACCCCGTGAGGCGTAAATCTTTTCAAGTGGCTACGAATACGCTACCGAGTCGCTGGTAAAAATTTTTTGAAATTGTTTTTCGCGAGAGAAATGCCAGCATACCCCGCCGGTTGGCTGGATTTGTTACCTACGGAGTTGTTAATGTGCGAAATAGTTGTAGAGGTAGGCGGAAATTAGGCAACGAATAAATATCACATTTTGTTTTTTCTTTTAATTTGTAATTCTGTTGGGTAACCAAAAAGTAACCTGTAGAATTTTAAAATAAAAAATGTTTTTTTAAAATCATCCAGTAAAAAATATCTTAAGTATGTGTAATGACAAGCTAAACTACTTAATTTCAACTGCTGCTATTATAAATAATTTTTTATACAGTAACTGAAGAAGTCTTAGCACAAAGTTTGATTGTTAAACTTAACGCTTAAATAAATAATTTCTTTTTCTCGAGACCATGCAATGTTTTCTTTTAAAATTTAAAAAGATTTTAGCCTATTCTTATATACCTTACAATATTTTTTAAACTTGTTTGGCAGAATACTTTAAATGGTGGTAAAACAAGGCTTTCAACATGAGATCCACTACGTTATATTTTGCAACCAGCATAGAAATATGAACAAGCAAACATAAATATACAGAAGCGATAAAATAAAATAACCTATACATAAGCTGTGTGACGCCACTGGAAATGTATAAAAGGCTGCAAATAAGTTACTGGAACATAGGAGATCTCACCGAACTCCTGCAAACATTCGAGTGGCATATAAGAATGTTGAGTCAAGCAGACGGGCATAGTGAATGGTGTGGAAAAGGGAATTATAAAAAATTTGGAAAAAAGTTTTTACTTAGCCACTATTTCTGTTGGAATACTAGGCCGAAAAGACCTTTAATGGCAATCGTGTGATTTGCAGTCAGATTTTTTTCACCAGCAAAAAAACCGAAATAGGATTGGTTTTTTTTGTTACTTCCAAAAGCACGTTACCTCAACTTTCAAAATCTGGGCTTTGGCTTAATGCTGGAAATCACTTATTAACTTAAAATTTATGAAATATGTCTGGTAATTTACTTACTTAGTTGCTTCGTTTGTCAACAGTAAATATTAATGTTAATTAATTTCTGAAACTATGTCCACCACACTAACGGCAGCAATGAACTACCTCCTGAATCTCTTTCACCTAGATATTTTCTTTAAAAGATTTCTGTCTCTGAAAAGGCAAATAAAAGCGTAGCAACTTACAAATCACTACGCGACACTGAGGGAATAAAATCAGTAATTCACAACTAAATGCGTAATGTAAACATATGGCTTAAAACCGCCAGATAAAGTTGGAGCTGATATTTTCAACAGGAAACCGATGACTTATACATTATTAAGTCTTGGTTTTTGTGCTACTATCTTTCGGGTTGTGTAAAAGAGAGCTAAAAAGCAGACCTTTAGTATCAGTTTGGACAGCTAAGTTGCTCCTAAAGCACTGAGATTTAACAATAAAAACTCCAAATTCTTATGGAACTACACTGAGTGCCTTCATACAAACAACACATTGACTTTGTTGTAAGTGCCTGGGGACCAGTGGGTGGAGGGCAACTACTCGTAAAAGGCCAACATCCTCGCAAGAAAGAAAGCCAAATCTGCATTCACAAGACTAGAATTAGTCTTTAAAGTCACCACAAGTACTTTTAAAACCATTATTTTGGACTGGGCGAAGAAAAAAAGACTTATGAACTGGTCGGATCTACTAGGGTTGACACATTCTAAAATGGTTTTGGCTAAACCTTTACAAAATATAACAAAACAGATCCTGAAATGGAATAGAAACAACCTGCGAATTCTGACGAGACTGCTCACATTGTCGTCTAAGATACCACCTCGGAAGGTTAAATCTGAACCAATAAACAAACTGTCAGTTTTTCTGCGTGGAAAACGAAACAGCTGAACACATACTCGTACTATATTCATGCCCCTGCTTAGGAAGAATTAGATTCAACATATTTGGTTTCACCAAGTTAGAACCTATAAACTTTAGGAAAATCTCACCTCACGCAACCAATAATTGGATTGTGCGGTGAGATGTAACCTTTAGGGGTAAGACACAATAGACCCATCAAAAATCGCAGTGGAGGGGTAGCTTACTACACCCCACTAGCATAAAACCCAACCTAACCTAAAATTTTTGTAAATTTGTTATTTTTTTAAATAAATAAAAATAATAATTATACTCGTACAAGTTAACACGTTTTTTAAAAATCTGTTGCAAACCACCAATAAAGTTGCATAGGTATTATTTCATTATACGGCCCTTACAATTGTTATTTTATTTACAGTGGTCCTTGGACCACTTAAAGTTAGATAGCCTTGTGAAAAAATTCATTTCAGCTTTCTTACCAGTAAAGTGAAGTAGGGGTAGCAACTCTCGTTTCTCCCCTTACATTTTATGTCATTATAATAATTAATATTTTAGCATGTTCGGTTAAATCTCTGCATTATTTTCTACGTAAATATGGTTCCAAATCTAAAGAGTAAGTAGTTTTTAAGTTATTTGCGCTAAATGGTAGGGTTTTAATTTCTTTACTAGTTTCGTCAATAAATTTAATGATTTGGTCATAAAATTTACTATTCTTGTAGTAAATTATCATGAACCTTTTAATTTTATTTCATTTATTTAATTCTTGTAATTATGAGAAAACTTTTTCCGGAAATTACCATCATTACAATGACTGAATTAAGGGCTCATTAATTCATAAAGGTTTATAAAATTTGGTTGGTGGATGTCATTTATTTATTTTGCAACTGTTAGATAGATAATTTTAATTGAAAAGCGTAAAATTACTTACTGTTCTAACAGCGTGTTTTGTAAAAATGCTACGTCGAAATAATTTCTCAACTGCAGACGAAAAATCAATTACCTACAGAACTTTTAGAAATATTTTCGAACGATTAGCGAAAACTGGTAAATTCCATTTAAAGCGAGATCCAAGAAGTCCAAAAATAATTACAGTGATCATGAAGATGAAGTTAGTAAGAATTGCTAGCAATCCAATATATTTATAATAATAATAATAATTAACTAGAGGGGTGGTTTCTACGGAATCTCGTCAAAAGCACTCAGACAACGTACATTGTGTCTCCCCGTGATAACTATTAGCGGTCTGTCTTCCTCCAGAATGGAATTATGTTACCGATTGGTAATTGCATTACTTGCTCAAGCTCAAGAAAAGCTAAGCCCAGTAAAAATAGCCTTAGGGTGTGTCCATAACGGCGCACCGCACACAGCATTATATTATAGTTTGGACTCTGCCTCGTACAAAGCTTTGCCGTCAAGCAACAAAGACAATGGTTATAAATGTTTCTTTATCCATCATGCACAACGCGCCATATGCGATGGTCGAAAAATACTTAACACGATTTTTGGAGTACGATGCTATGATATCAGACTATGTGCGAGGCGAGGGTCATTGCGGCGTTGGCCATGCGCATTTAACTTTATAATAACCTTTGCTTCGCACATAAATGCGCATTGTGGCCACCGCTTAGTCTGGCATATGCTGGGCATTGGCTGGGGATACGAAGCCTGGTTTTTCTTCACTCCACACAATCCAAAATTAGTATATAAGTGTGTGTACTGCTCGTCTGGCATCCATTCCTGCTTCTGGCTGGGTCTAGCTTTCGCCAGCTTATCAGCCTTCTTGTTGCCTTTGATTCCTGAGTAACCAAAAACCCAGACAAAAGTGACCTTGTTGTGTTTCGCTAATCCCTCCAAGGTCTGTTAGCATCCCAGAGTCAGTTATAAAGTTATAGTCGGAGCCACTCTTAAACCTTTAATTGATACTTGGCTTTCCGAGCATATATTGATGCAGCTCCTGTGGATAGCACCAACTGTGCACTTAGCATGATTTCTACGAGTAGCTTAAAAAATTGTAGCACGCATATTTACCCAGAAAATCTTTTAATCCCATTTTGTGCACAAATAAGACAAATAACAATTTTATTAGTATTATTTTTTATAGTGTTGAAGTCACACTTTTAGTATGAAATAATAATAAGAATGTTTAATATGGCATGGTCCCAATTAATCACCCACAAATTTAAATGGTAATTTATATTTGTTATTTCTTTAAATTAATGCGCATATTGATGAGCTAAATTGTTGCCATTAAATAAAGAAAACAAATGTGGTTTATGCAAGATGGCGCCCCACTACATTTTTCCGTAATGGAGCGAGATTATTTAAACAATCTGTATCCTCACAGATGGATAGTGTGGAAAAGTGACTTTCATGATCTGCTCGTAGTGCCGATTTTAATCATAAGATTTTTATTTTTGGTGGCATATAAACGTATTTGTTCGAGTTTAAGAAATTAATACCCTACAAGAATTATGTTATTATTAAATTTTTTTTTTGTTGTTGTATATTTTCACTTTATTTGCAATCTGTTACAAATTTTAACAATAAGCAAATAGTTTGTTTATAAATTTATCGTGTAGGAAAAGTGTCCTGTGACAATTTCCTATAAATTATTACTTAAAACAAAAGTTAAAAAGTAAGTTAAAAATTTAGTAGTACATTAAATGAATGCTGCAAATTTTATAGAAAATAACGTAACATATTTGTAAATGTTAAGAGAAATTTTACCAATTTGACCAAGTGAAATTATTGACGAAAATAAAATTACTTTACATACATCAACAAATTTTTAAATTTTTTAATTGTGTATCGCGTATTATTTTTACGCTTTTTAAAATATGTTTTAACATTTACATATAATTTATTTTATAAATAAATACTAATAAACTCAATACCGATCTTTGAAGATTGGAAAGTTTACCCGTGAAAATATTATTTTATTCAAAAATTGTAAAACATATTTGGCCGGTATCGACAAAAAAGAACATTTATATCGTAAGTTCTTTACTTTACTAGCAGGTGGCGTCCTCTTTATTTCCAATTCTCCATAACAGAACAAACCCCTGCGACTATAAAAGAGTAAGAACTTTAATAAATTTAACGCCGGTACGAAAGCAGGAAACGGAATACAGTCAAAAACTAAAATAGAATAAAAATGTAAGGAACTTTTACCTATATTTGTAACGGTAACTGTTTCTATGTCAGGTCAAAAATTAAATATAACAAGAAAACTACTGCGGTTGAATCTTAATATTTTATATTTACTTTCCAAACCTCTACGGTCTCGAGAGCTGGTATAATTATGTACAGGGTAGTTTACAATTCGACGTACATAATTTATTATTTTAATTTATTTACATACATACATAAAGTCACGACTTTTTCCCATAGGGGTAGGCAGAGACTACTTCCTTCCACTTGCTACGGTTCTTACACACATCTTTTGCTTTCTCTACTTTCATCGGTGCTCTTATACATGCTCGTCTTCTTCTTCTTCTTTAGGTGCCCTGTCCTCCTCGGACGTTGGCAATCATCAGCGCTATCCGAACCTTGTCTACAGCTCGGCGGAAAAATGTGGTAGTGCTCACTCCATACCATTGTCTTAAGTTTTTTAGCCAGGATATCTTTCTTCTACCCGGGCCTCTTCGTCCTTCGATCTTCCCTTCTATAATAAGCTTTAAAAGTCGATACTTGTCATTTCTTAAGATGTGATCAAAATACTCCAGTTTGCGCTTTTTTAGTGTAAACAGAACTTTCAGCTGCTTGTCGAGGCGTTGAAGTACCTCGGTGTTACGCACTCTTTCTACCCAGGAGATTCTTAATAGCCTTCTGTACGTCCACATTTCAAAGGCCTCCAATTTTTTACACATCGCATCTGTCAAAGTCCAAGCTTTCATTCCATAAAACAGTATGCTGAACACGTAACAGCGAAGCACTCGGACGCGCAGAGGCAAGCTTAAATTTCTGCTGCAAAGTACTTTACGTATTTTCAGGAACGAAGCACGAGCTTGTTCTATTCTGGTACGAATCTCCTGCATGCTGTCCCACTTCTCATTTAGTTGACACCCAAGATATTTAAAAGTTTCTACTCGCTCAATTCGTGGACCGTTAATTGTCAGGTGTCCGTCCACGTTGTTTGATTTGCTAACTGCTAGCCACTATGTCTTTCTCACGTTCAGGCTATGTCCGGCCTCTGAGCTTGCAGCCGTCACGCGGCTTACCAGCTCCTGCAGTCCTTCCAGTGAGTCGGCAACAAGAACCGTGTCATCCGCATACCTCAGATTGTTGATATTAATCCCATTGACAGATATCCCCTCGTCACATTCATCCAACGCCTCTTGAAATATCCTGTCGGAATACAAATTAAATAACAGTGGCGACATGCTCGTCGGTTGTTGGTATTCTTGACCTGGCCTTTCTTCAAAACAATGTTGATCTGATCGAGATATGTTCTCCGAGGTCGACCTCTACCGACTTGTCCATTCACACTCGCCTTATAAATTTGTTTCGTCAATCTTCCTTTATCCATCCTTTCTACGTGTCCAAACCATCTAAGCATTCTTTTATCTATCTTTGTAACCACATCTTTTTTTACACCACAGCGTTCTCTTATCTCACTATTCTTAACTTTATCCAACCAAGTCACTCCGGCTTTCATTCTCAGACTACTTATTTCCGCAGCATTAATCCTATTTTCATGCTTCTTCTGCCAAACCCAACATTTATTTACATTTAGTGTAAAATATGGAGCGCCTGTACGGTCTTTATGATGGATAAATTACAAATAAAAGCACACTGCTAGCGACTCCATCTACATTAATTTAAGTGCCGATTTAATTTTAATTGCTTATCAATAACGTTTTCCAAATATTTTAGATTTAGGTACCGGAAATTGTACTCGAAAAAAATTAGAAATGAATATTTGCTTTTATCGACAGTTACAAAATAAAAAAATATTTGGTACTTTACAGATATGGAAAAATATTTGCGGAATATACCTACAAATTTTATTGAAAAATTCTGAGGAGCACGAAAACCAGTCAATTAGCACAAAATATAATATTTATTCGTGAAAAACAATATAGTTATTAATTACACGACTCAAATTTAAACTGTACCCATCTCTGCATCTCTGAAAATAATTAGTACGAAACTGTTAGCGACGCACGTCTGACCCAGCAGGAAAGAGACTACGACGCATGCAAGAGATCAAAAAATGTCTCTTCTAAAAATTTTTTCACTCTCATCACAAAAACCCCAAAAATAAAATAAATATTCCACGAATTAAAAAATATAAAATTTATTTCTAACAAATTAACTAAAAATTACAAATCCAACGTTGTTTTTTTTGTCTTTGCCTTTTTACAAGGAAAAAGGTTCGCATCAGGACTGTAAGAACTACCGAGGTATTAGTTTACTGCAAGAAGAATTTAGAAAAGAAAAGAGATGTGTGGATCAGGTCTTTTCATAACGAGTTATAGTCGAAAAATTCTTGGCTAGAAGTCAGAAGGCCTATTGCGACAGAGTGGTGAGGAGTAAATTGTGGTCAACATTGTCAATATATGAGGTGAGCGGTAGTTTAATACGAGCACTGAAATCACTTTACAAGGATCCCTGCTTGTGTCAGGATAAACGGACTGGTTTAACACCGAAAAGGGTGTGAGACTGGGATGAGTGGCTTCGCCATGGCTGTTTAACTTATACAAAGACGATTATTTACAAGATTTGAAAGAGAATGCATATGAATTGAAAATAAATGATTTGATCGTCAAATTTATAACATTAATAAACTAAAATAAGCAAGGAGTTACAAACTATGGTTTTGAAGTTCCTTTAGAGCTTGTTATTTTTTTCATTTCTTATATCTATATAGATTTTTTTCTTAAATAATAAATAACTATGGTTTGGTTTTTTAAATAATTTACAGTTTTATTGTATAAGTCTATTTGTAGAATTGAATTGATTTATTATAAAGAGTAAAGGTGTATTATATAAGTGTTAAACAAAAAACTAATAATACGATTTTATTAACCAAATCTCTTTTACCAGTGCAAAAATTATTAAACCTACTAAACATCTTGCATGCCAAGTTTCTTTTCTTCACAATTCAACTTAAAAAAATTTACTAACAAAACTACCCCTACATTACTAGAATACATATTATGTTTTTTTGGAGAAGCATGGATGGTAGGTACCTACTGGAGAAAATGTCAAATTAAAACAATAAATTTAATTTAAAATATTGGTGAGCTTTAATTTTTTAAAACATCACAATATTGTTACTTAAATAACGTCTAAATTCTTAGTGAAAACCCAAAAACGCCCAGAAAACCAGAATCGCTACCACTAAACAAACATAACCTTATGGAAGATATGTCATTTGTTGTACCACTAGCTTCGGAAACGTGGGTGATCAAGGTTGCTGATCGACGGAGAATTGATGCGTTTGAAATGTGGTGTTGGCGCAGAATTGTTAAGAATCCCATGGACTGTTCGAAGAACAAAAGCATCCATATTAAAACAAGTAAGAATAGAGCACTGTTTGTCGAGCCAAACTTCAGCGCGGGATCTAAGGTTCTTTGGCCACATAATTCGACACGATAATGTGGAGCGCCTCATTGTACAGGGACAGACACCGTTCGCAATTTAACTGGCCTAAATTTAGAGACAGCAACAAGAGAGGCTAACAGCAGGCAACGATGACAACAAATTATTAGTCACATCCTGGACAGACTGGATAATGACAGAAATTCACAACAATCACCACACATCATGAATGATATAATGGACTAAGAAGAAGAGCTGTGACGTCACGAGAACGTCACCTAGGTTTTTTTTAACTGAAAACCTTATAAAAAAAAAGATCTTAAAGTTAATTGCCCACCACACAAATGAAAACAAGTTTGCTTACTTGTCTCTGCACTCTGAGCTTCATCGCGAATACTGCGAAGTACCTTTTTTTGATATTTCTATTGCAGCAGATATTCGACGACAAACGCCATGTTTTGCTTTGTTGTTCATAAATTTAATTACGTAAGCAATTACCTTTTTCTGTTCTGTATACCAGTTCTTCTTACCGTTTTCAATTTGTTCCTTTTACTTGCTACGGTTCTTACCCACATCTTTTGCTTCCTCTACTTTTATCAGTGATCTGATACATACTCGTCGGTTGTTGGTGCTCTTGACCTGGCCTTTCTTCAATAATAAAAAAAAACAATGTGCAAAAATTACACAACACACTGACTTTTAACCTTTACATTACAGCCCGATAAAATTTTCGCAATAACTTCTTAGTTATCGTCAAGCCGGGTAATTCGGCAACCGTTGTATTTCATAGATATTATAATTCCACTTCCTTGAATTAAGCGTGAATTAATTTCAAAGTATCAAATCATTTTTAACATTGTTTTACATTAGATTGGTTGTTACATTTTTTTTTATTTGTGCTTATATTTTAATGCAAAAAATTTTCTTGATAATTCAAGTTTAAAAAGCATTTGTTTGATTTCGAACTGCTTTAAAGTGGGCCCATTAACGTGAATAACACACCAAAAAAGTTTAAAACTATTAATAATAAGAATTAAATGCTCACGTTGCAAAATTTTAAGTAAAAGCGTTGTTAAATTACACGTAGAACAGGAATTTTCGTGAAAAGTGGAAAAGTAACTGGGTAACCCCGAGTAATATATTACGCTTCCCAAACTCCGTCAGATCTTTTGAACCGGGCATATATTCGGGGAGATATAACCACGACACGAAGGAACGGGAACAGCCATTTTGCTTTGCAAAGTATTAAGGGAAAATTCTCGCCAAGTTTCAATTAGATACTCGCCGATTAAGTGTATTCCAGAATGAAGTGACATAAATCTCATGGTAAACTTATATTAAAATTCCTCCTTCTTCATCTCCATCACCTACCACTTAACAATGTTACGCCCTGTTTTAAATATAGTTAAGAATATGTGACACATTAAAATGTACCAGAAAATTCAATAAACGGTAACTAAATACATCATTCACAAAACATAATTGTTATCTAATTGGAAAAGAAAAACTTATCATAGAAGGATTAACGATAAAGATCACATAAGAGACACATTATTTATAAAAAATTTACTCACTTATGATGTGTCATATTATACCTTGAAAAGTCAGCTGTCGAAAAAGACCTGCCTAGTTTTGCTAAGTTTTATCGTTTAAGTGTAGTCATAAAAATAAACACTTATATTTAAAGGAGCGTTATTTCAAATAGAATGAGAGATATCTTCGTTAATAGTATAAGCGATATTGTTGAGCGATATAAAATTGCTTTTTTAAGCGATATTTTTTGTAGATGAGCGATAGAATATAATTAAGTGAGCAATAATTAATTAAATTCTGAGCGATAAAATATTATATTTTAAGCACTAAAATTCATTAAAATTGGATTATTTTAAGGGACAAGTTTATTTATTCATAGGTTAATCAAAGTTTATATTATTATTATTAATCCGGTTTATAGCGTCTTTCGCCTTCCGGTTCCCAGTTGCCAGCCTCTTCGGTCAGTCCAATCTCCTGGGGCTAGATTTCTTTCGGACATCGCTTTCTGAATGCCCCCTATCCATGTTGGTTTTGGTCTACCTCTTTTCCTTCGTTCTGTTGGGGTCCATTTTAGCACTAGTTTGGGTAGCCTTTCATCTGTCATACGTTCAACATGGGCGTACCATATAAGTTGTCTTCTTTCGATTTCATCTATTATAGTTGTGTCGGTCTTTACAATTTGTCGAATTCGGTCATTTGTAACCCTATCAAGACGTGATATGCCAGCAGATCTTCGCCAGAAATCCATCTCCAGGGCTAGCAATCGGCGTTCTAATGTTTTATTAAGTTGCCACGTTTCACAGCCATATAGAACAGTACTTTGAAAGATAGTATTATATATCATATGTTTTTTTTCCCTAGATATATTTTTTGCCCATAACAGCGAGTTTAGGCATCCTATAACTTTCTTTCCTTTTAATATCCGTTGTTCTATTTCCTCCTCAGTACGACCTTTACATGTGATTTTTGTACCCAAATAGGTGTATTCCTTACATATTCCTATTTTTACATTGTCCAGATCCAGATCTGTTGTTTCTGCCCCAATACACAAATATTTCGTCTTGCTCATATTAACCGTTAATCCCCATTCTTCGTATTCTCTAAAAAATCGTTTTTCCATAAACTCCAGGTCTTCTTTATCTTGGGCCGCGACGACCTGATCATCCGCGAAGTGCAGATTATACAGAGTAGTGTCTTCATTTAACTGTATCCCCATTCCATGGCACGCTCGTCTCCACTTCTTTAACACTTCGTTTAAATATATTTTAAATAGTGTGGGGGATAAACTACAACCTTGTCTTAGACCCTTAGTGACGGTGAAACTTTCAGATAGATTATTTCCTAACTTAATTTTGAATGTTAATTGCTGATATAACTGTTTAATAGCTATTATTACAGTGTTATTGATCGTTGATTTTTCTAAGACTTGCCACAGTTTTGTTATCGGGACAGTATCGTACGCTTTTGTAAGGTCTACAAAAAGTAAATGGACTTCCCTATTAGTTGCCACTCTTTTCTCACTCATTTGAACAATGCTAAAAATATGGTCCATGCATGAGCGGCCGGCCCGAAACCCTGCTTGTTGTTCGATTTCGTTTGCTTCGTATTCTTGTTCCAGTAAGTTTTTTAAGATTCTCCCATATAGTCGGCTTAAGGTGCTTGTTACCGAGATACATCTGTAGTTAGAACAGTCATCTTTTCTGCCTTTTTTGTGGATTGGTGTTATCCAGACTTCTCTCCAGCTTAACGGAATTGGTTCCCTATTTAAATATCGTGTAAAGAGTTCTTTGAGGAATAGAATTAACGTCCGTGTTCCATTTTTTAATAGCTCTGCAGGTATGTTCTCTGGTCCACTAGCTTTTTTATTCTTCATGAAGGTTACGGCTTTCTGTATCATATTTTCATTTAAATGAATGTACTGACCCTGGACTTGGTAAACTTTTGGAGAAGTAGTTAAATATTGTTCTCTGTTCTCTTTAAATTCTTTGGTATAGTGTTCTTTCCATTTATCTATCTGAATTAGATAAATATTAGTTTTATTAACTGAATTAGTTTTTAGCGATCTGATTAGTTTCCACGCTTCGGAAGATTTAGTCCCACCAAGGTAAGAGTTGACTTCCCTACATTTTGTTTCCCATGTCTCGTTCTTGTTGCCTTGTGTCATTCGTTTAAATAATGCCTGTTCTCTCTTGTAGTTTATTTTATCATTAATATCTTTAGTAGTTAGCCATTTCTTGTACGCCGTTTGTTTTTTGTTCTTCTGACTCTCTAGGCTATTATTTCATGTGATGTTTTTGTTATGTTTGGGTGTTGTTTCCTCTATTCCGAGAGCTTCTTGTGCTGCAGAGCGTATCATAGTTTATACCCTTTTTAAAAATAACAGACACGAGATTCCCAAGATAGTAATTGAACATAAAGAAGATGGACCAGCTATTACAAAGAGTGAAGTCATCCACGCGTTAAAGACTCAGAAAAACAGATGGCTACGGAAGTAGATAAGGTACATATGGAGATACTTAAAACCATTGCTAGCCAAGAAGACAAAGGACTGGATCTTATGCTAGAACTATTCAATACCATATACAGAACGGGAAAGATCCCTCTTGGCTGGCTCAAGTCTACTTTTGTAACGATTCCGAAAAAAAGAAACGCATGGCAATGCGACGACTATCACATGATTAGTCTAATGCCATATATCCTTAAAGTTTTTCTAAAAATAATCCACACTTGAATATACAAGAAATGCGAAGAACAAATAAGCGACACTTAATTTAAGTTCCAGATCGGACTAGGCACTCAAAAAGCCCTCTTTTCCTTAAATGTTCTAGCACAGAGGTGCAGAGATATGAACATTGTTATCTGCGCTTGCTTTATTGACTATCGAAAGGCATTTAAACGTGTAAAGCATTAATATATGGTGGAAATATCTGTAACCGGGATTAACAAAAGAGATATTACATTGATAGCGAATCTCTACTGGAACCAGATCGCCAAAGTAAGAATAGAGGGAGGAGTATCTGACACTGTGTCAATCCGAAGAGGCGTACAACAGGGCTGTATATTGTAACCACTCCTATTCAACTATACAAAGGCAATTTTTAAAGAAGCTTTAGCGGAAGACAAAATAAATGGAGTATGTATCACCAATATCAGACACGCAGACGACACCGTAGTCCTTGTCGATAACATATCAGACCTACAAAATATGATGAAAAGAATAACTGAATATAGTAAACATCATGGATTGGACATAAATATATCAAAGACCAAACTGCTAGTCTTCTCCAAGAGACCCACTGCTGAAACAATTTTGATTAACGGCAATCAGATTAAACAAGTTTCGTGTTTTAAATATCTGGGTACCATAGTCAACACGTGGTGCGATCTGAAACGAAAGATCCGTTCCAGAATCGAACAAGCCAGGAAACATTCATAAACATGAGAAGATTTTGTACTAGTCATGTTTTGAGTTTGGAGCTCATGGGTCCATCGAATTACGAACGAAGAAGTGCTTAGACGAATGAAGAAGCCGAAAAAACTAATGGCCCTCATTAAAGAAAGAAAAATTACATACATAGGCCACATTATAAGAGGCGATAAGTATGAACTGCTAAGACTAATAATTGAAGGAAAGATTCAAGCGAAAAGATCTGTTGGTAGACGTCGGAACTCCTGGTTGAAAGACCTCAGAAGATGGTTTGGGTGCACTTCCATTGAAAGAAATCTTTCGAGCTGCTGTGTCCAGAATAATGTTCGCTATGTCGATCGCCAACCTTCAAAAGGATAGGGCGTCATATTGCAATCATGTTTTGAAGCACTTATGCATTGTAGGAAAAAATTTTAAAAATATTTTAAAAATCAAATTCTAAGAGTTTGAAACAAATCATAACCTAAAAAATTTTATTTAACGTTTTAATAAAAATAAAATAAAAAAATCCCAAAAAAAGCTAAAAACGCCTTAAAAGAGTGATATATTTTTAATAATTTATCCAACAAAGTTTTGGTGTTAATCGCGAAAAAGTATACATATACATTTTTAAAGGACATTAAGCTAACCTCTATCTTTAATTGAGGGAGTTTTCGCAAGTGATTTGCAAAACATTATGTAGGCAATTTTTTGGGAATAAAATAAAAATTATTGTGTTGAAGGAGGTCAAGCTAACCTATCCTTCATTAACTCACAAAAGTGGTTTAAAAAAAAATACTAGGAAAAATCCTAAAGAAAAGCTAAAAATCCCAAAAGAAATGATAGGTTTTTGCAAAAATTATCTATCAAAGAGATAGTGTAAGTTTTGTTTGCAAAAATGCGTATACATTTTTTAAAGGAAGTGAAACTAACCTATCTTTTATTAAGGGAGTTTTTCGTGAGTAATTTGCGAAAAATTATGTAGGTAATTTTTCGCAAATAAAATAAAATTTGTTGTGTTGAAGGACGTCAAGCTAACCTATCTTTCATTAAATCACAGTGGTAGCTTAAAAAGGAAAATACCAGGAAATATCCTAAAGAAAAGCTAAAAAATAAATCGCCGTTCGTTAGTCTCGCTAAAACTTAAAAACAGTTTGACTGGTTTTAATGAAATTTTTAGGCAATCTTAAGATTAGCCCGGCGAGTGCTCCTGTAAAGTTTGGTAACAAACATATCAAGGAAATAGGTGTAAAAGGAATGAAATATAAAAAAACTATTAAAAATGACTATAGTTGAATTTCACAATTGTAAAGAGTGACTCATATTGTATAGCAAGCGATTTTATAGGCCAATCAAATTGGGCATTTACCTTATACCAAAAAAAATTTTGTTATTGGTTGTTGAGTTTTTGAATACCAACAAAAAGAGAAAGATTCAGTATTAGTTAATAAAAAAGTAAGTGGGTTCTAACAAAAACTGTTTATTCTTTTAGAAATTTACAGAAACCTTCTTTTTTTACCTACTCACCAAAGACTATACGTTCAGGTAGTTTAACAAAAATTAAAAAAATCGCTATCTTTATATATTTTTTGAATAACTAATTTATTTGTTTATTATTTACTTTCCGAACAGGTCTTATTTTGTTAAAATATTTTCGTTTATTTGACAGGTTTATTTTTAAACTATTCACATTCCTTTAGGCAATTAAGGTTTCCATGCAAAATGAAATGTTGTCAGCGTGTATGATTCAACTTAAAGGTATCTATATGGTTGTAGTTATATCTTTCTCTAATAGTAGATTATAGACTAGATCAACAATGACGTCGCAAATTAAAGCTACGTTATTGGCAACAGCACCATTTAACAGGTAGTTTTTGTCTTGTAATTTTATCGCAAAGGAAGTTTCATAGACGTGCTGCAAGGGTTTCGTAAAGCAGTGACCGGAATTTTTTGTATTATTAGGAAAAGGCGTTTTACATTTAGTTTTGATTGTATATTTTTGCGTGCAGAACTTATCGTCAAAACTCTTAGTTTTGAAGTTTGTAATAAACATTGTTTTTATATCTTCGTTGATCTTCGCTATAATTAGAAGGGTGAATTGCAGTAATTTAGCTTCGATTAAATTTGGTGACAAATAATAAATATAAGTAAGAATAGTAATATTAACCGGATATCAAAAGAAAACGTCACAATTTAACACCCGAAGAAAAAACCATGATCAGAAATGTGTTTAAAGGACTTGGAGCCAGAGAACAAAATATGAATGTTAGCGAGGTAGTACCATTATGTAGTATTTTGAAAAAAGTTTTCGAAGGAGATTGGCTGGCTAAGAAAAATATTAAATTCAATTAACCAATTTTGAAAATCGATTTACTAAACTTAGCACGATGTCATAAAGATAAATATATCAAATATGTAGTAGATAAAATGGCGCGAGAACGAGACGTAACTGTACTTCGATTACCACCCTACCACTGTAAGTTAAACCCAATAGAACTTATATGGGCTCAAATGTAACATGAAGCAGCAAGGAAAAATTTTACGTTCAAATTAAGTTATGTAAAAACTCTGCTTAGTAGTGCTGTCAACAAAGTAACCTTACAGTCGTTGATAAAATTTATCAAACATGTAGTGAAAGAAGAGCAGAATATGTGGAATCTTGATAATTGCATTAAAACTACCATCGAACCCGTAGCTGTGGATCTAGGCGAAAATACTACTAATAAATCTGTAGATGACATAGACGACTTAGATTTGAATAAAGTTAACTTTAATTTGCTCATAATTTTTATATTTAATAGAAAAAAGTATTCAGTTATGTTTAACTATTTCTTACTATTACTATTATCTTAAAAGACGTATTACAGTTTATAACAAGGATATACAAAAAATATATTATACATTTGTACCTAACTTAAAACTAACAATAATAATAGGAAGACACAATATGTAACATTTTTTTCGTATTAAAGTTATTCGATATGACTCGTCGATTTCCTTTTTCCTTGGACCCACACGTTGAAAATATGAGTCACTCTATACATTTGTGGTATTCTACTATAATTTTAGAGTTGACAAAGTCAAACAGTAATTAATGCTGCTGGACAAAAAACCCTTTATAACAATAATTTAATTATATCTTCAAAGAAAAATAAAATTACACTGAAATTAAGATAAATTCCTTTCTAAATAACCTGATATCACAACGAAATTTTACTTTTTAAAATTAAATTTAAATTAATGTATGTACGATGAAAAAACTTTGTACTGCTTAGAAATTTTTAATAGATGTATTTTACTTCTTAAGATTAGAAAGATTGATTACGAAGATCTTCACCTTTACATACGTTAATATTAACACATATTGTGCTAAAACAAAAAATATATAACAAGACTCACAAACGAGTTATTTTTCTGGATATTTTTTTAATTCTATAACCGTTTGTAAATTTTCAATCAACTGTGAAACCTTGTACACCAAAATATTAGCTACTACATCTATTGAAGTCTTAGAAGTATGAAAACAATACCCGGGCTTGTTTAAGCTTTGTGTCAGGTGAGTAAAACACCTGTGGTTGCACCATCTAAAATGGTACAATAAGTAAACGGGTAAAAGCACCCCTGCAATGAAAGTCGTTTTTTTATGAGTCAAAATGCTAAAAATCACACCATACTACAAAACTTTCATGGCGTTGAAACAATGCATAATCGTTAATACACAACACGTTTATTTAAATCATCAAAAGAAGTTTTCATTATTTTTTAAAACTTTTAAATCATTAATGTAGCACAAAAAAAATACCCGTTTGATGAATTTTTGTTTTGTCAAGTGTTTACCTCCCTCACTTTGATCGACAGTTCCTGCTGAAAATCTCTACCCTCTTCAACAATGAATGGAAAAAAAAAGTTTATCTTCTTCGTAATTTATATTGAAAATTTTTATGCGCATAATAAAGTGTTTCGAAATAGATAAATTTTAGCGCGAGACGCTCTCTATAAACGCATTCTGAAACTGGATGATGTATAGGAAATTTCTTATTATGACTCTATCAACGGATAATAGCTAATTTTTAATGGGATTTCTTTCATAGTGCCACTCGTTTATATTTTACTTTTTCCGAATAAAAATGTTTATAGTTGTAATTTTTTTATTAATTTATGTTGATTATTCTTTTCAGCGCCATATACTTTGGCATATAATCTACCTATTCGCGCAAAAAGTTATTTAAAAACATTATTTTAACCATATGAAGCACACAACCAAAACGATAATGACAAAGAAGTATACAAAATCCAAAGAGATCACCTAGTTACCTAATCAGAGCTGGGATCTAGCAAAAACTACCACAAAAAGCCATAAAATTTTTATCATTTATAATAGTTTCTGCCTTACAAAAGGGTACTTTCTTCCACAATGGAAAGTGGCCGAAATAATACTGTTACGAGCCGACCCTGTTGTCTGTCGCGACAGCGCGTAGATCACAATTGGAAGACTGCCGGTGCGGCGATTGGAACAAAAAAAAACGAAAAATTCCAGAGTACTGCGTCTAATGGTTCCAAAATAGTAAAAGGATTATTCGGGCACTTTCTAAAAAAAGGTCCAATCGTTTCGAATGGTGGCGATTCTTCTAGAACGATGATAGACCCATAAGTTTACTTTCTATGCTATCAAAACTATTCGAAAAATTACTGGCTGAAAGGTTGCAAGAAATAGATGAAGAAAATTAACTTATATAATGTTATCAATTTCGCTTCCGAGAAAAATATGCAGCAATAAAACAAATCCTACAAGTGCCATAAGTCTCTCAGCAACGTTCGCTGATAATAATCAGGGTATCTATTTTTTAAAATATTTAATTCTTCGTAATTGCAAACTTAAATTTTTTAAATAAGCTACCTTACGTTTGTGTATTTGGCCATTATAACCGTACAAAAAATAGCCAAAATAGAGATTTCTGTTCTGAGTAGGGAGTACTGATTTTCTGCCAAGATCTCCAGAATAGTCTTTATGACTTACTACAGCTTTAAGATACGCAGAACCTTTCAAATTAAACGAATATTTATTACTAGATGTTTTCACTATAAAAGCCACTTTCAGATACAGATTTATTTATTCATATTAACCTTAATCCCCTTAAATTATCATAAACATTTTTGATACCCTTTTGATCAAAACTGTTTTTTTGCAACAAAACTTATTTAATGATAATAAAAATAGTTAGAATTATTGATCGAAAAACTCACCTTAGGATGTGCTCTTCTTGGAAATGCTACCTTGGGGTCGATCTGAAAAAATAATTGTTTATGATAAAATAAATGTATAAATATTATTTTTACTTAAGAGTTTAGATTTGGATCAGTATGGAGCTAAAGAAAAAAATGTTGCTTTTTGCCAACTTTTAACATATTGATTGAATTTTATTACACTTAGGTAAAAAAACAATGGTGATTATTAGAGTATTGGATTATTTTCACTGTTTGCAGCAAGTTTTGATTGTTTTAAAAAAATGAATAAGTTGTACATATTTTGTTTAATCAAAAATCTTGTGTGAAATATTTTTAGTTGAAAGTATTAACTTGGCAATAAACAAAACAAGCTGAAAGCAACACAATTTTAAAAACAACACCCAACAGGGGGATATGGAAGGAAAATTGTGGATGCCAGTAAAGTGTTCTAAATATTGTATTAACCATTACTCCGGCAGAGAATAAGTATCCTTCAGTTCTTGCTCACAAATTGGACTTGCATATTTTATTTAAGTTTACCTTTTTTAATCAGCATCAGCTAGATAAACGCCATATACTCGTACCCACACACAAAAGGCTTACTTACTACTGCTTTTTAATTTTAATTTTTCAATCTATGGAACAAAAGTCGGATTTGTTTCCACGATTTTATATTAATTAACCAGAAGATAAAGTTTATGGTGTATTATCAACATTTTAACGAAAGTAGTTTTTTGACACATTTCGTGGTCTTCAAGTACAAATATCGAATTATCTTGTCACGTGCCTATTTTTTCCCTTCTACAGTTCATTATAATTGTGTCTCTGATAGTTTTATATTCCTCAGGTACTCGTAAATAGTTTCGCTTACCGTATTTTGTTGTAATTTAAATATATCGTTCGTTGTAAATAGTGTTGCATACCTTGTAGTGATATGATTCGATTGTTAATGGCTGTGACATTTTTGTTAATCGTTGGAGACTGAGTGGGGGTTTTCGTTAATGGATTTTGCTTTGGGTTTTGGCCTCGATTGTTGTTTGTTGTCGGTTATATTATTGTTTGGTTTGCATTTCTGTGTGGATGGGGCTGGCTATCAACACGGACGAGCGCGATTCTGAGTGTGGAGCATAGATTTGCGAATATTCTTGTTTGACGTTTATTCCGTGTCATTTCTTGATATCCGGCCTGGGAAGTAGTCAGTCGTTTGGTGGCAGTCTTGGGAGTGGTGTGGTGAGAGTTTTTGGGACGGTGTGATATTAGCACGTGCGCAAAACCTCTACGGTTTTCTTTCATATCTGGCTGTATTTGGGCCATCTTAATTGGATTTTGATTAAAAACCATTTAATTTTTAACTTGACCATTATATCTTACCTTCGTTGTTGATATTTTGGATTTTGGTGTCGAGTTAAAATAACCGCATGCGGGATTTATTTGAGGGAAGCCATGGTTAATTAGTAGGTGCCGTTCCATAATCAAACCGGCCACAGGAGTAGTGCATTCGTATCATCCATATCGACGATAATTTGCAGTGTTATAAAGACTTGCTTGGTGTTTTTCGCAGGAACTCCGTATTAAGGTGATCAAGATTAAAGTTATTCTTTTTTTTATATCTGATCTACAATATACGTTTACCCAAAGGTTACAAGTGAATTATTTTTGAATATTTAACGACGTGACTTATTTTTGACACCACAATTAAGTTTTGTTTTAATTTATTAATATAATACATTATTAAAAACTATTTATTGCATTAGATAATATGCCAAAACTAAACTTGGATTTAAATAATATTCTCAATATTTCTTTATGTCCAAGTAAAAATATATTTTCTTCATACTTATTTGTAAATATCCTACAATTTTGATATATTAAAGGACAACCGTTGTAAAAATATTTTTAAATAAACTCGATTGTTTTGGCAATGTAAATCTTTATATAAATGGTAAAAACATAAGTCAAATTAGCAGCCTTATGTAAACGTTTGATTAAGTATTATTAAGGAGTTGACTTGTATACGTTTTTTTTTTGGTAACTTGGTAAAGTTTGTTACTCTAACTTTTGTTTTGATTATTTTTTGGAATCGTAAACTTTGGATTTTTTATTTATTGTTGGCTGTTGATTTTGACTATATTTGTTATAATGTTATTATTGAACTGAGTACTTCGATTTATTGTTGGCTGTTGATTTTGACTATATTTGTTATAATGTTATTATTGAACTGAGTACTTCGATTTATTGTTAGCTGTTGATTTTGACTATATTTGTTATAATTTTGCTATTGAGCTGTGTACTTTGATTTATTGTAGGAGTAAAGTATCCAATATATTTTTGCTAGAATTTTATTTATTTAGTTCACCATAATCTTAGTTGTTTATCGTGTGGCTCTGCTAGTGCCTATAAGACCTAGGGGTTTCCGGCTTGAACCGTCTAAGTCGGTGGCGCGGCTCACTTTTATTTTCTTTTTTTTCTTTTACCCTCTACGGCTGAGCTAGGGCATAATTTGCCAGTAGAGAGACCGCTGGCAAAGTACTCTATAGAGAACGAAAAAGACGTGGCAATCTACCATATTCATCTTAAATAAACTTTTCCTGATTAAAATGATCAAGTCTTTTGATTTTGTATATCTGCCAATGCTTCTAGAAACCTGTAGAGTAAAAGTTAATAGAAGTTAGAAGCTCTAGTCAGCTGAAATCTTCTTGTATTCAGAGCTGTCAAGAGGGACAAGTTATTAGAATGGTCAGTAATTTGTCCTTTGACTATAGCTATCACAACATGATATTCATCATTGTTGGACTTTTAATGTTTTTTTGATGCATCAATAAATATAAAAAATCGTCAGAAAGATATAAATCCATTGAAAGTATTTTCATCACCCTACAAACTGCTATGTGGCTAGGAGAATAAGTGCTTAAAAAATTCACCAGAGAGCACTAGCAATGTGACATAACTTCTTGACAAACAGCAATTTTCGGCTGTGTACATTTTAGTGTCACATTTTAGACGACATTCATTGCGCGATTTAGGTCTGTAGCGAATAACTTATGTTTTGCAAAATGGAAGAAAACAAGTTTTCTGCAGTGATAAAAAATCTGCATATATTTAACACCAAAAGCAGTCAAAGCTGAATTGGATAATGTTCATAGCGTATCTACACCAGCGTTTGCTTGGTTTATGGATTTAGTTAATGGTTCATATCCATATTCTTACATCTATAGGTGCACTTCGTTTAGGGCATTTAATTAAGGTTGCTACGCCAAAAATCGTATTATCACAGTATACACCAACTTAATAAGTAGCGAAAGTCCTGGCTTTTGCGGGTACCATTTTTGTCTGAGACGCCATATTTTTATTGAGTGTCAGAAAAGCATTTTTCACATTCATTGCTAAGGGAGATGCAAAAAATTAAATTTAATTGCAATGGTGATATAAAAATTAAAAATAAAAGTAAGAAAAAATAACTTGGTAAAATTATTATTTTATCTCATTTATAATAATTTTAAGCAGTATAAAATTCTTATTCTAATAAATAATTTCAGAACATAAGAATAGGGATACTCAGTAGATGGATTAATGAATTCTATATGCTTAAAAGTATTGAAGTAAGTACGAAAAATTCCTTGTTTAGAACAAATTTTATTAAACATGTATGAAAAAACTGTTTCTAATTTGTAAACATAATTGACAAAAGTCTCGCTTGGAACTCTTAAGCCACCATAAATACTTTTATCGGCATCATATGCTTTATAATAGGTGAATAATTGACTTATATCCAATTCCTCACATTCTTTAGAATAATCAATACATATTTTACATCTATGAATCTTCAGGATTTTTTTCATTAAATTCTTTATATTGGTTTTGATTAAGTGGCATGTATCAAATATTTACAATATTTTTTTACCACATATTACAAATTCAGGATTATCTGATGTTACTCCCAGAGAATTTGCAAGTTCAATGAACTTAGACCCCTTATCACTTATGAGGGCTTCTACATTTAAATATGTGCTCATTAATTTAGAAACACACTTTTCAATAAGTGGAAATAACTTTTTCGCTCCAAATTGTGAACCAATGAAAACATAAACAATCAGTTGTTTCCAGTTGTGGTACAAACCTCGTGCCATGATTACAAGAGCATTTTTAGCAATTGAAACATCTTTTTCTTCACCTTCAGTTAGTCCAACAATTTCATCACATCCAGTGTGGTAAAAAAAAGTTAGATTTCAGAGACATTTTATCAATACAAAGTGTAGGTACAATGCTTGTCCTGGGGCAACATTGTTTTAACTTTTATTTCTAGGGCTGTAAATATTGCATCATTATCCAAACCAGGTTTGCAAACAAGTTTTGCTGTCATTCTCTCAGTAAGCACATTTGTGTAGGAAGACGTAACAGCTTACTCATGAATTTGTAAGCTCGAAGTCTCAAAAAATAGAATGTCAAAGCAAATTGCTTATAGTCTACTGAATATCTTCTGCCTAAGGGTTTTATATCATCTAATACTGCCTAAGCTTGAACAATATTTGCTAGAGTTTTTCTCAAAAACTTATCACATAAAGTATGAAACTTCTGAAGACTTGACTTCTGATGTTTCAGGGTGACCTTTCTTTTCCCTTCTTCAAAACCTTGATGTTAGCTCTTAACTTTTTCTTTTTGGGACTTTTAAAGCTCAAAATGGCTGGTGACTGTGTAAACATTAAACGAGAATACAAAATTGAAGTGTGCTATATTTGTGTCACCACTTTATTAAGGACATTCGCGATAGGCACAAACAACTTTTCCTTTAGAAGCCATTCCCAATCATTATAAATTTATTATAATCTCGCTTCTGTATAGCTGTTTGTTCTGTGTTTGTGTTGCAATATTTATACCCAGATAAAGATATATAAAAAAAGATAGAGATATGATGCTTTTTATTTTAATACCTACCATATCCTTCTTCCTGTTTTTTAATACGTCAATTAATAGCAGTACTTATTTTATTGTTAGACATTAAAATTATTTTTTAAATTATTATTAATTAATAGTGTTCCAGTTTTTGTGTGACAAAGTTCTAAAAAAATGAGACACTAGATGTTTTTATTGCTTAAAGGTGTAAATTACATCTGCTTACATTTTAATAATTGGTGTAAAATTAATCTTATATCTCATACTTCCAAAACAGCATGTATTTAAATATATAAATAAATATAAGTGAATTTACAGAAATACCTACCCTTTTTTCAGGGAAAATAATCTTATACTTCCAAAACAGAATGTATTTACATTAAAATGTTTCTGTTAATATTTAGATAAAAAAAAACGCTTTTTCTGCGTGTAACCATGAAATTTGTTATAATATCACCAATATTTGAAAAAATTTCTCAGTGTAAACATCGACTATCTCAACGTCAAGGTCATAAATTTTGGTTACCCTAACATCAAAGGGATTTCGCCGGCTTTCCATTCTTATTTTAGGCTGGTGTATTCTGTGGTATTATTATGACTGATCAACGAGTAAAAGTGCACAAGCTTGTTAAGATTACAAGCACAGTAATGTAAATTCTGCACAAATAAATGGGTTTAAAAAAGTAATCGCGAGATGGGTACCGCGTTTGTTCACTGTCAATCTTAAATGAAACTGAGACGATTTCAAAACAATGTTTAAACGTTATTTGTGCGTTAACTTTATTATTACTGTGGATAAAACGTGGATCCACTACTTTATATTGAAGACAAAAAATAGTCGAAATAATGGATTTCACTAGGTAAACAAGTTCCGAAGACGGCGAAATCTGTGAAGTAGGTCAGAAAGATGATGCCCACAGTTTTAGATACACGCAGTATAATTTATCCCATCAAAAACATAAATGTGAAATGAGAGCTAAGTTCGATATTATGATATATGCCTTGGTTGTTGTATTTAACGACAAAAGAAGTGAGATCTAAATGGGTGCCAAGTTTAATGGTCAGTCCTGAAATTTATTTATAACAACATAAAATATTTTATAACAACTTAAAATATCATTTTTTCTGATAACTTAGGTTAATATATTTAAGCCTAAGATCTGACTTGGCTAGTTCGAATATACGAATTATATTATAGTCTTCGCAAGTTCTAAAGCTGTTAGTTCTTATTTTATTTTTCAGAAAATTTGGCTTGCTGGTAGAAACTAGCCATCGAACATAGGGATCTTCCATGACTTAATAATTACTTAATAATGATTCGTATATTCGACCTAAACAAGTCAGACCTTAGGCCTCAATATATTATTCTAAGTTATTAAAAGAAATGATATTTTAAGTTGTTATAAATAAATTTTAGGACTGACCATTGAACTTGGCTCTCATTTCACATTTTTGTTTTTGATGGGATATCATTACTTTTTGTACAGAAATTATTAGTAGGTACTTATTTATAATAAAATTATAACCAAATAATGTTTGTTATCCTGCTGTATTTTCTTACGTTTACGAAGTATAATTTTTTGTTTGTGTTCTTTTCTTTATTTTCTTGTAACTTTGAAATGTTTAAGTGAATTGTCCATTCAGTATCCGGATTTTTTTTTTTGCGTTTTCTGTGTATACTTTATTTGGTGGTATAACGTATAACGTATAACCACCTGCGCGGTTGTATTCTACAATATATATATATATATATATATATATATATATATATATATATATATATATATATATATATATATATTATATTCTACTTCTAAACATAAAAAAATGGTTAAAGAAAGGAGATTTATTATCAAAGATCAGCTCATTGACATAACAGAGGCTTAATTTGCAGGGTTGAAAAAGTTGATGAGTCGTTGAACCAAGTGTATAGTGCCAAAAAAAGGCTTTTTTTATGAAAATAGTCGCAAAAGGGTAGACCTATCGTGTGGGCCGCGGAAGGCCCGCAATGCGACTATTAGAAGAAAAAAGGATTATAGAAAGGAAATGATTGTGAACACGCTTTTTAAATAGTTGTAGGTCATAGTTCTCTGGAAAAACAGATTTTGAAAGCTTATTCCATTCCGTAGCAGCCCTGTAAAACAAGGATTCTTGATGAAGATTGGTCCTTGTAGTGAAAATCTTGAAAGTAAATGGGTGAGACTGATCAGCGTGCCGTGTTCTTCGGCCGAATGTGCCCAATGGTGGTACAGGAATTTTTATTTCTCTGGAGCATCTGCCATGGAAATATCTGTAGAGCAATGACTGGTCTGCAACTCTTCTTCTATGTTCTAGAGTGTGAAGGGTATGTGTGAGAGTTAAGCTATCAAGCGAATGACTTTTTTTCTGAATGGAATCTAAAAGACGAAAAGAATGCCTTGGTGCTGAACACCAAATGTGCGAGCAATACTCCAGTAAAGGTCGGATTTGAGCCTTGTACGTCATCAACAGTTGATCAGGAGTGAAAAACTTTCTGGCTTTCCACAGAAAACCCAGCCTCTGACTTGCCGACTTTGCGATGTTAGCAACATGGTCATGCCAAGACATATTATTGGACACCGTGACTCCCAAAATCGAGATGGAGGGACTTGGTTCAAGGGTATTTCCAGACATTGTAGTGGGATGATTTGAGGAATTCACTTTCTTGGAAAACGTGGCACTTTGTGTTTTTTGGGCGTTGAACTGAACAAGATTGTTGGTTCCCCACTCGACGATTGCTTTAAGATCTCTATTGATGGAATCAACCTGCTCCTGCCTGAGTCTGGTGGGGGACAGGATGGAACCCTGGGGGACCCCGGCATTAGTTTTAAACGCATCAGAAGAAATACCGTCAACTGCCACATGTAAGGAGCGATCTTGCATGAAGCTCAAGAGCCATTGGCGCAGTTTGGTTGGGAGACCGTAGGCAAATAATTGACTTAACAATGCCTGGTGCCAAACGCCGTCAAAGGCTTTAGATATATCCAAGGCTATTGTACGGGATTTACCAAACTTTTCAATAGTGTTTGTCCAGAGCTGAGTGACATAAGCCAGCAAATCTCCAGTAGACCGAAGTTGTCGAAATCCATATTGTCTGTCATGGATTATCTCAAATTTCGCCAACTATTTGATGAGTTCTGTGTTAATCTCTTTTTCCATAACTTTGGATATGACTGAGAGCAATGCAATAGGGCGATAATTTGCAGGAATAGTCTTCTTTCCTTTTTTATGTTAAGAAATAAAAAAAAATCTACCGAAAAAACCATGTTTTACTATGTTAATGATATCCCTTTGTTCCAACGTTTTTTTGGTCTCCTTTTTACTGTGCCAGTAGAAAAACAAGAAATTACATTCGTAAGCACCATTTAGGAATGTTGTTTCATTGAAATCTTCACATAAACTAATTTTAATAGAAAATAATAAACAAATATAAACAAACTTTACAAAAAAAATGTGCATACGATGCTGATACAAGTTTCAAGTTAGTCCTGATTTATAGTGTTAAGATAGGCGTTTAGTAAAATCAAAGTAAACGCAAGGAAAACAGAAAATTTTAATATTGCATAGAATTTAACACTCGGGGAAAATTTTGTGGGTTAAATAACCACGTTCTCAATTAATGAAGCGAGAAAATCATAAAGTAGAACGTTTCCATTTTCCGATCTAGCGGTTTCTTCCAAGTTTTTGAAAAGTTGTCATCAAACGAACAGACAGCTGAGGTTGCTAATTATTTTAAAAATCCGCTATTAATAAATCTTACACTGTCAACATATTCACAGGATAATCATTATAAATTGAGCAATTTCACCAATATTTTCAGTATAATGACTTAAAATATTAAAGTTCATCAACAAATTAAAAAAAAAATTATATCTTGTTTATCCGGTTTGCATTCGTGGGTAGTTTCTAAAGCTTCATCAAAGCCAAACTAATAAATTTTTTCACTGAATGAAATGCTGCAACAGCAGTGTAAGTAGTAAAAAAAGCATTGTACGTTATAAACGTTACATTGTGAGTTGTATTTTAACAACTACAAAAATTTCATATTTTTAACCTTGAATAATTATGTTTTATTGTAATTATTTATTAATTATTGATTTTTAACCAAATACAATATACAGTGTGGAACAGCCAAATGAAATAAATTCGATAACGAATAAATGAGAGAAAAAATATAATTATATAGGGTGTGTCATGTGACAACTTTCTTATTTTAAATACAACTCCCTGTATATTATTTATTTTTTGGATTTTTCAAAAAATTCTAGACATAATTCATGTACAATGTCCCATACTCAACTGTTTCGGAAATATTAAGTGCTTTCAGATGTATTACAAAAATTAACATTAAAAAAAAATTATTTTATTTCACAAATTCGCTACATTACACTCAATACTTATTTCTCATTTAGCTCTTAATATTGAGAAAATAAGCAAAAACCATTAATGCGTTCCTTTTTACTGATTTGAAAAAAAAATACAAAAACAGTTTTCTTTATTTTCGTATAAAACTCATATCCTTAGCAACTTGTTGTATGTCTGCATGATGAGAGAGGAACATACGCAATATCCTAAAAAAGTTAATGTTTGGACAGGAATATACAATGGTTTTAGCAAAATGAAGCACCAAATCAATGTCCGGCAGTACCTGAACCAAAATTTTCCAAATCGGTGGATAGGGAGGCGCGGATCTATAGAATGGCCAGCACGATCTCCTGACCTAACGCCATTAGACTTCTTTTTGTAGGGATATGTCAAAAGTATTGTATACAAAACTAAACCACTCAACTTACATGACTTAAAAAGACGAATCACGCTTGCAATTAGATCAGTCACGCCTGAGATGTTGAGTAACGTTAGAAGACATTTCTAATACCAGATTAGCATGTTGCCAAGACGTTCGCGACAAACATTTTGAACATCTCTTACATTGAAATTAATGTTTTTTTTTGCATAATTTGTGAAATAAAATAATTTTCTTTTTTTAATGTTAATTTTTGTAATACATCTAAAAACACTTAATATTTCCGAAACAGTTAAAGATAGGTATAGGACATTTTACATGAATTATGTCTAGAATTGTCTGGAGAATCAAAAAAATAAATAATATACAGGGGGTTGTATTTAAAATAAGAAAGTTGGTATTGGCCACTGTCACATGACACATCCTATTTAATTATTTTTTTTTGAAAAAAATGCGCATCTAAAAATACAAATCGACTTGTCCAAGCGTTTTTCCCAATACGCTCTCATTTATTCGTTATTGAATTTATTCCATTTGGCTGTTCCACACTGTATATTGTGAAAGGATTTCGCGGCCATTATTTATTGGTAAATGATCCTATCTGTCATTTGAGGAATGTAGGGTAAAACACTTAAGAGGTGTCTTCACGACTGCTTAGTTCATAGCTTATGTCACCTTCCAGTGCTATGCTTTTGACGTTTACATTATATATATATATATATATATATATATATATATATATATATATATAATTTTCTAGAGATGGAAAGTATGACAGTGACATTGAGCGAAGGGTGTGGGCAGGAAAACAAATGAAAGGGGCACTGAATAGCTTTATGAATAGCCAGAAAGTGTCAAAAAAGGCACGTCTGGCGGTGCATAAAGGTGTGTTGGTTCCTACACTTATGTATCGTAGTGAATGTTGGGTTTGGCAGAAGAAGCATGAAAATAGGATTAATGCTGCGGAGATAAGTAGCCTGAAAAGTATAGCCGGAGTGACTCGGTTGGATAAAGTTAAGAATAGTGAGATAAGAAAACGCTGTGGTGTAAAAGAAGATGTGGTCACAAAGATAGATCAAGGAATGCTTAGATGGTTTGGACACGTAGAAAGGATGGATGAAGAAAGATTGACGAAACAAATTTATAAGGCGAGTGTGAATGGGCAAATCGGTAGAGGTCGACCTCGGAGAAACATATCTCGATCAGATCAATATTGTTTTGAAGAAAGGCCAGGTCAAGAGTACCAACAACCGAAGAGCATGTATGAGAGCACTGATGAAAGTAGAGGAAGCAAAAGATGTGTGTACGAATCGTAGCGGAAGTGGAAGGAAGTGGTCTCTGCCTACCCCTATGGGAAAAAGACGTGACTCTATGTATGTATATATATATATATATATATATATATATATATATATATATATATATATATCCGTAACATTATATTTATTTGATATAAGGGCCTTCGTAAGGTGATTTAGTTCTTCATTTAAATATTCTGGTTCACAGATTCTTATTGCCCTATCTACCAAAGTTCTTTAACACCTGTTCGTTGGCAATGGTGGTGGTTGGATGTATTGTGCAGATAACGATCTGTGTGGGTGGGTTTTCTGTATATGGTATGTCCTAGTTTCCTCTCTTTCCTTACAATTGGGACATCGAGAAATGCCAATTCTTTGTTTTTACGAGGATTCAACTGCTTGTGCCAGAATAAACGGAGCTTAAACAGACTGGTTTAACATTAACAAAGGTGTAAAACAGGGATGTGTAGCTTCACCATGACTGTTTGACTTATACATAGACGATTAGTTAAAAAATTTGAAAGAAAGGGTGTATAGATTAAAAATGAATAATTTGATCGTCAAATGCCTTCTTTACGCCGATGATCAAGTCATATTAGCGTCATCTGAAGAGAAGTTGGTGCTTAGCTACTAGTTCAGTTTAGTTTAAATAATACAGAAAACAATAATCTGCAATCTAATTAAATCTAGTCCCTTGAGTTGAATCGAACTGACAGATCAAGATCTTCTTTTAGAGATAGGGTATACAGTTTATTTGTTTAGTAACGCAATAGTATTATATTATAGCACTATTAAAGTAAATATTTTGTAACAACTGATTGCTTATTTAGTCGACTGGCTTTAAAATACAATTTAAAATATTCTTGATCATTTTCTTAAGGAATTCAGTTATATATTGTCACAACGTTTTAAATGATCGTTTACTTAAAAGCTCTACTGTTTTAGATTTATTTTTTTGAACGTTTACTTGAATTAAATAGATTTTATTATTTGGTCTATTATTAAAAATCATTTTTATTTATGATGATGTATAAAGCAGTCGAAAAATTTTCGTCATAAAGAACCAAGCGCTAAAAAAATAAGTAATTAAACTTTTCAAACATCAGATAATTCTCGAAGGCGCATTACATAATAATTAAATTAGAAAAGATTTTTGGAAAATTAAACTGTCAAGCGAGAGCCAACAACTGAGAAAGAAAATACCATCTACGAGGACCGGCTATTAACTTTTGACTAAAAATTTAACATTTTGAACAGACTGATTTTATTTATTTAAGAAATTTTCGCCTAAAAAATAAAAACAGTTTTTCGAACGTCCTAACAAATTCTCGAATATCACAAAACAAACTAAACTCAATCTAGTGAGTACCTTGGTCTTTTAGGTCTTTCTATATGCTTTAGAATCTTGGTCTGTCAAAGAAGTAAATCGTCGTCAAATTGATGCATTTGAGATGTGGGCGTGGCGACGAATGTTGAGAGTGTCCTGGACCGCACATAGAACAAATGCTTCGGTTTTACAAGAAATACGTCCGTCAAAACGTTTGTCCAGTAACGTGAACTCTCAAATTCTTACATTTTTCGGACACATCAGTCGGAGTGAGCATCTTGAAAGGCTTATTGTACAGCGAAAACCTGAAGGAAACAGAAGGCGTGGCCGATCACCAAACCGATGGGTGGATGTTACCAAAAAATTATTAGATGCTACTCTCCTACAAGCGGTTCACATGTTATTTAATCGAGATAAATTGCGAAATTCAATCAAGAGAGCCATCCAAAGCATTGAACCTCGTTAATATGGTGTTACAACAATCTGCAAAGATTCTCGACAAAAAATTTCCATTCCGAAGGTTACGTAGGCTTTAACAGATTCTTGAGTACCAATAGATGTAAAAAGAAAAGCCGTCAAGTATAAATTAGCAAGGAAATTAAACTATAATCTCTAAATAAACCAAATTTTTATGAGTACATAGATAATTTCTGGAAATGGAATAAGATGAATTTTATATAGCAAAATTCCAACAAAGTAATTTTTGCAATTAGCATAACATAATAATATTGCTAAAATAGTAATGCCAAATCTTAACATCATTTAGATATGGTTTAAAAAATAATGAACGATCCCCTTCCATTAAAAAAGTTAAACTTAAAATGGAAAAAACTTTAAAAAGTTAGTCGATTCCAAGTTATCTTGCTTTCCAGGCGGGTGCTTCCCAAAATTAAAATAACAATAAAATTTAATGCATTAGGAGAGTTGTATGCACTCGATGGCAGGTTCGCATAGTTGACAGTCACGAATGTTTTACAGAAAAAGAAACTTTTACGATACGCTACGACAAAGTTTAACTTTTTATGACGGGTGTCCACGGAAGCTTTACTCGCAATAATATAGCGCAGGTAATTGCCGGAAATGTTCTAGAATCTTCAATTCGTGCTTATTTTAGAATACGTTATGTACAAAAGATTATTTTCCATCTCGTAGACGATTTTAAAATTTCACAAACAATAGTCTATTACATAACGAGTGCGAAAAGTGATCACTTTCGCACGAGTAATGTACACTTTTTTTCCTACGACCACGCAATAATTTAACCAAATATTATCAAAATCTGAGATATTACTTAACAAAATATTATCTACAATTAAAGACAACATAGTTTACTTTTAAAAACAACAACTATTATTAGGAACAAGTACTTTTTTTTACTCAAATATTAGGCTTAAAATTTAAGTGGTATAGGTAGATTATTAATATATATATATATATATATATATATATATACAGTGTGGGCCAAATGAAATAAATTCGATAACGAATAAATGAGAGCGTGTTGGAAAAAACGCTTGGACACGTCGATTTGTATTTTTAGATGCGCATTTTTTTCAAAAGAAAATAATTATATAGGGTGTGTCATGTGACAGTGGCTGAGACCAACTTTTTTATTTTAAATACAACCCCCTGTATATTATTTATTTTTTGGATTCTTCAGAAAATTCTAGATATAATTTATGTTCAATGTCCCATACCTATCTTCAACTGATGCAGAAATATTAAGTATTTTCAGATGTATTACAAAAATTAACATTAAAAAAAGAAAATTATTTTATTTCACAAATTCGCTACATTACACTTAATACTTATTTCCCATTTAGCTCTTAATATTGAGAAAATAAGCAAAAACCATTAATGCGTTCCTTTTTACTGATATGAAATAAAAAAAATACAAAAACAGTTTTGTTTATTTTCGTATAAAACTCATAGCCTTAGCAACTTGTCTGTCTGCATGACAGTAGTGATCAGTGTCAGTGCTATTGTCGTTTGAATTTCGTTAACTGTACGTAATAATATCAGAAAAATGGTTCATTTAACAGAAATGCACAAAATAACCATTCTACAAATGATTGGTTATGGAGATAACCCACGGACACAAATGGAAGTTTCTCGCTTATTTCACGAAAAATTTTCAAATTTGCCGCCTATATCCCAAGAAACAATTAGCAAAATAGAAAAACAGTTTCGTGAGCTTGGTCTTGTAAGGCAGACAAAAAAAGTAGTTGCCAATGAACTGAGCGATGATACAAAATTGGATGTTATGCTTGAGTTTCAAGAAAACCCACTAATTCTGGTCGAAAAGCATTCTCACTGTTTAACATTAGCCACACATCAATTTTTCGAATATTAAAGGAAAGTAAAATGCATCCCTATAAAATGATTCCAACTAAGAAGCTCATGGAAGACGATTTCGACAGGAGAACGTATTTTTATGAACAAATGATGGAAATATTAGATAACAATGTGATCCAATTAGATGTTTTGTTTTCTGATGAGAGCACATTTACACTTCACGGTCATATTAATCGTCAAAATTGCCGCTATTGTTCTAATGAGAATCCTCACTGGATGAGAGAGGAACATACGCAATATCCCGAAAAAGTTAATATTTGGGCAGGAATTGTTGGAAATCATATCGTAGGTCCCTTTTTCATTGATAAATATTTAGAACTGCTCCAAAATAATGTCGTGCCAACTTTGACAAACTTATATCCTGATCCAGAAAACCCAGAAGTTCCTGCAAATATACTATGGTTTTAGCAAGATGGAGCACCGCCCCATTACTAAATAAATGTCCGGCAGTACCTGAACCAAAATTTTCCAAATCGGTGGATAGGGATGCGCGGATCAATACAATGGCCAGCACGATCTCCTGATCTGTCGCCATTAGACTTCTTTTTGTGGAGATATGTCTAATGTATTGTATACAAAACTAAACCACTCAACTTACATGACTTAAAAAGACGAATCACGCTTGCGATTAGATCAGTCACGCCTGAGATGTTGAGTAACGTTAGAAGACATTTCTAATACCAGATTAGCATGTTGCCAAGACGTTCGCGGTGAACATTTTGAACATCTCTTACATTGAAATTAATGTTTTTTTTTGCATAATTTGTGAAATAAAATAATTTTCTTCTTTTAATGTTAATTTTTGTAATACATCTAAAAACACTTAATATTTCCGAAACAGTTAAAGATAGGTATAGGACATTTTACATGAATTATGTCTAGAATTTTCTGGAGAATTAAAAAAATAAATAATATACAGGGGGTTGTATTTAAAATAAAAAAGTTGGTATTGGCCACTGTCACATGACACACCCTATATAATTATTTTTTTTTAAAAAAATGCGCATTTAAAAATACAAATCGACGTGTTCAAGCGTTTTTTCCAACACGCTCTCATTTATTCGTTATCAAATTTATTCCATTTGGCTGTTTCACACTGTATATATATATATATATATATATATATATATATATATATATATATATATATATATATATAGATTAATTAGATTTTATATTTTCTTGAATGCTATGAGAAAGTCTATTGCTTGCAATAAAGTGCTTGAAGTTGATTTGTGGATTGATTTGTAATATTGCAGACTGAATATTTTTTCAGATCTTGCACACACCGCACCTACAATTTTAAATGCAATATTCATCCTGTTTGTGGTTAAGTCATTGATAAACCACTCAGCGACAGCAAAGAACTTCCATCCGTGTCTCTTAAGAGTGGTAATATCTTCTCCTGTATCTACCAGTATTGTAGCTGATGACTTGTGTATGCTTCCGGATGATCAAGTTTCAAAATTTTTGCAATTGAGCTAACGTAGAGAACCTATTTTGTTAATTCCTACTTCTTGCTTAGTCCATTTTTTATTTTTGTGGTCAAGAAAAAATCTCTTTTTATGTGTTGCAGATCTTAATTCTGCATATTCTTTGTATTTTTGATAAAATAAATCTGTAATATTGAATTTTTTGTCAATCTTATTGTTTGTATTATTAATCTTAATTATAGCATCAAAGCCCATATCTTCTATATTATTCACAGTAATTGTCACAAACTCTTTTTTGCAACATGCTTCCGAAGGTCCGAAAATTAAAACAACCTAAAATAGTAAAATACCCAAGCAAAAAATTATTTCAAACCCACCTTAGTTTACAAAAACTGATCGTCAGGAGAATTCGTTAATTTGGGTGTTTAAAACGTTTGGTTTGTATCTATCATTTTTTATTTTTAAAAATGCTTTCGCTTTCAGATGTTTAGCATTAGTATGCAAGAATGACATTTTATGAAAATGAATATTTAATTTTTTTTCGTTTTCTCCAATTGAGAAATTCTTTATATGCACGTTTACATCTGGCTCTTGATTTTGTTGGATATTTTTGCTGCCTTCATGATTTCTACCACTATCATTGCCAGTATCCATGATATTGTCTTGCATGTCTAGGATACGATGGTTGGTAGATATATAAACTGACCTCACAATTATTAATGCACCCAACCTTCACAATATAATCAAAATATCTTTTGACGTTGTACACAAATTGTTCAAAGTCTGATTTTTTAAATTAACAGTTAGAATAATTAATAGGGCGTCGGATTTCCGACGAAGAGTACGCGGGTTCGATCCTCGACCGCATAGTTTTTTTTTGATTATAATAATAAAAATATTACACTTTTTAAAGAGATCTCTTTGGGTTTGAATATAACATACACACATACATAAAGTCACGCCTTTTTTCCATAGGGGTAGGCAGAGACCACATCCTTCCACTTGATACGGTTTTCGTACTCTTGACCTGGCCTGTCTTCAAAACAATGTTGATCTGATCGAGATATGTTTTCCGATGTCGACCTCTACCGACTTGTCCATTCACACTCGCCTTATAAATTTGTTTCGTCAATGTTCCTTCATCCATCCTTTCTACGTGTCCAAACCATTTAAGAATTCCTTTATCTATCTTTGTGACCACATCTTCTTTTACACCACAGCGTTCTCTTATCTCGCTATTCTTTACTTTATCCAACCGAGTCAAAAGTTGTTGGCAGGAAAACAAATGAACCTATAAGTAGCTAGAACGTGTCAAAAAGGCACGACTGGCTGTTAAAAAAGTGCTAAACACCATACTTTTGTGTGTTACTGAATGTTGGATTTTGCCAAAAAAGCATGTAAGTAAGATCAATGCTATGGAGGTAAGTAGCTTAAAAAGTATATCTGAAGTGACTTAAATGAATCAAGTAAGAAATAGGGTTATAAGGAAACGCTGTGGTATGAAAGAAAATGTAGTAACAAAGATAAAGGAATGCTTTGATGGTTTGGATACGTAGAACGGATGGATGAAAGGAGATTAACGAAACAGATTTATAAGGCGAGTGTGAAAGGGTATGTCGGTAGAGGTCGACCTAGGTGAAAGTATCCCGATAAGATCAAAATTGTTTTGAAGAAAGGCTGGTTAGGAGTACCAGAACCGACGAGCATGTACTAAAAATCTAATAAAAGTAGAAGAAGCAAAAGATGTGTGTTAGAACCGTAGCAAGTAAAAATAAGCAGTAATCTCTGCCTACCTCTTGTAACGTGCCTATTTTTTTCCTTCTACAGTTCCATTATAATTGGGTCTCTGATAGTTTTGTATTCCTCAGGTACTCGCAAATAGTGTGGCGTACCGTATTTTGTTGTAACTTAAATATATCATTCGTTGTAAATAGTGTTGCATACCTTGTTGTGATAGGATTCGATTGTTAATGGCTGTGGCATCTTTGTTAATCGCTGGAGATTGAGTGGGGATTTTCGTTATTAGATTTTGCTTTGGTTTTTGGCCTCGATTGTTGTGTGTTGTCGGTTATATTATTGTTTGGTTTGCATTTCTGTGTGGATGGGGCTGGCTATCAACACGGACGACGGCGATTTATGGTGTGGAGCATGGACTTGCGAATATTGTTGGTTGACGTCGGTTCTGTGTCATTTTTCTTGATATCCGGCCTGGGAAGTGCGAGTCGTTTGGTGGCAGTCTTGGGAGTCGTGTGGTGAGAGTCTTCGAAGTCGGGTGTAGTGTGAATTTTTGGGACGGTGTGATATTAACAAGTGTGCAAAACCTCTACGGTTTTCCTTTCATATCTGGCTGTATTTGGGCCATCTTAATTGGATTTTGAAGAAAAACCATTTAATTTTTAACTTGACCATTCTATCTTACCTCCGTTGTTGATATTTTGGATTTTGGTGTCTAGTTAAAATAACCGCATGCGGGATTTATTTGAGGGAAGCCATTGTTAATTAGCAGGTGCCGTTCTATAACCAAACCGGCCACAGGAGTAGTGCATTTGTATTATCCATATCGACGATAAATTGCAGTGTTATAAAGACTTGCTTGGTGTTTTTAGCAGGAACTCCGTATTAAGGTGTTCAAGATTAAAGTTATTCTATTTTTTTTATATTTGATCTACAATATACGTTTACCCAAAGGTTACAAGTGAGTTATTTTTGAATATTTAACGACGTGACTTATTTTTGACACCACGATTAAGTTTTGTTTTAATTTATTAATATAGTACATTGTTGGAAACTGTTTATTGCATTAGATAATATGTCAAAACTGAGTACTTTGATTTATTGTTAGCTGTTGATTTTGATTATATTTGTTATAAGATTGCTATTGAGCTGTGTACTTTGATTTATTGTAGGAGTAAAGTATCCAATATATTTTTGCTATAATTTCATTTATTTGGTTCACCATAATCTTAGTTGTTTATCGTGTGGCTCTGCTAGTGCCTATAAGACCTAGGAGTTTCCGGCTTGAACCGTCTAAGTCGGTGGCGCGGCTCACTTTTATATTCCTTTTTTCTTCTACCCTCTACGGCTGAGCTCGGGCATAATTTGCCAGTAGAGAGACCGCTGGCAGAGTACTCTTTAGAGAACGAATAAGACGTGGCACTCTACGAGAAAAAAAAATGTTTTTATATATGTATGTATTTCCTATCAAAAACCACAAATATTTTTATTATATATTTGCTAATGGTATTAAAATAGCTGGATAAGAAATAATGTGAGAAAATATGAAAATAAGTGTGGTAAAACGGTTCGCAAGTGAACTACAAATCACAATGAGCGTTCGAAAATAAAACTATTACAAGTAAATGTTTATAAGTGCCGGAGCCAAAACATAACGCAGCGTAGCTGTCATTTACACCAACCGGGGGCCCAATTGAAATACTGTAAATCCCCGAGTAACATGCCGTATCGAGTGGCGCACATACGTCCAAGTGGGTTTAATGTGTATCGCCGTCGGAGATAGATTGTTTATAATCTGCGAATTTGTGGGCAGCGGTATCACTTGCAGACCTTCGAAGATTCACGAGCAGCGGTTAAAGAAATTCTCAGAATGGGCCAATCGAATTTAAATTAAACCCACTCAAGTAACGTCATTTACAGACAAAATTTTATATTTTTACAGACTTTCTTTAAATATAAATGTAATAGTCATGATATCGATTACATAAATTAGCATTTATAAGTGAAAAATAAATGAAAAATATCGGTCGAAAGTTTTGAAAAGTACGCGAACAAGCGTGAGTTTGTAAAACAGGATCTAACCCAAATTTCCCCGTAATTTGCCGAGCAAAAATCGTCGCAGATGTTTAATTCTATTTTAATTTGAAACATCTAATGGCAAATCGCGCAGAATTCAACACAGTTTGTCTGTCGCTCATCTGAAACGGTATATTTCTAATTTTGCCTGCATTTAGCTAATGACTGAAGCCTTTAAGTTTTCATGGCTGCTCCACGGCAGCTGTCATTATAGGCCTGGATATTTCATTAAATCGTAAAAAATGACAAGCACGGTAATCGTATAAAAACCAAATATTACTTTACGGGAGGTTGCGATTTAAAAGGACCAAACTTTTATCAAAAAGCAACTCGTAGTTACTGTTTTAATAAAATATTTCAATGTTACGTAAAGGAGAAATTTCGTCCTTACGACGTTAATGGCATTTTTTTTTCGGAGGAGGGCATATTTTAAATAGCACATTTTTAAGGAAAATAGTGTTACCGAATAATAGCCCTCCTTATTTTATTTTACTTTTTACAGCGGGATCCACGTTAGCATTTCTTTAGTGTAAAGGATGGTATTTTGGCGTCTGCTTTTCTTTCTTTCTTTAATTTCTATAATGTAACGTATTACTTGGTATACCAGTATCCATGTTTACTTTAATGTTAGTTGGCTTTTTATTATATAATCGTTTCAGTTGTACTATAGTGGCCTGTTTTTACGTCTTTTCACCTGGAGCATTAAAAAAGTGTATGATTTGCATCATCGTTCTTCCGGCTATAGGTGCATTCTTCAAATGACATACATATATACGTATAGTCACGCCTTTTACCCGCAGGGGTAGGCAAAGACCACTTTCTTCCACTTGATACGGATCTTACACACATATTTTTCTTCCTCTACTTGTATCAGTGCTTTTATACATGCTCGTTGGTTGTTGGTACTCTTGACCTGGCCTTTCTTCAAAACAATGTTGATCTGATTGAGATATGTTTGGCGAGGTCGACCTCTACCGACTTGTCCATTTACACTCGCCTTATACATTTGTTTCGTCAATCTTTCTTTATTCTTCATTTCTACGTGTCCAAACCATCTAAGCATTCCTTTATCTATATTTGTAACTACATCTTCTTTTACACTACAGCATTCCCTTATCTCACTATTATTTACTTTATCCAACCGAGTCACTTCGGCTATACTTCTCAGACTACTTATAACCTATGCATTAATCCTATTTAAATGCCTTTTCTGCCAAACCCAATATTCAGTACCATACATACGTGTGGGAACCAACACTTCTATATACACAGCCAGACGTGCCTTTTTTGGCATTTTCTGGTTATGCATCGAATAAAGCTTCTGTTAAATGTAAATAAATCTCTCCGTATAATTTTCCTCCAGGTTCATATGTCTGAAAATTATTTTCTCATTTGGTGATAACCCAAAAGACTAAACTCAACGGAGAGTGGTTCGTGATCTTGTGCGCCAGGATTTAATTTTACCCTTGACCCAGAAAGTTTGTGACGTCGTATGTCCCTCAGAAAAAAAAAACCAAAACAATAGTGATCAATAGTGGTAAAGTATACCCTATCAAAAGAAGCGATATAAAAAACAGGACCCAAACTGTAATAATTGTTATATAAAAGTCCAAGTAATGAAAAACGAAGTACCAAAGGATACAATTATTGATCCCTTGGTTTTTATAATTTATATTTATGCTATATTTAATATTTTTCCAGTGAATTTTTTATGTAATAATACGGTTGATTTGTGAGCAGAAAATAAAGCGGCCTTGACTATGACAAGTTGGCCCAATAGTTTGGTTACAGTGCTTAGAGTAACTGATCTATCAGTTGATACTGTTAAAACAATTTCAATAAACTATGGCTGTTAGAAAGATAACATTCTTACCGAATTATTATTATTGACAACAAAAAATTAAAATGGTAAAATATTGTAAATATTTAGGTTTTTTTGATTAGATAGAGAAGACTATCGAAAAAACAATTACCTTAAATTTTGTTTTATATAAATTATGTGAAATATTAGATCCTACGACAATTAATCAAGCCATGTTTAAAAGTTTTATTAACTATAGGAAAATGCATGGGATTATTATGATAATTGATAATTATGATAACTAAACCAATTTTTTCTATACTAATGGTACTTACAAAAAAAACACTAAAATACGACGTATATGAGCTAAAACATAAAGAAAACAGTACCAAAACAAAACTTACAGTCAATAATTTTGCCCAGAATTAAAAAAATGTATGGTTGCTTGATTAAATAATTACACCGGTCAATACGAACTTTGGGTTTAAGTTGTGCTGTGTCAATTTTTTACACAGAACTTATAAAAGAAAAGAAAGTTTATTAGTTAAAGTATCATTTTGTAAAAAACCAGAATGATAAATTTCGGAGTTTGAGAAAAATTATCTGTTTTATTTGTCATTTATTGTTAATAACAGTACAACAAACTTAAATTTTAAATTTAAACTACTTTTTAAAAAATATTTTAATAATAAACTACAAAGGTAAAAAAATTGTAAGCAAAGTATAAAAATGAATTTTTTCGTTTTTCTTCTATGCTTGCATGGAATTTCCCATATCAAACCCTAAACGTAATCTCCTATCATGTAGTCAATTACATCTTGGTAAAAACGTTTTTTTTGCTCTTCTAAATAGGAAACCATAATATTTTCAAAATTAAAGATACATTCTGCTGCACAAGAGCTTAAAGCATTCAAGCATAGTATTAATCAATTCTTAGCCCTGTTGTTTCTAGAAAAACCAGAAAACCATAAAATACTGCTTTAAAGTTGTTTCAGGCTTGTTTTTCGTGAGTATTGAGTAACTGTTTTCAATTGGCTTTAAATTATTTTTTTTAGAAAATTTCGTCAAATATTTTAAACCTTAGAATCTTGACCAAGGGCTTTTACAAATTGTTTTATAAGGTCTAATTTTTTATGCAATGAAAATATCACTACATTCTTAGGATTTACAACTGATTCCCAATTGACATAATGATTCCTTATCTAAAGTCAGTTGCCCCCACCTTTCTTCACTCCCGCCACCTGCCACCTGCTGCTAATACTATCAACCAAAAAGATTTTTTTATCATCGTAAAAAAGATAAATTTAAATAAAAACCTAAAAAATAAGTGTTGTTGACTCGTGTTATAAACTTTAAACTATACTAGTTCTATGCGTAGTTGGCTTCTTCAACTATATATGACACGACTTTGTTTATTTTTTTTTTGGATAAATAAATAGATGTTAAAATAATACGGAGAAAAATTTGATTTTGCCTCATACAAACGTAAAGAACGTAGGCCCCATTATCACAACGAGCAGCAAGAAGTAAATAAGAAAAGCACTAGAGCAACAACGGGCAAAATATATAAAATAAAATCACGTATCTACATGCGAAGCATGCTTAAATTTTACTTAAAAATATTAGTCAAGTCTCTTTATGACTCTAACATATAGTGCCAGTTAGGATATTGTGCCTTAACTTCATTGGCTACCCTCGGGGTTTTGCCAAATGAGACACTAAGAACAAATGTGGTTCCGGGGGTGGTGGAGAGACTAGGGCGGTATCGTTTAAGTAGTAACCCTTTGTCGCGACCCTTCCTAGTCCGGGATCTTTACGCGAGTGGCTATAAAATAATATAAATTTTACTAAAACATTAAAATCTACAACACATATAAGTTAGTTATTTTTTTATTATATAAAAATTATAAAAATGTTAACAGAAAAATAATAATTCTACTGCACAAAATATTAATGCCGCATAAATGGTTGTATATTTTTCGGAGTTAAGTTGACTCCAGAAAAAAAACTGGAACGTTCTTTTTTGAAAAAAAAGTCATCAATAAATAAAAAAAAAGATGAAAAACAACCGGCTAATATTTTCAAAAAAAAGAAATATGAATTTTAAATCAATTTTAAATCCCAAACTATATTTGGCTTTGTCACTTTCCGCATAGCAATAACTGAAAAATTGACAATTTAATTATCTCCTTACAATCTTGATTCCAATAATATGGCCCAGGATAAAAAAATCCTTTCTTGAACTGCTGAAGACACGACTTGATTTTTTTATTTTAACTTGAAGACTTTCGATTCAAGACTAATGTTAATTGTCCTGTTAACCGACTTAAATATAAAATTTAATTTTTTATTAGTGACCCCTTTTAATGATTTATATATCGATACCGATTGACTCAGTTAATCTTCGTTCAAAGAGCTTAGAATACTGCGACGAGTTGACTCATTATTTTTCTTTACGTATCTTAACGACGGAAAAAATGTTCAAAATAATAAATTATTATTAAATTTGGTGCGACAGAAACGAAAAGTAATTTCATCATCTACTGGTCTATCGGCTGACGATGAGCTTTTAAGTTTTGGTAGCTCGCTCGACAGCTGCTGTCATTATGAGAAATTAACAGCATGAAAATTTCGATATTCTCTCTCCGGAATGCTGCTAGTTTTAATGCGTCGGAATATATATAATACCTGCTTGATAGTTAAAACAATAAAGCTTAATTCGGAAAGACAGTTTCTATGTAAGGAAATTTGCCTTCTCCAATTTCTATAGCTACTGTTAAATTATTACGACAATGGGCGTTTAACTAACTTTCTGAGTTGTGATGCACATGCTGGACTTTTTTTTTAAACCAAAAGGGGGGTCATTATTTTATTACGCGATTAATTTACGACTTAACCCTTTTACATTTATTTATAACCATGCATAAAGCGGATGAACTTGTTTTTCAAATACTCTTTACCAATATTCATCAATTCCTGTGATAGTTTAAAAAAAGCAGTAATTTAATTTTCATAATTGGGTAATACATTTTATTACAATTTGTATTTACTTACCTTTTTAATAGCTTCGAATACAACAAACCACTCGTATTAACATTCGTAGACTTCGAAAAGGCGTTTGATTCCATACAATAACAGAAACTCTTAAAAACAATAGCCGAGTGCCACATTGACCATCGCTACTCTGCAGCAATTAAAAATATATACAAGACTGCAACAGCAAAGGTCAAAATTACAGAAAATCAGCATACATACAAATTTAAAATCGAGAGAGGATTGCGAAAAGAAAACGCGCTCTCTTCCAAATTTTTCGTAGTATGCTTAATAAAATAAACTGGGAAAACACAGAGATAAACATGGACGGAGAAAGACTAAATCACCCATGCTTCGCAGATGATATCATGATGATATCAGATAATATTCAAGATCCTCAACTAATGCTAAAAAGGCTTAACAACGAGGCAAGCAAAGAAGGGCTGAAAATAAATCGAAAAAAACACAGTTCATGACAAATATGGTACTAAGTGACACATTAAAAATTAAAAACGAAAGTAGCGAACAAACATACTTACATAAATATTTAGGACATGAATTTACATTGGAGAAGACAACCGAACACACGAGATTTCACAAAGGATAGGTTTAACATTGGCGGCTTTGGGCAAGTTAAGTCCAAGCTGCCAGTATGCCTCGAGAGAAAAGTCTTTAACCAGTGTGTCATCCTTGTATTGACACATGGCGCGGAAACACTAACGTTAACGAAGAAGAATGCTCACAAAATACAGGTGATGCAACGAAAAATGGAAAGAGCAATGCTAGGAATTAAACTTTCTGACAAAAACCCTAATTGAGACGCCGTTGAGACTATTCTACATCTGAAATGGAACTGGGCAGGCCACTTAGCCAGAATAAGAGATGGTAGATGGACGAAAAAGATTATAGAGATCCGAAGCTTTTAGAAGTAGAGGCAGACCACCCACATGCTGGACAGATAACATAAAACGGATTGCAGGAAACTGGATCCAATTTACACAAGATCGAAATATGTGGCAAAATTTAAGAGAGGCTTTTGTTCAACAGTGGACAGTATAAGCTTAAGATGATGATAATAATGATATTTTGCATTAGGTTCTATGAATGTTTATAGCTTGTACGATTTGCATTTAGATGGTGTAATGTTATTGCACGCTTTACACTTTGTACAAACATGTAGTGCTTGTTTGCTTTACATTTGGTTATACGACTGTCTGCATTGCATTTATGTTTTGTACCTACATGCTAAAATTTAAAGGTTTTGGATTTAAATTTGGTAAAATTATAAATTTGTTCACCTATCATTTAGTTGTATACATATATTTTTAAATATTTTATACTTTGTATTTAGTTGTAATAAAATTTAATTATTGTACTCATTGCATTTAGTTGAATGAATGTTTAAAACTGCATGCTTTAAGTTTGTTTGTTTAAAATGTGCAAAGTAAGTTTTTTGCTTTAAATTTGGTTGTACGATTTGTTTTGTATAAGTATTTAAAATTTTGTTTTTAATGTTTTTAGTTATAATAATAAACTTCTGTACGAAATTACCACAACAATGTGAAATTATCTAAAAAATTTATTTTTTTTTCCAATACCGTTTATATAGTTTAATACCATTATTTTCCGTTTCATCTTCAAATATTTACGATGTAAATGTAAATGTGAATATTATGTTAAAAAGTACCATATTAAAACAATTAAGTCCAAAGATTACAAATTGACACAGTAACAACAAATTGTTAACTTCTTAACTGTTTTGACCTTTGTAAAATGATTAAACATAAATTTAAAGAAGGTGATTTAATCAGTGCGATGCTTTATAAGCTGGCAATAAAAAAAAATTGCAAAGAACTAGAATTTAAATATAAATACAAAAAAAAGAACTGTTAAAAAATAAATATTCAAGTTTCCTTATAATCGTTTTTTTTTTATTTAAAAAAAATAAATAAACAAAAATAAATTTGTAAAAAAATTTATAAATTTATTCTTAAAATGTAAGAGTTGGGATTATTTAATTGTCTCTTTGAAGGGCAAATATAATTTTGCCAAGACCTACCCTATGCTGATAAGGGGCAACACCCCGAAACCGGTCCATAGGTGGTTACTTCGAATGAATAAATTTAAAAATTCCTCCTTTTACTTAACAAGCATCTGCATATCACCCAAAATGAATTATGCAAGATTATCTATCAGAATAACACTTGATGGCTAGAATATAGAAAGAGTTCAGCACTTTAAATATCTTGAAAGCTGGATCAATCAGTCGATGGATGCAGACGAAGAAATCAAAGCAAGAATAGAAATAGCTAAAAGAGCATTTCTGAAACTCAAGCCGCTACTCTGTGCCAAGAAACTTAACATTCATCTGCGGGAAAGGTTTACCAAGTGCTATGTATGGTCTATTCTGTTGTACTCTTGCGAAACATGGACGCATTACCAAAAATTTATTGCCCTCATTAGTGCATTCGATATGTGGCTGTACAGAAGTATGCTTAAAATTCCGTGGACAAGCCGAACTACCAACGAGAATGTACTCTTTAGAATAGGGCACCATGGAGAGCTCTTAACTACCGTCAAGCGCCGCAAACTGGAATACTTGGGACATGTGATGCGTGGACCACGTTATAGTTTGCTTTGGCTTATTCTGAATAGCAAGATCGAGGGGAAAAATGGATAGGCCGCAAAAAGATATCCTGGCTTCGAAATCTCCGACAATGGACAGGTTTAACTGCTGAGGAACTTCTCCACGCAGCTCAAGATAGAGATAGATACAAAGAAGTAGTCAATATGGGAGTTGTTAACGCTTGAGAAAGCAAGACATTGTAAGAAAAAGATCTATCAGATGTAATTCAATGCTTGTAGTATGCACATAGCCAGGAGTGTAGTTGTTTTCTGATATATAATCGACCTACATATACCTATAATATAAATTAACATGCGGCGAAATCAGCTGGTTCTTTAAAAATTAGTTTTATACATTTTTATTTTATTTTTCTATAATTGTATTATAGTGTTATATAATATTTATGTGATAGTCATTACTTCAGCAAAAGGTAGTGTGAACCTCACTTTTATTGGATGAGGGATATTTTCAAAGTTATGTTGCCGATTTGTTAGGTAAAAATCGTTTCACAATAAGACGCTTGAATGAGGTAGAAGGCCAGGGCAAGGACGAAAACAATGCACTTACGAACAAGATGAACGTTTTATTAAACAATACGCTCTAAGAAACTGTCAGTAGTTCTGTAATCAGAAACAATCACAAACGAACTCAAAGCCTTCCGCCGCAATGTCAGATTTTTTTTAAAACAGTTAAAAGCCGTTTAAATAAAGCTGGCTTAAACAGTAGGAGACCAGCAACTTCAACCTTGCTTAGTAGAGAGAACGAAGTTACCAGATTAAATTTTGCTTGAAATCATTAAAATTGGTGTGTGGATAATTGGAAAAAGGTTTTATTCACAAATGAAACTAGGTTTAGCCAAAAACATCCAGATGGTCGTAAACGTCTGGCGAAGACCAGAAGGGATGTTTGCTTCTTGCAATATATCTGCAAGGATTCTATTCGACGGTGGTTTCGTTATGTTCTGGGGTGGTGTATGCTTTGAAGCTTGCACAGAATTCCTGTCCGTACAAGACCCAATAATGCTAATTGCTATCTTGGGAATATTGCAATAGAACATGTGATGCCTTTCGGTTCTTTTTGGAACCCAATTTCCAGTTTATGCAAGACAACGCTAGACCTCACATAGCTGAGGAGGTACTATAATATATAGTATAGTATTCTAGTACCTAGATTATCTTAATCAAGTTGGTATACCAGCTATGCAGTGGCCTTCAAAAACCCCGGATCTGAATTCGATTGAGCATGTATGTGATCACCTCAAGAAAAATGTTAAACGTCAAATATCTGCATTTAGAGACTTAGGGAAACTTAAAAATGAAGTTATCACAGCATAGGAACATATTTCCTAAAATTTCGGCCAAAATTTAATTAAAAGCATTTTTAAACGCATAAATGCTGTGATCCGAAGTAGAGAAGGCAACACACGCTACTATACGAATAATTTTTCTACTACAACATAATTTATTTTTTTTACATTTTTTTTTAACTTTTAATGTAACCAATGCTCATAAAAAAAAATTCATTGTATAATTTAATATGTTGCTGCGGTAATTTTGTCCAGAAGTGTATTTACGATTTGTACAATTAATTGTACATTTGTAAATTTTGTATACTTTGCACCAATTTCCACTTATGGTTTGCTTTTTGAGTACATTTGATTGTACCACTATATTAATCTTGTACGCATTCCATTTATTTTTGTAAATGTTTGAGTTTTTTATTTAATAATAACACCCTTTTAAAATTTGTCATATTAGCGTCATCTGAAGAGGAGTTGCAGGCGATGTTTAATGTTATGCATGATGCCCTGAAAATAAAAGGAATGAAAATAAATGTAAGCAAAACGAAAGTAATGGTTTTTGAAAGATAAGAAAGCATGACAAACTGTGGAGTTTCGATTAAGAGAGAAAGAGTGGAACAAGTAAATGAATTTGTGTACTTGGGTTCAAAGTTTACGAGAAATGGAAAGTATGACAGTGACATTGAGCGAAGGGTGTTGGCAGGAAGACAAATGACCAGGGCACTGCATAGCTTTATAAATAGCCAGAAAGTGTCAAAAAGGCACGTCTGGCTGTGCATAGAGGTGTGTTGGTTCCTACACTTATGTATGGTAATGAATGTTGGGTTTGGCAGAAGAAGCATAAAAATAGGATTAATGCTGCGGAGATAAGTAGTCTGAGAAGTATAGCCGAAGTGACTTGGTTGGATAAAGTAAAGAATAGTGAGATAAGAGAATGCTGTGGTGTAAAAGAAGATGTGGTCACAAAGATAGATAAAGGAATGCTAACATGGTTTGAACACATAGAAAGGATGGATGAAGGAAGATTGACGAAACAAATTTATAAGGCGAGTGTGAATGGACGGAAGTCGGTAGAGGTCGACCTCTACATCGGAGAACATATCTCGATCAGATCAACAATGTTTTGAAGAAAGGCCAGGTCAAGAGTACCAATAACGGACGAGCATGTATGAGAGCACTGATGAAAGTAGAGGAAGCAAAATATGTGTGTTAGAACCGTAGCAAGTGGAAGGAAGTGGTCTCTGCCTACCCCTATGGGAAAAAGGCGTGACTTTATGTGTGTATGTTAAAATTTGTACACTTTGCACAAATGTTAATAGCTTGTACGCTTTGCACTAATTTGTACAAATGTATAAAGCTTGATTGCTTTTAATTTGTTTGTACGACTGTTTTAAGCTTGAACGTATTACATTTATTCTTTAAATGCTTATAAACTTTTATAGTTTCGGATTTAGTTGTAATAATATTTAAAATTTGTACACTTTAGTTATGTAAATGTGTAAATCTTGTACGTTTTGCATGTGGTTTAATAAATGTTTAAAGTTTGTACGCTTTGCATTTAATTATACAGGGGTCGCGTTATTTGACTAACAACGCTTTACAGGTGAAAATCCTGGATAAACGATGAAAAATGAGGTAGGAACATAAACGCATAAAGTACTTAGTTCATGGGATACAGCTAGTTAAAATTAAAAAATTAAAGTTATTTTTTGGTAATATTTTGCAAACTGTTTTAAATTAAGTTTTCTTTTTACATACTTAAAAGGTTAATGAAAACTACTCTTCGACTATTCTATCCAGCAGCGCAAAATAAGGGGTATTGGTTACACTGACCCCATCATTTTTTACGACACTGATTAAATCACCTTTTTTTAATTTATTTTAATATATGTTTAATTATGTTACAAAAGTCAAAACAGTTAAACAGAAGTTAACAATTTGTTTTTACCACGTTGATTTCTAATCTTTGGAATTATTTGTTTAAATTAAGTATTATTTTAACATAATATTCACATTTACATTTACATCGTAAATATTTAAAGACGAAACGAAAGATAATAGTATTAATAGATCCCACATATGGCAAATAATTTTTTGTCTTTTGGCAAGCACAATATTTTGCTGTTTTCATTATTTACCATCCTTGTTTTTTTGCCTTTCTGCATAATTAAAATTTAGATTGAATTTTGAGATCTAAACCCATTGATTTTTTTTATAGGGGTAATAAAATCGTTAAAAGAAATGTTAAAACTAAAGGAAAATTAACAGCAAGAATTCAGATGGCTTCAGCACTTATTCAGTTTGATAAAACACTCTTTTTAATAAAATAGTTAATATTGCTAAGCTTATATGGTTAACGCAATGAACAGTTGAACAAATTATTTTTTTGTTTTTTGTGTCTATCGGTACTTTCAATAAATACCAACTGTTTTAAGTAAATTTTATATTTATATTTTTTTGCTTTGACCACGCCATCTACCAAGAAAAGTAAAACAGAAGATATACAATACAATAGTGATCAATAGTGATAGTGGACCATGACTCTTAGAGAACAAGAAACGTTACTCTCCTTCGAGAATAAAGTTTTAAGGAAAATATGTGATCCTGTACAATATCCAGTAACAACTCAGTGGAGGAAACGCACATGTGGTGAAATAAGGAAAATGACCAAACAGCCATGGATCACTAGCACAATAAGATCCAGAAGGCTCCCATGGACAGGTCACGTAGTCAGAGCCGAGAAAAGGGATATTGGGACCGTTTATAGAGGCAGACCAAATGCAAGAAGGCTACCAGGAAGACCTAGACAAAGGTGGAAAGATAATGTAGAGAAAGAAGCCAATATGATGGAAATACGAAATTGGGAAGAAGTAGCAAGAAATAGAACTAGATGTAGAAAGCTGATCGAGGAGGCTAAAACGCTTAAAGTGTTGTTTGGCCACGTTAAGTTAGTATATTTTTTACTAACTTATTAACTTTTAAATATGTTTGAACCAAAATTAACATACCTTATTTTGATATCTTTATAATTGACAATTTATTTGAGTCATCAAAATTTGGAAATGAGCCTGTACCTACCAAATAATTTTAAAGCTTGTACGCTTTGCATTTACTTGTAATAATGTTAAAAACTTGATGGTGTTGAATCCCAAAGATAAAATTTTCGGACTACAAAAGATCGATTATGTAATTTTCTCTCCACAATCACAATTCTACTAATATAATTCAGGATATTAATAATCCCCATTTATTTGAAACTTTTAGTTATTATACCGATTGTAACAGATGTTTCGTCAATTTTGTTTGCTGTTAAGGAGAACAATAATTAAAATTGAGAAACAAGTAATTGTATAGAATTATTCTATTTCAGACTACCAAAATGTTATCTTAAAAAATATAAAAAATCATTTGTACCTTAGTTTGTACTGCAGATCTGGGTTAGCATGTTAAAGTTATCATTCGGTATTTAGTAACAAAAAAACGATTAGGTAATTTTTTTTCAAGTTAAGTTAAAATTTTATGGAAAGACTAGCTTTTGCCCGCGACAACATAAGTTATTATGTTAAAATGTTTGTTTATAAAATATAACAATCTTTATTATAGTGTAGAGATTTAAAGGTTAAATAAACATAAAAATAAAATAAAATTTTGTTATATTTTATGAACACGAAGCTCGGCCTTTGATCTGGTGAAAGTGACACGGGGGTATTATCTTTTTACAACGAAACCGAAATACTACACCCACCGCAATATATCTTTCTAAACAATATTTTTTGTTTTTCATTCGGGTGCTAGAATCACCAGGCTACTCTGGAGCATGCCACATGCAACTGGCCGTGGAAGAAGCAGCTTTCTCTACTCCCGCTGCCTTAAGAGTTTGACCTTGAGCTTTGTTTATGGTTATGGCAAAGCAGACTTAGATGATAAACTGCACTCTCTTGAATTTAAAGGGGTTATTTGATGGTTCTAGGGAAATCTAAGGAATAAATACAGATCCTCATCAAGAACGACCTATTAGTTGCCTCAATTACATTGCGATGCAATGTTTTTACTTGCAATCTGGTGCCATCGCATACTGTTTCTGGATTTATATCGCGCAACATAATTGGCGCGCCAACGCTCAATTTTAATATGTAAGTTGAAAGACTGGGAGGCTTTAGTGTATTTAGGAACTCACTGAATAATGAATGGCATCATCGGTGTTTATCACTAAGTCGACGGATTTATATTGATATTCAACCCCTTCGAATAATCTCAGAATATTTCTTTTCTGACTGATGCTTGTTCGGTTTTTGGTGTTTGGATAGCACGCTCGCCTAATCATTCTGCAGGTTTATCGTGAATATTATAATTGTTTGGGTAAATTTTAGCTATAAGTTCTTTAACAGTGGTAACAATTGTACCTTACTCTGTAGGAATCAATTTTGTCACTTAAGGTTACAAATTAGAACGCTTCACGCACGCTTTAACTTCGTCCGCTCGCTGGGCACTAATGGTAAAGTCTGCCGGAAATCGCCTGCTAACAATACAGTTACTCCTGCCATTTGACAATTATTATTCCTAATATCTTGTAAAGATCCATTTAGGGCTTCGAAACCCCCTTAATAAGCCATAGTACTCTCATCCCATACAATTAATTTTGTTTTGCGTACTTCTGCATATTACTTTGTTTGGGTATATTGCAGAGTGGGGTTTCGGTTAGTATAAAATCGTGAGGAAGTGCAGTCAAGGTATAGGGTAAGTTTTTTATTTAAATATCCAAGAACAAATCTAATTTAAATTTCGAATTTCAATCCGATTTAAATATTCTTTTATATTTGACATTTCAATTTTAAAGAATATTGCATTGCACCCAGCTTTAATGTGAGCTCAACGTTTTTAGAATAAAATCGGATTAAGTTTTTCAACATGTATCAAAAATAAAATATAATTTAAATCAAAAGCACTAAGAAGTGATGCAAATCGATGCAAATCACCCCAAAAATAATTTTCTACACCTTTTTAACCCCGTTAGGCGATGAGTTTCAATAAAATACGAAACATGTCTTCCATTAATTCTGTTAAAGAAGAAGATTAGACCAAGGAATCACGTTGTCCTATGCAAACTTTGCCCTCGTTTTTCACCCCCTCAAAATTTCGGTAAATTCTTTCTTATTGGATGCCTACGTCATACAAAGAACACACCCTCCAAGTTACAGGTATCTACGATCAGCAGTTTAGGCTGTGCGTTGATCCGTCAGTCAGTCATTCAGGACAATGCATTTTATATGTATGGATTGCAGATAGAGATCTTTCCAAAAATATAATCAAGTTTTTTCCAATTATAGTAAAATATTTATTTTAACTGAGTTTTGGTATCATACATAAAAATAGTAATGCCTTTTTTTCGCAGAGACCACTTCCTTCGACTGGCTAAGGTTCTTTCACACATTTTTAGCTTCTTTTACTTTTATCAGTGCTCCTATACATGCTCGTCGGTTGTTGGTACTCTTGACCTGTCCTTTTTTTTAAAACAATGTCGATCTAATCGAGATATGCTCTCCGAGGTCGTTTTGCGCACTTTATAAACTTGTAGTATTGATTGTTTCGACGTCAAAAGATTGATTGACTTTGAAATTGACTTCTCATATTTTATCGGGTTGAAGCCGAACGCCTTAATCTTTGATAATGTGGCCACAAAAATTGATTGACTTGACAAAGTCGTGTTTCTTAATATTTAGCTTGGACCCAAAATTTTTTAAATGTGTTTCATTGTTTTTAAAAACTGTGTTTTGTGGTAAGCATTATTTTCACCACTTAAAACCATATTTTTAATGGACCCAAAGTTTATATTTTGCTCAACATCATATCAACGATGGCTTGAAACTCTCCAAATGCAGTCTTGAATCCTTATTAAAGGCGATTTACCTAAAAAAGTTTGTATCTGTTTGTACAGTTGACAACTTTTAAGTTTTGCTATTAATGAGCAAATTAAATGCTTAACAAAATTTATATATCCTGAAAAAACTGCTCATCAAAATAGACGACCAACATGTGGAACTTAAGAAGGTAATAAACGATACATACATATAATGGCTGATTCATTTAGAGGTATTTTTTTTTAATACAAGAAATTAAAACAAACGATATTATTTTATAATCTTTATTAACATATAAAAGAACCATTCCCAACAATTATTTCTTAAAGATAATTTCTTTTAAATGTTGTCCGCGACTACGGTTAACAAGGTCCATTCTCAAGTTCCTATTTTCAATTACGCGTGATAGTATTTCAAATGGTATTTGGCCAATGACTGGAGACTCTAGCTGGCCAATTTACTGGCCCAAAGCGTGAAATGATCTGTTCGCCGAATTGTTCTCGCCATGGTTTCACGGACTGTATGGCAAGTGGCGCCATCTTGTTCGAACCAAATTTCGTTGACCACGGGCTTCAATTTCTGGAATCAAATAGTCTGTTATCAAGGCGCGATAACGGTCACCATTCACAATAACATTCCGGCCGGCCTTGAACCTCTTCGGGTTTTTCATCGTCCCAAATACGGGCATTTTGTTTATTTACAAACTCAATAAGCCAAAAATGGGCCTCATCTGTGAACAATTTTTTTTTCGAAAACAGTGGATCTTCTGCAAGCTTGTCAAGAGCCCAACGACTAAATTGAAAATGATTAGAAAGGTCAGTTAGCTTTAGTTCTTGCACTTATTGAATGTTTTATGCTTTAAAAAAAAGGTCCTTAGGTAAAATACGCGCTAAGTTGTTGAGTACGGCGACGAATCGACACTTCACGGTCTTCGCGTACACTCTCCGCTACCGTCCCTATATTTTCTTTAATACGTGCTGGATGTAGTCTTTTTGGCCGAGTATTATCCAACAATAAAAATTGGGTCTCAAACTTATTGATGGTTGAGCGAATTGTGCGTTCGGTAGGCCGATTATGTGGACCATAAGTTGCTCTAAGCGCGCGATACACATTCCTCGGAGAGCGAGAACAGTTTGTAGACGCTGTGCCGGGCTGAGTGTTACCATTATGAAATGTCGAACACTAGTAAACAAGAACGCCACTTCAGTTGACATGACGCATGCGTGATCATGTAATTAAATACCCACCACAAAAAGTACCTCTAAATAAATGACCCTTTACATAAATTAAATTTGCAAGACCTGGTAAATAAAGCCGAACGTATCATATATATGAAACTTGATAAAGGAAAGGTCGGCAAGTTGTTAATGCCTGAATGCCACGCCATACATCAGAAACTTTTTCAAACCTAATGGCGGTTTGCTAGGTTACACAACAACCAGGTTTACCATAGTAACTTTTTTTTTAACAAGCACAAAATAAACTTAAACTAAAACAATATTGTGTTTGTGCCCGACTAAGAAGTTTTCGAGCCAAACAATAACATCAATAGTTCATACGAAGACAAAGGTGAGTGGCTATTTTTATTTTAAAGAAAGATTCTTTTGTTATACCTTTAATTATTTTTTTAATAAACAAAACCTAAAATTATGTCCCACCCATTGTCTTGGTTTACCCTTGCGGTGTTTAACCTGATCGAAAGAAAATATAATAATAATTTAATAATCGAACGTCGGTATTTTAAGCCTCTATGTAAAATTGTTGTTCACATTCCTATAACAAAACCAAAAAAAAATATTAAAAACTGCATCAACGTTGATGAAATGGGGTGGTATTTTTTTTGGTTATGATTTAAAGTAGTAAAAGTATGTGTATATCTATTTAAATTCCAATTTAGTTTTGAACAAAAAAACATTGGTTTGGAATTCTCTAAAAAAATATATATAACTGCCTTTGGAACTAGCATTATAATGCAGTTGCAATTTATGGATTTTCGTATGCTGGTTAATATATTTAATCATTTTTAGTTTAAAAACACTCGTGTAATATTTTTCGTAAAAATCTCTGGCAAGAATTATATTGTATTTCATTTGAGCTTAAAACATAAGAAAAATATATTTATGGTTAAAAATTCCCAGATGTACCTAATAATAATACGACAAAATGCTACCATGGATGTGTACAACTTTAAGCACGTACAGTCTTTTCGATGTCTAGGAGCATTATTAACATCAGATTAAAGTAGAAATAAGACAGCGTATACTACAACGAAATAAATGTTACTAAGCAACCCAGCAATTATAACGATCAAGAATCCTGACCAGAAAAACAAAAAAATATATATATAAAACTGTTATAACACCAGTTGTAACTTATGCTAGCGAAACATGTACCATGACCGTACAAGACACGTAATCGTTTCAAAAGAAAGATCCTTACAAAAATATTTGAAGCAGTCTAGGATCAACAAACGTTGGGGTATGGGATGCGCACGCACAATAAGTCGTATGAACTATATAATAGCCCAAGTATAGTATAAAAAATCGAGTCAAACAGATTAAGATGGCTGGGACATGTCCAGAGGAGTAAGGACTCAAGGCTAATTAAAATGGTCTGGAACAAATCCACTAACAACAAAAGACCACTTTGGCGTCCAAAACTGCGATGGCGGGATAATATCCGAAACGACCTTCAAAACCTGGAGGTGCTCAACTGGGAAGAAGCCACTTAGGATCGAAGAGAATGAAGGAGAATTGTTGAGGCGGCCAAGACCGACCCCGGGTTGTAGAGCCATGGATGGATGGATAGATGGAGATGTACCTAATTAAGGTTATTATCTTCGCGTTCTCATAAACTATATCATTTACATTTTACTGACCAATCATTTAAACGAACAATAAGCGTTAAATGTGCATTATTTTTTTAAATAAATCGAGTAGCTAATCTTCCAAAAAAAAAGTTGGCTTTTCCAAATGAAGCATATTATTCATTTCGTAATTTTAAAAGTAATTTCGTACCTACATCACTACCATATGACGAAATTTTGGGTAATTAAGCGAATCATAAATCAGTCCTTGCTTATAATTGGTGTGTGAGACATATTTGATTTGTTACTCTGTAGAATGAATTCATTTAGGCACCTACACCGAAACCAATTTATACATTCAGTATTTTAACACGCAACTTTTTTATTATAAATCACATCCATTTTAGTACTATTTGTAATTGTAATAAGACTGTAAAGTTTATATTATACCAATAATTTTGGGTTAGAGTGCAACTATATAATTATGTCACTAGTATAGAGATATACAGGGTGTAAAAAAAAGGTGGGTCATAATTATAACACATAATCTGAAGTTAAAAATAACTCGATTGAACATAACTCACCTTAATGCAAATGTGCACACACAAAAAGTTACAGCCCTTGGAAAGTACAAAATGAAAAACGATTTTTTCCAATAATTTCATAAACTGTTTAACACTTTGTAATGAAAATAAATACATTACTTTCTTATTGTTATAGCATCTTTTTTATATAAAACCACGAAATCTGTACAGCCCATAAAAATTTTAGAAAGGTTTTGAACCCCTTTAAACCTCCCAAACCATTTTTAATTTTCTATCGAGATGCGGCCTCTTCTTCATTATCCTTCCAAAATTATAAGCAACAAAAAGTAATTTATAACTGAGTATTTATGTTAATCGCAGGTATAAAAAATATGTAGAAATGTTTAATATTTGCTATAATAAATGTTGAAAATGGTCTTCATTTTTCTGAATACATATTTGGCACAGTTTTTTTTTTTTAAGAAAATAGTCGCAAAAAGGGTAGACCTATCCTGTGGGCTGCGGACGGCCCGCACTGCGACTATTAGAAGGGGAAGGAATTATAAAAAGGAAATGATTGTGGACACGCTTTTTAAAAAGTTGCAGGTCATAGTTCTCTGGAAAAACTGATTTTGGAAGCTTATTTCATTCCGTAGCAGCCCTGTAAAACAAAGATTCTTAATGAAGATTGGTCCTTGTAGTGTCAATCTTGAGAGTAAATGGGTGTGAGACTGATCAGCGTGCCGAATTCTTCGGCCGAATGTGGCCAATGGTGGTACAAGAGTTTTTATTTATTTGGAGCATCTGCCATGGAAATATCTGTAGAGCAATAACTGGTCTGCAACTCTTCTTATAAGTTCTAGAGGGTGCAGGGTATCTGTGAGAGTTGAGCTGTTTATCAAGCGAATGGCTCTTTTCTGAATGGAATCTAGAAGACGAAGAGAATGCCTTGGTGCTGAACCCCAAATGTGCGTGCAATACTCCAGTAGAGGTGTAGAGGTCGGATTTGAGCCTTGTACGTCGTCAACAGTTAATCAGAAGTAAAATTTTCTGGCTTTCCACAGAAAACCCAGCCTCTGGCTTGCCGACTTTGCGATGTTAGCAACATGGTCATGCCAAGACATATTATTGGACACCGTTACTCCCAAAATCGAGATGGAGGGACTTGGTTCAAGGGTATTTCCGGACATTGTGATGGGATGATTTGAGGATTTCACTTTCTTGGAAAACGTGGCACTTTGTGTTTTTTGGGCGTTGAACTGAACAAGATTGTTAGTTCCTCACTCGACGATTGCTTTAAGATCTCTATTGATGGAATCAACCTGTTCCTGTCTGAGTCTATTTGTATCACTCACAGAAAGTGATCGATAGGATGTGAAAGTTGAGACAAGTGTGCTATCGTCTGCGAAACTGTAAATGGGGTTCGTGGTGGTTTTTAAGAGGTCGTTGATGTGTAAAAGAAATAAGGTGGGGGACAGGATGGAACCCTGGGGGACTCCGGCATTAGTTTTGAACGCATCAGAAGAAATACCGTCAACTGCCACATGTAAGGAGCGATCTTGCATGAAGCTCAAGAGCCATTGTCGCAGTTTGGTTGGGAGACCGTAGGCAGATAATTTACTTAACAATACCTGGTGCCAAACGCGGTCAAAGGCTTTAGATATATCCAAGGCTATTGCACGGGAAAGGGAAAACCGACATTTTTGGAAGATCATTGGCTTCTGACGAAATCGATTTACACTTCCAATGATTCGACGCGTCAGTTTTTGTTCGTCGATTATTTTAACACAATACATGTCCTCTTTTATAAAACCCCAAAAACAAAAGTAAATAGGGATAAGATATGGACTTCTGGCTAACCAAAAAATTGGTGCATCAGGGCCCCTTCTATTTCAACGTCCAGGGTACAGACCAAAAAGGTATTGAAATGTGCTGGAGCTTCATCTTGTTATTACCACGTATTTTGCCTTATTCCTAAATATACCTCTTCCAAGTATTTTGGTAAATCATTTTGTAAGAACTGCAAGTAATTTGCATCATTTAAATTATTTGGAAGCAATACTGGTCCTATTAAATTATTTCTAATAACGCCTGCCCAAACATTGACTTTAAAAGTCCTTTGGTGATGAGTCGCTTTTTTTGCGTGAGGATTTTCTTTAGTCCATAAGTGTGCGTTATGGTGATTCGTTATGCAATTTCCATTAAAGGTAGCTTCATCAGTAAACAACGGTTGTTAAGTATTAGAGATGAGGCTGCTGTTCCTTCAATTTTCTTTTAACCATTATGTGACCAACATCTAAATGAGCAGCTATTACCCTTGTACTGCATCCAGAGTTTTCTTCGAATAATTTTAAAATATCCTCATTGTTTGTAATCATTTTTAAACGACCACTATTACCAGCAAGTTGCGGTCGCAAAGAACCCGTCTCCCGTAAACGACGATCAATGGAAAGAAAAAGTCGTCTGTCTGGTGTATTCTGATTGGCATATTTTTCCGCATAACGCCTTGCAGCTGCTGCACTATTTCCTTATGATTACCAGAATTACAGATAATTATCTAAAACCTTGTTTTAGACTGACCAAACTTACCCAGAATTTAATGCAAATCTGCCATTTCTGCAAATGTATTATTGACAGTATGTAATTGTTAAAGCAACTGTTTGTTAATTATCCGTAAAAACAACAGGTGTTAAACAGCCTAAATTTTTAAAGTATAATGAAAACGGGGCCACATCTCAATAAAATCGGCTTTTTCAAAAAGTGCTAAGAGTCAAAAATATTTCAACAATGATGTATCAAAGCAATGGTGTCACAATACTAATTTAATTGTAACGCATAGAAAAGTTTTGGGGGTTTTATGGGTTTAAAATCCTCTTAAAATTTTTATGGGCTGTACAGATTTCGTGGTTTTAAAAAAAAAAGATGCTCTTACGATGAGCCTTGTATTCATTTTTATTAAAAAATGTTCATGATATATTGGAAGAAATCGATTTTCATTTTGTGCTTTCCAAGGGCTGTAACTTTTTGTATGGGCACATTTGCATTAAGGTGAGTTATGTTCAATCTACAAAAGTAGGATTACACATGAACTACACAAAGACCCAGATGCAGACGAAACAATACCTATTCATGACAGCAAAATAAAAAAGACAGAAACATACATATACCTTGGCCAAGCTATAACACCGGAAAAACAAAATCAAGAAATGGAGATTGATAGGAGAATTAGACTGGGATGGGCGGCTTACGGCAAATTAAAGTACATCTTCAGCATGAATATCCCAATGAATTTAAAATCAAAAGTCTATAACGAGTGTAAACTGCCTGTTGGCACGTATGGTTGCGAGACCTGGGTGATAACCAAAAAAATCAAACATAAATTGGAAGTACATCAGAGAGCCATGGAAAGACGAATTTTAGGAATTTTCCTGAGAGACCACAAAACAAATACATGGATAAGGGAAAAAACCAAAGTCTCCGACATAATAAAAAGAATTGGTTCCGTAAAATGGCAATGGGCAGGACACGTGGCCAGACATACAGAAAACTGGAGCGGCTATATCACCAGATGGAGACCTTGGGAAGAGAGGAGGAGTGTTGAAAGACCCCAGCAAAGATGGTACAACGAGATAAAGAAGGTCGCAGGCTTAAATTGGTATCGAGTTGCGCAAAACCGAAGCCAATGGTCAAATTTGAAAGAGGCATATATCCAAAGAATAGAAAACGGCTAAAATAGGAAATAGGAAATGTTTAATCGAGTTATTTTTGACCCCAGAATATGTGGTTCGATTTATGACCTACCTCTTTGTTACACCCTGTATGTTTAGGTCCCAATTTAGACTATGACTACGGGTTAGATTACAAATACATAGATAAATAAAAAAAATCATTATTAGGACCAAGTGTAAAAAATATGAGTATTAGGATAACGATGCAAAAAATGTATCATTGAGTTAAAAGGATTATAAATAAATATATTAACAAGGCGCAAGTAAGACTATCAGCTCAGTCATGGTCAAATCTTGTACATCCAGAAAAGAGTGGTATAAATGGTCGTGTTATTTTTATGCAAAAGTTCTAGCTTCGTGCAGGGTTTCTCCAAAAGAGTGCAAATAAGTAGATGTGCTGGGTCTTGCAGTGCGCCACATTCACACTGAGTAACTGGAGAAGTAGATTAGGTTAGTAAGACTATCCCATCTTTTTAAGTTGGTTTTACACTTGGCACTTCGTCTTGCAGACGGTTGAAAGAGAGTCCTTCACACAGAATAGGAAAATTTGCTAGTAGAATATCCAGTGTCTTGTTTTTTGGTATTTCTTTTCTACTACATTTGGGTAAGTCTGTTACATGACCTAAAAATTTCTATATTATATTCTGTGAATTGCGAAATTAGATCTTGGTTGAAGTATTTATTATTAAATAAAGTACAAACCGCTTTCTCAGCCAATATTTTGTCTTCACAACCAAACGATATTAGAATTCTAATACTGTTGTAGGATGCTTCGCATACCCTGGACTGCACACCGGACCAATGAGTCACTATTAAGCGAATTGGGAATCAAAGATCGATTATCTACCAGATGCCGACGTCGCATTCAGGGTTACTTCGGATACATCACCAGACGAGATCGAGACAATCTAGAAAGACTCATCGTGCAGGGCAAAATGGTAGGTTAAAGGTCAAGAGAAAGATCTCCATTACGATGGATAGACCAAATTAAAGAAATTACAGGGCAAAACTTGCAGACAAATTTAAGAGTAGCGGAAGACCGACAGTAGTGGAGACAATCGACACATCAATGCTCATAGACATGATGTCACAACTCTTCAGAAATGAAGATAAGACTAAGAAGAAGACTGTCGGTTTCAAAAAGAATCTTGTTATTAATCATTTTACAGAAAAGAAAAATATGTCAAATTTCAATGAAGCAATTTTGATAAGAATACATTTAAAAATAAGCAAAAGATGATTAAAAAAACTGTTAATAAAACTAAAATTATTCATTATTAGGTCAAGTCATACTTGCTCTTGATTTTTTTATTATTTTTGCTTATTTGCAGTAATTCAAAGTCCATAAAAAAAAAATTAGAATTAATCGCTATTCACTTTTTATAATTTGAGTTAAGCCTTTTTATAAAATTTCATTTTCAAACAGAGTACTTGCGACAATTTTTATGCTGAAAAATTCTTCATATCCAATGCATATACGTTGAGTTGACAACAGCGCAAGCATATTCATGAACAAGTTGCAAATTTCACGAAATGCGCATGCGAAATTATAGTAGAATTTATGGTCTCTAGACTTAGGTCTTATAAAATACTCGATAAACTTTAAAAATGGACGTAAGAAAAAGATAAATTATTTTTTTGTTTTAATAGTTAATTTGAGTTTGACAACCCAGACTCAAAACTCGTGTTGATCGGTGTATTTAAGTCATGGGTAGAACTACGAATAAAAAAGTAGATAATTTAGTCGTGAGTATGAAGATTATCAGGTAGATATTTAGTCATGAGTTAGACTACGAGTATCTAGACAAAGTTAAAAGTATGACTGTAAAAATAAATTAATAAAAGCTTAGGTAAGATGATAGGCTGTATTCTTGAAAAAATATGCTTATACTTGCAAAATATGAAGAAAATCCTCCTGCTTGAATTTATAATAATTTCTAGCAGAACCTTATACTTTTCCGGTACGAGCATATTTTTTTACTTATATCTAAGTAAATGGGTATGCAGAAACTTGACCTTTTTACTATAAATAAAAAGCATATCCTTTATCGAGGCTAAGTTAGGTCAGTAGCAGATTCATCTCGGTGATAAAAGGTTGTGTTATCCAATTCTTAGCGCGATGGCAGATGTTGTGCATGCGAGTGATGCTAAACATTACAAGCCCTGCTAACCTACACTGGTTAGTGATTTTAAAGATGTATACCGTTTAAAGAGAGAAATGTACAGTGGCTGGCGGACATATTTTAAGGTACGAATGAAGAAACTCGTGAAAGTGCCTTGTCATCTGTTCATAAAATGAAAGTAAGTTTGAGATATTTCAGTGATCCTGGATATCAGAAAGGTATCGGTTCGAGTACTTGGGATAAGTCAATCTACGGTATCTCGGAATGTGCATGCTGCAGTTGACAGCATAATTGCGCATGCAATGATTAGATCAAATTTTTAACTACCAATAGTGAAATAACAGAAGCAAAAGAGTTATGGCAAAGAAAGTATAAGTTTCCGACAATTATCGATGTAATTGATTTTAACCATATAAGGATACTGAAACCATGAAAAAACAAATTAAGAAATCAAAAAAGTGTTGTGCTCATTGGTGACAGCAAATATGGGATAGAGCTATGCCTTATACTTCTTTTTCTAGTGCCTATTCGTTTTGAATATTGGCGACCATCCTGGCTATGATGACCTTGTTGACTGCTGCTTTAAACAGTTCTGTGGTTGTTTTTGAATACCATGTCCTTAGGTTCTTAAGCCGTGATATCCTTTTTCTTCCGGGCCCTCTCTTTCCAAACACTTTTCCTTGGAGAATGGATTTTAAGAGTTTGTATTTGTTGTATAGGATTACAGGCCATAGTACAATGTGGAGTACACATATCAGCGCAGAAGTTTTACTTTGATATCTAATTTGAGGTTATGGCTTTTGAAGAGATTAGACATTTTGATGCCTTATGATACCATTTGAAAATCCTACTTCCGGTGCGGAAAAAAAATATAACAAGCTTTTGAAAAAAGAAAAAGTAACGATTGAACGATGGCTAAATAAAACGCTACCACAACACAGAACATGTTCTAACATGTCATTCAGCGCTCTGACGAGTCTACCTTTTACTTGTGTTTGAAAGATATTCTCGTAAGTATGAGGTTATCAATATGAAAACAAAAAAAAGCAAACCTTTTAGTTTAATGCATAACCATATTCTTCCACCTTTTATTTGGGAGAATATCCTTTGTTTTTATAAATATGTCTCAATAACAGTAAAGACGAAAGATTATAAGTTATAAATTAGATAGATAGTATCTAGCCAAAATGAAATAACGAGTAAGAAGAGTTTTATAGAAGAGAAATTCAGAAAATTATAGTGGTAACAAGATAAATTATTAAAAAAAAATTATTTTTAAAGATTAAGGACCCATAATAATGACTATTTTTAAGACCAGTAGCAGCTGTAACAGAATTAAATATGATCAAATTGTTTATTTGTTGTTAATTCAGCCGTATCATTTACGTTGGCAGCAGAAGTATTAACGTAATACGTAATTGCATCCGTACGTCACTTAATTACCAAAATTAGATAGAGAATAAATGAGTATCATTAGGGCAACTACGCGAAGTTATGGAATACCAGCAAGAACGGATTTCTCGGAATACACAGTGGATTAGGCGAAACCGAAATTTATGGAGGATCGAGCAGGGTAAACTCCTAAAATGTCGGGAGTTTCGAAGGAAAATATTATACACCGAATTTAGTTGGAAGTGGGTAACGTTTTCATAGAATTTTTTTTAAATTGGATTATTGGTGGTGATTTTAAACAGTTTTTCTTCTTTTTAAACACTGAAAATCAATATACAAGATCTCATCGTCATTAAAAATTGTGAAAACGTTAAAGATATAAATGTTTAAGCAAATAATACGTTCGTGACGTCTTTATTAATTTCAACGACGAACAATGAAAAGGAGTTAACGTAAATACTTCACAGCAGTGGCACATCTGTTTTAGAAAACACCATCCGTTTCTGAAAACAATTACACTTTTCTTGAAAATTATATAAAGACCCTTGTTTACGTCACCGAATATTTCTCGAATTTATTAATTTAGTTTACTTTATTGCACTGATGGTATTCTCTTAGGAAAAAACACATGGTAAATAATCTAAAAAGATTTATTTATGCAGTGTGAAACAGCCAAATGGAATAAATTCGGTAACGAATAAATGAGAGCGTGTTGGGAAAAACGCTTGGACACGTCGTTTTTTATTTTTAGATGCGCATTTTTTTCAAAAAAAATAATCATATAGGATGTGTCATGTGACAGTGGCCGATACCAACTTTCTTATTTTAAATACAACCCCCTGTATATTATTTATTTTTTGGATCCTTTAGAACCTTTAGACATAATTCATGTACAATGTCCCATACCTATCTTCAACTGTTTCGGAAATATTAAGTGTTTTCAGATGTATTACAAAAATTAACATTAAAAAAAGAAAATTATTTTATTTCACAAATAATGTAAAAAAAAAAACAAAAAAAAATTAATTTCAATGTAAGAGATGTTTAAAATGATCGCCGCGAACGTCTTGGCAACATGCTAATCTGGTATAGAAATGTCTTCTAACGTTACTTAACATCTCAGGCGTGATTGATCTAATCGCAAGCGTTATTCGTCTTTTTAAGTCATGTAAGTTGAGTGGTTTAGTTTTGTATACAACACTTTTGACATATCCCCACAAAAAGAAGTCTAATGGCGTCAGATCAAGAGATCGTGCTGGCCATTCTATCGATCTGCGCCTCCCTATCCACCGATTTGGAAAATTTTGGTTCAGGTACTGCCAGACATTGATTTGGTTATGGGGCGGTGCTCCATCTTGCTGAAACCTTAGTATATTTGCAGGAACTTGTGGATTTTCTGGATCAGGATATAAGTTTGTCAAAGTTGGCACGACATTATTTTGGAGCAGTTCTAAATATTTATCTCCATTCAAGTTGCCATTAATGAAAAAGAGACCTAAGATATGATTTCCAACAATTCCTGCCCAAACATTAACTTTTTCGGGATATTGCGTATGTTCCTCTCTCATCCAGCGAGAATTTTTATTAGACCAATTGCGGCAATTTTGACGATTAACATGACTGTGAACTGTGAAGTGTAAATGTGCTCCTGAAAACATCTGAAACACTTAATATTTCCGAAACAGTTAAAGATAGGTATGGGACATTATACATAAATTATGTCTAGAATTTTCTGAAGAATCCAAAAAATAAATAATATACAGGAAGTTGTATTTAAAATAAGAAAGTTGGTATCGGCCACTGTCACATGACACACCCTATAAAATTATTTTTTTTTGAAAAAAATGCGCATCTAAAAATACAAATCAACCTGTCCAAGCGTTTTTCCCAACACGCTATTATTTATTCGTTATCGAGTTTATTCCATTTGGCTGTTCCACACTGTATAGTTATTTAAATATTAATAAATTTATTAACTACATAACATTTTTAACTAACATTGTATGTCACTTTATTTTTCAAGTTTTTTACTTCACCACAAATACTAAGTTAACTAAAGTTTTAAAAAAAAGGTTTTTTTTTATTCTTTATTTGATCGGTTTTAAACACCAAAAAAATATTTAAGTACTAAATTAAATTAAAGCATTTTAAATATTTTTTTAAATTAAACATAAAACATTATTTAAACCACAAACAAATGCTGAAAGCCAAATGCATGCTGGAAAATGGCGCTCGACAAACAGATTTAGAGAGAGCATTTAGCACTTCCAACGCGTAATTTTTTGCTTGAATGAATACACAGATAATAAATATTTAATGCAAAGACAATGTGAAGTTGTCGTAAATTATTATGGAGGAGACATCACTTTTAATTTATTTGATTTTAAATAAATTAAATTAAAGTTTTATATTTGGTTAATTTTAAGTTTTTCTATATGTCTGTAAAAGTTTTAAAAAAATACGTTGTGGTAATAAACTTTATAATTTTAATTTATCATGTACAAAACTTTAATTTAGTTAAAATTTTCCAGTTTAAAATAAAAAATATTTATATTATATTCACGTGTGTTGATAATTTAAATATTGTTAAAAAGAAAAGATTTAAGCAATACAAATTCAAGTAAATTTCCCAATCGTTTTTGGGTACATGTCCGATTACCATTTATTTTTAAGTGCGTTTTATTGAGGCTGCTAAAAGATTTAAATACTTATTGAAATTTTTTTTTAATTTAAATAAACTAGCAGATTACGATTACTTGAAGATAAACTTAATATTTGTTTATTGTTATTAGCATATGCAACTTAAATCTAAATTTATTAACATCAAAATAGCAAATTTCGTTTAAAACAATATAGCTAGCGAGTTTCAAGAGTTAAAGGTTAGCAGAAAAAATAAAACAAAAATGTGAAATACGTGCTATATTAGCCTTTACAAATTACTAGGCGTCTGATGCTGCGTAGCATGGCTAACAAAGAAATTATAAAATACAAATTGTTGAAACAAATATATCTTTTAAAAAAGGTCACTATACTTTATGGTGAGTTTTTTAATTCTTGCTATGTAATTAATCATGCAAAGCTGTTTAAAGCTTCACCTATGGCAACAACATTACGGAAATAATATTTACTGATCTTGATTCTTTATATTAACGTGGAATATTATTGTGAGTAAGTACAGCTCTAACGACTTATAACAAAGAAATAAGGAAAGCCAAAAGAGAATCCTGGAGGAGGTTCTGTCAGAGTATATCAGATCTACCTGCCAGCACAAGAATCCACAAGGCTCTCGCCAGAGATCCGACGCAAGAGATTGGATCGATAAAACGACCAGATGGCTCTTTTACGGACTCTGGTAGGCAAACGTTAGAGACTCTCTTGCAGACCCACTTTCCCGGCAGTCTGCTTCTGAGGGACCAGGAGCAAATTCCACTCTCAATGGGATCGACATCACGACCCAAAAGGGAGGACTGGAGAAAGGTTTCAAAAGTGGTCACCCCAACATCTGTACAATGGGCGGTGAATTATTTCTCCCCATTTAAGTCTCCAGGGGAGGATGGTGTTTTCCCTGCCCTCATTCAGAAGGGCAGCGAAATTTTACTACCTCTTTTGGTTAAACTATTCAGAGCAAGTTTGGCGTGGAGTTATATTCCGCTGGGCTGGTCAACGGCGAGAGTTGTATACATACGTAAAACGGGTACGGTGAATCATTCCCTACCCAAATCCTTCCGGCCGATCAGCCTTACCTCATTCTTAATGAAAACTCTGGAAAGAATTATTGATAGACATATTAGAGAAGGGAATCTTAGGGAACATCCCTTAAACCCCCACCAATATGCCTACCAAACAGGCAAATCTACGGATTTAGCTCTAAACAATCTAGTAGGAAAGATCGGCCATTCCCTTAAACATAAGGAAATTGCGCTGGCAGCTTTTCTAGATATAGAAGGAGCGTTTAATAACGCCTTACCACAGTCACTCTATACATCAATTAGGGATAGAGGAATAGACGGTAAAATCTGTAACTGGATCAAAAACATGATTGAAAACAGATATATAATATCATCACTGCATGGAGAGTCGGTTAGGTTCAGGGCGGCGAAGGGATGTCTACAAGGCGGGGTACTTTCCCCCCTAATGTGGTCACTTCTAGTCGACTCTCTGCTGAGCGAGCTTTCCATGCAGGGAGTAGATTTTCAATGCTATGCGGATGATCTGGTTATAATAGTTAGAGGTAAATTTGAAGCGACGATCTCAAACGTCCTTCAAGAAGCTCTTAACACAGTATACAGATGGTGCGAGAGGGAACAGATGTCTGTAAACCCCCGAAAAACTGTAATTATTCCTTTTACGAAAAGGAAAAAGCTAGATAAGCTTCGGCAGCCTGTCCTATACGGAGAGAGCATTCCATTTGCGACGGAAGTGAAATACCTGGGTGTAGTTCTGGATAAACGACTCACCTGGAACGCCCACTTGGAAAAAACAATAAACAAAGCCAGGTTTTCTCTCTGGAATCTCAGAAGAGTATGTGGCAAATCTTGGGGAATGAACCCCAAACAGATTTACTGGATTTATCAAACAATGATAATATCTATGGTCACGTATGGTTCAGTAGTCTGGTGGACCAAAGGGTTACAACAGACAGCTAGAGCAAAGCTTGCTGGCCTTCAGCGGCTGGCATGCCTGGCCATAACTGGAGCTATGTCCAGCACACCAACGGCAGCGATGGAACACCTCCTACATCTCCCTCCCCTAGATATTCTCTTAGAGAGGGAGGCCAGGATAGCTTCCTATAGATTCCTGTCTTTGGAAAAGCAAATAAATGGAGAGCAACTCGGAGATCACTCCGGGATACTGAGTGAAACAAAAAACCACCAAATTCTCGGGATGGTTCCTGACTTGCTAGCTACAAAAATACACGTAGGAAAGTCGTTCAAAGTCCTCTTTCCGGAGAGAGACGAATGGATGAGGGGACAAATCCTCTTCCCAGAGACTGAATACGTAATGTACACAGACGGCTCAAAAACCCCAGATGGAGTTGGGGCCGGTGTTTTCAGCAGGAAACCAAAGATTGAAATATCTACCAGTCTTGGCAGGTATGCCACAATCTTTCAGGCTGAAATATTCGCTATCGAATTGTGTGCAATGACCAACAGACCTCTAGCAAACAAAAACATAAATATAATATCAGACAGCCAGGCCGCTTTAAAAGCACTGAGCTCCAACAAGATAAATTCTAAACTTGTATGGAATTGCATCGAATCCTTAGAGTACCTTGGTGCGAACAACAGGGTGACCCTACTGTGGGTACCTGGGCACCAGGGGGTGGAAGGAAACGAAAAAGCCGACACCCTTGCAAAACAGGGGGCCGAATCTGCGTTCACTGGACCAGAACCGGTTTTTGGAGTCACCACAAGTGCCGCCAAAACAATTATTTCGGACTGGGCGGAGAGGAAAATACTCACGTACTGGTCCGACTTACCAGGGCTAACCCACTCGAAGGCGTTTTTACCGTTACAACCCTCGAGAAACACAACTAAGCAGATCCTAGAATGGAGCAGAAATGACCTGCGTATTCTAACAGGACTGCTTACGGGACACTGTCGTCTGAGATACCACCTCAGAAAGATAGATCTGAACCAACAAACGGACTGTCGGTTCTGCTGCGTGGAAGACGAAACTGCTGAACATATACTATGTTCATGCCCCGGCTTGGGAAGAATAAGGTTCAACATATTTGGTTACACTAACCTAGAACCTACCGATTTTAAAAAAATCTCACCCTATACAACCATGAACTTCGTAAGAAGGGCTGGATTGTACGGTGAACTGTAGCCTCTAGGGGTGAGCCACAATAGACCTACTAAGGGTCGCGGTGGAGGGGCGACCACGCCCCACTCACATAAAACCTAACCTAAGTAGTTATAACTAAATGTAATTTGTAATAAAACTAGCTTTTGCGTTAAAAAATTAAAAATTATTAAATTATTATTAAAATTTATTACCTACTAGTTCTTGGGTATTTTATTACAAAAAAAAGAATCATTAGTTAAAAAAATAGTAAGGTCTCTAACAGGTTTTTCTGAGGATAGTATTTTTCTATACAAATCTTTGCCAACAATTGAAATACTTCTATTTGGGAAACCTAGAAACTTAGTTATTTTTAAGAATTTTAATATTTTTGTAATCAATATTTAAAAAAAAATTATTGTGGTATAAATTATTTATGGTAAAATTAACTTGTATTAATTTATTAATTGCAAAACCTCAAATAACGTAAAAATTTCCAGCTCAAAATAGAACATTATTGGATTATGTTTATGTGAGGAAAGCGCTAGTTGCAACTCAAGTATTAATTCAGAACTGATATGATCAAAGAAAAGATATAATGATGTGCTTCATAGATTATGAAAAAGCTTTCGATAGAAGACAACATCATAAGCTCATTCAGATTTTAAAAGGTCTTGATATTGATCAAAAAGATATTCGGTGTATAGAAAGCCTTTACTAGAATCAAACAGCTAGAATTAAAATTGGCAACGAAGTTTCGGGATCACAAAAATCTATAGAGGTGTTAGGCAAGGTTGTGTTCTCACCCCACTCCTATTCAATTTGTATTCTGAACACATCTTTAGAGAGGCTCTCGAAGATAGAGATATGGGTATCAAGGTTAATGGTGTGTGGATAAATAATATCCGCTATGCAGAGGATACAGCCTTAATAGTAGACAATATAGGTGATTTGCAAAATTTGTTTAGCGTTGTCCAAGAACACAGCCAGAATATGGGTCTTAGAATTAATACTAAGAAAAACAAAGTTTCTAGTTATTTCTCGCAAGCTTAAAGAATTCCAGAACGTGCGGCTAACTCATAACTTGCCCATAGAAAGGGTGGCAAAATTTAAGTATCTAGGAACATGGTTGTCAGAAGAATGGTCATCTGATATCGAGATCAAATGTCGAATAGAACAAGCACGCACAGCATTCCTAAAGTTCAAGGAAATCCTTTCAAGTACAGATTTTGATCTGGACCTTAGAATTAGATTCATGAAATGCTATGTATGGGCAGAACTTTTATATGGTATGGAGGGGTGGACGTTGAAAGTGAGCACCATGAACAAACTAGAATCCTTCGAGATGTGGATACATAGGAGAATCCTTAAAATTCTTATCCTCAGAATGGTAAAAAGAGACCGCGAATTATTGATAACAATCAAACGCAAAAAAACAGCATATTTGGGACATGTCATACGAAATGAAAGATACCAATTACTTCAGTTAATAATAGAGGGAAAGATAGAAGGTAAGCGTGGTGTCGGCCGGAAGAAGATGTCATGGCTCCGCAATATCAAATAATGGACAGGACTGAATAATGCAGGAGATCTAATACATACCATAAGAGACAGAGATATGTGGCGTAATGTGATCGCAAACATCCATTAGTTGATATGCTGCAGAAGAAGAAGAGGTGAGTTTAATAATAAATTAAAATTAAAAAATTAAAATGGCAACGATATTCTTCGTTACTATGTTATTTGGTTACTACTAATAAATATTTAAGATGTGTTTGTGTACGGCGTTGCCAGATCCATAAACCTTTTCTTCTGGTTATGAAAAAATCGTTCAGTAAATACTTTAAAAATGATTAAATTTCATGTTTAATTATGTTTTAATAAAAAAAAAATGCATTATTTAATGTTATTTTCTAGCAAATATATTAAAACTGAACATCTGTCGAAAAGTGTCGTGACGATATGTAGGTTAACGCAGGAAAATTCTGAAAACAAAATTTGTATTGTACCGTTTGTTTCTCAGAAGTCAAGGATGAAAAATTATAATGTCACATAATCCTTCAAAATAACAATGCCTTACCTTACACAGCACGTTTAAAATTGAATATTAAAAATGTAAATTAATTTATTTTCGCAGGTATTCACGTGCCTTATAACCTAAAAAGTTTTTGGCTGTACTGAAATTAAAGATATTTTTTTAAATTTTACAGCAAAAAATTCGTATCGTTTTTGTGTCATTACGATTATAAAGTTATCGAATACGCCACTGTCGTTATAGATATTCAAACAATGGTAATAATAACGGTTCATTCCTTGCAATCGTGGTGTAAACTGTGCCAATGACAGTTTATCAAGAACAGAACTTGCGTTTGTTTGGAAATAATCACCGTTTCAAACGTAATAAAGCAAACAAAACTCTCGACAAAAGTTTGTCGAATTTTCCATTTTCAAATAAGACGTTTTACTATTGTGCAAATCGAAAACAAAATTCATACCTTTATTTACATTTTTTTTTGACAATAACTTGGGGTCATATCATAAATTAAGATGGAAAATTTTAAAATTAAACAGATTCATAAATAGAACATAGGGTAAATTTTAAATTACAAAAAGTTCGGCGCTAGACATTCACTTAGTTGGGAATAAAATGAGGACCTTTGATAGGTCTCTTTTTTTTAAAAAATCGTCTCTAGCAATTCTTCTTCTAACGGTGCCTATCTTCTTATGATGTTGGAGACGACGTTGGCCCATCTTATCCTATTCACTGCAGCTTGGAATAAGTCAGTTGCTGTTAGGCCAGTCCATTTTCTAAGATCGGCCAGCCAGGATATACGCCTGCGTGCAGGGCCTCGCTTGCCCTCAATCTTGCCTTGTAGAATTAATTGTAGAAGTTGGTACTTATGATTACGTAAAATGTGACCAAAGTAGGCCAGTTTTCTGTTCTTTACGGTGGCAATAATTTCCTTTACTATGATGCACTAGCACCATGATGAAAATGATTCTACTTTGTTTATTAGGCTGGTGTATTCTTGAAAGTCTTTAGAACAGCTTAGAGAACTCACAGCAGAGTTACTTTGTTGTTATTTATCGGAAATATATGACCCCATTTCGGTTTAAATCTCAGAATTAGCTTCACATTCTTCTTTTTCTATTACCCTATCATATTACGGAGGTTGGCTATCATCAAAGGTATGCGGATCTTATTGACTGCGCATCGAAACAGTTCAGTAGATGTTGCTTTAAAGCATTTTCGCAAGAAATTCTTCTTCTCCCAGGCCCTCTTCGGCCATTAACTTTGCCTTGAACTATGTTGTGGAGAATTCTGTACGTGCTATTTCTCCTGATCTGGCCAAAATACTCCCATTTTCTACGTTTTACAGTAAGCATGATTTTAGGTTCACATCCCATTCTTCGGAGTACTTCTTCGTTGATAATTCTTTCCATTCAAGAGATTTTAAGAATTCTTCTGAAAATCCACATTTTAAAAGCTTGCAGCTTTTTTCCATAGCGTCTGATCTATATATAGCGTCTACACCGTATAGAAGAGTGGAGTATGTATAACACATGACTATTCCCTTTTTGAGTGCCAGATTTAGATCTCGACTTGACAGAAGCGGTTTCAAATAAATGCAAATTTTATTTATCTACATTTAAACTTGTCATATAATTTTTTTTATTTTTACAATTATCATTAACATGTCTTAAAATAAATTTATTGGGAAATTTCTTACATGGATATGAAGTAGAATGCCATTCGAAGGTAAAAAAGTTTCGACAAACATGGGGTCTCGTGGTATTGGGAAGTAAAAATCTTTTTGATAAATGCTTTCGATGTAAGCAAAACATTCATGAAACTGTGAATTATTTTAACTTTCAAATACACTTTTTTGGAATTTTTCTATCTCAAAAACTAAATATAAATGCGTACCTAATAAATGGTACAAAAGATCTTTAGTCGAGGTGATTAAGGGATTTTGTCAGGCTTAACCCAATTGTTCAATAAATTTATAATTAGGAAACATCTAATTATTGACGCAACTGTGTATGTTAAACTTTTTTTTAATAGGTGAAAATAAAATCTGCATCTGCCTCATAATTTTCTGTTTCAAACTAAATTCATTTTAAATAGAATAATATTTTAAACGATCTTTAAACTTGAATAGATGTAGAATTTCCGTAGTTACCGGTTTGTTGTCTGATCCAGACAATCTAAATTTAAGCGTCCAGTTAAAATTTAAATTTTCATTATTTAAATCATTCCATAAACTCTAATTGCTTTTTATTCTAATCTTTATACATTTAAAGCTTTTGATCTCACTTGTAACATTATTATTTTGCTTAACTATTAAACGCATTTGTAATATTTAAAGTAAGAAATGTCCATTGCACTCAAACGAACAAGAGGTGATATTCTAAAGTAAAAAAGGTTTTGCTTATACATTAACGTTCCAAGTTATTTTTTTTATTGAAAAAGTTTTTAATTTAAGTTTATTTCAATTATAAGCGTTAAACAGTATAAAATGAAAAGAATCTAAAGTGTATGACAGGATTTTTTTTTGATATTCTTTTATACTGTAATCCGTTTCATACAAAAACAATATAATTGTAAAAGAGTTCAATTGACAGTTGGTATTACACCCAGTGGTGTATGCCTAGGGAACTAAAGGTTTAATCTATAAGCACTGCTTGAAATAGTCTATAGATTTATATAATTATGCACGAACGTTGAGGTCCAGTGGGTCTCGTCTTTTCAGTCTTCTGGTTTGTAGTGGAATTAGAAGTTCGTTTGCTAGTGTATTGGGATGGTCTTGTTGTCTACTCTGATATTTAGTATGCAGTGAATCTTTAATCGTTGTTACTTGCAGGTCTCTGTGTATTATGTTGTTCGGGATGTACCAAGGTGCATTGCAGATTTGTCTTAGTACTTTTGGCTGGAAGCGCTGTATTATTTAAATGTTTGAGTCACTTGAAGTTCCCAGATTTGAGCTCCGAAAGTCCAGACAGGATGACAGGATAATGATTAAAATACTGAATGCTACACCAGGCGTGGTAGCTTTTTTTTTTTATGAAAATAGTCGCAACCTAACCTATCATGTGGGCCGCGGACAGCCCGCACTGCGACTATTAGAAGGGAAAGGGATTATAGAACAGAAATGATTGTGGACACGCTTTTTAAAAAGTTGCAGGTCATAGTTCTCTGGAAAAACTGATTTTGGAAGCTTATTCCATTCCGTAGCAGCCCTGTAAAAGAAGGATTCTTGATGAAGATCGGTCCTTGTAGTGTCAAGCTTAAGAGTAAATGTGTGAGACTGATCAGCGTGCCGAGTTCTTTGGCTGAATGTGGCCAATGGTGGTACAAGAGTTTTTATTTCTCTGGAGCATTTATCATGGAAATATCTCTAGAGCAATGACTGGTCTGCAACTTTTCTATGTTCTAGAGGGTGAAGGGTATCTGTGAGAGTTGAGCTATTAATCTAGCGAATGGCTCTTTTCTGAATGGAATCTAGAAGACGAAGAGAATGCCTTGGTGCTGAACCCCAAATGTGCGAGCAATACTCCAGTAGAGGTCAGATTTGAGTCTTGTACGTGGTCAACAGTTGATCAGGAGTAAAAAACATTCTGGCGGTATGCAAAAGTATTGTTTAAAAGAATGACGAACGAAACTGATGATAACATTTGTGATGTGAAAGCAGGATTTAAAAGTGGAAGGAGATATTTGGATCAGTTCTTTTCATTACGAGGCACGGTCAAAAAATGTAAAACATGACCTATTAATTAGCAGACTGCGTGAAATAGGAATTTATAATAAAGATATTAGAAAAATAAAACAACTTTATTGTGAAAACTGCAATTCTAGCTAATAATCTAGAAGATTTGCAAAACATGCTAGACAGAATTGTTAATATCGCCAAAACTAAAATGATGATTATCAGCAGGCAGGAATTTGGTAACATCAATTTTACAATTAATGGCAAAGCAATTGAAAGAGTATCCAAATTCAAATACCTAAAAACAACTCTCAACGAGAAATGGGATTGTGATGAAGAGGTAAAAACGCGTAACAACGATGTTTTGTTGATAGCTGAAGTAGAGAGAGAACTTCTAGATATCGTAAAACAACAAAAAACGTCTAATCTGGACCACATACTTAGGGGTGACCGATATTCTATTCCAAAATTAAAGGGAAACTCGGACAGGGTCGTAAGCAGTATTCCTGGCTTCGAAATATTAGAGATTGGTGCGGAATACCAGATGCAGGGTCTATATTTCGCCAGGCTGTAAACAACACACTTGTCATTTTATAATGGATAAGAGTCCCCTACATGCAGGTACGCACATGGGACGAGAAACAGAAGAAGAAGAAAAAGTCGAAAATTATTGTCAAGAGCTTACGTGGACTGGTTTAACATTGAAAATTGTGTTTGACAGGGATGTGTGGCTTTGTCATAGCTGTTTTACTTATACATAGATGATTGTATAAGAGATATTTAAAAAAGGTCATATGGATTAAAAATGAATGATTTAATCGTAAAATGCCTTTTTTACGCCAATAATCAAGTTACAAAAGCATCATCTGAGAAAGGGTTGCAGGCAATGGTTAATATTATGCATGTTGCTCTTAAAATTAAAGAGATGAAAGTAAATAGATAGCAAGACAATTTGCAAGGTGCTAATTGAAGGAAAAAGTGTGAAACAAGTGAATAATTTGTATACTTTAATTCAAATGTCAGTGAATGTTGGGTTTGGCAAAAAAGCATAACAATAAAATCAACGCTGCGAAGATAAGTAGACTAAGAAGTATAGCCGGAGAGATGAATAAACAATATTGACTAAACAGATCTATAAGACGATTGTAAATGGGCAAGTTGGTAAATTTGTTCCTATGTGAACGTATCTCGATTAAATCTTAATTGTTTTAAAGAAAGGCAAGGTCAAGAGTAAGAATTTATTTCATTATATTCAGGAAATATTACAGTTGTTTTGAACATTACTGCGTCTAGGTCAAGACTAAATATCGGAAAACATTTAAGTCTTCTGCCATGTTTAGCGTCGTTGAAAGCTGTCATTTTTGTGATTAAAAGCTATTGTACCTATGTGGTTAGAATTTTTAGGAGCTTGTTCTGTGTGAATTACAGAGTTTGAAATCAATGGACCATTTGTAACACCAGTGAAACAAATATTATAAAAAAAAATTATATCACTGGATTATTTATAATTATATTATTTATTTTTCTTACACGGTCATAAATATTGTTGGTTTCGTCGCGTTCCTGGAGATATTTTCAATAAATTTTGGAATTGTTGTTTTCCGAGATACGAAATTAAGCATTTATCAAATTTTAAATTTAAAAATCACGCTTTTAACTTATTATTTTAACTTAAATCGTAAAGTCAATGCAATGAGAGAGATCTCTCAGCAGGCAGACAAGCAAAATCCATTAAATCCATTCGAATGAATGAATGGGGCAAAAAGACAAAAAAAATAACTTTTACTGTGGAAAAATACCAACAAGCCCCATTTTAACAAAATTAATGATACGACTGGAATTCGTTTGTAACTATTTCCAAATTAAAATAAATTGAAATAAAACGAAAACCACACTAAAAAAAATTTTTTTTAATTGATTGGTTCCCTTTAAAAAAGCGAATTCTTTTTAAAAGGAATGTGCGTGTTAGTGATGGTTGCGTAACATAAAAGCAGGTCAGAAATCTTTGAATTTTAGGGGAGATCTTGTTCACAAATTTGATGCACACATCCAGTATGTGTTATTACAGAATTAAATTTTTTTTTAAATTAAAGTGGTTTTTACAATCTAGAGGCTTTGCTCATTGGCAAGATTTTCAATTGAAAAGTTCTATGTGAGTGGAGATAAACGGGGCTGTAAAGGACAGATCCTCTTTAAAAAAAAATGGGTGGTCATAATTTAAAAACAAAAATAATTTTTTTGTATTTCCCAAAGTATAAAGCTTTAAAAATATTACCTAAAAATGTCAAGTCAATCCAACGAATGGTTTTCGAGAAATCTTACCTTTACTGACGACGGGCTTTTGACCAGCTGCAAATATGCGTTTTTCTAATAACTATGTTTTTAAAGTTGGTGACCACTCTTATTTAAAAACGACTTGTCGGATTTAAATAAAAATTATACAGCTTTTTAAAAACAAAAACACTTGTCCTTTATTAAAGAATTATACTGGTATCAGTTCCCCAATCCAGTTTAGTTACTAAACCTTGCTCGCTTACCTAATTACATAATTGTTTATTTAGTCTTAAACTTTAACTCCTGAGCTCGCAAAAATAGTAGATAGTAGATTGTAAGGGGGGTCGTGAAGTCTATGCTGCCTCTCAAACACTTCGACCTAACAGATCTTTTGTGCATAACCCTTAATCTATTCGAGGCCTGGGATTCCGAGGCTTCGTACTTAGTTTATTAGTTTCCTGAGAGCTTAGTTCCTGACATGGAAGAGCTTTGGGAAGTCCAGAAACTTGAGCCTCTTGCAGAAAAGCGCTGAGCATTCGAAAAGCAAATGTTCTGCAGTTTCAGCGAAGTTCTCGCAGTAGCGGCAACTATCACTCTCTGTTTTGCGTATCTTTTTAAGGTGATACCTCAGGGGGCAGTGTTCAATAAGGAATCCTATCACCAGCTTCAAGTCTTTCTTGTCCAACTCGAGAAGCTGTTTAGCTTTCCTTGGCGAAAGGCTTACTAGCCTTTTCGCTTGTCTTTGTCCTGACACTTTATGCCATAGAGATTTCATTTCATCTGTTTCCCAGCGTCGAACATCTTTTTTCAAGTGGGCGCAAAAATGGTAAACTTAAATACATCAATCGACTTTGTGTCAAATCCCACAATTACCTTAATAGTTAAATTAATTGATTGTGAAAACTCAAGGTAAAGATTTCCTAAACTTCGCATATGAAACTACAAGCATTCCCAATGGTTAGTTCATTTTTTACTAAAAGTCGGTTGTATTCTTTCTTTCGATCTGTGTTTATTGCATCTCTGGATCATCTCTCAAATACAGTCCACTAAGTTCGGTGGTTATATAATTATATAATTTACTTTATTTACATAACAACCTTATTTAAGCCAGCATTTACAATTTAACATATAGTCACGCCTTTTTCCCGTAGCCTTAGGTTCTTACACACATCTTTTGCTTCTTCTACTTTTATTAGTGCTATTGGTACTTACACATACATATGTACACACAACGTTAGTAGATTTGAAACACTTTTTGGTACTTGATTAAAAAAAATGATTAAAGTTTTAAACAACAGCACACGTTTAAGTTGGTTTTGGTATTCACTACTTTGATATTAGAAAAAGTGGTGGTAAAGAAATTTTTAATGACATTGCAAATGTCAACCTTAAGCTAGAAGTGTCTTTCGAGCAAGTCGCCTATCAAAGAAGTTAATCATAATATTCTCCGGCGTCTCTTTTATTATCCAGAGTATTTCTTTGAAATAATCCCAAAGGCTGTTCTGAACACAATAAGATCCGCCGAAGTTTTACACTTAATATATCGTATAAAGAAGCTCGGCAATGAGTGTTTGAGGAAAATTCTCCGGTTTAATCATGTACATACATTTTATCACAAAGAAGAAAAACGCACCAGCTTTTCGTTAGTACAAAGGAAATAAAAATGTCGAGTCTACTGAATTCCGGAATGATAAGAACCCCCTTTAAAAGTAACTTTATTTCATCGTAAACGTTTTTATTATTATTCAAAGAGATTTACAGTGCATAATTGTATTTCGGCGAAAAAAAATTCGATTATGGATCCCGTAGAAGCCTTTTTAATTTAAAATTTGTAAACTTGCAAGAATATTTAAAATTCTTTTCTCTTTTTTTGTATAAGCTCCACTTTTTTTAATGGAAACTACGCTCTGGCATTGTTTGATTACGGTAAGTGGGAACATTTTCATTTTAACCAGGAATATAGTGAACATTTTCAACCACTGCAAATTTTTTTATTAACGTGTACATTTTTAACAGCAACAAAAATAGTTAAGCTTACCTTTTTTCCATCGAGTTCGTGGGTTCCTTGTGCCAGTACTTTGTCGACGCTCGACGGATCTGTGAAGGTGATAAAACCGAAGCCCCTAAAACCAATAAAGAAAACACTCACAGTCAAATATCGACTCCTATCTACTTTCTAAGTGCAAAAGAAGGTATTCACTATGTTCTAACATTGACACTAACAATATTTTCTGCCAAACGATAATTTAGTCGCAAAAAATTTTCAACGCGAATGCTGTCAAAGGTACAATCAGCCTATTAAGCAAATTACACAGGTGTACAAGGAGAACAAAGAGCTGGGAGTCATTTTTGAGTAGAATCTCATTCTGAGGTAAGAATGGGGTCATTACGACAAAGTTTTAAGATATTTGAGGCTATGTACTAAAAAAATTTTGGCTATTCTAGACGTTATGTGCAGGATGCAAAAAAATGTTTTGGTCTTTTTTTCTAGTAGCCTTATTTAAAACTACTTTTACGATCAATTTTTCCTGTAAAGGTATAACCATTTTAAGCTATAAATTATATCAATCATAAGTATTTACATTGACCCATTAAAACATTCATTTTTTTACAGGGTAATTTTTTTAAAAGAAATGGTACTTTAGGAATTTTAAGGTCAATGAGAATGAATAGTAAGTCAGAAAATTGAAACTTTAGTATTCAAATGTACAAAAAACTATATTGGTATCTAAAAATTTGTTTTGGAGCTTTTTGAGGTCGCTGATTAAAAATATAATAATAAAAAAAAATCATGTCCAAGATTGCAGAGTGCAAAAAAAAATGGGGTTTGGCATAATGACATAACTTTAAATGGTTGTAACATTACAAGAAAAAATCGTAAGTGACAGCTTAATAACTTAAATGGTAAGAGTAGTTTTAAATTATAGAACTAAATGGTAAGACCAAATAATCCTGTAAATAACTTTTAAAATAGCAAAAAAAAACCCATTTTTTGAGTACATAACCTTAAATATCTAAAAGTCATGACGTGATGGTTCAATTGTGACCTTGAATTTGTATTTAATGCAGCAAATTACTTTGGAAATGTACCCCAGCTGTCTAACAACAAAACCTTGCAGACCCGTGTTATAACTAAATCATAGTCAGCTTAAATTTATCGTTTGAAAAAATCTATTATTGGGAAGGTTACAGCCTAAATAAGTAAGAAACGACAATGATAAAACAAAACTCATTCCGAAGAAACATTTTTTTTTTTTATAAAAAAAAAAAAATTATTCGATCAGTTATTGAAAAAATAAATATAATCAAAAACCGACCGAAAATGCGTTTTCCGGACATCCAACGTTTTGCTTGTCGTTGTAAAAGTCATCTTCGGAAATGATAATTATTCTGAGGGAAGTTCCAGTCCTGGAAAAATGTTTACTGTATCTGCGCTTCAAAATGAAAACGAAATTATATATTTCATTAGATCAGAATTAATTATAGCGACTATAATTAATGTCGTTACAGTAATTTCATTGGTAATTTAAAAGCTATTAGCTGTTCAGAATATATAGCACGAAAATGTCGTTTTCAAAATACAATATGATCCGCAATTAAATCCTACTCTTAAAACTAATGTAAACGCATTAAGACTTTATAAACAAAAACTGTAAAATATTTGCAGTACACAAACATTAGTTTTGTAAATAAATATTTAAAAATTCCCACATTTAAAATTTTTGTAAAAATCAAGATTCTCAAAAAGTTATCAAACGTCTAAAAAGTCTAAAGAAAGATTTTACATCTTGAAACCTACAATGGTACATTGTGTATCTAGTTGTAAAAGCAATACATTTCCGGACGACAATCTAAATTGTTGGCAGAGGTCAACAAGCATTGAAGTTTGGGAGTGTGCTTTTACTACGAGATACAGAAACTATTTTTTCTGAAATCGCAATCAACATTATCAGAAATTTCTAAGGAATGTTTATAAATGCAAAACAATTTTTTATTACCATTTTATTTCCTATAAAATCGTTTTCCTTACAATTACTGTTTGTATACTGTTTGCGACAAATGTCAGAGATTCACCCACTGGTTTAATACCCACTTACGCCAAAAAAAATATTTAAAATGGACAGGGATGATGATGACCAGGTGTGCGGGACACCACCAATGCTGGGCAGGCAAAAAATGTCGTTGCTTAGCAACCGACTTAAATACTAGATATTTTAAATACTAGCGTATTTTTGGGTTTGAAGTTTCTCCGAGAAAGTAGGAATTCTAAGAGAAACAACTTAACGAAAGAAAAAGTTTACAAATGTAAAAAGTTTCTTCACGTGTCTAAATATCAACGTATCAGTTATGGATCCTTAATTTAAAAACGAAAATTTTGGTTCTTTTGCAGGTTTTTAATTTTCTTCAACTAAATTAAAAGAGACGTGTGAATTGCAGAAAGGGCAATTTTTTCCTTTCCAGCAAAAAAACAATTTTAAATTTGTCTTAATTTGAAAGATAGTTTTATAGTAACTTTTTAGGTTGATACAGTTTTATTTTAATTAAAAAGTTTAAAAAATCATTTTTCATTATACCTACCTGAAAACACTATATTCACATGCCTATTTAGCGCACCGAAAGTGGGCTTTTTCCGGAAAATTTTCGGTGCATTAGTGTCATCAGCTGCCCACCTGCACGTCAAAATAAAATAATATGTATGTATTGACAGTTCTTAAAAAATCGCAAATTTTTTACTTATTTTTTTAGCAATGGGGTAAATAATGCTTGTTTCTTGACAATTTTTTGATATTTTTAGTGATAATATCTTAACAATTTGTGGTTTTCAGGTAAATATAATAAAAGGTATCGTTCATTACACGTTCATAAAATGCTTTTTCCGTGCTTGCACGACTTTCCGTGTTCGGCTGCGCCTCCCACGGAAAATTGTCGAGCGCGCACGAAAAAAGTTTATTTTTTCGACTCCTAATGAAATATACTATTTTTTAATTCTGTTTTTTTTTATTTCCGGTTACAAAGGTTTGGCTATATGAAATGTCATGTTATACTTGACGTAAAACGACAAAACATTTTCTACGACCATATAGAACTATGCCACATTTTGAGTAGGATATTAAATTACATACCAAATCTGGCCCATTATGATTTATACAGCATTTGTTGCCTAGCAACCGATGCATTTTGAACCATTGCATGTTAAGGGGGCGGTTCGCGTGGCTCGAGCGAAGGCGATTTTAAAAATATGCTACTAGCGACGAAACATTTGAATATATAATCAATATTTATTGAAATATTGAACGCCTGTATTGGGTCATCGTAAGAAAGTTTTATTGTGCTATTATACAAATAAAAAATTGACATACTTTTATTTTAAATTGCTTAAATTTGCTAAAGACTACATTTTTCAATTAATGGATTTGATTCGTCACTTTCACAATTTTTGCACAAATTCCTGAAAATGATTAAACTGGCGTTTCAAATATTTATATATTTTAAAAATATATAAGTGCGTATTTACAAAGATAATTCGAAATCTTACTTTTGGTTGTAACATTAAAAGAATTAATTTTTTATCAAAAAATAAGTTTAAAATAAATATATTCGTTATTTTTAAAAATATTACCGATTTAACTATAATGTGAGGGCGACACATTAGAATGTACATAAAGTGATAATATATCATGGTTAACATGCATTTGGAGTGTACAACTCTTAGTGGGAAGCTAAAAAAAAGGGGCTTACTAAAACAAAATCCTAAGATATGAAACAAGTAAAGAATTACGTTGACAGTATTTCTTCTGATGTGCTAAAAACCGATCCAGAGGTCCTCCAGGGTTCCATCCTGTCCCCCACCCAATTTCTTTTACACATTAACGACCTTTTGAAAATCACCACGAACCCCATTTACAGTTTCGCAGACGACAGCACACTTGTCTCAACTTTCACATCCTATCGATCACTTTTGGTGAATGATACAAATAGACTCAGGCAGGAACAGGTTTACTCCATCAATAGAGATCTTGAAGCAACGTCGAGTGGGGAACCAACAATTTAACGCCCAGAAAACACAAAGCGCCATGTTTTCCAAGAAAGTGAATTCCTCAAATCATTCCATCACGATGTCTGGAGAAACCCTTAAATCAAGTCCCTCTATCTCGATTTTGGGAGTCACGGTGTCTAATAAGTCTTGGCATGACCATGTTGCTAACATCGCAAAGTCAGCAAGCCAGAGGCTGGGTTTTCTGTGGAAAGCTAGACTGTTTTTTACTCCTCTACTGAAGTATTGCTTGCATGGAGTATTGCTCGCTCATTTGAAACTCGGAAACAAGGCATTCTCTTCGTCTTCTAGATTCCATTCAGAAAAGGGCCATTCGGTTGATAAACAGCTCAACTTTCACAGATACCCTTTACCCACTAGAACATAAAAGAAGAGTTGCAGACTAAAACCGTACAGCAGAAATAAATTTTTTTTTGAAAAGTTCCATTTTAACCAGCGCAAACTACCTAACTTATTTTCCTGTGCGGCAAAAAAGCCCAAATAAAACCAATTGCCCCGAGAGAGTCCTGAAGCCTCTTGGCGGAACCCACCCGCTTATGTTTTACCAAGTATGCTTTCTTTTAAAATACAGTTTAGTACTTTAAGACTGCGGTGACCTTGTACTTAAACCTTTTAATCGAAAAACTCGAAATTGGTATACTTGGACCTCATCACCTTTGTACAAAGGTGCCGACAAAGGTTTACCTGTTAAATATAAAAGACAAACTTTCTTCTTCTTCTTAACGTGCCGTCTTCACTAAAGGTTGGCTACAATTTTGGCAAATCTCTCTCTGTCCTGTGCTGCTCTTAGTCGTGACTCTGAGTTCAGGCCAGTCCAATCCCTAACATTATTTAACCACGAATTCTGTCTCCTGCCCGGTCCTCTTTTACCTTCAATCTTGCCCTCCATTATCAGTTGTAGGAACTCGTATCTCTTGCCTTTGTATATGAGTCCCAGATAGCTTGTCTTGCGTCTTTTGACCATTCCCAAGATTTCTTTGTCCACTTTCATCCTTTCTAGAACGGTTTCATTGGAGACATGCTCTGTCCCATGATAGTTTGAGCATTCTACGCATTACCCACATTTTGAAGGCTTCTATTCTACGCATCGATCGTATTCCCATCGTCCAACAAACTATAAAGTACCATAATTAAAAAAGATAAATGTCCGACCGAGGATAGTGCGCTTAACTCAATGAATACAAATTTGATTGCAATTAGTTAGTGGAATTACCTTTAAAATAGAAACCTAGAATTAGTAACCATCTTGGTGGTCCCAATCTCCAAAACAACTGCTAGAAGCGACTGTGTTTTATGCCATATAATGTCGAATAGGCAGAATGTTTTATTTTTAGTTTACTGGTTTACAAATATTTAGAAAACTGATTCTAAAGTTTCGTGTCTGCTATGGGCCTCAAAATATAACAACAATACGACAATATTGGCAACAATAATAGTCCAAACTCACCACCATATCGCCCACTACGCCATAAGCAAGGCGCTATTGTCGATTATGGATTACTGTACTTTTATTTATTCACTCACTACGCTATGTCGGATACACAACTTTAAAATTTTATTAAGGTCTTTAAATGTTTTTACGACAATTGCGACAATTTTTAACGCATAACTTTTTAATAAGGTAAAAAAACAGTGACATAAATATTTATTTAGTAAGAATCGTATGAAGGTTACATGAAAATTTAGTGTATAATTATTTTAAACTTATTTGATGAAAAAAAAATTTGTTAAAAGTTCGAGCTTCATAGTGGATGTTAAACTGCTGAAATCGCCGGATAAGATCACAATAATTCATAAACGTCTGTCTCTCACATACCTGGGGGTGCTAACTGAAACTCCCATATCCATCGAGTAGATAACCCCATTAGTGCCTGCCGTTACGCTGAAAGAGAACGTTTCTACTTCACAACCCCTCATCAGTGTTTAGATGCGTTTTCTACTTCTAAAAGCGACTAAGTCTATTACAATTATTGTAATCACTGATACTGTGACATTCTTTTAAATTTATCTATACAACGTAGCAGCGTTGAAAAGAGTCTACACGCAAAATTTTTAGAATGAGTTTTTGCCCACATTTATAGACAACAGCAGGAAATATACCTACCGAAATTTAACATTTTTCATTTACTCTTAACGCTTTCCAAAAAAACTTTTTTCAGTTTTTATTAAAAAACCTTAAAGAATTAATTCCAATACTCAAATAAAAACTGCAATGTGTAGGGATATTTTAATTTTCGGCTTTAAATTTTTTTAAGTTAATTATTATTTATAAAAAATATCACCACTCTTTTACAATTTTGGGCTGTATATACCCGACTTTAACTTTTTACTTTGTGTTTTTTATGAAAAAAACAAAACACACATTTTTTATTTTCCTGCAAGAAAAATGAAACTTTGCCTCTCAATTTGATGCGTGTGGGTCAGTAAAGTGTTTGTTAACCATGCAGCAAAGACATTTAGCTAGAGAAAAAATTATAAGGATCTTTGACTTTTTGGACAGTGGTAAAAGGCAAAATTAAGTTGCCTTAGAAATGGATACTACTTAAGCGTGATATTACGTTTATCCACATTATTAAGAAAGGGAAAATGAAGAAAAGTTTTAGCTAATCTTGTCCGTCGTTTATTCCATAAAAAAAAACACTGTAACGGTCGACCTTTAAGGATTAGGCCGTTTTGATAAGGTAATCAAGTAGTACGACTTTTGTGGGTGGGTAAGGTTAGGTAACATGTGAGTGGGCCGTAGGGTCGCCCCTTCACTGCGACCCTTAATAAGTCTCACCCCTAAAGGTTACAGTTCACTGCACAATTCATTTCTTTTTGTAAAGTTCATGGTTGTTTGAGGTAAGATTTTGCTATAATCGATAGTTTCTAAATTGGTAAAATTAAATATGCTGAACATCATTCTTCCTAAGCAAGGGTATGAACGTAGTATGTGTTCAGCTGTTTCGTTTTTTACGCAGCAAAACCGACAGTCCGGTTGTTTGTTCAGACCTATTCTTTCGAGGTGGTATCTAAGACGACAAAGTTCTGTAAGCAGTCCCGTCAGAATTCACAGGTCATTTCAACTACATTCTACGAACTGCTTGGTTGTGGTGAAAACGCTTTCGAACGTGTCAACCTTGGTAGATCACGTGAGTATTTTTCTCTCCGCCCAGTCCAAATAATGGTTTTGGCAGCACTTGTCGTAACTTCAAAAACTGGTTCAGGTTCTGTGAACGCAAATTCGGCTTTCTGTTTTGCGAGGGTGTCAGCTTTCCCGTTGCACTAGTGTCCAGGTACCCTCAGCAGAGTCAGCCTGGCTGTTTGAGATGAAATTTATGTTTTTGTAACCTAGAGGTATGTTAGTCAGCTTTCTTGCACACAATTCAATGGCGACGATTTCATCCTTCGTGATGTACCTACCAAGATAGTAGATATTTTGGTTTTTAGTTTCCTGCTTAAAATACCGGCCCTTAACTCCATCTGGTGTTTTTGAGCCATTTGTGTACATTAGGTATTTAGTCTTTGGGAAGTGGATTGCACCACTCATCCATTCATCTCTCTTCGGAAAAAGGACTTTGAAAGACTCTTCTTTGTGTATTTTTGTGGCAAGCATTTCAGAAACCATCCCGAGGAGGTGAGTGGTTTTTTGTTTTACTCGGTATCCCGGAGTGATCCCCGATTAACTTTTATTAAATTCGCTTTTCTATAGGCAAACATCTGTAAGAAATTATTCTGGCCTCTTTTTCTAAAAGAATATTCAGTGGAGGAAATTCAAAAGTTATTCCATTGCTGCAGTTAGTGTGGTCAACAAAGCTCCAGTTATGGCCATGCATGCCAAGCTGTCTGTTGCAACCCTTTGGTCTACCAGACTAATGAGCCATAGGTGACCATTGATATTATTATTGTTCGATAAACCTATTTAATTTGTTTGGGGTTTATACCCCATGACTTGCTTCGTACTCTTCCAAGGTTCCAGAGAGAAAATCTGGCTTTCTTTATTTTTTTTTCCAAGTGGGCGTTCCAAGTGAGTCTTTTAACCAGAACTACACCGAGGTATTTTTAATCGAAGAGTATTTTTCGTACATTTTTATAAATTACCAACTTTTTTTTTGCTTGAAAAAATAAAATTGCTGTTTACATGTTTTTCTTTTGTTTTTTTTTAATACTGTACAAGTCAAATTTATATAATAATAAAAAAAACATTAAAAAAATTACAGGAGTAATTTTTAAGATATCCCCAGACATTGCAGTTGGGTGTATTGTAAAAATTTTTTTTTAATACAACTCAAGAAGTTTAATTGTACTAAGTTTAGAGAGATAAATATTTTTTGACAGTTACCGCACTGTCTTTTAAAGATTTTGCATAAATCCGTATAAAAGGTAATATACCAACAAAAACACAAAACAGTTATTGACAAAATTTGAATCGACAAAGCAATACGACTAGATTTTGGAATATCGTAAATTTTTTAAGCGAATAGTAAAATTTAGGCGTGACATTTTATGATAAATATTGTCTAAACAATTAAAACCCACCGGTTTCTGCGTATATCAATGAAACTTCTAACGAGGATAAATATTTATATAACTGAATTATCGCGAACAGTGATTCTGTTCTGATACTCTCATAATCCTTTAAAATCTGTTGTAATTGATACTTTTGCGTACTTAAGCAATGAATCATACACCTTAAAATTAATTATTTATACAATTGGCCCGCTAGTTGCATTGCTTCGATAAATCCAGAACTGTGCTTAAATAGTTTATGCAGCAGTACATAAATCTTTTATAAGATCCTTTAACAAATTATAAAACACTTCTAAATTTGCTGTTTGGTAAGGTTGGTATATGCAAAAGCGAAAATATTTTATTTCTTATTTTAATCAAACAATAATAATCACTAGGAAATATTTCCTGCTGAGTCTTATCAGGTATAGTAAAATTTTATGTCAGAATTTCGATTTTTTTCTGAAAAATAACAGTTTATTTAATTGTAACAAAGTATTAAATAATATTAAGAATAAAAAGAGCCACTTCTAGCAGTTGTAGTATCGCATTGTATTAACAATATTATAATGTACTTCATTACAATTAAATGGGTAAACTATAACATTTTTTATAAAAAATATTTAATTACCATCTATTTTCCTAGCTTTAGTAAGCTAGCGGTAAAAAGTAAGCAAGAACTAAAAAAAAATAACAAAAAAATTAGTTGCTATACAACACAAAATCCGATGACAAATTATTAGTATTACAGGATATCTAAATATTTTTAAAAATAAATAATTATGTTTTTACTTGAATATGTTGCCATTTTAAATATAAATCTACTTTAGTTTCAAAAAAAAAGTTTCATAATGATATAATACACAAAACTAAAAGTGGTTACATGGGATTTTGTTTTGCTATTACTATTGTCAGTCGTCCCAAAATGTATTTTCTTGCTCAAACTGTTTTTGGAAAATCGCAAATTCTGCTAGCTTAATAAAAAGATAGCAAAACATTTGAAAACATGATTATAGTCGGGTCCCTGTTTATGCAGAAATTTGTTGGAAACAGAATCGGAGCATTTCATAAAATTGAATTGAAAACTGTTTCTGCTTACCTTAGACGGAATTATTATTGATAAATAAACCAAGATACATTTTATTGCTGGCCAAATGATTTGATAAGGAATTGACAAACAGACAGTAACAAAATAAAAAAAAAATTGTCGTACTTTTAAATCGGTACCGGGTATACTTAGTACATTCATGCTACCTTGAAAGGCAGTCTTTACCACACTAAGCACAACAAATATCACATACTTTTAAAAACTAAATTAAGTTTATATTCTTAAAATAAATAAATTTTGACGGTTTTTGTTAAACAAAAAACACAAATAAAATAAAATATTGTTATATCTGTTTAAAAGTCAGTTGCTGCGGATATTTGTTGATAGTGTTATTTAAAAAGTGCATTTGGATCAAGCAGCCAAAACTGTGGTATCAAATAAAGAAAAAAGATCACAGCAGCCGAAGTTACTAATATTAATCAATTAAACGTTTCTAGAACAAAGAAGGTACAGCAAAAAAAAATGGGGGTTACAATAAAAAAACAATTTCGGGACGTCCAAGGTGTACCATTCCTGCAGATAACCGTTATTTACGTTTGCTGGCACTGCAGGAATATGACTTATGAGTCCTCTTATTGCTCTTGATTCCTGAGTAACCATAAACCCAGACAATAGTGACCTTGTTGCTTTTCGTCAAAGCCTCTAGGGTCTATCTATATACCCAGATCCAATCGTGAGTTAATAGTCGAAGCCACTAGTGCTTTAATTGCTACTTGGCTGTCCAAGCATATTTTAAGCGCCTCCTAGTATTAGAGCTCTGATGTGCTCTAACATTGTCTTGGCTGATGACTTCTTTACCCTGGTCCACCAGACAACCGAAGCGTGCAGTAGCCTTGGTCGAAGTATCGCTATGAATGTTCATGAAACCAATCTGCGACTTAAGCCCCAGGTCTGGCCAAATGTTCTTCTGCATTTCCAGAAATATATGCTTACGCTTCTGCAGCAATCTTTAAGGTTCGTCTTCTTGCTCAGCTTTCTTTTTATTGTATTGATTTGTTAAAAACTACGTTTGGTCAGTGCTCCATCCATTAATAGCCTTGGAAATATGGCTCTATCACAGAATACTCTAGGACGTATCTGGGACAAATAATGCGGCATAAAAAATATGACATTTTGCAGCTTATATTCGAAGGCAAAATTTAAAAAACGCTAGAAAAAAGAATAAAAAAAAGTCCTTGCTAAGAAATATAAACTATTGGACAGGACTAACGACCATCAAAAGGTTGATTCATACACCCAGAAATTGTGAAGAAATGAATTATATTATCAGAAACATTAATTAATGAATAGTACATACGAAGAGTAAGCATTATTTCTGTTAGAAACTAGAATAAGGGAAGTTAAAATAAAAGCTAGAATACCACTATGTTAATAGCGTTGTTAAAGATAAGTCCAGATTTGTATTTTCGAATTCGATAGATAGATCCCAGTCTACAGACGCAAGGGATTTTGGCGATGGCTTCATTTTGGTATGGTATGTTTTGAAGGTCACACACAGTATTTCGAAAAGTATCCCTAATAGCTGATTAGTATATTGGAGATTTCTACAAAAATGTGGCACCGTTTCTTATTGATACTTGTGTGAATTTTGTTCTTATATACGCTAACGCTTGCCCGTACGTTGCTAGACTCACAACCGAATATCTTTATAAAGTTGCTATTTAAATTTTAAAGTGGCCTGTAGTAAGTCCACACTTAAACCCTATGAGGCGTGATTAAAAATACCTGAAACAGCGCAAAAACTCTCGTAATATTGGTCCAATCAATCTAGATGAGCTGGAACATGCGAATGAGAAAGTTAAGATGTAGAGTTTTTTAGGAATTTAATAAGAAGCCTTCCAGAAGGAATGAGCGCTGTCATTGGAGCCAGAGAAAGCAATCGTTTATTTAATTTAATTAAGGTTTTTTTTGTTACTTAAGTAATTTTAAAATATAAAAAGGTAAAAGACATAATATATCAATTATGCGATAGTTTTTGTGACGAGTTTAGGTATAAATACGTGGCAATATATTTTGTTGCTGCTCAGAATATTGGTGAGCAGTATGCTGAGAGCCAGCAACAAAATTGCACCCAAATATCGTCCGGTTTTTTGACAAGCAATAATTTTTTTTCTTGATTCCACTTTCACACCAGAATTCTCGTTTTTTTTATCATTGCTGATTTTCCAATGCTAGCTTAATAAAACTGATTTTTATCCTTAAATAAATTGCAATGACACGTTTTAAAACCGTGCTGTTAATTAATTTTGATAAAAAAATTCTGAAACATCAAGGCATGATGAAACAAAAAATCGTGACAAAACTTTTACAATAAAATTACATTTTTGTATATTCTATTGTTTCTACAAGAAAATGCACCGTATAGTCAATAAAGTTACCATACGAAACTAAAAGCAAAACTTACCTGGTTATAATTACAGAATTATGTTTAATAAAAAAATGTATATGGAAAAGTAGAGAGGTATGTTCAGTATCAGTGACTAAATTAAACACTTGAGAAGATTGGAAGGAGGCTGACATATGTACCATTTACAAATTCATTTTTACAGATAATTTCGAATACCATCTTTTTTATTAATAAGGCTATTTATTAATTTAACTTACACCGATTTTAAAATAAATCTTGTCACCCAGAAAAAGTCAAACAATTGTAATAAAAAAAATTTCTCCATGACTATACTTACAATATACTCATTATAAAATTATTTTTATAACATGACAACATTCACATTCTAGAGTGAGAAGATTAATTATGTAACAGTTGTTTCTTATAGGGTTTGCATGTATTTTCATTTAATTTTTACGGCATAAATATTTCGTAATTGTTTTAAACAATAGCGATTGCCATGGATGTCAAATAAACTCTTTGAAATTAAAGGTCAGTTTCAAATTAAGTTCGTTATTTATGTGTAACATCTTTCCTCTCGCTTTCTCGCAATTTGTGGGAGTGATTTCGTGAAATGTGTAACAGTAACAGGAAGTCGCGAAAGCACGCGCTATTTGATTTGACAAATGAGCGCGCGGTTAGAGTTGGCCGTCAGATAGACGTCAACCAATTTTCCGAGAGGTCGGTACTATCAGCCATCAGCTGAGCACTTAAGTTTAAGTGTTGTGTATAAAGTTTGCTGTTGTATGCGTAAACTATATAAATAAATATTTACTGTTGATAACTTCTCAATAAAGTGCAGATCATTGATAAAAAATTTAAGTAAGTAATAATAAATAATTATTCGAATATTTTAGTATTTGGCTTTTTTAAATTTTAAGGTTGACTTCTGTCACTCCTAGTGTCAATTAAATAAAATACAATTTTCATTAAATAAAATTATTGTTTGTAATGAAAAATCATTTTAAATAATACCTGACTCATTTTTTTTCAGAATATAATTTTAAAATTGCTGATTACTAAAGTGAAATGTCAAATGTTAAACATCATATACGACTACTGTAAGGCTCGCTCATTTTTTTGTTTTTGTTTTGTATAAGAATGGGAGTGGCAACAACAAAAAGGAACAGAAACCTTTTCAGAAAACGTTTTGATTGTATATCTTGGTGAATTTTTAATGAAAAGAAAATCTTATGGCAAATATACTCCATTATTACAGCCACTTTAAACGTAAAACATAATATCGATATTTCTAAATACAAAAAATTAAAAAAGCATATCCAAAAAAGCAAAGATTTTTAGTGAACCAAATATTAAAGATTTTTTAGAAACAGGTCTAAATGAAATATATTTAGCAACAAAGGTAATAAATATTTTTAAATAGGTATTAATTTTAATAATATATAAAGTTTTGGGTTGCCCTTATCATTGGACTTTTAGAGGCTTGCCGTTAAAATAAACTGTATAATATAAAAATTCAAGATATTAAAGATTTTGGATCCTCATTATCAATTGTTATTCCCAACACAAAAACAAAAAGCCAAGAGAGGTTATGATTACTAAATAAAAAAAATGGGCTCCAAGAGCTTTAAACTTTCCTTTTTATAATTTTTTTTATTAATTTTTTAATCGAAATAAATAAGCTGCGTTATATGTCAAAACAAATTGCCACATATCTTAATTTAAATAATCCACAAGATTTTACTGGGCACTCTTTCTGTCAAATCTTAGCCACTAAATCAGTAAATGCAGGTGCAGACATAATAACTTTAAAAAGGCATGGAGGTTGGAAGTCTACCGAAGTAGTAGACGGCTACATAAAAAATTCCAAGCAAAACAGAATAAATATAGCAAACCAATTGATTTCTTTTATAATACTAATTTGCCAACAAAACATTTCCTTAACCTCTAATTCTTCCTGTTACACGAACGTTACATTTGCCTTATCCAAACAATCTGTTTTAACATACATACATACATATAGTCACGCCTCTTTCCCGTAGGGGTAGGCAGAGACCACTTCCTTTCACTTGCTACGGTTCTTACTCACATCTTTTGCTTCCTCTACTTTCATCAGTGCTCTCATGCATGCTCTTGACCTGGCTTTTTTCAAAACAATGTTGATCTGATCGAGATATGTTCGCCGAGGTCGACGTCTACCAACTTGTCCATTCACACTCGCCTTATAAATTTGTTTCGTCAATCTTCCTTCATCCATCCTTTCTACGTGTTCAAACCATCTAAGCATTCCTTCATCTATCTTTGTAACCACATCTTTTTTTACACCACAGCGTGGTGTCTCACTATTTTTCAATTTATCCAACCGAGTCACTCCGGCTATACTTCTCAAACCACTTATCTCCGGAGCATTAATTTTATTTTTATGCTTCTTCTGCCAAACTCAACATTCACTACCATACACCATACATAAGTGTAGGAACCAACACACCTCTATATACAGCCAGACGTGCCTTTTTTGACACTTTCTGGCTGTTTATAAAGCTATGCGCCGGTATTTTATTTTAATAACTGTACCAACACAATAAATATTAATATTAATACCAATTATTACATATCTATGTTTAATTTCTTTAAAGTATTTTTTATTTAAATTTTTTCGTCGTGGAGAAAATATCATTTGTTACACGGTTAGAATAAAAAAAATCGATACTCGTGGTTCCTCGGGCTCGGAATATTCCACTTGTATCGAATTTTTCGTTCTAACGTAGTAACAGAATCTACTTTTAACTTATTCTCTACCAAGAAATGATTACAATATAAATAAACATATTTAGCAGGTGTATACTTTTTAATTTTGTTCAATCAAATAGGCATCTATTAAAATTTCATTATACTTCAGTTTAAATCAATATTGCTTAGCGATTTGTTCTTAATTTATTAAGTTATTACCCCTAGGCGCCGTTAACGAAACAAGTACAATAATTTATAGTCTATTTGAAAACTATTAATAGCACAGTTTTTATGAAATAGCAGGTAAACCAAAATTATAAACCAGTAGTAAACAAATTAAAATATAAAACGTTTTGGATAAGTCATTTGATCCCAACACGCAGAATAATTAGTTATTAATAGGTGATAAAAACGCAATATTTATTAAGTGAACTCGAGCAATAAAAATGGCACTAATGTCTTATTTTACTTTTTGTGTAATAATAAACAGTGCATTTAAAAACTGTAGTGTTAAATTGACATGACGCTCTTGTACACGTACATTCGGAGTACAGTTTTTAAGTGTTCAAGTATGACCGAAGTTGGAGAAGCAACCATTTATATACTTTTAAAGCAAGGAAAGAATGATACAGCACCGAAAAACGTGGAGATAATCCATGCAAATAGACGGTACTGTGAAAAAAAATATTACGAAAAAAGTGCTTTCACTTTATTTACAAAAAAGGGTACATACTTTGAACAAACTTTTAATAGACAATAATCGAGACGAAACTTTGCCAAACATGAAAAAAAAAACAAATATGTGTGAAACATTTAAGATGAATTAAAATTCGTCAGGAAAAAGCACGATAGAAAGTCTGCGCTCCTAGAGAGAGAAAAAATTATTTGTTAAAGGAGGCAATATTTTAAAAATATTTAATACTGGAGAGAGAACATTTTTTTTTTCATTTGGTTGAAACATGGTTAAATAAAGGACATTTTGTAACAAAAGTTTGGCAAAATAAACTGGTTAGATTAGTAGATTGGTATGGGGCTTATGTGCTTGTAGTAGCCTCTTTACTGTGACCATTACAGATCTATTATGTGTGCCCTCATGTTATGTTAGAGTTTCTTGTCCAGACCAGTCCTCATCACTAGGCTCCATAGGCCAGACCTTGGTTCCCCCATATATGTGTTGTGGTTTTTCTACCCTTACTAAAGCAAACCTCAGCCTTGTCGGACCTTCACAGTAACACATAAAGTATGCTGAGGTGTTTTTCCATGATAATGGTTAATCACATATTTTGGCATAGTAGGTACTTCGTGAATTTGGGCGATGGTTATTCTTTTGCCTGTCTTATTCCTGGCGCCTTGTTCCATTATTCTCAAGACTGCTTTTTTATCCAGGTACTGTTATATGTTTTTGGCAGTGCTTTCGGTATATCACAGAAAGGTTCTGGACCAATTAAGGCACATTGTGCTCTTTCTCGGGCTAGTACATCAGCCTCATCATTGCCTTTGTAACCTGTGTGGCCTGGTACCCAGACTAAAGACGGTCTTTTTTGACTGCCCAACTATTGTAGGGATTTTAAGCAATCCCATACAAAGTTGGAGTTAACTTACATGGAGCTTATTGCTTTTATAGCTTTTTGGCTGTCAGAGTATATTGCAATGTTTTTCCTTAAACTTTTGTCTTAGTAACTCTTCTGCACAGTAATGTAATGCTGCAACTTCTGCTTGGCTTGGCTATGTATATTCTTGCTACTACACCTTCGTCGAGCTATTTGAGTAGCAGCCATTTCTGCATTATTTAAAGGTCCTTTTCGAAGCTATACGAGCATTTAGAAAGCATCTCATCCGATGGCGTTCCCATTATTTGGTAGGTTACCAACTCTTTATATAGCTCTTACATTTTACTATGCATTTTACTTAAGGGCACTTGCCCTTTGATCAGTCTGCTGCTGACTGACCTGGCTTAGCCTCGTATGTAGACATAAAGTGGCGGTAGATTCAGCAAAACTTCTAAAGCGGTTGTAGTGGTTGTCTTCGTAGCTTCCGTGTCAAGCCTTTGAATGTCGCTTAAGCTTTGGATTGCCCCAACCTGCTGATTCTTTGGCCACTATACCACCAAACCATATGCTGTCATGAGTCTAATGACCCTGGTATACAGCTATATAATTATTTTTGAGTTATTTTTATCAATTGTTTATTGTGTTATCGTTTATTTTAAAAAAAAATCCAGTGAGCTATAATGATCTTTTGTAGTTACAGTTGTCATTTGAGCGTTGTGCATTTAAGAAACCTTATTTAATTTGCTCATTACATCTATAGCAAGAAGACGCCAATATTTTAGGCAACTTGGCAAGTTTAATAGGTGGCGAATAGTGGTCCTGCAAAAGGCTGGTTTTTTCTTTAGAGAAGTGGCCATTAGGACGCAAAGGTGTTTTGTTGTCGGGGATGAAAAGGCATGTGCACCGCATTGTTGGAAATATGGCTTGAGGGGCTATTGCTCATAAAAGTAAATCACCTTTGAACTTCTATAGAGGCATTATGAACGCCGTAGGTACGTTACATCCAGAAGGTGGTGGAACTACATCTACTACCCCAGATTTGGACACATCTCAACCCACTTTTTCAACAAGATAATGCGCAACCAAATGTTGCCATACTTACGTTGAATCATTTTAAAAACAATTAAGTTAGTTTGTTGCCCTGGCCAACAAAATCACCCGACATTTTACCCATTAAACACATCTGGGGTATTTTATAGGTAAAAGATTGGGTAATTAATTTATCCCATCCCTCACAAACTCTAGCAGAATTTCGGCACGGGTTACAGGTAGCCTGAGATAAAATACCCCACGAGGAAATCGGTCAACTTATTAGGAGTATGCCCAGATATCTTAATAAGTGCATCGTGGAGTCACAACACATTATTAATTTTGCACAGTTCGGTTTTTCTCAAATTTTTATTGATTACTTGTTTTATCCTCATATATATATATATATATATATATATATATATATATATATATATATATATATGGGAAAAATGTATAACTGATTTTTAAAAATCAGCTAATTCTGCTGTATGTCGTCACCTATATTAAAGGTTCATTTGGGTCGATTATGTATAAAAAAACAACTACTCCTCTGGCTATAAGTGATTGCTTCGGATGGATAAAACTAATAGTTCTTATTTAACAAGCATCTGAATATTGTTACCCGAAATGGGGTATTATACACGATTATGTATCAGATTTAATTCAATACCTGTCGCGGCATATAGCCAGAGGAGTAGTTGTTTTTTGATACATAATCGACCCAAATAAACCCATGATATAGGTGACATACAGCAGAATTAGCTGATTTTTAAAAATCAGTAATACATTTTTCCCATCTATTGACGCTGTCGAAAAATGTTTATAGTCTACTATAATAATATTATAGTTTTCTTTAAATTTTGCAAAGTACAATACTTTTCGTAGAAGCTATTCACCGGGTGTTGCTTGTTAAAAAGTATAAATGTCGTGACTGGCGCTTTTCGCGTAGCACTTCATGTATACTTGGTAGGAGTCGAAGCTGTTGATGTGTCTAGTCGAGGTAGACCTACCCTATGCTGATGAGGGGCAACACACCCCGAAACCGATCCATAGGTGGTTGCTTCGGATGGATAAATCTAATAGTTCCTTTTCTTACTTAACAAGCATCTGCATATTGTTACCAGAAATGGGGTATTATACACGATTATGTCTCAGATGTAATTCAATACCTGTCGCGGCATATAGCTAGAGAAGTAGTTGTTTTTTGATACAGAATTGAACCTATGATATAGGTGACATACAGCAGAATTAGCTGATTTTTAAAAATCAGTTTTACATTTTTTCCATCTATTGACTCTGTCGAAAAATGTTTTTAGTCTACTATAATAATATTATAGTTTTTTATAAATTTTGCAAATATATATATACCACAAATTGTTTTGATAAATTTAATATAACTGATTTTTTTTTCTGTACAACTTGTTATATTTTTATAAGTTAAATTAAACATACAGTCTAAACCTAGAAAATTTTAACATTTAATAACTTTTACTGGGTGTTCGGATAACTTAAAAGTCAGTATATTTTGTTGACAGCAATTTAGAAATCCAAGGTTTTGCTAAATAAGTTGTTTTTTTTACAATCGCAAATAGGGACACTTTAATGTCGAGTAAAGGGCCAATATTTCAGGCAGACAAGCAAAATCGGTTAAGTCAAATTAAACGCGAATAAATCAAGTCTCGTAAAAAATGGCACTCTTTTATGAGACAACTTAATTCGAATAATTATTTGCGAGTTGGACTTTTCATTACGAGGATAAGGAAATGCGACGAGAAATTCTGGAGAATGCTTCGACACCATAAAGTCAAGGAAACGTTCGTGATAAATTTCGTTGAAGAAAGCGGACGGAAAACGCAAGTACCCTCACTATAAATGTTAAAAAAAAAACAACTTTGTTGGTTATAAATCTTTTGCCACTTTGGATGGCTGCAACCGAATCGAAAGCGGTAGAGCAAGTAATGGTAGAATTAACCAAAAAGCAAATACTCGACGAATTACAAAAACCTAATAAAAATAGAAAAGGCAATAAAAACTAATAAATGTTATAACTTTTCGATTAGACCATATTAAAGAAGAAAGAGAGACATGGTAACTTATGGTACAGTTGGTACACATGAAATACATAAATTTCGACTACGAAGGGTCTTCCAATCTATCTTTCGACAAGTGGCAGTTAGCTAACCGCTATTTAAACGATAAACCCAACCACCTCACCAACTCTGCATTTCAAAAGTTGTAAGGAGATTTGAAGACTTCGTCCTCTAAAAGGGACCATTGTAATGGCAGACGTTCTTCACTTATCGCCCAACCGATAATGGTCATAGTTTGCAAAGATCGAAAGGTACAAGTTTGCTTGCAATTTGGTTGACCATTCCGTGGCATTATCTTTCAACCATAAATCTGGAATTTATCTCCCTCCCGGTGATCCCAACCTCTAAATCTACTGCTGCAAGCGATTGGAGGAAGACACGTATGTTGTTTTTAGTCCACTCACTGCTGAAACGTGCCCAGTCCGTTAAGCGTTAGGTTAAATAACGCCTGACTACCACTCATTATGCGGTGATCTCATTTATTATTACTTAGTATAAATCAATATATTAAAGCGGCGTAATAACAAGATATTGTTTCAATTCGGGTCACAAACTGCGCATGTGTGACTTACGTCTGACATCCAAGAGATGAAAAGAAAAACCCAAGACTTAAACACTTGTCAAATAAACCGTAAGAAACTCGTCCCAGTGACAAAACGACTCGACGGACTAACTCGGGTTGCCTCCGATTTGGGTTAAATGGAGAAGTTTTATAATGTTGTTAATATTATATTCAACGTAATGGTATTAAAATATAAATCAAAACTAATCAATCACTAAAAAAATGTTTTAAATATATCAATAAATAACTTCTTCTTCTTCTTAGGGTGCCGATCCGTATTACGAATGTTGGCGATCATTATAGCGATCCGGACTTTGTCTGCAGCAATCCGGAACAGTTGTGTAGATGTTTTATTAAACCAGGTCCTGAGGTTTTTAAACCACGATGTCCTGCGTCTTCCTGATCCTCTTCGTCCAAAGATTTTTCCTTGTAAGATTGTCTGCAGCAGACCGTATCTTTCTTTGTTTCGCATGATATGACCTAGGTATTCTAATTTACGAGCTGTAATTATGTTCATCAGTTTCAGGTTTTTTTCATTGTCCTTAGAACTTCGACGTTTGTCACTTTTGCCGTCCAAGGAATTTTCAGCATTCTCCTGTATAGCCACATCTCGAAAGCGTTGAGTTTTTTGGCTGTGGTTCTATTAAACGTCCAGGATTCTGCACCATAAAGAAGAACGGAGAAGACATAGCATCGCAGGAGTCTCACTTTAGTGTCCAGTGGCTCCAGTCCTTATTTATAATGGCATGATCATGTTGCTAACATCGCAAAGTCGGCAAGCCAGAGGCTAGGTTTTCTGTGGAAAGCCAGAAAGTTTTTTACTTCTGATCAACTGTTGACGACGTACAAGGCTCAAATCCGACCTCTACTGGAGTATTGCTCGCACATTTGGGGTTCAGCACCAAGGCATTCTCTTCGTCTTCTAGATTCCATTCAGAAAAGAGCCATTCGCTTGATAAACAGCTCAACTCTCACATATACCCTTCACCCTCTAGAACATAGAAGAAGAGTTGCAGACCAGTCATTGCTCTACAGATATTTCCATGGCAGATGCTCCAGAGAAATAAAAAACTCAAGATTGACACTACTAGGACAAATCTTCATCAAGAATCCTTCTTTTACAGGGCTGCTACGGAATGGAATAAGCTTCCAAAATCAGTTTTTGCAGAGAACTATGACCTACAACTTTTTAAAAAGCGTGTCCACAATCATTTCCTTTCTATAATCCCTTTTCCTTCTAACAGTCGCAGTGCGGGCCGTCCGCGGCCCACACGATAGGTCTACCCTTTTTGCGACTATTTTCATAAAAAAAAAAATAATGGTTTCCAGATAGTTGTAATGATCAACTCTCTCGATAGTCGTTTGGTTTACGAATAGTTGGCTTCCTGTGATGTTCTGTTTGCTGATTATCATAAGTTTGTCTTCTTTCATTGACTTCAAGGCCGTACTGACTACTGTGATGGGTAATTTTGTCCACCAGGGCTTGTAGGTCTTTAAGATTGTCAGGAAAGTGTCAGCAAAGACAGGGTATTGCAAAAAAGGTGACCCTGTCTCTAGGATAGATAGGATAAAAACTGAAAAATAATTGGGGTTTTTAACCATAATTTTAAGATATTGAATTCACAGTTTATTTATATTTATTTACGTAAGTCACCTATTCAGAAATGTTTTTTATTAATATAATTCTTACTCCAAAACCTATAATTGTGTCAACAAAGAAATTTTAAAGAAAGCTGGGATGGTGCTATTTTTAAAGTGGTGTAAATTATAAATAACAACTTATTATTAAATTAAACGGCTATTTTTATTTAACGAATTTAATGAAAGTTTAAACCTCTACTAAGACATTATGCTTGAACATTTGCGCATAAATTGAACTATTTAGTAAATCATTTACTAAAATAGTAATGCACAAAAATCACACAAAAAAGTCAAAATAATATGATGGATGTGGTACAAATCCTAATTATAAAATTGGTCGGTTTTGACTGACTCTATTTAATATAAAAATCTGTAAAAATATATAACAACATTTAACTTCAGTTTAAAAAATATATAAACATTTTCGAGTAAATAAAACATAACTAATAACTTTAATCATATCTTTTCACATTACCCTGCACACTATCCTAACTCATTTGAGAAAAAATAAAAATCTTCAATAACACCCTTAAAGGTCGGAGTTTAATTAATATGAAAAAATACAACTAGTTCACTAAACACAGATATAATAGGAGTTGTTAACAAAAACAAGCGATAGAACTTTTAAACGTAAAACTAGACATTTTAGCGAAAGATACTTAATTAAACATTTAGGTTAGTTAGGTTAGTTAGGTTACCTGCGGAATTTGCGTTTTATTTTTATTTTATTTATTTTCTTTTCGTGGGTTAAAATAAATTTTATACATTCAAAGTCACGTCACACGAGCCAGCGAGACAAAAATGTGTAACAATTCATAACGCGCATGCGCGTTATGTTGTAGAGGAGAGATACTTAGCAATGTGACGTCTATTTGTGTTGTCCACGTGTTTGTCAAAATGACAATTGCAAAAGTATCGCGCATGCGCGTTCTTTTGTAGAGGAGAGAAGACGCGTAGTATAGAAATACTTAGCAACGTGACGTCTATTTGTGTAGCCCACGTGTTTGTCAAAAAATATTTTCAAAAACTACACAAGATGTATTGAAGCACCCAGTAATGTATAGATAAAAATTAATTTAGAATAATATTCATGTGCAAACAATAGTGGAAGTCGTCCCATAAATACTTCATTCCAATCCTTATCATATTTCTTTTATATTTAGTTTAATTGAATGTTATCCTAGCCGTTTAAACGTTACATAGAAGTTTTACTTTTAATATGCGCACATGTTTGTTTCTTGTTAGACCAATTAAAAGTAAATCCATCTTTTTTATTTGATATATATTTTAAAATATTTGCCTTTCCACCCTTAATCCTCATCAAATTTACTTGCAGTAATTACAAAGGTAAATGGTACCAAAAATATTCAAAATTAATCTGTGTTTTTAAAAAATTTTACTTTCGACTAATTTTGAATATATCTGCTATCAGGTACGGACTATCCAAGAATCAGGTACCAACGGAATTTTAGCTATGGGCCGATTATAAAAATACAAGTTACCTACAGACTTAGTACAAAGTGCAGATTATATATTAGTTAGGGAGATTTAATATGCGTAACATGGTTTTACTTATTAGGATGTGGGACATAGGGCCTTTAAGAGGATTTTGGATACACAGTGCAATTAAGTACCTACTTTATTTTAATTTTTTAAATGTTTTTGTTTTTCATTATTGTTTTTTGTAATTCAAAAGAGAATATTGGTGCCGGTAAAGCATGTTTTTTTTTACAATAATTTATAAGGATATTGTTTTGATATTCTCGAGATTTTAGTGATTTCATCTTTTTTGTATTTTCTTTTTCTCTAAAAAAATACTTTGCACTCAACTATTAGTTATTTAAGTTCAAGAAGTTTAAGAACAATTATAGTACTATAATATAGTGCTATAAAAGTATATATTTCGTAAAAGTTACAGTTTACCGCACAATCTAGTTCTTCTCGCAAAGTTCATGGTTGTTTGTAATGAGATTTTCCTGAAATCGGTAGGTTCTAAATTGGTAAGACCTAATAAGTTGAACTTTAAGCAAGGGCATGTATTTAGCTTAGTCTTTCACGCAGCGAAAGCGACAGTCTGTTTGTTCGTTAAAAACTATCCTTCCGAGGTGGTATCTTAGTCCTGTTAGAGGGTCGTTCGCAGGTCGTTTCTACTACATTCCGGAATCTGTTTGGTTGTTTTTTTGAGGGTTTAGGTAAAAACGCCTTCGAATGTGCCTACGCTGGTATATCAGACCAGTGGTGCGTCTTTTTCTCTCCACCCATTTCAAAATAATTGTTTTGGCAGCACCTCCGGTGACTCCAAATACCAGTTCTGGTACCATGAAGATGCAGATTTGGCTTTCTTTTTGCAAGGATATCGGCTCTCAATGCTCTCCTGCCTTTTTATGTAGTAACTTTTTTTTAACAACACAATTCTTAACTATATGAGATCTAACAAAAAAGCTGTAGACCTGCCTAAGAGACAATAAAAGTGTCACTTATTCCTTAAAAGTCAAGAGGCAACCATGCATTATTATCATTACCCAGAATAAAAAGCAAATAAAAGCCAATTGAAGCATTTTTTTAATGCAACGTGAAGGATCCCTTTGGCCGATCCAGTTCAATTCATCCGTTCGAAAAGGATAAATTTTGGCGAACGCGCTAGGGCTATCTCGAATCTTCTCGATTCGTATTTTCTTTGGAAATTTGGGAAATGTTCCATGGTAATATATGTAAATGTCAAATGTCAAAAAATTGAAATTTTAATTTTCATATGTATAACAAAAATAATTGGTATCTTAAAAATTTCACTTGGGGGTTTTCGGCTTTTCTGAATACGGATAATAATCAAAAAATGAAATTTTTATTTCTAAGACTGCATATTGCAAAACAGCGCGATATCGGTCTTTAAAATACTGCACTCTAGCAGAACCCGGCAGCCGTTGTCCTGCTCGAACATTAGCTTGCCTGCTGTGGGAATATCTATTAAACAGACAATGTAGTAATAGAATCAAATTTAAGATCAAGTCGTTCTTTTTAAGAGACACAATTAAATAATAAGACTTCGTCTAGAAAGTATTTATAGAAGTAATGAGTGAAATTTAATAAGTTAGCCACAGAATGCAAAGTTTATCCAAAAGTAAAAGAAAGTTTTGGTATTCGAACTCTTTGTACAAGTGAAATGAAGTAAAATTTAAAGTTTCGTCCCGAGAGAATGTGCTTAGCAGCTCTGGAAATCTATGTCTTTGTTTAACTTCACCAGAGCTTTTAAAACTTGCCATAGATAAAGAGAGAGAGAGAAAGAGAGAGAGAGAGAGAGAGAGAGAGAGAAAGAGAGAGAAAGAGAGAGAAAGATTATAATGTTGACACACAAAGAAATATCGAAAGTCAAACGAAATATCATTTCAATTTATATAATAATCGTCACGGACATGAAACACGGACATTAAAGCAAAAATAAAGCCACTATTTTCATTACTTTAAGAAAAACTTTTCGACGAGCCAAAAACAATTACTTAATATTTTTACTTGCGAAACTTTTCATGCTAGAAGAAATTTACCAATTAGAGTACAAAAATGCAAAAGCATACCCTTTGTCTCGTTTATAACATTCTTACTGAACTTTTCATAACAAATAGCACCGAGTTTTATTTTGGAAAAGTTCCATAGCCTCTTGGACGACTAACATTCAGAGAGATACTAAGCTCCATTTTAAAGCACTGGCTTACCCTGTAAGTACAGGAGTAGTAAAGGGCCTTTGAATTCAAGATTTTTACCCATTGTATTAACATAGTGATTTGTCAGATTTCTAGCGCCATTTCTTACATACCAATCAATTTCTAGTAAATAAGTCAACAGAAACACATTTTGTTCTTAAGCAGGATTTAAATTCACAATCTTTCATATAGCAAGTGTCAGGTTTTTTCACATTTTAGAATTTACAATTCGGATTTTATTTGTTTTGACAAAATAAAAAGAAATAAATAAATTAGAGAGTAAATTGTGTAAGATTTAAAAAAAAACATGAATAAAAGGTATATAAATCAAAGATTTTGAAGTTAAGGACACCTAAATACCATATTTTAACCTTTTTTTTATATCTTATGTTTTAACAGGAGTGTTGGTTCCTACACTTATGTATAGTAGTGAATGTTGGGTTTGGCAAAAAAAGCATGAAAATAAAATTAATTCTGTGAAGATGAGTAGTCTGAGAAGTAAAGCCGGAGTGACTCGGTTGGATAAAGTAAAGAATAGTGAGATAAGAGAACGCTGTGGTGTAAAAGAAGATGTGGTAACAAAGATAGATAAAGAAATGATCAGATGGTTTGGACACGTAGAAAGGATAAATGAAGGAAGATTTACGAAACAAATTTATAAGGCGAGGGTGAATGGACAAGTCGGTAGAGGTCGACCTCGGCGAACATATCTTGATCAGATCAACATTCTTTTAAAGAAAGGCCAGGTCAAGAGCACCAACAACCGACAAGCATGTATGAGAGCACTAATAAAAGTAAAAGCAGCAAAAGATGTGTGTAAGAACCGTAGCAAGTGGAAGGAAGTGGTCTTTGCGTACCACTACGGAAAAAAGGCATGACTATATGGAAAAAGCTAGATAAGCTTCGGCAGCCTGTCCTATACGGAGAGAGCATTCCATTTGCGACGGAAGTGAAATACCTGGGTGTAGTTCTGGATAAAAGACTCACCTGGAACGCCCACTTGGAAAAAACAATAAACAAAGCCAGGTTTTCACTCTGGAATCTCAGAAGAGTATGTGGCAAATCTTGGGAAATAAACCCCAAACAGATTTACTGGATTTATCAAACAATGATAATATCTATGGTCACGTATGGTTCAGTAATCTGGTGGACCAAAGGGTTACAACAGACAGCTAGAGCAAAGCTTGCTGGCCTTCAGCAGCTGGCATGCCTGGCCATAACTGGAGCTATGTCCAGCACACCAACGGCAGCGATGGAACACCTCCTACATCTCCCTCCCCTAGATATTCTCTTAGAGAGGAAGGCTAGGATAGTTTCCTATAGATTCCTGTCTTTGGAAAAGCAAATAAATGGAGAGCAACTCGGGTATCACTCCGGGATATTGAGTGAAACAAAAAACCACCAAATTCTCGGGATGGTTCCTGACTTGCTAGCCACAAAAATACACGTAGAAAAGTCGTTCAAAGTCCTCTTTCCGAAGAGAGACGAATGGATGAGGGGACAAATCCTCTTCCCAGGGACTGAATACTTAATGTACACAGACGGCTCAAAAACCCCAGATGGAGTTGGGGCCGGTGTTTTCAGCAGGAAACCAAAGATTGAAATATCTACCAGTCTTGGCAGGTATGCCACAATCTTTCAGGCTGAAGTATTCGCTATCGAATTGTGTGCAAGAGAGTTGACCAACAGACCTCTAGCAAACAAAAACATAAATATAATATCAGACAGCCAGGCTGCTTTAAAAGCACTGAGCTCCAACAAGATAAATTCTAAACTTGTATGGAATTGCATCGAATCCTTAGAGTACCTTGGTGCGAACAACAGGGTGACCCTACTGTGGGTACCTGGGCACCAGGGGGTGAAAGGAAACGAAAAAGCCGACACCCTTGCAAAACAGGGGGCCGAATCTGTGTTCACTGAACCAGAACCGGTTTTTGGAGTCACCACAAGTGCCGCCAAAACAATTATTTCGGACTGGGCGGAGAGGAAAATACTCACGTACTGGCCCGACATACCAGGGCTAACCCACTCGAAGGCGTTTTTACCGTTACAACCCTCGAGAAACACAACTAAGCAGATCCTAGAATGGAGCAGAAATGACCTGCGTATTCTAACAGGACTGCTTACGGGACACTGTCGTCTGAGATACCACCTCAGAAAGATAGATCTGAACCAACAAACGGACTGTCGGTTCTGCTGTGTGGAAGACGAAACTGCTGAACATATACTATGTTCATGCCCCGGCCTGGGAAGAATAAGGTTCAACATATTTGGTTACACTAACCTAGAACCTACCGATTTTAAAAAAATCTCACCCTATACAACCATAAACTTCGTAAGAAGGGCTGGATTGTGCGGTGAACTGTAGCCTCTAGGGGTGAGCCACAATAGACCTACTAAGGGTCGCAGTAGAGGGGCGTCCACGCCACATTCACATAAAACCTAACCTAACCTAACCATATACATGTATGTAAATTTCAAGATTGATGAAATCTACTATGAACATCACGGGTTAAATTTTTAGTTAAGCATTTATTTAACAGCCTAGAAAACAGAAAAATAAACTTTTAAATAATACTTCTAAACAAGATTCTAACATGTCATAAAGATTGTCAGTGAATATTAGAAAAAACATTTATTCATGTATCCAGAATTGCTGCAAGAGTAAATTGGTCCTTTTCTCTGCCTGCTGTTTTTGAAATGTGCAACAAGTAAATATAAATTGTAGTAATTTTAAAAATGTTTGGATGTCTTACAGTCAAATTAAGTCAGTGTTTTTAGGTTTATAGTTTTTTTGTTTTAAGTCAATTGTCATGTTAGTTTAAATTTTTTTTTTCTGAAAATAGTCGCAAAAAGGGTAGACCTATCGTGTGGGCCGCGGACGGCCCGCACTGCGACTATTAAAAGGAGAAGGAATTATAGAAGGGAAATGATTGTGGACCCGCTTTTTAAAAAGTTGCAGGTCATAGTTCTCTGGAAAAACTGATTTTGAATGCTTGTTCCCATTACGTAGCAACGGTTAAATATGTATTGTATTGTTATGTTTTTCTTCTTTAATAAGTTAATTAATTTTTTTTAATTGGAAAAAAGATATAAATAAATATATACGGCCCTCGATATATCAGCAGGATAAAATTTACACAACATTATGGGTCTAATTATAGGTTTTAAATAAAAAAAATTTCTTTAAAATTATAAATAAAAATAGTTTTGGGTGATGCTCGAACAAATAAATAGACAAACAAAAAATTAAAAAATCGGTGATTTGGAATCAGGAACACCCAAACACCACATCGTGAACGCGTAAACACACTTCTGTTACAGTTTTTTCACCACTAAAGATATTAACCCACATATTTATACCTTACACATATCGAAAAAAAAATTTACCAAGGAAAGAAGTGCGAGACAATGATGGGGTACTCTCAGTTTGGTTTTCGCAATGGCTTTGGAACAAGGGAGGCACTATTTAGCATACAGGTTCTTATCCAAAGGTGCCAGGACATGTCGGTGACAGTTTACGCATGTTTCATCGATTACGAAAAAGCCTTTGATAAAGTAAAGCACGAAAAAATTATCAACATTCTTAGAGAAATAGGACTGGAACAACGAGACCTTAGAATAATAGCCAACCTTTACTGAAACCAAAGTGCTCAGATAAGAATCGATAATACCGCGTCCGACGAAATCAAAATCCTGAGAGGCGTTCGTCAAGGATGCATTTTATCACCACTGTTATTTAATTTGTATTCCGACAGGATATTTCAAGAGGCGTTGGATGAATGTGACGAGGGGATATCTGTCAATGGGATTAATATCAACAATCTGAGGTATGCGGATGACACGGTTCTTGTTGCCGACTCATTGGAAGGACTGAGGAGCTGGTAAGCCGCGTGACGGCTGCAAGCTCAGAGGCCGGACATAGCCTGAACGTGAGAAAGACATAGTGGCTAGCAGTTAGCAAATCAAACAACGTGGACGGACACCTGACAATTAACGGTCAACGAATTGAGCGAGTAGAAACTTTTAAATATCTTGGGTGTCAACTAAATGAGAAGTGGGACAGCATGCCAGAATAGAACAAGCTCGTGCTTCGTTCCTGAAAATGCGTAAAGTACTTTGCAGCAGAAATTTAAGCTTGCCTCTGCGCTTCCGAGTGCTTCGCTGTTACGTGTTCAGCATACTGTTTTATGGAATGAAAGCTTGGACTTTGACAGATGCGATGTGTAAAAAATTGGAGGCCTTTGAAATGTGGACGTACAGAAGGCTATTAAGAATCTCCTGGGTAGAAAGAGTGCGTAACACCGAGGTACTTCAACGCCTCGACAAGCAGCTGGAAGTTCTGTTTACACTAAAAAAGCGCAAACTGGAGTATTTTGGTCACATCTTAAGAAATGACAAGTATCGACTTTTAAAGCTTATTATAGAAGGGAAGATCGAAGGACGAAGAGGCCCGGGTAGAAGAAAGATATCCTGGCTAAAAAACTTAAGACAATGGTATGGAGTGAGCACTACCACATTTTTCCGCCGAGCTGTAGACAAGGTTCGGATAGCGCTGATGATTGCCAACGTCCGATGAGGACAGGGCACCTAAAGAAGAAGAAGGAAAAAATAACTAGTATTTAATATTCGAATATTAAAGGTAAAAATAATGTAAAATTCATCGTTTATCTGGATCGAAGGATCAAAAGTATTTTCCAAATCGTTATAAAATAATTACCAAGAATTACTTAGAATTGATAAACCCGTAAGTGCTTAATGCTGAATAATTTTGGATTAGTTCTCAAGGGGAACGCACGATTGGGAATTATTATTACCAGTATTGTTCAATATCATTTTACATTCCGATGTATCGCGTATTACAAGCATTCAAGCAGACATTCCATGAATGTATATTTTGCATTGTACGACGATCTCGAGTAATATACAAGCATAGAACATTATTTATTAAACCAATATTATTATGTCTTCCAAAAATGTACCACAAACCATTCTATACGAAATGTGTGGGCTCTATACATTAAATTTATTTATATTTTAAAAATATTATGCATTGTCATTAACGAATAGTCTTTGCTCTTGCTTTCTTGCAATTTATGGGAGTGATTTCGTGAAATAGGACAGAAGTGTGTAAGTGTAACAGTCGTCGCGCGCAATTCACGTTCAGTCAGATAGCCGTCAACCAATTTTTCTGGAGGTTGGTACTGTCAGTGATCAGCTGTGCACTTAAGTTACAGTTTTGTATACAAAGTTTGCTTTTATATGCGTAAACTATATAAATAAATATTTACTGTTGATAATAAGTCCCAAAAAAGTGCAGATCATTGATAAAAAATTCAAGTAAGTAATAATAAATCATTATTTGAATAAAATATTTCAGTATTTAGCTTTTTTCAGTTTTAAGGTTGATTTCTGTCACTTCTAGTGTCAATTAAATAAAATTTAATTTTTTTAAAAAAAAATTGTTGTTTGTTATGAAAAATTATTTCAAATAATACCTAAAATAGCTTATTACTGAGGTGAGATGTCAAATGTTACACATCGTTAGTTTTTTTTATTGTTAATTTTTAATTAAGGAAAGTAGACGTTTAAAAGAATTATTTTCTTACAACGGTGTTTAAACAATTTTGACACTATTATAAAACGGTAACAGAAGAGTACCTGTACATAAATATTAACAAAAAAAATTACAATATAATATGCTGTTTAGGTATCCATGACTCCAAATCAACGTTTTTTAATTATAATGTTTTGTTTAAAAGCTTATAATTGGACTAAAAAACTAATATTTATTTTTTATAGCAGCGCTGTCTTCTAACTACGCCCATAGCTGCATATCATTAGAAACGCGCTATTGTTTAGTTGTTCATGAAATTGTAATAGAAGTAGTAGTTGTTTTAGTACATATTTCCTACTTGAATTAAAAACAGTGAACAAAATTAAGATTTTTTAATTGGTTGATGTTATATAGTGCGTCCAGAAAGTAACGCATAAATTCATTATTAGCTTAATAAATAGTTATATGAAAAAAACATTAATTTACTATTTTTTTTATTTTTGTGTGTAAATAACCTTAAATTGATGACGTCAGCACGTCAGACGCTTTTTGCTTTCAATAAACTATAGTTTAAAATAATAATCTATCACACAGGGTAATTTATCTGTGAATGATGACGTCAGCACCAGTTTTTTTAAATGAAACACCCCCTATCTTTAATACTGTTAATTTATTTTTTATTTATTTTATTTATTTTTTAGCTGATAATGAATTTATGCGTTACTTTATGGACGCACTGTATGGGGGGCATTAGCACTTTGACCCCCTTAGAGATAAAAATATGTCGTTAAAAGAGACAAGTACTATTACGTGCATTTGTTAATATATTATGATCTTGACCAGACGTCTTAAATTCTTGACCTTAATAGCGTCCATAAAATAATAAATATTTGTTTCTTAGTTGTCAAAAGTAATGAATTCATGAACTTTTTAAAATATTTTAAAATGTTCTATGTAAAAAAGTGGGATAAATTCTTTTAAAAAAATGTTTCTCCATTGTGATAGAACAACTTAAAAAATAGATATTCAACGGCATCCCTTCAAATTATCACACAAAACACTTTGCATAACATTCGCCGGTTTATTGCGTTATAGATGGGTAATAGATCAACACTTGAAAGGTGGATCTTAATTCATTTTGTTAATTTCTGTCACAATAGTGGCCCCTTCAAGTAAGAAAACCGTACTACAACCCGCAAAAGCAGCGCCCCAAAATCTATTTCAATCTCAATATAATTTAGTCGTGAGCAGCACTAGGTGCAATCGAATTTACATATCTGCGCGCAATTATTGAGGCTTAAGGCAAACCGAAGACGTTGTGGATGGAACACACAAGACGCGTCGGATCTTAAAGGCATCGCTAAACGTCGTTTGATGGAATTTCTAGCAACAATTGAGCACATTTTACGTTTCCGTAAGATTTAAATGCTAATCGGCATGGTTTATGTCGTAAAAAAAATTGTATTTTTAAATAAAAATCAATTAAAATTTTGTATTTAAGCTGAAAGTAAAGAAAAAAGCATTTTATTTTTTAATTTGACATCAAAGTTTTTAATTTCGATACCAGTATTATCAGTTTGCAATTATATAATTTTAAGCCATTATTCTTATATCTGCATAAAAACTATTGCATCTATCATCTGTCGCAAATTAACATTGTCTTTCACAAATAAAGTGTTAGTGCATATAATTATCCTCAAGCCAATTTGGATATTTATGAAGTTTATCTTTGGGGCTCTGCAAACATAGCAATCGTAGAGAGATTTCAATCAAAAACTCAAAAAACTTAAAAACAGATCGCTGCTACTGTTCCGTGGTTTGTCCCTAAAAGTATTATTGCACGTGATCTAAATATACTGTCAGTTAAAGAAGAAATTATGAAGATAAGTGTAAGTTACACAAACAGACCTGGAAATCATTCAAATATACTTGCCAACATTTTAGCTTTACAACGTATTTTAAATTTAAATTTTATATATTATTCATTTATATTTATTTATACTTACATCCCAAGTAAATATTAGTTTAATAAGAATTTCACAACTTCTTTACCACCACTCGAGAGGTCCGACGGCACGACAGCCGTATTTTCCAAAGAAAAAGCGGATCTGCTGGCCGAAATGTTCAGCTCTAACTCAACCCTCGATACCAATGGAAAACAACCCCTAACGATACCTAGAATAAACGCATCAATGCCTGAGGTCGCTATCCGCCATCGCACTATCAGGAAAATCCTATGAAATCTTGACTCTAATAAGGCAGTAGGACCAGATGGAATTCCGACAATTGTCCTGAAGACCTGTGCTCAAGAGCTCACCCCAGTTCTCTGTAGACTCTTCAAATTATCATACAGCAAAGGAGTATTTCCGTCCATGTGGAAAAACGCTTAAGTCCAACCGATTTCGAAAAAAGGAAAGAAGACTATACCTGCAAATTATCTCCCTATTGCATTGCTCTCAGTCATATCCAAAGTTATGGAAAAAGCGATTAACACAGAACTCATCAAATATGAGAAATTTGAGATAATCCATGACAGACAATATGGATTTCGACAACTTTGGTCTACTGGAGATTTGCTGGTTTATGTCACTCAGCTCTGGACAAATACTATTGAAAAGTTTGGTGAATCCCGTGCAACAGCCTAGGATATATCTAAAGCCTTTGACCGCGTTTGGCACCAGGCATTGTTAAGTAAATTATCTGCCTACGGTCTCCCAACCAAACTGCGCCAATGGCTCTTGAGCTTCAGGCAAAATCGCTCCTTACATGTGGCAGTTAACGGTATTTCTTCTGATGCGTTTAAAACCAATGCCGGGGTTCCTTAGGGTTCCATCCTGTCCCCCACCTTATTTCTTTTACACATCAACGACCTCTTAAAAAATACCACGAACCCCATTTACAGTTTCGCAGACGATAGCACACTTGTCTCAACTTTCACATCTTATCGATCACTTTCGGTGAATGATACAAATAGACTTAGGCAGGACCAGGTTGATTCCATCAATAGAGATCTTAAAGCAATCGCCGAGTGGGGAACCAACAATCTTGTTCAGTTCAACGACCAAAAAACACAAATTGCCACGTTTTCCAAGAAAGTGAATTCCTCAAATCATCCCATCACAATGTCCGGAAAAACCCTTGAACCAAGTCCCTCCATCTCGATTTTGGGAGTCACGGTGTCCAATAATATGTCTTGGCATGACCATGTTGCTAACATCGCAAAGTCGCCAAGCCAGAGGCTAGGTTTTATGTGGAAAGCCAGAAAGTTTTTCACTCCTAATCAACTGTTGACGACGTACAAGGCTCAAATCCGACCTCTACTGGAGTATTGCTCGCACATTTGGGGTTCAGCACCAAGGCATTCTCTTCGTCTTCTAGATTCCATTCAGAAAAGAGCCATTCGCTTGATAAACAGCTCAACTCTCACAGATACCCTTCACCCTCTAGAACATAGAAGAAAAGTTGCCGACCAGTCATTGCTCTACAGATATTTCCATGGCAGATGCTCCAGAGAAATAAAAACTCTTGTACCACCATTGGCCACATTCGACCGAAGAACTTGGCACGCTGATCAGTCTCACCCATTTACTCTCAAGATTGACACTACAAGGACCAATCTTCATCAAAAATCCTTCTTTTACAGTGCTGCTACGGAATGAAATAAGCTTCCAAAATCAGTTTTTCCAGAGAACTATGACCTGCAACTTTTTAAAAAGCGTGTCCACAATCATTTTCTTTCTATAATCCCTTCCCCTTCTAATAGTCGCAGTGCGGGCCGTCCGCGGCCCACACGATAGGTCTACCCTTTTTGTAACTTAATTTGGGAAAACCGGTAAAGGTAGTTTGATTTATTAAAAAAAATTTGGGATTCCAAGTGCAGGAAGATATTTGTCGATATTCTACAGTTTACCTAGAGTAAGTGACAAATCCATAATTTGTTCAGGGATTCAAGCCATTTTATAGCTTCGTTAGCTTAGATAAGAAAACAGTTCAAGACTGCCTACGCGACATTATTATTTGGACGATATTATTATAATTATATCATTATCCTCTTTTGCCAAAATAAACTTATTTCAACGATTTTTTCTGTCCTTGAAACATACAACTCAGTAGTTCTATTATTATAAGAGATACAAAAAAATTGTGTATTAAAATTGTAGGCAGCTTTTAGCTTTACATTTCAAATTTAGTTAAAATGTTACAGGGTGTTACGTGGTGCCAGATCAGAGCTATATTTTTTAAACGACACACGGCTATAGTATGTTATAAAGGGTATTTAAAAAATTAAAACCAATTCTATGTGTAAATCATAACAAGGCCTGTATATTTAAAAATAAGTACAAGAATAATAATCTATTTAAGCTAAAGTTTTTTAATGATTGTCAAAGTTTATAAACACGAACGAATTTGCAAATATTTGTTAAATTGAATGCAGGGTAAGTCAAAACTTAAGTACAATATTTTCTTAGTAATTTCAAATGGATCACCCTATATTTTATATCAATGTCGAAGACTACTGTTACCATACTTCCATTTTTATTAACCATACCCTTTACCTAAAGTTATTAGTTTTTGAGCTATTTTCATTTTTCTATGCAAAGTATTAGTTAGGTATATAAACTTATCAATTGTTAGTTATACCTGTTAACAACATTTTTATGAAATGTAGCTTCATCTCCGAATAGAAAAAATTTAAAAAAATCACTTTGTTAATTAACTTTTTGCTAAGCCCATTCGCAAAATACTATTTTCTTCTCAAAATCATTATTAGTTCATTCCTGGTGCAATTGAATGTGGTAAGCGTGCATTTTCTCCTTAGAAGTTTTTGTTTTAGTTTTGTTTTTACCGTAGTAACTAAGTTCTTGTGCTTTTGATATATTTCTGATACTTTTATGTGGATTTTCGTTAACTGTTACAAGTATATTTTCCTCTGTCACAGTAGCTTTTGTACTTTCTTGTTTTTCATAAGTAATTAAACCGGTGAGGTTAAACCGATCCTTTAATCTTTCAAAACTTGCTGTTGTAGGTTGTCGCCTCTCAAGATATCTTTCATGAAAAATTTCTACTGATAGTAATGCGTTTTAAGTACATTTTCCCAATATTCAGATCAAACCTACCATTTCGTCACAAGTAAAATTCGTATTTGCTAGTTTAGAGTGTAACACACTAATGGATTAACAAACAGTAATGGTGAATACTCGTAATTGTTAGTTTCTGACAAGTCAATCGAGGCCATCTAACAAATGATACGTTTAGAAACCTAATTATTACTTTGCATAGAAAAATGATAATTTCTTAAATACTAATACCTTAAAGTATAGGGAATGGTTAGTAAAAATAAAAGCATGGTAACAGTAGTCTTCGACAGTGATATAAAATATGGAGTGATCCATTTGAAATTACTGAGAAAATAATATACTTAAGTTTCGACTTACCCTGTATTTAATTAAACAATATTCGCAAATTCATTCGTGTTCATAAACTTTGGCAGTCATTTAAAAACTTTGACTATAATAGATAATTATTCTTGTACCCTTTTTTAATAATACAGGCCGTTAAACTTGTTAAGATTTCCATTTAGAATTTGTTATAACTTTTTAAATACCCTGTATAACATAATATAACCTTATATTGTTATAAACAAGTAAAGCGGATTTTAATTTTAAAGTAAAATACAGGGTGTTTTATTTAAAAAAACATAAGCTCTTAAGTAAATAAAAAATAAAAAAATAAAAATTTTTAATTAATTTTTTTTTTAATAAATGTTTCTTTAAAAGACACAGCAGAGATTTCGTTAATTGTATTGTTTTGGAAAAGGTACGAATACAGTAGGGTCGATTTAACAAGATAACCCATAAATAACGTAACTAAGGTTACAGTTACAGTAACTGTTAAAGGAAAATTATCGACATTATTTAGTCTAGTTAATTGTGTTCGTAACAAAGTCCATGAGATCTAAATAATGACAAGGTCAATTTAAACACAAAAAACAAAAAATAATTACAAATATCGAATAAACACGAGCGATCCTTACAGTAGTCGCATATGATGTGTAAAATTTGACATCTTACCTTAGTAATAAGCAATTTCAAAATTATATTTTAAAAAAATGTGTCAGGTATTATTTAAGATGATTCTTCATAACAAACAATAATTCTTTTTAATGAAAATTGTATTTTATTAAATTGACACTGAAAGTGACAGAAATTAACTTTAAAATTTAAAAAAGCTAAATAATGAAATATTTTATTTGAATAATTATTAATTATTACTTACTTAAATTTTTTATTATTAATTTGCACTTTATTGGGACTTAATACCAGCAGTAAATATTTATTTATAAAGTTTGCGCATATAACAGCAAATTGATCTCATCATATTTTTCATAAGTGTGAAGTGAAGGTGTGTGATAGTGCTCCCACTGTTTTTGGAAATTAATATGGTTTATTCTTTATGGATAAATTCGAAATTTATACCAAACTCTGCAGAAAGTTGTGCTGCAACTAAGAATGTGAATATCACCAAAATTCAATAGTTTCTTTATGCATAAACAACAATAAATGTGCAGTGAATTAAACAACAACAGTGCATAAAAACCAATCATTAACGGCACCCAGTGATAAAAAGTTCACACCACAAAAAAGGGTCTATCTGCACCTGCTTCATTCAAGATACCAGGTCAGGTCTCAGGATATTTTCCAAGATGATTGAATGTTATAAATGTAAGGTAAATAAACCTGATGAGACTAATGAAATGTTTCCATGTGACAGCTGTAAACGGTGGAGCTGTGCTAATTGTGCAGACCTATCTGCCTCTGAAATTCGATGTTTGGCATTGAAAAAGCGAAAATTGATGTTCTTTTGTGACGATTGTGAAAAAGGAATCCTAATGATTCCAACTCTAATTAAGAAAATCAGTGAAATGCAGGTGCAAATTGAATCAATAAAGCAGTCAAGAAGGTCAATACAGGAAGAATCATCGACTTTGGATAATGAGGATATAATTAACGAAATGATGGAAAGACAGTCACGCATGTCAAACATTATAATCTACAATGTAAAAGAGCCCCAACACAGTACACAAGCTGAACGGATTGCTGAAGATAAGGATTGCATATTAAATATACTTGAGAACATCAACATCGAAAAAGGTAAACTAAATCACTTCAGATTAGGAAAATTCTCACCCACAAAGATACGGCCATTGAAGGTAGTTCTAGAATCTCCGTCTGATGCCAGATTTGTTTTCAAAAATAAACACTTAGTGAAAATACCAAGTATTAAGATTTTCAGTGATCAAACTAAAGCACAAAGGGATTACTTACAACAAATCAAACAGCGATTACAAGAAATTATAGCAAATGGCGATAACACTAAAACTATCAAATTTATCAACAATAAACCAACAATTGTGAAGAAAACAACAAATGAAGTGCAAAAAAACTATTAGAAGTACCTAGTATACAATTGAACACTGACATAATATACTTGAACATTCAAAGTCTGTTAATGAACAAGGATCAGATTGAAGGAAGTTTAATTTGTTATAATCCTAAAATTATATTGGTAAGTGAGGCGAGAATAACAAATGATATCGAACTGAATGAAATTAAGATAGATAATTATAACTGTATAAGATGTGACTCTAGAAGTAGGCACACTGGTGGCGTTGTAATATATGTTAAAAATAACGTTGAGTTCAAAATCTTCAAATCATTTATTCTAGAAGGAAACTATTGGTGTAAAGTATTGAAAATTAAGCTTGGTATATCAAACTGGATAATAGGATGTCTTTACCATTCTCCCTCATCATCTGATGCAACTTTCATAGATAAATTTGAGGATATTTGTGATTCAATGTTTCTCAATAATGACAAAAGTATTTTAGTTGGTGACTTCAATTTGGATTACTCAAGTAACAATCATTTTTATGTTAAAAAAATCAAAAATCTTATGGATACATATGGAATAAGTCAGTTGATCACAGAACCGACTAGGATAACAAATAATAGTAAAACCATATTAGATTATGTGTTGTCAAACCAAAGGAATATTTCAGCGAAAGTACATGCAAGTCCTGCGATAACGGATCACTCAGTAATTTCTGTTAACATTTTTAATGAACGCGACAGTGATAAAAAAACAAAAAAATTCAGAAACCTTAACACTAATAATTTGATATCGATAAATATTGAACTTCTACAAGCAAATTGGTCACTTAACTCCATTGAGGTGAATTGGATATATAAAGAAATTTTTGAAACTTGTGAAAATGTAATTAATACGATATCTCCAATTCAAGTTGTGAAATTTAAAAATAACTTACCATGGTTCGACAGCTCTGTGTTTAAAAAAACCAAGGAAAGAGATAGATGTTACAAGGAATTCAAAAATAGTGTTGGTATTGATAGAGAAAATAAATGGAAAATCTTTAAGAAACAAAGAAATGAAGTAGTTCAGTTATTGAAAAATAAAAAAACCGAATATTACTATGAAAAAATAGACAGGTATAAGAATAATGCTACACAAATGTGGAAAACACTCAAAAAACTGGTTGATACAAATGTACGGGAGTTTCCCAACTGTATCCAATTTCAAAATGAGGATGAAATGATGATTTTCCGCGATGATTTAGAAATGGCTAATAATTTTAATGAATATTTTGTTGACAGTATTGTCAAAATCATAGAAGGACTTAATGGTGAGCAATTATGGTGTAATCTCAATCATAATATGTATCTTGAATTTTCAGAGTTCAAACCTATAACACTCAGAGAAATGAACAAAGTAGTCTCTTCTCTAGATAATAAATGCAACTTGAATGAAAATTTTGAAAAAAATTTTTGAATCTATTGGACATGTTATTTTAAATCTCATTAATACGTCACTTGAAAAATCCAAAATTCCAGAATTATTAAAAGTTAGCACTATTATTCCAATTGCCAAGATTTCTAACACAACCCTTGCAAGTGAATTTAGACCCGTAAACACATTACCACCTATAGAAAAAATTTTGGAAACTGTAGTGTATACTCAATTACTGGATCACATTGAGCATAATGATATTTTGATCAATAATCAATCCGGTTTTCGTAAACAGCATTCTTGTGAGACAGCATTGCAGCTCTCTATAACTAAGTTTAAAAGGGACATAGATGATGGTAAATATGTTGTAGCAGTTTTCTTGGATCTCAAAAGAGCTTTTGAGACCATTGACCGAAATATACTGTTGAACAAATTGTTTCAATACGGAATTAGGGGTAAAGTACTAAAATGGTTTGAAAGTTACTTACATGGTAGAAAGCAGAGAGTTAGAGTTAGGGATGCAACTTCAAGAGAAATTGGCAACAACCTTGGGGTACCGCAGGGAAGTGTTCTAGGACCACTCCTCTTCATACTATATCTGAATGATATTGACCTTTTTGTAAATTGGAGTTCATAAATTTATTTGCTGATGACACACTATTAGCTTGTAGTGATTCATGTCTCAACACTGCTATACAAAAGATGAATAATGTTCTAATAAGTGTAAGTGAATATTTGATGATTAATAAGCTGAAACTCAATGTCGCAAAAACCAAGGCGATGATCGTGACAACTAAATACAAATATAAGCAGATAAATGTTAATGACAGTGATATAAGGATTGATAACGAGCAAATTGAAATCGTAACAACTGTCAAGTATCTGGGCTTCCAACTGGATAATTTACTTACTTTCGATGCACACTTTATATATATTACTAAAAAAATTTCGAAAAAACTATACTTTTTTTCAAGAATTGCGAAGCATTTATCTATGGATACAAGAATCACTGTGTACCGGTCAATTTTGCTACCTCATTTTGACTACTGTGCAACTTTACTATATCAATTCAATCTAAATAAAATGACACAGCTTCAACAACTACAGAATAGAAGCATGAGGATTATTTTGAGCTGCAATCGCTATACCCCCATTTTAATAATGTTGAATACATTACATTGGCTGCCAGTCTCTAAACGTCTTTACTTCCTAACAATGATATTTATTTATAAAATAATACATAATGAAGCACCTTCTTACTTTCGTGATTATGTTAATTTCAAATACGAGATTCACAATCATTTCACCCGTAATTTGAACAACATTAATGTGACGAGAGTAAAATTATCAAATACGAGAAATTCATTGTTTTATAAAGGTATGGTAGAGTACAATAACTTACCACATAATGTTAAATCTAGTGGATCTTGTGAAAACTTCAGACACAAATTGTTGATACATATAAGGGAACTAAATTATAACTATTTTTTATCTGCAATGTTACTCTTATTATCCAGTTTACTGTTAAATCTTAAAGGATTAATAATTAAATTGTTATATACTTTTCTTTTTTACACTGTATGAATTATAACTGTTTTTATATTTCATTGTAATAATTTTTTATATTTAATTGTATCAATGTTATTCTTATTACTACAGATTAATAACCTATTTAACAGATCATTCATATAGGATGATTATATTGTTATTTATGTATACATATATTAGAGTTTTTTTTTGTATATTAGGGAAACCTACTTAATAAATATTTCTTCTTCTTCTTCTTAAAACACAACATTCTCAGAAAATTGGTTGACGTCTATCTGATGGCCAACTTTAACCGCGCGCTTATTCGTCAAATTAACTCTCGGAAAATTGGTTGATGTCTATCTGACGGCCAACTCTAACCGCGCGCGCTTATTCGTCAGATCAAATAGCGCGTGCTTCCGCGACCTCCTCTTTCTGTTACTGTTACACATTTCCGAAATCACTCCCACAGATTGCGAGTAAGCGAGAGGCAAGATGTTACACATGCAAGAAAGCGAAAGCAAAAATGTTTCACATCAAAAAATTCTCGACGAGTTCTGCTCCATTAAATATAAAAAGACATGTGTTAAATCCATTGTTAACAATACTTCAAATCCAATACAATATGATTAGAATTAATACGCCTAATTTTTCACGATAAATCTTCCATTGAAATACGGACCTTTTTCTTTAATTTTTCGTAGTTTTCATCGCAGTACCAAAGGTAAAAGTATACCAACCGTTTTTTTCAACTATAGAATTACGCCCTATTTTAAAAAAAATTCTTACACGTACTCATATTTCTAAGTTTAAAACGTAAAAGCAGAATTTTTTTATCTGATGTCATCATTTGATGACAAGTAACACAAATTTAAAAATATGCGTTTATTTTCTTATGATACGAGTATATCTGGTATCTGAGAGTATTGGACGCACGGAGACTAAGCCGTAAACAAATTGTCACATAATTCGTACAAATATGTTATGTTTTATTAAAATTGTATACGTTTTTCTGTTTTCGATTTCGTGCAAGTTTTTGGAGAGTTTTTTTTTTATTTAATTTTCTTTAGTGGCTATTATCGAAAAAAGCTAACGAAGATGGTCCCGCAAGTCGTTCTAACCGAATTTCCTATCAATTTATTTTCCGATTATCTAGTTGGTTTGAAAGTCTTTTCGTGCAATCCGATAATAATAAAAATCATGGTAGATAAAACGTAACGCTTCAAGCGTCACATTCACCCAGTCGAGCGGAAAATTCGAAATAGCTTAATTTCCATGAGGAGGAAATTAAGAAATGCCTCGACTGGGAACTAGCTAGCTAGATTTAATTACTAGGTAGTCTGCGACGTCTCCTTGTCAGCTTCACCCGTCCTTCCTCCTTCAACCTTTTATCATATACGCCAATGGTTTTCCAATTATCGAGAAATTATTTATTATTTAGGCAATATACCAAAAAATAAATTTTCAGCAAAAGTATTTTTGAAATAAAATTATTATTTTAAACAAGAGAAATGTAACTGCAATGATTATTTATTTAAATTTCGAAATTAATTCTTCCAAACGAATTTTTTAAATAATTTTACACTAAGTATTTTAAAACTGTTTAAAAAAAAGGTTGTTTGCTATCGAGAAAAGGTTGAGTCGTATATACAGGGTGGGGCATCCCATACGACACGGTCCCTGTAAACCAAACTATAAATTTTTTCGGGAATTTTTTCATTTCATTAGACGTATATTGATTAAGGCTGCAAAAAAAATTATTTTGGAGTCTACAGGGTGGATCAAAAAAGAGTGACAAATCAAAGATGTGTTTTTTTAAAAGGAACACCCTATATTTAGTTATTCTTTTAAATAGTTCAGGAAAAAATAATATGATTTCATAAAAAGTACCATGAAGCTTACTATAATCGTTCTCGAGTTATTGATTTTTTTCATGAAAATGCTAGGTACAATTGAAAACTAAATAACATCGAAACGTATAGAAATCATCCGTTTGAATTCTGACCAAGCATAAAAGAGATTTTGAGCTATTGATTTTGATAGAACCCGTTTTTCAATATTATACAAAAATGTTTAAAAATCATTGTCACTTTTTTGTAATGACGGACAAAGATACTTTGTTATATCAAATAGAACACCCTGTATTTTTTTGGTCTGAACAATATTAAATTCTATTATCTTTTATTTTATATTGGGGTTCGCTATACCTGACCTAAATAGTTTTTCAGTCATTGGCTTTATCAAATAGTAGTTCTTATTTCAATGCATTCTTTGACTTAAGATAGCTTTGAAACGACATACGACAAAAAATTGAACTATCCAAACACAACCTAAAGGCATATTTAAGCAGACGATTGTTCTTAGCATGGGCAGCATTTGGACGACTACAAACAGTTTTAAAATCTAACACACCAAACACCTTAAAAGCAAAAACTTTCGACCAGTATATACTGCCAGTTCTAACATATGTATAACATATTGTCTTTCAACAACAGCATAATCCACAAACTCCAGGTAACTCAACGTGCGATGAAACGTAGAATACTTAACATCAAGCTACAAGATTTTTTTTTATATGTTCTGGTTCCAACGAAAAGGGTTATCCTGTAATGTTCAGAGAACATCGTGGGAACCAAGGGAAAGAAGGTAGGAGTTGGTGTTCTTCTTAAATTTCTGGAAGTTGTATGCCTCGGGGAACACCTCCCTAGGCAATGAGTTCCAAAGCCTCGCAATTCGTTGGATGAATGAGTCTTTGGAAAGTGATGTTCTGCAGGTCTCCAAAGTGACCACGAAGGGGTGTGAAGACTGAACTTGACGGGTTAATCTCGAAGAGACTGCCAAAGGAGGAACGATTGTTGATATTTCAGAAGAGCATCGCCCATGAAAATATCTATAAAATAGAGACAAATCGCCAACTTTTCTACGGTGTTCCAGCGAGTTTGTAAGCAAGGCATCACCGACGAGACGAATTGCCCTTTTTTTGGACAGAATCCAATAGCTTCAGGATATGTTTAGGTGCCGCACTACAAATATGGGAACAGTATTTCAGTACAGGTCGGATCTGTGCCTTATAGATCATAAGCAGCTGACTGGAGGTGAAATAGCTCTTGGCACGAAACAAAAAACCAAGTTTTTGGGATGCACTTTTGGCAATGGACCTCACGTGATTTTCTCAGGAAAGGTTATTGCTGATAGTAATACCAAGGCATCGATATGGATGACTTCAGTGGTATGAATACTCCTGACAAAGTTATGTTAGGCACAGTGAGATCTGCTTTTCTAGAGAAAAGACATGCTTGTGTTTTGTTTGCATTGAATTCTACCAAGTTATTGGATCCCCATTCGAGAATTGTTGCTAAGTCCATATTTATATTGTTAACATTTCTTCCTCGTTCATTTCTGGTTTCGCGGGCTGATATAGGGGCCCTGGAAGAGAAAGCGGTATGTAGGGTACTATCATCGGCAAAGCTGTGTACGAGACATGAAGTTGCTTTCAACAGGTCGTTGATATAAAGTAAAAATAGTGTTGGTGCTAGAATGGATCCTTGCGGAACACCAGCATTTATGAGTAGAGTGTCAGATGAAACTTCATTGACCACTACATGGAGAGACCTGTTTGAGAGAAAACTAGCAAGCAGAGAACACAGCTGAGGGGGCAAGCCATAAGAAGCTTGGCGAGGAGTCCCTGGTGCCAAACTCGATCGAACGCCTTGGAGATATCCAATGCCACAGCTAAAGTTTCTCCATACTTTTCAATAGATAGCTGCCATATATGTGAGACGTATGCGAGCAGGTCACCAGTTGATCTCTGATGGCGGAAGCCATATTGCCTATCATTGATAATTCCTGAGTCTTCCAGATATTTCATGAGCTCGATGTTGATGGCTTTTTCCATGATCTTTGAAATAATAGATAGCAGTGCGATAGGTCTGTAGTTGCTAGGTAGGGTCTTTTTGCCTTTTTTAGGGACTGGCTGTACTCTTGCAATTTTCCAATTGGACGGAATTACTCTCAAATTGTAAGAGTGGTTGAACAACTTGCAAAGAACAGGTGTTAGTTCGGGGGCACATGACCATATACCTAATACGGAAATAGGACAAAGATCAAAGGACAAAGGTAACAGATGTAATTCAAAAAATTGCCACGTTAAAATGAAACTGGGCTGGACATATAGGAAGAATAAAAGACAAACGATAGACAAAGCGAATTATTGAATGGCGGCCAAGAGCACACAAGAGAACTAAAGGCAGACCTCAAACCAGATGGATCGATGATATCAAACGAATAGCTGGTCACGAATGGATTTATAAAACAACCAACAGAAACGAATGAATGCACCTAATGAAGGCTCACATCCGAAAATGGATGGAATAGCTGTTGATGATGATGATAAAAAGAATGTTTGCACAATAAAGATTTCTATTACATCACTGAGTAAAGAGGAGTACACATACTGACTGATCATGGTACGCTTGGATACCACATGCACAATTTGGGACTGGCTAACACCTTTAATTGCGGATTGTGTGGAGAGGAAAAAACCAGCCTTCATATCCTCGACCTATGCCCGGCACATGCCAGACTAATGCTGACTTTGAAATATCTCACGAAAAGCAATTAAGCAAACCTTGCCCAAAGGACACCTGAAAGTACCTAATTATTCTGTCTGGTCCAGGATGAACCTGCTTTACTTTCCCAGATGCCAGCTTAAGAGTAAAGGGGTTTTATTTGTTCCTTTTTATCCCTTGTGTGTAAAACGCGAATGCATAAGCATACATGCTCACTGCATCGTCATACAACCGTGGGTCAAGTGACTGAAATTGGAAGAATCTTTCGGTATTAAAAACTGAATAATACCGGGTAATAATAAATAAGTTCTCTGAATGCATTCGTATGAAAACGAATGGCTTAGATTAATGAAGTGTAGTGCATTGAACCCAATCTGCCCATGATGCTTATCGATGCTTGGTATTACTATCAGCAATAACCTTTCCTGTGAAAATCACGTGAGGTCCATTGCCAAAAGTGCATCCCAAAAACTTGGTTTTTTGTTTCGTGCCAAGAGCTATTTCACCTCCAGTCAGCTGCTTATGATCTATAAGGCACAGATCCCACCTGTACTGGAGTACTGTTCCCATATTTGGAGTGCAGCACCTAAACATATCCTAAAGCTACTGGATTCTGTCCAAAAAAGGGCAATTCGTCTCGTCGGTGATGCGTCGCTTACAAACTCGCTCACTTGTCTGGAAAACCGTAGAAAAGTTGGTGATTTGTCTCTATTTTATAGATATTTTCATGGGCGATGCTCTTCTGAAATATCAACAATCGTTCCTCCTTTGGCAGTCTCTTCGAGATTAACCCGTCAAGTTCAGTCTTCACACCCCTTCGTGGTCCCTTTGGAGACCTGCAGAACATCACTTTCCAACGACTCATTCATCCAACGAATTGCGAGGCTTTGGAACTCATTGCCTAGGGAGGTGTTCCCCGAGGCATACAACTTCCAGAAATTTAAGAAGAACACCAAATCCCTACCAACTCCCCACCAACTTCCCTTGGTTCCCACGATGTTCTCTGAACATTACAGGATATCCCTTTTCGTGGGAACCAGAACATAAAAAAAAAAAATGATCGGTTTGTTGTTTCAGTAAACTGGAGTTTTTATACGATTAATCCTTGCAGTAGTTTTTAAAAACTGAAAGTTTAAAGATGTTGGCGTTGTTTAAAACTTGGATTGGAAACTTAAACAGAGAACTATACTGTTATAAAACTGTAAAACAATTGTTTCTTTACATTAAAGATATTAACAAAAAAATTTTTGCAATGTAGTGTTTAAGTGTCCCTGAATTCAAATTACCAATTTGGGTATACAAAATATATGATATTTTTAAAATTCTACACAATGTATTATTCAATCTAATTGCATAAAAAGTATTATCCACAAGGACGAAAATTGTATATGAAAAAGCCCTTTTCATCTTACTTTCGGTATTTTTCATTTTATTATTACCATTTTTTTTTTAATGCGACGATCCATAAAGCATACTTTTTATTAATTAAATATAACATGTCACGTGCCTATTTTTTCCCTTCTACAGTTCCATTATTAATTGTGTCTCTGATAGTTTCGTATTCCTCAGGTACCGTATTTTGTTGTAACTTAAATATACCATTCTTTGTAAATAGTGTTGCATACCTTGTAGGGATAGGATTCGATTGTTTGGTTTGCATTTCTGTGTGGATGGGGCTGGCTATCCACACGGACGAGTGCGATTCTTGGTTTACGTCAATTCCGTGTCATTTTCTTGATATCCGGCTTGGGAAGGAGAGTGAGTCGTTTGGTGGCAGTCTTGGGAGTCGTGTGTTGTTTTTTTTGGGACGGTGTGATATTAGCACGTGTGCAGAACCTCTACAGGATTTACTTTCATATTTGGCTGTATTTGGGCCATCTTAATTGGATTTTGAAGTAAAACCACTTAATTTTTAACTTGACCATTCTATCTTACCTTCGTTGTTAATATTTTGGATTTTGGTGTCGAGTTAAAATATCCGCATGCGGGATTTATTTGAGGGAAGCCATTGTTAATTAGCAGGTGCCGTCCCATAATCAAACCGGCCACAGGAGTGGTGAATTCGTATACCCAAAGGTTATAAGTGAATTATTTTTAAATATATAACGCCGTGACTGATTTTGACACCACGATTAAGTTTTGTTTTAGTTTATTAATATAGTACATTGTTGGAAACTATTTATTGCATTAGATAATATGCCAAAACTAAACTTGGATTAAAATAATCTTTTCAATAATTCTTTAAGTAAAAATATATTTTCTTCATACTTATTTGTAAATATCCTACAATTTTGATATTTTAAAGGACAACCATTGTAAAAATATTTTTAAATAAACTCGATTGTTTTGGCAGTGAAAATCTTTATGTAAATGGTAAAAAAACATAAGTAAATTAGCAGCCTTATGTAAACGTTTGATTTAGTATTATTAAGAAGTTGACTATTTACGTTTTTTTTGGTAACTTGGTAAAGTCTGTTACTATTACTTCTGTTTTGGTAATTTTATAAAGTTATAAATATTGAATTTTTGATTTATTGTTAGCTGATGATTTTGATTATATTTGTTATAAGTTTATTATTGAACCAGATACTTTGATTTATCGTTGACTGTTGATTTTGACTATATTTGTTATAATGTTGCTATTGAGCTGTGTACTTTGATTTATTGTGTGAGTAAAGTTTCCAATATATCTTTGCTATAATTTTATTTATTTGGTTCACCATAATCTTAGTTGTTTATCGTGTGGCTCTGCTAGTGCCTATAAGACCTAGGGGTTTCCGGCTTGAACCGTCTAAGTCGGTGGCGCGGCTCACTTTTATTTTCTTTTTTTTTTCTTCTACCCTCTACGGCTGAGCTCGGGCATAATTTGCCAGTAGAAAGACCACTGGCAGAGTACTCCTTAGAGAACGAAAAATACGTGGCAAACAGTCGATGTAGATGAAGTAGCAGGCAAGAGCTAGAATATTATAAAATTGATTTAAAATTTAGGTATTCGCTTTACTTTACGTAAAATAACTTACATTCTCCACGACTAGGATTTTGTTAAAAAGATAAAATTATATGACAAAGGGCTTGCTACATTTGTATGTCCAAAACTTTAAAGTAGTGCGGATTTAATTTCAAAAAGTAAAACAGAGATGGAAAGTCTTGCAGGATTAAGTAAATAATTTCCTGCATCAATCTAAATGTCAAAGACATTTAAACGAAGAGGCGGTTACATCCTGTGAACAAATAGTAAGAGTAGTCCCCAGATAAACTAGCAAAATGAAATTTACCGTGCGAATAAAGTCCTTTTCGGTGTATCCGAGTCTCAGGATCAGGACGATGGCGTCAGTTACAGAATGCTGCGTCGAGGACGTTTAAATATGTTTGCTTTCCACGGCAGATGTCATAAATACAAATGCCGGGGTTCGGTTCACTGGAGCAAAAATGACTGTTTGTCTCTGAATTTGACCATTGTGGTAGATTAGAGTGGCTTGTATCTCCTAATCCAAATTTATATCCCGGACACACAGAATAATATTGAGTTTTATCTCTCTACGATTTGTACTTTTAAATTGCAGTATTTCAGAATAGCTGTCTTCGCGCCACAGTTATTTTTCTACTGCGATAAGCTTTTTCAAATATACGAACATAAGTTTATTTTCTCTTGTTCCTTTTGTCGTTTATTATCAAAAATGATAAATATTATCATTCCCACTATAAGACTACTTGTTATTTTTCTGCTTTAAAAATTTATAATGCATATTCGTGATGAATTTTTTTTTAAATTTCTTAAAAAATGTACTCATTGAGTCATAAATACATATAGTCACGCCTTCTTTCAAACGGGTACGAAAAGACCACTTTTCTCCAGTTTCTACAATTGTTACACACATCTTTCGCCTCTTCTATTTTTATTTGAGATAATCCATGACAGACAGTATGGATTTCGACAACTTCGGTCTACTGGAGATTTGCTGGCTTATGTCACTCAGCTCTGGACAAACACTATTGAAAAGTTTGGTGAATCCCGTGCAATAGCCTATGATATTTCTAAAGCCTTTAACTGCGTTTGGCACTAGGCATTGTTAAGTAAATTATCTGTCTACGGTCTCCCAACCAAACTGCGCCAATGGCTCTTGAGCTTCATGCAAGATCGCTCCTTACATGTGGCAGGTGACGGTATTTCTTCTGATGCGTTTAAAACCAATGCCGGGGTCCCCCAGGGTTCCATCCTGTCCCCCACCTTATTTCTTTTACACATCAACGACCTCTTGAAAACCACCACGAACCCCATTTACAGTTTCGCAGACGATAGCACACTTGTCTCAACTTTCACATCCTATCGATCACTTTCGGTGAATGATACAAATAGACTCAGGCAGAACCAGGTTGATTCCATCAATAGAGATCTTAAAGCAATCGCCGAGTGGGGAACCAACAATCTTGTTCAGTTCAACGACCAAAAAACACAAATTGCCACGTTTTCCAAGAAAGTCAATTCCTCAAATCATCCCATCACAATGTCCGGAAATACCCTTGAACCAAGTCCCTCCATCTCGATTTTGGGAGTCACGGTGTCCAATAATATGTCTTGGCATGACCATGTTGCTAACATCGCAAAGTCGCCAAGCCAGAGGCTAGGTTTTATGTGGAAAGCCAGAAAGTTTTTCACTCCTAATCAACTGTTGACGACGTACAAGGCTCAAATCCGACCTCTACTGGAGTATTGCTCGCACATTTGGGGTTCAGCACCAAGGCATTCTCTTCGTCTTCTAGATTCCATTCAGAAAAGAGCCATTCGCTTGATAAACAACTCAACTCTCACAGATACCCTTCACCCTCTAGAACATAGAAGAAAAGTTGCCGACCAGTCATTGCTCTACAGATATTTCCATGGCAGATGCTCCAGAGAAATAAAAACTCTTGTACCACCATTGGCCACATTCGACCGAAGAACTTGGCACGCTGATCAGTCTCACCCATTTACTCTCAAGATTGACACTACAAGGACCAATCTTCATCAAGAATCCTTCTTTTACAGGGCTGCTACGGAATGAAATAAGCTTCCAAAATCAGTTTTTCCAGAGAACTATGACCTGCAACTTTTTAAAAAGCGTGTCCACAATCATTTCCTTTCTATAATCCCTTTTACTTCTAATCTACCCTTTTTGCGACTATTTTCAAAAAACAGAAAAAACATGACCACTTCGCAATACATAAAAAAGTAAGAGAAACTACAGGAAAACATCAAAAGAGAATCATACCACAAATAGTCGACAATACCAACAAAATTATACTGGAAATAAAAGAAAGAACTAAAGAGACAGTGGCAAAAATACATTTAAAACATGTTTGTTAGCGAGCACCCCTAATCGTATGATTATATTATAAAAAATAGGGAAGCACTAGAAACACTCAGAAGTAAGGTAATAAGAGCAAATAAAACAAGCAACGCAGAAAAGGCTGCTTGGCCGGATGAAATCCTTGTAGAAATATTGAAGGTAAAGGAAAAAGAAAATCTGGATGACCTAATACTGCTATTTAATCACATCTACAAGTTTAAAAAAATTACCAAAGAACTGGCTCATCTCGGTACTCCTACCGATACCTTAAAACCCAAGCTTCAGAAAATTTGATCAGTTTAGACTCCTTATGAGCCATGTTACTCAAGATCTTTCTAAAAATCATTTACTTAAGAATCCACAAAAAAAAGCGAGAAAGATATTAGCGAATCACAATTTGGGTTTCTCTTTTAAAAATGCAGAGATCAGCAACAGGATATATTTAAATGTTTTATTGACAACGAGAAGGCCTTCGATCGAGTAAAACACACGGAAATCCTAAAAATACAACTGAAAGGATTAGATCGAATCGATATTGAAATAATCAAGAACTTATACTGGCAACAAACATCTGTAGTTAAAGTTGAAGATACTAGTACTGAACCAGTGGCCGTCAAGAAGGGAGTACGTCAAGCCTATGTTCCTTCACCTTTATTGTTTAACTTATATGTATTTGCGCAAGCACTACAACCTAAAACTAAAGATTAACACTAAAAAAACAAAGGTTATGATAGTAAGCAGGACACGATTACGTCAGCCTAATATACAAATCTATTGGCGTAGTGCAAAAATTCAAATACCTTGGAAGCTGGATCACCCAATATTTGGATCACGAGTTCAAAGTTCGTGCCAGGATAGAACAAGCCACGCTACCTTTAACAGCATAACACCACTACTAACCAATACAGGCCCAAGTTTAATACTCCGGTTTTTGTATGATTGTGAAACATGAACAATAAAGATGATCACTATGAATTGATTGGAGGATTTTAAAGTGTTCCGTAGGCTTTTAAGAATATCGTGGATGGATCATACCACCAACGAAGAAGTTTTGCAGCGAATGCGACAAGATCGGCAACTATTACTAAAAATTAAACAAAGAAATATTAAATTAAATTATATTTAGGGCATGTATATAAATATATATATATATATATATATATATATATATATATATATATATATATATATATATATATATCTTCACTTTATACATAAGAATCACTTTGGTCTGTACTTCTCAGACTGCTCATCTCCACAGCATTGATCTTACTTTTATGCTTTTTCTGCCAAACCCAACATTCAATACTATACATAAGTGTAGGGACCAGCACAGCCAATTATGCCTTTTTTGACACATTCAGGCTGCTTATAAAGTTATGCAGCGCTAATTCATTTGTTTTTTTGCCAACACCCTTCGCTCAATGTCACAGTCATACTTTTGGAAACTTTGAACCCGAGTATACAAACTTATTTACTCGTTCCACTCTTACTTCTTTAATCAGCTTCATGCAGTTTGTCATGCTTTCTTTTCTTTAAAAAACCATTACTTTCTCTTTCCTAAATAGAAAAATAGAAGCAGAAGCCGTAGACGACGTAGCCAAAAGCGACAAAACCGAAAACGAGGTAGCCGAAAACGAAAAAGTCGAGGTAGGAAGAAAAGCGCCATATTGAAAGAAGATCAAGCAAAAAGCGGAAGAAAGAAATCGAAAACATTCAAATCTGGTACTGATGTTTAATATAAGATTTATAATAAAGCGTTAATAAAAATAATGCATTATTCATAAACTATGGAAATCTGGAGATAATATTTTTCAGATTAAAAATAAAATTTTTTGAAGTGAAAACTTCTTTAGCGGCGTTATACACTTTTTTTGTAATGGGTAAAAAATGTTATACTCGCGTCAGGACAAGTGACCTGATCGAAAATTCGAAAGACGGATGGAGAGTAGAGAGCTGGCGTGTCGTAGGAGAGGGAGTATCCCCCTCTCTTTCTACGGCGCGGCGAAAATGTATGCCTGCGCCGGCTGTTTTCACTTCTGCCGGCACTCCCAGAGTGCAACCCGTCGTTTTTTTCTTCTCACTTATAATAGGTAATGGTATTTTTTGGTTAAGTTTGAAGTTATGGGAACCATTAATACCTTTTTATTATTTTGGATCATGCTATGCTTAACAGTTTTGCTTTTATTATTTTTTCTTATCACTTATAATAATGTAAAGGTCATAGGTAGAAATCTTAATAATTTCTGCAATGAATATTTACTCACAGTTTTAATATTATTTAATTTTAAAAACCAAAGTAAATTTTTAAAACCAAGACATATTTTTTGCAAATAAAACAGTGTATGTGACTGATACAATAAACTGTACATTTTTGCATAATTCAGACGGCATTTCATAAAAAAGCGTAGGCGCACCAAGGGCAGATACATTATACTTTACTTTTTTATGATACCATACCCTCATAAGGTGTATATAAAATTCATAGAGAAAAAACCTCATTTTGGTTTTAAGCTTGGTTTTTATTACGCACAGCTCTTAATATTCAAGTGGACGGTATTTTCTTGCGATAATATCGTTTAGTATTTTGCATTTTAGGTCGATAATTATCATAATTGGTGATATTAAAAATACAACTATAACTTTGCTTAGGGCAAAATACTAAAAAAACAAAACTTAACAAAAAAATCGATTTTTTTATATTTGACTCTCACATGTATAATCTGAGGTGATGAGCTGGAAATTGGCAAAGGTATTTTATGTGCTTCTTTATTTTGTAAAAAAATTGGCAACTTTACTAAAACCCCCGTTGAAACCACAGCTTTCAGCTATTTTGTTCAACAAGTGTTATTAGTTTCTTTTGTTTTAATTAAGTTAGTGTTGGGCTGCCTTTGAGCGCCAACGTCTAAAATCATTAAAGTTCTGAGAACAATTCTTTCCTTACTGCGCCATCACCGGTCGAACAAACGATCGGTTATCCTAATAATCAGTATCTTTCAAGCCGCCGTTAGACAACGGTCGATAAATTACTATTTATTTCCAAATCCACCGATCGGGTTTTTCTATTAATCACAGCGATTAAAGAGAATCTTTCCTGATTATCCATGGCGTCAAAGTATTTCGGTGCTTGTTATTTTTGAAGTGATAACTTCTTATGGCACGCTGTGAACTTTTTTTGTAATGGGTAAAAAATGTTAAACTCGCGTCAGGACACGTGGCCTGATCGAAAATTCGTAAGACGGATGTATTTCACTGGAGCAATATAAAATGCGACTTTTCTTGACTGGTAACTTGGCAACCTTATTCAACAAACTGACAAATTCAAGTACATTTTTTATGTCATTTTGACAAATTAATTTAGTAGCTAAATTCAAAATTTAAGTGCTTTTCATTAGTTTATTGATTAAGTTCTGCTTTTGCTGCATTAAAATGGTCCAAAGATAGGTGTCGTTTTAAGCAGATGTTATGGACACCATAGCGTGTCTTAATGACTCTAATGGTTCTCCTTCCGACAAAATTTTAGATCAAATAATTTATCAGTGCAAGAAGCCGTTAAAAAATGCATCAATTTGTGTTAAAAAAGCATTAAAAACTGGACTGAAAGCTGGTTTAATCAAAGAGAACGGGGGAATATTTAAATTAGGTTTTGGTTTGCCGATAACGGAGGCTCGAAGACGAAGAAAAAATAAAAGCAGAAGCCGTACACGACGTAGCCAAAAGCGACAAAACCGAAAACAAGGTAGCCGAAAACGAAAAAGTCGAGTTAGGAAGAAAAGCGCCATATTGAAAGAAGATCAAGCAAAAAGCGGAAGAAAGAAATCGAAAACATTCAAATCTGGTACTAATGTTTAATATATGATTTATAATAAAGCGTTAATAAAAATAATGCATTATTCATAATCTATGGAAATCTGGAGACAATATATTTCAGATTAAAAATAATATTTTTTTAAGGGAAAACTTCTTTAGCGGCATTGTACACTTTTTTTGTAATGGGTAAAAAATGTTAAGCTCGCGTCAGGACACGTGACCTATTCGAAAATTCGTAAGACGGATGGAGAGTAGACAGCTGGCGTGGCGTAGGAGAGGGAGTATCCCCCTCTTTTCTACGGCGCGGCGAAAATGTATGCCTGCGCCGGCTGTTTCGTTTGGGCGGCGTAGGGCGCACAACGTTAATACTGAAGTTTTCACTTCTGCCGTCACTCCCAGAGTGCAACCCACAAAATTTTTTTTTCAAGTCATCCAGTTAGTAATGGGGATTTTATGTAAAAAAAACAATAGTGGTAAAAGTGCAGAGCGTATATTAAAAAAAAATATTCAGTGTTCAATAAAACTTTAAAACACCAGCGATCTATGATTTAAATCCAGTCCACTGTTATCGAAGTTAAATATAATTCACCCGTGCACGAAAAAATGATTTACTACCCCTGTTCGCAGTACGAAGATGAAAAAGACCTTCTTGCGATCACAATGCAAAAAGAGTAATAGGTATGTCTCTCTGAAGCCAGAACTGATAATAGTTTGTACTCTAAATTATTCGTTAGTGCTAAGTCCGATCAAGTCTTGCTATATATTTTTTAATAAAACTAAAGAAATGAAAATAAATGTGGACAAAACGAAAGTAATGGTTTTTGAAATAGAAAAAAGCATGACAAACTGTTGAGTTTTGATTAAGGAAAAAAGTGTGGAACAAGTAAATGAATTTGTGTACTTGGGTTCAAAGTTGACTAGAGATGGAAAGTATGACAGTGACATTGAGCGAAGGGTGTTGGCAGGAAAACAAATGAATTGGGCACTGCATAGCTTTATGAATAGCCAGAAAGTGTCAAAAAAGGCATAATTGGCTGTGCTGGTCCCTAGATGCTGCATAGAGGTGTGTTGGTTCCTACACTTATGTATGGTAGTGAATGTTGGGTTTGGCAAAGGAAGTATGAAAATAGGATTAATGCTGCGGAGATAAGTAGTCTGAGAAATATAGCCGTAGTGACTCGGTTGAATAAAGTAAAGAATAGTGAGATAAGAGAACGCTGTGGTGTAAAAGAAGATGTGGTTACAGATATAGATAAAGGAATGCTTAGATGGTTTGGACACGTAGAAAGGATGAATGAAGGAAGATTCAGGATTCAGGAACCAACACACCTCTATGCACAGCCAGACGTGCCCTTTTTGACACTTTCTGGCTATTCATAAAGCTATGCAGTGCCCCATTCATTTGTCTTCCTGCCAACACCCTTCGTTTAATGTCACTGTCATACTTTCTATCTCTCGTAAACTTTGAACCCTAGTACACAAATTCATTTACTTGTTCCACTCTTTCTCACTTAATCGAAACTCCACAGTTTGTCATGCTTTCTTCTCTTTCAAAAACCATTACTTTCGTTTTGCTTACATTTATTTTCATCTCTTTGATTTTCAGGGCATCATGCATAACATTAACCATCGCCTGCAACTCCTCTTCAGATGACGCTAATATGACTTGATCATCGGCGTAAAGAAGGAATTTGACGATCAAATTATATACTGTTAAAAATAAATACGTTAGCAAAAAATGTATAAAAGCAAAAAATTTGTTGTCTGCCAATGTCATTACTTCTTCTTTTTCGACTGCCTATCCACTATTGTTGGATGTTGGCGACCATATTTCCATACATTTCTCTGTCGGCTACTGTGTGTACCAACTCTCCTATCGTTCTTAACCCCGTCCAATCTCTTATATTTCTTAACCATGACATTTGCTTTCTGCCTATCTCTCGCTTTCCCTCTATTTTTCCTTCGACAATAAGTTGTAGCAGTTGATATTTTGAGTTTCGCATTAAATTTCCAAGATACGATGTTTTGTTTTTGACATTAAGCATTAACTCACGTTCTCTGCCGATTTTTCTTAGAATTTCATCGTTGGTTACTTTGTCTGTCCTTGGCACCCTTAGCATCCTACGATAAATCCACATTTTAAATGCTTCTATTTTGTTGACGGAAGATGACTTTAATGTCCAGGTCTCTGCACCGTACAGCAACACCGACCAAACATAACATTTGGCATAACGTAATCTTAGCTTTAATTTAATGTCACGACTAGTTAGCATGCTTTTATATTTAAAAAGGTTTTTCAAACTGTTTCAATGTCATCACTAACTATTTATTCATAATTCTATAGTTGGTAATTGCACAATAAAAAATCTCCAATTTAAAGTAAAAATAATGGGTAGATGGTGTAAGATTATCAACGACACTCCCATTTTCTTTTTCGTTTTATGTCCGATATGGGTTAATACAAGGCGACAATAGTTTAGGGGACTTTTCCATACCGTGGCTTAACTAAGATCTATAAATTCGGGCAGGATTCTGGAAAAAAGATTTTTTTAATAGTTATTGATTAGCCAAAGGAAGGTAAAATAAACTTCGAGTAACGAGAGACAGCAGGAGACACCTTCCTATCTTAAAATTATACCTACTTAACCCAAATTCAGGGTAAGACGTAAGTCAGTTGTAACCTTGTTTTGCCTAGCGTAAAAAAAGTCAGTTGTGAACTTGACTTGTTTGTATAAGTAAGTTAACACTATTAGTCTGAGGTTGTTGTTATCTGGAAGTAATCTGGAAATTAAGTACAGAACAGCGTGTATTTGATTTAAAAACATGGTGAAAACATGATCATAATTAAAGTGATCTTTGTGATTTGTTTGCGGAACGTTTTCCAAACATCCAACCATCATCTTAACAGCTGAGGTGTGTGGTAGACCATATCAAATTGTTTATCTCCAAATGTTTTTTGCTCCTCACAATTTTTGTCTTCCTGAGCATCTGTCTGCTACTCATTTTATACAGTAAACTTTTATTACTAAAATTTTGCACCCTTTGGTATTCACTAAAGTAATTGTTTATTTAACCTTATTAGCTAAGTTATTCAAATAACGAAAGTTGTTTCATGATAATAAGCTTTTAAAAGATATCGCAGAAAATTAAAATTTTAATAAATTCTTCATTTTGTTTTTCAACAGAAGGACTTTGTAAAGACCCATTTGCAATACCAGAAATAAAGTTAACAAAGCTTTTTTTTAATACTTGTGATTCCCAAAACAAAGATATTTTCCTTTGAATCTTTGAACACCTTTCTTATCTATCACTTGCAAATAAAATTGATTTAAAAATACTAGGTTGGTAGCGGAGCTTCCTTGCTTAGGTTGGCTCGAGTCCGTTATTATGTTACTTTAGAAGAGAATCTTAATGTTGAGATTAAGGCCTGGATAAAAATAATTCGGATGGGCCCATGGAATTTTTCAAGTTGCACACAATACTTCAAAAATCAAATTCCACGTTTTACAAAACCATTCTTGGAGCGACAAAGCGACTCCAAGATAAATTAGAGTTAACAGATTGAGTTGCGTCTACTGGGATTTTATGAATCCATATGTAGCAATGAATACAAAGTAAGTGTATGGACAGGAACTTAAAGCAGTGGACTAATCAGTCCTTATTTAACGAATGGATTGGAAAAAAGGGTTCTATTAAGTGACCTCTACAATTCACAGATATTAAACGCATGCATTTTGATGCATAGAGTTTACCAAAAAAAAAGGTTTATTTCGTCAAAATTTGTAATGTTAAGCATTTGTACACGAATCCAATCAGAATTTGAAAACCTACAGCCCCTGAATATTTGCGGCAAAATTAATAAATTATAAATATAAAATGTAATGTGCATTAAACTGTACTAATGTTTGTGTGCTGATGGTAAATTTTTATTTTTGACACCTGACTTATGGCCCACCCTGTATTGAAGTTAGTGTTTACAGAAAGTGGGCTTTAATTGTAGGATAGCATTAAAAACTACAATGAATCAACGAGGTATTATAAAGCAAAAATAGTAAGTGAAATAACAACGTAGAAAAATAATAGTCATTATCATTTGGTACTGATATGAAAGACAACAATTCTAATGCAACGGTTCACGTTGTGGTATTATTTATTTGTTACGAATAATTTATGAATTCAGTTATCTCTCTGACAGATTAATTACCATTCGGTTACGGGTTGTAACAAGTAAAACTAACAAAAAATTTTAGCTAATGACATTTTTATGTAGAACAAAATTTCGTGCTACTTTTTCGTTACTAATTGTGTCAAATTTGATTAAATCGCTTGTCGGAGGAGTTTTAATTGCCACCCCCCGGAAGTCGATATAAGGCGGACGTTTTTCAGATGATAAATGAGAAATCGGAACCATTATTTCACTTTTTTATTTCATTTTTTATTAAGGTTGCCGGTAATGTTATTATTTTCCGACGTGACAAATACTTAACGTTATTTTTCCGCACATTTTCCGTCTTTTTCTTTGGCCATTTTTGAGCCAAAGAATGGATATCTTACACGATAACAAATTTCGGCAAAATTTTATTAAATAAAAACCAAATTCAATAAATAAATGTGCTCAAAAATTAATGCAAAAAAATTTTAAGATACCTACGAGGTGTGACAATCCCACTCATGATATGTCATATTTTTCTTTGAAAATTCAGCTTTCGAACAAAACTTGTCAAGAATGTCAATCAAACTTACTTCTTAAAAGTTATAGGAAGTCTTGTAAGGTGACGACGACCTTATTTGTGGCAGAAGTAAACTGAAAAAATAACGATGAAAAACAGGGACCTCCAAACAATGACAAAAATGGCAAAAATCAAAAAATCGTCTAAGAGAAGTACCGTTTCAGTATCAAAATAATGTCAAATATGATTAATATTGTGCAAAGATTGTTTCGAAAACTTTTTTGAGGATCAAAAAAATTTCTGTCAGCAAACTTGTTCCGACACTTTAAAAAAGTTACATAAAACTCATTCGGATTTACTGATTTTCTCGTCGAAGTAATATACTACGAGGGCGGTTTGATAAGTCAGTGACTTTTTGAATAAAACAAATTTTTTTCCGCAAATAAACATTTTATTTTTCTACATAATCACCTTTTAGCTCGATACATTAGTCCAGCGTTTTTTTAAGATTTTTATTCCCTTCAAATAATAGGTTTTTTCAAAGCTCTTAAAATACGCGTTTGTTTCGGTAATGACTTCTTCATTCGACTCAAATCTCTTACCGCCCAGCCATTTCTTTAGGTTTGAAAAAAGAAAATAGTCGCAGGGGGCTAAATCTGGAGAATATGCTGGATGGGGTAGCAGTTCGAATCCCAATTCGTGGATTTTGGCCATCGTGACTAGACAAGTGTGCACACGTGCATTGTCTTGATGGAACAGCACTTTCTTCTTCGCCAAATGCGGCCGTTTTTGCTTTAAATCAACGTCGTACATCTCAAAAAACTGTGGCCATGACCTTGTTGGCTGACAGACTCTGTTTTGCCTTCTTTGGTCCACCTTCACCCCGAGCAACCCACTGTTTCGATTGTTCCTTGGTCTCTGGCGTGTTGTGATGGATCCACAGTAACAAAACGACGCAAAAATTCGTCCGGATTACGGCTGAACATCGCTAAACACTCTTTTGAAGTGGTCATACGATTGCGCTTATGGTCGAGTGTAAGCAAACGCGACACCCATCTCGCAGAGAGTTTTTTCATGTCCAAATATTCGTGTAAAATATGATGTACCCGTTCAGTTGAGATATACCTACAGCATGAGCCAACTCACGCACTTTTATGCTCCGATCATCCAATATCATTTCATGGATTTTATCAACGATTCCGGCGTGATCACTTCTTTTGGGCGACCTAGACGTTCGGCGTCACTAGTGCTGGTACGACCACAACGGAACTCTGTAAACCATTTCTTAACCATTGAAATTGATGGTGCCGAGTCCCTGTAGTATTCATTAAATCTTTCCTTAGTTTCAGTGATGGATTTTTTACGTAAAAAGTAATGCTTAATCAGCACACGAAATTCACTTTTTTCCATTTTTGTAAAAATTCACGAGGTTGTCTGCTTTGAACGGCTATCAAACACCAACTGCACGACGTAGCTTGCTCAAAATTATAAAGTTGCCCACTGATAGATTATAGTTGACGGCAGCACTGTTGCATTTGAAGTAACTGCGCGGGAAATTCAAAAAGTCACTGACTTATCAAAGTACCCTTGTATCTTTTTATCTAGTCGGGACCGTAGTAATTATAGTCCAGTCACCTTATGCCATATTTTACGAAGTTTTATTCAAGAGGCGCACCCTCTGACCTATTTTTCGCGTAAAAATTCTGTCTATAAAATACAGGATAATCCATTTAACAAAGTTGAGAAATCTTTAAATATGCGTTTTAAATCACCCTGTACAATAATAATAATAATTTTATTAACAAAATAACCAAGTTTATAAAAAAAACACAATACTAGAAACACATAATGCAAAAAAAAATGTTAAAATTTACATTAATTATAATTATACAGGGTGTCAAATCGGACACTTATTCGTGATAAAAATGGTCATATCCCGTAAAACACTCAGTGTAAGGTAGTAAAACCCTATATTGGGAGAATCCCAAGAGTAGCTTTATCGTTATACGTAATAATATGCAGGGTGTTCTATTTAAAATAAGCAAGTTATAGTCAACTTCCGGTATAACTGGAAGTAGTTGGAGGCTCTAAAGATTTTAGATCAATTCGGCATATCCGAAAACCTTTGACCTCAAATTTTCAGATTTTAAAAGTCAAGTTTTTCTAAAACGTCTAATTAGAACTCTCAAAGAATGACCCTGTATATACATATTTTTGTTTAAGATGGCAAACTTGACAACGTACTAAAATTTCAAGAAAATTGGAGAGCTGTAAACTCAACTGTATAATTAACCATTTTTTGCTTGGTTAAAGGAATAAAATGAAAAATCCTCTGGTTCTTTTTTTTAAGAGATTTTCGGCTAAGCTGGTGACACATTTTTCAGCAACCCCAGACAAAGTATGGTAGTCACTTAATTTGTATGTATTTATGAAGTGAGAAAAATTCATTTTATTTTACCTTTTTTTTAATTTTACCTTAATCAAATCAAGTGTGTAAACAGATAATTTGTTGAAAAAAGGTTCGATAAAATTTTTTTTAAATTATACTAAATAAATAATGGTCGACTAGCCACGACGATATTTTTATCTTTTGTACCGTTTAATTTAAATTTTTAACACCTTTCCATCATTTCCTGCTTCACATTAAATTGCGAACGCGTTGATTGTCATGTTTTCTCACTCATGAATTTTGATTAGATATTTCATAATTTAAAATAATAACCTTTCATCAAGTGTGCTGGCGTGCACACGTCATCGCGTGCGTAATGCCCTTAGTTAACACATTTGACAATGTATTACATATCGTAATTGCTACAACAACAACAAAAAAGTGTAATAATGAATGTGAAAACTTTTTGCAACGCTTGACGCGTGCCAGATGTTTTTTACTAGCAATTTTTAAAACGGTTTAATAAAACAAAACAAAAAAGCTTGAATATAATAACAAACTGTATACACTGCGGTCCATATGTATGGAATAAATTCTTTTTTAGCGTTATTATGTATTTTATCAAAAAATCCTGAAACAGGTCAATTTTTATTGTCAATTTGACAATTTACAGTACAAAAATATTACCCCCTTATTGCACTCCCTTTGAATTTTGAGCACCCCCTCAAAAAACTTAAATGAGAAAGGGGGTCGTGTGGCATCTTGGTCGGAAGTGATTTTTATTATCTGTTCAGCAATACTAAGTTTTATATTTGGTGCAACCATAACTGAGAAAATTTGTTATTAAAATTTAAAAATATTGACACTGTAAATTATGTATCCGTTGAAAAAACCTGAAACAGGTTGATTTCTATTCTCAATTTGACAATTTAAAGTATAAAAATATTACTCCCTTTTTTCTCCCTCTCTGAATTATGAGCACCCCTCAAAAATTTTAAACGAGAAGGGGGGTTGTGTGGCACCTTGTTCGAGAGAGATTGCCTTGCTTATTGTCAAGGAGTCTTCTTCTTCTTTAAGTTCCATGTACTCCTAGTACGTTGGTAACCAGTATTTGTAGCCTAATTTTATCTACTGCCGTACGGAAAAGTGTTCTGGTGCTGAGGCCATACCATTGTCTTAAGTTTTTGAGCCATGAGGTTTTTTGCCATCTTGGCTGCGGCGGCCCTCAATTTTGCCTTGTATAATGTTTTGGAGAAGTGAATATTTTTCGTTTCGTAGCACATGTCCGAAATACTCTAGCTTCCGTTTCTTTATTGTTGTTATTATTTCGGTTTCTTTGCCTAGTTGTAGCACTTCCCGATTGGTTTTGAGTTCTTCTATATGTCCACATTTCGAAAGCTTCAAGTCGTTTGCACATACTGTTGGTAAGTGTCCATGCTTCCATTCCATATAAGAGTATACTGAATATATAGCAGCGGAGTATTCTTATTCGTAGTGTAATTGGGATGTCTCGACTTTTCTCATTTTGATGAATGCTGATCTGGATTGTTCTATTCTGCAGCGGATCTCTAGGCCATTATCATTTGACTCGTTTAGGTAACATCCTAGATATTTGTAGTGCTTCACTCTCCCTATAATGTCATTGCCAATTCGTAAATTTTGTTGGGTGTTGTTTGGGTTCTTACTGAAAACTAACCATTTAGTTTTCTTTGTGTTGAGCGTGAGTCCCATTGATGAACTGTGGGTGACTACTGTGTTTAGCATGTCTTGTAAGTCGTTGATGTTTGTGGATATTAATACTGTATCATCCGCGTATCTGATGTTGTTGATGGGAGTACCAATCACTATTACACCAGTGAGAGTGTCTCCAATAGCCTCATTAATAATTTGTTCTGAGTATAAATTAAAGAGTAGTGGTGAAAGTACACATCGTTGCCTTACGCCTTTGATTATATTTATGTTTTCTGTTGTGTGATTATTAACGCGTATTTCAGCAGATTGGTTCCAATATAGGTTAACAATTATACGAATATCACTGCTGTCAATTCCTATATTTGTGAGTATCTGGATTAATTTATCGTGTTGTACTTTGTCAAAGGCCTTTTTGTAGTCGATGAAACACGCGAAGACTTCCACATTCATATCTCGGCATCGTTGTGTAAGTACTTGTATACTAAATAGTGCTTCTCTAGTACCATAACCGTTTCTGAAGCCAAACTGTGTGTCGCCTATTCTTTCTTCACATTTTGAGTAGATTCTTTTGTGGATGACTTTTAGAAATATTTTCAATACATGACTCATTAAGCTAATTATTCTATGATCATTGCAGGTTTTTGCTTTAGGTGTTTTAGCTATTGTGATGAATGTGGATTTTAACCAATCAGACGGTATGGTGCCAGTTTTGTAGATAACATTGAAGAGATCTACGAGGGTATCAAGAGCTTTGTCTTCTGTTAATAGTTTAAGTACATCCGTTACAATTTCATCTGTTCCTGTCGCCTTCATGTTTTTTGCTTGTTTAATTGCGTGTTCTACTTCACTTCTCTTAATGTCTAGAATCTCTTGGACTGTGATGTTTGGTTTTTTGGATCTGTGGTCTTTGAAGAGTGTCTCAACGTACATTTTCCATGCTAATAGTTGTTGTTCAATGTTCATAATTTTGCCGTGTTGATCCTTCAGCGAACTACTGAATTTATTGTTGTACAGACCTGCTGCTTGTTTAACTTTTTTGTGCATGTTGTCAAGGAGTGAATGGTGGTCATTTTGAACATTTCATTTTATTGTAAAAAAAATTGAAAAACAATTCCTAAAAAGTATTTTCATCATTCTACGTAAAGTATAAAAATTTCACATTTTTAAAACAAATGTTCTCAGCTATAGTAGCACCAAATTTTAATAACCTAGTATTGCTGAACAAAGAATTAAAATCCATTCTAAAAAAGGTCCAACACAACCTCCTTTTTCATTCAAATTTTTTGAGGGGGTGCTCATAATTCAGAAGGGGTGTAAGAAGGGGTAATATTTTCATACTGTTAATTGACAATAAAAATCGACCTGTTTTAGTTTTTATTAAACAAATACGTAATAACGCTAAAAATGAATTTATTCCATACATATGGACCGCAGTGTATAAATGTACAACAATAAATTACTCTCACAGCTAACAAGTTGTAAACAAAAATAGTTTATCAGAGGGCGTACCAAGTAGTTACGCGTAGTATTACGTATTATTTTGTAGTCATTATCTAATAGAAATAGCCCAGTTAGCATTATAAATAAAAATAATTAGTGTCATTCATAAACTAATTATACATTGCAAGAGGAACATCCTCGTTAAAACGGCCATATTAAAGAGGTATAGAAAGTCGGTATATGCATACTTTTTATTTTGTAAAAACTCACAGGTTGAGTCACCAGGAACGCCACGAATGTTTATAGCTAAAGGGTGAATACTTTTCGTCATAGCATATTAAGGTCAATAAAAAAGAACTACATTTAAAAAATATTTTGAAATTTTTAAACTGTATTAAGAAGAGTAGTATATCAAAGTTATAGTTTTTCTTTTGTAATACCCTATATTTTTAAATTGTAGTGAAAAATAAGAGCTTTATGTACCTAATTAGTGGGCATTATAATTTATTTTAAACTCCAAGGGTTTCGTAAAAATTAGATACTAGCTAAAGGGTGGATGTATTTAAATTTTTGTCATAGCATATTAAGGTCAATACAAAAGAACTAGATTTAAAAAAATTTTGAAATCTTTAGAATGTTTTAAGAAGGATAATATATCAAAGTTATAGTTTTTTTTGAATACCCTATATTTGGTTGGATTTTAAATTGTAGTAAAAAATCACAGCTTTATGTACCCAATTAGTGGGCATTTTGATTTATGTTAAACTCCAAGGGTTTCGTAAAAATTGGATACCAGCTAAATGGTGGATGTATTCAAATTTTAGTCAATACAAAAGAACTACATTTAAAAAATATTTTGAAATCTTTAGAATTGTTTTAAAAATGGTAGTATATCAAAGTTACAGTTTTTATTTTGGAATAACCTATATTTTGTTAAATTTTTAAATTGTAGTAAAAAATTAGAGCTTTATGTATCTAATTAGTGGGCGTTTTTATTTATTTTAAACTCCAAGGGTTTCGTGAAAATTAGATATCTCTAAAAACAATTTAATTAAACTTTTTCATCAAAGTGTGGGTAGGGTTAGTAAAAGAAGCGTACTAAGGTAGTCATTTTACTGCGACCCTTAATAAGTCTATTAAGGTTTATCGCCAGAGGTTACAGTTCACCGCACAATCCAGTTTTTCTCACGAAGTTCATGGTTGCATGGGGTAAAATTTTCTTGAAATTGGTAGTTGGTAAAACCTAATATTAAAACTTTATTATTCCTAGGCAGAGGCATGAACATAGTATGTATTCAGCTGATTCGTCTTCCACGCAGCAAAACCGACAGTTCGTTTGTTTGAATAGACCTATCCTTCCGGGATGATATCTTAGACGGCAATGTCCTGTAAGTAGTCCCGTCAAAATTCACAGTTCATTCCTATTACATTCCAGGATTTTCTTGGTTGTATTTTTTGAGGGTTTGGGTAAAAACGCCTTTGAATGTGTCACCAGCGCGTGAGTCTTTTTCTCTCCGCCCAGTCCAAATAATGACTTTGGCAGCACTAGTGGTAACTTCAAAGAATGGTTATGGTCTTGTGAACGTAGACTCGTCTCCCTGTTTTGCGAGGACGACGGCTATTTCGTTGCACTCCACCCTCTGGTGCCCAGGTATCTACAGAGTAGGTACCTCTGTTGTTTGTACCAAGTTACTCCAGGGATTTAATTTAATTTCATACAAGCTTAGAATTTATCTTGTTGAAGCTGAGTGCTTTTAGAGTAGCCTAAGTGTTTGAAATGCAACTAATATTTGTGTTTTCCAGAGGTCTTGATAGCGAATACTTTAGATAATAGCATACCTATCAAGGTTAGTCGATATTTAAGTCTTTAGTTTCCTGCTGAAAACACCGGCCCAAACTCCATTTGGGGTTTTCAAGCGTGGGAAGTACATTGCTCCCTTTACCCACTCATCTCTCTTCGGAAAGAGGACTTTAGCAGACTTTTTTACGTGAATTCTTGTGGTAAGCATCTCAGGAACCATCCCGATAATTTGGTGGTTTTTTGTTTCACAGCGAAGTGATCTCCGAGTCGCTTCACTTCAATTGTAACTTAAACTATTTAACTAACAAAAATTTATTAATTAGGTCTTAATTACTTTTTAAAAGTTACAAATTTAATCTTTAATATGGTTGTCACGGATCCGTTGTTTTCATCCGTAGGACGTTGCACAACGTTATCAAAAGGTTTGAGACCTCGAAAAGGCAGTCGAGTTAAGTTTCTCTTTCTTTTATGTACTTGTTTTTGATTAAATATCAATAATATTATGGGAGTAGTTTATTTATGCTCATTAAGTTTAACTTGTGCTTCATTACACTTTTAATTGTTTCCCTTTAACAAGCCAAAAGTGTCTCCTACTTTCTTTAACTATCTTAACATTTAAAGTTGATTTTAACAAACTTAAACGAAGTACATTAGGCAACTGAGTTCAAAATTTACTATGTACGATCCAACGATACACTATTATCTTCTAATCGAAAACTTATACGGTAATATTAATGTGACGAAAGTACTTTAACACGTTGGAACAGCTGCAGTGGTGAAATTCAATTAATTTTTTTAATGGTAGGTTTGTTGCGGTTGCCATGGATAGGCTGATTTGTAGATGTATATCGCAGCCAAAATCATTACTGTTACCAGGGCGAAATAAACAAGTATAAGATTATTTAAAAATTATTATTTGTCCATATTTATTTTTTAAAAAAACAATGTAATAATATTTTTTTATAAAAATTTAGTTTTTGATGCAAAATCCCAGACATACTGTTTAATACATCATTGCTCTTTTTAATGTCCATTGTCCAAGCAGAGTTTTTTAATTCAATTTCATTTACAAAATTATGTAAAACATAGAGTATTAATGAAAATTAATAAACCCGTTAAAAAATACATGTATGTTTGTGTTGAACATTTTCTAGTCAAATATTTTCTGAGATATACTCGTATATCGAGGTTAATAAAACATTACAATAATATGGATGAGATACAAACATAAAATCGTAGACAAAATAGTTGAAACTAAAAGTGAATGAATATCCAATGAAGCCGAATTCTAAAAATATAAAATATCTGAAATATTTCTACTCGTTTTTCAAGAATTGTAAAACATGATATTGTGGGCAAAATATAATCATAAAATCAAAGTGGAGATAGTTAAAACTAATTTTAAATTATCAGTGTTTTGGGTGCGACCCGAGAGGTCCACACGACCAACTTCCCAATGGAAAGAATAAAAAAATTCCATATGTTTTGTTGTTATAATAATAATTATTATTAAAATTATTTTAAAAAACGATTTAAATTGTTTAAAACAAATTATAATTGTCATTTACAATATTCTGTTTATGTCAACAGTATTCTTTTAAACTTTTTCTTATCATTTTATAAGCGGAAGCTTTAATAATTATGATCAATAATCATTTGTTAGTGACAATATTCAATTGTTATAAACAATGTTTGATCATTACTAACAATAATTTTTCACTGTTATAGCGTCTTTAATGCTATTCTCTCAATAATGACAAAAGTTTAAAATTCTCCAACTCCTATTTTTGTTTTCTTAACCTTTTTTTTTATAAAATATTGTCATCATATTTTTTATACAAATATTTTTAACAAGCAATAATCATATTAAACAGTTTAATCGATATTGCTGAAAATCTAATCAGTTCTAAGTTGCGGTATTATGCGTCGAATGCAATTGGTCCCACGTCGATATAATTTTTTGTTTTTGAGATAATCGAGACGAAAAATAATTCCGAAAGCTTACCATTTTTTTCAGTTTTTTTTTATTCTCCTTAAAAAAATTTTAACCGATTTTGCTGAAAATCTAATCAGTTCTAAGTTGCGTAATTATGCGTCGAATGCAATTGTTCCCACGTCGATATCATCTTTTTTTCTTGAGATAATCGAGACGAAAATTAATTCCGATCACACATACGTACATAAAGACGTCTACTTAAAAATTATTTTACTTGGCTCTGGGGACCTTGAAATGTGGAGATATGCCAAAATTCGGGATTCGCAAAATCGGACCCATTACTATAACTTCCACTGAGAAGTTAATAAATATTTAGTAAAACCAAAAAAAATGTAAAATATACTTGTATATTAAGGTGAATGAAACATGATTATAAAGACAAAGATGTCAACACAAAATCAAGTGAAAATAGTTTAAACTAATAGTAAATGAATATTTAATGGAGCCAAATCAAAGTCATTCTAAAACTATAAAATATCTGAGATATACTCGTATTTCAAGGTTGATGAAAACATGATAATAAGATGCAAACATAACATTAGAGTGAAAATTGTTAAAACTAATAGTGAATGAATTTCCATTAAATCCAAATCAAATTTATTCTCAAAATATAAGTATCCGAGATATACTCGTATATAAAGGTTATTGAAACGTGATAATATGGACAAAAATGCCGACTTAAAATAAAAGTGAAAATAATTAAAACTAATAGTAAATAAATATTAAATAAAGCCAAATTAAAGTGATTCTAGAACTGTAAACTATCTGGGATATTATTCTTAATTATAAGCATTTTTGTCAATAAGCCTAAGAAATAAAAAGTAATGATATACCAAAACATTAATAACGTCTTTCATTTAATGTGGGTGGTATAAAAAAAAAAGCTAAAGAAATTATGAACAGATGAAACTTATGAAAGGTACGCTTTTGCTTGTACAGAGGTTAATTAATTATATTACTGTTAAAAAATATTATCAAATGATTATTTCGTTCTGGAAACTTTAATTTAAAAATTATCAATTTTTTATTGTAGTTTACTCATGTTTTAAGTCTGCCATTTTAAAGTTTGAATCTCAGGTTTTTTATAATTTTATGGTTTTGACTACTGAAAATTTGTAAAATACATATCAGATGGCAACTTTGAATACACATCAAATTTTAGGTAATCACCAATACATCATTTCAAAACCCGGGTCTAATTAATGGCCAAACGCGTTACTTTGCAATTTAAGTCAAGCCTCCCTTAAAACAGCCAAATCCCAAACAACAAATAGAAACCGTCGTTGTATATCATCGAAGCATCGAAGGGAAGCACTTACATTTTATTGCGTCGAAGGCTTCTAATGAAATCCACCCGAAGAAATAAATTCAAGCACTAAAGACCAACCATTAAGAGACACGGTTGACCTTTAATAAGTTTTCACCTCGTATCTGAGAAGAGGATCGTTTATCATCCCTTGACCGTGGTCTGTCCAGTTATTTATTTCGAATTCGCACGCCACAACGTTGCCGACCGTCACGTCACTTTGGAATTTTAAGAACGAGCGTGAAAGATCCACGAAGGGATGAAAAATAAGTCAATTTTACGAAAACCATCCGATTGAGTTTCGTTTCAGTCAATGGATCAATTTTTTAAAGAATGTTAATTATTAAAAAGTCTTAATTATAAATTTATATCGTTAAAAGGGATGGCCTTATGCAGAACATGATGTTTAAAAAGGTGGAAACAGTTTTATTAATAACGTTAGGGTACGAGGGCAGTTTGATAAGTCAGTGACTTTTTGAATTTCTCGCGCAAATACTTCAAATGCAACAGTGCTGCCGTCAACTATAATCAATCAGTGGGCAACTTTCTAATTTTGAGCAAGCTACGTCGTGCAGTTGATGTTTGATAGCCGTTCAAAGCAGACACTAGTGATGCCAAACGTCCAGGTCGCCCACATGAAGTGATCACGCCGGAAATCGTCGATAAAATCCATGAAATGATATTGGATGATCGGAGCATGAAAGTGCGTGAGTTGGCTCATGCTGTAGGTATCTCAACTGAACGGGTACATCATATTTTACACGAATATTTGGACATGAAAAAACTCTCTGCGAGATGGGTGTCGCGATTGCCCACACTCGACCATAAGCGCAATCGTATGACCACTTCAAAAGAGTGTTCAGCGATGTTCAGCCGTAATCCGGACGAATTTTTGCGCCGTTTTGTTATTGTGGATGAAACATGGATCCATCACAACACGCCAGAGACCAAGGAACAATCGAAACAGTGGGTTGCTCGGGGTGAACGTGGACCAAAGAAGGCGAAACAGAGTCTGTCAGCCAACAAGGTCATGGCCACAGTTATTTGGGATGTACGCGGTTCATTCACATCGATTACCTCAAGAAAGGTAAAACGATCACCGGCGAATATTATTCAAAGCTTTTGAACAGATTCGACGTTGATTTGAAGCAAAAATAGCCGCATTTGGCTAAGAAGAAAGTGCTGTTCCATCAAGACAATGCATGTGTGCACACTTGTCTAGTCACGATGGCCAAAATCCACGAATTGGTATACGAACTGCTACCACATCCAGCATATTCTCCAGATTTAGCCCCCTGCGACTATTTTCTGTTTCCAAACCCAAAGAAATGACTGGGCGGTAAGAGATTTGAGTCGTATGAAGAAGTCATTACCGAAACAAACGCGTATTTTGAGAGCTTTGAAAAAACCTATTATTTGGAGGAAATAAAAATGTTAGAAAAACGCTGGACTAAATGTATCGAGCTAAAAGGTCACTGACTAATCAAACCGCCCTCGTATTTGATAGAGTACAGCATGACAAGTTCATAAAAACTTATCGACGATTATTAAAGATCCCATAGACTGATAGGGTTGCAAATGAAAAAGTTCTTTGTAGGCTCTAACTAAAACGATCATTACTACGTAGGTACAAACTATATATTTAGAAAACAAATGTCATGGTTAAGGACATTAAAAATTTGTTTTTGAGGTTGAAAAATCTTCATAAAGACACCAACGAAGATGAGATTTGTTGGTAATGTGGACCGGCATTGGTAGAATTAGTTCATACAGCTCTGGATAAAAAAAACACTCTAACGTGATTGCTAACATTACATAGATAAGTAAATATTAGCATTCAAATTTGATCGTCAACATCCAAACACGGATTAGCAGCCAACGAAGAAAGGGATGGCGCAGACAAAGACAAGTCGCACTTCTTAAAACCATATTCGAAAGCGATTCGCGTTTGTTGTTAGCACCCTCTATAATCTGCGATAGTCCTGATGGAATATTACGAGTTGTCATGCAGGGAAAATATGAATAGAACGGAAAAACCGACGACATTGACGACAAACTTTTCGTGAAAAGAGAGTATATGTTTCTCGCGACATTTTCCGCATTTTTCAAGAAAACACCCGAAGATTAAAGAGCGTCAACAATGCTCCGAATAAATGGGATTCCAAATGAAAAGATGTTTGCTGAATAAAATGAAAAAATTTTTGTAGATCGCATATTAAATTATATTTTTATTAAACGCATAAAACGGTCGGCACTAAAAATACCATTGTAGACAAAAATACATTTAATTTTATTACAAAAAAAAATAACACAAGAATCATAGCTTTAATCTTAAACATTTTTATCAAAAATAACATTGTTTACACCAGTAGTTTATACCAAAATAATATTTCCTCGATTTTTGAAGTAACTAATTTTACTAAATATCAATTTTTGTAGACTATTGGTTTATGACTATTATCTACGACCTTTCAAAATAATTATTAATTTTTTTTAGGGGTAACTTAGATATTTTTATTTTCACACATATTTGGAGCTTCACGACTGTGACTTTTTCCACAAATTTCATTTTTAAAATCACTATTTGTTAGCATAAAAAGTAATTTAAATTTTTTTATCTAGCTCTGTTTTAATCATAAGTAGATTTTATATATTTTTTTAAAGAAACAGCAATTTCTTTTTTTTTTCAAATAAATTAGGAGCTTTTAGCTTCAGGGTAGTAAATTTTTTTAAATCGCTATTAATTAGCAATTAAAGTAATTTAAAAAATTTTACCAGTCGTGGATAAATTTTCTAATAATTAAAAGCTTTTATTTTTTCATTTACTCAGATTGGGAGCTTTAAGAAACTAAATTTTTTTCAACAACACCTTTTAGGATCACTATTTATTTGCCTTGAAAGTAATTTAAAAAATTTTATTCGGCGCTGATCCTATCAGGAGCAGAATTTTTAATTTTTTTTTAAATTAACAGCTCTGTTTTTTATTCACACAGTTTTGGAGTTTCGAGAGTGTGAATGTTTTTAAGTACACCTTTTTGAAGTTTTAAGATTTTGAATTTTTTTGACTATATCTTTTTTAGATCACTATTTTTTGTTTGCATAAATATGTAGAGCTAAAAAAAATTGTAAAAAAAAAAAAAAAAAGTAGTGATAAAAAACAAAGAAAAAATTAGCCTTAAAGGTAATTTAAACATTTTTAACCAGGTTTGTTGCAAGCAAGAGCAAGATTATATATTTTTCTTTTAATTAAAAGGTATTTTGTTATTTTCGCAGATTTAGAAATTTAAAATTGGAAAAAGTTTTAAACACGACGTTTTTTAGATTAATATTTATAAGCCTTTAAAGTATTTAGGATTCTTTTTATAGTTTCGTACCAATTAAAGAACGATTCTAGTTTTTTATTGTATCCAAAAGGTCTTGTTTTTTTATTTTTGCATACTCAGGGCCACAAGATTTGTAAATATTATTAGCTTCTTTCTTTTTAAATTACTAGGTTAGGTTTCATGTGAGTGGGGCGTGGACGCCCCTCCACCGCGACCCTTAGTAGGTCTATTGTGGCTCACCCCTAGAGGCTACAGTTCACCGCACAATCCAGCCCTTCTTACGAAGTTCATGGTTGTATAGGGTGAGATTTTTTTTAAATCGGTAGGTTCTAGGTTAGTGTAACCAAATATGTTAAACCTTATTCTTCCCAGGCCGGGGCATGAACATAGTATATGTTCAGCAGTTTCGTCTTCCACACAGCAGAACCGACAGTCCGTTTGTTGGTTCAGATCTATCTTTCTGAGGTGGTATCTTAGACGACAGTGTCCCGTAAGCAGTCCTGTTAGAATACGCAGGTCATTTCTGCTCCATTCTAGGATCTGCTTAGTTGTGTTTCTCGAGGGTTGTAACGGTAAAAACGCCTTCGAGTGGGTTAGCCCTGGTATGTCGGACCAGTACGTGAGTATTTTCCTCTCCGCCCAGTCCGAAATAATTGTTTTGGCGGCACTTGCGGTGACTCCAAAAACCGGTTCTGGTTCAGTGAACGCAGATTCGGCCCCCTGTTTTGCAAGGGTGTCGGCTTTTTCGTTTCCTTCCACCCCCTGGTGCCCAGGTACCCACAGTAGGTTCACCCTGTTGTTCGCACTCTAAGGATTCGATGCAATTCCATACAAGTTTGGAATTTATCCTGTTGGAGCTCAGTGCTTTTAAAGCAGCCTGGCTGTCTGATATTATATTTATGTTTTTGTTTGCTAGAGGTCTTTTGGTCAATTCTCTTGCACACAATAACAATACAATATTATTATAACAATATTAAACTATTCTGGAAGTCTATAAGAACATCCAGAGGTAAAAATACTACAAATGGAAAAAACAGAAACTAAGATGGTAGTATGGTAAAGGAAGAAAAATGCGTATTAAAGAGATAAAAAGAATACTTCGATAGTTAATTTGAAAAAGAGGATAGATACAGAGTACAGGCCCCATTCGGAGATATGAGTGAAATCAATATTGTTTTGAAGAAAGGCCAGGTCAAGAGTACCAACAACCGACGAGCATGTATGAGAGCACTGATGAAAGTAGAGGGAGCAAAAGATGTATGTAAGAACCTTAGCAAGTGGAAGGAAGTGGTCTCTGCCTACCTCTAAGGAAAAAAGGCGTGACTATATATCTGTAAATGTTTAACTACGAACTTTTCAAATTACTATTAGCACCCAAATTAATTGAAAATTGTTTATTTAGCCCTCATTTTAAGTGTGGTCTAGATTTTTGATCTTTTCTATGAGGTCTTGGTGTTTATTTTTCGTAGATATACAGAATCTGGATTGTTATTATTATAATTTTATTATTATTTAAAAAAAATGAGATATAAAAAATCTTATGCTTAAGCACTTTTTTTACTATTATTATATGCCATCTTTAAAAAAACTAAAAAAAAAAGTTTATTTTTTAGTTTATTAGTGTTACTTATTGAGCAATCGTAATTATTACTAATGTTTTAATTTTAGCCAAAAAATATAAACACTTGTGAAAATTTTCTTTGACTGCCACTCTTGAAATTTAAAAATATTAAAGAAAAAAAGATTTAATAATTAAGTAATCATTAATTTCTTTCGCACAAAGTTTTATTTGACGCCTTCTGCTACTGCTGCCTGCCGTTGTTATATTCAATCAAATTATGAAAAAGCAGTTGAAGCAGATGAAAATCAAACAAGATGGCGTTTTAATTGATGAAAAAAATTCTAAAGCAACAGTACGGAAGATTTTTAATTCTTTTAATTCGTTTCGCAGCTTTTTCTGTTTTTCAATTTAATTTGTAAAGGTTTCAGTGGTGATTATTAACACGCTTACTGCCGCGATACATTTTACCCTGTTGTTTTGATAGACGATTAAATTAGATTTGATCTGTCTGGGGCTTATGGGCTAGGAACCCCTGCAACTTTTATGAGTATTAGAATTACTTGTATAGACTCATCCTTATTACTAGACTCCATAGGCCAGACCCCTAAAATAACCTTAAAACTACCGAATTAAAGTATATGCATTGCAATTAAAAAAATATTTGCAATAAAAATACCTACAATTCTAGACCAAATAAATTTTAATAGGACCGGTATGACCAGAAATATACTGATTTAATTGATACTTAAAATTTTCTATGTATTATTTTTTTTCTTGTTGTTGTACATAGCCAAATATTGCAAAAAAAAAGAAGAATTGGGTTTTCGTTAATAAATATACCTACATGGCAAAAGTAATATTATACTGTTAGAAACCCTAAGAACACGCTGGAAATATGGGGCTCAAGATTAATGAAGAAATATAAAATATATGTACTCTATCAGAAATAACCGGATCACAGACAGAGTAGGTCAAAACATTACAATGGGTGACTACAACTTCGAACGGGTCAAAAAATTCAAATATTTTGGAACAAAACTATCAGAAGACACTGATGGGATAGCAACACCAGAGGCAACACCCCTAGGCCGCACACAACTCCGATGGAAAGACAATATTGCCAATGTCTTAAAGACAATGGGCATCAAAAATCCAATCGATGCCATGAACGACAGGCAACAGTGAAGGACTATTGTGAAGTCGGCAAAAACCCACCCTGGGTTGTAGCCACGGAGTAGGTAAGAAACCCTAAAAGTTTTACCAAATTCTCTCCATCGCGGACAACTTCACATTTGGTAATTTTTTTTTTTATAATTTTTCGATTTAAATAGGTTTTAACTGTTCTGGAATCATCGCTAATTTTGGCGGGAAGCTACATTTTTGGCTCCTCCCAGAGGCCAAACCACCCCGATGGGAGCTTTTTGACCGTGAGGATATGGTCTTGGATACACCTTCTAAAATATCCTGCTGTCATGGAATAAGCATCAAATTTTGCACTTGGTCCTAGAACTATTTGTTTTAACTAAAATTTTGCAACTTATCCTTGATACTTCGTTATGACGCACAGGTACCTAAATATTTAATAAATTCAACTTTACCAATAGCATGGTATGCTATGCCGACGATGCCGCAATATTCGCAGAAACCGAGAATGTCCTGCAGAGGCAGCTCTTTAAGTTCTACCAAGCAAGTCGACAACCTAACATGAGCATATCCATCGAAAAAACAAAAAGCATGACCATCACTAAAGAACCACTCAGATGTAAGCTAGTAAGATAAGCCCATAGAGCGGTTGGTGCAATTTAAATACTTCGGCATGGATATGTCTAGCGGCCACAATCCAACAAATAACCTAAGAGACCAAATAAATAAAGCAGCAGTAATATCAGGATGCCTAAGAGAAATCGTACGGGCCAACCAATACATGCGAATGGACAGCAAGATTAGGATATACAAATCATGACGTACGCAAAAGAAGCGTGAGAAGACACCAACAAAACCAAAAGCATGCTACGCGTGGCAGAAATGAGAGTGCTGGGAATACGAACATAAGAGAACAATGCGGCGTACAAGACATAGAAAAATGGGGAAGACAAAGAAAAAGAGAATGGTATAACCAATATATGTGTAATGAAAGAAGCAGCAATCAGTACCTTCAGACTGAGCCAGACAACAAATCTTAGAGCAAGAAATCGGAATGGACATTTGAAGATTTTGGAAAATATTTCCCTAGAATCCATGTCTAAGCCGACAGATATCATGCCAGTTAGGTACGACTTCGAAATGCAGTTTGAAGTGGTTATAAACAACCACCAAGTTTGCACAGAGAACGGACCTCAACTAGGAAGGGATGCTTTAGTGTGGTACACTGATGGATCCAAGATGGATAAAAGGGTTGGAGTGGGCGTTAAAGAGCCGAACTTTAGGCTCTCAAAACCCCTTGGTAACACCCCCACCAACTTTCAAGCAGAATTACATGCCATAGAGATATGTGCCCAGGAGTGCATCGAAAGAAACACCCGAAGGGCAGAAATCTATATTTTATCAGATAGCCAAGCAGCACTTAAAGCTCTGAAGTCATACATTTGTGAGTCTAAGCTGACTTGGGACTGTAAAGAGTACCTGAGACAACTAGCAGCAAACAATCAGGTTACTCTGATGTGGGTTTCAGGTCACAAGGGAGTTAAAGGCAACGAAGAAGTAGATTGCCTTGCCAAAGAAGGGGCAAATACAAAATTTTCCGGCCCAGAACCCTTTTGTGGACTTTCCAAAGCCCACTTGAAAGAAGAGGTTCGACGCTGGGAAACAGATGAAATGAAATCTCACTGGCATAAAGTGCCAGGACTAAGGCAAGTAAGTCTTTCGCCAAGGAAAGCTAAACAGCTTCTCGAGTTGGACAAGAAAGACTTGAAACTGGTGACGGGACTCCTCACTGGACACTGCCCTCTAAGTTACCACCTGAAAAAGATGGGCAAAACAGAAAGTGATAGTTGCCGCTACTGCGAGAACTTCGCTGAAACTGCAGAACATTTGCTTTGCGAATGCCCAGCGCTTTTCTGCAAGAGCCTTAAGTTTCTGGGAGGGGCCTTCCTAAATCCCTTCAATATCAGAAACTTAACCCACAGGAAACTGATAAACTTTACTCGAAGTCTTGGAATCCCGGGCCTTGAATAGATTAAGGGTTATGCACAAAAGATCTGATAGGTCGAAGGACCCACCCTACAATCTACAATAACCAATATAACCATGTCAAAAGGATGGCCAAGAATAAACTACCCTGCATAGCACTAGAGGGAACACCAATAGTCAACCGTCCACCCGGAAGAACACCAAAAAGATGGAGAGACAGCTGGAAAACACATCACAGAAAACGTTACGACGGCAATCCCAGAATTAACAGATCACTGTGATTTTAAACGAGTACAAAGTTCTGCACATTTTTTCATAAACAATTGACTAAGGGCCAAATTGCATTTATTATTCGGTCCCCTTTTGTATAATTTCGTAACGATTAACTACATATTGAGCAGTAAATGGGCTGACACGTAAAAGGCCTGAGAAACTGATATTTACTCAGTGACCAGCGATGTCGATTCCAATGTGCAAAATGGGAAAAAGAGAGCAGGAAATCGGATTTGTGTTGTCGAGACATTCGAAGCATTGATTGATTGATTACTTTGGTGGATGAGTAATGTGCGCTCGACGGCCCCTTCTTTCCCTGTCGACGGAGGCCAAAGATGTGTCCGAGCTCTCTCTCTCTCTCTCTCTCCCTCTTTCTCTCTTTCTCTCTCTCTCGACCTCTCTTGTACGGCAGGATTATCACCTGCAATAGTCAATTTATCATTACGGCGTAATTGATGTTCGGGTCATTCGTTTCAAGTGCACAGAACGCAAAAAACGAAAGGAAGAAAATTGAGAGAGAAGACGAGAATATCCAATGATGAAGTCGTAAAAAATGTCTGCAATAGATAAGGATCGCGATCTAAGGGATAAAAATTGCCGGTAGAAAAAAAAATTGGCGAGAAGAGGCACTCTAATGCTATCGCATTTAACAAACCAGTTTGTAAGTAATTTTAAGTCCGTAGTTCGTAGTCGGTTAAATTTTTTTATGATGCTGTCTGCCATTGTTTAAATAAAATACCTTAACTGTTAATTTGAATGACCTTAAAAAAATCCTAACACCCAGTTAAAGTCGATTAATTTTAAAAAAATTTATGCAGAATGTGTGTTTAATAAAACTTTAAGTAAATACGACCTATGCTGACGACAGCCATTATGACAGCACACCAAAACTCAGATACTTCATCTTTAAAACTACAATAAATTTTAAAAAAGCATGGATTAGCAAATGGCGGATGCAGATAAACGAAAAAAAATTAATTCAATAACATTTACCAACCACAGGCGAAACTGTTGACCAGTTACCCTAAATGATCACCAACTATTGCACTAGGACTTCAATTATTTAGAAATGCATCTTGACTGAAAACTAACCTGAAGAGAGAACATTTTCTTCTTCTACTTTTTCTTCTCTCTTTAATGTAAGCAATTTGCTTGTTTTTATTCGTATCCTCTGCCGTTCAATTATTAGAAAGGTTGTCGCTTCATCTCTTACGGGGTCTTTCAACGCTTCGGCACCCTAAGGGCAACTTGTCTCTAGTTATTTTGACCATTCTGTCGTCATTCATCCGGTGTGTTAGTTTCACTCTTTTTTCACAGTATCCATTCATTTACATTGTCTATTTTACATGTTCTTCTAATGTCCTCGCTTCTCTCCCTGTCAAAAAGTGTTTTTCCAACGATCCTGCGCACAATTTTTTTTCGGTGGTTTCTAATATTCTCTTTGTGTTCGATGTTTCTGGTCTAGCTTTTGCAGCTTGGTTTCTTACTTCCGCCTCAATGTCACCGTATCCTGATATTTCTATGCCCAGGTATTTAAATTTCCTCTCCTGTCGTATAATTTTATCATCCACAACCAGTTTGCATCTGATAGGTTTTTTTGAAGTGGTCATGCAGATATCTTCATTTTTAGACTTTTTGCAGTTGTGTTAAATTTGAATAGTAATCTCTGTAGGTCATCTTCGTTTTCTGCAATCAGAACAGCATCATCGGCATAGCATGGGATTTTGACGTCTTTGTTCCCCATTTTATACCCTTTAGTGCTGAGCACATTTTCATAAAAGGTAAACATTTAGGGTTAAATTTAAAAGATTATGTCGGGTAAAGATAACCAGACAGCTGAGGTAAGCCGCCAAATAGCGATGGCATGGGTAGCGTTTGGTAAACTCAAATATACCCTTAAGAGCAAAATAATTCCTATGAATATAAAAGCAGAAGTCTTTGATCCATGCGTACTAGCGGTGCTTACGTAAGGGACAGAGACAATGACACTAACCGCCAAATCAACATCTAAGTTTTGCACTACACAAAGAGCCATAAAAAGAAGTATGTTGGGAATACGACTGAAAGACAGAAAAACGACTGAATGGATACGGCAAAAAACGAAGATGTCAGATGTGATTAAAAGAATATCCTGATTAAAATGAAAATAGGCAGGCCATATAGCACGACTCAAGGATAATAGATGGACGAAGAAAGTCTTACAATGGCGACCGAGGCCACACAAGCGTCCACAAGAAAGACCACCTATGAGATGGGTGGATAACATTAAGAGTACCCTTGGTAGAGATTGGATGCAGAACGCCAATACCAGGAGGACATATTTTCAGTTAGGGGAGGCCTATGTTCAACAGAGCACGCAAACAGGCTTATGATGATGATGATAAACCCTTTTCATAAGAGGACGTGCGAAACTTTGCTGAAAAAGGGGTTGATCTGGGTAAGGTATTATGTTGGTTCAGACCTATCCTTCCAAGGTGGTATCTTGGACAACACTGATCTGTTAGCAGTACCGTCAGAATTCGCAGGTCGTTCCTACTTCATTCCAGCATATGCTTGTGTTTTTCGAGGGTTTAGGTAAAAATTCCTTCGAATGTGTCAACCTTGGTAGATCAGACCACTGCGTAAGTTTTTTTCTCTTCGCCCAGTCCGAAATAATGGTTTTGGCAGCATTTGCGTCAGCTTTCTCGTTACCCTTTAACCCCTGGTGTCCAGGTACCCACAGCAGAGTAATGGTTGATCTAAATCTCGTAGGTTTGTGAGTACAACAGGCTGCAGTGCGTTTGGTGAGTAATTATTTGCATTCAAATTTCTGTCAATAAAACTTAAGGTGACCTGCCCCCGTGTAGGGGCTGTATACAGTTTCACAACAAGTTCTTAATGACTGCATGACTTAATAAATAAAGCACAAATCGCTAAGAAATTTTGCTTTAAACTTTAAACTCAATAATCTGCACTTTATTGAGGCTTATTTTCAACAGTAAATATTTATATATATAGTTTACGCATATAACAACAAACTTTAAACAAAACTCTTTAACACAGCTGATGGCTGACAGTACCGACCTCTCGGAAAATTGGTTGACGTCTATTTGACGGCCAACTCCAACCGCGCGCTCATTCGTCTTTCGTCGCCTAATTCCGCGACTACCTGATACTGTTACACATTTCACGAAATCACTTCACAAATTGCGACTAAACGAGAGAAAATATTTTACACATGTAAGAAAGCGCAGGCAAAAATGTTACACATAAAGAAAAATAGGTAAAGCTTTTATGTTTTTCGATTTAAGAACTAAATTAAACAATTGGGGTGATATTTAAAATGCTTTTATATTTAGTTTCGGCAACCAGAGAAAAATTAATTGCTGGTTCACGATTTAATAACATTGAAACCTTATAAAATTAAAACGCTTATAATTTTGGCTTATAGTTTTTATTGATGTAATACATCTAATGCCGCGGGTAAGAGTTAAAACGGCTGCTTTCGTGGCTACCGTCAGTCTTACGTCCGACACAAAATACCTTGGCAATCCTTGACTTTAGTAACTATAAAATAGTAACAAAAAATAAAGAAAATTACTGATGACAAATGACAAAAACAATGCGTTTTTTTAAATGTTTATAGCTATTGTGTTCACAAGAAAAGTATAAAGAAAATGTCAAATGTGCCATTGATTTTAGCTATGGACTTGAATGTAAATTTTACGAAAGATAAGTTAATGACATTGATAACGTTTTATCAAGAAGAATTTCCACTGCAAATTAACAACAATCCAAGAAATTATGCTACCAAATATGGACAACAATAGATGCAGTATGTACTTACATAACGTTTTTTGTTAATGTTATGTCCAACACTTTAGTAACATACTTCAGTTATCAACGATCACCGTCACATGCAACATCTAATATTAAGTATTACAGAAGTAACTAATTGCAAGAATTAAACCGTCCTAATTTTTGGTTTTATCTGAATATTTTATTCTTGATTATGCCATATTTATTTTCTTTGATAAACCATCCATTTATGCATATTTTCGATGTTTTATATCTGCCAGGCTCATTTTTTCCTATTAATGTTGAATGATTTGGGTGTTCAGTTTTTTTTTTAATCGGTTTACATCCGACTCTTTGTCAAATTACATTCACTACGTTTAAATAGAGCAGCAGCAAAGGCAAAAAAAATAACGAAGAACGCGGGCTAAATTCGAAAGGAATACACAGTTTTAACTCGCCTGGGAGATATGTAACAATTCAGTGAGTCCTTTGAGAAATTTTAGAAGAGAAATACGATCAAAGGTTGAGTTCCGTGTGACGGTCCGTTCACTCGTGTCTAAAATCGTAGACACAGGATAATAAAACCACCTTTGAGACTTACTGCAACTTCACATTTGTCTCTATACGTACACGCAAATGAATATTTAATATTCACACTTAAATAAATAATCTCAGAGACGATGTCTGCTAATGTTATTTTATCCCCCTAATTATTTAAAGCTTACACTGCTTAATTAATTACACGATATTTCCTTATATTTTTTACGCAAATATTCCATTAGTTGCATTAGCTTATAAATTGAATGAAAACATCACAAGATATTCAGCATATTTTGGCGTTGTCAATTCGCATTTACAAAAGTCTGGACGCTACCTGACGGATAATTTATAAAGCTAGATTGGATTAAATAAGATTAGATTAGCTTTTTGTAAGTATGCATTGTGCCCTCCCTGTGGTTAGAGATTCTCTCCCAGATCCAGTTGATTTACAACTTTCAGAGGCTATTGTGGATCCTTCTACAAAAAGACAGCAAAAAAATCATATTAAAGATAATGTGTCCCAATATCTAGATCTCAACGCAGGTGTGCCTCAATGCTCCATTATAGTTTTTTTTATTGTTCAATGAATTATATTTTTTATTTTCGTATATCTATGGAAAAAGGAAATGATCCCGGAGGATTAAAAGAAGGAAGTCATCATCCCACTGCACAAGAAAGGGGACGAAATGACGTGCAGCAACTATCGGGATATTGCTCTGCTGAACAACGCAAACAAAATCCTCTCAAATATGGACATGTATAGAAGGCTCCCGAAGCTGCATCAAAACAGAAGGAGAGTAAGGCGACTCGTTTGATATCAACACGGGACCAAAACAGGGAGCGCGTTGTCCCCGATTTTCTTTAATATTGCTCTGGAAAAGGCTGCAAGAGCAGCATCGACAAGAGTCGAGATATTTGGACCGCAAGGCCCAAGTCTATTACTTGCACACGCGGACGATAAAGTTGTGGTCGGGGGTAGCACAGAGAACGTAAAGAGAACGAGCAGAAAACAAAGTATATGCATATAACAAGAAACCACCGCATACAACAAAATGGACAATAAACGAATACAATTTTAAACATGTCAGAGCATTTGGGGCAACGATACCAGCGGATTACAACACACATAAAGAGCTCAAACACCGTATAACAAATGTTACTTTGCTCTACAACCTTTATTAAAGTCTTAAAACTTCAGCAGAAAATCAAAAATTACTTTATACAATACCATCATAAGACCGATTGTAACATATGCAGGCGAAACGTGGACTATGACCGTAAATGACACCAAGTACTAAGACGGTTCGACCGAAAGATATTACATAGAATATACGGACCCCACCGGAACCCTAACACTGGCCGATACAGAACAAGGCCGAACGCTGTATAATAGTCCAGTTATCGTACAGGAACTAAAGGCAAACCGATTGCGCTGAGCGGGCCACGTCCAGAGGAAACTAATCAAAGCAGTGTGCGATAAAGTACCGGTGTCAAGTGGTGAAGGCAGCCAAACCCACCCTGGGTTGTAGTGATACGAAAAAAGAAAGAATGCAAAAGTACATATACATAAAAATATTCCTTTTTTTTGGTAAAATAAAATTATTGTTTTTATTTTTTTTTAATCCTCTTATAGTTTTATTTGTACATACATACAGTGTGAAACAGCCAAATGAAATAAATTCGATAACGAATAAATGAAAGCGTGTTGGGAAAAACGCTTGGACACGTCGATTTGTATTTTTAGATGCGCATTTTTTCAAAAAGAAATAATTATATAGGGTGTGTCATGTGACAGTGGCCGATACCAACTTTCTTATTTTAAATACAATATATATTATTTATTTTTTAGATTTTTCAGAAAATTCTAGACATAATTCATGTACAATGTCCCATACCCATCTTCAACTGTTTCGGAAATATTAAGTGTTTTCAGATGTATTACAAAAATAAACATTAAAAAAAGAAAATTATTTTATTTCACAAATTCGCTACATTACACTCAATACATTGCCGCTATTGATTTAATGAGAATCCTCACTGGATGAGAGAGGAACATACGCAATATCCTGAAAAGGTTAATGTTTGGGCAGGAATTGTTGGAAATCATACCGTGGGTCCCTTTTTCATTGATGGCAACTTGAATGGAGATAAATATTTAGAACTACTCCAAAATAACGTCGTGCCAACTTTGACAAACTTATATCCTGATCCAGCAAACCCACAAGTTCCTGCCAATTTACTATGGTTTCAGCAAGATGGAGCACCGCCCCATTACCAAATTAATGTCCAGCAGTACCTGAACCAAAATTTTCCAAATCGGTGGATAGGGAGGCGCGGATCGATAGAATGGCCAGCACGATCTCCTGATCTGATGCCATTAGACTTCTTTTTGTGGGGATATGTCAAAAGTATTGTATACAAAACTAAACCACTCAACTTACATGACTTAAAAAGACGAATCACGCTTGAGATTAGATCAGTCACGCCTGAAATGTTGAGTAACTTTAGAAGACATTTCTATACCAGATTAGCATGTTGCCAAGACGTTCGCGGCGAACATTTTGAACATCTCTTGCATTGAAATTAATGTTATTTTGTTTTTTTTTACATTATTTGTGAAATAAAATAATTTTCTTTTTTTAATGTTACTTTTTGTAATACATCTGAAAACACTTAATATTTCCGAAACAGATGAAGATAGGTATTGTACATAAATTATGTCTAGAATTTTCTGAAGGATCCAAAAAATAAATAATATACAGGGGAATGTATTTAAAATAAGAAAGTTGGTATTGGCCACTGTCACATGACACACCCTATAAAATTATTTTTTTTGAAAAAAATGCGCATCTAAAAATACAAATCGACGTATCCAGGCGTTTTTCCCAATACGCTCTCATTTATTCGTTATCGAATTAATTCGATTTGGCTGTGCCACACTGTATAAAAAAAATAAATCGTAGTTTTAAAAATATTTCAGAAGTATTTTTTAAATATCTTCAAAAATTGCAGTTATGTGTTATGTATGTATTAAGAATTTTTTGTATTGCAGGTATCAAAGAGTATGACAAATTTACTAACGTCTTTAATACGACACATTTTAATTAATTGTGTTTGCGTGGCTTTTATTAACATTTCCATAAACACCGTAAACGATATGTTCGACTTTTCCCAAGTTCTAATAGCGTTCGGTAAAATGTCAAGTTTAAATGTCAAAGCATAGAATTCTTATTAAGTTTCCGTGTAAAAAGTGCACATTTTGCCATTTTGTTTTATATACACCGGGCCACGCTATGCAATCATATTTTTCTACAAGCGTGCGTGATTCACCCTCTACCCGCACGCAATTCAGTTTGGAAATTGTCATTTTCCTACAGTTGTGCGGGAAAAGTTTTCCCACACTAGTGCGGGAAATTTTTTCCCACACTAGTGCGGGAAAAACATTTATATGATATCCTCGTAAAATATAAGTGGTGGGTGACAAAATATGAAAGTTCAAGCTTTTTTGTTGCAATACTAAGTGAGTTTGTTCAAAATCATCCATCATTTTGCACTATTTATTGAAAAAATGAACAAATATTGATAAATAAAAATGTATTGTTATGAAAATCACCCTATATATATAGGCTTTGATTGATCTGATAACGAGTAGGTAACAATTGATGTTGTCATGCCGATCAATACACAAATTTGTTTGTAATTGTCAGAGTGACAGACAAAGCGTTACTTATATAAAATTTTCGATTCAGTGAAATTGCCACAATGGATTATTCATCTGATGAAGAACTTCCACAAGAAATCGTGCAAGCAGCTGCAGATGCGAACTTAGAGTTATTGCCAACGAAATCTAAACAAAGGTATGAGAAGCAATACACGAGTTTTATTGAATGGTGCAACAATAAAAAAGTGAAAACACCAAATAAAGAAGAAGTATTCTTGGCTTATTTTCTAGAAATGTCTAAAACATGGAAGCCGAACACTTTATGGGCAAGATATTCAATGTTGAAGAGTGTATTCAAAGTAAAGCAAAATTTGGATATTAGCAAATTTTACAAAACAACTGCATTTATTAAAAGACAGAATGTCGGTTTTCGACCGAAAAAGGCCAAAATCTTCACTCAAGAAGACGTTTCAAAATTTATGACTGAAGCACCCGATGACATATACCTCATGATTAAGTTAGTAGCAATTATTGGATTAGCTGGTGCTTGCAGACGAGAAGAGCTGACAAATTCACCATTGACGACATAGACGACAAAGAAAACCTGATAATTGTTAATATCAAGGATTCCAAAAATCATTCCTCTAGATCCTTCGTGATATCTGAAGAAGCAAATGATGGTTATTTTTTGAACGTATACAGAAAGTATGTACATTTACGTCCAAAAGAGACTCCTCACCGTCGTTTATTCTTGTATTACAAAAGTGGAAAATGTACTGTGCAATGTGTAGGAATCAATACCATAGGAAAGATACCCTCCGAAATAGCAGTATATCTGCGCCTTCAAAATCCAGAGCTTTACACTGGTCACAGCTTCAGGCGTTCCTCAGCCACTTTACTTGCTGACTGTGGTGTGGGTATAACTAATATCAAACGCCTAGGAGGATGGAAATCGACTTCAGTTGCAGAGGGGTATTTAGAAGACTCCACCAATCGAAAAAAAGAAATGTCCAACAAAATTCTCAATTTGAACACTACATCGTCTTCCGGGTGCATTTTAGAACCATCCACGTCTATATCGATCGGCGACGATTTGATGCCTGTGCCTGCACATTCGATTTCTTTCGATAATGTATTGCCTGAGTTACCTTCTTCTTCAGGAAATCAGCCATCTTCAAAAAATATGCTGGCTACCGCTATAAATTTACATAATGCATCAAATTGTACATTTACAATAAATATTACGAATAATTAGTGGATAGAAAATGTTACTCTTGTTAGTTGTTTCCATTTGCATGAATAAATAATTGAAAAAATGAATTTGTTTCCTACGCTTGTAGAAAAAGTATTGTTCCTAACTCATGCGGAAAGTGTCTTTCCCGCACTCGACTGCTTACCCGAACTCCGCTCCGCGTCGTTCGGGTTAACGGCAGTCGCGTGCGGGAAAGCATCACTTTCCGCACTTGTTAGGAAAATTACTATTAGGAAACGAGATTCGATTAGAATGTAAAATCCGAATGCAGCACATGAACATACATGTCGTGATTCAATACTTAATAAAAAAACGACGAAAGGAACTATTTCGAAGCTATTTTTCGACGTCTAATTGTATTACGCAGGACTTCCGAATTTAAAGATAGACATTGAAAATTGGGAACAGAAGTTATTACAATTCTGCATCTATTTTGTAGAATACGTCCAATAAACACTCGCAAATATTTTCTTGCCACTTGTTATCTTGGTGTTATCCTCACAAGATAAAAAGATACGTATATTCCTACGTCTGAGAAATACAAATATCTTACATATACGCCGTTTAGTTTGGAATAAAACTGGTAGTTTTTTAAATTCTACTTAACTTAGCAGTAAATTTAGAAACTAATATAACAAATTAAAGAAAAGTACTAAAACTACCTGGTTAATACTAGCAAGTAGTTACCAGTTTTTATTCAACTCACTTTATGTTGAAGGTTTCACAATAAATTACTAGGACTGGTACAATAAAGAAAGTCCTTTTTTAAAGTAATACAATCTAACTATTTTTTCCTTTAAAATACTTTTTCTGTCTACATATACAACGTTGCCTTCGCTTCTATTATTGTTTATAACATTGGAGAAAGTTTTTAGACACTAGGTGTTTAGTAAATAACCACGTTGTTTTTTTCCTAACCAGACTAAAAATTAGTCTTTTACAAATATTGTTTTTCGGATAGAAAAATATTTTAAGTTTTACTTTCGGCTTTTCTCGTGTTGGATTTTGTTATTCTGGGTGATGATGGTAAGTTCCAGAACATACATGATACTTAAACGACAATTATTTGTTTCTCCGATATTCTTTTTATTGTCATCATTTTACACTTAACGTTCTCAATACTCCAAAAATCTCTAGTGTCACATAAAAGTAACTGATCGAAAAATCAACATTCTTTTTTAAAGTTTGACTGGGAATTTAAAATTGACGCACTGCCCGATTTTTTCATTTGGTTTTTTTTGACGCCTGCCACGTCTTTTTCGTTCTCTATAGAGTACTCTGCCAGCGGTCTCTCTACTGGCAAATTATGCCCGAGCTCAGCCGTAGAGGGTAGAAGAAAAAAAATATATAAAAGTGAGCCGCGCCACCAACTTAGACGGTTCAAGCCGGAAACCCCCAGGTCTTATAGGCACTAGCAGAGCCACACGATAAACAACTGAGATTATGGTGAACTAAATAAATGAAACTATAGCAAAAATATATTGGATACTTTACTCCTACAATAAATCAAAGTACACAGCTCAATAGCAAAATTATAACAAATATAGTCAAAATCAACAGCTAACAATAAATCAAAGTACTCAGTTCAATAATAACATTATAACAAATATAGTCAAAATCAACAGCCAACAATAAATCGAAGTACTTAGTTCAATAATAATCTTATAACAAATATAGTCAAAATCAACAGCCAACAATAAATCAAAGTAATCAGTTCAATAATAAACTTATAACAAATATAATCAAAATCAACAGCTAACAATAAATCAAAGTACTCAGTTCAATAATAAACTTATAACAAATATAATCAAAATCAACAGTTAACAATAAATCAAAGTACTCAGTTTTGGCATATTATCTAATGCAATAAATAGTTTCCAACAATGTACTATATTAATAAATTAAAACAAAACTTAATCGTGGTGTCAAAAATAAGTCATATCGTTAAATATTTAAAAATAAATCACTTGTAACCTTTGGGTAAACGAATTCACTACTCCTGTGGCCGGTTTAATTATGGAACGGCACCTGCTAATTAACAATGGCTTTCCTCAAATAAATCCCGCATGCGGTTATTTTAACTCGACACCAAAATCCAAAATATCAACAACGAAGATAAGATAGAATGGTCAAGTTAAAAATTAAATGGTTTTCCCTCAAAATTCAATTAAGATGGCCCAAATACAGCCAGATATAAAAAGAAAACCGTAGAGGTTCTGCACTCTTGCCAATATCAAAAACTCGCCCCACGTTCTCACCGCACCACTCCCAAGACTGCCACCAAAACTACTACCACTACTTCCCAAGCCGGATATCAAGAAATGACACGGAACTGACGTCAATCAACCATATTCGCAAGTCCATGCTCCACACCAAGAATCGCGCTCGTCCGTGTTGATAACCAGCTCCATCCACACAGAAATGCAAACCAAACAATAATATAACCGACAACACACAACAATCGAGGCCAAAAACCAAAGCAAAATCTAAAAACGAAAACCCCCACTCAATCTCCAGCGACCACAGCCATTAACAATCGAATCCTATCACAACAAGGTATGCAACACTATTTACAACGAATGATATATTTAAGTTACAACAAAATACGGTACACGACACTATTAACGAGTACCTGAGGAATACAAAACTATCAGAGTCACAATTATAATAGAACTGTAGGAGGGAGAAAATAGGCACGTTACACGCCACGCTTGTCCATGTTTTTTTACTACCCTTAGCAGAACGAAACAGATTGTGTACGAATGCTTAATTTTCAAATGATAACAAGACACATCATAAATGAAAGTTTAACTGGTAGTGTGTCTGTAAGACATTGAATCCTAGATATTTATTGTCAAATCTCGTAAAAAATAAAAGATTATTTGTCCAAGTAAACTCGCTCTATTCGTAAAAATTGGCAATAAATTTAAATCGACATCTGATTTTATTTTAAACCTCATTGCATGCAAATCGATAATAATGGACTTTTCATATTTGCATATTGTATTTATTCGTCAATCTCCCGAAAATGATGAATGCATAATGTTCGATAATAATAATAGTAATAAATTTAGTTTATTTCCGTATATATTTATTTATTCTACATCGTCCGCTATATTAAATTTTTTTCGGTGTTTGTTATTTATTTTTATAAAATAATAAACTTAAATAATAATAAAACTAGTTTCTACTAATAGTACTGTTGTTGCATTACTTTTTCCACTTTTTTTATTCTGTCACTGTTTATTTTCACCATTTTATTAACAATGCAAGCATGTGAGACTGTAACGGAAATTTTTTCCTAAATTAAAATTGTTTATCTGCGAAAGCCGGTCCTGGCATATATGCTTCGTTTTTGTTGTATCGATAATCTAAGATTTAAACTAACGAGGAGTATAAATTGCTAGTTTCGTTTTAAAACATTGATTCTTCGTTGGTAATAATTAGTGTTAATTTAACAAATGTATGTACCCTTTGTGAGTAGTTAAATCGAAAATATTATTAATGAGTTTTGTTAAATTATTGTAAGTTTTCTTAAAAAACAGATTTATTTTAAATTATTTTTAGTTTAGCCTTTAAATCTTTTTTCTAAATAAGTAACTATGTTTTTTGATTGTTCAGACTTCTTGGCAGGGTTTGTATCTTGTTTAATTTTTTAAACATATGTTATTTATGGAAAAATGAAAAGCCTTATTAGTTAAAGTCCAAAAATTTTGTTTTCTTTTTTTTGTATAGTTATTAACAAATACCCGAATACCCACGCAAGGAATAAGTTAGCAACGAATAAATTAGTAACTAATACCAAGAATCAGTTATCCATGAATAAGTTACTAACGAATAATTTACCCAAGAAAGAATAACCCCTACTAAGAAAGGCAGTCCTACTGGGGATACGACGATGCCACGGATGAGCCCTGTTAATGATCCCATATTGATGGTCCCCTTTTAGCGTTAATAATTTGGGATTGCCATTGTAAGGACACACAGTCTAAGTGAAATCTTTTTATTATTAGTTTTTTTATGTACCATTTGTGACATTTTTGTGTACATGAAAGTTTACAGTGGTTAAATTGTTTTAACCTATTTTCAATTTTTATTTTGTATTAAATTGGTTGTTAAATGCTTGCTACCGCAAAATCCAACCTTCGCATGCTTAACACTGTACAAAACACACCAATACGAATATGCCTTGGCGCCTTTTGATCCACTCCAAGTGAAAGTCTGTGCATTAAAGCTAACAAACTCCCCCTTACTCGAAGACGTCAACACCTTCTATCGTATGTTGCCAGAGTATCAGATAACCCACATACATACATACATAAAGTCACGCCTTTTTCCCATAGGGGTAGGCAAAGACCACTTTCTTCCACTTGCTACGGTTCTTACACACATCTTTTGCTTCCTTTACTTTTATCTGTGCTCTCATACCGACTTGTCCATTCACAATCGCTTTATAAATTTGTTTCGTCAATCTTCCTTCATCCATCCTTTCAACTTGTCCAAACCATCTAAGCATTTTTTTATCTATCTTTGTAACCACATCTTCTTTTACACCACAGCGTTATCTTATCTCACTATTCTTTACCTTAACCAACCGACTATACTTCTCAGAATACTTATCTCCGCAGCATGAATCCTATTTTCACGCTTCTTCTGCCAAACCCAACATTCACTACCGTACATAAGTTTAGGAACCAACTCACCTCTATGCACAGCTAGGCGTGCCTTTTTGACACTTTCTGGCTATTCATAAAGCTATGCAGTGCCCCATTTATTTTTCTTCCTGCTACCACCCTTCGCTTAATGTCACTGTCATACTTTCCATCTCTCGTAAACTTTGAACCCAAGTACACAAATTCATTTACTTTTTCCACGTTTTCTCCCTCAATCGAAACTCCACAGTTTGTCATGCTTTCTTTTCTTTCAAAATCCATTACTTTCGTTTTGCTTACATTTATTTTTATCCCGTTGATTTTTAGGGCATCATGCATAACATTAACCATCGCCTGCAAATCCTCTTCAGATGACGCTAATATGACTTGATCATCGGCGTAAAGAATCATTTGACGATCAAATCATTCATTTTTAATCCATACGCACTCTCTTTCAAATCTTTTAAACAATTGTCTTTGTTTAAGGTAAACAGCCATGGCGAAGCCACACATCCCTGTCTTACACCTTTTTCGATGTTAATCAGTCCGTGCAAGCTCCGTTTATCCTGACACAAGCAGTGGAATCCTCGTAAAGTGATTTCAGTGCTTGTATTAAATTTCCACTTACCCCATACATTCAACCACAATTTACTTCTCACCACTCTGTCATAGGCCTTTTTCAAGTCTATAAAAGCGCAATAGACCTTCTGACTTCTTTTTATCTTCTTTTAATCTTCTTTTAATCAATATCTTTGCATACAGTTTGCCGACTTTGCTGAGTAAACTAATACCTTGGTAGTTCTTACAGTCCTGCTGCGAACCTTTTCCCTTGTAAAGTGACACGATAACGGCCTTGCACCAGTCGTCTGATACGCTTCAATTTCTCCAACAAAGGTTAAAAAATCGGTACAGCAGCCTAGATACCACGTTTTGTCCAGCCTTCAGCATTTTAACTGTTATTCTGTCGTACCCAGCAGCTTTACCCAATTTTATACTGTTCAACACTTCCACAATTTCTGTCGTATTAATTTCACTTTCATTGCAATTATGTCTCCGAATGGAGCCTGTACTTGTGTATCCTCTTTCTTGAATAAATTTTCGAAGTATTCCTTTCATCTCTTAAATACGCATTCCTCTACTTTTACCATACTACCATCTCAGAACTCTTCTTACAGTCTCTCGCCATCTCCCACTGTCAGCAGCAGTTGTAATGGCTTCCACTAGTGGACGCTTGGTTACTTTTGATACAATGTTTGTCCATCCAGACTGAGAGCGTCCGCGTTTCCTTTTGCCAAGGGGTATGCCCTGGACAATCAGTCTCTTAATGTTTTCGTGACGAGTTATATGTCCGAAGAAGCTCAGTATTTGCGCTGATGTCAAGCTACTGAGACGGTTTGATAGTCCAATCTAGTTTAGCACTCACACATTGGTGCGATGTGCCGTTCACGGTATTCTTAGCATTCTTCGCCATACCCACATTTCAAATTCGTCGACCCGACGTCTGTCGGCTGCCTTTATAACCCATGTCTCGGAAGCGTACCAGAAAATGGAGAACACTACGGCATGGACCAGTGATTTTTTGGTATTGATGGATATATATATATATATATATATATATATATATATATATCGATCTTTTCAAATTTTATGTAACTGGCTCCGGAGTTGGTATGAGAACATTCAATGGAGTAACTAATTGAACTTTACTCACAACAATGTACCATTCAACGTAACTTACAAAGAATCGAAATAACTGCTACAAATTGTAACATAAATATTGCATAACAGTACGGAAACAACTATCACACTTTGAAATCGCAAACACGCGAAAACACGTTTTCCAATTCGGCAATCAGCATTTTCATTACCGGAAAAAATCAGATTATGTCGAAAAGAGACAGTGTAATTTTATTTCGTTGACATTTTTGCGATGTCGCGTACGCAAAGGCAAATTTCAATTTCCTATTTAATTTCTGCAATCAAAATTCCGTAACGACATTGTATTAATTACTGGACGACGCTTACTCTCTCGTACCTGAGCGGTGCGTTATTATTTCGAAAAACTAACTTTTTTTGACATTTCCGATTGGAAGTATCGAAAAAATAATATACCCTTTTTTTTTGCAGAGGTGGAGAAAATCCTTTACGGAGAAGTTATGAGTCTTTCAACTCAAGGTCTACTGTGAGACTCCCTGACTATGTTAGGTCTACTCACTAAAAACTCCACCCCTATTTAGGTCCATCTGGCTATTGCCTCCGGTGACACTTGGGCCTGTTGGCCCATTGTATCTTGCCTATGTTTTATATCATTGTACCCAATCCAGTACTTTCGTATCTTGTATCTTCTGTACTGGGTGGGAGCAATATAGTTCTGGGTCACCGGTTGGCTGCCCAAAGATTTCCTGTCTTCTGCAGTCTAGTGCTACGCAGTAGCACAGAATGTGTTTTACTGTTTCCGGATCCTTGCCGCACAATCTTCAGGTCAGGTCACCATTATACAGTCCCATTTTGTTCAGGTGCTCCTTTACTGGTGCGTGACCGGTCCCGTAGTTATCCTTAGCTGATTCCTGTTCATTGCTACCAGTTCTGCTGTCCTTTTATGACACGGTCGTTTGATGTATTCTTTCCCGTGTTTGTTACCTGCTCTATTTTCCCAGTAATATTTGTGTTTTTCCCCAATCCAGTTTTTTACAGATACTCTTACTGTACGCTTTGGTACCCCTAGCATTTGCCCTTGGTTTGGGGGAGTATCAGAACCTCTTCTTGCAAGTTCGTCTGCTCTTTCGTTGCCTGCAAATCCCTGGTGTCTTAAAACCCATACCAGTTTTACGTTATTATGGTCTACCAGTGTTCTCAGTTCTTCTTTGCAGTCCCATACCAGCTTAGACGTCACTTCCTTGCTATACAAGGCCTTAAGAGCCGCTTGACTGTCTGACAGGATGTTGATATGTGTATTTTCAACATTCCTTTTATTGTTCTCCTTCGCGCATTGAAGGATGGCGTACACTTCTGCCTGAAATACGGAGGTGTGGATTCCCAACGAGTAGCTGATGCCAGTGTTTGGGTTTCTGGATCCATCTGTATACCAGATTTTTCCCTGTAGAATGTTCTTGAGCTGGGAGTCATCCCACTCAGTTCTGTCTGGTATCAGCACCTCGAATTGGTCATTGAAGCAGTATACACTACTCAGGCGTAAATGTTATCTACTTTTATAAATAAACTAATATCACTTTCATCGAAATAATAATAACTTTGCCGTAAAAGTTAAAGAATCTGGAAATTTACACATAGTTCAACTTTCACCTCGAATCACTGTTGAAAAAATTAATTATTCAATAATTAAAAAAAAAATAATTTTTACAAAGCGTTCAATAAAAGACCTCTTTTTAAGGGTAGAAACGCAAGCTGAGCAAATAGCACGAGGACAAAACCAAGTATATGAACACCAGCAGAACAGGACGTAAAAATAGAGTGGGCCAAAATGTCACTGTGGGGAAATAGAATTTCGAGAGGATCGCAATCTTTAAGTATTTAGGAGCCACAGTTGCTCAAGATAACAATCTGTCCGAATTCAAAGTGGAAACAAATGTATCTATGCACTAAATTTAGTGCTAGCATAGAAAAAAATCTCGGGAAGAACATAACAATCACAATCTATGAAACCGTTAGACGACCGACTGTTATGTATGCTAGCAAAACCTGGACCTTGACCAAAGACAACGAACGGAAACTAAGAATTTTTAAAAGAAAAGTTCTACGCAAGATTTTGGTCCACTGCGAAGCCTAGAAATCCAACAGTACCGAGTAAAAACCAACAAAGAAATATCAGAATTATAAAAATATTCAGATATTGTGAAGGAGATAAGGGCAAGAAGGCTAAAATGGGCAGGTCATGTGCAACACACGGATGATAAAATTGGTTTGGGAAGAAGCACCAATAGGACGAAGACCGTTAGGGCGCCCCCCCAAACGAGGTGGCGAGACAACATTAAAGCGGACCTAAGAATAATTGAGATAGAATACGACCAGAATTGATGAAAGATCGGCAACAATGAAGGCGAATGGTACAGTCGGCCAAGACCTACCCCATGTTGTAGAGCCATAAAGTAGTAGTAGTAGTAATTTAAATTTCTATAAGAATATGTTTCTCATTGCTGCACATCTTGTCTGATTGAAAAAAAAAACGACGGGTTGCACTCTGGGAGTGCCGGCAGAAGTGAAAACTTAAGTATTAACGTTGTGCGTTTTGGATATTTTGGAATGGTTAAACAAAACAGCCGGCGCAGGCATACATCTTCGCCGCGCCGTAGAAAAAGAGGGGGATACTCCCTCTCCTACGCCACGCCAGCTGTCTACTCTCCATCCGTCTTACGAATTTTCGATCAGGTCACGTGTCCTGACGCGAGTATAACATTTTTTACCCATTACAAAAAAAGTGTACAACGCCGCTAAAGAAGTTTTATCTAAACTAAATCCCATGTAATTTAAATGGAAAATGTATGGTCTTTAGGGCAAGGTATATTATGGACATTAAGGGCTTATATTGGTTTGACATTTTTTTTAAACGATAAATTAAAAATTTGGGAGGCGTCGCAAGAAAAAAAAGTAATCGGACGAATATATATGTTTGAAAACACCTTGTGTTTCTAGAGCTTCCCATATATTTTCGTATTTTAAAGAGTCAAATGTCCTATTATAATCATCCCATGCAAGGTAAAAAGTAATACCATATTCGTTACATTTCTGAATTGTTTTATGGTATGGATGTATTCAATTGCTAAAAGAAGTCACTGCGAAATCCTGCTTGTTCTATGGGTTGCTTTTTATCCAAAATTTTTGTTTCACGGTATATCACTGAATAGTATATTGATATCAAAAAAAACACCCAGAAAGTCTCAACCAATTACAATACAAAATAATAACAACATGAACAAAACATGTATACAGGTGTACACTTTTTAATTTTATTTTATTTAAAAGTATTTATTAATAGCGGTTCCTTCAGTTTAAAGAAAAATTTCGTAGCAGTTTGTGACCGAACCCACCCCAGCCCGCAAACTAAACTGCTCCGTGGTCAGATCATCGAAATGTGCATTCATTTCTCTGGAGCATTTGCCATGAAAATATTTGTAAAAAAATGTCTGGTTTGCAACTCTTCTTCTATGTTCTAGTAGGTGAAGGATATCTGTAAAAGTTCAGCTGTTTATCAACCGAATGGCCCTTTTTTGAATGGAATCTAGAAGACGAAAAGAATGCTTTGGTGCAGAACCCCAAATGTGCGAGCAATATTCCAGTAGAGGTCGGATTTAAGCCTTGTCCAATACACATTCTGTATAATTTTCTAAAAATTGATAAACTATTTGGTTTCAAAAATATTTTCAAAATTGTTTTATTTTTACTTATATTATTTTGACCTCGGAGTACTTGGTTCTTCTGTTTCTTTTTCTTCTCTTTTTCTTAATACTCTAACAAACCAGTTTAACTATTAATTGTTTTAATATTATTTCGTGTTTGGCTATTTCCCTCATGTATTTATGTTTTATTTTATCCCACTTTTAAAATTTTCTTATTTTCCGGAGGTGTTTCATTTTCATTTCATTTATTTTGGGTTGCCCAGATTTTGTATGCATATGTTATTGTTGTTATCGTTATCATGTCTGTATATGTATTATTTCTTAAAGGCGTTTTTTTGTCGATATGAAATATCTTGCTTAATACCGCCATTTTAAAGTTTTTTCCATCTTATAACAAGAAATAAATTTAAATAAGTTTTAGTTTATATTCGTTAAAAATTTACATTTTAAAAAGTTCATTTAGTCGCTATCTTTTGGAGAGAACCTGTTTTTGCGCACAGTTATACGTCACGAGTCCGTATGTTTAAAGATATTTTTGTTTTTAAAGATTCATACGGATAAAAAGTAAACAATGACCAAGTCATGACCTCCAACATTGTTTTTAAAAAAGTATTAAAAAATTAATTTAAAAAATTAAATTCGTATAATACTGTAGGTACATAATGTTAATATAGGATTAAATTCGTCACTATTTTGTATATTTAAATATTTTAAATTAATAAATATTCACATATACTTATTTCTCCATTTTTACATTACGTAAGTGGCCACTATTATTGCGAAATATTCGCAAAGGTGACCTCTAGTAAAATTTCTTGTAGTAGACATAATTTAAGCTTATTGTTTTGCTCTTTAAATTGTTTTTCGTTTACTTTTATGTTTTGTATTTTTTCTTTTGCATTTTTCTTTTCGTGTGTCTTTATACCACGTCATATAAGAGGCGACTTAGTTTTATTGCTTAAAAGTTTTTCTATTTAATAACTGTATTTAACTTTTCTTTTATTTGTTTGGTAATCCCATCCGTTACAATTTTAAACAGTACAAGGCTTAGGTTGTCGCCCTGTTAAATTCCTTTTTTCAGTACAATCTTCTTCAGGTTTAATATAACTTGAAACTTTATAATTAAATATTTAAAACATCCGGGACAAGGTGATATTCCCGCCGAATTAATTAAAGCTGGAAACGAAACGCTATACGAACAACTTAGTAAACTCTTTCAAGACTGCCTAAATGGCATAGACATATCAACTGAATGGCACAGACCAGTGCAAAAATTATGGGGGGATTGCAGTAAAATCGAAAGCGAGTATAAAGATTTAGAGGCGGAAGAACAAGCTGGATTTAGAGCTGGTACAAAAAAACCGCAATCAAGCAAGAAATTCATCTGTTGTACGTGGACCTGCAGAAAGCATATGACAGTGTACCTTTCACAAAATTGTGGAAAACTCTAGAACAAACAAACATCGCAAATGGATTGATAAAAGCCGTGACTTGGATGATGGAACAAAGATTAAACACTGCGAGGAATATAAATACTTGGAAATGAAGATAACACACGATGGGCTACTCGATACAGCAATTAAAGAACGAAACATACAAGGCAGAAAAGTTATCTCTATGATGAACGGAATCTTATGGGATCAAACTATATCGAAAACTAAGGAACAACAAATATAAAATACCATTCTTAAAAGCATTATAACCTACGGTAGTGAAACATGGCAAATAAAACAGTCTACAAAAAAAATGCTATTAACAACTGAGATGGACTTCTGAAGGATATCTGCGGGTAAATCAAGAAAAAACAGGATACACAACGACATAATAAGAGATATAACGGGTGCCAGACATACGATTGTTAATGATATAAGAACAAAACAATTAATATGGTATGGTCACGTCCAAAGAATGTCAGACGATAGGTTACCAAAACAAATTTTGACATGGACACCCCAAGGGAAGGGAGAAAGAGGAAGACCAAGAAGAAGCTGGAGAGAGGGCATTGACAAAAAAATGAAAGAAAGATGATTTATTTGTCTTTCATTGCCCAATTGCCTCTTTGTAGACCTTTAGCTTTCGAAAAATTTAAAAGTTGGTTTGATTTATGGTTTTAAAATTCAATTCAAATTCAAATTTTTTTAGGAGTGAAAAATTATTAATGGAATAAATTTTTAATTGGCTTTAAATTTTGACTTTACATAAAAATGTGCAGGTTGTTTGGTCTAAAATTTAAATCGCAAATAACTACGATTGTATGCTGTAGTGATTAGTTTTGCTAAATGTATGTCGATGATTGATATTCATCTGCCGACAATTATTCGCCCTTAAACTTTCGCATCTTAACAGGAAGTTAGAAATATTACCGACGGGGAAGCTAACATTCCATGTCTAATAAGGAAATGAGAACTTAAATTGAATACTGACAGATATGAAGCAATTTATACGGAAATTAAAATATTATATTTTTCACGTAGTCGTTACAAACATTGCATTTGGAAATAATAGATACGAGTAAATACCCCTTTATAAGCAATAAAAATTTGTTTGTATCCAAAACATATATTTTATTTTTATTTAACGGACTTCAAATGATGTTTATACAGTGTGAAACCTCCAAATGGAATAAATTCGATAACGAATAAATGAGAGCTTATTGGAAAAAACGCTTGGACACATCGATTTGTATTTTTGGATGCGCATTTTTTTCAAAAAAACATAATTATATAGGGTATGTCATGTGACAGTGGCCGATACCAACTTTCTTATTTTAGATACAACCCCCTGTATATTATTTATTTTTTGGATTCTTCAGAAAATTCTAGACATAATTCATGTACAATGTCCCATACCTATCTTCAACTGTTTCGGTAATATTAAGTGTTTTCAGGAGCTCATGGAAGACGATTTCGACAGGAGAACGGATTTTTGTGAACAAATGATGTAAATGTTAGATAACAATGTGATCCAATTAGAAGATGTTTTGTTTTCTGATGAAAGCACATTTACACTATTGGTCTAATAAAAATCCTCACTGGATGAGAGAGGAACATACGCAATATCCTGAAAAGGTTAATGTTTGGGCAGGAATTGTTGGAAATCATACCGTAGGTCCCTTTTTCATTGATGGCAACTTGAATGGAGATAAATATTTAGAACTACTCCAAAATAACGTCGTGCCAACTTTGACAAACTTATATCCTGATCCTGCAAATCCACAAGTTCCTGCCAATATACTATGGTTTCAGCAAGATGGAGCACCGCCCCATAACCAAATCAATGTCCAAGAGTACCTGAACCAACATTTTTCGATAGAATCTCCTGATCTGACGCCATTAGACTTCTTTTTGTGGGGATATGTCAAAAGTATTGTATACAAAACTAAACCACTTAACTTACATGACTTAAAAAGACGAATCACGCTTGCGATTAGATCAGTCACGCCTGAGATGTTGAGTAACTTTAGAAGACATTTCTATACCAGATTAGCATGTTGCCAAGACGTTCGCGGCGAACATTTTGAACATCTCTTACATTGAAATTAATGTTTTTTTGTTTTTTTTTTACATTTTTTGTGAAATAAATTTTTTTTTTTTTTTAATGTTAATTTTTGTAATACATCTGAAAACACTTAATATTTCTGAAACAGTTGAAGATAGGTATGGGACATTAAACATAAATTATATCTAGAATTTTCTGAAGAATCCAAAAAAAATAATAATATACAGGAAGTTGTATTTAAAATAAGAAAGTTGGTATCGGCCACTGTCACATGACACACCCTATATAATTATTTTTTTTTGAAGAAAATGCGCATTTAAAAATACAAATCGACGTGTCCAAGCGTTTTTCCCAACACGCTCTCATTTATTCGTTATCGCATTTATTCCATTTGGCTGTTCCACACTGTATGTACTTGTTTTTTAGGCAGCATTTGGACCAGGGTGCAGTAATCCGCTGCCCGCCACATTTTTTCGTGCAAAATTTTAAAAATTTTACGACCTGACTTTAAAAAATTCCTATAGTGTTCCATAGCCTTATTATACCGCCAATGTAAAGAATTTTTAAAAGTTTTGCGTAGCACATTTATTGATTTAATTTATAAAATAAAAGTGCGTTAGTTGAGTAGAGGTACTATGCTGCTGGGGCCTGTACCCGGTATAGGCATACCAAAACCTGTTATTAGAAAAAAGGCCAAGTCTTGGATAACCTGGCACCAAAAACGAAGCTGGCTAAAATCTCAAAGCCTGAAGCAAGAAAATTATGGGGAAATGCAATTTGCTACTTGGGCCTTGAAGCTAGACAGGAACAAGTTGTTAACAGGGCTCTTTACGGGGCACTGTTGTCTGAAGAAACATTTTTTTTTAATAAAAATAGTCGCAAAAAGGGTAGACCAATCGTGAAAAGCGTGAAAATAGGATTCATGCTGCGGAGATGAGTAGTCTGACAAGTATAGCCGGAGTGACTCGGTTAGATAAAGTAAAGAATAGTGAGATAAGAGAACGATGTGGTGTAAAAGAAGATGTGGTTACAAAGATAGATAAAGAAATGCTTAAATAGTTTGGTCACGTAAAATAGGATGGATGAAGGAAGATTGACGAAACAAATTTATAAGGCGAATGCAAATGGACAAGTCGGTAGAGATCGACCTCGGCGAACATATCTCGATCAAATCAACATTGTTTTAAAGAAAGGCCAGGTCAAGAGAACAAACAACCGACAAGCATGTATGAGAGCACTGATGAAAGTAGAGGAAGCAAATAATGTGTGTAAGAATCGTAGCAAGTGGAAAAAAGTGGTCTCTTTATACCCCTATGAGAAAAAGGCGTAACTATATGTATGTATGTATGTAGTTTAGAGGAATTAATAATAAACTTAAACTTTGGCTGTACTTTATTAAATTTTAACCGTGTAGAAATAACTCGCAGGAGTGCCTGTGTTCCTAATAACCACACCGTATATTGCTAATCTATCGTATTCGATCCAACCCTAAATTCAAACCATTTCATCGTTTAAAGACCTTTCGATCAGGATTTGCCTACCGATTCTAGGAGCATTAACGTCATTCTAAGTAATTGCTTTACCGAAACAGGACGAACAACCTTCAAACCGTCATCCTCATTACGTCATTAGACTAAGTGATTTTCCTTCGCTGCCACATTACATTTTATTGGACATCAAGTTGAATGAAGCTCCACGACTTGATCCTGTCACTTTTCATACGAATTTAAACTCTGTTTAAATAGATGCGATCCATAACTCTCCGTCCGACCGAACTTTTTTTATGTAGGTGTAAAATTGAAATGAAAGGGATTTTCGGGTATGGCCCGCACTTGCGTGACGAGTTCTTTCACCTTTGTTACAGATCCAAAAAAATCAATGTTATACGATTCGTTTACAGCCAATTGTTAAACTAAATAAGCGCGCTGGTAAATATTATCAGTATGTGCTAACGATCCGGTGAAAAAACCGGTAAATATTCGGAAGTGGGGTTCCACCTACAATCGGGCTCAAAATTGTTCATGAATGAAAAACCTGACACAAAACGATATTAAGGTGACGCATAACCTTTTTTAGCAGGGGCGTAACTACCGCCGTATCAGCCATATCAATAATACGGGGCCCCCGTGCTACAGGAGCACCGACATGTGTAAGCAAAAATTCGTAAAATGTTATTAACAATCTCACTTAAACTCTTTGGCAGTACAGTCGGCGACATTAATGCCTGGTCCATTTTAAAAATATATATATATATATATATAGACTTACAGAAAGCTAGTATTTCATTAAGTAAACTTTTGAATAGATTGAGCTAAATAAGAAATAAAAATTCATTCCATGGCTTGCAAAACAAGACCAGAGATCTGCCACAAGAGATGAAGGATATCAACTATTTTCAAAAATAAAAGACGGAAGATAACGAAATTTTGAGTTGAGTTGACGAGTTATAAGAAGAAAATTTTAAAACCAGAATCGGACTTCAAAATAGATGTGTTCTTCTGCTGTTTGGATACATTAATTTCTCAAACTTAACAAATATTTCAGAGCCTCTGTAACCCGTGTAATAACTTCCGAAGAGTTACAACCGTAAAAACTCATGAAAGTAGAATTTGGAATTTATAGAATAAGTGCTTATGAGGTGGACAATTTGGCTAAATTTATGCTGGCAATTATTTGATCATTTTTAAAAAGAGAAATTCTTTAAATCGATGGTAAAGCTTTAATAATTGCCTAAAGAGGTGCAATCTATCGTTCAGTAGCCAAGCGATTATTGTAATTAATAGGAAATGCACCAATTTCACTGCTCCGCAGCGAGTAATCCAATATTGCTAGCGATCATAATCTTGTATGGGGACAGAATTGCCCATCATATTGACCAGATTCGTATCAATATGGATATTATACCTAAATGCAAACGTATTCGAGCATTTCCAAAACCCATTAAGTTATTATTACTGTTGTATTATAGGTAGTCGATTATGGATTAAATATACAATCAGGAATAGGTGTACGAACTTTTAAAATATTAACCGGTTATTGATTCCCTGTTAACTTATTATGGTAAACGGCATGTTTGAAAAACAAAAAAGAAAATGGATGTCATTTAAAAAATTAATAAAAAGCTTATCCGTAATTCAATGTACTTAGTGGCTCTGGCACTTAGCCAGAACAGGAGTTGTTTTTTTATTACACGTGCATGGAATTTTTATGCGCGATAAATTTTAATTTTTTTCTAACTCTTATTAAAAAAAACTAATTTTATCGAATCAAATAATTAATTTCTTAAAATTAACACTAGACTAATTTTATATATAATGTTTTTAGGCTAGAAATGTTATTGGTTTTAAATTGGAGAAACTAGAACTGTACGTATTCTTCATTATAGTCATGCGAAAGTGAACTCTATTAAGATAGCAGTGAAAATTCTGCCACACAAATAAAAAAAATATATATATATATATTTTTTATATTGAGATGATATAATATTGAAGTAAGAAAATTTAAAACAAATTACATGGAAATAACCACTATTACATTGAAAGAGCTCTGATCGAGAATCTCAAAAGATCCATTAGAAAGGTTTTTTAGACAAAGATAAATAGAGACATGAAATATTAACTGTTTAATATCAAGTCTATCTATTAATTTAATATAATAGCTCTAAATTCTATGTATCTTTGTAAGAATAATGTTAATTTGGGTAATTTAATAATGTTATAGCATCAGAAAACTTGCTTGTCAAAGGGTAATATTGTAGAAAGGATATTTTCTTTAATTTGACCTCTACAGAGACAGAAAGTATACCAAAATAATCCAGGTGGTCTCCTTTATCTGAAAATAGCAATATCGGTTAATATTAAGAAAAACAAATTTTGAAAGAAATTAATAATTATGAGATACCCTGTATAGTATAAGTATTTGAAAACGACTACCAATGTAAAAAAATCTTCTAAAACTTTGGTAATTTATAGAGAATTGTTTTTGCCAACCCAGAATTAACAATATTGATTTAAGAAAATATGTAAAGATTATAACATAGTTTATCGAGTAATCATAATAATTTTATTTCTATTTAATTTAAACTTATAATGTAAAATACAGAACTGTTAAACTTTACCTTATTAAGGAGATTTTGTAGTTTATAATTAATTACCAAAAATCCAATGATTTAATTGGTTTTCATAATTTGAAGTCATAGCCTTTTGAGATTTTAAGATTCATATAAATATGTTAGCATCAAGGAGATCGGGGTAAGTCCTATTCATTTCATGGCCCAAATGGTGTAATTCTTGGGTGTTTTCTTAACAAAAAGGACGGCCATTATTTGCTAAAAAATTAATTAATTTGTGAAGTACATCATCTTGAAAGTAACACAACTGTTATTCACATGTTTGGATACAGTTATTAAGTATTTTTATTATATTTGAATAGTATAATTTGAAAAGAAATTCTTGTGATAAACAAACCTCTCCAGAAAGAAGACGGCCATTTTTGAAATCACCATATTTAAATATTAATAACAATGCAGTTATTGTTAAAATTAATAAACTCTACATTTTAAACAACAGTGCTAGTGAGCAGACTTACCTTTGATATGAAGATATGGAGTAATTTGACTAAGGTAACATTTTTTAAACTTAAGTGAAAAAAAATTCCTGTTCCTCAAGATTCATCAAGTCGCCTGTGAGTAGCATTTCACATATGAATCACAGATCATTAATATTGACATATTTGACACAAGACAAATATTTAAGCGTTGCCAAATCTTGTGATACACAAGACAGACTTTCTTTAAACGTTGCCACGTTTTTTTTTAAATTCCATAAATTTTTGTTGTAATAACTTTTAGTAAAATTCATTTGTTTGAAAAACGTATTAATTAAAAATAAAAATGAATGTAATTTTAAAGTAAATATTTAATTAAGTATAAATTGTAATTTGTAAATTTAAATAGTGTGAAAGTGTATGCGTGGTTGCATAATTTTAGTTTATTTATTTGTATACCTTTTAATACTTTTCATGTTTATTTTATTTTGTTAAAATCTTAGTATTAATAAACAAGTTAATCATTTCATGTCAAAATTCCTCTTTAAATTGAATCGACACTATGAATAAAGGGATAGTAATAATAGTTTTAAGAATAAAAAGAAATAATTTTGTTTTGTTTTTTTATATAAAAACAAATGGCGTCCAAGGTACGTTAATTTTTATTTATTTATTTTAAAAGTAACGAAATCATATTTTACAAACCATTTATTTTACAACAATATTAATTTTTCTTTATATCGGTACAACTTTTGGAATCGATATAGAAACATTCTGGTATCCTATATTGATATTGTATTCGATATAAAATATTTCGTTACAATATATATATATATATATAGAAAAAATTTATTGCCAAAAATCGATTTTGTTGTTTAATTGTTCTCTAAAAGTCATATTTACTATTACTCGATAAGCGTAAGAAGTCATTTGAAATTGCGCGACCAAAAGAGAGACGCAAGCTGCCCGAAAAAATATAGAAAATGATCGTGCGGTTCAAACACGCTTAAACGTCGGTACAGCTTGGGTAAAATAGTTTTAAGTTTATTACTGAAGGTAAAAGATGCAGAAAACTGGTATACCTAGCTGTTGTATTTGTACTAGAAAAAGAAAGTTCGTTTAAAAATATATTATTCTTGCTCACTATCTTGTAAGGAATATAGATCTTTAAAAAATACTAAAATAAAATGTGGCTTACATAATCGTTGGAAAATATGTGTATCAGTTAGATTAAATCAAAGATTACTTATTGGCATTATGTGTAATCTTTTTTGGACAGACCAACAATGATCGTTACGTATAAAAATATTTAATTTATATTTTCATCACTATCCAGACTTAATTATTCCTAAAAATGTTGATCACTTTAAATTTAATATTTTTAATATCTTTATTGTTCCTTATAACCTCAAGCTTTTGTAAAAGGGTACACACTAAAAAATAAATATTAATTAAAATTGTAAACCTGACGAAAAAAAGAATAAGATTTATTTAATAATTCGGTAATATATACCTATACGATCTTTCAAGTATGATAAACAAAAAGTAATGCTTTAAGCGGTTAAAAACATATAGTGCAATTAAATAAAAGTTCAGACATGACAAGTTTGATAAGATTTTTAAATTGCATGATGTTAAAGATTAAATACTAAAATTATTATTTAATATTTTACTTTTTAAACAAATATTTGCCGAAAATGAAAATAATTTTATTCAATTTTAACTAAAAAATACCATAGAGTAAGTAAAAAGTACAGAAATCTAATAATTGATTGAATTAATAATATTTCAAAAAATTAACTAATTATGACTTTAAATAAAACTAAATTTAACCACGCCTCTGAAAAATAACGATGTTAACTGTATGCAATGCTAACACAGAATGAGCTTTTCTCCGTCTGTTCTTGTCGAGGTATACTAGCAAGACATTTTGAAAAAATAATAATTGGGTCGATGATTAAATAGAAATTTGTGGCTAATGGGCTGCGACAAGACTGTCACATAAAACTAATGTTATTTAATTGAGTTTAATATTTTTTATGCTAGTTTGAGCCGGTATTATAGATTTTAATTCTAACTTACTTATTCATAAGGCAAAAAAAGGATCAAAAGATCAGCCGGTTCTTTTTTTGCATATGCCAGCTTGACATCCCATTACTTTAAACTGTAATTATTGGAGGACTATGTTGCTATTCAAAATATCAATAAGAATGCTGAGAGTTATCAAAAAATTTGCTACCAAACATCTTCCGATTTTTTATCAACCGTAATTATTCTTTGTTCATGCTACCTCGATAACCAATTATTTTAAACTTTGGTAATCAAAGGACCAAGTTACTGCTTAGTATTTTAATGAGAAGTACGTCGACAACAATAAAATGTCAGCAAATATTTGCAAAAATTTTTAATCAGTAAACATTTTGTTTATATCAACTTGATACCCGATTATTTTAAAACTCAAAAATATATAACTTTTTGTACATTTGTAAGCTCTTTAAAAATCTGTACATAAAGCTAGAAGTAATTGCAAATTTCAGATAATGGTTTCAGCAATGAAATCAATTTTTTGGCAACCATTTTCGTTGTTTTTTTTTGTTTGCTGACAATTCACTACTAGCTTGATAAAGCTTTAACTGGTTTTTTTCTTTATAATCTTATTACACTATAAATGAGCTTATTAAACTTTGGGAGATTGTTTAATCTTAAGTAAATAGATTAAAATGACAGAATAAAATAACCGTTCAAAAAGGGTTAAACCGACTAAAATCCGCCCTTGTTTGTGATTTTAGCTTCATATCAAACACTCCGATGTCGAATTCAACATGTTTTGTGAAAGTCTATTCGTCACACAGCATCAGTCGTAAATAAATAGGGGGAAAAGCAAATAGCGCTTTCCTGATATACGGCTTAACTTAGACCAGACTGCCGATACAAGAAGTATATTGCAAGGTGGTTGAATTTATATCACAAGTTCAGGCAACTCCTGTATTTTAACCAAAAACCGCGTGGTTTTTCCGTTGCAGGGATAAATAGATCGTATCCTCAATACTTAAAACATGAAAACTAAAATATATTAGAAGCCAAATCGTACAACAAGAAGCCATAAAATTGTTCATTACGTTGAGATAAACAACATTAGAACAAAGAATTGCTCCGTAAATGTATTTGATTAAATCTTTATAAATAGAATCGTTTTATAAAAAAAGAGCTTTTAGCGATAAATACCTAGCAACTGCATATTTACTTTGTACTTTCAATACTTTTTGATAACGTTTTTTTTTGCAGAAATATACGAAATTAATGTGGAAACTTCAAATATAAGTGAATTTCGTACGGTGAGGCCGTTATTAACACATCTACGAAAGAGTTAGCTAGAATTAGAAAATAAATATACAGGGTGGAGTATCCTACAGCGTAAAATGAAATAAATAAAAACAGTTAACTGGAAAAACTTTTGATACATACTTTTTTAAAGAAAGTAAATATTAACTTCTCAGTGGAAAGTTATAGTAATGGGTCCGATTTTGCGAATCCCGAATTTTGACATATCTCCATATTTCAAGGTCCCCAAAGTTAAATACAATAGTTTTTAAGTGGACGTCTGTGTGTGTATGTACGTTTGTGCGTATGTTCGTATGTGCGTTCGGAATTATTTTTCATCTCGATTACCTCAAAAACATAAATGATATCGACGTGGGACCAATTGCATTCGACGCATAATAGCACACTTGTCTCAACTTTCACATCCTATTGATCACTTTCGGTGAATGATACAAATAGACCTAGGCAGGAACAGGTTGATTCCATCAATAGAGATCTTGAAGCAATCGTCGAGTGGGGAACCAACAATCTTGTTCAGTTCAACGCCCAAAAAACACAAAGTGCCACGTTTTCCAAGAAAGTGAATTCCTCAAATCATCCCATCACAATGTCCGGAAATACCCTTGAACCAAGTCCCTCCATCTCGATTTTGGGAGTCACGGTGTCCAATAATATGTCTTCGCATGACCATGTTGCTAACATCGCAAAGTCGGCAAGCCAGAGGCTAGGTTTTCTGTGGAAAGCTAGAAAGTTTTTTACTCCTAATCAACTGTTGACGACGTACAAGGCTCAAATCCGACCTCTACTGGAGTATTGCATTTGGGGTTCAGCACCAAGGCATTCTCTATGTCTTCTAGATTCCATTCAGAAAAGACCATTCGTTTGATAAACAGCTCAACTCTCACAGATACCCTTCACCCTCTAGAACATAGAAGAAGAGTTGCAGACCAGTCATTGCTTTACAGATATTTTCATGGCAGATGCTCCAGAGAAATAAAAACTCTTGTACCACCATTGGCCACATTCGGCCGAAGAACTCGGCACGCTGATCAGTCTTACCCATTTACTCTTAAGATTGACACTACAAGGACCAATCTTCATCAAGAATCCTTCTTTTACAGGGCTGCTACGGAATGGAATAAGCTTCCAAAATCAGTTTTTCCAGAGAACTATGACCTGCAACTTTTTAAAAAGCGTGTCCACAATCATTTCCTCTCTATAATTCTTTCCCCTTCTAATAGTCGCAGTGCGGGCCGTCCGCGGCCCAAACGATAGGTCTACCCTTTTTGCGACTATTTTCATAAAAAAAAAAAAGATTTTTTGAATAATATGATTATTGCATATTAGGAATATTTTTATCAAAAATATGATGACAATATTTTATAAAAAGAGATAGTTTTAGAAAACAAAATTGAAGACGCTACAACAACAAAAAATTATTGTTAGTAATAATCAAGCATTGTTTATAACAATTAAATATTGTTACTAACAAATAATAATTGATCATAATAGTTAAAAAAAAATTTTAATTGTTAAAAACAATTAAAAATAGCTCTAGCTTATGAAATGATAAGAAAAAGTTTGAAAGAATACAGTTGACATAAACAGAATATTGTTAATGACAATTTTAATTTGTTATAAACAATTTAAAATCGTTTTATAATAATTATAACAAAACATATGGTATTTTTTCATTCTTTCCACTGAAAAGTTAGTCGTGTGGACCTCTCGGGTCGCACCCAGACCCCTGATATTTTACCCAGTATAAAATTTAGGTCTAGCCTTCTTCTTTTATTATCTACATACCAAAAATTAAAAAAAATGCTTTGTGTACTTCACAAATAATATGATGTTTCTCATCATTCCACAGATCAGGGTGAATAGAAACTTAAAAAGGTAAATTTAAGTTCGTTCGTATTTAGACATGTAGTAGATCAATGGGAACAAATTAAAATTGTAAAGAAGAAATAGAAACACAACTTACTGCACGACAAAAAATTTGGGTGTTATAAAAAACTTTTTAGTATGCATGCATCATAAACCATCCATGAAAACGTAAATAAAGCGTTTATAACCGGATCTTTATCGCACACCGTACGTATAAAGGTAACTAGGTAACTGCCTCAACGTCATTTACGTCAAATTTTGTTATGTATTGTTAAATGAGTCGAATTTGGTACAATTTACCTCAAAACAACTAAAATGGAATAATTATTCTAAATAAAAATTGTAGAGATACTATTTTTACCAGATTGGATTAGAATAAACACAGGGGTAGTTTTAACCCTTTAATTATATTACTGATACTAACTCTCCACTTGATATATTTATTTAACGACATGTTAACTTTATGAGAGATGTACAAGCTTATGCAACTGTTATAGTTAAAGTTACGCAGACCTATTACTTAATTAATTACATCTTTAACTGTACCCTAATGATCATAACTGAACATAGCCTATTATAATAAGATAACATTACGACATACATAAATATAGCAGATAACTGATTAACATAAATTTAGGTGTGATCCTGGACACTGATTTGTGGTTTGAGAAGCATATTAACGCGGTACTTTAAAAAGCATACATGTCTTTGAAAACAGTTTTTGGCATCAGACATTTTTTGCCATTTGGCGTAAAAAAAACACTATGTAATATACTTTGATTTTATCGGTGTTTAATTATGCTGACGCTCTATATGGTCCATATTTAACTGTTGAATATAAAAAGAAAATTCAGAAAATGCAGAACTGTTGTCTTAGATTGATATTTGGTATTCGAAGACGCCGTAGCGTCTCAAATAAACTTAAAGAAATTGGGTGGTTAAACATGAATAATAGAAGGATATTACATTCGGAGTGTCTCTATCATAAAATAGTACTTACAAGAAAGCCGTCTTACTTAGATCAAAAAATAACATATAGGACAGATATTCACAATCTTAACATTATAAATAGAAGTTTAATTACAGTTCCATTCTTTAGGTTAGAACTTTTTAGATCCTCTTTCAGATATCTATAACAGACTTCCTACAGATCTTAAAAGTTATAAAATTAGTAAGTTTAAAGTATCTGTTGCTAAATATCTTTTCACTACTTAAACCTGAACACTCTGTTGATTATTTTATTTTAAAAATTATAAATGTTTCAAGCTATAACTCCTAAACTTAGTCTGGATACCAACTTTTGAATTTTTATTTGTTTTTTAATTTTCTTTCTTTATTTAAGCATATACACTCCTTAAGGTTCCACTTGCAACTTTTATGGTGCTTAATGCCTCATAAAATCTGAACTTCGCCTTTTATTTTCAATTAATGAAAATATTCATTTATTCTATTGTAAACATTTATATTTTGAAAATAATAAAGACAATTATTATTATTATATAATTAACAACTGATTTGGATACAAGGCCTATTACATATGTTAAGACGCAATTTTGAGCTCATACATCTCAGTGCCAGCGCATGCACGAGCGGTCCTCCCGGTCCCGGTCACGGTTCTCCCCACGGCCAGCCGAGCGTGTGACCGATAACACGCTTAGCTGTATAAGCTCAAAATGGCGTCCTGACACGCTCAGCCGACGCGGGTGCTAGCACCAGCTGAGCTATTTTAAGCTTATTCGATACACTCCTCATTCTCTACGTAAACAAGATGTGTAGCAACGATAATTATGTTATATTATAACAACATTTGACAACTATTGACTTGAAGTAATATGACGTCATGTTAAATAATCCATTACAATATTAATTAAATGAATACATTAAATTAACGACGATTTATAAATTCCAGATAATTTTAACACGTAAGCAAGAAACTTGCGACATTTTATGCGGAAGTAAATTTCAGCATCTATATAAACATGCCCGAGACCAAAGTCCTATATTACACAGACGCTAACATCTACTTTTGTAGGAACCAACACACTTCTATGCACAGCCAGACGTGCCTTTTTTGACACTTTCTGGCTGTTCATAAAGCTATGCAGTGCCCCATTCATCTGTTTTCCTGCCAACACCCTTTGCTCAATGTCACTGTCATACTTTCCATATCTCGTAAACTTTGAACCCAAGTACACAAATTCATTTACTTGTTCCACTCTTTCTCCTCCAATCGAAACTTTAAAGTTTGTCATGATTTCTTCTCTTTCAAAAACCATTACTTACGTTTTACTTACATTTATTATCATCCCTTTAATTTTCAGGGCATCATGCATAACATTAACCATCGTCTGCAACTCCTCATTAGATGATGCTAATATGACTTGATCATCGACGTAAAGAAGGCATTTGACGACCATATAATTCATTTTTAAACCATACGCACTCTCTTTCAAATCTTTTTTACACACTCGACCAAATCAATGGCAATAGCAGCTTGTATTTTTATACCAAAAACCATGTTAAATAACAAGTTTAAAAGGTAACTAATTCTAGTTTGTATAGATCTTCAAGTCTATCAACACCTCCTCGTCTCGTGGTGAGATTTGGAAACAGTGGATAATAATTCAGACGCTGGCTATTGTAGTAGGCGCCCAAATTAGAACACTTCGTTCTGATACAATAAAGCAGTTTCTCTCCATTACAAAGCTGGTACCATCCGGCTTTTAATCGCTAATTTATTTAGGTTTTTTTTTGGTGCTGTTACCCTATTTCGCAATGATATTCTCCTGAGTAGTGCAATTTACCGAATTTGTTTCCAAGAGGTAGACCAGTTTCATTTTCCCTTTAGTATTCAACTTTTATTAAAATACTATTCGATCTGAGATGATTGTTCAATGTAAATAAGGCAAGTTTTTGGTCACAGAAGAAGGTTATAGAACAAACCTTAAAATATTTTTCTACGCCCATGTCTGTAAACGTCAAAAATCGCACTGTCAACATTCCTTGTAAATGACACATAACAATAACATGCACGTAATGAGATCTCATAACATACACGTGCGCTTTGAGAAGAAAACTTAAACTTCTTGGTTTAATTTAATTACGATTAAATTTTTATTTACGTAAGACTTTATTTGGTCTATTTACACAAATTTAGTCAATTAAAAAACATAACAACTTTTAGCATTAGCGAGATATATTTAGGATTGAAAGATTGATGCCTCTAAATGTAGACAGCACGTTATGCAATTTCTTTAAAAATAGGACACGTTTTCTTAAGTAGCATGCTATGAAAATAAATGTCATGTCATTTATATTGTCCATTTCTTGAACAAAATATAATTGTATCCGAACATTTTCTTAACTTTATCTACGAATATGTCTAATAGTAGTGAAAGTGATGAAATTATGAGCACTCCACCAAAGATTTTAGAAAAAGCTCAAGCTGCCACACATAATTAGTTACCACTTAAATCCAAAGAAAGGTACGAAATTAACAATCAAAAATTTATGGATTGGCGACAAGCATAACGTTAAATCCTTTTCGGAGAATGTTTTACTTGCGTATTTTGAAAAAATATCAAAAACTATGAAGCCATCTTCTTTTTGGGCCATTTATTCAATGCTAAGAACTACATTAAACATTAATAATAACATTAACATTGCAAATTATCCAAAACTAATCGCCCTACTGAAGCGGAAACCGGATGATTTTAGAAGTAAAACATCGAAAATCCTTTCTACTGAACAAATTAAAAAGTTTCTGAAAGATGCCCCAGACGATAAACATTTGTTGCTAAAAGTAAACAATTAAAATGTATAATTATCATCACATAAAAATGAGTTTTTGTTTTTTGTTTTCAGGTTATCCTCATTATAGGATTAAGCGGGGCTTGCCGTAAACAAAAACTTACAAATATAAAAATGGAACATATTCAGGACACAGGAAAATCCTTGATGATTGATATTCTAGATTCTAAAACTAAAACGAGACGTTCATTTGTAGTACCACAAACGTTTTATATCACATGTCAAATATACATGAATTTGCGTCCTGCTGAAATGGAACTTCCTTTATTTCTTGATTACAGAAATGGAAAATGCATAAAACAGGCTGTGGGGATAAACACAATCGGAAGTACACCACGTAAAATTGCTGAATATCTTGTGCTGCCGAAACCAAAGCAATATACTGGCCATTGTTTCAGGAGATCATCAGCCACTATATTAGTTGATGCAGGAGGTGATATGCTATCATTAAAACGACTTGGTGGCTGGCAATCTTCTACAGTAGCGAAGGCTATGTGAATTAATCTCTTAAAATTAAAAATGACAACGCATTACGAATATCGGAGGCAATTACCAATTATCAATCTTCGTCTTCTGATGTACCGAGCAGTACTACAATTATAAATAACCGGTCATCACCATTAAATAATAAGGCACAATCGATTAACAATAATTGTTCAATTGTTATTAGCAACTATTATAATAAAGTTTAAATGATAGCAATGTTTTTTATTTAATGGAAGAAAATGAATGGGCGTACGTTACACAAGTTGTAAGCTTACAACTACAACTACAACTTACAACTCTTGTTACGTAATATACTATTGTTTAAAAACAACTGGCAAAATTATTGTGCAATAGTTTGCGCAATAATATTGAGGGTCGAAGGGCCGCTTTAAGATTTTAATATTTCCTTATACGAATATGGTTGCCAGACGTTTTTGGATTTAAATCGATCCCATAACTTTTTAATAAAAACCTACAGTCCTGCAACTTGCCACTTAAGCTTTTCAACCCACCCTCGACGACGGTATGAAAATTATCCGTCGAGCATAGGTAAAAATGTAAATATGGCATTTAAATAGCGAAAATGCGCCTTCGACTCCGACGAATGTAAAATAGGTTTATTTGAGTTGGCCCCTCTCATAAATATTCATGGTATCAAGTGTGCAAAAGTAGTTTTATTAGGGGCTCTCAATGGGTTTTGATTAAATTGCCAGACGGTCTTAATGCGGTGTATACAAGTATGTGCAATTTCTGTTAGTGGAATGGTAATAGTTTGCGCTAGTCAACGCTAAATTGATAGTACTACTATTTTCAAATAAAAGTGCCTACAAAATCCTATTCAATTCATTAACTGCATTCGAATGCGGAATTCACAAAAGGGAATAAATCTTGCGAGAAAAAAAAAATTAAGTATTAGACTAGCGGACATTTTTAACTGAAAATGTAAAAATTTGCGTCCTTACATTTTTTTTTTAAATACGATTACACAGATCTACAGGGTGCTGTTGTTAGGCAGCTAGGATCATTTCCCAAATAATCTACAGCATAGAAAATTTTGTTGATCTTTTTTTCTTGTTATATTATTTAATACTAATCTATAATTTTTCAAAAGGGTAAAACCAATCCTGGCGTTCAAAAATGTATTTTGTTACATATTTGGCAAACATTTTTGTTTTTTTTTATAGAAGTTCATACTAAGAATTTCTCACCTATTATCACTATAATAATTTAATACATTAACACGGGGTAATAAATAGAGATTCTTTTATGTAATTTGGGCCACGTATTGCGCATGTGTGACTCGCATCTTACATCGAAGAAATAAAAGAAAAACTCGACATCCAAGTTTAAACCAGTTTGTTGAATAAATCGTAAAAAAAGCAACTAGCTTCAGTGACAAAACTAGTCAAAATACAAATTCTTGTATTAGAGCAAGAGCTCGCTGCAAATCTGACCGATCGAGTAATGGGATAAAATAATATTTAAATTTTAGTACTCATAGCAACCCATAAAAAAAAAATTTAAGTGACTGGGTAGAACTTGTTTGCAGGATAAGTATATTTTTCTGTGCTATATTTTTCGTACTGTAACTATACCCAATAACAGCTTGAACTCACTCTTAAAACTTTGTTTAAGATGAGTAAAAATATAAAAGATACTACTGCCTTACTAAATCTTGTGCTAATGCCTTGGCACGACCCTTTTCTTATTTTTTTTCGGCATCGAGTAACACCTTCGCATTGTAACTAAATAAAAGTTTAACATTTTTCTATTAGATAAAACATTAGTGCCACGTTGATGCATGTTCAAAATACTGGAATAAATATTTCTATTTCTTAGAGTTTTACGCTATTGGTAATATAACCCATAAATAAACAAGTAATCATTTAATAAAAAATTAGAATTTAAAAAAAATAAATTTCCATTAAGTCGAATAATTTAAAAAGTACAGACACTAAAACAATAAATATTTTTTTAAACATACTCAATAAAATAAATGAAAATTTATATATTTGAAAACATACATTACAACATATTTACTTTTTGTATTAACATTATTATTAAGATCATTATTACTAACGTCATGATTATCGTTATCATTATCATCATTATTATAAATGTAAGAAAAACGAAAGTAATGGTTTTTAAAAGAGAAGAAAGGATGACAAACTATGCAGTTTCGATTAAGGGAGAAAGAGTGGAACAAGTAAATGAATTTGTGTACTTGGGCTCAAAGTTTACGACAGATAAAAAGTATAACAGTGACATTGAGCGAAGGGTGTTGGCAGGAAAACAAATAAATGGGGCACTGCGTAGCTTTATGAATAGCCAGAGAGTATCAAAAAAGACACTTATGGCTGTGCATAAAGGTGAGTTGGTTCCTACACCTATGTATGGTAGTGAATGTTGGGTTTGGCAGAAGAAGCATGAAAATAGGATTAATCTGCGGAGATGAGTAGTCTGAGAAGTATAGCCGGAGTGACTTGGTTGGATAAAGTAAAGAATAGTGAGATAAGAGAACACTGTGGTGTAAAAGAAGATGTGGTCACAAAGATAGACAAAGGAATGCTTAGATGGTTTGTGAATGGAGAAGTCGGTAGAGGTCGACCTCGGAGAACATATCTCGATCAGATCAACATTGTTTTGAAGAAAGGCCAGGTCAAGAGTACCAACAACCGACGAGCATGTATGAGAGCACTGATGAAAGTAGAGGAAGCAAAATATGTGTGTAAGAACCGTAGCAAGTGGAAGGAAGTGGTCTCTGCCTACCCCTACGGAAAGAAGGCATGACTATATGTATGTAGGTATTATCATAATCATTTTCATTATTATTATCAATTTTATTACATTCTACTTTATTAAATTTTATCACAACAATCGTCTTCCAACTAATAGAGGTGTTGGATTACCAATTTTATTGTCTTTGTCTATCCACATTGTTCTGGTAATAAATTGACGCAATTTATGTTAGTCGCATTTTGCCACATTAAATTGACAAATTCTAGGCAAAATATTTTCTTTTAGTGATTTCCAACACGGTGAAAGTTAAGTAAAATTAATTACAATCAATCATTATGGCTCTGCCATTCAAGGTAAACTTTAAAAGTGTCTTGTTAAATCCTAAAATTGCAAAATATGTAATAAATGTGGATATTTTAAAATAGTTTATTTAACTTGCAATGTATGTATGTTTGCTTGGGTGGAATCTTGCAACTCAATTTTGTAGCAGATATCTTTAACCGATTGAGCTGAAATTTTATATACACGTTTAGTTTGGATGACAATGCATGGTTAGCTGTATAACGTTATTCTAAATCCAACATGGCGGTTTTGACTTGTAATGTAGCTATGTATGTTTGGATGGAATCTTGCAATTCAATTTTGAAGCAGATATCTTTAACCGATTAAGCTAAAATTTTGTATACACGTTTAATTTGGATGACAATGCATGGTTAGCTGTATAACGTTATTCTAAATCCAACATGGCGGATTTGACTTGTAATGTAGCTATGTATGTTTGGATGGAATCTTGCAATTCAATTTTGAAGCAGATATCTTTAACCGATTAAGCTAAAATTTTGTATACACGTTTAATTTGAAAGACAATACATGGTTAGCTGTATAACGTTATATCAAATCCAACATGGCGGTTTTAACTTGTAATGTAGCTATGTATGGTTGGATGGAATCTTGCAATTCAATTTTGAAGCAGATATTTTCAACCGATTAAGCTAAAATTTTGTATACACATTTAATTTGGATGACAATGCATGGTTAGCTGTATAACGTTATTCTTAATCCAACATGGCGGTTTTAACTTGTAATGTAGCTATGTATGTTTGGATGGAATCTTGCAATTCAATTTTGAAGCAGATATCTTCAACCGATTAAGCTAAAATTTTGTATACACGTTTAGTTTGGATGACAATGCATGGTTAGCTATGTGACGGTATTCTAAATACAAAATGGCGGAACACCCAAAATTAGTTAATTTTAATGCACTCCTACAATATGGGTATCAAATAAAAAGTCTTGCTAAGAATAACTCGAAAAATAAAGTGACGTCACTTTGAATCCAATATGGCGGACTTGAAAAAGGCGGATTAATTTTTTTATGCTTTCTAACAATCAAATTAAAGGACTTGCTGAGAGTCGAAAGCGAGTTAAACTCCGTGCTCCAATCTGTCCGAAATTTTGGTGTACTAGGGTTTTCGGATACCTCGATTATGATATTGAACTCAAATTGTTCGAGTCTGTAGCATCGGTTGGTTAAGTTTAATTTGTGTAATTTGGCAAGATAGGCGTCAACAGCATTGGTTTGCAATCTGTCTAGAAGAATGAAAACTCCAAAATCAAAGATCAAGATTAAATGGCCTGAGGTAGGATAAAAACATTAGCAGGTCTCCTTATTGAATAGCTAGCCTGTTCGAAATTAACAGGCAAACGACCTTGCAACAATGATGCGTTGAATGAGATGAACAGACTGAGAAACCTGTCAGGCGATAACTAAAAAGTAAAAAATAAATTAGAGAAAACTATAATTTAAAAAAAAAAACTTTTATTTTAATGCTTTAAAAAAATAAAATGAACTTTACCTTTAAAACTTTTACTATCAGCTTAAAATATAATTTATTATGTACATAATAAAAGCTTGTCGCGAGATTTACGCTATGTAGATAATCAAGTAAATTAAATAACTATAACTAATTGAATTTAATTTTTAAAATTTTCTGACTAAGTAAATATGAGTACTTAAATCTCGCAACAAGCTTTTATTACTTAATAAATTGTGTAATGTCTTAAGTTGATAGTAAAAGTTTTAAAGGAAAATTTTAATTCATTCTTTTTAGCGCATTATAATAAAAGCTTGTTTTTAAAATAATTGTTTACTCTAAATTTATTTAAAAATAAATTGTCTTAATTTCGTACAGCAATAATACTTTAATAAGTGAAAATATTAAGAAAAAAATAAGTATTATTAATAATTATATGTACATACTTTTGTAGTTGTACTTACACCTTTATGATGTAACATCATTTTATAAACCTGCTTATAATATTGTTTTAAATAGAACACGTTTTTCGTAACACTGAAAATTTTATCCAGTATCACTTATCGTTTTAGAAAATCAAAATCATAAGGTTGTTTTTGCTTTTGAAACATAGTCATACGTTTAGCCTTTTCGAATTAAGCTTCATCAAAGTGTTTTAAATTTCCACCACAACCACACAAAAAACACAGCTTATTTCTATCGTTTATTAGTACTTTTTAATAAAAAATATTGAAAAATACTTCAGAGATTTTTGGACGCTCTATCAGAACACATGTGCACTATCCAATGTTCACATTAGGCCTAGGCAGCGTCTCTATGTATCTTTTTTTAACATGAGATCTTTCTCAGTAGCATGAATATAGCGTTTCCCAAATTTACCTGCGGCAGCATACCTGTGATCAACACCTTTACAGATAGCGATAGCGTTAAACTCTAAGAAATAGAAAGAATCGTGTCAGGCATAGACGTGTTACTAATGTTCTCTCTAATAGAAAAATGTTGAAACTTTTATTCAGTTATAATGCGTAGGTGTTACTCGATGGGTGCAGGAATGCACCGAAAACAAAATAAAAAAGTGCCGTACCCAGGCATTACCACAAGACTTAAGGCACTAGTATATATTTTATTTTTACTCACTCTAAACTAACTTTTAAGAGTAACACTGTTACTACATGGATATAGTTACGGTACAAAAAATGTGCCGTAACACACATGCACAAGTTCTGCCTAGGAACTTAATGATTTTTTTAATGGTTGCTATGAGTACTAACATTTGAATAATATTTCATCATGTTACTCGATCGGCTAGGTTTTTTGCAGTGGGATCTTGGATTATACGAGTTTAACTAAGACAGCGTTTCTCAAACTGTGGGGCGCGCCCCCTAAGGGGGGCGCGTTTACATGATTGGGGGGGGGGCGCAGTACAGATTAAAAATAAAATGGTAATGATAAAATGCTACAGATAGATTTTTAAAAAATCTTTATTGAAATTTTACTTACTTAATGATGACAAAGAAACATTCTAAGGACTAATGGCTAACATGAGCTTGTTTTAAGGCGCACAACTTCTCTAAATTTGGTTCTATGTTAGAGATGGCTACTCTGAGTTCATTTTCTACTTGAAGTTTATTTCTGTATTTAGATTTCACGACAGCAAGTGCAGAAAATCCAGTTTCACAAAGGTAGGACGTTGGAAAAGGCAACAGAATTCTAAACGCTTTGGCTTTTATAACGGAGTAGTCGTTCGGAAGTTCAGTCCAGAAGTTTGTTTAAGATTTGTTAACAAAGTTTGATTTTTGTAAGGGATTTGTTAAAATATCTATCAGTTGTTCTTCTTCTTGCAGTGATAGTCCGACAGGTCTATTTTCGAATGGATTTAAAACCCAGCTCCAGTCTGACAACTTGATATCTTTCTCTGCAAAGAAGTATCGCTTGAAATTCTCAGTTAAGTTTTCTAAATGGCTTCCTATGGTTTTTAGCATCACAGCTTTATGAATATTTTCCAATGGGGAATATTGCACAAAATCGCAAAATGTGGGAAACATTTCCAAACTGTTTTCTTTCAATTTGTTATGCCATAACTGCAATTTCTTACAAAAAGCATCAATCTTTTGACTTAAATCAAATATATTTACGTCTTCTCCTTGCAGCTGAAGATTAAGTATATTAAGTTTTTCAAAAATATCTACTAAATAAGAAAGCTTCAGTAAAAATAATTTGTCGAAAAAATCTGTTGAATGCTTGTGACCTTCCTCGCTTAAAAATATCGCTATTTCCCTTCTTTATTCAAAGACACGCTTAACCATCTTACCGCGTGACAACCATCTGGATGAGGAATAAAACAACAAAGATTGATGCTCAGCTCCCATATCTTCACACAGAACAGAGAACATCCTTGTTTTTAGTGGTCTGGTTTTTATAAAGTTAACAACTTCAATAACTACTGTCAAAATCATGTTTAGTCCAGGGCTTAGCGATTTTGATGCTAACGCTTCCCGATGTATCATGCAGTGCGTCCAGATAATTTCTGAGGATTCTTTTTTTACTAGCGCTTGTAAACTGTTGTATTTACCAGACATGGCTTGAGCTCCATCGGTGCAAATCGCAACACAATTTTTCCATTGCAAATTCATTTTAGTAATAGAATCATTTGTAATCTTGAACAACTCGGTGGCTGTAGTTCTTCTTTCAATCTGTTTACAAAACAATAAATCTTCACATATTTTAGAACATTGACAGAATCTAATGTAGCAAATCAAATGGAAATCATTACTAGAGTCAGTTGCTTCGTCAAGTTGTATAGCAAACAAGTTTCCAGTAAGCTCAGATTCAAGCTGCTGCTGCATATCAACTGATATATCGTTAATTCGTCGACAGATTGTATCATTTGACAGAGGAATATTGTTAAGTTGTGAAGTAAAATTTTCACCAAATATTATTTCTACAATGTCTTTGCAAGCGGAAAAAATAAGTTGCTCTGCAATAGTGTGCGGTTTTTTGCATTTAGCTACTTTGTATGCCACTTTATATGATGCCAAGAGAGCCTTCTCATTTACTGCCAGTACTCTATGGAAGCTGGATTTTTGTTTTTTAAACAATCTGAGTTTCTCCACAAAAAAATCTCGCGGTTTATTGACATATTCTCTGTGCAGCGTTTCTAGATGCCTCTGTAATTGATTTGGTTTCATGCTATCTGCAGCCAATACTTTTAAACAGATAACGCATTGTGGTTTTTCCTCGCCACCTACTTCAAGGCTAGTAAAGCCCAAATTTAGGTATGATGGGTCATATTTTCTTGTTTTAGATTTCGGACGATTTCCACCTGAACCTGTCGATGTACAAGCCCCGTCATCCTCAAGTTTTCGTTTTAAAAATTTATCCATACTACATCTACTTATACACTCACACTTCACAATAATGCTTGCTTAGTGTTAAAACACCTTCACTGAGAGACTGAGAATACCGTATGTGCGCTTCTGTATTTATAGTCTCGTTCAGACAGTTCGAGTTCGTGGCACGAACGCCGCGAACTTTCCGACAGCATCTTTGGCGCTCTCGACGAGAAAATGTTGCCTATTTTAGTCCAAATTCCTAGGTCTACGGATTGGAGGGCGCAACATTTTTTAAATTAAAACAGGGGGGCGTGAATAACAAAAGTTTGAGAACCGCTGAACTAAGACATAATTGTATCAGTGTTGACAGCACTCTGCATACTGTACTCCAGGCAGATTAGGTGAGTGACTCGAATGTTATAACACAGGGATTTCTCGTTATGCGTTGATTAATTATTATTTTTTATTATTATTAATTACCTATCTAAGAAATTACAGTTCACACGTTCTTTTTCGTTTAATTTCTCACGACTGAGTTTAGTCGAAAGCCTAACGGATTGTCACTCTATAAGGTAGCGGTAAAATTGTGTAACCTTTTAAAAACCAGATTAAGCAACAACAAAAATGTTATTAAACGATTTTTTATTGTTTATGTCGAAAAATTGTGGATTATTTATGATTAGTATTTTAACTAAACGGTTGTAATTTTTTATTTTGGATAATGTAGTAATATTTGCATCGAAATGAATGTTTCAAAAAGATCAGGAATACGGACATTTATCATTTATATTATTATTGGCCTGTAGTTAAGATATTTGGCACTAGAAAAGTAATCTTTAAATCAATAAAATGATTTTCTTTACTTACGATTTAATTTCCCGCATTCCTACTCTTTTTTGCGACACCATCTGTAACAAGAAGCTATCGGCTGCTAGCTTTATTGTGCACGTTTTTGTGCCAATAATATATTTTTGTATTTATGGCCACGTCGACGTGTAACAGCACTTGTCTTGTTCGGTTATCATTTATATAAATGGGCCAAATATACAACATAGAGAATGTCCCAACATTTAGTTTTCTACTTAAACTATTTACCAAAAAACACAAATTCAGTATAACATTCTTTCTTTACCTAATCTACCAGTCTGCTCTTGGATTCATTTTTACTCCATTTTAAATGATGGCTTACTATTCTTATGTTTTCAAAAAAGCCATGCACTTTTAAAAAAATAATATGACCGTTTACAGGAAAATGGTCTTAAAAAAAGTTTGTACAGATACCATAAGACCAAGATTTACTAAGACAATAATAGGATCGTTTACCAGGAAATAAGCTCAAAGGAAGTTAATGTTTTACCAATGAGCATTCTTTAAAATGGTAGAAATGTCACTAGTCGTTATTTATCTTTGGTATAGTTTGACAATTCATTGTGTTAAAATACACAATAAATGTTTGGTAATTATTCAATTTTTTTATAATCGTTTTTTTGACTGAATGACTAGGGGACAAAGAACTAAAAGTAATTTGCTACGCGAACGATGCCGTGCTGGTCTCAGAAGTTGAAGACAACCTACAGAGAATGCTTTATCAGTTTGAAAAGACAGCTGCCAAATACAACATGGAGATATCGGTAGCAAAATCAAAAGTGCTAACTATCTCAAAAGAGCCCAGAAAATATAAATTGGCTGTATACAATAAACCAGTAGGACAGGTTATGAGTTTCAAATATCTCGGCGTCAACATCACAAACAGCAGAGACCTCCAAGAAGAAGTAAAGGCTCAAACAACCAAAGCAGCTTTAATATAAGAATTCCTTAGAGATATAATATGGCGAAACAAGCACATGTCCATTGAAAGCAAAGTCAGCATATATAAGACCTATGTGAGACCTGTTATGACCTACGCTGTAGAAACAATAGCCGAAAACTCCACAACAAAAAGGGTTATCTGTACAGCAGAGATGAGGTATCTAAGTTCCATAGCAAGCTACACACTAAGGGACCGCAAAAGAAACGAAGACATCCGAGAACTTTGCGATGTCTAAGACATAGTTAGATGGTCCCGAAACAGACGTCGCGAATGGAGAGATCATGTTGAACAGATGGACGACAACAGATTGCCGAAGATTGCAAGGGATGGTCTCCCAAGGTCCAGTAGACCACCTGGACGTCTATCCATACGTTGGTATGAAAGCTGGAATATATCATCCCAGCTACAACTCTAAGAAATTAGAGAAAAAAATGCCTTAAAAAAAGGAAGAAGAAGAATAATGTATTTGCTCTGTTTCCTACGTAATGTAGAATTAATGGTACCAGAGCAGAAAAAACTATGACTGACTGACCCTTAACAGAGAAAGCAAAATTTTTCTTTGACAAGACCCGTGAGTTTGGTGTACAGAGGTCTTCTCTGTTTGCCATGTAAATCCATAAAATTTAGTCTAATTACAGTGAATAATGAGGCTTATTAGATTTTGTAGCCGTCAAAATTGAATTAAATGAATTAGAGAGGCACGTTTTTTAAACAAGATGATGAAACACTACATTTTGCTAATGTTACTAATGAAAATCCAAGTAATACTGAAATACATTCAAATTCTGCAAAGTAACCTTTGTAGTCTTTTTTAAAAATAAGGTATATCTAATAAATCTTAAAATTACTCGCAATATTACTACAAATAAACACTAATTAGCTCTGTACACACTACTTACAGAAACGTCGTTTTTTAGACTATTGAAAAATTAAGAACTGAAAATTACGTTTAAAGTGTCTGTGGTACATTTTTTGTAATAAATAGTATACGGAAGTTATAGCTTTGTTCGCAAAGCTGATTTCTGATAAGTTCCTGACTGATACACAACTAGTTTGAAATTAACAACGTACGCTTGTGCGGACAGAAACTAGTTGGAAAGCGATCTGGATAGGTAAATCTCTGTGAACGACAAATTCAAGGATCGTGACAATTTCCAACAAAAAAATTTGGATTAGTTCAAGTCAAATAAACTAAATTTTTTTTATTAGAATATTGTTTTATTTATTCAGGTAATTTTACTTATTGTAAAATAAATCTTAGACCCTTTACTTTATAATTTATATTAAAGAGATGACAAATTATTTTGATATGTTGAAAATGTATTTTATTTCTTAGTCATTACAGTAAAATTATACTTAAAATAGAAAATTAACGAACGAAATAATAGCCAAATTCATACATACATAAAATCACGTCTTTTTCATTATATTTGTGCCTTACTCGAAAGTAGTGTTGCATAACTTTCGATAGTTGCTTTGCAATTTCTGTGTGGATGGGACTGAATATCCGCACGGACGAGGCACAGATTTGAGAAGATTGTGGGTTGACGTTTATTCCGCGCCATTTTTCTTGATTTCCGGGATAGGAGCGTCAGTCGTTTGAAGAGCTTCATCGAAGTCGGAGGTGTTGGTGAAGGTTGTTGGGGACGGTGCGTTATTAGCACGTGTGCGGAACCTCTATGGGATTTCTTTCATATCTGGCTGTATTTGGGCCATCTTAATTGGATTTTGAAGAAAAACCATTTGATTTTTAACTTGACCATTTTGTCTTGCCATTGTTGTGGATATTGTTGGAGTTGGTGTCAAGTTAAAATAACCGTTATCGGGATCTATTTGAGGGAAGCCATTGTTAACCAGTGCCACCCCCATAATCTAACCAGCCCCCGAAGTAGTACCGGAGTAGGCCACAGGAGTACATGTGAATTCGCATACCCAAAGGTTATCAGTGATTTATTTTTAAATATATAACGCTGTGTCTCATTTCGGCACCACGAGTAAGTCTTGCTTCAGTTTATAAATATAGTGCTTCGTGAATTCGTATACCCAAAGGTTATAAGTTATTTATTTTTAAATATATAAAGCAGTGACTCATGCTGACACCACTATTATGTCCTGTTTAGTTCATTAGTATAGTACTTTGTTGGAAACTATTTATTGCATTAGATAATATGCCAAAACTAAACTTGGATTAAAATAACCTTCTCAATAATTCTTTATGTCCAAGTAAAAACATATTTTCTTCCTACTTATTTGTATATATCCTACAATCTTGATATTTTAAAGGACAACCATTGTAAAGATATTTTTTAAATGAACTCGATTGTTTTGGCAGTGAAAATCTTTATGTAAACAGTTAACTAGTGAATCTTCTTTGCCTTTATGTAAATGTTTGAATTAGTGTTATTAATGAGTTAACTGATATATATATATGTTTTACTTTTTGTTCTTTGCCTTCATGGAAATGTTTGAATTAGTGTTATTAATGAGTTAATTTATATATGTCTTACTTTTTGTTGTAACTTGGTAAAGTCTGTTAATCTTACTTCTGTTTTGGTTATTTTATAAAGTTGTAAATTTTACATTTTTGGTTTGTTTTAGCAAGGAAATTTTACCATAGCTGTTAACTTTGACTATATTTGTTATGATGTTGCTATTGAACTGTGTACCTTAATTATCTTTTGTGTGAGTAAAGTATCCAACATATTTTTGCTTTAATTTTATTTATTTGGTTCACCATAATCATAGTTAATTATCTTGTAGCCCTGCTAGTGTCTATAAGATCTAGGGGTTTCCGGCTTATACCGTCAAGCCGGTTGCGCAGCTCACTTTTATATTTTTTTCTTCTACCCTCTACGGCTGAGCTCGGGCATAATTTGCCAGTAGAGAAACCGCTAGCAGAGTACTCGTTAGAGAACGAAAAAGACGTGGCAACTTCCTTTCACTTGCTACGGTTCTTACACACATTTTTTGCTTCCTCTACTTTCATTAGTGCTCTCATAAATGCTCGTCGGTTGTTGGTGCTCTTGACCTGGCCTTTCTTCAAAACAATGTTGATCTGATCGAGATATGTTCGCCCAGATCGACCTCTACCGACTTGTCTATTCACACTCGCCTTATAAATTTGTTTTGTCAATCTTCCTTCATTTATTCTTTCTACGTGTCCAAACCATCTAAGCATTCCTTTATCTTTCTTTGTAACCACATCTTCCTTTACACCACAGCGTTATCTTATCTCATTATTCTTTACTTCATTCAACCGAGTCACTCCAAAACCAATTAATAAAAATATCGAAACAAAATCACGCAGTGAACTAAAGGCACAGCCTGTGGTAAAATCGAAACACAAATATCACAGAAATTATTAATGCTCATGCGATTACAAATCAGTTAAAAATGTATTGCATCGCAAACTCCTTGTACTCGACTACGCATGTGATTTAGTCAGAAACTAGTGAGAATTGCTTTGCAAACATAACAAATAATTATTTCAGGTATTCTTATTCATACAGTCACCAAGAGACTATGTATTATAGTTTTTTAGAATATATAAAAACAGTATTTTAAGCTTGGTGTTCAGTTTCTGTTAATATTTCATCGCCAAGTATGTGGTTGATTTTCGAATAACATTTTAACTCTTAATTTTTGCGAACCAATGGCAGGTCTAGATATGAGACTTTCCAAAACCCGATTAAGTTACGAAACGTGAACAAATTACAATATGTCAATGTTAGAAAAAGAACTTCTGTAAAACGTGCGAGCTAATTTCAACAAGATTTATTTTAAATATTTTAATTAGAGAGGTTTATTATTTTAACTTCAAGTAAATCTTAATAAAGTTAAATTTTAAATTTATAAAGAGATCCATTTTATACCATTTGTATTTACACAGAAGTCACTAAAAATGCAGAGAGACAACAAGAAAATTAAGTAAAGTTTTTTCCGAAGTTACCGATAAAAACCCATGTTTCTTTTTATCTCGAAGATACAATGAGTTCATCTGTGTAAAAAAAAAGAATAAAAAGAAACTCCGATTAAACCGAGGTCGGTCCAGGATTTTTTATATGAATCATTTCAATTTTGCCATCGGCGTTAATTATTTAATTTTTTGCATTTCTTATTAGTAAATACAGTCCAATATATTTTCATCTCGCCCGCTTCGACAAATTTTATCTTTGTATGGAAATTCCATAATGGCAAAAAAAGTCATAACTAAATTTTTGGTAAAAGTTCCAAAGCCTTTACGTTTGTGTTTAACAAAACTTTTTGGGGGTTCTTTTTTGGTAAATGATAACAAAACTTTATTTTTATGCATTTAATTGAGGTTATGCATGACGTACACCCAGATTTATATTAATCTTTAATGATTTCGTTTTTCCAAAGGGATAAGTATCCATTTTATTATTTCTGCTGACCCAGAAAGCAACCAGCCATTTATACATCGAAAGAAAGGAAATTCAATCCCACGAAAAGAATGTGTCTTTCATCAATCTGTGAACTATCAAATCAATGTTGCTTGGTCACGATAACCCATTAATTCACATGATGAAAACTGATAACGACAAACGCGATGTTCACCCGATAAATATCTTTCATTCCCTATCCGTACGCATCGGGATCACCACTGGATATAATGGGTTAAGAGAATCATTAAAACGGAAAATTTACACTGCAAAAAAAAACAAAACAAAAGCAGTCGTAGCGGTAAAGTCAAAATATTTTATTTGCTTATTTTTTTTTCATTTTTTAATGATAAATTAATTTTATTTTGTCCGCACACATCCACAATTATACTCTTATTGATTTTGTTTGTAATATATATTTTTTAATAAATTATACGGCTATTGTGTTATATGGTAACGGTTTTTTTTATTTCGAGATAAGCAAACTTGACTGGGATTTCGGAATACTAGAAAGTCCGACAATAGAGTACTAGGACTGGTATGATAAAGCCACTATATTGGTACAACCCAACTGTTTTACTAAAATATAGAGTGCAGCAAAAATCAGTTAACGTTATTAAAAAATACGCATGCACGATATTCGTCCTTATCATGCTCAGTGGGGAAGGGCAGATGCGGCTAAGTTTAGTATACAATAAAGTTTGTCAGAGTCATATCGCCATGGAAGTTTTTTTTTTTTTTTTGAAAATAGTCGCAAAAAGGGTAGACTTATCGTGTGGGCCGCGGACGGCCCGCACTGCGACTATTAGAAGGGAAAGGGATTATAGAAAGAAAATGATTGTGGACACGCATTTTATAAAGTTGCAGGTCATGGTTCTCTGGAAAAACTGATTTTGGAAGCTCATTCCATTCCGTATCAGCCCTGTAAAAGAAGGATTCTTGATAAAGATTGGTCCTTGTAGTGTCAATCTTGAGAGTAAATGGGTGAGACTAATCAGCGTGCCGTGTTCTTCGGCCAAATGTGGCCAATGGTGGTACAAGAGTTTTTATTTTTTTGGAGCATCTGCCATGGAAATATCTGTAGAGCAATGACTGGTCTGCAACTCTTTTTCTATGTTCTAGAGGGTGAAGGGTATCTGTGAGAGTTGAGCTGTTTATCAAGCGAATGGCTCTTTTCTGAATGGAATCTAGAAGACGAAGAGAATGCCTTGATGCTGAACCCCAAATGTGCAAGCAATACTCTAGTAGAGGTCGGATTTGAGCCTTGTACGTCGTCAACAGTTGATCAGGAGTAAAAAACTTTCTGGCTTTTCACAGAAAACCTAGCCTCTGGCTTGCCGACTTTGCGATGTTAGCAACATGATCGTGCCAGCACCGTATGAAGTACGTATACGTTAAAAGTTTGTGCTTTCCTTAATGACGAGTTTGGCGATTGTTTAGGTTATTTTGCCATTTGGGATGTCCTAAAAAACATAGATGTCAAACATTTGAAACAGAAAAATGCGAAGATACACGATCGAACCCGAAATTCTTTTGAAAAACCTGCTTTTCTGTGCTTAAGCAATGCCAAACATGCATTGATAAAGGTGGTATACAGTTTAAACACAAGATGTAACTCATATACGTTTGTATAGTTATCAAAGTTTTGTTTAACAATAAATTACATTTTTTTGTGTTATCGTTTGTTTTTATTAATATCCACATTAATTAACTGACTTTTGCCGCATCTGGTATACTCTCTTTTCTTTCTACGCCATTGCCTTTTTACGACCCAAAATGAGTTTTTTTCAAAGATTTCTTTATTTGTGGGATTAAGAAGCAACAATAAACTAAAATAGGTTTATATGGGAAGGAAAAAAGATTTGTTTTTTGGTAAAAAACTGTTTCACAGAAAACGCATTGTGGCTGGGTGCACTGTTCTGATGAAAAAAGAATCAAAGTTTTCTTCAGCTACTAATCGTATTGCTGTCGTCTCACACGTTCTCGCAGTCTTTATAAGTAATTATATTTTTCAGCTAACCCAAATGAGTCTTTAACTTTTCATAAAATTTTGGACCATTTTCGCACAATTTTGTTGAAATTATCGCGCAAAATTTTTTGTTTCACCGTTTATGTTGACCTTATCTGCTTTTTTTTTGATACTAGAAGGTCAATTTCTTTTTAATGATTTCTCAATTTTCTACGCACTGTTGTCATTTTTTGAGGGTGAGGGACGTTCCTTAGGTTTATCTCGGTTAATTAGGTTAATTCTTGGCCTTCCAAAAACCTCCAGGTAAAATTTTTCACCAACCCCCTGAGCTACATATGTACTGGTCTGTCTATAGTGCCTTTGTACCTAAGATCCAGAGATGGGTAATAAACGCATTGTAGAGCACCATCTGCCAGAATCTTACGTAGGCGACAATTTGCTTTACGTTTTTTTAAATAAAGTGTGATCTAAAGAGTGCAAAATGTTTATCTGTATGTTTTTTGAGTGTATTTTACTTTTTCTTTTATGCTGTTTTAAGTGATCATAAGACCGAATATCATTTTATTGTCTTCTTCGCTGTGAACTTAGACAAAGTAAAATTGTTAGCGGCTGTAAATAAATTTGTTTGGCTACGTGCTGAAATATAAAATTTTTGTTAATGTCTCAGCTGGTGTTGAAATAAGTCTATGGGAAGTATTGGCATGAGTGTATTGAAAAATAATGGCACTTGAGTTAAAACTTACTAGTCCATTGAAAAGTTACATTTGGGGTTGCGTTTTTTAGAGGACGCAATTTTATTTTTTGATGTGTAGGGAGGGTCAGTGTAAAGCTAAAACCAAGTTTGTGGGGTCGCCACCCTTGTCCCACGGCCGCCATCTTGAAAATAGGGGTTGAAATGGTTTTTACGATATATCTCTTAAACTATTTATTTGATAAAAAAAATTTATTAACATTTTTTGTTGCAAATTAAATTCTCTACAACTTTGGTTTATTAATTTTTTGTCGTAGAACTATAAATAAAAAAGTTATAAGCGAAAATCTTCAGAAATTCGAGAAAAATTTTTATATTTTTCGATATAACTTTTTTTTTATAATCATGATGATGAACCGCCGACATTAACACCGTTTCCTTCTCCAGTTCTCCCACTGGTATTTAATTCAGAAAGCCGATCAGATGCTGAGCCGCAGCCTGGTCCATCGAAACGACTGAGGACGGAGTAGTTCTAATTTAGAAAATCACCGTGGATTATGCCTATTGGGGATAACACGTAAAAAAAAACGCGCCTCTAGACTCTACCTCGTGGTTGGTGGGGAAAAGAGTCAATAATTAATTATTAATAATATTGCAAAATTTGTAATTAAGAAAGTTATAATAACAAAATAAAAAAAAAAACAATAACTGATGACATATTACATACACACGTATAATATAGGTATAGTTAAGAATATTGAAAAATAGTACTCGCTTCGGAGCGCTGTAAAACCTTAGCTATTGACTTAATGAAAAAATGATGCAAATAAAAGTTGTTCCTCCAAAAACGATCTACAAAAATGGTCAAATATCATTTTTTCGTAAAATGATAAAAAAAAAAGTTATATCGAAAAATATAAATTTTTTTCTCGAATCTCTGAAGATTTTCGCTTATAACTTTTTATTTATAGTTCTACGACAAAAAATTACTGGACCAAAGTTGTAGAGAATTCAGTTTGCAACAAAAAATGTAAATAAATTTTTTTTATCAAATAAATAGTTTAAGAGATATATCGTAAAATCAATTTCAACCCCTATTTTCAAGATGGCGGCCGTGGGACAAGGGTGGCGACCCCACAAACTTGGTTTTAGCTTTACACTGACCCCCCCTACACACCAAAAAAATTAAATTGCGTCCTCTAAAAAACGCAAGGTAAGGCCTAAAAAATGTAACATTTCAATGGACTACGGTTAAAACTCGTTTTATCCATTGCATTTCATCTCCATGACCGTTCACTGTACGGTTTTCTTCAAATAGTTGAAACAAACCTATGCAATCCTTAAAAGTTTTTTTTAAGATATTAAAGAAAATGGTTTTTAAAATATTATGTAAATGCTGTAAAATTTTCTTAGCTTTATCTGTGGTGCAATTACAAATGTTTATTTTTAATTTGAACCTATTTTTTGGCAGTGTAAAAGCAGTTTCTATCGAATAGAATAATTAAGTGAATATACTGACAAGCAATTCGATCGAGACGATGACGTTGATGGACCTTGAAAGAGTTTTAGAAATTCTACACGCACATAAATGCAATGATTTGCTTGGAAATTAGCCACGTCGAAACACAATATCTACTTCATTCAGAAACACTTTGTCCTTTACGTGTAATCAACGAGGTATTATATTTATTAGTAGATTATAGTTAACTGACACTTCTAGGCCGCCTTTAAATGGGAGTAAACATCAAGCAATTTTTTAGTTTGGAATTGTATTATTCGAAAAGCTGGATCGAGGCATACATGGAAATCCAATAACTGTTATGTTGTCTTTTATTTGATGAGTTCATCCAGTAATTGAAATTTGATTAAAATTCGTTAAATTTTTAAGTTGGAATGGTATTAAGGTTTTTTGTTATCGTTAAAGCTTTAATACCTGGGTCATATAATGAAGGGACCCAAATACACACTTCTCCAGCTAATAGTTACGAGGAAGATTAGGTTAGGTTAGGTATCATGTGAGTGGGGTGTGGTCGCCCCTTCACCGCGACCCTTGGTAGGTCTATTGTGGCTCACCCCTAGAGGCTACAGTTCACCGCACAATTCAGCCCTTCTTACGAAGTTCATTGTTGTATAGGGTGAGATTTTTTTAAAATCGGTAGGTTCTAGGTTAGTGTAACCAAATATGTTGAACCTTATTCTTCCCAGGCCGGGGCATGAACATAGCATAAGTTCAGCAGTTTCGTCTTCCACGCAGCAAAACCGACAGTCATGAGGAAGATTAGTGAAAGGAGTAATATTGGTTGACGCCGTATGTCCTGGCTTGAAAATCTAAAGGACTAGTTCAAATCAAAAACAACATAGGGTATGCAGATGACACTGTTATTTTCGCAGACAGCCTTGCTACGTTTCAGCTTTTGTTGAACAGAATCACAGCTTTCAGCCGACAGTATGGGCTGGAAATAAACAAGAGTTACACGAAGTTTATGATAATAAGCAAAAAACCAAGACATCCGTAGAAACTTATTGGCAAATGGAACTCCCCTGGGAGGGGTTAATAGTTCCGTATAATTGGGCACAAACATTAATAATAAGTGGAACCAATCTATTGAGATCAGAACTCGCATTGAAAAGGCAAGAACCGCATTTCTCAAGATGAAAAAAGTTTTCACAAGCTACGACATACAGCTAATCACGAAAATATGTTTACTTCGTTGTTACGTGTTTTCAATACTATTTTATGAACGTTTACGGAGGCTTCCTTCAAGAAACTTGAGGCAGTTGAAATGTGGCTGTACCGGAGAATGCAAAAAATACCTTGAACAGACCGGGTTACCAATGCAGAAGTGCTGAGAAGGATAAGCAAGGACAGAGAAGTCCTCGATACGGTTAAGCCACGAAAGTTACAATATCTAGGACATGTAATGTGTAATAAGAGCCGATACAAACTTTTGCAAAATATTTAACAAGGTAAAGTGTATGGAACTAGAGGACCAAGCAGACGACGAATATCGTAGCTGAAAAACTTAAAAGCTTGGTTCAACCAGACAACTCAGCTATTCCGAGCTGCAGTCAATAAAGTGCGAATAGCCAATATAATAGTCGACATCCGAAACGGATAGGCACAACAAGAAAAAGAAATTCAATTTTAGCAATTTCCAGCTATTTAGAGCTGCAGTCAATAAAGTCCAGATAGCTGTGAATAAAGTAAACTCGGATAAAAGACGTATTATAAAAAAAGAGGTTTTTTTTTACTGAAGATAGTCGCAATCGTGTGGGCCGCTGACGGCCCGCACTGCGACTATTAGAACGGGGAGGGATTATAGTAAGGAGATGATTGTGGACCCGCTTTTTGAAAAGTTGTAGGTCATAGTTTTCTAAAAAAACTGATTTTGGAAGCATGTTCCGTTCCGTAGCAGTCCTGTAAAAGAAGGACTCTTGATGGAGGTTGGTCCTTGTAGTGTCAATCTTGAGAGTAAATGGGTGAGCCTGATCAGCGTGCCGAGTTCTTCGGCAAGATGTAGCCAGTGGTGGTACAAGAGTTTTTATGTTTTGGACCATTTTCTATGGAAACATCTGTAGAGTTATGTCTTGGCTGCAACTCTTCTTCTATGTTCTAGTGGGTGAAGGGTATCTGTGAGAGTTAAGCTGTTTATCAACCGAATGGCCCTTTTCTGAATGGAATTTAGAAGACAAAGAGAATGGCTTAGTGCTGAACTCCAAATGTGAGAGCAATACTCCAGTAGAGGTAAGATTTGAGCCTTGTACGTCGTCAATAGTTGATCAAAAGTAAAAAAATTTCTAGCTTTCCACAGAAAACCTAGCCTCTGGCTTGCTGACTTTGCGATGTTAGCAACATGGTCATGCCAAGACATATTATTAGACACCGTGACTCCCAAAATCGGAATGAAGGTACTTGATTTAAGAGTATTTCCGGACATTGTGATGGAATGATTTGAGGAATTCACTTTCTTGGAAAACGTGACGCTTTGTGTTTTCTGGGCGTTGAACTGAAAAAAAATGTTGGTTTCCCACTCGATGATTGCTTTAAGATCTCTATTAATGGAGTTAACCTGTTTCTGCTTAAGTCTATTTGTATCATTCACCGAAAGTGATCGATAGGATGTGAAAGTTGAGACAAGTGTGCTGTCGTCTGCAAAACTGTAAATGGGGTTCGTGGTGGTTTTCAGGAGGTCGTTAATGTGTAAAAGAAATAGGGTGGGGGACAGGATGGAACCCTGGGCTACCCCGGCATTGGCGCAACTTGGTTGGGAGATCGTAGGCAGATAATTTGCTTAACAATGCCTGGTGCCAAACGCGGTCGATGGCTTTAGATATATCCAAGGCTATTGCACGGGTTTTCTTTTGTTAAGAATCATTAAAAAAGTATATTTTTAATTTTGTTCTATTATGTCAGCTGCGCACGTTTGACATTGGCAGTATGTACGATAATAATAAATGTTTTATTTAATTTAATTTAATGTATTTGTAACACAAATAATACGTAAATTTTAGTTTTCTGCACTCCTCCGTATAAACTTTAACAATGCCAAATCTCACATTCCCCTCGTGCAATATGTTTTAAAAATGGTACTGAACTGTATTGTATTTACCTGCTTATAATTATGGATAACAATTTAGAGAAAAAATAATGTGCAAGCGTAAAACATTAAAAATTTAAGCTAGTGTTACGAATATTCCAAAAGTTAATACTAATATAAAAAGCAATATGGGGATTTGTTGGCAAAAAGCTCCGTGGATTTACAGGTAATATTCACGTAATCCTAAAAGCGTACATATATAGTCGGAAATTCACTAATGTAAAATAAGGGACCTCTCGTCGATGAATGTTAAATCCTTATTTTTTTATTATTAAAAAAACTGATTTGATGGGAAAAAAATAAGCCCTGTTTCAACATCCTTTATATTTAAAAAAAAAAATAGATCGAAAAATCTGCCAGAGTTCGAAAGACCTTGAGGAAATAATAAGAGGTTGGACAATATGGCACTGGAAATAATACGTTAAAGCTACTTAATTTTTATATTTCGAGTATTGGAATGAAACTAGTCGTGGTCAGCTAATGCGGTAGATTAGGTAAAAAATCAAGGAGTGATATATAAGGCTCAATTATGGTCGTAGCATTTAAGCTTTACTTGAGTTACGAGGGCAGTTTGATAAGTCAGTGACTTTTTGAATTTCCCGCGCAGTTACCGTGCACCGTGCGGGTATGTCCTTAACCCCAACACGGCGCGTCCCAATGGCTGATAGGGAACTTCCTGGCTTACAGGAAAGGTGTGTAATATTAAAGAATAAACACCCGCGGATCAACTAAGGACATGATATAGGGCAGCGGCTATATCATTACTACCTTTGAGTACGAGGGAATTCACTTGTATTCAAACTAGACAGGTGCGGTTGGTTTGTTTTAAGCCAGCCAAGCTTACCGCGATCATCAGGCTTTGCTCAAGGTGTCATGCGACCCGTGCCAAGGGGCGTATTATATGTATGATATCTGTGCCTGCCCCAAACAGATATCGCAAACGGAGCCTCTGGGTGGAGGAGCGACCACGCCCCACTCACATAAAACCTAAACCTAAACCTAAACCTACTCCAAATGCAACAGTGCTGCCGTCAACTATAATCTATCATTGGGCAACTTTCTAATTTATAATAAATCCCGCATGCGGTTATTTTAACTCGACATCAAAATCCAAAATATCAACAACGAAGGTAAGATAGAATGGTCAAGTAAAAAATTAAATGGTTTTTCTTTAAAATCCAATTAAGATGGCCCAAATACAGCCAGACATGAAAAGAAAACCGTAGAGGTTCTGCACACTTGTTAATATCAAAAACTCGCCTCACGTTCTCACCACACCACTCCCATGACTCTCACCCCAAACGACTAGTACTACTTCCCAAGCCGGATATCAAGTTATGACACGGAACCGACGTCAACCAACAATCTTCGCAAATCCATGCTCCACAACAAGAATCGCGCTCGTCCGTGTTGATAGCCAGCCCCATCCACACAGAAATGCAAACCAAACAATAATATAACCGACAACACACAACAATCGAGGCCAAAAACCAAAGCAAAATCTAATGACGAAAAGTCCCCACTCAATCTCCAGCGATCAACAAAAATGCCACAGCCATTAACAATCGAATCCTATCACAATAAAGTATGCAACACTATTTACAACGAATGATATATTTAAGTTACAACAAAATACGGCACGCGACACTATTTACGAGTACCTGAGGAATACAAAACTATCAGAGACACAATTATAATGGAACTGTAGAAGGGAGAAAATAGGCACGTTACAAGGCACTACTTAATGTTATAAAAAAAATAAATGTGATGCAGACAAAAATTTGTGTCATGCCACTGCCTTCAAAATCTAAGATACGTAAATTCTTGGGCTCGATATAAATTAAGCGAAAAATGTAATATCAAAATCAATCCATGCAGGAAGTTATGAATAGATATTCGCATTTAAATCATTTTTTTAGTATAACCACCGTTGAGGAATATGCCGTAACGGTATCGGTTTTTATGAACAACTTTTTCATTATTATTCTACAGAAAATGGCTTAAAAAGGGAACTTTTTTTTTAATATCGAATGGCGATGGTAAAATCCAAGTGCAATAGGAAGATATTAACACTTTTGGGGAATAAAAAACCTTTAGATATATCTTTGACGAACAATACATGAACTATCAAGATCATTTTTGTAATCTTAATATATTTGTATGCATAAAAATTCAGCTTGCGTATGTTTGTATCCGCAAAATTTGAAAAGTAGTAAATGGATTGACTTGAAATTTTTAAACAACGTTGCATTTTCTTAGAAAATTGTTTTTATTAACTTTTAATTCCGTAATTTTCACAAAAACGGAAAATTCCGAGCGTTTTGCGGGGTTAAGATATAAAAAATTTAAAAAAACAAAGGGATTCAAAATTATTTTCTATGCTTAACACCCATAAAAGAAACTATTTAACAGAATTTCAATGATTTAAAAGAATTCTATAGGATTAAAAATCAAATTATTTTAAAAACCCTTTAATTCTTTTGTTTTTTAGGGATATCTGATAAATGACTAAGATAATCCATGACAGACAATATGGATTTCGACAACTTCAGTCTACTGGAGATTTGCTTGCTTATGTCACTCAGCTCTGGACAAACACTATTGAAAAGTTTGGTGAATACCGTGCAATAGCCTTGGATATATCTAAAGCCTTTGACCGCGTTTGACACCAGGCATTGTTAAGTAAATTATCTGCCTACGGTCTCCCAACCAAACTGCGCCAATGGCTCTTGAGCTTCATGCAAGATCGCTCCTTACATGTGGCAGTTGACGGTATTTCTTCTGATGCGTTTAAAACTAATGCCGGGGTCCCCCAGGGTTCCATCCTGTCCCCCACCTTATTTCTTTTACACATCAACGACCTCTTCAAAAACCACCACGAACCCCAGTTACAGTTTCGCAGACGATAGCACACTTGTCTCAACTTTCACATCCTATCGATCACTTTCGGTGAATGATACAAATAGACTCAGGCAGGAACAGGTTGATTACATCAATAGAGATCTTGAAGCAATCGTCGAGTGGAGAACCAACAATCTTGTTCAGTTCAACGCCCAAAAAACACAAAGTGCCACGTTTTCCAAGAAAGTGAATTCCTCAAATCATCCCATCACAATGTCCGGAAATACCCTTGAACCAAGTCCCTCCATCTCTATTTTGGGAGTCACGGTGTCCAATAATATGTCTTGGCATGACCATGTTGCTAACATTGCAAAGTAGGCAAGCCAGAGGCTAGGTTTTCTATGGAAAGCCAGAAAGTTTTTTACTCCTGATCAACTGTTGACGACGTACAAGGCTCAAATCCGACCTCTACTGGAGTATTGCTCGCACATTTGGGGTTCAGCACCAAGACATTCTCTTCGTCTTTTAGATTCCATTCAGAAAAGAGCCATTCGCTTGATAAATAGCTCAACTCTCACAGATACCCTTCACCCTTTAGAACATAGAAGAAGAGTTGCAGACCAGTCATTGCTCTACAGATATTTCCGTGGCAGAAGCTCCAGAGAAATAAAAACTCTTGTACCACCATTGGCCACATTCGGCCGAAAAACTCGGCACGCTGATCAGTCTCACCCATTTACAATCAAGATTGACACTACAAGGACCAATCTTTATCAAGAATCCTTCTTTTACAGAGCTGCTACGGAATGGAATAAGCATTTAAAATCAGTTTTTCCAGAGAACTATGACCTGCAACTTTTTAAAAAGCGTGTCCACATTCATTTCCTTTCTATAATCCCTTCTCTTTTTAATAGTCGCAGTGCGGGCCGTCCGCGTCATAAAAAAAAACTATACGTATGACATTTTCTTTACTTACATTAATATAATAAACAAAACTAATGGTTTTTTAAGAGAAGAAAGCATGACAAACTATAAAGTAAAGATTAAGTGAGAAGGAGTGAAACAAGTAAATGAGTTTGTATACCTGGGTTAAAAGTTTTCGAGAGATGGAAACTATGACAGTGACATTTAGCGAAGGTTGTTGGCAGAAACACAAATAAATGGAACATTTCATAGCTTTATGAACACCCAGAAAGTGTCAAAAAAGGCACGTCTGGCGGTGCATAGAGGTGTGTTGGTTCCTACACTTATGTATGGTAGTGAATGTTGGGTTTGGCAGAAGAAGCATGAAAATAGGATTATTGCTGTGAAGTATAACAAGAGTGACTTAGCTGGATAAAGTAAAGAATAGTGAGATAAGAGAACGATGTGGTGTAAAAGAAGATGTAGTTACAAAGAAAGATAAAGGAATGCTCAGATGGTTTGGACACGTGGAAAGGATGGATGAAGAAAGATTAACGAAACAAATTTATAATGCGAGTTTAAATGGACAAGTCGGTAGAGGTCGACCTCGGAGAACATATCTCGATCAGATCAACATTGTTTTTAAGAAAGGCCAGGTCAAGAGTTCCAACAACCGACCAGCATGCATGAGAGCCCTGATAAAAGTAAAGGAAGCAAAAAATATGTGTAAGAACCGTAGCAAGTGGAAGAAAGTGGTCTCTGCCTACCCCTACGGAAAAAAAGCGTGACTATATGTATGTTTAATATTTTTACTTATTTGTTTTTAAATAACTCAAATACTTATGATTTAAACAATAAACGTCAATAAGCGTCTATCTCGTCCAACAGTTTTATTGTAGATAGTGAAAATAAAGGTTAGTGCGGGAAAAAGGGGTAACTGTGACTAGTTGATTGGTGTGCATGTGTAGTTTTATTTATGATTATTTATTCAAAGGTTGGAATTGATTTTATTTAATCTGAAAAGTAATTATATTTTTTGTTGTGATGTGTTTTGTTTTGGAAATTATTTATTTGCCTCTTTTCGAAAATCATAATGTAAGTTACTTTTATTTAGATTTTTGCATTTAAAAGTGACTGGTTTAAATTTAGAAAACGGATAATCCGTAAACCATCTGATCTTTATATTTATGCAGAAAACGGACAAACAAAAGATGCAGTCTGCTCATTAGCTTTACAATTTTAGTAAAAAACATTCTTTTTTTTATTTTCATTTCACAGGATAGCCACAGCAACGTATGTACGTTAGAATACTATTAATTACTTTCCAAATAATTAATATCTGACTTATTTACAGTAAAGCGTGGCCAGGTTTTTCTAGTAAAAATTATAATATTTAACACCGTTGAAAAAATAACCCCAAATTGTTTCCTCAAAAAATTAAATAATGCACGCCGATGTGCTTAAATCGCACTTATTAAGAATCCCCAGTATGCTTTGACGCGGAATTCTTTTATTTCATTAAAAAACAATTTGGGAGTCAGTTCCAGCGCTCATAAATAATTCAATAAGCTACAAATAGCGCGCCGCCAGATTCCAAAAAGATAAATTAATATAGAAAAATATCGTGGCGTGTTGTTAAAAAAGTTTTTGCGTTGCGAAGAAAATTTGACTGTGATCGAGTCGAGCTGAATTAAAACTCGAAAAAACATACTCCCCAATTGTGATGGTGATCGTAAAAAAAATTAAACGCGGCACAAGAAAAAGTAATAATCATCAGTGATTGTAGAAAAGTGATTTTAGATGCGTGAAATTTTTTTTCCGGCTTTGAATTTCAATTCTTTTAAGAAAAAAAATGATATTTAAGTTTTATAAAATTAAAATACAACGCCGTCATCTGGAGCGTAAAAATGACCATATTGTAGGGTGTCATATTGTCTTTTAATCCCTACCCGGTTTCCATAATGACTGTTCGGTGCTTATCCGATTATGGTAATATTACTCTCTGTTGCCGTCAGATAGCGCTTCCTTCGGCATCGTTGTTTACTCGGGGGCTTTGTTCTTGCGTGAATATACATGAGCCTTACATATGGAGTAGGCTGTTATTGCTGCTCGCGATCTTCGTCTGTCTTTGAGTGCGTTGCCGGTTCCACAACAATTTCTCCAACTTAAACTCTTACGGCATTTCACACAACACCCATTTAAAAATAACGAATAAAACATTTGCAGCATTTTAAATTAAAAACATTACGATTACCATAAAGCGACACCGTCCAAAAAAAATTTGCTTTTTGTGACATTACTTAAATCCAAATTATTGCAAAGTGGTTCGCGTTTTAAAGATATAAAATAGAACTATCTATTGTACACTTCCGGAACTTTTTAAGGATAATAAGATATTTTGAAAAATCTTATAAGCAAGCTTTTATTTATTTTATAACGATTTGAAAAATAGGAAATGGGCAAATAGGTGCATACAACTTCTTTGTATATAAAAAACACAATGCTTGGTGAATACGATTTTCAAATGTGGGTTTTTGACTGTCAAAAAAGAATTCGGTTACCGCAAATTATAATACTTATTAGACGAAGTAGGTTAGGTTGGTTAAACAAACAAAAAACAAAGAAAAAGACGTTTTTGGGTACTTTCATTTATTAAATTGCTTATTGGCATTTTTTAAAATCACTAAAAACAGCAGACAATTGAATTTAAACTTTTGTAGGTACAATATAGACGAACGATCAATTATTATCTGCTGAAGCCAGAACCCGAGCAAAAAAGCTAAACGATGTTTAACTTTGTCGCTCGAAGAGGCATTTATGTCAAAATTCTAACACGGACCGCATTTGACGCTCAAGCCCAGCGACAAGTGTCAGCATTAAAATGTACCCTTATAAATACAAACCCAAGATGCGTCGATGACCGATGACAGGTCGATGATAGATTATTGGTGTACGTCTCGAAGATAGCTGGCTCGATGAAATATGAAAAGTAAGAGTCGTAGTTGAATATTACAAACAAATTTAAGAACTGTTTTTTCATTAATAATTATTGATTGTAAAAATGACAGCAGCAATAACAATATTGAGTGGTTGCAAATAGTTCAAACAAAACAAAAGACAAATACAATTACATGTTTGAAAATCTGAAGAACAGCGCGAGACATATTTTTTGAAAATGAACATTTCAGTATATTTTTGATAAGGTTAAATAAAAAATTCATAGAAGCATTAATAACACAAATCTTATCGTAGCTGCATATGGACCAGTCGTTACCTCGGAGTAAGCAATAAATATTTATTTAATTTATTTAAACAACACAAAGATTTAAAGCCAAGGCAAAATAGAAGACCAAAAAAGGAAGAAGACGCACTTCATGGCTTCACAGTCTGAGACAATGGACCTGACTGACTAACACAACACTATTTAGAACAGCTGTAAATGAAATTATTTGAAACAATGTAATAACCAACATTCTAAGAGGGTAGCACCCGAAAAAGAAGAAAGATTTGATTGTAAACTGACTGGCCAATTAGAGGTTAAAATAGTTCGGTATTTTGTTCCAATTTGATTGTTGGAAATGTTGCAAAGTGATGACCGCTTGCTTCAGTATTATAAATGCCTTATTGAGTAAAGGAAATGACATTGCAAACAACATTTCTTGAATTGTCATCCAAAAAATTAACTTTTCTCTTGCTGTCAATCTAACTAAATTAAAAAGTTCTACAACGTCACTAAGTTTATTAGATCTTTTTTGTTTATTATAAGCAAAAACGTCGACAACACTAATAATTTTAATTGGAAATAAATTCTTGAAGAAAGGAACCTATCAAAGTTCCCCACTTTATTCCCAAAGAAACGGATGTCGAGTGCCGACACATAAGGCACTTCTTTAACATGATTGTATATTCGTGCTTAGTAATATTAGCGCGAACTTTTTTTTTATCGAAAATCGTCATTTTTTTGATGTTTCACCCTAATTCCATTAATTTAGCGAAATTTGGTGCCTTTAAATTCGTTTCTACCCTTCTTTCACGAGTAAACCTGCGAACGTTTTATATGTACTTCGTACGGCAGTTACGTACCTACTGTGTCATAATAAACAACTTGAAGTGGGAAACCAATGGCATCTTTGGCATGTATTGATTCTAACAGTCTTAAGTAAATGCATATTTCATAAAAAGCATCATCTTTATTATCTTTTTTTTTAAATTTCCTTATTATTCGTAAAACGTAAGGATGGCAACGTCGACAAGGAATTCTCCTTCTTTTCCTGCTCCCCGTTCCCAGAGACCTTTCGAACTTTGATATTGTTACCAAAGTTTTGTATAATGTGCGCTTTACATAGTACTTAGGAACTGACTTTTATTTATTTGTCGTCTTGAGAACTAATTTGTCTGTAAATGGATTTTGTACAACGAATTTTTTTAAATACCCAAGTCTTTCGATATCGATTAAGTAAAAAGTTGAAACGACTTAAAGAATATTAAAATTAATTTAATCTTATTAAAAAATACAAAAATCCTTTTACTTTAATAATTCTTATTAGTTAAACCAGTAAATAATAACCAACCGGTTAACGAACAAATTGGACTCATAACAACCAGTCGAACAAGCGCGATTCCGTAAGTGGTTTAGTACTATAGACCACCTACAGACACTTCGTACTCTTATTGAAAAAACCACCGAGTATAATATAGAACTTCATTTGATCTTTGTCAACTACCAGAAGGCTTTTGACTCTGACGAAACTTGGCATTTCTAGAATCCCTAGAACAAACACACACTCAGACAAAAATCTAAAAATCACTGATATGAAGTCAGGGGCATCTAAACAACATAACACTATATCATCACAACCTTTTCTCGTAAAAAATCTTTAATGAAGAAAAAAATTACTACTAAATGGCATAACTGTTCGAATAGGATAGGAACTAAAAACACAAACATACATACATAAAGTCACGCCTTTTTCCCATAGGGGTAGGCAGAGACCACTTCCTTTCACTTGCTACGGTTCTTACACACATCTTTTGCTTCCTCTACTTTCATCAGTGCTCTCATAAATGATCTTTGGTTGTTGGTACTCTTGACCTGGCCTTTCTTCAAAACAACAACTTTATCCAACCGAGTTACTCCGGCTATACTTCTCAGACTACTCATCTCCGCAGCATTAATCCTATTTTCATGCTTCTTCTGCCAAACCCAACATTCACTAGCATACATAAGTGTAGGAACCAACACACCTCTATGCACCGCCAGACGTGCCTTTTTGACATATATGTCAATTGCCGTTAGTTCTGCATATTGATTAGAGTGAATAATATTGTCTAGGTTACAATAATTTAAGTTACTTATGATTGGAGTAGGATGTTTTTTTTGTTGCTTTTGATATTTTTTATTTAAAATAGTAGACCGAAAAATAATAACTACTATGCGAAAATGAAAAAGATAGTTACTAATGTTATTAGATCAAGGAAAAACGAGGCGAAATATAGCTTTTAAATTCCAATTTAAAGTTATCGTTGCCAAGTATTGTCTGTAACAGGAATATCGAGCAAGGTTTTTTGCAGTGTTTAAGATGAGGCTTAAGGAGTTGAGAAAGGTAAGCAACCTTGTATTTTATCTCCGAAAACATGTAGCAAAAAGCGTTATTCTGAAGGTTTTATTTTAAAATCTTCTTCTTCAAATGCCCATTCGTTCCGAATATTGGCGATCGTCATGGATAGGATGACTTTGTTCACAACTGCTTTAAATAATTCAGTAGTAGTTTTTGAAAACCATGTTCTTAAGTTTTTAAGCCATGATATTCTCCTTCTTCCTGGTGGTCTTCTGCCATAAACTTTCCCCTGGAGAACGGACTTTAAAAGGTAATATTTGCTTTCGTTCCTCATAATATGTCCGAGGTACTCAAGCTTTCTTCTCTTGATGGTGTTCATTACTTCCAAGTCCTTCTTCATTCTCTCCATCACTGCCTTGTTGGTCACTCTGTCCACCCAGGATATTCTCAGCATCCTCCTGTAAAGCCACATTTCGAGGGCTCGAGTCTTCTTTGTGTTGCCTTGGTTAATGTCTATAAATCCATAAAAGAGAATCGAGAAGTTTAATTTTGATGTCGATGTTGAGGTTGTGACTTTTAAACAGCTTAGCCATTTGGTTGGGGGTAGCACTTGCTTTCTCTATTCTACACCTGATCTTCTGTGAGTGGTCCCAATTATCATTGATCATGGCTCCCAAAAAGGTAAAGTGTGTCTATTGGTGTGTTGTTGATTGTTAAGCTGTATTTTTTACCAGTTTCTCTACTGATTACCATGAATTTGGTTTTAATAATGCTAATTTCTAAGCCATAGTTACTGCTGACGTCTTTTATTTTATTTATTAGTTCTTGTAAGTTATTTATGTTGTCATTTTAGAATGATATGGACAAATAATTAAATCGAACAAATCAAAAACCGTACATGTTTAAAATTATCGATTCGAGAAAATCAATAAAATCTTTTTAACGTTAAAACTACTTGATACAAACAATTGGCATGCATACAAAAGTTTTAGATCTTTGCATTGTTTTAAATAGTTTTCCAGAAAATACAATGAATTATCAGTGACATATAAAAGCAGTACTGTTTTACAACTCATCACTTTACAAAGAAAGCAATTAAAGTTTTTTCGATTTATTTAATAAAGAAAAACTACAAGATTTAAACTAATCTAAACCATATAATCATCCTCTTCAGTATTTGTTGTCTTTCATGATGATGTGATATAGTAATTTTCCTAACAAGTGCGGAAAGTGATGCTTTCCCGCACGCGATTGCCGTTAACCCGAACGACGCGGAGCGGAGTTCGGGTAAGCAGTCGAGTGGGGGAAAGACACTTTCCGCATGAGTTAGGAACAATACTTTTTCTACAAGCGTAGGAAACAAATTCATTTTTTCAATTATTTATTCATGCAAATGGAAACAACTAACAAGAGTAACATTTTCCATCCACTAATTATTCGTAATATTTATTGTAAATGTACAATTTGATGCATTATGTAAATTTATAGCGGAAGCCAGCATATTTTTTGAAGATGGCTGATTTCCTGAAGAAGAAGGTAACTCGGGCAATACATTATCGAAAGAAATCGAATGTGCAGGCACAGGCATCAAATCGTCGCCGATCGATATAGACGTGGATGGTTCTAAAATGCACCCGGAAGACGATGTAGTGTTCAAATTGAGAATTTTGTTGGACATTTCTTTTTTTTGATTGGTGGAGTCTTCTAAATACCCCTCTGCAACTGAAGTCGATTTCCATCCTCCTAGGCGTTTGATATTAGTTATACCCACACCACAGTCAGCAAGTAAAGTGGCTGAGGAACGCCTGAAGCTGTGACCAGTGTAAAGCTCTGGATTTTGAAGGCGCAGATATACTGCTATTTCGGAGGGTATCTTTCCTATGGTATTGATTCCTACACATTGCACAGTACATTTTCCACTTTTGTAATACAAGAATAAACGACGGTGAGGAGTCTCTTTTGGACGTAAATGTACATACTTTCTATATACGTTCAAATAACCATCATTTGCTTCTTCAGATATCACGAAGGATCTAGAGAAATGATTTTTGGAATCCTTGATATTAACAATTATCAGGTTTTCTTTGTCGTCTATGTCGTCAATGGTGAGTTTTGTCAGCTCTTCTCGTCTGCAAGCACCAGCTAATCCAATAATTGCTACTAACTTAATCATGAGGTATATGTCATCGGGTACTTGAGTCATAAATTTTGAAACGTCTTCTTGAGTGAAGATTTTGGCCTTTTTCGGTCGAAAACCGACATTCTGTCTTTTAATGAATGCAGTTGTTTTGTAAAATTTGCTAATATCCAAATTTTGCTTTACTTTGAATACACTCTTCAACATTGAATATCTTGCCCATAAAGTGTTCGGCTTCCATGTTTTAGACATTTCTAGAAAATAAGCCAAGAATACTTCTTCTTTATTTGGTGTTTTCACTTTTTTATTGTTGCACCATTCAATAAAACTCGTGTATTGCTTCTCATACCTTTGTTTAGATTTCGTTGGCAATAACTCTAAGTTCGCATCTGTAGCTGCTTGCACGATTTCTTGTGGAAGTTCTTCATCAGATGAATAATCCATTGTGGCAATTTCACTGAATGGAAAATTTTATATAAGTAACGATTTGTCTGTCACTCCGACAATTACAAACAAATTTGTGTATTGATCGGCATGACAACATCAATTGTTACCTACTCGTTATCAGATCAATCAAAGCCTATATATAGGGTGATTTTCATAACAATACATTTTTATTTATCAATATTTGTTCATTTTTTCAATAAATAGTGCAAAATGATGGATGATTTTGAACAAACTCACTTAGTATTGCAACAAAAAAGCTTGAACTTTCATATTTTGTCACCCACCATTTATATTTTACGAGGATATCATATAAATGTTTTTCCCGCACTAGTGTGGGAAAACTTTTCCCGTACAACTGTGGGAAAATGACACTTTCCAAACTGAATTGCGTGCGGGTAGAGGGTGAATCACGCACGCTTGTAGAAAAATAAAATTACAATACTTCACCTTGCTTATAAGGCATTACCTTTTTGAAAGGTGCCGGTGAAAAAAAAAGAAATATAACTAGGATTTTTAATCACTGGAAAAAAGGCCAACCCTTATTAATCTTTAAAGTACCTATTCATTTATAATTTCGTAATAACCGAAAATGGAAGGAAAACTCAATAAGATAGCGTCTTAGTCACAAACAATAATGAACAAGTAATAGACCCGAGAAAGATAGAAGAATTATGGACAACCTATATACAAGAACCTTTTGAGAATAATAGATCGGAACCAGAACAAAAGAACCAAGAAGAACAACCAATGATTATTCTTACCTCACAGGTGAAACATGCAAAACAGTTATCAAAGATACGTAAGACCACGGGTGAGGATAATGTCTATACTGAGATGCTAAAATTGTTGGATGATGAGAACCACAATCTTATAACAGCCTTTATGAACAAGATCTATTGCACAGGCATCCTACCACACGATACCAAAGAAGAGCGAAGCAAACAAGTAATCACAATATCGTTTGATTAGTTTGATGAGTCATGTACTAAAGATAGCCTTAAGAATCATACACCAACGAATATACTCAAAATGTTATTAATAGATATATAGGAGAAGAACAATTTGGATTCCGTCTCGGCTTTGGGACGAGAGAGGCGCTGTTTGGGCTTAATGAACTCCTGCAAAAATGCAGAGACCAAACACAAGATGTACACCTATGTTTCATAGACTACGAAAAAGCCTTTGAGCGAGTGAAACATACAGAACTAATCAACTTCCTATACGGACAAGGGCTAGACCAAAGCGACATCAACCTGATTAAAAAATTGTATTAGGAACAAACAGCATCGATTCGAGTAGAAAATAAACTCACCACCAATATACCCATCAAAAGAGGCGTGAAACAGGGTTGCATACTCTTTCCGACTTTCTTTAATATATACTCAGAAAGGATTTTCCAGAAAGCGCTAGAAAACATCCAAGAAGGCATAAAAGTGAACGGGAGACTCGTGAATAACATACGGTATGCAGACGACACAGTAATAATAGCAAATAGTCAAGAAGGACTTCAAAACCTTATTGACGCAGTAGTAAGGGAAGGCGACACTTTCGGACTCAAAATAAATACAGAAAAAACAAAAACAATGACTATCTCCAAAAAGGCAAATGTGAACACCTATATAAACATATATAACAAACAAATAGAGCAGGTCGACAAGTTCAAATATCTGGGATGCTGGATAACACGAGATTTAAACCCAGAAACAGAAATCAAATGCCGTATAGAAAACGCAAGAAGCGCATTCCTTAAAATGAAGAGACTCTTAACAAACCCTACATTGTCGCTACACACCAGATACAGATTCGTAAAAGCTTATATCTTCTCAATCCTCTTATGTGGTAGCGAATCATGAACGATGGGAATACGATCGATGCGTAGAATAGAAGCCTTCGATATGTGGGTACTGCGTAGAATGCTTAAACTATCAAGGACAAAGCATGTCTCCAATGAAACCTTTCTAGGAAGGATGAAAGTGGACAAAAAAATCTTGGGAATGGTCGAAAGACGCAAGACAAGCTATCTGGGACACTTATACAGAGGCAAGAGATACGAGTTACTACAACTGATAATGGAGGGCAAGATTGAAGGTAAAAGAGGACCGGGCAGGAGACAGAATTCGTGAATAAAGAATATTAGGGATTGGACTGGCCTGAATTCAGAGTCACTACTAAGAGCAGCAGAGGACAGAGAGAGATTTGCCGAAATTATAGCCAATCTTTAGTGAAGACGGCACGTTAAGAAGTAGAAGTAATAACTTTTAATTCTAATAAATTTTCTGATATAAAAATATTCGGTAACCATCACAAAATATTTAGGTTACGCCACTGGTACCCAATTCGGATTTAATCGGCACTGGAAGTGGCGCTAGTGTTCTCATAAAGTGGGGGAAGTTTCAAGTGTGCCTTTCACTAATAATTTTTTTTTACAGACACAACTATGTTACAGTTTTAAAAAAGTAGAGGTAAATAACAAAAATAAAATGGTAAACCTTAAATTTCTTGACTTTTTGGATAATTTTCATAAACATCCAATTCTTTAAGGTAAAGAATATTATCGTTAGAAATATTTTTAAATCATTTGTTAAAGTCAACCACCAATCTAACTTGCGGCGACGACTGCCGCCAATTATAAGTAAAATTAGAATGGTCCACTGAAGTGCCATCAATATTACAATAGTTTCGCGTATCCTTTAATATGGGCAGCAGCTTCATTAACTAGCAACAAACTCAATTTAAATTTACGGCGCAATATCTAAACGGTAATTTTGAAGCGATTAAGCATATATATGAAATTTCGTTGAATCTACAGTTCCCCCAGCAGCTATTGCACGGGCCACGTCAAAATTAAAATTTACCAAACGACTTTATAACATCTGGTTAACCACGCTCAGTGAATGTCGCAAAATTTGTTAATAAAAGTTTTAAACTTTGAACATTCTTGCATTCAAATAACGCATGCCTTCGGTCGTAAAACGATAGAGTACGCAACTGTATTTGAGAAAGCTCTGTGGTGGTGGCTGAATTTTGTAAAAATACTACATAAAGAACAGTATCTTGCAGATTTCAGGAAAAACAAAAAATATAATGTTGAGTGTTAAATTGGTAGGAGTTTGGCCAGGAGGTCGAAAAACAGCAAGTGTTAAAAAATCTACGTTTCTAAACTTAATTTTTTCATCTTCAGGTTTATTTAACAATAAAAGTAAAAATACAGAAAGAATCCAAAACTCCCATCAAAAAAACGGGTGGCACCTGGACAAGAAGCAACGAATAGAAAGCCAACACCTTCGTAAAACATTTGAGCACAGTGTTTCAACCGCACAATAGAGAGATTTCTGCTGAATAAGAAAAGTCTATAACAGATACACTGCATGAGCCATATCAGATAAGTCTTCCTATTACTAAGTTTAATATTATCGAGATCAAAGAAACAATAAAAAAACTAAATAATAAAAAATCACCGGGATACGATCTAATAACGGCCAAAACACTAAAAGAGTTACCTGAGGCTGCTACCAAATTAATTATGTAAATATTCAACGCTGTTCTAAGGCTGGGCTACTATCCCTCTCAGTGGAAGGTAGCTCTAATAGTGTTATTCCCAAAACCGAACAAAGATCCTACACAACCCTCATCTTACCGTCCAATAAGCCTCCTACCATTAACTTCTAAGGTATTTGAGAAGCTTTTACTAAAGAGAATAGACATCATTACAATGGAAAATAATTTAATACCCAATTACCAATTCGGCTTTGACAACATCACGGCAGAATTAAACAAGTTCACAGAAAAGCACTAGTAGCCCAAAAGTATTGTACAGCGGCATTTCTTGATGACTCCCAAACCTTTGATAAGGTGTGGCACAAAGGGCTAACAGCAAAACTTAAGAAACAAATGCCACATCCAATCAGCATAACTCCTTTAATCATGCTTGACCGGGAGATTATTTCAGGTTAGATTAGGGAAAGCACACACCACTGTACATAATATCCACTCTGGTATACCTCAAGGAAGTGTCCTCGGACCGACACTATATCTCCTATACACCGCAGGTATGCCAACTTCAGACAACACCACTATCGCAACTTATGCCAATGATACTGTCATTATGGCCTCTCACGAAGTCCTAGCTTCTCAGCTACTGCAACACCACCTACATAGACTTCAAGCATGGTTCAAGCAATGGCAAATAAAAGTCAACAGCTCTAAGTCAACACACACTACGAAAAGGAATTGTACCAACTGTAGGTATAAACAACTCTGAGTTACCAGTACATGATAACGTCAAATACTTGGGAATTCACCTTGACAATCGACTAACATAATATATGGACAACAAGGCTACAACTTAACATAATATACATAAAGATGTACTGGTTTATGAACTGCAACTCACATCTCAGCATAAAAAAAAACTGCTTATCTATAAGTGTGTATAAAAGCCTGACTGGACAAACGGAGCTCAAATCGGGGGAACTTCAAGTGAATCAAACATTCAAATAATACAGCGCTTCTAGTCAAAAGTACTAAGACAAATCTGCAATGCTTCTTGGTACGTCCCGAACAAAATTATACACAGAGACCTACAAGTAACAACGATTAAAGATGCCATTAATTCACTGCATACCAAATATTAGAGTAGACTACAAGACCATCCCAATACACTAGCAAACGACATTCTAATTCCACTACAAACCAGAAGACTGAAAAGACGAGACCCACTGGACCTCAACGTTCGTGTATAATTACGAGGGCAGTTTGATAAGTCAGTGACTTTTTGAATTTCCCGCGCAGTTACTCCAAATGCAACAGTGCTGCCGTCAACTATGATCTATCAGTTGGCAACTTTCTAATTTTCAGCAAGCTACGTCGTGCAGTTGGTGTTTGATAGCCGTTCAAAGCAGACAACCTCGTGAATTTTTACGAAAATGGAAAAAAGTGAATTTCGTGTGCTGATTAAGCATTACTTTTTACGTAAAAAATCCATAACTGAAACTAAGGAAAGACTTGATAAATACTACGGAGACTCAGCACCATCAATTTCAATAGTTAAGAAGTGGTTTACAGAGTTCCGTTGTGGTCGTACCAGCACTAGTGACGCCGAACGTCCAGGTCGCCCAAAAGAAGTGATCACGCCGGAAATCGTCGATATAATCCATGAAATGATATTGGATGATCGGAGAATGAAAGTGCGTGAGTTGGCTCATGCTGTAGGTATCTCAACTGAACGGGTACATCATATTTTACACGAATATTTGGACATGAAAAAACTCTCTGCGAGATGGGTGCCGCGATTGCTCACACTCGACCATAAGCGCAATCGTGTGACCACTTTAAAAGAGTGTTTAGCGATGTTCAGCCGTAATCCGGACGAATTTTTGCGCCGTTTTGTTACTGTGGACGAAACATGGATCCATCACAACACGCCAGAGACCAAGGAACAATTGAAACAGTGGGTTGCTCGGGGTGAACGTGGACCAAAGAAGGCGAAACAGAGTCTGTCAGCCAACAAGGTCATGGCCACAGTTTTTTGGAATGTACGCGGTGTCATTCAGATCGATTACCTCAAGAAAGGTAAAACGATCACCGGCGAATATTATTCAAAGCTTTTGAACAGATTCGACGTTGATTTGAACCAAAAACGGCCGCATTTGGCTAAGAAGAAGAAAGTGCTGTTTCGTCAAGACAATGCACGTGTGCACACTTGTCTAGTCACGATGGCCAAAATCCACGAATTGGGATAGGAACTGCTACCCCATCCAGCATATTCTCCAGATTTAGCCCCCTGCGACTATTTTCTGTTTCCAAACCTAAAGAAATGGCTGGGCGGTAAGAGATTTGAGTCAAATGAAGAAGTCATTACCGAAACAAACGCGTATTTTGAGAGAGCTTTGAAAAACCTATTATTTGGAGGGAATAAAAAAATTAGAAAAACGCTGGACTAAATGTATCGAGCTAAAAGGTGATTATGTAGAGAAATAAAATGTTTATTTACGGAAAAAAATTTGTTTTATTCAAAAAATCACTGACTTATCAAACCGCCCTCGTATATAAATGTATAGACTATTTCAAGCAGTGCTCATAGACCAAGGTATACACCACTGGATGTTATACCAACTATATCAATTGCATACTTCTACAATTATGTTTATTGTTTTTGTCTAAAACAGATCACAGTAATAAAGGATTAAAAAAATTAAAAGTGGTTCTTTGAGTATACTCGTGTGTGTCTGTGTTAACGTCTTTCATGAACCTTTGTATCGAATTTATATTTTTTATCGAACCTGTTTATCACCCCTATAAACTCGGAGAGCCAGTTTAAATAGTGAACATGAAACAATAAAGTTTTTAAACGTAGACTTTTAAACACTTTGTTTTCTTGAACATTCTGATAAAAACCTACCAATTTAAGAATTAAAATTATATTTAACGGACGCTTTTCTTACAAAAAACAACTAAAAGTAAAAACCACATTTTAAGAGGAAGAAGCTATAACGTCAACTTTTTTGGTACCATTTTGACCTATAAAGGGTAAAGATAAGGAGAACAATTTCCGTGTTAAAAAATGTTCCAGAAAGTATATTGAATTATTTATTTATTTATTTAGCGTTTGGCATTGTACACAATAAAGTAAAGTTAAAATTCACAATTTAATGTCTAATCTATTAATGTATTCGATCGAGTCTGGCGTCGCAAAGGCAAAGTCTTCGGTGCTTCCGGTATACCTTCTGAGAGGGCAATCGGTGACGATATGATGAACGGTCTGTCTTGCCGCTCCGCATTCGCATTCTGGGGAGGGGGCCATATTCCATCTGTGGTGGGAATCCCGGCAGTTTCCATGGCCAGTTCTGATTCTGTTAACAGTGGCCCATATTCTTCGTGGGTTGGCGAATCCCGGTGGAGTTTTTTCGATGCATGGCATTAGTTGCATTGCCATATATGGCGCGTTGTTTCGTTGTTCCTTCCACTTGTTTTTGAGTTGGAAATTGCTTGTGCTTAGTTCGTGGGCAGACCTCACGGGAGGGCACCGTGAGCGCAGTCTGGTCAAGTTAGCATCGCCAAGGTCTTCATGTATAGGCAGGAGGGGATTATCAATTATCTTTTCGAACTCTCTGAGTAAAGCGGATTGTCGGCGGAGTTCCGGTGGTGGGATGTGGCTCAGTAGTGGGAGCCATTGGGTTGGAGTTGACTTAAGTGTGCCTGATATTAGTCGCATGGTGGTGTTAAGCTGTACGTCAATGAGTCGGGTGTATGGGCTATTAAGCCACACGGGGGCGCAGTATTCCGCTGCAGAGTATACCAGTCCCAAGGCCGAGCATCGCATAGTGGCAGCTGTTGATCCCCATGTTGTTCCGCATAGTTTATGGATTATGTTATTGCGTGTTCTATATTGAATTAAGAAGGCGATACTGTAGCAGAATACTGTTTTTAAAGGAAGCGCCCAAAATTTTAAGAAAAAGGATAAAAGATGTGCAATTTTTTTTTCTGTCCATTCCAATCTTAAAAAAGAAAGCTGGTGTCTCACAGGGTAGTTTTTTAAATCCTGTCCTATATCTTCTCTATACATGTAATCTACCAGAACTAGAAAATTACTCTTAAGCTACCTACTGACTACACTGCCATACTAGTTGTGGGCAACGCTAATGTAAAAACAGCCAATAGACCACAAAATTCCATCAATAAAATTTGAAAATGGACTAAGAAATGGAAGATTAAATTAAAAAATGTACTGGTTCTAGGAAGATACTCGAGAATGTCAACGTATAACAAGCTTCTCATTTATAAGCAAATTATAAATCCAGGATGGACGTGCGGTATACAACTATAGGGGTTTACAATAAAAAAACAATACAAAAATAATACAAACCTCCAAAACTAAGTATAAGAGGGCATAGTTAACGCACCTTGGTATATCCGTATTAAAGACCCTCATAAGAATCTACGAAGGGAGCTTGTCGACAAAGAAATGCAAAAGTTTGCAAGAAGTCACGAAAAAAGACTTCTTTATCATGAAAACCTAGAGGCCATCTAGCTCCTAGACAATTCGAACCAGAAGTGAGGACTAAAGAGGACCAAAGAAAATGATCATAGCTAGAAAACCATAACGGAAGCTCAAACATATCCATAAAGAGAGGGTAGACAAGTACTACCTAAAAACTAATATTATTAAAAAATAGGATAATACACAGAAGGTCAACTGTCGTTTAGAAAAAGCAATCACCCTTTAATTAAATGAATGCCATTTTCAAGTCACATAACCACGTTTTACAAGAAAGTGAATTCCTCAAATCATCCCATCACAATGTCCGGAAATACCCTTGAACCACCCTTCATCTCGATTTTGGGAGTCACGGTGTCCAATAATATGTCTTGGCATGACCATGTTGCTAACATCGCAAAGTCGACAAGCCAGAGGCTAGCTTTTCTGTGGAAAGCCAGAAAGTTTTTTACTCCTGATCAACTGTTGACGACGTACAAGGCTCAAATCCGACCTCTACTGGAGTATTGCTCGCACATTTGGGGTTCAGCACCAAGGCATTCTCTTTGTCTTCTAGATTCCATTCAGAAAAGAGTCATTCGCTTGATAAACAGCTCAACTCTCACAGATACCCTTCACCCTTTAGAACATAGAAGAAGAGTTGCAGACCAGTCATTGCTCTACAGATATTTCCGTGGCAGATGCTCCAGAGAAATAAAAACTCTTGTACCACCATTGGCCACATTCGGCCGAAGAACCCGGCACGCTGATCAGTCTCACCCATTTACTCTCAAGATTGACACTACAAGGACCAATCTTTATCAAGAATCTTTCTTTTATAGGGCTGCTACGGAATGGAATAAGCTTCCAAAATCAGTTTTTCCAGAGAACTATGACCTGCAACTTTTTAAAAAGCGTGTCCATAATCATTTTCTTTCTATAATCCGTTCCCCTTCTTATAGTCGCAGTGCGGGCCGTCCGCGGCCCACACGATAGGTCTACCCTTTTTGCGACTATTTTCATAAAAAAAAAAAACAACCTTACGCTTTGGACAAAAATACGACTACTTAGATGTTATGTATTTTCATTACTTTTGTATGGCGTGAAATCCTGGACGCTTAACGAAGCCACCAAGAAAAAAAATAGCATCTGAAAAGTACCTTCACAGAACAATTCTTAAAATACCAAGGAATGTTTAACTAAAAAGTGAAGAAGTTTTCAGAAATGACATATCAAATGCTTAAAACTCCAGTATTTAGGCCGTATGCACAAATCCATTCTACAGAGGAAAATATACTAAAAACGAAGACTTGGTAAAAGAAGAATATCATTGCTCAACAGAGTTGTTTCGCAGCGCCACAAATAAAATTAAAATTGCCATGATGATAGCCAACATTCGAAACGGATAGTCACGTCAATAAAAAGAAGACTCTTTTAACGGATTGTGTTAACTATTAATTGTAAAATATTTGTTACTTACTAATAACTTTTTTGAAAAAGAAACAAGTAAAATAAAAATTTTTTCAGAACAAAGAAACTTTTTTGTAAAGTAAATAAACCTTAAAAGGTCGTCATACCGTAAAAAATCATTTCTGTTGTTCTCCGTTGTTCTTTTGGTTTTGTAGAAACTCGAGTCACGAAATACGTGGGTATTAATATTATTATTTTTATTTCACTTAAGAAATATCCATATCCGTAAATGTAGCGACTGGAAAATAATGCATTTCAATAAGCCAAGAGGCATATAATTTAGAAATTAGTAGCGCTCAAAATCACAGATTATAAAAAAGAACATTCCGAGTTGATGGACTTATAATCTTAGTAGAGCTACTGTTTTGCCGCATGCGTTATTAAAGGTAATGTTCTGAGACGGAACGATCACGCAATTTCTCGGTAATTAACCTGTAATTCATTAAAAACGAATTAGAATTCGATAAAATCTTCAATTTTACCACACGATCTTTATTAGTCATTAGAGAATGACTTTACAGACCAAACAAAAAAAAATATTGTACTGAGTGTGTCAAATAATGGCTACGCTATTCTCCATGGGTTCCCAGAATGAAAAACAGAGCAAGCTTATACTCTTCTATTATACTTCTATTAAGTGCATTTATATTTTCAAAATTAAGTTTACTTGATTTAAGTTTTATAATGAAAGAGATGTATAGACTTGTACATCTCTTCTAGATACGTTAAACTATTTCCAACAGCCCTAATTGTGAATTGCAAGGAAAAGAAAAAATCAGCCCCCATATACTTGGCCAATGCCAGGTGTATGCCGTACTTAGACAACATGGTGGAGCAACCAGTTGCGCAATCGTGATGCCTTTAAACAACCAAACCGAGACAACAGAATGACCACACTGTGGTAAGGTTGCCATATTGGGGTATTTTTGAGCAGTTGGGAGATGTTTTGTGGAAAACTTTTATCTCGGGTATTTTTTGGGAAAAAAATTTAATGTTGGTATTTTTTAAAATTAGTATTTTCGTTTGTGTTAAAGTGTGTTTGTTAATTTTAAGTTCATTGTTTAGAATTTGAGAATATAATGTATTTATTTGAGAAGTTTTAATATATTAATATACTTATGCGTGGAAATTAGCTTTCGTATAAACAACCGTGCAATTCAAACATTAAAAAAAAAGAACACGTGCATTTGTATCCCTCCGAAACCGTCGCGCGCATACGATCACGTGATAGAAGACGGTTAACAAAAGCCACGTCTGACCGGGCTTTTTTTTCTCGCCCTCTTTCGCATTCCGAACTACAAGCAATGCAGAGCACAGCGCTTCGCTCCCGCTTTCGCATATCATCAGCCGAGGTATAACCTCTATCGTTCAGAGCAATTACTTTAAAAATCACATGGTAAAATGCACATATCTATAATCAAGTAAAATACATCAAACAAAAGCTAGCAACCAGTGAAATTATTCTTTAAACTGTAAGCTCCATGTATTTAAGTTAACAATATATTATCGATGACACGTGTTTGTTTCATTTACTGTGAAAATACCAATTCACGGCGATAAAAGGCACAAAACCCGTTAGCCTTCAGTAGTGAAAAGGCAGATCGAGCCAGCGGTTACTGAGTTATCGAAGGATTCAACAACTACGCAGTAAAACGACGCCGTCCAAGAGCAAGGAAGTCAGCAGGCAATAAAGGTTCCGGCGGTAAAGCTGCCCACACCTTGGAGCATTTTCTACAGCTTACCACGCCCATTACATCCTGGAGGTCGGAGCCGGCGCGCATTGTTATTTACTAAAAATGACTTCCTAAAATTCAAATTACTTACAAAAATAACATTTAATATACCACAAAGGTTTGATGTGGTCAATAAGAAGATTTAGAAAAATTTGAGTGATTTTTGCTGAATACAATTTGTTGGTATCGGCGACTGGTTGCGCCACCATGGTATGGTGTCCTGGTGAATTATAGATTTTGCTGTGCTCAGCTTTTCTTGAACCATAGCACTTAACAATCGGCGACTTGCTTCTATTCTGGAGAAAGACAAGTGTAGCAGATCGCTTACTACTATCACGAGGTGACACAATGCTCTCACTCAGTTTATTATTATTAAGCGATCCTTACCTGTATGACATTATCAAATGGTAAAAATATGGATTATTGGAAACGGACTGCTACTGGTAAAATATCGAGAAAGAAGAGAACAACCACGTTCAGCAATAAAAAAATTACTTTACTGTTCAAGACGTTTCCGTTTAAAGATAAAGTTTAAATTATTTGTTACACAATTTGTTTCATTTTTTTAATTTCTGCTATGGCATCTTCTGGTATTAAAAGTAAGAAGTAATGGTGACCGCATGATCGGAGATTTTTCAATATTTTGCGCATGCAGCTCTCGTTTTACTGTTAGATGCTGTCGCAAAATTTTAATACATCAAGACAAGTGAAAATAAGTTAATTTTAAAATTAAAAAAATGTAGTTTGATTGTGGTGATATTTTATCAAATAGGTGTAACGTTAAATTTTCCTACTCGAAATTTCAAAGGCCGGATCTGGTCAAACTCCAAACATATTTGAGTGGTGGGAGTCTTTCGACCAAGGTTGGTTCGAGGTGTGAAATCTAGTCTTGAGTTAGTCTACTTCTCGGCATTAATTTGGAAGGTTGATCAGATTAAATTCACCATCCGCTGACTTGCCGTTTCGAGGGGAAGGCGTATTTAATGGTGAGATTTTTGATTTAATTTTTATTTTATTGGTTTCTTATTAGTTAGTTTAAATGATACATTGGTTTGGTGGTTGGCCTTCTTCTTTTCTTTTTTTCCTTCTTTTTCTCTTCTTGCTGTTTCGAGGGATACCTGGCGTAGGGGTTAACCGTGATCAACAAGGCAGTTCCCCCAGGATGAGGCCCTTTCATTGAATTTGAATGTGTTGAACTCTGCGATTATCCCTAATGTGGATAACTATGGTGCATAATTTTGGTAGTTGGGACTGCATACGTGCTGTCCCGGTAATAGGATGTTTTTCGTCGTCTGTTCGCCGGATGCTTTAGACAGGTTTTGGTTTTAGAAATTTAGAAATTAATACTTTTTTTTCGCTGGATTTATTTCCGATATTTCTGCTCCTTATTTAATTTTATTTTATTTCTATTGCTGCTTAAATTGTTAATGTTAAAATAACTTCTTTTCGCTTAATATTTATATTTACTTAAAAATTGTCTAAACTTTTTTTATTTTAAATAAACCTGTATACATTTTAGCTTTTTTATTAATTGGTTTCTAAAAGATAAGAATAGGATTTTGCAAATAGGAGGTGAAAATACGTTAATTAGTAAATGGTACTAAAGGTGAGGTAAATTTGTTTGGGGTACCTAGTTTTAGCGATTATTGATCCTAAAAATCGCTTGGCGCCCTTACGTGGTTCAATAGCGAAATCAAGTATCCACGAAGCCCTGAGGATATCAGTTATAATTTTTATAAGTTTTTATAAATATATATATTCAATATTTTTTTGATTCCGTAACAAATTGACAGTTTTAAGAAATTTAGAAATGATTAATATATCATTTTTTTTCTTTCGTAACATAGGATCAATATTAATGATAATGTATGTTAAACTTGATGAAAACGATGCTGATTTAACCCACATTTGTTATTGCTTATCTTTGTTTTGATTTGGAAATAAAATGTTGGATTTATCTAATGAATATTCGGTTAAAAATAATAAAACTTACTAACGTAAGTAATTGTAAAGTTTACGTGATATTATTTACATTGTAAAATGAATTTCGTTAAATATGAAAGGCACATCGCAGGATTTTCTTCGAAGATCTTTGCTCTAACAACAACTTCTACTTTAATTAGAATGACGCCTCAAGGCTGTATCACGTTCCTTTCCAAATATACATCAAACTTACTTACTGTATATTTACTTTCGACTTTAACTCTGGTAGCGGTTATACGTTGCCAAATCTAGATAAATGCTGGAAATGCAATAAATAAAACAGATAACCACGTTTAGCTCTTGTGGAAATGGGTCAGTAAGATCCCGGTAGTGAATATATTTTGAAATAACATCTCGAATCTAAAATTTGTTGGTATAAAATATATCTACTGACATATGGTTGGGCATTAGGAATGCTCAACACGTTAAATAATAAATAATCTTTTGTTTTCCCAAAAATTTTCTCTCTTTTGTAACACTAAAAACACTTATTTATTCAGATTTACGATTAGTAGTATCGTCTTAATACAATTTTATTTCTTTGATTAATCTCACGGTTTGACTGAATTTTCAGAAATTTTTTTATTTATTTGAAGTATTATATGTAGGAATTTTTAAAAATATTCATTAGGCAGGTGCTTTCCTTTCACGATTATGCCAAAATAAATGCTGGATAAAAATAGTTAAGCCGGAAATAGATCTCATTGCTGCTCTGGCATTGAATTTCTGTTGGAAAATGTACATCTGTTTAGTAAAAAAAAAAAGAAATGTTTTTATTATTAAATTCTACCGAAGCCAAAAAGATTACAGTGTGACGCAGTTTGTGACGGGACACAGATCCATAGCTCCTGCATTTTTAATTTTATAAAGGTTTGGATTTTTAAAAAATAGAGTCAACGACAATTTTTTTTACACTTTAAAATTTGTTAATTTAATGGGCGTTTTAAAAAATGTAACCCCCTCTTTAGGATAAGAAGAAAACTGAAAAATAATTGGAGTTTGTTTAGTAAAAAATGTTTGTACCGCCATCCGTATTCAAGATAAAGGGCGTTAAAGAAAAAAAATGTATACACATTTATTACGATTTTGCCGAAACTACTGGAAACATTGTAATGAAATTATATACGAATATGTTTTAAAAGCTGATACATCCCATGAAATTGTTTTTATATCTGACTCTCATAGAGGGCGCTAGTTACACGGTTCGTACCAAGCAGTATTAAACATAACTTTTTTAAGGTTAGATTTATTAATCAAAATTTTAAATGAACTTAAACATCATTCAATTTTACACCAAAAATGTATTCTTGGTAACACTTGATACTGTGTACCGTTTTCGGAATATTTTGATATTCGTATAAAATTTCATTACAATGTTTTCAGTGGTTTCGGCAAAATCGTAATAAATGTAAAAACATTTTTTTTCTTTAACGCCCTTTATCTTGAATATAGATAGCAGTACGAAAATTTATTACTAAGCAAAACCCAATTATTTTTCGATATTCTAAGCATCCTAGAGACGAGGTCACCTTTTTTGAAACACCCTGTATAGCAAAATGCTCCCAAAGTAGGTAGAAAAATGTCTCGACAGTAGGGCTTATTTTTCACTAGCAAATTCTAGTCGCAGCGACAAAAGAATCGCTGTTTCGGAAAACATACATGGACTTTACGCTTACAACACTGCGCGCATCTAATTAATCGGCAACGGTCCGAAAGTCGACACAGAAAACATCGGTCAAAATGTCATGCAAATGGTCCAGGCAAATTAATTTGTATTTACGAAATCGAGATAGCAATAATAAATTTAGGCTAGAATACTGTTACGAGAATTGGTCGAGCTGGCTCTGGATGTTTATTTGTGTAACTTTTGCTACCCCTATAGACAAGTTGTAGAAACAATTTTTAAAAATTTCCAGAGGTAGAGGCAAGAGTTTTTAACGTTGGCCGGAACGCGAAGGTAAACAGTTTTTATTTGACGAGCTGTTGAACGATATACATATATCCAGTGGTCGTTTAAACTATATTTATTGCCGCAGTGTTTCTGTAAAATTAAAGAGTGGTAGTTGATGAAAATTCGTGATTTCATCAGTAGAATTTCTTCACGAAATTCATCGATTTTAAACCCCCTTAATACGGCCCAGACTCCGACAAGCTATCATCCGCTCTGAACGTTCTAAGGGACGTATTACGTAAAGCAATTTTTAAAGATATTTGACCCTACCTCCGCCCTATGTAACGTGATGTAATATTTTTCTGTACTTTCCCCTCCCCCCCGTTAAGTAACACCCAAGTGACCATTTTTACCTAAAAGTCACAATGATGCTGCGTAAAATTTAAATAAAAAAACAATGTAACGTAACGCGTTGTTCGAACCCCCTTCCGCCCCTGTACGAGACCACCCCTTACCCTAAATTGCGTAACGTAATACTACTAATAGCAAACAGCTATACGCCGTGTGCAAAAAGACGGTTACGCGCGCACCAATGAAATCGCTGACTTCAGCACCTTAAACGAAGCCACGTTTGACCGGTTTCAAAACTCTCTCTCTTGCGTCTAGACTCCCGAACGATAAACACCTCTGGCTTCCGACCCACCGAGCGAAGAATATTGCGCTCGGAACCCCAAGTTTTGAAATGTAGTACATTATTTTAGTTTTTATTTTAAATTTTCATGGCTGCAGTTAGACAGTAAAATGTGAATCCGATTATGGATTATATTTAATTTAAATCGACAACCAACAAAAAGATTCTAATGATTACAAGACCCAATTTGTATAATTATTCATGTTTCTGTGGGAGACAAAATAGCGTCTCCATGTATCAAGTTCAATATACTATAAATGGCAATTATATAGTGTTTTATTTCATTAAAAACGAATACACCAGTAATAAATTAAGATTACTACGTTGATGACATACAAAAAACCTCGGCAACTTGCAGTAGGTAGAACAATTAAATCAGCGACCTATCTATTATCGAAGTACATCACCATCAGCATCAAGGCGCACGGCGAGATCCTCCAGAGAGGCTGATGGCACCAAGTCTAAGCCACTCCACTTCTCCTCACTCTTTTTCTCGCCCCGTCGCGACAGTTTCTTTTTTAAAAAATATAAACGAACCCAAATTTTGTTACAATACCACTCATTTTATTTTATGATAAGGTAAACTCTTTCTCACTGCTATCATGACCGATATTTATTATTATTTATTTATTATTTATTATTAGATCTGTGTGTTATGATAAAAAGCGTTATCTATCACTAAAACAAAGTTTTTTGGTTGAATAAGTAAACATTTTTTCTTTAACCATTTCGTGTAATTTTTGTTTTTTATTTCGTCATAAAAATATCCGTTTTGTTTCCTCATTTGAATATTACTTATAAGAATCCCGATAAACTAAATGAAAAAAAAAACATACCAACAATTTTACGGAATGTGGAAATAATCCAAAAGTATAGTGTACGGATCTGCTTGCAAGAGTCGTTTGTATCAACTCGAGAAGATACATAAAGAAGGACTCCGACTTGCCATAGGAGCTTTCCGTACCAGCCAGAACCAATCAATTTTTTGTGAATCTGGGATTTGCTCACTGATTCATAGAAGGAAGAAACTTTTATTGAATTATGGTGTGAAAATATGGTCCCAACCTAATCATCCCAATCATTCAATCATTTATAATGCGATACCAGCAAATAAAACAGTAGGAAAGCGAATAAAAAATGATTTGTACTCCTTAGATACTGAACTCCCACATGTTTTCCCCTCATCTCCAAATATTCCACGAAGTCACAAACAAATATGAGAATTGTACAATAATATACACAGATGGATCAAAAACTGATCAAGGAGTGGGATCAGCTTTTTCTTGTATGGGAAACACTCACCAGTGGACATTGAACCCAATATCCTCCATATTCACAGCGAAACTATATGCTATTCTCCAAGCATTGGGATTCATCGGGACGTTGGACCTAGGGACATACTTGATTCTTTCTGACTCCTGTAGTTCACTACAAGCTATACAGAATAGTTATAACGACGATCCGCTGATTCAGATCATCTCAACAGTGGTCCACTTCCTGCATAACTCTGACAGGAGAATAATTTTCTTCTGGATTCCAGGGCACATAGGAATAGCTGGTAATGAACTCGCAGATATGGCGGCTCGCGAAGCTACAGGACAAAATTATATGAATGACATCCCACTGCGACCCGAAGATATGAAAGCACATCACAAGAATAAAATAAGAGATAAATGGAACCAAGAATGGAACGATAGTAACCACAAACTGAAGATAATAAAAAACAAAGTCGATGAAATACTACCTTTTCCATCACACCAGAAGAGAGAACAAGTTGCACTTACACGATTGGGAATTGGTCACACTCATATCACATCTAGCTACCTATTGTCTGGTTCTAAACCTCCAATATGTGATATCTGCGACGTGCAAGTCACTGTGGAACATTTACTTCTTTTATGCCCAGTATAAACCCAAGCTAGGAACAATTGCTCCCTACCTGACACACTGAGGCAATGCCTGGAAAATGAAAAATACTGCCCGAAAACGATTCAATTTCTCAAAGAAACAGGTCTAATGAAATCGATTTTAAATGTGTAATTTAAGTTTGTGACGTTGGTGGTATTGCATAGTCCATGAGAGTTTTCATTAACTTGACTTCTATAATCGCTCTTTTTCTTTAACCGAGAAGTTAGCGACAAAGTTATCGTTCTTAGGTACATCCAATAACAAGTCAAAGATTATCGAAATGACAACTTACTTTAAGATTAATGTGAACACCCAGAGAAGTTTTCCAGTATTGTCAAATGACAAAGGGTAGTTTTGATGAATTGTTGGAAATAATTGGCGCGTGTCAATGTTAATATATTTTAAACATATCCGGTTATCGTTTAGTTGAGCGACAGTCGCGTCGCTGCAAAAATAGAGCTTGTTGCTGCAAGTTTTTGCACTTTTGCGAAATCGCTAGTGAGGGCCGAGCCTAATGATGAAAGAATCAGGAATACGAAGAAAGCGTAAAATAATTTTTCTTGCTTCCAAGCCGAAAGTACGAACTTTTCGACAGCATTTTAATCCCAAAAGAATAAGTTATGTGACCTGCTTACTTATGCAGACAGTTTGAAGTACAGCGCGCTCTCACAAGAGTGGGCTACTTTGCATATTTGGGTACGACAGCAGTCTACAGAGCTTGTGTATTCATTCGGCTAAACGTTATCTTACATCCTAATAATCAACAATGTCTCACAGCTTGATTGTTGTTAATGAATAATAAAACGATGTAATAAATGAAAAAAAAAAGATTAATGAATTAAAAATGGAGCGCGCTACATTTGGTGAGACGGCCAAGGCGTAGCGTTGAAGCAAGTGAGATATCATACGCTATTTTAATAATTTTAATATTAATTATTTAACTTTACTTTCGGCTTGGAGAGCAAAAAAATAGTATACAAATCAAGGCAAGAATGTTGGATGCCCTGACGGATGTGATACAAAATCCTACGCTTTTATATCACATCTGCCAAGAAATCCAACTTTCTGGGCTGGGGTTGTACCTACTATTGTTCTTATATCTAAAACTTTAGTATCCCAAGCCCATTTTATCGAATTTTAACCCTACAAAGTTAAAACTTTAAAATCATTATTTTAATTTTTTAAATTTTTGATGACATTTTATAGCAACAAAGCCTTAGACGGACCATTCCTCATGACTAACGGTCTGAAATTATACTCCGTTCGTTTGGCTTGTATAGCAAGTTACCGAGAAACTGTGTGGCGCTATATAAGATATGGTATACTCGCATACTCATGTATGTAGTATTAAGTTATTTTATTTTGACCACCTTGTTTACTCATAAGCCTGTTTTTTTTGGGTACTATAACAATACAACCATTATATGTAGATAAAAATAAAATATTTACTTAATTGGTCTACTGTACCGCCTTTTAAACCTTTGTTGGAGGAGTGGAAGCGTACCAGATGACTGGTGCAAGGCCGTTATTGTGTCGCTTTACAAGGAAAAAGGTTCGCAGCAGGAATGTAAGAACTACCAAGGTATTAGTTTACTCAGCATAGTCGGCAAACTGTATGCAAAGATATTGATTAAAAAAACAACGAATGAAACTTATAAGATGATATGGGATGTGCTAGCAGGATTTAGAAGAGAAAGAAGATGTATAGATCAGGTCTTTTCATTACGAGATATAGTTGAAAAATTCTTGACTAGAAGTCAAAAAGTCTATTGCACTTTTATAGACTTGGAAAATGCCTATGACAGAGTGGTTGGGAGTGAATTGTGGTCGACATTGTCTATGTATGGGGTGAGCGGTAGTTTAATACGAGCACTAAAATCCCTTTATGAGGATTCCTCTGCTTGTGTCAGGATAAACGGAGCTTGCACGGACTGGTTTAACATTGAAAAATGTGTGAGACAGGAATGTGTCGCTTTGCCATGGCTGTTTAACTTATACATAGGCGATTGTTTAAAAGATTTGAAAGAGAGTGCGTAGGGATTGAAAATGAATGATTTCATCGTCAAATGCCTTCTTTACGCCGATGATCAAGTCATATTAGCGTCATCTAAAGAGGAGTTGCAGGCGATGGTTAATGTTATGCATGATGCCCTAAAAATTAAAGTGATGATAATAAATGTAAGCAAAACGAAAGTAATGGTTTTTGAAAGAGAAGAAAGCATGACAATTTGTGAAGTTTCGATTGAGGGAAAAAAATGGAACAAGTAAATGAATTTGTGTACTTGGGTTCAAAGTTTACGAGAGATGGAAAGTTTGACAGAGACATCAAGCGAAGGGTGTTGGCAGGAAAACAGATGAATGGAGCACTGCATAGCTTTATGAACAGCCAGAAAGTGTCAAAAAAGGCACGTCTGGCTGTGCATAGAGGTGTGTTGGTTCTTACACCTATGTATGTTAATAAATGTTGGGTTTGGCAGAAGACGCATGAAAATAGGATTATTGCTGCGGAGATGAGTAGTTTGAGAAGTATAGCCGGGTTGGATAAAGTAAAAAATAGTAAGAAGCAAAATATGTGTGTAAGAACCGTAGCAAGTGAAAGAAAGTGGTTTCTGCCTACCCCTAGAAAAAAGCGTGACTATATGTAAGTATGTATGTATGTATTTACGGGCAAAGAATGAAATCATTTTTTGCATTAAAGTTTAATTTTTAATAAATAATAACAATAAAACTTGCCTAGCATCATTTAGTTTAAATGTTGTGTTATGACCAGCCACATATCCTTTTATTGGTGCTCAAATTAGCTCAATCGAATTTAATTCGCAGTGATATAGTGGCAATTAAAGAACAGTAATTCCAAGTTCCTAAGCGTTGATAACGTTGATAAACCTTTCAAAAACGCTAGTCTATGATTTTCAATCGATTTGTTTTGCCAAACTTTTGTAACAGTGTTTCCTTAATTTAACCAGATTTCATCTAAATATAATACCCGTTTTTATCTTTATTTAATTTTTGTATTTCTCTTAAATACTCTCTTCTCCAACAAACTATTTCGTCTTTTTTTTATAAGTGCTAATTTACGATCTTACTTCTCATAAAGAAAATATAGTTCATGCACATTTTTCTATAATTTTGTTTAGTCCTGTTGATTTTCCTTCGCCTAATATGTGGTTAATTTTGGAATGACATTCCATTTCCAAATTTTCGCGAACCAATGATTATCAAAGACTACGTCAGAGAAAGAATCATCCGTTTTGTTTATGTTTATGGTGAAAGGCTGATATATCTCTTATCTTTGTATCCCAGTTCATCAGTGTAAGAGGATGGATCAAAAGGAACTCCGGCTAAATTAAAGTGGGTCTCGGATTTTTCATTTTTAGCAAAATAGATTTGCCATTGTTAGTATTTTTTTGGTATCTCTCAAAAAAATACAGTCCACTACTTTTGTTTCTCGCCCAGGTTTATTATACTTTTTCTGCTTTGCTCGTAGAAGTTTACATATCAAGACACAGTGAACTATTAAATTAAATTATTTGTTAAAAAAATTAAGTTACAATATCTTGTACAAGTGCAAATTTTAATATTGTTCTAAATATTTTTAGTTGTTATTCCTAAACGTTATAATTTCTGAGGATTCATCTTACTTTTATTACTATTATTCAGATAGCTTGCTATAAACGCAAAACAAAGTATAAGTTAATTAAATTTGATTTAGCAGCTGCAAATTTTATAAATGCCCTTTAGTACAATTAATGCATGTCATTTTATAACATAGAACATAGAAGAAGAGTTGCAGACCAGTCATTGCTCTACAGATATTTCCATAGCAGATGCTCCAGAGAAATAAAAACTCTTGTACCACCATTGGCCAAATTCGGCCGAAGAACTCGGCACGCTGATCAGTCTCACACATTTACTCTTAAGCTTGACACTACAAGGACCAATCTTCATCAAGAATCCTTCTTTTACAGGGCTGCTACGGAATGGAATAAGCTTCCAAAATAAGTTTTTCCAGAGAACTATGACCTGCAACTTTTTAAAAAGCGTGTCCACAATCATTTCCTTTGTATAATCCCTTCCCCTTCTAATTGTCGCAGTTCGGGCCGTCCGCGGCCCACACGATAGGTCTACCCTTTTTGCGACCATTTTCATAAAAAAAAAAAAAAATAAATAAACAACTGTAAGTAAATAACGAAATTTTTATTTTAATTCTGAAGGTAAACGGCTAAAATACAAATAGGTATTAAAAAGATTTTCTAAAGTAGCAATGTCATTTTTACTTAATCTTTACGCTTTTAAGTTTTTTTACCATTACATCAAAGACATCCTGTAAAATGTGCACTTTTCTTTATAAAATAAAAATATATTTCGTGCTGCTTAATCCTAACGAAAAGGAGTTTTGGCTCCATAGCTTTCGGCTACAAATTAATGTCATATACCTACATATATAAGAAACTTGAGCAATATTCTTCCTTGTTTGTTCTTGGTTTTAGCTTTTATATAAAGTCTGAATCGAGCAAAGTAAACGGAATCGGTCGTTGCTTTACAATCTAGTACATAAATAAATATAATATCCAAGTGATGATGTTAGTTCTTAATACAACTTTCCGATTTTATATCTTGAGGTTTTAAATATAAAATTTAAAAGTATTTATAAATAATAATAATAGTATTGTGACGTTATTAACCCAATGTTTTTTAAAACTTAAAACATACACTTTTTATTTGTATTTTTTTAAAACGTACTCACTAGTTTATTGTAACATTGTCACGTGCCTATTATTTTTTTCTCCTCCCATCTGCCGTTTCATTATTATAATAGTCTGCATTTGGGTTCGTTGTATATAGTGTTGCCTATAGTAGTGATAGAATTCGATTATTAATAGCTGTCACTTTTTTGTCTCTCTTATTGGACTTCGCCTTGATTATTGGCCTCGATTGTAGTGTGTTGTTAGATATATTATTGTTGGTTTGCTTGGGCTGGCAACTGATGCGAACGAGCGCGTTTATGAACTAGGGACTTATACATGGAAAGGTTGGCTGACGCGTGTCCCGGGACATTTTCTTGATCTCCGGTCTGGGAGCGAGGAAGGATGAGGATTCGTTTGGTGGTAGTGGTGGAAGTCGGTTGAGAGTTTTTGGAACGGTTTAATATTAACACGGGAGCGGAACTTCTACGGTTTCTTCTTCCATATCTGGCTGAATTTGGGGCCATCTTTAGTGGATTAGGAAGATAAACCATTTAATTCTTAACTTGACCATTCTGTCGTGCCTATGTGGTGAATATTTTTGGATATTGGGGTCGAGTTAAGATCACCACTTGTGGGATTTGATGAAGTGAAGCCATCGTGAAGTACCACGTGCCGTTCCATCCACATCGACGATAAATTTCAGCGTTATAAAGACTTGCCTGGTAATTTTAGCAGAAATTATTGATAATACTATTTGGTTTTTCGGTTCTTGGATCATCGATGTTACCGTGACGTCTCAGTGAGGTTTTCAATTGGTTACATGGTATGGAATTTAATTTTATCAACTTATCAGTTATGTGCTTGATCTAAGTGTTTTCAATAATTTAAAAGTAACAAGTTATTCTCATTTAATTTGTACCTGCTCCCAGTGACGTCCCAATAAAGTTTTCAATAGTTTAAAAGTAACCAAATTATTTTTCGTTAAATTTGTACCGGCTCCAAGCTGAATCTGAATTTATACATCACTGAATATAATTTATGTGGATATTGTAAGGGTTTTAAAATATTATTTTTGTAGCAAGTCCATTTATTTGGTATTTCCTTTTTTTTGTTGTGTTAATCTTTTGCTATCAGGAATTTTATATAAAACCAATTATTTTCGAAATTTTAAATATTGTGAACATTTTCTTGTTGTTGTTTTTTTTTTTGTTATTTTAATTCTCTTTTGTACCTCATTAGGTTTTTATTACTGTCTGGAAGATTGTTATAATTAATTTAAATATTATTTTAAGAAAGTGTATTAAATTCGTGTAAACCACTTTACGAAAATACAGAATTTATTGTAAAAAATCAGAACATCATTTTTACTTAATTAATATATTGCAGTAATTGTAAATATAGTTTTATTTATCTAGTTCACCATAATTGTTTGTTGTTTTTCGCGTGGCTCTGCTGGTGCCTACAAGACCTAGGGGTTTCCGGCTTGTACCGTTTTAAGTCGGTGGTCACTTTTAGATTTTTTTCTTCTACCCTCTACGGCTGAGCTCGGGCATAATTTGCCAGTAGAGAGACCACTAGCAGAGTACTCATTAGAGAACCAAAAAAAAAGGCGTGGCAACATATTTATTTATTTAAATAATTTTGTAGCACGCTTAAGATGTGTAAAGTGCCTTACTAAGTAACTTAGCAAAACTTTCTTTTCAATTCAATTTCGCACATGTTCTGTAGAACAAAGGTTAATTAATTACACTTTTTCTTAAAACTGTTAATTTCACATTTAAAATAATGTTGGAAATAATACCGGAAATATGAAAGTAAAAATTAATTTAGAAAGTCATACAAAAGAAAAAAGATATTTTTAAGATCTAAGATCTGCCTACCGATGTGTAGGGAACAAGAAATTGGGATCTACTCATTAAGAAAGTGTGAAAAAAATGTATAAGATCAAACCAATTACTTAAAGAACTGTATAACAATCCAACTAGGTAATAAAAAAATTTAGAAAGTAAGGAACTGCCCAAAAAAACCAATAAACAATGCGTGGAAAGGTAGACAAATAAAATAAGCTACATTGTTCGTAAAAACATTTTCCTTTCATCAGTTAATGCATTTCTCTGTTTGAAAAGTATCAAATTCAACTTTGTATGTAAATTAAGCTAACAATAATTAGGAATATTATAGTCGAAAAACGTTTAAACACAAAAAACTAACCGAAGAAAAAACTAGCGAAGGTCTCACCCATTTTAACTGCTTTATATTTGTTAACTGGAGCTATTGAAAAAAAATGTTATCTTTTTTTAAAATTAAATTAATTTTTCCTTTTAAGAAGTACCTAAAAATCGAAATGTCAACAAAAACAAAGTAATTTAATTTTGTATGTAAATTTAGCCACCAATTAAAAGGATTTTTGGGAATGAAGATACATTTGCAAAGAGAAACGAGTCGATAAATTAACTTTCTTTGCCAAGGTCTCACTAAAGCTTTTATATCACATACGTCATAGCATCTAACATTCTGACCGTGGGTGTTGGTGGCTTAAGTTTTAATTTAAAACCTTCAATGTAAACAATGAAATTATTTTCTTCTGAGGTAGAAAACAAAATTATATTCTCATCTTTTGTGCTGCTTTTTGTATGTACTTGTAAACCAACATATATCGATCATCAGGTTTTTTTGCGAGTGTTTCACTTCGAACAATAAATTTTGCCTTTTCGTCAAAATTTCTTAGCACTTCCTTTTTGTCTATGGAGCCTTTAGACAAAAGGTTTTCCATTTATATTGTCGATCTGACTAAGTGTTCGAAAGGTTAAGTACACTGGCTTTACTGTTAGTTTTAATTACCGAGATCAAATCAAAAAAAAATATTAAAATTTCATAAATTATTTTTTATATTTTAAAATTTTTTTTTTATTTTCCCACTTTATTTGCAATCTGTTACAAAATTTTAACAGTAAGCAAATAGTTTGTTAATAAATTTGTCATGTAGGAAAAGTGTCCTGTGACAATTTCCTATAAATTATTACTTAAAACAAAAGTCAAAAAGTAAGTTTAAAATTTGGGAGTACATAACACTACAGTATAAAAATCTTTTTTTTAAATCCCATGGCATATAACTCCTGAGTCTTCGTATCACTCTTGGTCTATGCGTTAGGTTTCGAGCTAATTTGTTTGGATGCTTATTTAAACGAATGTTGTACTTATTTGTTGAAACCCGTAACTCCATATTGGTTTTAGGATGGCTTTATAAATTAGAAGCTTATTTTTCAAGTTTAGTTTTGATTTTCTTCTAATCAGCCTTAGTTGCCTTAGTTTAAAACCCAGCTGCTTACGTTTTGAGAATATATGTTTTTTCCACGTGAGTCGTCTGTCAAGGTAAACTCCTAAGTATTTCTCTTCGTCATGGTGTGGTAGTTGACTGTTGTTAAGTTTAATTGATAATTCGTTAATGTAACTTGGACAGATTTGGTGATGTTAACTTTAATGTGCCACTTATTGAGCAACTGTTCTATTTTATATACGTGGTCTTGCAATTTTTGAGAAGCAATGTAATGTCTTCATGAGATGTTAGGATGACTATCATTTTTTTTTTTATAAGAATAGTCGCAAAAAGGGTAGACCTATCGTGTGGGCCGCGGACGGCCCGCACTGCGACTATTAGAAAGGAAAGGGATTATAGAAAGGTAATGATTGTGGACACGCTTTTTAAAAAGTTGTAGGTCATAGTTCTCTGGAAAAACTGATTTTGGAAGCTTATTCCATTCCGTAGCAGCCCTGTAAAAGAAGAATTCTTGATGAAGATTGGTCCTTGTAGTGTCAATCTTGGGAGTAAATGGGTAAGACTGATCAGCGTGCCGAGTTCTTCGGCCGAATGTGGCCAATGGTGGTACAAGAGTTTTTTTATTTCTCTGGAGCATCTGCCATGGAAATATCTGTAGAGCAATGACTGGTCTGCAACTCTTCTTCTATGTTGTAGAGGATGAAGGGTATCTGTAAGAGTTGAGCTGTTTATCAAACGAATGGCTCTTTTCTGAATGGAATCTAGAAGACGAAGAGAATGCCTTGGTGCTGAACCCCAAATGTGCGAGCAATACTCCAGTAGAGGTCGGATTTAAGCCTTGTACGTCGTCAACAGTTAGTAGTTAAACAACAGCGATTCAAGCCCACTTGGAGTGGGGGGAGGAGTGGGGGTAGGAGTGGGGGAAGTGGTGGGGGTAGGAGTGGTGGAGTGGGGGAAGTGGTGGGGGTAAGAGTGGGGGAAGTGGTGGAGTGGGGGCGTGGTGGGGGTAGGAGTGGGGGGAGAAGTGGTGGGGAGTGGTGGGGTAGGAGTGGGGGAAGTGACAGGAGAAGAAGTGACATTGTTGGCATATGACATTGTTGACATATGACATTGTTGACATATGACATTGTTGGCATATGACATTGTTGGCATATCACAGGAGTGGGGAGATGACATTGTTGACATATGACATTGTTGACATATGACATTGTTGCCATTGTTTACATACGGCATTGTTGACATACGGCATGTTGCCATTGTTGACATATAACATCATTGTTTACATACGGTATTGTCCCCATCGACTCGATTAAGAGGGTTACGTAAGCACGTTGAAAAGTGGTGTGACGTAAGCGTTGAAAAAAACTTGGTTTCTCGTAGGTTCGAACCTTAATCCTTTGACTTACTAAACGGATAGCTATACCATGTAGCTACTACGCATATTAATTTTATCGTGCAAGATTGGATATACAAATATATATTTGTGACATCATTTTTGATAAAAATAACCTTGAACTGCGCTACCAGATAACTTTGTTATCGTATACTTAAATGAGGTGTAATATTGATTGCGACAGAGATAATAATTACACACGCACATAGTCCCAGTTTAAATGTGTGCGATATTGTTGTACATGTACAGGGTATGTCACAAATTAAGAAGTCAAAAGAACCTTAACGAATGTTGGCATGGGAAAAATTGTTTTTATGAAAATTCCCATACGCTAATCTTAAGATACGCCGTTCTAAATATAAAGGGGTGCATTCACTGTTGCAAGAGATCTAATTCGAAAAATCAAAGCACTGAGTTATCGTATACTTAAAGGAGGTGTAATATTGATTGCGACAGAGATAATAATTACACACGCACATAGTCACAGTTTAAATGTGTAAGATATTGTTGTACAAGTACAGGGTATGTCACAAATTAAGAAGTCAAAAGAACCTTAACGAATGTTGGCATGGGAAAAATTGTTTTTATGAAAATTCCCATACGCTAATCTTAAGATACGCCGTTCTAAATATAAAGGGGTTGGAAATTCCGATTAAATTAAATCAAATTTTAAAGTTCGAGAAGCTAAACAAAATTTCAGTTAACGTCTATGTTTTAGAATTAAATAAAACAGAGAAGAGATAATTTTACATAGTTATACCTGTTGTGTTTACTAAAAATAAAATGAAACGTCACGTCAATTTGTTACTAATACAAGATCAGTATTTTCGGAAATTAAATGATTATAAAGCGCCACCTATCGACAATGAAAATGTTGAAATCAAATATGTTTGGATAAGTACGAGGTATGTCGTAAATTAGGAAGTCAAAAGGACCTTAACGAATGTTGGTATGCGACCCATCAAACGATTCAGCGTTGCTTAAAGTACGTCAAGTGTCACGAGAGTACGTTAAATGTCACGTGAGTACGTTAAATGTCACGTGAGTACGTCAAGCGTCACGTAAAACGTCACGTGTCACTTTATACGTAATGTGTCACATTAAAAACACACACACACATGTTGAATATTTTTGTTCATGTACAGGGAATGTCACAAATCAAGAAGTCAAAAGGTCCTTAACGAATGTGGCATGTGACCCATCAAACGATTCAACGTTACGCAAAGTATGTCAAGCGTCACGTGAGTACGTTTAAAAACATACACACATGCACAACAACGTGACATGTCACATTAGTAGACATTGTTAACATATGACATTGTTGTCGTTGTTTACATACAGCATTGTTGACTGCCATTGTTTACATAGGGCATTGTTGACATATGACATTGTTGCCATTGTTTACATACGGCATTGTTGACTGCCATTGCTTACACACACATGACATTGTGGACATATGACATTGTTGCGATTGTTTACATACGGCATTGTTGGCTGCCATTGTTTGCATAGAGCATTGTTGACATATGACATTGTAGCCATTGGTGACATTGTTGCCATTGGTGACATTGTTGCCATTGTTTACATACGGCATTGTAGACATATGTCTTCAAATTTCCCTTATACTTGAATACTATGTTTTTATTTAATGTCATTACGGAATTTTGGAAAATATGGGAAGCAAGATTTTTGATACATAATCTTTATTTCATTCACATATTCATTGTATTTAAATCAATTTTCGGTGATAATGTATTATCGTATCGTTCGTCGGTAAAACATCTAAACCATGACAATAAAACCCACAATAATCTTCTTTAAAAATAAAATTACTTAATAAATTCAAAGTTTACGAGAGATGAAAAGTATGACAGTGACATTGAGCGAAGGGTGTTGGCAGGAAAACAAATGAATGGGGCTCTGCATATCTTTATGAATAGCCAGAAAGTGTCAAAAAAGACACGTCTGGCTGTGCATAGAAGTGTGTTGGTTCCTACACTTATGTATGGTAGTGAATGTTGGGTTTGGCAGAAGAAGCATGAAAATAGGATTAATACTGCGGAGATAAGTAGTCTGAGAAGTATAGCCGGAGTGACTCGGTTGGATAAGGTAAAGAATAGTGAGATTAGAGAACGCTGTGGTGTAAAAGAAGATGTGGTTACAAAGATAGATAAAGGAATGCTTAGATGGTTTGGACACGTTGAAAGAATGGATGAAGGAAGATTGACGAAACAAATTTATAAAGCGAGTGTGAATGGACAAGTCGGTCGACCTCGGAGAACATATCTTGATCAGATCAAAATTGTTTTGAGGAAAGGCCAGGTCAAGAGTACCAACAACCGACGAGCATGTATGAGAGCACTGATGAAAGTAGAGGAAGCAAAAGATGTGTGTAAGAACCGTAGCGGAAGTGAAAGGAAGTGGTCTCTGCCTACCCCCATGGGAAAAAGGCGTGACTTTATGTATGTAATAAAATCTCAAGAGTACCAACGACCAAGAACACTAATGCAAGTGGTTCATTGCATTTAAAACAATTTTCGATAATAATATATTATCGTACCAATCGTCGGTAAAACATCGAAACCATGACAATAAAAACCCCAATAATCTTTATTAAAAATAAAATTACTTAAAATCTCATGAATCAAAAAACAAGAATTAGCTTAAGTCCTTATGATGACATTTATTGCCTGGGACTATCGATACTCTTCCTTTTGGGTCATTATAGTTTAAATAAATATATATTTTTTTCACCCTAGCACATCTCTTTAGTTAAAGAAATGAATAGTTTGATTCTTATTCAGCTTTTAGACGATACATATCTCTAAAGGTAGTGTCAAGTCCGGGATGCGTACGCGCTCGCTGGCCGCTGCGAAAATAATATAGATGGGTATATATACAGGGGGGCGCATGAACTGGCAAAACTTTTGGAACTATTGGAAAAAATATATTTTTAACAAAAAAAAAACCTTAGTTAAAAGAACTATTTAAGCTCCCTTTTTCATGTATTACGCAATAAATCGTCTTGTGACGTCATCAAAAGATTCAGCATTACGCAAAGTACGTCGACCGTCACGTTAAACGTCATGTAAGTACGTCAAGCGTCCCCTTAAACGTCACGTGTGTACGTTGAATGTAAACACAGCGACGTTAAACGTCACGTGTGTATGTCAAACGTAAACGTCACGTTAAACGTCACGTGTCACATAAAAACACACACACACCAGTTTGATTTAAACAATCTGCATGGTTAAAGCCCTATATCGAGCTGAACACTCGTTTAAGGACTACAGCTACCAGTTTATTTGCAAAGAGTCAGTTTAAACTCGCGAACAACGCGGTGTTCGACAAAAGAATAGAAAATAAACGCTTTCGCAGTTAGTAAGTTCATACGAGGGTCGTTACAGGACAAAAAATTTAATTTCTAGCGCCAGATTTCACAATAGATCAATTTTTGAAAGCGAACGAGCAAGATATTTTAAAACATTTTAGTCATTTGAAAATTGCAGGACCTCGAAAATTTAAAGTTGGCGCCATTGTACGAATTAATAAAGCCAAACACGTTTTTAAGAAAGGTTATACACCCAATTGGTCAACGGAATTATTTAAAATCACAAAATGTAAGATAACCAATCCTGCAACGTATCTTCTGGAAGATATGATGGAGGCACAAATCAAAGGAGCCTTCTACGCGGAAGAATTACAGAAAACTGCTAATCTTGATATCTACTTAGTAGAAAAGGAACTTGGACGCAAAGGAAATAAAATGTACGTCAAATGGTTAGGCATAAAAGGCAACAGTTGTTTAATTATGAACAAAAATCGACTTTTAAGTGGAGGGGAGGAAGGTTACAAATATGCGCGAGTTATATGCGTCATTTCCGCTGACTTCTATTAGAACCATTTTTGCGACGCAGCAGTTCTAGAAGCTTCCAGAAATTGCTTATCTAAAAAAAATGTCACGCTCGCATTTTCCTTTGTTTAACTTTATTATAAAATAAGCATTATGTATTAAAATTAATCAATTTTGACTTTATTTCTAAATTTTTAGCTTCGTTGTTATATTTGTTATATTATATTTATAATTTTGTTAAAGTAAAAGTTTTTTTTAAAATAATTTAAAACGAATTATAAAATTCGGGTCATTGGCAGGTGGATGTCAGTCATCATGTGCAGCAGTCAAGACAGTAATCATTTTAGTATGACGTCGAGTAGTGATGATAGCGTGAGTAATGACTTTGAAATGTCCGAATTCGTATTGCCGGGGGCACCTTCTATGGAAACAATTGTTCAATCCTACGAAGATGCTGCCAAACGTGAAGTGCATTACTTACTGCTAACGACATATATGTTGTCAGAATATGAAGTTCGATGTGGCCTTAGTCCTGCGCGGACGTTTTCTCCGACAATCATTTTGGCTAAACATTTTGGGCCTACTAAAATATCTTTTGACGTTTTTGAATGGGGTACCCTCATCAGTATTTTGGAGAAAAGGATGGAAGATTTTTTTCATGAGACGTCGCCTACGTATCCCGATGAAGACGATGATAACACCCCTATAACGTTTCACTGTGGCGATTATTGTACTATCATGCAACAAGTTTATGATGATACCAAGTTCCTGGTTTTAAAAAAACACGACGTTGAGTACTATTTGTGCGAAGAAGATGTTCAAGAAATTCTTAAAATCCACGAGCATTTGCTGACGCATCGAGTAAATTTATTAAACAAACTTAGTTTCTGTTCATATTATCACAATATTATTGGTTTTTGTAAACTGCATGGTGAATTATCGTTATCATTATTGTCGGAAATACTTCCAAATGATTTGTTAAATAGTGCATTGAGAGAGTTTATCTACTTTTATAGAATTACCACAATTAATGATTTAAATAAATAATTTTTTCAAAAAGTTTTGTTTTATTTGTTCCCCGAAATTTTTAGTTTCTATAAATATACTGTAAATAATATTTGTTAATCATTTAAGATGCTGTGCCCTACTCAAAGTTTGAAGAAACAATTGAAATCTCTACTATTAAAGCTAATTTCATTTTACGAATAACATGTAATTTTTTTTTAAATTGTTGATTTGTGCATGAAATTTTTTTAAAATCGATCTTTTCTTCATTTAACTTTCATAAACCATTAAGGCTTATTTGACTAGCCAATATGAAAACAATTGCTTAAATTTCAGATATTAAATACATTCTATAACATTTCTACACATAATATAAGAGTGTAAGAATTTTAGTAGTAAAATAAATATTTTAATTTTTTTAATTATTTTATGCGTGTTAATACTACTGGGAAACCATTACGCGAAAATGAATGGATGTACTGTTGTGGCCAAGGCACGTGGGTTAGAGGTGATCCTCGTGGAAGCAAATATGATGTGTACATGAAATGATTATAATATGATATTGTTTCTTGAAAATATAATTGAATGCAAAAATTACAATTGGTCTTTTAATAACTGATGCTATTGCTGACATTGATATAAGTTGTGACCTGGTAATTCAGGAATGCTTGAATCTACGTTTCTATAGAATATGTATTATAAATATATTTGCATAGTTGTTGCTCTGTTGTGTTTTCAAGTGTCACGCTTATTATGGGTAAGAAACATTTTTGTTAATTTTTATTTATTTAATTTCTATGTTAGAAAAAAATAATTGTAACGATTTTATTCTAAATAAAGAAATTTTGTCGGTGTTTTTAACGGACGATCAATTTTTCTATTGACTTTTTTTAACTTTATTAAGCAATGATTTTTAAAATATAAAAATGTTGAAAGATTTTAAGTTTTAAAGTAAAGAAATCAAATGTTGTAACACCTTCAATAAGCATTTATAATTGAAATATTGTGTTTCTGTTTAAAATCTTAAATTACACAGAGGACATCTTAAATGCGTAATGATATGAAGACAACTTATCTTTTTAAACGCTTTGTAACAGAAATTACAAATTTGTATTTTTACAGATTTCTTTAAAATTAGCAAATCCATTGTTTTTGCACTAAATCTAAAAGAAAACTAAAAAAAACCGCATACAGTGACGGCTTACCTCAAATATATTTTACCTACGGTTTAAAATCTATAAAAGGGAAAACAAAAAGGCATTTTTACTAGAATTTAAAACGAGATGGATAAGTAACTAAAACTTTTTTAATTATGTTGTTATTTTAAATTTTTACTCTTTACAAAATTTTTGCAAATTTTCAAAATACTTTTATTTTAAAGTTATTTTTCGTCAGTTAAAAAATAATTTAACACCACTCACAAATAAATTTTTTGTCTATTCTTAGTTACTCGACTATTTATTAATCTAGACAAATCTTTGATGCAGCAATAGTTATATTTAATTTTACAATTCTCATCATCTGAGCTTTATAATTATTTAATTTTTGATAATACTGATTTTTAATCAAATTTGTTATTTTTTACACACTAGTTTTCAATTTAAAATTGCTTTACAGACAGACGATTGGAAGACCTTATATAAACCAGAGTAAGGGGAGAATTACCCTCGCATCAAAGAGTAAGTAAACAAAACCATTTGCTAATTATTTCTACCAATCTTACTTTGGTGTTGGTAGTTTTAACAATAAATTTAATTTCCAACTAAAATTTCTTAGGCTAACTTTTTTTATGCTAATTTTTGTATTAACATAAGGTTTTAATCATTTTAGATATTTTTTTACTAAATTAAAAATTCTTTGTGTCAATTTTAGTACATTAAATTTTAATTAAAACTTTTTTTTTTTACAGCCTAAACCCATCATAATTATGATGGGTTCTCGTGGAGGCAACCCACCTCCATCAATGATATGCGTAGGGGATGTGGGCCCCTACATTATATATATGGAGGTACTCGAGAGCGAGACATGGGTTTGGGCATTAAGGTATAAATTTATCTATGATTTTATATTTTTATTTTACAAATGTTTTTTTTTTATGTTGCAGATAATGGGCCTATTCTACTTTAATTATGTAAAGTAATTAAAAAAAAAACTTTGAGTTAAATAAAGGAAATGAATGAATATTGTTTCGTTTCAATTATTTTTGAAAGTAACGTTCGACACATGCCTCAAACATTTGACAATTATTTCAGTTAATTAACGTAGAAAATGTTAAAATGTTCAAAATTTAAGTAAATATCTAAAATTGGATTTAAAACTAAAAAAGTACTCGAAAAAATCATTTTAACAGTATCATACAAATAAAAATGTTTATAAAATTAATTTTTGGTTTTAAAATATAAGTGTTAAAAATAAATTTAAAAAGTTAAACAAAAGAAAATTAATTTAAATACAATGAATATGTGAATGAAATAAAGATTATGTATCGAAAATCTTGCTTCCCAAATTTTCCAAAATTCCGTAATGACATTAAATAAAAACATATGTAGTCTCATAGTATTCAAGTATAAGGGAAATTTGATCACATATGTCAACAATGCCGTATGTAAACAATGCCGTATGTAAACAATGCCGTATGTAAACAATGGCAACAATGCCGTATGTAAACAATGTCAAAAATGGCTACAATGTCATATGTCAACAATGCCGTATGTAAACAATGTCATATGTCAACAATGCCCTTTATAAACAATGGTAGTCATCAATGCCATATGTAAACAATGGCAACAAGTCATATGTCAACAATGTTAACATTGCCCAGGATCCAAACCCCTGCCACGCCTCTGGACCATATTCGTGTACCGAACGAAATGTACAACGTCTCCGTCACTGGTTTTCTAATGTTGTATTACCATTATAATTATTTTAAATAAATGTTTAAGAAAAATTGGATGTTTTATTAAAACACTATGTGTATTCATCATCAACTTTTATATTACATGTAGATTTAAATTTTCGTTTTACAATTTTTAAGATAAATTTTAAAATTAAAACAAAAATAGATGCCAATATTACACAAAACATTGCAAAAACATTATCGACTTTATTTTTCATGCTCTCTTTTGTTGGAATATCGGACTAAATTTCTTTAATTTCAAATGCTGCAGCCAAATGGGGGCGGCCACAATCGTAAGATCCTTGGTATGTTAAGCTGTATTTCCCTTTCTCGAAATGGCTCATATACGGCTCATAGGTAGCAGTCACTCTGTTGGGTAGGAATGTGACTTTATCACCCAAGTCAAGAAGAACGCTTGTACCATATGGTGTTTTGGTTATTTTCGCAGCATAAATTGCTTGAGGAACTCCTATTGGTAGCTCCTGCAGCTTTACTATAGGTTTCCGTGCTGTAATGGAGGAAACTTCGTTTAATTTTTCCAAATTCATCTAAAATCAAAAATAAGAATATTTTGTGAGACAAAACACACACAACAATAATTTAAACTTACTTTTTTCTTCTTGGAGCACTTGCACGCAAAAATCTATCAACGTTTAATGTGAATAGTCAAATGGTACTAAACCGTATGGCTTTTTTCTTTTTATATCTTCAAGGATGTTTATAAAAAAAATTTAGAAATAAAGTCAAAATTGATTAATTTTAATACATAATGCTTATTTTATAATAAAGTTAAACAAAGGAAAATGCGAGCGTGACATTTTTTTTAGATAAGCAATTTCTGGAAGCTTCTAGAACTGCTGCGTCGCAAAAATGGTTCTAATAGAAGTCAGCGGAAATGACGCATATAACTCGCGCATATTTGTAACCTTCCTCCCCTCCACTTAAAAGTCGATTTTTGTTCATAATTAAACAACTGTTGCCTTTTATGCCTAACCATTTGACGTACATTTTATTTCCTTTGCGTCCAAGTTCCTTTTCTACTAAGTAGATATCAAGATTAGCAGTTTTCTGTAATTCTTCCGCGTAGAAGGCTCCTTTGATTTGTGCCTCCATCATATCTTCCAGAAGATACGTTGCAGGATTGGTTATCTTACATTTTGTGATTTTAAATAATTCCGTTGACCAATTGGGTGTATAACCTTTCTTAAAAACGTGTTTGGCTTTACTAATTCGTACAATGGCGCCAACTTTAAATTTTCGAGGTCCTGCAATTTTCAAATGACTAAAATGTTTTAAAATATCTTGCTCGTTCGCTTTCAAAAATTGATCTATTGTGAAATCTGGCGCTAGAAATTAAATTTTTTGTCCTGTAACGACCCTCGTATGAACTTACTAACTGCGAAAGCGTTTATTTTCTATTCTTTTGTCGAACACCGCGTTGTTCGCGAGTTTAAACTGACTCTTTGCAAATAAACTGGTAGCTGTAGTCCTTAAACGAGTGTTCAGCTCGATATAGGGCTTTAACCATGCAGATTGTTTAAATCAAACTGGTGTGTGTGTGTTTTTATGTGACACGTGACGTTTAACGTGACGTTTACGTTTGACATACACACGTGACGTTTAACGTCGCTGTGTTTACATTCAACGTACACACGTGACGTTTAAGGGGACGCTTGACGTACTTACATGACGTTTAACGTGACGGTCGACGTACTTTGCGTAATGCTGAATCTTTTGATGACGTCACAAGACGATTTATTGCGTAATACATGAAAAAGGGAGCTTAAATAGTTCTTTTAACTAAGGTTTTTTTTTTGTTAAAAATATATTTTTTCCAATAGTTCCAAAAGTTTTGCCAGTTCATGCGCCCCCCTGTATATATACCCATCTATATTATTTTCGCAGCGGCCAGCGAGCGCGTACGCATCCCGGACTTGACACTACCTTTAGAGATATGTATCGTCTAAAAGCTGAATAAGAATCAAACTATTCATTTCTTTAACTAAAGAGATGTGCTAGGGTGAAAAAAATATATATTTATTTAAACTATAATGACCCAAAAGGAAGAGTATCGATAGTCCCAGGCAATAAATGTCATCATAAGGACTTAAGCTAATTCTTGTTTTTTGATTCATGAGATTTTAAGTAATTTTATTTTTAATAAAGATTATTGGGGTTTTTATTGTCATGGTTTCGATGTTTTACCGACGATTGGTACGATAATATATTATTATCGAAAATTGTTTTAAATGCAATGAACCACTTGCATTAGTGTTCTTGGTCGTTGGTACTCTTGAGATTTTATTACATACATAAAGTCACGCCTTTTTCCCATGGGGGTAGGCAGAGACCACTTCCTTTCACTTCCGCTACGGTTCTTACACACATCTTTTGCTTCCTCTACTTTCATCAGTGCTCTCATACATGCTCGTCGGTTGTTGGTACTCTTGACCTGGCCTTTCCTCAAAACAATTTTGATCTGATCAAGATATGTTCTCCGAGGTCGACCGACTTGTCCATTCACACTCGCTTTATAAATTTGTTTCGTCAATCTTCCTTCATCCATTCTTTCAACGTGTCCAAACCATCTAAGCATTCCTTTATCTATCTTTGTAACCACATCTTCTTTTACACCACAGCGTTCTCTAATCTCACTATTCTTTACCTTATCCAACCGAGTCACTCCGGCTATACTTCTCAGACTACTTATCTCCGCAGTATTAATCCTATTTTCATGCTTCTTCTGCCAAACCCAACATTCACTACCATACATAAGTGTAGGAACCAACACACTTCTATGCACAGCCAGACGTGTCTTTTTTGACACTTTCTGGCTATTCATAAAGATATGCAGAGCCCCATTCATTTGTTTTCCTGCCAACACCCTTCGCTCAATGTCACTGTCATACTTTTCATCTCTCGTAAACTTTGAATTTATTAAGTAATTTTATTTTTAAAGAAGATTATTGTGGGTTTTATTGTCATGGTTTAGATGTTTTACCGACGAACGATACGATAATACATTATCACCGAAAATTGATTTAAATACAATGAATATGTGAATGAAATAAAGATTATGTATCAAAAATCTTGCTTCCCATATTTTCCAAAATTCCGTAATGACATTAAATAAAAACATAGTATTCAAGTATAAGGGAAATTTGAAGACATATGTCTACAATGCCGTATGTAAACAATGGCAACAATGTCACCAATGGCAACAATGTCACCAATGGCTACAATGTCATATGTCAACAATGCTCTATGCAAACAATGGCAGCCAACAATGCCGTATGTAAACAATCGCAACAATGTCATATGTCCACAATGTCATGTGTGTGTAAGCAATGGCAGTCAACAATGCCGTATGTAAACAATGGCAACAATGTCATATGTCAACAATGCCCTATGTAAACAATGGCAGTCAACAATGCTGTATGTAAACAACGACAACAATGTCATATGTTAACAATGTCTACTAATGTGACATGTCACGTTGTTGTGCATGTGTGTATGTTTTTAAACGTACTCACGTGACGCTTGACATACTTTGCGTAACGTTGAATCGTTTGATGGGTCACATGCCACATTCGTTAAGGACCTTTTGACTTCTTGATTTGTGACATTCCCTGTACATGAACAAAAATATTCAACATGTGTGTGTGTGTTTTTAATGTGACACATTACGTATAAAGTGACACGTGACGTTTTACGTGACGCTTGACGTACTCACGTGACATTTAACGTACTCACGTGACATTTAACGTACTCTCGTGACACTTGACGTACTTTAAGCAACGCTGAATCGTTTGATGGGTCGCATACCAACATTCGTTAAGGTCCTTTTGACTTCCTAATTTACGACATACCTCGTACTTATCCAAACATATTTGATTTCAACATTTTCATTGTCGATAGGTGGCGCTTTATAATCATTTAATTTCCGAAAATACTGATCTTGTATTAGTAACAAATTGACGTGACGTTTCATTTTATTTTTAGTAAACACAACAGGTATAACTATGTAAAATTATCTCTTCTCTGTTTTATTTAATTCTAAAACATAGACGTTAACTGAAATTTTGTTTAGCTTCTCGAACTTTAAAATTTGATTTAATTTAATCGGAATTTCCAACCCCTTTATATTTAGAACGGCGTATCTTAAGATTAGCGTATGGGAATTTTCATAAAAACAATTTTTCCCATGCCAACATTCGTTAAGGTTCTTTTGACTTCTTAATTTGTGACATACCCTGTACTTGTACAACAATATCTTACACATTTAAACTGTGACTATGTGCGTGTGTAATTATTATCTCTGTCGCAATCAATATTACACCTCCTTTAAGTATACGATAACTCAGTGCTTTGATTTTTCGAATTAGATCTCTTGCAACAGTGAATGCACCCCTTTATATTTAGAACGGCGTATCTTAAGATTAGCGTATGGGAATTTTCATAAAAACAATTTTTCCCATGCCAACATTCGTTAAGGTTCTTTTGACTTCTTAATTTGTGACATACCCTGTACATGTACAACAATATCGCACACATTTAAACTGGGACTATGTGCGTGTGTAATTATTATCTCTGTCGCAATCAATATTACACCTCATTTAAGTATACGATAACAAAGTTATCTGGTAGCGCAGTTCAAGGTTATTTTTATCAAAAATGATGTCACAAATATATATTTGTATATCCAATCTTGCACGATAAAATTAATATGCGTAGTAGCTACATGGTATAGCTATCCGTTTAGTAAGTCAAAGGATTAAGGTTCGAACCTACGAGAAACCAAGTTTTTTTCAACGCTTACGTCACACCACTTTTCAACGTGCTTACGTAACCCTCTTAATCGAGTCGATGGGGACAATACCGTATGTAAACAATGATGTTATATGTCAACAATGGCAACATGCCGTATGTCAACAATGCCGTATGTAAACAATGGCAACAATGTCATATGTCAACAATGTCATATGTCAACAATGTCATATGTCAACAATGTCATCTCCCCACTCCTGTGATATGCCAACAATGTCATATGCCAACAATGTCATATGTCAACAATGTCATATGTCAACAATGTCATATGCCAACAATGTCACTTCTTCTCCTGTCACTTCCCCCACTCCTACCCCACCACTCCCCACCACTTCTCCCCCCACTCCTACCCCCACCACGCCCCCACTCCACCACTTCCCCCACTCTTACCCCCACCACTTCCCCCACTCCACCACTCCTACCCCCACCACTTCCCCCACTCCTACCCCCACTCCTCCCCCCACTCCAAGTGGGCTTGAATCGCTGTTGTTTAACTACTACAGTTGATCAGGAGTAAAAAACTTTCTAGCTTTCCACAGAAAACCTAGCCTCTGGCTTGCCGACTTTGCGATGTTAGCAACATGGTCATGCCAAGACATATTATTGGACACCATGAATCCCAAAATCGAGATGGAGGGACTTGGTTCAAGGGTATTTCCGGACATTGTGATGGGATGATTTGAGAAATTCACTTTCTTGGAAAACGTGGCACTTTGTGTTTTTTGGGCGTTGAACTGAACAAGATTGTTGGTTCCCCACTCGACGATTGCTTCAAGATCTCTATTGATGGAATCAACCTGTTCCTGCCTGAGTCTATTTGTATCCTTTACCGAAAGTGATCGATAGGATGTGAAAGTTGAGACAAGGGTGCTATCGTCTGCGAAACTGTAAATGGGGTTTGTGGTGGTTTTCAAGAGGTCGTTGATGTCTAAAAGAAATAAGGTGGGGGACAGGATGGAACCCTGGGGGACCCATCATTTGCGAATGTTGCTGACAGGCTCTTGTCGCTAGTAGGTAAATCGGCAGTATATAAAAGATATAATATAATATTGATTCGATTTTTTAGTTCCATCTTGGGTTCGGCGATTAAAACTCTCGGTCCAATAACAAAACAATGTTTATTTCAATACAATAAATTCTACTTTTACTAACCACTTAGATATTCACTTGGCAATACAACTTTTACAACTCTATATAACTATTTAAATTTAATAATTCATAAGCTAATACTGATTTTGTTATGATCGTTTTTCCCCTTTTATATCTCCCTATCACGATTCTAGATCATTCCACCTGTTTTTTCAAAGTTCGACGCGGATTCAAGAGGTTGCGCGACTTTCCTAGGCCCCGTCGGCGGTTACAAAGGAAGCGGTCGAACGCCGTCGACCTCTCGATTACTGACAGGACCGGATTTGTAACAATATAATATAATATTAATTTATTATTTTGTGTAAGGTTTTATCCCATTCAAGTATTTCTTTTTTTTTATATTGTTTTATTTTTTAAAGAGAATAGTAAAGCTGTGAGAAATTGTTGATTTTATTAGTATTGGATTACGTTCAGCCGAATGAATACACAAGAGCAGTACTGTCGTCGTACCCAACCATGCAAAGTAGCCCACTCTGGTGAGAGCGTACTGTACTTAAAAACAGTCAACATTAAGCAGGCCATAAAAGTCGTTCTTTTTTTAGTGAAATGCGACCAAAAAGACTATACTTTTGATTTGGGAAGCAAAAAAAAACTATTCTTTTAAAAAAATCAATGAATTTCCCAGAATCTATCCGAATGTCAACACAAAAAAAGTGATTCGATTTTGTATGTTAATTTAACCACAAAATATGACGATTTTTTGTAGAGGGCAAACGTTTGCATAAAGAATTAAATCGATGAAGAAACTTTCCTTGCGAAAACTTAGCTCAAAGGTCTCACCAATTTCGGTTGCGTTAAATTTTTTCCTTCGTTCTTGTCGGCGCGGTCTCTTGAAAAGGCAACCCGGCTTCAAAACTATTTTCTAGTTAATGCTTAGCGTAACCAATCCGGGCTTTATCTAATGAATGAACTAAACTATCTGGAGTTGGACGAACAGGGCTTTTCCAAATTGGAGTTCTCCATCAAAGTCTGGTCCATTGTGAAAACGCCATTTATTTTAACTTTGTTCGATGCCCGAAGTTGTTACGACTTTATTCCTGCGGTGATTTAAAAGATTGCCGGCCTGGTAATCGTCTTTCAAAAGGATTATGAGCGTTTTGCACAATTTATGGCTCCTGCACTATTAACCTAGTTAATTTTATTGAAAACTTTATGTTTAATCAAATATTATTTAATACGAAATATTCAAAATTAAAATGTATATATGAGGGCGGTTTGATAAGTCAGTGACTTTTTGAATAAAACAAATTTTTTCCGCAAATAAACATTTTATTTTTCTACATAATCACCTTTTAGCTCGATACATTTAGTCCAGCGTTTTTCTAATTTTTTTATTTCCTCCAAATAATAGGTTTTTTCAAAGCTCTCAAAATACGCGTTTGTTTCGGTAATGACTTCTTCATTCGACTCAAATCTCTTACCGCCCAGCCATTTCTTCAGGTTTGGAAACAGAAAAAAGTCGCAGGGGGTTAAATCTGGATAATATGCTGGATGGGGTAGCAGTTTATATCCCAATTCGTAGATTTTGGCCATCGTGACTAGACAAGTGTGCACACGTGCATTGTCTTGATGGAACAGCACTTTCTTCTTCTTAGCCAAATGCGGTCGTTTTTGCTTTAAATCAACGTCGAATCTGTTCAAAAGCTTTGAATAATATTCGCCGGTGATCGTTTTACCTTTCTTGAGGTAATCGATGTGAATGACACCGCGTACATTCCAAAAAACTGTGACCATAACCTTGTTGGCTGACAGACTCTGTTTCGCCTTCTTTGGTCCACGTTCACCCCGAGCAACCCACTGTTTCGATTGTTCCTTGGTCTCTGGCGTGTTGTGATGGATCCATGTTTCATCGACAGTAACAAAATGGCGCAAAAACTCGTCCGGATTACGGCTGAACATCGCTAAAAACTCTTTTGAAGTGGTCACACGATTGCGCTTATGGTCGAGTGTGAGCAATCGCGGCACCCATCTCGCAGAGAGTTTTTTCTTGTCCAAATATTCGTGTAAAATATGATGAACTCGTTCAGTTGAGATACACCTACAGCATGAGCCAACTCACGCACTTTCATTCTCCGATCATTCAATATCATTTCATGGATTTTATCGACGATTTCCGGCGTGATCACTTCTTTTGGGCGACCTGGACGTTCGGCGTCACTAGTGCTTGTACGACCACAACGGAACTCTGTAAATCACTTCTTAACCATTGAAATTGATGGTGCCGAGTCCCAGTAGTATTTATCAAGTCTTTCCTTAGTTTCAGTGATGAATTTTTTACGTAAAAAGTAATGCTTAATCAGCACACGAAATGCACTTTTTTCCATTTTCGTAAAAATTCACGAGGTTGTCTGCTTTGAACGGCTATCAAACACCAACTGCATGACGTAGCTTGCTCAAAGTTGGAAAGTTGCCCACTGATAGATCATAGTTGACGGCAGCACTGTTGCATTTGGAGTAACTGCGCGGAAAATTCAAAAAGTCACTGACTTATCAAACTGCCCTCGTAGTTCAGGCGCAAATTGTTTTAATATAGGCAAAAGTCGTGTAACCAAATCGACACTTTATTGTGGTTGTCACGATATTTTTAAATCATATTTTTTCTAGCCAATATCCCCAACTATTTTGGAACAATAGGCTAGTAAGAATATTTAAAAGAGGACTCTCTTCAGGGGCTATATGGTGCTGCAATGCACTGCAGATTCAGATACACATAAATAAATGACTCTTAAAAGGCACAATTGTAATGTCTCTTGCCAATTTAAATCAAATTGATTACCAATGTCGTAACCTAAATATTTTGCAACGGTTACCGAATGTCCTGTGCAGGGGTTGATAGTCCCCATCGGGCGCCTCTCCAGGTAGCGGATAGGGAAATGCCTTCCAGACATGAATGGTAACGAGAAAATAAAATACTCAGGGCAGATCAAAACAAGCATGATGAAGAGCAGCAGCGATCATCATTACCAGCTCGCAGCATGGAAAAATAAATCGTTGAAATGGCAAGATACCTGGACTTCCACAGGAAAAACTAAAACAGTCGGAAGGCTGTGGTACTGCGATGCAAAAAGCAAAAGGGAAACTACCGCATTATCTCTCCCCAGGTCATCCCGTGTCCAAAAATTCTCCGTCTATACTTCTTATTCGCAGCATTAATCCTATTTTCATGCTTCTTCTGCCAAATCCAATATTCACTACCACACATAAGTGTAGAAACCAACACTTCTCTATGCACAGCCAGACGTGCCTTTTTTAACACTTTCTGGCTGTTCATAAAGCTATGCAGTGCCCCATTCATTGGTTTTTCTGCCGACACCCTTCGCCCAATGTCACTGTCATACTTTTCATCACTCGTAAACTTTAAACCCAAGTACACAAATTCATTTTCTTTTTCCACTCTTTCTCCCTCATTCAAAACTTGCCAGTTTGTCTCTTTCACAAACCATTACTTTTATTTTGCTTGCATTTATTTTCATCCCTTTAATTTTTAGGGCATCATGCAAAACATGCAACACCTTTTTAGATGACGTTTATTTGACTTGATCATCGGCGTAAAAAAGGCATTTGACGATCAAATCATCTATTTTCAATCCATAAGGACTCTCTTTTAAATCTTTTAAACAATCGTCTATGTATAAGTTAAACAGCCTTGGCGAAGCCACACATCCATTTCTCACACCTGTTTAGATGTTAAACCAGTCCGTGCAAGCTCCGTTTATCCTGACACAAGCAGTAAATCATAGTAAAGTGATTTCAGTGGTCGTATCAAATTACCGCTCACCCCATACATAGACAATGTAGACCCCAATTCACTCCTCAACACTCTCTCATAGGCCTTTTCCATGTCTATAAAAGCGCAATAGACTTTTTGACTTCTAGCCAAGAATTTTTTGACTATACCTTGTAATTAAAAGACTTGAGCTATACATCTCTTTCCTCTTCTAAATCCTCCTTGCTTATCCCATATTATTTTTTCAGTTTTTTATCGTTACTCTTTTAATCAATATCTTTGCATACAGTTTGCGACTATGCTGTGTAAACTAATACCTCGGTAGTTCTTACAGTTCTTCTGCGAACCTTTTCGCTTGTAAAGCGGCACGATAACGGCCTTGCACCAGTCGTCTGGTACTCTACCACCAGGCGGTACAGCAGACTAGTTACTACGCTTTGTCCAGCCTTCAGCATTTCAACTGTCGTACTTAGCAGCTTTACCCAATTTCATACTGTTCAACGCTTACGCAATTTCTGTCGTACTAATTTCACTTTTATTGCAATTTTTACTTATGTCTCCGAATGGAGCCTGTACTTGTTTATCCTCTTTCTCAAATAAACTTTTGAAGTATTTCTTTCATCTCATTAATACGCATTTTTCTTCTTTTACCATACTACCATCTTGGTTTCCGATTTTTTCCAGTTGCGAGGTAGTAATTTTACCTCTGGCTGTTCTTATGAACTTTCAGAAGAGTTAAATATTGTTTTGGAAATCGTCAGAAATTTTTTTATAGAATTTATCTTTATGACTCTTCTTCTTTAATGCCACAACCTCTTTTGCCCCACCTTTTAACCTTTTATACTTATTCTTTGCCTTGTTTATATCCTTAATAGTTGCCATTTGCGTTCTTTAATTTCATTTGTAGCCAGCCTGACCGTTCTTTTTAAACCTCTACGCACATTTTCTGTAACTTTTCCTTTCCTTCGTTTACTTCTTGCAAACCCTGCGAAACACCTTGGTCAATATTCCTGCCACAGCCATTACTCGACGACGATAATTTTTAATTGAAATTTGAAAGCCATGATTTCCCTCGTTTTTCATTAACTTTATTACAATAGCAACTGCTTTGTCAGACAAAGAATTCTTCTTTTCGTTCGGTCTGCACATTTTAAAATGTATTTTAAATTCAAGAGCAACAAAAAACATCCACATAACTAAACTGTCTGTTGAATTTTGCCACTTGGCATGCCTTTCAATATTAATATATTTTTACTACCCAGAAGTAAAACAAAATATTAGAAAGAAATATTGTGCAGAATAATGACGAAGAGTAATTACTAATATAACATATATTGGTCATTGTGTGCAGCAATCAAAATACTAAATTTTTTTAACTGGTACTAATTCTAAAATGGGGCGGTCTAATATCAAATAAAACCCGTCGTTTATCGAGCATAAAAACCTGGACCGACAGGACACACAACAATTTCGTCTCAATTGGAGCGACACCTGCGACTTTGTGTTCATTGTTTCAGAGGATTTGCCTTTTTGCATGTAAATTCACGTATACATACAATATACATTGTAAAACGGGAAACGTGTGGCGCCGTCTGGCCATAGTTGGTTTGAACAAACCAACGAAATACATTTCAATAATTTTCTTTTGTATTTCATATTCAATTTAAAAAATAAAATATTTACGTTGTTATTATTATTTATTTATTGTATCCAATAAGCAAAGCATTACTTATCGAAAAAATCAGAAAAAAATATATTATACTTTATCATGATAATACCATTTTTCACAATGCTCGTCAAACATTTGATAGTTTAAATGCAAAAAGCAACAAATTAAAATTCAATTGCTCGCATTCCCCTTATTTACCACTTAATGGGTTTTTTGTGTCGCAATAGGGCAAAAAATTAATGCATAAATGTTGATTTTTAATACTATTAAAATTTGCCGAAGCATTTAAAAATCATTTTTTAATAAAGTTTTAAGAATTGAGAATTAGTTGAAACGCAAACGAATATACAGAGTAGCATAATTTTAGCTGCCATAGCGATTTGGTAAAATCATCTCTAGTATACTTTATACGAACTCAGTTGGACAACGCAAAAATCGGGGTACGGTCAATAATGCCACACCGAGCATTAAGCTAAACTGAACCGTTTGTAATTGATTACTCCCGTTATTGTCCACATGGACTGTCGGCAAAACTTTTGTGATTCTATGCATCTTATTGGATAGTACTTAACCCTAATTGGCTAAATTTTATCGGCAGTTTTCTTACCGCAAAAGTAGATGCCGGCAAAAAACAAATCAGTGTTTACACAACTATTTACCAGTGCCGTGTTGTTATAAATACATATTTTTTCGTTTTATACATAACTATTATCTTGTTTTCTGTTTTATTGGAGTATCTGTTATATAGTTAGTAACATAGAAATTCATTTAAAAACTGCACACAAAAAATTGTTGGACTAGTGAAACAACAAAATTTTAAAAAAGAATACGTCACAGACAAACTTTTTTAATCTTACGGTCATACAGTTTTGCGTTTGCCTCCATATTATTGTGTGTTCAATCCTATTGAACTGATCTGGGCTGCTTTAAAGAACAAATTACGAAAGTGTAATCAAGCTTCTCAATTAAGCGATTCTGTTCTAACAAATATAAGAAAAGTAATTGATGAACTCGCCGAAACTGACTTATGGACAAATTGTGTTTACCACGTCAAAGAAAAGAAAAAAAAATATTGTGTTTTGCCACAAATCGAACCGATAGTGATAATTACCCAAAAAGACTCAAGTACTGATGAGTGTTTAGATAGTGACTAATGTATAATAGTGTTTCGTTTATGGTGGTCACCTAATCACGTAAGTCAAAACATTACTTACTTAAAGTTTTTAAAAAAATTTTATAATGAGTGTAAAAATACATGCCAATCTACAAACCCAATTAAATAAGTTTTGAATTTAAATAGTTAAACTCCAAAACCCCTTATATTCACAAAAATACATTTTAAAATATATATTTTTTTTTAGAACATTGTTGACCCAATAATTATTTAATGTAGTAAAACTGCTATTAAAATATCTGTTGTGACGCCTATGCAAGCCGCAGGGTGAAATATTGTTTTTATACTTGTCCAACTGACTTCGTAAAAACTATACTCGATTCCATAGTGAGTACTTACAATGAGAATAGAGTAAAAAAGTAAATTAAGTATTTAAAATTAATATTTTAACTTTGTAAACATCCATATTGGTTATAAAGAATAAAAGTTTTATTCACACAAAAAGAAAAAAATAAAACAAAATTTTAAAATACGTATTCGTACATATATTCCCGTATCTTTTGCTAAACACCTGTCACACATATTTTTCTATATATTTCTAAAGTAATTGGACGTATTGTTTAAAAAAAAAATTGTCGCCCAATTCATGCAAAACAGAAAACTTCTTTATTCCTCCTCGTTCATCTTTTTAGTGGTGAAATCAGCATTGCAATCGTCACTATTCAGGGAGGCCAACCGAAAACGAAATAGAGTCATTTACAGGAACCTCGTCAACATTTTAGAAAAACGCTTAGACCCGTCTATTTTTAATTAAAGGAGGACATTTTTTTCCGGTATATTTGACTCTACTACTTCCAACCCCAAGTGAGAGTAAGAATTACCCTAAATTTTTTAAATGGCATTGGGAGTCAAATAAGATGTCTCTTAAAAGTTCTTACAATTCTCTATTTAATAGTCTTTAAATTTTAATATTTCGCCAATTACTTATAAAGAAATGAGATTTTAAATGTCAAACTTCTCTGCAAACAATTACACGCCTTTTTCCCTTAGGGGTAGGCAGAGACCACTTCCTTTTACTTGCTACGGTTCTTACACACATCTTTTGCATCCTCTACTTTCATCGGTGCTCTCATACATGCTCGTCGGTTGTTGGTACTCTTGAACTGGCCTTTCTTCAAAACAATATTGATCTGATCGATATATTACGAACGGTAAAGATATCATTCATTCGGGTTAAGTACGCCAATGGTATAAATTTAGTACCTAGTACCTACTTTTATCTTGAACGGGGCGGTAAATTGCCACAGTTGCCGCTATTAGTACGATTCAAACACAAGAGTTTTTTCACGAGCTGCACACACAGCAACCGGAGAATTTTAAATGTATTGGGTGGAATTTGCGGTGACCGACTGTTGGGTCCTTTGTTTCTACCAGGCAATTTAACTGGTGAAATGTATTTGCAATTACTGGAAGACGCTATTGACCCTGCATTGACTGATATGTATTTGAGAATAATCCACAGACTGGACTACTATTAATACAATTCGTTTAGTTAGAAGTGAGAGGGTCTATTGCGCTTTTATAGACTTAGAAAAGGCCTATGACAGAGTGGTGAGGAGTAAATTGTGGTCAACATTATCTAAGTAAGGGGTGAGCGGTAGTTTAATACAAGCACTAGAATCACTATACGAGGATTCCACTGCTTGTGTCAGGATAAACGAAGCTTACACGGACTGGTTTAACATTGAAAAATGAGTGAGACAGGGATGTGTGGCTTTGCAATAGCTGTTTAACTTATGCATAGACAATTGTTTAAAAGATTTAAAATATAGTGCGTATGCATTGAAAATGCCGATAATCAAGTCATATTAGCGTCATCTGAAGAGGAGTTGCAGGCGATGGTTAATGTTATGCATGATGCCCTAGAGATCAAAGGGATAAAAATAAATATAAGCAAAACAAAAGTAATGGTTTTTGAAAGAGAAGAAAGCATTCTGATGCGTTTAAAACCAATGCCGGGGTCCCCCAGGATTCCATCCTGTCCCCCACCTTATTTCTTTTACACATCAACGACCTCTTGAAAACCACCACGAACCCCATTTACAGTTTCGCAGACGATAGCACACTTGTCTCAACTTTCACATCCTGTCGATCACTTTCGGTGAATGATACAAATAAACTCGGGCAGGAACAGGTTGATTCCATCAATAGAGATCTTAAAGCTATCGTCGAGTGGGAAACCAACAATCTTGTTTAGTTCAACGCCCAAAAAACACAAAGTGCCACGTTTTCCAAGAAAGTGAATTCCTCAAATTATCCCATCACAATGTCTGGAAATACCCTTGAACCAAGTCCCTCCATCTCGATTTTGGGAGTCACGGTGTCCAATAATATGTCTTGGCATGACCATGTTGCTAACATCGCAAAGTCGGCAAGCCAGAGGCTAGGTTTTCTGTGAAAATCCAGAAAGTTTTTTACTACTGATCAACTGTTGACGACGTACAAGGCTCAAATCCGACCTCTACTGGAGTATTTCTCGCATATTTGGGGTTCAGCACCAAGGCATTCTCTTCGTCTTCTAGATTCCATTCAGAAAAGAGCCATTCGCTTGATAAACAGCTCAACTCTCACAGATACCCTTCACCCTCTAGAACATAGAAGAAGAGTTGCAGACCAGTCATTGCTCTACAGATATTTCCATGGCAGATGCTCCAGAGAAATAAAAACTCTTGTACCACCATTGGCCACATTCGGCCGAAGAACTCGGCACGCTGATCAGTCTCACCCATTTACTCTCAAGCTTGACACTACAAGGACCACTCTTCATCAAGAATCCTTCTTTTACAGGGCTGCTATGGAATGAAATAAGCTTCCAAAATCAGTTTTTCCAGAGAACTATGACCTGCAACTTTTTAAAAAGCGTGTCCACAATCATTTCCTTTTTATAATCCCTTTCCTTCTAATAGTCGCAGTGCGGGCCGTCCGCGGCCCACACGATAGGTCTACTCTTTTTGCGACTATTTTCATAAAAAAAAATGAAAAACTGTAAAGTTTTGATTGAGGGACAAAAAGTGGAACAAATAAATGAGTTTGTATACCTGGGTTCAAAATTTACGAGAGATTAAAAGTATGACAGTGACATTGAGCAAAGGGTGGTGCTGGGAAAAAAATGAATGGGGCACTGCATAGCTTTATGACCACCCATAAAGTGTCAAAAAAGACACGTCTGGCTGTGCATAGAGGAGTGTTGGTTCCTACACTTATGTATGGTAGTGCATGTTGGGTTTGGCAGAAGAAGCATGATAATAGAATTAATACTGTGTAAGAACCGTAACAAGTGGAGGGAAGTGGTTTCTGCCTACCCCTACTAAAAAGAGGCGTGACTCATAAATTGTTTCTTTTTTTTTATGAATCGAGCAGAGAATTTAACTAAACAAGAGGTGGTGCGAGCCTCAGTTTTATTAAATAAGATTTATTTTCAAAGTTATGTTGCCAATTTGTTAGGCAATTTCGTTTTACAGTCGTATGGTAAGTCGCTAGAATAAGGAAAAAAATTATTCTAGAAGGCCGGATCAAGGACGAAAACAATTTTTAAATAAACAAAACGTAATGTTATATGTAATTAGACAATACGCTTTAAGAAACAGGACTGTTACTAGTTCTGTGATAAGAAAAGAACTCAAAGCTGTCCGCAATTTCACAATTTTTTTCAAAATAGTTAAGAAACGGTTAAATAAAGCTGGATTAAACAGTAAACTTTTGCTTACTAAAAAGAACAGAGTTGCTAGGTTACGTTTTGCTCGATATTAACAAAATTGTTCTGTTGATAATTTAAAATGGAAATCTTAAAATTTTCATTCTGTTTTAATTTAATAAAACAATAATAATAATTTAATGGATTGGTTTGCTGCAAAAACTGTAACTATTAAGTGTCGTTTTTTATTAATGATGCAAAACGTTGTTGCTCATTACGACAGAATTAAGTATTCATATAGGATCCTGATATTTAAGAAATTAAGCAAATACCCTTCCGTCCTAAGTTGACGGCATAAGAAAACATTTCTCGAAACTGCCAACTAACTAACCAAAATGAAATAAATTCCCCTAAACCCCCCGAAAAACTCGACTAACTATCTCCAAGTAAAGAAAACATTTTTGCCGTATCTTCGCCATTAAATTAATGGCATGTCTCATTGGAAGTTAGTGGAACGGGAGAAAGTTTTTACAAACAAGTTTCTAAGGTCCTTGTCACTCTTTATATAAGTCGGAATCTATTAGAAAGTTCATACGTCAAAAGGATTGATGGAGCGCCATCAGAAAATTATCGGATCAAAATTAAGTGAACAACCCTAATTTTCTATCACGCCAAATAAACCTACTTTTCAGTTTGATACGTGAAAAAAGCAAAAAACTGACTGTGCCAAATTGCGACATTATTTTTATTTGATAATAATCAGAAGTATACCCCGCGAGCATTGAAATTCATCGGGTTTCATTCTCCAAGTTAATTTAACATGCATACATATAGTCACTTTCTACGGTTCTTACACTTTTATCAGTGCTCTCATGCATGCTCGTCGGTTGTTGGTACTCTTGACCTGGCCCTTCTTTAAAACAATGTTGATCTGATCGAGATCGATGTTCGCTGAGGTTAACCTCTACCGACTTCCGTCCATTCTCACTCGCCTTATAAATTTGTTTCGTCAATCTTCCTTAATCCATCCTTTCTACGCGTCCAAACCATCTAAGCATTCCTTTATCTATTTTTGTAACCACGTCTTCTTTTACACCACAGCGTTCTCTTATTGGTAGTTACAAAGTTCCCCCAAAATCACAACCATGAAAACGTATTAGAAGCAGACATCTTAATAGAGAATGTGCAGTGATACAAATACCTGGGAGCCTGAATAAAACAATCAGGTGACCAAACAAGAGAAATAAGAACGAGAATAGAGATAGCCAGGTCCACATTTACGAAAATGAAAAACTTGTTCACCAGTCGAGATATCAAGATTGGACTTGGGATGAGGATGCTGCGTTGTTACGTGTTTTCCGCGCTTTTGTATGAAGTGGAGGCATGGACTCTCAAGAAGAATCACACAGACAAACTACAAGCCTTCGAGATGTGGTGCTACCGTAGAATGTGGCGTATTCCCTGGACAGAAAAGATCTCTAATGTGGTAGTCCTAAATCGAAAGAATAAGGAATGTGAAGTCATTAACACCATAAAAAAGAGGAAAGCTTCAATATCTAGGTCATATACTGAGAGGACCCAAATACGCACTTATCCAGGTGATAGTTCAGTAAAAGATTGGTGGAAGGAGGAATATTGGAAGACGCCGTGTGTCTTGGCTTAAAAAATTTAGGGAAAGGTTTAATTGAAGCAATGTTGAACTTTTTCGAGCTGCAGTCAATAAGGTCCGGATAGCTGTGATAATAGCAAACCTCCGATAGGAGATGCACTGTAAGAAGAAGTTCTATTATCTTACTATTGGACAGGTTAAAAAGATAAAAGCATCGATGGGAGAAGTGTGTTGACTAACAATAAGACTATGTAGAAAAATTTAATTAAATAAATAATAAATTAAGAAAGAATGTCTTATATCCATGTTAGTTCGGAAACTTTTAAGACCACCCTCGTATTTATACAAGCGACTGCACAGTTGTAGTTATGTAGTTAAACAAATAAAAAAAAAGTTTAGTTGGTTTTTGTAGTAAATACCGATGGGCTTAGTTAAATTGTTTCAATGTTATAACTCAGTTGTTTAAATTTAAAACTTTAAATGTTTTATAAAGACCTTATGCTCCATAAAAAAATCATTATGACAATAGTGAACTTTTAAGCAGAGCCTTATGTTTCTTGAAACAGCAAAGACATTTTCTTTAAAATTTAAAGTTTTAGTGTTTCGTTAGCACTGTTTCATTATTATTTTATTAATGACATTAAATAAAGTATTTTTTTTCATTTATCCATTGTTATTAAATTACAATAAACAAAATGTAATATGACCACCAATAAAAGGATATTGTGCGCAAAGACAAATTTTAAATTAAATATACGGTATGTTATTAAAAATTCAAAAGTTGGGAACGTTACCGGTTTAACCGGAAGCAACTTAATAGATATGCTTATTATACTTTTTTTAGAGAACATTACGTCTGTATAAAACGTTTAAAATTTTGATTTTACATACATACATACATAAAGTCACGCCTTTTTTCCATAGGGGTAGGCAGATACCACTTCCTTCCACTTGCTACGGTTCGTACACACATCTTTTGCTTCCTCTACTTTCATCAGTTCTCTCATACATGCTCTTCGGTTGTTGGTACTCTTGACCTGGCCTTTCTTCAAAACAATGTTGATCTGATCGAGATATGTTCTCCGAGGTCGACCTCTACCGATTTGCCCATTCACACTCGCCTTATAAATTTGTTTCGTCAATCTTCCTTCATCCATCCTTTCTACGTGTCCAAACCATCTAAGCATTCCTTTATCTATCTTTGTGACCACATCTTCTTTTACACCACAGCGTTTTCTTATCTCACTATTCTTAACTTTATCCATATGAGTCACTCCGGCTATACTTCTCAGACTACTCATCTCCGCAGCATTAATCCTATTTTCATGCTTCTTCTGCCAAACACAACATTCACTACCATACATAAGTATAGGAACCAACACACCTCTATGCACCGCCAGACGTGCCTTTTTTGACACTTTCTGGCTATTCATAAAGCTATGCAGTGCCCCATTCATTTGTTTTCCTGCCAACACCCTTCGCTCAATGTCACTGTCATACTTTCCATCTCTAGTAAATTTTGAACCCAAGTACACAAATTCATTAACTTGTTCCACTCTTTCTCCCTCAATCGAAACCCCACAGTTTGTCATGCTTTCTTCTCTTTTAAAAACCATTACTTTCGTTTTGCTCACATTTATTTTCATCCCTTTGATTTTTAGGAAATCATGCATAACATTAACCATCGCCTGCAACTCCTCTTCAGATAACGCTAATATGACTTGATCATCGGCGTAAAGAAGGCATTTGACGATCAAATCATTCATTTTTAATCCATACGCACTCTCTTTCGGATCTTTTAAACAATCATTTATGTATAAGTTAAACAGCCATGGCGAAGCCACACATCCCTGTCTCACACCTTTTTCGATGTTAAACCAGTCCGTTTGATTTTAAACGTTTTAAAACTACAAATAAGATATAGAGTTGGAACAATACAACTGAGATACCCAGTATGGGGCGACAATCACTTGTCAATAAAATACGGAAGACTTCTTCTTTAAGTGTTTATCCGTTCCGGATGTTGGCTATCAGCATGGCTATTCTTACTTTGTTGATGGCGATTCGGACAATATATAATGATGATTTGTCAAACCACGTCCTAAGATTTGCCAACCAAGATATTTTCCTTCGGCTAGGTGCTCTCTTGCTGTTAATTTTGCCTTGTAGGATGTCCTGCAGCAGCCCGTATCTATTTGGGTTCCTCATTATGTGGCCTAAATACTAAAGTTTCCGACATATTACGTATTACAGTTACGCATTACAGTTCTAGTTATTTATTAATTCATCGCATTACTTCTGTGTTGGTAATTTTTTTGTGTCCAAGATATTTTCAGTATTCTCCTGTACAGCCAGAGTTCGAAAGCTTTAATTCTCCTGGTAGTCTCTTTGGTGAAAGTCCAGGTTTCTACGCCATACAGAAGGACAGAGAAAACTCAACAACGCAAGAGTCCAAGTTTCATGTCTAAGGATAGATTATGGCTTTTAAAAAGCGAGCTCATTTTAATAAACACAGAGTGACATCGTATTTCTTGAGAGTTGTCCCATCTATCGTTAATGATTATCCCCAAGTATTTGTACTGCCTTACTCTTTGTATTCTACTGTGATTGATGTATAAATTATCTTCCGCAATGTTTTTTTTACTTACTATGAGGAATTTGGTTTTGTTTATGTTTATTTCCAACCCGTACTGTGAGCTAATTCTGGTCATCCTATCCATCAAACTTTGTGATTCTTGATGATTATCTGCAAACATGATGGTATTATCTGCATATTTTATGTTATTAAGTTTAGTACCGTTTATAGTGATTATTTTCTTAATGTTGTCGAGTGCTTCTCGAAAGATGTAATTTAAATACACGTGAAATAAGATGGGTGACAAAATACAGCCTTGCCTCACTCCTCGCAGTATATTTATTTGTTCTGTGTGACTGCTATCAATTCTTAAAACTGCCGTCTGGTTCCAATATTAGTTTATAATTATGTTTAAATCTTTTTGATTTATTCTTTTTTGCTTCAGTATACTGATATCCCTACATCTTGGATATATCTAAAGCCTTTGATCGCGTTTGGCACCAGGAATTGTTAAGTAAATTATCTGCCTACGGTCTCCCAACCAAACTGCGCCAATGGCTCTTTAGCTTCATGCAAGATCGCTCCGTACATGTGGCAGTTGACGGTATTTCTTCTGATGCGTTTCAAACCAATGCCGGGGTCCCCCAGGATTCCATCCTGTCCCCCACCCTATTTCTTTTACACATCAACGACCTCTTAAAAACCACCACGAACCCCATTTACAGTTTCGCAGACGATAGTACACTTGTCTCAACTTTCACATCCTATCGATCAATTTCGGTGAATGATACAAATAGACTCAGGCAGGAACAGGTTGATTCCATCAATAGAGATCTTAAAGCAATCGTCGAGGGAAAAACCAACAATCTTGTTCAGTTCAACGCACAAAAAACACAAAGTGCCACGTTTTCCAAGAAAGTGAATTGCTCAAATCATCCCATTACAATGTCTGGAAATACCCTTGAACCAAGTCCCTCCATCTCGATTTTGGGAGTCACGGTGTCCAATAATATGTCTTGGCATGACCATGTTGCTAACATCGAAAAGTCGGCAATCCAAAGGCTAGGTTTTCTGTGGAAAGCCTGAAAGATTTTTACTCCTGATCAACTGTTGACGACGTACAAGGCTCAAATCCGACCTCTACTGGAGTATTGCTCGCACATTTGGGGTTCAGCACCAAGGCATTCTCTTCGTCTTCTAGATTCCATTCAGAAAAGAGCCATTCGCTTGATAAACAGCTCAACCCTCACAGATACCCTTTACCCTCTAGAACATAGAAGAAGAGTTGCAGACCAGTCATTGCTCTATAGATATTTCCATGGCAGAAGCTCCAGAGAAATAAAAACTCTTGTACCAACATTGGCCACATTCGAAGAACTCGGCACGCTGATCAGTCTCACCCATTTACTCTCAAGATTGACACTACAAGGACCAATCTTCATCAAGAATCCTTCTTTCGCAGGGCTGCTACGGAATGGAATAAGCTTCCAAAATCAGTTTTTCCAGAGAACTATGTCCTGCAACTTTTTAAAAAGCGTGTCCACAATCATTTCCTTTCTATAATCCCTTCCTTTTCTAATAGCCGCAGTGCGGGCCGTCCGCGGCCCACACGATAGGTCTACCCTTTTTGCGACTATTTTCATAAAAAAAAAAACATCTCTTAAACAACACCTGAACACAAAATAGAGTCTCTCTTGTACCGACGGCGTTCACATATCCAAACTGATTCGGTGAAATCTGTTCCTCACTAAGTCCATACATTATTTTGTGTATTGTTTTAAAAAATAGCTTAAAGAGATGATTTATCAAACTTATCATTCTAAAATCACCGTAGATTTTGGCACTTTATTTTTTGTGGTAGTGTGATAAATTCTGACCTTAACCAATCCACTGAAATTTCTCCTGTTAAGTAGATGTTGTTGAATATTCTAGTCAGCTATTTGATTTTATCTTCGTTCAGTAAATTTAAAAATTTAGTCTGTATTTGGTCCAGACCAGCTACTTTCCGTGGCTTCATTTCCGAAATAGCGGCTCTCACCTCAACTACCAGAATTTCCGGTCCCGGAAGTAGTAGCAAGAAATTAAAACACCCGCTTATATTAGGAAACCCAAAGAAATTACTGCAATTTTTATTATGTCAAAAAATATTCACTTTAACACCTTCCAGGAAAAAAGAAGATTTCCGAAAAAATACTTACGTTAAGAAATGCTTTAGTTTTATTAGTTGATATAATAATATTATAATAGTGTTTTGATTTGAATTTTTCTTAATTAAACTTTGGTTTTTTATCATATCAATTAGAACTGCGTCGGTTATAGAAGATTCCAACAAGTGACAGAGCTGTTGCAGCTTTTATTTGATCGTTATGACTAGAAAAACGTTTTAAATATGTTTCTGGATAAATACCAAAGAATATTTTTCAAATCGCCTCACAGTAAAATTACTTGTTGAAAATTAGCAACATTTTTAATATCTGCTAAGCAATATTTAAAAATGCAATATCTATACATACAGACAGAGTCACTAATCATTAGACATTATAATTCATTTGATGCAAAAGTTGACATCGGCAACCTTGCAAATCTGTTAAACACTGATCGCCTTGCATCAAAAACAACCCTATGATTGCTTTCGTTCGTGTCAAAAATGCGAAACGAACTGACCTCAAATTTATGCAGAGATAAATGTTATTGTTTTGGTTCGTCTTTATAAAGTTTTTAGACTATTTATGTAAATATAATTCTATTGAAGCTAATCTGCATTCGTGTTTTTTAAAATCTTACAAAAATTACATCATTTTTGGAGTTTTTAATACACAGACATTAAAATTGTCCACATTTGAGGTATTTCACTATTATTTGCTCATTTCAAAGACGAAAGTGGTTAATGTTTTTTGTTAACTGTATTTCTAGTGACTTTAATCAAACTTGCATGAATTTTTGATGCTGAAAAAAGAAAATCTGCACGAATTCATTATTGAATTTGATGCACAAGTCAGAATCGTTGGGTGTCGTGCCATTTTACCTGAGAAGAGCTCATTATGCTCGGATTTTACTGCATTGTTATCATTGCTTGTTAGTGATACTAAATTGGCCCTACACAAATAATGCAGTTAAGTGATAACATTTTAAATACAGTACAATACGTAGCTGGCCAGTAAAACAATTCTTGTTGTAGATACAAATTAAAATAGTATTATAATATTATATTATTAAAATAATTTAAAGATTTGGAAAAATTTGGTCTTATTTCAGGTACCTACCTGATTACATGCAACATAATAAATTAAAAATAATAAAATAAAATTATTATTATAGTACATATTTTAATTTTTATAGTATTAAACTTAAATAAAACCAAAACCACACTACAGAACTACAAAGTAAATACAAAAACGGTTAACCATTAGTTTATACATATTTACTTAAAACCAAAATCACACTAAAGAACTACAAAATAATTCATTATTACTTGCAAACTGACAAATAAAACCCCTAACAATAAAAGATAAGCACCAAGCAGCGACGATATTTGTCCAGTCGGTTAAAGTATTCGTTTTTAATTAATGAAACTAAGCCTGACATGATTATTAGTTACAATGCATAAAAATGTATCAAATAAAACGTGGTTTTAGGTCATTTCTGTTGTTAATTATTACAAAATCAGAGGAAATTACTGATGGAAAAAGAGTTGGCAATATTGCTGAAAAGTATATTCTGATACAACGTTACCAAAGTTACATCTTCATATCTAATGATTCGTGACTCTGTCTGTATAAATAGTATTTTAAGTGTCTGTGTGTGATTTCAAAATAAATATATTTTTTCGAGCTCATATGATTATTCGCACGTTACCAAAACATAAACACGTGTTTGTTAAATTTTTGTCTTATTGTCTGTTTGTTTGTCCGGGCTCATATTTGAAATTACTGAACGAATTTTAATGTGTTTTGCACGGGTAGATAGAGCTTGAGAAAAATATGTGCTTTATTTTATTTAAATCGTTATTTTCATTTAAAGATTATTCTAACCTGAGAAGTTACAATGCAAATAATTATTGCTATCGTCGAAGTTCTATAGACGTGTCACAACAAGAACAAAAAACAACGTTACGAAAAAACAAAAAATAAATTCGGTTAGATTTTATTTAGTGTTTTAATTTAGTTTCTAAAAAATCAATAGGTGGCGCTATTTATTTTTAGAACGAGCCATAGAAATTTTTACAACAATCCACCTAACCGGCATTCTTTTAAAAATTAATTCCTCAAAATTGTCACGGTTTATTTACAAAAGGTATATGGTGGTATATAAAGAAAATCTTTTATGTTAAATCGGATGTCCTCAATTAAAGATATTAAAATAATTCCAAAATTCCACAGACAAAGTTATGTGCAACATCTTGTCTTAAATAAAACGATTGTCAATGTAGCACGGTAATTCAAATACTGCATTCTGATTAGCCAAAACGCTAATAATCACAAAAATGTAAGTTTAATATGAATTATGACCAAGTTTGCAATCAGGGGAAGATATACCAACTCACTAATTTAGAGAGTCATTTAAAAGTAAACCAAATATCCGTGAAAGTACTTTATAAAAAGCTAAACATGTCGCCCCCCTAGTTTATTATTATTATTAAGGGTAAATGAAAAGTATCCTGAAAAGATTTTGTTCCTTATGTTCGTATTAATAAGATTAGCAAATAAAAAAGAGAAAATATACAAATTTAATAAATGTTCTGCTTGAAATAAAAATGAGCATAGTTTCGTTTTCGGTGCCTACGCTGTATACCTTTTTTATACATAGCGATTTAAAATGAAAAAATTCAAAGTATCAAACTTTATTTAATATCCCGAAAATAATTATAAAAAGAAAAAAAAATTCTTTCAAAGGATTCCTAAATTGTGAAATTTCCCAGTACAAGTATACCGGTATGAAAACATTTCTCTTCTCGTCTGCGATTTATCTCGTAAATCTTGTAAGATATCAATTCTACGTGAAATTAATTTGATTACATTTCGAAAGTGGATAAAAGTTGAAATTGCCGGCGCAACTTTCCAAACGGACGGTCAATTGTCATAGAAAGTCGGAATTTCAGTAGATGGCTCATACGTCAAAAGGGATTGATAGGGTAAGAAGGTATATGGGAAATTTATTTGAATGGCAAACTAACTGAAAAGCACCAGTATTACTTGCAAAGTCTGCAAAAGTTTGGTACACCCGAAGTACGTAACAGCCTTTTAAAAAAATGCGAAAACGGCATAGCAATTATTATTTTTTTCCCCAAAACAAGTAACTCAATACAAGAAAATAATCTAAAAATATTAATTTATGTTTCAATTTTACAAAATTGGTTAAAAAAAAATAGCTATTGTGTTTTTAAACTACAATGTATGACACTGTATTTCTGTTATTTTTACTATAGCACAAAAACTGAGAAGTATAGCCGAAGTGACTCGGTTGGATAAAGTAAAAAATAGTGAGATAAGAGAACGCTGTTGTGTGGAAAAAGATGTGGTTACAAAGATAGATAAAGGAATGCTAAGATGGTTTAAACACGTAAAGAGGATGGATGAAGGAAGATTGACGAAACAGATTTATAAGGCGAGTGTGAATGGGTAAGTCAATAGAGGTCGACCTCGGCAATTACGTAAATGTGCAGATTGATATGATTTTCGTGATACAAATCCATGAAGAGCATTTACCAACTGCTAAGTTTAAAGGAACACAAAACCTCCTCCAAAACAATTTGATATTTGATCCCAACAAAAATTACCAAATTGTCCATCACATTTTCATTTCGTTAAGTAAATAATTTTCCAACTCAGAATTTGCATCGGTCACTTCACCATTAATTTTACTGAATTTTCTATTCATTTTTAATGCCCGATTTTTAAAATTCTTCTAAATCAAACCGATATGATTTTTTTGCTCTACCCAAATTGGTGAAGCAAATAAATCTTGCTTTATGTGGTAGATTAAACTGATATGATTTTTCTACTCTATCTAAATTGGTGAAGCAAATAAATACTGCTTTATCTGGTATAAAGCAACTTGCTCCTGTCAAACGAACGGTCTCTGATCAATTGCTTACAATAAACGAACAATCGAATACTGCTCAAATCGGTTTTAAGCAGCGTGAGCATGACAAACGAACAGGCCTTTAGTGAAAAGTTTAGTCGCGTTTTTTCCTTTGACAAGACATAATGAAGGAATTATTTCTATATGAAAATTCTTTCTTGAAAATTTGGTGTTTACATCAGCTTAGAGCCGAAATGAAAACGATTAGGACTATAATGGGAAAAACAAGAGGAGACCGAATTAGGAACACATCGTAAGATGGGAAAGACAAAGAAAAATATGCTGGTACGCTCACGTGAGAAGAATGGAACAGAGCAGACTACCACGCATCGCACTTGAAGGGAAACCAATAGGGAAAAGAGCACCCGGAAGACCACCTAAAAGATGGAAGGACAGCTGGCAGTACACCTCCCAGGAACTGATACAGAGAAACCTGCAAAACTAACAGATCGAAAGATCTTAAATATGGATAAGAAGAAGAAGACATCAGCTTAGAACTAGGAGTTGCAGTTAACATGATATAAACACGACTAGACATGAAAATGGTAAATAGTTTTTCACTTGTACCAACAACTTCGGAAACATTACGACAAGTGTCTCTTGTATTTTCGAATGTCTATTTTAACATTTGATTGCATACTAACCAGTATCGTAGAAGAGCATGTTAATCAAGAATTGGATGAATTTTAATGTGAACTCCATTAATCCTGTAGATCGTCTAGCAAAAGTTTTTTTTGAAAAAACAACTCCAGTAAATGTATCTAAATATATTTCTTACGTTAAAAGTTAGTATACTGAACAGCGCGGTGAGAGCGAAATCAAACAAATTGTAACGCGTTGCTCTGCTCATTCGTGGTAGCGTTACTCGACCTTTGCTCTACACTTTACTATGCGCGATCCCGTTTGGATTGTATTTGTTTTCGACGCTTTGCTCGACGATCCACTATGTTTTTAACCTTAGACTGAGGAATAGGGGTTATGGCAAAATGTTCAATAAAGTCATTTTTGTGTTTTTAAACAAGTTAAGATTTGGTAAACATTCTGACTCGAGACGTGTAAAAATGTAGAGATTACCGGAAAATAAAGCACGATTGCAGACTATACAGAAGCTTCATTCTTTTAGAAGAGGTGTTGTTTAGGACGAAATCATCATCAAAAGTAGAACCAATCTCGTTTTGCTGCAACACTTTTAAAATGCCACTGAGTATATTGATGAATTACTTCGACCAATTGTGTTTCCATGCTGATATGAAACATAAAAATTTCATAGCAAAACATAGAGCTGGATGGTATCCAGTCGACCAGCACAAATTTAATAAATATTGATGATAAATAGTCTAGTAATTTAGAATACGGTTTTAAAAGACTAAATTGGAATAACGAGGATAACGAGATTACAATAGATGGAGAACAACTAAATAATCTCCGATTCGCGGTACGATATATGCTGCAACAACTCTAGAACTAAATGGAAGCGGTTGGTCTGAACATGAACTATGTCAAAACTAAGGCAATGACAAATTTAGTACCAACAGGAAATATATGCATAGAGGGAGCGCAAGTAGAATATGGGTCACGAATTAAAAATCAGCAGTGACAACCAAACTTATAAGTCTAACAAGTCTAAAAAGGGAGACTTTTAACACGTGTATCATACCGGTTCTCACATATGGGGCAGAAACCCTTACACTCACTAATGCTTCAGCAAGGAAATTGAGTGTAACATAAAGAAAGTTAAAAAGATCTATGCTGGGAATATCTTTCAGAGATAGAGTTAGAAATAAGGCGATTCGTAGAAGAACAAAGGTAGAAGACATAATTGAAAAGATCTCCAAGTCGAAATGGAGGTGGGCCGGTCATGTAGCACGACAAACAGATCAGAGATGGACGAAAGAACTTTTGGAATGTAGGCCATGGTCAGACAAACGAAATCCCGAAAGACCACCCACCAGATGGACAGATAATTTAAAAAAGATCAACACCAACTGGATTGCAGCGGCATAGAAACGAGAAACTTAAAAGAAAACTTAAGAAGGCCTATGCTCGACAGCGGACGCAAATGGCTGGAGAATAATGATGAAAATAAGTCTAGTAATTAGCTACAACGCTCTAATTTGAATTGGTCCCACTTCTTCGACATGTCTTTGCGACGTTACTAATCAGTATGAAACTGTTAGCTACGGGGTGTACGTCTGACTACGACGTATGCAAGAGATGAAATAACGACCACATGTTGCGACCCCTGTAGCTACTTTCTTGATCATAATAGTATCAAAGTAGTGACTTAGCCTGCTCAGTCTTAAATCCAATAAAGCATGTATGGGATATGCTTCAACAATGAGTTTTAAAAGGTGGTATGAATCTTTAAAACCACCAAAAATTATTTATTGCTTTGCATGAAGCACGGTCAGTTACATCTTAACAGGAACAAGATAACTTATTATATCCGTGAGGGACGATGTTGAGCTGTTAAAAATGATCGGAGAGGACAAACCACAAATTAAGTAATTTATTTTATTTTGGAAAAAAATCAAATTTAAATGGGAATTTTATATTTGGGTGTTTTTGGTTATATTTGGGATTTTTTATTTTTGCCAATATTTCTATAATAAACTTTCTTAAAATTAGTTTTTTTTAATTTAAAACTTTAATTAAGATAAAAATTTGCAGCCAAGAATAAAATATCATTAGATTATTTTCATATGTTTATTTTTTTTAAAATAAAACTATTTTTTACAATTCACAAAGAAAATTTTAAGTGTGCCTAGTTTTTATTTATAATAAAGTACTATTTTTTGCATTTTTTATGGAAATATTCAGCAGTTTTCAGTTAGTTTACACTGTTCAGAAAAAAGCTCCAAAGCTTACCTTGATCTTCTTGTTGCTGGATCTTTCATCACCATCACTTCTGTTATATCACCGTATTTGCTGAAGTACTCTCGTAGGCTTTCTGCAAAAAAATTTATGCATTTACAATAGAGTAGAAACTTATTATTTATCTCTATGTTATAAAACTTATACTACGTAATATTATATTTTTCTCAACAGGTTTTTTTTTAGTGGTACAGCCGTAATTTTTAATTAAAACAATATTAAACTAAATCCGGTCTTCATTACTAGAGAATCATAAAGTTGCACTTTAATACCCATTTTGTATACAAATTAAATTTATGTGAGTGCAAATATTATTTTCAATTAAACGATTTATATCACTGTCTGAGGATTACGCCTCCGCTCGATATACATTTTATATCTTTGGGTAATAATTTCAAGATCTTGGGAAGAAGAGAAAAATATTTTGAAATCCGGCTTAAGAAATACAAAATAAAGAATTTCCTACAAAACCCAAAAAAGAACGTTTTATATTTTAACTAGAACATAAAAAGAAACTAATGAATTTACAAAAATAACACGATTTAAATAAACAAACATTAAATAAACCTAAAGATCACTACAATTTTAGATATTAATACTACATTATTAATTGCTCATATATTTAATTTTATTACATATTTAAACATTTTAATATTACCGTATTGGTGATACTACCAAGTCAATCGGTATAATATTTAAAAGCTTTAAAAAAATGATTGATACGACTGATTTGGGACATAAAATCGGTCAACTTGGCGAATTAACTTGTAAAGTGTAAAATATAAGGTGTTGTCTATCTCAGTTCCAAAAGGAATTATTATTTTCCTGTACAACATTTTTTGGGATCTCTTATGCAGCGAGAAAATCAAACTGTAGATATGTTTATAGTTTACGTGACAATCCGGAGTTTGCTTTGGAATTTAAGCGATTTGAAAGAAGTTCATTGCTTCATCCCACATGAAACTGCGGGAACACAAAAGCACTGCTTGATAAAGTTGCAAGGATATCGGGGAGTACATGTCTACGAAGAGGCAGACAGTCTAGAAAAAGCAGAAGGATCAAACAGCTAAGCCAACATGCAGTAATACAAATGTATAAACTAGAAGCTAGTTACAAAAAAATCACAACAAATACAGACCACCTAAAATAAGAAAAAAATACCAAAGCTTGGCAGAAAGAAAATAATTCGTGCAAAAAAGATCCTTAAATGTATGAACAAACACCCTCATATTATGGAGATTGCCAAGAGCCTGCTTCAAACGTTTTACGAAAAAAAGGATAAGACACTTCTTTACTACCTCAGGGAACCATAATTAAAAACTAAAATGATAGCGACATTCTGGACAGTACTGTCACTTTAATGCCCCCTTGGCCCCCTTCGTTGGCCACAATCTATGGGCAACTGACATTGATACCAGTACAAGAAGGAAAAAAAATGCATTATCTATGCATTAGAATTACCAATTGTTAAATACATAATTAATTTGTTTTAAATAATTAACTCGTTATCCTATAATTTTATATTATATTTCCTAGAAAAATACGCCTCGATCTTCCAGGCCGATATCTATGCCATACTCGGATGTGCTACGCACCTGACAGGAAACAGAAACATCAGAACAGCTGATGAAAAAGCCTCTCCAGAAGAGGGTAGACGCACCCTGGACGATAAACCGGTGTAGGCTAAGCAGCACGCCTGGCCTGCTCACTGGCCACATCGCACTAAGGGCGCACCTCTTCAAACTTAAGCTGGTGGCTAAGAAAAACTGCCGAATATCCGGCGAAAAGAAAGAGAGCAGCAAACATATTCTGTGTTGCTGCCCAATACTAGCGGTGTACAGGTATTAAACTTGGGGCCGCATGATAATGGATCCAAGTGATCTAAATGAGACAGGGCCAACAAAAATCCTGCGGTTTGCCAAAACTAGCGAACTGGAATTCTGATGCCCTGAAGACACAGCAGTAGTCACAGAGGATCAAAAGATCTGGGTGACATAACGGCCTATACCAATGGCCCAACCACAAAAATGTAATGAAATGTAATGTAAATATAATATTTACATCATTTGCATCATCTACAGTAAATTAGGTTATCGACATTTTTTCCTAAATTATATTCCTTGGATTATTAACAATATTGGTGAAGGAATCAGTCGATTTCAACACTCGTATGATTTTTTGTTTTCATTTTAAATTCATTCCTGAGCCGACCATGAGCGCCAACGTATGTAAATTGGCAACCAACTATAAAAAATAGCAAACAGCTATAAGATTTCTCCTCCACTCGCGATGTCTTTGGCTGGCTCGGTAGCCGGCTTCCTTTCTCCCTTTTCCAACGCGCAGTCTCGAGTCGACGCAATAGTAGTATTTCTCCGACCGTAGAGAGCGACGGTCATTCTGTTTATTTTCACGTCGATTAAAGATCGCTTGTTTTCTTTCTAAAATGTACTTCTCCGGCCATTAAGGGCGACGGTTCTTCAGTTCCCTTTCATGGCGATTAAAGATCGCCTGTTTTCTTCCTAAGTAGTATTGCTCCGAGCGTCGACAGTGACGAGTCATTCAGTTTAATTTATTCAAAAGATCGCTCGTCTTTATTTGCTCCAAGGTTTTAAATCCTATTTATTTTACGGTTTTGAATTGAATTTATTGTTTGATGTCATTTGTTAATTGGTACAAGTTTATTGTGTTTAAAGAAAGAAATATTATTATTTTTGTGTTAAATAAAACTTTAAAAACCAGCAAATTGTAATTAATTCCAGTCCACTTATTATCAAAGTTAAGTAAAATTTGTATATTTGTGTATAAAATGAAAATTTACAAAACCCAAATTTTACAATTGGGAAACATTAGCGGCATTATTTTTAATAAATTATTTGCAATATTTTTAATAATTGCAAATTTTTTTGTAACATGGTATTAATTGAGCTACTTGTATAATGAGTATTAACTGCAGCAGGTTTTTGTATTTACTTTATTTGCTATAGCTGTATTTTTTTATTTGTCATATTTAAACCATCTTACAACATTCCGTTATTAAGCTTTGTTTCGGTTATTTTTGTTTTAAAAGACATGAAAAGTTTGTTTTTTGTTTTAATCCCCATTTTTGGTTAATTTTTAAAAAAAGAAAAATATTTTAAAGGTGCTTTCTTAGAAACGAATTACTATTAAAAGGGATAACTTCCAGATAAATTGATCAAAGTACGGTAAAACGTCAACAAAACACGACTGTTGCCAAATAATATTGCTTGACGATAAGCAAAGAAGTTCACGCGAATATTTGTAAGCGGAAATATGTAATCATGTAAAAGAAGTAAATGTGTGGTTGTGTGATAACCAAAACGGTTTAAATCGGCACTCGACATCCGCTTCGTTGGAAATAAAGTGCAGATCTTTAAAATGTCTCTTTCTTTAATAATTCATCATTAAAATTAAATCCTAAATTTTATTGTTGTTTCAAAATCCGAACCACACCCTTGTCAAGACAAAATTTACAAACAAAGAATGACAACAAAAGAATCTAAAGCACATAAACCGCATTTACTAATTCATTGTCTGCAAACTATCGATTACACTACAACTTTTTCAATAAGTATTAAGTATTAGATTTGCACTGCAAGTACCTTTCAACAAGATCAAACAATTTTTTATTCGCATCCATTAAAACCACTTTGCAATGCTGACGTTAACTGATTGTTTGTTTAAATAACAATGTATAAAAGGAATTAAATGACATTTTTGACATTTCTACTTTTTTGTGAGTTTAGTCTGTACCAAAAAGTTAGATAAAAGTCAAGCATACGGGCAGTTCGACGTATTTTTCTTTTTCATAACAAAATCAATTGCTTTGATATGATGCATAGAGAATGAAGCTAACTACGTATTCGATTAATTTTATAAATTTTATCGATAACATCTGACATATAAATTATACAGTGTGGAACAGCCGAATGGAATAAATTCGATAACGAATAAATGAGAGCGTGTTGGGAAAAACGCTTGGACACGTCGATTTGTATTTTTAGATGCGCATTTTTTTCAAAAAAAAAATTATATAGGGTGTGTCATGCGACAGTGGCCGATACCAACTTTCTTATTTTAAATACAACCCCCTGTATATTATTTATTTTTTGGATTTTTCAGAAAATTCTAGACATAATTCATGTATAATGTCCCATACCTCTCTGTTTCGAAAATATTAAGTGTTTTTAGATGTATTACAAAAATTAACATTAAAAAAAATTATTTTATTTTACATTCGCTACATTACACTCAAAACTTATTTCCCATTTAGCTCTTGATATTGAGAAAATAAGCAAAAACTATTAATCCGTTCCTTTTTACTGATTTTACGGTCATGTTAATCGTCAAAATTGCCGCTTTTGATCTAATGAGAATCCTCACTGGATGAGAGAGGAACATACGCAATATCCTGAAAAAGTTAATGTTTGGGCAGGAATTGTTGGAAATCATATCGTAGGTCGCTTTTTCATTGATGGCAACTTGAATGGAGATAAATATTTAGTACTGCTCCAAAATAATGTCGTGACAACTTTGATAAACTTATATCCTGATCCAGCAAACCCACAAGTTCCTGCACATATACTATGGTTTTAGCAAGATGGAGCATCGCCCCATTACCAAATCAATGTCCGGCAGTACCTGAACCAAAATTTTCCAAATCGGTGAATAGGGAGGCGCGGATCGATAGAATGGCCAGCACGATCTCCTGATCTGATGCCATTAGACTTCTTTTTGTGGGGATATGTCAAAAGTATTGTATACAAAACTAAACCACTCCACTTACATGATTTAAAAAGACGAATCACGCTTGCGATTAGATCAGTCACGCCTGAGATATTGAGTAACGTTGGAAGACATTTCTATACCAGATTAGCATGTTGCCAAGACGTTCGCGGCGAACATTTTGAACATCTCTTACATTGAAATTATTGTTTTTTTGTTTTTTTTTTACATTATTTGTGAAATAAAATAATTTTCTTTTTTTAATGTTAATTTTTGTAATACATCTGAAAACACTTAATATTTCCGAAACAGTTGAAGATAGGTATGGGACAATGTACATGAATTTTGTTTAGAATTTTCTGAAGAATCCAAAAAATAAATAATATACAGGAGGTTGTATTTAAAATAAGAAAGTTGGTATTGGCCACTATTACATGACACACCATATATAATTATTTTTTTTGAAAAAAATGCGCATCTAAAAATACAAATCGACGTGTCCAAGCGTTTTTTCCAACACGCTCTCATTTATTCGTTATCGAATTTATTCCATTTGGCTGTTCCACACTGTATGTTGCTATTCAAGAATATCAATATCAATAATCAAGCGATAATTTTTTTGGAAGTGCTTTAATTTATGTTTGATTCGAAAACACCTAAATGGTTAATTGTTGCTCACTAATAAGTTCAATTTAAAGTTCTTTAGTCAAATTTTTTTTGCTCTCGCTTACTTGCATGTGTAACATCTTTCCTCTCACTTACTCGCAATTTGTGGGGGTCATTTCGTGATATGTGTAACAGTAACAGTAACATTTGATTTGATGAATAAGCGCGTGGTAATAGTTGACCGTCAGATAGATGTCAACAATAAACGTCAACAATAGACGTCAACCATTTTTCCGAGAGTTGATTTGACGAATGAGCGCGCGGTGAGAGTTAGCCATCATTTGTCCATTTTGAGGTTAATTTCTGTCACTGTCAGTATCAATTCAATAAAATACAATTTTCATAAAAAAAGAATTATTGTTTGTTATAAAAAATAATTTTAAATAATGCCTGACCCATTTTTTTAGAATATAATTTTAAAATTGCTTATTACTAAGGTAAGATGTCAAATGTTACACATTATATGCGGCTACTGTAAGGGTCGTTCGTTTTTAAAAGCACATATTTTTTACACTTTAAGTTTCGCACCATCGAATGTACCAAAGTATATGAAATTTCCAGTATTTTCCATGTCTAACAACTTTTGTTGTTCGGGACAATAAACAATTTTAGACAACCGTTACAAAATTTTGCAAATTTATGAAAGAAAATTGTTATAGTAGATACAGTTAAATCACACCAGCGCTATTTGGTAATCCTTACTGTAAGTAATTCTGTAATGTTAGTTTTTGTATATTTTAGTAATGAATTTAAAGTTCTTTAGTCGAATTTTTTTGATGTGTAACACCTTTGCTCTCGCTTTCTTGCATGTGTAACATCTTTCCTCTCGCTTACTCGCAATTTGTGGGGGTCATTTCGTGATATGTGTAACAGTAACAGTAACATTTGATTTGATGAATAAGCGCGTGGTAATAGTTGACCGTCAGATAGATGTCAACAATAAACGTCAACAATAGACGTCAACCATTCTTCCGAGAGTTGATTTGACGAATGAGCGCGCTTGACGAATGAGCGCGCGGTGAGAGTTAGCCATCATTTGTCCATTTTGAGGTTGATTTCTGTCACTGTCAGTATCAATTCAATAAAATACAAGTTTCATAAAAAAAGAATTATTGTTTGTTATAAAATATAATTTTAAATAATGCCTGACCCATTTTTTCAGAATATAATTTTAAAATTGCTTATTACTAAGGTAAGATGTCAAATGTTACACATTATATGCGGCTACTGTAATAGTCGTTCGTTTTTAAAAGCACATATTTTTTACACTTTAAGTTTCGCACCATCGAATATACCAAATTATATGAAATTTTCAGTATTTTCCATGTCTAACAACTTTTGTTGTTCGGGACAATAAACAATTTTAGACAACCGTTACAAAATTTTGCAAATTTATGAAAGAAAATTGTTATAGTAGATACAGTTAAATCACACCAGCGCTATTTGGTAATTCTTACTTAAGTAATTCTGTAATGTTAGTTTTTGTATATTTTAGTAATGACTAATAAATAAAAGAACAAAAATTGAGCATTAATTTAGTCAACTTAAATGTAGCGACCTAATCATATTCAAAGTAATTATTTAGTGTGTGTTTGCTTGTTGTCAAGACCAATAGAAACCACTTTACATACTGTGTATCCCATTCGGGGGTCTTAGTTATGAAAGGGTCTCATTTACATGATTTTAATGTTTTGTACTGGCTGCCTAATATCCACTTTTAACACAAATTTAGTTTGAATTGAAAACTACCTCTTAACATGGTAATATATTGTATTAAATAGCATTTGGGATTTTCTGCCTTTCCACCATTTTTAAAATCTTAAACACAAAGGACGAAAAAATGAAGGAAGGTAGGCAGCAAGCTTTAAAATTAAATACCTTTATATTTAAAATTTTTAATTTATATTTTAAAATTGATGAAACAATCTTATCGTTTAGCAGCAAAATGTTTACTGTTTTTTAGTACAAATTTGACAGTTTTCAGTATTTTTTTAGTCGTATTTATGCGCTATAGAACTGTGCTGCTTGTTATATGTTTCATCCACGATATTTTCAACATTCTGCGGTATCATTACATATCGAAAGCGTCTATGCGTTTGCAAATTGCTTTTGTCAGGATCCAGGCTTCTGCTACGTATAATAGGGTTAACAATAAATAACATTTAAGGGCTCTTAATCTTATTTGAATGTTTAAACTTAGCATACGCTCTGCAAAATCTAAAAAAGCAACCGGACCAGATAATATTCCAGTGGAACTTTTGTAAATTATTCATGAAGACAACATATTAGATAAACTATTCAGTATAGTGTACATCACTGGAGAAATACCAGAAGATTGGCCGAAGTCCGTGTTTATAACATTGCCTAAAAAACAACGTGCAAAAAAATGCAGTGATTACAGGTTAATAAGTCTTATGAGCCACACACTTATTCATACAAGAATTCGCATCAAATGTGAAAGTGATCTGGACGAAACCCCGTTTGGTTTTCGAAACGCTCTTGGTACCCGGGAAGCAATGTTTGCTTAACTATACTTCTTCAAAAGTTTCACGATCAACTTAAAGACATTTTTGTATGCTTCATAGACTATGAGAAAGCATTTGACAGGGTACAACATAAAAAACTTATAGATATATTGAGAAGTACTGCAGTTGATGACAGAGACATACGCATTATTAAGAACCTGTATTGGCGACAAAAAGCAGTGATTTACGTCAATGGAAAACTAAGCAACGAATGCCAGATTTGGCGTGGAGTGAGATAGGGATGTATACTGTCTCTACTGTTGTTTAACCTATATTCTGATCAAATATTTAAACAGGCGTTGCATGACCAGGATTGCGAAGTTAAGACTATCGGCGAACTGATCAATACCATTCGGTATGCCGATGACACCGCAATCTTATGTGATGATCTTCAGGACCTTTAACGTCTTTTAGACTTGGTCAACGTAATGGGACAAGAAATGGGTCTAAACATAAATGTCACTAAAATTAAGTTTATGGTTTCTAGCCGTCAGCCGTAAATTAATGCTGCACTGCAAATGAATGGTCAAAATATTAAAAGGGTTTTATATTTCAAATATCTTGGTTGTTACATTACAGAGCATCTTAACTCGGATAAAGAAGTCAAGTGCAGGATCGAGTCAGCTCGCGCAACCTTTCAAAAAATGAGATCGCTGTTCTGCAATAATCTATAATAATCTAAATTTAAAGCTCCGCTAGAGAATGATTAAGTGCTATATATGGTCTATACTGTTGTATGGGGTAGAGATTTGGACCTTAAAAGCAGCAACCATTAATCGTTTTGAAGCATTTGAAATGTGGCTACACAGGCGTATGCTCTGAATCTCATGGGTAGCCAAGCAGACAAATGAAGCGGTTTTAAATAGAGCAAACGCCGTCCGCGAACTAATAATAACAATTAAATGCCAAAAGCTGTCCTATCAGGTCACACACTCAGGGGTGATCATCGTATCCTTCAACTTATAATAAAGGCAAGATAGAAGGCCGTAAAGGAATCGATAGAAGACAAGCCTTGTGGTTAAGGAATTTTGGAGAGTGGACTAGAATTCGAAGCGCAGAACAACTCTTTAGAATCGCCGAAGACAGAGCACAGCTCACCATTGTGATTGCCAACATCAGGAGGACCTATTATGACACCAAAAAAAAAGGAAAAATTAAGATTGCACAGCAGTCTTCTTATTTTATTGAATGCACTTTTTGCCTTTTCAATCCGGCATCTGACTTCCTTGGAATGATCACAGTCTTTAATCAGTACGCATCCCAAGTATGTCAGTTGACAATATCGTGTCATTAAATTTTTGTAACTAGGAAGCTTATTTATTTAAGAACACACTTTTACCTACAAAGCAATAAAAAAAATAAATTTTGGGATATTTGGTGAGTATTATTTTTTTTTCTCGTTTAATTCCAATTAAATATTTCCTAGCAATTTTGACGTAAACAATATAGTGAAAAAAACGACTGGTTGCACTCCGGGAGTGCCGGCAGAAGTGAAAATTTGAATATTAACGTTGTGCATTTTTGATATTTTAGAATGGTAAGGGAATAATTTTGCACGAATTGCTTTAATTATCAGTATAAAAGTACTATTTACTGCGATATCAATAAATTCGATCGCTTAAATAACTGTAATACCAACAAATTCGCGTGGTAAATGAAAAATTGTTAGCACGCTCTTTTTCATTTTTTGAGATCGAATATCTCAAAAACTAAGTAAAAAATTAAAAAAGTGAGGTGACAGAAAGTTTTATTAGATGGTGAGGAACAAAAAATGTCTCATCAATTATAGTTTATTTCTGCATAGTTAAAAAGTTATAAACGAAAATGTGCGGGCTCGAGCAGGCAAAAATTGTTTATAATAAAAAAAAAAACACAATAACGCGTACACTTTTTTTGCCTGCGAATGGTTTTTTTAGAATCTTCGTGTAATTTTACACAAAAATAACCTTCTTCTAAAAGTGGCGGTTCGATTTTCTAATACCCCTATTTTTAACTGCATTTTTACTGGACTACACGAACATTCGCGTAAGTGGATACTTACTCTCCTACGCCGCGCCGGCTGTCTACTCTCCATCCGTCTTACGAATTTTCGATCAGGTCACGTGTCCTGACGCGAGTTTAACATTTTTTACCCATTACAAAAAAAGTGTACAACGCCGCTAAAGAAGTTTTCACTTCAAAAATGAGTAATATCGTAGTGCGAACACTCAAGGTCGAAAATATTAATCTCTTTTTATCCGTATCTAAAACAATTGATTTGTTTACCTACTATTTCCGCTATTTCAAAACATGCGTGTCATTTGACACCCAAGAATTATGCTGTTAAATTGCTGTTACAATGTCGTCGGAAGTTTATCGTGAAAGCAAGTAATATCGTGTTAAAAACGTTTTTAAAGATTTCTATCAAATTAAATTTAAAAAAAAGAAAAACAAAGTTAAGTGTTTAAAATAACGCTCGAATATAAAAATCATATTTACAACAGAGCCTCGCTTTATCCAATTAAAATAATTGCATTTCATGGTACCAGCAGCGCATTTAACGGCAGTTAAAAAAGGATGAATGTTTTTCCTAAAATTTATTTTTCTTGATTTTAAAAATAAAATTTAAATAAATGGCAGTTATTTTTTTCTTGATAAATTTAACGAATTCCGATAATAAAGATTTGGGACTCGTTGCATTAGAAAATGAAAATTTAAATTTCACTTATGCTATGTCATATAATTCTTTAAAATGAAAGCTTTTAAACAAAACTTTCGACATTTTGACGTTTAAGTGTTCTTCTTCTTTAGGTGCCCTGTCCTCCTCGGACGTTGGCAATCATCAGCGCTAACTGAACCTTGTCTACAGCTCGGCGGAACAATGTGGTAGTGCTCACTCAATACCATTGTCTTAAGTTTTTTAGCCAGGATATCTTTCTTCTACCCGGGTCTCTTCGTCCTTCGATCTTCCCTTCTATAATAAGCTTTAAAAGTCGATACTTGTCATTTCTTAAGATGTGACCAAAATACTCCAGTTTGCGCTTTTTTAGTGTAAACAGAACTTCCAGCTGCTTGTCGAGGCGTTGAAGTACCTCGGTGTTACGCACTCTTTCTACCCAGGAGATTTTTAATAGCCTTCTGTACGTCCACATTTCAAAGGCCTCCAATTTTTTGCACATCGCATCTGTCAAAGTCCAAGCTTCCATTCCATAAAACAGTATGCTGAACACGTAACAGCGAAGCACTCGGACGCGCAGAGGCAAGCTTAAATTTCTGCTGCAAAGTACTTTACGCATTTTCAGGAATGAAGCACGAGCTTGTTCTATTCTGGCACGAATCTCCTGCATGCTGTCCCACTTCTCATTTAGTTGACACCCAAGATATTTAAAAGTTTCTACTCGCTCAATTCGTTGACCGTTAATTGTCAGGTGTCCGTCCACGTTGTTTGATTTGCTAACTGCTAGCCACTATGTCTTTCTCACGTTCAGGCTATGTCCGGCCTCTGAGCTTGCAGCCGTCACGCGGCTTACCAGCTCCTGCAGTCCTTCCAGTGAGTCGGCAACAAGAACCGTGTCATTCGCATACCTCAGATTGTTGATATTAATCCCATTGACAGATATCCTCTCGTCACATTCATCCAACACCTCTTGAAATATCCTGTCGGAATACAAATTAAATAACTGTGGTGATAAAATACATCCTTGACGAACGCCTCTCAGGATTTTTATCTCGTCGGACGCGGTGTTATCGATTCTTATTTGAGCACTTTGGTTCCAGTAAAGGTTGACTATTATTCTAAGGTTTCGTTGTTCCAGTCCTATTTCTCTAAGAATGTTGATCAGTTTTTCGTGCTTTACTTTATCAAAGGCTTTTTCGTAATCGATGAAACATGCGTAAACGGTCACCGACATGTCCCAGCACCTTTGGATAAGAACCTGTATGCTTAATAGTGCCTCCCTTGTTCCAAAGCCATTGCGAAAACCAAACTGAGAGTCCCCCATCATTGTCTCGCACTTCGCATATATTCTTTTGTGTATTATTTTTAAGAAGAGTTTAAGCACATGGCTCATCAGGCTAATAAGACGATAATCACCGCAGTTCTTGGCCTTCGCGTTTTTGGGGAATTGTAGCAATAAAAAACCTCAACAAGCTTTCGTACAAAAATGTTAAGTAAAAAAATCGAGCAGCGCGTCAAATTAAAATCTCCAGTAAAACTTAATGAAAAATTGCTTGAACGCTAACGAATGTCTGCGAAATCGTCAAAAAGGTTCGTTGTTTTAGTATCATAATAATAGCAGACACGGTCAACATTAACAAGGAAGCAAAAAGTTTTTGTACGACAATTTGAACATAAAAAAGGTTTCTGCAAAGATGTCACAGTCACAGTGTTAAAAAGGTTTGTTTTTTGAATGAATTACGCAAAAAAGATTTGTTACGTTCAAAAAAAATGTGTAACGGTAAGCGTAATTGGATTAAAGCCGTAAGGATTAAGGTTGGGTTTGTTTTTTACACGAAAAACACAAAAAGATGTTGCAAACAATATAAGTTCAAGTAAAATTTGTTAGGATGTGCGTTTTTTCTAAAAAAGCACAGTAACTACGTCCCTATATTGAAGTATTACATTTTTAAAAAACCATTTATTTTCGCTAGTATAAATTTTGTGAGTATCAGTTCGGAATTTCGACTATAATCATTGTTATAGGTTACAAATTAAACTAAAATAAATATTAGACATTTGCCAACGTTATGAAAATAAAAAGAAATTTGTTATAATAGCAAATAATTTTGCCTTTGGAAAAATTTCAAAATACACTTTAGCACTTGACAGAATCACTGGAATAATTTCAAATACGCAAAAACTATGAACAACTTTTTACATACATACATACATATAGTCACGCCTATTTCCCGTTGGGGTAGGCAAAGACCACTTCCTTCCACTTGCTACGGTTCTAACACACATCTTTTGCTTCCTCTACTTTCATCAGGGCTCTCATGCATGCTCGTCGGTTATTGGTACTCTTGACCTGGCCTTTCTTCAAAACAATGATGATTTGATCGAGATATGTTCGCCGAGGTCGACCTCTACCAACTTGTCCATTTACACTCACCTTATAAATTTGATTCGTCAATCTTTCGTATTTATCCTTTCTACCTATTCAAACCATCTAAGAATTCCTTTATCTATCTTTGTAACCACATCTTCGTTTACACCACAGCATTCTCTTATCTCACTATTTTTTACTTTATCCAAACGAGTCACTCCGGCTATACTTCTCAAACTACCCATCTCCGCAGCATTATTCCTATTTTCATGCTTCTTATGCCAAACCAAACATTCACTACCATACCTAAATGTAGAAACTAACACACCTCTATGCACAGTCAGACGTGCCTTCTTTGACACTTTCTGGCTGTTCGTAAAGCTATGCAGTGCCCCATTTATCTGTTTTCCTGCAAACACCCTTTGCTCAATATCACTGTCATACTTTTCATCTTTTGTAAACTTTGAACCCAATTACACAAATTTATTTGCTTGTTTCACTCTTTCTTCCTCAATCGAAACTTCACACTTTTTTCATGTTTTCTTCTTTTTTAAAAACCATTACTTTCGTTTTGCTTACATTTATTTTCATTCCCTTGATTTTCAGGGCATCATGCATAACATTAACTATCGCCTGCAACTCCTCTTTAGAAGACGCTAATATGACTTGATCATCGGCGTAAAGGAGGCATTTGACAATCAAATCATTCATTTTTAATCCATTCGCACTCTATTTCAAATCTTTTTAACAAGTTAAACAGCCATAGCGAAGCCACACATCCCTGTTTCAGTGCTCGTATTAAACTACTGGTACCCCATACATAGACAATGTCGACTACAATTTACTTCTCACCACTCTGTCATAAGCCTTTTCTTAGTCTATAAAAGCGCAATAGACCTTCTGACTTCTAGCCAATTATACCTTGTAATGAAAAGACCCGATCCATATATTTGCTTCCTATCAATATCTTTGCATACAGTTTGCCGACTATGCTGAGTAAACTAATACCTCGGTAGTTCTTACAGTCCTGATGTGAACCTTTTCCCTTGTAAAGCGGCACGATAACGGCCTTGCACCAGTCATCTGGTACAACTTTTTATTGTTTTTTTTTTGTTATTTACAGGATACCAGATGGGGTTAAAAATGCAGGGTTGCTACCAAACTTCACACGATCATTTGCCGGGCTAATCTGTAGATTGGCTAAAAATTTCATCAAAATCGGTCCGGCCGTTGGCTATAGAAAAGAAATTTAAAAAGCGGGGACATATTAGAAAAAAACCTAACAATGAACCGATAAATGAAAATGACATAAGTCACTGTACGGGATGTTACTGATAAAACTGGGAAGCAAGAATTGTAAAGCAAAATTTCAAGTCTTGCAGCATAATCACCTACTCTTACTTGTTGGGTCGTCTGAATAACGTATAAATGGGCATTGTTCCGTTCTCATAAAAGCGGTTTGAGAATTTTCTTGTATATTTTTTATAATTTTAATTTGCCGCAAAAGCATACGAGAAATATTCTTGTAAGCGGTCACGAAATGAGATGTTGCCACTGCGCATTGTCGCTGCCACTGCCTTCACGAGGGAAGACGAGGAGAAAAAAAGCAAGAAACGAGATCAGCTCGGTCTCGAGTTCAACCCGTGAAAGAAACCACCTCGTAAACGTAAAAGACTCGACTCTCGGCTATAGAAACACGTATAAAAACTCCATATATTTCTTTTGTACGAGCACAACGACAAGTAACCAGGGAATCAAAAAACAACGCTATCTACATATCAAGGGTGAGTTTCGTTTATAAATAGATATTTCTCGTTCCGTTAATAAAAAATTTCTATTAACTATTTTACTACATCCTATACAAAGTGGACCAAAAGTCTGGAAACGGACAATTATCTCTTAAATTGCTGGTCCGAATTGTACAAAATTTGGGATAAACAAATTTTAAGATAGGGAGATTCCAGATTAGATATTTGCCTTTTCTCTGTTATTATTAGTAACTCTGGTTTTTTAAATACATCAACCTGTATATCCAGTCATTATTGGAATTTCCTCATAAATACGAGTTAAGCCACATGTATAATAATAATGTTTATTCAGCAATAATGATTTACAAAAAATAACAATAAGTACAAACCACTTTAGTAACAAACAGAAATAATCACTGGAGCCATTGTTACAGCTTGTATGTGATAAACATATTAATTTTAAATATTAATATTGTTTTGAATAAACTAAAGTATAGCCCATTAGGACCAGAACTGGTTGCGCATGGGCTTTAAGAATTTAAAATCAGAACTTAGTTATAAAAATAGACACATTAATAATTTAATAAACATTAATTTAATTTAATCGAGTTTAGCGTGCAGACACCTGGTGTTCACAACTCTGCATATGAAAATATGTAATAAAAGATATGAAACGAGAGTGTTGAATATAATGATGTTTACTGGGGGTCCTGGGGGCTAAGTTTCTGATATCGAAGAGCTTTAGGAAGGCCCCTCCCAAAAACTTGAGCCTTTTGCAGAAAAGCGCTGGGCATTCGCAAAGCAAATGTTCTGCAGTTTCAGAGAAGTTCTCGCAGTAGCGGCAACTATCACTTTCTGTTTTGCCCATCTTTTTTAGGTGGTACCTTAGAGGGTAGTGTCCAGTGAGGAGTCCCGTAACCAGTTTCAAGTCTTTCTTGTCTAACTCGAGAAGCTGTTTAGCTTTCCTTGGCGAAAGATCTATTAGCCTTTTCGCTTGCCTTTGTCCTGGCACTTTATGCCAGTGAGATTTCATTTCATCTGTTTCCCAGCGTCGAACCTCTTTCTTCAAGTAGGCTTTGGAAAGTCCACAGAAGGGTTCTGGGCCAGAAAATTTTGTATTTGCCCCTTATTTGGCAAGGCAATCTGCTTCTTCGTTGCCTTTAACTCGCTTGCTTGGCTATCTGATAAAATATAGATTTCTGCCCTTCGGGTGTTTCTTTCGATGCACTCCTGGGCACATGTCTCTATGGCATGTAATTCTGCTTGAAAGATGGTTGAAGTGTTACCAAGGGGTTTAAAGAGCCTTAAATTCGGCCCTATAACGCCCACTCTAACCCTTTTATCCATCTTGGATCCATCAGTGTACCACACTAAAGCATCCCTTCCTAGTTGAGGTCTGTTCTCTGTGCAAACTTGCTGGTTGTTTATAACCACTTCTAACTGCATTTCTAAGTCGTACCTAACTGGCATGATATCTGTCGGCTTAGACATGGATTCTAGGGAAATATTTTCCAAAATCTTCAAATGTCCATTTCGATTTCTTGCTCTAAGATTTGTTGTCTGGCTCAATCTGAAAGCACTGATTGCTGCTTCTTTCATTACATATATATATATATATATATATATATATATATGTTAAAATAAATAATAAATTTACCTCCACTTCCAAAATAATTTATTTATTAATTTATTATCAACAGTATTATTATTTTTATTTTATTTTTTACTTGTTTGTTTATTGTATGTCTTAATTTTAATATTGTGTAAATATTTGTTTTTTTTTAAATTATGTTTCTCTACTAAATAAAGATCTACTCTATTCTGTTTATTGAAATGCTCCGAAAATTGTTCGCGGACGAATTGAATGCTTGAACCAGTTTGTCTACTTTAAGCCGGCCATTTAAGATCGCTTTGAATGAATAAAATCGAATGGACGTCATCCGTTTGAATGACATACAAATAATTGACCACACTCACGGTCATGAAGTGCTGGTTGTAGTGCTCAAAAAATTTATTTTTTTTAGGTTAGGTTAAGTTATATTTTTTTAATTTAAAATCCGGTTTAATTGTTATAAATTGTTACAGATTTACTTCCACATTCCACTGTTGCCTTGTATTGCAAAATAAAGAAACCAAAAAAAAAGTATCGCATCGTTTTACTTGAACTTATTCATTCACGATAAGATGACGATCAGTTGGATGACGCGAAAGAATAAGATTTTGGACCGATTGGACATCTAACTCATCCTGCTACTCCACATCATCCAATTGGTTTTTCCCACTTACGGTCAGATTTGGTGTGACACCACTCTATTTGAATAAATGGAGCTATCGTGAATGGCTGGCTAAACCGTATGAGGGAAAATAATGCTCTACTATAACTTCATTTTCCCAAGTGAATAAAATTATTTTCCCCACAACCATACTTGGAATATACTTATTATGAAATTATTTTTTAATTATTTTTAAACATAATGACAACATTTACACTCAAGAGTGCCTATACAACATGGTGACATAACAGTATATTTAACCAAAACCAAACGTCAATGTTTATGTCAAATAACAGTGTTACTTGTTAAAGGTTTGAGCAAAAGTGGGCCAACCGTTTCAGCACGATAAATTAATAGGCATATATTATTTGTATCGAGTTTTGTGCCCACCAACAGTCAAGTTAGTTTGAAATTGTTTTGGTTATATGAAAAATAGATAAATTGGGTAATTTAGGATTGTTTTCATTGGAAAAAGCGATTAACACAGAACTTATCAAATATCTAGAGAAATTTGAGATAATCCATGACAGACAATATGGATTTCGACAACTTCGATCTACTGGAGATTTGCTGGCTTATGTCACTTAGCTCTGGACAAACACTTTTGAAAAGTTTGGTGAATCTCGTGCAATAGCCTTGGATATATCTTAAGCCTTTGACCGCGTTTGGCATCAGGCATTGTTAAGTAAATTATCTGCCTACGGTCTCCCAACCAAACTGCGCCAATGGCTCTTGAGCTTCATGCAAGATCGCTCCTTACATGTGGCAGTTGACGGTATTTCTTTTGATGCGTTTAAAACTAATGCCGGGGTCCCCCAGGCTTCCATCCTGTCCCCCACCTTTCTTTTACACATCAACGACCTCTTGAAAACCACCACGAACCCCATTTACAGTTTTGCAGACGATAGCACACTTGTCTTAACTTTCACATCCTATTGATCACTTTCGGTGAATGATACAAATAGACTCAGGCAGGAACAGGTTGATTCCATCAATAGAGATCTTAAAGCAATCGTCGAGTGGGGAACCAACAATCTTGTTCAGTTCAACGCCCAAAAAACACAAAGTGCCACGTTTTCCAAGAAAGTGAATTCCTCAAATCATCCCATTACAATGTCCGGAAATACCCTTGAACTAAGTCCCTCCATCTCGATTTTGGGAGTCACGGTGTCCAATAACATGTCTTGGCATGACCATGTTGCTAACATCGCAAAGTCGGCAAGCCAGAGGCTAGGTTTTCTGTGGAAAGCCAGAAAGTTTTTTACTCCTGATCAACTTTTGACGACGTACAAGGCTCAAATCCGACCTCTACTGGAGTATTGCTCGCACATTTGGGGTTCAGCACCAAGGCATTCTCTTCGTCTTCTAGATTCCATTCAGAAAAGAGCCATTCGCTTGATAAACAGCTCAACTTTTACAGGTAACCTTCACCCTCTAGAACATAGAAGAAAAGTTGCAAACCAGTCATTGCTCTACAGATATTTCCAAGATTGACACTACAAGGACCAATCTTCATCAAGAATCCTTCTTTTACAGGGCTGCTACGGAATGGAACAAGCTTCCAAAATCAGTTTTTCCAGAGAACTATGACCTGCAACTTTTTAAAAAGCGTGTCCACAATCATTTCCTTTCTATAATCCCTTCCCCTTCTAATATTCGCAGTGTGGGCCGTCCGCGGCGCACACGATAGGTCTACCCTTTTTGCGACTATTTTCATAAAAAAAAAATTACTAATAAACAATTTCAGTGACAATTTAATTAGTAAACAATTTTTTTCCATTAATGTTCAGTGCTAAGTGGCTAGCCAAAAGAAAACGTTAGAACATTTTTTGTGGGATATGGTATTTAATATTAATTTTTGATGCCAACACCTCGGCGTCGAAAGGATCTCCAATCTTCAGCTCTTCCATCAAACTTTTAGACATCAGCCGCCATTTCCGTGACAAATTAGTATAATAATGTTGAAAAAGTGTTTCTAATCATCTTGATAACAGGTTATGAAGAGCAAAAAAACATCAAAAAAAAGTAAAAGCTGTCAAGAACGCCTCGCTTTTTATAATAATCTCGTAAACACTGACTTTACACTTTCAGAAAATAATTTTTTTTAAGTAGTCGTTCAGGAAATCGGGGAATTATTTTTTATAACTAAAAACATTTGAAATTTGTGTAATTAAATTTGGGAAACAACATTTAAAAAAAGTTTATTATCAGAGAATAAAATAAATAATGAAAAAACATCAATTTAAATACCATAAAACTATGTTGGGAAAAAAAAACCAAGAAACTTTTACATAAGTCTTTATCCTAAATGAAACAACCCTTGAAAACCCATATTGTAAATGAAGAGATATTTTAGACAATCAAAAGCTTACTCACACATGAAAATAATAAACTCCTGGACATAATTAACGCAACAATATGAAATTATCCTTCTTCTTCTTCTACTTGTTAAAGATCTAGATGATCTGTTGATTCCGGACTTGCCTCTGTAATATTTCATGAGATGTGGACTGCCAGTTGTCTCTCCATCCCTTTGGTGGTCTTCCGGGTGGACGGGTCCCTGCTGGTTTTCCCTCTAATACAATGCGTGGTAGTCTATCGTCGGTCATTCTCTTCACGTGGTTATACCATTCTCTTCTCCTCTGCCTTCCCTATCTCACCACATCCAAATTATTCAAAAAACTAAATTATTTTTTTTATGTCCGTTTTAAAAGTTAATCAAGTATTTAAATATTTCCTTTACATATTTTGTCTGGTGCTATCAAAACAATTATTTCTTTAGATTTACAGTTTTAAAGAATTTGTCACAAGATCAATTTGGTGCAGTACTTACGGTAGATTTTCGTTGAAAGTTATACGTTTTTTGAGAAAGACTGTTTCACTTTTGACCCCAAAAAGTTAAAAAAAATTAATCGAGAATGGAATTTACCTGAACAAGAGCCTCAGTTTTATTTAATGGGGGATATCAAAGTAATGTTGCCAATTTGTTAGGCTAAAATCGTTCCACAATAATTTGTACCGTAATAGGCTTGAATAAGGTAAGAAATTATTATAAAAGGCCAGGACAATGGCATAAACGATGCACTAACGACCGAGATTTATTTATTTATCGTGTCTGAGCCACATTTATTCGTTACAATAATAAGGATTAATTTATGTGTACGACGTTCGTAGGCGTCACCAGTCAGGATTGGTTTGTTTGAGTGTCATATCTCCTTCCAATGTCTGGCACACTGCACCACCGTAACATTCACCTTCCACAGGTCCCAAATTGTGCAGGGGGATAGGTCGGAAGGTGTTCCATCGTTTGGATCTCTCCGCAGGCGCATGAGTCATCCTCGGCGTATCCCCATCTTAACAAATTTTTCACGGACTTTTCCTATGACATCTGATCCTATTGAGGTTTTTCCAGGTTTTCCAGTCTAGTTGTGATCCTTCAGGGAGGCTTTCTGTCGGGTTTTACGTTGGGGTATTGTTATCTGTTAGCCTCTGCTTTCACATTTTTTCTTTGGTTGCCGAAATGTTAGTTCCTGGATTTAAGTCCGGAGGCAGATGGCTCGTGTCCTTATAAATGGTGTCTTTTATCCAGTGACTGCCTACTTCGTTATGCCATACATAAGTCTTGCCGCCTGATTTTTGGGGGGGCTATTCCCGCTGACATGTACAGGAGATCTAGATTGGTTGGTTTTAAGCAGCCCGTGATCAGCCTACAAGAGTCGTTTAGGGTGGAGTCTAGTTTGTTGGCCTATGTTGATCTGGCCCATAAAGGGCACGCAAATTAATTTAGCCGGAGTATAACACATGGCAAGGAATGTTGACCGTAGTACCTACATCTGGGTGGGCTCCCCAATGGGAATTGACAAGCTTGCGGATGGCACCAATTCTTGTATTAACTTTTGTTTCAGTCTTCTCCACATGTTTTTTGTAGGATAAAGTTCTATCTTGAGTGACTCCTAGGTAGATTGGGTTTGGGCAGTGCTGTAACCTGGTAGAGTACCATTCCACTTGTAATTCTCTGTTTGCTTGCCGGTTGTCGAGGTGGAATAAGATTGTCTGAGTTTTTTCTGGGTTTGGGCGAAGCTGGTTTGCCTTATACAACCAAGATAAATGTTTTATAAGACAATGCGCTTTATAAAACAGGCCTGTCACTAGTTCTGTGATCAAAATTAAACTTAAAGCTGTCCGCAATGTCACGTAACAGTTAGAAGACGTTTAATTAAGCTAGATTTAACAGTAGGAGACAAGCCACTGTATTCTTGCTTACTAGAGAGAACATTATTTGCCAGGTTACGTTTTCCTCAAAATGATTACACATGGTTTGTGGATAATTGGAACAAAGTTTAATTCACAGATGAAACTAGTGTTAGCCTAAAACTTACAAATGGTCGTAAACGAGTCTGGCAAAAACCAGGAGAGAGGTTTGCTCCTTGCAATATTTTAGCAAGGATTCCATTTGGCGATGGCTCTGTTATGTTTTGGAGTGGTGTATGCTTCGACGCTCGCACAGAATTAGTTTGCGTTCGTACGAAATTCATGAATGTTAGTTACTATCTTTAGAATATTGTAATGGAACATGTGATGCCTTTCGGTCTTTTTTGAAACCCAATTAACTGTTTATGCAAGACAACACTTGACCTTACATAGCTGAAGAGGTAATCGATTATCTATTAAGTTGGTATACCAGTTATGCAGTGGCCACTTAAAAGCCTGGATCTGAATCTGATAATTTCCAATATGTCTATATTGAGGGCTGCAACTTACGCTGATTTTATGGAAAAGGCCAGTCCCTTTGCCATCTTTTTGGAGGGGAGCAGCCTTTACGCTGAGTCTATAAACAGATGCCAGCCGTCGTGCTGTTTATGAAAAGGAAGGCAGAAACCCTATACAGATTACCACATGCAAGTGGATCTGGTGTACATACACATAATGGCTACAATATTGTATTATGTATAAATCCTCATTATCCGAGTCGTTTACACTGTCTTTTTCCAAGACTATCTAATTTAGAGAACATCTATGGATTAAGTTGTTAAAGGAGTGTCGTTTATAATTGGTAAGTATCACAAATAGTTATAAAAATCAAATATGTAGTTCCAGACACCATTTGTAAACAGGATTTCTGAATTGTTAACTATTTTCAGTATAGATTTTTTTCCTGTGCTGATCATTAACAGGCTAACACACATATTTATAATTATTTTGTGAATTTTTACCATACAAAAAAAACTTGTGCTAACAAAATACGGACAGTGTAAATTTATCTTTGTAAAAGGGGACAACAAATTATTAATCGAGCCATCTGTTTCATACAACGTAGCTCTACTAACTTAATTTTAAACTTCTCAGTTTCGAAAGCCAAAAAAGTCATCCTTTCATAAAATTTAAACTTTCTATAATAAGATATCAAAATCGATATAATTGAAAATATTTTTCAAGTTTTCCGTCAGTGCCACACGTTTAAGTTGGTTTCTTTATAATAAGCTTTCCACCGGCGCCAGATGTGAATCTTTAGATGGAAAAAAAAATCTCTGGTTAAAGTAAAATTTCGCAAGTGTCTTATTATATTAGTCTCCTTACTTACCCGAAAATTTCACGTAGAAATCCAGAGGAAGCAAGAAAATAAGATCATGGGCAAAATAAACGCACCACTTTATTTATTTAATTGACTTAATTATAATGTGAGCAATAGTTTTAAGAATTAATTTGCATCAAAATTTTATATTAGGTTGTAGATTGTAGGTCAGATCTTTTGTGCATAACCCTTAATCTATTCGAGGCCCGGGTTTCCCAGACTTTGAGCAAAGTTTTTCAGTTTCCTGGGGTCTAAGTTTCTGACATCGATGGGCTTTAGCAAGGCCCCTTTCAGAAACTTAAGCCTCTAGCAGAAAAGCGCTGGGAATTCGCAAAGCAAATGTTTTGCAGTTTCAGAGAAGTTCTCGCAGTAGCAGCAGCTATCACTCTCTGTTAAAGTTAGGTTTGTGTAATCATTAACTAATAGAATCAGCAATTTTTTAAAAACTTACAAATATATTTAAACAAATAAAAAATAATAAGAATTTAAGCATTTTATGTATTTATGTTATTATCATATAACTCCTTTACTCATTATTAGTGCATTCAGGCGCCTGGGCATGCTAAGAATTAAATGCCTAGTAATTTCTTGGGACATATTCTATCATTCAGCAATTACTACATTTACCAGTTAATTGTTGCAGGCAGAGGATGGTTTACTACACCAAACTTTTTTTAAATCGGGTATGTTGGAGGATTCCACAGCCTGTGTGGCTTCGCCATAGCTGTTTAACTTATGCCTTTACGCTGATGATCAGGTTATAGCATTATCTAAAAAGAAGTTGCAGGTGATGGTTAATATTATGCTTGATGCCCTAAAATCAAAGGGATGAAAGTAAATATAAGCTAGACGATAGTCATTGTTTTTGAAAGGGAAGAAAGTATGACAAACTGCAAGGTGCTAATTAAAGAAGGTGCTAATTAAATGAATGGTTTTATGAGCAAAGAAAACGTATTAAAAAAGTCACGACTGGGTGTACATAAATAAGTCCTGGTCGCTACACTTATGTATGGTAGTGAATGTTGGGTTTGGCAAAAGAAGCATGAAATTAAGATTAATACTGCGAAAATGAGTGGTCTGAGAAGTATAGACGCACTGACTTCGATGAATAAAGTGAAGAATAGTAAAAAAAGGAACGCTGAAAATAAATACAACCAGATTAACGATTTATAAGGCGAGTGTGAATGAGCAAGAGGCTACAGGTCAACCTCCTCGGCAAACGTATCTCGATCAGATCGACATTGTTTTAAAGAAAGGCTAGGTCAAGTGTCCAAACAACCAACGAGCATGTATGAGAGCGCTGATAAAAGTAGAAGGAGCGAAATATGTGTGATATAACCGTAGCAGGTGAAAAGAAGTGGTCTCTGTCTACCACTACGGAAAAAGGGCTTGCTGGCCCTTCTTAAAACGTAATATCAACAGTACTCAGGTCCTTAATAACTTGTCTAGCTTACGAGAGGACCAGCATTATTTTGCACAAACTTAACCTTGATTAAGCTTAGCCAGAAGACTAAGCTAAAAGGTGGCATCAGCGGAACACAATTAGTTCAAAAGCTGCACTTTGGACTCCTTAAACACGACTGCTTCCTACCAAAAACCAAATAAATCCTGCATAAATAAAAAAATTGGACCCTATAACAGTGACAAATGGCATTAAATTTGCAATAGTAATGTATTTAAGTTAATAAATTATCCGCATTAATTGAACTATGGGGATAATCTATACGTCGGTTAAAAAAAATTTCTTCGCAAAAAATCACAAAGCTACCACCAAAAGGTATTCTTGGAGAGTTATAGCGGACACAGACACACTAACTTTCATTAAAATATTTAAAATTAGCCCTTGTTTTATCTGAGAATAAAGTCAATTATCAACAATGCTTATAATTTCGAGCAAAACGCAGCCTTTGAATTTTGTGCTTTTGTGGTTTTTTTGACAGTATTTTACAATCCAACTTTACTTAAACGTCTTCTTATTGTTTAAGACGAAATTTTAAGATTCCAGGTCCAAGCTCATTGTTTAACATATTTCTAGTGGTTATTCAATTTCTTGGTTCCACCCTATTGCCTCATAAAACTGTTATCCCATATATTGGTAGATCGTTTTCGCCCTTGCTCTGGTCTTCGAAAGGTGAGATCCTCTTTAATCGTTTAATCATGCAACTTATGTTGAAATAATTTCCCATCGTGCTAACAGCATTATCCAGCAAAGTTAAAGCTGTTACTGCTTGCCCCAGCTATAATTTTCTTTGAGGATTAACCTATCTTCTTTTTCCTTCTTTAATGTAAGCAATTTGCTTGTTTTTCTTCGTATTCTCTGCCGTTTAATTGTAAGAGAGGTTGTCGCTCCATCTCTTGCGGGATCTTTCAAAGCATCGCCGCCCTAAGGGCGACTTGTCTCTAGTTATTTTGACCATTCTGTCGTCATTCATCCGGTCTATGTGTTCGTTTCACTCTTTTTTTCCAGTATTCATTCCTTTAAATTGTCTATTTCACATGTTCTTCTAATGTCCTCGCTTCTCTCCCTGTCAAAAAGTGTTTTTCCAGCGATCCTGCGTGTTCAATGTATCTGGTCTAGTTTCCGCTGTGTATGTTAATATAGGTCGGATGACTGCCTTGTAGATTCGGGGGATTAACCTATGTTGTAGCTTGCTTGCCTATGTTGTAAGCAATGTAAAATATATAACTTTTTGGCATAAGGGAACTTACTCTACAATTGGAATTTAAAATTAAAACATTTATTGACAGCATTTGCTTTTAATGTTGGAATACGTCCACAGCCTACTAGGCAGGTCGTTTGTAAACCAAAAAATTTTGTTTATTTGTAATCAAGAAAAATTGTAATGATGGTGCGTTAATTTTTTTCAGAAGTTTATATTTATCAAGATTAGGCAAACCAGTGACTTGTTAGAAATCATATAAAAATATTAAACAATTTACCACGTTAATCTGGCTTATAAACAAGTAAAATTTTACAAAATCAATATATGTATAATAATATATATATATATATATATATATATATATATATATATAATATTGCGATATAGCAAACTTGACGTTTGACAAAAAAGTCGCTTGCATATTTATGAGTATCGTCTCAAAAATCTGTTAGTAAAGGCTTTCAGTCCCACTTAAAGACTCATTAATATTAACAAGGTGAAATATCGAAAAACGTTTTACATCTCACTTTTTCCGTCAGTTTCTTTTTAAATATTTATAACAAAAAGCGCGAAATATGTACTATAATGGAAATTATTTGTATTTACGTTGGTATTTTTTTTGTTTGGGTAAATTTAAAATACTGAAAATAAACAGTGTATTTTCCACTCGAAAGTTTTTAATTGGAACGGGCTGAATGAGCTTTTAGTACTTTAAACAAATTCGATAGGGGTCCTTTTCAAATATTTCGTTGGAATATCGCCAGCAATTTTTCCATTCTAATTACAAAAATTAAAATAAAAACATCTTTTTTTAAATAACGAGCTTTTTAAAACAAAACTCGGGCTGTACTTTACCCCGACTAATTCTAAATTTCGACTTGACATTTTTACGGCAGCTGATGCTTTTAACAAACACAAAACATTTAAAACCCCATCTTATGGTTTATCCGATATTATGCGATAGTGTTACATAATTTTCGGAAAGAAACTTTCTTTTTTGGAACACAATACCAGGATTGTATAATGCAGCAGTGCGCATGTAACACAACTAACTTGGCTAAGAACGTACTCTCTTACCTACATGTAAATACCGGTAAGTAAAAAGTAACACCCTTGGTTACGAAAAGAGATAAACTTTTTCTTGCGCTTATTACAAAAATACACGTGTAAAACTAATGTTCACGCCATAACGCTGTATTCTGTTTAATTTGCTAGGATCGAATATTTACTGCTTTTTAGCGGATATTACTCCCATTACCATGCTTGGATCCGTAGAACTCTGTATGGCACTGGCCTCACCCGCCTATTTGTACCCCCGCAATCATTTACCCCCCGAATTATTAGCATTCCAAACGCCGTAAAAGACAATACGACTGAATATTGTTTTGACCACCGTTGCCACGTGATACTTTTTTAAGACAAATTTTTCTTTCGTTATATGTTTTGTTCCAAGCAGTTGCCACGTCTTTTCTTGGTTCTCTGAAGAGTACTCTGCTAGTGGTCTCTCTACTGGCAAATTATGCCCGAGCTCAGCCGTAGAGGGTAGAAGAAAAAAATCTAAAAGTGAGCCGCGCCACCGACTTAAAACGGTACAAGCCGGAAACCCCTAGGTCTTCTAGGCACCAGCAGAGCCACGCGAAAAACAACAAACAATTATGGTGAACTAGATAAATAAAACTATTTTTACAATTACTGCAATATATTAATTAAGTAAAAATGATGTTCTGATTTTTTACAATAAATTCTGTATTTTCGTAAAGTGGTTTAAACGAATTTAATACACTTTCTTAAAATAATATTTAAATTAATTATAACAATCTTCCAGACAGTAATAAAAACCTAATGAGGTACAAAAGAGAATTAAAATAACAAAAAAAAAACAACAACAAGAAAATGTTCACAATATTTAAAATTTCGAAAATAATTGGTTTTATATAAAATTCCTGATAGCAAAAGATTAACACAACAAAAAAAAGGAAAAACCAAATAAATGGACTTGCTACAAAAATAATATTTTAAAACCCTTACAATATCCACATAAATTATATTCAGTGATATATAAATTCAGATTCAGCTTGGAGCCGGTACAAATTTAACAAAAAATAATTTGGTTACTTTTAAACTATTGAAAACTTTATTGGGACGTCACTGGGAGCAGGTACAAATTAAATGAGAATAACTTGTTACTTTTAAATTATTGAAAACACTTATATCAAACACATAACTGATAAGTTGATAAAATTAAATTCCATACCATGTAACCAATTGAAAACCTCACTGAGACGTCACGGTAACATCGATGATCCAAGAACCGAAAAACCAAATAGTATTATCAATAATTTCTGCTAAAATTACCAGGCAAGTCTTTATAACGCTGAAATTTATCGTCGATGTGGATGGAACGGCACGTGGTACTTCACGATGGCTTCACTTCATCAAATCCCACAAGTGGTGATCTTAACTCTACACCAATATCCAAAAATATTCACCACATAGGCACGACAGAATGGTCAAGTTAAGAATTAAATGATTTATCTTCCTAATCCAATAAAGATGGCCCCAAATTCAGCCAGATATGGAAGAAGAAACCGTAGAAGTTCCGCTCCCGTGTTAATATTAAACCGTTCCAAAAACTCTCAACCGACTTCCACCACTGCCACCAAACGAAAAATGATCCTTCCTCGCTCCCAGACCGGACATCAAGAAAATGACCCGGGACACTCGTCAGCCAACCTTTCCATGTATAAGTCCCTAGTTCATAAACGCGCTCGTTCGCATCAGTTGCCAGCCCATGCAAACCAACAATAATATATCGAACAACACACTACAATCGAGGCCAATAATCAAGGCGAAGTCCAATAAGAGAGACAAAAATGTCACAGCTATCAATAATCGAATTCTATCACTACTACATAGGCAACACTACATACAACGAACCCAAATGCAGACTATTGAAACGGCAGATAGGAGAAGAAAATAATAGGCACGTGACACAGTTAGCTTTCAACTGAATTTTGTTAATGCTAAAAGTGAACTACAAATTTTCATTGGTCTCGAAAAATGGTAAACTTTTAAAAAGTCAACGAGGCCAAAAAAAATATATGCATGTATCAAGACCAGGCAGATCTAGGGTAGGACAAAATGTGACCATGGACAGATACAACTTTGAAAACGTAAGAAGATTTAAATACTTATGGTCTACAATCACATCTGACAACGATATGATTAAAGAAAGCAAAGAACGTCTTAAGTCAGCCAATAGTTGCTTAGACGCCCTAAAGGATATACTAGAGTCCAAATACGTGACTGGGAGAACGAAAATCAAAACGTACCAGACCATGATAAGACCCATGGTAATGTACGGCTGCGAAACCTGGACACTTACGGAGCGAAATGAAGAACTCATTCGAAGATTCGAGAGAAAAGTGCTGAGGAAAATTTTCGGACCTACCAAAAACCAGGATACGTGGAGCTACCGAATCAAAACAAATGCAGAACCAGAACAAATATACAATCAGCCAGAACTGATTAACCTCATAAAGGCACAAAGGTTGAGATGGGCAGGGCATGTACGAAGACAGCCAGAGGATATAATGGTCCGCTTAGTAGAGCACCAGAAGGAAGACGACCACTTGGAAGACCAAGATTAAGGTTACGTGATAATACAACATCGGACCTTCGGAAAATGGGCATCGGGAATAGTCTAGAAGTTATGGAAGACCGAGATAGATGAAGGCAAATTGTTGCCTCAGCAAAGGCCCATTAGGGGCTGTAACGCTACGGAGTAAGTAAGTAAATATTGAATTTTTAACGAAATTAAGAAAAAAAAACATTTTTGAGCTGCACATCCAAACTTTAGAATTTACAAGATCCATTCCCAGTCGATTTTCTGATTACAAATTTGGTAGTTATATTTTTAAATCGTTTTTCTTTTAATTGCAAGTTACGAGTCAATTCCCAAATACAGTCCGCTTTTTAAAGAATTAATTAATGTTAAACGAATTTATAACTCGTTCAAATTAATTAATGTATTACTTTGCCACCTGAGCCAACAACTAAAATGTTGTGTCCGTACCTGACATTGATGTCTTTCGTTTTTAAAGGCAGCTTTCGCTATACGTTTAATTTATTTTTTATTGTTGTTTATTTTATACTTTTAATTAAAATTAAAGTGCGCTATCTATCTCGCCCAGTTATTGCGTTTTTATAAAATAAAAAATAAATAGTCAAAAGACGAATAAAATGTCACAACGAAAGATTTATCTTATTTTCATCGCTTATGCAAGAAAATATCCAGCCCCTTTTTCCCCAAATTCCCTAACCAATAAAATGTGTTTGAAAATCGGCAGGATTTTTTACGCAATAAAGACTTGAAGAATTTGTAGCCAGGGTACTAATAAAATATAACATATAATCTTGATTGTCGCATATAAAATTAAATACTTTAACAAATGCTCTTTTTTATGCTTTTTACACAAAACATTAAAAAAATTATCTGTTTTAATTCGTTATTTCGCAATATTTTTTTTAAATTAAAGCGTAGGTAGTAGGCTTTAAAATTATTTAAAACGTTTACTGTCGCGGTAGTTCTATGCCATGTATTTTCACAAAAATGCACAGTTCTCAGATATAGATATTTTTCATGAACTAAACTTAGTTTGTTAAAAATTTGTATAAATAAGTTCACTTACAAATTGCAACACATTAAAGTCATGCCTTGGATTGTGCTCTAAAATGTCTAACGAATGCATAGGGCTCGTCTACAAAGCCTAATGAAACAGTGTTCGCTTGACATGGTCGTAGATATGAGTGACGAAGAATATTTTATATATGATTCAGCGCTGAACCAGAAAATATAATTGGTCGGATAGTAAAAATATGTCTATACGAATAAAGAACCGGCAAATAAGAAAAAGAAATGTTTTATTTATCTGGGATGCATTTTTTCAACTAGCGAAAACAATGAAGATTGTCAGCAAGACATTTTAACCGCTGACAATAAAGTCACCAACGATGAGCACCGGAAACTGACAAAACCGAAACTAATAGTGTATCTTTCAAAAAATTACTTGTGTATCATTCTAAACCACGCCATGATAACTTTGAAAAACCCATGCTAAGCATGTTGTAGTAGCATAGCGTACGGAACAGAGTTGTTCCTTATTTAGCAAAAGCTGCTAGAGTAACATTTAAATCATTGTAAGTCTTTGCTCCTTCAACAAACAGTGAACAGTTAGGTTGTCTACCTTTTTCTGGTCCCTATTACCTGGTTGCCGAGTATAAACAGGTAAATTGATATTATTAATTATTGCGCTCATCCATTAACCGATTTGCAATATATTAAAATTTAGGCAATATTATTAAAAATACAGTAGTGTAGGGTTGCTTGCAAAAAACCGTTCATAAATACCGGTTGCAAGATTCCAAAATTAGAGCGAGCAAACATGTATGACAGAGAGGCATTGCGCGTACTATTTGATCGTAAGACGTAATTTGGAGCGAGAAAACGATTCTTTATTCTTTATTGATTTTATTAAAAGAACTTTGCATTTATCAGAATATAGCAAAGAAAAAAATTCTTCGACAAAAAAATTTATTAACACATGTTTAGTAAAAAATTTATAAATATTTTCTATTAAACAATAAATTCATAAAAAAGGTAATAAAAATATCAGTGGTCTCGGTGCGACCTGAGAGGTCCACACGACTAACTTCCCAGTGGAAATAATGAAATAATACCGTTAAAAATATTGTGATCATAGTATTCATACTTAAATATTCCTAACGTGAAATAATCATATTATCGGTTTCCGCAGTCAAAAAAAATAATTATATCATTCAAAAGATCTTAAAATTCTGTATTAAAAATAGCATAATTTATAAATTGCAAAATTCAGGTAAATTGCCATTTTTTTCAGTTTTTTTATTCTCCATTAAAAACAGATAGACCGATTTTGCTGAAAATCTAATCAGTTCTAAGTTTCGTAATTATGCGTCGATTGTAGTTGGTTCCAAATCGACATCATTTTTTTTTCTAGAGATAATCGAGACGAAAAATAAAATAAATAATTCCGAACGCACATACGAACTTACGCACATACGTACATACACACACAGACGTCCACTTAAAAACTACTATATTCGACTCTGGGGACCTTAAATTATGGAGATATGTTAAACTTCGGGATTCGCAATACCGGAACCATTACTATAACTTTCACTGGGAAGTTGAAAAACAGATTAATAATTATTTGGGATTAGAATCGCCGAAAATTCCAAGTCGGAAGAAGCTTCTTTTTCTTTTTCGGTTATTTCCAAAATATCATTTATTTTTAAAGGTGTCTGGTTTCCATCAAGTTCTTTTGGTTTGAAATCTAATATATAAAATTCTCGTGTCACAATGTTAGTTACCATACTCCTCCGAAACGGCTTGACCGATTTTGATGAAATTTTTTGTGCTTATCCGGTATCTATGAGAATCGGCCAACATCTATTTTTCATCCCCCTAAATGTTAGGGGTAGTCCACCCCTAAATTTTTTTTTTATTTTTTAGACAAAATTTTTAATTTCTATTTTTTTATGATACAACATACAAAAATACATACAATCCTCAATTTTCACCCTTCTACGATCAACCCTTATTTTTTAATAGCCATTTTAGTAATTTAATCATTTTTCCTCTCCGGTCGAAAACTGATCAATCGTCATTTAATTAGTTATCCCCGCCAGATGTCTACAGGTGTCACTTCTGACCCAGTAAACAGCACGGAGTAGGGATGAGAACGAAGCCGGTCTCCTTTCTTTCTCACTCCCTACACAGTTGTCGGCCATCATTATTGTTTATGCATCAAGTGTAGTAGTAACGTTGACAATTATTATTTTGCTATCTCAGTGTAACTCTCATATTAACTTTTCATCATTCCTATTTTATCAATAATAATTAAATTATCAATTTTGAGTGTATTTTGCACGATTAGTTAATCAAGTGATTTTATAACCTCAAAAGTACTCAACACGTGACACGAGCTTCCAATAACAACGGATTTTGTGTTGTAAGTATACTTTTTTTTATTTATATCGAAAATGTTGTTGATCTTATAAAAATGTAATTTTAATTTAATTTTATTAAAAAAATGTAATTGAACAATTAAGATTTTCATAGTTTCCAAAAAATCAATCATTATGAATCTTTATTTTGAAATGTCAATGGAAATATTGGTTGTATGAAAAAATTATAAGAGACAATGTTTTCATAAAATTTAATTTCTTACTTTTGTTTGAAAAATTTTTCCATAAAACTTATATTTTTGTTATAATTTCATAAATTAAAACTAATCATTTCAAAACTGCGGCAAAAATCCTGGCCCTAATTATACTTTTAACATTTTTCATCATTAAATAATTTCATTAATTCTATTTATGTATGTTTTGTACGGTGAGCAATGCCAAGAAAACGCAAAGGGGCTGATTTGAGCCGCAGTACAAGTAAAGCTCGAAACTTGCGAAATAGCAGATCCGAAAGAACAGATGAACAAATCCAGCAACAAAATACTGATGCACGTGTCAGAATGGCGCAATTGCATCAAGAAGAGCCAGAAGATACACGAGCTGAACGCAATGAAGTCAGAAGATTAGAACAACGACAATCACATTCTTACATACATACAATATACACATTCTAACATACATACATACTTACAATAAGTAAGCTATTTTTTGTCTACACTAGAAATTACTAGGAAATTATTTATATGGCAAAATAACGTTTGCCGGGTCAGCTAGTGACCATCTAAAAACCAACCGCAATTCTCGGGGCTCAATTTTACACACTTAGGATCAGTTGCATATGTAGCCACATTGATTTTACGTAAATAATGCGCAAATTTTTTTGTTTTAGTGAATCCCAGCATGGTGGTATCGTGTTTGAGTTAAATCTTCTTTTATTATCTTTCGCTAAAAAATTTAAAAAAAAAATGTGTTACTTAGCTTCATTTACTTTGTTATGTTTTATACCATACATAGCCACCGTAAATTCCCGAACAGCGTCCATTTTTTCGGTAATAAAAATATCGGCTTAATCAGTTAATGAAAAGAACCATTTTAAGTATATCTAGTTCTTAAAAAAATGTTCGAAACAAAAAGCTAACTTTAAATAACAATGTTCAAAAGTTTTTTTAATAAAATTAATCACTAAATTATTTAATTTGCATAAAAACACTTTTTCTTCGTCATTTTAAATTTTTTGTATAATAACACAACGTGCTCACTAACAGAATATTTGCTTCAAATTACGTCTCAATAGCATACTAGTTTTTTTCTTTTCTAAACTATGAGTAGGCTTCGAGACGCAAAGCTGTTGTACTGCGTCCCTCTTTATCGCATTAAATAGTACGCGTAATGCCTTTCTGTCGTACATGTTTGCTCGCTCCAATTTTGTAATTTAAAAACCTTGCAACCGTTTTCGCAAGCAACCCTATACCACTGTATTTGTAATAAAATTGCCTAAATTTTAATATATTTTTTAAGTGGTTAGCAGATGAGCGCGATTACACGGCAAGCAAGTAATAGCGAACAGAAAAAGGTAGGCAACCTAGCTTTTGCATGTTGTATATATATTATAAGCCTTCTTTCGGAGTTTAGTTCGTTTGACAAGAACGTAAGTGAATTTAAAAAAAATAATTATTTTTTATAATTTAAATTAATTACAGCCGTGAACATTTTTTTTAAAACAACCCTCTCGGGTTATGTTTAAAGACATATTTTATTTGATAACATATAATTTTTATCCGGTAAGTAAATTAATGAAAGTCGACCTTACTTGGGATTTTAGACTAATAAAACCACGCCTTTTTTCTACAGTGGTGGGCAGAGACCATTTTCTTTTACTTGCTACGGTTCTAACGCACATATTTTGCTTTTTCTACTTTTATCAGGGCTCTCATACATGCTAGTTGGTTGTTTGTACTCCCTTTTTTAAGACAATGTCAATCAGATTGACATACCGACTTTACCAATCACACTCAACTTATAAACTATTCTTTACTTCATCCAACCAAGTCACTCCAGCTATACTTCTTAGACTACTCATCTCCGCAGCATTAACTTATGTTTATGCTTCTTTTGCCAAAACCAACATTTACTACCATACATAAGTGTAGGAACCAACACTCCTCTATGCACAGCCAGACGTGCCTTTTTTGACACGTTCTGGATGCTCAAAAAGTTGTACAGGGCCCCATTTATTTGTTTTTCTGCAAACACCCTGTAGCATTTGAAATTGCTACTCGTTAATTTTGTTTTTTTATATATAGTAAATTTTTCATTTATTGGGCATTGTAGCATTTGAAATTGCCACCTGCTAATTTTGTTTTTTTATATATAATAGTTTTTTATTTATTGGGCATAGTACTTACAGAGAACATTCAGTTTTGATATCAAATTCCTGAATAAAACATTTATTTCACTATTTCAAAACAAACATATATATAGTTGAATACTAGTGAATTTCACAAGTTTCAACACTAGGTAATACTCTTGCTTCTGACATTCTAAGAGCTGTTGAAAGTAATATACTCAAGCTGCAGGAACCTTATGATTTCTGGCTGTATTCCTGGATTTCTGAAATTTAAGATAGTGAAGTCAATAAAAACATCCATTCACATGTGAGCAGGCGACATACCGTTGTGTTCTCTGGTATGATGAATTCTAGGCTATTGAAGGTTTGTCCCAGGATTTTGTTGATTCTGAATGAGATCTCTAGGTATTTACTGGGTTTTTTCTTTATTTTTCAAAATATAATCTTAAAGGTTATATTTATTTACTTTCTAGACGTCGAGTCATTGTGGGCGTGTCACTGTTCTTCTTTCATAGAACTTCTGTCATCGGTCTCAAGTCGGTTAGCCGTTAATGTTTCGTGCAATAGTAGAAAAGAAAGAAGAAGAATGGTCTTTTAGATTACATTCTATGAAATTCATTCTGTCAATCAATAGCATTTATGGTTCTGACCAATGAGAGGCTAGGAATTCAAAACTGGCGCTGATTTCATACAGGATGTGCAGTTTTTTCTGGCAACTGTTAGAAATAGGAGGATGGTTCTGTCCTCGTGGTCGTCGAGGAGTTCTTTTTCGGTGCGGCCATGATGAGGTGCGCTTGTCTCGTGTTTGGGATTCTTTTTCGGTATTGAACCGAAATTAACCCTTAGGGGGGAATTTACGAAGTGCCGTTTGGGCCGAGATCAAGTCGCACCCATCGTTAGTGGTTTTTTTGGAGCCTTATATGGGGATTTGTGCCAAACACCGGTAAGCTGCCATGCGGTGGGAACACCGCCATTTTGTCCTGATGTCCTGTTAGTCCGTTTTAGTCCTGTTTGCTGTTATGGATATCTTCTAGTTTTACCTCCCTTCTCAGAAGGTAAGTTATGACTTTTGAACTAGCAATGATATCGATCAGGTTGAAAATATACCTACTTCATTTTGTTGGTTTTTTATTTTGCACATGTCCTTTCATGAGATTATTTTTTTGTTAGGGTGTTAGGGTACAGCTTAGCTCTCACCATCAGACTCCTGGAAATCGAACGACGACTCTTGTGGCAACTCTTGACTTTGGTCAAGATTCCCACGAGGACCAACACCGAGTCGCTTTTAAATCCTGGCCAGAGTCGACAGACATCCACCGGATGAGATCTAGTAGTAGCCGATAGAGGCTAGAGACCTGCTGAGTTGCATCATCGACCCCTGGCTGACCTGGAAGGTTGAGCCTTTCTTCTGCCTTCTCTTCGTTTTGCTGTCTGTTTCCTGTCTTCTTCCTGTCTTCGTTTTTGTGTCTTCAACTACATCAAGTGGACCTTGGATAGAGGCTACATATGTGGACCATTGGACTTTAATACCAGGTTTTTTTACACCTTCAGTGTTCTCTTACCTTTTTGAAATTTTTTATAACTATTTTATCATATTAGTGCTTATCATACCATCATTTTAAATAATTACTAATTATTGATATCGTATATTATACCACCGTGATAATTTTATAAACTATAATCTAAAGGACTTTTGTGAAGTTCTCACATAGTACTATGTGACAGCAGATTCAGTCACAGGTTTATTTCTTACCATTATACCCCATTCTGGTAACTTTGAGCGGTATAACACCAGGTATAAAAGTGTATGTATTTCGCTATAATACATTAGTTAATATTATTATATATGTTATTTAATTTATGTAATTATTATTTTATGGTTCCCTGGTCTACAACCTATTTTGCCTTGTCCACTTTGATGTTCTAATTATATTCTTATATGTGATATGTTTTTTTATTCTTCTATTTGCCCAGCCTGAATGTCTAAGAAAATTTAATATTAAGTCATTTTAGGTATTTTGTTAAAGATAGATATTTGGTTTTCTCAATTATCCAAATATAGTAAAGCAATATCTAAATTGGGTGGCGCCCTTAATGAATTTGAATTTTCATTCTTAGAGCCGTAAATAATTCGAACTCACTTTATCTGTTCTCCGGCGAACAGCTGCCGTCAGCACATTGTGTTCTATTTTTTATGTAATGAACATAATAAAGAAGGTCACATAAATAGCGTCCAACGTGTGGGGCCCGAAAATTCAGAAATTCATGTTAGAAATTTTTTGAAAAACCTGAATTGATTTTCTTAGATTTTTGGTTTGGTACATTTAGTTGAATAATTACAACCTGTCCTTCAAGTCTTATTGTTTATTTGAAGACAGACATTTCAGGAACAGCTTTAGGTGTTTTTGAAACAGGTAAACAGGATAAGTTATTTTTTTGAGATATCTAGGAACCGTGTATGTGTGTTCATTTGTAATAATTATATATTTCGGAGCTAAGATAGCAAATTTTAAAGATTTCCTTTTTGAAAATTTCCTTTTTTGAAAATAATTTTCTGGTAACAATTTTGACAGATATTTTTCATAGGGATTTTCATGGATATTTTTGTGACTGACAACCTGATATTGATAACTCAATATCAAATTAGTTAGATATTACATTTGCTTTTTGCTTCTGCTCATTACAAGTCATTATGGATTCACTTAAGGTAAAACACTTGCTGATAGCTGAGATCAACTATGAGTTGAGGATCAGAGGTGTTATTTCTGAACGTAATATGGACGATAAGAGAAAAATTTTAGGTCGTTTGATTTCAAAAGAGATACAACAAGGACAGAATGTTCTGGCCTTAGTAGATCCATCTTTTAATTTTGAGATTGAAAAAACAGAGATAGAAAACACATTAACTTCTATTAAATTTTTAATTAGTGATTTTGATGGTCCTTCTACAGATTCCACTTATAAGAGAGTAGTATCTAGATTATGTCATGTGACTTTGAGGATTCAGAGAATTCCATTAAATAACACCGATGAAAACTTTGAAGATATGTCATTGTTTAAAAATGAGTCCTATGCCACATCTCTACAACTAGATGCTGAATTACATGACAAGGTGTCGGAACAGGAATCTGAACCAGTTAATGTGCCTTTAATGAATTCCACTGTTAATCCTTCTCTGAGACAATCTACCAGTAATTCTTTCTCTCCAAATTTCTCGAAATCAACTCCTGTCTACAAATTGGGAATTCAATTTGATGGAGATTCTAAAAATCTTTTGTCGTTCATAGAGCGAATTGAAGAACTTGCTCAAGCTAGACATGTTTCTAAAGTAGAGCTTTTTGAGTCTGCTAGTGATCTTTTTACAGGAAAAGCTACCTTCTGGTATAGATACATTAAATCTCAGGTCACTGATTGGGACTCATTAACTTTAAAAATGAGGAAAGATTTTCTAGTCTCAGATTTTGAAGATGAAGTTTGGCTACAAATTAAGAACCGGAAACAGGGTAATACAGAACCAGTAGTTATTTATATTGCTTGTATGGAAGCTCTTTTTAATAGACTCAGTCATGGAGCAGCTGAGGTTACTAAAATAAGATATATTAAAATGGGACTAAAGTCTGATTATAGAAGTAGGTTGGCTTTGTGTGATATAGATTCAGTTTCACATCTTGGAACTTTATGTAAGAAGTTAGAGGAATCTGATGCACTATGCCCCAGTAGTTCTAGTCCCCAGAGTAGATCAGTAGCTATGCTAGATGATCCTGAATTAGCTTTCATTTCAAATACCCAAGTGAACAGAAACCCTGCTCATAAGAATATAGATTCTGGTAATAAATTCCGGAAAAATAAATTCAGAAATGCCACTTCAACATCAAATTTTCCACCTTCAAATTCTTCACCTGCAACTTCGAATTTGGCTTCAAATAGCATTCCTGCCCCTTCCTCAACAGTTGGTACAGCTAGTTATAAAGTGGGAAACCCTAAAGTGAGAAATCCTGTTATTTGTTGGAGATGCAATTTACCTAATCATACTTTTCAAGATTGTAAGTCAGGCATCAAGAAAAAGTTTTGTTTTAAATGTGGAACACCAAATGTTGTTTTCAGAGACTGTGTTAGGTGTAAAGGGAAACAAATAAAGAAGAATGTTGTAAAAGGCTCTCAATTTTCTCCAAAAATTTCAAGAGCCAATAGTCAAAATTTTAATAATGAGGGAGATTCCATAAATTTTGTAGCTCCTTTATTGATTAAGAAAAACAATGATAATAGGCCTTATGTAAAAATCCAACTTGTGGACACTAATGTCATTGCACTTCTAGATAGTGGTGCCAACATATCAGTTATAGGTCAGGGAGGTTTAAGAACAATAAAAGATTTAGATTTAATAATAAGAAGTCCTCACTTAAACCATGTTCTAACAGCTGATGGTACACAACAAAAAGTTGATGGTATAGTGGATTTGCCTATCAATATAAATGGGGATATACAAATTATTCCTGCATTAGTAGTACCTTCCCTATCACAATCTTTTATTTTGGGTAGTGATTTTTGTAGTAAATTTAGTGTGTCCATTGATTTTCATGACTTTAGTTGGGACATTAAATGTCGAGTTTCAGGTGAAACTGTTGACATTGTTGCCACATCTCAACAATGTAGTATTTTTGAGACTAGTATTGATGATGAGCTCACACAGGAACAAGAGAAGCAGATGATAGATTTAGTAAACTCATTTAAGGAAATTAGTAGTGATTCTCGTTTAGGTCGAACTGATAAAATAACTTTAGAGATAGATACTGGTGATGCAAAACCGTTTAAGCAGAGACAGTATTTAATGTCACCGTATATGTTGAACATGCTTAATGATGAACTAGATGACATGCTCAAATTGGATGTCGTTGAACCGTCTAACAGTCCTTGGAACAGTCCCGTCTTGTTAGTTAAGAAATCTTCTGGTGAATACAGATTTTGTTTTGATGGACGTAAGTTGAATGAACTTACTAAACACGATAGTTATCCACTGCCAAGGATAGACAGAATCTTAACTTTGTTGAGAAATGCTAAGTATATATCGAGTATCGATTTAAGAAAAGCGTTTTGGCAAGTTCCACTTACAGACTCGTCTAAAGAAAAGACTGCGTTTAGTATTCCAGGACGAGGATTATTTCACTTTAATGTTATGCCGTTTGGTTTATGTAACAGCGCGCAGACGCAACAAAGGCTGTGTGATGCGTTGTTTGGCCCCCGATTTGAACCTCATCTATTTACTTATTTGGATGATATTATCATCATTTCAGCTACTTTTGAAGAACATGTAAATCTTTTATATGAAGTGAAAGATATTTTAAAAGATGCTAATTTAACCATAAACTTGAAAAAATGTGAGTTTTTCAAAACATCTCTTAAATATCTCGGTTTTGTCATTGACAGGCAAGGTATCAGGACTGATCCTTCCAAAGTCTCGGTTATGGTTAATTATGCTCGTCCAACTACTAGTACTGAGATAAAACGATTTATGGGTCTTTGTTCATGGTATAGGAGATTTATTGATAATTTTTCTACTTTAATAGCTCCTATTAGTGCTTTGTTAAGAGGGAAAGGTAAAAAGCAACCTATAGAGTGGACTCCTGAGGCAGAAACTTCTTTTCTCGCCATCAAGAAGGCTCTTGTATCAGCACCCATTTTATGTCCCCCTGATTTTGCTTTGCCGTTTACCATCCAGTGCGACGCAAGTGATGTAGGCGTGGGTGGTGTGTTGACTCAGGAAGTTCAGGGTGCCGAGAGGGTCATTGCCTATGCCTCAAGGTCCCTATCAAAATCTGAAAGGAATTACAGTGTAACAGAGAGGGAATTACTCAGTTTAATCTTTTTGATAGATAAATTTCGCCCTTATATTGAAGGAACTGTTTTTAAGGTGACTACTGATCACCATAGTCTGCTCTGGCTACATAATCTTAAAGATCCTTCCGGCAGATTAGCCAGATGGGCTGTTAAATTAAGGCAACACACTTTTGAGTTGGCCTATACAAAGGGTGCTAATAATCGGGTGCCAGATTTTCTCTCCCGAATGCCTTTTTCAGAAACAGACAATAAGTTAGAAGTTGATTTAATAGATGTTAAGTCTGATTCAGACAATTGGTATTCCTCTCTGCGAGCTAAAGTTTTACAAGATCCTGTTGCTTATTCTCATTTTAAAGTAGATAATGATTTGATATATAAATATGTTCCTTCAAAAGTACCCATTAAATCTAATATAGTTGAATGGAAAGTAGTTGTTCCGAAATCACAAAGAATTGATGTCATAAAAGATTCGCATGATCCATCCATTTGTAGTCATTTTGGTTTTTTTAAAACACTTTCGAGAGTCCAAGAACATTACTATTGGCCTAAAATGAGAGGTGATATTTTGAGATATGTTAAGTTGTGTAAAGTCTGCCAGTCGCAAAAATTATCAAACACTCCTCGTATGGGACTTATGGGTACTCAACGTTCCGTTAAATATCCTTTTCAGACTATTGCTGTTGATATCATGGGACCATTTCCCAGATCTTCAAAAGGTTTCACTTATTTATTGGTTGTTTCAGATTTCTTTACTAAATATACATTGTTGTGTCCAATGCGAGATGCCAAGGCACCTAGCATAATTAAATTTATGGAAAATCAAGTTTTTTTGATATTTGGAGTACCACAGTTCATTATCTGTGATAATGGAACTCAGTTTGCTGGTAAACAGTTTAAGAAGTTAGCTGAAACATATAAAGTTCAGAAAATATGGTACACCCCTCGTTATTCAGCACAGTGTAATTTTGTAGAAAGAACCAATAAGACTATAGGTCAAGCTATTAGAAGTTATGTGGATGAACACAAGGATTGGGATAAAGAATTGTATAAGATTCAACAGGCAATAAATACAGCAACCCATGAAGTCACCCATTATTCTCCTGCTTTTCTAAATTTTGGTCGTAATGTGCCTATTTCTGGTAATTTTTATGGTAACCTTCCTAACACTCAAGACATAGAACTTTTACCTGATTGTAGGGATAGTTATGTTCAAGATGTCAAGGGTCTTAGTGAAGTATTTGTGACTATCCAGGATAGACTACATAAAGCTTATCAGAGGAATGCAAAATCTTACAATCTCAGGAAAAGAGATCATGTATTTAATGAGGGTGATAAAGTTTGGAAAAGGAATAAAATTCTTTCTGATGCTGCGAGTAAATTCAGTGCCAAGCTGGCGCCGAAATATATATTATGTATAGTGAAGAAGCGAATATCTCGTTTAGTTTATTCCTTAGATAATATGGATGGTTCTCCTGCTGGAGAATGGCATATTAAAGATCTAAAGGAATATTTTGGATCCAATTCAGATGTTTCTGTTGGATAGTTATTTAATTCAAACCGTAATTTTTTAGATTTGTACACAGAGTATATCTGTAGTGGTTTGGTTAAATGTTTCATTTAAGTAAACTTAATGCTAAAGTTTTACTGATTTTTTTTGTGCGTTGGTGCACAATTTTTTTGGTGCGTTGGTGCACAAATTTTTGGTGCGTTGGTGCACAATTTTTTGGTGAGTTGGTTCAAAATTTTTGGTGCGTTGGTGCACAATTTTTGGTGCGTTGGTGCACAAATTTTTTGGTGCGTTGTTGCACAATTTTTGGTGCGTTGGTGCACAATATTTGTTGCGTTGGTGCACAATATTAGGTAATTGCAATTACAAATTTTGAGGTCAATCTTTGACAATTTTTGCTGGTGCAACTTAGGAAACCTTGGTTGGTTTTCCTATTTTTTTTGAAGAAAATAATTAGTAGGAAATCTAATTATGAATGTTCCCTTAAGAGTATGCATACTTTAATTCATTTTTCCTGTTGATGTTTCATATAGGTCTGATCAACCTGAAATGAACATCATTATTACCTTGTGTAGATATTTCTTCTATTTTTTTAGCAATTCATTCAATTTACTAGTGATTTTGATTTGACATACCGATTTTGACCTGTAAACCGATTTTGACTTGTAAACCGATTTTGATTTCTTTCCCTATATAGACATTCTACTGATTTTGACTTCCTTAAGGAACGTGTGGTACGCGAAGATACTATATATAAATCAATTACTATCACTAAGTAGCTACTACCTCATAAAAATTTGTTTACAAATTTTTACTCTTCGGAGAGAGGTATGTGTAGCATTTGAAATTGCTACTCGTTAATTTTGTTTTTTTATATATAGTAAATTTTTCATTTATTGGGCATTGTAGCATTTGAAATTGCCACCTGCTAATTTTGTTTTTTTATATATAATAGTTTTTTATTTATTGGGCATAGTACTTACAGAGAACATTCAGTTTTGATATCAAATTCCTGAATAAAACATTTATTTCACTATTTCAAAACAAACATATATATAGTTGAATACTAGTGAATTTCACAAGTTTCAACACTAGGTAATACTCTTGCTTCTGACATTCTAAGAGCTGTTGAAAGTAATATACTCAAGCTGCAGGAACCTTATGATTTCTGGCTGTATTCCTGGATTTCTGAAATTTAAGATAGTGAAGTCAATAAAAACATCCATTCACATGTGAGCAGGCGACATACCGTTGTGTTCTCTGGTATGATGAATTCTAGGCTATTGAAGGTTTGTCCCAGGATTTTGTTGATTCTGAATGAGATCTCTAGGTATTTACTGGGTTTTTTCTTTATTTTTCAAAATATAATCTTAAAGGTTATATTTATTTACTTTCTAGACGTCGAGTCATTGTGGGCGTGTCACTGTTCTTCTTTCATAGAACTTCTGTCATCGGTCTCAAGTCGGTTAGCCGTTAATGTTTCGTGCAATAGTAGAAAAGAAAGAAGAAGAATGGTCTTTTAGATTACATTCTATGAAATTCATTCTGTCAATCAATAGCATTTATGGTTCTGACCAATGAGAGGCTAGGAATTCAAAACTGGCGCTGATTTCATACAGGATGTGCAGTTTTTTCTGGCAACTGTTAGAAATAGGAGGATGGTTCTGTCCTCGTGGTCGTCGAGGAGTTCTTTTTCGGTGCGGCCATGATGAGGTGCGCTTGTCTCGTGTTTGGGATTCTTTTTCGGTATTGAACCGAAATTAACCCTTAGGGGGGAATTTACGAAGTGCCGTTTGGGCCGAGATCAAGTCGCACCCATCGTTAGTGGTTTTTTTGGAGCCTTATATGGGGATTTGTGCCAAACACCGGTAAGCTGCCATGCGGTGGGAACACCGCCATTTTGTCCTGATGTCCTGTTAGTCCGTTTTAGTCCTGTTTGCTGTTATGGATATCTTCTAGTTTTACCTCCCTTCTCAGAAGGTAAGTTATGACTTTTGAACTAGCAATGATATCGATCAGGTTGAAAATATACCTACTTCATTTTGTTGGTTTTTTATTTTGCACATGTCCTTTCATGAGATTATTTTTTTGTTAGGGTGTTAGGGTACAGCTTAGCTCTCACCATCAGACTCCTGGAAATCGAACGACGACTCTTGTGGCAACTCTTGACTTTGGTCAAGATTCCCACGAGGACCAACACCGAGTCGCTTTTAAATCCTGGCCAGAGTCGACAGACATCCACCGGATGAGATCTAGTAGTAGCCGATAGAGGCTAGAGACCTGCTGAGTTGCATCATCGACCCCTGGCTGACCTGGAAGGTTGAGCCTTTCTTCTGCCTTCTCTTCGTTTTGCTGTCTGTTTCCTGTCTTCTTCCTGTCTTCGTTTTTGTGTCTTCAACTACATCAAGTGGACCTTGGATAGAGGCTACATATGTGGACCATTGGACTTTAATACCAGGTTTTTTTACACCTTCAGTGTTCTCTTACCTTTTTGAAATTTTTTATAACTATTTTATCATATTAGTGCTTATCATACCATCATTTTAAATAATTACTAATTATTGATATCGTATATTATACCACCGTGATAATTTTATAAACTATAATCTAAAGGACTTTTGTGAAGTTCTCACATAGTACTATGTGACAGCAGATTCAGTCACAGGTTTATTTCTTACCATTATACCCCATTCTGGTAACTTTGAGCGGTATAACACCAGGTATAAAAGTGTATGTATTTCGCTATAATACATTAGTTAATATTATTATATATGTTATTTAATTTATGTAATTATTATTTTATGGTTCCCTGGTCTACAACCTATTTTGCCTTGTCCACTTTGATGTTCTAATTATATTCTTATATGTGATATGTTTTTTTATTCTTCTATTTGCCCAGCCTGAATGTCTAAGAAAATTTAATATTAAGTCATTTTAGGTATTTTGTTAAAGATAGATATTTGGTTTTCTCAATTATCCAAATATAGTAAAGCAATATCTAAATTGGGTGGCGCCCTTAATGAATTTGAATTTTCATTCTTAGAGCCGTAAATAATTCGAACTCACTTTATCTGTTCTCCGGCGAACAGCTGCCGTCAGCACATTGTGTTCTATTTTTTATGTAATGAACATAATAAAGAAGGTCACAACCCTTCACTCAATTTTACAGTTATACTTTTTGTCTCGCGTCAACTTTGAACCCAAGTGGTCCACTCTTTCTTCTTCAATCAGCTCCTCGCAGTTTGTCGTGCTTTCTTCTCTTTTAAAAACTATTACTTTCGTCTTGGTTAAATTTACTTTCAATTTTTTGATTTTTGGGGCATCATGCATAATATTATCCATCGCCTGCAACTTATTTTTAGAGAATGGTAATATGACCCGATCTTTGGCGTAAAGGAGGCATTTGACGATCAAATCATTCATTATCAATCCAAAAGCACTTTCTTTTGAATCTCTAAAAATCTATGTATAAGCCATGCCATGCGCTCATGCCACACATAGACAATGTGAACCACAATTTATTCCTCACCACTCTGTTATTGCATTTAAGTAGTTACATCTTAGTTAAAAACTGAGATAAGTATGCAGTAAGATGTTTATTTATTATTTTGCAGATAAATACTATATTAGTCTCTTCTATCATGTGAATCATATTGAAGAAATTTGGGGTTTTTAACATATAATCAATACGTGTACTCGTATATCGATTACAGCCTAACAAAATTCGCATAACTTTATTTTGCAATATTTGTAATGTATTTATACAGTGTGGAACAGCCAAATGGAATAAATTCGATAACGAATAAATGAAAGGGTGTTGGGAAAAACGCTTGGACACGTCGATTTGTATTTTTAGATGCGCATTTTTAAAAAAAAATAATTATATAGGGTGTGTTATGTGACAGTGGCCAATACCAACTTTCTTTTTTAAAAACAACCCCCTGTATATAATTTATTTTTCGAATTCTTCAGAAAATTCTAGACTTAATTCATGTACCATGTACCATACCTATCTTCAACTGTTTCGGAAATATTCAGTGTTTTCAGATGTATTACAAAAATAAACATTAAAAAAAGAAAATTATTTTATTTCACAAATTCGCTACATTACACTCAATACATTGCCGCTATTGGTCTAATGAGAATCCTCACTGGATGAGAGAGGAACATACGCAATATCCTGAAAAAGTTAATGTTTGGGCAGGAATTGTTGGAAATCATATCGTAGGTCGCTTTTTCATTGATGGCAACTTGAATGGAGATAAATATTTAGTACTGCTCCAAAATAATGTCGTGACAACTTTGATAAACTTATATCCTGATCCAGCAAACCCACAAGTTCCTGCCAATATACTATGGAGCACCGCCCCATTACCAAATCAATATCCGGCAGTACCTGAACCAAAATTTTTCAAATCGGTGGATAGGGAGGCGCGGATCGATAGAATGGCCAGTACGATCTCCATATCTGACGCCATTAGACTTCTTTTTGTGGGGATATGTCAAAAGTATTCCATACAAAATTAAACCACTCGACTTACATTGACTTAAAAAGACGAATCACGCTTGCGATTAGATCAGTCACGCCTGAGATGTTAAGATTAGCATGTTGCCAAGACGTTCGCGGCGAATATTTTAAACATTTTTTACATTGAAATTAATGTTTTTTGGATTTTTTTTACATTATTTGTGAAATAAAATAATTTTCTTTTTTTAATGTTAATTTTTGTAATACATCTGAAAACACTTAATATTTACAAAACAGTTAAAGATAGGTATGGGACATTGTACATGAATTATGTCTAGAATTTTCTGAAAAATCTAAAAAATAAATAATATTTGTATTTAAAATAAGAAAGTTGGTATTGGCCACTGTCACATGACACACCTTATATAATTATTTTTTTTAAAAAAAATGCAAATCGACGTATCCAAGCGTTTTTCCCAACACGCTCTCATTTATATGTTATCGAATTTATTCCATTTGGCTGTTCCACACTGTATATTCTTTATTACAAAAAATTATTTACTTGTATGTGTGAACAAAATCTTACTCAGAGCGTATTAGACCCCTCTAGTATGTATACTTTTTCATACATACTGCATTCAACGTCTAGTAAGCTTTTTAAATGGAAAACGCAAAAAATATTATTTGTTAAATTAAAAAAAATGTGTAAGGGTAGGCGCAATTGAATTAGAGCCAGGAGGATTTAGGTTTATACTTTCTAAGGAAATATGTTAGGGTAGGCGTATTTTTTAAATTAGTACGCCTAGACCGTGGTATTTTAAAAATAAAGTAGCTTTTTCTTACCAAACATAGAACTTTATTTTTAGACTTCGTAAAACCTAATGTCCCATTGATTATGACCATTATTAATAACAATTGTACTTGTTTTTAAGCTAGCTGTGTAAATATTAACATAAATTGTTATGTTAATATATATTTATTGTTACTTTACTAATAACTTATAATGAAAATTGTCAATGTCTAAAAATAATTTAATTAAATAATAATGTTTCTTCTTATTTAGGGTTTGTGACTTCTTGATTTTTTTATTAAATTAAATTCAAGAGGGTGGATAGATCAGTTCACGGAACAACACACCCTTTTTTTTATAAAATACCAAACTAACTAAAATACTAAAAGCTAAACCACGTTAGGGCGCCAAGTGATTTTACAAGAAAATCACTAAAAATAAATTAATCCTCCAAAAAATTCACCCGTATTATTTTAATTTAATACCATTAAACTTCGAAAACTAACAACGTTTTTTGAGTTTAAGGCTGTTATTACTTTTTTTTCCTTCTAGAAACAATTAAAAAACCTACAAGTATAAATACAGGTTTATTACAACAACAACAAGATTTACAGTATCCTGAAAGAAAAAAATTTAAATTGCTAAAAAATCCAATGGTGAATATAATTCCCCAACAGGGAAAGATCCAATTTTCGTACTAAGAAAAATATTCTGTGGGACGAAGATGTGCACGATTAATAGGAACTTGATAATGTAAATTCCCATGGCGATCATCCGACTTACGACAAAAAAATATATTCAAAAAGACAAAAGGCACAACAATTTATTGTTCATACAAAAATTGTCGTAACCGGCTAATTAAGACTTTTGGTCAACAGGAAACTAATGAACCAAAAAAAATACTGTTTGACAAATCAAAATACATCGGAAATCTCAGAAAGCTTAGAAACTAGAACTTCAGATATTTCCAATCATCATAAAGTTCCAGACATCAGAAAGGAGAGTATCAGAAAGACTAGGCATCAAAAAGCACATGTATCAGAAGGCAGAGCGTCAGTAAGCAGAGCATTAGAAAGGCCGATACCTAAAATAAAATTACACACTAAGAGTGATTTCTACAAATATATTTAAAACATTAACGACAAGATCTTCGGTATAAAATTGTTTATCAAACTAAAATGAACCAAAACACTTGCCGTTAATGCCGAATTATAATTTAAAATAACTTTAAACGAGAAATAAAATTATTTTCCCAAAGAACAGCATCAATTTATTTTAAAAATAAAATCAATGCATCTTTTAGAAAAAATTTTAGTTATTTATTTATTTAAATTATTCCTTTTCGCCAATTATATCGCACACTCAAGATTTCAAATTTATGATATAATTATTCTCGGTCTAATCCTAAACTAACAATTTTTACCACTGCGCTATAAAACATTTAATGAGACGGCTTCGTAATGTAAAAATACTCCGAGTGGGTAACCAACAATCTTGTTCAGTTTAACGCCCAAAAAACTCAAAGTGCCACGTTTTCCAAAAAAGTAAATTCCTCAAATCATCCCATCACAATGTCCGGAAATACCCTCGAACCAAGTCCCTCCATCTCGATTTTGGGAGTCACGGTTTCCAATAATATGTCTTGGCATGACCATGTTGCTAACATCGCAAAGTCGGCAAGCCAAAGGCTAGGTTTTCTGTGGAAAGCCAGTAAGTTTTTTACTCCTGATCAACTGTTGACGATGTACAAGGCTCAAATCCGACCTCTACTGGAGTATTGCTCGCACATTTGGGGTTCAGCACCAGGGCATTCTCTTCGTCTTCTAGATTCCATTCAGAAAAGTGCCATTCGTTTGATAATTAGCTCAACTCTTACAGATACCGTTCACCCTCTAGAACATAGAAGAAGAGTTGCAGACCAGTCATTGCTCTACAGATATTTCCATGGCAGATGCTCCAGAGAAATAAAAACTCTTGTACCACCATTGGCCACATTCGGCCGAAGAACTCGGCACGCAGATCAGTCTCACCCATTTACTCTCAAGATTGACACTACAAGGACCAATCTTCATCAAGAATCCTTCTTTTACAGGGCTGCTACGGAATGGAATAATCTTCCAAAATTAGTTTTTCCAGAGAACTATGACCTGCAACTTTTTAAAAAGCGTGTCCACAATCATTTCCTTTCTATAATCCCTTCCCCTTCTAATAGTCGCAGTGCGGGCCGTCCGCGGCCCACACGATAGGTCTACCCTTTTTGCGACTATTTTTATAAAAAAAAAAGACTCGATTTTAATAAATTACTATTAAAATTATGAGGAAAAATTCCCGTTACAAATTCTAATTTTTTGAAAGTATGAGAAAGGAAAATTCTATGGAAAACTTTTGGCGCAATTTGTGAAGATGGTCAATGGGGAAAGAAAACAAATAAAGTTGTAATAAAAAAATAATCCAATGGATTGGACATGTAGTGAGAATTAACGAAAAGGAAAAGATTATTAAAAGAAAACCAAGGAGAATCAAGAACAAGATGAAGACTTGGGGCTAGATAAAAAAATAAATAGAAGAAGAAGGTTAAGGTTTTACAACTTCTTCTTTACCACCACTCGAGAGGTCCGACGGTACGACAGCCGTATCTTCCAAAGAAAAAGCGAATCTGCTGGCCGAAATGTTCAGCTCTAACTCAACACTCGATACCAATGGATAACAACCCCCAACGATACCTAGAATAAACGCATCAATGCCTGAGGTCACTATCCGCCATCGCACTATCAGGAAAATCCTACGAAATCTTGACTCTAATAAGGCAGTAGGACCAGATGGAATTCCGACAATTGTCCTGAAGACCTGTGCTCAAGAGCTCACCCCAGTTCTCTGTAGACTCTTCAAGTTATCATACAGCAAAGGAGTATTTCCGTCCATGTGAAAAAACGCTAAAGTCCAACCGATTCCGAAAAAAGAAAAAAAGACTATTCCTGCAAATTATCGCCCTATTGCATTGCTCTCAGTCATATCCAAAGTTATGGAAAAAGCGATTAACACAAAACTTATCATATATCTAGAGAAATTTGAGATAATCCATGACAGACAATATGGATTTCGTCAACTTCGGTCTACTGGAGATTTGCTGGCTTATGTCACTTAGCTCTGGACAAACACTATTGAAAAGTTTGGTTAATCCCGTGCAATAGCATTGGATATATCTAAAGCCTTTGACCGCGTTTGACACCAGGCATTGTTAAGTAAATTATCTGCCTACGGTCTCCCAACCAAACTGCGCCAATGGCTGCAGTACCACAATGATGAAACTAATTACGTCAAAGTAACCATTTCCCAATAAAACTTCTTCACTGAACTATAATATATTAAGGTCGACAACGACTTATAAACCTTTGTGGACACGTCCGGAAAAAGTTTAAAACATCCTAAATGACCGAGAATATAACGATAATGGAACATGAGCGTGCGTCGGATTTTGGTAACTCCACCATTGTCGTCCCGACAGATTTTTTACGGTGCAATAATAAACATTTTCAATTTCAAATCTGTATTTGCAAAAGGAAAATAATAAATTAAAATATTGTAGATGCTATTATATCAGTGAAATTTCATTACAATTTTTATTTCGTTTTAAAGTTCCAGTAAAAAGAGTGGTTTTTGTTTTTCTTTGTTTCAATTAGCAAAAAACAGGCACTGCCGATCAAATAACATTAATAATTATCAAAGTGCATGAAAGTCCCAGATGAATCGTAATGGTAATAGACTTGAACTTAGCCTTTCAAGTAGGCGGTGACAGGTGTTAAAACAGACGCCGAACGATAATTATAATCGTAGACGCGCCAAGTTGATCGAAGCCGACCTTATTTGCCGGCGAGTATTTATAAAATTAATCTTGGTTAAATTTTCTTTTTTCGGTTTTAATTAGATTAATTACAGTGCGATATAATCAGTAGTGGCCAATCTAGTACACATTTTCTGTGCAATATATTTTTTCCAATTGCATCACACTTAATTTTATGTAATTTGTTAAATAAAGATCGAAAAGAAATGTAGAAACCAAGCTGCAACCCAATAACTTATAAAAAATGTGAGCCATATTGTTACTGTTAAAAATACGTAATACTTACTTCTTTATTGAACTTATTTAAATGGAATTAAATACAACAAATTAAGGTCTTTTCATATTAGTTATTTTGCTGAAAAATTTTCTGCAGCAATTTGGGACATGAGGATGTAAAACTATAAAAAACATTTTTCTACTTTTTTGTTAACCAAGCATTATACAATTAATTTTACTTTAAAAAAAAAACAAAATAAAAACGAGAAATAGAAAGCAGAGGTTAATATCAGTTATTTTTTTAAATAACTTTAACAAATACCCTAGAAAATCGAGAAGTGAAACCAACCAGCGATTAACACAGAACTTATCAAATATCTGGAAAAATTTGAGATAATCCATGATAGACAATATGGATTTCGACAACTTCGGTCTACTGAAGATTTGCTGGCTTATGTCACTCAGCTCTGGACAAACACTATTGAAAAGTTTGGTAAATCTTGTGCAATAGCCTTAGATATATCTAAAGCCTTTGACCGCGCTTGGCACCAGGCATTGTTAAGTAAATTATCTGCCTACGGTCTCCCAACCAAACTGCGCCAATGGCTCTTGAGCTTCATGCAAGATCGCTTCTTACATGTGGCAGTTGACGGTATTTCTTCTGATGCGTTTAAAACCAATGCCGGGGTCCCCCAGGGTTCCATCCTGTCCCCCACCTTATTTCTTTTACACATCAACGACCTCCTGAAAACCACCACGAACACCATTTACAGTTTCGCAGACGATAGCACACTTGTCTCAACTTTCACATCCTATCGATCACTTTCGGTGAATGATACAATTAGACTCAGGCAGGAACAGGTTGATTCCATCAATAGAGATCTTGAAGTAATTGTCGAGTGGGGAACCAACAATCTTGTTCAGTTCAACGCCCAAAAAACACAAAGTGCCACGTTTTCCAAGAAAGTGAATTCCTCAAATCATCCCATCACAATGTCCGGAAATCCCCTTGAACCAAGTCCCTCCATCTCGATTTTGGGAGTCACGGTGTCCAATAATATGTCTTGGCATGACCACGTTGCTAACATCGCAAAGTCGGCAAGCCAAAGGCTAGGTTTTCTGTGGAAAGCCAGTAAGTTTTTTACTCCTGATCAACTGTTGACGATGTACAAGGCTCAAATCCGACCTCTACTGGAGTATTGCTCGCACATTTGGGGTTCAGCACCAAGGCATTCTCTTCGTCTTCTAGATTCCATTCAGAAAAGAGCCATTCGTTTGATAAACAGCTTAACTCTCACAGATACCCTTCACCCTCTAGAACATAGAAGAAGAATTGCAGACCAGTCATTGCTCTACAGATATTTCCATGGCAGATGCTCCAGAGAAATAAAAACTCTTGTACCACCATTGGCCACATTCGGCCGAAGAACTCGGCACGCAGATCAGTCTCACCCATTTACTATCAAGATTGACACTACAAGGACCAATCTTCATCAAGAATCCTTCTTTTACAGGGCTGCTACGGAATGGAATAAGCTTCCAAAATTAGTTTTTCCAGAGAACTATGACCTGCAATTTTTTAAAAAGCGTGTCCACAATCATTTCCTTTCTATAATCCCTTCCCCTTCTAATAGTCGCAGTGCGGGCCGTCCGCGGTCCACACGATAGGTCTACCCTTTTTGCGACTATTTTTATAAAAAAAACCAAGTCTTGATAATTAACTTTTCTTGAAGAATAAAAATAAGAAACAAAGAACAACAGAGAAAAAAACTGTCGATTTCAGCTAATTAATAAGCTAATAAAAAACCGATTTTTATCCAAAAAACAAATCAAATAAATTTAAAAAAAAATTAATAAAATAACGACAATTTTTGGGGGTGAGAACATTAAAGAAACAGTAGGTATTCGGAATCACAGACTTTTGAACTATTAATAATGACTATTTTTGTGGTAAAATAAACCGTTAAATAAAATATAAAGTTGTCTTTTAGCTAAGAAAAATAAAGCTACCTTAAATCAACTTTAAAGTGATTTCGATTCGATATAATGTTGATAAATGAAATTTGAGTAAGTAGTTTCACTTAACTTTTTTGTAGGAAGACTGTTAAAATAACCCTAAAACATTGAAGGCAACAACGAAAAATGTAATTATTCTTAGCTTTTAATATTCGTTAGAAGTTTGTAAACGCGGATTGCTTCCGAGTTTTCGGCGGATACTAAATGCAATTTAATGTTTATATAAGAGAAAACTTTTTCTAGTAAAACAAGTAAATAACCTTTTTCAGAAATGGCGTACAAGAAGAGAAACTTTCTAACCGATTGCCACTTAAAGTTGAATTTAGCGCAGAGACTTTAAAAAGTGTTCTGGAACTCTGAAAGTTTCGTCGAGAAGCCTCAGCTACTGTCATGTAGATTTTTAACTCGAAATTTCTTTGTTTAACGGAGAGAGCCCAAATGCAAGAAGAAAGGATAATTTTTTTTTGAAATGGGTTGTACTTTTTATTAAGCTCATTGTAACTTTTCATAAAATTACGAGTAATTTTACAACCAAAATCATAAATAAAGATAGAAAGTGTTAAAAGTAAGTTAATTTGAATAAAAAAAAATGTTACTATGTAAATACATAACCGCAATATCTGAAGGTTGTTTAAAAATATAACTGTATTTTTTTTAAAATTAATCGATGTCCTATATTATTTTGAGTCCCAAAACCTTAGGTTAGGTTAGGTTAGGTATCATGTGAGTGGGGCGTGGTCGCCACTCCACTGCGACCCTTAGTAGGTCCATTGTGGCTCACCCCTAGAGGTCACAGTTCACCGCACAATCTAGCCCTTCTCACGAACTTCATGGTTGTATAGGGTGAGATTTTTTTAAAATCGAAAGGTTCTAGGTTGGTGTATCCAAATATGTTGAACCTTATTCTTCCCAAGCCGGGGCATGAACATAGTATATGTTCAGCAGTTTCGTCTTCCACGCAGCAGAACCGACAGTCCGTTTGTTGGTTCAGATCTATCTTTCTGAGGTGGTATCTCAGACGACAGTGTCCCGTAAGCAGTCCTGTTAGAATACGCAGGTCATTTCTGCTCCATTCTAGGATCTGCTTAGTTGTGTTTCTCGAGGGTTGAAACGGTAGAAACGCCTTCGAGTGGGTTAACCCTGGTATGTCGGACCAGTACGTGAGTATTTTCCTCTCCGCCCAGTCCGAAATAATTGTTTTGGCGGCACTTGTGGTGACTCCAAAAACCGATTCTGGTCCAGTGAACGCAGATTTGGCCACCTGTTTTGCAAGGGTGTCGGATTTTTCGTTTCCTTTCACCCCCTGGTGCTCAGGTACCCACAGTAGGGTCACCCTGCTGTTCGCACCAAGGTACTCTAAGGATTCGATGCAATTCCATACAAGTTTAAAATTTATCTTGTTGGAGCTCAGTGCTTTTAAAGCAGCCTGGCTGTCTGATATTATACTTATTATTTTGTTTGCTAGAGGTCTGTTGGTCAACTGTCTTGCACACAATTTGATAGCAAATACTTCAGCCTGAAAGATTGTAGCATACCTGCCAAGACTGGTACATATTTCAATCTTTGGTTTCCTGCTGAAAACACCGGCCCCAACTCCATCTGGGGTTTTTAAGCCATCTGTGTACATAACGTATTCAGTCTCTGGGAAGAGGATTTGTCCCCTCACCCATTCGTCTTTCTTAGGGAAGAGGACTTTGAACGACTTTTCTACGTGTATTTTTGTGGCTAGCAAGTCAGGAACCATCCCGAGAATTTGGTGGTTTTTTGTTTCACTTAAAACCTTAAAAAAGGATTCTGCTATGGTCTTCTAAATATTTCATTTAAATAACTTCACTTTAAAGCATATCCCACAAATGCTTCTGTTAAATGTTAATGTAAAAGTTTGGAGACTATGGTGGCCATTGTAACACAGTGATATTGTTGAAACATATTTCTTTTTCGCACGTTGCGGAGACTGGGGCTAGTCAGCAAAAACTGTGTGTAACAAAAAACGTTAGTCTTTTCTCTCTTTCTCTATACTTACTGCCTGCAGAAAGAGGGAGAGAGAAAGTAATCGGACTACTTGCACAGCAAATTTATTATTATATAACTCGAAAACAACGCATCGGAGATCGAGACATGGTGCATATAATTTTTAGATATTCCTAGGAACAAACAATAAGACGAATCTGAAGTAATTTTTTTTAAAAAAAAAGCCATTATGTTTCAATAAACTGCGGCACCAAATGAACTGAAAAACTTTTTTTTATTTAAATTAAAAATCTAATTCAAAAGACAAGCAACCAGACAATGTCTATAATTATGATAAAGTATCATTGGATTTAATTATTATTATTTCATGTTAACAACTATTTTTTATATCATACATACTTGAGTTAATAAATAATTGTAAATTTATTGAACCTTATAAGATAATATTTATACATAAAAATTTAAACGCGAATTATTTTTTTTGTAAAATACGTTCATCAAAATTTATAAATAAATAAAAAATGTGTCAAATAGCGTATGGAATTTCTTTATTATCGGCTATCTAATGACACCACACGGCTTGTTATTTTCCTAAAATTTTATTGCATCTCATAACGTGTAAGGTCTGGCAATGTCAAACAAGTCAACAAAGTTGAGACCAATAACTTCTGCAGATGGAACAACAATTGGTAATCGTGTCTAATCCACGTACGATTTACCAGTCAAAAATTCTTTTAAAAGAATAGTGTAGTGCCATAAGGACATTCACCTTTGGTCCCCATGTTAGGTTAAATAATCCCGACATACTATTTTTATAAACATTCATATTATCGCTCAAGTGTTGCAGCAAATGCTGCTGATACAACTAGACTCTAAAGTCTCTAAACTTCAAATGCAGACTTCAACATTACGTACTTGCTAGAAAATAGTTTGTAGTTATGGTACCGTCAAAGTGGTGCATCCACAAGTGTTTACTACCTTAACACACAATCTAGGTTGGCATTAACATGTATCTGCCATAGCCGCAATATCAGCTGAAACGTCAGAATTCATTTATAGAGCTAAAAAGTACTATTCATCTGCGATTTTTCAAAACCACTTATTTAAGTCCGAATAAAACTTCGCTTGAACCGATAGTCTTTCTTTATTGGGATAAATTTGATTAAAGAAGAACTTTTTTTACCTATTAATTGTGGTCAAGAAGGCTAGAAGTAAGGAGCCCCATATCTGTATTTAAAGCGCGACCTGCGAACTGTGAGTAAAGACTATTTGCCAAGTGCTGATGGTTAGATAAAACTGCGTTTCGATTGGTAAAGCCAATGCAATAATACTGACAGCTTAGTTTCCATCACGTGCTATCGTAGCCAATCTAACGGTTCCATCTAACCATCAGCTCCACCGTAGCAAAACGTCTCTACCTGCAGATCTCGGAACGCACGTGCAGAGGTGGACTTCTTTAACTTTCAGTCTTCTTGATATCGAAATTTACATACATTTAAAATTATTTTATTTTTCCAAACTTGTATATCTCGCTAGCAGAGCCACACGATAAACAACTAAGATTATGGTGAACCAAATAAATAAAATTATAGCTAAAATATATTGAATACTTTACTCACACAATAAATCGAAGTACACTGTTCAATAATAAAATTATAACACATATAGTCAAAAATTAACAGCTATGGTAAAATTTTCTTGCTAAAACAAACCAAAAATTTAGAATTTACAACTTTATAAAATAACCATAACAGAAGTTAGAGTAACAGACTTTACCAAGTTACAAAAAAAGGTAAAACATATATAAATTAACTCATTAATAACACTAATTCAAACGTTTACATAAGGCTGATAATTTACTCGTTTTAACTATTTACATAAAGATTTTCATTGCCAAAACAATCGAGTTTATTTAAAAAATATTTTTACAATGGTTGTCCTTTAAAATATCAAGATTGTAGGATATTTACAAATAAGTAGGAAGAAAATATATTTTTACTTGGACATAAAGAATTAATGAAGAGGTTATTTTAATCCAAGTCTAGTTTTGGCATATTATCTAATGCAATAAATAGTTTCCAACAATGTACTATATTAATAAACTAAAACAAAACTTAATCGTGGTGTCAAAATAAGTCACGGCGTTATATATTTAAAAATAAATCACTGATAACCTTTGGGTATACGAATTCACATGTACTCCTGTGGCCTACTCCTGTAGCCTACTCCTGGGGCCGGTTTGATTATGGGGCGGCACCTGCTAATTAACAATGGCTTCCCTCAAATAAATCCCGCTTGCGGATATTTAACTCGACACCAAAATATCAACAACGAAGGTAAGATAGAATGGTCAAGTTAAAAATTAAGTGGTTTTTCTTCAAAATCCAATTAAGATGGTCCAAATACAACCAGATATGAGAGAAATCCCATAGAGGTTCTGCACACGTGCTAATAACACACCGTCCCAACAACTTTCACCAACACCCGACTTCGAAGACTATCCCCAAACGACTGACACTCCTAGGCCGGAAATCAAGAAATGACACGGAATAAACGTCAACCCAGAATCGCACTCGTCCGTGTGGATATTCAGCCCCATCCACACAGAAATGCAAACCAAACAATAATCCTACCCCTACAAGGTATGCAACACTATCTACAACGAATGATATATTTGAGTTACAACACAGTACGGTATGCCACCCTACTTACGAGTAACTAAGGAATACGAAACTATCAGAGAACTGTAGAAGGAAAAAATAGGCACGTGACATAGTGAAAAGCGATGTCGTGATTTTGTCAATCACACTGTGTCCCGTTACTGTTACTTTTTGTTGTCAGTTATTGACAAGCGTGACGTGATCATGACTTTCGACTGTATTGCTTATTTTCTACTGTGACTGATGGTTTAAGTAATCTGCTTGTTGGTTACAAGTATCAAAGTTATTGTCAATAGGTCCAAAGTATTTCCACAATTAAGTTTATTGTTTAAATTAGTAGAATCCCAATATTTTAAAGAAAATGAATTAAATAATTTAAACTGTCTGTTTCCAAATTTTCTCTTCAAATGCTAAATATGTAGCAATACTAGTATATTTGCAGCTTGTTTGCTGCTTTTTACATTATCAAACAAATTAAATTAATACGTAAAACCAACAATGCTCTATTTACTTAATAATACAACACACTTTAAATGAGTAAGATATAGGTATATATCAATATATAGTAGATTTAAACATTGAGTGCGGCAAAAGTCAGTTACACGGTTTGCATATTAATAAAAACAAACAATGATGAGATGCACTGTGTTGTTAGAAATATCGCATATCTGCTAATCACAGATTATTACATCTGCCCTGCTTCCATTAAACATGATGAGGACAAAGATCACGCATGCATATTTTTTAAAAGCGTATTGTTCAGTGATGAGTGAGTACGCCGCCGCCGTTGTATCTTAGCCATTCTATAACTCTTCGAGTTAAGCTTAACGCACACCGTCTCCATTCGGAGGTTAGTAATCCAAATGGCTAATTTTTGTCTTGGAAACTGCAGCTTGGAATATGTCTGCTAATGAGCAATCAAACTATCTCCTCAGGTTTTTTAGCCATGGGTTTTGGCGCCTTCCAAATGATCTTTTCCCTTGTATTTTTTTTTCGATAACAAGTCTATAACTTATATCTGTCGCCTTTCATTACGTGACCGAGATTTTGTGTTTGATTAGTAAGTATAAGCATAGCAATAAGTATGGCAATTTTCTTTGCTTGTGCATGCGGTTAGGTAACTCTTCGTTTGATATTCTGTGAATTCACGAAATACACAGCATACATCTGGAAAGCTTCTAATATTTTTTCTGCGTTTAGCATGAGCGTCCAGGTTTTGTGTTCGTACAGCAAAGCATAGGATCCAATCAATTGTACCCCTAGTTCAGGGCTGAGGTGTGTTTAATGAACATTGCTTTCATGTCGATGATTGTTCTCTTTGCCTGTTCGATTCTTGCTAGTATCTCTTTTGTTGGTGTACACTGGTTGCTAATAGAAATCGCTAAGCTTTTAAAAAATAAGAATTATCTTAGACATTTTGTATATTTTAAAAAAAGCCGCGAAATCATTCGAAAACTATCTCCAACCCCTCAAGCGGATCACCTGCAAGGATATAGACACTGCGCATGGTCGCCTTTCCTAGGCAGACCTTCTTCTTCTTCCTTTTTGTAAGGCATCTGCCTTGTTCTCTAATTGCTTAAAATTGTAGCTGGGATGATGAATTCCAGCTTTTATACCAACGTATGGGTGGACGTCCAGGTGGTCTGTTGGATCTTGGGAGACCATTTCTTGCAATATTCGGCAATTTGTTGTCGTCCATCCGTTCAACATGATTTCTCCATTCGTGACGTCTGTTTCGGGACCATCTTACTATGTCTTGGACATCGCAAAGTTCTCGGATGTCTTTGATTCTTTTGTGGTCCCTTAGTGTGTAGCCTGCTATGGATCTTAGAGACCTCATCTCTGCTGTACGGATAATCCTTTTTATTGTGGAGTTTTAGGCTCTTATTTCTACAGCGTAGATCATAACAGGTCATCACACAGGTCTTATATATGCGGACTTTGCTTTCAATGGACATGTGCTTGTTTCGCCATATTATATCCCTAAGGAATCCTGATATTAAAACTGCTTTGGTTGTTTGAGCCTTTACTTCTTCTTGAAGGTCTCTGCTGCTCGTGATGTTGACGCCGATATATTTGAAACTCATAACCTGTTCTACTGGTTTATTGTATACAGCCAATTTACATCTTTTGGGCTCTTTTGAGATGGTTAGCACTTTTGATTTTGCTACCGATATCTCCATGTTGTATTTGGCAGTTGTCTTTTCGAACTGATAAAGCATTCTCTGTAGGTTGTCTTTATCTTCTGAGACCAGGACGGCATTGTCCTCGTAGGAAATTACTTTTAGTTCTTTGTCCCCTAGTGAGGCAGACTTTAATATACGAATTAACGAGAAAGTAATCCTTTTAAGCATTCACCTGTTCTCAAAGCAATATTGTCATATTTAAACGTAAATACTTAATCTCGGTTCGGAGAAGATCAAGTGTAAAACTAGAAATATTTCTTGTGCAAGTATAATCAACTCGTTATACAGCAGAATTAACCAACAACCTACGTGAATATTTATTTTCTTTATTATTTTATTAAACTTTAAATGTTAGTTCACAAAGTTTTTTCGCTAACACGTATTAGACTTAATAACTTAATTCATAAAAACTTGCCAACAACAAACGTGCAAAGTGACACAATGTTACTAACGAGGCTGCACGGTTGCAATCTTGGTGATATTAAAAAGGATCCTACTTTAAGTACCAGAAACTTGAGGATTTTCGCATACTAGTATTTCGGAGAATTTTAAAAAAGCATTAACAGACATAGCTGCAGATTTTGAAATGATTCGACGAATGCTGAAATTATAAGAAATTAGCATTCACAGTATTCAAAGAATAGTTTACCATTTTTTTCAGTTTTTTTATTCTCCATTAGAAACAGTTTGACCGATTTTGCTGAAAAATCTAAACAGTTCTAAGTTGCGTACTTATGCGTCGAATGCAATTGGTCCGACGTTGATATCATATTTTGTTATCGAGATAATTGAGACGAAAATTAATTCCGAGCGTACATACGAACATACGAATTAACGCACATACACACACAGACGTCGACTTTAAAACTATTGTATTCGACTCTGGGGACGCGAGTGATCTTTTACAGATCAAGCAATGGAATTTCATGAATGGCTTTACTTACGTCAGTAATATTATTAAAATCGCGTCGAAGTACTCCAAAGTCCATTCACTTCTCTCAAGACATTTTGGTTAAATATAAAACTAAAATAAGAAGACGTAGATTAACTAATAGAACTAGTGCCAGTTGCAACTCACTTATGTATTTATAGCGTTTAAATTAACCGCTGAACCAAACGTAACAAGAGGCAATGATCTTACATTAATTTTTTTTACTTTCACGAAGAATTAACGAGCTTATTATTTTTCTATGTAGAGCAAAAATAATATTTTTACAAATTTTATAACAAATAACGATTTTCTTACATCTTTTAGTTTTTAAAATTACCAAAATAAATAGACGGCTCTTATACATATTTATATCGAAAGTAATAAGATTTCCTGATAAATCGTCCAAATCCGATACGGCATTGGATATAAAACTTTGCCAAATACGGAAGTATTCACGAAATGTATACATTTATCTGAACGAAAAACCGTAAACAGAAATACATTTCATTACGTTTTCCTTTGCCAAAGAAAATTAATCATCGAACATACTGTCTACACAATTCTGGCATAAACTAGGGGTAGAAACTTCCACCGTATTTTGGGAACGACCTAATTTTATTGCGAAGCACTTCTAGTTACGAATAATAAGCTCACTTTTGATAATTATTGCAAAAAGATCAAATTGGAAAGTGGGGCCCATCAAACTGTAAATGTGAATGGCTTTTGCAGAAATTGATTTATCAAAATCACGAGTTACTCAACAGTGAAATACATACATGCATACATATAGTCAAGCCTTTTTCCCGTAGGGTCAGGCAAAGACCACTTTTTTCCACTTCCTACGGTTTTTACACACATCTTTTGCTTCCTCTACTTTCATCAGTGCTCTTATACATGCTCGTCGGTTGTTGGTAATTTTGACCTGGCCTTTCTTCAAAACAATGTTGATCTAATCGAGATATATTCGCCGAGGTCGACCTTTACCGACATGTCCATTCACACTTGCCCTATAAATTTCCTACATCCATCCTTTCTACGTGTCCAAACCGTATAAACATTTCTTTATCTATCTTTGTTAACACATCTTCTTTTACACCACAGCGCTCTCTTATCTCACTATTTTTTATTTGATCCAACCAAGTCACTCCGGCTATACTTCTCAGACTACTCACATCTACAGCATTAATCCCATTTTCATGCTTCTTCTGCCAAACCCACCATTCAATACCATACATAAGTGAAGAAATAAAAACACACCTCTATGCACAGCCTTTTTTGACACTTTCTGGCTGCTTACAAAAGGCCTGTTCGTTTGTCATGTTTGCGCTGCTCAAAACTGATTTAAGCAGTATACGACTGTTCGTTTGTTGTAAGCAATTGATCAGAAACCGTTCGTTTGACAGGAGCTATATATTGCTATATATCAGATAAAGCAGGATTTTTTTGCTCCACCAATTTAGGTAGAGCAGAAAAATCATATCAGTTTGATCTACCGGAATTTTCAAAAAATCGAACATTAAAAATGAATAGAAAATTTGGTATAATTAATGATGAAGTGACTTATGCAAATTCTGAGTGGGAAAATTATTTACTTAACGAAATAAAAATTTGATGGACAATTTAGTTGTTTTTGTTGGGATTAAATATCAAATTGTTTTGGTGGGGGTTTTGTGTTTCTTTAAACTCGGCAGTTGGTAAATGCTCTTTGTGGATATGTATCACGAAAATCATATCAATCTGCACATTTATGTAATTTATTGAGCAGCGTGAACATGACAAACGAACAGGCCTAAAGCTATGCAGTGCCCCATTCATCTGTTTTTCTGCCAACACCCTTCGCTCAATGTCACTGTCATACTTTCCATCTCTCGTAAACTTTGATCCCTGGTACACAAATTTATTTACTTGTTGCACTCTTTTTTCCTTAATCAAAACTCTACAGTTTGTCATACTTTCTTCTCTTTCGTTTTGCTTACATTTATATTCGTCCCTTTGATTGTCAGGGCATCTTGCATAACATTAACCATCGCCTGCAACTCCTCTTCAGATAATGCTAATATGACTGATCATCGGCGTAAAGAAGGCATTTGAAAATCAAATCATTCATTTTCAATCCATAACTACATCATATTTAGAAAGCGCTTGTGGTATAGGTTTGGATGTCATGAGTATTTTACATAAACATTAAAAGAAACCTTAGATAAAGAGTGTACCGAAATTCTCGCAGGGTTAAAATGTTGACAACAAGAAAAAAAAATTGACAGCTGACAGTTTAGGGTTGCTAAAAATAAATGGCTACACGAAAGAACAACGCGTTTTCATTGTTAAGCAATAATAAATAAGGGTTTGGCAGCTACAATTCCTACCAAGGCATTCTCTTCGTCTTCTAGATTCCATTCAGAAAAGAGCCATTCGCTTGATAAATAGCTCAACTCTCACAGATACCCTTCACCCTCTATAACATAGAAGAAGAGTTGCAGACCAGTCATTGCTCTACAGATATTTCCATGGCAGATGCTCCAGAGAAATAAAAACTCTTGTACCACTATTGGCCACATTCGGCCGAAGAACTCGGCACGCTGATCAGTCTCACCCGTTTACTCTCAAGATTGACGCTACAAGGACCAATCTTCATCAAGAATCCTTCTTTTACAGGGCTGCTACGGAATGGAATAAGCTTCCAAAATCAGTTTTTCCAGAGAACTATGACCTGCAACTTTTTAAAAAGCGTGTCCACAATCATTTCCTTTCTATAATCCCTTCCCCTTCTAATAGTCGCAAAGCGGGCCGTCCGCGGCCCACACGATAGGTCTACCCTTTTTGCGACTATTTTCATAAAAAAAAAACCATTTTTTTATAAAATATGGTTAAATTGGTGATTTAAGTATATTAAGTGTAAAGAGATTATTTAATTAATTTGGATAAACTAGATCAATAAGTAAGCTGTCCTTTTAGTCGTTCAACAATAAAATCGAAGTAGTTCCTGAAAATGTAGTTTAGAAACATCAACCGTGGTCAAGAATTGGGTGTTTCGAGAAGCTATCTACAACGTATTCTCATAAAAGATTTGCATCTTTATGCTCGAAAAATTCAGTTTACTCAAGAAGTGCAGCCCACTAACTACGCAGAGCGCAGAGAATTCGTTGAATGGATTATGGAACAACAACAAGTGAATGCTGATGTTTCGAATAAAATCATCTTCAGCCATGGCCATGACAACCACAAATTTATAAACTAACCAGATTTGTATTATTTTTTAATGATTGTTTAGTAGTAAGTATTAATATTGATACTATTTTAAACCGTGTTTTTTTTAAAATTGCTTTTACGCGCGAATAATGACTTATTTTAAGTACTTAAAACAGACTGTACATTTTTTTTTGTAGTGCCATTAGGATATTTACCTTTAAATTATGTTAAATAAGTTTAATTTTTATTTTTGCTAAATAGTTATTTGGGAATATTGTGTGACGAGTGTTGTGAAATGATGCACAATTAGAATTACTGTTAAACTACGTGTATTTATCGAAATGAAAGAAAAACTTGGCAAGAGAAGCACTGTGCGTCAGTGTTAAAGTTCGTCGATAGACTGTTGGAGTTCGTTGAGAGACTGTCAAAGTTTGTTGCGAGGTTAGTGGAAACTGATTGACTGACTGAAGACGAATGCCTGAAGACGACTGACTGAAGACGACTCACTGAAGACGACTGTCTGAAGACGACTCACTAGAAACGACTGACTGAAGACGAATGAGTTTGTGTGCCTCTCTCAGTTCTTTTTATCTACTTTTCCCCACGTTGGTCAGTTTTATGACAGTATGTTGATGATACATAACTTGGCAAAAACGCCTTTTTAGAATCATCTCGATTTACTGTGATTGTACGTGAGTAGCTGAAGAGAAAAGAAGATTCTGGTCACAAAAGGTAGGATCGTATACGTGCGTTATTGCAAAGGAGCAGAACTTAGGGTCGTAAAGGTTAGGGTCGTATACGTGCTTTCTTGAAAAGGACACGACTAAGATCAAAAAGGTTTTTAGTGAAATTAGTCGTTGGAATTTTAGGGAATTCACGTTTCGTCCTCTGTGCATAAACTGTATGTATGGCCGCTACAGTTATATAAAACCTCGTTGTATTAGCGAATAGTTGATGTTATAACCGGACACAGCGTAACGACGTAATACACTTATCAAAAACAAATTCAACACTTTTTTTAAATACTGTTACAATACGAACCTGTTTATTTATCGGCATCCGAGCACCGACCGCTGCAGGGGTGCATATTAATAAGACCGCTTTGTCGGCCGCCGACGGTGTCTGGCGAGGTCGAGCAACTTCTCGAAAACCGCATCGCGAAGGGTCCCGCCGAATTTGTAAAATTTAGTGTTTCAATTTTAAAAAATATGCTTTAATAAACTTTAAAATTGTAATAAAACAATACTGTTTAAAGCAACGATGGTTATAGAGCGTCAGCATTTAGCACCTGTTCAAATAGTAAGTGCTGTGAATTTGATTGAGTGTGGTCTATCGCAAACTGATGTGTTACCCGTCATTTTGACGTCTCTCGGAGCATGGTTTCGCAATTGAGTTTTAATGCTAAGCAATACGCTATCTGGCGGAATAAACTCGCATCAATATCACGTGACCATCAAATGTGATTGCTTTGTGTTTATTTACCCGAATGCGTGCATTTGTGTGAAGATTATAGTTGTTAAATAGTAACTAATAATTCGTTAAAAGTGAAAATGATGAGCAGAGCAAATTGTTGTGTACCTGGATGTAACTCTGCGTTTAAAAAAACCCCAAACTGTCATTTTTTATCATTTTCCAAATGGGGGTCAGAGAGTTAAGCATATTGGAGAATCCGGAATGGCGACTATGGACAATGGACAATGGTAGAAACATATCCGTTCAAATATCGAAAATTTCACTAAATTGTACACTGATCTTAGTAAACATTACACTTGGCGTCAAAAACGACAAAATGACAGTGCGGGAAAATAAAGGTTAAAATATCAGTAAAGGCATCCATATCAACAATTTGGCGATATCGCTGAAAAAGACGTAGATCGTCAAGTAAAACTAAGCTACGACATTTATGTGGTAGTACTAAATCATCAAAATGTGCATGCACCTACAAGCGAACTCTGTGGTGCGTTAGCAAATACCCACAACATTTATATGTACTTTGAGGAATACTACATAATGCTGGCTTGCACGCCAAAAGTCCGTTGAAGATTTATTCGCATATTAAGTAGTGGAAATTGTGGATTAAGATTAAAGTGGGCACAACAATATGTGTATTGAGGCTTACAAGAATGAATATTCACAAATAAAGCTAGGTTTTTTCTCTACCCTGATTTAAGAAGTGTAAGAGACTAAAGAGGACCTGGTTAATAATAGAGACTCAGACATGCAAAGGATTTTTATTTATATGGTGGTCTACAAGTTATTATGTGGGCTGAAATAATTTTTCAATATTGAACTGTTTTTGTGGAAAGTACTTCAGACCAGTATTACAATATTCACTGTATTCACAGATTCGACCTGTATTGGAGTACTGTTCCCATATTTGGAGTGCGGCACCTAAACATATCCTGAAGCTACTGGATTCTGTCCAAAAAAGGGCAATTCGTCTCGTCGGTGATGCCTCGCTTACAAACTCGCTCACTTGTCTGGAACACCGTAGAAAAGTTGGCGATTTGTCTCTATTTTATAGATATTTTCATGGGCGATGCTCTTCTGAAATATCAACAATCGTTCCTCCATTGGCAGTCTCTTCGAGATTAACCCGTCAAGTTCAGTCATCACACCCCTTCGTGGTCACTTTGGAGACCTGCAGAACATCACTTTCCAAAGACTCATTCATCCAACGAATTGCGAGGCTTTGGAACTCATTGCCTAGGGAGGTGTTCCCCGAGGCATACAACCTCCAGAAATTTAAGAAGAACACCAACTCCTACCTTCTTTCCCTTGGTTCCCACGATGCTCTCTGAACATTACAGGATATCCCGTTTCGTGGGAACCAGAACATAAAAAAAAAATTAAAACCCGTGATCCTGTCATTTTCCACTGCTTTATCACCTGATTTACGTTAAATGCAGGATAATGCTAGGCCAAATACATATTCTCGTTTTACTCTGGCACGCACAGTCTCCATACCTAAATCCCATTGAGTTTGAATGGGACATGCTTTGGAGATGGATTGTTTCTCATTTGCATTATGTTTATATACGAAAAAAACTTCAAAATAATTTTACTCAAGAAAGGACCTTAATACCTCATAACAATAGTTTAACTTTAAATACACCAAGACGGTGTCAAACTGCGATTTATGCTGCTAAAGAAAACATACATTATTAGCAGCATTTTTTGTTCAGATTATTTGTTTTGTTGGGAGTTTTAATTAAATTGGTTTACTTTTTAACTTTTCTTTGATTATATCGTCAAAGAAAAATTAAATTATACTAAGACTAAGATGATATTGCTGACTTATCAAGAATCACCATGGTATTTCAATTTCTAAAATCAAATCTAAATTAATGTATAAATAAGAAAAAAACTGTCTGTTCATTTTTGAAGAGTATCTATTCAGAACGTCGACAGTAGCAAAATGGGAAAAAAAGATAGTATAGCAAAGTATTTTACCGTGCAACTTTTTTAACAGGAGAAGCACATGTCTGTGTACTTCTCACTTAAAAAAAATAAATACAGCATTGGTTAGTTAGTTAATTACCGTTTTTATCAAGCACCTTAAGAAAGCAAACCAAACTAAGCATTACATTTGCTAATTAACAATTCATATATAAATTGTTAAATTGGAACAGAAATGATTCTGTTTGGGGTAAAAATGTGCATACCTAGATGTATTTTTTATTAAATACGCCCCTGCGTCGACATGATTCTTCGGTAAGCAAGGCTGAAATTGTTCCTGAGAAAGCCTCCCAGCAGCAGCAGCAAGCATAATCTGATCAGATATCGGACTTGGAGAGGCTTCTACGTCGAACTCGAGAATACAAAGATTTCAATTTGGTCTCGAAATTGCCTCTCAATAAAAAAGAAAAGTGGAAAAGTATATGAACACTAAACTAGATTGCCTCCTACCCCCCAGCGCAACCCCACGCAAAGTTCTTCGGTCTTTGGGGCCGCTATTGTGCACAACAAAGGGCATGCTTGTGCATAAAATTGGCGCAGTCGACTCGTGTGTGATAGGATCATTACGTAGGAGACGGTGAACGCGACTTACGAGACAAGGGAAAGTAACATTGTGCTGAAATTTAATTTCATGTCGACTCACATTGCTACATTAAAATACTTTATGATACAAGTTTGCCGTATACACTTTTCGGTTTTCGCTTTAAAAAGATAATCATCTGTGTCTAATCATTTCTGATTTATCCGTTTGGCACGCTTTCAACAAAATGCAAATATTTCTAAATACTTTTCAATTGTCGAGATTTCACCAAACTTTACGAATAGGCAAGAAATACCTAATGTTGTTCAGAATCGCGCTAACTTCGGAAAATAAGGCACGTATTCCTTTGTAGAGAAACATTATAAATCCTTAACTGGATATTGGTGTTAGCTTGATACTACATGTTTTGGAAGTTGAATAAGAAAAATAATGGAAAAGAATTAATTTTAATCCAGATGGCTATTGGGACGCAAAATAAAAGTTTTTACGATTAAAGCGAATGGTGATTTTGATTGGCACAGCCGAAGAAAAGGCCTCTTGCAGATAAAGTTAACCAGCATGGAGGTCGAGTGCTTAAAAAACTTTTTAATTTAAGAATGGTGTGTAATAAAAAATAAATATTGTTGACAAACTGGAGAAATGCTTTGAGGTGTGGGCAGCTTCACCACCGGAACCTCTGATGCCTCGACTCACCCTTGCTATTCGACGACGTCTTTCGCAGCGTAGATGTTAAATCCTTCGATAACTCAGTAAAGATGGCTCGATTGGTTTTTTACCTACTATAGTCTGAAGGGTTACCTGCCTTTTATCGCCGTGAATGTTGTTATCACAGTAAATAAAACAACACACTTATCATCGAGAATATATTGTGTAATTTAATACATGGATCTTACAATTTCAAGTCACCTGTATTTTCAGAATAATTTCACTGGTTGTTGGCTAAATGTTTGCTACAATTGCGCGCGACGATTTCGGAATGTTCTGGAGGGATAAAAACTGCACGTGTTTTTTAGATGATTTTTTTGTCGGCGTCAGGGCCATACTGAGTTTTAAAAATTAAGGAATTTCTCAAAGAGGAATTTTACAGTTGGAAGTACTGATTTCCAACAAATATCTTGTAGTAAGAGAGACATATTCCTGAAACAAACTTACACTTATCTATTTATTTTTTATTTAAAAAAAAATGTGCGCATGACTAGACAAAATTGTTTTGTGTCATAAACACTCTGTTTGTGCCGGTCTATTTTATACTAACCTTCATCTTTTATTTCAATTTCGTTCTAACCTAAAAAAATTTGTGTTTTCATTAGTTTTTTTTTATTAAATAATAGTTAAGAATTAAAATCTTAATACAGTGTAATTGTTTTATATATTTTCGGAGTTTAAGGCTAATTTGCGGATCAGTAAGTTATAATTATTTTTAAATTAACAACAAAAAACTAAAAAATGTGAACAGCTGAAAACATACTAAATGAAATAGAAAATGTAAGTGCCTGCTAGATAGAATATCTCCTGTAAATAATACAGAAATTGTAACAAAAAATGAATAAAAAAACACTTGAAGGAGAAGTATAATCTATAACTGGAGAAGAAATAATTCAAAATTAAATTCTTGAAGATCCAATTGCAAAGAGAGCACAAAATAGTACTCGACTGCATTTACTGTAATTGATCGAAAAACAGATTCCGAAGAAAATCAAAGTGGAATAGTTTTACATGCGGACTAGATAGTTTGTCTCTATTAATGTTGGTAGAAAAAGATATACCTAGTCGGCCGACACTGATTTTATCCAAATATCTACATCTCTATGAATAATTTGTTGATTGTCATATTTTTTTATTGTCATTGTAATATGTTATCTTGTCAAATACATTTGCTCTGTTAATTTGGGTATAATTAACCACCACTGCCGTTACAACAGGTTGTGGGCCAAGTGGTTTTAGTTTATTAGAAAATAATATTTCTGATGACGTGGTGATACCACAATTAAATATTTAGGAGATTTTATACAAGCACAGAGTGTATAAAATATGCAGTCGATGTTATCATTGTCTTTATCAGTTTTAAACATAAATAAATTGGAAGACTATGCAAATTATTTATTATAATACAATATAATTGTTGGGATTATGGACCATCAAGGATCGGAGAGAACTAACTGTTTGCAACTTTATTACTACAGTTTTACTTTTTACATCGTGTAACATTTAGTGTTTATGCAGTCAATACAATGCTCGAATTGTACCTGGTTTTTATGACTGGTAGTTCGAATATTTTAAACTATCTTCTTCTTATGGTGCCGTCTTCCGTCGAAGGTTGGCGATCATCATGATTATTTGCATTTTGTTGACTGCTGATCTGAAAAGATGATTTGATGAACAGTTGAACCATTCTCTCAGGTTGCGGAGCCACGACATTCGACTATACTTCTCCGAAATAATAAAATAAAACCTTTTTCAAGGGTGAAATTGTGTTTACCAAATATTACTTTAAAAAGAAAACTTTTACTTTCAGAATGAAACAAACTTAAAATGTTAAAATATAATATCTTAAAAAGAATGATTTTTGTATAGACGAACTCAATATTTCAACAATAATATAATATAATATAATATAATAAAATAAAATAAAATTAATAGAAATATTTTTCTGTGACATTTTATCTCTTTGGACAGGTAAAAAAATATCACTTTATACAAAAGTTACATATCCTTTATATCAAAAACACAATTATTAAAGGACATGTTCCTAGAACTATTTAGTACAAGTCCAATTTTCTTGTATTGAAATTATATTTTTTTTCTGCCATAATTTACCTCACGATTACAGTAACTCATCACTACATAAACTTAAACGAGCTCTCTTTGACTATTATTTTTCTCAACAATAATTTAATTTTTTGGATTAAAATTGCTAATTTATTGCTAAACTATTATTTTTTTTCTATTAATTTAAATTATTTTTCTATTATTCTATTTGCTGTCTTTGACTTTCTTTTGGGGTTAGATGGAAGAGCAGATGTATGTTAAATACCAAGTATATAGTTATATTGTACCTTATTTATTATTACATACAAACTGAATCTCGCCCTAAATATATGTAAACAAAATGTAAATTTTTTTTATAATTGGTAATAAAGACATTTATTATTATTATTATTCTTATAGACACAACTGCCGTTCTAAAAACTTTCATTAGCTATTTCTGTGCCGTGTGATACCAATTCATCAACATACCCTTCAGCGACCGTTGATGACTTCCAACCGCCGTGATTATTTAGTGTCATCAAGTCTCCCCCCGATTCAACTAAAAATGTAGCAGACGATCTTCGAAATGAATGAATGACCTGTATAAGGGTTAACATTTTCAAGTTGAAAAAAATTGACTACTGTTTCAGGTACCATTGATACATTTTAATTGCGATATGAATAAAACATGAATAAAATAGGACGAAATATCTCCAATGGGTTTACTGTTACAAAAGGTTGTCATTCGCCGACACTTTTTAAAATTTATCTAGAACAGGCCCTCAAAGTATGGAAACGGAAATGCAATGGTATGGGAATACCTCTCAATAATAATAATACCCTATACACACTATGTTTCGCCGACGACCATATCGTAATAGCACAGGATCATGATGATTTAAGTTATATGACTCAAAAAGTACAAGAAATGGGGCCTCGAAGTCAACATAAAAAAAAACAGAGTGCATGTGCATTGGTGGTCTAGCACAAGACATTGACTTGGATGATCGAACAAAGATTAAACACTGCGATAAATATAAATACTTGGGAATCAAGATAACACACGAAGGGCTACTCGACACAGCAATCAAAGAACGAAACACACAAGGCAAAAAAGTTATCTCTATGATAAACAGAATCTTATGGGATCAAACTATATCGAAAGCTAATAAACAAAGAATATATAATACCATCCTTAAAAGCATTATAACCTACGATAGTGAAACATGGCAAATAAAATAGTCTACAGAAAAAATGCTAATACCAACTGAGATGGACTTCTGGAGGAGATCTGCGGGTAAATCAAGAAGAGACAGGATATACAACGACAGAATAAGAGATATAATGGGTGCCAGACACACGATTGATGATGATATAAGAACAAAACAGTTAATATGGTATGGTCACGTCCAAAGAATTTCAGACGATAGGTTACCAAAACAAATTTTGACATGGATACCACAAGGAAAGAGAGGAAGAGGAAGACCAAGAAGAAGCTGGAGAGAGGGCATTGACAAAGAGATGAAGGAAAGAGACTTATGGCAAGATAGAGATGATTGGCGGTTAGGAGTCGGAAGGCTTCGTAGAACGCTATAAGCCGATATATATATATATATATATATATATATATATATATATATATATATATATATATATTTATTTATAAAACAGGCGGCGATCCTTTGCTGCTGCTGGACATTCGGAAAAATTTAATATATTCTTTAGTAACTGCAAATCTCCTGTTTACATCATTCTTTGTTTGCTTAAGTTTCACAATTAATAACGTTCCTGAAACTTTAATATTATCTAATGTTATCTGGACGATTTTATAAATTCGACAAGCTCCTGCAATCCGAAATAGAACCTTGGCCATAAAATAAACTTGTAACGTGCCTATTTTTTCCCTTCTACAGTTCCATTATAATTGTGTCTCTGATAGTTTTGTATTCCTCAGGTACTCGTAAATAGTGTCTCGTGCCGTATTTTGTGTAACTTAAATATATCATTCGTTGTAAATAGTGTTGCATACCTTATTGTGATAGGATTCGATTGTTAATGGCTGTGGCATTTTCGCTGGAGATTGAGTGGGGTGTTTCGTTATTAGATTTTGCTTTGGTTTTTGGCCTCGATTGTTGTGTGTTGTCGGTTATATTATTGTTTGGTTTGCATTTCTGTGTGGATGGGGCTGGATATAAACACGGACGAGCGCGATTATTGGTGTGGAGCATGGACTTGCGAATATTGTTGGTTGACGTCGGTTCCGTGTCATTTTTTCTTGATATCCGGCTTGGGGAAGTAGTGCTAGTCGTTTTGGTGGCAGTCTTGGGAGTGGTGTGGTGAGAATTTTTGGGACGGTGTGATATTGGCAAGTGTGCAGAACCTCTACGGTTTTTCTTTCATATCTGGCTGTATATGCCATTTAATTTTTAACTTGACCATTCTATCTTACCTTTGTTGTTGATATTTTGGATTTTGGTGTCGAGTTAAAATAACCGCATGCGGGATTTTATTGAGGGAAGTCATTGTTAATTAGCAGGTGCCGTTCCATAACCAAACCGGCCACAGGAGTAGTGAATTCGTATACCCAAAGGTTACAAGTGATTTATTTTAGAATATTTAAACGACGTGATTTGTTTTTGACACCACGATTAAGTTTTGTTTTAATTTATTAATATGGTACATTGTTGAAAACTATTTATTGCATTGGATAATATGCCAAGGCTGAACTTTGATTAAAGTAATCTTCTCAATAGTTCTTTGTGTCCAAGTAAAAATGTTTTCTTCATACTTATTTGTAAATATCCTACAATATTGATATTTTGAAGGACAGCCATTGTAAAAATATTTTTAAATAAGCTCGATTGTTTTAACAGTGTAAATCTTTATGTAAATGGTAAATACATAAGTAAATTAGCAGCCTTATGTGAACGTTTGATTAAGTATTATTAAAAAGTTGACTTGTATACGTTTTTTTTGGTAACTTGGTAAAGTTTGTTACTCTTACTTTTGTTTTGGTTATTTTATGGAATCGTAAAATTTGGATTTTTGATTTATTGTTAGCTGTTGATTTTGACTATATTTGTTATAAGTTTATTATTGAACTGTGTACTTTGATTTATTGTTGGCTGTTAATTTTGACTATATTTGTTATAATTTTATTATTGAACTGTGTACTTTGATTTATTGTAGGAGTAAAGTATCTAATATACTTTAGCTATAATTTTATTTATTTAGTTCACCATGGTCTTAGTTGTTTATTGTGTGGCTCTGCTAGTGCCTATAATACCTGGGGGTTTCCGGCTTGAACCGTGTAAGTCGGTGGCGCGGCTCACTTTTATATATATATTTTTTCTTCTACCCTCTACGGCTGAGCTCGGGCATGATTTGCCAGTAAAGAGACCGCTGGCAGAGTACTCTATAGAGAACGAAAAAGACGTGGCTAACTTCATCGGGAGCATTATTTTAAAAATAACTAATTTGTGAACTCGTAAAAATCGCAGCTTACTTGGGCGAGTAACCTTTTCCATTTCGTTTTAGAAATGTAATTAGTTTGAAATGTTTTAAAATGTCCACATTATTATAAGATTGTAACATACTTTTAATCATTGAATAATTCGACCACACTGTTAATGGGTCTTGTTGTCGTGCCAGTTCCAAAAAATAAGCCAATAACAACTTTTTTCGAGAAAGAACTGCATGTCTTTTTATTATTTTTCATTCCATAAATCTTAATTACCTACTTGGTTTCGTAAATTTTCGGCGATTTAGCTGGCAATAATTTTTGTGACGCTACTTTAGCTGCTTTTACTATTTCCGGTGTAGTCAGAGAAGACTTGGAATTAGTAATTTTTTAATTTTATATTATTTAAAATACTACTACTAAACTACCACTAAACAACTACTAAGTTCGCAATTTTTTAATCAAAACACAGAATTAATTTAACAGATATTTTAAAGGTTTCCTTAGCAACGCAGTTCTTCTTGTCGCTATTAGTCACCAGCCTACCAGTTTAAAACTTCAAATTACACTTTGATAGTTTTCTGACTTTATTATATTGTAATATTTTTTTAATATTAAATTTTAGCTCTTGTGTTTTTGTCTTAACCTCAAGTTAAAATCTTATACTTTTTTGTATAAGAAATAATTATTACTTATTTACATTAAAATGTACATAATACACATACAAGATAAGAAACTCGTCAGAAGATATTGAAACAAAGTAACTACAAAGCTACTACTAGAATTAGGCAAGGACATTTGGGCTTGGTATGGAGATTATATTTGTAAAAAACTCTGAGATGTCGTACAGTTTGACGTTAATCAAGATTTTATAATTAGTTTTTTAAAAAGATTTAAAAGTGTGAATTTTTTTAATTCCAGCTCGACATACCTACTTGCTTAGTTTTATAACTACAAGTACCTACTAATATAATTAGTTATATGGCTGCAATAAGTTATTTGGGTTTCCCGAACCCCATTTATAATCGCCTCTATTGTCCGTTGTCAACAGCTAGGTAAAATTACAAGATTAAGATTAAAAAATATGGGTAAATTTTGTCCGACGTCTTTGTAAGGAGAGTCCGTTGTTCAGGGGTGTCTTAACCTATTTACACATATATGATATATTCGGTTGTTCTTTCAGGAGAAGTTTCCGTTGTGTGGAGGTGTCCATTAACAGAAGTTTTACTGCAGAAGATTTTTGGGATACTGTAATAAATTGTGTGAACAGGCAAGTACCAAATATTATAGACAGGGACAATGGAACTTTAGCAAAAATCGCTCCAAGTGTGACACTCACATGACACCCACAAATCACACATTTTTTCTTAAATGTTATTTGTTTCAAATGAATCGTGATAACTTAATAACGACACTGTATAAGGCACATATTGTTCATTTTTGCACGTTATCGTCAACAATTTTAGCATTTTATAGTTTGCAATAGTATTTTTAATATAAAATATTTTTCAAATAAATATTTGGACGTTTTTTCTTTGGTCAAAAATCCGTTTAACTGAAAATCACATATTTAATTAAAACAATTCATTTGGACAGCATATAAAGACCCTTTTACCTCGATTTCTTTTTATAATGGTCCGTTGATATGTTTTGTAAACTTTTTAATTAATTTTGCGAAGGTTATTTATTAGGGAGATTAGAGGCGACCTCCCACCACTTTCGGTACACTTCAAAGGAATATAATTACGATTTTAATGGGGGATGTAATGTGTTTTTTATTAAAATAAAACCGTCCTGACAGGCTATCGAAAACAAATTTTAATAATGATTTTATTTTGATCACTCTCGCGTTGTAAATGTTCAATCCTTTTTTAGAGCGAGAAAGAGTGAGCAATGTGCTCGTAAATGATACGGAAAAAGATACCGATAGCAGTAAATGTGAAATATTATAAAGTTTTCCACTGAATTATTTTTTTAAATATTTTTTACTAATTGCGATAGGCTGCAGCAAAATTAATTTTTGCATATTTTAAATAAATGTATAAAAGCTTTGATCTTTGGAGCCTACGATAATGATTGCCGTTATAACTTTCAATACAGACAACGGTTGCTTCTAGCCAATCTTCTTCTTCTTACAGTGTCTTCTCAGCAGTTAAACCTGTCCATTGTCGGAGATTTCGAAGCCAGGATAGCTTTTTGCGGCCTATCCATTTTTCCCCTTGATCTTGCTATTCAGAATAAGCCAAAGCAAACTATAACGTGGTCCACGCATCACATGTCCCAAGTATTCCAGTTTGCGGCGCTTGATGGTAGTTAAGAGCTCTCTATCGTGCCCTATTCTGATGAGTACATTCTCGTTGGTAGTTCGGCTTGTCCACGGAATTTTGAGCATCCTTCTGTACAGCCACATCTCGAATGCAGCAATGCGGTCAATAATTTTTTGGTGAAGCGTCCATGTTTCGCAAGAGTACAACAGAATAGACCATATGTTTATTAATGCTTCTCAATGTAACGATTTTTTTAGAGATTCCCGTCTTCTTAATATAAGAAAACTATTCTGTTAAAGAATTTTAAAGATTATAAGAAAACAAATCATATTACTACCCCCAAATGATAAATCATTATTCAAGAAAAAGAGATAAGGCTGTGACAACACCTCATTGTAATAAAACTGTAGGTCAACGTAATGCGACCTAGGACCTAGGTTGTATAATATAGTACCGAATTTCATATGGAATATCAATAATAAGAAAAGATACAAAAAAAGGTTGCAATGTGGATACTGGAAACTGGCAGATCACAATTTCATGACATTGTGAATCAAAATATACAATATTGGTTGTGGTATTTAAATTAAAAATTTTAATAATGATGTTTTTAAGTGTTATGTTGTAGTTGAAAACTTATCGTGAATGTTTACTAAAATTTAGAGCATTTTATTCATTATATGGGGTAGGTTTTTTGGTTTAATATGTAAATGAAATGTGATTCAAGTTTACCTCAGCTACAATATCTCAATCTGTATTAATTATGTATCCTGTATTTTTCATTATTAGCCAAAGTCACGCACAAATAATGTAACAGTTTAACTGTTATACACTTCTGTGACTTATTTAACTTTATTGCTTATTTTAATACAAAAAATTTATTGCATTGTTTTTTATGTTAATTAACTTATTATTATTATGAATGGGGCATTGCATAGCTTTATGAATAGCCAAAAAGTGTCAAAAAAAAGCACGTCTGGCTGTGCATAGAGGTGTGTTGGTTCCTACACTTATGTATGGTAGTGAATGTTGGGTTTGGCAGAAGAAGCATGAAAATAGGATTAATGCTGCGGAGATGAGTAGTCTGAGAAGTATAGTGTGAATGGACAAGTCGGTAGAGGTCGACCTCGGCGAACATATCTTGATCAGATCAACATTGTTTTGAGGAAAGACCAGGTCAAGTGTACCAACAACCGACGAGCATGTATGAGAGCACTGATGAAAGTAGAGGAAGCAAAAGATGTGTAAAAGAACCGTAGCAAGTGGAAGGAAGTGGTCTCTGCCTGCCCCTATGGGAAAAAGGCGTGACTTTATGTATGTATGTATTATTTTTATTGTTGTGCAGTATTTTCAGTGCAGTTTTTTAAATAGGTACACTGCGCTTGATTCGGACTATTTATAACTGCTTTTTAAGGCTACAATTTAACTGTCAATCTCTTGTGATTTATAATTAAATATCTTGAATTCAAACATCAAGTTTTGGGGTTGTTTTGTAACTTGACGAAACAAATTGTGCGTTTCCATAGAACAACGTGTCCTTTAAAAAATTAAAAGAAAATGTAAAGAAATCGTCTTTACAAAGCATTCAAAAGCTTAAGGGAGTTGCTGTACAAAAAAAACCTTTTTGTATAAGCAAAAATTTCCACCTTAGTCTTGCGACCGTATTTACTTTTACAAGCGGTAATTCAAAGAAACAAATGCCCTTTTCAACTCGCAATAATAATGCTAGGAAAAGGCCGAGGGTGTATTTCAATGCTAACTGTTTTAAGAGAAAACAGGCCAGGCAAGAATGAATTTTATTTGCCGAAGAAAAACGCTACAAACCCCCCCATTCGATTAACATTGTTATTTCTCATTATTTAGGTTGTTTGTATGCGAAACTTATTTGATTGGGATACATGCTAAAGCTCTACTAAGTTTGCAGTGAAAAGTCAGTAAAAAAAAACAAAATAATATTCCAAAAAATTGGTTCTAATGCCTAAACATTTTTCTACGAGAAAGCCGAATCTGCGTTTACAGAACCAAAACCAATCTTTGGATTCACCACAGTACCTGCCAAAACCATTATTTTGGACTGGGCGAAGAGTAAAAGACTCACGTCCTGGTCTGATATACCAGGGTTGACACATTCAAATAAGATCCTGGAATGGCATGGGAATGGCATGGGAATGGCATGGGAACGACCTGCGAATTCTAACGGGACTGCTTACAGGACACTGTCGTCTAAGATACTACATGGGAAGGAAAGGTCTGAACCAACAAACGGACTGTGGCTTTTGCTGCTTGGTAGACGAAACTCCTGAACACATACTAATTTTTGCTGCAAGAATATTGGAACAAAGATCGAAGCATTTTGTTAATGTAATTGGATACCAAAAAAGATTTCGTTGCTGGCAAAATTATTCAAAAATGAGTTGGCAAAAAAAAACAACAAAACAGAAACAAAAGATCCTCGGTACCTTTTCATCGGTACCGATATAAAATGTTCATTTGTTTATGCTACCTTGAAGGGTGCCACGTCTTTTTTTTTTGGTTCTCTAAAGAGTACTCTGCTAGTGGTCTCTCTACTGGCAAATTATGCCCGAGCTCAGCCGTAGAGGGTAGAAGAAAAAAATTTAAAAGTGAGCCGCGCCACCGACTTAAGACGGTACAAGCCGGAAACCCCTAGGTCTTGTAGGCACTAGCAGAGCCACGCGAAAAACAATAAACAATTATGGGGAACTAGATAAATAAAACTATATTTACAATTACTACAATATATTAATTAAGTAAACATGATGTTCTGATTTTTTTTTTTACAATAAATTCTGTATTTTCGTAAAGTGGTTTAAACGAATTTAATACACTTTCTCAAAATAATATTTAAATTAATTATAACAATCTTCCAGACAGTAATAAAAACCTAATGAGGTACAAAAGAGAATTAAAATAAAAAAAAAACAACAAAAAGAAAATGTTCACAATATTTAAAATTTTGAAAATAATTGGTTTTATATAAAATTCCTGATAGCAAAAGATTAACACAAAAAAAGGAATACAGAATAAATGGACTTGCAACAAAAATAATATTTTAAAAACACTCACAATAACCACATAAATTATATTCAGTAATATATAAATGCAGATTCAACTTGGAGCCGGTACAAATTTAACGAAAAATAATTTGTTACTTTTAAACTATTGAAAACTTCATTGAGACGTCACTGGGAGCAGGTACAAATTTAATGAAAATAACTTGTTACTTTTAAATTATTGAAAACATTTAGATCAAGCACATAATAACTGATAAGTTGATAAAATTAAATTCAATACCATGTAACCAATTGAAAACTTCACTGAGACGTCACGATAACATCGATGATCCAAGAACCGAAACACCAAGTAGTATTATCTTAATAATTTCCGCTAAAATTACCAGGCAAGTCTTTATAACACTAAAATTTATCGTCGATGTGGGTGGAACGGCACGTCATACTTTACGATGGCTTCACTTCATCAAATCCCACAAGTGGTGATCTTAACTCGACACCAATATCCAAAAATATTCACCACATAGGCACGACAGAATGGTCAAGTTAAGAATTAAATGATTTATCTTCCTAATCCAATAAAGATGGCCCCAAATTCAGCCAGATATGGAAGAAGAAACCGTAGAAGTTCCGCTCCCGTGTTAATATTAAACCGTTTCAAAAACTCTCAACCGACTTCCACCACTGCCACCAAACGAAAAATGATCCTTCCTCGCTCCCAGACCGGACATCAAGAAAATGACCCGGGACACGCGTCAGCCAACCTTTTCACGTCTAAATTCCTAGCTCATAATCGCGTTCGTCCGCATTAATTGCCAGCCCAAGCAAACCAACAATAATATATCTGACAACACACGACAATCGAGGCCAATAATCAAGGCGAAGTCTAATAAGAGAGACAAAAATGTCACAGCTATTAATAATCGAATTCTATTACTACTATATAGGCAACACTATATACAACGAACCAAATGCAGTATGCAAAGCGAATTACGAACGCCAGACTATCATAATAATAAAACGGCAGATGGGAGAAAAAAAAATAGGCACGTGACAAGGCTAGGTGCCATAATGCTTTAATTTTTAAAATAAAGCCTTTACTGCCACCTATAAACAAAGCCTATTAACAGAGCTACCCATTAATTTTGCCTACATTATGGCGCTAGTGTTACCCACATTTGAAGTGGTACTCATTTATTTATTAGTATTTAAAACTCTGTAAGGTTAGGTTAGGTTTTTCCAAACCATCTAATCATTCGTTTATCTATCTTTGTAACATCTTCTTTGACACCACAGCGTTCTCTTATTTCACTATTCTTTATTTTATCCAACCAAGTCACTCCGGCTATACTTCTCAGACTACTCATCTCCGCAGCATTAATCCTTCTTCTGCCAAACCCAACATTCACTACCATACATAAGTGTCGGAACCAACACACCTCTATGGACTGCCAGACGTGCCTTTTTTGACACTTTCTGGCTATTCATAAAGCTACGCAGTGCCCCATTCATTTGTATTCCTGCCAACACCCTTCGCTCAATGTCACTGTCATACTTTACATCTCTAATAAACTTTGAACCCAAGTACACAAATTCATTTACTTGTTCCACTCTTTCTCCCTCAATCGAAACTCCACAGTTTGTCATGCTTTCTTCTCTTTCAAAAACCATTACTTTCGTTTTGCTCACATTTATTTTCATCCCTTTGATTTTCAGGGCATCATGCATAACATTAACCATCGCCTGCAACTCCTCTTCAGATAACGCTAATATGACTTTATAAGGCTAAATTTTGGTGGTTTAATTTGATGATCACGTAATATTTACATTTAAATAATGTTTTTAATATTTCATAAGCAACATTTTAAAATATATTTCTAGCTGCATGTCGAGTTTGAGATTTAGGATAGATCAGATCACGTCCAGCACAGATACTATTAAAAAATCTTTTTGTATCACATTGATCCTTTCAGTGGTTATAAACAACAGTAGTAACCATATAATCCCCATCGCTTGCGAGTCGCGTTTGTAACGATGTTAACGTATTATTTGTAAACAAAAAGATCCAGTTGGGGCTGGCCTATCGAGCGTATATTTCAATTTAAAGCGTTAGCAAGGACATATTTCAAATTTGCACAGCGTTCAAATATTTTATTATTTTATATCCTCGACAGTAAATTATTCAAGAGATATCCTTACGTAACCAAGTTTTGATAAAAGGTTAGAGGGTTCTTTTAGATTTAAAATACTTAAGAGACCGAAGATTTAACGAAACGTATTGAAGGATAGTTTGTGCAATAATAATAATATATTGTTGGTGTGTTCTCAGAAACTTTTTGACTGCCAATTGTTATTGTAGTTTGCCAATTTATCTTTTGAGTTTATTATAATTTTGTAATTGTTAGTTGCCATACATACATTTTGCAGGTTTTATCTACTTCGTAAATTCTTTCCCTCTATTTACAACAATCTATTAAAGCATTTTCATCAGACTTACTGTTAAATTATATTTGAAGGCATACAAGAAACCATTTTTACAGTTTGTAATCATTTTCTGACGTTGCATCTGTGATTGTTGACTTTAATTTATTGATCAGATCTCTTCTGGTAAAAACATTTACAATAAACGTATATTGTAATGATAGGATATTGATAATTAAAAATAAGATTGGACCAAAATGTTATGCATATTCTAAATTATTTTAGTGAAAATTTAAATTTCTGCCTGTAAAGTCATCTGATACTAATACGCATAATTGTTAGTTTTGTACTAATAGGTGATAAAAAAAGCGATATTTATAAGGTGAACTTGTTTTTTTTTATTATTCTATTTTAACTACGTATTTGCAATTTACTCATAGTAGGTAAAAATAAATAAGTAAATTAGATATATCATAAATAAAGTGATAGTCCATAAACTACTCCTTAGGACACTATTACTAAGTTATGTAGGATTAAACGATTATTGCTTGTCTTAAGTCAGCAAGACACAATCTCTTGTGTCTTCTCTCTGCCTCTGAAGGGTTGAGTATTTCTAATACGTTGTTTTCATGACTTTTATGGGTCAAAATAAGAGTCGGGAATTTTTATATTTTTTTCAATGACAAAGGAAATGTTGTAAAACATGGCACTTACGTCTTATTTTACTTATGTGAAATTAAAGTGCTAATTACCAGTGCATTTAAAAACTGTAGTGTTAAATGTACATGACACTCTTGCACATAAACATTTTACTAGTACTGTTCGGAGTACAGTTTCTAAACTATGACTGGAGTTGGAAAAGCAACCATTTATAGACTTTTAAAGTAATTAAACAATAAAAGTCATACAGTAGCTTCATTTACTAGAGAAAAAACCCAATGCAAGTAGACGGTACCGTGAAACAAGTAATATGAAAATTTACGAAAAAAAAGATACCTACTTTGAGTACGAGGATAGTTCACGAATTGTTGTCCCCAACATAGTTGGCGTTGAATGAAAAATGAAAATAAAGTGTCAGGCAAAAGCTTATTGTATGACATTGTGTGTGCCAATAAGCATCAGCGTTCGTGTATGTTAATCGTTTATGTTAACTATTATTTGTTTCTCATTGAGGTTTGCGTGATTTTTAAGAAATGGACAAAATTAGGATAAAAGGTGCGATAAAGTACCTTTGTAAAAAGGGGTTATCACCGCAAGCAATTTATAAGGACATGGTAAAAGTATTATGTGACTTTGCCTCTTTTTACCAGGAAATCAGGAACTGGTCACGAGATTTCAAACTGGAAAGCGAGTCCTGTTAACATGCACCAGGTGCAGGAGCTCCCAAAACTGTGGTGACCAAAGAAAATGTGAATTTAGTCCAAAACATGGTATTAAATGAGAAAAGAATTACAGTCAAGGCTATAGCAGAGAAATGTAGGTTGTAAGCGTTGAAAAAAATTTTACATCAGAAATTGGGTCTCAAAAACTCTCTGCACGTTGGGTTCCACAAATGCTGACGGCAGACCAGAAGCGTGTTAGCCAGGTTGTAGCGGAGACAAATTAAGAAATCATTAACAGGAATTCCGATAAATTTAAGCAAAAATTTTTTACGGTTGACGAAACATAGGTTCATTACTTTGATCTAGAATCCAAAAAACAAAGCATGGAATGGCGGCATAGGAGTTCCTCTCTTCCTCGAAAATTTCGTGCTGTCCCATCAGCTGATTAGATAATAGCTACAGATTTTTGGGATTTTGCAGGTATTATTTTACCGCGTGGGCACACCATAATGGGTTAATATTTTGCGAATTTAGTACCAAAAGTACGCAAAGCGATCAGGAAAAAAAAAGAGGAAAATTGAGTCGAGGTGTGCTCTTCCACCGGGACATTTGTGTAACAATGGTTGCTATTCACACACAACGCAAGATTTGAAATTTTTGAACAACCACTTTTTTTTCCAGATTTGACCCCCAGTGACTACCATCTATTTCCAAAATTTAAAGAATATCTTCAGCTTTGCTGATGATAACGAAGTGATGTCGACGGTAGATGCAAGGCTGCTGAGGAATGAAAGTTCTGATTTTTTTCAAAAAGGTTTGAAACAATTTAACATTAATATACCGAGTATTAAAACGTTGAAATATGTTAAAAAAAAATTAGTTTAATTCTTTTCATGTGTTTGCTTATATGTTAGGGACAACAATTCGTGAACTATCCTCGTACATGCCTCGCAAAACCAAATTTGTTTACATTTTTTGTATAGTTTGGATATTTGTCGAATTGCACTAAATGTGAATTCACGATTTTTATGTACTGATTATATCTTAGCCGATACCTTCATTATTGGCTAGGTCCAGGTTCGACTTATCTTTAAAAACAAAGTTTGGCAATTTGGAAAAATATTTACAGTGCTACGGTCGTTACTCTGTATGTAGTTTTATCGTTTACTAGTGAATTAACCACTTTTCATTACTCAGAGCCGGTCATGTTTTGGCTTTCAAATAGTTTTAGACGTGTTCTGAACAAATTTTTATCAATTGCTTTTATGTTCGTTACACTGACAAAATAAATGGCAATGAATTTTCTAACAGCCTTATTAGGTTTTATAATTTTTTTTTCGTCTTCGGCCAATCGCGAACGATTCCTTGTATGCATACCTTCTTATCCAGTTGTTAATCAAAAGATTAATTTTGTACAGATTAATTATTTCTTGAAAAAAACCACCCCAGCGAAAAATACTCCAGAGGATCCATTCAATTTATAATACTCCGACGAAAAGTAGACAGTGTAAAGTCAAAGGGTCTAAAAATAGGGTTTCATTAAGAAGGGAAATTTCAAACAATGAAAGGCCACAACACCCTTTCCATTATGGTCGATAGCCCCGATAAGAATGGACTGATATATTGCAGTTTCATACAAAGAAAAAAAGTCTTCCAGCTAATTTTTGGGTGCTTGTATACGTTCGGGACAGGCAGCAAACCTCATGATTAATTATATTATCTATAGAGGTTAAGGCATAATGCCAGATTTAATTGTGTTTTGAATAATTTTACTAACAATACTTATAACATTCGGAATACTCCATACTCAGCTCGACGTATACCAGGAATACCAAGAGAAACACAAAATTTATGAAATGAAATGAAAATTATGCTTAACGAATAATCGCATACAGACGAAATAAAACAAAATTGGTATTTATTGGGATTGCCGACAGAAGTAACAACTTAAAACTTTGAAATAATAACAGTGGTTTTTATGGATTTTTAAAATAATAAAATTATTGAATAATATATAACCTAAAAAAATGTGCGTAGAGGTTCAAAAATCATTGTCAAAGAAGAAGAAAGCCTGGCTAGATTGGCTGGCTACAAAAGCCAATCAATAAACACAAAAGGCAACGATTAAGGATGTAAACAGGGCAAAAAATGAGTATAAAGGGTTAAAAGATCCATATTAGAAGGTTATCCGACGACTTCCAAAATAATATTAAATTCTTCTGGAAGTCCACAAGAACAGCTAGAGGTAAAAATACTACCTCGCAACTTTTTTTTTTTTTATGAAAATAGTCACAAAAAGGGTAGACCTATCGTGTGGGTCGCGGACGGCCCGCACTGCGACTATTAGAAGGGGAAGGGATTGTAGAAAGGAAATGATTGTGGCCACGCTTTTTAAAAAGTTGCAGGTCATAGTTCTCTGGAAAAACTGATTTTGGAAGCTTATTCCATTTCGTAGCAGCCCTGTAAAAGAAGGATTCTTGATGAAGATTGGTCCTTGTTGTGTCAAGCTTGAGAGTAAATGTGTGAGACTGATCAGCGTGCCGAGTTCTTCGGCCGAATGTGGCCAATGGTGGTACAAAAGTTTTTATTTCTCTTGTGCATCTGCCATGGAAATATCTGTAGAGCAATGACTGGTCTGAAACTCTTCTTCTCTGTTCTAGAGGGTGAAGGGTATCGGTGAGAGTTAAGCTGTTTATCAAGCGAATGGCTCTTTTCTGAATGGAATCTAGAAGACGAAGAGAATGCCTTGGAGCTGAACCCCAAATGTGCGAGCAATACTCCAGTAGAGGTCGGATTTGAGCCTTGTACGTCGTCAACAGTTGATCAGGAGTAAAAAACTTTCTGGCTTTCCACAGAAAACCTAGTCTCTGGATTGCCGACTTTGCGATGTTAGCAACATGGTCATACCATGGTCATATTGGACACCGTAACTCCCAAAATCGAGATGGAGGGACTTGGTTCAAGGGTATTTCCGGACATTGTGATGGGATGATTTGAGGAATTCACTTTCTTGGAAAACGTAACACTTTGTGTTTTTTGGGCGTTGAACCGAACAAGATTGTTGGTTTTTCCCTCGACGATTGCTTTAAGATCTCTATTGATGGAATCAACCTGTTCCTGCCTGAGTCTATTTGTATCATTCACCGAAAGTGATCGATAGGATGTGAAAGTTGAGACAAGTGTGCTATCGTCTGCGAAACTGTAAATAGGGTTCGTGGTGGTTTGCAAGAGGTCGTTGATGTGTAAAAGAAATAAGGTGGAGGACAGGATGGAACCCTGGGGGACCCCGGCATTGGTTTTAAACGCATCAAAAGAAATACCGTCAACTGCCACATGTAAGGAGCGATCTTGCATGAAGCTCAAGAGCCATTGGCGCAGTTTGGTTGGAAGACCGTTGGCAGATAATTTATTTAACAATGCCTGGTTCCAAACGCGGTCAAAGGCTTTAGATATATCCAAGGCTACTAGATGATATTAAAACAAAACAGCTAATTTGGTATAGCCACGTACAACGCATGACCGAGGAAAGATTACCACAACATATTCTAGAATGGTCGAAAAAGCTGGAGAGAAGGCATCAATAAAGAAATGTAAATTAGAGAGCTAACAGATAATATGTGTGGTGACAAAGATCTGTGGTGGTTAGGTGTCGAACGCTGTAAACCGATGAATATATATATATATATATATATATATATATATATATATATATATATATATATATATATATATATATATATATTGAATTGCAGTTATAAGGGGGCGCCGTAGAAATCTCGCACAGGGCGCTGGCAGTGCTAAAACCGCACTGGCCCAGGTTGAAAGGACCCCTCGAGGAGAAGAAAATGATTTTGTTTTTTCAACCGGTTATAATCCATACTCTCAGATCCGTTAAGACTGTCTTCGCACTTTGGTACAATTAAACACGAGCTTCATTAAACGTGATTTTTGGAAACAAAAACTGTTTTTCAAATGGAAAAAGGCAAACGTACCTTTCAAACATAAAACTTTGTAGGTCTACTTTTAAACCCATGCTTTTTAACACATAAACGAACAAATTTTCGAATGCCGAACGGGGGAAGGCTTATCGACTGTGATTCGATTGAATGGGAATTCAATCGGATTATATTCCCGATTGAATTCCATATTCAAAAATGTTTGAAAGCAATTACAAAAGGGCCTCATTCGCATGCCGGTTGCGACACGTTTTCATCGTCGATTAATCGTTGAAAATGCGTACGGAATGCTTGTTATCGCGACTTACTTCACTAGATTTTGCAAGTGTGTGTGTCTGACAAAATAATAATAATAATAAAACTACCCCGTTCGGATTTTTTTATGGTCGGATTTTACGTTACGTATATTACTTTCTTAAAATCGGTTAAAAGGTTTTTTTTGAAGACGGGATTTTAGAAAAGACGATGATTACGTTACTTCCATAACTTTTTCTTGCAAGAAATTGTGTCGAGATCGAACCTGCTTTTTAAGTTATATCGTATTTATTTTTTACTTTAATGGTTAAAATTTTGGGAAGAAATGTATATTTTCGATTAGTCGGGATTAAATTTATTTTTCACGGGAAATAGTTTATTGTCAAAAAGCGGAATGCCCCCGTTGACTTTCAGGGTGTCCTCTTATTAGATGCGACTTGATATGGATGTTGTCTTGACTATGCAGTACAAAATAACAGTTATTAATCTTGTGGACAGGATCTACCACTGCAAGAAGGGATTGGACTTAGCTTTTTTTACAGCTAGGATGACAACTGGAATTAATTAATGATATAATTATGTAAGTACACATCTAAAGACTCACCTGGAACGCCCACTTGAAAAAAACAATAAACAAAGCCAGCTTTTATCTCTGGAATCTCAGAATAGTATGTGGCAAATCTTGGGAATGAACCCCAAACAGATTTACTGGATTTATCAAACAATGATAATATCTATGGTCACGTATGGCTCAGTAGTCTGGTGGACCAAAGGGTTACAACAGACAGCTAGAGCAAAGCTTGCTGGCCTTTAGCGGCTGGCATGCGTGGTCAGCACACCAACGGCAGCAATGAAACACCTTCTAAATCTTAGAAAGGGGGGCCAGGATAGTCTCCTACAGATTCCTGTCTTTGTAAAGGCAAATTAATGGAAAGCAACTCGGGGATCACTCCGGGATACTGAGTAAAACAAAAAACTCGGGATGGTTCCTGACTTGCTAGCCACAAAAATACACGTAGAAAAGTCGTTCAAAGTCCTCTTTCCGAAGAGAGACGAATGGATGAGGGGACAAATCCTCTTCCCAGAGACTGAATACGTAATGTACACAGATGGCTCAAAAACCCCTGATAAAGTTGGGGCCAGTGTTTTTAGCAGGAAACCAAAGATTGAAATATCTACCAGTCTTGGTAGGTATGCTACAATCTTTCAGGCTGAAGTCTTCGCTATCGAATTGTGTGCAAGAGAGTTGACCAACAGACCTCTAGCAAACAAAAGCATAAGTATAATATCAGACAGCAAGGCTGCTTTAACAGCACTGAGCTCCAACAAGTTAAATTTTAAACTTGTATGAAATTGCATCGAGTCCCTAGAGTACCTTGGTGCGAACAACAGGGTGGAAAACGAAACTGCTGAACATATACTATCTTCATGCCCCGGCCTGGGAAGAATAAGGTTTAACATATTTGGTTACACTAAACTAGAACCTACCGATTTTAAAAAAATCTCACCCTATACAACCATAAACTTCGTAAGAAGGGCTGGATTGTGCGGTGAACTGTAGCCTCTAGGGGTGAGCCACAATAGGCCTACTAAGGGTCGCAGTAGAGGGGCGTCCACGCCCCATTCACATGAAACCTAACCTAACCTAACCATATACATGTATGTAAATTTCAAGATTGATGAAATCTACTATGAACATCACGGGTTAAATTTTTAGCGAAGCATTTATTTAACAGCCTAGAAAACAGAATATATATAAATATATATATATATATATATATATATATATATATATATTCTGTTAGATATATATTTATATATAAATATATATTTATATATCTGATTTCACTAATTACACTGAATGATACCTATACAATATACATATAGGTATTCGTAAGTCGACTAAATATCAGAAAACTACTAATTTCCTGACAATATGCCTCGATGAACATTAAATTATATCTGATACATAATCATGCATAAATCATATTTCAGGGTAATGTGTAGATGCCCCTCATCAGCATATGATGTGTAACATTTGACACCTTACCTTAGTAGTAAGCATTTTTAAAATTATATTTTGAAAAAAATGGATCAGGTATTGTTTCATAACAAACAATAATTCCTTTTTAATGAAAATTTTATTTTATTTAATTGACACTAGGAGTGACAGAAATCAACCTCAAAATTTAAAAAAGCTAAATACTGAAATATTTTATACGAAAAATTATTTTTTATTACTAATTTTTTTTTAACAATGATCTGCACTTTATTGAGACTTATTATCAACAATAAATATTTATTTATATAGTTTATGCATATCACATCAAACTTTATACACAATACTGTAACTTAAGCTGATGGTTGACAGTAACAACCTCTCGGAAAATTGGTTGACGGCTATCTGACGGCCAACTCTACCACTGCGCGCTCATTTGTCAAATCAAATAGTACGTGCTTCCAAAACTTTCTGTTACACACTTCCGTCCCATTTCACGAAACACATCTGTTTCACACTTCCGACCCATTTCCGCGACTTCCTGTTTACACTTCCTGTTACATTTCACGAAATCACTCCCACAAATTGCAATATTGAATGAAATTTTCTGATTTAATTCGTTCCTTTAGATTATTCGCCTTAAAAATATAATATAAAATGAAAATTGAAATAAACAGATTTCATTTTAAACTACATTAGGAGTTAAAGAAAAAACTTAAGGAACGGAGTTCGGGGGGTTTCCCCGACCGCACAATTTTTTTTTTTACTTTTAGAATAAAGTTAAATTACTGTAATTTTGATGTGAAATTATTCTCAAATAAACAATATTTTTGCTTTAAACAGTAATTGATTGACTAACCTTGTCGGCTTTAATAGAAAATTGGACACTACGTCACAACAACATGCGAAAAAGTCTCGTCTTGTTAATAATAGTTTGTCTATGACGTCGATTAAACCAATTTAAATTTAAAAAAAAGAAAACGTGTAGTAGCAACGGACCAACTGCACTATACCTAAATTTAAGACACTGATCCTTAATAAATTAATTTTCTACATTACTATTGGCTTATAATTTAGTGGTGTTGGCACCAATCTAAAAGATTCGTTTTAATACCTCTATTACGAAAATAAGTAGTCGAAAACTGCTTGTGTACGAATAAAGGACGAATGCAGAACAATAGAGTTATAAATAACCAAAGAAGTACCGCCTATACCGGTAATTTAGATGATATACGGTACACCAAAGCAACAATCAACAAACAGGATTTAGTATTTCATGCTTAGAATACATACATAGCCTATCTATGTGTGTGCATACTCAAGCTGGCATTCATTAAATACATATGCAACCCGCAGGGAAATGCATAATTCATGCGTTTCTATTCTGAACCACATTATTAATTTAATAGGTAAGCACCTACAGTCATCAAATATCTTGACATTTGAATCACAATAACTGTGTTTGTTAACAAAGTTTCCCAAACTTCCAATTAACGTCACTCCGATGAAAACTCGATGCCGATATTAAATTTGTTTGTTGGTACATACACTGTGCGGAAGTTACTTATTTTTAAACCAAACTATCGACTGTGATAAGACAGATCAGATCAAACGGACAGAAAAATCGACAACATATTAATTGCACTTGAAAATTAGGTAATCATTTTATTTAAAATTTAATTAAAATCCTTTTCTATATTTTTCGAGTAACCAGAACGAATAAAATGTGGCGTGCTTAAGGCACACTTCTGGAACACATTTTTTTCTGTATTTGTATTAATGTCGTATTTTCTGTCGAAAGCGCTGGCAGAATTACTAAATTTGCTGATTCTCCACTGGACACAATTGGTTTGCTAGAAACATAATGCAGAAAAAGATTAAGAACTAATTAAAGACTTTTTTTTTATGAAAATAGTCGCAAAAACGGTAGACCTATCGTGTGGGCCACGGACGGCCCGCACTGCGACTATTAGAAGGGGAGGGGATTATAGAAAGGAAATGATTGTGGACACGCTTTTTAAAAAGTTGCAGGTCATAGTTCTCTGGAAAAACTGATTTTGGAAGCTTATTCCATTCCGTAGCAGCCCTGTAAAAGAAGGATTCTTGATGAAGATTGATCCTTGTAGTGTCAAGCTTGAGAGTAAATGTGTGAGACTGATCAGCGTGCCGAGTTCTTTGGCCTAATGTGGCTAATGGTGGTACAAGAGTTTTTATTTTTCTGAAGCATCTGCCATGGAAATATCTGTAGAGCAATGACTGGTCTGCAACTCTTCTTCTATGTTCTAGAGGGTGAAGGGTATCTGTGAGAGTTGAACTGTTTATCAAGCAAATGGCTCTTTTCTGAATGAAATCTAGACTGGTTCTATTACAAAAAACTAAAACCTTCAATATAGAAAAAACGTACTTACTACCTTTCTGCATTTACCTGACCTCTACAGCAACATTTAATTATTTCGAAATTCGAAACCAGGTCTTCTTCTTCTTCCAGGTGCCATGATCGTTTAACGATCGTTGGCGATCATTCTGGCTATCTTCTTCTTCTTCTTTTTCTTAAGACATTTGTCTTGTTTTTCCTCATATATTAGCACTCATAGCAGCCGCAACTGGGATTCTGATGTCCAGCTCTCGTGCCACCTCTTGGGCGGTCGTCCTGGTGGTTTGTTACCTTCAGGCTTGTTGTGCTTAGCAGCTCTTACGAGGCGGTTTCCAGGCATTCTGTCCACATGATCCCTCCAAGCTCTCTTTCGGACTCTGGACCATCTTACTACATCTTGAATGCCGCAGGTAGCTCTGATGTCTTCGCTCCTCTGCCTGTCGAGTAAAGTATGTCCTGTTATGGTCCTTAGGGTTCTCATTTCGGCTGCTCTTAAAATTCTCTTTGTTGCTGCTGTTTCTGCCCTCGTTTCGGTAGCGTAGGTCATTACCGGTCTTACGCAGGTCTTATAGATTCTTGTTTTGCTCGCTATAGACATGTGCTTGTTCCTCCATATCACATCTCGTAGGAATCCCGATAGTCTTGCTGCTTTGATTGTTTGCGACTTGACTTCCGACTTAAGATCACGGTTACTGGTTATTTGAGCACCCAAGTATTTAAATGACATAACCTGTGCCACGTTTTTGTTATATAATGCCAGTTTACATCTTTTGGGATCTCGTGATATTGTAAGAGATTGTGTTTTTTCTTGCGAGATGATCATGTTATACTGTTGTGCAGTTTGCTCGAATTTAAATAGCATTATCTGTAAATTGTCCTCGTCTTGCGATATAATGACCGCATCATCAGCATAACAGATTATTTTAAACTCCTGATCTCCCATCCTGTATCCTTTTCCCGCCGTTTTGACTTCGTCGATTATTTTATCCATGACGATGTTAAACAAAATAGGGCTAAGGCTATCTCCTTGTCTTATACCTGTTGATATGTCTATCCTTTTTGTTAGCTTCTGTTCAACTCTTATAAACGTAGAATTTCCGGTATTCAATTCTTTAATTAATGCGATAAGATGAGAGTCCAAATTTCTTTCCTCGAGCAGTGCAAGCACATCCTTCAGTCTGACTCTATCAAAAGCCTGTTTTAGATCAAAAAAACACATGTAAGCAACATTGTTGTATTCTATTGCTTTTTCAGCTATCTGTCTAAGAATAAAAATCCCGTCGATGGTGGATCTATTTTGTCGAAACCCTTGTTGCTCCTCATTAAGTCCAGTCTGTGCCACCTGTTGGGCTATGATCTTTGTCAGTAGCTTCGATGTTGTACTTAACAGACTTATTCCCCTATAGTTGTTCATATCTGTTTTGACACCTCTCTTAAACAATGGTATTGTAATGCTTTCTTTCCATTGTACTAGAATTTTCTTGTTTTTATATATTTTGTTGAATAGCAATGTGATTTGTTCCATCAACGTAGGCCCACCATATTTTAGAAGTTCATTGTTTATGTTATCTAATCCAGGTGACTTTCGATTTTTTAGTTTTGACACTGCTAGGTTGATGTCTCTTGTACATAGGGTCTGCTCTATGGGGTTACCGTCTGCATTGTTGATTTGTTCTTCCATTACTGGTTTTGTTTCTTGGCCAGAATCGCTGTACAGCATACGAAAATGGGACTCCCACTGTTCCGTTGATATTTTTGTAGTGTTAACGTACTCATTCACTGGCCTTTTACGATTTCCAAGCATATTCCAAATTTTCCTTTGTCCTCCATAGAGGTCGTGCTCCATGCTCACTGAGTATGCCTCCCGGAATTGCCGTTTTATTGCTGTTATTTTTGTGTTAACTCTATTTCTTACAACTCTATACTCCTCTTGTGTAGCTGTTCCGCTCCTTAGATTTAGATACGATTTCTTTTTCTCATCCGCTAACGTTCTAATCTCCTCCGTAAACCACGGTTTTGTTTTTCGACTTCCGCCAATTTTTACCTGTCTGTACTCTATGGTATCTTCATCTGTAATTCCATTTTCATCCATCATCTGGCTATCATGTTTGCAATCATTATTTTGTTTGGTGCCGTCTGGAAAAGTTGTATAGTGGTGAGACCAAACCACCTTCTAAGATTTTTGAGCCAGGAAGTTCTTCGTCTGCCGGGGCGTCTCTTACTATTAATCTAACCCTGTATTATAAGATGTACAATGTCATACTTTTCTGGATGTCTCATGATATGTCCGAAATATTCAAGTTTTCGTTGTTTTATAATATTGACCACTTCTGTATATGCATTCTTCTAAGCACCTCCTCGTTTGTGATCTTTTCCACCAACTTACTCTTAGCATCCTCCTGTACAACCACATCTCGAAAGCTTGTAGACGTTTGAGCGTGGCTTCTGTTAGTGTCCAGCTCTCGACTCCATACAAAAGAACTGGAAAGATATATGCTCTAATCATCCTCATTAGCAGGGCAATCGATAGATCGTGACTGGTAAAAAGTTTTTTTATGCGAATAAATGTTGCCCGGGCACACTCAATGCGTATTTTAATTTCAACTGATAGATACCAGTCCTCGTTTATCCTGCAACCAAGGTAGCTCGCACTTAAGACTCTGTCTAATTGTGTTCCGTTGACGTAGACACCAGCAACTTAATTGAACTCCTTTACTTATTATGTATTTGGTTTTTGCCGTGTTTATTTTTAAACCAAATACTTCGCAAGCTTCAGTCACCCTATTAATAAGTCTCTGTAGGTCATCGATGGACAGCGCGAGTATTACGGTGTCATCCGCGTATCTTATGTTGTTAAGAATTTGTCCATTTATCACAACTCTCAAATCCATGTCTCCTGGGCCTGCCCAAATAATTTTTTAGAGTAAAAATTAAAAATGAAGTGAAGACAATTTACATCCCTGTGTCACACCTTTCCTCACTTCAACATCTTCCGTTGAGTGACCGTTTATTCTAACTTTGGTAGACTGGTGCCAATATAAATTACCTATCAAGCGGATATCTTTGTCATTGATACCAGTTGTTTTGAGTATCTCCATAAGTTTGTCATGTCGCACTTTGTCAAAGGCTTTTTCAAAATCCACCAAACACACGAACACGTCAGAGTCAACGTCTCGACAGCGCTGTATCAATACTTGAACTCCAAAGAGAGCTTCAAGCGTTCCCAATCCTGATCAAAATCCAAAATGAGTTCTGCCGATGCTCGCTTCTAATTTTTGATATATTCTCGAATGAATAATACGCAAGAATACTTTAGGGAGGTGGCTCATTAAGCTGATAGTAAGGTAGTCACTACATTTTGTAGCTCTGTTTTTTTTAGGGATTGTAACAAAAGTTGACCTCAGCCAGTCGGTTGGAATAATGCTCGTTTTGTATATTGTGTTGAAGAGTTTTGTTATCGTTGTTATTCCCATATCGCCTATCAACTTTACTATTTCACTTCGCAGTCCATCAGGGCCCGGTGCTTTGCCATTTATTGCCATTTTTAGGGCTTGGAAACAGCAGAATAATATTTTTAAACCTTTCCTTTGATTTTAAATTCGTTTTTTTTTTGTCTTAGATTTAGGCAAAATTAAAAGTTAATTGGACTGTCTGGTTTTAAAATTAAAGTACTGTTTAAATATATCAGAGAATGAATATAATATTTTAGGAAATTTTTTTGTACAGATTAGCCTAGAGGGTCCAGATTAGTATCCTATGCATGTTTTTTAGCTAGAATTTCAAGCAAACATTTAAGATTCTATCTATGAATCTTGATCTTTCATTTCTATCAAATACAAAACACATATAAATAACTGAACTAATAAAGAAAATATATGGCAATATATTAATTTTCATTTTCTACTTATTTGGATATTTCGTAATGTTCAAAGAATCAACATTTTTTCCTTTGCTTTCAATCCAGTAATGCTCTCTTTTTGGATGGTTTAAACATTTTGAAAAACACTACTAAAGTTATCTTAACTAGAATAATAGGTTTCGTCGGTTCAAGGCCTTTTTTAAGAGTAATATTACCTTGTAATATTTCTTAATGGGCTTTAACACACCCTAATTTCTCTAAAAATGTTATAAAAAAGTTATTACGAAAAAGGGAACATTTTAAATGGTCCAAAAAGTCGATTTCTCGAACAAAATATATTACTACTTGAAACTTTAAGCGCAATTTTGTTGAACCCTATATTTTTTCGCTAGCGAACATAAGATTTTTTTTGATTAATTAAAATTTGCCGATTCTATATCAGATTTAAAAAAAAATTTTAATTAATTTTTAAACTTCAGTCGTACAAAACATAATTTTAACAAATTTGACATTATTTTATACGTAATGTTACGTGATGTCCCTGTTCAATTATTTCGCTAAAGAAACAAGCTCGGATTATTTTTGGGTGTCATCAAATAAGCAAATGATTTATAGCCGCGGGTGGCAAGAATTCTCTCGATTAATTACTCGTTCTTTCAGCATAGACGTCCCCTTTCGAAAATAATTGATTTAGATTTATAAAAAGAAATCTCGAGGTAGAAGTTTTAGTTTAAAGTAAGTTTTTGAAATCAGTGTTTAAAGAATTTGTATAAATGGCAAACTATTTAGTGAAAAGAAAATGATATAATCCCATTTAGTTTTTAACACGATTTAATTAATTCGCGTTTGCAAAGATCTGGGCGCCACCCGACGGATAATTTATGAAGCTAGTTTGTATCTAATAATAATTTAGTAAAAAACATTGTGCCTTGTTTATTAGTTCGATTTTAAATTTAAAAAAAAAAACAAACAGAAAAAATCAACAAAGTACATTGCATAATACTAACTGTTATTTTTACAAATGTTTCTTTAGAAAAAATGACAACATAATTTTACACCTTTATGCATTTTGTCAAGTGCCTATTTTTTTTCCCTTCTACAGTTCCATTATTAATTGGATCTCTGATAGTTTTGTGTTTCTCAGGTGCTCGTAAATGGTTTCGCTTGCCGTATTTTGTTGTAATTTGAATTTATCACTCGTTGTAAATAGTGTTGCATACCTTGTAGTGTTAGGATTTAATTATTAATGGCTGTGACATTTTTGTAAATCGATGGAGATGGAGTGGGGGTTTTTGTTATTAGATTTTGCCTTGATTTTTGGCCTCGATTGTCGTGGGTTGTCGGCTATATTGTTGTTTGGTTTGCATTTCTGTGTGGATGGGCTGGCTATCAACGCGGATGAGTGCGATTATGAGTTTGGAACATAGATTTGTGAAGATTGTTGGCTGATGCGTGTCCCGTGTCATTTTTGATATCCGGCCTGGGAGTCAGTAGTTTTGGACAGTCGCTTGGGTCAGTCGTCGAAGTCGGGTGAGAGTTTTTGGAACGATTTAATATTAACACGTGAGCAGAACCTCTACGGTTTTTTTCTTTCATATCTGGCTGTATTTGGGCCATCTTAATTGGATTTTGAAGAAAAACCATTTAATTTTTAACTTGACCATTCAATCTTACCTTTGTTGTTGATATTTTGGATTTTGTTGTCGAGTTAAAATATCCGCATGCGGGATCTGATGGAGGGAAGCCATTGTTAAGTATCAGGTGCAGTCCCATAATCAAACCGGCCACAGGAGTAGGCCACAGGATTAGTGAATTCGTATACCCAAAGGTTACAAGTGTTTTATTTTAGAATATTTAAACGACGTGATTTGTTTTTGTCACCGCGATTAAGTTTTGTTTTAATTTATTAATATGGTACACTGTTGAAAACTATTTATTGCATTGGATAATATGCCAAGGCTGAACTTTGATTAAAGTAATATTCTCAATAGTTCTTTGTGTCCAAGTAAAAACGTTTTCTTCATACTTATTTGTAAATATCCTACAATATTGCTATTTTGAAGGACAGTCATCGTAAAAAGAAATATTTTTAAATAAGCTTGATTGTTTTAACAGTGTAAATCTTTATGTAAATGGAAAAATGGTAAAAAACGTGATTAAATTGACAGCCGTACGTGAACGTTGATGAAGTATTGTTAAAAAGTTGACTTGTATACGTTTTTTTTTTGGTAACCTGATAAGGTTTGTCATTCTTACCTTTGTTTTAATTATTTTATCGAATCGTGAACTTTGGATTTTTGATTTATTGTTGTCTCATAAAGTTGTAAATTTTGAACTTTCGATTTATTGTTGGCTGTTAATTTTGATTATATGTGTTATAATTTTGTTATTGAGCTGTGTATTTTAATTTATTGTGTGAGTAAAGTATCCAATATATTTTTGCTATAATTTTATTTATTTGGTTCACCATAATCTTAGTTGTTTATCGGGTGGCTCTGCTAGTGCCTATAAGACCTAGGGGTTTCCGGCTTGAACCGTCTAAGTCGGTGGCGCGGCTCACTTTTATATATTTTTTTTCTTCTACCCTCTACGGCTGAGCTCGGGCATAATTTGCCGGTATAGAGACCACTGGCAGAGTACTCTTTAGAGAACGAAAAAGACGTGGCAGTTTACTTATAAATAAATTGCATATCACTAATGCTTTTGGTATACTTAAAAAGAAAGGCATTGGCAAAAGCATTACAAGTAAGATTTTTTCTATTTTCTCTAATAGTGCTGTACTACAATATTGAATATTTTAATATTCATTATTATATTCTGATTGTCGCTTGATCTGCGTCTGTGTACTGTTACAACAAAAGTAAATACTTAAATGTTTTAAATTAAACTTTACAACAGAAAGGTATTTTGCTTTCAAAGTTTGCAAACTTGTAAAAAATTCATCAAATAGCACATATTAATATTTAAAAAAAATTTGGAATAAGCTGAATATAAAATTTAATTACAGTCTGACGAGATTAACATGACCAAGTTTACTGACAAAAATTTTTAGAAGCTACATTCTTGTACAAAATGTATGGCACTTTTCTGGTTCCTAAAAATTAAAAACATGTTTGTGACATAATTTTAATTATTACCAGAAAATAAACGTTTTATTACCAGTACGGATAATACATAAAATTTTCCTTCTTTAAATAGGTACGATGATAACCTTAGGCTTATCCATAGGTATTGCTTGTTTTCACAATATTAAATCCTGGGTTACTTATTGTTTTATATTTAAGAAATCTGACGAATGGAAAAGAAAGTGAATATTCTCTGTTAAAGGCTGCAAAAAAGTTAAAAAAAACCAATTCAGCAGTTCCCGCCTATAAGAAATTCAGACGGAGACTGGACAAAAACTAACTATCAGAAAGCAGAGCTGTTTGCTCAATGTAACATTCCAACCGAATGAACTTTCAGAACAAATAAACTTAGAAATCCTAGAGCAGGAATAAAATAAAGAAATGAAAATAGTAACACCAAAGGAAGTTTGCGCCGAAATAAAAAACAATATTAACGTACGCAAGGCCCCAGGATACGTTTTAATTACAGGAGAAATATTAAAAAATCTACCCCGAAAGGGTGTCGTAAAGTTAACACACTTGATAAACGCAGCCTTCCGGCTAAAATATGTACCACGCATTTGGAAAACTGCAGAAGTCATTATGATTGCCAAACATGATAAACCCCCAAACGAAATAACATCATATAGGCCGATTTCGCTCTTAACAATAATTTCTAAACTATTCGAAAAATTATTCCTAAAAAGATTAGCACCAATACTAGAAGAAAAATCATCAGTTCGGGTTTAGACCTAAACACTCAACAATCGACCAAGTTTACAGAATAACGGATTTCATAGAAAAAATACTAGAAGAAAAGAAAATTTGCTCCGCTATCTTCTTAGATATATCTCAAGAATTACAGTTACATACAGTTTTCAGATATACTTAAATTATATATTTCAGACAGAACATTCCAAATAAGGCAAGAAAATATTTACTCAGATTTAATAGATATAAGCGGTGGTGTGCCGCAGGGTAGCGGTCTTGGGCCAGTTCTATATCTTCTTTATACATATGATATCCCAATACCTAATGACACGAAAATAGCAATGTTTGTCGATGATATGGCTGTGTTGACGGTAGGAGAAAAAATTGCTGACATATCAAATAAATTACAAGAAGCGACTAATAAAATCGGTAAATGGACGAAAGAATGGTGGATCAAGCTGAACAAGTCTAAAACAACCCATGTAAACTTTACAAATAAAACTTCTATAGGTCATCAAAACATATTCTTAAATAACAGGCAAGTACCACTGGTAAACACTGCGCCGGAAAGAACACATCAAATTGCAAAGAAGAGAACTTAAATTTAGTTATAGAAACATGTATTGGTTTTTTGGAAGGCAATCACACCTCTTTATCCAAAATAAACTCCTGTTATATACACAGGTATTAAAACCCGTATGGACGTATGGCTTACAGTTGTGGGGATGCGCTACAACTAGCGATATAGCTATAATACAAAGATTTTAAAACAAGGTGCTGAGAGAAATAGTAAATGCATCATGGTATGTTAGAAATTGCGATCTACACAGGGATCTAGGAATTTCAACAGTAGCTAAGAAAATCAAAAGATATGCCAGGAAGTACGAGACTAGGCTACACAATCACCATAACATTAAAGTGTTGCAGATTTTGGACAACCGGGATCAAAAAAGACAATTAAAAAAAGTGAAGCCCTTTGAATTAGTGCTGTAAAGTGATTACTGTCTAAAAGTAGTTATAACAACAAACAAGTGATAGGTAAGATAATAGCTAGCTAAGAAACACCAGTGGGTGATGTCTTAGATTTAGGTCATTAGTTTTTAAGTAATTTTAAGCAAAATTGCTGGTTAGTCATAGTTGACCAGTTGCAGTTTCAATGCAGAAAAAAAAAACTTATTGTTTGGTTTCAATAAAAAAATAAGGCACATTAGATTAATATTCATAACACGACACTTTCAACAAACCATTTTTTTGACAAATTACCAAACAACAAAACTGAATCAAAACAAATCACAAGAAAAATATATTGTAGATCATAGGTTTCCAAAGTGGTCCTGGTGGACCCCCAGGGGTCCATAGGAGACCACGCTGGGGAAGAAAACAGTGGTTCACAAGTTGTAAGTGGGGGTTCACGAAAATTTTTCTAGTTTTCATAATAAAGAACAAAAATTTTGACTTGGATTTATCTATCAACGTATGCAGGTAGCATCATTTACTAGTTAGGTACTCAAAAATATTCGAGACTCAGTTCAAACAAAGAATTGAATGAAACAATAGATAGACTTTGCGTACGTATCAGATTTGTTCAAAAAATTCAATGACGTTAACTTGCAGTTACAAGTGGCCAGCTTTAATTTAATAAAAACAAAGGGTGTAATTTCGGCTTTTCTTGGTAAATTGAAATTTATGAAGCAAAATATTAGTCGGCAAGAATTCTCCCAGTTTCCGCACTTGTCACAGATAGAATGTCTTGATGAGGATATTCAGACATACGCTCAACATTTAAATACCCTGCATGATGACTTTAAAAATAGATTTAAAGATATTCTGACGATGGAAATACCATGGATCATAACCCTATTTGATGAAACGAAAAAGGCGAATGTGGTATTACAAGTGGAGCTTCTCGAGCTCAGGATCAACGAGGAACTGAAGGTAAAATTTAAAAAAGGCCATCAAACATTTTGACTGCAGGCAGAAACCCCCAAAAATATCTTGGGCTGTGGGAAATTGCGAGAAAATTTTTGATAGCGTTTCCCTCGTCCTATCTTGGCGAAAGAAGTTTTAGTGCCGTTACCAACCTGTTGTCTATGTATGGGGTGAGTGGTAGTTTAATACGAGCACTGAAATCACTTTACGAGGATTCCACTGCTTGTGTCAGGATAAACGGAGTTTGCACGGAGTGGTTTAACATCGAAAAAGGTGTGAGACAGGGATGTGTGACTTCGTCATGGCTGTTTAACTTATACATAGACAATTGTTTAAAAGATCTGAAAGAGAGTGCGTATGGATTAAAAATGAATTATTTGATCGTCAAATGCCTTCTTTACGCCGATGATCAAGTCATATTAGCGTAATCTGAAAAGGAGTTGCAAGCGATGGTTAATGTTATGTATAATGCCCTAAAAATCAAAGGGATAAAAATATATGTGAGCAAAACGAAAATAATGGTTTTTGAAGAGAAGAAAGCATGACAAACTGTGGAGTTTCGATTGAGGGAGAAAGAGTGGAACAAGTAAATGAATTTGTGTACTTGGGTTCAAAGTTTACTAGAGATGGAAAATATGACAGTAAATTGAGCGAAGGGTGTTGGCAGGAATACAAATTAATGGGGCACTGCATAGCTTTATGAATAGCCAAAAAGTGTCAAAAAAGGCACGTCTGGCAGTCCATAGAGGTGTGTTGGTTCCTACACTTATGTATGGTAGTGAATGTTGGGTTCGGCAGAAGAAGCATGTAAATAGGATTAATGCTGCGGAGATGAGTAGTCTGAGAAGTATAGCCGGAGTGACTCGGTTAAATAAAGTAAAGAATAGTAAGATAAGAGAACGCTGTGGTGTAAAAGAAAATGTGGTTACAAAGATAGATAAAGGAATGCTTATATGGTTTAGACACGTAGAAAGGATGGATGAAGGAAGATTGACGAAACAAATTTATAAGGCGAATTTAAATGGACAAGTCGGTAGAGGTCGACCTCGGAAAACATATCTCGATCAGATCAACATTGTTTTGAAGAAATGCCAGGTCAAGAGTACCAACAACCGACGAGCATGTATGAGAGCACTGATGAAAGTAGAGGAAGCAAAATATGTGTGTAAAAACCGTAGCGAGTGAAAGGAAGTGGTCTCTGCCTACCCCTATGGGAAAAAGGCATGATTTTATGTGTGTATGTATGTACCAATCTGTTAACAAAAAAAAGAAGCAGATTAAACATCACAGAACGGGGAAATTTGAGATTACTTCTTACAAAACTGAAGGCAGATATTGATAATTTGCTGTCAATTCATCAAGTACATCCGTCTCATTAAAAGTATGACTATTTTTTATTGTTGATTTACATTTCAGAGTTTATTGTTGATTTTTTGTAATAATAAGTGTTTATAATTTTGTATAACCGCAAGTATTATTTTAATAAATAGGACACAAGAAAATGTGCTACTTTTTTTTTCCTTTTAACACCTCCAATTTAGAGTGATATTTTTCAGGATGGGAATACAGTAAAAATGTAGCATCAGTGGGTCTACCGAAAATAGTAAAACTTTGAAAGTGGTCCCGAGACAAAAAAAGTTTGGAAACCTCTGCTGTAGATGAAATTATACACAGACTCCGCCTTTGACATTACTTACAATTCTCCATATTTGTTTACGTCTTTTAACGATAAATAAAAATGCGAATTTTCTTACAGGAAATTTAATATTCGATTACCTAAAAGATTAAACATGTACAGCTATCAAAAAATACAATCTTTTACAAACCCGTTATAATTCTAAAGCAATTGTTCTTCGTACAATAATGAACATAAAATTTCGTTACTTTTATTAATTTTTAAACACCAAGAATATCGCGCTACGACTAAAAAAATTCCATTTTTTTTCTAATAAAAACCATAACGCGATCGAGCCGACTTAAAATGCGAAAAATAACTGCGAAAATGGGCGTACAAAGTGAGAGAGAAAAAAAAATAAAAGAGAATTTAGTCGAATATGAAAAGTAAAAGCGGGAGTGTTTCTCGAAGAACATCACGGTCTTCTTGAAGTGAATGTTATCAATTATTGAGTATGCGAATAGCAGCGTGGTCCCATTTATATTTAAACAGAATTCTCACTTGGAACTTGCTAGTTTGAACTCTAATAGGATGCAATTGTTTCTTATTGATTTCGCTGATAAATTATTAAAGGGGATTCCCCTTTCCAACGACGTTCATTACCTCGAACGGCACAGGTGTTAAGACTCATTCTTTTCTTCTGTATTTCTTATTCTTATTCGCCCTTTGGCGTATCGTTCGAATTTATAATTGATAAAATAATTAAAATATTAAACGGAATTGTTAAATAATTATTCACGATCGTTTAAGACTAATCGCTGCTGCTTTGGCTAAACACTGTTTAATTGATACAAGAGATTTTTTTAAACACATTTAAAACGCAATTACCATAGGTAATTTAGACTGATGTAATCGTGTAGAAATACGGCAAAAATATTTACAAATTGATTACGCTTTTTTGGTAGATTTAACATGTTTAACTTGTAAGATATATGTGGATCCACCCTGTATGCAAGGAGAGCTTATAGTGTACACAAACACTCTGTCTTGGGGAAATGCATGACGTTTGCATTCAGGTGAAAACCAGTCGGACAGAAATCAGGAATAGTGTGCTGGACCAGTTTTTTTAGTGTGTTCCATTTGCTAATTTTTTAAAAAAGACGCAGCTAATTACGAAAAAGGTGTATGTTAGGAGTTAGGTGATTACTGCTTTAAACAAAAAACATTTTATTGTCACGTTATTGTATTTTTCAGAATGAAGTTGTTACGCTCACAGTCGATTTTTTATGGACAGATATTATCACAATGGAGTTTTTACGCTCACATTCGATTTTTTATAAACAGATATTGTCACAATGGAGTTGTTACGCTCACATTTAATTTTTTTATGGACAGATATTGTCACAATGGAGTTGTAACGCTCACATTCAATTTTTTATAGAGAGATATTGTCACAATGGAGTTGTTACGCTCACATTCAATTTTTTATAAACAGATATTGTCACAATGGAGTTGTAACGCTCACATTCAATTTTTTATGGACAGATATTGTCACAATGGAGTTGTCACGCTCACATTTATTTTTTATGGACAGATATTGTCACAATAAAGTTGTTAAGCTCACAGTCGATTTTTTATGGACAGATATTATCACAATGGAGTTGTTACGCTCACATTCGATTTTTTATGGACAGATATTGTCACAATGGAGTTGTCACGCTCACATTTGATTTTTTATGGACAGATATTGTCACAATAAAGTTGTTACACTCACAGTCGATTTTTTATGGACAGATATTATCACAATGGAGTTGTTACGCTCACATTCGATTTTTTATGGACAGATATTGTCACAATGGAGTTGTTACACTCACATTAGATTTTTTATGGACAGATATTATCACAATGGAGTTGTTACGCTTACATTCAATTTTTTATGGACAGATATTGTCACAATGGAGTTGTTACACTCACATTTGATCTTTTTATGGACAGATATTGTTACAATGGATTTGTTACGCTCAAATTCGATTTTTTATGGACAGATATTGTCACAATGGAATTGTTACGCTTACATTCGATTTTTTATTGATAGATATTGTCACAATGGAATTGTTACGCTTACATTTGATTTTTTTATAAATAGATATTGTCACAATGGAGTTGTTACGCTCACATTTGTTTTTTTTTGGACAGATATTGTCACAATGAAATTGTTACCCTATTTTAACCATTTTTAAGTGATTATATAATAAAAAATAACAATTTTTTTATCGACATGTATTATTGTTGGTTTTGAACTCAAAGCTTTAAAGAGAAATATTAATTTAAGTACAAATCCGCAATTAATTTGATCTATTTTTGCTTGCAGAGATTTTTAACTTCTGATTAATATTTATTGGAAATTAAGTTAAAACTGATAAATCTAAGCATAACAATTGTTTTTGTAAACACAAAATAACAAATATTTTTAAAAAATCCGGGAGGCAAGTATAAAGCCAACCAACACTTTCACGTTAATGCAGCTCTTCAGCTGCTGGACAATTAAATCCATGTCCAAAGATTGAAGAAAACCAAGGCGTGGGAACTTGTGTATTGTGCAGAAGAGAGTACAGTATGGTGGTTTTGTCATGAGTAAAAGTGTTAACCAATCAGAAAAAAACTAAAAGATATCAATAAATTGACCTAAGTAGATAATTACTTTGTTTAAAACATATACTAGAATAAAATTATTTGTTAGTCTATTGGACTAACATTAACTATTGTCATACACCAAATAAAGTGTTGTTTAAAAAAAATGTGTCTGTGTGCAGTTCACATGTAGAGGAAGTAAAGCTTTAGAAAACTAAAATTATAGATGTATAAATAAAAATAATAAACAGAGCAGCATTTATCGCGAAAATAGTTAAATTTTATTTATTAATCTGTACCATGTATATAAATATATGTACAAAAAACATTTGTAGCAAATATCTTTTATCTTACGCCTAAGTATATAATTGTGTACCGCCGACCGTTAAAGAAATAACATGTAAAATAATAATATACAAGTTTTTAATGTAATATTTATTTAAATAAAAGTGGAAAGGCTACGTAAGAAGCAAAAGTGGAGACCGATTTATGTGTTTGTCTCTTTTTAGTTTCATTAAGTTTTAAATCACAACGATTTTAAAGTTTTATTTCAAAACAACTTTAATAAATAACAGCGATTTTATTTTAAAAATTAATATAAATATTTACACAATAATAATTTACAAAAATATGTATGAATATTATTAATTTTTTTTTGCCTATTAGAGGAAAATAGTCTTTAAAATATCCAAAAGGTAATAATTTGAGTAAATTATTTTATTGCAATTTCACAGTTGTGATCTACATTTTTTTATGAGTTATAGTAGTAAGTATTGCAGTTGCTTTTTATTTTTGGTAAAACACTACTGTTTAGTTTTTTATAAAAGTTTATCCTGAGAATATGTTGATTGTGTTTTGTGTATCAGTATAAATCAATTTATGAACGCAGGATAATAACAACAGACTGATGACGCAGTGCGCATGTGTGACTCGCTTCTTATATCCAAGGGATGAACGAAAACGGAAAGACTTAAGTCATCGCCTTTTTAAATTAATCTTAATGAAAACTTGTCCAAGTAATAACTACTCGATAGATAGACTTAACTTAACTGTTGTCTGTGTAAAACAAAACAATATTTTATCAGTACTAACAGCGGAGTCTTTAAACAAAACTACACAAGTCCGAGTGAGTGGCCTTTGACTTAAGCAGGAGGTTTTTTTTATTTTTGCAATAATTATTACCCTAAAATTACAATCCACTCATTATATTCTTTAATTTAAGACAAATAAATATTTTAAAAAAAAAAATTAAAAATCGCTACAATGCTTCTATTCATATTTATTTTAAAAGCTCTAACTTACTTAACTTTTTTTTATCATTTGAAACAAAATTTTCAATATACGGGTAGATTTAAAAAAAATAGTCGATTTTTTGTTGATTTCCAATAACCATTTCGTTTGATTTAAAACTACAATACGTAGTTAATTCTAAAATATGTTCTGTTAGAACATTCAACATTTTATCAAGCATCTTTGTTAGTGTTTACATAATTTTTGACTTAAACTTAACTTCATGTTACATTCTGAAAACATAATCTAATTCGGAGCATCTGTGTTTGTGTCAAAACTTTAAAAATACTTATGCAAATAAATACATAAATAAAAATACTAATGCAAAGTAACTGAATGTTCTGGACCAGCACAATAATGTAACTATGTCGTAAATATTAATTTAGCAAGCCAGTTGTAAGACAGCCCTGGCATTGTTCCAGCTACAAGAGGTTCACTTGATTAAATAACGTTCAATGTATATTCGAATTAAAATTCATAAACTAAGTCCTATTTCAGCACGCAACAACAAAAATTTATAATAACAATGCCTCTGTATAAGTGACGTAAATTTTTACCTTGAGTAAGCCCTGTACCAAATTTTTATAAACCATACAGAGGCCGCTTTAGCTCAGAGGCCCTAAATTAATTTTTACAGCGGCAGTATGTGGGAGCCCCTCTAGCTTGGGGGTCCTGCATCATTGCTCCAGTGATAGCCGCCACCCATGCTATAAACACGTTGGTACAAAAAATAAATATTTTGACCCCGAAAGGTTTACCCATCTATCTTTCGAGAATAAGCTAGAAACTATTAACCGATAACTCCAGTCGAGGAAACACCTCACTTAACTCAGCACTTCGTTTTCTCGTTTTCTCAGGTACAATTTTTAAAACGGACGGAAGGACGGACACACACACACACACAAAATATATTTCGGCAAAATATGGCTTATGGCTTTCTTGCCATAAACTTTAATTAAATTTTAAACATTTTATTTCCGCGAAAACGCTGTCAGTCAATTTGGTGACGTAAAACTGGTAAAACAACAGTCGTGTATGTACGACCAGCACCTAATCAACGTTACAAGCTATATGCAATTATCATTAAATCAATTTTTGGCAGATTTATACTATCTGCTTTTATAAAACCGGTTTGCATTTTAATAAATATATAGGTACAAATGAAATGCACTGACGGATGAACACAATTATTACTTCTTGAAGTTAAAATTGATAGATATGTACCTAGCTGTTTACACTGAACTAACGGTTTTTGCCTTTATGAGGTCACATCATGGCGGCTCGTGTTTTGGGTCACATGATGTACAGATTAAAAATTACAACTTTTAATTTCAATAATTTCAACTCTTCTATGTTCTAGAGGGTGAAGAGTATCTGTGAGAGTTGAGCTGTTTATCAAACGAATGGCTCTTTTCTGAATGGAATCTAGAAGATTAAGAGAATGCCTTGGTGCTGAACCCCAAATGTGCGAGTAATACTCCAGTAGAGGTCGGATTTGAGCCTTGTACGTCGTTAACAATTGATCAGGAGTAAAAAACTTTGCGCTTTGCACAGAAAACCTAGCCTTTGGCTTGCTGACTTTGCGATGTTAGCAACATGGTCATGCCAAGATATATTATTAGTCACCGTGACTCCCAAAATCGAGAGATGGAGGGACTTGATTCAAGGGTATTTACGGACATTGTAATGGAATGATTTGAAGAATTTACTTTTTTGGAAAACGTGGCCCTTTGTGTTTTCTGGGCCATGAACCGAACAAGATTGTTGGTTCCCCACTTGACGATTGCTTTAAGATCTCTATTGATGGAATTAACCTGTTCCTGTCTGAGTCTATTTGTATCATTCACCGAAAGTGATCGATAGGATGTGAAAGTTGAGACAAGTGTGCTATCGTCTGCGAAACTGTAAATGGGGTTCGTGGTGGTTTTCAAGAGGTCGTTGATGTGTAAAAGAAATAAGGTGAAGGACAGGATGGAACCCTGGGGGACCCCGGCACTGACATTGTGTCAATACTGATTAAAATTATTCCGCTATTTTTGATTTTTTTGATGGTTCAAAATCTAAATCGGTCGAAAAAGCACTTGTGATTCAAACAATTAGTTACTTACCAATGTATTTATCGGCAATCCGAAGACTGCTAAGACCACAATAATAAAGAACTTCATTATTGGTGGTACATTCATTAATTCACAACAAAATGTATACATGGTCCAACGAGCCAAATAACTAATTACAAATTATACAGTAATAAATAAATTAATAAATTTTCCTTTGCAATTTTTATCTACGGTAAATCATATTGCAGTGTTTTATACCAGTAGGAGAATTTACGGCAAAGCACCGATAAAAGCACTGAAATCTTGCCAATCTATTCTAAACCAGTATAAAAATCCATAGGAAAATTGGTGATTTAAGGGGCAATACAAGAAGCTCTGCTTGCTGTAGGTACCAGGACATCAAAGATTAAGTACATGGCAAAGAGAATGCAAATACGAGTAGACAAGTAAGAGCCACCTTACAAATAAATGAGGTGATCAAAGTCAAATCGATACCAAATAAGCTCTAGATTTTAAGTTTCTGGACATTCTGTATAGCTATTTATTTACGTTCTGCATATACTTTTCTCTTACCTTCTTCATTAACATCGTTTAAAATCCAATTTTATAACTGCGAGAATGCATAGAATAAAAATGCAAATTTCGAAGTATGTGTCTCTCACTAATGAGTCATTAAAAGCGCTAGATCAAAGTAATCGGTTTAAAATATAACGTTAATGCATTAAAGACGTCATGCATATTAGTACCACACTCGAGACGAGCTATTTCTTTTACGGTTTACAAATTAATCGAGCATATTTTGTACAAATTAATGATTAAATGGTAATAAAACTGAATTGCAATCGATTTAAAATAATAAAACTATTACAAATATGGTAATACTAACATTGGTTTTTATTATGTAATGAAAACAGAATATTTAAATTACAAAAAAAAAGTCTACTTACTGCATAATAATAAAAAGTATAAAAAAAAGTACTAATTACAAAAAATACGACAAAATTGGGCATTTTTTTTGCTGTGGTAAATATTTAATTTTTTAAATAAATTTTAACTGCAGAATTTAAATTTATTAGGTTTGTTTCTGCGACAGTAACAAACGGTTTAAAAACATACGGAAAAAGCGCAATTGAAAATAAGCGTTATTGCAGAAACCAAACCAAACTTAAAATTGATTCATTGGGGTAAAACCTTTAAATCAATTAAGAAACGAAACACGTCCTAGCGCAGTTAAATATACTGTTGTTACAATTTGTGAGCCGTCCCCGTCGATTGTAGCCTTGAGGCGACAGCACGTCGACCACAATGAGGTAAATGCATAATTTATGGCCGCGGCGATTGAAAAAGATCCGAAAAATTTTAGAAAGGCGTCTTATAATCCCGAAAATTCGCGCTATCCTCTTGCAAATTTTTTGGAGAAATATAAAAAGGCAGCGGTCGTGGAAGCTTTAGTTTTTAGTTTAAAGTCAAGTTTTTAAAGTAATTATAAAGTCTTATAATACAATAAAAAGATTGTATACAGTTGTGAAGTGATTTGCAGGGTAAAATTTAATGTGGAGAAATATTAGAATAAAATTATTTGGTTATTGTAGTAAGTGTTTAGAATCATCGAACCCAAGGAGTAAATACCTTAACACTGTGTAAGTAATAAACCAAACTACCGCCTGACTTCTCTTCTATTCAACCGATAATTTCATTCGTTTAAATTTGACGTTAAACATTATCTATTTAGAAAAATATAAAAGATTCTGTAACCCAATGAAAATTTGGCAACTCATATGCAGCGCATATAAAAATGTTACTGTTTCTATGGTGAAAACTAAAGACATCTTGGACTTAAAGTGTTGGTGGACGAAGTTTTACAATAGAGACGTCAACATACCAACATACATATAGTCATGACTTTTTCCCGTAGGGGTAGGCAGAGACCACTTTCTTCCACTTGCTAATGTTCTTACACACATCTTTTGCTTCTTCTCTTTTTATCAGAGCTCTTATACCTGCTTGTCGGTTGTTGGTACTCTTGACGCCAAATATGTTAAGAACAATCGTATCAAATTCTACGGATTCAGAAGCAACATTTCCTGGTCTAAAACTTTAATAAATTTGTGTACGCTACAGTCTATTTTTGTAGGGGAATGCATTGTGGTCGACATTTTCTATGTATGAGATGAGCGGTAGTTTGATACGAGCGCTAAAAAACTTTAAAAAAAATTTCACTGCTTGTGTCAGAATAAACGGAACTCAAACAAACTGGTTTATCATCCAAGAGGGTAACATTTTGCCATAGCTGTTTAACTTATACATGGTCAGCTAAAAATATGTATGGATTAAGAATAAATAATTTGATCATCTGACCTGGTCAGGCGATGATTAATATTATGCATGAAGCCCTTAAAATTAAACGGTTGAAAGTAAATGTGAGCCAAACTAAAGTAATAGTTTTTAAAAGAGAAGAAAGCATAAAATACTGCAAGGTGATGATTAAATGAGAAAAAGTGGAACAAGTGAATGAGTTTGTATACTTGGGCTTAAAGTTTACAAGAAACAAAAAGTATGACTGTGATATTAAGCAAAGGGTGTTGGCAGGAAAACGAATAAATGGAGCGCTGCATAAATTAATGAGCAGCCAAAGCGTGTCAAAAAAAGCACGACTGGTTGTGCATTGTAGATTGTAGAGGGGATCGTGAAGGCTATACAGCCTCTCAAGCACCTTAACCTATCAGATCTTTTGTGCATAACCCCTAATCTATTTGAGGTCCGGGATTCCGAGACTTCGTACAAAGTTTATCAGTTTCCTGGGAGCTAAGTTTCTGACATCAAAAGGCTTTAAGAGGGTCCCTGCCAGGAATTTAAGCCTCTTGCAGAAAAAAAGCGCTGGACAAGCAAATGTTCTGCAGTTTCAGCGAAGTTCTCGCAGTAGCGGCAACTATCACTCTCTGTTTTGCCCATCTTTTTCAGGTACCTAATACCTCAGAGGGCAGTGTCCAGTGAGTTGTCACGTTACCAATTTCAAGTTTTTCTTGTCTAACTCGAGAAATTGTTAAGCTTTCCTTGGCGAGTGGCTCACTAGCCTTTTCGCCTGTCTTTGTCCTGGCACTCTATCCCAGTAAGATTTTATATCTTTTTTTTTCCAGCGTCGAACCTCTTCTTTTAAGTGGGCATTGGAGAGTTCACAAAAGGGTTCTGGGTCGAAAAATGGTGTATTTTCCTCTTCCTTGGCAAGGCACTCTGCTTTCTCGTTGCCCTTAACTTTCCTGTGACTTGGAACCTGCATGTGAGTTAATGTTGGGTTTGTCAAAAGAAGCATAAAAGTAAGAACAATGCTGCGGAGATAAATAGGTTAAAAAGTATATCTGGAGTAAATCTGATGGATAAAGTAATAAATAGTGCGATAAGAAAACGCTTTGATGAAAAGAAAGATGTAATTACAAACATAGATAAAGAAATGCTTAGATGGTTTGGACACATAAAGAGAATGGATAAAATAGGATTGACAAAAAATATTTAAACGGCGAGTGTGAATGTACAGTCGGCCTAGGCGAACGTATCCCGACCAGATCAAAATTGTTCTGAAAAAAGACAAGATCAAGAGTATCAGCAACCGACGAGCATGTATAAAAGCACTGATGAAAGAGAATATATATTCGATATAAGAAAAAACCGATCGGCTATTCCAACTTTACCAGAAGAAAAGGCATGCAATGAACCAGTACGCATCGACATTGAAGATCTGAGACGCACTTTGCAATACATCACACTTACAAAGATCTTAATGTTAACATTCTCAAATATTAGTCTAAGTGCAAACAATGATAATGAATAAAGTAGTGATAGTTTTTCAGTATTTTTTCCTTATTTTAGGGTCGCTTAAATATAAATCAAAGGGTAGATTCTATCACTAGGTTAGAACGAAAAATTCAAAACGAGTGGAATATTCCGATCGCGAGGAACCACGAGTATCGAATTTTTTCATTTTAACCGTGTAACAGACGATATTTTCTCTACGACCAAAGAATTTAAATAAAAACTGCTTTAAAGAACTCAAGTTAATAATATTTTTCGTATTCTTGTTTTGATTTTTGAAGAGGTAGATTTTCTGTTATGTTATTATCGTAATTTGTAATCCCAGGATAAATATTTTCGAATTCTAAATCTGATTCACTTAAATTCTCGCTTATTTTTATACAAAACTTTTAAAAAATAACTTTTATGAACGACGCGTCGCCAATTTATTTTGAAACTAAAATTTACTTCAAAGAGTTTATTTGACATCCATGGCAATCGCTATGGTTTAAAACAATTACGGAATATTCTGATCGTCACAAGTGATGAAATGAAAATACATGCAAACCCCTTAAAAAACAACTGTTACGTAATAAATAGTATTAATCTAAAGTGTATTGTATTGTAAATACAACCTTAAAGCTAGTAACAAAGATTTTAACAAATAAAATAAATGAACTCACCACATTGGGCGATGAACAACAAGGATTCAGATCAGGAAGATCTTGTACTGATGCGATATTTGTCCTGCGACAAATAACTGAAAAATCTATCGAGTATAACAAACCAGCCTTCATGTGTTTTATAGACCTGGAAAAGGCGTTTGACCGAATACAACCGGAGGACGTGGTACACCTCGTATACAACAGGCAAATCCCATACAACATCATAAAAACCATCGAAAATATTTACCAGAGAAACAAAATACAAGCCAAAATTAACTACCGAAGAAATTCCTGTAAATAGTGGTATTCGACAAGGAGATTCCCTTAGGCCCCTCATTGTTCAACATCGTTATGGACGAAATAATAAAAAGCACTCGTAACCTAAAAGAGTATAAAATGGGGAACAAAGACGTCAAAATCCTATGCTATGCCGATGATGCTGTCCTGATTGCAGAAAACGAAGATGACCTACAGAGATTACTATTCAAATTCAGCATAACGGCAATAAGTCCAAAAATGAAGATATCTGCAGCAAAGACGAAATGCATGACCACTTCAAAAACACCTATCGGATGCAAACTGGTTAAGGATGATAAAATTATACAACAGGAGATGAAATTTAAATACCTAGGCATAGAAATATCAGGATACGGTGACATCGAGGCGAAAGTAAGAAACCAAGCGGCAAAAGCAGCACGAACCTCAGCTTACCTGAACGATACAATCCTCCGAAACAAATATATCGGAATCGAGACCAAATCCCGAATCTACAAGGCGGTCATCCGACCTATATTAACATACACAGCGGAAACTAGACCAGATACATCGAACACAAAGAGAATATTAGAAGCCAACGAAATGAAAATAGTGCGCAGGATCGCTGGAAAAACACTTTTTAACAGGGAAAGAAGCGAGGAAATTAGAAGAACATGTAAAATAGACAATGTAAATGAATGGATACTGGGAAGAAAGAGATAGTGGAACGAGCACATAGACCGGATGAATGACGACAGAATGGTCAAAATAACTAGAGACAAGTCGCCCTTAGGGCGCCGAAGCGTTGGAAGACCCCGCAAGAGATGGAGCGACAACCTTTCCAATAATTGAACGGCAGAGGATACGAAGAAAAACAAGCAAATTGCTTACATTAAAGAAAGAAGAAGAAGAAGAAGTAAATTTTGTCATTATATTCTTAAAAATAATTTCATAATAAGCATATTTCAAGTATGTTTCTGTAGAATGGATATTTCAATATTTAATTTGTAGTGTTGCAATATAAGAGGAAATAAAAAAAATGTTAAGGCTTTTTTTGGAATAAAAGAAATAAGGACAGGGGAGTGCCACAATGTGGTAAATTGAGTCCTTTGCCTACTATACACCAGTAATACAATAGCCATATTTGCAGATGATACGGACATACTGGCTGTAGGCAAAGAAGCAGCAAGAATTCTGCAAACATCTGCTAATCAAGTACACGATTGAATAAAACGCTGGCAAATTAAATTGGACGAAACTAAATTTATTCATATCAATAACTACACTTGGGCAATATATCCCCGTAAGTATTAATAATACCATGTCAAAAATAAGAGATAACTTGGCTTAAAGTATACGAAAATGTATTGGCTATTGGGTAGACATTCCATTTTGTCGATCTATAATAAAAAACTACCGTATAAACAGATTCTTAAGTCATTAGGGTCAGCTGTGGCGTTGTGCCAAGAAGGTCAATATTGTTATCCAGTGATATAAAGTACTAAAAAACACTATCAATGATCTTTCGATTCTTAGAAACAGTGACCTCAATAGTGATTTGGAAATAAAAACTGTTAAGAAAGGCAACGAAAAAATTGCCAAAAGTCATAAATAGCCACTTCTCCATCATGTCAATGTTGACGGCATCCAGTTACTCGACAATACGATGATAATCAAAAGACTCAAGAGGACAAAAACCGAATTAATTTGAGTGTCATTGCAAAAGCAGAGTATGGTGCTATTACTGTACACGTAGTTATTTGTTTAATTAATTAGAGTCTAAGGATTGCTATATGAGTAAGACCTTAGTTTAAGTTTTCCTGGTGGTAATTTAAGTTTGAACGAAATTTCTTTAATTGCATTGAAATTGTAATGTAAAAAAAATTATTAAGCCTTTTTTTCCTTCCGTTTCTTAAACCATCTTTTCATGCATGTCGAAAGAATTAGTTACTTTCGGAAATGCAAAAAAAAATAAAGTACTGCTGTTATTTTTTCTACATTCATTAGCACAGCATTTAGCTTTAAGTAATGTTTTTTCCTACTACTTTGTGCAATCAATCTTTTGGGTTTTCAACGTAAAATTTAAAAGGTCGCCTATTACTCCATTACTTTTTCATTAAATAACAACGATTCTATTTTTGCAAACAAGCAAGACAAACAGGGCACACTATTTTTGCCCAATTGTGATTACTCACAAATTAGCTTTCTAAATTACCCGTTAGGTAGCGTACAGACTTTTGAAAACGCAAATAGGATTAAAAAACATCCGGGATAGAATAAAGTTGCGGAACATATTTTTTTTGTAAGTTTAATTTGGATGGATAAAGCGATAGGATGAAAAATGTGTATCTGAAAGCCACAGCGGCGGCTACGGTCTTGCTTAGTTGTTTATCCGTCGATAATGGAAAAATTTGAAGCGGAAACCGCAACGACTTTTTGCCGTGTCATGCAGCCGTAACATTCAAGAACAGGGAGAAAGTTGTGCGTCGAATAAAAATCGACAATACAAAATTATTCAAACGGCGTGAAGGCGTTGTTAACCTTTTGAGTATCTTTGAAAACATACCGTTTTGTTAGATCAATATTCCCTAGACAACAAAAACACACCTTAATAAGTGTATTGCAATTTGTTCTACCACGCTATCCAGTAGCGTATCGAAAACGAATCTTTTTTCGTAAATCATTCCTTGTAAACAGGCCTGACAATAAAGATTTAGGACTTAAAAACACACTGACAATGAAAATTTCACTTGTAGCACGTCATATTATTCTTTGAATGGTTATCTTTGAAACAAGACTTGTCTTGTAAATCGTTTTCCAGATCCTGTAGCTCTAGATTTTGCTCAATTTCCTCTGCATTACTACCGTTTTTAAAAAAACCGCACCTAATAAAACGCTTTTTAATTGTTTTGGTTGAAACGTTAAAAATATCTCGCGGTGAATACTTACTTAATAAATTTGGCGGTTTTCTTTGCCACTCTGAAACGTCTTCAGCTTCTCCAGATATTGCTCTAAATTTAATATTGGGTATGTCCTGAGCCAAACTTGTTGAGGCAATCATTGGAAGCTTTAAAATTCTAATAAAGTTCTTTGGCTGCCTCTAAAGCTTTTTCTTTAATTATTAGTCCAGATAATGAAATGTTTTTACTTTACAAAACCAATCATGCACTATTGAATTAATGGCAACACCTTTGGTTTTAATCCTCTTTTTGTTTTATAGATTTCCATTTTCACTATACAACTTTAAGTCGACCTTTTTTTAAAATAAGTTAATTCTTTCCTATTTGAAACTTTTTGGTCGACATTTGAACACTATAACTATTTTTAAGACACCCCTATCACCGAACTTAAAAACTTTCTCTTAGCCGAAGACTTTACACTGTGTTTGGTCCATTGTTCAGGGGTGTCTTAAATCACTTTTTTTTGCATCATCGCACATATGCAGATGTAAAACTAAGAATATTATTGTGTGCATGCCCGACAAAGGAGTCTTTAAACCCATCTCTCTAAACCACACTTCAAGTAAGACCAAGGTTTTGTTTTAAAAAAAAACTCTCGTTATATGTTTAATAAATTTCTTATTATTGTCTATTTTGCTTACTACATTCCACGCTCTCATTCTCGCCCATGGTAATGGTCCTTTGAGCCGAATCTTGAATAAGCGAAGAAAACATTTTAAATTTTTAAAATTGCTCTAATTAATTTCAATATTAGAAACTTTTAGAAAGAACTTTTATGAAAACAAAATAGTTATATTGAAGCAGAAAAGAAACTTTAACATTTCAACATTAACACGCAAGAAAAAGCTTGTCAATAAGCATTTTATTTTTCTTTTCTGTTTTAATTACCAACGATAAACATAGTCGCTTTTATTTTTAATAAGCATTGAGTAAATGTAAAAAATAATTTTTTGTTTAGCATTTAAACAAAATGAGAAGTCACAGATGGCTGAAAATGATAAAAAAGAAAACAATAATAGCAATATATTACGTGTTTATTTAACAATTTTATTTAGACTTTAAATAAAATATAGATCTAGTTTTAAAAATTTTGTAATATACACTTAAGTTAAGGTAACATAATTGGTATAAGGTCTTATTTTGGTGCGCGCCTTAATAATCCTTCGAATACAGGAAGTTCTGGGTCCTCTAACTTATAACCAAATATTACACGAGATATTTCTCTACCGGAAAATGGTAATTACTTACCTCCTAAGGATATTAGAATAATTTAGGTCACGCAAACGCCGGGAAAAAATGTTGATGTAAGCAGCGGATATTTTTATATATTCAAGCCTCCTTTATGACTTATTATTTACGAAAAAAAAAGTATATACCTACTTGATTGAATGGGAAAAGAAAACAGATGTAATATCTTGTTTGGTGCCTGTCTCGAGAGAAGATCGCGTGACAAATGGTAGTACTATCAAAAACTACTTGTAACTTCGTAGTTACATAATTATCGGAGCTGCCCGGTTACATTGAGAACGTATTAGAATTGTAGAAGTGAAATCGGTTTGGAAATTAAACTAGCCGTTATCCCCTATTTCCTTCGCCCCCGTTTTAAGCCATTATTCAAAAGATAATGATTTAGAAACACTACGGATAATACCATTTTGCGATATTAATGACACCGTTGAAACATTAAATTGGCGTGTTCAGATATTTTATAACATTAAGTTTATCTTTAAACAGTTATTGCATTTTATGAACCGATTCTTGGCACTGCCATAGCTTTCCGAAGAAAAGGAGGGTGATACTTTAAAATACGATTATGTCCATTATTGAGAAATATTGCCATTGTAATATAAGACAATTTGGACAAATATTTAAAAAAAATACAGCGGAAAATCTTTTTAAATTGGTCACACATAAAAATATTTTTTTTACAATGTTTATGTATCAAGTAAAGTTTAATTTTTTTAAGGACATTGGTATAAATAAATCCATGATTACAAAAGAAATAAAAACACTAGGAATCCCAAAGAAGCTGTTGGAAATGAACCTAGGGAAAGTAAAATTTTTAGGTGAAATATCAGAAAAATTCAATTTGAACAAAGAAGTAAAACAAGGAGATTTAATTTTTTTAACACTTAAAATCATCTTGAGGAAAGCAAACTTAATCGAAAAATATTTTATAGTGAACGATACCCAGGTAAATGCTTATGCTGACGACCTCACAAATGTCGCCAGAATAGAGAAAAGTATAATAAAAGCAGTAGAGAAGTTAGACATAGAGGCACAAAAATTTGGATTACAAATAAATAAAGTCAAGAGAAAATATATGCGAGTAGAGGGAGAAAAACAAAAAAATGATAACCACGGAAGAATAAAAATTACAATTTTAAAATAGTATCAAGCTTTAAGTACTTAGAAACATCGATGGTACAAACCAGGAGAGACAAGATAAAAGGAAGAATACTAAAAGGAAACCAAATTCTTGGCATAAATGGGTAATTATTAATATCTTAATCGATTAGCAAACAAATAAAGATGCAAATCCATAACACTTTGATTAGACCAGCCATTACTTACGCCCAAGAAACAACAACCATAAATAAAAAAGATTTAAAAGTCCCAAAAAGGAATAAACTGAGACCAGTACTTTAAACAACTATAAGAAAAGAAAAAAAATGTTATATAAATAAAAAAAAACTAGATGAAGGAAATATACATAAAAGCAGGAAGCCCAGATTGGAAGGAACACATTATAAGAAGATCACTAACAAAAAAATTAAGGAGATTGATGACATAGGCTTCATTAACCCTTTCAGTCTCGGTGGTTTCAAACTGGAACCACAAATCAAAATCATTTTCTATGCGGCCTAGTGAGCGTTGAACAGGACCACTATTGCACTATTTTTCTGCATGCCACGTACCGGAGGCACATTTGTTCTAGAATTTTAATGTTTTTAAGGTTGTTGACGAGTGTTTATTTTTGAGGATTTACATATCAACACAATTATTATGAAAGGTGAGTTAAACACTACTTTTGATTAAAATATGATTATGTAAGTTCATCTTTACATTAAAGGTGTTCGAATTTTCTGATTTTTTTTATTACGATTACAAATATTTTGCTTTATTTTGGGGCGCTTGTTATTTAAGTAGTAATGTTTTTTTTCTTTTAGGAAATGTTTAATTAACCCTACCAAGTTATCTTCTGAGGTTGCGTTCTGCTTAATAGGACACATTTCTTTAGATATTTTCTTTCTTTAGATAGATAATTTAGTGAAACCTCAGGGTGCAGTATTTTATACGGATGGCTCTAAACTAGAGGGAAGAGTAGGTTGCGGTATCTTCTCAAAAGACCCCTCACTTAGCCTGTCGTTTCGTTTGCCTGATCACTGTAGTGTGTATCAAGCTGAAATGACAGCTATAACCGAGGCAGATGTCTGGATATTCCGCAACGAACAAAAGTTCAGCGAGATATCCATTCTTTGCGACAGCCAGGCTGAACTCAGTATACTTGACCTCTAGGGCAGCGGTGCAATGCCGTACCACTCTGAATAAGCTAGGAACTAAGTTTAGAGTTCATATTGTCTGGGTACCTGGACACAGGGACATACCAGGCAACTTTAAGACGGACGCCTAGCAAGAGAGGGCACCACCCTCCCAGCTATATCTATCTCATCCCAACAAAGAGAACCAATTTTAAACTGCCGATTCCTTTTGCACAGCAAAGTGGTGCAAAAAGCCAAATTAAGGTGGCAAAATGAACCCACATGCACATCATCGAAACAGATCTGGCCTAAACTAGATCTACGTCGAACCAAGGATTACTTAACTTTAACCAGGGAGTCCATTCGAAATGCGATCGCGAACATAACAGGACACTGGGCAGGCGGATCCCATGCACGGCGCATGGGAATCGCAAACCTACGACACGACTTCTGTAGAAGCTGTCACGATGAGGAAGAAGAGGAAGCAATGGTAGGTACATCTTCTTTGCCACTGCCCTGCTCTAGGCAGAAAACGGCTTAATATACTAGGGCAACCGGACTTTGATGATTTAACTGATCCCAACTCAGTTAGCATCAAGGACCTTACACTTTTCATTAAAAGTTCCAACTGGTTCTCACGGTAGAGGGGGAAGGCACTGCCGTCCATCACGGTATCACAACGGGCCAAAAGGCCTAAGTGGGTTCCATCCGAACCGCCGTTTTAACCTAACCTAACCTAACCTTTGATAATGGCTCTTTCACTTCTAAAGCCCCTTCTGAAGACGAAGTAGGGAACAGCGATAAGTTAATTAATAATAATGTTAAAGATACTGGCTTTAGACGCATCTATTGATGATAAGGACATCACACACACACACAAAATATCTCGGTAGACTGGGATTAGGAAGATAACATCCCATTAGCAAACCTAGTGAATCAACAAAAGGAGATAAAGTTAATAAAAACAACTTAATACAGTAAGTCTTAGCTTTTCAGTGCATCAATGAAATTCCACCAAACCGATTTAAGGTAATCGTCCCACCCAAAAGTTGCTCGCATGCCAATTCATTGCCACCAGTTTATTGTGCATTTTGCAGCACACGATTGCAACCGCATCGAAATAGGTGACACTGTTTCACATGCAAAGTGGGTTTTTGTCTTACCGAAAAAACTAACTGGTTTTGGGGTTTTCATAGAAAATAACATTTTAATGTCTCAGATAATTTTATTTAGTTTCCTAGTGGTACCATAGAGAGGCAGAAACCACCATTTGTTTTAAACTAATTAAAAATATTATTTTCTCTTATTTCTTTATCCATAAAATGCATAGACAAAAGAAAATCGAAAACTATAATAAAAACACCAAGAAATATTATAATTATAATTCATTCTTAATACAAACGCTAAACTTGTATGGAATTGCATCGAATCTTTAGAGTACCTTGGTGCGAACAACAGGGTGACCCTACTGTGGGTACCTGGGCACCAGGGGGTGGAAGGAAACGAAAAAGCCGACACCCTTGCAAAACAGGGGGCCGAATCTGCGTTCACTGGACCAGAACCGGTTTTTGAAGTCACTACAAGTGCCGCCAAAACAATTATTTCGGACTGGGCGAAGAGGAAAATACTCAAGTACTGGTCCGACATACCAGGGCTAACCCATTCAAAGGCGTTTTTACCGTTACAACCCTCGAGAAACACAACTAAGCAGATCCTAGAATGGAGCAGAAATGACCTGCGTATTCTAACAGCACTGCTTACGGGGCACTGTCGTTTAAGATACCACCTCAGAAAGATAGATCTGAACCAACAAACGGACTGTCGGTTCTGCTGCGTGGAAGACGAAACTGCTGAACATATACTATGTTTATGCCCCGGCCTGGGAAGAATAAGGTTCAACATATTTGGTTACACTAATCTAAAACCTACCGATTTTAAAAATATCTCACCCTATACAACCATGAACTTCGTAAGAAGGGCTGGATTGTGCGGTGAACTGTAGCCTCTAGGGGTAAGCCACAATAGACCTACTAAGGGTCGCGGTGGAGGGGCGACCACGCCCCACTCACATGAAACCTAACCTAACCTAATACAAACGCACTTTTTTTCAAATATTTTAAACAACCGCCTATGAATAAGGTAAATAGCCATAGCGAAGCTACACACCCCTGCCTAACACCTTTTTTGATAATAAACCAGTTTGTGTGTAACTAAATTAAGCATAAAAGTCCTGATTTATGGCTTTATTCTACTTAATAACACGACTTATAACATGACGTATATCTAACATAATACAACCAATAAAAATAAAGAAAATAACGAAAAAATTTTATACTGCACATAAAAGTACCTACAACTGTTTAAGCTCCTGACACAAGCGGTGGACTTTGACTAAATTAGAGTTTTTAACAAATGGTATTACTAGTTTAAAACAACTAAGTCATAAATGACGTGTATTGTATTTTGTATTGTAATATTTCTAGCTTAAACTTCGAAATATAGTTTAATAATATTTGTGGAATTAGTCGAGTTGAAGCGCGGTTTTCCGCTTTGACAAAAAAAGTTAAGTCCCAAAAGCAATTATTGTAGCATAAGAAATAAAAACACACGCAATAATTCCGGTTGGTTTATACTGTACAAAGCTGCAAAACCGAAATCCCAACATTAAGGTGAATAATAGGAATTCCGCAAAATTAATTTCGCCGTTTTGGAAGATTATAATTGCGATATCTCTACTAAAGGCATTACTGCGGTCTGCAGATTGTTTTTGACCTTAAACAACAATCACCAATAATATTTCGTTTTGTGAAACAATAATAGCAATTCTTATTTTTGAGACCACAGCTCTAAATAGTTCATTATTGCTGCATCCAAACCAATCCCTAAGGTTCTTTAGCCATAGATTTCGTCTTCTTACTTACGTCTGATCACTTCCACGTTGGTTATTCTCTCTACCCATGAGATCCTCAATATTCTCCGGTATATCCACATCTCAAATGCCTCCAGTCTCCTCATGTCGGTTACCTTCAGTGTCCAGGCCTCCATCCCATAGTATAGTATAGACAGCACATAGCATCTCTCAGTCGTATTTTTAAATCAAGGTTTAAATCTCTGCAGCAGAAAAGCCTCTTCATTTTTGTGAAGGTGCTTCTCGCCTGTTCTATTCTGACTCGTATTTCTTGGAAGCTGTCATTGTTCTCAATAATAATCGTGCCTAGGTATTCGTATTGTCTTACTCTTTCAATAGGCTGGTTCCTCACATATATCTTACGATTTTTGTTTGTTGTTTTTGTTATCAGCATATATTTTGTTTTGCTTATGTTTAGTGATAGTCCATATTCTTCGCTTACTGTCACCATTCTGTTAATTAGCGTCTGTAGGTCTTATACACCCCTGACAAACACCTCTTTGTATTTCTATTTCCTCTGATGTCATCTCTTCTATTCGTACTGCTGCTTTTTGGCCATAGCATAGGTTTAAGATTATTTTTATCTCTCTGATATCTATCTTCTCTTGACCAATATTTCTATGAGTTGGTCATGCCTAACTTTATTAAATGCTTTATTGTAGTCTATAAAGCAGGCGTACATGTCTTGATTTACGCCTATGCATCTTTGTGACAGGACATTAAGTGCAAATAGTGCTTCTCTTGTACCTAGGCCTTTACGGAATCCAAATTGTGTATCGCTGCTGTCTGCATCCAGTTTCATGAATATTTTATTATGGACCACCTTCAACAGGACTTTCAATGTGTGAACCATCAGGCTTATTGTGCAGTAATCAGAGCAATGCCTGGCATTGTTAATGTGTAAATGTTAATATGTATTGTTTTTGCTGAAAAAAATATTTTTTTAAAACACAAGTTAAAAGTTAAACGTAAAAAAAATAGCTTGTGAACATAAACCAAACTGACCAAACTAAAAAGAATACTAATTAAAGCGACAACAATGCACTTTAATCGACAATGCTAACTGTGTAAGTTTTAAGTCGCATGGAAATGTGACATGGGCGCACATAATTTTATTTTATGGTTAAAGAATTTCATGTTTTTACGGTTATACAGGTAGGAAAGCTGGGGGCATTGGTTCTCTTGAAATAAGTATGGGGGAGCTGGGGCTTTATTAACAGGCCCACAGTCGCCAAACTATGCACGAAAAAGTATATACTATATACTTAAACGAGACTAAATTTATTTTAAATGGGAGCATATTTCATCTTTAATTGTATTTTGTTTTAAATTTTACGGCATTATGCATTTACTCTTCTTAAAAATATAAATTTGTGAAAAATCTACATCCGGGGCAGGTATTAATAGGTTAATAATTACGCTGTTTGTATTTTATGCAACAAAGAAAATTTTTTAAATTTTTTACAAAGCAGACAACAGACTAACTGGTTGGCTGGAAATCCTGGTGAAACAATGACCATATATAATCTACCAGCAATATTAAAAAAAAGCGGTTTTTTTGGCGTTGACCACCAACAACATAATAAGTCGTTTCGACGTGTCACTAAGATGTGTTTTAAGAGTATTTTGGACTATATTTTAATAAAAAAGATTCTCAATTGAAGACTAAAAATTTGCTGATTTTTGCATAGTTTTTAAGATCAAAGTAACATTATGTTGTTGAGTTGATTATTTTTAACATCATTATTATTACTAAATAGAGACAGACTATCTATTACCTCAGAAAAACATTGATGGATATTGATGGACTTTAATTTAAATCAAGCAAAGACTTTTTTGTCCCTCTTATTGGACTTCGCCTTGATTATTGGCCTCGATTGTAGTGTGTTGTTAGATATATTATTGTTGGTTTGCATGGGCTGGCAACTGATGCGAACGAGCGCGTTTATGAACTAGGGACTTATACATGGAAAGGTTGGCTGACGCGTGTCCCGGGTCATTTTCTTGATGTCCGGTCTAGGAGCGAGGAAGGTTCTTCTTTCGTTTGGTGGCAGTGGTGGAAGTCGGTTGAGAGTTTTTGGAACGGTTTAATATTAACACGGGAGCGGAACTTCTACGGTTTCTTCTTCCATATCTGGCTGAATTTGGGGCCATCTTTATTGGATTAGGAAGATAAACCATTTAATTCTTAACTTGACCATTCTGTCGTGCCTATGTAGTGAATATTTTTTGGATATTGGTGTCGAGTTAAGATCACCACTTGTGGGATTTGATGAAGTGAAGCCATCGTGAAGTACCACGTGCCGTTCCATCCACATCGACGATAAATTTCAGCGTTATAAAGACTTGCCTGGTAATTTTAGCACAAATTATTGATAATACTATTTGGTTTTTCGGTTCTTGGATCATCGATGTTACCGTGACGTCTCAGTGATGTTTTCAATTGGTTACATGGTATGGAATTTAATTTTATCAACTTATCAGTTATGTGCTTGATCTAAGTGTTTTCAATAATTTAAAAGTAACAAGTTATTCTCATTTAATTTGTACCTGCTCCCAGTGACGTCCCAATAAAGTTTTCAATAGTTTAAAAGTAACCAAATTATTTTTCGTTAAATTTGTACCGGCTCCAAGCTGAATCTGAATTTATATATCACTGAATATAATTTATGTGGATATTGTAAGGGTTTTAAAATATTATTTTTGTAGCAAGTCCATTTATTTAGTATTTCCTTTTTTTTGTTGTGTTAATCTTTTGCTATCAGGAATTTTATATAAAACCAATTATTTTCGAAATTTTAAATATTGTGAACATTTTCTTGTTGTTGTTTTTTTTTTTGTTATTTTAATTCTCTTTTGTACCTCATTAGGTTTTTATTACTGTCTGGAAGATTGTTATAATTAATTTAAATATTATTTTAAGAAAGTGTATTAAATTCGTTTAAACCACTTTACGAAAATACAGAATTTATTGTAAAAAATCAGAACATCTTTTTTACTTAATTAATATATTGCAGTAATTGTAAATATAGTTTTATTTATCTAGTTCACCATAATTGTTTGTTGTTTTTCGCGTGGCTCTGCTGGTGCCTACAAGACCTAGGGGTTTCCGGCTTGTACTGTTTTAAGTCGGTGGCGCGGCTCACTTTTAGATTTTTTTCTTCTACCCTCTACGGCTGAGCTCGGGCATAATTTGCCAGTAGAGAGACCACTAGCAGAGTACTCTTTAGAGAACCAAAAAAAGACGTGGCAATCGCTAATACATGCTACGAAATAATACTTGCCCCCGTACTCTACCTAAACAAGTTCTTAAGTGATTTATACGGTGCTTTTATTAAAAAATCAATCAGTCCAAATTACTTTTAATTTTGCGTAAATGTAAGGAAAACAAAAAACAAGTCAAATTTTAAATCAAGGAGGAGGTTTAAGGGTGTTTAAAAATGTTATTCTGCTGTTTCCCTTCTTTAAAATGTCAATGTCACTACCTTGTAATACATCAAATGAAATTTCAATAAAAATGTAAATCAGCCATATAAACAACAATTCATTCTATCGATTAATTTTGCAGATAACATTAAACATAGCGAAATTACAACATAAACTAAAATAAAGTTAATTGCAAATAGCTCCTCAAATGTATTTACAGTAACTGTTCAAAGTTTGCTCCGTTATATTGTACGCGATTATATAACCTATTTTCAAATTCTTTTTGAACTATTTGCAAAGTTTCGCTAGTAATTTGTCTACATTCTCCAGTTATTTTATTGTTTAGTTCTTTAATGTTTTCGGGTGAAGTTTTGTAAACTAATGTTTTTAAATAGCCCCACAGAACAAAACGGTGATCTGGAGATCTCGAAGGCCTTTCTATAAAACCCCTTTTGCCAATCCAATGTCTTGAAAATCGTTCGTCTAGCCATTGTCTTACAGCTAGTGCGAAATGTGGTGTAGCTTTGTCCTGTTGAACGTATATATTTTGTTTATCTAGCACCATACTTTCCTGTTCTTCAACTTGTTTTTCTAGTTACTGATTAATAAGTCGATCAATTTTCTAATAATTGTAGGTAGTACATACTCCCGTTAGGTTTCGGTCAATAAAAAGTAATCTAATTATCTGATTTTATATACCAGTCCATACATTGATCTTCGATGGAAACTGAGTATTATCCTGTCGAAACACGTGGGGATTTTCGTCATCCCAATACCTACAATTATGTTTGTTAACAAAGCCATTTAAATAAAAGGTTATTTCATCACTGAAACAAATATTTTTCTCGTATTTTTTGGGACATTGTTTCACAAAATTCAATTCGTGTTCACTAAACTGAATGAATTTGTATTGTATAAGGAAAAAACTTATGCAATTTAAACACTTTGTGTATGGAACCAGTTTTGATACTTTTGGAATGAAATAGAAGGGATCTATAGTACCCTGTACTTTAATTTTTGCAGCTTTGTCGGGAACTATGGGATTATTTTTTTTTAATACAAAAGGATCCAGTTTCTCCAAATTTACGTACTAACTTTATAATAGTTTGGTGGCCTATATTTTTATCAGGATGCCTTTCATTAAAAACTTAAGCTGTCCCTTGATCGCACTTGTTTTAATGACCGTAAATAAATATTATTTCTTTTCGTTCTGGCAGAGAATACACCTTTTTAAAATAACTCAATATGCTGCAGCTACAAATATTAGCTAATTTAACGTCACGAATAACTAACTAAATATACTATTAATATTTAAAAAAAAAAAAAAATAGAAAAAAATGTCAGAAAAGGTGACATGTATTAAAAAGTAAGTTAATTGATCCCTAATTAGACATCTACCTATCCAACAGTGGCTTAAATCGTTTTTATTATGGTCCCATGATTTTTTTAAAAAAGTGATGTTATTAGCAAAATAAATTAATAGAATAAATTGTTGTTTATCTATATTTATCCATCCTTTCTACGTGTCCAAAGCAACTAAGCAACCACATCTTCTTGTACAGCACAGCGTTCTCTTATCTCACTATTTTTTACTTTATCCAACCGACTCACTCCGGCTATACTTTTTAGACTATTCATCTCCGCAGCAATAATCCTATTTTCATGATTCTTCTGCCAAACCCAACATTGACTACCATACGTAAGTGTAGGAACCAACACATCTCTATGCACAGCCAGACATGCCTTTTATATAGTTTTTATAACGAAACAAGTTGAACTAACCCGCGAACATGGGACTGTTACCAAAAATTTTGAAAGGTTTTAACCTAATAATGCATCTTAGAGGAATTCCGCTTGCGCTGTTACTAACATAATTTTATATTTTTGCCTAAAGCAAGATCATCAAATTTTAAGATCGCAATAAGATTAAACATTTTAGTATTTACAATGAAAACATTTAGTAAAAAATAAAACATTTTTTACATTTACCAATAAATATTGTTTAAAAAAAAATCAGATAACTAATAGTATTAAACACAAGAGTTTTTAAAAATCTTGATTTGCGTACTGAGCTAGATCCAAAAAGTGATGTTTTATATAAATATTAGTTGTTGTATAAATTTATACACTCACGTATGCTAACTATACACGTATAATTAATATTAACAACATCCGTGACCATTAAATTGTCGATTGATTAATTGAACATACATATTTAGGCAAAACTCGTTAATGTAAGCACATAACCGTATTAATTAGTATTTGAACTACATTGGCGGTTGATAATTTAATGCGTTAATCATCTGGTTAGGACGTGAGTCACGCTAAAACTGTGTCAAATGCGCTAGCGCCATGTCACAAAAAATGCTTCAATGACGGTTATTCAGAAAAAATATGTGTGGCCCCAAATTTTAAAATTATAAAATACTGATGAAAAAAATGGCAATAATATAAAAAGACCATATACTGCAACATTCTACGTCTTCTAAATCCAACCTTTCTTTGCCATTCCAGTTATTCTTCTTTAGTCCGCCGTTTCCCCGTTTTTCCGACCTCTTTAATTTAATTACTTGTTTTAGTATTCTGAAGTGCGGCAATCTTCATTTACGAACATTGTTTTTTATAGAATCTACTAGCTGTTTTACCCGGCATTGCCCGGGGTTTCTGAATGCGGTTGCTATCTCCCTCTTATTCTGTAGTCGGACTTACCCTTTTATCTTAATTTTAAAATGTTTTACAAAATTCAAGCCATTTCTATAAAATTCTAGAATATTTTATAAAACGGTCTAGAATGTTCGAGATATTTCCAGAACATACTAGAACCTTTTTACGAATCACAATCGAATAAATGGTTTAGGACAGACAATATGGATTTCGACAACTTCGGTTTACTGGAGATTTGCTGGCTTATGTCACTCAGCTCTGGACAAACACTATTAAGAAGTTTGGTGAATCCCGTGCAATAGCCTTGAATATATTTAAAGCCTTTAACCGAGTTTGGCACCAGGCATTGTTAAGTAAATTTTATGCCTACGGTCTCCCAACCAAACTGCGCCAATGGCTCTTGAGCTTCATGCAAGATCGCTCCCCACATGTGGCAGTTGACGGTATTTCTTCTGATGCGTTTAAAAACAATTCCAGGGTCCCCCAGGGTTTCATTCTGTCCCCCACCTTATTTCTTTTACACATCAACGACCTCTTGAAAACCACCACTAATCCCATTTACAGTTTTGCAGACGATAGCACACTTGTCTCAACTTTCACATCCTATCGATCACTTTCGATGAATGATACAAATAGACTCAGGCAGGAACAGGTTGATTCCATCAATAGAGATCTTAAAGCAATCGTCGAGTGAGGAACCAACAATCTTGTTCAGTTCAACGCCCAAAAAACACAAAGCGCCACGTTTTCCAAAAAAGTGAATTACTCAAATCATTCCATCACAATTAAGTCCCTTTATCTCGATTTTGGGAGTCACTGTGTCTAATAATATATTTGGCATGACCATGTTGCTAACATCGCAAAGTCAGCCAGAAGCTAGGTTTTCTGTGGAAAGCTAGAAAGTTTTTTACTCCTGATTAACTGTTGATGACGTATAAGGCTAGAATCCGACCTCTACTGGAGTATTGCTCGCACATTTGGAGTTCAGCACCAAGGCATTCTCTTTGTCTTCTAGATTCCATTCAGAAAAGGGCCATTCGGTTGACAAACAGCTCAACTCTCACAGATACCCTTCACCCTCTAGAACATAGAAGAAGAGTTGCAGACCAGTCATTGCTCTACAGATAATTCCATGGCAGATGTTCCAGAGAAATAAAAACTCTTGTACCACCATTGGCCACATTCGGCCGAAGAACTCAGCACGCTGATCAGTCTCACCGATTTGTTCTTAAGATTGACACTACAAGGACCAATCTCCATCAAGAATCCTTCTTTTACAGGGCTGCTACGGAATGGAACAAGCCTCCAAAATCAGTTTTTCCAGAGAACGGCCCACACGATAGGTCTACTCTTCTATTTTTATTAAAAAAAAGGAACGCTTAGAGGACAAAGATACAAAAAAACAAACATTTTTATATATTTTTGCGTTCATAAATTCTTTACTTTTTCCCTTTGTTATTCTCTTTATTCTTAAGTTACTGTATTGGGAAAAATTTCACAAAACGTTACGGTATTAGATTTATCTTATTTGGTGACTATCGGATAATTTCATCAGAAACACGAGGGTGGTTCGTGGTCTTGGAACCAAAAAGGAAAAAAAAAATTTAATTTTCTCTTGTGCAACAAAGATATTTTCACAAACAATACATGAAGTATATATTAATAGTTACATTAAACAAAAAAAACAAATTTTAAAAAGTTTTGTGTATGGTGTATCAAATATTCTTTATATATAAATTATATATATATATATATATATATATATATATATATATATATATATATATATATATACATATATAAATATATATAGCAAATGTTAAACAGAAAAAAAATAAGTCAATATTAAATAAAAAGTCACATAAAAATATTGAACGGTTTCCTCTTGAGGAATAAAATGGTTATACAGGGTGTTTCAAAAAAAGGTGACCCCGTCTCTAGGATGGGAAGAAAATTAAAAAATAATTGGGGTTTGCTTCGTAAAAAATTTTTGAAACGCCATCCGTATTCAAGATAAAGGGCGTGAAAAAAAAATTTAAACACATTTATTACAATTTCGCCGAAACTACTAGAAACATTGTAATGAAATTTTATACGAATATGTTTTAGAAGCTGACACATCCCATTAATTCGTTTTTATATCTGTCTCTCATAGAGGGCGCTAGTTACACAGTTCGTACCAAGTAGTATTGAACATGACTTTTTTAAGGTTAGATTTATTAATCAAAATTTCAAGTGAACTTAAACACTATTTAATTTTACACCAAAAAGGCACTCTTGGTAAATCTCGATACTGTGTACCGTTTTCAGAATATTTTTATTTAAAAATTATAAAGTAATAACCAAATCTTTTTCTTCACCGCCCCTTATCTTGAATACCCCAATTATTTTTTAGTTTTATTCCTATCCCAGAGACTGAGTTACCTTTTTTTGAAACACTCCGATAATAATGGAGAAAAAATATGAATTTTTAATCAATTTCAAATCCCAAACTATATTTGGATCAGTCGCTCTCCGCTCATTAATAACTATAGGATTGACAAATTAATTCTTTTCTTACAATCTCGATCCCAATAATATGGACCATGATAAAAAGAAATATCTCCTCGGACTGCCGAAGATACAAGATATGTCACAGTTTAAATTTTAACTCAAATACCTCCGATGCAAGACTACTACTATAAATTAATTGAATTTAAACTTCTTATAAATACCCAGTTAATCTACCTAAATACAAAATTTTATTAATTGCTAATTTTTTTTTGTGTACTGTAATGTACTAAATTTAACACAATATTGATTGTCTCATTTTCGGTTGCTCTCCTTAAGAAGTCCATATCTGCTGTCTCTGCTTTTTCTTAGCTTTTAAAAACTTTTATCACGGTAAAGTAAATCCCTCTTTTTTATTATTCTTATTAATGCTGTCATTTTTCATTATTCTGTCTAGAATAAAAATTGTCTTTAATTATTTGATAATTACGCTTCGATTAGAGGTTATTCTGATATAAACTATTTCCTGTTTGGTTTTAATAGCATGAATGTCATATTTTGTAAATTTTTTAAATGATAATTTTATTAAAAAAACAAAATTCCAACAGTTTAAAATCACTAAGTAGAGGAAGCTTATGCTAGTCCCAGAGTAGTCTTTATATTCCTGCGTTGGCCGGAACATTCCCAAAGGGCCGTTTACCGAGAAGTTCTGGTAAACATGCACAAAAACCATACACTTGACGGTAAAGCTACAAACCACCTGTTAGGTTTGTTAATTAGGTACAACAAACGCTAACAAATAATTATAAAAAATACACCTACGTTTGTGGTTTTTAAATAAAGATTTATTCGTTTCTGTACATGTTTCTGTTGCTATGATCTCTAAAGTGTAAATGAAAACAACTTTATTGGTAAATCTCATACAATATAAATGTGCATGCACGTCATCAATGATCTGTTCGTTTAAAACTTGATAACAACAATAATAAAAATCATTCTGTTCATAATATATTATTGCAATAATCAAGTCAATGTCTAGTTAAATATTACAATTTCTATATTATTTTAGACGGTATATAATACAAAACGTGGTAGCTAGTCTACTGGACCGCCTTTTTAACCTTTGTTGAAGAAGTGGTAGCGCACCAGACGACTGGTGCAAGGCCGTTATCGTGCCGCTTTACAAGGGAAAAAGTTCGCAGCAGGACTGTAAGAACAACCGAGGTATTAGTTTACTCAGCATAGTCGGCAAACTGTATGCAAAAATATTGATCAAAAGAGTAACGAATGAAAATGAAAAGATGATATGGGATGTGCAAGCAGGATTTAGAAGAGGAAGGAGATGTATGGATCAGGTCTTTTCCTTACGAGGTATAGTCGAAAAATTCTTGGCTAGAAGTCAGAAGGTCTATTGCGCTTTTATAGACTTGGAAAAGGCCTATGACAGAGTGGTGAGGAGTGAATTGTAGTCTACATTGTCTATGTGTGGGGTGAGTGGTAGTTTGATACGAGCACTGAAATCACTTTGCAAGGATTCCACTGCTTGTGTCAGGATAAACGGAGCTTGCACGGACTGGTTTAACATCGAAAAAGGTGTGAGACAGGGATGTGTGGCTTCGCCATGGCTGTTTAACTTATACATAGACAATTGTTTTAAAGATCTGAAAGAGAGTGCGTATGGATTAAAAATTAATGATTTGATCGTCAAATGCCTTCTTTACGCCGATGATCAAGTCATATTAGCGTTTTCTGAAAAGGAGTTGCAGGCGATGGTTAATGTTATGCATGATTCCTTAAAAATCAAAGTGATGAAAATAAATGTGAGCAAAACGAAAGTAAGGGTTTTTGAAAGAGAAGAAAGCATGACAAACTGGGGGTTTCGATTGAGGGAGAAAGAGTGGAACAAGTTAATGAATTTGTGTTCTTGGCTTCAAAATTTACTAGAGATGGAAAGTATGACAGTGACATTGAGCGAAGGGTGTTGGCAGGAAAACAAATGAATGGGGCACTGCATAGCTTTATGAATAGCCAAAAAGTGTCAAAAAAGGCACGTCTAGCGGTGCATAGAGGTGTGTTGGTTCCTACACTTATGTATCGTAGTGAATGTTGGGTTTGGCAGAAGAAGCATGAAAATAGGATTAATGCTGCGGAGATGAGTAGTCTGAGAAGTATAGCCGGAGTGACTCGGTTGGATAAAGTTAAGAATAGTGAGATAAGAAAACGCTGTGGTGTAAAAGAAGATGTGGTCACAAAGATAGATAAAGGAATGCTTAGATGGTTTGGACACGTAGAAAGGATGGATGAAGGAAGATTGACGAAACAAATTTATAAGGCGAGTGTGAATGGGCAAACGGTAGAGGTCGACCTCGGAGAACATATCTCGATCAGATCAACATTGTTTTAAAGAAAGGCCAGGTCAAAAGTACCAACAACCGAAGAGCATGTATGAGAGCACTGATGAAAGTAGAGGAAGCAAAAGATGTGTGTACGAACCGTAGCAAGTGGAAGGAAGTGGTCTCTGCCAACCCCTATGGGAAAAAGGCGTGACTTTATGTATGTATGTATGTATAATATTGCAGATATTATACATAAATATTACATTAAATATTACACACAGTTCAAGTTTTATTATGTATTGATAAAAACGGTTTTTCCGATTGAAGATCTATAAGCGCCACCTGGCAGTGACACTTAGATTCATAAGTTGGCAATTTTATATGTTTTTAAGACGTTTCCAATTGGTTTTGTTTTTAAAATAGTTTCGACTGTTAAATTTTGCTTTTTTAATTACTTAAAAACTATGTAAAAATATGCCAAAAAAACTAAATAGTCACTGCAAAGAACCCGTTGCATTATTAATTGACTATTTTGAGCGAGAACATAAAAATAATGGACCATTACTACCTCTAACGGCTGTACGAGAGGTAAGTTCAAATATGAAACATTTTCAATAACGTCCAGTCCATCTTTTTACTTTTAGCGAGTAGCTGAAGCTTTAATTGAGTATAAGGACCGTTAGTGGAATTTCACAAACTGTGAAGAAGAACGAACCGTTAAAGCCACCTCCAAAGAAGCATTCTTGGTAAAGAAAATTACGAATAATTTTTTTAAATGGTTTAAAAATCAGTTGCTAAACAGTCTCACTAAACCATCAGTAATTGTTATGTGCAATACCCCTTACCACAGTATGTTATTACACAAAATACCAAACATCTCCTGGCTCAAAGCGGATATTGAAGAATGGCTAGCAAATCAAAATATTGCTTTTTCACATAAGATGTATAAAAACATGAGCTTCTAAAGATTGTGAATCAGTAAGTACATTATATTATTAACAGTTTTTAATTTTATAAAACAAACTCCTACCTGTATTTTTACATTGCATTTGTAATTAAATTTTGAAGTAGTTTTACTGATTTTGTTAACAAAATTGAAACTGGTATATTTTTCTAAAACAAACCACCAAACAGATATTTGATAGATAACTTAGCTGAGCAATACGGAAATTTTCAATTCAATTGAATTGATTTGGGGCATTGCAAAGCAGTATTATAATAAACATATTGGCCGTGATGAAAATGCAGAAAATGACTGTTTAAATATGTGATCTGAAGCACTTCAAACCATTAACTCAAAATTCTGGAAAAACTCTATTGATCATACAGAAAAAGAAATTAACAAATGGTATAATAGAGAACGAATATTAGAAAGACAAGAAATTAGCCCCATTGTTATTGTTATTGACGCTATCAGCGATGTCAGTGACTTTGAGTCAGAATCAAAATAGAGAAATAACTTATCCATTCTGTTTCAGACATTTTGTCGTTGTAGCTTAATTAAACTAATGTAATTTAGCTTAGAAATACTTTGTAATTTATTAATATTTTGCTTGGAATAAAAAAGCAGATATTAGGTCAGTATGTCAGCCCCTAAATAGCATTCTGCCTTCATTGTGAAGCATTTTAACATGTATTATTTTTATTAATAAAATAATGATCAGTATTATTTTTTGTTACTACCTCTAATTAACTCTATGTTGATTCGGAATAAATAAAGCATTATTAAACTAACTTGAATAGTTTATATTAAAAACCTTTTGTTTAGGTAAAATTCCCGAAGTTTTATTGCAATGTCTTAGAATAATTAATGGTAAAGTATGTTTATTAAATGATCAACAACATAACCTTATTATTTCCTTAAGGTCCGTACTATTGTCAAAGTTTGGCAACGTTGTTCAAATATGACCTCATACTCGCTAATGACGTGCGTGCACATTTATATTATATGAGCTTTAAAAAAGCTGGAAAATAAATTGTATTCATGCAGTGCCTGGGTTTGGAACGGTCGCCATCTTCCAGAATATGCTTCGTAGGTGGAATTACTTTAATGTTTCATTAATAACAGTGATTTAATACTCACTAAAATTATACTAAATGAAAGATACACATACCTGTGTATCTCGTGTAGAAAAGGTAACTGTTACTAATTTTTGGTACTGTTGAAGGCCTGTATACATTTAAGTTGGCATGGGTCGCTACGTGAGCTCAGTGTTTTACATCAAAACCAAGTATACGAATCCATCATCAACTATTTGCTGATACAGCAAAGCTAAACACAATTTTACAACAATAAAGATTGTTTAAATACTAAATATAATTATAGTATCCTAATAGTACAGTAGTAACTTTGTTTTTTATAACGGCAAACTTACATTTTAAGGTAAAGATGATCACTTTTTTGAAGCATTAATCCATGTTACTATGAGTTTTAAATCTTCAAAGAAACGCTTATACTCATCAATGACTGCACCAAGATTGTTCGGAAAATCAGCGAGACAGCAGAAAATGCACCTTAATACTGATGTTACAACCAAAAACTCCCAAATTTTTTTTCTTAAAAAGTTACCGTACAATTTATGTGTTATTATCGGGTTGTGTACTTCCAAGAAAGTCTTTGACATTGTTTTTTAATGTTAACCCACCATTCATCTTTAATTTTGCCATTGTTTCGTTTAGATTTTAATTTTTAACAACCTGCAGAATCTGTGTTAACCATCCAACACATCGTGAATTATAATTTAAAACAACCGGTTTAAAACTGCGGAAATGGAATACTTGAAATAGTCTCCATCAGTTGGCAAAGTTTTAACAAATTGTTTTCCTAGACGGTTTTAAATGGAAATATACTCTTCAACTTTAAGGTCAAATTTTGACGATTAATTCGATTGTACCAAATGCTCCTTAAGAGCTCTACTGTCTCAAACACAAAAATAAAATGCTCCTTATATTAGCTCTAGCAATCTAGCAGTACAGTGCAAAAAAAAATTTTGATGCTAATTAGTTGCCAAAAAATTGATTTTGTGCCAAAACTGATCTTTAAAAATCATAATTAATGTAATAGATAGAAAGGTAGAATGAATTTGAAAAAAAAATTAATAATCAGATTGACGATTGTTGCTAATTAGTTGCTGCAGGGCTGTTACAAAAAAATATTAGAAAAAATTTCGGAACCTCTTTTTTAAATCCAAAATATGCATTATGCCGAGAGAAGGTAATAAATTAGCAAATAAAGATTGAACGGTTTTTTTGACTAGCAATAATTTTTTTTTGTTTTTTGTCAATAATAATCCCGTTTTAAGCTAGCATGACAATTTAATAAAAAAAAAATGGTCCGATAAAATTTTCCAAAATATTTACTTTTGTCAGTATTGCGGTAAAAAAATAACAACAAATGTAATAATTATCGTCCTGATTATCATTATTTTTTTAAATTTTACGAAAGTTTATCATTTTTCATCATAAACGAATCTCAAATCACAGAAACACTGTCATAAATAATAAGATTGAATCCTCTGCCATAACAAAGCATTCTTTATAGGAACTCCCTCAATTCAACTACAACTACGTGAAACTTTTTGCTTCCAAAAATGACTGCCACAAAAAAATGATTCTTGAAATCTAATATATAAAATTCTCGTGTCACAATGTTAGTTACCATACTCCTCCGAAACGGCTTAACCGATTTTGATGAAATTTTTTGTGCTTATCCGGGATCTATGAGAATCGGCCAACATCTATTTTTCATCCCCCTATATGTTAGGGGTAGTCCACCCCTAAATTTTTTTTTTTATTTTTTAGACAAAATTTTTAATTTCTATTTTTTTATGATACAGCATAAAAAAATACATACAATCCTCAATTTTCACCCTTCTACGATCAACCCTTATTTTTTAATAGCCATTTTAGTAATTTAATCATTTTTCCTCTCCGGTCGTAAACTGATCAATCGTCATTTAATTAGTTATCCCCGCCAGATGTCTACAGGTGTCACTTCTGACCCAGTAAACAGCACGGAGTAGGGATGAGAACGAAGCCGGTCTCCTTTCTTTCTCACTCCCTACACAGTTGTCGGCCATCATTATTGTTTATGCATCAAGTGTAGTAGTAACGTTGACAATTATTATTTTGCTATCTCAGTGTAACTCTCATATTAACTTTTAATCATTCCTATTTTATCAATAATAATTAAATTATCAATTTTGAGTGTATTTTGCACGATTAGTTAAAAAAAAGATTGATAGATTTGAGAACACCATGTTTTTCACACGGACAATTATACGTGGCATTCTCTCGAGTGGGTAAACCATCCAGTTTGTTTGTGTTAGCTAAAGATGGACTAACAAAAAATATTGTTCACGCTATAGCATTAAGAGATTGATATTGTTTAATAGTGTTACTGTCGTAATTGTTTAATTAATGATATATAATTTTAAGGAATAAATTATAATAACTTAAAAATAATGTTTGCCTTTTGTTATTTTTATATTCCCTCATCGTTCACAGCGCTCCATGCTTATTTCACGCATATACCACATTCTTACATACATACAATATACACATTCTAACATACATACATACTTACAATAAGTAAGCTATTTTTTGTCTACACTAGAAATTACTAGGAAATTATTTATATGGCAAAATAACGTTTGCCGGGTCCGCTAGTTATCTATATAAAAAAGATCATTTAAAATTTATCCAAAATCTCTTCTTATTCTTCCTTTTTGTAAGGGATGATGAATTCCAGCTTTCATACCAACGTATGGGTGGACGTCCAGGTGGTCTGTTGGATCTTGGGAGACCATTTCTTGCAATATTCGGCAATTTGTTGTCGTCCATCCGTTCAACATGATTTCTCCATTCGCGACGTCTGTTTCGGGACCATCTTACTATGTGTTGGACATCGCAAAGTTCTCGGATGTCTTTGTTTCCTTTGTGGTCCCTTAGCGTGCAGCCTGCTATGGATCTTAGAGACCTCATCTCTGCTGTACGGATAATCCTTTTTGATGTGGAGTTTTCGGCTCTTGTTTCTACAGCGTAGGTCATAACAGGTTTTATATATGCGGACTTTGCTTTCAATGGACATGTGCTTGTTTCGCCATATTATATCTCTAAGAAATCCTGATATTAAAGCTTTTTTGGTTGTTTGAGCCTTTACTTCTTCTTGGAGGTCTTTGCTGCTCGTAATGTTGACACCGAGATATTTAAAAATCATAACCTGTTCTACTGGTTTATTGTATGTAGCCAATTTACATCTGGGCTATTTTGAGATAGTTAGCACTTTTGATTTTGCTATCGATATCTCCATGTTGTATTTGGCAGCTCTCTTGTCGAATCGATTACAAATTTACATCCTTTCGAATCACCTTATATATGCATACAATACAACGGTTAAACGAATTTTATAGCTTTTTGAAGTGAAAACTTCTTTAGCAGCGTTGTACACTTTTTTTGTAATGGGTAAAAAATGTTAAACTCGCGTCAGGACACGTGGCCTGATCGAAAATTCGTAAGACGGATGTATTTCACTGGAGCAATATAAAATGCGACTTTTCTTGACTGGTAACTTGGCAACCTTATTCAACAAACTGAAAAATTCAAGTACATTTTTTATGTCATTTTGACAAATTAATTTAGTAGCTAAATTCAAAATTTAAGTGCTTTTCATTAGTTTATTGATTAAGTTCTGCTTTTGCTGCAATAAAATGGTCCAAGGAGAGGTGTCGTTTTTAGCAGATGTTATGGACACCATAGCGTGTCTTAATGACTCTAATGGTTCTCCCACCGACAAAATTTTAGATCAAATAATTTATTAGTGCAAGAAGCCGTTAAAAAATGCATCAATTTGTGTTAAAAAAGCATTAAAAACTGGACTGAAAGCTGGTTTAATCAAAGAGAACGGGGGAAGGTTTAAATTAGGTTTTGGTTTGCCGATAACGGAGGCTCGAACACGAAGAAAAAATAGAAGCAGAAGCCGTAGACGACGTAGTCAAAAGCGACAAAACTGAAAACGAGGTAGCTGAAAACGAAAAAGTCGAGGTAGGAAGAAAAGCGCCATATTGAAAGAAGATCAAGCAAAAAGCGGAAGAAAGAAATCGAAAACATTCAAATCTGGTACTGATGTTTAATATATGATTTATAATAAAGCATTAATAAAAATAATGCATTATTCATAAACTATGGAAATCTGGAGACAATATTCTTCAGATTAAAAATAATATTTTTTGAAGTGAAAACTTCTTTAGCGGCGTTGTACACTTTTTTTGTAATGGGTAAAAAATGTTAAACTCACGTCAGGACACGTGACCTGATCAAAAATTCGTAAGACGGATGGAGAGTAGACAGCTGGCGTGGCGTAGGAGAGGGAGCATCCCCCTCTCTTTCTACGGCGCGGCGAAAATGTATGCCTGCGCACTCCCAGAGTGCAACCCGTCGTTTTTTTTATTTAACTGATTTTTAATAACAACAATAAGCACCTGTATTTACATTTTTAAATTATCGACTAAAACAGCAACATGCTAATCTTTTTAATCTTGTTTTGTTTCAGGTAAGTAACTTTATTTATTATTTTTATTACCTATGGCTTATATTATGCCGAAACGTACGTCGTTAAATAAATATAATTAATACCATTCAATAAAATATTTTTTTTTATATTTTATTTGAACCGAAAAAAGAAACCAAGGAATTACAAATCTAGAAGATGTAATAAGAAGTTTATGTGGATAAAAACAAAATTTATTTGAATAGTATATGTTATATCACCGAACATCTAAATCCAGATAGAGAAATAAGATGTAGAATAGAGACAGCCCGAAAAACATTTCAAAAAAAGAAACCACTATTCTGCAATGATAATCTGAACCTAAAATTACGGCAAAAAATGGTAAAATCCTACATATGGTCAGTGTTGTTGTACTTGGCAGAGGTCTGGACCATTAAGGCCGCTACAGTTAATCGGTTAGAAGCGTTTGAGATGTGGTTACACCGGCGAATGCTGAGAATACCCTGAACAGCTATGCAGACCAACGAAACGGTGCTAAACAGGGCCGACGCAACACGTTTGCTGCTGAATACATTTAAGTGCAGGAAAATCTCATATCTTGGACATATCTTCAGAGGAGAGCGATACAGAATCCTACAACTTATCATGATGGGAAAAGTGGAAGGACGTAGAGTATGAAGAAAGCAGGCTTCCTGGCTGAGGAACATCCGTGAATGGACCGGTATACGCAGCGCGGAGGAACTGTTTCGATTGGCGCAGAATCGAGAAATACTTGCCCAAGTAATTGCCAACGTCAGGGGGACCTGATGCGGCACTTGAAGAAGAAGAATATATCTAACTACAATGAGAATAAGTTATTATAGAATATAACATTGGACATGAAATATAAATAAAAAGGTCTGCCAACATTTAAATGCTTGCGCTGTTGTCACATTTGCAACATTATATAAGAAATTAAAAAATATGAATATTTTATTATGACAATAGTTAACTCGTATCTCAAAAAGACACATTTTGCTGATATATTTCTACAAAAAAAAGCAATTTTAAAAAAATATATTTTTTAATGTTTCACAAAATTTCAACGGGAAAAATTAGCAAATTTAATGCGGCTATTAAAAAACAGGTTGCCACAAAACGTAAACAAACTTTTAATTGCAGGCCATATTTTTAATGCAGAACAACTTCCTTAGAACGACAATTTCACTGTTTTTTTTATATCTACTTTAATATCCAGGAAATTTAGAAAAAAATTTATGTAATCGCGAGCAGCAGGTCGCCTCCAGGAACATCAAATTCTTTACAGCGCATTTTAAAATGAATGAATTAAGATAACGACAAGACTTAGTGAATTAAACGCAAAAAAAAATATTTGTCCCAACTTTCGATCTGTCTTCAAGAATATCCAGTCGGATGGGATAACGGAGATTAAAAGTATTAAGCATTGTTATAACGAATAAAAGATGATATCTTATATTGAAATTAAGAAACTTCAGTCGAAGTTTACTTACCAGTCGCAATCGAAATTAAATGAGCATTTTAATAACTAGACATTAATCGTCAATAGATTAAGACTACTCCCAAAGATAATTATTAAATTACAAAGAGCAAAGATTTACCAAAACTCTTTCACACTTTGGCCTACTGCAAGAAGCAGATTAAAACAATCTATCACATTTTAGTTCTTATTTTTTTTTAGTTTGTCATTTTTATATTCTCACACATACCTATATATATAGTAACGCCTTTTTTCCGTAGGAGTATGCAGATACCACTTTCATTCACCTGCTACGGTTATATCACACATCTTTCGCTTCTTCTACTTTCCTCAGTGCTCTCATACATACTCGTCGGTTGTTGGTACTCTTGACCTGGCCTTTTTTTAAAACAATGTCGAACTGATAGAGATATTTTCGCCGAGGTCGACCTATACCAACTTGCCATTCACACTCGCTTTATAAATCTGTTTCGACAATCTTTCTTCATCCATCCTTTCTAAGTAAACAAAGCATCTAAGCATTCACTTGTCCATCTTTGTAGCTATATCTTCTTTTACACCACAGCGTTCTCTTATTTTACTTTTCTTTACTTTATCTAATCGAGTCACTCCGGTTATACTTCTTAGACCACTAACCTTCACAGTATTAATTTTATTTTTATGGTTCACAACATTCACTACCATACATAAGTAAGTGAAGGGACCAGCAATCCTTCATGCACAGCCAGACGTGCTTTTTGACACGTTCTGGATACTTATACAGGGCCCCATTCATTTGTTTTCCTGCCAACACCTTTAGCTCAATGTCACTGTCATACTTTCCATCTCTAGTAAATTTTGAACCCAAGTACACAAATTCAATAACTTGTTTCACTCTTTCTCCCTCAATCGAAACCCCACAGTTTGTTATGCTTTCTATTCTTTCAAAAACCATTACTTTCGTTTTGCTCACATTTATTTTTATCCTTTTGATTTGCAGGGAATTATGCATAACATTAACCATCGCCTGCAACTCCTCTTCAGATAACGCTAATATGACTTGATCATCGGCGTAAAGAAGGCATTTGACGATCAAATCATTCATTTTTAATCCATACGCACTCTCTTTCAGATCTTTTAAACAATTGTCTATGTATAAGTTAAACAGCCATGCCGAAGCCACACATCCCTGTCTCACACCTTTTTCGATGTTAAACCAGTCCGTGCAAGCTCCGTTGATCCTGACACAAGCAATGGAATCCTCTATAATCCCCCTATAAGTTGATTTCAGTGCTTATTTTAAACTATCACTCACCCCATACATAAAACATAAAAAAGGTAAAAAAAAAATTCATTTGTTTCCTGCCAACACCTCAATGCTCAATGTCACTATCATACTCATTTATTTGTTTCACACTTTTTCCTTTAGCACCTTGCAGTTTGTCATGGTTTTTTTTTTCAAAAACCATTACTTTCGTTTTGCATATATTTACTTTTATCCCTTTTATTTTAAGGGCATTATGCATAATATTAACCATCACCTGCAACTCCTCTTCAGATAACGCTAATATGACCTGATCATCGTCGTAAAGGAGGCATTTAGTTTGTTTTAAATAATACTTATTACTATTTTTTTTTTAAAGTAACAAATTAATTCATTTATTAGAACATAAATTTATAAAAAGTTTAACGCGACTGACATTATAATCCCAAAGAACACATGAATTTAAATTTTAAATTTGCGTCTCCAACTTATCTCCTGGGGTTACAGCAGCACTATTACCTGTGCAAAAGATAAGTTCCATCTGGGGCATCACGAAGAAATCTGTTTATTTCATCTCGACTAAATAATCTAGATTTTTTCGCTTTGGACCTAACGCTTTGTTTTTTTTAAAAATGCAGTTTCGTAAATTTGGATGATACCGTTTTTGTTAATGGCTAATGTGGATTTTAGCAAAGAATAGATTGACCATAGCGTTGATGACTTATAATTATTGCTAGCTTTACTAAAAATATGGCCAAAAAAAATTTTTCTGAGATATTCTTGACATTATATTCCTGACGCCAGTTCTGGAATATGTTGCAATGTTTATCGTATAAAATTCGTGATTTCTGAGTAAATCCAACGTGGCCATAGTTGCTAATTCCCGCAGCTCCGGAGTAGTGTTACTGATATCTATATCGCTATAACTTTTAACAATAGCATATGACAGTTATTGTTACTGTCGCTCATAGACACAGAAGACTAGTCTGCGGGTCTAGATGCGTGAGTTGGCTCCCGATGAGAAAGAGACAGTCACTCAAGAGGTTGCTTCGCGCTTTGTCTAATGGGCGGGACCTACGCCCGAATCTCAAATCGAACCCCTCCATTCAGCTCGCCGCATGCCCCTCAGGCACAAACTCCGCCCAATAGAAAGAGCGCAAAACAATCTTTCGAGCGACTGTTTCTCATCGGGAGCCAACTCTCAGCAAAGTGGACACGCAGTTTGGTCTCCTATGTCCATGCTGTCGCCTATATTTTTATTAAATTGTGGATTTACGAAAATGACTCAATCACCGATTGTAGTGACCACAGCGAACAAAAAGAGTTTGCGGACAAAAAAAAACTTGCCTTCAAAAATAGTCGATTTTTTATTCGAAAATTAGTATGTTGCGCGCCGGCGACGACGACGACGAGCTAGCAGTGGTGAATCGACAAGCTGGAGAAATGCTCCGAGGTGTGGGCAGCTTCACCACCGGAACCTCCGATGCCTCGACTCACTTTTGCTTTTTAAAGACGTCTTCCGCAAACGTAGATGGTGGATTCCTTCGATAATTCAGGTAAGCTGGCTCGGTCTGTTTTTACCTACTATAGGCCAAAGGGTTTACTGACTTTTATCGCCGTGAATTTTGTTATCACAGTAGATAAAACAACACATTTGTCACGAAAATATATTAAGTAATTTAATACATAAAGCTTACAGTTTCAAGCCTCCTGTATCTTTGGAATAATTTCACTGGTTGTTAGCTTTGAATTTGATGTATTTTATTTGATTATATTGATGTGCATTTGACCACGTGGTGTTTGAAAGCAGTACTCTTGAAGCGAGCGATGTGCATCGCCCAGCTGTTAAAAAGGAAAGAGGACGAGTGGCCGGAAGCCGGTACGAACGTTGAATTTAGCGTTTTTTATTGGTCAAAAATCGTAACTGTCTTGTCACGTGACCGTATAGTTGTTTGCTACAATTGCGCGCGACGATTTCGGAATGTTTTGGAGGGATAAAACTGTTCGTGTTTTTTAGATGATTTTTTGTCGGCGTCAGGGCCGTACTGAGTAGTTTTAAAAATCAAAGAATTTCTCAAAGAGGAATTGTACAGTTGAAAGTGCCGATTTCCAACATGCGTAAAATGTCATTTTTTGTATAGGTCGACAAAAATAGTTTTTTATGTACCAAAGATGAAAAACTGTATATTAAAGACGCAGCCGGGGCTAGCAAGCAGGCGAGACATTAGACAGTTTTTCGCCGAGGTGCAAATTACATTTTTTCGTCGACCTCTACATACCTTTATGAAAGTAATGAATATTGTCACGTGCCTATTTTTTTCCTTCTACAGTTCCATTATTAATTGGGTCTCTGATAGTTTTGTATTCCTTAGGAACTCGTAAATAGTTTCGCTTACCGTATTTTGTTGTAATTTAAATATATCACTCGTTGTAAATAGTGTTGCATACCTTGTAGTGATAGGATTCAATAATTATTGGTTGTGACATTTTTGTTAATCGATGGAGATGGAGTGGGGGTTTTTGTTATTAGATTTTGTTTTGATTTTTGGCCTCGATTGTCGTGTGTTGTCAGCTATATTATTGTTTGGTTTGCATTTCTGTGTGGATGGGCTGGCTATCAACACGGACGAGTGCGATTATGAGTTTGGAACATAGATTTGCGAAGATTGTTGGTTGACGCGTGTTCCGTGTCATTTCTTGATATCCGGCCTGGGAGTGAGTAGTTTAGTGTGAGTGGTTCGGTGTCAGTCTTGGGAGTCGGGTGGTGGTGAGAGTTTTTTAAAACGATTTGATATTAACACGTGAGCAGAACCTCTACGGTTTTTACTTTCATATCTGGCTGTATTTGGGCCATCTTAATTGGATTTTGAAGTAAAACCAATTAATTTTCAACTTGACCATTCTATCTTACTTTCGTTGTTGATATTTTGGATTTTGGTGTCGAGTTAAAATAGCCGCATGCGGGATTTATTGGAGGGAAGCCATTGTTAAGTAGCAGGTGCAGTTCCATAATCAAACCGGCCAGAGGAGTAGGCCACAGGAGTAGTGAATTCGTATACCCAAAGGTTACAAGTGATTTATTTTAGAATATTTAAACGACGTGATTTGTTTTTCACACCACGATTAAGTTTTGTTTTAATTTATTAATATGGTACACTGTTGAAAACTATTTATTGCATTGGATAATATGCCAAGGCTGAACTTTGATTAAAGTAATATTCTCAATAGTTCTTTGTGTTCAAGTAAAAATGTTTTCTTCATACTTATTTGTAAATATCCTACAATATTGCTATTTTGAAGGACAGCCATTGTAAAAAAGAAATATTTTTAAATAAGCTCGATTGTTTTAACAGTGTAAATCTTTATGTAAATGGTAAAAAAAAACGTGAGTAAATTAGCAGCCTTATGTGAACGTTTGATTAGGTATTAATAAAAAGTTGACTTGTATACTTTTTTTTGGTAACTTGATAAAGTTTGTTATTCTTACCTTTGTTTTAGTTATTTTATGGAATCGTAAACTTTGGATTTTTGATTTATTGTTGTCTTATAAAGTTGTAAATTTTGAAGTTTCGATTTATTGTTAGCTGTTGATTTTGATTATATTTGTTATAATTTTGTTATTGAGCTGTGTATTTTGATTTATTGTAGGAGTAAAGTATCCAATATATTTTTGCTATAATTTTATTTATTTGGTTCACCATAATCTTAGTTGTTTATCGTGTGGCTCTGCTAGTGCCTATAAGACCTAGGGGTTTCTGGCTTGAACCGTCTAAGTCGGTGGCGCGGCTCACTTTTATTTTCTTTTTTCCTTCTACCCTCTACGGCTGAGCTCGGGCATAATTTGCCAGTAGAGAGACCGCTGGCAGAGTACTCTATAGAAAACGAAAAAAAAGACGTGGCAATATGTTGTATTGTTTTTCGTATAAAATTCGTGATTTTTAGGGGAGTAAATCCAACGTGGTCGTAGTTGCCAATTCCCTCAGCTCCGGAGAAGTGCTACTGATATCCAAATCACTATCCATTTTTGATTATTATAAACACTAATATTCACACCACGGTATAAATTACACGTAAAATCTAGCATATTTCGTAGGTAATTCATTTGAAATTGGCAAATGACAGTTATTGTCACAGACGTCTATATTTTTATTTAATCGTGTATTTACGAAAATGACCCAATCTGTCTGTGGACAAAAAGTACTTGCCTTCAAAAATAGTCGATATTTCATCCGAAAATTAGTACGTAAAATGTCAATTTTTGTATAGGTCGACAAAAATACATTTATATAATCAAAATTTTATACACTAGTGCAACAACCGCAAACCGCATTTAATATTTTTTTGAAAAGTTTCTGTAAATAATAAAATTTGTTTATTTTTGTAGTTTTTTTTTTAAGTATAATCCTGTGTACCTTCCAAGAGTTCGTCTTTGTCAAATAAAACTATCGGTACTTTTGAATACTGAACCAGGGCTCTGAAGATGTACCAGACAAACCTACTGTGAAGTAAGAAAGGCGGTGTCTGAGATGAAGAATAATAAGTCACCAGGAGAAGACGAAATTGTTATAGAGGCAGTAAAGGAAGGTGGACACATAATTATTAAAGCCCTATGTAAATTATTTAATGAATGTCTACATCAAGGAGTAACACCTTCAAAGTGGAACAACGCCACTATAGTAATAATGCACAAGAAGGGGAACATTGGTAATCTAGCAAATTACAGACCCATTAGTCTCCTATCCCACTTGTATAAACTATTTATGAAGATCATTGCTAAACGCCTAACTCCAAAATTAGATTTTTACCAGCCGAAAGAACAGGCAGGATTTCGAGCAGGGTACGGTACAAATGACCATTTACATACAATCAAGACCCTTATAGAAAAATCAACAGAATATAATAAACCTCTCATCCTTGTTTTCGTAGACTATGAAAAAGCTTTTGACTCAATCAGCCAACAACATATGCTCAAATCATTAACAGAATGCAGAATTGATTACAGGTACATTGCACTGATTAAGGGTATATACGAGAAAGCAACGGCGTGTGTAAGATTACATAAAAACACAAGAACATTCCGAATAGAACAAGGTGTACGTCAAGGAGATACCCTCTCTCCAAAGCTGTTCACCACACTGCTCGAATATGTCTGTAAGAAAATCGACTGGGGGGAAATGGGCCTAAATATAGACGGTGAAAGATTAAATAACTTAAGATTTGCAGACGATATCGTCCTTATCACCGACCGTATAGATCAAGCGTCCATGATGTTGGAAAAATTATACAATGCTTCAAGGAAAGTTGGCCTAAGAATTAACTTTGCAAAGACGCAAGTCATGACAAACCTAGTCCCCAGTAAAAACATAACTATTGGAAGCAAATCTATTGAACAGGTCACCGCCTACAAATATTTGGGTCATGAGATCCGAATAGGACGGGACAACCAGACGTGCGAACTTCTCCGGAGAGTAGGCTTGGGGTGGGCATCCTTTGGAAGATTAAAGTATATTTTCAAGTCGGATATTCCCATCAGTCTAAAACGAAAAGTATACAATCAGTGCATATTACCAGTGATGACATACGGAGCCGAAACATTGACGCTTACAAAAAAGTCAGCAAAGAAACTGCATGTCACCCAACGGGCGATGGAGAGGGCTATTCTGGGTATCTCCCTCAGAGACCGAATACCAAATGAGATTATTCGCCAAAGAACAGGTGTTATAGATGTAATCGAAAAAATAACAACTTTAAAGTGGAACTGGGCTGGCCACGTAGCTAGAAGAACTGACGGAAGATGGTCTAAAAAACTATTGGAGTGGCGTCCGAGGCACGAAGCTTATCGTAGTAGAGGGCGCCCCCCCACACGATGGACCGATGACATCAAAAGAATCTGTGGTAATTGGATACAAATGGCTCAAGATAGAGCAGAGTGGCAAAATAAACGAGAGGCTTATGTTCAGCAGTGGACTACTATAGCTGAGTGATGATGATGATGATGACTTTTGAATCATTGCATTCTTTAATTTACAATAAGTAATTTTTCCAACATTATCAATTTCCATAGAATTATTCGGATTTTTTTTTCTATCGTTAATTGGGTTAACTTTTTATAAGTTTGCTACTTCTTTTTACAAAATTCGCGTCTGTTTTTTTAATTTTTGTTTCATTTTTGTAACAGTGAAATATCGATAAAGTAAATTGCAAAAAGTAATCCATCAATTGCAAACGCAAATACTTACATTACAAGAGAATTGCAGTACAAAGTCCGTTTGTCACTGGCGATAGCACGCTCTGATTCTACTCGTTAAAATTAATACTCTCTCAATTAAAGTTAGCTTTAACCGTCGATTAGTTCAATATCCCGCTTTATATATTATCGATTCGCGATGTCAAAAGACGCAAAAGAGAGCCGACGATCATGTGGACTTGCACTAATACAACAAGTTTCGTGCCATAGAAAAGATAGAACTCTTTGAAAAACGTATACTTTATATAACACTTTTCGTGGTCTTATAGTACGGTCGATGGCGCGTCAAAATGGCATATCTTATCATTTTATTTTTCGATATTGGGCTTATCAGAATAAACTACTGCAAGTACTACAAAAACTTCAGTACTTTTGTTTTTTTAAAACACTTTTGAAAAAAAGTACCTGTCAGTGTCTTATTAGTGGTTTATTACTGCATATAATCCGTAAAAAGTTACTCAAAGTTTTTAAATTAAATTCATTCTGTATTTGAATCTTGCCACGTCTTTTTTCGTTTTCTATAGAGTACTCTGCCAGCGGTCTCTCTACTGGCAAATTATGCCCGAGCTCAGCCGTAGAGGGTAGAAGAAAAAAAGAAAATAAAAGTGAGCCGCGCCACCGACTTAGACGGTTCAAGCCGGAAACCCCTAGGTCTTATAGGCACTAGCAGAGCCACACGATAAACAACTAAAATTATGGTGAACCAAATAAATGAAATTATAGCAAAAATATATTGGATACTTTACTCCTACAATAAATCAAAGTACACAGCTCAATAGCAAAATTATAACAAATATAGTCAAAATCAACAGCTAACAATAAATCAAAGTACTCAATTCAATAATAACATTATAACAAATATAGTCAAAATCAACAGCCAACAATAAATCAAAGTACTTAGTTCAATAATAAACTTATAACAAATATAATCAAAATCAACAGCTAACAATAAATCAAAGTACTCAGTTTTGGCATATTATCCAATGCAATAAATAGTTTCCAACCATGTACTATATTAATAAATTAAAACAAAACTTAATCGTGGTGTCAAAAATAAGTCACGTCGTTAAATATTTAAGAATAAATCACTTGTAACCTTTGGGTATACGAATGCACTACTCCTGTGGCCGGTTTGGTTATGGAACGGTACCTGCTAATTAACAATGGCTTCACTCAAATAAATCCCGCATGCGGTTATTTTAACTCGACACCAAAATCCAAAATATCAACAACGAAGGTAAGATCTAATGGTCCAGTTAAAAATTAAATGGTTTTACTTCAAAATCCAATTAAGATGGCACAAATACAGCCAGATATGAAAGTTAAACCGTAGAGGTTTTGCACACGTGTTAATATCACACCGTCCCAAAAATTCTCACCACACCACTCCCAAGACTGCCACCAAACGACTGCTACTTCCCAAGCCGGATATCAAGAAAAATGACACGGAATCGCGCTCGTCCGTATTGATAGCCAGCCCCATCCACACAGAAATGCAAACCAAACAATAATATAACCGACAACACACAACAATCGAGGCCAAAAACCAAAGCAAAATCTAATAACGAAAACCCCCATTTACCCATTTACAACGAATGATATATTTAAGTTACAACAAAATACGGTACGCGACACTATTTAAGAGTACCTAAGAAATACAAAACTATCAGAGACCCAATTATAATGGAACTGTAGAAGGGAAAAAATAGGCACGTTACAACCTCAAATGTCAACGATATCCGAAAAAAAAACATCAAATCAAACATAACGCGTAGATTATATTGGTTTTAATTAATTGTTTATTAAGAATGGATAATTATAACGTACATAAATATATTATTTAAATTATTGCAATAACATAAACATAAAAATGTCTCATTTATTTTTTTAAGGACTAGAAGAATTTTTTGTGTTCCAAAGTCAGCAACCGCTTAATAAATCTGTAGTATCATTCGTTTCAACCAAGTCAACGACACTGAATGGAATTAATTGTAAATGTTCCTTAACGACGCTGACTTTTGACAGTGACAAAACTCAATTATAATTTAAAAATTGTTTACCTGGTTTTTACAATTAAACGTATTAACTGTGTTATACCACAAAATCGATAATAATTGTTAAATAAAATGAGCAAACTTAAAACAATTAACAAAACAAATAAACAGTTTAGGAACTACGTTGGTCTTGAATCGTTGGAAGTTAAGTTCGTTCAGAAACACGACCTGAGAAAGGTCGTTTCATAAGAATGATGTTCTTCAAATGGAACAACTCTGAAACAATTTTTGCCGAGGATAACTAACGTAATCCACAAATGGATGGGCAGCGGAACACTTGCTGTACAAATATTTATGAAAGATCACATCACCAAGCTGTCTTCTATGTTCTAGAATATCTTGGTTTTTTGTCAGCTCACTGACGCCGATCAGACGAATACCTCTCATTTGGATGGAATCCAGTAGCCGAAGAATACGTTTGGTGTGGAGCTCCAGGCAAGCAGTATTCTAGTGATAGTCAAGTCTGGGCTTTGTAGAGTGTCAAAAGCTGTTCCGGCGTATACAGCTTTATTGTTCAAAAAGGCTCGCCAAATTTCTCCGAAGCTGCTTTGACAATCGTTCCAGCGTCATTGTGCCAAGACGATGTCAGTGGAATTCGGAATATGTCAAGCGATAAGCAACCAAGCTATCTTCGGATGTCCTTCAGCCAAGAATTTTGGCGCCTGCCGACCGACCTCTTGCCTTCTATAATTAGTCACAGAAGTTCATACTTTTCATCTCGCATTATGTGACCTATAAAGCGCGTTTTTCTTTCCTTGATGAAAAGCATAAGTTTTTTTTGTTTTTTCGTGAGTTACAGAACTTTCATATTTGTTATTCTTTGGACCCATGATATTCTTAGTATTCAGCGGTAAATGTACATTTTAAAGGCATCTATTTTATTTCCCAATAATGTATCGAGAGTTCAACTCTCACACCCGCACAGAAGAACCAAGAAAATGTAGCATCTGATCATACGTACTCGGAGCTCCAGGCTCAGATCTGACATTACAAAAATTCGTCTCATGCTTATAAATGTCTTTTTGACTTGTTCAATGCGGCTTCTGACTTCTTTCCCTGGGTCACATTAGTCATTAATGACACTCCCCAGATATATGTATAATGACACTTGCTTCACCACAGCACTGTCGATAACTAGATGGACCTCCTGAGTTGTCTTGGCAAATGCATTAACCTTAGTTTTTAACGTATTGGAACATGTTTGGAAATGTTTAAATTCGGCCCCGATGGAACTGCCTACTCATCTTTGAGCAATAGCTAGCCGCCATCTTACTGGAACCGCACCCAAAGAAAACGCATTACTAGCTCTGCACTTTAAAATTAAGGAAATATCTGAGTAAATATCCTCTGTAAAGTACCATTGTTAGAGTTAATAATATTAACAAATATTCCAACCAACCATGAGTTTGGTGCGCTAAACCTCGATAAGTAACTTTAACCATTAACTCTGCAAAATCACAACCTCTAAAATACCTGCTGGATACGATCAGAAGAAGACAGGTTCGGAATTTTAAGTCCCCTAATGCTGAGACGTGCCCAACCCGATCAGTCGGAGGCATTATCTTACTAGGGCAGTTTGATAAGTCAGTGACTTTTTGAATTTCCCGCGCAGTTACTCCAAATGCAACAGTGCTGCCGTCAACTATAATCTATCAGTAAACAACTTTCTAATTTTGAGCAAGATACGTCGTGCAGTTGGTGTTTGATAGCCGTTCAAAGCAGACAACCTCGTGAATTTTTACGAAAATGAAAAAAAAAAAATTTCGTGTGCTGATTAAGCATTACTTTTTACGTAAAAAATCCATCACTGAAACTAAGAAAAAAATTGATAAATACTACGGGGACTCGGCACCATCAATTTCAATGGTTAAGAAGTGGTTTACAGAGTTCTGTTGTGGTCGTACCAGCACTAGTGACGCCGAACGTTCAGGTCGTCCAAAAGAAGTGATCACGCCTGAAATCGTCGATAAAATCCATGAAATAATATTGGATGATCGGAGAATGAAAGTGCGTGAGTTGGCTCATGCTGTAGGTATCTCAACTGAACGGGTACATCATATTTAACACGAATATTTGGACATGAAAAAACTCTCTGCGAGATGGGTGTGTTTAGCGATGTTAGCCGTAATCCGGACAAATTTTTGCGCCGTTTTGTTACTGTTGATGAAACATGGATCCATCACAACACGCCAGAGACCAAGGAACAATCGAAACAGTGGGTTGCTCGGGGTGAACGTGGACCAAAGAAGGCGAAACAGAGTCTGTCAGCCAACAAGGTCATGGCCACAATTTTTTGGGATGTACACGGTGTCATTCACATCGATTACCTTAAGAAACAATCACCGGCGAATATTATTCAAAGCTTTTGAACAGATTCTACGTTAATTTGAAGCAAAAACGGCCGCATTTGGCGAAGAAGAGAGTGCTGTTTCATCAAGACAATGCACGTGTGCACACTTGTTTAGTCACGATGGCCAAAATCCACGAATTGGGATACGAACTGCTACCCCATCCAGCATATTCTCCAGATTTAGCCCCCTGCGACTATTTTCTGTTTCTAAACCTAAAGAAATGGTTGGGCGGTAAGAGATTTGAGTCGAATGAAGAAGACCCAACATTTTGCCATGTCACCTTTGTACAGGAAAGCCAACAAATGCCTACGTTTGAAAACAGTCAGTAACTCTTTTTGGAACACTTTTGTTCATACTATCACAAAATGTTTTTGACTGTTGTAGGAATAAGCCTTAGATGAATTTTTGACTATAAAATATCATATTTAGTATTTTAATTCTACAAAAAAAGATCAAATGCACCTAACCAAAAAGTTTTTTAAAGTTTTAGGTGGTCGGAAAATGCGAAATCTTTCTTGTCGACTGATCTAACGGCAAGAAAAATTCTCTTTGAGGAAGGTACTTAATATAACACATCGCGTGGCCTTTATGTATAAAAGTTTTGCGGTTGAAAAGCGCTCAAAGACCGCCATTTTCTTTGAAGGTTCAACTACACGTCGCCACTATTGCGAAAATTTCGATTTAAAAAGTGGTAGATGATCGACTTGGCGACTTTTGGAGTTAGCGTTTTCTTCATTATATGTTATAAAATTGCAATATCACAAACATGCCGCATTTTTACTTGAAACTGATCAAAGACCCAAAGTAAACGTGATTATTAGAAATGATTTAAATTTAAATAAACAAAATAATATTTGTACCGAAATAGACCATTTAAAATTACAAAAAATACAATCATTCTAATTGTATATAATAAAATAAATGGTTTTATTACTTGTAGGCAATAAATGCGAAATTGGGTGGAATTAAAAACTAATTAATCAATACGTCAAAAAAAGAAAACAAATATCACGCTTTGTAATTTTAATGGTAGTTTAATACGAGGATTCCACTGCTTGTGTCAGGATAAACGAAGCTTGCACGGACTGGTTTAACATCGAAAAAGGTGTAAGTCAGGGATGTGTGGCTTCGCCATGGCTGTTTAACTTATACATAGACAATTGTTTAAAAGATTTGAAAGAGTGCGTATGGATTAAAAAAGAATGATTTGATCGTCAAATGCCGATGATCAAGTCATATTAGCGTTATCTGAAGAGGAGTTGCAGGCGATGGTTAATATTATGCATGATACCAAAATTTTCCAAATCGGTGGATAGGGAGGCACGGATCGATAGAATGGCCAGCACGATCTCCTGATCTGACGCCATTAGACTTCTTTTTGTGACGTTAAAAATTATTTTGATAATGCAAATAAATAAAATTATATACAGTATATAGTTTTTAGCCGACCAGCGAAGACTTCGCATTGAAAATGCCAAGTGAGACCTTGGCGAAACGTCTGCAAAAATCCAATCGGATTCCAACCAACGAACGGATGCAATCCCGGATCGATTTATCATAAAATAAAAACAACAATTGTTGTGTGTTGTCGGTTATATTATTGTTTGGTTTGCATTTCTGTGTGGATGGGCTGGCGATTATGAGTTTGGAACATAGATTTGTGAAGATTGTTGGTTGACGCGTGTTCCGTGTCATTTTTGATATCCGGCCTGGGAGTCAGTAGTTTAGTCAGTCGTTTGGTGTCACTCTTCGAAGTCGGGTGGTGGTGAGAGTTTTTGGAACAATTTGATATTAACACGTGAGCAGAACCTCTATGGTTTTTTCTTTCATATCTGGCTGTATTTGGGGCCATCTTAATTGGATTTAAAAGAAAAACCATTTAATTTTTAACTTGACCATTCTATTTTACCTTTGTTGTTGATATTTTGGATTTTGGTGTCGAGTTAAAATATTCGCATGCGGGATCTGATGGAGGGAAGCAATTGTTAAGTAGCAGGTGCAGATCCATAATCAAACCGGCCACAGGAGTAGGCCACAGGATTAGTGAATTCATATACCCAAAGGTTACAAGTGAATTATTTTAGAATATTTAAACGACGTGATTTTTTTTTGACACCACGATTAAGTTTTGTTTTAATTTATTAATATGGTACACTGTTGAAAACTATTTATTGCATTGGATAATATGCCAAGGCTAAACTTTGATTAAAGTAATATTCTCAATAGTTCTTTGTGTCCAAGTAAAAACGTTTTCTTCATACTTATTTGTAAATATCCTACAATATTGCTATTTTGAAGGACAGCCATCGTAAATAGAAATATTTTTAAATAAGCTCGATTGTTTTAACAGTGTAAATCTTTATGTAAATGAAAAACAAAAGGTGAGTAAATTAGCAGCCGTACGTAAACGTTGATGAAGTATTGTTAAAAAGTTGACTGTATACGTTTTTTTTGGTAACCTGATAAGGTTTGTTATTCTTACCTTTGTTTTAATTATTTTATGGAATCGTAAATTTTGGATTTTTGATTTATTGTTGTCTAATAAAGTTGTAAATTTTGAAGTTTCGATTTATTGTTAGCTGTTAATTTTGATTATATTTGTTATAATTTTGTTATTGAGCTGTGTATTTTAATTTATTGTGTGAGTAAAGTATCCAATATATTTTTGCTATAATTTTATTTATTTGGTTCACCATAATCTTAGTTGTTATCGTGTGGCTCTGCTAGTGCCTATAAGACCTAGGGGTTTTCGGCTTGAACCGTCTAAGTCGGTGGCGCGGCTCACTTTTATATTTTTATTTTTTTTCTTCTACCCTCTACGGCTGAGCTCGGGCATAATTTGCCAGTAGAGAGACCGCTGGCAGAGTACTCTTTAGAGAACGAAAAAGACGTGGCAAAAGTTCTTGATTTAAGTAAAAATTATAGTAAATTGTTTTAATAGAAATGGTGACATTTGTAATGGTAAGCTAGTACTGGATCATACAAAAAGTAACTATTATTGTTATTGTTTTATAATGACATTGGGTTATTTATTGTGTTACTTTTAGATTCATTCCGACCCCTTTAAAGTACGTAGTCAATTATTTTGCATTACATTTTTAAAATCTTTATGGGTAGATCTAGAGATCTAACTCTTTTTTATGATAGTGCTTTACATTTTATCAAAAGTTGATAAACAGATTATGTTTCCTTACGATATAATCTGCAGAAATCATTTCTCATTTTGTTTACGTTTTCATTGACTGGGTGGGGACCTATAGTGATTTTAAATAGCTTTTTTATGTCATTCCTATTTAGGGGAAAAAGTATAGCTAGTTTGGCCTGTTTCTTGTTTTTCCAGAGTAAGGATTTTAACCCTTGCTTTTTATTCTGATTTCTGCCTTAGTATATTGTTTTGTTTATCTGTAGAATGTCTGACTGCACTGGTGACCAAATAAAGACGTTATAAAAAATATTATTATAGTGTTATAGTAACATCTTACTTGGTCATGAGTCATAATGGACCCGTGATCTTATCAGATGCAGGTCACAATATTTTCACAATTTTTGAACTTAAACGTTTTATTATTAAAGTATTCCAGCTAATTTAACGTTCAGGTTATCCCACCTCATTGATGGCCTCTCCGCAATTTTTTTAAAATCTGTTGGACACCAGCTTTCCATTTGTCATCTTTTAATCTGTTATGTGTTCTGTCCACCTTCTTCCAATTTTTTATAGCGTTTTGATGTCATCTTTGATTCAACTTCTTTCTGTGTTAACTTCACCATTGATATGATCTTTCTTGTTTACATTAATAATTCTTCTCTCCATTGATCTTTGTATTGTTTTAAGTTTATGCACTTTTTTTGGTGTGGTGATCCAAGTTTGGCTTCCATATGATATAGCTGGGAGGACATAAGTTCAGCTCTAATGAAAATGTTGACAGTTTGATCAGTATTAATAGTTTTATTGCTGTTGCAAGCGATGTTTTTTAATGATGTCATCATCCATTCCCTTATTCTGTCCTGGATACTTGTACGACTAAACGAAAAATTTTTAAGTAAGATAGTCTAGTCGAAATAAAGTTGATTTTTTAACTATACTATTTTTGCAGATAGAAAGGTCATAATATTGACTTGCATCGTTGATTTTTTTTATCACTTGTTCAAGTTTTTGAGAATTAGCGGCAATCAGAACAATATCGTCGGCAAGCAAGAGAATTTTGCGGTGAAGACCATCATTTTAATTCCTTCTTTCATATCAATTTTTCTTAGTAAACTTTCCAAGGCAGGTAATGAAATTAGTAGAAATAACATTGCCATTACCGTGCCACGTCTTTTTCGTTCTCTAAAGAGTACTCTGCTAGCTCAGCCGTAGAGGGTAGAAGAAAAAAATATAAAAGTGAGCCGCGCCACCGACTTAGACGGTTCAAGCCGGAAACCCCCAGGTCTTATAGGCACTAGCAGAGCCACACGATAAACAACTAAGATTATGGTGAACCAAATAAATAAAATTATAGCTAAAATATATATTGAATACTTTACTCACACAATAAATCGAAGTACATTGTTCAATATTAAAATTATAACACATATAGTCAAAAATTAACAGCTATGGTAAAATTTTCTTGCTAAAACAAACCAAAAATTTAGAATTTACAACTTTATAAAATAACCATAACAGAAGTAAAAGTAACAGACTTTACCAAGTTACAGAAAAAGGTAAAACATATAAATTAACTCATTAATAACATTAATTCAAACGTTTACATAAGGCTGATAATTTACTCGTTTTAACTATTTACATAAAGATTTTCATTGCCAAAACAATCGAGTTTATTTAAAAATATTTTTACAATGGTTGTCCTTTAAAATATCAAGATTGTAGGATATTTACAAATAAGTAGGAAGAAAATATATTTTTACTTGGACATAAAGAATTATTGAGAAGGTTATTTTAATCCAAGTCTAGTTTTGGCATATTATCTAATGCAATAAATAGTTTCCAACAATGTACTATATTAATAAACTAAAACAAAACTTGATTGTGGTGTCAAAATAAGTAACGGCGTTATATATTTAAAAATAAATCACTTATAACCTTTGGGTATACGAATTCACAAAGTACTATATTGATAAACTAAAACAAAACTTACTCGTGGTGTCAAAATGAGACACGGCGTTATATATTTAAAAATAAATCACTGATAACCTTTGGGTATACGAATTCACATGTACTCCTGTGGCCTACTCCTGTGGCCGGTTTGATTATGGGGCGGCACCTGCTAATTAACGATGGCTTCCCTCAAATAAATCCCGCTTGCGGATATTTAACTCGACACTAAAATATCAACAACGAAAGTAAGATAGAATGGTCAAGTTAAAAATTAAGTGGTTTTTCTTCAAAATCCAATTAAGATGGCCCAAATACAGCCAGATATGAAAGAAATCCCATAGAGGTTCTGCACACGTGCTAATAACACACCGTCCCAACAACTTTCACCAACACCCGACTTCGAAGAATATCACCCAACTACTGACACTCCTAGGCCGGAAATCAAGAAATGACACGGAATAAACGTCAACCCACAATCTTCTTAAGTCCGTGCTCCACAATCGCCTCGTCCGCGCTGTTAGCCAGCCTCGTCCACACAGAAATGCAAACCAAACAATCGAATCCTATCCCTACAAGGTATGCAACAAGGAATACGAAACTATCAGAGAACTGCAAAAGGAAAAAATAGGCACGTGACAACCGGATCGTGATGGGATATTCAAATAAAGTAATTTTTGTGTTGGACTTAGTATCTTTAATTAACTTGAGGTAGGCTAAAGCCCTTAAAGAAGATATAGATGAGGGTATCTTATTGAACGTAGTAAGACTAAACAATATCAGATGCGCTGACGATACCATGGTAAAGGCAGACATCCACAAAACAAAACAGTTAATAATTAGCAAAGGGGACTTAAGGGGAGTTCACCCATATATGGTGGTCATTGTATTGAACGAGTGAAACAGTACCTGGAAACTATAATAAATGAACAATGAGACAACGTACAAAAATAAAATGCCGTGTAGGGACGGCGAGAACCGTTTTTAATAAAATGAGCACCGTCTTTAAAAGCCACAGCCTATCACTAGAAACAAAAATGAGACACCTGAGATGCTATGTCTTCTCCATATTACTGGACGCTCACCGAAGCCACCACTAAAAAAATTAAAGCTTTTAAAAAATGTGGCTGTACAGGAGATTACTCAGAATAAAGTGAATAGATCACATAACGAATAAAGAACTGGTCCAAAGAATAAAGAAAGAAATGGAAATCATGTACACTATCAAGTGCAGAAAGCTCGAATAGCTAGGAAATATCATGAGAAATTAACACCGATACAAAGGAAACAAGGCAAGGCTCCTGGGTTTGACAATATTCATCCTGAGTTCCTGACGAGTTTGGGGAATGGCGCGAAAGAATGACTGACTCGGTTTCTCTCCAATATCTTGGATAGAGGATCCCTTCCCAAAGAGCTCAAGAAGTAAAAAATAGTGGCCATCCTAAAACCTGGTAAATTTCCTGACCTCCCACAGCATTTTAGACCAATCTCCCTACTGAGCAGTACTTATAAACTACTGGAGAGATTAATATATAACAGAATCAGCGGCCTCATCTTAGAACACATACCAGATGAACAGGCAGGTTTCAGACCCAACAGAAGCTGTTGTGATCAGGTGCTGGCTCTAACAACCTTCATAGAGGCTAGCTTTCAACAGATGCTTAAAACTTCCGTCGCATTTGTAGATCTTACCGCAGCATACGATACGGTTTGGAGAGACGGGATGATATATAAATTTCTAAAAATAACCCGATGCCGAAAAACCGCCAGCCTTCTTAATAACATGCTGAGCAACAGATTTTTTCGCGCGTATCTAGGAGGAAGCGTTAGCAAGGAGAAAAATTAACGAACGGGTTACCACAGGGTTCGGTCCTTGCTTCACTATTATTTAACATTTATATTGCCGATCTCCCAAATACCAGGTCAACAAAATTTTGCTATGCAGACGACATTGCTCTCGCCTTCAGAGCTTAAGATCTTTGCCAGACGGAACCAGTTCATTCGGAAGATCTATCTGTTTTAAACACCTTTTTTAAAAAGTGGAGACTAAAGCCCAGCTCTAACAAAACTGAAGTTTGTGCTTTTCACTTAAACAATCGACAGGCTAAAGCTAAACTACAAATACAACTAAATGGAAATACACTTCGTCACAACAATTCCCCAAAATATCTTGGTGTCACTCTTGTTCGTACCCCTTCATACAAAAAGTACCTCGAAAATACCGCTGCTAAATTGAAGACACGAAATAATATTATCCAAAAGTTGTGCGGCACGACATGGGGAGCATCTGCAGAAACACTGCGTACATCGTCCTTGGCTTTGGTCTACTCAACCGCAGAATACTATGCCCGCGTATGGCTAAACAGCTGTCACACCCATCTGATTGACGCCCAATTAAACCATACCATGCGATTAATTAGTGGTGCAGTTCGACCGACACCCACGTACTGGCTCCCTCTGCTGAGTAATACGTATCCACCTGAATTCCGCCGAACTGAAGCTCTACTCAAAGAATTCCGAAAGCTTCAGGAATATCCAGGGCTTCCTCTACACGACGACATCCCTGCTCTGCGGAGGAATCGTCTTCGCTCCAGAAAACCTCCTTTACGGAAAGCCGAACAACTGGACAATAACAACATAGGTAGAAAAGACCAATGGATACAAAGCTGTCAACGTATTGAGGATCCCGAGGCTCGAAGGTGGTTCGAAGGGTATGACTGCGATACCACAGGTACCAATCTCGACAGACAGAAATGGGTCAAGCTGAATAGAATCCGTTTCGGATATGGCCGATGCGCTGACTCCCTCCACAAATGGGGTTTAGCTGACTCTCCAAGCTGTGACTGCGGAGCCCCTCGCCAAACCATCAAACACATTAGAGAGGAGTGCCCTCTGCGTCCATTTCAGGGGAGTTAGAGTGATTTCATGAAGGCTGAAGAATTTGCGCTTGACTGGATCGTGAACTTAGATATTAATATTTAATTTTGACTTTGTCTGTTTGCTCTGTTTAATTGGTTTCGCTTGTATTCTCTTTTTCTTTCTCTTTTTTTTATTACTACTACTATTATGGAATTATATTATTGCATGTATGCCATACGAATAAATAAATAAACACCAATACTCTCTACTACAGTCCATACTGCAAGGAAAAGTCAAAGAAAAAAGAGTACCCGGCAGGAGAAGAATCTCATGGCTGCGAAATCTGCGAACGTGGTATGGAAAAACCTCAATAGAATTGTTTCGAGCAGCTACAAACAAGATCATGATTGCCAATATGATTGCCAACATCCGAAACGGATAGGTACTTAAGGAAGATGAAGACAGCTGGATCTATTTCTTAGGTAATTAGTTTATAGGCATTATAATATTAAATTAAAATATGAATGTAAACACTTACTTTGAGAATAAAGTAAATATTTTATCTTTTAAGAAGATTTAAAATGCAAAAGAATTCTTTACGCCAAAATTAAACATTTATCTTTAAAAAGACATAAAGTATAAAAGGATGCTTTGGTAAATATTCTATTGAAGAAAAGTAAGTGTGTAGTTCTTTCAAAAGTTGATTTTAGTAAATGATTTTCAATAAAGGCATTAAACCATCTCGTTCGACTTTCCTTCTTGATATAAACGTCGTGCCGGATAGCGATAAAGCGAAAATTGAAAATTCCGAATTTCAAAAGAGTTAATAAAGTGAGATTCTTTAAAACAGCGTTGAAATAACAAGTTTTTCCGAAGTTTTCCCATCATATTTCAAACAGCGGGACTTTAATTCTGATCCATTATCCTGTGTATGGCTCTAGTCGGTGGACTGGAAAAACACATTTTCACTTTAAATCTAACTCCAATTTTGTCGCGATATTTTTTTAAAAGCCGCCCGCGCTGGAGAAGGTACGTAAGCGGATGATAAATGAACGCTGATAACTTGTTTGTTGTTATACAAAACTTTTTTAATTTATTCTCCAGCACACTATACGTTAACCGTTCGTAACAAATTACGTCCGGGCTGTTAGTCGTGTGGTTACTTCAACGACCATCTCTATTTCGCATACCCCTAATCACCGCAGCACTCGCATCTCCACTAATAATACTTATAAAATAATACTTGAGTGAACATACATGCCACAGTTAACGATAGACTAAAGATTTAAGGAAGCAATTAACATTCATTAGAGTGTTTAGGAGATTATTGTTGAACAAAAACATTTTTATGGACAACTTATAATATTTGTTACAGTTATGTACCATTGCATCCATGGCTGGCTCAAGAACCAGAACTTTGTAACGTGCCTTTTCTTTCCCTTCTACAGTTCCGTTATAATCTGATAATTTTATATTCCTCAAGTACTCGTAAATAGTGTCGCGTACCGTATTTTGTTGTAACTTAAATATATCATTCGTTGTAAATAGTGTTGCATACCTTATTGTGATAAGATTCAATTGTTAATGGCTATGGCATTTTTGTTGATCACTGGAGATTGAGTAAGAAATTTTCATTATTAGATTTTGCTTTAGTTCTTAGCCTCGATTACTGTGTATTATCGATTATATTATTGTTTGGTTTACATTTCTGTGTAGATGAAGCTAGCTATCAACACGGACGAACGCGATTCTTAGTGTGGAACATAGACTTAGCGTTATCTAAAAAGGAGTTGCAGGCGATGGTTAATGTTATGCATAATGCCCTGAAAATCAAAGGGATGAAAATAAATGTGAGCAAAACAAAAGTAATGGTTTTTGAAAGATAAGAAAGCATAACAAACTGTGGAGAGTTTTGATTGAGGGAGAAAGAGTGGAACAAGTAAATGAATTTGTGTACTTGGGTTCAAAGTTTACTAGAGATGGAAAGTATGACAGTGACATTGAGCAAAGAGTGTTGGCAAGAAAACAAATAAATGGGGCACTGCATAACTTTATAAATAGCCAAAAAGTGTCAAAAAAGGCACGTCTGGCGGTGCATAGAGGTGTGTTGGTTCCTACACTTATGTATGGTAGTAAATGTTGGGTTTGGCAGAAGCATGAAAATAGGATTAATGCTGCGGAGATGAGTAGTCTCAGAAGTATAGTCGGAGTGACTCGGTTGGATAAAGTAAAGAATAGTGAGATAAGAGAGCGCTGTGGTGTGAGTGAAAATGTGATTACAAAGATAGATAAAGGAATACTTAGATAGTTTGGACGAGAGGCCAGGTCAAGAGTACCAACAACCGACGAGCATGTTTGAGAGCACTGATGAAAGTAGAGGAAGCAAAATATTTGTGTAAGAACCGTAGCAAGTGGAAGGAAGTTGTCTCTGCCTACCTCTATGGGAAAAAGGCGTGACTTTATGTATTTATGTATGAAAACTTCACTACTGACTATTTTAATATCGAATTAAAACTTGCTACTTTTGCCACAATTGCCGGTTAAGTACAAAAGTTTTATTGTTCTACATAATTTTTTAACGACTTTTAACATATACCGATCGTTACCAGTGTTTATCGATTTTGATAAATCATAAATATGTACGGTTTCGTACTTACTCTATTCTCTACTGAAACTATTAAATCTCTTGGAACGACCTCTTTCCATCAACGTTTTCTTTCCATCAAAAATGTTTCCATATTGGGTGAGGCAAAATTAGGTAATCTAGGTGAATTTACTTGGTCATTAAGACAAAAATTTTAATTTTTGATATTTTCTCCACATTCTTGCTAGCAACATGCAATAAACAAACAAAATTGGGACAAAACAAACAAAAAGAAACTCTTCTTTATTCCTACTTTCTGCCGTGACAGGCAATAATAATAAATTCTTTGCGCATATAAAATTGTCATTTAAGGTCCAAATTCCTTTGGGAGTTTTTGTATCTTTCCTCATCGGTTCCTGTACCAACTTCTGAATTTTAAGCAGTCGTTGTGTTATCGGATTTAACATAGATCGTTTCCAAACTTGAAAAATCCATTTTCACGGACCATTTGCAATCTTATTAGTATTTTCATCAACAAACATTTCAAAGTATTTATATGGAAATAGTTTAGTCAAGAATTTAAAACACCCACTGTAGGTATATTAGGTTCTTTTTTTAAATAAATAATATAGGTAATAAAGCAATGATGGATCCTTTTTAAATGGACATGGCAAAACAAGATTTATAAGATCGTCTTTTTTCTAGAAACCATACACCAACAGTGGATGCTCAAGAGTTAATATTTTTGTTTAAAACCAGAAATATCTTTCTTTTGTCAATTGGACAAATCACAAATTAAAGTGCCAATAATAATTTCATGTGCAAAATGGTATAATATATAAAGATATTTTTACTAATATACCGCATAATAATATTGTATAATATTGCAATTTATTGTTCAATTAATTGATAATAATATTAAGCGTCTTGGGACCGTTAAATGTTAACAAGTTCAGTTTTATTGTTTTGGGGTTAATTGATTGTTGCTTGTAGCTGCCTTAAGACGCTCAATAAATTTTGCGCAATGTATTGCTGACTCGATTTACACGATGAAATCTTATTTCCAAATAAGTTTAATTAACAGCTGATACTTCTGCAATCAACACGTAGAATAAAACTAAAGTAAGTTGTGTGGTCATTGCATTACTGATTTTTTACCACCTATAGGCGATACATCAGCTTTATTATTTACATGCCAGACTCGCGCCTTTCTAAACAAATTATATATTCATAACTCAGCGTTTCTCAAACTGTGGGGCGCGCCCCCTAGCGTTTACATGATTGGGGGGGGCGCAGTACAGATTAAAAATAAAATAGTAATGATAAAATGCTACAGATAGATTTTTAAAAAATCTTTATTGAAATTTTACTTACTTAATGATGACAAAGAAACATTCTAAGGACTAATGGCTAACATGAGCTTGTTTTAAGGCGCACAACTTCTCTAAATTTGGTTCTATGTAAGAGATAGCCACTCTGAGTTCATTTTCTACTTAAAGTTTATTTCTGTATTTAGATTTCACGACAGCAAGTGCAGAAAATCCAGTTTCACAAAGGTAGGACGTTGGAAAAGGCAACAGAATTCTAAGCGCTTTGACTTTTATAACGGAGTAGTCGTTCGGAAGTTCAGTCCAGAAGTTTGTTGAAGATTTGTTAACAAAGTTTGATTTTTGTAAGGGATTTGTTGAAATATCTATCAGTTGTTCTTCTTCTTGCAGTGATAGTCCGACAGGTCTATTTTCGAATGGATTTAAAACCCAGCTCCAATCTGACAACTTGATATCTTTCTCTGCAAAGAAGTATCGCTTGAAATTCTCAGTTAAGTTTTCTAAATGGCTTCCTATGGTTTTTAGCATCACAGCTTTATGAATATCTTCCAATGGGGAATCTTGCACAAAATCGCAAAATGTGGGAAACATTTCCAAACTGTTTTCTTTCAATTTGTTATGCCATAACTGAAATTTCTTACAAAAAGCATCAATCTTTTGACTTAAATCAAATATATTTACGTCTTTTCCTTGCAGCTGAAGATTAAGTATATTAAGTTTTTAAAAAATATCTACTAAATAAGAAAGCTTCAGTAAAAATAATTTGTCGAAAAAATCTGTTGAATGCTTGTGACCTCGCTTAAAAATATCGCTATTTCCTTCTTAATTTAAAGACACGCTTAACCGTCTTACCGCGTGACAACCATCTGGATGAGGAATAAAACAACAAAGATTGATGCTCAGCTCCCATATCTTCACACAGAACAGAGAACATCCTTGTTTTTGGTGGTCTCGTTTTTATAAAGTTAACAACTTCAATAACTACTGTCAAAATCATGTTTAGTCCAGGGCTTAGCTTAGATTTTGATGCTAACGCTTCCCGATGTATCATGCAGTGCGTCCAGATAATTTCTGAGGATTCCTTTTTTACTAGCGCTTGTGAACTGTTGTATTTACCAGACATGGCTTGAGCTCCATCGGTGCAAATCGCAACACAATTTTTCCATTGCAAATTCATTTTAGTAATAGAATCATTTGTAATCTTGAACAACTCGGTGGCTGTAGTTCTTCCTTCAATCTGTTTACAAAACAATAAATCTTCACATATTTTAGAACATTGACAGAATCTAATGTAGCAAATCAAATGGGAATCATTACTAGAGTCAGTTGTTTCGTTAAGTTGTATAGCAAACAAGTTTCCAGTAAGCTCAGATTCAAGCTGCTGCTGCATATCAACTGATATATCGTTAATTCGTCGACAGATTGTATCATTTGAAAGAGGAATATTGTTAAGTTGTGAAGTAAAATTTTCACCAAACATTATTTCTACAATGTCTTTGCAAGCGGGTAAAATAAGTTGCTCTGCAATAGTGTGCGGTTTTTTGCATTTAGCTACTTTGTATGCCACTTTATATGATGCCAAGAGAGCCTTCTCATTTACTGCCAGTACTCTATAAAAAGCTGGATTTTTGTTTTTTAAACAACTTGAGTTTCTCCACAAAAAAATCTCGCGGTTTATTGACATATTCTCTGTGCAGCGTTTCTAGATGCCTCTGTAATTTATTTGGTTTCATGCTATCTGCAGCCAATACTTTTAAACAGATAACGCATTGTGGTTTTTCTTCGCCACCTACTTCAAGGCTAGTAAAGCCTAAATTTAGGTATGATGGGTCATATTTTCTTGTTTTAGATTTCGGACGATTTCCACCTGAACCTGTCGATGTACAAGCCCCGTCATCCTCAAGTTTTCGTTTTAAAAATTTATCCATACTACATCTACTTATACACTCACACTTCACAATAATGCTTGCTTAGTGTTAAAACACCTTCACTGAGAGACTGAGAATACCGTATGTGCGCTTCTGTATTTATAGTCGCGTTCAGACAGTTCGAGAAAGATCAGGAAGCTTGAATACGAACGCCGCGAACTTTCCGACAGCATCTTTGGCGCTCTCGACGAGACAATGTTGCCTATTTTAGTCCAAATTCCTAGGTCTACGGATTGGGGGGCGCATCATTTTTTAAATTAAAACAGGGGGGCGTGAATAACAAAAGTTTGAGAACCGCTGTCCTAATTAAAGAACGGCCAACGCAACCAAGGTGGACAGTTGAAACAATATAAAGATGTTTTTAGTGCAAACTTAAAAAAATGTCAAATTTATACGAATGACTGGGAAACTGCAGTCCTGGATAGACCAGTATGGCGAAAAAACATCTACCAAGGATCCCATCATTTTGAACAACAACATGTGGACGACAAACGGAATCGTAAAAGGAAGCGGGAGAATCTAGACGGAGCTGGTTCACAACAACAACAACGAACGGTCGATGGTCACTGGGTATGTCATTAGTTTAAAAGAATAAAAAAGAAGCTGCTCTCGCTAAGTAGGAAAAAACCTAAAACAGTTGTAGGGCTTTATCCCGGACAATGGTTTTTAAGGAAACATCTGGGGTATATACAAGACTAAAAAAGTGATCCACCCGGGGCAATAGCAGTACATGAGCTTCTACTCCTTAATAAAAGAATTAAAGAAATGGGAATAAACTCCTATTTATTCATTCATTCAGTGTGAAAGAATCTTTGGCTTCAGGATTGGCTTGTTAAGCCATCAAAGAACTCAAAGACGATGCTGCCAAATGACATGTTATACTCGTCAGCAAGTGAATGCCTATGATGATCGATTTTTTGTCAAAATAAATCGATAAAATTAATTTTTTTTTATATGGTTGATTTTCATTTTTCTTGGGTATTTAGTTGATATATCATAAGTTTAACGAAGAGGTGGGAAATGTTAAAGAGGTGCCTTTTGGAAATAGCAGAATAACATTCTGAAACCTTTTTCTTGATTTAAAATTTGACGTGTTTTTTGTTTTTCTTACATTTACGCAAAATCAAAATTTATTTGGACTGGGTGGTTTTGAAATGAAATGTAGCCTGTTTATAGGACAGAAAAGATATCGTGAAACTACGATAGAGGAAGAAAAGAAAGGTTATCTAAAAGCGGTTATGGACTGGAGAAAATTATGGGTACTGAGAAGTGAACAAACATCCCGTTGATCGTGAATTCACAATTTACTTATGTTAGTTATTTATAATAATTATTATTACAAGTAATTAACTGTTAGGGCATCCTAGTAAGTTGATTATATTTTTGTGTAATTGTCGAAATTTGTGATGGTAAATTTAAAAAAATGATTGGTTACGGCAAAAACAGTGAAAATCCATCCGGTCCACTGCCCTTTTTCCGACATATATACATACATACATACATACTTCCTTGTTTTTTTTTATTTACAATAAATTCAGCTTAGAGGTATTTATTTTTTCAAAAAATATGTGTTTGTATCCTGATATATACGACTCGTATATACTCCAGCTTCGCGAGTTGGGAGTGTATGATAGAACCAGAGGATCAAAAAATCCAGTTAATAAATTAGGGACTCAACGTCGTTCGGTACTTTTGGCTCGCGAAGATAAGACCGTGGTCGAAGACCGCGCCCTCTCTTTCTCTTTCTCTCTCTCTCCCTTTCTATTAAAGCCGAAACTCATTTCAGTTTTGTCGTATACTCGGATGTTATAGGAAATCCCATGCAAATCTTCCCGAGAAGGATTTTAAAATCGGAGTGGCAGACAAATTGCACACGAGTAATAGTTTTTCGCCCCCAACCTTTTGCATTTTCTCTTGTATGGCTACCACAGGCAATTTTTTAATTTTATTTTATACAATGAGCTTTAATGTAGCCGTACATGATAAACCTGCGTTAACGAATGCATTGCAAATGATAATGATAAAAAAAAATTTATTGGAACCGATGGTGGTAAATGTTTAGAGAATAAGCAGCAATGCATAACATCCTGCACTTTTTCTTCTTTAAAATGGGCTTTTTTTCCATCCCGGGCTATTTCTCATACTTTTGTTACGCTACTATACATACATAAAGTCACGCCTTTTTCCCATAGGGATGGGCAGAGACCACTTCCTATCACTTGCTACGGTTCGTAAACACATCTTTTGCTTTCTCTACTTTCATCAGTGCTCTCATACATGCTCTTCGGTTTTTGGTACTCTTGACCTGGCCTTTCTTTAAAACAATGTTGATCTGATCGAGATATGTTCTCCGAGGTCGACCTCTACCGATTTGTCCATTCACACTCGCCTTAAAAATTTGTTTCGTCAATCTTCCTTCATCCATTATTTCTACGTGTCCAAACCATCTAAGCATTCCTTTTTCAATCTTTATCCAAGAAAATCAGAGAGTATAAAAACGATTTAAATTTAAATGCACCGGTATACTCTTTGTTTTCAGGACAAAATTTTCTAATCCAAATTTTAACTTTACCTTTTTCTTATCGAAAAAAAAACTAAGGAACGCTACCAAAAATTTACGTCCCATTTGCAGAAAAGACCCACGACGAAAGATTTTAAACTCTAAAAAGCACAAATTGTTTCCATAAAAAGCAAAGCAAAGGATCCGGCAAAAGCAACCACGAGCTATCATTTCCGGAAAAAGTCATACTTAACTGTCAACGAACAACTAATTAACCAATCAAAGAGCATTTATTTAATTTATGAAGACAACATATACGAGGGAAATAAAAAATATAACAAAAAGAAACGAAATATACAAATGTGAGATATTTCGTTACACTGTTAACATATATGCATATGGAAATAATATAAAATTTTATACCGAAAAAAAAAATCAGTTTTATATCGTTCTTGATTATTTATAACAGCTCTACGTTGTCTTTGCATGGTTAAAATAAAGTTATTTATTTCTTATTAAATTATATTCAAAGCCTAAAATAAATGCTGGCGTTTTTTAACATTCCTGCTACTTTTTAAAACTTTTCTTTGAAGCATATACCAATCATACTCCATAAGATTTAGGCCCGGTGATTACATAGGCCACTGCAATCCTTCGTTACAATTATTATCAAGAAAATTAGCCACTGTTGCGAAAACATGTGGTCGTGTATTATAAAGTATCACTACGAAATTTCCTACAATGACTGCGGCCTAGGGAAGCACGATTGGTCGAAGTAATTCACCAATGTACTTATTGGAATTTATATGTTGATTCCACCCCAAACAATTACCGTATCTTCTTTATAAGAATAAACTTTTGTACATTCTGCAACCGTGCTTTATTGACCAGTACTTTCCACACTCCAACACTTCTGAAATCAGGATGTATCCTAAAACTTGACTCGTATAAAAAACAAATAGGTCTCCATTTTTCCACATCGTGTGTGCCTTAGTACAAGCCAAACGAGCAGTGTAATTGCTTTTTATTAAAGGCTAACATCTAAGCGGTCTTCTTGATCTTTCACGTCCTTCAATCAAGAGAAAACCTTCGATTTGTTGGCAATGACGGAAATTTTCATCATCTCGCGCATGATCGAGATATAGTCAGCGGCGTAACATTTGGGTACCAGTTTTTATACTGAATGGTCATTTGCTAATAAAAATTAAAGCCTCATGAGGCAAAATATTAAATTTTAAAGTGGTTCACACCACAAAATGTAAAAAATTCATTAATCTTTACTATGTTTTAAAGTTAACTCTCCTTTTTCTAAGTGAATTGCTGTTATAAATAAGGCATAGCAATATTAAGGATTGCAAAATTTATTTTTTAGCGATTTTAAATACAGGGAATGGTTAATAAAAATATTACATTTGGTTTATATATTTTAAAATGGGATTTTAAAAGTTTTTAACAAAAATACATTTATTTTTTTGTATTATACGAAGTGAACCTTGCAGTAACGAGATCTGAAACTTCTTACTTGTAATCGTTTATTGTTCGTAGCAAATGCAATTTCAAGATCAATTTGTAGTTTGGTCTATCAACTGTGGATATCCTTGTGACACGAAAATGTTGTTGGTAGCGTTTTACGAAAGACAGGCGCCTTTTGTTTTTGACACTTCGTTTTTATTTTATAACCTAAAACGATTGGGGAAGAGTGGCATAAAAGATCCAAGTTTTGAAAGAGCCACTACGATTTACGCTGTAATTTTTAAACAAATGATACAGGAATTATAGTTTTAAGCTGGTAACACTGGCCAGCTGTCAGTCACAAACGTTTGTCAGTTCAACAAAAACAAACGGCGTCTATGTAACGTATTTAAGATTTTGTCGTTAAAAAGTAATTTTTTAAGTACATATTTTTTTGACATGTACAATTGTACTCCTACAAAACTAACAACAATATGATTAAACTATAATGATATATTAGGTCTTTTAATAACGTAACTATTTTGCAGACAAAGCTTAGATTTCGTACAAATTTTCAAAATGATGTTTTTAAAGGCCTAATTTTAATTATGTTTAAAGATCTATATTAATTAAGTACATTAACAATTAACAAATAGTCAAAAAATTTGTAAAACCCTCAAAAGAAAATCCTGCATTGATCATTACGGACAATCACAGTTTACATATTAACCTCAGAGTGGTGCAATTTGCTAGAAAAAACTCTATTGTAGGTAATAGTCACATTCCCACCACACTGTAGCTATAAGCTTCAGCTTTTTGATGCCACTGTATATGGACCCTTCAAAAGTAAGTACGGAATTGCTATGAATGAGTGGATTTTGTCACATCCTGGTACAACAGTGACAATTTACCATATTGGACATTTTGTGAAAGATGCATATATCAGCGTTCAGTCCTTACAATATTATTACATAAGGTTTTCTAAAAACAGGTATTTCTCCATTGAATTCTAATGTATTTGGAAAAAAAGAGTATTTAGTATTTGGAAAAAAAGAGTATTTATTATCTATTGTGACTGATTGACTAGATCTATTGGATGAAGTCGATTCCAATAAGGAAAATAATAATATCAACGTGACGATGAGACGTTGATGAGAATTTGCTTATACTACCTCTAACCACTTGTGCACATTCACTGCCAATTTCAAAAACAAAGATAAAAACTGTATTGCCAGATAATTTAAAGCCTGTTTTTTTTTGCCTGCTTCGGCACCTAAGTATCCTATTTGTAACGGGCACATTATGACAACCAGTTTTATCACCACATGATAAGGCCATTTTGAAAGGCAGGTCCCAAAAAAACACGGTTCGTTAAAACCGGAAAATGTCATCTGCCATCGTAACGTATACTTCTGAAAAAAACAAGAAAGCAGAGAAGAACGCAAATCAGCAAATAAAGAAATGACTACAAAAAAATCTATAAAGTTGTTTGCTAAGAAATCCAAATCAAACAATAATTCAGACTTAAATAAATCAGATTCAGAAAATAATATAGTATTGTCAAAAAAGGAAGAAAACAGAATAAATATTGTGTAGTGTGCAATAAAAATTATAATTACAACAGCGATCAAGAATGGTACTATTAAAAAATTTGTATCGGTTAAGCACATGAATCATGTAGTATAAAGGGAAAATTGCATTATTTTTGCCAAACGTGATTTAAAATTTCTTAAATTATTTTTTTTTTTTAGTTAAAATTTTTTTATAAATGTTTTTAATGAACACTATAATAATACCATAGCTGATCTAAAACAGCTAAATATTTGTGTAATCTTTGATTAAAGTAAATAAGAATAATATCCAATCTCTATTGGCATCAAACAGCACGAGTCAAAGTCGGAGAAGAAGAGAAGAAGTGAGGAGATTAAGATATGTCGAGGTGTTAGACAGGGATGTGTGTTGTAGCCTCTCTTGCTCAATGTATATAGTGAAGGCATCTTTAAAGAAGCGCTGTCAGAGTAAACCGGTGGTATTTTCATAAACGAGGAAAGAATTAACAACTTGCGATACGCATACGATACCGTTATCTTCGCCTACAGTCTGGAAGATCTACAATATCTGGTAGAGTTAACAAGCATTTTCTGCAAGAAATATGGCCTAGATATAAACCTAAAAAAAAACAAAGTCATGGCAACTTCAAAAAACCAAAGCACAAATCACAATAGACCATCTATAAATATTAATAACGACAACCTGGAATGGGTATCTTCTTACAAATATCTTTGCACATAGGTAACTGAAGCAGCAGAACACATAAAAGAAATCAAGTGTTGAATTAAAGTAGCTCGCAGCGCTTTCATAAAAATAAATAAAATACTCTGCAGCCGAGATATAACATTAGAACTGAGAACCAGAATGCTAAAATGCTATATATTCTCCATTCTATTGTATGGAATGGAGGCTTGAACACTTAAATCAGAAAACATCAAGAACATAGAAGCATTTGAAATGTGGTGTTATAGAAGGATGCTGAGAATACCATGGGTGAGTAAGTACTACGCCGAATGAATAAAGCCAAAGAAATTATTAACACCATAAAAAGGAGAAAATTAGAATATCTAGGACATTTTCTGAGAGGAGATAGATATAATATCCTTAAGCTAATTATTGAAGGCAAATAAAAGGCAAGAAAACGATTGGCAGAAGAAGAATCTCTTGGCTTCGCAACTTGAGGGAGTGGTTTGGTTGCACGTCCGCAGAACTCTTCAGGCGGGCCATTGATAAGGTCCGAGTAGTGGTGATGATTTCCAATCTCCGATAGGAGCGGAATTTTAAAAAAAAGAATACCTAATAATAAATATTATCATTAATTAACGGGGCAAGTTTTTTAATTAGAACTTTGCTTTTTTAAAACTTTGGTTGCATCTTTTATATTATAAAAGAGCCGATTTTCATTTTTTTTATAAATGATTAAAAGTCCAAGAAGAAAATTTTTTATTACATTACATACATTTTATTATTTACTTGAATTTTTATTGTAATTTTTCCTTTTTTTATACTGGCTCTTTCAAGCCACTCTTCCACTACCCTTTTTTCTGTTAAACGTTGCAGTTTCGTTTTCATTTTCGTAATTTCTAATTTTCACTTTTCACATGCCATCTGAAATTCATTAAATTATCCGAAAGGGAAAAATATTTGCTCGCCCAACTGAATTCATACGCATGAAATTTTAAATTACCTTCGAACCAGTCCATATCATTTTCTTTTCCGCAATTTATTAGCGGAGCTCTACCTTTTTATACGTCGTTATTAATTTAAAAAAAGCGAGGTCTCGGGTCCGAGAGATTTATCTCCGAGAAGAAACTTATGTTAGTTTAGTCCTTCGAGCCGGATAATATTTCAACGACGTCAGCGACGCACATGAGCGTCGACCTCGGGGGCGACGGATTTGCTTATTTCAAACATTTTAAATAAGGAAAAATTCACAAGAAGTAGTCTGGAACCATATACGTCACCCACAAAATTGCTCAATTAAAAACTGCATTTACTTACCGGGACTGCTTTTAAAAAATTGCAACGACACTAACCTGAAACAAAAAATCACATTTAGAACAATTTTTAATAATAGTTACAATAATGTTTGTAAAAGACAAGTATAATTAAAAAAAAATACAAAATCAATGAAATATTTAACTTTATATCGATCTATGAGCTAAAATGTTATTCTAATGATTTAAAGCAAAAAAAAACGGTGGAACACGTCCCATACCACTTCAAGGGACAGGCTAGATCCAGGTTTATATGAGAAGGCAAAGAAAAACCTGAGACATAAAGTTAGATCAGTACCCCAACAGCTTTTGGAAGTTTGTAAAACAACTGGGTCTAAAGGAAAAGCTTAAACCACAGGAGGAGCACAATAGATCTCATCAGGCCGATGTGCATACTTACAGCCTCTTATCCAATCTAATCCAAGTTACATAAAAATTTGACTACCTTGTAATATATATGTGAAAAATGTTTAACTGATTTTTTTTAACCAGCTAATTTCACTGTCTGTCACCTATATTATAGGTTTATGTGGGTCGATTATGTATCAAAAAACAACTACTCCTCTGGCTATATGTCGCGACAGGCATTGAATTACATCTGATACATAATCTTGTATAATACCTCATTTCGGATAACAATATGCAGATGCTTGTTAAGTAAGAGAAGGAACTATTAGATTTATCCATCCGAAGTAACCACCTATGGACCGGTTTCGGGTTGTGTTGCCCCTCATCAGCATAGAGCAGGTCTACCTCGACTGAACACATCAACAGCTTCGACTCCTATCAAGTATACGTGAAGTGCTACGCGAAAAGTGCCAGTCACGTCATTTATACTTTTTAACAAGCACCACCCGGTGAATAGCTTCTGCGAAGAAGTATATATATATATATATATATTTATATATTTGTTGCTTCTTTATGATTTTCATGTATGGTCATACCAGGTAAGTCATCAGCAAATGTGCCAATGGTGTTATATTCAAGTTAAGGATTGTCACTAGTAAACAAAAGGTAATAGGTTGGACCTAGAAACATTCATTTACGGCCGCTCCCAGTTTTTTTTTCCCGGAAAGTTTACTCTTAAACTATATTCCTGTTTCGCAAAGATATTAAAACAAAAGCCATTGCAATCGACTGTTAGATCCAAAAGGGCAGGAATTCATACTTGGAGCGGAACGGTCGATCGTGAAAGGTCACAGTAGGGATTACTATTGCTTTCACCAAAACCATCGAGCATTCATCTTATCGTTAGTCCTTTTTTTATTAAAACCGGTTACATTCTTTCTGTCGATCTGAGCTATTTGCGCCCCAATCTAAATATACAGTCCACAATTAATCTCGGTGGATATGTAATTCTTGGATTTACAATTATCTAAAAACCCCTTTCAAGCCACAACGCTTACATCACTTTTACTCATACAAATGAGTAAACGAGATGATACGTTAGGATTTAGGTTATATAATGTAAAACGAGCAGAAAAACAAGACAGTTTGTGAAAATAAAGTGGCCAACCGGCCTTTAAAACGTACTATGACACTACTTGCTGTCACTTATTTTCACCTACTATATATCATTTTAGTCGCAGTCCATTGCAATATACAAATGAAAAATGAAAAAACTGTTACACAAAAAAACATTTTTAAAATTTCGCGAACTAATAGCAGGTCTAGGTACAAGAATTTTTAAAAACTGCGAAATGTAAGATGATATCTGAACAAATTACGGAACGTGACTGCATATAAATGACGAAAAAAATTAGAATACATCAACATCAGTAAAAGAACGCCTGTAAAACGTGCAAGCTAATGCCACCAAGAATTATTTTACACTATTCAATTAAGCTTGTTAATTATTATTTTAACTTATTATTAAATTTACATTAAACTTCATAAAGAGATCCATTTTATACAATTTGCATTTACAAGGAAGTCATTAAAAAAAACGCTGTCAGACGGACAACAAGAAAATAAAGTAAAGTGAAGTTTTTTGCAAAGTTATCGGGAGAATTCATATTTTTTTGTGTCCTAAAGAGACAGTGAGTTCATCAGTGTAAAAAGAAAGTGGGAAAGGAATTCCGGCTAAACCGAGGTGGGTCTAAGATTTTTTCATGTGTACCATTTTAGTTTTGCCTTTGGCGTTAAATCAGCTATTTCTTTCATTAGTAATTACAGTCCATTATATTTGCATTTCGCCCGTAGGAGTTTGTGTTTTTAAAAACATTTAAAGTTTTTGTCAGTTATTTTCACCCAAAAATGTATTTTCACTTTTCTTCCAGTGCCTCTCCGTTACCGAACGTTGGCGATCATTCTGGCAATAATTATTTTATCAACTGCGGCCCTAAATAGACCCGTGGTGGAGTTTGCAAACCAAGTTTTCAGGTTTTTAAGCCATGAGATCCTCCTTCTGCCTGGTCCCCTTTTTCCAAGCACCTTTTTCTGTAGGATAAGCTGCAACAGACCGTATCTTTCGCTGTTTCTCATGATGTGTCCTAAGTATTTTAATTTCCGACTTTTGACTGTACTCATGATTTGTTACAGTTCATGACTCAACTCCATATAGGAGCACAGGAAACACATAGCATCGGAGAAGTCGTATTTTAGTTGTTAAGTTCAAAAAGTGGCATTTAAACAATTTCGACATTTTAAGGAATGCAGCACGAGCCCTCTCTATTCGACAACGTATTTCGAGAGAATGATCCCAACTCTCGTTGATTGTAGCTCCCAAATATGTTGTAGTCTTTACCTTTTAAATAAATGTATTATTTATAATAAGCTGCCTGGGTGGTGGTGGATTTTTACTTGTCACTATATATTTGGTTTTATTCATATCATCCGCAAATCAGATGTTGTAGATTCGTTTACCATTTATAAAAATTCCTGCTGTTAAATCACACAGCGCATTATTAAAAATTTCTTCTGAATATATGTTAAATAAAAGTGATGACCACACACACCCTTATTGCACGCCCCGTTGAATTTTTATTTCATCAGTCGTCTGACCTTTGTTTTTAACTGGTGCTGTTTGATTCCAGTAGATTTTTTATTATCCGGAGTTCATTGTTGTTAATACCTATCTTCTTTAACACTTCTATTAACTTGTTATGTTTCACTCTATCAAAAGCTTTCTGATAGTCCACAAAGCATGAATGTATGTCACAGTCCATTTCTCTGCATCTCTAAAATAGAACTTGTATGCAAAACATTGCCTCTCTTGTTCCTGTTGTTCGGAATCGAAATTGAGTGTTACCCATATACTTTTCACATTTTAAGTATAATCTTATATATAAAATTTTTAAGAAGGTTTTAGATCATTGCATCGTCTTGAAGTGGATTTTTTTGGTATAGCAATGAAGGAAGATATATGTTTTATTGAATATTTTAGTTAATTTATCAACAACTTTGTCGTCAAGGAGTTTGAGAAGTTCTCCTTGTATTACATCAGGACCAGGAGTTTTCCCGTCTTTATTTAGAGAGATGGATTTAAGAACTTCTTCTGTTGATATGGAAGGAACTGTGTTATCTTTAGATATTTCTGGCCCTTTATCTTCGAAGAGTTCTTTGATGTAATTTTGCCATGTTTGTAGTTCTCCTTTTATATCGTAAGTCTCGTTCTGTATAGTCCAGCTGCCTCTTTCACCTTCCTATGGGGTTAAAGTGGTCGTGTTTTTTCTGTAATTCCTTAATTTCTTCACACTTACTGTTCAACCATTCATCTTGAGCTCTTCTTGATTCTTTTTTGATTTTTTTGTGAAGTATGTTGTATTTTCTCGTGTTCGTCTTTTCCTTGCTTCTTTGTTCCGTCAATTTAAGAATACTGCCTTCCATCCATGTTTTCCTCTTTATTGTTCCTTCCGGCTTTAAGTATTGTTGGCTGATTGTATTAATAGTGCTCGTAGTTGTTCTTAATTTGTCCTCAAAAATGTATAACAAACATAGGAATATTATTGTTAACTGTGTCTAATTAGGTTAAAATCATTCCAGAATTTACGAAAACACCAGGGGAGTGGCCATTTTTTGTCATTACGAATAATTTTCTTTTTTTTTCGCCCAGGTCGTTTGCAGAAAAAAAAAGAAAGTCTCTATAATACATTTTTAGTTTCTCTGTTGGGATTATGGATAAAAGTGACGGTGTATTTCTTTAGAATGAATCAAGATTTTATTTATTTAAAGATTTTATTTATTGAAATGAAGTTTTCGGAAGTGTGTCTTAACACCATCAAGGATCGGAGAGAACTAACTACTTACAACTATATTTCTACAGCTGTCCCCCTTTTTTACATCGTGTAACATTTAGTGTTTATACAGTCTATACAATACTCGAATTGTACCTAGTTTTTATGACTCGTAGTTCGAGTGCTTTAAACTATCTTTCTCCGAAATAATAAAATAAAACCTTTCTCAAGGGTAAAAATGTGTTTACCAAATGTTACTCAAAAAGGAAAACTTTTACTTTCAGAACAAAACAAATTTAAAAGATTTAAAATGTAATATCACAAAGAGAATGATTTTTGTAGACGAACTCAATATTTCAACATTCTCCAACAAACCCATTATTATCTTAGTTTAATAAAAACCCAAGCGGGCAACCTTATTTTCGTTAGAATGCACAAAATATCGTTAATTTTCTGTAGAAACTACGACACAACTCTATTTCACAAACTTACTTTTCCATACATTAGCAGCACTCGCTGCACATCTTGTAGACAAACTTATTTTTTTGCAGCAATCCGTTTTAAGCGACAATACATTAACGGGTCCCCAACTTGTAATTAAATCAACAGCGACGAATTTATGCGGGGGTACTTAGGCCAACTTAACGCGTTTTGTTTCCGAGTAATCTAGATTTAAACAAGTGCACGCAATAACAAAAGTGAGTCGTCTGACAATCGTGAAACTTAAAATATGGCTATTAAACCTTCTTATATCGTGTCCTGGAGATGTTAAATTGGTCTAATAATTTTAATTCTTATTAATTCAGAACGTTGTTGACCAAAAAAGAAATAATTTATAGCAGAAATACATTCGTTCGTCTGAATCTGTTGTAGTTTTTAGATAGCTGTGAATGCATCATACGTCGTATGTTTATTGTGATTACCTGATACCTAAAACGGCGCATTAAGCTGTCTAAACATGCAGTAAGCCAGCCAACAGTGACCGAAAAATCAAAGTTCTCAGTTTCGCAGCCTGCAGCAGCTGCAGAAGGAAATTAATTGGGGGTCCGCAATCACACGCTGATGAATTGCATGGGAATCGAAACTCGGGCCAAGCTGCCGGATATTATTCACTGATTTTGGTTCGGAAATGAATAGAGAGTAATAGAAGGATATAGATAAAGATAGGTAGACGGGCTAGAAACGTTTTGCAATCGGTGCTGACTCAATTGCACTTATTGTGTGACAAGTTGAGTAAATCTTGTACGATTGTGATATAAATTTGGCCGCATTTGGAAAGTTCCAAAGATAATAAACTAATAACGAACTAATGCAATTTCATCAGTTTAATTCAAAGATAGAACTAATTTATTACTTATTGATAGTCAACAATAGATTTGTCTACGAACAGACCTTAATATTCACAAACTATCTAAAGTTTTGGTATAAACTTTTATATTTTAATTATAATCATAAATCAGTTAATTTTAGAACATCAGAAATATTTTAAATAAGCTTTCAGACAAGACACTTCTTATTTACTGTTATTATCAAATCTAAAATAACCTTTAAATTAGTTACCAATTCTTCAAGTATCTTAACGTGAATACGCCTCAGCAAAAAATAATTTTTTTTTCGATTATCACATCCACAAATCTACTTTGGTTTCCACCTAATCTCAGTTACTTCATTTATTAGGTCTTCCCCTTATCCTAATAACGTCGATAATGGCTATAGATAGATCCTGTTCAGGTCTTTCTCTGATTGAATCAATACAAACTTAATACGGTTTTAGTGAAATTGGTTATTTTCGTCAAAAGTGACATTATAGGGAGACATTTGGAAGTTGCGAGGATGTAAACGGTAATTATCAAGTCAATAAGTTGTAGTTGAAGATATCCAGACGGTATTTTGAAAATTATCCCAGTTTAACGAGGTAACTCAATAATTCATTATTGATACAATTTATTTTATAAATAAATTTATTGATAATACTAAAAAGAGCCTGTCTATACTAATTTTTTTAAAAAATCCTTTTTGCAATTTTAGAAATCAGCTATACGATCACGTAAAAAAGACGGTTACGGTTTTTGACCAAAACATACATACATATAGTCACGTCTTTTTCCCGTACGGGTAGGCAGAGACCACTTCCTTCCGCTTGCTACGGTTCTTACACACATTTTTTGCTTCCTCTACGTTCACCAGTGCTCTTATACATGCTCGTCGGTTGTTGGTACTCTTGACCTGACCTTTCTTCGAAGCAATGTTGATCTGATCGAGATATGTTCGCCGAGGTGGACCTCTACCAATTTGTCCATTCACACTCGCCTTATAAATTTGTTTTGTCAATCTTCCTTAATCCATTCTTTCTGCGTGACCAAACCATCTAAGCATTCCTTTATCTATCTTTTACACTACAGCGTTCTCTTATCTTACTTTTCTTTACTTTATCCAACCGAGTCACTCCGGCTGTACTTCTCATACTTGACCAATAAAAAAGCTGAATTCAGCGCGAGAAACGAAGTCACGTTTGACCCGGTTTCCGGCCTCTCGCTCTCTTTCTATTTCAACAGCCGGGCGATGCACATAAATATTATCAGATAAAATAAATTAAATTCAAAGCTAACAAGCAGTGAAAATATTCTGAAGATACAGGAGGCTTGAAACTGTAAGCTCCATGTATTAAAATATACAATATATTCTCGATGACAAGTGTCTTGTTTTATTTACTGTGATAAAAAAATTCACGGCGATAAAAGGCAGTAAACCCTTTAGCCTACAACCGGTAAAAAACCCATCGAGCCAGCTTGACTGAATTATCGAAGGAATCTAACATCTACGTTGCGGAAGACGTCCTCAACAGCAAGAGTGAGTCGAGGCCCCAGAGGTTCCGGTGAAGCTATCTACACCTCAGAGCCAATGCTTGCTCCTCGTCGTCGTTGCCGGCACAAATTGGATGGGTGGTATTTTGTTTAATTTTAAGCCACACTTTATTAAAGCCATAATATCTAAAAATATAGCTGAACATAATTTCTTTTCTTTTAAAGCTTTCTCTACTTTATTTGTTACTCTGTGAATTTGATTTATGATAGACTGTCACGAAAATCAAATAAGTGTGTGAAAATAATTTGTTTATCTTGTATTATTTTGTTAATTCATCTTAATCTCAGTTTCTCAAATACTTTTGCTATTATAGCAAGAAGTGAACTTGGTCTGTATAACGGCAGCTCGTGGTAGATTTTACCTTTTAAGGTATTATGATTACTACTGCTGTTTTCCACAAGAGTGGAACATGTCTAAGCCTAATTGCAGCATTGATTGGATGGGTTATAAAAGAAAATTTCTTAACGTATGAAAGGATGGAAATGGAAAGACTCTAAGATTGGCCAATTAAAAATATTTGTTATTAGTTACTCGATCAGAAGAAGAAAAATCTTGCAACAAAGTTAATTCTATAATTCACAATCCAATTAAGTGTGGAGCTTTAAGTTACTATGTATTATGTATACCTTCATAATATTCCTGAATACAAAGATTATTTTCTGGCAAAGTCCATAGAATTATATAAAGCAGAGGCAGATTTCTTGTCAAACAAATATTTGTTTTTTAAATTAAGTATTTTTCTTGAAAAATTATAAAAGTATAGTGGGATTGGTTTTTTTTTGGTAGATTACAAGATGAAAATTACTTTGTGTGATCTTGTGTAGAAGCAGCGCAATTAAGATTAAACCAGTTTAATTAATAAATATGATTTTTCCATTGTACATAATTCATATTCGTCTGAATGGTATTTTCATTATTTAATAGTGTAACCAACAATTCGACTGTGAAAGCAGCAAGGTTAAATTATATGTAGGTGTACTTTCCCGGTATACTCCTTTGCATGGTTTCCAACACAATGAAGCTAGATGATCATTTATAAATTTCATTTCGGCCCCCTGTTAACGTTAGGGCAGACTTCAGACAAAGGCGTCGACTCCCTCTTGTACTTACTATCTCCATAAATAAAATAAAGTGTCTATTATATTGAATTTCTTCACATAAACGTTTATCAAAGTTTACGGTTAATTGGTTATTACGTTTTCTAATTTTGGGTTGGAGTTTGAATTACTCAGGGATATGTGCATGTGTGTTTGCATTAGACACAATATTATAATTTAGTTTCTAATGCCGCCACAGGTCGTATAGCAAGATGGCGGTGGTTTCTAGCACGGTCAACAAGAAAACTTCCGCATTGTCTAATATTTGTTTTTGAACCGAATATGAATGACCTTTTTTCATTCATCAAACAAGGTTGCACACAAATATTTAAAACAAAAAATACAAGGAAACCATAAAAGGCTAAATGTTATTAAATATTATTTTAGGTACCTATGTGTTTTTGTAAATCTTACACTACATACACAGAAATAATCTAAAAATATTAAGTTATATTTAAAAATTATTAAGTTCTTTCATTAAATATATTGTATTTTCCGTTGTTTTTGCTCTAGTACACAAAAAAAAAACATTAAATAAGCAAGGTTTTGTTGTTTATTATTTTTATCGCTTCTTCTTCTTCTTAAAGTGCCATGCAGTCGTTACTACGTAGGCGTCCTTCATATTTTGTATGTAAATATATATATATATATATATATATATATATATATATATATATATACATATATAATACTTCAAAATGTTCTTGGAATAGGTTCAAATAAAACGTTGGTGTTATAACATAATTGTCAAGTTTTTTATAGACGTTTCGGCTTGATTCTCAAGCCTTTTTCAAAATATTTTTTTGTCATAAAGCGTTCGCAGCAGGACTGTAAGAACTACCGAGGTATTAGTTTACTCAGCATAGTCGGCAAACTGTATGCAAAGATATTGATCAAAAGAGTAACGAATGAAACTGAGAAGATGATATGGGATGTGCAAGCAGGATTTAGAAGAGGAAGGAGATGTATGAATCAGGTCTTTTCCTTACGAGGTATAGTCGAAAAATTCTTGGCTAGAAGTCAGTAGGTCTATTGCGCTTTTATAGACTTGAAAAGGCCTATGACAGAGTGGTGAGGAGTAAATTGTGCTCTACATTGTCTATGTATGGGGTGAGTGGTAGTTTAATACGAGCACTGAAATCACTGTACGAGGATTCCACTGCTTGTGTCAGGATAAACGGAGCTTGCACGGATTGGTTTAACATCGAAATAAGTGTAAGTGCGTGGCTTCGCCATGGCTATTTATCTTATACATAGACAATTGTTTAAAAGATCTGAAAGATAGTGCGTATGAATTAAAAATGAATGATTTGATCGTCAAATGCCTTCTTTACGCCGATGATCAAGTCATATTAGCGTTATCTGAAAAGGAGTTGCAGGCGATGGTTAATGTTATGCATGATTCACTGAAAATCAAAGGGATAAAAATAAATGTGAGCAAAACGAAAGTAATGGTTTTTGAAAGAGAATGACAAACTGTGGGGTATCGATTGAGGGAGAAAGAGTGGAACAAGTTAATGAATTTGTGTACTTGGGTTCAAAATTTACTAGAGATGGAAAGTATGACAGTGACATTGAGCGAAGGGTGTTGGCAGGAAAACAAATGAATGGGGCACTGCATAGATTTATGAATAGCCAGAAAGTGTCAAAGTGTCAAGTGTCTGGCGGTGCATAGAGGTGTGTTGGTTTCTACACTTATGTATGGTAGTGAATGTTGGGTTTGGCAGAAGAAGCATGAAAATAGGATTAATGCTGCGGAGATGAGTAGTCTGAGAAGTATAGCCGGAGTGACTCGGTTGGATAAAGTTAAGAATAGTGAGATAAGAAAACGCTGTGGTGTAATAGAAGATGTGGTCACAAAGATAGATAAAGGAATGCTTAGATGGTTTGGACACGTAGAAAGGATGGATGAAGAAAGATTGACGAAGCAAATTTATAATGCGAGTGTGAATGGGCAAATCGGTAGAGGTCGACTTCGGAGAACATATCTCGATCAGATCAACATTGTTTTGAAGAAAGGCCAGGACAAGAGTACCAACAACCGAAGAGCATGTATGAGAGCATTGATGAAAGAAGAGAAAGCAAAAGATGTGTGTACGAACCATAGCAAGTGGAAGGAAGTGGTTTCTGCCTACCCCTATGGGAAAAAGGCGTGACTTTATGTATGTATGTATGCATAAAGCGTGGAATTTGTTAATAAATAAAAAAATATAAAAGATATAGGGGAACACTTAACAACACAAATCTTGAAAACAAAGGGACATGGTTTAATATCAACAAAACGATTTGTGTAGCCTACACACAATTTCACGCTTTATGACAATAAAATATTTTAAAAAAGGCTTAAAAATCAAGCCGAAACGACAATAAAAAATTTGACAATTATGTTATAACACCAACGTTTTATTTGGACCTAGCCCAAGAACATTTTGAAGGATTATTATACAATGGTCAAAAAAAAAAAAAAAATATATATATATATATATATATATATATATATATATATATATATATATATATATATATATATATATATATATATGTTATTTGCAGCGTCTCGAAGTGATCCAAAGTCTTTAATTCCTGTCCAATGTCGGATGTTGCGCAACCAAGATAACTTCTTACGATCAATACCTCTTTTTTTCTTCAATTTTCCACTCTAATATTAGTCGTGGAAACTCATATCTGTGTCCTCTCATTATGTGTCCAAAATATGCGATTTTCCTCTTTTTCTAATAAGTTTTTTGTTTCTGACTCTCGAAACCCATTATATTTTAAGCATTCCACATTTCAAATGCTTTAAGCTTGTTAATTGACGAAGCCTTAAAAGTCCACGCTTCCATGACATATAGAAGAACAGGCTACACATAATATTTGGTCATCTTGAGTCTCAATTTAATGTCTAGTCGGTGGTCAACTAAAAATTTACGTAGACGTAAGAATGCGGCTCTCGCTTGTTCTATACGGCGCATAATCTTCACCTCCGGGTTCCACTTATCATTCAAGTAGCATCCTAGGCATTTAAATTTCCGTACTTGTTCTATGTGGTTAATACCATTGATGGTTAATCTGAAATTTGGCAGGACGTTCTTTGAAATTGTCATAAACTTCGTCTTAGCGGCATTTATTTTTAGACCCAACGCATTGCTTGCATCATTTACGGCTTTCAATAGCGACTGTAAATCATCTGCTGTGTTAGCTAAGATCACAGTATCATCAGCGTATCTGATATTGTTGATAGGGATGCCGTTAACTTTAATTCCTAAAGTGCTTGTCGCAAGTGAATCCTGAAAGGCTTTTTCCACGTACAGATTGAACAGCATTGGTAATAAAATCCTTGTCTTACTCCTTTTTTAATTGGAAATTCCTCTGTTTCATCTTCACATGGCAGACGTACTTCGGTGGTTTGGTTCCAGTAGAGGTTGCGAATTATTCTAACGTCTTTGTCGTCCAGGCCTAAGTCTTCCAAATATCGCAACAATAAATCGTGCCTGACATTATTAAATGCTTTCTCGTAGTCGATAAAGCATATAAATACGTCTCTGCGTTGATCTAGGCAGTTCTTGATTAGCATTTGCAGCCTGAAAAAAGCCTTTCTGGTACCAAATCTATTTTTAAACCCGAATTGACTATTTTCGCCAACTTCTTCGCATCTTCCTTATAGTCTAGTATGTAAAACGCGTAGTAATAATTTTATTAAAGTTGCTCATTAGACTAATGAGACGATTGTCCTTGCAAAGATGTGCCTTTTTTTGGCAGCGGTATAAAAGTTGATCGTAGCCAGTCATTGGGGATTACCCCAGTGTTGTATATGCTATTGAATAGACTGACAATTATATCCAGACTCTCCTCATTTAAAAGTTTTAGAGTCTCTGAAAACATTTCTTCCAGACCAGAAGCTTTTCCGTTTTTCATTAATCTGATGGCGTGAACTACTTCCGATTTTAAAATACTCGGACCTATTGGATTCTCTTCTATTTTTGGTGGTATTGTAGATCTATTATCGTTAAACAAGTCTGCACTATACGACTTCCAGATACTTAGGAGTTCATCTTTGTTGGTTACTAGTTCTCCTTTGTTGTCCTTTATACTCATGATAGCTTTTTGCTTGTGCACTCCCGCAATTTTTTTAATTTTTTTATGGAAATTAAAACTATCGCCAAGGTGGGAGAATCGTTCAGCTTCAGCGCACAGTTCAGACATCTATTTTTCTTTCGCTGCTCTAATTTCCTGGCGGATCTTTCTTTGCAAAATCCGGTATTCATTGTTATTTCCTCGGACCTTGTATTTCCTGCGTTCTTTCATCATTTCTAGGATTGCATTTGTCATCCACTGCTGTTTGGGAAGAGTTTTTACAAAGTAAATAACCTTTGGGTGATGAACCAGTTTTTTTAAATGAAACACTACTTTTTTCTAAATTAAGGATTTACCTCGATGAGCTTATTTCAAAAATATATCACAAGTTGTTTATGACAATTTTTTATTTACAAAATAATTAATGAGGACTAAACGTACACTCTAACAAAAACAAACCAAAAAAAATTTATAGTAAATGTTTAAATTGTTCTTTATTGACCACTAAACAATGACTTAACCTGGTAACAAATTCGTCTTTACATTTTGTAGCATAGCGCAGCGGTTCTCAAAATTTTGTTATTCACGCCCCCCTGTTTTAATTAAAAAAATGTTGCGCCCCCCAATCCGTAGACCTAGGAATTTGGACTAAAGTAGGCAACATTGTCTCGTCGAGAGCGCCAAAGATGCTGTCGGAAAGTTCGCGGCGTTCGTATTCAAGCTTCCTGATCTTTCTCGAACTGTCTGAACGCGACTATAAATACAGAAGCGCACATACGGTATTCTCAGTCTCTCAGTGAAGGTGTTTTAACACTAAGCAAGCATTATTGTGAAGTGTGAGTGTATAAGTAGATGTAGTATGGATAAATTTTTAAAACGAAAACTTGAGGATGACGGGGCTTGTACATCGACAGGTTCAGGTGGAAATCGTCCGAAATCTAAAACAAGAAAATATGACCCATCATACCTAAATTTGGGCTTTACTAGCCTTGAAGTAGGTGGCGAAGAAAAACCACAACGCGTTATCTGTTTAAAAGTATTGGCTGCAGATAGCATGAAACCAAATAAATTACAGAGGCATCTAGAAACGCTGCACAGAGAATATGTCAATAAACAGCGAGATTTTTTTGTGGAAAAACTCAGATTGTTTAAAAAACAAAAGTCCAGCTTCCATAGAGTACTGGCATTAAATGAGAAGGCTCTCTTGGCATCATATAAAGTGGCATACAAAGTAGCTAAATGCAAAAAACCGCACACTATTGCAGAGCAACTTATTTTACCCGCTTGCAAAGACATTGTAGAAATAATGTTTGGTGAAAATTTTACTTCACAACTTAACAATATTCCTCTGTCAAATGATACAATCTGTCGACGAATTAACGATATATCAGTTGATATGCAGCAGCAGCTTGAATCTGAGCTTACTGGAAACTTGTTTGCTATACAACTTAACGAAGCAACTGACTCTAGTTATGATTCCCATTTGATTTGATACATTAGATTCTGTCAATGTTCTAAAATATGTGAAGATTTATTGTTTTGTAAACAGATTGAAGGAAGAACTACAGCCACCGAGTTGTTCAAGATTACAAATGATTCTATTACTAAAATGAATTTGCAATGGAAAAATTGTGTTGCGATTTACACCGATGGAGCTCAATCCATGTCTGGTAAATGCAACAGTTTACAAGCGCTAGTAAAAAAGGAATCCTCAGAAATTATCTGGACGCACTGCATGATACATCGGGAAGCGTTAGCATCAAAATCTAAGCTAAGCCCTGGACTAAACATGATTTTGACAGTAGTTATTGATGTTGTTAACTTTATAAAAACCAGACCACTAAAAACAAGGATGTTCTCTGTTCTGTGTGAAGATATGGGAGCTGAGCATCAATCTTTGTTGTTTTATTCCTCATCCAGATGGTTGTCACGCGGTAAGACGGTTAAGCGTGTCTTTGAATTAAGAAGGGAAATAGCGATATTTTTAAGCGAGGTCACAAGCATTCAACAGATTTTTTCGACAAATTATTTTTACTGAAGCTTTCTTATTTAGTAGATATTTTTTAAAAACTTAATATACTTAATCTTCAGCTGCAAGGAAAAGACGTAAATATATTTGATTTAAGTCAAAAGATTGATGCTTTTTGTAAGAAATTGCAGTTATGGCATAACAAATTGAAAGAAAACAGTTTGGAAATGTTTCCCACATTTTGCGATTTTGTGCAAGATTCCCCATTGGAAGATATTCATAAAGCTGTGATGCTAAAAACGCTGGCATAGCGCGTGTTGCATTTTCTGTGGACTTAAGATTTTAATTAACCTCATGAAAGGAAATCTAATGGGTCAGATCGGGTGATCTAGCGAGCCATTTCACTGTTCCATTCCTTTCGATCAATCGATCTAAAAATGTTCTGTTTAAAAACTGACGCATAGCTATAGCGAAATGTGGCAGTGCGCCATCCTCATATTCTGCGGTTTAGAGTGTTGGATATTTGGATATCAAGGAAAAGCTGGGATAAATATATTTTGTAAAAAAAAAGAAATAAAATTTTCCTGTTACATTTTCATTAAAAAAATATGGATCAATAATTGTATTTTTTACAATACCAGCCTATACGTTAATTTTTTTTGCGTATGGTATTCTTGCATCCAATTTGGATGATGAATATCGGGTGTTTGGCCAATTAATATGCCCGTTTAAATAATACGTTGCCTGCTTCGAAAATAAAACGTTATTAGTAAAATTGTTATTTAATTTATTATCGTTTTGATTTATTATGTACTCGCAGAATTCAGTTCTGCGGTCATAGTCATCTTTAGCCAACTTTTTAAAAATATTTGAAACTGAAAACTTTCCAATATCCAAATCCCCAGATAATCCCCGCTCTGTACAGTGTGGATCGTGTATTGTCGACAAAATTACATATTGTTGAATATTCGCATTAAGTGTAGGTCTACCTTGATTTGGTACATTCCTAACGTATCCTTATTTTGTGTATTTTCATTATATTCTGATTACCGTAGATTAAGAGATACGTTTACGATTTGGGTGCATTTTATGAAATAACATGCATACCTCTTGTTGAGTCCGCATGCTATTGCCAACGCCAAGTAAATTAAAATAAAAAATCAACCTGTTTTGGAATTTTTTCATCCTACTAACTGTTTATTTAGCTAATAATGAATTTATGCGTTACTTTATTGACAAACTGTATAGCGAAAAAGAAAACGATTTGGAATGATTCGAAGGTATTTTAAAATTTTATTACGTATAAATTCGGTTGGGTGAGTAGATATTTTTTCCATCCGGATAATTTAGATGATACGTAATAAAAGAACATTAGAAATGACAAAAATGAAAACGAAATTGCAGCGTACAACATGATCTTTTTAGGTTATAAAATAAAAGCGAAGAGTCAAAAACAAAAAGCTCCCGTCTTTCGCAAAACGCCGCCAACAAAATCTTTAATATTTTCGTGTAACAAAGATATCCACAGTTGATAGACCAAACCAAAAATTGATCTTGAAATTGCATTTGCTACGAACAACAAACGATTACTAGTTAGAAGTTTCAGATCTCGTTACTGCGAGGTCCAAAACGTATAATACAGAAAATAAATGTATTTCCGTCAAAAATTCACTTTAAAATCCAATTTTACAATAATATGAACGAAATGTAATATTTTTATCAACCATTCGCTGTATTTAAAATCAATTTAAAATGAATTTTGCAATCCCAAAAAATGCTAACGCCTTATTTAGTGCACAAAAATTAAATAATTTTACTTCAACAAAATCAATTCACTCAGAAAAAAAACTAATTCTAAAACAAATATTTGAGCTTTTAATGGATAATTATTATTTTTAAATAAACATTTAAAGCTACAAAATAATTCTTTAAAATATTTTTTAATGAATAGCGTAGTAAATAAGAAATAATTCTTCTTCTTTTTCTTTAGGTGCCCTGTCCTCCACGGACGTTGGCAATCATAAGCGCTATCTGAACCTTGTCTACAGCTCGGCGAAACAATGTGGTAGTGCTCACTCCATACCATTGTCTTAAGTTTTTTAGCCAGGATATCTTTCTTCTACCCGGGCCTCTTTGTCCTTCGATCTTCCCTTCTATAATAAGCTTTAAAAGTCGATACTTGTCATTTCTTAAGATGTGACCAAAATACTCCAGTTTGCGCTTTTTTAGTGTAAACAGAACTTCCAACTGCTTGTCAAGGCGTTGAAGTACCTCGGTGTTACGCACTCTTTCTACCCAGGAGATTCTTAATAGCCTTCTGTACGTCCACATTTCAAAGGCCTCCAATTTTTTGCACATTGCATCTGTCAAAGTCCAAGCTTCCATTCCATAAAACAGTATGCTGAACACGTAACAGCGAAGCACTCGGACGCGCAGAGGCAAGCTTAAATTTCTGCTGCAAAGTACTTAACGCATTTTCAGGAACGAAGCACGAGCTTGTTCTATTCTAGCACGAATCTCCTGCATGCTGTCCCACTTCTCATTTAGTTGACACCCAAGATATTTAAAAGTTTCTACTCGCTCAATTCGTTGACCGTTAATTGTCAGGTGTCCGTCCACGTTGTTTGATTTGCTAACTGCTAGTCACTTTGTCTTTCTCACGTTCAGGCTAAGTCCGGCCTCTGAGCTTGCAGCCGTCACGCGGCTTACCAGCTCCTGCAGTCCTTCCAGTGAGTCGGCAACAAGAACCGTGTCATCCGCATACCTCAGATTGTTGATATTAATCCCATTGACAGATATCCCCTCGTAACATTCATCCAACGCCTCTTGAAATATCTTGTCGGAATACAAATTAAATAACAGTGGTGATAAAATGCATCCTTGACAAACGCCTCTCAGGATTTTGATCTCGTCGGACGCGGTGTTATCGATTCTTATTTGAGCACTTTGGTTCCAGTAAAGGTTGGCTATTATTCTAAGGTTTCGTTGTTCCAGTCCTATTTCTCTAAGAATGTTGATCAGTTTTTCGTGCTTTACTTTATCAAAGGCTTTTTCGTAATCGATGAAACATGCGTAAACGGTCACCAACATGTCCCGGCACCTTTGGATAAGAACCTGTATGCTAAATAGTGCCTCCCTTGTTCCAAAGCCATTGCGAAAACCAAACTGAGAGTCCCCCATTATTGTCTCGCACTTCGCATATATTCTTTTGTCTATTATTTTCAAGAAGAGTTTAAGCACATGGCTCATCAGGCTAATAAGATTAAGAAGATTAATTTATGTTTAGCATTTTTTGGTGTCATCGAGCCCCTTCGCATTCTGATATTTTTGGTCCATAATGCTTTTATTTTTCAAAACTATATGACCATTTGGTATAAAAACCTGAACCTTAAAGCTATGCCGCTGACTATGTCTCGATCATACGCGGAGAGTTCGAGATGATGAAACTGTGCGTCATTGCAAACAAACTGAAGGTCCCCTCGTGATTGGTAAAAGATTAAGAAGAACGCTGATATGTTAGCCTTTAACGAAAGGTAATCGTGCTGCTCGTATAGCTTGGACTAATGGCTCCTATACACGCAACGGTTCACCGAAGAGGTCTACCTGTGCAGCTATGCCTGCGCAGGTAGACTTGAGATTGTAAGGGTATAGACCTGTGCAGTATTTTAAACCTGCACAGGCAACCAGCTGCAAGATCGAAAACCAATTCTTTCAAATGGCACCGTACGGTGAACCTGTGCAGTCAACTTCGCAGGTCGCGGTAGGTATTTTGTGGTCTCTGTCCAAAAAAGGTCGTCGCTTGCATCTTATAGCCGCGTAATTCAACACGTGAAAGTGACGCCACCAGATTCAACTAAGAAAGTAAGATTTTATAGAAATATATAAAACTTATAATCAATGTCTTTGGCGAATAAAAGGCAAAGAGTACCAAGATTAAGACAAAAAAGTAGCTGCTTTGAATTGCTTACCGAAAAATTAAGAGAAATTAAGTCAGATGCGAACAAAGCAGTGCGTCGTCTTTAATCGATGCCATAGCAAAACGAACTGAATACCACGCTTAAGATATGCGGTTGACCTAAGCAAGCAAACATTGTCACGTGCCTATTTTTTCCCTTCTACAGTTCCATTATTAATTGGGTCTCTGATAGTTTTGTATTCCTCAGGTACTCGTAAATAGTTTCGCTTACCGTATTTTGTTGTAATTTAAATATATCACTCGTTATAAATAGTGTTGCATACCTCGTAGTGATAGGATTCAATTATTAATGGTTGTGACATTTTTGTTAATCGATGGAGATGGAGTGGGGGTTTTTGTTATTAGATTTTGCTTTGATTTTTGGCCTCGATTGTCGTGTGTTGTTAGCTATATTATTGTTTGGTTTGCATTTCTGTGTGGATGGGCTGGCTATCAACACGGACGAGTGCGATTATGAGTTTGGAACATAGATTTGCGAAGATTGTTGGTTGACGCGTGTTCCGTGTCATTTCTTGATATCCGGCCTGGGAGTGAGTAGTTTAGTGTGAGTGGTTTGGTGTCAGTCTTGGGAGTCGGGTGGTGGTGAGAGTTTTTTGAAACGATTTGATATTTACACGTGAGCAGAACCTCTACGGTTTTTACTTTCATATCTGGCTGTATTTGGGCCATCTTAATTGGATTTTGAAGTAAAACCAATTAATTTTTAACTTGACCATTCTATCTTACCTTTGTTGTTGATATTTTGGATTTTGGTGTCGAGTTAAAATATCCACATGCGGGATTTGATGAAGGGAAGCCATTGTTAAGTAGCAGGTGCAGTTCCATAATCAAACCGGCCACAGGAATAGTGAATTCGTATACCCAAAGGTTACAAGTGATTTATTTTAGAATATTTAAACGACGTGATGTTTTTGACAACACCATTAAGTTTTGTTTTAATTTATTAATATGGTACACTGTTGAAAACTATTTATTGCATTGGATAATATGCCAAGGCTGAACTTTGATTAAAGTAATATTCTCAATAGTTCTTTGTGTCCAAGTAAAAATGTTTTCTTTATACTTATTTGTAAATATCCTATAATATTGCTATTTTGAAGGACAGCCATTGTAAAAAAAGAAATATTTTTAAATAAGCTCGATTGTTTTAACAGTAAAAATCTTTATGTAAATGGTAAAAAAAAAACGTGAGTAAATTAGCAGCCGTATGTGAACGTTTGATTAAGTATTATTAAAAAGTTGACTTGTATACGTTTTTTTGGTAACTTGATAAAGTTTGTTATTCTTACCTTTGTTTTAGTTATTTTATGGAATCGTAAACTTTGGATTTTTGATTTATTGTCTTATAAAGTTGTAAATTTTGAAGTTTTGATTTATTGTTAGCTATTGATTTTGATTATATTTGTTAGAAGTTTATTATTGAACTGTGTGCCCGGATTTATTGTTGGCCGTTAATTTTGGCTATATTTGTTATAATTTTGTTATTGAGCTGTGTATTTTGATTTATTGTAGGAGTAAAGTATCCAATATATTTTTGCTATAATTTTATTTATTTGGTTTACCATAATCTTAGTTGTTTATCGTGTGGCTCTGCTAGTGCCTATAAGACCTAGGGGTTTCCGGCTTGAACCGTCTAAGTCGGTGGCGCGGCTCACTTTTATTTTCTTTTTTTTTTCTACCCTCTACGGCTGAGCTCGGGCATAATTTGCCAGTAGAGAGACCGCTGGCAGAGTACTCAATAAAGAACGAAAAAGACGTGGCAACATGCACAGGCAACCTCTCCGGTGGACCGTAGCGTTTATGAGAAGCTTAATGACGGCCATACGCGATACGGTCTACCGGAGAGGTCTATCTGCGCAGGTATGCCCGCGCAGGCTGGTAGACCAGAGCGTGTGTGGGAATAGACCTGTGCAATTTTTTTAACCCGTATAGGCGATAGGTGCAAGATCCAAAATCTCTTCTTTCCGGTGTCACCGTACGATGTACCTGTCAGTGTGTGCATGTACTCCGGTTGCCTGCGCAGGTCACGTCAGTCAAAAAATCAACATGCGAAATTGGCACCAACAGATTCTACTAACAAGGTGCTTAAAGTTTGTATTGAAATATATAGAACTTATCCGTGCCTTCGACAAATCAAAAGCAAAGAGTACCATGATCGAAACAAAAAAGAAGCTGCATCTTTTTCGCTTTCTATTTACTGGTTTTGTTTATTTATTTTTTTCAAAATTAACGTGAGAGCTAACTAAGCCGGTGCGTCCTCGTTCGATGCCATGGTATAAAAACTAAATACCGCTCCGGTACACCGGAAACACGTCAGACGTCCAGTAGATCTGCACAGGCATTTCTGCGCAGGTAGGCCTCTCCGGTAGACCGTATCGTGTATGGCCACCATAATGAATACGTGTAGGCAAAATGAAGATTTTTTTTCAGACGAGTCAAGATTTTGCATACAGAAAGTTCATTTTTAAAGATGAGGTACAGCAATAGTTTCGGACGGAATCAGCATCGCAGGTAGGACCGAGCTTGTTTTGCTGCGAACATGTTTAAATACCAATAGGTACATTGATAAAATATTTGTTGTTGTTGTAGTAAGAGTGGTATTAAAGTATTGCCATGCACTAGTGCATGCATAATATAAGTGCCGTATTATTCCACCGATAAATAAGACACATGTTAAGGTACCGGTTAAACTGTCGATTTTAAAAAGTTTTGTAAAGATAGTTTACTTTTCTGCTGGACAACTGTATAGGGTAAACAAAAATATTGTTAAGACTTTTAGTTCTCTCTTGGGTTCGATGATTAAAACTCTCGATCCAATAACAAAAACAATGTTTATTTCAATACAATAACTTTTATTTTCATTAACCACTTAGCAATACAACTTTTACAACTCTATATAACTATTTACATTTAATAATTCGTTAACACATAAGCTAATACTACTAATCGTTATAATCGTTTCCCCTTTTATATTCCCGAAATCATAGTTCCAGATCTTTCTACCTGTTTCTCAAATTTCGACGCGGATTCGAGACATTGCGCGACTTTCCTAGGCCCCGTCGGCAGTTACAAAGGAGAACGGTCGAACACGGACCCTCGACGCTGTAGACCTTACGGTTGCTGACAGGACCGGAATTGTAGCAATATATTGCTTTTTATATGGTTATTCTAAAATCCAAAATAAATGTGTTATGATGAAATAATAAATAATTTTGCTAAATCAAAGACTACTTAACATAAGCGGAGTTTTAGGCGATGTTAAATGTTATGCATGACGCCCTGAAAATCAAAGGGATGAAAATAAATGTAAGCAAAACGAAAGTAATGGTTTTAAAAATAAAGAAAGCATGACAAACTGTTAGGTTCTGATTCAGGGAGAAATGGTGGAACAAGTAAATGAGTTTGTATGAGTTTGGTTCAAAGTTTACGAAAGATGGAAATTATGACAGACATTTAGCGAAGGGTGTTGGCAGGAAAACAAATGATTGGGGCACGGCATTGCTTTAAAAACAGCCAGAAAGTGTCAAAAAAGGCACGTCTGGCTGTGCATAGAGGAGTGTTGGTTCCTACACTTATGTATGGTGGTAAATGTTTGTTTTGGCAAAAGAAACATGAAAATAGGATTAATGCTGCGGGGATTAGAAGTCTGAGAAGTATAGCCGCAATGACTTTGGTATAAAGTGAAGAATAGTTAGATAAGGAAATGCTGTGGTGGTAAAAAAAATTGTAGTTACAAAGATAGATAAATAAATGCTTGGATAGTTTGGACATGTAGAAAGGATGGATGAAGGAAGATTACCAAAACAAATTTAAAACGCGAGTGTGAATGGACAAGTCGGTAGAGGTCGACCTCGGCGAATATATCTCGATCAGATCAACATTGTTTTTAAGAAAGGCCAGGTCAAGAGTTCCAGCAACCGACAAGCATGTATGAGAGCACTGATGAAAGTAGGAGAAGCAAAAGTTGTGTGTAAGAACCGTGTCAAGTGAAAGGAAGTGGTCTCTGCCCACCCCCATGGGAAAAAAGCGTGACTATATGTATGTATGTAATAAACAGAATTTTGTATTAAAGTTTATTTTTTTTAAACTATCTTGGCTATTATTAAAATTATCTCTTTTATTTTTTATTAACCTTTCCTGGGTAAAAAATATTATTATTGAAACATTAAACAAAGAGGTTAAATGAGACAATTAATTATTAAAAGTAATCGTGTAGGTAAATAAACGTTTTTCAGAAAAATAAAATAGAGGTGGTAGGTGGTAAATAGAGGTGGTAGATGGTTCACCCTCCATCGCCCGGTGAAACACCACCGCTCTTATTATAGGTGCCGTGAAATGACAAGTCATGTTTCGGCACTTGGTCAGAGTTTCCGGTCGCTCGGGTGAAATGTGTTCTGGTTTATATTCGAATGGAAGCATCCAGGCATCAGTCAGGCCTCTCTGGGGCTGAGGGTACAGCATTGAAACAGTTCCGCAGGCTGGCCGCCAAGTAGTACAGTGGCCCCAACCCATTGGTAACGCTCTGGGAGGCTGCCACATCAATTGGTGTATAATCCCGATACTCCTGTTCTGCCAGTTCGTGACTGGAGGGGATCCGGGCTTGAGTATTCGGGGGGCATTGCCGAGGCCACAGTCCATCGAGGTCAACTGACCGTCCTGGATGCAGAAATTTCTGTAGAAGCTAGTCCACATATCTGCTCCCCTTTTTATTTATTTTTTTTTTCCTCTTACTTCTGCCCTTTTTTTTTCTTTTTCTTTCTTCTTATTTTTCTTTTAAATCAAACCATTAAACCAAATCATGAAAAGTCCAACAAAAATACATGTTCCAACTGCGGTTGCTGATAATTCCCCAAAAAGCAACTTTAGAATTGATTTCTGCAACATTCGAGGCCTGAACTCTAACATTAATTCAGTACACCACCACCTGCAAACTAACAGGCCTCATTTACTGGCTCTGACAGAGACACAAATTAAACCCTCCTCCAACAATACGCATCTTTTGTGTCCCGGGTTCGAACTCGAAACAAGATTCAAATTTAAGACCGGCCTTTGTGTTTACACTCGCAGTGATATTTCCTGTTGCAGACAGGAGAACTTAGAACCAAAGGACGGCCTAGAGGTCATGTGGTTCAAGTTAACCTTACAAAAATCAACAAAATTTCTCTACTGCCTGTATATTTCTCCTACGAACCCTCCTTACGTCAACCTCTTTCAACATCTTTCCTACACGCTTGAGCTGTTGCAAACTAACGACCCCAACACAGAGGTTATATTTTACGTGGTCCATGGTCACATGTCCCAAGTATTCCAGTTTGCGGCGCTTGATGGTAGTTAAGAGCTCTTTATCGTGCACTATTCTGATGAGTACATTCTCGTTGGTAGTTCGGCTTGTCCACGGAATTTTGAGCATTCTTCTGTACAGCCACATCTCGAATGCACCAATGCGGTCAATAATTTTTTGGTGAAGCGTCCATGTTTCGCAAGAGTACAACAGAATAGACCATACATAACACTTGGTAAACCTTTCCCGCAGATGAATGTTAAGTTGCTTGGCACAGAGTAGCGGCTTGAGATTCAGAAATGCTCTTCTAGCTATTTCTATTCTAGTCTTGATTTCTTCGTCAGAATCCATCGACTGATTGATCCAGCTTTTAAGATATATAAAGTGCTGAACTCTTTCTATATTCTCGCCATCAAGTGTTATTCTTTCCGGGCCAACATTCTTTTTTTTAACAACCATAAATTTAGTTTTTTTGACATTGATTACAGCGTATTGTCTAATAAAACTTTCGTCTCGTTCATTAGTGTATCATTTTCGCCCTTGCTCTGGAATTTTAGAAAAAATTTCTACCTTATTTAAGCGTCTAATCATACGACTTATTGTGAAACGAATTTTGTCTAAAAACATGTCAACAAAACTTTGACAATATCCCTCATTCAATAAAACAGAGAACCGCACTTCCTCTTGTTCTGTTGAATTCCTTGTTCAATTCATTTTTTTTTATTTTTCGGTCAAAAAGGGTCTGTCACAAAAAATGTATTACTTTTAAAAAAGGGACAATTTATGAGCTGACTTTTAATGAAAATATATCGCAAGTCCTGCACAAAATTGTTTATCTTCTAACAAATTCTTTATAAAACTGTAAATTCAAAAGAATTGTTTTAAAAGCTTTCATTAACAACGAGACAAAATATGCATAGCCCATCATTCAAATACTCGAAAATACTTTAAAAACGAACGTAAAAACAATTAATTAATGTTTTGGATAATTCCATATTTTTGGGTTCATTTTGTCTAGGAGTTTATGTTGTGGTTTAAATAAAATTAACTTGTTTTAATTTATCAATTGCAAAACCTTTATTTCTTTTTAAAATATCCAGCGCTGAATAGAATATCCTTAAATTATTTCCATGTGTGTATAAAGAATTGTAAAAACTGAGTACCTATTCGAACATTTTCCGTACTAATAGAAATGACCTTCTGGGATATTACACACTTGATTTGCCGAAGGAAAATTGGTTTTAGTTGGGCAAGATATTACGCCAACAGTATTTTGGTTTTGCATTTTTTAAAATTTGCACAGTCAGCAATTTACACAATTTTCTCTGGAGTAAACTAACTACTGGCTCGATCAAATTTGCGTAACCAAGCAACATAGTACGGAATAATAAGTCGATAGCTAATAGAGCGAGAGCTCGCTGCAAAAAACCTGGCCGATCAAGTAACAGGATGAAATATTATTTAACTGTTAGTACCCGTAGCAACCATTAAAAAAATAATTAAGTGCCTGGACAGAACTTGTGCAAAGGATGTGTTAAGGCACATTTTTTGTAACATTTTGAGATTACTCTTAACATTTACTTTAAAGCAAGTAAAAATACTGGGTGTAAAAAAAAGATAGGTCATAAATTAAATTCAATCTTAATTACCGAAAGGGCAGTATACCTTCTGATTGGTTAAAATCTACTTTTGTCCCGCTCCCCAAAAACGCGAAGGCCAAGAACTGCGGTGATTATCGTCTTATTAGCCTGATGAGCCATGTGCTTAAACTCTTCTTGAAAATAATACACAAAAGAATCTATGCGAAGTGCGAGACAATGATGGGGGACTCTCAGTTTGGTTTTCACAATGGCTTTGGAACAAGGGAGGCACTATTTAGCATACAGGTTCTTATCCAAAGGTGCCGGGACATGTCGGTGACCGTTTACGCATGTTTCATCGATTACAAAAAAGCCTTTGATAAAGTAAAGCACGAAAAACTAATCAATATTCTTAGAGAAATAGGACTGAAACAACGAAACCTTAGAATAATAGCCAACCTTTACTGGAACCAAAGTGCTCGAATAAGAATCGATAACACCTCGTCCAACGAGATCAAAATCCTAAGAGGCGTTCGTCAAGGATGCATTTTATGACCACTGTTATTTAATTTGTATTCCGACAGGATATTTCAAGAGGCGTTGGATGAATGTGACGAGGGGATATCTGTCAATGGGATTAATATCAACAATATGAGGTATGCGGATAACACGGTTCTTGTTGCCGACTCACTGGAAGGACTGCAGGAGCTGGTAAGCCGCGTGACGGCTGCAAGCTCAGAGGCCGGACTTAGCCTGAACGTGAGAAAGACAAAGTGGCTAGCAGTTAGCAAATCAAACAACGTGGACGGACACCTGACAATTAACGGTCAACGAATTGAGCGAGTAGAAACTTTTAAATATCTTGGGTGTCAACTAAATGAGAAGTGGGACAGCATGCAGGAGATTCGTGCCAGAATAGAACAAGCTCGTGCTTCGTTCCTGAAAATGCGTAAAATACGTTGCAGCAGAAATTTAAACTTGCCTCTGCGCGTCCGAGTGCTTTGCTGTTACGTGTTCAGCATACTGTTTTATGGAATGGAAGCTTGGACTTTGACAGATGCGATGTGCAAAAAATTGGAGGCCTTTGAAATGTGGACGTACAGAAGGCTATTAAGAATCTCCTGGGTAGAAAGAGTACGTAACACCGAGGTACTTCAACGCCTCGACAAGCAGCTGGAAGTTCTGTTTACACTAAAAAAGCGCAAACTGGAGTATTTTGGTCACATCTTAAGAAATGACGAGTATCGACTTTTAAAGCTTATTATAGAAGGGAAGATCGAAGGACGAAGAGGCCCGGGTAGAAGAAAGATTTCCTGGCTAAAAAACTTAAGACAATGGTATGGAGTGAGCACTACCACATTGTTCCGCCGAGCTGTAGACAAGGTTCAGATAGCGCTGATGATTGCCAACGTCCGAGGAGGACAGGGCACCTAAAGAAAAAGATAAATTAAATGGCTTTTTCAAAAAGTGCTAGGAGCCAAAATAATTTTAAAAATAATGTATTAAATTAATGATGTCACAATACTAATTTAAATGTAATGCATAGAAAAGTGGGGGGTTTAGTGGTTCAAAACTCCCATACAAATTTTATGAGCTGTACAGCGTTTGTGGTTTTATATGAAAAAGATGCTCTCATGATAAGAAAGCCACGAATCCATTTTCATTACAAAATGTTAAACAGTTCATGAAATATTGGTAAAAATCGATTTTTATTTTGTACTTTTCAAGGGCTGTGACTTTTTTTGTGTACACATTAAGGTAGGTAAGTTATGTTCAATCGAGGTATTTTTGACCATAAAATATGTGGTTAAATTTATGACCTACCTTTTTGTTGCACCATGTATACTAGTGCCTCATTAAATTTTGTGCTAGTGCCTTGACATGACACTTTTTTTATTGTTCTATTGGTACTTATCAAGTAATCGCATTACAACTAAATAAAAATTTAAACATTTTTTTTTAAATAAAAAATATAACAACCACGTCTATGCCTGTTCCAGAATACTGGCACGAATCTTTCTATTTCCTAGAGTTTAACGCTATTACCAATATAACATATTACCTTAGAACACAGGGATAGACAAGTAATCATTCAACAAACAATTACAATTATTTAAAAAAATTATTTTGCATTAGGGTTAGACAGCCTCTCTTTGTATCTTTTTTAACACGCTTATATTAGTTTTACCTCTTTGTTTGTTTGCTTGTTTGTATGTTTATTTGTAACTGACTCTTTGGCCTCGATTTTGCCCTACTTTAAGCGATCAGATTTAATTTAAACTTCGCACACTTGTCAAAGACCGACGACAATGCAATAATTCGATTTAAATATCTAATTATCCTGATTAGTTTTGCCAGGATTCATAAATTTCTTCAGGGATCGCTTGCATGACAGTAAGAGAGATAGAACTTAGTTCATCGCATCGGTGGTTCAGTGGTAGAATGCTCATCTGCCACGTGGGCGGCCATGGTTCGATTCCTGGCCATTGTATTCTTCTTGTACTTTTACCATTTAATACTTAACTTTTTTAAATTATATTAAGGTATTTGCGACAAGATAAAATGGGCCAACAGGCCTAAGTGACTCTGAAGGCAATAGCCAGACGGACCTAAATAAGGGTGGAGTTTTTAGTGAGTAGACCTGACACAGTCAGTGGAGTCTTACAGTAGGCCTTGAGCTTTCGGACTCATAACCTCTCCATAAAAGATTTTCTTCACCTCTTATAAAAAAAAGTTATCGCGAACTACATTTTAAAATTATTTGACATATCAAAACGGAGACAGATAATTTTCGTGGTAAATGAAATAGTTTTTATAACGCTTTCATCAGTTTTACCTGTATGTTTGATTGTAACGGACTCTTTGGCCTTGATTTTGCCCTACTTTAAGGGATCAGATTTAATTTAAACTTCGCATACTTATCAAAGACCGAAGACAATTCAATAACTCGATTAAAATATCCAATTATCCTGATTAGTTTCGCCAGGATTCATAAATTTCTTTACGCATGAGAGTAGGAGGGATAAAATTAGTGCGTGAACTACGCATGCGCGCAGTTCCAATGTCATTATAGTCCACCCAATCCAATATACTGGTGAGAAACGTGCCGAGGGATGAATGGCAACAGGGTGAGTAAAACAAATCGAACTAAAAAGCGAAAAATAAATTATAGTTTAAAAAAACTAAAAACACGCTTTTAGACTTAATAGTAAAAATTAATTCTTAACATAAGAATAAAATTCCTGACGAGAAAATTAATGTCACCGTTCTAAAAGCGTGAGGTGCTTTTAGCACGCTTTTAGCACAGAGACATTAATTTTCTCGTCTATAATTTTATTCTTATTTTAGGAATTATTTTTTACTTTGATTAACTCTAAAAGCATGTTTTTTGGTTTATTTATTCTATAACTTATTTTTTCTGATACAAGATCTATCCCATTAGCATGGACCAAGCGTAGAAAAGACAAGGACAATACTATGACAGTGCCTAAAGGTCGTTTTCCAAATTTACCTGCGTGCAGCAAGTGATACAGACGGTGAGAAATAGAAAGATTCCTGCCAGTTTTTTGAACGGGCATAGACGTGGCACCAATGTTTTTTTCCAATAGAAAAATGTTACTCGATAGGTACAGCAATGCACCGAAAATAAAATTTAAAAAGTAACGTGCCAAGACATTAGCACAACATTTAATGGGGCACTAGTACCTATATATTCTTTTTAAACTTAATCTAAACTAAATTTTAAGAGTAATTACAGGCTGTCACTCCATGGGTATAGTAACGGTACGAAAAATGTGTCGTAGAAAGAATGCACACATGCATAAGTCTTGCCCAAGAGCTTAAATAATATTTCATTTTGTAACTCGATCGGTCACGTTGTTTGCTCTTGGACTATAATGTAGAGACGCGTTTTCCCTAGACATATTATAATCTTCGGTTGGAACGTAAAATGCGCTGTCCTTTCATAATGTAACAAAATACGTTGGTAAAGATTCGAACCACGCCCGTATCTCGGCCAAGATTAGCTAAAAGCCCTTTTGGGTTGTAACATAATGAAGCAGCCCAAAAATTGCGTATCGTTTGAGATTACGTTTCACCCAATTACAAGTCGCCCACTTAGTGCAACAACTAGATATCTTGAAATTAATAGTTTTGAGAAAATACATACATACATAAATTCACGCCTTTTTCCCATAGGGGTAGGCAGAGACCACTTCCTTTCACTTGCTACGGTTCGTACACACATATTTTGCTTCCTTTACTTTCATCAGTGCTCTCATACATGCTCTTCGGTTGTTGGTACTTTTGACCTGGCCTTTCTTCAAAACAATGTTGATCTGATCGAGATATGTTCTCCGAGGTCGACCTTTACCGATTTGCCCATTCACACTCGCCTTATAAATTTGTTTCGTCAATCTTCCTTCATCCATCCTTTCTACGTGTCCAAACCATCAAAGCATTCCTTTATCTATCTTTGTGACCACATCTTCTTTTACACCACAGCGTTTTCTTATCTCACTATTCTTAACTTTATCCAACCGAGTCACTCCGGCTATACTTCTCAGACTACTCATCTCCGCAGCATTAATCCTATTTTCATGTTTCTTCTGCCAAACCCAACATTCACTACCATACATAAGTGTAGGAACCAACACACCTCTATGCACCGCCAGACGTGCCTTTTTTGACACTTTCTGGCTATTCATAAAGCTATGCAGTGCCCCATTCATTTGTTTTTCTGCCAACACCCTTCGCTCAATGTCACTGTCATACTTTCCATCTCTAGTAAATTTTGAACCCAAGTACACAAATTCATTAACTTGTTCCACTCTTTCTCCCTCAATCGAAACCCCACAGTTTGTCATGCTTTCTTCTCTTTCAAAAACCATTACTTTTGTTTTGCTCACATTTATTTTTATCCCTTTGATTTTCAGGGAATCATGCATAGCATTAACCATCGCCTGCAACTCCTCTTCAGATAACGCTAATATGACTTGATCATCGGCGTAAAGAAGGCATTTGACGATCAAATCATTCATTTTTAATCCAAACGCACTCTCTTTCAGATCTTTTAAACAATTGTCTATGTATAAGTTAAACAGCCATGGCGAAGCCACACATCCCTGTCTCACACCTTTTTCGATGTTAAACCAGTCCGTGCAAGCTCCGTTTATCCTGACACAAGCAGTGGAATCCTCGTAAAGTGATTTCAGTGCTCGTATTAAACTACCACCCACCCCATACATAGACAAATTGAGAAAATATACTCTATTATTCCACTCTCATATGAACAACGGGGTTTCAGATCTGGAAGATCATGTGCGGATGCTGTATTTGTACTGAGACAGTTAGTAGAAAAATCCATAAAATATAATAAACCGGCCTTTCTATGCTTTGTTGACCTAAAAAAAGCATTCGATCGTGTAAAAATAGATGATATAGTACACCTGTTATATAAAAGAGACATAACCATCAATATAGTCGAAACCATAGAAGACATTTACCACGGCACCAAAGTTCAGGCCCGCATTAATGCAAATTTAACAGGTGACATACCCATTCATAGTTGAATCAGGCAAGGAGATTCACTAAGCCCATTGCTCTTTAATATTATTATGGATGAAATAATAAAAGAAGTACGACTTGGCAATGGGTAACATCTGGGTGATACTGAAATAAAAATACTCTAAATAATAAAATAAATATACCGTAATAAGAAGATAAAAACGATCTGCAGAGATTACTTCACACTTTCTACACAACAGCAAAAAAATATAACATGATAATCTCAACAGACAAAACAAAATGTATGACGACATCAAAATAACCACTTAGATGTAAACTTGAAATAAATGGAGAAGTAATCAAACAGGAAATGAAGTTCAAATACCTGGGTATAGAAATTACAGGTTATAAAAAAGTAGAAGAGAAAGTACGAGAACAAGTAGCTAAAGCCAGCAAAGTAGCCGGATGTCTAAACGACATAATTTGGCGTAATCAACACCTAAAACAAGGATTTACAAAACGACAATAAGACCCATCATGACTTATACAGCAGAAACAAGACCAGATACATCCAAAACAAAACAACTTCTAGAAACAACGTGCCACGTCTTTTTCGTTCTCTATAGAGTACTCTGCCAGCGGTCTCTCTACTGGCAAATTATGCCCGAGCTCAGCCGTAGAGGGTAGAAGAAAAAAAGAAAATAAAAGTGAGCCGCGCAACCAACTTAGACGGTTCAAGCCGGAAACCCCTAGGTCTTATAGGCACTAGCAGAGCCACACAATAAACAACTAAGATTATGGTGAACCAAATAAATGAAATTATAGCAAAAATATATTGGATACTTTACTCCTACAATAAATCAAAGTACTCAGTTCAATAATAACATTATAACAAATATAATCAAAATCAACAGCTAACGATAAATCAAAGTACTCAGTTTTGGCATATTATCTAATGCAATAAATAGTTTCCAACAATGTACTATATTAATAAATTAAAACAAAACTTAATCGTGGTGTCAAAAATAAGTCACGTCGTTAAATATTTAAAAATAAATCACTTGTAACCTTTGGGTATACGAATTTACTACTCCTGTGGCCGGTTTGGTTATGGAACGGCACCTGCTAATTAACAATGGCTTCCCTCAAATAAATCCCGCATGCGGTTATTTTAACTCGAAACACCAAAATCCAAAATATCAACAACAAAGGTAAGATAGAATGGTCAAGTTAAAAATTAAATTGGTTTTCTTCAAAATCCAATTGAGATGGCCCAAATACAGCCAGATATGAAAGAAAAACCGTAGAGGTTTTGCACACTTGTTATTATCACACCGCCCCAAAAATTCTCACCACACCACTCCCAAGACTCTCACCACACAACTCCTAAGACTGCCACCAAACGACTAGCACTACTTTCCCAAGCCGGATATCAAGAAATGACACGGAACCGACGTCAACCTACAATATTCGCAAGTCCATGCTCCACACCAAGAATTGCGCTCGTCCGTGTTGATAGCCAGCCCCATCCACACAGAAATGCAAACCAAACAATAATATAACTGACAACACACAACAATCGAGGCCAAAAACCAAAGCAAAATCTAATAACGAAAACCCCCACTCAATCTCCAGCGATTAACAAAAATGCAACAGCCATCAACAATCGAATCCTAACACAACAAGGCATGCAACACTATTTACAACGAATAATATATTTAAGTTACAACAAAATACGGTACGCGACACTATTTACGAGTACCTGTGGAATACAAAACTATCAGAGACCCAATTATAATGGAACTGTAAAAGGGAAAAAAAAGGCACGTTACAAACGGAGATGAAGATACTAAGGAGAATTACAGGAAGACTTTGATTTATAGAGAAAGGAGTGAGAACATTAGATAAATGTGCAAAACGGAGAGTATCAATGATTGGGCATCGAAGAGAAAACAAGAATGGTATCAAAACATAAATCTTATGAGAGAAGATAGACTATTTCGTATCGCTAGAGATAAGTCGCCAAACGGAAGACGAAGAATAGGTCGGCCAAGAAAGAGGTGGAGTGACAATCTGGGTCTTGGCTAAGAAAATCAAAGAAAAAACAGGTCATAGGCCTACCATGAAAGAGAGAAGAAGAAGAGAAAATGTAAATTAAAGATTTAAATAGCAAAAAATTACACCAGTAAAGTAATTAAAAATATTTATGGTTGATTTATATTTTTGCAGAGTTTAATAAAAAACTTAAGATATCTTGGTGTTGCTGAAAATCTAGTAAAAAAATAAAAGTTATCTATTCCTTAAAATAAGCAATAAAAAGCAAATCCCCCATTCAAACACGAATTAATTTAAAACTAAGAAAAAGGTTTAATTCAAGTGAAACCCAAAAGTTAAAATTTCACATTTTTAAAGTCAATATCACTTATGTCACTTAGGGAAGCTTCTTTTTTTTAATGCCTTTCACGTTTGTCTCCTTGGAATTGGAGATTTTCACAAAACGTTTTGTACTCACTAGGGAGTGCTGAAGGATTCATTTTAAATAAAGACATAAATAAGGTCGTCATATTTTTCTTTTTTGAGAGATATTTGACATTAAGGATATACGCGTTTTTCTTACAATTTAGGTAGTCGTCTAACTCCCTAACAAAATTTTCCTTAAAATTAATAATAACAGGCGTCGATTTTAAAAAGTTTAACCAGCACATTTCGTGCCAACTAACCAGCTTACGGGTCTTATCTTATTTTCTTAATATTAATGTCCGTTCTGTGTAAGTGGTTCAGTCCATAATTTGATTATGAGTTACATCGTAAGCCAAATATGGTTTATCACCCTTTCTTCTTTCACAGCGTGCTATAGTTTTTCAGTCTGCAGGCTAGTTTGCTCTACTAACTATTTTTACATACATACATATAGTCACACATTTTTCCGTATGATAAGGCAAACACCACTTACTTCCACTTCCGCTACGGTTCTTACACACATCTTCTGCTTCCTCTACTTTCATCAGCGCCCTCATACATACTCGTCGGTTGTTTATACTCTTGACCTAAATACATGGAATCACATTCCATTCCACTGTGACCAACGATAATGAATTTCAATATGAATGCTTTGCTAGTAAGGAATTTCCTGAACTGCAATTAAACACATAGCTGTCACATATTTATTAAGAGTTCTTCTTTCACAACTATCACTAACGCAAATAATGTGTTGAACATTGTCACGTGCCTATTTTTTTTCCTTCTACAGTTCCATTATTAATTGGGTCTCTGATGATTTCGTATTCCTTAGATACTCGTAAGTAGGGTTGCATATCGTATTTTGTTGTAACTTAAATTTATCACTCGTTGTAAATAGTGTTGCATACCTTTAAGTGTTAGGATTCAATTATTAATGGCTGTGACATTTTTGTTAATCGATGGAGTGGGGGTTTTTGTTATTAGATTTTTGCTTTGATTTTTGGCCTCGATTGTCGTGTGTTGTCAGCTATATTATTGTTTGGTTTGCATTTTCTGTGTGGATGGGCTGGCTATCGACACGGACGAGTGCGATTATGAGTTTGGTACATAGATTTGTGAACATCGTTGGTTGACGCGTGTTCCGTGTCATTTTTAATATCCGGCCTGGGAGTCAGTAGTTGAGTTAGTCGTTTGGGGTCAGTCTTCGAAGTCGGGTGGTGGTGAGAGTTTTTGGAACGATTTGATATTAACACGTGAGCAGAACCTCTACGGTTTTTTCTTTCATATCTGGCTGTATTTGGGCCATCTTAATCGGATTTTAAAGAAAAACCATTTAATTTTTAACTTGACCATTCTATCTTACCTTTGTTGTTGATATTTTGGATTTTGGTGTCGAGTTAAAATATCTGCATGCAGGATCTGATGGAGGGAAGCCATTGTTAAGTAGCAGGTTCATAATCAATCCGGCCACAGGAGTAGGCCACAGGATTAGTGAATTCGTATACCCAAAGGTTACAAGTGATTTATTTTAGAATATTTAAACGACGTGATTTGTTTTTGACACCACGATTAAGTTTTGTTTTAATTTATTAATATGGTACACTGTTGAAAACTATTTATTGCATTGGATAATATGCCAAGGCTGAACTTTGATTAAAGTAATATTCTCAATAGTTCTTTGTGTCCAAGTAAAAACGTTTTCTTCATACTTATTTGTAAATATCCTACAATATTGTTATTTTGAAGGACAGCCATCGTAAAAAGAAATATTTTTAAATAAGCTCGATTATTTTAACAGTGTAAATCTTTATGTAAATGGAAAAAGAAAAAAAACGTGAGTAAATTAGCAGCCGTACGTGAACCTTGATGAAGTATTGTTAAAAAGTTGACTTGTATACGTTTATTTTTTGGTAACCTGATAAGGTTTGTTATTCTCACCTTTGTTTTAATTATTTTATGGAATCGTAAACTTTGGATTTTTGATTTATTGTTGTCTTATAAAGTTGTAAATTTTGAAGTTCGTTTTATTGTTGGCTGTTAATTTTGATGATATTTGTTATAATTTTGTTATTGAGCTGTGTATTTTAATTTATTGTGTGAGTTAAGTATTGGTTCACCGTAATCTTAGTTGTTTATCGTGTGGCTCTGCTAGTGCCTATAAGACCGAGGGGTTTCCGGCTTGAACCGTCTAAGTCGGTGGCGCGGCTCACTTTTATATTTTTATTTTTTTTTTTCTTCTACTCGGGCATAATTTGCCAGTAGAGAGACCACTGGCAGAGTACTCTTTAGAGAACGAAACAGACGTGGTAACATTTTTGGGTAGTGATTTGAAATAGCTATAAAGGCAACTACCTATAACACAACTTCCGAATTTACCTTTAACTTTACTTCAAATCTAGCAGTCACCCTGTTTACACAGAACATTGTAAAAAGTAAAATTTAGACGTTCTTAGGGTATTTAAATAGATTATTACATACCTGCAATATTTTTCGATTGCTTAAGTAGAATTTCCAATATTTTCTTTTTTTTGACGTCATTTTTACAGTAGCACTATTTAAAAGACCGAAATGCACCTGTTAATTTAAACATACAACGAGATATCTCATAAAAATCAAGAAGGTGCAGGGTAACTAGGTATCTTAAGCTGATGTCTAGTTAAAGAATGTATATTTTTCTTGTTTTGGGAGTTATATGTTTTGTAAGTAAAGTTCAATTATTCGTAGAAAAAATACAGTCGTACCATTAAAAGAAACATACAAAATACGTCAGATTTAACACGATAACTCAAAATGCATACATATTAATTTATCTAGTTATTGGACTAAGAGGGCAAAGTAATCTTGACTTGACAACTTTGTATTCAAAGATGTATTAATAAACTGGTTACACGTTATTTTCTCTCTACTGGAATCAATCTGCCACAGTAACACTAGATGGAGAGGAGACCATTAAGATACCTATAAAAAAAGGTGTGAGACAGGGTTGTATTTTGTTTCCTACACTTTTCAACCTTTACACGGAGAGTATATTTAAAGGGGCAACACAATCTGGTGGAGGAATAAAGATTGAAGGCGAAACCATTTTTAACATTTGATACGCAGATGATACTGTGCTCCTAGCTGAATCATTAAAACAATTACAATGTATGTTAGACAAGATAAACAAAGAAAGTAATAGATGGGGACTGAAAATCAATGTCAAAAAAACTAAATTTATGGTTGTTAGCAAAATGAATGTTGGCCCGGAAAATATAACACTTGATGGCGAGAATATAAAAAGAGTTCAGCACTTTAAATATCTTGGAAGCTGGATCAATCAGTCGATGGATCCAGACGAAGAAATCAAGGCTAGAATAGAAATAGTTAGAAGAGTATTTCTGAATCTCAAGCCGCTACTCTGTGCCAAGCAACTTAACATTCAACTGCGGGAAAAGTTTACCAAGTGTTATGTATGGTCTATTCTGTTGTACTCTTACGAAACATGGACGCTCCACCAAAAAATTATTGACCGCATTGCTGCATTCGAGATGTGGCTGTACAGACGGATGCTTAAAATTCCGTGGACAAGCCGAACTACCAACGAGAATGTACTCATCAGAATAGGGCACGATAGAGAGCTCTTAACTACCATCAAGCGCCGCAAACTGGAATACTTGGGACATGTGATGCGTGGACCACGTTATAATCTGCTTCGGCTTATTCTGAATGGCAAGATCGAGGAAAAAAAATGGATAGGCCGCAAAAATCTATCCTGGCATCTGGCAATCTCTGACAATGGACAAGTTTAACTGCTGAGGAACTTCTCCACGCAGCTCAAGATAGAGATAGATACAAAGAAGTAGTCAATATGGGAGTCGTCAACGCTTGAGAAAGCAAGACACTGTAAGAAGAAGAACCTGTTATTTAAATTTGTATTTAAATATAATATATCAATGAACTATATCATATCTGTATAACTCATCATGTTATTAATAATAAAATGTTTTGACCAGTTTCATGACATTCTGTACGAGATACTAGAAATGATTTGCATAACGGAAGCAACATAACAAACTTTGTTCGCTAAGTTTCGACAACCCTCCCCTAATGAATCACAGGAATGTTTGTAAATATTACACAAATTGGAAATTTACGATAATTATAATACCTTTACGGGGAAAGCCGTCAAATAAAGAAATATCTCCTTTTCCAATAATATCAAAGCATCAATTAGTAACACTAAACTTTTTAGTGTAGTTTACTACCATATAGATATAAGTTTTGTGCAAAAATCAGATTTTTATACTTTGCCTTACCAAAAATATTAAGCAACACATTATAATTATTTTAAAAATTACACTTTTTAAAAATAAAGTGTTCTTTTATATCTAGTTTTAATAAAAAAATTTGCTTCGGTATTTCATCCCTTGATTGAAAATTTAAACAACAAAAAGTGTGTTTTGTACAAATTTGATTTTAAATGTTGGGGGCCCTTTTTTTTATAAGGAATACTTAAAACTTATTAATTTTAGAGACCTTAATTATAGTAATGACTGCTTAAAAATTGTAAGTTTGATTGGTTTAATATTACTTATTCTGGAGATAATTAAGAGTGAATAAGGAGGTAAAATAATTTCACCTTACTCTGGTATTCTGCTTCTCAAAGTTACAAAGGACAACTTTTTTGAATTTTATAATTTTTAGCCTACAGATAAAAATTAACCAGACAGATTTTAAAATAATTTTTTATTTTTTTTAGGTACATACTTACATATAGTCACGCTTTTTTCCCGTAAGGGTAGCAAATACCTCTTATTTCCACTTGCTACGGTTTTAATACAAGTCTTTCGCTTCTTGAACTTTTATCAGCGGTTGCTGGTACTTTTGACGAAGCTTACACACTGATTTAACAAAAATGTTTTAGACAGGGATGTGTGACTTTGTCATGGCTGTGTAAATTTTACATAGACAATTTTTTAAAAGATTTGAAGAAAACGTATGGATTGAATGAATAATATGATTGTTAAATGCCTCTTTTACGTTGATGATTAGGTCACATTAGCATCTGAGAAGGACTTGCAGGCGATGGTTAATATTGTGTATGATGCCCTAAAAGTCAAAGGAATGAAAGTAAACGTGAGCAAGACAAAAGTAATGGTTTTTAAAAGAGAAGAAAGCATGAAAAAAATCAAGTTGCTGATTAAAGGAAAAAGAATGGAACAAGTAAATAAGTTTTTTTACTACGGTTCAAAGTTTACGAGAGACGAAAAGTATGACTGTAATAAAACTTAATGAGCAGCCACAATGTTATAAAAACGGCATGACTGGCACTAAAAAAAGAAGCGCTGGTCACAACACTTGTGTATGGTTATGAATGATGGGAATGCTCCATCCCAATCTCTGAGATACACCGTGACTAAATGTCCCCTTCGCTGCTACTCTGAAATTACGTCTGATATAAACCAAGTAACACCAGATGTCATTGAATGGCTCCGTCAACTTGACATTTGACCTTAATGTCATAGTTCAGTAACTCACTTACCTACTAGTTTGCATATAAATATTTATTTTGTGTGATACTTTTGTTATATCTTTAATTGTTCTTGACATAGTATTCTGGTGTTTTCCGGTAGTTACTGTAATTTTCCATGCACTAGGACTGTACTTATCTTCCATACGATAAATAAAAAATAAAATGATTGGTTTGGCAAGAAGCATGAAAGTACAAATAATTCTGCGGAGTTGATTAGTCTGAAAAGTATAGCTGAACAAACCGTCCTAGATAGTAGTCCGAGAGATTTGATTTAAAATTATTTGCAAACAATGCTGATTCGTTTTTACCACGTTAGATGTAAGTTGAATAACAAATAATTTACCTTAATATATAATACAAATTCGTTTCAACATTTGTTTAAGTTAGATGAAACTGAATGAATCTTCATAATACATAACGACAACCTTTTTTTGTTATATTTACTCCAGTTAACCTGGCTTTAATAAAAAAAAAAATTTAAAGATTGTGAATGAAAAATAATCCTAAATTTACTCTCATAACAGTAGTGTTTTATGTTTCCATTATTTTGCTGATGATGGTTTTGATCGATAATTTAGTTAACCAAAGTTGTAAAAAAATATTAAATAAAGAAGAGGTGTTTTCGAAAATTTTAAAACATGTTATAGACATAAATATTTTTTAAAATATTGATGTGTGTCTACTGTCTACTTAAGTTGGAACCATATGTAGATACACTGTATATGTAACTTCTTTATAAAATCATGAGGTGTTGTTATTAAATCTATTTGTTATTGTTCCCTAAGTGCACGAATTAATTATTATTTATTATTATTTTTGTTTTTTTTTTATTTTACTTTAAAGCCCTTCGCCTTTGTCAAAATGAAAGCAGTAGTCGGCCATATGCAACCTCTATTCCGGTCAACACATATCTGAGACCGGGGTTTCTCCTGATGTTTAATATTCAAAGATTTTCCAATTGATTTTGGGGTAATTTTCTTTGTCTTGGCTGAGATTAGCCGGTAGCCTGTCGGGTTATTATCCAATATCACCCCAACTCTAATGGCGGTATTACTCCTTTAAATAGAATCCCATCAATTATCTCGCCAGTGGATAAAATATATGTTTTTTATGTTTTTGCTGTCATTGCAGAAATTAATAAAACATAACATCTTTCTCAAATAAAAATTACAGTCCACATGTTCGACTCTCGTACATGCCATATTTTCTCTGCGACGTGACTGTCGCTCTACCAAATGAATCACACGAACAGGCATGAGTATTGCGATAGTTTAGTCGCAGTTCTGAAGTCAGCTTGTTCCAGTCTTATAATTTTACTTGTTTAAAATTTCTTATAACGAATCTACCGGATGTGATAAACAGTGACACATTATTGATAACCTAATTCTTTTTAACAACTCACCAAAACTAAATTTTTGTCGAAAAAATCTTCAAAAAACTAGTAAAACTAACCTTTTAATAATCTTTGACTTTTTATTGAATGTATTCAATAATTATATTTGCGCTAATGATAGTGAAAGAAGCGAAATAACTGTGTAAAAGCGGGAAGATAAAGCAGATAACATTATTACACCACACTAAGGTATCTGCGTTTAAAAATGCACTGAAATAGAACAAACAACTTTTTTAATTTTTTTCGTTTCGTTTATTTACTCCTGCATTACTTTTAATAGGAAAAAAAGAATTTATGTATGCAGTAGAAGTGAAACAAACTTTGAGGAAACGGGATAAATATACGCACTCACTATACGAAGCTTGCTCTCTCGGTTTGGTTTGGCAATAAAAATGCGCACACATATCTACAATACTTAGTAGACAAAAGTGGGAAGGCTACGAACAAGCACACAAAGAGACGACCAAGTAGTATGAAACGCTGTATATATATACATATCTGTCGCAGGCTTAATACTACAAATTTATGTGTATGTCTCTATTAAGTGTCGTTTTTTGTTTCATCAAATTCAAATCACGATTCTTAAGAAATTAATGTATATGAAAGTATATGTAAATTAATGTATGAAGCAAATAGTTTCAATGACCATTTGGAAACTATTTTAATTTAATAATATATTTATTGCGGTGTGTTCACCTCGTAGATTTTCTGCGACAGCAATTTTTTTGTCACCGCAACTAGAAATGCTAGTGGAAACCGAGTCTTAACATCGTCTTTTTTTTTGCTTAGTAGTAGTAAAAACGAACCAGTAAATATAGTAAATTGATATTTAATTTAAATACTATACTCATAATATGCTACAGCATTGTGTGTATTAACAATAAATAATGTTTGAATGACATACACTATCAATTTGGTCTATTTAAAAGTATAAAAACGTGAATTACGTTCTCTCCGATGTATCAAGATAAATTGTTTGTCTGACCTCTTAACTTTATCGTTAACAATTCAAATTGGTGCTATTACTGCTTCGCTAAAGACTACCTATAACTACAATATTTTTAAACTCGGAAATACAGGGTGGGTCATAAGTCAGTTTTCGATAAAAATTCTTAGACTTTGTTTTGCCTAGCGTAATGGCATAGTCAGTTATGAACTTGATTGGTGTGTTGTCTTCATACGTCAGTGGACAATACCAGTCAGAGGTTATGTTGTTTGTCGCTATCTTCTTCTTCTTATAGTGCATCTCCTATCGGAGGTTTGCTATCATCACAGCTATCCGGACTGCAGCTCGGAATAGTTCAACATTGCTACAATTAAACCAGTCCCTTAGGTTTTTAAGCTAAGACACACGGCTTCTTTCAATATTTCTCCTTTCACCAATATTTCCCTGAACTATCAGCTGGAGAAGTGCGTATTTCGGTCCTCTCAGTATTAGACCTAGATATTGAAGCTTTTTTTATGGTGTTAATAACTTCACATTCCTTATTCATCCGATTTAGGACTTCCACATTAGAGATCTTTTCTGTCCAGGGGATACGCCACATTCTACGGTAGCACCACATCTCGAAGGCTTGTAGTTTGTCTGTGTGATTCTTCTTGAGAGTCCATGACTCCACTCCATACAAAAGCGCGGAAAACACGTAACAACCCAGCATCCTTATCCTAAGTCCAATCTTGATATCTCGACTGGTGAACAACTTTTTCATTTTCGTAAATGTTGACTTGGCTATCTCTATTCTCGTTCGTATTTCTCTTATTTGGTCACCTGATTATTCTATTCAGGCTTTCAGGTATTTGTATGTTGCACATTCTCTATTAAGATGTCTGTTACTGACACGATTACATGGTTGTGATTTTGGGGGAATTTTGTAACTACCCTTAACTTGGTTTTCTTAAGATTTATCTTTAGACCGTATTCGTTACATCGATTATTTAATTTCTCTAGAAGATGTAGGTCTCTTTGATTGCTCGTTAACAAAACGGTGCCATCAGCATATCGCATATTATTTATAACCTGTCCATTAATAACTATCCCTACCGATTCTTCTTGCAAGGTTTCTTTAAAAATGGCTTCGCTATACAGGTTAAAAAGTATTGGCGATAGGATGCCTTCTTGTCTTACACCACGACGGATTTCCATTTTCTTTGTTGGCTGGTTTTCTACCTTTGTATTTACTCTTTGGCCCCATTATAGGTTGATAATTATTCTCACATTATCCAAGTCAATGTTTTTACTGACGAGTAGCTGATGTAACTTGTCATGTTTCACTTTGTCAAAAGCTTTCTCAAAATCGATGTAACATGCAAACACATCTTGGTTCATATCGAGACAGCGCTGGAAAAAAACGTTTATCCCAAAGAGCGCCTCTCTTGTTTCAAGTCCTTCGCGGAATCCAAACTGCGTGTTGCTCATGTCCTACTCAAGTTTTCTGTATATTCTTTTATGGATGATCCTTAAAAACAGCTTTAAGATGTGACTCATTAGTGCAATGGTCTGAGCGTTCTCTTGGGTTTAGTTTCTTAGGTATAAGTACAAAAGTAGATGTCATCCATTGCTTAGGGATTTCTCCCCTATCGGAAATGTTGTTAAAGAGGTCCAGAAGAATATCTATCACATCGTCATCAAAGAGGTTGACAAGTTCTATGGGTATTTGTTTGGGACCAGCAACTTTGCCGGGTTTCATAGTTTCCAAAGCATATTTTATTTCTGATCTTAATATTTTTAGGTGTATGTTGCTTGATTCTAAGACCGGCCCTGGAGGTCTTTCGTCGTAAAATGGTTTCGAGATGTATATTTTTCACCTCCTTAGCTTATCTTCCACATCAGTAATTATACGACCGTCTGTATCCTTAATTATGCTACCAGCAGTTTTGATTTTGTTACAACCAGCCATCTCCTTTATATTTTTATGCATGTGGAAACCGTCAAATTTCCTCTATAGTACAAACATCCAACCTTCATTTTGACGAGGTATTCAAATTAATATCTATTAAAGAGACTGGGTAGGTAGCGCAACTTTTTTGTTTAGGTAGACCAAAGTCTGTTATTGTAGAAGATAGTTTTAATGTTGTCGCTCAATGTTTTGTGCAATCTCGTCGAAAAGCGTCCAAGAACCAGCATTAAAAAGCCTATAAAGAATTCATTAGTCAGCAATGGAGACTTTAAAGGTCTACAGGCGTATGGAATTTTAAAAATTGTACACAATCCGACAAGAAGTCGATTCCAACTTTTACAAAATCATTCTTTGTTGTGACGTTAAGGCGACAAAGCAACTTTTAATGTAAATGTCTGAACAAACAGACACCAATGCATCTTCTGGGAGTTTACAAATCCTCGTGTGGCGATGGAGGCAAAGTTAAAGTCTCGTGACATGAGGCAGGGATTTTAAGTGATGTGCTAATCAGGCCTTCTTATTTTTGTGACGAAACTTTTAATTCTGTAAAGTACTTTAAAAAATATTGTTAGAACTGGAAAATAGTCTGCAGTCAGTTAAGAAAAAGTTAATATAGCAACAAGATACTGCTCCCCGCATTATGGAATTATTGTAAGAGACTTTTCAAATGAAAACTTTGATGATTGGACTAAAAAAAGTAATTACACTGAATGGCCCCGCGATCTTTAGGTATAACGGCCATGGATTCATGGATTTTGCAGTCTGGGGCTAACTAAAAAATAAGGTTTATTTCGTTAAGATTTCTAATATCGAGCATTTAAAGACACGAATACAATCAGAATTCGAAAACCTACAGTCTCGGAAGATTTTCGGCAAAATTTGTAAATCAGTGTTTAAAACATGTAACATTTGTTTGGAACAGCATGAAAAATACTTTGAGCATCTTTTGTAGGTTCATTAAACTGTACTAGTATTTGTGTGTTGGTAACAAAATTGTTAACAGTAAATTTGTATTTTTAACAACTGACTTATGGTCCACCCTGTAAACAGGACGGCCTACATTTTAATATTAATTTAATTTGAGGAAATAAAAGGTAGTATAAAATTACCGTTATGCTCGGAAAAGCGCTGCATCGGAATTTTCTATATAAATAGTTTTGGAGGAAAAAAACTTTGTGTGTATACATTATTCAAGCTTAGAGAAAAATACATCGCATGCTATGTAAAACGACCTTTAACGTTATGCAAAGTCTCGATCTTCGGCTTCTAGGCAGGCCATGACAAAGTTGTAAGTTTAAAGAAAGTTTCCGTGTACGATAGTCGCAGTCCAGAGGTGGACTTTCAAGTACTAATATAGCATTGGCGGTACACAATGTATTTACAATTATGTAGTTTTATTAAAGAAATGAAAATTAATATCACACATTAAATTTTTTATCACACAAAAATAGAGTCCAGTAGCAAACTACTAAATACTTGGAAAGTTAAAGTGCTAAGGTGCTGACGGTCGAAATTCCTTACTGACATGTAAGTCATGAAAGAGTATTTAAAAGACAAATTGTTAAGAGTTCTCAAGTACTTTATCAAGTCTGTGTTGTTAATAAGCATAGTCAAGAGATCATAAAGACAAAGCACAATATTTATTTTTTATTCAGCGTATGGCATAGGGTAATACATCGCGTGTAAGTTTGTTCTAACTATAAGTTATATACTAATGTCAATAATAATAAAAAGATATTAGTAATAACATACATACATATAGTCACGCCTTTTTCCCGTAGGGGTAGGCAGGGACCTTTTTCTTCCACTTGCTACGGTTCTTGCACACATCTTTTGCTTCTTTTACTTTTATCAGTGCTCTCATACATGCTCGTCGGTTGTTGGTACTCTTGACCTGGCCTTTCTTCAAAACAATGTTGATCTGATCGAGATATGTTCTCCGAGGTCGATTTCTACCGACTTTTGTCCATTCACACTCGCTTTATAAATTTGTTTCGTCAATATTTCTTCATTCATCCATTCTACTTGTCCATAGTTATAACAAATAAATTATAAAGATAAAACAGTGTCACAGATAACATAGATAATGTAATAAGAGTACAATGGACGTAGTCAATTTACAAACAAACGTCTAAGTTTCTTATGTTATAGTGTATTGCACTATCTGTCGCCGTCAAGAAATCGCCTACTTCACCAGTGCGCGATCTCAAGGGGCAGTCCTCAACTATGTGTTGATTTTTTTAAACATCTTGTCTCAATTTCGTATACCGAAGCAGTTCCGTCGGGAAGTCGTCTTTGGGGGATTACAGTTGAAATCAATGCAATTACATTGTAATTTCTAGTAAATTGGAGAAATAAGGAATTAATTAAGAAATAAATTTAAAGAGTATTTGGACTGTAAATGTTAAAGTGTAAATATGAAAATCTTGCCGACTTAGTTTGTGCACGTGAGTCTCGAGTTAATAAGGTTAATTATATGACAATATTTAAATTGTGATCTTTAGGAAGTATTTTAGTACGTTGCAATAGAGGTTGGAGTTTAAGAGAGTGCGGATACGATCCTGCAAAGCAAGGTCGCAGGTTAAAGTTCAGAATTGAGGGAAGGAGTAATATTATTGTCCCGGGAAGTTTTGTTGTGATTGTGATGTAAATGGGATACAACTAGCGGGGTTGTGCAGGAAGACGAGGAACTCTACGGAGTTGGAGAGAAGTTTGTTCGAGAGTTACGGCCAAATTAGTGGCCTTTTCCATATTCATTCTCGTTGCTTTTTATTAGATTTTCTCTTCTGTTGTTGCTCACCAAGAAGTTTTGTTGATTTAAAGGATTCATATTTTTCGAAAAAAAAAAGTTGTTAAATTTATACGTGTTACCTACAAATTTAATTAGAAAGTAAAGGAGATTGTCCAAATATAAGCTACCACTTTTAAAGTCAAGTTATTTTTGTCAGTTACAGGAAAATCAACATTATTTGATTTCTCTTTGATAATTTAGTAATTTAACATTGATATTGCGCAATAAATAGCGTTTAAATTTAAAAAGCAGGTTTTTTGAAGTGAAAACTTCTTTAGCGGCGTTGTACACTTTTTTGTAATGGGTAAAAAATGTTAAACTCGCGTCAGGACACGTGGCCTGATCGAAAATTCGTAAGACGGTACCAAGGTATTTTAGGTCGGACGGAAGACTGACCGGTTTTAACTCGTGAAAATGTTACTTTCATAGCTCCGTAATTTTGTTTAAAACAGACTAGGTTTTTTATACAATAAACTCGAATACGTTTTAAATAAATATTTTCTTTAACCGTTGACGCATGTCATGGACTTTATTTACTTTGTTTATATATTTTTAATAGAAATAAAACGTACCCGAAGCTTCGTAGATCGCGTTTAAAAAAAGTATTCGTTGATTCAGCGATATTCTCGTCGATTAACCGATATAATTTTCGATATTCTTTTTAAGTTACTGTCATATCGATAGCCGTACGCATTAACGGAAGTATCTTTTATATAAAAAATATATCACAAACGAACAATAATCATTATAAGAAGAATAGTACGCTATACGAAACCGACATGTCTACCTTGTTGCTTCGAATAAGTGTGTATCGTGTATAAAATACTAACAATATTGTGATAAAAAAGAAACAAACATAATTTAAGTAATTAATATATCTTTATATTAAATTAACTTAAATATTAATGATTCATTCAGTCAGTCAGTGTCCGGCCGTCCGTCAGATCGGTCAGTCATGATTATATTTAAATAATCGATAATACGTTAATATATTATACACTTGGAAATTGTACGCACGAGAAAGTTTTAAGTTTAAATCTATTTTTTGATTTTTGTAGTACGACAAAACGCACAACATACTCATAATTCGATGCAATATTTATCTTGTATGTAGGTAGCAGCATGATTTATTCGCCAAAATACCCTTGTGTATTCCCTCATTATATATAGACGACATACTCGGCTTAAAATTTTCCGCAATACTATCATTTAAGAATTTGCAAGTTTATTCTTAAAAGGGATAAATCATCTTCTCGATTTGTTTCGTTATGTTTATATTTTTTTATATAATACTTTTATAATAGGTAAGCATTTAGTTATAATTATGGTTGTTCCCCATGAAATATTTCTTTATCGATGAAATATTTTAAATAAATTTTTGAAGTGAAAACTTCTTTAGCGGCGTTGTACACTTTTTTTGTAATGGGTAAAAAATGTTAAACTCGCGTCAGGACACGTGACCTGATCGAAAATTCGTAAGACGGATGGAGAGTAGATAGCTGGCGTGGCGTAGGAGAGGGAGTATCTCCCTCTCTTTCTACGGCGCGGCGAAAATGTATGCCTGCGCCGGCTGTATCGTTTAGGCGGCGCAGGGCGCACAACGTTAATACTTAAGTTTTCACTTCTGCCGGCTCTCCCAGAGTGCAACCCGTAAAAATTTTTTTATTAAAAGCTTTTATTTAACTTTCAATGTATGTATGGTCCGGGTGAAATCTTGCAACTCAAATTTGAAGCAGATATCTTTAACCGATTAAGCTGAAATTTTGTTTACACGTTTAGTTTGGATGACAACGCATAAATAGCTTTGTGATGTCATTCTAAATCCAACATGGCGTAACATCCAAGATGGTGGACTAGTTATTTTTAATGCACCACTACAATATGGGTATCAAATGAAAGGGCTTGCTGAGGATATCTCGAAAAATGAAGTGACTTCACTCTTAATCCAATATGGCGGACTTGAAAGATGTCGGACTTAGTTTTTTATGCTTTCCTACAATATGGATATCAAATGAAAGGGCTTGCTAAGAATAACTAGAAAAAAATTAAGTAACGTTACTCTGAATCCAATATGGTGGACTTTAAAGATGGCAAATTAAGTTTTTAATGCTTTCTTACAATATGGGTATCAAATGAAAGGACTTGTTGAGATTCGAAAGCGAGTTAAACTCTATGCTTTAATCTGTCCGAAATTTTGGTGTACTTGGGTTATGGGTTATATAAGTTATAGGTTATATAAGTCCTCGATTATGATATTAAAGTCAAATTTTTCGAGTGTGTGGCATCGGTTGGTTAACTTTGATTTGTGTAATTTGTCGTCTCCAGCATTGGTTTGCAATCTGTATAGGAGAAGAAAAACTCCAACATTAAAGGTCAAGCTAACGTGGCCTTAGGTAGGGTAAAAAACATAAAAAGGTCTTCTTATTGAAGATCTAGACTGTTCGAAATTAACCGGCAATTAACTTTGCAACAATGATGCGGTAAATGAGATAAACAGACTGACAAACCTGTCGGGCGATAACTAAAAAGTAAAAAATATATCCTGATATAATGTTTGCTTGAAGTATAACAAGCATTTTAAAAGTTAGTCACTTTAAGATTAAAATCGTCTTGACTTCAGGGACCTGTATCTTTTTAAATGGAATTAATTTCTTGTATTTTATAATAAATTTTATATTTTATAAGTAAGCGAAGTTTACAAAAGTCAATTCTGTTTCGTAATTAATAAACTATGTATACAGGGTAAGTCCAAAAGTGAATCTGTAGTTTTCTCACATCACTCAAAATTTTTTTATGCTCTGTGGGAAGCCGCTTAATAACCATTTCATTTTTATTAACCTTACTTTAAAGGTATTTTTTCATTTGTAAGTTAAATCCACTATTTTATAATTTTTAATTTTATCAAGTAAGTTATGACTGAACTAAACTTTTTTACTATTTGCTTTAGTAAAATCAAAAAAAAATTTTTTTGCCCAATTTAATTTAAAAGATTTTATGTAAAATTGTAGGAATATAAACAATTTAAATAGTTTTAAAAAAAAAAGTTGGTTTTGATTTCAGCTATAAATTTAATCATTTAACAGGTAAATCTTTTTTATTATTGGTGGATTTAGTTTCTTGGTGTTAACTAATAATAAACACATAATTAATGTACAGGTAAAAGAACTGGTACCGACAGATACAAGACAAATTAATTAACATTACTAAATATATGACTTCATTTGGAGCATTTTTTTCATAGGTATTAAAATTTAATTGTATTTATATAAATTTTCTTTGCCGAATTGTATGAGCTTTATAAATTTTGTTGATATTATTAATACCATTTTAATCATTATAAAATAATAATTGTATTAATAATAATTATTGAATTAAAATAAGGGATTATAATCATTAAAACGTCACCACCGAAGTGATTATCACTTTAAATGCGCATTGTAGGTAAATACCTAATTAGAATAATTTCCAATTAATTTCCATGAAAATCATCAAATATTAATTCGATAATTTGAGCATAAATTAACTTTTTTGGATGCTGTTTATGAAAGAGGCAATTATTTACCGTTCGTCTTTTTTTGTGTGATAATTTCTCTTGTTTGTGTGCGAATAATTTTAATCGCATTATTTTGACTGTAAAATTGAACGCATATCGTTTAATAAAAATAACGTAACAATATAACAAATTTCTGTCTGGTTAAAAGTGCAAAATGTTTCAAATTTTATAAAAAATTTCGCATACCATTATTATACATAAATGACATGCCTTTTTGCTATAGGGGTAGATTGTAGGGGGGGTCGTGAAGGCTATGCTGTCTCTTTAGGCAGAGACCACTTCTTTTTACTTGCTACGGTTCTTACACACGTTTTTCGCTTCTTCTACTTTTATCAGCGCTTTCATACCTGCTTGTCGGCTGCTGGTACTCTTGTCCTGTCCTTTCTTCAAAATAAATTTAATTTGATCGATATACGTTCGCCAAGGTCGACCTCTACCGACTTGCCCATTCCACTTCCCTTATAAATCTTTTACGTCAATCTTCTTTCATCCATTCTCACTACGTGTCCTAACCATCCAAGCATGTCTTTATTGATCTTTGTTACTTAATCTATTTTCACACCATAGCTTTGCCTTTTAACACTTTTCCTTACTTCAACCATCATAGTTAATCCAGCTATACTTATATTATACAATTCTTCTTCTTTGTGTGCCATGCTTGTTTTAAACAATGGCTATCATCAATCGTTCAGGCGTTGGCTATCATAGAGTTGACAATTTGTTGGAAAGCTTCTCGATCGGTAGCTACATGAAACAATTATTTGACTGTTCGACCCGTCCAATGTCTAATATTACGAAGTCAAGAAAGCTGTTTTCTACCAATCCATCTCTTTCCTTCTATTTTACCCTGGATAATTAATCGGAGCATGTGATATTTATGCCCCCTCATGATAGGTCCAAAGTATTCGACTTTTCTTATTTTGTTGGTGTCAATTCTCGCTCTTTATGTAGGGATTCTAACACATGTTCGTTAGTTACGTGTGCTCAAACGTGTGACTCAAACGCTTCTAAATTATTTAGATGCTTTACTTTTAGTGTCCAAGTTTCACATCCATAAAGCAAAATAAAACAAACGTAGCACTTTAATACTCTTAGACGGATGTTCATCAAAAAAATTCTATTACATAGTACAGAACTCCAACTAGAGAATCTTTTACGTGCCAGTTCTATTCTGATTGAGATTTCTTCATTGCTTTTAATTCCACAGTTCATCCAGCTACCAAAATACCTAAAGTGTTGTACTCTGTCTAGAATTTTACCATCTAATTTTAATTTTGGATACTCGATATTAATTTTACCGACAACCATCCACTTTGTTTTCTTTGTGTTGACACTTAAACCCTTTTCCTTGCATGCATTTTTTACTGCATTAAGTAGTGTGTGAAGGTCTTCGAGGCTTTCTGCCATTATAGCAGTATCATCAGCGTACCTAATGTTGTTAATGACTTCTTCACCAATTTTAACACCTTTATGGCGATATTTTAGCGCTTCTTTAAAGACAGCTTCCGAGTAGACATTAAAAAGCATTGGTGACATGACACATTCCTGCCTAACGCCACGTTTAATTGGAACTTTTTCCGAAACCTCTTGTTACACTTTTACTTCAGCAGTCTGGTTATAGTAAAGGTTTTTGAGCAGTCTTACATCATATGAGTCAAGATCAATTAGATCTAAGCATTGAAACATTGGTGTATGCGGTACGTTGTCAAAGGCTTTTTTGAAATCGACGAAACATACGTAAATGTTTTTACGAAATTCAACACTATTTTGCAAAAGTGTTCGCATGTAGAACAACGCCTCACGGGTACCCACACCTCGAAAACCAAACTGGTCATCAGTAATTACCAAATCATAAATTTTGTATGACATTTTGTAAAGCTAGATTTTTAATTATTGTTGTTGTTTAAGTATTTTTGTATTTATTTTCAAAATATTGATCTAAATGTTATGTAGCGTTTGCTTTAAGTCGTTGTTTGTTGAATACTAAAACTAAGAGTTTTGAAAATACAATATCCTACTTTTACTTCATTACTAAATTATTTACATAATATATTTATTTGTTGAATTCTTTCGCAATAATTTAAACAATTGATACTAAGGTTTTATGCGTTTGGTACAGAATATAATTAAACGACTGATTAAAACAGTGGAACCCAAATCAAACAATAATAATAAATAAAAAATTCATTTTTTATTTATTGTTTAAAAACAATTTAAATACGCATTATATTTATATAACATAAATACGGTCCTGTACTGACCACCAGCTCCCTATAGAGCTCCTGGGGTTGATCCGCAATGCAAAAATCAAATATTCTTTTCTCTTTTCTCCGGAGAACCCCCTTTCAGGATACCTGTAGGACTGTCTAGACACTGCTCCCCTCGGCATCAGGCGAAAAAATATGCTGGGTGAAGGCACATAATTTATTTAACATAAATAAATAAATAAAAATTACCCTCTTTATTTTACTTACACTCAAGACTCTCTATAGGTTAGCACAGCGTTTCTCAAACTGTGGGGCGCGCCCCCTAAGGGGGGCGCGTTTACATGATTGGGGGGGGGCGTAGTACAGATTAAAAATAAAATGGTAATGATAAAATGCTACAGATAGATTTTTAAAAAATCTTTATTAAAATTTTACTTACTTAATGATGACAAAGAAACATTCTAAGGACTAATGGCTAACATGAGCTTGTTTTAAGGCGCACAACTTCTCTAAATTTGGTTCTATGTTAGAGATGGCCACTCTGAGTTCATTTTCTACTTGAAGTTTATTTCTGTATTTAGATTTCACGACACCAAGTGCAGAAAATCCAGTTTCACAAAGGTAGGACGTTGGAAAAGGCAACAGAATTCTAAGCGCTTTGGCTTTTATAACGGAGTAGTCGTTCGGAAGTTCAGTCCAGAAGTTTGTTGAAGATTTGTTAACAAAGTTTGATTTTTGTAAGGGATTTGTTGAAATATCTATCAGTTGTTCTTCTTCTTGCAGTGATAGTCCGATAGGTCTATTTTCGAATGGATTTAAAACCCAGCTCCAGTCTGACAACTTGATATCTTTCTCTGCAAAGAAGTATCGCTTGAAATTCTCAGTTAAGTTTTCTAAATGGCTTCCTATGGTTTTTAGCATCACAGCTTTATGAATATCTTCCAATAGGGAATCTTGCACAAAATCGCAAAATGTGGGAAACATTTCCAAACTGTTTTCTTTCAATTTGTTATGCCATAACTGCAATTTCTTACAAAAAGCATCAATCTTTTGACTTAAATCAAATATATTTACGTCTTTTCCTTGCAGCTGAAGATTAAGTATATTAAGTTTTTAAAAAATATCTACTAAATAAGAAAGCTTCAGTAAAAATAATTTGTCGAAAAAATCTGTTGAATGCTTGTGACCTTCCTCGCTTAAAAATATCGCTATTTCCCTTCTTAATTCAAAGACACGCTTAACCGTCTTACCGCGTGACAACCATCTGGATGAGGAATAAAACAACAAAGATTGATGCTCAGCTCCCATATCTTCACACAGAACAGAGAACATCCTTGTTTTTAGTGGTCTGGTTTTTATAAAGTTAACAACTTCAATAACTACTGTCAAAATCATGTTTAGTCCAGGGCTTAGCTTAGATTTTGATGCTAACGCTTCCCGATGTATCATGCAGTGCGTCCAGATAATTTTTGAGGATTCCTTTTTTACTAGCGCTTGTAAACTGTTGTATTTACCAGACATGACTTGAGCTCCATCGGTGCAAATCGCAACACAATTTTTCCATTGCAAATTCATTTTAGTAATAGAATCATTTGTAATCTTGAACAACTCGGTGGCTGTAGTTTTTCCTTCAATCTGTTTACAAAACAATAAATCTTCACATATTTTAGAACATTGACAGAATCTAATGTATCAAATCAAATGGGAATCATTACTAGAGTCAGTTGCTTCGTCAAGTTGTATAGCAAACAAGTTTCCAGTAAGCTCAGATTCAAGCTGCTGCTGCATATCAACTGATATATCGTTAATTCGTCGACAGATTGTATCATTTGACAGAGGAATACTGTTAAGTTGTGAAGTAAAATTTTCACCAAACAATATTTCTACAATGTCTTTGCAAGCGGGTAAAATAAGTTGCTCTGCAATAGTGTGCGGTTTTTTGCATTTAGCTACTTTGTATGCCACTTTATATGATGCCAAGAGAGTCTTCTCATTTACTGGCAGTACTCTATGGAAGCTGGATTTTTGTTTTTTAAACAATCTGAGTTTCTCCACAAAAAAATCTCACGGTTTATTGACATATTCTCTGTGCAGCGTTTCTAGATGCCTCTGTAATTTATTTGGTTTCATGCTATCTGCAGCCAATACTTTTAAACAGATAACGCGTTGTGGTTTTTCTTCGCCACCTACTTCAAGGCTAGTAAAGCCCAAATTTAGGTATGATGGGTCATATTTTCTTGTTTTAGATTTCGGACGATTTCCACCTGAACCTGTCGATGTACAAGCCCCGTCATCCTCAAGTTTTCGTTTTAAAAATTTATCCATACTACATCTACTTATACACTCACACTTCACAATAATGCTTGCTTAGTGTTAAAACACCTTCACTGAGAGACTGAGAATACCGTATGTGCGCTTCTGTATTTATAGTCGCGTTCAGACAGTTCGAGAAAGATCAGGAAGCTTGAATACGTGGCACGAACGCCGCGAACTTTCCGACAGCATCTTTGGCGCTCTCGACGAGACAATGTTGCCTATTTTAGTCCAAATTCCTAGGTCTACGGATTGGGGGGCGCAACATTTTTTAAATTAAAACAGGGGGGCGTAAATAACAAAAGTTTGAGAACCGCTGGGTTAGCATACAGAATTTCAATAGTTTTTCCTGTTACTGTATTATTATACTGATCTTAAAGGATACAAGGTATTACTGATATACATCCCTTTTCGCATTTTTAAAGTATGGACGCCACCTAATAGATAATTGATACATAAAGTTGGTTTGTACATTTACGAGAGACAGAAAGTATGACTGTGATATCAAGCGAAGGGTGTCGGCAGGAAAACAAATGAATGGGACATTGCATAACTTAATGTGCAGCCAAAACGTGTCAAAAAAGGCACGACTGTTAGTCCTTACACTTATGTAAGGTAGTGAATATTGGGTTTGGTAACAGAAGTATGAAAGTAAGATCTATAGATAGATAGTTTAGGTTAGGTTAGGTTAGTAAAATCTATGCTGAAAAGATAAGTAGTATGAGGTGACTCTAATGAATAAAGTAAGGAATAGTGTGATAAGGAAACGCTGTGGTGTAAAAAAAGATTCTCACGTGCCTATTTTTTTTTCCCTTTTACCGTTCCATTAGTAATTGGGTCTCTGATAGTCTGGTGCTCGTAAATAGTTTTGCATACCGTATTTTGTTTTAACTTAAGTATATCATTCGTTGTAAATAGTGTTGCATACCTAGTAGTGATAGGATTTAATTATTAATGGCTGTGACATTTTTGCTAATCAATGGAGATGGAGTGAGGGTTTTTGTTATTAGATTTTGCCTTGATTTTTGGCCTCGATTGTCGTGTGTTGTCAGCTATATTATTGTTTGGTTTGCTTTTCTGTGTGGATGGGCTGGCTATCAACACGGACGAGCGCGATTATGAGTTTGGAACATAGATTTGCGAAGAGGGTTGGCTGACGCGTGTCCCGTGTCATTTTCTGATATTAGGCCTGGGAGTGAGTAGTTGGAGACAGTCGCTGGGTGTCAGTCGTCGAGGTCGGGTGAGAGTTTTTGGAACGATTTGATATTAACACGTGAGCAAAACTTCTACGGTTTTTTCTTTAATATCTGGCTGTATTTGGGCCATCTTAATTGGATTTTGAAGAAAAACCATTTAATTTTTAACTTGACCATTCTATCCTACCTTTGTGGTTGATATTTTGGATTTTGGTGACGGGTTAAAATATCCGCATGCGGGATCTGATGGAGGGAAGCCATTTTTAAGTAGCAGGTGCAGTTTCATAATCAATCCGGCCACAGGAGTAGGCCACAGGATTAGTGAATTCGTATACCCAAAGGTTACAAGTGTTTTATTTTAGAATATTTAAACGACGTGATTTGTTTTTGACACCGCGATTAAGTGTTGTTTTAATTTATTAATATGGTACACTGTTGAAAACTATTTATTGCATTGGATAATATGCCAAGGCTGAACTTTGATTAAAATAATATTCTCAATAGTTCTTTGTGTCCAAGTAAAAACGTTTTCTTCATACTTATTCGTAAATATCCTACAATATTGCTATTTTGAAGGACAGCCATCGTAAAAAGTAATATTTTTAAATAAGCTCGATTGTTTTAACAGTGTAAATCTTTATGTAAATGAAAAAGAAAAAAACGTGATTAAATTCGTACGGGAACGTTGATGAAGTATTGTTAAAAAGTTGACTTGTATACATTTTTTTTGGTAACCTGATACCTTTGTTTTAATTATTTTATGGAATCGTAAACTTTGGATTTTTGTTTTAATGTTGTCTCATAAAGTTGTAAATTTTGAAGTTTCGATTTATTGTTGGCTGTTAATTTTGATTATATGTGTTATAGTTTTGTTATTGAGCTGTGTACTTTGATTTATTGTAGGAGTAAAGTATCCAATATATTTTAGCTATAATTTCATTTATTTAGTTCACCATAATCTCAGTTGTTTATCGTGTGGCTCTGCTAGTGCCTACAAGACCTAGGGGTTTCCGGCTTGAACCGTCTAAGTCTGTGGCGCGGCTCACTTTTATATTTTTTTTCTTCTACCCTCTACGGCTGAGCTCGGGCATAATTTGCCGTAGAGAGACCGCTGGCAGAGTACTCTATAGAGAACGAACAAGACGTGACAACCTTTTAAAGGTTAATATCCAGGTAATGGGTATTGGTATTATTATTTAAGCTTAGTGAATTGAGCTTTTCGTGCTTTAATTTTTGCAAATTGTTTAATTAAATCGTCGGTGTCTAATTCTTTTAGATGGTCCGATTCTTTTAAAATGACAGCAAGATTACTTGGTCGGTTTTGCACCACGGTGATCTTAAATATTTTTTTATTATTTTAAGTTTTGAAAGAGATCGTTCTGCGGTAGCAACCGAAACCGGTATTTTTTATAAAATACGAAGTATTATGCTCGTATTAGGAAAAAAATTCACTAAATTGTTAATTGTTATAAAATTTAAAGTTTCTTCTGGAGACGTAATAACTTTTTTATCAAAGTTTTGTCCTTTTTGTTTTGATAATGAGCAGGGCCACGTTCTACTAATTTTTGAATATTATTAGGACGTAATTTTTTTGGCCATAGTGCTGCATCTTTCAAAAGTTGACTCTTATTTTCCGTTCTGGTAATTTTTGAAGGTGTTGATGTCTCACTTGAAGATGTTGGTGCATTGCTTTCTAGATCAGTTTCTTGTCTGCTGCTGATACTTGTTTCAAGTACAAGTTCGGAATATTGGGATTTCAAATTGGTGCAGCAAGAGTGACAAAAGCAGAGTAATGTGCAGGTCTGAGTATACGCTAATTACTTTGTAAGAAATCTAAGGATACTGATAAGAAAGACCTTAGTTAGATTTAAAGTAGTAATTAAAGTTAAAACCAAGTTACTGATTGATGTATTACTAGATCAGCAAAAACCACCAACTGATTTTATGGTTGAATAGTATTTAAAAGTAATGATATTAGAATTACAAATATACATATTTTTCTGGAAATGATGGAAAAATTGGTAAACATAAACAACCTCAATAAGCATATTTGAAAACTGGTATTTTATATCATACATCTACATACATAATTGACAAATCGTCGTACCATTCAATTCTCATATTAAACCTAAACTTGTCAAAAAAACCCTAAAATAAAAAGATTTATCGATTGGTACCCGTAAAACCCTATTAATATGTTGGCACACGTGCACAAGCCGAGAATTACAATAGAAAAAGCCAAGTCAAGCATTGATTACTGCTTTTAATTGAAAGAAGATTAACGCAACCAACTTTTCACGTCTGTCTTTTTGTAGGCGGTGATTGAACGGTTTGTCTTTTAAACGTTAAGGGTCGGACCATTCCAATTTGCCAAAAAAAATTAGTCATTTGTTTTGCAAGTTTACGACATTTTTTGAACAAAGACGCTCCAAATGATCAAGATTTTAGTTCAAATATAATTTAAGTACAGAGGTTAATCAACAATTAAATTGTTTAACTTTAAGAATGTTTACAAATAATTCACATTTTTCTTATTAATACTCGTATATAGTACTACTCACATTTTTATTTTTACAGCGATAACGACAGTAACAAAAACTAAAATAAAACATGGTTAAAACATGGAAGACATAGGCAGCATGTACAGGGTGAGTGAAACTCGAAGTCTCAGCTCTATTATAAAAATACGAAAGACGATGGAACAATTTTAAAAATATGTTCCTTTAAAGCCTAATTTGCATATTTTACCATATTTGAAAACTAAAGTAATGACGTCATTAATTTTTTTCGCAAAATATACCTATATTTTGGTATATTTAAAATGTGTTAATTTTTTTAAACAAATTTTTAAAAAAAAAATTTGCTTCTGTTTTGTTAGTAACGGTAAGCCAAATAAAAAAAATTAACAATTTTGCGCTTCTATAAAATCGAAATTTTGTCAATCCGATTGAAAACCAAGGATACTTTGTATGGTATTATTAATGGGCATTTGATGGGTTCATATTTTTACGAAGGTATTTTACATAGTAAGCAAGCAATCATGTGTTTTCAGCATGAAGGAGCTTCATCGCATAAAGCAAGAATTGTCCAACGATATTTAAATGAAATGTACAGAGAACATTGGATAGGTATAAATGAACCGATACAGTGGAAGCCTAAATTACCGGACCTAACCCTACTAGACTTCTTCTGGAACATTTAATAGAAAAAATTAGAAATGCTTGTAATGAACTATCTAGAAAAATGTTACATAAGGCTTCAGTGAGAGAAGTAAGGCGGAGATTGAATAAGTGTTTAGAAGTAGAAGGTAGTTGCGTTGAAAATTTGTTGTAGTGATTCAACATACTTTGTTACTTTCTGTGGTATTAGTAGTAACATATGCGTTTTGTAATTTTTAAATTAATAAATAATACTAATTATTAATGTTTAAATATTGACAGATGCGACCTTGTTTTTTGTTTCCAAAGGCTACTTGTTTAAATCGTGACGATTGCGAATTTTTGATAAGACTTTTTTTTACAAATTTGCTTATAATTTTATAAAGGAAAAAGATGGCAAAATTTTTTCTTTACAAAATTTGTTGAAAAAATGAGCTCTTTAAATATGCCAAAATATAGGTATGTTTCTGAAAAAAAAATTGATGACGTTATTACTTCAGTTTGAAAATATGGAGAAATATGCAAATAAGGCTTTTTTATTTTTGCAGAGGTTGAAAAAATCCTTTATGAAGAGGTTATGAGTCTGAAAGCTCAAGGTCTAATGTAAGACTCTGCTAACTGTGGCAAGTCTACTTACTAAAAACTCCACCACTATATAGGTCCATCTGGCTATTGCCACCGGTGACACTTTGGCCTGTTGGCCCATTGTATCTTGCCCATGTGGTTTTATATCATTGTACCCAATTGAACAAGAATAACACCATAGAATACAAAAGGATAAACAACATCATAAGGAACGAAATACGAATGGCTAAAGAAAAGGAACAGAAAGAGAACTGTGAGGATATAGAAGCACTGCAGTTGAAATATGATTACTTTAACGTCCACCGGAAGGTGAAAGAAGTCACTGGACAAAGAAGGAATACAAACTTCGGGAAGCTAGTGGACGCTAACGGGAACATCATTGTAGACATGGAAGAGAAGAAGAAGACGTGGACTAGATACATAGAGCACCTCTTTGAAGATAATAGAGAGAACCCCCCAGATCCCCGGAGTAACGCAGAGAGTGGGCCAGAAATAATGGAATCAGAAGTGAGGGCAGCTATAGAGCAGAGCAAAGAAGGAAAAGCAGCAGGACCTGACAGCATCCAAACAGAGTTCCTGAAACTTCTAGACGAAAATGGATTGAAGAAGATCACCAAACTTTTCAATAACATCTATAAATCAGGTAAAATACCACAAGAACCTCAGAGTTCATTGCACTGCCAAAGAATCAAGGCGCAAAACGATGTGAAGAATATCGAACGATAAGTCTGATGAGCCACCTGCTGAAAACCTTTCTCAAAGTCATCCATAAAAGAATATACAACCGATGCGAGAACCTAATCTCTCGAAACCAGTTCGGGTTCGTCAATGCGATGGGAACCAGAGAAGCACTCTTTGCTGTCCAAGTCCTTGTTCAGAGATATAGGGACGTTAACCGTGACGTTTACTGTTGTTTAATTGACTACGCCAAAGCATTTGACCGGGTTCAACATCGCAAAATGATGGAAATACTAAAGAAGACAGAGATCGATACCAATGACCTGAATATCATAAATAGCTTGAACTGGGGCCAGTCGGCAACAATGAGAGTCGACGGAGAAACAACTGAGGCCGTCAAAATAATGCGAGGAGTGAGGCAGGGCTGTGTACTCTCACCCCTGCTATTCAACATCTACTCCGAACAGATTTTTAAAGAAGCGCCCGACGACGAAGAAGAAGAAGGCATCTTAATAAATGGGAAAAAATTGAGTAATATAAGATACGCGGACGACACCATCGTGTTCGCAGATAGCCCACAAGCACTGCAACAACTTATCAACAGAATAGCAAGAGTTAGAGTAAGGAATATGGTTTGGACATAAACATACAAAAGACTAAAATTATGGTCATTAGCAAAAACAAGATCGACAACATCCAGTTATCCATCAATAACCAACCAATAGAGAGAGTACCACACACCACGTACCTGGGAACACGTATAAACGAGAACTGGGACACAACTCAAGAAATCAAATCACGAATCGCCAAAGCCACAGCCGCCTACAACAAAATGAGCAAACTCTTCAGAAGCCATGACCTTACACTGGAAACAAAAATGAGACTTCTCAGATGTTACATCTTTTCTATCCTCTTGTACGGGATAGAATCTTGGACACTCAATGAAAACACATCCAAGAAAATAGAAGCCTTCGAAATGCGAATCTACCGAAGAATGCTGAGGATATCATGGACCGAACATATCACTAATGAAGAGGTACTAAGAAGGATGAATAAACAAAAAGAAATTATGAACACCATCAAGATCCGAAAACTGCAATATCTGGGCCACATCATGAGAAACGACTCCAAGTACTCCTTACTCCAGACAATCATCCAGGGAAAAATCGATGGAAGAAGAGGTCCAGGAAGGAGAAGAATTATCTTGGCTGCATAACCTTAGAAAGTGGACCGGAAAAACATCAGCCGAACTCTTCCGCATTGCCGTAAATAAAGTTAGGCTTGCCATGCTGGTTGCCAACATCCGTAACGGATAGGAACACAAGAAGAAACCCAATTGAGTACTTTCGTACCTTCTACAAGTTTGTACAAGCTCTGTACTGGGTGGGACAAATATAGTTCTGGGTCGCCAGATAGCTGCCCAAAAATAACCTGTCTTTTGCGGTGCGGTGCCCCGCAGCAATAATGCTTAAAATGGACCTTACTCAATCCCGTTTAAAAACATCTTTTTAGATTTTTTTTATCGTCTTTCCTTTTCTTATAATAGAACAAAGACTCAACTTGTACATTTACAACAAAATTTAAAAAATTTTGCCTACAATCTTTCAAAAAATTATTGCAATAAATAAACGTAATTCATTACTTTTACGTAATTAAAAATCAGATCAAGCATGATCACGCCAAATTCGTTAAATGTAGAAAACCCAGCATTTATTTCATTTCTTTATCGTTTTCTTAAAAATTAAATCCGATACGTTTTACAAAGAAACTACCAAATAAGAGTGCACAAATCTGGATAACTTCCCAACTTCTTTTGATAATAGCTTACAATTTTAAAACGGTATTACTTATTAAGGTATTAATATATTGTATCGAATTTCGTTAATTAGATGGTCTTATATTTATTAATATTGATTTTTGCAATAAATGTTTCAATGATGTAAGCTCAAAGGTTGTCCTATGTGGTGATAAAATTTTTTCGTTGCACGATATTATTTCATAATCTAAAATTGATACGTTCCAGGATTATTTATAAATAATAATAATACAATAATCGAAAAAATTTATTTATTCCATTTGGCTGTTCCACACTGTATACCAATATTGTTTTTTTTTTGTAACTGGCGAAAAGAGCAACCACTAATCTTAAAATTATTTATTTATGATGTTTTTTTATTTACTTTCAATTCCAATACATTTTCTGTTAAAAAATATTTAGTAACCAATCCGGTTAAAACCGTCACTTGCAGTCCGTTCCTTGTGAAAATAAAGTGGGGACGCTTGACGTAGCCGTTTTATTGGTAATCTTCTGTAGCATTAAGTTAAGATAGTTTGATACGAGCGCTGAAATCAGTTTACGAGAATGCTAGTGCTTGTGTCAAGATAAACGGAGCTTACACAGATTGAGAATGAATGATTTAATCGTCAAATGCCTCCTTTACTCTAATATTACCATCATCTGAGTAGGAATTGCAGGCGATGGTTAATATTATGCATATTGCTCTAAAAATCAAAGGGATAAAATGAAATGCAAACAAGAAGAAAGTAATGGTTTTTAAAACAAAAAGCTTGACAAACTGCGAGGTGCTAATAAAAGGAAAAAAAATGGAATCAGTGAATAAGTTTGTATACTTTGGTTCTAAATTAACAAAAGACGAAAAGTATGACTGTGATACTGCGTGAAGGGTGTTGGCAGATAAACGAATGAATGGTAGTGAATGTTGGGTTTGGTAGAAAAAACGTGAAAGTAAGATCAATGCTACCGAGATGAGTAATCTGAGAAGTATAGCCGGAGTGACTCTGATGGATAAAGTAAGGAATAGTGTGAGAACGCTGTAGTGTTAAAGAAGACGTATTAACAAAGACAGATCAAGGAATGCTTAGATGGTTTGGTCACGTAGAGAGGATAAATTGACGAAATAAATTTATAAGGCGAGTGTAAATAGGCAAGTCGGTAAAGGTCGACCTAGGTGAGCGTATCTTGACCAGACCTAAACGGTTTTAAAAAAAGATCAGATCAAGAGTACCAGCAACAGACGTATGAAAACGCTATTAGCAGAAGACGTGTGTAAGAACCGTGACAAGTGGAAAGAAGTGTCTTTGCTTACTGTACTATATATATATATATATATATATATATATATATATATGATATTATAAAAAAAGGATGAAGTGATAAATCTGCTAAATGTTTTGTGAATGCTTTCCTAAATAGAGGAAAACGTATTATCATATAACATGCCGATAAAGAAAACGGTTTCGTTGTGTTTACTATTCCTCCTCTCCTCTCAGGTGCCATCTCTGTTGAGGTTGGCGACCACTATGGCAAACTATGTTGGGCTCGATGGATCAGCTTATTACCATCCATGTTTGTACAGTCTCTTATGTTTCTTAGCTAGGACTCTTTCTTTCTCCTTATGCCTCGTTTACCTTCAATTTTTTCTTCCAGTATTACTTATAGTTTTTTATACTCCTTGTGCTGCATGAGATGTCCCAGATAGGCTGTTTTTCTTATCTATATGATATTTGTTAATTGAGGGCGGGTATTCACTCTGGTTAAAACTTCTGCATTTGTTGTCCTGGTGGTCTATGCTATACGGAGCATTCACCTGTATATCCACATTTCAAAGGCGTTCAATTTCCGGAATTCTTCCTGCTTTACCGTCCATGTCTCACAGCCGTACAAGAGCAGGGACCACACATAGCACTTTACTGTTTTTAGTCTCACCTTGAGTGATAAACCTGGATTACAATTCGCAATTTCATAAAATCTGCCCTGGCTATTTCTATTCTTTTTTTAATCTCTTTAGCGTGGTTTAGCTGATGGTTTATTTCCCAGCCCAGGTATATGTAGCTGGAGGGTGACGCCGTTTATTACGATGTTTACATGTTGTTCTTGTAAGTTTCGATCGAAAACCATGGTCTTAGTTTTTGCCGCATTCACCTCTAATCCCATTCTTAAACTTTCCTTCATTAGAGTGCTCGTCAATGCCTGCAGTTGTTCTTCGGATTCTTCCATGACTACAGTGTCGTCTGCGTACCTTATGTTGTTGATCCCGATACCGTTTATTTTTGCTTCTTCTGGTCGGTCTTCCAACGATTGTTTAACTCTATACTCCGCATATACATTAAATAGTAAGGGGGATAGAAGGCAACCTTGGCGAACTCCCCTTTCGATATTAATATAAGACGATTGACATTTGTTGTTCGAATGCATCGCCGGTGATTCCAGTATATTTTGCGGATTATCATGATGTCGTTGCTGTCTAGTCCTATGTCCTGCAAAAAATGTATTAACTTTTCGTGTTGAATGCGGTCGAAGGCGTTTTTGTAGTCCACAAAGCAGACGAATAGCTTTCCATTTACTTCCAAGAATCTTTCCGCCATAAGGGTTGATTCCAACATGGCTTCCCTTGTGCCAGTGCCTCTTCTAAATCCGTATTGGGATCTGCTTAAGTAGCTGTCGCATTTAGTGCGTGTGCAGTTGAAAATTATTCTCACTCAGATTCTTAAACTGTTCTGCCACAAGAGCGTCCTGCCCAGGTGATTTTTTGCTTTTAGTTTCTGCGATCGCCCGGGTCACTTCTGTGGTGAAGATTGTAAGGTTACTCTCTTTTTTAAGAGTTGGTCCCACCAGTGTTCTGTTGTCTTGAAACAGTTCCCCTAGATACTGTTTCCAAATTATTAAAGTCCGGTCCTGGATGTGCCGTCGGCCAAATTTATTGTGGTGTCAAACTCGTGAAATAAGCAAAATTATATTTAGGTTTCATGTGAGTGGGGCGTGGTCGCCCCTCCACCGCGACCCTTAGTAGGTCTATTGTGGCTCACCCCTAAAGGCTACAGTTCACCGCACAATCCAGCCCTTCTTACGAAGTTCATGGTTGTATAGGGTGAGATGTTTTTAAAATCGGTAAGTTCTAGGTTAGTGTAACCAAATATGTTAAACCTTATTCTTCCCAGGCCGGGGCATGAACATAGTATATGTTCAGCAGTTTCGTCTTCCACGCAGCAGAACCGACATTCCGTTTGTTGGTTCAGATCTATCTTTCTAAGGTGGTATCTTAGACGACAGTGTCCCGTAAGCAGTCCTGTTAGAATACGCAGGTCATTTTTGCTCCATTCTAGGATCTGCTTAGTTGTGTTTCTCGAGGGTTGTAACGGTAAAAACGCCTTCGAGTGGGTTAGCCCTGGTATGTCGGACCAGTACGTGAGTATTTTCCTCTCCGCCCAGTCCGAAATAATTGTTTTGGCGGCACTTGTGGTGACTCCAAAAACCGGTTCTGGTCCAGTGAACGCAGAAAAAAAATTATATCTGGTTTTAACTGTTGTGATTAAATAAATAGCAAACGTGTCTACATTTACCTTCTATTCATAGAATAAATATAGCAGGAAAAGCCATTGGAAAGTTTCGCATCATTTGGTCATTGTCAGTATTGTTAACACGTCGAACATCAAATATTTGTATTTGTAACTAACGTCAACGTTTTCGACGGCTCATTCCAAACGCCCTGGGCAGCTTTTCATGGCCCGCGTTGATGATTTGATTACTATTTTAAATGCACCCCTATTGGAAGCCGTTAAATACCCGAGGCAATGAAAACATATTAACGGAATAAAGGGAGACGGTCGATGTAGGTAATTCGGAGAAAATTATTTTGGGGGCGGTACGTACGCCACCTGCCAAAATCGAAAATAATTTCGTGATGCGGCTTTAACAGCTAATTTGACATCGCTAATAGCCATTTTCAGATTTAACGTATCGGGAATTTAAATCCGGTCGAGATAAAAAACGCGGAAATTTATAATGGTTTTCGTTGAAAAATGTATCGACGACTATCTTCGATGGAGCTTCATTTGTAAAGGGTGAGTGGCTCGGCGGGTACTGGCAATGAACTTTTGGGTTCGAGTTTCTCCAAGATAGAATGTAATTAAAATATTTGAAATTGGAATTTTAAGCAACGTTAGTACGATGGTTGGCAAATTTTTAGGCAAAGAAACCATCACAGAAATTTAGGTCTTAGATTTGATTTGGATGTTACGTTAATTTTGGGCAAATTTCCTAGTGGAATTCCGACAAATCTATTTTTAATCCATACGCACTCTCTTTCAAATCTTTTAAACAATTGTCTATGTATAAGTTAAACAGCCATGGCGAAGCTACACATTCCTGTCTCACACCTTTTTGGATGTTAAACCAGTCCGTGTAAGCTTCGTTTATCCTGACACGAGCAGTGGAGTCCTCGTAAAGTGATTTCAGTGCTCGTATTAAACTACCACTCACCCCATACATTGACAATGTCGACCACAATTCACTTCTCACCACTCTGTCATAGGCCTTTTCTAAGTCTATAAAAGCGCAATAGATCTTCTGACTTCTTCGTACGGGAAATATAGACCAGTATTATCAATTTAATAACCTCTGAACAATATATAAACAGCTTCAGACCCAATGTCATGAAAGTTATGTTGAAAAAATTGAAATGATTATGATACTCGTTGTTTTTAGAATTATCTGAATAGTAAAAGCAAATTTTATAACTTACCCTCCAGCATGTTTTTGAAGAGACAACAAGCAATAATAAAAATAAAATTATAAATCTTTTTGCCAACTATTTTTCCACAATTTACACTGATGATAATTTCACCCAAATTCCGAAATATAAAAACAGAGACAAACAGACACACATTGATAACATTGTTTCTAAATCATTTATTTTATTAGGCTTTATTACAAGATCTTTAGACAAATTTTCCCTGTACACGTCTAAATTACTGTACTGCTCTCTCGTTTGATTTTTTATTGGCTCTAATAAAATTGTATGATATGGGGTCCGTTTTATCAAGCAGATATCAATAGAATTGAGAGAGTTCACAATAAATTTTTAAGGTCATGTGCATTCAAACTTGGATATTAGAGGAGAGACTATGAATATTCTGACAATTTAAACATCTTAAATTTATCAAGTTTAAAACATCGAAGAGCTGAAATAGATTTAAAATTTCTGCGCAAAATTATAAATGAAGCTGTAAGTTCTTTAAATTTAATTAAACTCTTTAATCTTAATGTTAATCCCAGAAGAACAAGAATTTTAGAACTGTTTATGGTTTCTCATTTTAGTACAAACTATATCAAAATTAGTCAATTGCAAGGGTAGTTAAATTGGCAAATAAAAAAAGAGATATCGTTGATTTATTTGATTCATTTATAAATTTATTTAAAAATTAAATAAGGCACATCCATTTGTTGTAACTTAGTTTAAGTTGGTTATGATTATATTTATAGATAAGTTAGCGTAAAAATGTTTCTTAAATATTTAAGTTTTTTGTTAATTGACGTGGCCGTATATAAATAAATAAAATTGTTTTAACAGTCAGCAGTTGTTTTTGTATTATAGAAAAATTATTAACAATTTCCTTAATTTTTTGTCCTTGCCTTTTTGAAGTAAAACCTCTAGACCGACGCTTTTCTTTAAAACTTTATCAGATAAACTGCTAGGTTGTTTACCTTTCTCCACTCCTTGAGCCTTATTGTGAACACTGTGAAACAAATTTATCGATATTCCTGTCGCAGCTTATACTCGGCAACGAAAACTTTCCATTGGAATTTTCAAGGCATGTTTCAACTCGTTTTTCGTTTCCACGAAGTTGTCCTTCTTGCCGTTAGGTCTGCCCATTTTAAATTTAAAAAATAAATACAAAAACAGCAAAAAACCAATTGTATCCCGAAGAGGCAGTGAGTTCATCAGTGTAGAAAGAAATAATAAAAAGGAAACTCCGGCCAAACCGAGTATGTATCATTGTAGTTTTGTCATTGACGATTAATCAGTTAATTTTTTGCATCTTTTATTACTAAATACAGTCTATTATATTTGCATCTTGCCCAGTTCGTTTGAATTCATGATTTACAATAGACGATCCAAAAAGTTTTATCACAAAATTTTATAAGTTCAAAATCTTTATAAAAAGAAGAAGCCATAACATTTTATTTTATTTAAAATTTACCATTCAACATTTTACATGTATCACAGCGGCACTGCTAACAAGAGGGCAAATAAGTTTTGCTTTATGTTTGCCCTGGGCAAAATAAATACAACACGTTGTGGAGATTTATGTTGGCTTTGACTGAATTTAGATGATTTAAAAAAATATATAAGTATTTTCACGTAAGAGATCATTTATTGTAACCAAATGACTGCGATTTTAGAATCATAAGAAATGTGCAAAAGCATTATTTAAAGTCAAAATACTAAATACTGAAAATGCTTTAAAGTTTAGAAATGGTAGCCTACAATTTTTACAAAAAAACATGTTTTTTCCTTCAAATATATGAGTTTTAATTATAATTCTAATAAAAAATGCACTATCGTAGCTGGGAAATTTATTTATAGATTTATTAAACATTTATTCATATTAATAAAAAAAAAATTCAACTTTTGTTTCACTTCTATCAGCCAAAGACTATACATCTAAAGTTCCAATTAGCGGTAAAAAATAAGACGATTTAAAGTGAGTTCAGGATTACATTAAAGAGAAGCATATGCCATTTAACATATAATGCCATATAACATTTAACAAAACATATTATGTTGGCCAACTGCAAATGTTGATGATAACCAAGATGAAAATGTTGGTATATATGAGTACGTACCATAATAATGGTAAAACATGGAAATGTTAATAATAATAAAATATACGTTAGAAATACACTGTCCAGCAAAAAATTTAGGTCACAATTGCAATTGCAATTGCATTCTAGTCCATGTTATTCTACTCCTGCAATAGCAACTCTCTTAGCTTCTAAACAGTTTTTGCGGCTGGTGTTGCCTTTGAATACGTTGCCCTAACTCATCCCAGACATGTTCGATGGGATTCATATCTGGACTGCATGCTAGCTAATCAAATCGCGTCATTCCTACTTTATCTAGATATTCACTTACAATCCTGACAGCGTGTGGTCTTGCAATATCATGCATGGAAATGCCTTGCTCACCTATAGTAAACATGAAAGGCATAACATGATCTTTCAGGATCTTTGCTATGCACCTATGAGGTGTTAGAGAGCCATTTGATACAAAAATCATCTCTGCACGTGCTTCTGAAGTGGTACCTGCCCAAACCATAACAGACACAGTACCTTGTTAGTCATCCATCGTTCCTTTAAACTCTTAAAGCTCCTTTCGCAGCCAAACCGCAAAAGAGGTTTTATTCCACAAGTTAACATCAACAGAAACTGATTATCTCTTACACTTGTGACTTTTTATTGCCCAGATCTGGGTTGTTTGGTTATAAGACAATTTTCCTGATAGCGCTGGTACATATTTTGTAGAGCACATAGGCTCTTACCAAAAATTCTAGCGGTTTCACGTTGTCCTATACCTACTTGGATCAACGCTACAATTCCTGCCATAACAATATAATGTAGAGGCATTATGGCCCGGTAAATAAACACTTAGGAAAGTAAACCATCACTATCCACAATAAACCATATTACAAATGTTTAAATTAGGACTAATTTTTGTTGTTTAACAAACGTTGCAAATACAGATGTCAATCATAACAGATAGCATCTATTCGAAAATATAACTTTCACCGCCTACTAGACCTATGACTCTCTGATAAGTTTTATTTTTAAAATAATTTGCAATTTCTTAAGGTATTTAAGGTGACCTAAATTTTTTGCTCGGCAGTGTATTATGTTTAAATGATATTTTTATTAATTTTAATTAAATATGTGATTAAAATTGTTGTTTTGTTTAAAATACCTAACCTTATTTCTTGCAAAAACAACATGGGTTAAAAACAATTTTTCTTTTTCTTTCTTTTTTTTTATTATTATGTATAAATTATAAAGATTTTAATATATTTTAACTTTATTTAGTCCAAACTTTATATTCAGCCCAAAAAAAATCTTTAAAAATTAGTAACGAATTATAGCTTTGATTCCCAAAAATTTGTATGTGTTTTTTGAAATGACCAATTCAATCGCAATTATAGTTATGACACTTACACACATTATATGTCATAATATTCTTTGAAAATTCAGCTTAAAAACAAGACTTGTTTTGATAAGTGTAGCAGGAAAAAGAAAGAGACTCTGTACAATCGTCGTGTTAAAAATGCGAATAAAAAAATCAGGATGCGTGTCAATTTAAAATTCATAGTAGAACTTCATAAATTTCCGCTAAAAATCCATCAAACATTGACACAGGTGTACAAAAAGAGTTGCATGTTTCGTACAGCAATTTTTATGTGGCACAAGTATCAGAATGATAGCATATGTTGTTGAAACTTTTATTTAGATCATATGTTATGGCAAATGTATTTTTAATTCTATTTAAGACTATCCAACAACATGCTACATTGTAACAAGCTCCGACTTTATTATCTTGAGTCAGGGTGAAAACAAGCTAGTTTAATTCGTTTACAATTTTACAATTATTGGGACAGTGCAATATTAAAACAGATTTAGTCAACATTTACAGGAAAACAGATTTTGCACGAAGATCTTGACATAACCAACCAACAGGGTAAAATGAACTACCGTCCCAAAGAGGTGGTACCTTGGCCTAGCGAATGCTCCGCAATCGAAGATGATATGGGTTTCTATTTCTTCATGCCCCCCACAGTTTCTGCAGAGGGAAGCATATTTAGATTGTACTATTTTGAAAATAAGGTAACTTTATCGTAACAGTCCTAGTACTTTTTTTGCCAGATCTCGTAGATGTATCTTGTAAAATGTGTTGCATACATTCGGGCAAGTTTTACTTGCAATGAAGAATAATGAATTTTCGTGCCATTAAATTTTCACAGACATGAAACGTATAAATTTATTGGTGTTAACGTCGGTTACGTTTTAATGGAGCGTATTTAAGAAATCAAAAAAGAGGTCTTATGGCTGACGAACCGACCATGTGGCTTTATTCGTTTGTTTTGGGGTGAAATAAAATAAATCATAAACGCCAAAACAACATGCGATGCCGCCGATAGCGATGCTGCGCGTTGCCCGTAACCGACACTAACGCTTCGATTTCAGCAGAAAAGGGGTTTTTTATGGGGTAAAATAGTAAACAGTACCGACCTTTTCTCAATTTTCACTTTTCCTTTATAGAACACATTAATTTTCATCTTTTTACAGATTTGTACAACATTTGTGGAATAAATGTTTTATAATGCATTTGAACGATTTGCAATCTAGCCAGCTGAGCAGTACAATATATAACAGATACTCGCGATAAATAATCAAGTATACAACTAGACCACCATTTATTTGTCCCTACTTCTAGCCAGCTAGAGCGGTTTTGAAAATAAAATAATTATAGTCATTTGGTGGTTTTAATCGTAATAATAATCGTCAGCAAAAGTGAGACACTAAAAACCAAGAAGACAAAACTCATGATCATCAGCAAAGCACATGTTCAGGGCAGTCTGTATATTTGCAATGACGAGGTTAAGAGAGTGATAGAGTACAAATACTGGGTACTATGTTAAACTAGACTGGAGGACACACAAAAAATAAGATGCAGAATAGGTCAAGCTAGAGCTGCGTTAACAAACATGCGGAAAGTATTCTGTACTAGAGACCTGAGTGTCAAACTTAAGATCAGACTAGCCAAATGTTACATAGAGACATGTGCCCAGGAGTGCATCTAAAGAAACACCCGAGGGGCAGAAATCTATATTTTATCAGACAGCCAAGCAGCTCTAAAAGCTCTGAAGTTATACACTTGTAAGTCTAAGCTGACTTGGGACTGTAAACAGTCCCTGAGACAACTGGCAGCAAACAATCAGGTTACTATGATGTGGGTTCCAGGTCACAAGGGAGTTAATGGCAACGAAGAAGCAGATTGCCTTGCCAAAGAAGGGGCAAATAAAAAATTTCTGGCCCAGAACCCTTCTGTGGACTTTCCAAAGCCCACTTGAAAGAAGAGGTTCGACGCTGGGAAACAGATGAAATGAAATCTCACTGGCATAAAGTGCCAGGACAAAGGCAAGCGAAAAGGCTAGTAAGTCTTTCGCCAAGGAAAGCTAAACAGTTCTCGCGTTGGACAAGAAAGACTTAACACTGGTGACGGGACTCCTTACTGGACACTGCCCTCTAAGGTACCACCTGAAAAAGATGGGCAAAACAGAAAGTGATAGTTGCCGCTACTGCGAGAACTTCGCTGAAACTGCAGAACATTTGCTTTGCGAATGCCCAGCGCTTTTCTGCAAGAGGCTCAAGTTTCTGGAAGGGGCCTTCCTAAAGCACTTCGATATCAGAAACTTACCCCCCAGGAAACTGATAAACTTTACTCGAAGTCTTGGAATCCCAGGCCTTAAATAGATTAAGGGTTATGCACAAAAGATCTGATGTGCTTGAGAGGCACCATGGCCTGAATGCTGAATGCTGAATATAAACCATCAAACTAACATTAAAAAATACGCAAGATTATATGCTTTTTTAAAGCGGAAAGATAAATACTAACAATGTATTTTAATTGTTGTAAAAATGGTGGAATCTATTAGAATATTGTTACGATAAATACGACCCTGTTCTAGGCGGTGAATCGTCCACACAAAGGCGCTTATTTCTTTTTCGGCACCAAAACGCCCCTAATAATTTATTACCGCGGGCGCGATTGAAGGCATCCAATGATTCTTGAAAGGTCCAGCAATTTCGGGACAATGTCGAGAAAGAAATCGTTTTGTCAAGAACATTAGTTTACAGGTATATAAATAAAATCACAGATCGTACTTTTTAAGTTTAGTTAAAAGTATATTAAAAAAGTTATTATAAAGTGTTATAAAAAGATTATATAGAGTTAGTGAATATCTAAGTAATTTGTCAAGTAATAATTAATTGCTTAAAAAGATTAAAAAAAAATTGTTTACTTTTTGTACTGAGTGCTTAAAATCATTGAACCTAAGATTAAATATCGTTACAATATAAATAGGTTTAAGTGAATTCTTGTTTTTATTTCATAACTCATTGGTCGTAGATAAAATAGTGGATGCAACGATCATGTAATGGCTAATAATACATGATCGTTGCATAATACGAAAATAGTTCACGAATTGTTGTCCCTAACATAGTTGGCGTTAAATGAAAAATCCAAATAAAGTGTCAAGCAAAAGCTTATTGTATGACATTAATGTGTGCCAATAAGCATCAGCGCATTAGTTCGTGTACGTTAAATATTAATTTTTTTTCATAAAGGTGTGCGTGATTTTTTAAAAATGGAGAAAATTGAGATAAGAGTTGTGATAAAGTACCTTCTATAAAAAGGAGTTATTACCGTAAGAAATTCATAAGGACATGGTAGAAGTATTGGGTGACTCTGCCCCTTCGTACCGTGTAACGCACCAGGTGCAGGAGCCATTAAAACTGTGGTGACCAGATAAAATGTGAATTTCGTCCATGACATGATAAGCAGAGACATGGAGGTTTTTTGGTGGAAGCGTTAAATAAATTTTACTTTAAGAATTGGGTCTCAAAAAACTCTCTGCGCGTTTTGTTTCACAAATGCTGACGGCAGACCAGAAGCGTGTTCGCCAGGTTGCAGCGGAGACAAATTTGGAGATCATTAACAGGAATCCCGATGAATTTTAGCGAAAATTTCTTACGGTCGACGAAACATTACTTTCATTACTTTGATCCAGAATCCAAAAAACAAAGCATGGAATGGCAGCACAGGGGTTCCCCTCCCCCTAAAAAATTTGGTGTTGTTTCATTAGATGGTAAGATTATGGCTACAGTTTTTTGGGATCTTTAAGGTGTTATTTTCTTGGAATATTTACCGAGTGGGCACTATAACAGGTGAACATTATGAGACTTTAAAACCAAAAGTACGTAAGTGATCAGAGAAAAGAGAAGGGCAAAATTGAGTCAAGGTGGTGCGCAATGGCTGCAATTCACAATGCGGCATTTGAAATTTTTAAACAACCCCCTTACTCTCCAGATTTGACTCCAAGCGACTACCATCTATTCCCAAAATTAAAACAACATCTTAGAGGAATCTGCTTTGCTGATGATAAGGAAGTGATATCGACGGTAGATGAATGGCTGAATACTCAAAGTTTTGAATTTTTTTCAAAAGGGTTTAAATCACTTCAACACTGATATACCAAGTGTATAAACGTTGCAGGTGACTATGTTAAAAAGTAAATTAGTTTTATTCTTTTCATGGGTTTGCTTCTACATAGGTTGGAGACAACAATTTGTGAACTTTTCTCGTATATTAATGTAATCCATCGATCCTCAGCTGGATGTCCAACTTAAATTAAGTTGTTGCGGTCGCATCGAGGCACGTCTTCGCCTAGTACGGTTCTGCATTCGATAAATTTCGGGGGAAAATGTTTTAATTAAGGACGATAAAAAATATAGCCGACGCAGGTTGCAAATAATGGAATTTTAATTGATATTGACATCGACCGTTGTATAAGGGTTGTAAAAGCTGTGGTTTTCTTTCGATAATGGGTTATTTATTTTATTTTATAGTTGTCACACGATAAGTTATTAATCTTCAGAATATCCATTCATCGATCGTGTATACAGCACGGACCAATCAAAAAGCTGAAGAATAAACAATGTCTAAGAATAATGTAAATTTACATTTTTGCCAAAATAGCAAATATTGGTTAAAACGTCAGTAAGAAAAAACAATAATTTATATTTATTTCTCATGTGACAATCGATATAATAACCAAAATGTAATCGACTAGTCTTAAACAATGTTTTTTTTAACCTGTTGATTACGACCCCCTAAAGAGGGCCTTGCTTAGGGGGTCGCGATTGCAAACCAGGTAATAGTAAACAGCGAAATATAAATATATATAAAGGGTTATTTACGTCAAACGACACAACAGATTGTTGCTAATTCGCTCAATTTTTTTAAAAAGCATTCCTTTATCTATGTCTGTAATCTTTACTTTATTCAACCGAGTCATTCCGGCTATACTTCTCAGACTACTCATCTCCGCAGCATTAAACATATTTTCATGCTTCTTCTGCCAAACCCAACATTCACAACCATACATAAGTGAAGGAACCAACACACCTTTATGCACAGCCAGACGTGCCTTTTTTGACACTTTCTGGCTGCTCATAAATCTATGCAGTGCCCCATTTATTAGTTTTCCTGCCAACACCCTTCGCTCAATGTAACTGTCATACTTTCCATCTCTCGTAAACTTTGAACCCAAGTACACAAACTCATAACTTGTTCTGCTCTTTCTTTCTTAATTAGAACTTCACAGTTTGTCGTGTTTTCTTCTCTTTCAAAAACCATTACTTTGTTTTGCTTACATTTATTTTTATTCTTTTTTTTTTCAGGGTATTATGCATAACATAAACTGCAACTTCTCTTTAGATTATGCTAATATGACTTAATTATCGGCGTAAAGAAGGCATTTGACCATCAAATTATTTATTTTCAATCTATACGCACTCTCTTTCAAATCTTTTAAACAATCGTCTATGTATAAGTAAAACAGCCATGGCGAAGCCACACATTCCTGCCTTACACCTTTTTCGATGTTAAACCAGTGCGTGTAAGCTTCGTTTATCCTGACATAAGCAGTGGAATTTCCGTAAAGTGATTTCACCCCAAACATAGACAATGTCGACCACAATTCACGCCTTATAGGCCTTTTCCAAGTCTATAAAAGCGCAGGATACCTTCTGACTTCTAGCCAAGAATTTTTCGACTATACTCGTAATAAAAAGACCTGATCCATACATCTACTTCCTCTTCTAAAACCTGTTTGCACATCTCATATAATCTCAGTTTCATTCGTCACTCTTTTAATCAATATCTTTGCATACAGTTTACCGGCTATTCTGAGTAAACTAATACTTCAGTAGTTCTTACAGTCCTGCTGCGAACCTTTTCCATTGTAAAGCGGTACGATAACGGCCTTGCACCAGTTGTCTGGTACGCTCCCACTCCTTCAACAAAAGTTAAAAAGGCTGTAAGTAGACTAGTTACCACCCTTTGTCCACCCTTCCGCATTTCAACTGTTATCCTGTCGTACCCAGCAGCTTTACCCAATTTCATACTGTTCAACGCTTTCGCAAGTTATTTTACTTAAAAAATACAGGTTTATTTTTATTGTGTTCTTTAAAATCTGCACAATACTATACTTTTTATAGCAAATAACAACTACACAACTTTTATGTAAAAACTTTTTTTCTATAGGCAGTAATAAGAAAGATAAGTGGTAGGTAATTTATAGTGAATAACTTTGAACGTATAATAGTATATTGTTTTACGAAAGTAACAATTTTTAAAACGAGAGAAAAAAAAATGTTTTTGACGAGTGAAACACTATACTTTTTTAACGACCCTGTTTATATTACAATAATATACTAAAAAAGAACAATGAACAAATTTGATTAGGCAAAATTCATATCTCTTTTACTGGTAATAAATTCAAAGAGGTTTTCTCAGCGCGATATGCTATTTATGGAGATGTATTTGGAAAATCTAAATCACTTTTTAAATAAGAAATCATAATACTTTAAAAAACTAACAATGCTTTTAGTGCAAACTGACAAGTCTAAACAATTAACGAGGAACGTCAAACTAATGAAACCAGGCAACTTTTTATGCGAATAATTATTTATTATTACTTACTTGAATTTTTTATCAATATTATGCACTTTATTAAGACTTATTATTAACAGTAAATATTTATTTATATTTTTTACGCATATACCAACAAACTTTATACACAACACTGTAACTTAAGTGCACAGCTAATGGCTGACAGTACAGACCTCTCGAAAAATTGGTTGACGGCTATCTGACGGCCAACTTTACCACCGCACGCTCATTCGTCAAATCAAATAGCGGTTGCTTCCGCGACTTCCTTTTACACACTTCCTGTTACATTTCACGAAATCACTCCCACAAATTGCAAGAAAGCGAGAGGAACGATGTTAGACATCAAAAAGACGAATTGGGCAACAAATGTAAAAAATTTCATAAATTGTTTTAAATTTATGGCAATCAATAACAAATATGACATAATAAAAAAAAAATTTTACGGGTTGCACTCTGGGAGTGCCGGCAGAAGTGAAAACTTAAGTATTAACGTTGTGCGCCCTGCGCCGCCTAAACAAAACAGCCGGCGCAGGCATACATTTTCGCCGCGCCGTAGAAAGAGAGGGGGATACTCCCTCTCCTACGCCACGCCAGCTGTCTACTCTCCATCCGTCTTACGAATTTTTGATCAGGTCACGTGTCCTGACGTGGGTTTAACATTTTTTACCCATTACAAAAAAGTGTACAACGCCGCTAAAGAAGTTTTCACTTCAAAAAATATTATTTTTAATCTGAAAAATATTGTCTCCAGATTTCCATAGTTTATGAATAATGCATCATTTTTATTAACGCTTTATTATAAATCATATATTAAACATCAGTACCAGATTTGAATGTTTTCGATTTCTTTCTTCCGCTTTTTGCTTGATCTTCTTTCAATATGGCGCTTTTCTTCCTACCTCGACTTTTTCGTTTTCGGCTACCTCGTTTTCGGTTTTGTCGCTTTTGGCTACGTCGTCTACGGCTTCTGCTTCTATTTTTTCTTCGTCTTCGAGCCTCCGTTATCGGCAAACCAAAACCCAATTTAAACCTTCCCCCGTTCTCTTTGATCAAACCAGCTTTCAGTCCAGTGTTTAATGCTTTTTTAACACAAATTGATGCATTTTTTAACGGCTTCTTGCACTGATAAATTATTTGATCTAAAATTTTGTCGGTGGGAGAACCATTAGAGTCATTAAGACACGCTATGGTGTCCATAACATCTGCTAAAAACGACACCTCTCCTTGGACCATTTTAATGCAGCAAAAGCAGAACTTAATTAATAAACTAATGAAAAGCACTTAAATTTTGAATTTAGCTACTAAATTAATTTGTCAAAATGACATAAAAAATGTACTTGAATTTGTCAGTTTGTTGAATAAGGTTGCCAAGTTACCAGTCAAGAAAAGTCGCATTTTATATTGCTCCAGTGAAATACATCCGTCTTACGAATTTTCGATCAGGCCACGTGTCCTGACGCGAGTTTAACATTTTTTACCCATTACAAAAAAAGTTCACAGCGTGCCATAAGAAGTTATCACTTCAAAAACAATCAATACAACGACCGCTATGAATTACCATTTTTGTCCTGCTTGTTATGAGTAATGCCTATTGGGTTACAATACTTTTTGGGATAATAGTCGTTTTGTTGAATCCGCTCGCAACCAATTCCAAACAATTAGAAGAAATAACTTTAAAAAGAGCATAATAGAACAAAAAGGTACACAAGAAACATTCGTGGGATTATTTTAGCACCAATTATGGTCAACAATTACTGTAATCGAATGCTTTATCGAGGAAAACTTAAAGAGATTCCCGACGAGACAGACGCACGTGAGAAGAATTTCTTATTTTATAGAACGTTGCGGATGTTTTAGAAATAACAAATAAAACACACTTATTTAAAAAACAACAGCAACCCTTGAGCGTAGCAACGATTATATAAATCGGCCATTATTTAACAGTCTAAATCCATATTAAACTTTGTGTATCTACAGCGAGAAGGTACTTGACAAGAAAGTTCTATTTAATTTTAACTTAAAGTTATGGAAATAAAATGATTAAAATTTTGGGTGCTTTTTTTTAAAAAAAATATTAATATAAAATGATGATTCGCGTAACAAGTCCGACAAATATTGTTTTTCTGGACATGTAAACAAGACTGCCAGTCAAAAAAACATTTTCTGGGCGTGTTGCATGCACTATTTTTTTGACAACTGGGTGGAATAACAAATTAACGAAGTTTTATTTATATTAAAATTTAAATAACTGCAACTATTAAAGGGATTTAATTTGGTTGTAATGCTTTGTATATTTAAATGCCTGTTGTTGAAGTCAGAACAATGTATCCGATTCATATTGTTCTTATGTAATTTTTGAATGGTCTGAGGCAGCAACTGCTGCATTAAAAATTTCGTTGAGAACATCTCGCATTTAATGCTGCTTTTTATTATTTATTGCAATAATAGCAACAAAAACCATGCAAATTTTTAGAAAGCAAAATGTCTACTACTTTAATGTCAAATTGGTAGCCTTATTTCGTTTTTATAGTACCTAATGATCAACTGCATTATTCTAAAAACTACCTACCTAGATTTTCATGGTATTAATTTCGTATTAAGTAAAATAATAACAACAATGTAACTCTTTACGGCCTCGTGTGGAAAATACGTACCAAGTCTTTTTTTCTTCTACAAATATTCAGGAATTTAAAAAAAAAACTACAAGCAAACCTTTAAATTGTTTTTATCATAAACACTTCAGGAAAACAATGTCTAGGTACATTAAAGTAGTATGAATCCCCAAATAAATACAGGGTGTTAGTAAATAAGTGCGACCAACTTTACGGCGTGATTCTGCATAAAAAAATAATGACTGTTTGCTATATAAACGTGTCCGCAAGTAATTCGTTTCAAAGATACGGGGTGTTAAAGTATTTCTTAAAAACTGACGATGTATTTATTGTTTTAAAACCGGTCGAGATATGCAAATAAAATTTGGTGGATTTTAATAGGTAGTTATTTTTATAGAAAAAAATAGTACGCCACTGAGATATTTCAAATTAAAAATCATTTTTGAATTCCTCGGTAAATTTGTAACAAAAAATGTATAATTTCTGTACCTATTTTTTTGGTATAGTGCGCTGTTTTTATGCAAAAAAACATCTTAACGTATTAAGAACTACTAATACATACATATAGTCACGCCTTTTTCCCTTAGGGGTAGGCAGAGACCGCTTCCTTCCACTTGCTACGGTACTTACACACATCTTTTGTTTCCTCTACTTTCATTAGTGCTCTCATACATGCTCGTCGGTTGTTGGTACTCTTGACCTGGCCTTTCTTCAAAACAATGTTGATCTGATCGAGATATGTTCGCCGAGGTCGACCTTTACTGACTTCCGTCCATTCACACTCGCCCTAAAAATTTGTTTCGTCAATCTTCCTTTATCCATCGTTTCTACGTGTCCAAACCATCTAAGCATTCCTTTATCTATCTTTGTAACCACATCTTCTTTTACACCACATCGTTCTCTTATCTCACTATTCTTAACTTTATCCAACCGAGTCACTCCGGATATACTTCTCAGACTACTCATCTCCACAGCATTAATCCTATTTTTATGCTTCTTCAAACCCACCATTCACTACCATACATAAGTGTGGAAAGAAACACTTTTCTATGCACAGCCAGACGTGCTTCTTTTAACAATTTCTGGGTGTTTATAAAGCTATGCAGTGCCCCATTCATTTGTTTTCCTGCCAACACCCTTCGCTCAATGTCACTGTCATACTTTTTATCTCTCGTAAACTTTGAACCCAAGTACACAAATTCATTTACTTTTTCCACTCTTTTTCCCTTAATGAAAACTTTACAGTTTGTCATGCTTTTTTCTCTTTCAAAAACCATTACTTTTATTTTGCTTACATTTGTTTTCATCCCTTTGATTTTCAGGGCATCATGCATAACATTAACCATCGCCTGCAACTCCTCTTCAGATAACGCTAATATGACTTGATCTTAGGCGTTATGAAGGGAATTTGACGATCAAATTATTCATTTTTAATCCATACGCACTCTCTTTTAAATTTTTTAAACAACCGTCTATGTATAATATATCTATCTAATCTATATCTAATACAATAATATTTAACCAAAACCCGTATCTCCGAAAACGAAGCATTTGGGGACATACGTTTATATAGCAAACTGCCTTTTTTTATGCAGAATCACCCCTTGAGGTTTGTCGCACTTATTTACTAAAACACTGTATATGTATTAATTTATTATTTGCGGTTCTTAATCAGAACTAACAGTTAAAAAAAAAACTTCACAAGTGACTAAGTTTCGCAAAAGGTTTTGTTTATACATAAGCTTCTTTGTCTGCGGAGCTCAGGTAGGATGCGTGAGGGAGGTACCTTATTAGATGGTAATATATTATTTGTGCATATTGTGGGATGATTTTTTCTAAAAAAAGGGGAATGTAAACACCCCCTTCGTCTGAAATATTTGACGTAGTACCATATTGACGAAATTTTTTATGGTGAATAAAAATTTATTAATAATACTTGTTCATACTAGGTCATTGGTGACGTGTTGTGCTTTTGTTCCATGTCATTTTTTACTTTTATTTCTCTCTGGAGAAGAAACACAGCTACGAAAGTTTCTGAAAGGATCGTACTTCCATTTTATCTGTTTATAAACTTTAGAGTTACCGATCCACAAGGCACACGTAATGAATTTATTTTGTTGCCATTTTGCGATTTATAGAAACTATTTTTAAATCAATTTATTTCAATTTCTAACAAATTTAATCGTTACAATTTATTAAAATTCTATTTACTAGGACTCGGTAAGTGCAGTAAATTAAATTAAAAACTTAGGTTGTATGTTATTAAGTTTTCTTGAATACTGGTGTACTTATTTTGCTTGACTCTTTTTTTAAGTAGATAATCACAATATTTTTATAGATTTAACAATAATGTAAAATAATTAAATCAAATACATACAGGGTTTCAATTTTCTGGTTGTTATGGGAATTGAAATGTAATTTTTAATTTATAGCTGGCATATTCTCCCAGTAAGTTATAAAGATAAAATTAAAAAATCTTTTCATGTAGTTTTTGATAAAGAATTGAATGAAACTATTTTTATAAAACCAAGGCTTTAGGACTTAAAACTTAGAACCGCTTTAGTGGACCAAGGTACACAGTGCGATGGTTAAGTCCCTGCCAACATTGTTTAATTTCATAACTTAGAGGTGGGGAAGGGCTTGATAATAAAAAGCAAGAAGAACTCTTTAAATTATTGTCCATTTGCATGATGCCTTATCTTTTACATATACACATATAGTCATGTCTTTTTCACGCAGGGGTAAGCAGAGACCAATTCCTTCCACTTGATACGGTTCTAACACACATCTTTTGCTTTTTCTACTATTATCAGTAGAATCCTCGTAAAGTGATTTTAGTGCTCGTATTAAACTACCGCTCACCCCATACATGGACAATGTCGATCACAATTTACTCCTCACCGCTCTGTCAAAGGCCTTTGCCAAGTTTACAAAAGCACAGTAGACCTTTTGGCTTCTAGCCAAGAGTTTTTCCAACTATACCTCGCAATAAAAAGACCTGATCCATACATCTCCTTTGTCTTTTAAATCCTGCTTGCCGATGATTTTATTAAATTTATCTTTATCACTCTCCTTCTTTTTTACCGCAACCTCTCTTGCCACACCTTTTAACCTTTTATACTCATTCTTTGCCTTGTTTACATCCTCAATCGTTGCCTTTTGCATTCTTTGATTGGCTTTTGTAGCTAGCCAATCCAGCAAGGCTTTCTTCTTTTCTGACACTGCTTTTTGAACCTCTACGCATATTGTTTGTCACCATCCTTTCTTTCTTTAACTTACACCACACACTTTAATAGCAATATCCACGATTCCTTTCTTGAATGGCCTCCACAATTCCTTAACCTCCATATGCTTTATATAAACTGTCAAATTTCTCGATTAATTTACTTACGAACTTTTTTTTACATCTTCTTTTTATAAATTCTTAACTTTTATTAATTGAAATTTTTACTTGTGAAATATGTTGACCAATTCAAAGAAGTTAGATCTTGTCATATAATTCCATGCTGGTAACAGTGATAGAAATATAAATAAGTTATATATATATATATATATATATATATAATATATATATATATATATATATATATATATATAGGCTCTGTTTTCTCACGTTCAAGTGCTGAGAGACGTGTCAACCTTTTTTTTATTCTTGTTTTCATGATATATACAATTAAAAAAGTATCTATGCATTGCATAAATATTTAAAATGCATACATTTTTTCAATGAAACATTAACTTTTTGGGATAATTTAAAAAACTTAAATCAATTTCCATTAACTAAGGTAAATAAATGAATAAAATCAATTTTTTTTAAACCAAACCAAAGCTAATTTTCTATGTCGTATAGATATTTGTAAAAAAAAAATTTCTTAGTACCAATTTATTACCGTGGCTTAAGATTGGTCCCGGGTGCACTATCATTAAAGTTTTAAAGTTGTCATTTGAAACTTAAATTTAAAGTTTGCAAACAATAAATTTGTATCCAAAAAATACAAGAATACAACCTTTTTTTTTTGTAAAACCTGTATACCTATTATATTTAAAATAAACCCAAAATCTATTTTTGTTAATAAAAGATAAAAAAAATAAAATTAATGATTAAAATTTCAATATTTTTTTTAAACTTAAAGCTAATTATAATGGACTAAAGATTAATTAGCCTGGCGAGTCATATATTGAAGGGTTTTCTCCGCATAATACATGGAAGGATGAGGGGTCGATGCGAGGTGGATGAGACTCAGTTTGGCTTCAGGAATGCACTCTGCCCCCGGGAGGCACTTTTTGCCCTAAACATACTTATTTAAAAGTGCCATGACCAGCGCAAGGATGTTTATGTATGTTTCATAGACTATGACTTATAGTGAATGGTACTCCCATCAACAACATCAGATACGCGGATGATACAGTACTAATATCCACAAACATCAAAGACTTACAAGACAAGCTAAACACAGTAGTCACCCACAGTTCATCAATGGAACTCACGCTCAACACAAAGAAAACTAAATGGCTAGTTTTCAGTAAGAACCCAAACAACACCCAACAAAATTTACGAATTGGCAATGACATTATAGAGAGAGTGAAGCACTACAAATATCTAGGATGTTACTTAAACGAGTCAAATGATAATGGCCAAGAGATCCGCTGCAGAATAGAACAATCCAGATCAGCATTCATCAAAATGAGAAAAGTACTGACAAGTCGAGACCTCCCAATTACACTACGAATAAGAATACTCCGCTGCTATATATTCAGTATACTCTTATATGGAATGGAAGCATGGACACTTACCAACAGTATGTGCAAACGACTTGAAGCTTTCGAAATGTGGACATATAGAAGAATGTTGAAGATCTCATGGACTGAACTCAAAACCAATCGGGAAGTGCTTCAACAACTAGGCAAAGAAACCGAAATAATAACAACAATAAAGAAACGGAAGCTAGAGTATTTCGGACATGTGCTACGAAACGAAAAAAAATTAACTTCTCCAAAACATTATACAAGGCAAATTTGAGGGCCGCCGCAGCCAAGGTGGCAGAAAAACATCATGGCTCAAAAACTTAAGACAATGGTATGGCCTCAGCCCCAGAACACTTTTCCGTACGGCAGTAGATAAAATTAGGCTACAAATACTGGTTACCAACGTACTAGGAGTACATGGAACTTAAAGAAGAAGAAGATAGACTATGAAAAAGCTTTCGACAAGGTACAACATGGAACACTAATAAATATATTAAGAAACGTGGGAATCAATAGTAGAGATCTAAGAATTATAGAGAACATGTATTGGAAGCAGAAAGCAGTAACCCATATTGATGGTAGACTGACCGATTAATGTAACATCCAACAAGGCGTCAGACAGGGATGCATTCTGCCCCACTTTTATTTAACATCTACTCGGATATAATCTTCAAACAGGCTTTGCAAGATAAAAACCTTGGACAAAAGATCAACGGGGAATATTATTAATCTGAATAATATTCGATATGCCGACGACACGGCCATCTTGAGCGATAGTATTCAGGGCCTTTAAGAATTGTTGAACTGTGTAAACACGACAGAAAGAGAAATGGGGCTAAAAATGAATGTTACTAAGACAAAATTTATGATATTTAGTCGCCAACCGCACGCCAATGCTTTCCTACAGATAGACCAACAAAACGTTGAGAGAGTTACCCAATTTAAATATCTTGGTTGCTATATCACGAAACAACTAGACCCAGATAAAGAAATTAAGTGCAGAATTGAGACCGCTCGCACGACTTTTCTAAAAATGAAAGCATTCTTCTCGAACGACAACCTAAACCTAAAATTACGCCAAAGAATGATAAAATTTTATATTTGGTCAGTGTTGTTATATGGAGCTGAGACCTGGACTCTAAAGGCTGCTATAATCAATCGCCTGGAAGTGTTTGAGATGTGGTTATATAGAAGAATGCTCCGAATACCCTGGACAGCAAGGCAGACCTACGAAGCAATGTTAAATAGAGCAAATGCGGTTCGCGAGTTATTTGTCACTATAAATATCAGAAAGATATCACACCTGGGGCATGTTCTCAGAGAAGACCGATATAGGGTGCTTTAACTTATAATGAAGGGCAAAATAAAAGGCAGCCGAGGAACTGGAAGAACAGATATTATGGCTGGAGAACATTCGCGATTGGACAGGAATACGCAGTGCCGAACAACTATTCAGATTAGCCGAAAACCGCGAACAACTCGCCAATGTAATTTCCAACGTTAGGGATACCTGATATGGCACCGAAAGAAAAAGAATGGACCATATCATAGATATTGGTAAAAGATATTTTTCTCTGTATAATGCAATTGAGGCAAAAGATCGGTCCTGACTGCCCTATCAATAAAGTTTATCTAAGCTTGTCAATTAAAATTTAAGTAACAAATCAGCAAAAAATAAATTTCTACCTAAAAAATACAAAAATACAATTTTTTTTATAAAACCCATACTTTTATGAAGAGAAACGTACTAAACTAAAATTGTTAATTAATTTTGTAAATAAAAGAAAAATGACTAGTTATATAAGTCTCAGTATTTTTTCCAAACTAAAAGCTAATTATAGTGGACTGTAACATGTCTATTTTAAAAAAAATAATTTCTTTGTAAAATACCTTTTTTTGCAAGGATTAAAAATAATAAAAAACGTTTTCGACGATTCTATTTTGGGATGTGAAAAAATGTTCGTTTACTTGTCAGCACTGCCTTGCAATGTTGAAGTGCAATCTTTTGTATCAACTGATATCTGCGGATCAATCATGACATTAAATTATGGAATGCCACGTGAATTGAATCAATGCAATAAGATTTTGGGTCATCACATAGACGCCGTTCATTCAAATTAATTAGTTTGATGAAAATCTGTCTGCTCCTCAAAGCGGACATAGTTCGAAAAATAGAATTATCTATAAGTTGCACCAATTGAATGTATATGCATTGCGAGTATGTAGGAAAAGCCACTTCCTGTGTATACACATACAAATATCATGTTTAGTCCAGTCACTTTGTGCGGTAAAAACAGCTTAATTATATCTTTTATTTTTTGTAATAATTGCAATATTTTAATTATTTTTGTTCAAAGTTTACGAGACAAAAAAAAGTGTGACTATAACATTAAGCGAAGGATGTTGGCAGGAAAACAAATGACCCTGGATAACTTAATGAGCAGTCAGAACGTGTCAAATAGGCACGTCTCGATGTGCATAGAGGAGTGCTGGTCCCTACAATTATGTATAGTAGTGAATGTTGTGTTTGGCAGAAGAAGCATGGAAATAAGATTAATGCTGCGAAGATGAGTAGTCTGAGAAATATGACCGAAGTGACTCGGTTGGATAAAGTGAAGAATAGTGAGATAAGGGAACGCTGTGGTGTGAAAGAAGATAGATAAAGGAATGCTTAGATGGTTTGGACACGTTGAGAGGATGGATTAAGAAAGATTGACGAAACAGATTTATAAGGTGAGAGTGAAGAACATCAGATCGACAATGTTTGGAAAAACGGCCAGGTTAAGAGTACCAACAAACAATGAGCATGTATGAGAGCACTTATGAAAGTAAAAGAAGCGAAAGATGTGTGGAAAAACCGTAGCAAGTGGAAGAAAGTGGTCTTTGCCTACCCATACTGCAAAAAGGCGTGACTATATGTATGTATGTATTATTTTTATATTAAAAAAAAGGGTATACATAATTCTCACGCAGTATAAGTAAAACAAAATTCGAGAGAATGACATGAATATACAAACTCACTATACTACGTTGCTCTCTCGGTTAGGCTTGGTAATATACAGGCGCACACATAACTACAATCCTTAGTATAATTTAATGAATCTTTATTAAATAGAAAATAAACCTAATATACATACATGGGTACAATAATAACTTATTACAAAAACAGAAAACAAAAAAAAAACTTTTATATAGAGACACACACTGTTTACAAATGGATACATAAATTTAAAATTGGAATTAATTAATCATAATTGATAATTTCTTTGGTTTTTAGTACAGAACTAATGACAATTAGTTTTAATCACGTTGAGCTTGATTTGATATGGTAGACCAGTTGAATTTTAAATTCTCAAATAGTTTTCGATTGTTAGACCTTACAAGGTAATTTTTTGTACTCATTCAAACCTTTATAAAATAATGATTTCATTAAATTCGATAAGTTACATTCGGAAAGGTGGAATTGTTGCCCAGTATGACCTCTGGCCCGGTGAAAATAAATTGGAGAATTCCTTTAAATATTTTGGTGCACTATTATTTAAGACTGTTAAAAATTTCGTTTATTTTCAACTGTAGAATGTTTCTTCAATCCATTCTTTGATTTAAAAACCTCATTATTACAGCCGATAGACGCGTGCTATAGGCAACTAATTATTCACTTGGTTCCTTAGATGGCCGCTTGCTAAAGGCAACCAATTATACATAAAAGTCTCAAGCAAAACCAATAGAAAAGCTGACATCAGCGCGGCTATTACTAAACTATTGACCACTTCCGTTTGAGGACTTCGTTCTTCGTCTTCGTCGAGAGTTCAAACAAGCTTGGCTTTAAACCATTACGTGGTAAAAATGTACATCAATATAATTAGATAAAATTAATTAATTTAAAAGTCAACAGCAAGTGACAGTTTTTTGAAGATACAGAAGGCAAGAAACTGTAAGCTACTTGTATAAATTCTACAATATATTATCGATATATTATCTATTGCAGGCTTAGGTTAGGTTAGGTTAGGTTTTATGTGAGTGGGGCGTGGTCACCCCTCCACCGCGACCCTTAGTAGGTCTATTATGGCTCACCCCTAGAGGCTACAGTTCACCGCACAATCCAGCCCTTCTTACGAAGTTCATGGTTGTATAGGGTGAGATTTTTTTAAAATCGGTAGGTTCTAGGTTAGTGTAACCAAATATGTTAAACCTTATTCTTTCCAGGCCGGGGCATGAACATAGTATATGTTCAGCAGTTTCGTCTTCCACGCAACAGAACCGACAGTCTGTTTGTTGGTTCAGATCTATCTTTCTGAGGTGGTATTTTAGACGACAGTGTCCTGTAAGCAGTCCTGCTAGAATACGCAGGTCATTTCTGCTCCATTCTAAGATCTGCTTAGTTGTGTTTCTCGAGGGTTGTAACGGTAAAAACGCCTTCGAGTGGGTTAGCCCTGGTATGTCGGACCAGTACGTGAGTATTTTCCTCTCCGCCCAGTCCGAAATAATTGTTTTGGCGGCACTTGTGGTGACTCCAAAAACCGGTTCTGGTCCAGTGAACGCAGATTCGGCCCCCTGTTTTGCAAGGGTGTCGGCTTTGTCGTTTCCTTCCACCCCCTGGTGCCCAGGTACCCACAGTAGGGTCACCCTGTTGTTCGCACCAAGGTACTCTAAGGATTCGATGCAATTCCATACAAGTTTAGAATTTATCTTGTTGGAGCTCAGTGCTTTTAAAGCGGCCTGGCTGTCTGATATTATATTTATGTTTTTGTTTGCTAGAGGTCTGTTGGTTAACTCTCTTGCACACAATTCGATAGCGAATATTTCAGCCTGAAAGATTGTGGCATACCTGCCAAGACTGGTAGATATTTCAATCTTTGGTTTCCTGCTGAAAACACCGGCTCCAACTCCATCTGGGGTTTTTGAGCCGTCTGTGTACATTACGTATTCAGTCTCTGGAAAGAGGATTTGTCCCCTCATCCATTCGTCTCTCTCCGGAAAGATGACTTTGAACGACTTTCCTACGTGTATTTTTGTGGCTAGCAAGTCAGAAACCATCCCGAGAATTTGGTGGTTTTTTGTTTCACTCAGTATCCCGGAGTGATCCCCGAGTTGCTCTCCGTTTATTTGCTTTTTCAAAGACAGAAATCTATAGGAAGCTATCCTGGCCTCCCTCTCTAAGAGAATATCTAGGGGAGGGAGATGTAGGAGCTGAAGGCCAGCAAGCTTTGCTCTAGCTGTCTGTTGTAACCCTTTGGTAGTATAAAATGTTGTATAATGTATTTTTACTCTATTGCAGGCTTAATCCTATAGATTAATCTGTCGCTTTTTCGTTTCATCGAATTTTAAATCACGATTTAAAAAAAGTGTCACTTAAAAAATTAAAAATCAAGGTCAGAAGTGACAAAATTTGGATTTTTGTATTAAATAAGTTTCTTTTAAAAATGAAAGCTAATTAAATTTTAGACGAAAATAGGTATTTTATTTAAACTTTTTACAATAATTTTTTCATAACTATATCACTTACTAAAATTACCTTCAAAACTAACCGCGGCCTCGTGATCTTCTAAAATATATCCAACCAATATTTTTGGAAATTTTTCCGTTTTGTGAACGAACTTTCTAGATATATCGCGGGCCTTCAATTAGCTCCCGCGGCTACAAATCATTCGGTAAAATTTCGGGCGTTTTGATTTCACCGAAAGGAATTATCCTGGTCATCTTTGTGTGGACGATACACCGCCTCGGCCAGATAATAATAGGTGTGATAATAGTGACCACAATCCGTAACAATATTTATTTATGAAATATTCGTAAATGTAAAATTTTGAGGCAAAAGTGCTGAATTGTTATTCCTGCTAAGCCATGATTCTTTGATTTAATAATTGATTGTAAATAACCTAATGGGGATAAATCAGAACTGTATAATGAACATCATGAACATGCATTAGCCTGGTTATACTATGAAAATAAACGTTTATGAAATATCGTAAAATGTAAAATCCTAAGGCAAAAGTGCGTTATACAATTTTCGAATTTATTCTCGGCAATGAGTATTTGATGAAATCGTTAAGCAACTTCCTAATACATCTAATAACAGTACAAGCCTTAATAACAGGAAGATTATTTCCTTAATCTGGTAATGCTCGCTCACATACGACATTAATAATTGTTTCCTTCGAGATAATTGGTTATTAGCGCTGCGTTCGTCTAATTTACATGTTAATTAGATGTTAGGAGATACACTATTGCAGAAAAATGTTCACTGGCATGTGTAAAGCTTGTTCATTCAGAAAATTCTCTTAATAAATAAATGAAATCACAACTTTTAGCTTAATTTAAAGACAAATCATATTTAGTTAAAATTGAAACAGCATAGATATATTTTTTGTTATTCTACGATTCCATACTATAAATTTGGGAAAAATTATTTTTAACTTTCCAGTTCAAAGTTATAATAATGGGTTCGATTTTGCGAATCCCGCATTTTGACATATCTCCACATTTTAAGATCCCAGAGTGGAATACAATAGTTTTTAAATGGACGTATGTTTGTGTATGTACGTATGTGCGTATGTTCGTATGTGCGTTCGGAATTATTTTTCGTCTCGATTATATCGAGAACAAAAAATGATATCGACGTGGGACCAATTGCATTCGACGCATAATTACGCAACTTGGAACTGATTAACTTATCTGCAAAATTGGTCAAGCTGTTTTTTATGGAAAATCAATAAACTAACAATTACCTGAATTTTGCAATTTATAAATTATACCATTTTTAATACAAAAATTTAAGATCTTTTAAATAATATAATTATTGCGTGTTAGGAATATTTGTATGAAAAATATGATGACAATATTTCATAAAAAGAAATAGTTTTAGAAAACAAAAAAAGGAATTGAAGACTTTTAAACTTGTGTCAGTATTGAGAGAATAGCATTAAAGACGCTATAACAGTGAAAAATTATTAATAATCAAGCATTGTTTATAACAATTGAATATTGTTACTAACAAATGGTTATTGATTATAAAAAAAAAAAATTCAGCTGTTATAAATAATTAAAAATAACTCCCGCTTATAAAATGATAAAAAAAAGTTTGAAAGAATACGGTTGACATAAACAGAATATTATTAATGACAATTATAATTTTTAAAAAACAATTTAAAATCGTTTTTTATTATAATTTTAATAATAATTATTATTATAACAACAAAACATATGGTATTTTTTCATTCTTTTCACTGGGAAGTTAGTCTTGTGGACCTCTCGAGTAGTACCCAGACCATTGATATTTTATCTACAGTCTTCTTTTGACACAAGCTCCTAAAATAGTCATTAATCAAGTGCTTTATCTCTTTATTGTCGACAAATCTTTCACCACCGAGCCATTTTTATAGTTTTCTGAAATCGTATGGTCGGTGTTTTTATATGGTTTTAAGACGTGAAGTAAGCAAATACTATGAACAAAATAGAGACATTAAAGATGTGTACTTAAACGGTCGTTGTAATGCTGTCTCAGTGGAACTGATCACACCAATATTATTATTTATCCTTTTTGTATCGAGGGTGTTACTTTTTATAACAAGGATATTTACAAGTGTGTCTCTAAAAAACAAGAGTTGAATCACAAGAGAGCGTCACTCCATTCGTCTTTTTTTATCCCTTAGGGGGCAGGTTCGTCACAAGTGCGCGTTGCCAAACTCCCATGGTGTCAAGTGACCCAAAGAAATCTTTTATTTTTGTATGCGTCAAATATTAATAGTAAGCGATAATAAATAAGATAACTCTCGGGGTGATTTTTACAACATATACATACATACATAAAGTCACGCCTTTTTCCCATAGGGGTAGGCAGAGACCACTTCCTTTCACTTGCTACTACGGTTCGTACACACATCTTTTGCTTCCTCTACTTTCATCAGTGCTCTCATACATGCTCTTCGGTTGTTGGTACTTTTGACCTGGCCTTTCTTCAAAACAATGTTGATCTGATCGAGATATGTTCTTCGAGGTCGACCTCTACCGATTTGCCCATTCACACTCGCCTTATAAATTTGTTTCGTCAATCTTCCTTCATCCATCCTTTCTACGTGTCCAAACCATCTAAGCATTCCTTAATCTATCTTTGTGACCACATCTTCTTTTACACCACAGCGTTTTCTTATCTCACTATTCTTAACTTTATCCAACCGAGTCACTCCGGCTATACTTCTCAGACTACTCATCTCCGCAGCATTAATCCTATTTTCATGCTTCTTCTGCCAAACCCAACATTCACTACCATACATAAGTGTAGGAACCAACACACCTCTATGCACCGCCAGACGTGCCTTTTTTGACACTTTTTGGCTATTCATAAAGCTATGCAGTGCCCCATTAATTTGTTTTTCTGCCAACACCCTTCGCTCAATGTCACTGTCATACTTTCCATCTCTAGTAAATTTTGAACCCAAGTACACAAATTCATTAACTTGTTCCACTCTTTCTCCCTCAATCGAAACCCCCAGTTTGTCATGCTTTCTTCTCTTTCAAAAACCATTACTTTCGTTTTGCTCACATTTATTTTCATCCCTGTGATTTTCAGGGAATCATGCATAACATAAACCATCGCCTGCAACTCCTCTTCAGATAACGCTAATATGACTTGATCATCGGCGTAAAGAAGGCATTTGACGATCAAATCATACATTTTTAATCCATACGCACTCTCTTTCAGATCTTTTAAACAATTGTCTATGTATAAGTTAAACAGCCAAGAGGGGAACGATTCCCACACATGAATAAAAATAAAAGAAAATGGCTGATGTTGTAACGAAAATTATTAATTGTATTTATTGTTGTCGATTGCCAGCTTAAAAAGAGAACTTCTGGTGACAACTGATATTGGAAATAAAAGCACAACAGATACAAATAAACTACAATATCAAATATCGAGTTTTAAATATTAAATTGATGTAATATTTTCTCACTTTAATAAGTTATGCGTTTCATGAAGCCGTGCAAGCATAACACTGATTTGCCATAAATAACTAAATAAACAACTGAAAACGATTGCGTAATGCCGCAAACGGTGTTCATTCATTCGTTTGTCTACTAAAAGCGTCTTCTTAAAATACAATGGCTTAAACGAACCTGAAATACAATAGAATTGGTTCAATGGACACGTTCATGTTTCGTTACACTTTCATTTGGTTACGGACGATATTTTATTTTTATTTTTATCAACTCGAAATTTCTACATCGACGGAGTAAATAACGACAATCCTACATTACAAGTAAATGTGACGTTTTGTACGCGAGCGACATACTTTATTTTTTTCTACGTTGAATAATATATAGGGTGTTGCAATTAAAATAGGAAAGTTGGTATTGGCCGCCGTTACATGACACACCCTGCACATTAAGATTTTGTTAAAAAAAAATACCAATTAACGTGCCCGAGCATTTTTTTAAACACGCCTCCGTTTAATCATTATCGAATTTATTCCATTTGGCTGATACGTACTGTATGTACCTTTTTGGATATATAAAATGCGTTTGACTGTGTTACCAGACAACAAATATGTGCTAGTCTTAAAAAGAGAAAAGTAGACTAGAGGAGGGAGTACTAAGTCCAAACCTGTTTAATGTGATAAGAACGATGTAATAAAAGAGGTAAAAGATAAGGTATAGAAAGTCACCATGGGATACAGAAATATGAAACAGATTCAGGTCTCTGAATGCGCCTTTGCGTATTATTAATAGAACAGTATAACAAAAATGCAAAAACAAGTACAGAAAGTTAGATACATTTAATTATTTGGGATTGAAAGTACATAAGGATGGAAGAAATGAAGCGGAGATAGATGAAAGTACTAGAAGTGCCCTCAAACTATATTGTGTACTAAGCAGTAGGTACATTTATTTGTAAGAAAGAAGTGTTAAAGGAAACAAAAATGACAGTGAAAAAAACCGTTCTTAAACCTATTCTGACATATAGAGGAGTAAGCTGTGTCGTAACAAAAAAAATTAACAGTTGAGTTGAAGTATCTAAGAGCGGTACTAGTGATCTCTCGAAGAGATAGAATTCAAAATGACTACATAAGAGCGAAGCTACAAGTGAACCATAAGAAAAGAGTAAAGAAAGAGACCTATTAAGGTAGTTTGGACACTTATCAAGGATGAAAAATAAACAACAAGCAAAAACTATATGGCAAGCAAGCACATTTAGAAATCGACCAAGACCAATAATAACATGGGATAGTACAGTAGTGGAAATCCTAATAAAACGTGTATTAAATTAGTAGGAGGCAAAGATAATACCCAGAAATAAAGACGAATGGGCTAATTAATCACAAATTATTTTAACAAACGTCCAAAATGACAATCAGCTCATTCAAAACTAGTGTAAATTTTTTGACATTTAGTAAAAGTCCAGCCTTCTATAAATATAAATATCTCAGAAAAATCCCCACATTTAAACTACAGGCATCGCCACCTATTGGTATAGTTAAAAAGACCACTGCTACCATTAAAAAAAATATATCGTTTAATTGGCATATATGTGGTGAGAAGTGAATTGTGGTCTATATTGTCTATGTATGGGGTGAGTGGTAGTTTAATACGAGCACTGAAATCAGTTTACGAGGAGTCGACTGCTTGTGTCAGGATAAACGGAGCTTGCACGGACTGGTTTAACATCGAAAAAGGTGTAAGACAGGGATGTGTTGCTTCACCATGGCTGTTTAACTTATACATAGACAATTGTTTAAAATATCTGAAAGAGAGTGCGTATGGATTAAAAACGAATGATTTGATCGTCAAATGCCTTCTTTAAGCCGATGATCAAGTCATATAAGCGTTATCTGAAGAGGAGTTGCAGGCGATGGTTAATGTAATGCATGATGCCCTGAAAATCAAAGGGATGAAAATAAATGTGAGCAAAACGAAAGTAATGCTTTTTAAAAGAGAAGAAAGCTTGACAAACTGTGGAGTTTAGATTGAGGGAGAAAGAGTGGAACAAGTAAATGAATTTGTGTACTTAGGTTCAAAGTTTACTAGAGATGAAAAGTATGACAGTGACATTTAGCGAAGGGTGTTGGCAGGAAAACAAATGAATGGGGCACTGCATAGCTTTATTAATAGCCAGAAAGTGTCAAAAAAGGCACGTCTGGCGGTGCATAGAGGTGTGTTGTTCCTACACTTATGTATGGTAGTGAATGATGGGTTTGGCAGAAGAAGCATGAAAATAGAATTAATGCTGCGGAGATAAGTAGTCTAAGAAGTATAGCCGGGGTGACTCGGTTGGATAAAGTAAAGGATAGTGAGATAAGAGAACGCTGTGGTGTAAAAGAAGATGTGGTTACAAAGATAGATAAAGCAATGCTTAGATGGTTTGGACACGTAGAAAGTATGGATAAAGGAAGATTGACGAAACAAATTTATAAGGCGAGTGTAAATGGACAAATCGCTAGAGGTCGACCTCGGAGAACATATCTCGATCAGATCAACATTGTTTTGAAGAAAGGCCAGGTCAAGAGTACCAACAACCGACGAGCATGTATGAGAGCACTGATGAAAGTAGAGGAAGCAAAAGATGTGTGTAAGAACCGTAGCAAGTGGAAGAAAGTGGTCTATACTTACCCCTACGGGAAAAAGGCGTGACTTTATGTATGTATGTATGTATGGCATATATTCAGCTTTCGTTATCGTAGCAAGATAAAAAATATATTAATTTTGAATCTAAACATAAGCTTGTTAAAAAGTTTTATTGAAATCGGTTTAGTAATTTTTGCGTGATGCTAGATTAAACAAACAAATAAACAAACAGACAGACAAAACGACCTTTTCGTACTCTTTTGTTTATGAATTTTGTCACGATATTACCGCAGGCGGAGAATCTTTGTTACCTTACGAGAGAAAAATTATTTTATCTAGTAAATTTCGAAAATAACTGATTTAGATTTATACAGATTTATACAAGAAATTTTCAGGTCGTAGTTTTAGTTTTGAAGTTTAGTTAGAAGTAAATTAATAGAGTAATTATAAAGTGTTATAAACAGATTGTATAGAGTTTTTATATATCTATAAGTGATTTGTCAAGTAAGAATTCATTGTTTAAAAAGATAAAAAAAAACTGTTTAGTTATTGTACTGAATGTTTAAATTCATCGAACCCAAGAGTAAATATTTTATTTTATTTTATTATTGTTTTGGCCAATGCTCCAGTAGTGAAACCAATCCAAATAACCTGATTTTTACAAAAGTCTTATTTATATTTGATCAGAGACTAATAGATATACTACAATATATTTACAATTATTTTTTTATACTTAAACAAATGTGTACGAACTGCCCTTGATATGTCGCATTTGAATTTTTATTTCCAAATACTCCTAGTAATCCTGCAAAATTGTTTTTTTTTTACTCACATTAAATATTGATAAAACAATTAAATATCTTCTCAACACGTAAGCTAAAAATTATAAAATCCCAGAGAGTTACCTTTTGCAACTTTGAGAAGTCAAATCCCAGAGCATTTTAAGATAAAAATTATTTACTCTCCTTATTCAGCAGAATAATTTCTTTTAAAAGAAACGTATGTTTATTTAATGAACAATTAAAACAGAGCTCGTAAATTTATCTGTATCAATGTCAAACCTATTTCATTTAAGTTGCATTACAGCTGCGCCTGTTGTTGACAAATATCTTAAGTTTATCAATTATGCTAGTACATGTTTTGAAGAGTTCTTCCAGTTAATTATTAACTGAGGAGTCCTTGGACCTTAATGGGATAAATTTTGTGCAGTACCCTCAATACGAACTTTAAAAGTAAGCTACACTAAGATACCAGTACTGTTACAAACAAGATATTTAACATTTTCACATTATTTATAATAAACTATGTAATTTTTTGTTTAACTAAAAAAAAAACTTAAATAATATTAACAATTAATTAACAAGTCCCTACCCGGTTATTTGCAAAACAAGCAATTTGTACCGATATATAATTACAGTATTGTTACGATTTCTTGAGTCCGTCTCTGTTGACCCTTTCTGTCGCGACAATGCGTCGGCCACCATTGGGACTGTCGGCGCGGAGACCAAAGAAAAGTTCCTACAAATTCTCGACGAGGTGTCTAGTAAATTCTCGCCGTATCGAAAAGAGGTCTGTCGCATTCGCGAATAAGGTCGAAGTATTGTTTACAGGTATAAAAGGGACCGCGAACAGTATTAGTATTAGTTTTAAAAGTGTTTATGATTTAAGAAATGTTAATAGTTATAAAAAAGTTGTAAAAGTTGTATGTCTAAGTTATTTATAAAAGTAGAATTTATTGTATTGGAATAAGCATTATTTTGTACCACCATTGGCCACATTCGGCCGAAGAACTCGGCACGCTGATCAGTCTCACACATTTACTCTCAAGCATGACACTACAAGGACCAATCTTCATCAAGCATCCTTCTTTTACAGGGCTGCTACGGAATGGAATAAGCTTCCAAAATCAGTTTTTCCAGAGAACTATGACCTGCAACTTTTTAAAAAGCGTGTTTACAATCATTTCCTTTCTATAATCCCTTCCCCTTCTAATAGTCGCAGTGCGGGCCGTCCGCGGCCCACACGATAGGTCTACCCTTTTTGCGACTATTTTCATAAAAAAAAAGTACATGGAAAATAAGGGACAGGTAAACTAAAGCCGAATATCACTATAGCAGATAGGCCAAAAGCTAATCTGAAGTATTGCTTAAATTATTGCTAGGAAACAAACTAAAAGCTGGACAGAGCCGACATCGAAAGCTCTGAGAACGATCTAGGAGAACGGCGGAAAAGTAATAGAGCTTGGGTAAAAAAAAATATTCACTACTCAGTTCATCGTCAATAAGGATCCTAACATAAAACTACACTACACATTACAGGGATTGCTGAGAGCCTGTGTAGAAAAGGATGAGACTCATCTTCACTGTCTTTGCTACTGCGATGAACACTAAATTCGCAGAAACTTCGAAGAACCAGAACTAAACCCTAAAATACTTTGTTGACTTTCTGGAATTTTCGAAGGTTTAGGACTGCTATAAGAAAAAAAAATTATACATGAGGAGCCCATTAAGCTTGGCTTCGGAAAAAAAAAATGAGACAAAACTAAAATGAAACATGGTACCTAATGACGGAAATTATTAGTAATGACCTTGTAGGGTTTGTAAACTTTTCTTAGTTTATCGTCAGATGCCATTTTAAATAATAATGCAAGGGTGAAAAATGGAAAGACTGTTAAACGTATTGACATAACAAATAATGACAATATTTCTGATGGTAACTAGACATGAATGGTAGTAGTAAAAATTCTAAAACTTTGATTAATAATCCTTTTAAATACTGTTATAAAACTTATGAAAACATTATAATTTCAAGGTAGGTTTTTCAATAGAATTCTGGGTCCAAACGAAAAGCTTTACATTTCTCTTTAATGCTCTGTCTCAAGTATTACATAGTGGGGTGCCAAACACTTTATTCCTCTAGGACTCCCCAAAAGGCGAAATCGCTTGACGTTAGATAATAAAGAGAAAGAAATAGATAGAGAGAGAGAGCGTACGTTTTATATGGTACAGATATAGAACACTTTTTTTATGTGTCATCCAGTACGCTATTTAGTGCATTTTTTACGAAATCGTTATGGGTGTAATTTTTATAATGTCTGAGACTTAGTGGCAGCAAGTTGTTAATAATAATTTTTTACTTAACACATTTTTCAATGTTTAAAAGGTGTATATTAGTTTTCTCAGTGTTTTTTTCTAACAGAAAATGTTTGCACCTTGCACTTCATGTTGCTATCGATAATTATTCCCAAATATTTCTTGGACCTAGCTCTTTGTATTTGCACTGAACATTCAAATTTATCATTCATTCTGCATACAAGATCATGAATTATAAGTGAATTAATGTTTGGTCGTTTACTTGAATTTAAGGAAAAGGTAATGAATTTGGTTTTGGGGCACTTTAATTTCAGAAATTTCTCGTTCAACCATATTTTAATTTTTTGCAAACATTTTTTGGCTTTCGTTTTTACTTCTTTCCAGCAATTCCCCTTAACATATATAACAGTATCATCTGCATATGACACAATACCTTATGGTACACGTTCGGCTGTCGTGTACTTCATACGCTGATGCACTTGAATGACCATATGTTCCATACAAACGTCACTTGTATACATACTTACCTTTTGCCGCATTTACAGTGCCCCCACTGAGCATGACAGAGACGAAGGTAGTGCGTTTTGATGGCATCAACTGACTTTTGCTGCACCTTGAATTTTTAAGTTTTCAAAATACCGTTTTGAAATTTTCTTTAGCATGGGTACATACGTATTATGCACTGATAAAAAATGTTATTATTGCTCCGGTTAAAACATATAATAAATGTGTTTTTAAAAAAACTTGTTAAAGGAAAACCAAGTGTATGGATTTTAAAAAATATAATTAATTTATTGAATTAGATAGTTTGAACTCAAGCTTTAATTCGGAGTGTGTTCTATTGTCGAAAAAAATTATAGCTACACATTATGCAATAGTTTTGGATACCTGACGTTTCTATATTTGCTTTGAAAAATACGAAATAAAAGGAAGTAGCGTATTCGAAACTGTTGAGAAAAAAACACATGCGATTATCCTACGTCGTTGTGGTGCAATGTTGCTATAAAAGCAGCAATAAAGCAAAGAGGACACCACGCATAGGAGAGTAAAATATGACTAACGAAATTAAAATTTTTTAGGATAATACAATAAAATTCATCAGAGCTTCTGCAACGCGCGTTTTCCTCCAAATTTTTTATTAGTTTTTCTTACAAGTAATTCTAAATAAAAAAAAAATTATTTAAACAGTCACTGCAATTTATGGAAGACACAATTAAATAATGTATCGGTTCTTTCCCTGATAATAACCGTTTTTCTATTGGTCTATTGCAGAGCAAGTGCGGGTTACAGGTTCCTTCTATAGATTTTGATCTAAACGACTGCTCTTAGCACAGTTGTCAATGGGAATAACAGCTTATCCTATGTAAAACTTTTAGACTACAGTAGATATTAATGAACAAGACCTGTAACTTTATTCTAATACAGCTTAGATTATTAATAACAATATTTTTAAATTTTATTAATTTTAGCTTTTAGACGAAGGTTGACTAGATAAAGCATATTTTACGAATATACAGCGGTCTCAGATTATCGTTAGAAACTCGATAACCATGATTCAACTGTACATTTAAAAAGTACGCAAGTAAATTCTCCTAATATTTTTAAACAAATTTCTTGGGAAAAGAATTTTATTTCATAAGGAACTTCTTTGGAAATTAAGAGTCAATACTTTTATTTGTGAGCACGGGAAATTTTGCAACCAAATCTGTTTTTAATGACTTTATTTATTGTAAATAATAAGAGAGGTAGGTGTACTCCAAACAAATTACACTAATTTACTGAGCTAGTAAGCTATTATTTGGCTTGTTGATTTATTTTTGTGTTTTTATGTTATACTCAGTTATGGACATCGTGTGCTAGGACTTCCGCCTTATCAGTGCCAATTTAATCCCATTAAGTATATTTGGGGAATATGCAAAACTTATTATAACAATCATATTGTATCTAATGGTTACAGTGATAAAGCTGTTTTGGAAACCTAGCAACGAGCACTTAATTCTGCCACTTCCAAAATTTGGGAAAAATGTGTCACAAAATGTGAAAATTTAATAGAGGAATGGTGGGTTCGTAAAAACCGCATCAAGGCAGTTAATCCTGTTATTATTTACAATTTAAATGAGGGTAGCGACGACAGTGATTCCGATTATGATGACTATAAATCTGATACTTGATAATACCGTAAGTACTACATAATTAAGCATATTTATTAAATTTGTACTGATAATTTATTTGTGTGGCATTTCCTTTTAACATAATTCAATATGTGCCTATTTCTAACAAAAAAACTTATTAAAAACTGAATCAACGATGCAAAGCAAAAAATAAAAATAAAACCTCTCAACAAAAGCATAATAATAAACAAGAAATTTTCGGGTTTAAATCTTAGGGGAATTTACTAATATGCTTCTTAACACAGTGCGCCCGTTAAGTCGATGTCTTAGTGACTAATCCGAAACCGTCGTATATTGGTAAAATGAGCTATAGCCTTTGCTATAATTTTTTTTTTAATTTTAAATATATAAGGGAAAAATATGAAAAAATTATCCAAAATTTGTCAAATTGCAGATTTATTTTGTGCACTTTGAATATGAAAAATTCAAGTGTTTTTTCACAAAAGAGATAAAAAGCTTTGTATATCAAGAAAACTGTTTAAATTCTTAAAATTTGATCACAAGCATTTATAGATCTTCAGAGTTCATCCACATTAAAACACACATTTGAGTCTGATCCAGTTTTTCCCTTATCATACATACATACATACATAGAGTCACGCATTTTTCCCATAGGGGTAGGCAGAAACCACTTCCTTCCACTTGCTACGGTTCGTACACACATCTTTTGCTTCCTTTACTTTCATCAGTGTTCTCATACATGCTCTTCGGTTGTTGGTACTCTTGACCTGGCCTTTCTTCAAAACAATGTTGATCTGATCGAGATATGTTCTCCGAGGTCGACCTCTACCGATTTGCCCATTCACACTCGCCTTATAAATTTGTTTCGTCAATCTTCCTTTATCCATCCTTTCTACGTGTCCAAACTATCTAAGCATTCCTTTATCTATCTTTGTGACCACATCTTCTTTTACACCACAGCGTTTTCTTATCTCACTATTCTTAACTTTATCCAACCGAGTCACTCCGGCTATACTTCTCAGACTACTCATCTCCGCAGCATTAATCCTATTTTCATGCTTCTTCTGCCAAACCCAACATTCACTACCATACATAAGTGTAGGAACCAACACACCTCTATGCACCGCCAGACGTGCCTTTTTTGACACTTTCTGGCTATTTATAAAGCTATGCAGTGCCCCATTCATTTGTTTTCCTGCCAACACCCTTCGCTTAATGTCACTGTCATACTTTCCATCTCTAGTAAAATTGAACCCAAATACACAAATTCATTAACTTGTTCCACTCTTTCTCCCTCAATCGAAACCCCACAGTTTGTCATGCTTTCTTCTCTTTCAAAAACAATTACTTTCGTTTTGCTCACATTTATTTCCATCCCTTTGATTTTCAGTGAATCATGGATAACATTAACCATCGCCTGCAACTCCTCTTCAGATAACGCTAATATGACTTGATCATCGGCGTAAAGAAGGCATTTGACGATCAAATCATTCATTTTTAATCCATACGCACTCTCTTTCAGATCTTTTAAACAATTGTCTATGTATAAGTTAAACAGCCATGCCGAAGCCACACATCCCTGTCTCACACCTTTTTCGATGTAAAACCAGTCCGTGCAAGCTCCGTTTATCCTGACACAAGCAGTGGAATCCTCGTAAAGTGATTTTAGTGCTCGTATTAAACTACCACTCACCCCATACATAGACAATGTAGACCACAATTCACTCCTCACCACTCTGTCATAGGCCTTTTCCAAGTCTATAAAAGCCTTATCAATATTCTAAAAACACACGATTGGCTTATCCCTGTTGCCAGACTTAGGGGTAATTTGATATTAATAGATCTTTGTGAAAGCGGATCATAAAATGTATTGATTAAATAACAGAACAAACTGCAAAATGAAATAACAAACTACTCTTCACTCCTCAAGGTAATGAAAAGCTAAATTCTACTGCTAGCTGAAAAAAATCCCCGAATTTAGTACTATGAGTGCACGCGTGTGAAATTCCCCATTTTTGCGGGTTAAAAATTTTTGGCAAATCAAAAAAAAAATTATACAAATTATTTTACAACTTTTTTATCGCCCTTTCTGATTTTTGCTCCTGTCAGCTATGATCGACCTGTTGGCCACCCCTGCTCTAGTGCAGCGAGAATTTAGTGCTGGTGAATCCCATGAGTGTACGCTTGTGGAATTCCCCATTTTTTGCAGGTTAAGAATAAATGAATTAATGATTAAATAGGAGTTGTGAAAAAGGTCTAATTTTTTTCCCTGGGCACTTCAACATTGTCTGCTTTTTGTACCTTTTCAGCTCCTTAGTTTAGTCCCATTTTTTAATTCTCCTGTTAAAGAGTAGAAGTTCATGTACTGCTATTGCCCCAGGTGGATTACTTCCTTGGTCTTGTATACAACCCAGGTTGTACCTCAATTGGGCGGTGGGTTCATATTCGAAGGTAATATGAGTGGCTGTTTCCTCCTCCTCATTACATAATCAGCGTATAGGTTCTGTGTCAAACATGCCGATATTGTGCAGATGTTTCCTTAAAGACCAGTGTCCGGTACAAAGCCCTACAACTGTTTTTCCCTACTTGGCGAGAGCAGCTTTCCTGCCTGCTTATGTGAGGGTTCTTTTAGCATTAGTTTGCTGTGTCTAGCTCCCTCAGTCTGTGCCCACTTCAGCTGATGCTGAGAGTGGATCCAGACATTGATCGCTGTTTTAACGCTAGCCTTGGGTATCCCTATTATTGGTTGTGGCCCAATAAATGGTGTTTCAAAGCCCTGCCTAGCTAGTTTGTCCACTTCTTCGTTACCAGAAATACCTTTATGCCCTGGCACCCACGACAAGGTAACCTTGTTATGATTAGCCAAGGTTCGTAGGTTTCCGGCACATTCCCGGACAATTTTTGAGTCTATTCTCCGTGATGCCAAAGCTTTAAGTACAGGTTAAGAAATAAAATGTAAAATTTATTGGCAAATCAAAAAAAGAATTTTACAAATTATAATGGACAGGTACATCGCGAACTCTGTTCTAGGGCAACGAGTACTTAAATTTTATTTTTAGACCTAGTATTACATCTTTAACATTCCGGATAATGTGAACAAAAATAATTGAATTTCAAACTTATTCTTTCGATGTTTTATCACCTTTACAATGAGCTCTGACAGTAGAACCGCAAATATTTGATGGTGGTACAATAGTGTACATATTCATTTTATTTAAAGTGATATACATACACAGTAAAACATCATTTACATGATATTTTAATTTAAAATTTATTTTCCCGTATTGTAAATGAGAAACAGCGCAGTGTTTCGCAATTTAAAGCATATAAATTTCGTCGTCGGTAAATTGAAACGACCGTCTCAAAATGTTGATGGTGACTTATCGAATCAATTGTGTTGGCATTTATTTCGAGATGTTTGTGTTCCTAAAAGTTTAAATAAATTATGCGGGCGCGTGGCGACCGATTCACGATAATTAATATGACTCGAGATCGCGATGTCGTTCTGCCAGGACCGGCCTCGCTGGACCGTCCAAAGGTTAATTACTAATCATACAGAATAATGATTAAGGAACTACGTAGACAATTCGGTGCTTAACTTAAATAGAAAATGTAAAATTTCATGTCAGTTAGTACTTCATTCATTAACTCGATGAAAGTCGAATAAAACAACTCGTACCTAAGTTTTCTCTTGGCACAAATTGGGTAATCATGTACAAAAGGTGACTCCATCACTTTTTTCTATCCAAGCTATCGACTTAATCTTTTTTTTTTAAAAAGGTCCGATAAGGCCCATTCAAAAAATATTTTTATTTATGTACAGGATGTCCCAAGATAAAATACACAATTAAGTTTTGTTTTTTTAAATAGCAATCCCTAATTTTGTTACATTTGTGTTAATAATTTTTGGATATAACGCACCCGGGTTTTTTAGTCATATCTGCAATATTGTTTCAACGTATGTGTCTCAACATTGAAAACCAGAAATCTCAACCAGAACAGAACTGGCACGTAAAAGATTCACTAGTTGGCGTTCTGTACTATGTAATAGAAGTCTTTCGATGAACATCCGTCTAAGAGTATTAAAGTGCTACGTTTGGTCTGTTTTGCTTTATGGATGTGAAACCTGGACACTGAAAGTAAAGCATCTAAATAAATTGGAAGCGTTTGAGTTATGGTGCTATCGCCGTATGCTAAAGATTCCGTGGACAGCACACGTAACTAACAAACATGTGTTAGAATCCCTACATAAAGAGCGAGAATTTACAAACACCAACAAAATAAGAAAAGTCAAATACTTTGGACATATGATGAGGGGGCATTAATATCACATGCTCCGATTAATTATCCAGGGTAAAATAGAAGAAAAGCGATGGATTGGCAGAAAACAGCTTTATTGGCTTCGTAATATTAGACATTGGACGGGTCGAACAGTCGAAGAATTGTTTCATGTAGCTACCGATCGAGAAGCTTTCCATCAAATTGTCAACTCTATGATAGGCAACGCCTGAACGCTTGATGATAGCCAACGTTTGAAAACAAGCATAGCACACAAAGAAGATGTGTAAAAATAGCGCCGTGCATAGACCCACAGAAAAATTCATGGCTTTAAAACCGTCTAGGATAACTTAACCAACTTATTTCCTGTCACTTTTTTAGCCTCATCGCATGGACCAATGAAAACGCTGACTTCGGCGCCAGAAACGAAGCCCTTGCCTGACCGGTTTCTGAGTGTGAATGGACAAGTCGGTAAAGGTCGACCTCGGCGAACATATCTCGATCAGATCAACATTGTTTTAAAGAAAGGCCAGGTCAAGAGTACCAACAACCGACGAGCATGCATGAGAAGCCTGATAAAAGAAGAGGAAGCAAAAGATGTGTGTAAGAACCGTAGCAAGTGGAAGAAAGTGGTGTTTGCCTACCACTAAGGGAAAAAAGCGTGACTATATGTATATATGGACATCTTAGTTTTAATGTACTTTGAATATAATTGAATATAAGTTAAATATAAGTGTTTAATAAGTTATTGAATTAATAGTTAAAATTTATATTTTTTTTTATTTCATTTTTACACCGAATACGATTTAGTTTAGATTTTATATTTCAGTCCGGTTTTAATTTTTGTACATTCTAAGAGGTTTTGCATTTTAATGATATTTTTTTATATAAAACAAAGCTTTTTGCAAACCTTTAGATGTATTTTGTATATTTGTAATTTTTTTTGTAGTCAAATACCAGGTACCCACTGAATATCAGGTATATACTATATAACTGATACAAACTACTAGATTTGATTAGTTAAGTAAAGTTTGTTAAGTAGGAATACCAATTACCGACAGAATATCAGAACACCGCGGAATTGTAGAACATTGGAAGCATATTGTTTGGAACACCGTGGGATTGTCAGATATATCTATATGGTCCAGTGCACAAAGGAACGTTATACACTGTTTTTTTCTCCTCAGGCTTTTTTTTTGACCTTTTTTATGTTTTATGTATGGGGTGAGTGATAGTTTAAAATAAGCACTGAAATCAACTTATAGGGGGATTATAGAGGATTCCACTGCTTGTGTCAGGATCAACGGAGCTTGCACGGACTGGTTTAACATCGAAAAAGGTGTGAGACAGGGATGTGTGGCTTCGGCATGGCTGTTTAACTTATACATAGACAATTGTTTAAAAGATCTGAAAGAATTTGCGTATGGATTAAAAATAAATGATTTGATCGTCAAATGCCTTCTTTACGCCGATGATCAAGTCATATTAGCATTATCTGAAGAGGAGTTGCAGGCGATGGTTAATGTTATGCATAATTCCCTGCAAATCAAAAGGATAAAAATAAATGTGAGCAAAACGAAAGTAATGGTTTTTGAAAGAAAAGAAAGCATGACAAACTGTGGGGTTTCGATTGAGGGAGAAAGAGTGAAACAACTTATTGAATTTGTGTACTTGGGTTCAAAATTTACTAGAGATGGAAAGTACGACAGTGACATTGAGCTAAAGGTGTTGGCAGGAAAACAAATAAATGGGGCACTGTATAGCTTTATGAATATCCAGAAAGTGTCAAAAAAGGCACGTCTGGCGGTGCATAGAGGTGTGTTGGTTCCTACACTTATGTATGGTAGTGAATGTTGGATTCGGCAAAAGAAACATGAAAATAGGATTAATGCTGCGGAGATGAGTAGTCTAAGAAGTATAGCCGGAGTGACTCGGTTGGATAAAGTAAAGAATAGTGAGATAAGAAAACGCTGTGGTGTAAAAGAAGATGTGGTCACAAAGATAGATAAAGGAATGCTTAGATGGTTTGGACACGTAGAAAGGATGAATGAAGGAGGATTGACTAAACAAATTTATAAGGCGAGTGTAAATGGACAAATCGGTAGAGGTCGACCTCGGAGAACATATCTCGATCAGATCAACATTGTTTTAAAGAAAGGCCAGGTCAAGAGTATCAACAACCGAAGAGCATGTATAAGAGCACTGATGAAAGTAAAAGAAGCAAAAGATGTATGTACGAACCGTAGCAAGTGAAAGGAAGCTGTCTCTGCCTACCCCTTGTAACGTGCCTTTTTTTCCCTTCTACTGTTCCATTATAATTGTGTCTCTGATAGTTTTGTATTCCTCAGGTACTCGTAAATAGTGTCGCGTACCGTATTTTGTTGTAACTTAAATATATCATTCGCTGTAAATAGTGTTGCATACCTTGTAGTGATGGGATTCGATTGTTAATGGCTGTGGCATTTTTCGTTAATCGATGGAGATTGAGTGGGGGTTTTGTTATTAGATTTTGCTTTGGTTTTTGGCCTCGATTGTTGTGTGTTGTCGGTTATATTATTGTTTGGTTTGCATTTCTGTGTGGATGGGGCTGGCTATCAACACGGACGAGCGCGATTCTTGGTGTGGAGCATGGACTTGCGAATATTGTTGGTTGACGTCGGTTCCGTGTCATTTCTTGATATCCGGCTTGGGAAGTAGTCTGAGTCGTGTGTTGAGAGTCTTGGGAGTGGTGTGGTGAGAATTTTTGGGACGGTGTGATATTAACAAGTGTGGAAAACCTCTACGGTTTTTCTTTCATATCTGGCTGTATTTGGGCCATCTTAATTGGATTTTGAAGAAAAACCATTTAATTTTTAACTTGACCATTCTATCTTACATTCGTTGTTGATATTTTGGATTTTGGTGTCGAGTTAAAATAACCGCATGCGGGATTTATTTGAGGAAAGCCATTGTTAATTAGCAGGTGCCGTTCCATAACCAAACCGGCCACAGGAGTAGTGCATTCGTATACCCAAAGGTTACAAGTGATTTATTTTTAAATATTTAACGAAGTGACTTATTTTTAACACCACGATTAAGTTTTGTTTTAATTTATTGTTATTATTGAACTGAGTACTTTGATTTATTGTTAGCTGTTGATTTTGACTATATTTGTTATAAGTTTATTATTGAACTAAGTACTTTGATTTGATCTGATTTGATTTGATTTATTGTTAGTTGTTAATTTTGACTATATTTGTTATAAGTTTATTATTGAACTGAGTACTTTGATTTATTGTTAGCTGTTAATTTTGATTATATTTGTTATAAGTTTATTATTGAACTGAGTACTTTGATTTATGGTTAGCTGTTAATTTTGACTATATTTGTTATAAGTTTATTATTGAACTGTGTACTTTGATTTATTGTTAGCTGTTGATTTTGACCATATTTGTTATAATTTTGTTATTGAGCTGTGTACTTTGATTTATTGTAGAAGTAAAGTATCCAATATATTTTAGTTATAATTTCATTTATTTAGTTCACCATAATCTCAGTTGTTTATCGTGTGGCTCTGCTAGTGCCTATAAGACCTAGGGGTTTCCAGCTTGATTCGTCTAAGTCGGTGGCGCGGCTCACTTTTATATATATTTTTTTTCTTCTACCCTCTACGGCTGAGCTCGAGCATAATTTGCCAGTAGAGAGACCGCTGGCAGAGTACTCTATAGAGAACGAACAAGACGTGGCACCCTATGGGAAAAAGGCGTGACTTGATGTATGTATGTATGTTTATGTTCTTTGTTTTCCTTTTAATCTTGTTGTAAATTTTGTTCATATATTAAACCTGTTCATTAATTGTAGGTACATTTTTTTATTATTTCAAAAAGTCGAATACAACATAGGTGCCGGTATAACATATTTTTGTTGTTGTTGGTATTTACATAATATACAGATACAGTTGAGATACAGTATCGATTTGATTTTTAAAATATTTTTTTTATACTTGGCGCTTAACTACGAGCTTTTTCAGTTAAAAATCTCGAATAGATTTATCCGTGAACTGATTTATCCTCGAGTTGGATCGAACTAAAAGATCAAGATCTCCTTTCTGAGATAGAGTACTTATTTTTTTTTAAAAACAATAATTATACTACTCAATTTTTTGTATGGACTAAAAAAGTTAATATTTCGTTACATACATACATTATTGCGACAAAGAGTAGGTAGCTCGTGTTCTAAAAAATACTCATTATTACATTTTAATGTTTAAGAGGACAAAGTATCACAACAAAATTTAATAAGTTCCGCCATTTAAACAAACCAGTTTATATTTAAAAATACTAATTGAGTTACGCAAGCTTTTTGTACGGATTCAAAAAGGATAAAGGACGTTATTATCCGTTAAAGATTCGTTTTTATTCGGTGCGTTTTTTTATTTTTTGCTGGTTGTTGTATAATCGGCGTTATTTGATTATTAAAACACGCTGACTTTATTATGAAGCCTCGCAAAAACAGCGATGTGTTTAATTGTTAAAAAAATACAAAGCATTTAACACCATATATTCGTATAAAGTTGGATGATTTTTTATGTTTTAATATAATCAACGAATAATCATCGGGACAGATTCTATAGATGTGTATCAGGAGTAACCTCTGCGAAGACTAAATAACCAAGAAATCACCTTTTAAAAGATTCTTTAGATGGTGGAGGAGTAACCACTGTTAGGTTAGGTTAAAACGGCGGTTCGGAAGGAACCCACTTAGGCCTTTTGGCCCGTTGTGATACCGTGATGGACAGCGGTGCCTTTCTCCCCTACCGTGAGAACCAGTTGGAACTTTTAATAAAAATGATGAGGTCTTTAATGCTAACTGAGCTGAGATCAGATACGTCATCAAAGTTCGGTTACGCTAGTATAGAAAGCCGTTTTCTGTCTAGAGCAGGGCAGTGGCAGAGAAGATGTACCATTGTTTCCTCCTCTTCCTTATCGTGACAGCTTCTACAGAAGTCGTGTCGTAGCTCTGCAATTCCCATGCGCCGTGCATGGGATCCACCGACCCAGTGTCCTGTTATAGCCGCGATCGCATTTCCAATGGACTCCCTGGGTAGAGTTAAAACATCATTAGTTAGACGTTGATCTAGTTTAGGCCAAATCTGTTTCGATGATGTGGGTTCATTTTGCCACCTTAAATTGGCTTTTTGAACTACTTTGCTGTGCACGAGGAGCCGGCAATTTGCAATCGGTACTGCTTGCTGAGATGAGACAGATACGGCTGGAAGGGTGGTGCCCTCTCTTGCTAGCTCGTCCGCCTTACAGTTGCTTGGTATGTCCCTGTGTCCGGGTACTCAGACAATGTGAACTCTAAACTTAGCTGCTAGCTCATTCAGGGCAGCTCGGCATTGTAGCGCTACCCTAGAGGTCAAGTAGACTGAGTTCAGTGATTTGATAGCAGCCTGGCTGTCGCAAAGAATGGGTATTTCGCTGAACTTTTGTTCGTTACGGAGTGTCCAGATAGCTGCCTCGATAATGGCTGTCATTTCGGATTGATACACACTACAGTAATCAGGCAAACGAAACGACAGGCTAAGTTAGGGGTCTTACGAGAATACACCGCAACCTACTCTCCCCTCTAGTTTAGAGGGTAATGTAACGTCAACTTTCCCGTTTTTTAATTTTCAACGCTGGCCCTGGTCGCCCTTCCATATACATTTGAGTAATGGGAATTATTTTTGTCTAAAAACTGCGTCTGTTGATTTTTGGGAGGCAGTATCAAGACTAATTTAAGTAAGTTGAAGTTATGTGGAAAGGTCGATCAGATTTAATTTTTTTCCTTTGATTTTTTGCTGCTTTAAAAGTTAAAAGAAGGGAAATTGAATGGTGAGAATTTAATTCTATTTTATTTTTTCGTTTTTAAAATAAAGTCTTTCGTTAATAATTTGGCACATTTATTTATTTATTAAAATATTTTGTGCCAGTGTTATTAATGAATAGATTTTATATTTGAGAAAAAAATCTAAGCGGGTTTGTTAATTGTAGTGATTGGCCTTTCATCTTTTATCGTTCATCTTTCAATGGTTTATGATTTACGGATTATCATTCCGGGAGCTTGGATGCCTTTCATGCTTTATGGTGTTTATCCGGAACATTCTTTTAATATGTCACTTTTTTTAGCCACCCTGTAGACTCCAAAATAATTTCCTTTTACAGCCTTAATCAATAAACATCTAATGAAATGAAGAAATTCTTGAAAAAATGTATGGTTTGGTTTACAGGGACCGTGTCGTATGAGGTGCCCCACCCTGTATGTAAGTATATGTAATAACCCCTGAAATGCTTTAAAATTTTCCAAGTTATTCGAACAGCATCTCTACAATTGTATGGAAGTCAATGGACACCATTTTGAACATTTAATTTATTAAAAATTGACACATTATTAAAACATAGGCGTTGCGTTTCATTTTAAAGAGGTGTTCCATTTTAAATTAATAAATAATAATAATAAAAAACAGTTTTTTTTTCCAAAAATAAAGTAAATACAAAATTAACATACTCTAAAGTATAGGGCGAAGTTTATTTTTGTTATGTACGAGACGCGACAACAAAATTCTTCCACTTAACCCCAATAATAGCGCTATGGGTTTAGCAATAGTAAATTTTAACAATAATTAAGTAGTTTTTAAGTTTTTCATTGTTGATATAAATGTTAATTGAGTGTCTCAAAATTTGTTGGTTGGTTGGTTTTTGCAAAGAAGGTGTAAATATCGAAAAAAATCTTGGATGATCATATGCCTGAATGGTTCATCTAAATGCCTTTTAAATGATGTACATACTTGGTACATTCCTGTTTTAAATTAGGAGGTTGGGGAAATGATAGATAGATAGATGAGTTGACAAATGATAGATATCTGTATCGTAAAAATGTGTCTCCCTTGAAACAAAAATCAACGTCACCATTTCCTTAAATTTTTATGAATACTGCCAAATATCGGGGTGGAGACTGGTTTCTGTGGACCACCCTGTATAATTATTCTTGTATCATCAATGTGTACTTAAATTAATAAAACAATCAAAAATTGTACACGAAATGTTATTTTGACAGATTGAATAATGTAATAACCAAAAAACAATGTAAAACAAGTTATAATTATTTTTTACTAAAAATTTAAATATAAAGTTTTATAAATAACTTTATTAAGTACGTTTCTCATTCAGAAGAAGAGAATGAGGCGGAAATGACAGTGATAACGACAGCGATAACAGCACGGTTGTACCATTTTTAGAACGTATTCACGCATCGAGTACTTTCTTATTATTGCTATTATAAAAAGCACTTCTAAGTAATTTGTTCAGGAAGTTCTTTTATCCGATTACAATGATTACATGTAGTTTTCTTTTAAATAAATTTATTTATATGCCTATAATGAGTATAATGGCATTACTGGCACTTTTTTAATCAACGACGACGACGAATTAATATAAGTACTGGAGACAAGGCAAAAAAGGCCCAATAACGATTATGACCCATACACATAAAATTATAAAACACAAATTTATCCTAAGAATTTATTTAATATCACCAAGTACAATATATATTCGCCACGAGGTAATAACGAGAGATTACCTCCTTCCCCCATCCACGAGCTTCACACAACAATTGTATAAAACGCAGTGCGCATGTGTCACCTACGTCACAACTCAAGACTCAGTTTGATCCCCTTAACCTTTAGAGAGAAAACTCGTCCCAGTAACATATGTACTGCTCGACAGACAGACTTAGCTCAACTCTCGTTTGTAGAAACAAACACGTGTAAAACTAAAAAATTATTGGGCCAGTACTGACAGACAAACCGGAGCCATTAATGAGTATAAGACTGGTTTATGGCCAAATGACTGGAGAACATCAGTTTTTGTTCCACTTTATAAAAAAGGTGACAACAATAACTGTGATAACTACAGATTACTTGCCTTGATATCTTATACCAGCAAGGTTTTCCTGTATATTCTTCGATCCCGTTTGGAACACTATCTTCTATGGCAGATATCTCCTGAACAAGCTGGATTCACAAGGGGAAGAGGCACTAGGGAGCAAATTCTGAATATTAGAAAAATTATTGAGAAGTCGAGAGAGTTCTATGCTCCTACGTATTTATGTTTTGTCAATTATAGCAAAGCTTTTGATAACGTAAAATGGGAAAAGCTCTGGACTATTATGTTGTCAATGGGTGTCCCAGACCATCTAGTGTATCTCATACAACAGTTATATGATAACAATTCTGCACGGGTTAGGGTTGATAAATGCTTGTCTTATGAAGGTGCCACATGCAAGGGCGTGAGACAGGGCTGTGTTCTCTCGCCGCTTCTTTTTCATATCTATAGCGAATTTATTATGAGGACTGGCAGGGTGGAGTAAATATTGGCGGCACAAAATTGTCTAACTTAAGGTTTGCCGATGATAAAACCTTAATAGCTGCCTCCAAGAGAGAAATTCTGGATCTCCTGATGATACTCGAAGATGTTAGTGTTCTTTAGGTTTAAATTATAATAAGACTTAAATTATGATCATTGATAGAAAACATAACAACTACCCTGAAACTCGGACTATTAGACACTGTGAAGTTGTCAACAGTTTCGTCTATCTTGGAGCTCTAATAGAAAATACCAGGGGATGTGATGGCGAAATAAGACGGCGTATTCAGCTTGCTAGGTCAGCAATGACACAGTTAAATAAAGTATGGAGGTATTGGAATATCACAAAACAAACTAAAATCAATCTAGTGAGTACCTTGGTCTTTTCGGTCTTTCTATATGCTTTAAAATCTTGGACTGTCAAAGAAGTAGATCGTCGTTGGATTGATGCATTTGAGATGTGGGCGTGGCGACGAATGTTGAGAGTGTCCTGGACCGCACATAGAACAAATGCTTCGGTTTTACAAGAAATACGTCCGTCAAAACGTTTGTCCAGTATCGTGTACTCTCGAATTCTTACATTTTTTGGACACATCGGTCGGAGTGAGCATATGGAAAGGCTTATTGTACAGGAAAAACCTGAAGAAAACAGACGGCGTAGCCGATCACCAAATCGATGGGTGGATTTTACCAAAAAATTATTAGATCCTACCCTCCCACAAGCGGCTCACATGTCATTTAATCAAGATAAATGGCGAGATGCAATCAAGAGAGCCATTTAAAACATTGAACCTCGTTAATATGAGTCACAACACATCTGCAAAGATGTTATGATTAGGAAGAATGAGTATAATGGCATTACTGGCATTTTTTTATCCAACGACGACGACGAATTAATATAAGTGCTGGCTTATGTCACTCAGCTCTGGACAAACACTATTGAAAAGTTTGGTGAATCCCGTGCAATAGCCTTGGATATATCTAAAGCCTTTGACCGCGTTTGGCACCAGGCATTGTAAAGTAAATTATCTGCCTACGGTCTCCCAACCAAACTGCGCCAATGGCTCTTGAGCTTCATGCAAGATCGCTTCTTACATGTGGCAGTTGACGGTATTTCTTCTAATTCGTTTAAAACCAACGCCGAGGTCCCCCAGGGTTCCATTCTGTCCCCCACCTTATTTCTTTTACACATCAACGACCTCTTGAAAACCACCACGAACCCCATTTACAGTTTCGCAGATGATAGCACACTTGTCTCAACTTTCACATCCTATCGATCACTTTCGGTGAATGATACAAATAGACTCAGGCAGGAACAGGTTGATTCCATTTATAGAGATCTTAAAGCAATCGTCGAGTGGGGAACCAACAATCTATTTCAGTTCAACGCCCAAAAAACACAAAGTGCCACGTTTTCCAAGAAAGTGAATTCCTTAAATCATCCCATCACAATGTCTGGAAATACCCTTGAACCAAGTCCCTCCATCTCGATTTTGGGAGTCACGGTGTCCAATATTATGTCTTGGCATGACCATGTTGCTAACATCGCAAAGTCGGCAAGCCAGAGGCTAGGTTTTCTATGGAAAGTCAGAAAGTTTTTTACTCCTGATCAGCTGTTGACGACGTACAAGGCTCAAATCTGACCTCTACTGGAGAATTGCTCGCACATTTGGGGTTCAGCACCAAAGCATTCTTTTCGTCTTCTAGATTCCATTCAGAAAAGAGCCATTCGCTTGATAAACAGCTCAACTCTCACAGATACCCTTCACCCTCTAGAACATAGAAGAAGAGTTGCAGACCAGTCATTGCTCTACAGATATTTCCATGGCAGATGCTCCAGAGAAATAAAAACTCTTGTACAACCATTGGCCACATTTGGCCAAAGAACTCGGCACGTTGATCAGTCTCACACATTTACTCTCAAGCTTGACACTACAAGGACCAATCTTCATCAAGAATCCTTCTTTTACAGGGCTGCTACGGAATGGAATAAGCTTCCAAAATCAGTTTTTCCAGGGAACTATGACCTGCAACTTTTTAAAAAGCGTGTCCACAATCATTTCCTTTCTATAATCCCTTCCCCTTCTAATAGTCGCAGTGCGGGCCGTCCGTGGCCCACACGATAGGTCTACCCTTTTTGAGACTATTTTCATAAAAAAAACACAAGGCAAATAAAGCCTAATGACAATTATGACACATACACATAAAATTATAAAACACAAATTCATCCTAAAAATTTATTTAATATCACCAAGTACAATATATATTCGCCACGAGGTAATAACGAGAGATTACCCCCCTTCCCCATTTACGAGCTTTACACAACAATTGTATAAAACGCAGTGCGCATGTGTCACCTACGTCACAACTCAAGACTCAGTTTGATCCCCTTAACCTTTAGAGAGAAAACTCGTCCCAGTAACTTATGTACTGCCGGACAGACTTAACTCTAGTTTGTAGAGACAAACACATGTAAAACTAAAAAATTATTGGGTCAGTACCGACAGACAAACCGTACAAACCGGATTCTAAGCAATGCAGGTGAGTGGCTCGATGTTATATCGCAGGAATTTTTCGTTATACGTTCATTACTTTGACACAATTACTTTTTTAAAATTAAAATTCACGTGCTTTATCTCGTCCACATATTTATAAAATTGGTTGAAAAGCATGAAAAAGCGAATGGTGATTATTTTAAAATGATTTAAATACTCTCAATATTTTTGTTTGTTGCAATGTTCAATAATTTTAGATACAAGTAGTCCCGAAATGTCCTGGCGGTGTCGTATAGTACATTATTTTTATACAAAGCATGACATTTCGTCGAACGTATACAGTGAGCTCGCGGTGCAAAGGAATAAAATCCATCAGAAAGCCTTCGCCCAAAGTGTAATACCAATATCGGCTCAATATTAAATCATAACAGGATATTCGCAAAACCAGCAGTACGGAATGACATCACAACCCCTTTTGCAATGCTGTTGAACTACGAAGGAGAGACAGACACTCAAAGCGCGTCATCGTTGAAGCATAAAGCTCGTGGCCCGCAGACATTTCTAAAATGATGCGATCCCACATAAGATACATTATTTGTATGTTCAGCGAGAGACCGTCAGGACGAATTTTCTTCGTTGAATTTTTTATTTCTGGCCGAAACGTCGAAAACGGTTTCCTTGAAAAGAGTGAATGATATTTTCTACTAGAAATTTAAGTAAATCTGCATTAGAAATTAATTACTACTGAAATAAAATGCATGTTACTAAATTCGACAGAGTGGGATTGACCGTCTACAAAATAGGACGATTGCCTAACAGCCCTGTTTGACGATAAACAAAAAAGTACGCGCGAATATTTTTAGTGGAAATGAGTAATAAAAAATGTAATGAAATTTTTGTAGAGAAGTGGTAACTTGTATACAAACATGCTCAAAAATATAAAACCAAGTTGGCTGAAAAAAAATTTATGCTAGATGAAGAAGAAGACCAAAGCCAATGTGCTATTTTTATAGTAAATATAGGAGAATCTAATACTGTCAGATTACAACAAAAGTGTACCTAATGTACAATCAACCTCCTTTATTATAGCCAATTTATTAAAAGAGTTTCGAGAATAATCAGAATGAATGATTTTCTTGTTTACTGTTATTCTTAATTCATATTTAAAGTACAATTCAATCTTTCAAAGTAGCACTTTTCACTGGTTTTGTATTTTAATTTATTATTTTTTGGAATGTTTACTTAAATTTAATGTTATTATGTCTAATGTTATTATATCAGGCGTATCGATACCAATGAAATCATTAATCTCGATGTTCGGAACTACTATTAGCAATAACCCCATGAGGTCTATTATTAAAAGTTCCCCTCAAAAGCTTGGTTTTGTTTGTTTCAAGCTTAGAGCTATTTATCTTTTCATCAACTGCTTATGATCTATAAGGCACAGATATGATCTGTTCTGAAATACAGCTCCCATATATGGAGTGCAGCTCTTAAACATACAATGAAGCCTTTAAATTCCATCTAAAAACGAAAAATTTGTCTTGTTAATGATGTTTTACAAATTCCCTTACTTCTCGGAAACACTGCAGAAAGGTTGGCAATATGTCTTACTTTTACAGATATTTTTATGGTCGATGCTTTTCCGAAATATCCTCAATCGTTCCATCGTTGGTAGTTGCCTCTAGATTGACCCGACTGGTTCAATTATTGCACCCTTTTAACGTTACCTTGAAGACTCGTTAGTTGCATCACAACATCATCGGTGGTGTGGGACTGCATGCAGGCCCTCACTGAGCAAATAAGGTCACTCCTACAGGGGTTTCTGGGCATACAGGGATAAATGGCAACGAGGTAGCCGATGAACTGGCAAGAGATGGGACCCTGGAGAAACCAAGAAGCCAGTTGGTCGGATTGCCAATTGCCGAAGCGAAACATGAGTTAAAACTAATCCTCTTCTTCTTTGTGTGTCATGCTTGTTTTCAAACGTTGGCTATCATCAAGCGTTCAGGCGTTGGCTATCATAGAGTTGACAATTTGTTGGAAAGCTTCTCGATCGATAGCTATATGAAACAATTCTGCGACTGTTCGACCCGTCCAATGTCTAATATTACGAAGCCAAGAAATTTGTTTTCTGCCAATCCATCCCTTTCCTTCTATTTTACCCTGGATAATTAATTGGAGCATGTGATATTTATGTCCCCTTATCATATGTCCAAACTAATCCTTAGTGAAATGCAAATACTGGCTAAAAAACATTAAGACAGCTGATGAAAAAACCTCTTCAAAAGAGGACAGACGCACTCTGGACGATGAACCGGAGTAGGCTAAGCAGCAGTACCAAACCTGAAGCCGCATAATAATGAATCCAAGTGATCTAAATGAGACAGGGCCAACAGAAACTCTGCGGTTTGCCAAAACCAGCAAACTGGAATTCTGATACCCTGAAGACACCGCGGTAGTCACAAAGGATCAAAGATTTAGGTGACATAGTTGCTTATACCAATGGCCCAACCGCAAAAATGTAAAAAACATTTCTCATCCCGTTATCGAAGGATTTACCTCTGCATTTACTTCCTAATGGGCTTCGACGGATAATAACGATATTTTTGTATATTTTTGTATCACAATACTAAATAAGACTGGTATATTACTGTAATATTTTGTGATATACTTTTAAAAAATTGGTGTTTCGTTTTATCCTTAGATTTTAATTTATAATTGTACTATAGATTCTTAAGTAAATTTTTTATAGTTTTATTATGTTTTTCCGAGACCAGCATGTGTATGCTGCTTTGAATAACCTTTTTTGGATGCCATTTTCAATTCTATTTAATATTATGAAAAACATTGTAACTCTGCATTATTTGAATAAAGTTCTTACAAAAAAAACAAAATTAATTTGAAACTTTTGTGAATTCTTTGACATTTAGTAAATACATAGCCGCCTGTAAAGATATCTTACCCTATATTGTTTGTGCCTTTTGAAAAGCCTTCAAATTCAAATTTAGCAGTAATTTGAGTCAATTGTGCAGAACTATAAAAATCTATAAATGTTTTAAATTGATTTATTTATCTTTGTCTAATTTTATATGGATTTTGTTATTAAAAATGTCTTATTAAAATGATTATTAAATTATATTAATTGTTTAATACTGTAACGTTTTACTTTAAAACACACTCGGTTTCGAATTTATATGCACCTTTATTTATAACTTTTTAATACAATTTATATAATCTAGTGGACACAATTATTACCTTCAAAAAAACTAAGTAACTTTCGCGAAAGGATTCCTATTTATATATTAATGTTAAAACGAAAAAAGACTAGAAGATTCCAAACGTATCCAGACTGTTCTATCGAAAATTCTAAATTGGTCGGGAAGGTACTGAAACATCTTCGTTAGTAGCTATAACGTCACCGTACCTTCCAGCTGACGTACGCAGCATATTCCAGTGGCGTATCGCAAAATTGTCACAGTACATACGTTTACATATTGTTTTAATCACTGCGCAAATCTCTTGTACCATTTCTGGTATTGCCTGCTTAGATATTCTTAATCTAAATTTAAGAAAATGATCAAGTGCTATATTTGGTCTATACTGTTGTATGGGGCAGAGATTTGTACCTTAAAAGCAGTAACCATTAATCGTCTTGAAGAATTTGCAATGTGTTTACATAGACGTATGCTCCGAATCCTATGGGTAGCCAAGTAGACAAATGAAGCGGTTTTAAATAGAGCAAACGCCGTTCGCGAACTACTAATAACAGTTAAATGCCGAAAGCTGTCCTATGTAGGTCACATACTCAGAGGTGATCGTTACCGTATCCTTTAACTAATAATGAAGGGCAAGATAGAGGGCCGTAAAGGAGTCGGTTGAAGACAAGCCTCGTGGTTAAGGAATCTTAGAGAGTGGACCAGAATTCGAAGCACAGAACAACTCTTTAGAATCGCCGAAGACAGAGCACAGCTCGCCATTGTGATTGCCAACATCAGGAGGACCTGATATGGCACCAAAAGAAGAAGATATTCTGAATGTGCACAAGAGGCTCGTGAATGAGCGCAGTGTGACTGCCAGTCGAAGAGAAACTGGGATGGTCTTTTTAAATTTTGTATCTTGTTTCATTATTATCCCTCCAACCATAAGAAGCAAATCTTCAAATCGGTAAAGAAACCCATGGCGTCTTCCAGTCTTAATTTATTTAATAATGTATTATCGAACCGGTCCTTCCGCAAGCACTTTGCGCGCCCATCAACGTTTAAGTTTTCGCGTTCATTCAATTGTAATTAGCATTAAGCAGAAACTCAATAATAATGATTAACGTTTGTTATTTTCTCTCTACTGGAATCAATCTGCCACAGTAACACCAGATGGAAAGGAGACCACCAAGATACCTAATAAGAGAGGTGTGAGACAGGGTTGTATTTTGTCTCCTACACTTTTCAACCTTTACACGGAGAATATATTTAATGGGGCAACACAATCTGGTAAAGGAATAAAGATTGAAGGCGAAACCATATTAACATTCGATACGCAGATGATGCTGTGCTCCTAGCTGAATAATTAAAAGAATTACAATGTATGTTAGACAAGATAAACTAAGAAAGTAATAGATGGGGACTGAAAATCAATGTCAAAAAAACTAAATTTATGGTTGTTAGCAAAATGAATGTTGACCCGGAAAATATAACACTTGATGGCGAGAATATAGAAAGAGTTCAGCACTTTAAATATCTTGGAAGCTGGATCAATCAGTCGATGGATCCAGACGAAGAAATCAACGCTAGAATAGAAATAGCTAGAAGAGCATTTCTGAATCTCAAGCCGCTACTCTGTGCCAAGCAACTTGACATTCATCTGCGGGAAAGGTTTACCAAGTGTTATGTATGGTCTATTCTGTTGTACTCTTGCGAAACATGGACGCTCCACCAAAAAATTATTGACCGCATTGCTGCATTCGAGATGTGGCTGTACAGACGGATGCTTAAAATTCCGTGGACAAGCCGAACTACCAACGAGAATGTACTCATCAGAATAGGGCACGATAGAGAGCTCTTAACTACCATCAAGCGCCGCAAACTGAGACATGTGATGCGTAGACCACGTTATAGTCTGCTTCGGCTTATTCTGAATGGCAAGATCGAGGGAAAAAAATGGATAGGCCTCAAAAAGCTATCCTGACTTCGAAATCTCCGACAATGTACAGGTTTAACTGCTGAGGAACTTCTCCACGCAGCTCAAGATAGAGATAGATACAAAGAAGTAGTCAATATGGGAGTCGTCAACGCTTGAGAAAGCAAGACACTCTAAGAAGAAGAAGAAGAAACTCATGCCACAAAAAACAATGTCCTTCTATGATGGACTGCGAAGATGATACTGAGAAATTATCATCGTGGTGTGGACGCTAGACGAGACAAAGAACGGTGTCTCTAGACAAATCGCACAACATGGTCTACTAGTGTGTATTAGGCTTTACATCTTAATTGTCAAACCTCGTATAAAAAAAACTTAAATCGAATAGTTCTTTTCGAATTGTCTTTCTGTCTCTTTCCCTATTTCCGATTTCTGTTTAATTGCGGTGAAAAGCATGGATGATTCATCAAAATTGAACCGATTAAAAGGACAGAGACGATATTGATGTTGCTTTTTTTTAAATTATTTTTTTTATTTCACTGGGTTACTTTCAATCTAGCTGCAATGTCATACCAGAAAACGAAAATTCAAAACAAATTTTATTTCTTTGATTTCTAAAGAAATTTATTGTTGTATTTTTGCAGAATTATATTATTTCGGAAATTTTTTTTAAACCAAAATAATGTTCTGTAACTAAGTGTCGCGTATTTTCTGCTGGCCCATCAGTTCAAATTTTGAAAGATTCCAGAAACACATCGATGAGCTCGTAACTATTTTCTGGATTTAGATTTTACCAAATTTATAATGCGAACGTTTTACTTCCAATTATTGTAATTTAGTTTGATAATTATTTATCAAGATATTATCAGACAAACCCCAATTTAATTTAAAATTATTGTCCGTTGGAATTATACCGACATGCTAAAATTAAATTTCCCAATAACATTTCATAGTCTGTACCTCGTTGATTATTTCATAATATATTAATATATATTATATTTAGTTATAAATATTAAAAACCATTGTGAAAATTAAAATTTAACATTTCCATCACCAACATTACATTTTAATGTTTTTGCTAAATAGTTTAAAATATCTGCAAATTAAAACTAATAATGAAATGGATTTGTTAAAATGTTTGACGATAATTATACCGAGTTATTTTTATTATTAAAAAATTATTATTAATGTTGATTTTGCAAATTTAAATTTTTTTATGTGTAATAAATATCTTATCTGTAAAATAATATCGTTATATAAATTAGAACCCTAGCAATAAGAGATAAAAATGTTGTTGGGAATAAAATAAAATTTTTATTTCAATTATTTACAAAAAAAAACCTAAAACACCTTAAATAATGTAATGTGCAAAAATTGATGTTAAGAAAATAATATTATCTGATAAAAGAAATTCGCTACAACACTTTAAAAACCTAATGAGTTATATCCTTTGGTTCATGATATTGTAAAAAAAATGTTCAAGATGTTCAAAAACCTCGCCACGGACGTCTTGGTAAGATCCTTATCTTAAATAAAGTTTTTTTAACATCAGTAGTGAGACCGACTTGGAAGCAAGCGTTATAAGTTTTCTTAAGTCAGCTAAATCTAGTAGTTAAGTAGTACCTCAACCTTATATTTTCAAATAGGTGGATAAAGAGGCGAGGATCTATGGAATTGCTATTAAGGTAAGTCCATAACGGCAGAGAAGAAGAAATCCTGGCTGGATTGGCTGGCTACAAAAGCCAATCAAATAACGCAAAAGGCAACGATTGAGGATGTAAACAAGGTAAAGAATGAATATAAAAGGTTAAAAGGTGTGGCAAAAAAGAAAAAGAGTGATAAAGATAAATTTGATAGATTATCTGACGATTTTAAAACAATATTAAACTCTTTCGGAAGTCCATAAGAAAAGCCAAAAGTAAAAATACTACCTCACAACTAAAAAAAAAATAAAAGGAGAGGAATGTGTATTAAAGAGATGAAAGGAATACATCAAAAGTTTATTTAAAAAAGAGGATACACAAGTACAATCCACATTCGGAGACATGAGTGAAAGTTGCAATGAAAGTGAAATTAGTACCACAGAGATTGTGAAAGCGTTGAACAGTATGAAATTTGGTAAAGCTGCTGGATACGACAGAATAACAGTTGAAATGCTGAATGCTGGACAAAGCGTGGTAACCAGTCTGCTGTACCGCCTTTTTAACCTTTATTGAAGAAGTGGTAGCGTGCCAGACGATTGGTGCAAGGCCGTTATCGTACCACTTTACAAGAAAAAAAGTTCGCAGCACTACCAAGGTATTAGTTTAGTCAACATAGTCGGCAAACTGTATGCAAATATATTAATTAAATAGTGACGAATGATACTGAGAAGATGATATGGAATTTGCAAGCAGGATTTATGTATGGGGTAAACTGTAGTTTAATACAAGCACTGAAATCACTTTACGAGGATTCTATGCTTGTGTTAAGATCAACGGAGCTTGCACAAAATGGTTTAACATCGAAAAGGGTGTCATACAGGAATGTGTGGCTTCACCATGGCTGTTAGACATATACATAGACGATTGTTTAAAAGAGTGCGTATGGATGAAAATGAATAATTTGATCGTCAAATGCCTTCTTTACACCGATGATCAAGTCATACTAGCGTCATTTGAAAAGGAGTTGCAGCGATGGTTAATGTTATGCATGATGCCTTAAAACTCAAAGGAATAAAAATAAATGTAGGCAAAACAAAAGTAATGGTTTTTGAAAGAGAAGAAAACATGACAAACTGTAAAGTTCTGATTAAGCGAGAAATAGTGGAACAAGTAAATGAATCTTTGTACTTGGGTTCAAAGTTTACGAGAGATGAAAAATATGACAGTGACATTGAGCAAAGGGTGTTGGCAGAAAAACAAATGAATGGGGCACTGCATAGCTTTATGAGCAACCAGAAAGTGTAAAAAAAGACATGAATGACTGTGCATAGAGGTGTGTTGGTTCCTACACCTATGTATGGTAGTAAATGTTGGGTTTGGCAGATGAAGCATGAAAATAGAATTAATGTTGCGAAAATAAGTAGTCTGAGAAGTATAGCCAGAGTGATTTGATTAGATAACGAAAAAAATAGTGAGATAAGAGAACGCTGTGGTGTGAAAGAAGATGTGGTTACAAAGATAGATAAAGGAATGCTTAAATGGTTTCGACACATAAAAAGGATAAATAAAGGAAGATTGACGAAACAAATTTATAAGGCGAGTGTGAATGGACAAGTCGATAGAGGTCGACCTCGGTGAACATATCTCGATCAGATCAACATTGTTTTGAAGGATGGCCAGGTCAAGAGTACCGACAACCGACGAGTATTGATGAAAGTAGAGGAAGCAAAAGATGTGTGTAAGAACCGTAGCAAGTGGAAGGAAGTGGTCTATATGTATGTATAACGGCACCACACTTAACATTGTACCGTAGTATGGATCCTGCCTCGCAAAAAGCAACAAAGACAAAGATACTGGTTTTTTATCTATCATGCTCGATTTCGGAGTAGGATGCTTTAATATAAGACTAGGTGCGACGTGAGGGTCAGTGCACTATGGTGGCCAAGCGCATTTAACTATATAAAAACATTTGTTTTGCACATGGATGCTATGGTACAATAGTAAATAAGGTGCGAAGATATTGCCACCGACTTCACACGCTATACTTCTAGGGGTACCTATTTGAAAGTATGGTACATAAAACTGGTCCGTAAAAGAAAATAACATAGCAGAAAATAACCGCGAAATTTCGATATCTTGTATTTAAGGTTTTAAACCATGCAAAACTTTTTATGAAAAATAACTTTTTTTGCGTAAAATAAATAGTAAAAAAATGTCCCATAGGGTGCGAACTAAAGTATCAGTAAAAGTTTATTGACTTTATTAATATCAATCTCAATACATTAACCGAGGATTCAGATTGTATTTGAATAATTAGTTTCAGTGTGTTTTTACATTTCAATAATTATTTTAAGTGTGTGATAATTATGTCAGACTCCAAGGAACAACTGTTTCGTGAGAAAGTTTAGCTAGAACGCTCGACTTCCAAGATTATATCAACCAAATTACAATACGATTACAAAGTCAAAAATCTAAAGTTGCAAGTAAAAAAAAAGTAATGATCTCAGGTTTTTAAGTTGATATAACATTATTGAAGTAAACGATATTACAAAACTAATACACCTTGTTAGAGACCAATAAAGCATGAGGTATTAGATTTTTTTTAATGAAGAGCTGGGAGTGGACAAGGATTTTTTAAATGCTCTGGTAACACTAAATGCAAATCTAAGAAGTGCGTGTTTAAGAAAAAAGATATGCTCTGCAACTCAAAGTGTCACAAATCTTTACCTTGCTGTAATAAAAAATTAATTTTTTTTGTATTATAAAGGTTTTTACTTTTTATTTTTTTTTTTACTGTTTTCTTGCAAAAAGTCAACTTCTAATAACTCAATGTAGCAAGAGTATACTTTCCCTAGGTAAAGTCAACTCTGACTAGTATATGTTTTTTATTTACTTAAAATAGTCGCAAAAAGGAAAGACCCATCGTGTGGGCCGCGGACGACCCGCACTGCGACTATTAGAAGAGGAAGGAATTATAAAAAGGAGATGGTTGTGGACCTGCTTTGTGAAAAGTTGCAGGTCATAGTTCTCTGAGAAAACTGATTTTAAAAGCTTATTCTATTCCGCCCTGTAAAAGAAGAATTCTTGATGGAGATTGGTCCTTGAAGTGTCATTCTTAAGAGTAAATAGGTAAATAGGACTGATCAGCGTGCCGAGTTCTTCGGTCAAATCTGGCCAGTGGTGGTATAAGAGTTTTTATTTATCTGGAGCATCTGCCATGGAAATATCTGTAAAGTAATGTCTGGTCTGCAACTATTCTTTTATGTTCTAGTGGGTGAAGAGTATATGTGAGAGTTGAGCTGTTTATCAACCGAATGGCCCTTTTCTAAATAAAATCCAGAAGACGAAGAGAATGATTTGGTGCTGAACCCCAAATGTGTAAGCAATACTTTAGCAGAGGTCGGATTTGAGCCTTATACGTCATCAACAGTTGATCAGGAGTAAAAAACTTTCTAGCTCTCCACAGAAAACCCAGCCTCTGGCTTGCTGACTTTGCGATGTTAGCAACATGATCATGCCAAGACATATTATTAGGCACCGTGACTACCAAAATCGAGATAAAGGGACTTGATTTAAGGATATTTCAGGACATTGTGATAGAATGATTTGAGGAATTCACTTTTTCGGAAAACGTGACTCATTGTGTTTTCTGAGCGTTGAACTGAACAAAATTGTTGGTTCCCCTCTATTGATGGAATCAACCTGTTCCTGCCTGAGTCTATTTGTATCATTCACCGAAAGTGATCGATAGGATGTAACAGTTGAGACAAGTGTGCTGTCGTCTGCGAAACTGTAAATGGGGTTTGATGTGGTTTTCAAGAGGTCGTTGATGTGTAAAAGAAATAGGGTGGGGGATGGAACCCTGGGGGACTCTGGCATTGGTACCATCAACTGCCACATGTAAGGAGCGATCTTGCATGCAGCTCATGAGCCAGTGGTGCAATTCGGTTGGGAGACCGTAGGCAGATAATTTTCTTAACAATGCCTACTGCCAAACGTTGTCGAAGGCTTTAGATATATCCAAAGCTATTACACGGGATTCACCAAACTTTTCAATAGTGTTTGCCCAGAGCTAAGTGACATAAGCCAACAAATCTACAGTAGACTGAAGTTGTCGAAATCCATATTGTCTGTCATGAATTACCTTAAATTTCTCCAGATATTTGATGAGTTCTTTATTAATCGCATTGACGAGTTTTTTTATCGTTGTTTCCCATTGGTATCAAGAGTTAAGTTGGAACTGAACATTCTGGCCAGCAGATCCGCTTTTTACTTGAAATAACTGTAGCAGTTATACTAATGACCGGTACTTACGTTACAGTGTAAATTTATGATGAACTCATTACCTGAAACAAAAAAAATTACTTTAAAAAATAATCGATAATAAGAATAAACATAAATTAAATGGTTTTAATCACAGGTGCGATAATAAAGCACGTAGAAAAACAAACAAAGCAAACGAATATTACTTTTGTTTTATAAAATCATGCTTTTGCAAAATATTAAACAGTTTAATCGTTGTAAGTACATTATGTGCAGGATTAAATCTCTTTACCATTGTTACATACACGCCATTTTTTGTTTGTTATGCAACAAAACTCCAATTACGGCAAATGTTGTGTAACATGAGTTGGCGAGGTATGCACTCCATGGAGAATAAAACAAGATTATTGAAATTCGTACTGTAAATGCAAAATTTCTGTCGATGTCGAAACATCAAATTCAATAATCAGTTGTACTCTGAATATTGCATGTGCCTAATAGCCCAGTCGCCTGACGAATATAATGTCGGTTACGTTGTTTGGTTGACACTTCTGGGACATGGTTACAATTGAAAAATCAACCAAATACAAAATGTCCGATAAGCAAATCGATCTCGATCATTTATTTACGATTTGTTATCGTAGTTTGTTATGCATTGTGATTGGTTTTTTAAATTTTTTAGTTAAAATCATCCAGAGAGTTTCTCATTTACTGACTCAGTATATTAAACATATTTATCGCGAGATAATGACGGGAGACTTCTCTTTTAGGATTCAACACAACGACGCAATGCGCAGGTTTAACTAAAAAAGTGTGCACTCGTGTATTACCAGAGAATAGGGAGCCAACAAAAATCGACAATAGCCTGTTTTGAGCGAACGTTTTTTACACATGCATGACCAAAAATATGGTATTCAAAGTTAGTCCGCTTATTACAAAAAATACTGGCTCGTTTAATATCCTCCTTTACAATCATGTTGTAACAACATTTTTTTTAATTATTATTTACTTATTTATTTGTCGTAACAATCTGATCAAAGGTTGATCTATGGGTAACTTTATTTTAAGTTAACTTACTACGGTCTAATTGTCTTAAAACTAAGATCCTACTAGCATACCCTGGGTACTAATATTTTTTTTACGCAATCATAATAATGGGAATCTGCACACTAAACTCTGCTTTTTACTAGGTCTATCACTGAACTAACTCAAACGGTTTCATTCTCTTAAGTCTTCTTGTCAGGTATGTGATGTAAATGTCCTTGACATTAATGTATTAAAGATGTTGTTGTTCGTGACTTTTAGCAAATTTGTTAATAGTCTTGGTAACAGTGTCCATTTTAAGGTCTTGGTGATCACTGTTACTGAAGTACCATTAACGATGTTTCGTAGTACTTTTTTCTGAAGTCGCTGGATTATAAGGATTATGAGTTGAATACCATGGGTCCAGATTGGTTTTGGCATCTGTTTAAAATTTATTTTAAATTAAAAGACTGAAAGGTACATTTTATTGTATTTTATTCGAAGTTTCGCTCGTTTCTTTTTTATATGTACATAATTTTCAGCGAAGTCTAGCGTTTAGAGTTTTACCCAAATACTTAACTAGTTAGCGTATGGTATTTGGTTATTATTTATAAAAATACATACTGGTATTTGCTTTTTCTTTTTATTGATAAAGTTGACATAAACAGTTTTCATTTCATTTAGTTCGATTCTCTATTTTTCCATTTTTTGTCATACAGTGTTTTGGGGCGCGTCCAAATCATCAAATATTTATGTCGTGCGTTTTATTTTGAAATACAGCAAAAATATTAGCAGCGCAAATTTAATTTAGCTGGTGGATTTTCCCGCGCAAATCTCCTAGTCGTGCGTGGTATGTTGTAATTCATTTGTCAAAGTGACTGACAATAACGCCTGCTTTCCTTTTACTTGATTGGCTCTTGTGCAGTAGACAGTCCAAAAGTAATTAAAGTTTATTTTTGTTGACATCACCGGCACTGGCACTGACCACGATTTTCCTTAAAACGAAAATTAGCACATACGAGAGCGGTTTGATAAGTCAGTGACTTTTTGAACTTTTCCGCAAATAAACATTTTATTTTTCTATATAATCACCTTTTAGCTCGATACATTTAGCCCAGCGTTTTTCTAATTTTTTTATTTTCTCCAAATAATAGGTTTTTTCAAAGCTCTCAAAATACGCGTTTGTTTCGGTAATGACTTCTTCATTCGACTCAAATCTTTGGAAACAGAAAATAGTCGCAGGGCGCTAAATCTGGAGAATATGCTGGATGGGGTAGCAGTTCGTATCCCAGTTCGTGGATTTTGACCATCGTGACTAGACAAGTGTGCACACGTGCATTGTCTTGATGGAACAGCACTTTCTTCTTCGCCAAATGCGGCCGTTTTTGCTTCAAATCAACGTCGAATCTGTTCAAAAGCTTTGAATAATATTCGCCGGTGATCGTTTTACCTTTCTTAAGGTAATCGATGTGAATGACACCGCGTACATCCCAAAAAACTGTGGCCATGACCTTGTTGGCTGACAGACTCTGTTTCGCCTTCTTTGGTCCACGTTCACCCCGAGCAACCCACTGTTTCGATTGTTCCCTGGTCTCTGGCGTGTTGTGATGGATCCACGTTTCATCCACAGTAACAAAACGGCGCAAAAATTTGTCCGGATTACGGCTGAACATCGCTAAACACTCTTTTGAAGTGGTCACACGATTGCGCTTATGGTCCAGTGTGAACAATCGCGACACCCATCTCGCAGAGAGTTTTTTCATGTCCAAATATTTGTGTAAAATATGATGTACCCGTTCAGTTGAGATACCTACAGCATGAGCCAACTCAAGCACTTTCGTTCTCCTCCGATCATCCAATATCATTTCATGGATTTTATCGACGATTTCCGGCTTGATCACTTCTTTTGGGCGACCTGGACGTTCGGCGTCACTAGTGCTGGTACGACCACAACGGAACCGAGTCCCCGTAGTATTTATCAAGTCTTTCCTGAGTTTCAGTGATGGATTTTTTACGTAAAAAGTAATGCTTTACCAGCACACGAAATTCCCTTTTTTCCATTTTCGTAAAAATTCACGAGGTTGTCTGCTTTGAACGGCTATCAAACACCAACTGCACGACGTAGCTTGCTCAAAATTAGACAGTTGCCCACTGATAGATTATAGTTGACGGCAGCACTGTTGCATTTGGAGTAACTGCGCGGGAAATTCAAAAAGTCACTGACTTATCAAACTGCCCTCGTACATACAGACGCAACAAAGCCTACATCAGTACTGCCGTTCGCCACAAATATTTTTGAAGTCGAACCAAAAACCGACCGACGAGGGATAGCGTGCGTTGTATGCCATGAACAGTCCACATCGTGCATTGTGTCGAATACAACGCACAACGTAAATATTTATAGATATGGATGCGCCTATATAAGGTGTTTTAACTAGGCTATTGCTTTTCGTTTATTTGGTCTTCCCTGTTTTACATTTAAGAAATAAAAATATAAGAACAGAAGGAATCAAAATTTCACTCTCGTCTCGTAGAAGTACTTAATAACCCTCATTTTTAACAAGCTCGTCCAGGTCGATAGGAGATAAATTATTTCTCTTGTGTACCAGTAAACGCGTAAACTAAACTATACTTTGTCTTTGTCTGACTGAAAAGTTTTTGAGACAAAGATCACCGGTCCATTAAAAACAAATTAATTTAAAAAATTCATCTTTTTTTACGTTCGAATAATTTTTTAGTTTACTTAACTCAAATATAGAGTCCATTGTCAAACACGGATAAAATAATCACAAAAGAATTTTTACAAATGATTTTTATTTCGAAAAACATTAACATCGGGAAAGCGAATAAAAATTTTAAAACGATCTCATTCAGTTTCACATACAAAGTTTTATCTATCATAGCGCAACATCATTCATCACTGTAGGATTGTTAACGATCTATACGAAAAAGAAGATAAAAAGAAAAATACGAATGAAATTCTAAATATAAGCCTTCGTTCTTTTTATGTTTCACTGATTACTCACTCGCGTGAGGAAGTTACGCATTCTGAGAAACATAAAAGAAAAATAATAATAAAGACCCAAATGGACAGACTTTGAAATTGTAAAATTGTCTATCCGGCGGTAAATTTTTATTTTAAAACGATACCATCTAAATTCGCATTTCTTTAAGCATGTGTAGCATTGCATGTCCCAAATTAGTACCATTAAATAGTTTAAAAACCCTTGAGCAGAAAGGAAATATTAAATCTTTTAACAAAATTAATCGTTACCTTTTAGTAAAGTATGTTGGCTACAAAAAAAATTAATTTACATTAATAAATCACTAGGTATATGTGGTCTGACAATAAAATATTACGATTGCTACAATAAAACTACTTTATTTTTAAAATAGTACAACCTACCTCCCCTTTATTATTCTCACACCATGTTTTTCCACTGCTGTTCAAAACAGTAAAGAAGAGAATGATTTGGTGCTGAACCCCAAATGTGCGAGCAATACTCCAGTAGAGGTCGGATTTGAGCCTTGTACGTCGTCAACAGTTGATCAGGAGTAAAAAACTTTCTAGCTCTCCACAGAAAACCCAGCCTCTGGCTTGCTGACCTTGCGATGTTAGCAACATGGTCGTGCCAAGACATAATATTGGACACCGTGACTCCCAAAATCGAGATGGAGGGACTTGATTCAAGGGTTTTTCCGGACATTGTGATGGAATGATTTGAGTAATTCACTTTCTTGGAAAACGTGGCGCTTTGTGTTTTCTGAGCGTTGAACTGAACAAGATTGTTGGTTCTCCACTTGACGATTACTTCAAGATCTCTATTAATGGAATTAACCTGTTCCTGTCTGAGTCTATTTGTATCATTCTCCGAAAGTGATCGATAGGATGTGAAAGTTGAGACAATTGTGCTATCGTCTGCGAAACTGTAAATGGGGTTTGTAGTGGTTTTTAAGAGGTCGTTGATGTGTAAAAGAAATAATGCGGGGGACAGGATGGAACCCTGGGGGTCCCCGGCATTGGTAATAAACGCATCAGAAGAAATACCGTTAACTGCCACATGTAAGGAGCGATCTAGCATGAAGCTCAAGAGCCATTGGCGCAGTTTAGTTGGGAGACCGTAGGCAGATAATTTACTTAACAATGCCTGGTGCCAAACGCGGTCAAAGGCTTTAAATATATCCAAGGCTATTGCGCGGGATTCACCAAATTTCTCAATAGTGTTTGTCCAGAGCTGAGTGACATAAGCCAGCAAATCTCCAGTAGACCGAAGGTGTCGAAATCCATATAGTCTGTCATGGATTATCTCAAATTTCTCCAGATATTTGATAAGTTCTATGTTAATCGCTTTTTCCATAACTTTGGATATGACAGAGCATTTTACCTACCTACCTACCTGTGTCAAACACTAAGTCTAAACGAAATGCATTCTTAAATTCGGTTTTTTTTTTCTTGTAGTGTCGTAGATACCACATAATGCTAGTAATTTTCCAATACTTCATTTCCGGCCGCATTTTAGTCCTAAAAGAACGACTTTTGTGACCTGCTTACTTTAACGGACAATTTAAAGCTTTCACCAGAGCGGGATATTTTGCATAGTTGGGTACGACAAAAGTCTACAGAGCTTGTTTATTCATTTGGATAAACTAAATCTTACATCCTAATAAAATCAATAATATCCCACAGCTACATTGTTGTTAGTGAAAAATAAAACGATATAATAAATAGAAGCAAACAAAATTAAGAAATTACACTTGGCTAGATGACCAGGTTATAGCTTGAAGCAAGTGAGATATCATACGCTATTTTAATAATGTCATATTAATTATTTAACTTTATTTTCGGCATAGACAGCAGAAAAAAAAATAGTATACAACCCACGGCAAGAATTTTAGATGCCCTGATGGATGTGATATACTATTGAAACAGTCCAACATTTTTTCAAACGCGCCCTACATTAATAAAGTTAACAGTAGTTAAGCAATAAAAAAAAGTTTTATTGCAAACAATAAATTACAACCGATAGAAACCAATCGCAATTTTACCATTGGAACGTTATGAAGGTGGCATTGTTCTTGTAGACCGGGTGCTTCGAGTATGCTTTATCGGGCAAATAAATTTTCTCGGGGATGCGAAAAAATTGTCACCGGTGCTTGTAAGAGTGGGAAAATCGTCGAAGAAGCAGAAACGTTTACTGCAACAATGAATAAAAGTGTCTGTCATTTTTATGACGTGGTCAGCATTATTGGGGAACTTGATTCCAGCAAATCCTACCTACTTTTATTGGTTTATGGGATACGTGAATAATTTGGCGAGAATAAAAGTTGAGTAAAGAAAAAGATAGATATCCGAAAGGAGAATGAAACTTCGCGTGAATCTTGTAGAAGCGTCATAAAAATTTACTTTATCCTTTTGTCCACTACGTATATGCCGATAGATAGTTTAGGGTTGTTGAGAAATGCGTGGGAGTTAACGCGGTGGGGGTGTACTTAGTCCCAAGTTAAATAGTGCGGTAAAATAAAAAATTATTTATAAATATACAGGCTACTCTGTAACTTCAAACCCAACTAAACATACTTTTTTAGATGGTATTATCACCTACTTTTTATCTTATGTTTAAACTTTGTTAATTTATACGAGTCTCCTGATAGGATGAATGCTTGAAGTATACCGATTATTTTAACAGTTATGGTCACTTTAAAGTCAGTTTAGGACCCAGCATCTTTTCAAACTTATACAATGTTTTGTAATTTGTGATAGTTTTTTTTATAATCGAGTAAAGTTTTACAAGATGGTGCAGAATTTAATGCAAAAATTGGGGCTACAGACTCACTACAGCTAAAGGTCAAGAATTACAGCAGGCTGTGAATAAACACAAATGTAAATGGCACTCTATTGGCAGACCCACTTACTGCTCGAGTGATGTAAATAAAATTCCGGATCTCCTGGACATTTTTATGTTTAAAAATGTGGCAACAAATTTTATTAAAGTAGAGAATGTAGAGAAACTTATATACGACCACTTTCCAATTTTAATTACTATAAGTGAACATATTGTTCAGTGTTTTTAAAAATTATAGTCAAAAGGGACCATTTAGTTCCAACCGTAATTTAACATGGGTTAAAAAGTACCAAATACGTAGTAATAATCTTTTTTATATTCCAGATATGGGTCGAAACCGTCCTCTTACTCAAAAAGATTTGGAAGAAATGGCAAATGAAATAACTAACCCAGAAGAAGAGCGTTTACAACGTCGGATGAGTCTGACTATACCCCTGAAGACATTAAAGGTCAGGTCAGGTATATAGTGATCAAGGAAGCGACGAAGAGGGAGATTTAAGTGGTGATAAAAGGGGACATACAGGTAGTGATGCTGAAGGTGATACATAAAAGATAAAAATGATAAAAGAAATGATGATGAAACTAAAGAGTTACATTTCAGTAATACCAAAAATATTATAACCTGTACAACTAATAATTTCTAATAATTTTAAGCCTAGAATGAAATTTTCGAAGGAAACAAGGGGTGTGAATCTTTTGGAGATAACCCGGGAGTGTTCTAAGTTAGGTATATTTCCAAAATTCATTTCTATAAACTTGTTTACGTATCTTGCTGACTGTACCAATAAACATATAAAGCTACTAAGAAAAAATAATTTAAAACTTAGCTGTGAGATGTCAGGACACCAAACTTTCACTCACCATCTTTATCAACGATTTAAATAAAGCTAAAAACAAGCAAAAAATTTACTTTTTATTACCCTAAACCCATAGCATTTTACAATAAACATATAGAAGGGGTTGATCTGGCAGATAAAAAGACAATGGGCCGACAGGCCTAAGTGTATCAAAGTAGAAGAAGAAAAAAACACACACATTGCGCCACCAAACCTGGAGCCAAGCAACTTCTTTTGGTTTCCTAATATAAAAATTGCGCTCGGAGGACAGAGATTTTTGTCAAATAGGGAGGCCATTACCTTCGTAAACAAATATTTTACATAGAAAGACGGCGAGTACTATTTGGACGGGTGAAAGAGATATGAACATCGTAAGGAGGAGTGTATAAACTTATGAAGAGACTATGTAGAAAAATAAAAAATTTTAAAGGTAAAATGTCTCGTGTTATTGTTAGGTTGGAAACTTTTCAGACCAGTCTCGTAAATTGATTTTTAAAGGTAATTTATTTTATTTTTAAATGGTTTACCGTTTACAATAAGCAGAGAAGTAGATGTTTCATTTTTCACTGTTTTACAAATACACAAGAACCATCCATTCAAAATTAAATTAGTTCAAGACATGAACAAAGATGATTTTAATTGCCGTTTCGAATTTTGTAAATTATTGAGTCAGCGTTTGAATGGCAGTCCACACTGTAAACATTTGTTTTTTGAATGAATGCACATTATTAGTGAATGGTGTAGTTAATAGACAAAATTGCAGATATTGGGTTAAAAGGGATCCACATGTTGTGCGTGAATACCCCACACAGAAACCTCAGAAGTTGAATGTATGGTATCGTATTCTACTTGTCTACAAAATCGGACCTTTCTTTTTAGACGGACATTAAATTACTGATAGAATTAATAAATGAACCTGCATTTCAAGAAGATAAAGCACTTTCACACAGCTTTGACTGTGCAACAATTTTTTAATGAAATTGCTCGCTCGTTGGATGGGCAAAAGAGAAACGATGATGAAATGGCAATCTATTGGCAAACACTGAGGCCGAGATGAACAGAATGAATATCGATATACTAGGAGTAAGTAAGTTTAGGTGGCCTGGTTCTGGAAGGCAGAAAACAAATAATGGATACATTTATTATTTAGGAGGCACTGACCCAGATCATCGATACGGAACAGCTATACTCGTTTCGGACAAGGTAGCACAGTCGGTCATAAACTTCATCCCCTTGAGCGATAGATTGGCTGTATTTAAATTACAAACAACTCACAGAGATTTAAATATAAGTTTATGCCCCAACAAATGAGAAACCAGATCAGAAAATCAAAGAATTTTATAACAAAATAGATGAAGTAATGCGGCTCACAAAGAAGGGGAGATAACGATTATAATTGGAGAAAAAACGTCAAAAAATAGACATCGCACGATTAAATAACCCCGAGAAAAAGAAAGAGATTAGTCCTAAAATCGAAAAAGAACTAGACATAATAGAGGTAAAATAACAAATATCCAAAAAAAAGACATTTGATTCACGGCAACCAACAAAAAACAGGAATGGATGACGCAGGAAATATTAGACCTCATGAATGACAGACGAAAAATTCAAGGCAAATCCGACAGAATACAAACGTTTAAATAGGATCGTTAGGAAAAAGTTCCGGGAAGCGAAAGAGATCTGGATGTCGACAAAGTGCCAAGAAATAAAAAATTACGAGAAAAATATGACACTTTCAATGTTCATAAAAAAGTGAAAAAATTTACAAACAGACACAGAAAACATCAAGGAACAATAACAACGAGATAATTCTAGGAGTAGAGGATAAGCTTGCGAGATGGAAAGAATATATCGAAACACTTTTTAATGATGACAGACCTTGCTCTCCACCACCGATAGATTACATATTGAATGGCTCCAGAAATACCCAGAGACGAAGTTGTTCATTCAATAAAAGCACAGAAAAACGGAAAAGCTACCGGTCCCGATAAAATCAACGTTGAAATTTTTAAATTAGTTGCAGATAATGAAAGTAAAAGCCTAGATTTAATTACAGCATTATATAACAAATTATATAGGTCAAGCAAGATACCGTCAGATTGGCTTAAATCGACATTCGTAACCCTGTCAAAGAAACCCAATGCCTCTCAATGTGATGACTACCGGATGATAAGTCTTATGTCCCATGTCCTGAAAATCTTTCTTAGAATCATCCACACGCAAATCTACAAGAAGTGCGAATATCAGATGAACAACACCCAGTTTGGATTCCGAAACGGATTCGGAACGCGTGAAGCACTCTTTTCCCTAAATGTAATGACACAAAGGTGTAGAGACATGAATATGAATGTATTTGCATGGTTCATAGACTATCGAAAGGCGTTTAAGTGTGTTAATCATCAGAAGATGATCGAAATCCTAAGAACAACCGGAATTGAAGAACAAGACCTACGTTTCATATCAGAACTTTATTGGAATCAAACGGCGGTAGTAGAGATGGAACGATCAACATCGGAAGGTATGCAGATCAGACAGGGTGTTCGACAGGGTTGCGTCTTGTCTTCACTCCTGTTTAATTTGTACTTGGAAACTAAGCACTGGATGGATTCCAGGGCGGAATCAAGATCAATGGAACCGCAATAAACAATATCAGGTACGCCGATGATACGGTTATAATAGCCAAAGATGTACAAGAACTACAAAGCATTATAGATTCCGTAGTTCACCATAGCGAGATGTTTGGATTACATCTCAATGTCTCCAAGACGAAACTATTAATCTTTTCTAATACTACAATAAATGCACACCTGCGTGTCAAGATACAAACAATCAAACAAGTGACCTCAATAAAATATTTGGGAGCCAACATTAATAGCCAATGCTACCCGAAAAGGAAAATACTTTCAAGCAAAATCTTTATGAGTATGAAATCATTTTTTACAAGACTAGACCTTAGTTTGGAACTCGAATGATCAGATGCTACGTCTTCTCTGTCCTACTTTATGGATGTGAAAGCTGGACACTAAATTCACAGACTGAAAAGAGAAAAGATGCCTTCGAAATATATTTGTATAGACGGAAGCTGCGAATTTCATGGGTACAAAGGATCACCAACGATGAAGTACTCCAGAGCACGCACAAACAAAAAGAACTACTGAACACCATCAAGAAAAGAAAAATGCAATTCCTGGGTCATGTGATAAGAGGTCCTAAATACGAAATATTACGACTCATAATGGTCAACATTGTTTTGAAGAAAGGCCAGGTCAAAAGTACCAACAACCGAAGAGCATGTATGAGAGCACTGATGAAAGTAGAGGAAGCAAAAGATGTGTGTAAGATTAGTAGCAAGTGGAAGGAAGTGGTCTCTGCCTACCCCTATGGGAAAAAGGCGTGACTTTATGTATGTATGTATGTCATAATGGAAGGCAAAGTACAAGGGAAAAGATCAGTAGGATGACGCCAGAACTTATGGCTAAAGGATTTGAGGAGATGGTTCGACCGCTCGTCTGCAGAAACCCTTCGTGCTGCAGTTTCCAGAGCAACAATTGCCATTTGGATCGCCAACCTTCGGCAGGAGAGGGCGTGATAAGAAGAAGAAACTTTAATATTAGTTATAACTATTGTTAAATAATTGCATGAGATTGTTAATGGTTTTTTGTATTGTAATACTAAAAGAAAATACATGGCGCTCAAATGTTTTTGTTTTTGTATTTGCAAGTTATAATAAATATAGAATTTTTAAAGGAATTTAATTTTTTTTAATGTGTTTCTTCCATCGTATTTTTGCATCTAGATATTTAGCTGAGTCGGAGCAAAAGATTTACTGTTCGTTCTTGTCTATGAGGATATAGTCGACCCGCATGTTGGTGTCGATTGGTTTTGTCGATTGGTTTAATCCGCCAAGTCATTACCATGCAATTTTTTATTTTTTCTCATTATTAACGCTTAGGACACGTATTAAAATAAAACTGAATACTTCTGCATATTTAGGCGTGAACTTTGCGGTTAATCGGTTAATTCTAATTTTTCTTAGTTAAATATCGATGGTGTCGATTGCACGAAAAAATGACGTGCACACAATATCGAAATGTAAAATGTTTTTTAAAAGAAACGTCCTGAAATACTAATACAGTTGGTATAATCGATTTTAAAATGAACAATAATTATGTTATTAATAATATAAAGATTTTACTAAAAATCGATGAAACGTCGAGCAAATGTTATTTATAATACAAGAATTTTCCGAAAGAGTTTTATTTTTTAAACCAAATAAGAGGCTTAAAGTTCTACGAGACACTGAAATAGTTGGGTAGCCAAAAAAAAATTTTTAGGACCGTTTAAAGGATAACTAGCATAATCATGGTAAATGATGAAACAAGGAGATCAGTTCTTTGGTATTTCAAAACAAGGAAATCCTCTTCTTCTTCCTTTTTGTAAGGCATCTGCCTTGTTCTCTAATTTTTTAGAGGTGTAGCTGGGATGATGAATTCCAGCTTTCATACTAACGTATGGGTGGACGTCCAGGTGGTCTGCTGGATCTTGGGATACCATCCCTTGCAATCTGTTGTCGTCTATCAGTTCAACATGATCTCTCCATTTGCGACGTCTGTTTCGGGACCATCTTACTATGTCTTGGACATCGCAAAGTTTTTGGATGTTTTCGTTTCTTTTTTGGTCCCTTAGTGTGTAGCCTGCTATGGATCTTAGAGACCTTATCTCTGCTGTACGGATAATCCTTTTTGTTGTGGAGTTTTCGGCTCTTGTTTCTACAACGTAGGTCATAACAGGTCTCACACAGGTTTTATATATGCGGACTTTGCTTTCAATGGACATGTGCTTGTTTCGCCCTATTATATCTCTAAGGAATCCTAATATTAAAGCTGCTTTGGTTGTTTGAGCCTTTACTTCTTCTTAAAGGTCTTTGCTGCTCGTGATGTTGACGCCGAAATATTTGAAACTCATAACCTGTTCTACTGGTTTATTGTATATAGCTAATTTACATCTTCCGAGATAGTTTGCACTTTTGATTTTGCTACCGATATCTCCATGTTGTATTTGGCAGCTGTCTTTTCGAACTGATAAAGCATTTTCTGTAGGTTGTCTTTATCTTCTGAGACCAGCAAGGCATCGTCCGCGAGGCAAATTACTTTTAGTTCTTTGTCCCTAGTGAGTATTCCTTTCCAGCCTTGCTTGCTTAAAATATTCGAGTGAACGTTTTTCTTTTTAAGAAGTTTAACAACATCAGTAAGTCTTACGCGGTCAAAGGTGGCATCTAAGGTTGACCTGTTTATTCTGAAGACTTGTTGCTTTTCGCATATGCCATGAAAGGATATATCTTCTGCCAGTATTTGAGTGAATAGTTTAAGTACTGAACTTAATAGCGTAATTCCTCGATAGTTTGTAGGGTCTTTTTTGCTTCCCCTCTTGAAGATTGGATTGGAGATCAGTTCCAGCAATCTACCATTAACACTTTGTGATAGGGTGATAGATTTCTTTAAAATAAAATTTTATTGGTTTTTCTCTTGGTTGTTTTCCCATAATTCTCCCATCTATAATATTTGTAATAAAGTTGTTACGTCTCAACAAAGGTCCCAAGAGAATATTTTTTTTTTCATTATTGATTTTAGTTCATGTTATTTTGTTATTTATTTTGTTTCAGCTAGGATTAATTATTCCATTATTTTTTATTTATATTCGTTTTATCGTTGTCATCTTTTTCCATGACCACATTTTCGTAGCTTCCAATCTATCCAATTTCGCAGCCCATATTGTACTTACACGCAATTTCTTATTTGTGAAATGCATTTTTTAATAGTTGTTTTACTAGTGTTATTCTTTTGCTTATTTCTTTAATATATTGATTTTTAAGATTATCTTGACTTCCTAGGTGACAGAATTCTTTTATTTGGGTCTCTTTAGTCTATTCCTACAAGTTGTGAGGTGTTAAAAAAAATGTTTTTAATCTTTTTATCCAAAGCCTTCTTTAAATATAAGAATGTTTTTATTTACATTCATTTTTTCTTCTAGTACCTACCTCGGTGCTAAATTTTTTCCCTTGCACCTTTGCTTCTCCCGAAACCTTATTAATCTTCGTCTAACGAGTCTTTTTTGTTCTATTTTGTTTCTTATTATATTTGGAATTATTTTTGATACATAAAAGAGCAGTGCATTGCCATTTGGGTAATATGATTTTTGTATTTATTCTTTGTGTTAATACTATTTTAGCAAAGTTTTTATTTATTATTATTTAGTAAATCTACATAAAAACACTTTAATTTTTAAATACTTTACTTTTTATGTGAACAAATGGTGTTTTTAGGTTCCAATGAAATTATTCCTTGCAGATGAGTAGTCTAAGGAGTATAGTTGAAGTGACTTGGTTGGATAAAGTGAATACTGAGATGTGATGTGATGAGGAAGATGTGGTTAGATAGATAAAAAAAAAGATTAGGGAAAGCTGCAATGGTTTGGACACGTAAAGAGGGTGGAGAAAAGAAAATTGACGAAAGAGATTTATAAGGCGAGTGTTTGAATGGGCAAGTCGTTAGAGGTCGACCTCGGCGAACATATTTCGATCAGATCGACATTGTTTTAAAGAAAGGTCAGGTCAAGAGTACCAACAATCGCCGAGCATGTATGAGAGCACTAATGAAAGTAGAGAAAGCAAAAGATGTGTTTAAGAACCTTAGCAAGTGGGGGGAAGTGGTCTCTGCCTTCCTCCTACGGGAAAAAGGCGTTACTATATGTATGTATGTATCTAAAACACGTCGCGGCATTTTTGCGGTCTATTAGGTATACATACACTACTTAAAATTACAATCAGTACTATACGATTTTAATGAAGGTACCCACTACCATGATAACCCAGGATTACCAATTACTTTTCTAGAAATCTAATTGTAGTAGTATTGGTTTGGGCTAGTAAACATAAAAACACTGTCACGTGCCTATTTTTTCCTTCTACAGTTCCATTATTAATTGGGTCCCTGATAATTTAGTATTCCTTAGGTACTCGTAAGTAGGGTTGCATACCGTATTTTGTTGTAACTTAAATATATCATTCGTTGTAAATAGTGTTGCATACCTTGTAGTGATAGGATTCAATTATTAATGGCTGTGACATTTTTGTTAATCGATGGAGATGGAGTGAGGGTTTTTGTTATTGGATTTTGCCTTAATTTTTGGCCTCGATTGTCTTGTGTTGTCAGCTATATTATTGTTTGGCTATCAACACGGACAAGTGCGATTATGAGTCTGGAACATAGATTTGCGAAGATGGTCGGTTGACGCGTGTTCCGTGTCATTTCTTGATATCCGGCCAGGGAGTGAGTAGTTTAGAGTCAGTCGCTTGGTGTCAGTCGTCGAAGTCGGGTGGTGGTGAGAGTTTTTGGAACGATTTGATATTAACACGTGAGCAGAACCTCTACGGTTTTTTCTTTCATATCTGGCTGTATTTGGGCCATCTTAATTGGATTTTGAAGAAAAACCATTTAATTTTTAACTTGACCATTCTATCTTACCTTTGTTGTTGATATTTTGGATTTTGGTGTCGAGTTAAAATATTCGCATGCGGGATCTGATGGAGGAAAGCCATTGTTAAGTAGCAGGTGCAGTTCCATAATCAATCCGGCCACAGGAGTAGGCCCCAGGAGTAGGCCACAGGATTAGTGAATTCGTATACCCAAAGGTTACAAGTGATTTATTTTAGAATATTTAAACGACGTGATTTGTTTTTGACACCACGATTAAGTTTTGTTTTAATTTATTAATATGGTACACTGTTGAAAACTATTTATTGCATTGGATAATATGCCAAGGCTGAACTTTGATTAAAGTAATATTCTCAATAGTTCTTTGTGTCCAAGTAAATATATTTTCTTTATACTTATTTGTAAATATCCTACAATTTTGATATTTTAAAGGACAACCATTGTAAAAATATTTTTAAATAAACTCGATTGTTTTAACAGTGTAAATCTTTATGTAAGTGGTAAAAACGTGAGTAAATTAGCAGCCGTATGTGAACGATTGATTAGGTATTATTAAAAAGTTGACTTGTATACGTTTTTTTTGGTAACTTGATAAGGTTTGTTATTCTTACCTTTGTTTTAATTATTTTATGGAATTGTAAACTTTGGATTTTTGATTTATTGTTGTCTCATAAAGTTGTAAATTTTGAAGTTTCGATTTATTGTTGGCTGTTAATTTTGATTATATGTGTTATTGAGCTGTGTATTTTAATTTATTGTGTGAGTAAAGTATCTAATATATTTTTGCTATAATTTTATTTATTTGGTTCACCATAATCTTCGTTGTTTATCGTGTGGCTCTGCTAGTGCCTATAAGACCTAGGGGTTTCCGGCTTGAACCGTCTAAGTCGGTGGCGCGGCTCACTTTTATTTTCTTTTTTTCTTCTACCCTCTACGGCTGAGCTCGGGCATAATTTGCCAGTGGACAGACCGCTGGCAGAGTACTCTTTAGAGAACAAAAAAGACGTGGCAACACAAAAATTAATCAACAAGCCAAATTAAAGCTTAATAGCTTATTTAATTATTGAAATTTGTTTGGATTACTTACCTTTCTCTCTTATTATGTACAATAAATAAAGTCATTAAAAAGCAGATTTGGTTGCAAAATTAACCGTGCTAACAAATAAAAATATTAACTTTTAATTTCGAAACAAGAAGTCCCTCATAAAATAAAATTCGTTACCTACAAAATTTGTTATTGGGGGAATTTACTTCCGTACTTTTTAAATGTATAATTAAAAACTGGTTATTGAGTTTCTAACAATGATCCGAAACCGTCGTTTATTTGTAAAATATGCTTTACTTGGACTTCGATGCGGATTTTCTTTGTAAACTATATTTTTTGTTAAGCGTATTTAGAAAAGCTATGCTTAAAATAGGCTTTCGTTGCTTCTTGTTATTTTGTTATTATCTGGTACCAGCAAGGAGTTGCAGACATAATATCAGGTGCTTTATCGCCAAACACAAAAGTAATTAAACAAGACAATGTGTAAAAAATAACAGCACGAAAGTTTTCTCACCTACATTCAATTGTCGACTGTAGTTAAACAACTTGGCGTGTTGTAACGACAGTTTAAACTTACGCTAATTAAACGTTCATGTTTATTGTAAATTAAAAAAATTTAAATTTTACCGGTGCAGATTTCTGATATTGTTTTACAATGGAAACAGTTCCACGCGCTTTTTTTACGTACTTGGTTGAACTGTTTCGTAAAATTCCGTCACATCCGCCGTTAAATTTAAGTATTCGATCAATGGTTGTTGTTTTTCTTAAAAAACGGAACTAAAACGGAGGAATTCCAATAAAAAAAATTTCCCTTCTAATGAAAAGCTCGAATACAGGGAAAGTTTTTCACAATATTATTTCTTTCGATCCATTTTAAAGCTTTATTCGCGGGGAGTTAAGCAACTTTTATAGTACTCGAAAAAATTTAATGCCGGGTTATATAAATGCTTTGATAGCTTTTAATGGTTTGTTTCGATGAATATACTGCTAAAATCCAATTTGAAACGTATCGACTTTCGGTCCGCTATAAAATTTGTTTGAACAGAATTAATAAAAAAAACAACTACTGCGCAAGGAATGTTCAAAACGATTACAAATACAATTTGTCGAAAGATTTTTGGTAAATACATGGCACAGTTTAAAAATAATTAATTTAAAAGTAAAGACACCTCCGTCACAGTAAAAGTTGGAGCTATGATGGAAATTTTATCAGTGGCAAAAAAAAGTAAAGCAAGTTTGTAAGAAGTAATATACAATTAAATACTACCTACAATTATGTCTGTAGACTCTTTATCATACAGCCAAGGAGTATTTCCGTCCTTGTGGAAAAACGCTAAGGTCCAACCGATTCCAAAAAAAGGAAAGAAGACTATTCCTGCAAATTATCGCCCTATTGCATTGCTCTCAGTCATATCCAAAGTTATGGAAAAAGCGATTAACACAGAACTTATCAAATATCTGGAGAAATTTGAGATAATCCATGACAGACAATATGGATTTCAACAACTTGCTGGCTTATGTCACTTAGCTCTGGAAAAACACTATTGAGAAGTTTGGTAAATCCTGTGCAGTAGCCTTAAAAATATCTAATGCCTTTGACCGCGTTTGGCACCAGGCATTGTTAAGTAAATTATCTGCCAACCAAACTGCGCCAATGGCTCTTGAGCTTAATGCAAGATCGCTCCTTACATGTGGCAGTTGACGGTATTTCTTCTGATGCGTTAAGAACCAATGCCGGGGTCCCCCAGTGTTCCATCCTGTCCCCCACCTTATTTCTTTTATACATCAACAACCTCTTGAAAACCACTACGAACCCCATTTACAGTTTCGCAGACGTTAGCACACTTGTCTCAACTTTTATATCCTATCGATCACTTTCGGAGAATGATACAAATAGACTTAGGCAGAACCAGGTTAATTCCATCAATAGAGATCTTGAAGCAATCGTCGATTGGGGAACCAACAATCTTGTTCAATTCAACGCCAAAAAAACACAAAGCGCCACGTTTTTCAAAAAAGTGAATATCTCAAATCATTCCATCAAAATGTCCGGAAATACCCTTAAATCAAGTCCCTCTATATCGATTTTGGGAGTCACGGTGTCCAATAATATGTCTTGGCATGACCATGTTGCTAACATCGCAAAGTCAGCAAGCCAGAGGCTAGGTTTTCTGTGGAAAGCTAGAAAGTTTTTTACTCCTGATCAACTGTTGACGACGTACAAGGCTCAAATCCGACTTTTACTGGAGTATTGCTCGCACATTTGAGGTTCAGCATTCTCTTCGTCTTCTAGATTACATTCGGAAAAGGGTTATTTGGTTGATAAACAGCTCAACTCTCACAGATACGCTTCACCCTCTTGAACATAGAAGAAGAGTTGCAGACCAGTCATTACTTTACAGATATTTCCATGGCAGATGCTGCAGAGAAATAAAAACTCTTGTACATCATTGGCCACATTCGGCCAAAGAACTCGACACACTGATCAGTCTCACCCATTTACTCTCAAAATTGACAGTACAAGGACCAATCTCCATCAAGAATCCTACAGGGCTGCTACGGAATGAAACAAGCTTCCAAAATCAGTTTTTTCAGAGAACTATGACCTGCAACTTTTCAAAAAGCGGGTCCACAATCATTTTCTTTATATAATCCCTTCTCCTTCTAATAGTCGCAGTGCGGGCCGTCCGCGGCCCACACAAAAAATACTAAACACTTTTTTCAAATAAACAAACAATGATATGCAATTACAATATACATACATACATATAGTCACGCCTTTTTCCCGTAGAGGTAGGCAGAAACCACTTCCTTCCACTTGCTACGATTTTGACACACATATCTTGACAAGCAAATTCCCGTAGAACAAGCGGACTTCGTCCAAGGAAGAGGAACAAGGGACCAAATATTTAACACAAGGCAATTAATATAAAAAACAAGAGAATTTAATATACCTATGGTCATGTGCTTTATTGACTACAGCAAGGCCTTCGATTGTGTAAGATGGTAGTTCCTGTGGAAAGTGCTCAAAGAAATGGGTGTCCCAAAACACCTAACAAACATCATAAAAACATTATATGAGAAAAACGAACATGACGCAAGAATTGGAAACGAAATTTCCAGCCCCTTCAAATGTGCAAAAGGTGTCCGACAGGGCTGTATATTATCGCTTAGGCTATTTAATATTTACGGCGAAATTATTATGCGCAAAACAACAGAAAACTGGCATGGAGAAATTTTCATCGGAGGCAAGAGAATTAACAACCTCAGGTACGCTCACGATACCACGCTAATAGCAGGCGAAGAACAGGAAATGGTACAATTATAACAACGATTAACAGAAGAAAGCCGAACGCTGGGATAAGAGATAAATCTAAAAGTTTGTAACAAATCATAATTTAAAAAATTTAATTTAATGTTCTCATAAAAATATTTGTTGATTTTTATAAAATACTAGACATCATATATTAAAAAACGCTTAAACTAAAAAAAAAGTGCTTGTTTAGAATAAATATCGTTTAAAAATTATTACTTAAGAGTTATTGACCAAATAAAAAATATCTCTCATTAAATTGTTTTTTTTTTATTATATTATATTTATTTTTATTCTATTTATGAAGATATCGCTCATTTTATTTAAAATACAGCTTATTTAACCGACACCCCTTTAATTTGAACAATCCACAACTCTACGACATGTGTCGACGACGCTAAAGCAATCAGTATGAAACTGTTAGCGACGGTGTGCACGTTTGACTAAAAGAGACTACGACTTATGCTAGAGATAAAATAATTTCTTTTTCAAAAATGTGTTCATTTTACCATAACGGCCTTAAAAATAAATATTCCACGAATTAAAAAGATATCATTAACATATGCAAAGATATTGATCAAAAGAGTAATGAATGAAACTGAAAAAATGATATGGGATGTGCAAGCAGGATTTAGAAGAGGAAGGAGATGTATACATCAGGTCTTTTCCTTACGAGGTATAGTCGAAAAATTCTTAGCTAGAGTCAGAAGGTCTATTGCGCTTTTATAGACTTGAAAAAGGCCCATGACAAAGTGGTAAGGAGTGAATTGTGGTCTACATTGCCTATGTATGGGGTGAGTGGTAGGTTAATACGAGCACTGAAATCACTTTACGAGGATTCCATTGTGTCAGGATAAACGGAGCTTGCACGGACTGGTTTAACATCGAAAAAGGTGTGAGACAGGGATGTGTGGCTTCGCCATGGCTGTTTAACTTATACATAGACAATCGTTTAAAAGATCTGAAAGAGAGTGCGTATGGATTAAAAATGAATGATTTGATCGTCAAATGCCTTCTTTACGCCGATGATCAAGTCATATTAGCGTTATCTGAAGAGGAGTTGCAGGCGATGGTTAATGTTATGCATGATTCCCTGAAAATCAAAGGGATAAAAATAAATGTGGGAAAAACGAAAGTAATGGTTTTTGAAAGAGAAGAAAGCATGACAAACTGTGGGGTTTCGATTGAGGGAGAAAGAGTGGAACAAGTTAATGAATTTGTGTACTTGGGTTCAAAATTTACTAGAGATGGAAAGTATGACAGTGACATTGAGCGAAGGGTGTTGGCTGGAAAACAAATGAATGGGGCACTGCATAGCTTTATGAATAGCCAGAAAGTGTCAAAAAAGGCACGTCTGGCGGTGCATAGAGGTGTGTTGGTTCCTACACTTATGTATGGTAGTGAATGTTGGGTTTGGCAGAAGAAGCATGAAAATAGGATTAATGCTGCGGAGATGAATAGTCTGAGAAGTATAGCCGGAGTGACTCGGTTGGATAAAGTTAAGAATAGTGAGACAAGAAAACGCTGTGGTGTAAAAGAAGATGTGGTCACAAAGATAGATAAAGGAATGCTTAGATGGTTTGGACACGTAAAAGAATGGATGAAGGAAGATTGGCGAAACAAATTTATAAGGCGAGTGTGAATGGACAAGTCGGTAGAGGTCGACCTCGGAGAACATATCTCGATCAGATCAACATTGTTTTGAAGAAAGGCCAGGTCAAGAGTACCAACAATCGAAGAGCATGTATGAGAGCACTGATGAAAGTAGAGAAAGCAAAAGATGTGTGTACGAACCGTAGCAAGTGGAAGGAAGTGGTCTCTGCCTACCCCTATGGGAATAAGGCGTGACTTTATGTATGTATGTATTAACTTCTGCAAAATATATCTACAAAAAATTTGAACCTTGAAAAAAACATTACAGATATAGTGTAATAAATGTTCCCAAACCACCTTGTTGTGCCAAAAAATGGCCAAATCTGTAAAACATCGTATTTTATGCAACCATAATGAAAAAGCAAAATAAAAATGATTTTTTTACAAAACATATTACCGTCATCGTTTTAAATGTTTTTTTTAAACCTTTATTACTTCAGAATCAAGGTGAGGCAAAATTTTGGATTTATGTACATTTCCTTTTTTGTAACAAAGTTGACGATTAACAATTACTGAATTATTTAAATTAAGTATTTTAATATTGTTTTGTATTACAAGGTATTTTATCTTGATTTTCAGACATCAAAAAAGGTTAAAAAACGCCGTAGACGAACGCAAAAATATTCAATCTTATCATAAGAAACCAATCTCGGGTTTTTTTTTTGTTTGGCATCGAAATTATTGAATTCTTTTCACGACGTATAAAGTTTAAAAATAAAATGGATAACTATAAAAATATTTCCTATTTTTTGGTTAAATCCATTTAAATTAACACGTTTGAAACATTTGTTAAATAAATAAAATTTCAATATGAATTGGGCATCCCGGAAAAAACAAAATAAAATAATGGGATATAGCAAAGTACACCGAGTTCTGCTAGTTTAAAATATTATTGCCTTGGTAATGACATATACGTCACTTACTAGATTATTATTACATTTTCGAAATTAGTGCAATACTTATATTGTTAAACATAATATTGACTATAAAATGAAGCAGGTTCAGTAAAACATGAATTTTATTTAGTTTTTTGGGATTTTAGAACAAGCAAAACCATTGTATCATACATACATACAAATAGTCACGCTTTTTTCCCGTAGGGGTAGGCAGAGACTACTTCCTGCCACTTGCTACAGTTCTTACACACATCTTGTGCTTCCTTTACTTTCATCAGTGCTCTCATGCATGCTCGTCGGTTGTTGGTACTCTTGACCTGGCCTTTCTTCAAAACAATGTTGATCTGATCGAGATATGTTCGCCGAGTTCGACCTCTGGTTCATTCACACTCGCCTTATAAATTTGTTTCGTCAATTTTTCTTTATTCATTTCTTCTACGTGCCCAAACCATCTAAGCATTCCTTTATCTATCTTTGTAACCACATCTTCTTTTACACCACAGCGTTCTCTTATCTCACTATTTTTTACTTTATCCAACCGAGTCACCCCGGCTATACTTCTCAGACTACTCATCTCCGTAGCTTTAATCCTATTATTATGCTGCTTTTGCCAAATCCAACATTTACTATCATACATAAGTCTAGGAACCAACACACCTCTATGCACAGCCAGACGTGCCTTTTTTGACACTTTCTGGCTGTTTATAAAGCTATGCAGTGCCCCATTCATTAGTTTTCCTGCCAACACCCTTCGCTCAATCTCACTGTCATATTTTCCATCTCTCGTTAACTTTGAACCCAAGTACACAAATTTATATACTTGTTCCACTCTTCCTCCCTTAATCAGAATTTCACAGTTAGTCATGTTTTCTTCTCTTTCAAAATCCATTACTTTTGTTTTGCTTACATTTATTTTTATCCCTTTTTATCATGAATGACATTTTTAACTAAAACTAATAATAAAAAAGTTTTTTCTCTCGTGAACTCCATCTGTGGACACTCTGTAAAACGCCGAAATTAAACACTGCACAGTAATTAATGTTTCTCCATTAAAGTTCATCAAATCAGCTATTATTCTAATCAGTGCCGGATATAGGTCCGGAGGTCCTGTGGCAACAGGAGTGGAGGCCCCCTTATTATTTTGCAATTTTATTTATTCAAGTGTTTTAATTTACGTAAAATTTATTAGCCATTAAAAGCGAAACATAAAATTCTTCTAAAAAACAAATGTAGATATAGTAAAATACAGTTATTATACGGCATTAAATTATATCGTAATCAGGGCTGTATTTATGTTTTACGGATTAAGGTAAACAAATATGGTTGGCTTATTTTTGGCACAAGGTGGTTTATTGTAACCTTTAATAGATTAGATCTGTAATGTTTTTTTAGAGTTGAAATTTTTAGTTTATTTTTCAGAAGGTAGAATATTTATTTTATTCTCAAAACCATTATGGTTAAAATTATTTATTTTTAGAATAAAAATTATTGCTGATAAGTAAGGTTACGTATCATGTGAGTGGGGCGTCCCTTAATAGGTATATTGTGGCATACCATCAGAGGTTACAGTTCAACGCACAATCCAGCCCTTATCACGAAGTTCATGGTTGTATGGTTTGATATTTTCTTGAAATCGGTAGGTTCTAAGTTGGTCTGTTAATTGTCAAGGCTCAATCCAGTTGGTTATTCTGTGAGACAGAGTTCCAGCTATCTCTCCATCTCTTAGGTGGTCTTCTAGCGGTCGTCGGCCTGCTGGTTTTCCGTCTTTAGCGATGTATGCTAGTCTTTTTTGGTCCATTCTGTCTATGTGGTCATGCCAATATCTTTTTCTTTTGCTCCCCCTTCTCACTATGTCCTTCACCTTGCATGCCTTTCTTATGTCGCTGTTTCTTACCCTGTCTCTAATTGTCTTTACTTCGATGGTTCCTAAGGTTTTTATCTCCGCTGTTCTGAGGATGCTCTTTGCCTTAATAATTAATTTGGTTTAACCAAATATGTAAAACCTTACTCTTCCTTAGCAGGAGCATGAACATAGTATGTATTCAGCCCTTTCGTCTTCCACGCAGCAAAACCGACAGTCAATTATTATTATTATTGCTGATAAGTCAGACTAACACACTATGGCTAACATTTTCATACTGACTGGTAAACGGCGCAAACCCATGTCGACGAAGTGGGGACCATTTAAATAAAAGTATTCCAGTTAATTATTTGATTATTTATCGCGAAATTTTATTATATTTTGTGCTGGTTGACTGGCTAAAGTCTAGGTCTTTCGGTTCCAGGCATTGTTAAGTAAATTATCTGCCTACGGTCTCCCAACCAAACTTCGCCAATGGCTCTTTAGCTTCATGAAAGATCGCTCCTAACATGTGGCAGTTGACGGTATTTCTTCTGATGCGTTCAAAACCAATGCCGGGGTCCCCCAGGGTTTCATCCTGTCCCCCACCTTTTTTTTTACACATCAACGACCTCTTGAAAACCACCACGAACCCCATTTACAGTTTCGCAGACGATAGCACACTTGTCTCAACTAGCACATCATATCGATCACTTTCGGTGAATGATACAAATAGACTCAGGCAGGAACAGGTTGACTCTATCAATAGAGATCTTAAAGCAATCGTCGAGTGGGGAACCAACAATCTTGTTCAGTTCAACGTCCAAAAAACACAAAGTGCCATGTTTTCCAAGAAAGTGAATTCCTCAAATCATCCCATCACAATGTCCGGAAATACCCTTAAATCAAGTCCCTCTATCTCGATTTTGGGAGTCACGGTGTCCAATATTATGTCTTGGCATGACCATGTTGCTAATATCGCAGTCGCCAAGCCAGAGGCTAGGTTTTCTGTGGAAATCCAGAAAGTTTTTTACTCCTGATCAACTGTTGACGACGTACAAGGCTCAAATCCGACCTCTACTGGAGTATTGTTCGCACATTTGGGGTTCAGCACCAAGGTATTCTCTTCGTCCTCTAGATTCCATTCAGAAAAGTACCATTCGCTTGATAAACAGCTCAACTCTTACAGATACCCTTCACCCTCTAGAACATAGAAGAAGAGTTGCAGACCAGTCATTGCTCTACAGATATTTCCATGGCAGATGCTTCAGAGAAATAAAAACTCTTGTACCACCATTGGCCACATTCGGCCGAAGAACTCGGCACGCTGATCAGTCTCACACATTTACTCTCAAGCTTGACACTACAAGGACCAATCTTCATCAAGAATCCTTCTTTTACAGGGCTGCTACGGAATGGAATAAGCTTCCAAAATCAGTTTTTCCAGAAAACTATGACCTGCAACTTTTTAAAAAGCGTGTCCACGATTATTTTCTTTCTATAGGTCTACCCTTTTTGCGACTATTTTCATAAAAAAAAAAAATTCGGACTTTTCGCAATTATTTAATATATCTGTATATCAAATAAAACTTTAAAAATTTAATTCGTTAACGACTAGATAGAGTGGATTGTAAATTTACATGAAATAACAATAAAAAATTAAAACTTAGTCTTTTAAAAATCAAAGATTGCGTTTAACTGCAACCGCATATCATTAAATGATCTACATAACTCAGGGTGTACTTTTGCAATAAATTACGTGTTTAATTATATACCCGTTTTTACGACTGCTTAATTAATTTTAAACATTAATGACACATGTGCGTGCATCTAGTTGCACGATATCCAATGCTCTTACATAAATTTGTTTAAAAGAAATACATTTGTCAGGAAATTATCTCGCTTGTAAGAGATTGCCAGCGCAAAAAACATCAACTTTAATATCTCGATTCAATGCAAATTGCAATATAAAGAATTTGTCTTCACAAAGATTGCTTAAGTTGCAACCACAAAGCATAGCACTAAACTGAGATTCTTGTAGTTGTTATCATCATCAATATATACCGTTCTTAATCAAACAATGAGAATTATTGCAGCATCCACTAAATCCACACCCATCGAATGGCTGCCCGTACTGTGTCATATCGAACCAACGAAAATCCGTAGACAGCAGATATTAGTCCGAGAGTTAAAAATGGTCAGCGGAAACCTAGATTTACCGATCCACCAAGACATAATTAGATTCAACCGACAAAAGTCTAGGAATCCAACTGTCAAAACAGCCCAACAGCTTATAACCAGCAACTTTAACGGACATAACGAGTGGATATCGAGTTGGCAGAGCCCGGCCTAGCACTCCTTGGTAATCCACCACAAGGTTTCAACATGCCCCGTAAAATCTGAGTTCGGTTACACAGGATCCGGGCTGGCCATGGAAAAAGTGGATCGGCCTTGTAAAAGTGGGGGATGGGCGTAAGTGCAGAATGCGATTGCGGTGCTGCTTCTTAAACAATGCATCACATTACCTATGAATGTCCGAAAAGGGCATTTGCTGGCATAAACTAAATAAAAAAAATAAATAAAATCAACATATAAAAATAATTGCTTACAAAAGTGATACATACATACATATAGTCACGCTTATTTCCCGTAGGGGTAGGCAGAGACTACTTCCTACCACTTGCTACAGTTCTTACATACATCTTGTGCTTCATTTACTTTCATCAGTGCTCTCATGCATGCTCGTCGGTTGTTGGTACTCTTGACCTGGTCTTTTTTCAAAACAATGTTGATCTGATCGAGATATGTTCGCCGAGTTCGACCTCTGGTTCATTCACACTCGCCTTATAAATTTGTTTCGTCAATCTTCCTTCATCCATCCTTTCTGCGAGTCCAAACCATCTGAGCATTCCTTTATCTATCTATTTAACCACATCCTCTTTAACACCACAGCGTTCTCTTATCTCACTATTTATTACTTTATCCAACAAAGTCACTCCGGCTATACTTCTCGAACTACTCATCTCCGCAGCATTAATCCTATTTTCATGCTTTTTCTGCCAAACCCAACATTCGCTACCATACATAAGTGTAGGAACCAACACACCTCTATGCACAGTCAGACGTGCCTTTTCTGACACTTTCTGGCTGTTTCTGGCTGTTGACCTGATCCATACATCTCCTTCCTCTTCTAAATTCTGCTTGTACATCCCATTCGTAATTTTTTTAATCATTATATTTGCATAGAGTTTGCTGAGTAAACTAATACCTCGGTAGTTCTTATAGTCCTGCTGCGAACTTTTTCCCTTGTTAAGCGGCACAATAACGGCCTTGCACCAGTCATCTGGTACGCTACCACTTCTCCAACAAAGGTTAAAAAGGCGGTACAGTAAACTAGCTACCACGTTTTGTCCAGCCTTCAGCATTTTAACTGTTATGTTGTCATACCCAGCAACTTTATAAAAGTGATACCACGCGATTAATTATTTGCAAAATTTGATAGTACACAGTTTAAGAACGCTGATTGTCGAAAAATAAAAAGACATCCTTAAAATATAAAACATCAGGAAGGAGCATAGTCTCAGAAAAGCGATGACCGGAATGATGAAAGGTGCATATGGTCGAGTACTGCTTCCGTTTTGACGGAGACGTAGGGCTTTAAATTATAATAAAAAGAACAAAAAAATTATAAATGTTGGAAAATATATAAAAAAAATGCTACATTTTAGGTAACCATTTTGCAATCAATAGAAAATTATTATTATACGATGTATAATTAGGAAACTTTTATTCTAAAAGTTCATTTGTGAATTTTACAAATATATAAAAAATCTTTTGTTTACTTTATCTGTTGGGTGCACAAGGTATGGGTGAGTAAAAATTTTAATTAAAATTAAAAGTTTGTTTAATAATACCCAGCGATATGAGATTTTTTTTGTTTCTGTTTGGCAAAACAATTTAGTTAAGATCACAAATTGAAAATGGAGATAAAGCTCCCAAAAATATGTGCGGTATTGGATCCGGAATTACGTCTAAAAAAATGTATTTTAACTTTTGAAATCGAATGTATTTGCCACATAATCCGAATCTCTAGAAGATTTACGTTAAATAATCGTTGAGGAAAGCCGTTCATAGACTCCAGATGTGCTCCAAAATGCCCGCGAAACTTTTAAAAATAGATTATACAATTGTATGGAAGTCGACGGAGATAATTTTAAACAATACATACGATAATTTAGATTCTATTCTTCGTGTTTTTATTATTAAAATCCAAAATTATTTAAACCGTTATTTCAACAAACCCGTTAATAAATTTTATAAAAAATTAAACAATGATGAATAGAATTAAAGATCTTTTAAAAGAGTTATCATTCAACCACACTTGCAATTTAAATTTTTTAAAAGGGTAACTGTGTGGGTTAGAGGGGTGACGTTAAGTATTATGGCATACTTTACGAATATACGGTGGTAACGAATTATCGTTAGAAACTCGATAACCACTATTCAACTGTATATTTAAGAAGTAAGAAAGTAAATTCCCCTAATATTTATAAAAAAATTTCGTAGGTAACGAATTTTATTTTATAAGGGACTTCTTGTTTGGAAATTAAGGGTCACTATTTTTTTTTGTTAGCATGGTTAATTTTGCAACAAAATCTGTTCTTAATGACTTTATTTATTGTACATAATAAGAGAGGTAGTTAAGTAATCAAAACAAATTTCACTAATTAACCAAGCATTTAGCTTTAATTTGGCTTGTTGATTCATTTTTGTTAGATTTCTTAAAAAATAATCAGTAATCCCGTGTTATCATTGAAGTGGGTATCGACATTAAAATCGTACCGATTATAATTTCAAGTAGTGTATGTATACCTAATAGACCGCGAAAATGCCGCGACGTGTTTTAGATGTAGATGCATTAATATTGAATGTCACGCTTATTTACCTGCGGAAAAGGACAATGGAGGTCCGTTGCTACCAGTTTTATTTATACGTAAGCGTGTGGTGATGCGATGGGTATTCGTGAAGCAAATTTTACCTCAGTTTTAAAAAGTGTAAAAGATGGAAAAAGTAAACAAAAAGTTAAATAATATAAACCCCGTCGATATAAAAAGACTGTTGACTTTCCTGAAGCTTACGAATTTGAAATTCGTGACATTGTGTACAAATGCGTGAAAAAAAAGAACATGTTTTTTTAGATTTAATATTAGAAAAAGTTAAAGAAAAGGATTTATTTGAAATTTCTAGAACGAGTCTTTGTAGAATTTTAAAACATAAGGTTTAATTTTAAAAATAAAGACAACCGAAAGACTTTGTGTGAAAAAGCTAGAATCGTGCACAAAAAAATTTAATTTTTAAGAAATTATACTCACTGTAAACAAGAATGCTTTTTATTTGTTTATCTGGACGAAACTTGGATTTTGTTAAAGTTGAAATAAAAATAATTTTGCAGGAAGATAACATAAAGTCTAACCATTACCATCGTTACATGAACCATCTGTCATTGTATTAGATAATGCTCCAGACCATTCGGAAGTTAAAAATAAGCAACTAACAAACTCATGGACAGTACAGAAAATAAAAACGAACAAAAATATTTCATTTTTACAGTATTGTTTCAAGCCGAGATTATTATCGATAGCTAAACTTATTATGACAATCACATTAGATCTAATGGTTACAGTTATAAGATTGTTTTGGAAACCTGGCAACTAGCACTTAATTCTGCCACTCCCAAAATTTATAAAAATGTGTTACAAAATGTAAAATTTTAATAGAGGAATGGTGAGTTCGTGAAAACTGCATCGAAACAGTTAATCATGTTATCATTTACAATCCGAGTGAGGATAACGACGACAGTGATTCCGAGTATGATGACTATAAATCTGATGCTTGATAACACCGTAAGTACTACATGATTAAACATATTTATTAAATTTACGCCGATAATTTAGTTTTGTTGCATTCCCTTTTACATAATCAAGTATGTACTTATTTCTAACCAAAAAACTTATCGAGAGCTACAACAAAAGACCTCTCCCAATAAAAGAATAATAATAAACAAAAATTTTTCGCGTTTGAATCTTAGGGGAATTTACTAATGTACACATTGCCTTGGTGACTAATCAGATACCGTCGTATATTGTTGAAATGAGCTATATGATAAAATGTGTCCCCCTTAAAATTAAGGTCGACTATTTTACCACTTTTTTAGAAAGTTATTACCTCCGCAGTTATGTAGGGTGGGTACTTTTCTTTGGGATATCCTGTATATAAATTGGCCTCCCTTCGCGAAAGTTAGTCAGTTTTCTGAAGTTAACAATTGTGTTTATTAGTACATAAATTATATTGAAATACAAATACAAATAAATGTGCATTTAAATTCATACCCAGAGTGTGTTTTTAAGTAAAACGTTACAATACAAGGCTTTTTAACATTAGCGTTAACACTTTTTATTTATACCGAACATGAAGTTGTTGGGAAAGTGATGAAAAATCATAAAATGATATTATAAACGAGTTGTTTATAGTAGAAGCGGCAACGTCACACCGTCTAAAATATTTTAAGCATGTAATTTATGCCTACCATCAATTTTTCAGATCCGTTGTCTGGTTTGCCTTCTTCTTCTTATAGTGCATTTCGGACCCTATTGACTGCAGCTCGGAATAGTTCAACATTGCTACAATTAAACCAGTCTCTTAGGTTTTCAAGCCAAGACACACGGCGTCTTCCAATATTCCTCCTTCCACCGATCTTTCCCTGAACTATCAGCTGGAGAATTGCGTATTTGGGTCCTCTTAGTATATGACCTAGATATTGAAGCTTTCTATATTTTATAGTGTTAATGACTTCACATTTCTTATTCATCCAATTTAGGACTTCAACATAAAGATCTTTTTCGTACAGGGGATACGCCATATTCTACAGTAACACCTCATCTCGAAGGCTTGTAGTTTGTCCGTGTCATTCTTCTTGAGAGTCCATGCCTCCACTTCGCGCGGAAAACACGTAACAACGCAGTATCTTCAATGTTGATATCCCCACTGGTGAGCAACTTTTTCATTTTCGTAAATGTTGACCTGGCTATCTTTATTCTCGTTATAATTTCTCTTGTTTGGTCACCCGATTGTTCTATCCAGGCTCCCAGGTATTTGTATGACTGCAAATTCTCTATTAATATATCTCTTACAGACACGTTTGTAACTACCATTATCTTTAGACCGTATTCGTTACATCGATCATTTAATTTCTCTAGATGTTTTATGTCTCTTTGATTGCTCGTTAACCAGACGGTGTCATCAGCATCTCGCATATTATTTATTTATTTATTCTGGTTTGCCAGAAAGGTCTAATTAACGCTTATCGTGAAAAGCCCCGTATATACTTAACAAGATTACGTCATAAAAGATTTTAAAATTTTAATATTTTGTTTATTATAATTTTTTTAAATTAACAAAAAATTATCATACATATTTCTAAGAGCTTATCTTTATTTTTTCCCATTGGGTTGAGCTGCCTACCGAGCGCGTCTCCAGATGGCGGATAGAAGAACGCCCAGACCTAAAAATCTGCATGCCCTGTTGGAGTGCCTGGGTAGTGAGGGCTATAGCCTTCCTCCAGGGAAAGGTAAAGTTTTACTGCGGACCAACTTACTAAGCTAAGCTGGAAGCTATCGTGGCAAGGGCTGCGTAGCACTAAGGAAGCAGTGTCTTAAATGATGCCTCTGGGGAACCTGGCTAAACACCAGAGTATATAGCCTTACCTACCTCTGCGTAGGCGGACCTGAGAACGAGAGCCTGGAAGGGAACTCGGGTAAAGTTGAGACTATTAGCGGAGTCCATGAGGGAGCAACTGGCGTCAAAACTTCCGAGAAGGTCGGAGTTAAGACTGTCAGCGGAGCCTAGCAGGAAGCAACTGGCGTCGAAACATCGACCATTGCAAAAGGGGGGAAATAGGGTGGCCAAAAAGGCAAGACTAGGGACTTCAAAAGGGGCCCCAGTCTCGCCTGAGCAAGGCTGTCAGGGGACCACCGGAAAACGCCAGAAGGGACCCGACGACACCCCTTCCTCTACAGAATGAGCAAAGAAAAAACCTAGGGCCCTGAAAACAGGGACCTACGCTAAATCAGTGAACCGCCTGACCATGGCGATTGTAGAGGAAGGCTACCCCGTGGTTAAATGTGCGGATAAACTGTCACTGAGCTGGCTAAAGAAGCGGATCAGCGACATATCTCCGTGGGAGGAAACCAGACTCAAGGTGGTGGGTTTGGATGCGCTTCAAAAGCAACACAGAGTAGTGGTCTGGGTCCCGGTACCTCCCGAGGCCACGGTCACCGTCCTGAAGCAGCTGGATAGGCAAAACTCAGGTGTCCTGTCCGATCCCGTGTTTAACATGGGACAGGACAAGATACCGGCTATCCGTGTATGTCAGAGTTTTTCAAGTAAAAACTGTAGCAATCATGCAATTTGCACAGACGGCGCTCTCCATAGGGGGACCGGCAGGTGCATTAAAATATGCTCGGACAGCCAAGCGGCAATTAAAGCGCTAGCGGCTTTGACTATCAATTTACGATTGAATCTGGGTTGTAGACAAACCCTAGAAGCATTGTCGAAAAGCAACAAGGTCACTCTTGTCTGGACACTCGGGAATCAAAGGCAATGAGAGGGCTTAATAAGTTAGCAAAAGCAGGATCGGAGACTAAGTTCGTGAGCCCAGAGCCAGCACTAGGGATGCCAGATTAGCGGTACACACACTGACCGGTTATGGTACCCTTAGATATTACATGCATAACCTGAGGCTTACCTTCCTAGCCTTTATATCCTTGGCCAGTGCCCGGCGTATGACGGACTTAGGCTGACTGTGCTAGGCTCAGCTTTACTTGGGCTCAAGCAATTAAGGTAGTTATCGATTAACGACCTGCTCCTTTTTTGGAGAAAGACAGGTGTAGCGGATCTCTAATGGCTGTCAGGGGAAGACACAATGGACATTCTAAGTGCTATTGGCTGGTTTCGGAAGGAACCGCCTCCCAGTTTATTATTATTATCTCCATTTTTTTCACCTTTTTCAACATGTGATCTACACTAATTTATTTGAACCTTTATTACATTAAATTTTTAATATTTTTTTTTGAGCTTTAGCAGATATATTTTGCATAAGTTAATTTTATGTTTTTTAATTCGTAGAATATTTATTTTATTTTCGTTATGGTAAAAATAAACACATTTTTAAAATAAAAACTATTTGATCTCTTGCATACGTCATAGTTTCTTTTTGATAAGTCTGAAGTACACATCGTCGCTAACAGTTTCATACTGATAAGCGTAACGCCGCAAACACATGTCAACGAAGTGGGGATAATTCAAATTAGAATCTTGTAGTTAATTACTTCATTATTTACAGCGAATATTTATTATATTTTGTACTGGTCGTCCCTCTCTCCGTTTTGCATTGACATTTTTATGTTCCTTAATTATTTTTTATTACCTGAGTAAAACTTTTTGTTTTCTGCGCAATAGTAATGATAATATGGGATGAGTAATTTAAAGTAAATAACTCGTAGGTACATTAACGTTTTTGCAAATACACGTTATTGGATTAGGATTTAATAATTCTGTTAATATTTAAAAAAAATATATTTTAATGTATAAATTCAAAAAAAAATTTTAAAAATTAAAAAAGAGATGTTTTTAAGAACACTTCGATCTTCAGATTTACCTTCCTTTGATTTTTTGCATGGACAGAATAATTAGAGATAAATTTCGAAGTTGAGTTTTTATAATTATTTATTACTTGTGTTATTTCAGTAACAGAAAATATACAAAAACTATTTTTTTCGTCTGTTAACCTTTGTGCATTTGGTGTGAAGAAATACATTTGCGCCAGCCCCGATATAATCCAGTAAATTTAGCTAGAGCCGCAGTTTCGAATGATGCCAAAAGTCCACCATTATATACGACAAAGCTAAAGCCATTATACTTATTGTGATGCAATGGATTGGAAACCTGACATAGACATAAGGGCCACGTGACAGGTCACGTTTTTACTTGTCCTCGATTGATTTATATGCAAAACGCTGATAAGGGGTAAATTGAAAAACGAAACAACATTACTGGCATTTAGTAAACACAGTCGAAGGTTTGTTTTCATTTATTTTTTGCCGATAATAATTACAAATAAGGTAGAAAATACAATGCTTGCATGCAAATTAAATTTTATCAAATATTTTCTGTTACCGTAAAAAAGACATGGAAAACCTATAGTCACAAAAGGTTAATTTACGAGACCTAATAGGCTTCTGGCTAATCTCGGCTAAGTACCAGCAACCGATGAGCATGTATGAAAGCGCTGATGAAAGTAAAAGAAGCGAAAGACGTGTGTAGGAACCGTAGCAAGGGGAAAGAATTGCTCTCTGCCTACTCCTACAGTAAAAAGACGTGACTATATGTATGTATGTATGATCCGATAAAATCTGACTAAAAAAATAATTACGGATTACGAACTATTTCTTCTTATTTTAAATACAAAAATCAGGAAGGAGCTTAGTCTCAGATAAGTGTTGACGAGACTAGAGGGTGCTTGTGGCCGACTATTGCTTTCGTTTGGACAGAGGCGTTAGGGCTTTAAGTTATAATAAAAAGAACAAAAAACTCGTAGATATCAGAATTCTGCAATCAATGGAAAAATATTATTCAATATATAATTAGGCAATTTTCATTAAAAAAATTTAAATTTTGTAAATCTATAATTTCGTATTTTCATCGCACGCAATAAAAGCTAGTCAAAGTTTTTTAACGTTAATTATATTTATATAACAAGCAAAAGATTATCTGTGGACACACTGTACATAAAATATCTTTTATGTTTACTCCATCCATTTGGTACACCAGAAATGGATTACTATTAATTTTACATACATACATACATACATAAAGTTACGCCTTTTTCCCATAGGGGTAGGCAGAGACCACTTCCTTCCACTTGCTACGATTCTTACACACATCTTTTGCTTCCTCTACTTTCATCAGTGCTCTCATACATGCTCGTCGGTTATTGGTACTCTTGACCTGGCCTTTCTTCAAAACAATGTTGATCTGATCGAGATATGTTCTCCAAAGTCGACCTCTACCAATTTGCCCATTCACACTCGCCTTATAAATTTGTTTCGTCAATCTTCCTTCATCCATCCTTTCTATATGTCCAAACCATCTAAGCATTCCTTTATCTATCTTTGTGACCACAGCGTTTTCTTATCTCACTAATCTTGACTTTATCCAACCGAGTCACTCCGGCTATACTTCTCAGACTACTCATCTCCGCAGCATTAATCCTATTTTCATGCTTCTTCTGCCAAACCCAACATTCACTACCATACATAAGTGTAGGAACCAACACACCTCTATGCACCGCCAGACGTGCCTTTTTTGACACTTTCTGGCTATTCATAAAGCTATGCAGTGCCCCATTCATTAGTTTTCCTGCCAACACCCTTCGCTCAATGTCACTGTCATACTTTCCATCTCTTGTAAATTTTGAACCCAAGTACACAAATTCATTAACTTGTTCCACTCTTTCTCCCTCAATCGAAACCCCACAGTTTGTCATGCTTTCTTCTCTTTCAAAAACCATTACTTTTGTTTTGCTCACATTTATTTTCATCCCTTTGATTTTCGGGAAATCATGCATAACATTAATCATCGCCTGCAACTCCTCTTCAGATAACGCTAATATGACTGGATCATCGGCGTAAAGAAGGCATTTGACGATCAAATCATTCATTTTTAATCCATACGCACTCTCTTTCAGATCTTTTAAACAATTGTCTATGTATAAGTTAAACAGCCATGGCGAAGCCACACATCCCTGTCTCACACCTTTTTCGATGTTAAACCAGTCCGTGCAAGCTCCGTTTATTATGACACAAGCAGTGAAATCCCCGTTAAGTGATTTCAGTGCTCGTATTAAACTACCACTCACCCCATACATAGACAATTTAGACCACAATTCACTCCTCACCACTCTGTCATAGGCCTTTTCCAAGTCTATAAAAGCGCAATAAACCTTCTGACTAAAAATTATTATTTATTGCAAATCCCCATTCATTTATATATTTAAAAACTCTGTGACAGCGTCCTTTAGTTCACAGATACCAATCACGCTACAATCACGCACGGAGCGAATAGAATAAGGGCTTGGCGGATGGGGGTCAGGTGAAAAAAAAGTGTAAGATTTTTCCGTCACGACCCTTTCTATAGTGTAAACGATTATCCATAGCGCGTATGCTATTGGCTGTGCCCAGTCATAGGTGCGCGCTTATTGGTTAATGGCAGTCAATAAGTTCGCACTGGCTGAGCAGGTTTAGTCGGTACACGGCATACGCGTCAGCAGTTTCGTACTGTGTTGTGTGTATATGTGTACTTATACTTATGTTTAAGTTTAACTTAACACGTGCTTGTTTGTAAACACTTTTGTTGTTTGATAATAATTCTTGTAATTCGTTAATATACATCAATATTGCATTGTGATAGTGGCTTAAAAGATAATAACAATGACGCTAGGTAAGTGTCAGAGTTAAAGTACAACAATACGTAAATAATTAATTTTTTTATATTACTCTCGTATTTTTATACAGCCAATTAGTTGACAAATTGACTAAAAAAAAAACATAAAAAAAAGCAACAATGCCGAAAAATGCAAAAACAAACGTAAGAGACAATATAATACGTTTATCAATAATAATAATAAAAATATACTACGAAAGGAACTTCGTTCCAACCGAGTGTTCGACGACACTTACGCAGTTTTTAACTTAATATAAGAACATTTCAAGCAAGACATTTTTACTATCCTTCAATGAAAATATATGAAAACATTTTACAAAATATTCCGATATTCTGTTTCAAATGTGAAAAATAATTGTCAATGAAATCCCTTTTTGTTTGCTTAACCTTTGTAAGTTCCCCGACCATCCTAGTTGTCTTTGCTCTATAATATTTTCTAGTTGCTCTACATCAAGTTCTTCTCGTTTTTTTTTTCATCTTTTACTCTGTCCAGACTAGTACACCCATATACCCTTCTTATATATCTCATTTCTGCCGCACCTTTGCTCTTTTCTCTTATTGTTAATGTAATAATGGGTTCGTAAATGGCTTGGTATACTTTTATTTTAGTTTGCTCTATTTCCTCATTTTTGTTTATGTATTTATTGTAGCATTTGAAATTGCTACCTGTTAATTTTGTTTTTTTATATAATAAATTTTTCATTTATTGGGCATTGCACTTACAGAGAACATTTAGTTTTGATATCAAATTCCTGAATAAAACATCTATTAAAACCACTATTTCAAAACAAACATCACATATAATTAAATGCTATTAAATTCACAGGTTTCCAACACTAGGTAATACTCTTGCTTCTGACATTCTAAGGGCTGTTGGAAGTGATGTAATTAAGCTGCAGGAATGGTCTTTTTTGATTACTTTCGTTGGATTTCGTTCTGTCAAACGGGATAGCATTTATGGTTCTGACCAATGAGAGGCTAGGAATTCAAAACTAGGCGCTGATTTCATACAGGATGTGCAGTTTTTTTGGCAATTTTTGGAAATAGGAGATGGTATCCGTCCTCGAGCTGCGAACTGAGGGTCTTTTTCTGTGTGGCCATGATAAGGTGCGCTTGACTCGTTTTTGAGATTCTTTTTTCGGTGTGTTTAACCGGAAATTAACCCTTTTGGGGGAATCTACGTAAGTGCCGTTGGGGCCGAGTTCAAGTCGCACCCATCGTTTGTGGTTTTTGGAGCCTTTATATGGGATTTGTGCCGACCACCGGGAGAGTGCCATGCGGTAGGAACGCCGCCATTTTTGTCCTGATGTCCTGTTAGTCCTGTTTGCTGTTTTGGCTATCTTCTAGTTTTACCTCCCTTCTCAGAAGGTAAGTTATGACTTTTGAACCAGCAATGATATCAATCAGGTTGAAAATATACCTACTTCATTTTTTTTGTTTTTTTATTTTGCACATGTTCTCTCATGAGGCTTTTTTTTTGTTAGGGTGTTGGGGTACAGCTTAGCCCTCATCATCAGACTCCTGGCAATCGTTCGACGACTCTTGTGGCAACTCTTGACTCTGGTCAAGATTCCCACGAGGGCCAACACCGAGTTGCTTTTAAATCCTGGCCAGAGTCGACCTGCTGAGCTGCATCATCGACCCCTGGCTGACCTGAAAGGTTGAGCCTTCTTCTTATTTTATCTTCGTTTTTGCTGTCTTCAACTACATCAAGTGGACCTTGGATAGAGGCTACATATATGGACCATTGGACCTGAACACCAGATTTCTTTTACACCTTCAGTGTTCTCTTACTTTTTGAGATTTATTTATAACTAATTATTCATATTAGTATTTATCATACCATCATTTTTGTTAATAACTAATTATTGATATCACATATCATACCACCGTGATAATTTTATAAACTATAATCTAAAGAGCTCTTGTGAAATTCTCACTTAGTACTATGTGACAGCGGATTTAGTCACAGGTTTATTTCTTATCAATATACCTCATTTTGGTTACTTTGAGAGGTATAACACCCGGTATATAAATGTATGTATCTTGATATGATATATTAGTTAATATTGTTATATGTATTATATATGGTAATATATTATAATATATAATATGTAATGTTATAATATATTGTGTTATATATATTATATATATATATATATATATATATATATATATATATATATATATATATATATTATTTAATTGATTTAACTATTACTGATATGATCTATTACTCTGGTCCATGATATATTTTTGCTTTGTCCATTTTGGTGTTTTTATTATATTCTTATATGTGATATGGTTTTTATTCTCCTATTTGCCCAACCCGGATATCTAAGAAAATTTAATTCTATATCATTTCAGGTATTTGTTGAAGGTAGGTATTTGGTTTTCTCAATTCTCCAAATATAATATAGCATTTATATAAATTGAGTGGCGCCCTTCTGAATTTGAATTTTCAATCTTAGAGCCATAAACAATTCGAACTCACTTATCTGTTCTCCGGCGAACAGCTGCCGTCAGCACATTGTGTTCTATTTTTTTATTTCATTTTGTGAATATAATAAAGTAGGCCACATTATTAACAATGTCCAAAGTTTAAATACGTAAATCTTAGGATTTCCCTTATTTGGGAAATTGCGCCTTATTCATATCTTTGACTCTAAATCAACAATTAGAAGGGGCTTATTCTTATTAATGACAGATCCGACAAAGATTCTTTATCAGTCCACTCTAAAGCATGTTAATGGACTAGACCGAGAAGAGCCTCTACATCGCTGCTCTGGAAACTCACTTTCAATTAAATTTTTTTTGTTATTTTTCTAACCTGTAAATATTTAAGACCATTAACAAACTAATTCTATTATCTTTTGAAATATTCACGTTACTTTTGTTAACTTAATAGATTGTGCTTTGTAAAAAATATAGGAAAACCAATATTTTTTATTTGTAACGGCACATTTTATTTAAAAAACATAGTTATATATTTATTGTAACCTGTGACACACCATTAATCATTGTTTATTTGAATTAAATAATCGTTGCTATCGGCATTGAAAGTAAACGTAAATATTTAGTGAAACGTTAAAAAGACTTACTTATGTCATCATCCCATCATAATGATCTCAGTAATGATCGTGTTAGGGTGACAGAATTGAAATAATGTCTGGGGTAATGATAAGAATCCGGATTTTCCGATTTTAAATTATTACTGGCCTGTAATGGAGATACTATCATGAGTAATGGGGTGTTAGATGTGCCATCAGTATTGCATACAGTTTATCGTCAAATAGAGAAAGTAATGTCCTTCCAAGTGATCGTGTTAAGTTAAAAAATAATAATAATAATAATGATAAAAGTTTTTTAAACTTAATGACATTATCACTGATCGTGTAAAATCCTCTTTAGATAGCCGGTCATGTGGTATTAAGGTTTTCGGTTTTACAACCGGTCCTGATCTTTAAACTTTCTTATCATCTGGCACATTTTTACATTTTGTAAATTGGTAACATCCTTTTCGCCACATTTGCAAAACAAAAAGGAAAAAATAATTGGTGCTGTATCATTAATTGCAACATGAACAGTCGCTTTACAATGGTGAACATGGAAATCGCCACCAATCTGTTTTCACTCTTTTTAGTAATAAGTGATAAAAATAATATTGATGAATATTAACAAAAATGAACTTTAATGAGCTTTAAATATTAAATTTAATTATCTATAATTTAACTTTTTTCTTTATTGTTATTTCAATTTTACAATAAAACAATTTTATGCGTAATAAATTCCTGATAAATAGACATTTTAAAGTAAGATTGTTTTATATTTGTCTAAAATGTAAATGTTAAAAAAAATTTCCAAAGCCAAACCTATAAACCGATGGTCCAAAATGCAACAACGCCCGGGCTACCTAAAATGGTTTTAAAGCCAAGAGTGGTAAATTATTATTGTGTTTGACATAATTTTGGTTCAAAGTACAAGGTGAACCATGAGTCAGTTCTTACTAGAAACCCTTAGACCTTGTTTTGCTTAGCGAATTGGTAATTAGTCCACTTAACTTTAAGACCGAAATGAAGATGATACTGACATGCGTCTGAAATTCTGAAAGTTTTACACATCCGACAAGCAGTCGATCATGACTTTTACAAAACTTTCTTTGGAGAGCGACCTTTAAGGTGAATATGACAAAGTGAACAAAGACAACTGCGTCTATTGGGATTTCACGAATCACCAAGACGCTATAGATACGGAGTTAAACTCTCTTGGCGTGAGTGCATGGGAAGTGATTTTAAGAGGTGGGCTAATCAGCCCTCATTGTTAACGGCACTGTCAATTTTATAAAGTATCGAGATATGCTTTAAGAAGTCTTATGGTTCACTTTATGAATATCTGCAGCCGGTTTAGGCAAAATTGATATGACAACAAGATAAAGCACCTTCTCAATATGGAGTTATTCCGAGAGACTTAATAAATAAAGGCTTTGATTAACGGATGAGGAGAAGCAAAGATACTATTATTTCTATGCCTTAAAATTTCTTAAATAATAAATTATTGGTTAAATGGTCTTATTTTTTTAATAGACATCTAGTATACTTACAGTACATTTATGTTTAAATTTATAAAATCATCAATGTTCTGTTTGCATAAATTTATATTGAGAAGTCCATCCCAAGAGATTCTTATTTTATTATCATCACTAAGTATAATAATGAAATTTGACGCATAATAATGAACAAGAGACTTCTTCTTGGGCCTGTCAACACCACGGGAGTATGACAACGCAGTGCACATGTGTGACTAACAAGTGCGCGTTCGTGTCTTAAAAGCCAAGGGGATAAAAAAGAAACGCAAGGGATGAGTCATCATCTAATTCACATTTGGAATATCACAATTTTAGAGTTTCAAATAAAAATAAACAGCAAAAAAATAAAAATATTAACTACAGAAGAAAACACAAAGGAGGTTCACCTAGAAATAGAAAAAAAAAAAGAGCAAATAAAAAACTTTTAATAACTAAGAACTATGGTAAATAAAAATGGAACATAAAAATTAGATGTTAACAAAAGAAAACAAAAGATAAATAAACTTTACGCCATGAATACTACATTTTAAAATAAAAAATAAATATCCAAAAATACAAAAATAAAAATATTCAAACCCATACATTTGGTAGTGGAACATGGATTTTAACAAAAAAATAAAATACATGCGACAGATATGTAAAGTTTAAGATAAACTTTAAAAAAATTCTTAAAAATATACGATAAAATGTAAATATGAGAAAAGATTTAAACGTACTGTTAAACTGGAATTCATAGAAAAGAAAAAACAATTATGGTGAAGACATTTACACCGGATGGACGAAAATAGACTTTTAAAAAAATCTGTTACGAAGTAAAAAATACGAAGAGAGGACGACCAAGTAAGACATAAGATAAAGTAAAAGCAAAGATAGAAAGCTAGAACGAAGCAATATTCATGACTCCCAACCAAACTGCGCCAATGGCTCTTGAGCTTCATGCAAGATCGCTCCTTACATGTGGCAGTTGACGGTATTTCTTCTGATGCGTTTAAAACTAATGCCGGGGTCCCCCAGGGTTCCATCCTGTCTCCCACCTTATTTCTTTTACACATCAACGACCTCTTGAAAACCACCACGAACCCCATTCACAGTTTCGCAGACGATAGCACACTTGTCTCAACTTTCACATCCTATCGATCACTTTCGGTGAATGATACAAATGGACTCAGGCAGGAACAGGTTGATTCCATCAATAGAGATCTTAAAGCAATCGTCGAGTGGGGAACCAACAATCTTGTTCAGTTCAACGCCCAAAAAACACAAAGTGCCACGTTTTCCAAGAAAGTGAATTCCTCAAATCATCCCATCACAATGTCCGGAAATACCCTTGAACCAAGTCCCTCCAACTCGATTTTGGGAGTCACGGTGTCCAATAACATGTCTTGGCATGACCATGTTGCTAACATCGCAAAGTCGGCAAGCCAGAGGCTAGGTTTTCTGTGGAAAGCTAGAAAGTTTTTTACTCCTGATCAACTGTTGACGACGTACAAGGCTTAAATCCGACCTCTACTGGAGTATTGCTCGCAAATTTGGGGTTCAGCACCAAGGCATTCTCTTCGTCTTCTAGATTCCATTCAGAAAAGAGCCATTCGCTTGATAAACAGCTCAATTCTCACAGATACCCTTCACCCTCTAGAACATAGAAGAAGAGTTGCAGACCAGTCATTGCTCTACAGATATTTCCATGGCAGATGCTCCAGAGAAATAAAAACTCTTGTACCACCATTGGCCTCATTCGGCCGAAGAACTCGGCACGCTGATCAGTCTCACCCATTTACTCTCAAGATTGACACTACAAGAACCAATCTTCATCAAGAATCCTTCTTTTACAGGGCTGCTACGGAATGGAATAAGCTTCCAAAATCAATTTTTCCAGAGAACTATGACCTGCAACTTTTTAAAAAGCGTGTCCACAATCATTTCCTTTCTATAATCCCTTCCCCTTCTAATAGTCGCAGTGCGGGCCGTCCGCGGCCCACACGATAGGTCTACCCTTTTTGCGACTATTTTCATAAAAAAAAAAACTTAAAATAAAAAAGAATGCAAGAAACTTGTAAAAAAAACAATAGCTAAAACACCCTACACCACTTTCTAGTAACATAACAAATTGTAATTTTTTTTTTAACGAAAATAGTCGCAAAGAGGATAGACCTATTGTGTGGGCCGCGGAAGGCTCGAACTGCGACTATTATAAGGGGGAGGGATTATGGAAAGGAAATGATTGTGGACCCGATTTTTAAAAAGTTGCAGGTCATAGTTCTCTGAAAACTCATTTTTAAAGCTTGTTTTATTTTTGAAATTTTTTATTCGTGAAATTCTTATTTATGGCCTTGGCCAAAGACCAGAAGGTCTTTGATTTAGGAGGGGCATTGACAAGCTTGTTGCATATTCTTATGTATGTATGTATGGCTGAACACCCCAAGTGGGGTTGCGCCGCTTCATAGAAGCTTTGTAGTTTTTTTTCCGGGGCTATTCAGACCCTATATTGTAATTTTCCGATTTCATTGCTTATTTAATGCCAGAGTTTCCAATCCCTTGCCTTTTTTTTAGCATTTACTATTTCTATTCTCTTTGAATTTTCCTAAGCTTCCTGTAACCATGTTGATCTTGGTCTGCTATATCTTCTCTTATGTTGGGACCTATTTCATTATAATACTTATCATTCTTCAGATCTAGCTCTCCATACATGTTCTAGACACTTAAACCTTTGTTCTTTAATTTTACTTACTATTTTCTTTTAGTACCTGCTGGTAATATTGCTCTATTTGTTTTATTTCCAAATTGGGTATCAACAGATTACAAAAAAAAAGTTATTGTAGAAATATTTTTTCCAGTAATAATTAAAAATAATATCCAAGGATCATAAACCGTTGAAAAAAATTTGGTCGTATGCTTGTAGAACGGTATTTAGTAAATAATTGAATATTTTTCGACGCCTATGTGGGAATTACGAAACAGAAAAGAACATTAACAATTCATGATGTAATTCCAATGTTAACCCAATAAATGAAAATGCGATACTATGTTTAGAATATTTTCCATAACCAGGATAAATAAAATATTTCTGGTATTCGGTCGCATTACCACAAATAGATTCCGATAAATGATCACAGCAATTTTCGATGAAATCATTTTAAGATTATTTCTATTGCCTTTCTGTGTTTTGCAGCTTGGTTATGTGGCATTATCTATTTGCATCTTTATTGCTTTTGTAGCGGCTGCGCAACCAATTTGCCGGAACTCATACAGTTCCTGCAACGAGCTTTATTTCTTAACAAGAATGAAATTTTTGTGAAAATCTCACCAATATAAAAACAACAATTCTTCGTTTTAACGATCTGCGCAAGAACCATAAGCTATCTCTGAAATTATAATAAAATGCAGTGCATACTAATTCGTAAGAGTAAAAATTGAAAACTATGTAGACATTTTAATCTATTTGATGCGAAAGTTGACATCGGCAAACTTGCAAACTTTTTTACCCCTGATCGTCTTGCGTCAAAACAACAGAGTGGGGACATATGATTGTTTTCGTTCGCATCAAAAATGCGAAACGACCTAACCTCAAATTTTATTGTATTGGTTCGTTTTCATCATGTTTTTAGACTATTTATATGAAAATGGTTCTATTGAAACTAACTTTCATTCGTGTTTTTTTTAAATTATAACAAAATTACATGATTTCCAGAGTTTTTAATATGAAGGCATTAAAATTGTCCACATTTAAGGTATTTCGCCATCAATTGTTCATTTTAAACACTAAAGTGGTTAATATTTTTTGTCAACTGTATTTCTAGTTATTTTATTTGCAAGAAAGTTGTATGAATTCACTATAGAATTTAAAGCATAAGTAAAAATCGTGTCGTGCAATTTCACCTGAGAAGATCCCATTTTATTACTTTATAGTTATTATTAGTAATTTGTGGTATTAAATAGGCCCTACACATGAATAATGAAGTTAAGTTATAAAAGTACAGTACGTAGCTGGGCAGTAAATAATTTTTTTTGCTGATAAAAATTAAAATCTGTTTTTAATTTGAATTAATAACATTGGCATAAAGAAATAAATGAAAGTTTTGGGAAATTTGTTTTTATTTCGAGTGTCTAGTTATATACATCATAATAAATTAAAAATAATAAAATAAACGTCCTTCATTATTATATCTTAATATTCATAGTTTTAAACTTAAATAAAACCAAAACCACACTACAGAACTACAAAATAAATATAAAAACCAATAGTTTATAAATATTTACTAAAAACCAAAATCACACTACAAAATAATTAATATTTACTCCCAAACTGGCAAATGAAACCAAGAACAATAGACGATAAGCACCAAGCAGCGACGATATTTGTCCAGTGTAACAGTTTGCCGGTTGAAGTATTTGCTCAAAATAAATAAAACTAAGCCTGACATGATTACTGGTTATAATGCATAAAAATTGATCAATACATCTACTTTTCTCTGAAATAAATAAATAGAATAATCTGCATTGTACTGATGAATTTTATTTGAAAATAACGTGGTTTCATGTCATTTATGTTGTTAATTATTACAAGATCAAAGGAAATAACTAAACGGAAAAATAGTTGGCACTATTGCTGAAACCATTTATATCCGCTATAATGTGAGATCTAAGAAAGTGGAACATGATACCTACCCTCGCCTAGGTGCCACAACGTTGCCAAAGTTACATCCTCATATCTAATGATTCTGTCTGTATATTCCAAGCACATATTTTAAAAAGCACTTAATGATTAAGAACTGGGTAAAAAGGTAAATAGAGTCTGGATAAACAGATATGCAGACGACACAATACTGATTGCGGAAAACTTAGAAGACCTACAACAACTTATCAATTAGGTAGTAAACAAAGTAAGATCATGGGACTAAATAATAATATCAAAAAAACAAAGTATATGATTACCACTAGAGATCCCCTGCCAAAAAAAAGATGCTAAAATAATTGTTAGAGAAATTTGGGATAATCCATAAGAGACAATATGGATTTCGACAACTTCGGTCTACTGGGGATTTGCTGGCTTATGTCACTCAGCTCTGGACTAATACTATTAAGAAGTTTGGTGAATCCCGTGCAATAGCCTTGGATATATCTAAAGCCTTTGACCGCGTTTGGCACCAGGCATTGTTAAGTAAATTATCTGCTTACGGTCTCCCAACCAAACAGCGCCAATGGCTCTTGAGCTTCATGCAAGATCGCTCCTTACATGTGGCAGTTGACAGTATTTCTTCTGATGCGTTTAAAACTAATGCCGGAGTCCCCCACCTTATTTCTTTTACACGAACCCCATTTACAGTTTCGCAGTCGATAGCACACTTGTCTCAACTTTCACATCCTATCGATCACTTTCGGTGAATGATACAAATAGACTCAGGCAGGAACAGGTTGATTCCATTAATGGAGATCTTGAAGCAATCGTCGAGTGAGGAACCAACAAACACAAAGTGCCACGTTTTCCAAGAAAGTGAATTCCACAAATCATCCCATCACAATGTCCGGAAATACCCTTGAACCAAGTCCCTCCATCTCGATTTTGGGAGTCACGGTGTCCAATAATATGTCTTGGCATGACCATGTTGCTAACATCGCAAAGTCGGCAAGCCAGAGGCTAGGTTTTCTGTAAAAAGCCAGAAAGTTTTTTACTCCTAATCAACTGTTGACGAAGTACAATACTCAAATCCGACCTCTACTGGAGTATTGCTTGCACATTTAGGGTTCAGCACCAAGGCATTCTCTTTGTCTTCTAGATTCCATTCAGAAAAGAGCCATTCGCTTGATAAACAGCTCAACTCTCACAGATACCCTTCACCCTCTAGAACATAGAAGAAGAGTTGCAGACCAGTCATTGCTCTACAGATATTTCCATGGCAGATGCTTCAGAGAAATAAAAACTCTTGTACCACCATTGGCCACATTTGGCCGAAGAACTCGGCACGCTGATCAGTCTCACCCATTTACTCTCAAGATTGACACTACAAGGACCAATCTTCATCAAGAATCTTTCTTTAACATGGCTGCTACAGAATGGAACAAGCTTCCAAAATTAGTTTTTCCAGAGAACTATGACCTGCAACTTTTCAAAAAGCGGGTCCACAATCATTTCAATTCTATAGTCCCTTCCCCTTCTAATTGCCGCAGTGCGGGATGTCCGCGGCCCACACGATAGGTCCACCCTTTTTGCGACTATTTTCATTAAAAAAAACCCATTAAAACAGTTAACAAGTTGTCTCTGTGAAAACTAGACATCAGTCATAGAAATTAAATGCGTTATTAAAACTGCACGTAACACGTAACTTAAGAAAAATATTTTCCAACACCGAGTTCGATTAAAATCTAATAATGCTATTTATCAAATGGTTAGTACATCTATATGAAATTGAGAAAAGAACGTTCAAAACGGCAGCATTTTCTGACACCGAGTTAGACGTTATAAAGGAGCAAATAAATAACAGGACTACAATATAAAGAAGGAATACAGCTTATTTAGGGCATATGATGCGCAATCGACAGTACGGAACATGTGGTCACAAAGATCCAATAATGAATTTAGGCACTGAAAGAGGATACTTATTCGTGTTTTTAAAAGTCTGGACGCTACCTGAGAGATTATTTTTAAAGCTAGTTTATGGGTAAATCATATTTTAAAGAAAATTGTGTCCTGTATATTTATCCTAACTATTTTGTTATTGTCTAATAATAACGAATTTCAGAACTTTTTTTTTTTTCTATGTCCGCTTCACATGAAATGCCCCTTATGTCATTTTTTGTCAAGCTGCGAAATCAGCTGAACGTTCACCCATAGCACCAATATCAAAAAGTGGCCACGTGCTATACGTCACTCATACCATAGATGTATATATTTTAATTAAATGCAATATTTAAAGGTTAAGCAAATTGTAAGAATATTATTATTGTTTGGCACTTTAAAGTAGTAACAATGTGATAAATGACACTTTATTTCTGAAACCTTACAGTGTATCAAGTGTGTTAAAACAATATACATGATACCCTGATACAATGACACTTTTATGATTCTCAATGCGAGTGAGAATTTCATCGGTGCCAATTCATTGTGTTTTACTGTTCACTGATTCAACCTAAGGCCGATTTCTTCACTTTACCAGTTATCTATGAGGACTTTATCTGAAGGATACAGTAATGGTAAACCTTAATTACATTTTCTTTACCTCTAGTTTGGAATTATCTGATAGATATCTAGTAGTTGGCAGGAAAAAATATAAATGGGGCGATGCATAACTTTATTAGCAACCAGAACGTATCAAAAATGGCATGTCTGGCTGTGCATAGAGAAGTGCTGGTCCTACACTTATGTATGGTAGTGAATGTTGGGTTTGGCAGAAGAAGCATAAAAATAAAATTAATGCTGCGGAGATGAGTGGTCTAAGAAGTATGGCCGGAGTGACTCGGTTAGATAAAGTAAAGAATAGTGAGATAAGAAAACGCTGTGCTGTGAAAGAAGATCTGGTTAAAAAGATAGATAAAGGATGGTTTGTACACGTAGAAAGGATCGATAAAGGATGATTAACGAAACAGATTTATAAGGCGAGTGTAAATGGTCAAGTCGGTAGAGGTCGACCATATCTCGATCAGATCGGCATTGTTTTGAAAAAAGGCCACGTTAAGAGTATCAACAACCGACAAGCATGTATGAGAGCACTGATAAAAGTAGAGGAAGCAAAAGATGTGTGTTAGAACCGTGGAATATGGAAGGAAGTGGTGTCTGCCTACCACTACGGGAAAAAGTTATGACTATATGTTTGTATGTATGTATCATGTTGATTTTACGTCGTAATTTTGATACAGTGTGTTTACTCACCAAGTGGTGCCAATATTATTTATCGGCATAGCAACATTTAATTTTACATAGACATAGATTTAAAACAAAGTCCGTATGGATTGAGAATTCAAATGCCTTCTTTACGCCGATGTTTAGGTAATATTAGCATTATCTGAGAAGGAGTTGCAGGCGATGTTAAATATTATGCATGATGTAATAAAAGGTAAAAATATAAAAGTGAACGTAAGTAAGTCAAATGGTTTTTAAAAGAGAAAAAAGCATAACTAACTGCGAGATGCTGATTAAAGGAGAAAGAGTGAAACAAGCGAATGAGTTTGTATAATTAAGTTCAAAATTTACGAGATACGGAAAGTATGACTGTGATATTGAGCAAAGGGCGTTGACAGGGAAACAAATAAAGTGGGCGCCATATATCTTTATGAGCACTTAGAACGTTTTAAAAAAAGTACTGTTCCCTTATCGTATTGCCACGTCTTGTTCGTTCTCTATAGAGTACTCTGCCAGCGGTCTTTCTACTGGCAAATTATTCCCAAGCTCAGCCGTAGAGAGTAGAAGAAAAAAATATAAAGAAGTGAGCTGCGCCACCGACTGAGACGGTTCAAGCCGGAAACCCCTAGGTCTTGTAGGCATTAGCAGAGCCACACGGTAAACAACTAAGATTATGGTGAACCAAATAAATAAAATTATAGCAAAAATATATTGGATACTTTACTCCTACAATAAATCAAAGTGCACAGTTCAATAATAACATTATAACAAATATAGTCAAAATTAACGGCTAACAATAAATCAAAGTACGCAGTTCAATAATAAAACTATAACAAATATAGTCAAAATTAACAGCTAACAATAAATCAAAGTACACAGTTCAATAATAAACTTATAACAAATATAGTCAAAATCAACAGCTAACAATAAATCAAAGTACACAGTTCAATAATAAAACTATAACAAATATAGTCAAAATTAACACCTATGGTAAATTTTCTTGCTAAAACAAACCAAAAATTTAAAATTTACAACTTTATGAAATAACCAAAACAAAAGTAAGAGTAACAGACTTTACCAAGTTACCAAAAAAAAACGAATATAAGTCAACTCCTTAATAATACTAAATCAAACGTTTACATAAGGCTGCTAATTTACTCATGTTTTTACCATTTACATAAAGATTTACACTGCCAAAACAATCGAGTTTATTTAAAAATATTTTTACAATGGTTGTCCTTTAAAATATCAATATTGTAGGATATTTACAAATAAGTATGAAGAAAATATTTTTACTTGGACATAAAGAATTATTGAGAAGATTATTTTAATCAAAGTTTAGTTTTGGCATATTATCTAATGCAATAAATAGTTTTTAATAATGTATTATATTAATAAATTAAAACAAAACTTAATCGTGGTGTCAAAAATAAGTCACGTCGTTAAATATTCTAAAATAAATCACTTGTAACCTTTGGGTATACTAATGCATTACTCCTGTGGCCGGTTTGGTTATGGAACGGCACCTGCTAATTAACAATGGCTTCCCTCAAATAAATCCCGCATGCGGTTATTTTAACTCAACACCAAAATCAAAAATATCAACAACGGAGGTAAGATAGAATGGTCAAGTTAAAAATTAAATGGTTTTTCTTCAAAATCCAATTAAGATGGCCCAAATACAGCCAGATATGAAAAGAAAACCGTAGAGGTTTTGCACACTTGTTAATATCACACCGCCCCAAAAATTCTCACCACACCACTCCCAAGACTCTCAACACACGACTAGACTACTTCCCAAGCCGGATATCACGAAAAGACACGGAATTGACGTAAACCAAGAATATTCACAAGTCTATGTTCCACACTAAGAATCGCGTTCGTCAGTGTTGATAGCTAGCCTCATCTACACAGAAATGTAAACCAAACAATAATATAATCGATAATACACAATAATCGAGGCTATGCAACACTATTTACAACGAATGATATATTAGCATGTAAGAATTTGCTGATAAAAGTAGATGAATTAAAAGACGTGTGTGAGAACCATAGCAAGTACAAAGAAGTGCCCACCCCTACGGGATAAAAGCGTGACTATAATTATGTAGGTTAGTATTAACATTAAGTATGTTACACACGACTACGTAGGTGTTCTAGAACTAGATGACTATAAATATTGAGCAAAAACAGCAATGTACAGATGACAATATTTGTTTAATCATTTGTTTAAACTGTGACGATGGTGGAGACAACATAAGCAGGAAGAGATCTCCACAATATGTGATGCTTTATTTTTATTTCCCAGAACAGACTTCGTATTGCGGATAAAAATGTAAAACCCCGTTTAAAAAAGATTTACTGGAGAGGCGGCTTTGCCTTGGGCACGGAAAACGACTTTTCTGATTTCAATTTACGAGTAATTTCACGTACGCCAAATAGGAAATCGAGATATTAATCGGGGGACAATATGAAATCATCGTTCAAAATTACTTTTTGATACGAGCGCATGTTAGCACTTAGTCTCTATTAGAGGGAAATTAAGTAATTAAGTACTGTGTCGAATTAATCTGTGTGCTATCGAATGCGCACTTTGCAGTCGAAATTTAGGAAGGTTAACACTGATGGTCGAATTCAAGCAAATTTAAATCAATCACCGAGCTTAACTCTGCAAAAACGAGAAATTGACAAAAGTAATCAATTATTTTTACAGAATAATTTTTATTTGGAACCGTATGAAAATTAATCAGTTTTAAAATATAAATGTGCTTACATATAAGTTGCTTATTATTTTTCTTACGTAGTATTAATATTAAAGAATGAAATTAAAAAAAAAATTCCATATTTTTCCTATTTAACGTAATATTTTATGAACTAAGGTATATAGGTATAATTTAGGAACGATTATAGTTAAATATAATTTTGTTAATACGTGGTACCAATATTTAAAAAAAAACACAAAACAAAATATTTTTGTATACATCATTCCTATGACACGTGATATTTGGTTTATTCGGGCACTGTTACGATCACAGATTGAAACACTTCGTTTGATATTTCTTTAGTTTTATTTAAATTTTTCTTGAGCCGTCCCTGAGCACCAAATATAAATTAGCAATAAACTATAAAATCACACACGGCTATAAAGTATTTGACCTCCATTCGCAATGTATCTAGCTGGTACACAGGCAGCTGGTCTCCCTCTCAACACGCTGTCTTAATTCGATGCAATAGTTTTTTCCCATCCAACCACTGACCAAAAATTCTAATTTTTCACACCGGTTAGAAGATCGCTTTTTTTCCTTTTATTTAAAGTTTCATTTCTTATTCTTCCACGGCATTCGAATTTTGATTCAATGCTTGCAGCAATCCATTAACGGAAAATTGTATTGTGTATTTGAAAAAAAAACGATCATATCATTCATTTTTAATCCATACGCACCCTCTTTCAAATCTTTTAAACAATTCTCTATGTATAAGTTAAACAGCCATGGCGAAGCCACACATCCCTCTCTTACACATTTTTCGATGTTAAACCAGTCCGTGCAAGCTCCGTTTATCCTGACACAAGCAGTGGAATCCTCGTAAAGTAATTTCAGTGCTCGTATTAAACTACCACTCACCCCATACATAGACAAAGTATTTTACAATAATTAAATAATTTTTTGTCAAAGAAGATAATGGTACTTTACATCGAGCACAAAATAGAGAGCTATTATAGTTATAATAGTATATTTCCGGCGTATTCATTCCTTGAAGAGTGTCCGTGATGAGTAAAAGTACATCTGTCAAGTTCGGTAAACATTTCTTTGGCACAATAGTCCCTAATTCGGTTAGTTTGGCATCAGTATGCGCTTTATAGAACCTAACTGGAAGCGAAGAAGAAAAGTAATGTGAGAATAAAGGAGATGGAAAAAGAGACGTTCGCAAACATTTTAAATTTACGTTTAAGGACTGACTATACACGTAAAATGAAAGTATTTAGTAGACACCGCATTGCGGTATGTAACTTAAGACACACATCCACTATCAATTGTAATTTGAACAAAAGTAAATACCAAGGTTGCCAAATTTTAAAAAGTTCTACTATTTCATGCATCATGTCTGTTTAAAGCGTTAAACGGACTTTTATAATTTTCGGCCAATAATAAAAAATGCAACAAAATCATAATATATATATATATATATATATATATATATATATATATATATATATATATATATATATATATATATATATATATATAAACAAACATATTTGAAGTTTTATTTTCCCAAGCTGACTAAATATTATTTTGTGTGGATCCAGCTGAAGACATCGTAGGCTCTCCAGGAAAGGTGTGTGAGTATGAAAATAGTCGCAAAAAGGGTAGACCTATCGTGTGGGCCGCGGACAGCCCGCACTGCGACTATTAGAAGGGCAAGGGATTATAGAAAGGAAATGAATGTGGACACGCTTTTTAAAAAGTTGCAGGTCATAGTTTTCTGGAAAAACTGATTTTGGAAGCTTATTCCATTCCGTAGCAGCCCTGTAAAAAAAGGATTCTTGATGAAGATTGATCCTTGTAGTGTCAATCTTGAGAGTAAATGGGTGAGACTGATCAGCGTGCCGAGTTCTTCGGCCGAATGTGGCCAATGGTGGTACAAGAGTTTTTATTTCTCTGGAGCATCTGCCATGGAAATATCTGTAAAGCAATGACTGGTCTGCAACTCTTTTTCTATGTTCTAGAGGGTGAAGGGTATCTGTGAGAGTTGAGCTGTTTATCAAGCGAATGGCAGGTTAGTTTCTTTAAAGTGATTTTGAAATTGTATACCAAACAAACATTCAAAATAACAATAAATTTAGTTTTTCATTATGCCTACCTGGAAACACTATATTTACATGCCTATTTAGCGCACCGAGAATGGGATTTTAACGGTGTATTAGTGTAATCAACTGCCTATCTGCCAAAATAAAATAATATGTTATTAACGGACGAAGTAATAGGCAAAGTACGTTTACTGAAAGGATACAGAATGGATGACCGTGAAATTACTGTTATATGCTATGCCGATTACGCAGTACTTGTTGCTGAAAATGAAGACGATCTGCAGCGACTATTACATCGATTTAACTGCACTGTCAAATTTCTTAATATGGTAATATCGGCCCAGAAAACTAAATGCATGACGACATCAAAAACACCATTAAGGTGAAAACTGGAAGTTGAAGGCAAAGTTATGCAACAGGAAATGAAATATAAGTATCTGGGCATAGAAATCTCAGACAATGGTGATGTTGAGACGAAGGTGAGAGAACAGACAACAAAGGCAACAAGAATAGCAGGATGCCTAAATGACACAATATGGCGAAATAAAAACATTAAAATAGAAACCAAAGCAAAAATGTACAAGGCAATAGTAAGACCAACTATTACATACACGGCAGAAATTCTACCGGACACAGCGAGATCTAAACAACTTCTAGAGACAACCGAAATGAGAGTACTTCGTGAAATAACTGGAAAGACGATCTTGGACACAGAAAAAAGCAAGAATATAAGAAGGACATGCAACGAAATAATAGTCAGAACAGCACGCGACAAATCACCAATGGGTCACAGGAGTTTAGGACGAACGATGAAGCGACAACTTAGCAGTGCAATAGGTAAAAGGACGATGAAAAGAAACAGGCGATCCGCTTAGATTAAAGAAGGAAGAAGAAGAAGAATGTTATTAACAGTTCTCTAGAAATCGCAAATTTTTCTGTTTATTTTCTGAGCAACGGGGTAAATAACGCTTATTTTTTGACAATTTTTTGATATATTTAGTAATAATATCTTAACAATTTGTGGTTTTCAGGAAGATATAAAGAAAATTATCGTTCATTACACGTTCATAAATGCTTTTTTCGTGCTTGCATAATTAAATGAAGTGTCAAATAATATAAACCAACCCACTGATAAAATGAACCAAAATGATTGTATTAAACCTTAAGTTAGGATGCACTTATACTAAAAAACACAATGCATAACTGCCTTTAAAATATTAATGCAAAAATATATATTGCTTTTTATTACGTAAAAAAAAATTAGCTGAAGTAGGAAAATAAGCTGCAGTGCAGAGTACAGGAGTACAACTGTGTTGCCTTGATTTTCGGATGGTAAATTGTCACCACTAAGATCGGGTCTAGTAAGTTTGAAAGTTTCTGGAAAATTTATTAGCGAACGCGGCCGTCATCTCCGAAGAGCCTTACTTTATCCTAAACGGGAGTTTTGGTAAAGTTTTATGTTGGCGAAAAGTTTATTCTATATGTCAGTGAATGCTTCAGTGATTGTTTCGAACGTACGAAGAAAACAACTTCTTTATCAATTTAGAATTGTCGAAAATGTTTCACTAACAACTACTTTAAATACGGCGACAATAGCGAAATGTATTCGTCACAAATTATGAATATTACCGATTGCACACGAAAAAAAAAAGAATTTTATTTTTCTCACTTCTCATGTGCCTTTTTTACATAGTATTGAGTTTAATTTTATCAACTTATCAGTTATTATGTGCTTGATCTAAGTGTTTTCAATAGTTTAAAAGTAACAAATTATTTTCATTAAATTTGTACCTGCTCCAAGTTGAATCTGAATGTATACATTACTGAATATACATTATGTAGTTATTGTGATGGTTTCAAATTATTATTTTTGTTGCAAGTCCATTTATTTTGTATTTTTTTTAATCTTTTGCTATCAGGAATTCTATATAAAACCAATTATTTTTGAAATTTTAAATATTGTGAACATTTTTTTTTTGTTTTTTTAATTCTCTTTTGTACATCATTAGGTTTTTTTATTATTGTCTGAAAGATTGTTATAATTAATTTAAATATTATTTAAAGAAAAGTGTATTAAATTCGTTTAATCCAATTTACAAAAATACAGAATTTGTTGTAAACAATCAGAACATCATTTTTACTTAATTAATATATTTGCAGGAATTGTGAATATAGTTTTATTTATCTAGTTCACCATAATTGTTTGTTGTTTATCGTGTGGCTCTGCTAGTGCCTACAAGACCTAGGGTTTTCCGGCTTGAACCGTCTAAGTCGGTGGCGCGGCTCACTTTTATATATTTTTTTTCTTCTACCCTCTACGGCTGAGCTCAGGCATAATTTGCCAGTAGAGAGACCGCTGGCAGAGTACTCTTTAGAGAACTAAAAGACGTGGCACTCTTCTAAGGGAAAGATAATTAATTTTTAATTTTTTTTAGTTAAATGAATTTTAATTTCATTCTCTAAATAACAAATTGAAAAACCAAAATGTTTAAAATGTCCACCATTTTTTTCAATACACTTTATGCTTCGCTTTCGCTAAGATCTATTAATATCTCTCTAATAATAACCCTTGTCTATTATTTTTAATCACATTCGCGACTTCTTCTATTTTCCTCGCTATTTTAAAAAAGAATTAATTTATTCTTTGTAAACTAATGCCTTTCTTTGCGACCAAATTAAAAAATCCAAAGGTTGCGAAAACTGTTTGTTTAAGCATTGAATAATAAGGTGGTGCCCTAGGTGAGACAGGGTCTTTACGTCCTAAAAGTTAACACGGAGCTACAAAAACTGTCTCTGACGATGAAGAGGATGAAATTTTAATTTGCGTCGCAGAGAATCCAGAAATCAGTACTCGTCGATTAAGTCTGTCAACAGGGATAAGCCAATCGTGTGTTTTTAGAATTTTGAAGAGGGAAAAACTGCATCCTTATCATTACACTCCCGTTCAAAATTTATTACCTTAAGATTTACATGCGCGTTTACAATTTGCCCAGATTTCCTGAATAAAATTATGTTTACTAATGGGGCAACATTTACCAGACGAGGAATATTTAACTGAAAATATAATTAACGTAAGGTACGTCCCTTATGTTCAAAAAATGATTACAAACAAATTTATCTCGAACATGTCGAGTTTTTGCTGAACGCTATCCAAAATGTAATTCCACCAACACGTAAAATTTTAAACGCCGTTTTAAAAAATCCATATAAATATTGGACTTTTGTATCTAAAATTTCAAGAAAGGAACCAATGACAGATAATGAGGACAATGCAATTAACGTTTTGGGATATTTTACTGCTTATCCAACTTCATCGATTCGGGAAGCTACTGTACATTTGCAATCATCATATTCGGTGATTCAAAATTTTTTATGGAGACCGTAATCTTATACTCTCGTTCAGAACTTACAGCTGACGGATCTTTCTAAAAGAGTTGAATTTTGCGAGTGGTTTATATCACAGAAAGATGGTGATGTAAACTTTTTGAACAATATGATTTGGGTAGACGAGGTAAAATATAGTAAAAATGGTATGTAAGTTCAACAGTCACAACAGCCACTATTGGGCTGACGAAAACCATTATATAACTAGTAGGCAGGGCTTTTAATATGTATGGTCTCTTAATGTATTTTGTGCAGTTAAAGGTAATGATCAACCAAATTAATTTTTTTATTTTTGCCCACGTAGAAGTTTACCTAAATACATTACATTAACAAATTTAATTATTTTATTTAGGACATAGAATATTATGCCTGCATTTTTATGATGAGAATTTAAACGGTCGGTGTGAGATATCTAGAAATATTAACCATCGTAGTGCAACCAGCACTCAATAATATGCCACCACAAGAAAATAACCATGCTTGGTACCAACAAGATGTAGCTACACCTCATGGTGTTAGACCAGTATACGACAAGATAGAAGAAATGTTCGACGGAAGATGGTTGGCAAATAAAGGACCTTTTCGATGGCCACTTCGCTCTCCAGGGTTAAACCCTATTAATTTTTCAATATAGGGGTGTACAAAAAATGTTGTATACCAGTACCCTGTTACGACCAAAGAAGATACAATGAATTGGGTTCGACAGGCATTTGCATCTTTGACAGCAGAGCAGCTTACTAACATAACCAATCGTGCTGTAGTTGAATGATGTGAAAAATGTTTGCAATAAAATAGGGACGTTTTTAAACATTTGCTTTATAAAATTATTACAGATATTTTGTCAATAACATAAATGATGTATAATATTTAATTTTGACTAAGGTAAATATTTTCTAGGATAACGTTAAGCTGTCTAGAAGTAATGGATGTAGATGGTAAAAATTGACTTATTATTATGTATCACGAAATGATTAGAGTTTCTAAATAAGAGTGAAACGTCAATTTTTTTACTAAAATAATTTTTATTTCGAATACCAATAAATTTAGGTACCTATAGTAACTTGTTAAAAAAAGTCCATTCAGAAAGTTTGAATATACGGGGTGTTTCATTTAAAATAACGAAGTTGATGTCAACATCCGGTACAACCGGAAGTCCCCGAAAATCGAGCATAATTTCATTCGATAGACCAATGCCGAAAACCCCTTATTACAAATTTTCAGATTTCTATTTCGACTAGTTTTGCCATAACGTGTAATGTGCCATCAAGAAAAATCACCCCATATAATAATAATAACGTGCAGTAAGGGCAGACAAGCATTAAGCTAAACTGAACCGTTTGTAATTGATTACTCCCGGTATTGTCCACATGGACTGTCGGCGAACATTTTGTGATTCTATGCATCTTATTGGATAGTACTTAACCCTAATTGGACAAATTTTATCGGCATTTTTCTCACCGCAAAAGTCGATGCCAGCAAAAATCAATTCAGTGTTTACACAACTATTTACCAGTGCCGTGTTGTTATTAATACATATTTTTTCGTTTTATACATACCTATTATCTTGTTTTCTGTTTTATTGGAGTATCTGCTATATAGTTAGTAACATAAAAATACCGTTTAAAAACTGCACACAAAAAATAATTTTACGGGTTGCACTCTGGGAGTGCCGGCAGAAGTGAAAACTTAAATATTAACGTTGTGCGCCCTGCGCCGCCTAAATGAAACAGCCGGCGCAGGCATACATTTTCGCCGCGCCGTAGAAAGAGAGGGGGATACTCCCTCTCCTACGCCACGCCAGCTGTCTACTCTCCATCCGTCTTACGAATTTTCGATCAGGTCACGTGTCCTGACGCGAGTTTAACATTTTTTACTCATTACAAAAAAAGTGTACAACGCCGCTAAAGAAGTTTTCACTTCAAAAAATATTATTTTTAATCTGAAGAATATTGTCTCCAGATTTCCATAGTTTATGAATAATGCATTATTTTTATTAATGCTTTATTATAAATCATATATTAAACATCAGTACCAGATTTGAATGTTTTCGATTTCTTTCTTCCGCTTTTTGCTTGATCTTCTTTCAATATGGCGCTTTTCTTCCTACCTCGACTTTTTCGTTTTCGGCTACCTCGTTTTCGGTTTTGTCGCTTTTGGCTACGTCGTCTACGGCTTCTGCTTCTATTTTTTCTTCGTCTTCGAGCCTCCGTTATCGGCAAACCAAAACCCAATTTAAACCATCCCCCGTTCTCTTTGATCAAACCAGCTTTCAGTCCAGTTTTTAATGCTTTTTTAACACAAATTGATGCATTTTTTAACGGTTTCTTGCACTGATAAATTATTTGATCTAAAATTTTGTCGGGGGAGAACCATTAGAGTCATTAAGACACGCTATGGTGTCCATAACATCTGCTAAAAACGACACCTCTCCTTGGACCATTTTAATGCAGCAAAAGCAGAACTTAATCAATGAACTAATGAAAAGCACTTAAATTTTGAATTTAGCTACTAAATTAATTTGTCAAAATGACATAAAAAATGTACTTGAATTTGTCAGTTTGTTAAATAAGCTTGCCAAGTTACCAGTCAAGAAAAGTCGCATTTTATATTGCTCCAGTGAAATACATCCGTCTTACGAATTTTCGATCAGGCCACGTGTCCTGACGCGAGTTTAACATTTTTTACCCATTACAAAAAAAGTTCACAGCGTGCCATAAGAAGTTATCACTTCAAAAATTGTTGGAACTAGTGAAACATCAAAAATTTAAGAAAGAATACGTCATAGACAAACTTTTTGAATCTTACGGTCATACAGTTTTGCGTTTGCCTCCATATTATTGTGTATTTAACTCTATTGAACACCGGTTTTGCCGTTGTGTGTTTGATAGTTTCGCGTTATGTTAGATGTATTTTGTGATATGCAAATGTTAAGAAAATAAAAATATTTTAAAAGTGGACGTTGTTTTTTCAGTGTAATAATTTAAAGTAAAGATAACATCGTCTGACGTCAGCGCATCATCTTCAACATTTATTATATATAGTTACATGCGTTTGAAAAATGAAAGAATTGGTTGTTTCTCGAATGGAAAACGTTTGTAACAGTTGCTTATAACCTTGAAACATCACTTACATTGTTGGCACTAGTAATCAATTCTAATTTTAGTTTTAAAGTACTTAAAATTGCATTAACTGTGTTCGACTCTGCTCAGACGTATTTTTTTACATTTTAATATTACTGTCTATCAATATTACATCTTCGGTTTACAGATGTAGATTTTAAACGATGATTTAATAAGTGTGACCACTTGTAAAATTAATTATGTGAGGATTGCAACATCTTCGACGTTCGTCATTATTAAAATAAAAGTTTAATTTAAAAGAACCACGACAAGCTTAAACGAAACACAACGTCAAAAGTCTTGGACCCCCACTCATTCTTGTTATAGAAATGTTTTGTTAGAAAAACAAAATATATTTATAAAAGTTAATGATTTCCTGAATCTGTTTTTGTAGAAGGAATATTTTACATAAACTGAGATACTTAGAAAATTAAAAAGTAACAAATGTGTAAATTTGTTAACAAAATTTATTAAATCAAAAAAAGTAATGAAACATGTTTTACACTGATTAATATTCGGTATGACCTTCTTCACGTTGGAATAACATATTGACACGTTTGTGCATTGAAACAATCAAGCGGTTAATAGTGTCTTTTGAAATATTGTTCCATTCCCCTGCAACCGCTACAACTATCTCATCTGTAAATTAGTACCTACTAAGTATACATTTACAATTATAAAAATAATAACACATTTCATATTAATGCTTTGAACTTGTACTTTGAACAAATATATGTTTTACATACACTTTTTGTTAAGTATTTTTGATGTTTTTATTTCTAGGGGCAGTATATTAAAAACTTTTGTTGCTAAATATGTAACAAATATTTGGGAGGAATTTTTTTACATACATACATACATAAAGTCACGCCTTTTTTCCATAGGGGTAGGCAGAGATCACTTCCTTCCACTTGCTACGTTTCTTACACACATCTTTTGCTTCCTCCACTTGCATCAGTGCTCTCATACATGCTTGGCCTTTCTTCAAAACAATGTTTTTTTTAACAGTGCAATTGATACTTGTATATTATTCTTTGCTCGAGTGTTATAAGAATGAAGTATTTGTTAAAGGTGATGACTATTTTTATAGTTAAATCTTGAAATTGTAAGGAAATAAGAGACATCTGACATTTAAAATGTTTTCATTAAACAAGAAACTGGTTGGATTCCTTAAGTAGATTTTTTTTAAATTTTCCAAGAGTCGTCTTTAAAGATGAAGACAGTGCCATCTGCATATGAGATTATAGATTTACTTGTATTCAAATATAGAAGTTAATTTATGTATATAATAAAGAGTAAAGTCCTCAATACTGTGCCCTGGGGGATACCTAGTTGTATATTCAAGGGTTTACTTAGTGAATCTCTAATTTTTACAAATTATTTTGTATTTTTAAGATCTTTTTTAAGAATTTCAAATTAAAATGGTGTAGTTAATTACTTGATTATTTATCGCAAATATTTATTATATTTTGTGCTGGTCGAAGTGTTTCTGTACACCACAACGTTTTGCATTGAAATTTGTATTGTCCACAAATATTTTTCCATACTACTATTATACTAATAACCGGTACTTACGCTACAGTGTACATTAACGAAGAACTCATTACCTGAAACAAAACAAAATTACGTTAAACAATAATCGAATAATAGAATAAACATAAATTAAATGGCTTTAGTCACAGGTACGATAATAAAGCACGTAGAAAAACAAACAAAGCAAACGAATATTATTTTATTTTGTAAAATTATGCTTTTCCAAAATATTGTTACGAGCCCGGCCCTGTCGACTATCGCCTTGAGGCGACAGCGCATCGACCACAATAATTGGAGGAACGCATAATTAGGCCACCAGCGATTGAAAAAAAAACTTGTTAAATTCTAGAATACTAAGGCTAAGCAACGTTGAGTTCCTTCTAGTAACAATTTGGATAAATTTAAAAAAATACAGCGGTCTCGGGAGCTTAGTTTAGTTAAGTTTTAGTTGAAATGCAATTATTTAAAGTAATTATAAAGTGTTATACAGTTGTAAATATCTAAGTGATTTGTGAAGTAAAATTTATTGTGTAGAAATATTAGAATAAAAATCGTTTAGTTATTGTACTGAGTGTTTAGAATCACTGAACCCCAGGATTTAATATCACAAAAATATTAAACAGTTTAATCGTTGCATGTAAGTACATTATGTACAGGTCTAAATCTCATTACTATTGTTACATACATACATACATACATATACATACATACGCCATTTTTTGTTTGCTGTAAAAAAAACTTCAATCACGGCAAATGTAATGTAATATTATTGTTGCAATCACTGATTATAACACTTAATTAATTTTTCTTTTGTTCTTATTAAATTATTCTTGAGCCGTTCCTGAGCGCTCTCAGGGGGGTGTTTCTGACATTCAACGAGTGTGAACCTTTGGATTTCTCTGCACGTTTCCTTCGCGCTGTCACTCGAGTCGCTACGATGACAGTCAGTAGTACATTCCAAAGCGGTTAAAGCGACACTCAATTTGGATTTCGTGAAGGCTTAGGAACAAGGGAAGCACTAGCCAGTTTGTCAATACTCTTCCAGAAATGTCAAGACACGAGAAAAGATGTCTATGCCCGTTTAATAGATTATGAGAAGGCTTTCGATCGCGTCAATCATATCGTGCTTCTGTCATTACTACAGGAAAAATGATTAGACAAACAAGACATCGAGTTCATTAGAAACCAAAAAGCAAAAATTGGATATGGGCAGGGGACATCGGTACCCGTAAGTATAGAAAAAGGAGTAAGACAGGGCTGTGTGCTATCGCCAATACTGTTTAATATTTACTCTGAACACATATTTAATGATGAAATAAAAATTAACGAAATAACAATAAATAATATACGTTATGCAAACGATACAGTTATCATAGCGGACAATCCTGAAAGCCTGCAACGACTGATTAACAAAGTTGTAGGAGTAGGAGATCAGCTAAATATGAAAATCTATTCAAGAAAAACAAAAGTAATGGCCATAACAAGACTGCCAAACCCGCAAGTAAATATAAACATATACGGTACACCAATAGAAAAAGTTAAAAAATTTAAATACCTTGGCAGCTACATAACAACAAACATAGACCCCGACGTTGAAGTTAGATCACGTATAGAGCGAGCCAGAGTCACATTTCCAAAGATGAAGAACCTACTAAGTAATCCAACATTAAACTTAAAAATACGATACCGTTTTGTAAAGGCATACGTACACTCAGTTCTCTTGTATGGAGCGGAAACATGGACACTAAAAGTGGATACCATGAACAGTCTAAAAGTTTTTGAAATGTGGATCTTCCGCAGACTATTAAAAATACCATGGACTCAACATGTAGCTAATAACGAAGTACTTAGACGTATGAGGAGGGAAAGGGAAGTACTTACTAAAATAAAACAAAGAAAGACCGCTTATCTAGGTTACATTTACCGTAATAACAAGTATAATATCCTGAAATTGATAATCGAAGGTAAAATTGGGGGAAAAAGTGGACCTGGCCGCAGACAACATTCGTGGCTAAAAATTATACTCGATTGGACTGGTTCGAACAGTTCAGCTTTGATTCATGGAGTCAAGGATCGCAATAAGTATGCCGAAATTATTGCCACCCTCATTGAATGGAGATGACACCTGAAGAAGAAGAAGTACTTTCCAAAACTCCGACCAAATACGGTCAAAAAAGTCATTCACAGCGATCGAGAAGATCGATCTTTCCCGATTATCCTTTGCCACGTCTTTTTCGTTCTGTATAGAGTACTCTGCCAGCGGTCTCTCTACTGGCAAATTATGCCCGAGCTCAGCCGTAGAGGGTAGAAAAAAAAAAAAGAAAATAAAAGTGAGCCGCGCCACCGACTTAGACGGCTCAAGCCGGAAACCCATAGGTCTTATAGGCACTAGCAGAGCCACACGATAAACAACTAAGATTATGGTGAACCAAATAAATAAAATTATAGCAAAAATATATTGGATACTTTACTCACACAATAAATCAAAGTACACAGCTCAATAGCAACATTATAACAAATATAGTCAAAATCAACAGTCAACAATAAATCAAAGTACCCGGTTCAATAATAAACTTATAACAAATATAATCAAAATCAACAGCTAACAATAAATCAAAGTACTCAGTTCAATAATAACATTATAACAAATATAGTCAAAATCAACAGCCAACAATAAATCGAAGTACTCAGTTCAATAATAAACTTATAACAAATATAATCAAAATCAACAGCTAACAATAAATCAGAGTACGCAGTTTTGGCATATATCTAATGCAATAAATAGTTTCCAACAATGTACTATATTAATAAACTAAAACAAAACTTAATCGTGGTGTCAAAATAAGTCACAGCGTTATATATTTAAAAATAAATCGCTTATAACCATTGGGTATACGAATTAACAATGTACTATATTAATAAACTAAAACAAAACTTAATCGTGGTGTCAAAATAAGTCACGGCGTTATATATTTAAAAATAAATCACTTATAACCTTTGGATATACGAATTCACTACTCCTGGCCGGTTTGATTATGGAACGGCACCTGCTAATTAACAATGGCTTCCCTCAAATAAATCCCGCATGGGGTTATTTTAACTCGACACCAAAATACAAAATATCCACAACGAAGGTAAGATAGAATGGTCAAAATAAAAATTAAGTGGTTTTACTTCAAAATCCAATTAAGATGCCCCAAATACAGCCAGATATGAAAGTAAAGGTTCTGCACACTTTCCAATATCACAACGTCCCAAAAACTCTCACCACACCACCGCCAAGACTGCCACCAAACGACTGACTCCTTCCCAGGCCGGATATCAAGAAAAATGACACAGAACCGCCGTCAACCAACAATATTCGCAAATCTATGTTCCAAACTCAGAATTGCGCTCGTCCGTGTTGATAGCCAGCCCCATCCACACAAAAATGCAAACCAAACAATAATATAACCGACAACACACAACAATCGAGGCCAAAAACCAAAGCAAAATCTAATAACAAAACCCCCACTCAATATCCATCGATTAACGAAAAATGCCACAGCCATTAACAATCGAATCCTATCACTACAAGGTATGCAACACTATTTACAACGAATGATATATTTAAGTTACAACAAAATACGGTACGCAACCCTACTTACGAGTACCTAAGGAATACAAAACCATCAGAGGCACAATTATAATGGAACTGTAGAAGGGAAAAAATAGGCACGTGACACCTTGGCATTGAATTATTTCGGTGTTTGTTATTTCTTCTAATTCATCCCGTTAGGAAGGGTGAGTTTACGTAAAAAGGCAATTCATTAGTGGTACCAGTGCATAGTGTATTTTAAAGAGAAAAATACTTTATTGTCAAATAAAACTTTAAAAAACCAGCAATCTATGATTTTAATTCCAGTCCACTGTTATCGAAGTTAAGTATGATTTCCCCGTGTACGGAAAAATGATTTAAAACCCCGTACTCCGTACAACTATTACTTAATTATTTATGGCAAATATTTATCATATTTTGTGCTGGTCTACTGGCTTAATGGAACACCCTGTATTTATTAGTCACTATGTGTGGAATACTACACTATCTCTAAAAAATATACTTCTTTAAATAAAATATTTTTTTCAGTAAAAAATTTATAGATACAGACCAATATATTAAATATTTTATGTGAACATTCTCCTGGCTAAATAAATAATATCTTTACGTGGTGGTTAGTAGGTAGGTCAAAAGCAATTAGTGTTAAGTTATAAACTTATTTACAGAATACAGGGTTTGTAAAAAAGTAAAATATCTTCATTTTTTAAAATGAAACTTCCCATTTTTCACTTTTTTTGAAATAAGGCGGATTTATGTTTACCTGTTACCCCGCATATTACTAATTTAAAGAAATAAATTCATTTCACAATAAACAAAATTCATTGAATGATTAAAATGCAAATAACTTAAAAACTGATAGGGTTACATGAAATAAACAGGAGTACTTTTTTTATTTAAAATTGAATTGCCTTTTAGATTTTTTTGTCATTTTAGCCAAAATTCATAAGGCAAAAAAAATATATGTTGTAATTTACCCAAGTAACAGGGTGTAACTAACGCCCTGTATGAAAAGTGCTAAATTCAGCATAAAATTCGTAATTTTCATGCCGAAAAACATAAAGTTGCCAATTTTCAAGACGATGCTGCTTAAAATCACAAAATTATTAAGAAATTTCCAATTAAAATTCCAACTTTAAATACCCTGTATCTCGTAACCTGCAACATTTGTAAAAGACATGTTAAGCTCAATCCCAATATTTTGGTGTGTAGTATCTCCAGTTTATATATTGCCCAGTCTTAATGAATTACCCTGTATAGTAGATTATAATTCGAGTATGTTAAAAACGTATTAGGTATATTATTTTGTGTCTGACATCTGCGTTTGGGTGTAATCCGAGCACAAGGTGTCGTGTCTCTTTCGAAAGGTTAATTCTTATTATTGCGCGATAATCTATGACTTTGTGCTCTAAATACACAAATAGCTGTTGTTTAAATTTATTGATTGCTCCGTAAATAATTGACTAAACAATACTCAACTAATTTACTCTGAGCTGTCACTATTTGGACTACAACAAATGTTAAATGTTACGAAAACGTCAACCTCAATAGCGCCTTTGGTAATGGTTAATGTAAAAGGAAGCGTTCACTTACGGAGTCCTCTAATTACAAAGACTACAAAAGCAACTGCAGTGTGGCATTCTAAAAAGGACAACTACTGATGTTTTCGTTCAAACAAACAACCGAATGGATCGTTATGAAATGTCGATAGATTTTTTCCAGGACTGTAAAAAAGAATCCTCATCCTCTTTTATCGATATCTGCTTTGCGTTTTTTTGTGATTACAAGTAAAACAATCCCAATACAAACAGTTTTCTTTATTGATATTACACGTTCGTTATTGAATGTGTCACAATCGATACGTTGAATACTGAAGTTTCTGATTGAAACTTTAAACATAATACAGACGACTAAATGATTCAAACATTTATTGATTGAATAAGACATTAATACAGAACACCAACACCTGTCACCGTTTTTCAATGTCATCTCATAAATTATTTTTATATCCCACTACGTAGTAAAGGCAGTTATATAACTACAAATTCATGTTAATATACTGAGGGATTGTCGATTAACAACCCCTCCTTTATAGGTAATGCCATTTAAAAAAAAAACTTTTGGAGCTTTCTTTATTACTAATAATAATTAAATGAATACACCAACGTGACGTGTTGTGTTTGTTTTGAATTAAAAACGTCATCCACCACCTCCTGTTTTCCCACAGCTTTAGTATTTTAGTATTTAGTATTTTTTTTGTAGTAACAATTTAAGTTGTAACATTTTTATGCATAGAGAGCTAAAGCAGCACCTACTTTAACGACATCCATGTTGAAGACCAACGTATAACTGAGTTTTTCGCGAGTAGACACGAGAATGTGGATGATAACATTTGCATCAGTAAACTTCGGCAAAGTTCCTCGCACGAGAGTGTAGGGGAGCCTTAAAATTGCATAGTTTCTTCCTTATAAAATACAAATTTATCATCAGCCTAGTGAAGACGAATTTGACCGCAGAATTGAATTTTGTGAAACAATGTCCAAAAAAATACAAGAAGACATTAATTTGGTTAAAAATATTTGTTTCGGTGATAAATCAATGTTTTATTTAAATGGCTTTGTTAACAAACATAATTGTAGGTACTGGATTGACGAAAACCCTCACGTGTTCCGATAGGATAAACTCAGTTTCCAGAGAAGATCAATGTATGGGCTAGTATTCTGGAAAATAAGATAATTGGATTACTTTTTATTGGCCAAAACTTAACGGAAAAACCTTCTAGAAATATTAGACAATGAAATTAATCTACTTATTAGTCAGACACCAGAAAGGCAAGTTGATGGACAGGGAAATATGGGACTAGATGAACAGAATATATACCTTCAACAGGACGGAGTTACACAACATTAAGCGCTAGCTGTAATACAATGGCTAGACGAACTATTTCCAAGACATTGGATTGGCAGAAGAGGATTTATACTTGGCAAGATCTTTAGGTCTAACATCACTTGACTTTTTTCTTGGCTATTTAAAAACATTAGGTTACAAACCTCCTCCCAAATACATTAAAGAACTAAAGCTTAGAATAACTGAAATATGTAGACGAATTACTAACGAAACTTTGCAAAAAGTTCCAGTAGAATTTGAAAATAGGTTATGTAATTGCCTAAATAATAACGGAGCACACTTTGAACAGTTACTGTAAATACATTCAAGGAGCTATTTTAGTTTCGCTGTTTAATGTTATCTGAAAAATAAATCGATAGAATAAATTGTTGGGTTTTTATTTAATGAATTACAAGGTAGTGGTTGTTTTTTGATATTTTTAAAGAAGATGTGGGGGATGTTAAGGGGGTGCGACTTTGAAACAGCAGAATAACATTTTCAAGCTCCCCCTTTGATTTTGTTTTTTTACATTTACGCAAAATCAAAAGTTATTTGGACTGGCTTCTTTAGAAATGAAAGCACTGTATAAGGTACGTGTACATTAGCAAGGAACTTGCGACATTTATTGCTAATGCCTGTGGTAGTGCTCGTGAAGAGAAAACGCATAAAACGCACGGTGAAGCAGCAATTATTTTTAATAATAGACAGCCCAATAAAAATATTAGTCATTTAACTGTTACAAAAATATTAAACAAATTTAAGACTGGCGAAAGTATAAGCAATAATTTTAATAAAAAAACGCCAAAAACTGGTTGCTAATAAGAACACGCAGTTAAAAGTGATGCTGTCTTCAAAAATGTCATTGTGGAAAAGAAAGTCGTTGATACAGCAAAATGTAAGTAAAGATAAAGTGGCAAGAATTTTAAAACGAAATATTTACAGACCATTTAAACCAAAAAACGTTTACACATTAAAAAAAGGGGATTATGATAGGAGCTTAAATTTTCAAATGGGACTGTCTCGTCAAAACATTGTGCTGGTGGTCTTAAGATAATTTTAATTTTACAATAAAGTCTCGTGACCAATATTCATTTTTAACGAATTTTTTTCGCCAATCTATGAACGCCGAACTTTATTAACAATTTTTACAAAATCAAATCGATGACTTTATGGACGAACTACTATTGAATGAATGAATAAATAAATAAATAAATAGGAGTTGTGGAACCGTTCTTATTTTTTCCCTAGCCACTGCAGCACTGTCTGCCTTTTTACCTTTCCAGCTCCTTAGTTTAGACTTACTTCTTTGATTCTCCTGTAGAAGGTCATGTACTGCTATTGCCCCAGGTCTTGTATACACCCCAGGTAGTGCCTCCACTGGGCGGTGGCTTCGCATTCGAAGATAATATGAATGGCTGTTTCCTCCTCCTCATTACATAATCTGCATATGGGTTCTGTATCAGGTACGCCTATATTGTGCAGATGTTTTCTTAAAAACCTGTGTCCGGTACAAATCCGTTCTAAGTTTTTTCCTACTTAGCGAGATCAGCTTTTCTGCCTGCTTAGGTGAGGGTTCTTTTAACATTAACTTGCTATGCCTAGCTCCCTCTGGCTATGCCCACTTTAGCTGATGCTGAGAGTGGACCCAGCTATTGATCGCTGCTTTAACGCTGGCCTTGGGTATTCCTTTTATTGGTTTTGTCACAATTAATAGTGTTCCAGAGACCTACATAGCTAGTTTGTCCGCTTCTTCGTTAGCAGAAATACCTTTATGCCCTGGCACCCACGACAAAGTGACCTTGTTATGGTTAGCCAAGGTTCGTAGGTTTCCGGCACATTCCCGGACAATATTGACTCTATTCACCGTGATGCCAAAGCTTTAAGTTGCGCTTGACTATCTGATCTAATAAGGATTGTTTTTTTTTGTATCCTCGTCTCAGATGTGCAACAGCACAAGCGTTAATGGCATGTACTTCAGCTTGGAAGACCAAGGCATGTCTCCCTAATAAGTGTGTTTGCTCATATTTGGGTTTTGAAGAATAGTCGCCTGAGCCAGTTCCTTTGCTGGTTTTTGATCTATCTGTGAACCATGTGAGTTCACCAGGTTGATTATCATTTCCTTTATCATCCCAGAGTTTTGCGTGAACCTCATAGTTTGTCTCAAAGGATATTTCTGCACTCATATAATCAGTTGCCATTTCTAGATATGGGTGTTCGATTATATTTTTTATGGTTGTATGCCCATGTGTTTTGGTACCTTTCCAACATTTCTGTTGTTCTAGTCTATATGAGCATTGTCTTGCCTCGCCCCGGATATAAATATCTAGAGGTGGGAGATTTGGCATTGCTTCCACAGCAGCAGTGGGGATTGTTCTTACGAACTACTATTACAAGAACGTCAATGTATTTGCTTCCAACAAGACGGTGCCTCATGCTACAGTACATTAAATTATAGGGAATATTTTAAACATATGTTCAATGGAAAAGCTATTCACAGATATTCAGATATTTTTTGGACTGCTAGCTCCCATGACTTAACCCATCTAGATTACTTCTTATGGAAAGATACTTAGAATAGAAAGTTTACTGGCAAGGCCTTTTTGATTATGTTAATCATTTTAAGAAGATAATTACAAAATCATGTCAAAAATTTATCCACAAATGATAAGGAATTTGCCAGTAGAGCGATGAAATGTATTGAACGAGAGGGTGGATATGTCGAGGCATTCGTGGAATGAGTAAAAATTAAATTTCTATTTAGGTATTTTATATTTCATAAATTATTATAATGTCGAAAAATTAGTAAAAAAACAAAACCTAATTGTATATTGCAAACGAATGTAACTGCATATTTAGGTTTTTAGTACTGATCAACTTTTTTTACAATAATTTTCGATGAAAAAATTTCCGCTTTTTTAGATTATAAAGTGGAGACGTTTGACGTGTTTCTTTCGTTAGTAATTTATCTCCAATAACAAATCGTAAACCAAGTATTTTTTTAATGTCACCGTTAACGTCAATACGAAATAAAACGACTTACAAACAAATTGATCAATTAAAGTAGTTATTATATAATTACAGCTTAGAGTAGTATTGTATTAGACAATGTTTCTAGAACATAATAAATCAAAACGCTTACAGCATTCAAACAATAATAACTACGACTTTGTCACAGTTATGTGATAATAAAGTAAACTTAGTAGCCGCAACGATTGCATGAAGCTGTCTAGAAGTAATTTGACACCCACTGATGATCCTTACGGTGACCTTGAATATAAATAATGGAGCCCGAGTGGAAGGGGCCGCACTGGCCCCACAAGCCAATTTAAAAACACTCGTATTACTTTTTTAGTTAATGAAAAATGTTACAAGATTTATCAATATGCACAAGACTTTATATTTTCTGGTCTCATATTTTTCAAACGTTTGTGTAGTAACTATTTTTTGTATATTTTTATGTATATTTTTAAAAAATTTATGTTATGAAAAAATATCACACAAAGAATATAAGAAAATCTGATGTTTTAAAATAAGCACATACAATTAATCTAAAAATATTCCATTTTGAGCCGGAAAATTTTTAACCAAATCAAAGTTTTATAGTTTATAAATTAAAGTAAGTTAATTTTAAAATTATCCACTCCTTGTTAAAGAACAGCTATTCATGCTCACTGCAAAGCCTTAAATAATTATTGGCGGTTCTAAAAATTTCCTTAAAACTCTTCGTTGAAGCATGTCCCATACAAGTTCTATTTGATTTAGGTCTGGTGATTCCGCAGGCCATGGCAATACTGCTATACCATAATCGTTAAGAAAGCTAGGCACTATTGTTAATTGGTACAAGTGGTAATTAAAAAAGTATGAAATAAAACGAGATCGGTTTTATCTTCTATGCTAATATAAGTACATTCTGCAATCGAGCTTAATTTCCCGGTACTCTTTACAATTTTACACGTCTTAAGTCAATATGTACACGTGTCCCCCAACTCAAGCTACACGAGCAGCGCTATTACCTCTCGGCATCTCAGCAGTCTTGCTGATTTTAAATGAGCTTAATAAAAACGATTTGTGATGGTTGTGGAAGAAACTTGTGTTCCATTCATATTCGCAACAGCTTCATTTGTAACTTAGGAACCGTTATCAGCTAATTGCGTCCTGTGTGTATTTAAAATACATCTCCAGTTTCTACATAACGGGCATTAAAGCATTAAACTACGCTCTGAGACGTGCCAAATGCTCGCTCTACATTTGTTTGTCAAGCGTCATTTTCTGGCATGCCAATAACTTTCAGCATTAGTCGCAGTTTAAATGGTGGCTTTCCACGGTCGTTTCAAAAACTCATGTGATTTACTTTGGACTTAAATCAGTAAGAACACATTTTCTTTAGTATTTGAAACCACTATTAACATAAACATGTTTTTAAAATGTTTTTGGTGAAGATTTTTTGGTGCTAAAGTTAAAACATTAGAAAAAAACAGTGACATACAATGTCAGTTAGAGATGCAATATAACGAACCAACTTAATAATATTTTAATATTAATTAATATCCTCAGACTATGTGTATTGGTGTACAAGAAAATAAACACCTTAACATTTGCAGATGCCACAGTGATTATGGCTAAAAGTATAGAAGAGTTACAAACCTTACTAGATGCAGTGAATAGCGAATGCATCCAAATGGGACTCGACATTAACATGCATAAGACCAAGCTTCTGATAATACCGAAGGGACCTACAAATAATAAACAACTAACCCTGGGTGGGCAACAAATAGAAAAAGTAAAAAAATACAAATATATGGGAGCCTACATCAACTCCGAATTAGATCCAGATCAGGAGATCAGGGTAAGAATAGAAATAGCAAGGACAGAATTCTTAAAATTCGGACCATTATTATGTGACAGAAATTTAAGTACTGCGCTTAAATTGAGGTTTGTAGAATGTTTTGTCTGGTCCTAACTATTTTACGGGGTGGAAACATAGACGTTAAAATCACAAATAATAAAGAAGATCGAAGCCTTTGAATTTTGGATATACAGAAGAATGCTGAGAATTCCATGGACGGCAAGAGTCACCAACGAGGAAGTGCTGAGAAGGATAGATCAAGAAAAAAAAATTGTTAAGAACAATCAAAGTACGCAGAACACCATACCTTGGACACATATTGCGGAACGAAAAATACAGGCTATTGCAGATCATCATGCAGAATAGCGTAGAAGGGAAAAAGGGAATCGGTAGAAACAAAAAGTCATGGCTACGAAATATTCGAGACTGGATAAACATGAATGTGGAGCTGAAGACAGAAAAACTTTTAAAAATGTGGTCGCCAACCGCCGTTAATGGGGACGGCATAGGAAGAAGAAGAATGAGAAAAGAACTATCAAAATTAGTTACGAATATTAAAAATAAAGTACAACGTTAAAAGTTTCCCTTAAAGGAGATTGTACCCGAAAATAATACAAAAATATTTAAAAAAATTTACGCGATAAAACAAAGATGTAAGTAAAAACATAATAAAAATATTATTATTATTAATATATTGTAAAAAATATTTGAAAATTCCTTAAAGAATCTGATTTCTGAGAATATAAGAAAATTTTAGTGATTAGGTGATTTTCCCCATGTAAATAATTAAAACGGTTTTTGCATGTTTAATTTAAAACAATTTACTTCGAACGAAAGAGGGCGCAACCACGACGTGCAAATAACAAAAGAATCGGGCACTTTTTGAACTGTCCACTCTCTCTGTCTCTCATCTCGAAACGATATTTTTGCCTGTCCCTTTCTACGCTGCAACCAGAATCATTATTAGAGACAAAAGATCGCTGGAATGAGATGATTATAGATGAGGCCTCGGTTCCCTTTATCTTCGATGGCTTTCGCTTGAAATATGGAGACTTAAAAGCCTCCTTAACGCCCCCTTTGCAAGGAATGAACACCCCGGACTACCGACTGTCTCGACAGGATATACAGGGCGGCCCGATTCTGCGGCCGAACGAACGTCATGACAATTTAATCCAAAGATCTACAGAATAAATTATACCGGAAATAAAGCCACAAGATAGCTCAGACATGAATAAACTTCAAGTTTAATTGGACTCTACAGGACAAGAGAACATCAAAATAAGCTGAAATAATTTTTTTTGTGAAAAATAATAATCCATCAACATTCTTTACAAAAACACAAGGAAGCAACACTGGGGATGCATGAAATAACAAATACAGAAACTGCTTTTTATTAATATCTTATGCATAAATAGTCAATTGTTAAACATAAGAATAAGTCTACTGATGAAGTTGATTAATTATACTTATTATAGAGTTTTTTTTCCGTATGTGTAGCCTTGAAAAAGATCGAAACTTTGACGATTTAAGAAGAGCGAGAAGTTTGTTTTCTTTCGTCCTAAACCCGCTATCCACCCCGAAAAAAAAATACAGAAGCCTTTCGTTATTGTAAACTTCTAAACAGGAGTAGAGATTGTAAGGTAATTAAACTTTCGGTCTAGTAAGGAGCAGCATCAAATAAATACAAATACATACATATATACCCAGAACTTTCCTGGAAAGTAACACTTACACCCAATTAGACAACTTTTGTGTTCTTAGGCGTCGTTAAGATTAAACATAGGATGTCCTCCTATGCTTTACGACTATGAAAAAAAAGAATAAGGCATACAGAACTAAACAACCTACTTTATGACCAAAAAATAAACCAAAGCGACATTCTAATTAAAAACAGCATCTATCAGAATGAAGGATAAATTAACTACCAGCATTCCCATCAGAAAATTGGTAGAACATGGTTGGTTACTCTCTTCGACATCTACTCAAAAAAAATTTACAGAAAGCATTAGAAAACTCACAAAAATGTTTAAAAATAAACAAAAGATTTCTAATAATATACAGTATGCAGACGACACCATTATAATAGCTAATAGCCAAGAAGGGCTTCAGAACATTATAGATTTAGTTACAGAGGAGAGAGAGGCACTTGGCTTAAAGAAAAAAAAACAAAGGTTATTTCTAGGAAGATAAATGTAAATACTACTATAAATATATATTAACAAAGTCTTAAAGGTAGAAGTCCAAACTGTTCTATGGATATGGTTAAAAGACAAGAACACTAATTTTTGGAAAAAATACCAAGTCGAAATTTTTTTTTTTTTTGATTTTTTATTCCAAGTAGTTTTTTTTAATCCCAAAAAAATACTTCCGTTCAAATACGACGAAAGAAGACCGGGAATTTACGTCACAAATGCTTTGCCCAATCACTGAGAGCGCTCGATGGCTGTCGAGAACAAGCAAAGCTAGTATATCATGAAATGAATAAAAAAAGTCAGTATGATGATTGGTTGTTGATTTTCTCATAACATGCATGATTTTTACGAAATAGTAACCTAATGTTATGGAACTAAGTATTTTCATACGACGATTCAAATCAGTCTGAGGCAGGTTCAAGATTTTTAGTGGGGAGTAATTGGCAACGTAGCATATTTAATATGGGCGGATAGTTGACATACTTACAAATTAAATAAGAAATGCTA